>CM061351.1:69480766-72122432 GCA_030867105.1 Liasis olivaceus
ATGTATATGTATATGTATTAGTTCTTTTAGATGGAGACTAAACAAAATGTTGCTACAGAAAGAAGCAATAGTGGAGGATTGTAAAAAGGAATTAAAATAATTTTTTGAAAATAATTTAGGTAAAGGCACTGATTTAAGAATGGGTTGGGATGCAAATAAAGCTTTTATTAGAGGTTATTTTATAACATAGTAGTGAACTTAAAAGAAGAGTCAAGAGAAAACACAAGCTGTTTTGGATGAGATAAAGAGAAAGGAAGAATTAAATAAATTTCTAAAGAAGATAAGTATTTCTCAACAAATTAAGCGTTTACAACAACAGTTATCTATATTAATAGCAAGAGAAATGGTAATAAAAATGAATTATGTAAAGCAAAACAAAATGAGTTTGCAAATAAACCAGGGAAGTGGTTAGCATATACAGTAAATTACGAAAACAAAAAGAAAAGAAAATGATACTGAAATTACAAGAGGGAGTTACTGTATTAATGGACAACACAGCCACACAAAAAGCATTTCATCAATATTAGTCCAACTTGGATAAAGGAAGTGACATCTCCCTAGAGAAAATACATGAATACCTAAAGCAGCCTTTCTCAACCTTTTGACCCTGGAGGAATCCTTGAAATATTTTTCAGGCCTTGGGGAACCCCTACACATTCAGGCTCAAATATAGGCCAGAAGTTACAAAATTATTATATTCATTTCATGTGTAGGCCTGTATAGTTGCATTAACAGTGTTCTTAAACTAAAAACAATGAAACTTAGCTCTTTAATGTGAAATGTGTCCTTGGTTTTTGCTGCACAAATACTCAATTCTGGGCCAAACTTGAGATAAGCGAACACGGATTTCATCTTCAGCTGAAATAAGATGATTTCTGTCTTTGCTTTTGATGCTTGTTAAATAAGAAAAAGCTTACTCACACATGTAAGAAGTTGAAAACTGCAGCAAAATGTTCAATGACATGGCAGGATAGTCTTCTTTCATAGAAATCCAGAACTCGTCCATGGGCAGATCAGTGAATTTCATCTTGAGTGTATGATCAGACCGCAGCTCACAAAGTTCTTTCTCTTCCTTCAAAGTGAAGTTCTTAGGCTGAGCAGTAGAGACAGAGAAAGGATCCCTCACCAGTCATATATTTGTGTTGAAAGGGAGGGAAAGTACTGATCAGTTTTGTTCTGCAATATTTCCAGGTGGTTTTCAATTAAATTTGAGACTTTTTGGTATCCTTCCTCACTCTCAAGCCCAAGCAGTAGTGGAAACATTTCAGTATTTCCTTTTGCAACATGATTTTTCCAAACATTCAATTTTCTTTTAAATCCAAGAATCTTGTTACTTGAAGTCAAAATACTTTCTCCAGTGCTTTGCAGAGACTTGTTCAGTTGGTTCATGTGATGAAAGATGTCCACTAGTGTGGAGTCCTTGGGGTTCTCTGAGCTTGGTTCTTTTCTTGCAAACGTTTCATTACCCGGCTAGGTAACATCTTCAGTGCTAAAATGGGATGGGGTTTGCTCTCTATTTATGTGCTGTGGCCTGCCTTGCCAGTGCTGGTAAGGGTGGGGGTTTTGTTTTGCTCCTCTGGTAGTTCTTTGATTAGCATATGTTTACTGCTTGATTGCTGGTGATTGATTGCTGGTGAGGCGATCTTCTGGTCTTTTGTCTCTTTTGAATAGTATGTAGATAAGCAAGAACTTTATAAAATAAGGGGGATGTAAAATAAAATCAAGAGAAGAACTGGTGGCAGAGGGATACAATTGTCAGTAGTTTTCTTATTTACAGTTACTAGAAAGATTTAAAGTAGACAAAAGAGTTATGGTTTTGAACACTGTAAGACTGAGTTTGAAATAGAATTGTGCACAAATGATGAACACATAATTGCTAAAATGTATAAACTTTTATTGAAATTCAAAACAGAAGAACAAGTGAAGGAACGTATGATAGTGGGCTAAAATTTTGGTTATAATATACAGATGGAACAATGGGAAAATATGTGGTTGAAAGGACTGAAATTTACATTGTTATAAACCTAAAGAGAATTTTTATAAAATGATGTACTATTAGTATGTGATACCAGAGAAATTGTCTAGAATGAATTAAGGCACTTCAAATTTACTGTATTTTTCCGTCAATAAGACGCCCCCATGTACAAGACGACCCCCACTTTTGCAACCCAAAATTAAGAAATCAATATTTTAAAGATAGTGCAGAACACATTTTTATTTAGTAATTAGTTAACATTTACCTGATACATTTGGTGGGAGGAGGTCCAAACCGTCTCTCTGCAGCTCTATTTCCATGCTCTTTTGCATAACTGATTACATTCAAGCATGAGTGAAACTGCCGATAGCTTGTCTCTGCAAACAGCCTTCCTCTAATTGGTTTGTTCAGCATCAGCTGACGTCAGTTACATAAGGCTCGTGATTGGAGGAAGTATGTTTGGGAGACAAGCTATTTCACTCGTGATTGGAGGCTAGCAATAGGAGGAAGCCTGTCTGCAGAAACAAAGTATGGGCAGTTTTGCAACTGGGCGGTTCTCTCTTCGGCTGACTTCCTTGAATAAGACGCCCTCCAATTTTTAGGGTAAGGATTTTAGAAAAAAGTATCATCTTATAGTCAGAAAAATACAGTATATTGGAAATGGAAACAACAAATCCTAAGCACAGCCAGAGTCATGTGATTTTTCACTAAGTGACTGCTTTGCTTAATGACCAAGTTGCCAGTCCCAGTTGCAGTCACTAAAGGAGGACTACCTGTATTAGGAGAATATTCTTATTATAACTTTTATACCCCAAGTTACAGTCTTCCCTGTGTCATGGCTGTCATCACATGGGCCATAAAATTGACTTCCACTGCCCATTATGGCTTTGCTCAAACAAGGCTTTCACATAAGCCTTTTTATTAAGATAGAGAGGGAGTAGACTAAGCTGCGCTGCAGAAAAAAGCAGCTTAGGAAGAGATAACTTGTTTAGGCAGTATCTCCTCTTTGTGAGGAGGGGGAAAGAAAAAAAATGGGTCAGGCACAGGAGAATATGTACTGACTGACTGTAATGGCAAACACGTGACTGAGAGAGAGAGGGGCTGTGAAGGTTGTAAATGTGGATATTGGTCGCAAAGTTACTTTTTCATCACTGTTGTAACTGCAAATGGTTGCTGTCTGAGGCAGCCACTAAATGAGGACTACCTGTATGTGAATAGAACGTAGGTATAAAGAAGAGGATGTAGTAGAAGCTCTACTGTAATTCTTTTCATTCAATTCCAAAAGCTTCCATATTCTCCTTCTTCATGTCAACTCTCATTTTGGAAAATTATCTGCTAATATTTTTTTCAGAATGTATACTTTCTCTTCCTGCAGTCATGCTATTTCTATTCTTCGTTTGTGTTTTTCATTTTCTTCCATGTTCACTTTTTCCAAGATCCATTCTTGACACCAAATAAAATAGCCCATCCTACCTTTGGAACTTCATATCACTCTTGTACCCTTCACTAATTCTCCAAATATTTCAACATAAATAAACAAATCAATCATGTTTTACTGGGCAATCAAGGATCTCTAATCCAGAGACCATCTTGCAAACCTAAATCCCACCAATTAAGAGCTATTATGAATAAATGGATAAGGAATGGTTGCTGTGACTGTAGGGTGTGGGTTTGGGACATGAATGTATAGATCTATTTGTAGATACTTTCATGATTCTGGCTAAGTACCAAAATGTTTTGCAGTGAATGTTGAACTATATGATGTAATGAGGAGCTGGGATTGAAAATTAAAATGTTGAAGAACATAAGGGTTGTTTTGACAGGGAAAAATAGAGTGAGCAGTTGTTCACATAAATAGTGATAAGTTACAGCAAATAGATGAATTTGGTATTTTGACAGAATGTTTACTAAAGATGACAACATGGATGGAGAACTGGACAAAATGGATGCAAATACTGGTAGAAATGTAATGGGTAGTGAGTGGTTTGATATGAGGAATGAATGTTTGTTGATAGAAGTGAAAATGGCTGGCGGAGTGTGCTTCTGCCAATTTTGTTGTATGGAAGCAAGAATTGGGAAGTCTAGAGAAATATAAAAGTTGAATATGGTGGGAATTGATGACTTTATAGGGTGTAACAAGAAGATGTGTGGTCAAGAATGTACAGGTAATGAATAAATGTGGTCTGACTAAAGCAGTGATTTTCCAATAAAGTATTTTGAAGTGGTTTGATCATATAGAGAAAAGGAATGAGGATCAAATCACAAAACAAATATTTCAAAAAAGAGTGATTGGATTGAGAGGAAACAGAAGACTGAAAAAATGATTAGAAGTGTTTGAACAAAACACTGTTAAAAAACAAATGTTAATATATGAAGTGATACATGCATGTAATGAAAGCGGATGATTGGCAAGGATGCAATGAATCGTTTTACTATAAAGTATATTTAGCTATATTTCCTTTTCTTTTCCCTTGCTTCTAATATCCTTTGCTTACTATTTCTTACTCCTTTTTTGTGTTTTACATATCGCTGCTTATCTCAAAAGGAAATTGCTTGGTATCTATGTAGGTATATGATTTTATTTGAACCACAAAATTAAAGTTTCAAGAATTGGAATATATTAGTAATAAAGGTTCCCTAAAGTAAAGAAGACATTGCTTCTGGTGAAAATGACACCTTGCAGAATAAAGAGTGCACTTCTGCTTAACGGTTGCAGATAAATAACAAACCAGCTTTTAAAATACAATAAAATAGAATGGTTGATATCTAAGAATCAGTGGGTTGGATAGGAATGTGGTATTTCCAACACTACGAGAGCCTCTTTTCCATCTTTCTTTTGTTATTAAACAGATACCTAGTCAGTCTGAGCGAGTGGAAAGGTGGCAAGATCAGGGGAACAGTGGAAAATGGAGAAACTGCAGTAATGGTGTCTTTATAGTTTCAGAAGGGCAAAAAGGACAATCTTAATTCTAAATATTTTTTAATCATCGCATTAAGAAACAATCTACATCTACAAGTATAATTCTCATTCCAAATGACTTTCCCAATGTCATGGGCCTATTCTAGGCCTCCAAAGTGTGGAACATTTTACATAGTCTAGTAGACAGATAAGTAACCCAGAGCTATGGGGTTCATGTGGCTCTTGAAACAGTGGCATCTGTGAGGGCTAGATGGCACTTGCAATCATGTGATTGAAGGCCCCCCCCCCTTTATATGCATAAACAAGGGGATGTAGCTTCAATTGTGTGGATGCAACTGCCATCTTGCTTTTTTGCCATCCCTCCTCCCAGACACAGTGTTGTGACCTTATTTTATTATCCCCAATATCCCCTCCAGATCATGCTGCCAAAATTCAGCAGCAAAATTGTGCACTTTTAGTACCACTGTTGTTTTTTTTTTCTGATTTTTTTCCCACTAAAATAAGGGACAACTGAATGTATTGAAGTCTTTTGCTCCTTAACACTTGGCCATCAAGTCATCCCAAACCAGCATATTGTCCTCTGGTGACATAATAATTATTATGCCGCCAGTCATGCTCCCTCTGCTTTCCCTAAAAACCTTTTAAAAAATGCTGTCTCTAGCAAAAAAAAAAAAAAAAAAAAGCCCAGTGATGATTTAGGAAATAATAGGAATTTTTGAGGCCAAATCTTGATTCTTGATTCAAATCTTGATTGATACTCAATCAGTCTGGTGACTAGAGGTTCCGCTGATGTGCCAGTCCAAGTAGCATTTCTGGAAAAACAACAGTAGCTTCCATAAATGTTAACAGATTCACTGGCAAAACAAAATATTCAATGGACTTTCAACAGCAAAAATAGATTTCCAATTGCCTCTGATTGTCACTCCTGAAAAAATATGAAGACTGCATGGGTCTGTGTGTTGGACCCAAAACAGGGTTCTTGCCTGGAGATGGCGGCCAATAACTTTGCCAGACACGAGAAACTTTTAGAGCAAAGTTCCTTGATTGGTGCACAGCAGTAAAGGGGATACCTCTATGAAAAGAGGCTCCCGAACATAAAGAAATCAGAGTTTTTATGCATTTTGCTTTAAGGAGGTATAACATTTAGAGATTAATGATTGTTCAGGAAGTTCTTCATCACCTTAGCTGGTATTTCCTTTTGATCTCTTCTGTGCTGTGGACCCATTCCCTTATCTTTTGTTTTCTCAGGAGATGTCTACTACAGGTGAATATTGAATAGGTTACTAAGGTTAGATATAGGCTAACCGTGAAGGTCAGCTATGGGTGAATACATCCTTGCCCAGAGAAGGGTCACTAAGTTCAGCTATAGGTTAACAGGGAAAGATTAACTACAGGTTAAAGCTAGGCAAGGATTTAATCCTTGCTGTCCTGCAAGAATCACAGGCACAGTACTTTTCCGTTCCATGCTCCTCAGGTGTATGAATGCACTGTGAGAGCCCTCGGGCTTGGGGGCCATTTTATCAGCAGCTAGCCTGTCGGATGCTGCTGAAGGCAGCCAAGGCGGTAACCCTCATCTTTCAAACAGGCCTGCCAGAAAGTTCTTTGCCGTAGACATCTTTCTGTCCATATCTTTGCTTTACATCTAAGTTTGAAACTTAAGGTGGAGAATCATTTATCATTTATTTTACACATTACATACGTAATACTGTGAGTAATAAGAAATGTGCATTTCTTGTCTCATTTTATTTTATGTTTTTACCTATGACTTTTACTTCCTTTTTATGACTTAGGAGATTTTCTTGTGTACAAGGCAGCTATATTTTATGACAAGCATAATCAAGGGCAGGATACAAGTTTACGAAATATTGATAAGGATTTTTCTGCTTGGTTCTAGGGCCTACTTGTTTGCATTGTGCTTGTTTCATTTGCTCAGTGAAGCCATAAGTGCATGGTATGATTATACAGTAGATTGTCTTTTCAGCTGGTTCTGATGTTTTTGGGGAGGGGGGCTAAGAGAGAGTGACTTGAGAAGGTGGCTTCCACGCCTAAGGGTGGAACAGAACCTGGGTCTCCCCACTCCTAATCCAGCATATTAATATCAGGGTGGTGCTCAAAGATAATGAAATGAGATATAAGGTTATAAGTATAAGGCTATAAAATGCATTAATACCTAAAGCAGAGTTATTTATAGGTTTAAAAAGTCACAAAGGTGAACATATTTATCAGTTCGGTTTATTTAGATCAAAGTTCAGAAAAAAGTAGAACACATGAAACAATATTCTTCTAAGTGGGGATGTTTTAGCTTTTGACATCAGAAATAGTATCTTCCCCAGGGAAAATGATATACTCTGCTGGAGGTGGGAGAAAGAGCTATTTTTTAAAAAGAAAAAAAATGCAACAACTTTTTTTCCTATGGATCAGTATCAAGTCATTTGGAAAAATAAAGTAACTACCACCCAAATGAATTCAACAGCTTTCAGAAAGAAAAAGGGGGAAATCATAATATCAGTTATACAAATATATAGCAAATGAACAATAAAAAGTTATAATTAAACCAAATGAACATTATACATATAGTTTAATAAAAGCAAACTGAATAAATATTTATTGCATATTTCTTTTAATAAGAACACTCCTTTCCTGACCCAATATGGTCAGCAAATGAGATTATTAACCAACATGGAGCAAAGACTTGGAATCATAAATGAAAGATTTAGCCCTTTATTGCAGAAGAAGATTCAGATTAAAATAAATGCGGAGTAACATAAAATGAGGGCAACAGATGCAAATAGAATTTTTAAAAAATAAGTAAATGAATATATGAACTAAAGTTGGCCAATAGTTAAGCAAAAGCATCATTGACAAAGCAGGGGGAAAGTAAATAAGAAAGATAATAAATATAATGGGAATCACTGCAAGTTCATAATGCAGAATAAGATAAAATCAAGCCCTAGTCAATAACATGTTGCAATCCACTCCTAACTTCATCTCTCCATCTGCCCTGAAAACTAACCTATCCTAAATTATTCTATATTCAGGGAATTAGTTGATGCCAACAATAGTTTCCTTTCATCAAAAGAAAGCTCACTCATCGGATATTTTGGATTATAATACCCACATTTCTTGCCAATGGTCATTTAGTTAATACTGAAAGGAGCCAAAGACTAAAAGATATGGAAGGCAGAGATAGAGAAAGAGTTTTAGGTCCTGCCCCCCATTTGCATCTAACTACAGCACAAATATGCCCTGCCAATATTCTTCTTCTGCTATGTCTCCATGACATTACCGTGATCTTTTCCATACTGTAGTCCATGAGTGAGACAATTTTAAACCCTCCTTAGCTGTACCAAATATTTTCCCCCGATTATTCCAACCTTATCAAAGGCAGGTAAAATCTGTTGGGTTTTGTCAGCTAATTGGATGGAAGTCAGGTGACTGGCAGTAATTGGGGAGAGAAGCAACAGGTATCAGCAATGGGTCCCAAATTTCATGTTAGTTTAGTTTTCTCTTGAATCAACAACTGCACTGTAACTCAACAGTGGGGAGAAACCAAACATAAAAATGAAAGTTAGAGGGAAAAAGTGAGTCGAGCAGGAAGAGAAAGGTAAGAAGATTAAATAATGGGAAGACTTTTGCTCTGATCAGAGGGTGGAGATTGGCACTGTTTCAGATGGAATGTTCTCAGCCCAAAAAAGCCCAGGCCAATTTTAACTGAAACAAATGACTTCACTGAATTTGCTAACTTTAACTTCTAACTGACTGCATCCTGCCTATATTGACGTTGAGGCATGGTGAAAGCAGGCTGTGAAGCATGTGGTTTTTCTATTGGCATATCTTCTTCCCATCTCAGGGACAGGAAGAAGTCACATTGCCATTTTTGTACAAATGAGCCTTTCCCTTTGGGTTAGTGAAGTATAATCCAACCAGCCTTTAGCCAGAAGAGAGTAATACTGGCATAAAATTTGCTGTCCCCGTCGATGATCTCTATTCTGCCTCTACAGCTTCTGCTCTTGCTTCCTGCTCTGGGGTGTACAAGCTTAAATCTGGCTGTGCTGCCCTCCCTCTTTTTTGGATGACACTATCCACCAATCATAGCCAGATGGCTAGACTCATGGGTTTAATTATCTGTCAAAAACTCAGTACTGTACTGTACTAAAGCGCAAGTTACCTGGTAAAGTGGGAGAGGCCCTAACCCCATGCAGAGCAGTGGTCCTGCAAGGTGGTTTGGAGTGTGGGTTTAGCTCTTTTTCAGAAGAGCACTAAGAATATTCACTAAGAGAACATTCCATCTGAAACAGCGCCAATCACCACTGCTCCTCATGGATCAGCTATGCGATGGGCCTGTTTTGGGCACAGGGCTAATGCCCTTTCAAAAGAGCCCTAAACCCTCTATCGAACCTGCCAGGGGCCTGTGCAATAAAGCCAGAAAGCCAGTTCTTTTTTTGAAAAAGGTGGCTCTCCTGCTTTACCATTCAGCTCCTCAGCTACTGGTCACCTGCTTGCAAGTTGCATGCCTATGGTGGCAGGGCACAGCTGTCCTATGCTCTTTATTGTGGGAGAAAAAAAAATGGTGGCAGAGGAAGTTTGTTTGTTTGTTTGTTTGTTTGTCTATTGGGATCTGAGGGGATGGGCATATCCACACCAGCCTGAAGTGCCCAACAGATGCAAGGCTGTGTGCCCAACCACTGTGGGTCAACTGAGTGCACTGCCTACAGAAGAGTCAGCAAAGTGCATCAGATGGCACATTTTACATATGTTGAAACTGCCTTGGCTGCTGCTGGCTTAAGATGGAAAACACTTTTTTAAAACCAGACCATCTAAGGCTGATTTATGCCAATCTCATTCATGGGTTGAGGATGAAATGCAGGCAGAGTCATGAGGATATGACAGAATAAAGAGGCTGATAGGGTATGTTTGCACAGCAGTTAGATGTGTATAGGGAAAAGGTCATCTGTGGTACTGTTGCTGGACTGACTCAGTATGCATACCAGATCTCTCTGTTGGAATGTTCTTGATGGTCTACCTTATTTATCTGATAAGAAGTTGGGTCATTTTTATTCTTTCCAACCCTATTGACATGGCAATTATGGAGAGAGGACGGGGACACCGTCTATCTGTGTGTCATCAGGAGAATAATGCTTCAAAAAACTGGGAGAGAATGCAACCAAATTTGGTACAGTGGTAGAAGCTAGGCAAATGAAAGATTGAGTTGGAAAATTGGATGAGTCTGGTCAGAGGCTTTGGAGGAAAAAAAATTCTGGAAAAAAAAATCCCCCAAAGCATTGCTGTGGAAGAAGCACTTTGACAGCCCCTTGGAATTCTTCTTCATTTCTTGGAATCAACTTCTTCATTCCAAGCCCTCTTCCTTCTGGTCATGCAACCCAAAGCAAATTGCATGAAGCACATCCAGTGCTTCCCAGGGCACGCATACACACTGTAGAAACAAACTGTAACAAACAAAGGCCTTCTGTCATATCTCCAGATGAGCAAGTCACATACAAGGAACGAACTTGCTCCTTCAATACACATATCAAGGGTGGTTCAAAGTTGGGAAATGGCATTGAACTTTTTTACAATGACAAGTCAGCTTCTTAATAACTATTCAGGGAGTGTATTTGTGCAACATATACATAACTCTTTGCCGTATAATTTAGTAACATACATGTAGCCAATGAAATAGATGCTTTGTGCTACGCTTGTCTTTATGCTTTAAATCCTGTAAACTTTTTAACCCTGTCATGGGTCCTGCTGTGCAGGATCTATGTTACTATAGCTAATAAATATTTTCTCTTTATCGGTTAATCTTCTCTATTCATTGGGCATCGAACCATTACTTTACAACCGCATAAACACACACAGATGCAAGTTGAGGGGAGAGCAGAATCATCCATATACAAGATATAGATACAGAGAAATACATATGCATCCACCTCGATTACACTCTCATACTTACGCACACAGACATATACACACCCCCACACACCACATATGTACAGATCCTAATAAGTCCCTGGGAGCAAAGTGAATATATACACACGAACAGCACATTATTTCATTACATAGAAGAAAAATGCAGTCACCTTCTGCGTCTACTACTGTAAAAGGGGTTAGAAAGACGTTCAGAAGCCACTCTCGGCAAGCTTTCTCTATATTGTTTAGCCATATAATGATCTGCCAGCAGGGCCGGGGGAGGAAATGTTGGACTCATTGCAAACAGAGAAGCTGTTGAAACAAAGCAATTAGGAAAAAGGACAAAGAACTGCGGATATTGCTGCTCGCAGAGCTTGAACACCTTGGAAGATTAGCCTGAATCTGAGCTGCTACTTAGGAGGGTCTGTTTGCTGAATTTAATCCTGTTTGTAAGGTCTAAATATGACTTCTTTCCTTTCCTTCCCTGCCTACTACCTCTTCCTCTTGCCTCATATCTGTCCAGTTTTGTTCTTCCCTTTCCTTTTCCTGCCTTCCTCCCAGTCCCATCCATGGGATCTCGCTACTTTCATCAGAATGACAAATGCAGCGCTGCACCACAAGCTTCATCCCATCTGGGTGCGAGTGTGACACTGCGATGCACATAGAAAAGGTGCAGACCAAGGCCACTTATGCCACTCAGTCCCCTCTCTCACAGATGTTGCTCCTTACTCCATGGCCATCCTTTTCTTGTTGTCTCTTCTTTCTTTCTGTCTCTGCTTGAAGTAGAGAAGAGAATGTGTATGAAATTAACTGAATCAGTTCATTTTATAAATGGACTGTCTTATTTGACAGGCAATTACAGTTAATATTTCAATTAATAAAAATTAATTATTTTGTTCTGGCCCTGCACTTATTCATACACATGAACATAAATGGAGACGTGTACGGGGATGGAGGAGTTGGGCATTTCAAGGATTAGTTTCAGCTGGAATTGGAATTAGAATTGGAATTTCAGTTTGATAAGGTACCAGAATTTAACATTACATAGAATAATTGTCTGTGTTCAAGTTTTGTTCTATCTACTCTTCTTTTTTGAGAGGAATATTATTTTATATTCAAGGCTGTCTTCTTTTTAGAGGAATACAGTGTCTATGGATAATGAAGGAAGATATATCTACCTTTTCTATGTATGTTCCTGATTCTCCCTCATTGTTCTGAAGATTCCATCAAGGTGGTGGTGGTTGTTTTTTAATTTCAGTTGAAATCTTGAGATTGGAAGCTTCACAGATGCTCTTTTGCCTAGCAAGAATCAGGCCAAAGTCCCAGCTGCACTGTGAAGAATTTCCTCACCTTGTTTCTGAAATATAAATATAGTAACCAGGCAACAACAACCAGCCTATGCTCTGAAATTCTAATTATTCCAGATTAGACCCAACAGGTAGGAGCAGGTTGATTAACAATGTAATTACACGTATGTACATGGTAGCCCTATTGGGGCTCAGTGGAACTCTCAGGCAAGGGTATGTTGGGCTGCATTGTTAGTGAGGACTGTACCACAAAGAAAATAAACAAAGCAATATGGTTGACAAATAAACAAGTTTATTGAAAAAGCATTCCATTTTCTGTCTGGAATTTTTCCATGGCCAGGAGTGTATACCAGTTATACACATGGAGAGCCAGTATGATGCAGTAACAAGTCTAGATTTGCACACGTGTCATGTCTCTTGCGGGAGCTGCATTGGCTGCCGATTTGGTTCTGGGTCCAATTCAAGCTGCTGGTTATCACCTGTAAAGCCCTACATGGCTTGGGGACAGGTTATTTGAAGGACTGCCTTTTCCCAGTTTCATCTGCCTGACCCACCAGATTGGGGAGGCAGGATACGTTTTGTGTCCCCCCTATTAAAGAGGTCCATCTAGTGGGACCGAGAAGAAGAGCCTTCTCTGTGGTGGCTCCCTCCCTGTGGAACATCATCCCCACAGAGATAAGACTGGCCCCCACCTTCCTCAAGGCCCTGAAGACATGGTTTTGCCAGTGGGCCTGGGAATCCCAGGTCAATAGGGAGTCCATCAAATGGCTAGCATAAATGTGTTGTTGTTGCCAGGGGTGTGTGGGGTGTAGTAGGTTTTGTATTTGAGATTTTTATTCCTGTAAGCCACCTGGAGTCACCATGAGTGAGGTGGGTGGCCATATAATTTGCTTAAATAAACAAACAAACTAACTAACCAACTAACAAACTAAGGTGTTGTCTAGGTTAGGGACAGCCAGATCCATGCTCAGCCATGGAAGTTCATTGGGTGACTAGGGGCCATTCACTTTCTCTCTTGGTCCCATCTATCTCACAGGGTTGGTCTTATATAGAAAAATTGGAAGAAGGAATTCCATGGATGCTGCCTTGGACTTCCTGGAACAAAAACCGAGAACACATCTAACTAATAAACACATAAAACTTAAAAAAGAATAGCTAAGCAGCTGGTTTAATAGATACTTTCCAAATAGAGCTTTTAAAGCATTATCACATTCCTTTTAAGTAGATTTTTAATTGCCTTCATCCTCTCAGGAATCTTATGAGATCAATAGTACCAACCCATTCATTCCAGACTAAGGAAACAAAATATGTATATATTGCACGCCCGGCCAAAGGGCACCCAGCAGGTCAATGTGGAATATCCTCTTCCGGTCTAGCTTTATTGCTCTTTTTATTCAAAATTAGATAAAATGCTGTGGCACAATTGTTAGCTGATAATCTTTCTTTTTCCTTCTATCCCTTCCTTCCAAGAATCCAAAGGCCTTGTGTTCTTTCTTCTGAATGCAGAGTCTGCAGAGTGGCTGAGTGCTATTCTGAGATTATTGATTTGGATAGCCCCACAAGCTTTGGAGACCAACTGATGAGGAAGGCCCTCTTTCTCCTATTCTTCATCTTTGATTTTGATAAAACAGGTTAGTACTAGTAAGACCCTGAACAAGCTGTTCTGTTGTTGTTGTTGTTTGCTGAATTTATATCCGGCTTTTCTGCTTATTCCAAAATGCATGGTATTTATGCTTTTCTCTCTTGGAAAAGTTACATTGGAGTTGACCAACTCTTCGTGATTCATTTTGGTCCAGTTTGTGAGGTAAAAGAACTATAGGCTTTGGAATATTCTTGGGATGGATGGGAACTGGGGAAAGCGCTTCCTCTGTGTATAAAGCTGCACCTTCATTAAATGCCTCTGCCTAGGACTAAGTGGCAGAACTACTGAGTTTCTGTCAGTGAGTGTAGGTGAGGGATCCTGTGAATTTGCTGGGTCTGTCAAAATCAGAAGGTGTCACTGGTTCTAGTACTGCTGGAATCTCCAGTGACAGGACTGCTGCTGCTTCCTCCCCATCTGAAGACATGTCTCCTAGCAGGGCCATAACTTTGGTACCGTGCCCCTTCTGAACCCAGGTTGTATTTTGGGAGTTCTTGTTCCATGCCTTGCTGAAATCTGGACTGAAATGTCTTCAGCATTGTCTTACTAGTGTGTAATAAGTGCAATAATTTATTGACTGAGCATTCTTTATCACTGCCCGTTTTCAGTATTGGAAAATTGAACTGATTTTTTTTACTGACCCTTGGTCACTCTTATGTTCTCCATACCTGTTTACAAACCACAAATAGCACTTTAATTGTATAATCTTTTAATGTTCTAAAAAGTTTTACTCTCTCATAGTAAAAAGAATAATGTGAGGCTAGAATGCCACTATAGAAAGGGGAGGAAATAGGAGTAATTTGTGGAATTTTCATGCATATTATTGCAATCATGTCATGACTGACATGAAATGTCATGTATGAAATGACACAAGCTACACAAAATATTATATCAACGAGTTCAAAATTGCTCAGAAATCCCAATTTTGAATTGACAAATGAGAATAGAAATCTTACTTTATATAGGATTGCTATGTCTGTAAAACATGTAGGAGTTTTTATTAAAAAAGGAAGTAAAATGGTGCCAGTGCACATTTTAAAATACTTTTTGACATAAATACAATGTAGTGTTACTAACGCCACAATTAAATTATTTTGTTCTGGTATATCACTTACCTGGGCTTGCCATAAGACTTTGATTTCGTGAAAACACTGCAATCAAGAATAATCGTTTCCCCATGTTTTCTAGGGAAATGTAGTTGTTCAATCACTTGAAATTATTATTGACATTGAGGAGGAGTGTTGCGGTAGTCTACAGTAGCCAAAAATCAGGAGTCTTATAACATCTTTTCAGAAGTAATAAATATTAAAAGGCATAAGGTGTCATTACTACAGCTCACTGTCAGATGCGTGGAATGGCTAAACTGATGTAGGATTTAAATTGGGAAGAGGCAGAGCGAGGGAAGACAGGGTGGTTATGCAGAGGCAGGTTACATGTGAAACGGACTACAAGTACCTTATCAATTAACAACTGCAATGTGTAAAAACCCATTGTGCTTGTTGAGACTTTCTTTTGATGTATGTGAGTTCAGCAAGCTCTCAGTTCAAGTTTCTTTTTTCCCAAATCTGTCCTAGGAGGTTGAAATACGTTGATATTATTTTATTCTTGTTTTGGTTCCTGATGTAAAACGTGTGTCTATTAACTCATTTGTGCAAAGTTTGGCCTATTTGTCCCACATAGAATCCAAAGTGGAATTGCTGGCAAATGATGGCTTATATCACATTAGAGAAAGAGCATGGGAAGGTACCTTTAATCTTGTGTATAAAATTGTTGGAGCCAGTGATGGTGCTGTTGGTTTAAATGTGGGGGCAAAGTAGGCATATGGGTATGTTACAGGGTCTGGTTTCCATGTTTGTTCTATTTTGATGACTTGTTTCTTAGAGCTTGTGAGAATTTGCTTCAGGTTGTGTAGTTGTCTGCATGCAAATATGGGCCTGCCACCCAATACCTGAAAAAGTGCAGTGTTATTTTTCAGTATGGGTTGTTGCTTATTAATAATGTGTTTGAGTGGCTTGAGCTGTGAGCTGTAGGTGACAACCAGTGGTTCTGTTGTTGTGTTTTTGTGGTCTGTCTTTTAATAAGTCTTCCTTGGAAATCAATCTGGCTCTATTGACTTGTCTATTGATCTTGTTGAGTGGGTAGTTCAGTCTCCTGAACGCCTGGTTTAAGTCTATCAGTTGAGCATCTCTGCCAAGTGGATTGGAACAAATGTGGTTGTAACTTAGAGCCTTCTTGGAACAGAAAGCCTGGTCCAGAACATTTTGCTTCCAACATATAACCCTTCCCTCCATTTTCAAAAGCCAGTTCGATTGGCGGTTGAATCTTCCTTCAACATTGACAATGAAATAGGATAGCCGTTATCCTGTAATACATAATGCAATATGTGACCCATAGAGGGATTTCTTCCAAGAAAGAAAAATGGCTTGGTGTCCGAAAGAACAGCTAGAAAGCTGCCACCGCTGCCTTTAGCCTCGGCCATTTGAGATGGCTGCTTCCTCTGCCTAATGGTGGAATTGGCCTTGTGAAGTTGTGATTCTCAGAAGTAAAGCAAATAGTTGAGCAGTAGGAGCTGCATTGCTGCCTGTTTGCTTTTCCACTGGTTGGTGAAGTAAGGCCTAAAATGGCTAGTAACTTTCCCAGCTTTTGCATGTAGCCCCCAAAAAGGGAATATGGCACTCCAGCCACAAAGGTTGCTTAATTCTTGTTCTATGGTATGCCCTCGTGTTAGTAGGACATGTTTATTTGTGATAAAGGGGGATTTGGAGAGAAGAAAGAACTTATGCTTTTCAAAAGCTTTCTTGTGCAGGTGACTTCCTTATATTGATGTATCTAATTAAGGGTGGGACATGTTCCTTCACTAGACAGTAGAAATAGAAATAGAAATTGAAAAAGTGGGGCTTATTGCCAAGGGGCTGCCATACCTGGCAACCAGTTGCCCATCTATCATTTTTATTTAGCCGGGTAATAATTCTTCAAAACAGGACAACAATATATAAACTAAAGGCATATTTTTTTCCCTCTCCAAATTCATGCACCCTTTTTTTTAATATACCACAGACATGAAATCAAAAGTATGAAACGATGGTCCCACTCCTTAACAGTTTCAATTTTTAATAATTGTCTAAAATTGATCAATTTTGTTTCTGGTTACTAAATTTGTTTTAAGTTCACCGATTTCACAGAAGGAAGGAGGCCATCTTGGATGGCCCTACTCTCAGACAAAAAGCTGCCTGAGGGCACAAATGTTGAATGTCACAAAAGAACATTATATACTTATTTAGTTGATGAAGAAGAGATACTTGACAGATTTTCTGCCTCATGTGCCAGCATGTGTAAGCAAAGGTTGTAGGCGGCCAAGAGTGCCATTTACTGCTCCACTTCAGCAGCAAAACCATGGGCAGCCCAGCCTCTCTTAACCTCTTGTCCCCTCTTTAAAGAAAACAGAGGACAAGGCAGAATATGACAACCAACAGCTACCCCTCTGACCTATGCTTTTCTTCGCACCCAGCCAGGATTCCCCAACTCTTTGGGGAATATAGTTATAGTTAACGTTTTTAAAAACTGCTAACAGCAAAGCCACAAAATGGCTCCTGTGGTATGCGTATGTGTGGTTAGTCACAAAATGGGTGTCATGAAGGCCTGGCCATTCACCAAATGTGAAGAAGCCTCCCCATTGTGTGTTCTCTTTATGGGCAGTATAAGAGGGGGCTGACCCCCAGATGAATCCCATTCTTAGTTTTCATTTTTAAACACAGAGCAAATCTTATGTCTGCTACAAGCCAAGATATGAGGCAACAAGTACAGTAAATGTTCTGCCTATTCATTTTGTAACAAAGGCTGTTCCCTGGGTTTTTTAATATTGTTTTTAGCCAATTTGCATTCTTTGCAGTGATGATATCCATACAGTCTGAAGAGCAAAGTTCCTAGCTCTGACTCTCACAAAGGAATACCCTTCTTTGAAAAACAAAAGCAAAACAAAACAAAAAGCCCACTAATTTTCAAGTAGGAGCAAATCTGCATGCCTCCTAGAAGCCAAGATATGAAGCCCAATGTACCATCATTCTGTCTATTCATTTAGCTTTTCATTTGACAAGAAAGGCCACTTCCTGCCTTTTCCTGCTTTTAGCCAATTAGCATTTCTAGGAATGATGAACCTCACTAAGCCTGGAACAGGAAATCCCAGGTTCATTTTTCTCCAAAGGAATCCCCTTCTGTAATATTCCCTGGTAGAAAGTGATATATGCCTATTAAACAATTTTTAAAGCCCAGGCTTTTGGAATACCATTGACTGGTAGTAGTGTGGCTTCCCTCTCTTCCAGGTGGTAGGAGCAGAGAGAGGAATTTACACTCAGTTCTTTCTTTTCAAAATTGGTGATTTTGCTGAGGATTGAAGCAGTGCCAAATTAATCCTGCCAGTGCCTAGAGTTTGGGGACCTTTCTCCACTTGCATGTAATCACAGGACAATTCATGCCCTGGCAATAACTAGTAGTTGCATTCAAATCAATTTTAGAGTTAAAAGAAACATACTGTATCTTTATGTAGTCTAGCATTGTTTCAGAGGTCATAAATGGAGAGCAAATTCAGAGAGACTTAAGTTATAATGCTCATGTCTGAGACTGGTAGGAGATCTTCCTTTTCCCTCTTAAATATGCAAGGATTAAGGATTAACCCTCGTAGTCCCACTGCAGTCATGATTCAGCTCTTGCATTACTCCAGCACCTTATCTCAATAGCACATGGATCATTTCCCAAAGTTTATTTTTCTGGTAAGATTGCCATGTCAATCTCTGGGTTTTGTCAGGAAGTCTGCCTTCAAGTCTTCAATTCCAACACTGGAATTTAAGGTTATCTAGTAAATCCCTCAGTAGGTGTCCCTCATGTCAATGTGTTTGGTACAGGCCAGCGTTCACTTTTTTGTTATCCTCCAGGGTGGGAGTAGATTTGTTGTGTCCACCCCAATGTCAGTCAGCAATTGGCAGAGCCAAATTGCCTCTTGGCATTCTAGTGCTGCTACTGTAAGGAATGCCCCGTTCGACAAGAGAAACTCCCGTGACACGAGTGGTTCACAAAAGAGGTTTACTCAAGCGTAAGGCAACAGTTACAGACAAAGCCAGGACTGGCTTGGCACATCTTCCCACATAATTTATAGCTGACCCAATTCCCCGCGAGCCCTGTTGCTAGGTTACAGATTACAGATTACAGATTGCCCACTGTAATCCCCCCTTTTACTTGAATGGCAGGTTCAGCCCAGTTCTCTTGTTTCTTTGATTGTTGTTAGCCGTTGGTGTGGTCATTGCCTTTGTTGGGGCTTTCTGTCACGCGCACAGCCGGGCTTCCCATTGCGCGCTGATTGCTCTTCCTCAATTCCGCGGCTCTCTCCTTTGTCTATAGCGCCCACAGCCCTCTGGCATTAACACAACGCATCCGCTTCCAGATTAGTAAAGCGGCGCCAGGTGGCCCATTCATTAGTTTGCGGTTTCACATTTCCTCTTTCTTCACTAGCGCTCGAGCGGTGAAACTGACTAAAGCGTGGCTGGGCAAGTTCCTAGCCGTGCAGTGCCGGCTGAACCTGACAGCTACAGTATGCTCAGTTTCAATGGGTGATTGTTTTGCAGTAGACTATTGCTTGCTGGCCCAATTTGTAGTTCTTCCCCAAATCTGTCTGACTTGTTCACCCAGTCTGCTTTGGATGATGATGCATGTAGCTCCAGCTTCATCCCTGTTGTCCTTTTTTACTCTGTTCACTGCACTCCAGTTGCCTTGGGATGGCATAACAACCTTCCTGCATTGAATTCCAACTGCAGTCTTGCTAGTAGTGCTATGTGCAAAAACTTCCCTGTGGCCTTTGGTACTGGTTATTGTTTGCTAGTGTATTCTGACTCTCTGTGGTCACGTTTTTGGTAGTCCACTGCCACAGATGTCTCTGCTTCATTGGCTTCTTCCATTCTAAAGTGTCTTGGCATTTTAGCTTATTTTGCTCCTTTGATTGAGTAAAAAACTTCTGTCTTCCCTGCTTGGATTCCATTGTGGTGTGTGACTGATCTTTAATCTTGAAATTCTCTTTGAACTTCTGGATGATCTCACTGCCATCATACCTTTGTTCAAAACATACCAATCCAACTTCTATGAAAATCAAGGCATGGGCTGTTCTTCCATCTTTCGTCTTGGCATAGAGGATGTGACATACTTCTTGAAAAGATTGCTTCTACGAAAATTTGGTTAACATTTTTCCTCCAGGTGCTCTGGTCCATAAATGTTCTTTTGCCAAGTCTGTGCCTTCTGGATTGTAAACCCTGGAGTTGCGCCATATACTGCTCCTTACTCATGTTGCCATACTGTCATGTTGCCAGGCTGTCTTTCATGTCCCAGAACAGCTCTCTGACCCTGTGTAACAGCTAACTCAGGGTGATACCAGGTTTTGATAAATCACTAAACCCACAGGGTACCTCTAATAGTTTCCTGCTGACTAGGACAGCTAAGTTGGAGGCTTTAACAAATGGCTTTGGTTGAACATGCCCTGCACATCTGAAATTACTACACCACCATCCAGCAGCTGGGCAAAACACTGGATTATAGAGGTAGGCTAGTGATTAGCAGTGGGGACAGCAAATTTTATGCCATTATAGTTTTTTGCTGGCTCAAAGATGGCATTTAAACTAAGCCATGGGACAGGCCATAATTATTATATACATGTTGCAAAAAGTGGGATAACAAGAACATCACCTCTTTAACATGACTGTCCCTAGTGTTCTGGTTTTTTAAAAGAGGTGCAGGGGGATGGGATGGGATAAGAAGCAGACTGTAGTACCAATACCATTTATTAAGGATTGGAGGGATTTTGATGTATAACCACCCAGAGTCACTCCACAGTGAGATAGGCGGTGACAAATTTGAAATATAAATAAATAAAAATGTGTGCAAATTTTCTTCTCCGGCGGAGATTTTCCCTCTCTTTCAGTATCAGCCTAGGAGCTGCAGTAGTATAGTGTATGGTGGCTCACAGATGAATGTTTTCAAATATACTGTAATATAAAGAACTCTGCTGTAAAGATACCTGTATCTTGGGTGTTATCTAAAGGCACAGTTTAGAGTAGACTACAAGCTGAGCCAAAGTACAATTACATAGTTGAAGGAAGTATCTGTTCATTAGAATTGTAATTAAATAAAAGCAAATAAACGAAAACAAGGAAATACATGCTCTGACTTGAAATGAAGGGAGAGGCTATCTCAGGGGGTCCCAGGGAGTGCAACTTACTAAGGGCTCAAGTGTGCTTAAAGAACAGATTTCCTTGGGAATAAGAGTTTGCTTAGGAGTACAAACCATCTCACAATCAGGCATTTCTCCTGAACAGCCTAATGGCTGAGGAATGAATGGGGTCCCAGGAACCTTGGCTTCATCAGCCCTGGGATCCGAGTAGCCAGTCCTTCCACCTATGTCTATTTAACACTTCCTGATCCTATTGTGTGAAATCTTGACATTTGGACAGACTCTGGGACATCCTTTGGACCTTGACTTTATTTGACCCCTTGACTTTAGCCTGAAATCTGCCCTGTCTTTGGACTCTGCTTTGATGTCTGGTGCCTTTCAGCCTGAGACCTTGCAATCAGGCAGGTTGTTTCATGGTCTTGCCACTGCTGAGACAGGATAGATCCTTGGCAAAGAGGGAGGGCTTCTGCTGCTTCCAGTGTTGGTTTCTGGGAGGAACACCACAATTCTCCACACAAATGAACAGAGAAATCTAACCATACACTTGTGGAAGAACAAATAGTACGGCAGAACTATTATCCTGAGCTTTCTTTAGCATTAACCAGTAAAAATTATTTCTGGAATCTCAAACATAGCTGATTTCTTCCAGAAACTTATGAGGATTAGATGTGGAAGCTCAAACACTCACTTCTACAACATGGTCTCATTGTAAGATACATTTTGGATAACTATCTCCAACTACAAATAAACCTTCCCTGGGACATTCCTAACCAGGGTGGTGGCCTTCCAATTAGAAACATACTTGGAAGTAGCCAGTTACCTAAAAAAATTTCAATCTGTATTCAGCACAGAAACAACATTGGTAGGCGTCATCAAGGAATATTTAAGATAGCAAACTATTCCAGGACTAAGCAAACTTTTATTTTTTTCTTTAAAACAACTCTAGTTTAACCTTTCTGTTCATGATTTTACATATTATTCACTTTATTATTTTAGATTAATTTAACACTTATTTAATTAGGATTGGCTATATAACTGGTAAATTCCAGTGAACTGTTCCAGCAGGAAGCATGGCCTAGAAATAAAATGAAAATAAAATATCTTTCCATCAGGAAAGGAAAAAGAGGCATTTATGTAATATATACAAAGCTTCCAAAACGATCCCAAGGATTATAAATGAAAGTAACACTGTCAGCACTGTAATTGCTCTCTCTCCTTAGCTGCCTTCAGAGATGACACTAGAGAAACACTTCAGGATCATCATCTTAAAAAACTCGAAACACTTTCCTCAGGTACCCTCAGAGGGGTGAAAAATGATTCCACACAGGCTAATAGTACCGTGAACGCTTCCAGCTCAACCACCGCTTCCAACAGTACTCTCCCGCGCGAGACAAGCAGCCTCACAACTCGATACAGCTCCCCTGCAGATGCAACCAGCGCAGTAGGCCATGTGAGTTCCAACACAGCGTTCGCCAGTACTATCTCGGAAGAAGCACAACTCTCTCCAACCACGCCCAGCCCGACAGGCACTGCACACACCCATGCATCCGCACACAGCACCTCCACGCAGGCCACTTCCGGGGTGAGCGAGGCTACTACAAGCGTCTTCCCCCCAGGTACTCTCCCCGGGGGAACGTATACCTTGAGCACAATGCCGAGCACGGAAGTGAGCGACGGGAATGTAGCCTCAGCTCCTACTACTTCCTCGGGTGTAACACACAGCCCTCCACCACAGGCTAGTAGTAGCGTGAACGCTTCCACCTCAACCACCGCATCCACAACTACTGTCTCCCACGAGACAAGCACCCTCACAACTCGACAAAGCTCCCCTGCAGATGCAACCAGCACAGTAGCACATCTGAGTTCCAACACAGCGTTCGCCAGTACTGTCTCCGAAGAAGCACAACTCTCTCCAACCACGCCCAGCCTGACAGGCACAGCACACACCCATACACCCGCACACAGCACCTCCACGCAGGCCACTTCCTGGGTGAGTGAGGCTACTACAGACATCTTTCCCCAAGGTACTCTCCCCCGGGGAACGTATACCTTGAGCACAATGCCGAGCACAGAAGTGAGCGACGGGAATGTAGCCTCAGCTCCTACTACTTCCTCGCGTGTAACACACAGCCCTCTACCACACGCTAGTAGTACCGTGAACGCTTCCACCTCAACCACCGCATCCACAAGTACTGTCTCCCACGAGACAAGCAGCCTCACAACTCGACACAGCTCCCCTGCAGATGCAACCAGCACAGTAGCACATCTGAGTTCCAACACAGTGTTCGCCAGTACTGCCTCGGCGGAAGCACTACTCTCCGCCACCACGCCCAGCCCGACAGGCACAGCACACACACTTGCACCCCCACACAGCACCTTCATGCAAGCCGCTTCCGTGGTGAGTGAGGCTAGTACAGATGTCTTTCCCCCAGGTACACTCCCCAGGGGAACGCATACCTTGAGCGCAATGACGAGCACAGAAGTGAGCGACGGGAATGTAGCCTCAGCTCCTACCACTTCGTCGGGTGTAACACACAGCCCTCCACCACAGGCTAGTAGTACCGTGAACACTTCCATCTCAACCACCGCATCCACAAGTACTGTCTCCCACGAGACAAGCAGCCTCACAACTCGACACAGCTCCCCTGCAGATGCAACCAGCAGAGTAGTACATCTGAGTTCGAACACAGCGTTCGCCAGTACTGTCTCGGAACAAGCACAATTCTCTCCAACCACGCCCAGCCCGACAGGCACAGTACACATCCATTCACCCGCACACAGCACCTCCACGCAGGCCACTTCCTGGGTGAGTGAGGCTACTACAGACGTCATTCCCCCAGGTACTGTCCCCGGGGGAACGCATACCTTGAGCACAATGCCGAGCACGGAAGTGAGCGACGGGAATGTAGCCTCAGCTCCTACTACTTCCTCGGGTGTAACACACAGCCCTCCACCACAGGCTAGTAGTACCGTGAACGCTTCCACCTCAACCAACACATCCACAAGTACTGTCTCCCACGAGACAAGCAGCCTCACAACTCGACACAGCTCCCCTGCAGATGCAACCAGCACAGTAGTACATCTGAGTTCGAACACAGCGTTCGCCAGGACTGTCTCCGAAGAAGCACAACTCTCTCCAACCACGCCCAGCCCGACAGGCACCGCACACACCCATGCACCCCCACACAGCACCTTCACGCAAGCCACTTCCGTGGTGAGTGAGGCTACTACAAACATTTTTTCCCCAGGTACTCTCCCCGGGGGAACGCATACCTTGAGCACAATGCCGAGCACGGAAGTGAGCGACGGGAATGTAGCCTCAGCTCCTACCACTTCCTCGGGTGTAACACACAGCCCTCCACCACAGGCTAGTAGTACCGTGAACGCTTCCACCTCAACCAACACATCCACAAGTACTGTCTCCCACGAGACAAGCAGCCTCACAACTCGACACAGCTCCCCTGCAGATGCAACCAGCACAGTAGTACATCTGAGTTCGAACACAGCGTTCGCCAGTACTGTCTCCGAAGAAGCACAACTCTCTCCAACCACGCCCAGCCCGACAGGCACCGCACACACCCATGCACCCCCACACAGCACCTTCACGCAAGCCACTTCCGTGGTGAGTGAGGCTACTACAAACATTTTTCCCCCAGGTACTCTCCCCGGGGGAACGCATACCTTGAGCACAATGCCGAGCACGGAAGTGAGCGACGGGAATGTAGCCTCAGCTCCTACCACTTCCTCGGGTGTAAAACACAGCCCTCCACCACAGGCTAGTAGTACCGTGAACGCTTCCACCTCAACCACCGCATCCACAAGTACTGTCTCCCACGACACAAGCAGCCTCACAACTCGACACAGCTCCCCTGCAGATGCAACCAGCACAGTAGGACATCTGAGTTCCAACACAGCGTTCGCCAGTACTGAATCGGAAGAAGCACAACTCTCTCGAACCACGCCCAGCCCGACAGGCACTGCAGACACCCATACACCCACACACAGCACCTCCACGCAGGCCACTTCCTGGGTGAGTGAGGCTACTACAGACATCTTTCCCCCAGGTACACTCCCCGGGGGAACGCATACCTTGAGCACAATGCCGAGCACGGAAGTGAGCGTCGGGAATGTAGCCTCAGCTCCTACCACTTCCTCGGGTGTAACACACAGCCCTCCACGACAGGCTAGTAGTACCGAGAACACTTCCACCTCAACCACCGCATCCACAAGTACTGTCTCCCACGAGACAAGCAGCCTCACAACTCGACACAGCTCCCCTGCAGATGTAACCAGCACAGTAGCACATCTGAGTTCCAACACAGCGTTCGCCAGTACTGTCTCGGAAGAAGCACAACTCTCTCCAACCACGCCCAGCCCGACAGGCACAGCACACACCCATACACCCGCACACAGCACCTCCACGCAGGCCACTTCCTGGGTGAGTGAGGCTACTACAAACATTTTTCCCCCAGGTACTCTCCCCGGGGGAACGCATACCTTGAGCACAATGCCGAGCACGGAAGTGAGCGACGGGAATGTAGCCTCAGCTCCTACCACTTCCTCGGGTGTAACACACAGCCCTCCACCACAGGCTACTAGTACCGTGAACGCTTCCACCTCAACCACCGCATCCACAAGTACTGTCTCCCACGAGACAAGCAGCCTCACAACTCGACACAGCTCCCCTGCAGATGTAACCAGCACAGTAGCACATCTGAGTTCGAACGCAGCGTTCGCCAGTACTGTCTCGGAAGAAGGACAACTCTCTCCAACCACGCCCAGCCCGACAGGCACAGCACAGACCCATACACTCGCACACAGCACCTCCACGCAGGCCACTTCCTGGGTGAGTGAGGCTACTACAGACGACATTCCCCCAGGTACTGTCCCCGGGGGAACGCATACCTTGAGCACAATGCCGAGCACGGAAGTGAGCGACGGGAATGTAGCCTCAGCTCCTACTACTTCCTCGGATGTAACACACAGCCCTCCACCACAGGCTAGTAGTACCGTGAATGCTTCCACGTCAACCAACGCATCCACAAGTACTGTCTCCCACGAGACAAGCAGCCTCACAACTCGACACAGCTCCCCTGCAGATGCAACCAGCACAGTAGGACATCTGAGTTCCAACACAGTGTTCGCCAGTACTGTCTCGGAAGAAGCACAACTCTCTCGAACCACGCCCAGCCCGACAGGCACTGCAGACACCCATACACCCACACACAGCACCTCCACGCAGGCCACTTCCTGGGTGAGTGAGGCTACTACAGACATCTTTCCCCCAGGTACACTCCCCGGGGGAACGCATACCTTGAGCACAATGCCGAGCATGGAAGTGAGCGACGGGAATGTAGCCTCAGCTCCTACCACTTCCTCGGGTGTAACACACAGCCCTCCACCACAGGCTAGTAGTACCGTGAACGCTTCCACCTCAACCACCGCATCCACAAGTACTGTCTCCCACGAGACAAGCAGCCTCACAACTCGACACAGCTCCCCTGCAGATGCAACCAGCACAGTAGCACATCTGAGTTCGAACACAGCGTTCGCCAGTACTGTCTCGGAAGAAGCACAACTCTCTCCAACCACGCCCAGCCCGACAGGCACAGCACACACCCATACACCCGCACACAGCACCTCCACGCAGGCCACTTCCTGGGTGAGTGAGGCTACTACAGACATCTTTCCCCCAGGAACACTCCCCGGGGGAACGCATACCTTGAGCACAATGCCGAGCACGGAAGTGAGCGACGGGAATGTAGCCTCAGCTCCTACCACTTCCTCGGGTGTAACACACAGCCCTCCACCACAGGCTAGTAGTACCGTGAACGCTTCCACCTCAACCACCGCATCCACAAGTACTGTCTCCCACGAGACAAGCAGCCTCACAACTCGACACAGCTCCCCTGCAGATGCAACCAGCACAGTAGCACATCTGAGTTCGAACGCAGCGTTCGCCAGTACTGTCTCGGAAGAAGCACAACTCTCTCCAACCACGCCCAGCCCGACAGGCACAGCACACACCCATACACCCGCACACAGCACCTCCACGCAGGCCACTTCCTGGGTGAGTGAGGCTACTACACATGTCTTTCCCCCAGGTACTGTCCCCGGGGGAACGCATACCTTGAGCACAATGCCGAGCACGGAAGTGAGCGACGGGAATGTAGCCTCAGCTCCTACTACTTCCTCGGGTGTAACACACAGCCCTCCACCACAGGCTAGTATTACCGTGAATGCTTCCACGTCAACCAACGCATCCACAAGTACTGTCTCCCACGAGACAAGCAGCCTCACAACTCGACACAGCTCCCCTGCAGATGCAACCAGCACAGTAGGACATCTGAGTTCCAACTCAGTGTTCGCCAGTACTGTCTCGGAAGAAGCACAACTCTCTCGAACCACGCCCAGCCCGACAGGCACTGCAGACACCCATACACCCACACACAGCACCTCCACGCAGGCCACTTCCTGGGTGAGTGAGGCTACTACAGACATCTTTCCCCCAGGTACACTCCCCGGGGGAACGCATACCTTGAGCACAATGCCGAGCACGGAAGTGAGCAACGGGAATGTAGCCTCAGCTCCTACCACTTCCTCGGGTGTAACACACAGCCCTCCACCACAGGCTAGTAGTACCGTGAACGCTTCCACCTCAACCACCGCATCCACAAGTACTGTCTCCCACGAGAAAAGCAGCCTCACAACTCGACACAGCTCCCCTGCAGATGCAACCAGCACAGTAGCACATCTGAGTTCGAACGCAGCGTTCGCCAGTACTGTCTCGGAAGAAGCACAACTCTCTCCAACCACGCCCAGCCCGACAGGCACAGCACACACCCATACACCCGCACACAGCACCTCCACGCAGGCCACTTCCTGGGTGAGTGAGGCTACTACACATGTCTTTCCCCCAGGTACACTCCCCGGGGGAACGCATACCTTGAGCATAATGCTGAGCACAGAAGTGAGCGACGGGAATGTAGCCTCAGCTCCTACTACTTCCTCGGGTGTAACACACAGCCCTCCACCACAGGCTAGTAGTACCGTGAATGCTTCCACGTTAACCAACGCATCCACAAGTATTGTCTCCCACGAGACAAGCAGCCTCACATCTCGACACAGCTCCCCTGCAGATGCAACCAGCACAGTAGCACATCTGAGTTCGAACACAGTGTTCGCCAGTACTGTCTCGGAAGAAGCACAACTCTCTCCAACCACGCCCAGCCCGACAGGCACCGCACACACCCATGCACCCCCACACAGCACCTTCACGGAAGCCACTTCCGTGGTGAGTGAGGCTACTACAAACATTTTTCCCCCCGGTACTCTGCCCGGGGGAACGCATACCTTGAGCACAATGCCGAGCACGGAAGTGAGCGACGGGAATGTAGCCTCAGCTCCTACCACTTCCTCGGGTGTAACACACAGCACTCCACCACAGGCTAGTAGTACCATGAACGCTTCCACCTCAACCACCGCATCCACAAGTACTGTCTCCCACGAGACAAGCAGCCTCACAACTCGACACAGCTCCCCTGCAGATGTAACCAGCACAGTACCACATCTGAGTTCGAACGCAGCGTTTGCCAGTACTGTCTCGGAAGAAGCACAACTCTCTCCAACCACGCCCAGCCCGACAGGCACAGCACACACCCATACACCCGCACACAGCACCTCCACGCAGGCCACTTCCTGGGTGAGTGAGGCTACTACAGACGTCATTCCCCCAGGTACTGTCCCCGGGGGAACGCATACCTTGAGCACAATGCCGAGCACGGAAGTGAGCGACGGGAATGTAGCCTCAGCTCCTACAACTTCCTCGGGTGTAACACACAGCCCTCCACCACAGGCTAGTAGTACCGTGAATGCTTCCACGTCAACCAACACATCCACAAGTACTGTCTCCCACGAGACAAGCAGCCTCACAACTCGACACAGCTCCCCTGCAGATGCAACCAGCACAGTAGGACATCTGAGTTCCAACACAGTGTTCGCCAGTACTGTCTCAGAAGAAGCACAACTCTCTCGAACCACGCCCAGCCCGACAGGGACTGCAGACACCCATACACCCACACACAGCACCTCCACGCAGGCCACTTCCTGGGTGAGTGAGGCTACTACAGACATCTTTCCCCCTGGTACACTCCCCGGGGGAACGCATACCTTGAGCAGAATCCCGAGCACGGAAGTGAGCGACGGGAATGTAGCCTCAGCTCCTACCACTTCCTCGGGTGTAACACACAGCCCTCCACCACAGGCTAGTAGTACCGTGAACGCTTCCACCTCAACCACCGCATCCACAAGTACTGTCTCCCACGAGACAAGCAGCCTCACAACTCGACACAGCTCCCCTGCAGATGTAACTAGCACAGTAGCACATCTGAGTTCGAACGCAGCGTTTGCCAGTACTGTCTCGGAAGAAGCACAACTCTCTCCAACCACGCCCAGCCCGACAGGCACAGCACACACCCATACACCCGCACACAGCACCTCCACGCAGGCCACTTCCTGGGTGAGTGAGGCTACTACAGACGTCATTCCCCCAGGTACTGTCCCCGGGGGAACGCATACCTTGAGCACAATGCCGAGCACGGAAGTGAGCGACGGGAATGTAGCCTCAGCTCCTACTACTTCCTCGGGTGTAACACACAGCCCTCCACCACAGGCTAGTAGTACCGTGAATGCTTCCACGTCAACCAACGCATCCACAAGTACTGTCTCCCACGAGACAAGCAGCCTCACAACTCGACACAGCTCCCCTGCAGATGCAACCAGCACAGTAGTACGTCTGAGTTCGAACACAGCGTTCGCCAGTACTGTCTCCGAAGAAGCACAACTCTCTCCAACCATGCCCAGCCCGACAGGCACCGCACACACCCATGCACCCCCACACAGCACCTTCACGGAAGCCACTTCCGTGGTGAGTGAGGCTACTACAAACATTTTTCCCCCAGGTACTCTCCCCGGGGGAACGCATACCTTGAGCTCAATGCCGAGCACGGAAGTGAGCGACGGGAATGTAGCCTCAGCTCCTACCACTTCCTCGGGTGTAACACACAGCCCTCCACCACAGGCTAGTAGTACCGTGAACGCTTCCACCTCAACCACCGCATCCACAAGTACTGTCTCCCACGAGACAAGCAGCCTCACAACTCGACACAGCTCCCCTGCAGATGTAACCAGCACAGTAGCACATCTGAGTTCGAACGCAGCGTTTGCCAGTACTGTCTCGGAAGAAACACAACTCTCTCCAACCACGCCCAGCCCGACAGGCACAGCACACACCCATACACCCGCACACAGCACCTCCACGCAGGCCACTTCCTGGGTGAGTGAGGCTACTACAGAAGTCATTCCCCCAGGTACTGTCCCCGGGGGAACGCATACCTTGAGCACAATGCCGAGCACGGAAGTGAGCGACGGGAATGTAGCCTCAGCTCCTACCACTTCCTCGGGTGTAACACACAGCCCTCCACCACAGGCTAGTAGTACCGTGAACGCTTCCACCTCAACCACCGCATCCAGAAGTACTGTCTCCCACGAGACAAGCAGCCTCACAACTCGACACAGCTCCCCTGCAGATGTAACCAGCACAGTAGCACATCTGAGTTCGAACGCAGCGTTTGCCAGTACTGTCTCGGAAGAAGCACAACTCTCTCCAACCACGCCCAGCCCGACAGGCACAGCACACACCCATACACCCGCACACAGCACCTCCACGCAGGCCACTTCCTGGGTGAGTGAGGCTACTACATACGTCATTCCCCCAGGTACTGTCCCCGGGGGAACGCATACCTTGAGCACAATGCCGAGCACGGAAGTGAGCGACGGGAATGTAGCCTCAGCTCCTACTACTTCCTCGGGTGTAACACACAGCCCTCCACCACAGGCTAGTAGTACCGTGAATGCTTCCACGTCAACCAACGCATCCACAAGTACTGTCTCCCACGAGACAAGCAGCCTCACAACTCGACACAGCTCCCCTGCAGATGCAACCAGCACAGTAGGACATCTGAGTTCCAACACAGCGTTCGCCAGTACTGTCTCCGAAGAAGCACAACTCTCTCCAACCACGCCCAGCCCGACAGGCACCGCACACACCCATGCACCCCCACACAGCACCTTCACGCAAGCCACTTCCGTGGTGAGTGAGGCTACTACAAACATTTTTCCCCCAGGTACTCTCCCCGGGGGAACGCATACCTTGAGCACAATGCCGAGCACGGAAGTGAGCGACGGGAATGTAGCCTCAGCTCCTACCACTTCCTCGGGTGTAACACACAGCCCTCCACCACAGGCTAGTAGTACCGTGAACGCTTCCACCTCAACCACCGCATCCACAAGTACTGTCTCCCACGAGACAAGCAGCCTCACAACTCGACACAGCTCCCCTGCAGATGTAACCAGCACAGTAGCACATCTGAGTTCGAACGCAGCGTTTGCCAGTACTGTCTCGGAAGAAGCACAACTCTCTCCAACCACGCCCAGCCCGACAGGCACAGCACACACCCATACACCCGCACACAGCACCTCCACGCAGGCCACTTCCTGGGTGAGTGAGGCTACTACACACGTCATTCCCCCAGGTACTGTCCCCGGGGGAACGCATACCTTGAGCACAATGCCGAGCACGGAAGTGAGCGACGGGAATGTAGCCTCAGCTCCTACTACTTCCTCGGGTATAACACACAGCGCTCCACCACAGGCTAGTAGTACCGTGAACGCTTCCACCTCAACCACCGCATCCACAAGTACTGTCTCCCACGAGACAAGCAGCCTCACAACTCGACACAGCTCCCCTGCAGATGCAACCAGCACAGTAGGACATCTGAGTTCCAACACAGTGTTCGCCAGTACTGTCTCGGAAGAAGCACAACTCTCTCGAACCACGCCCAGCCCGACAGGCACTGCAGACACCCATACACCCACACACAGCACCTCCACGCAGGCCACTTCCTGGGTGAGTGAGGCTACTACAGACATCTTTCCCCCAGGTACACTCCCCGGGGGAACGCATACCTTGAGCACAATGCCGAGCACGGAAGTGAGCGACGGGAATGTAGCCTCAGCTCCTACCACTTCCTCGGGTGTAACACACAGCCCTCCACCACAGGCTAGTAGTACCGTGAACGCTTCCACCTCAACCACCGCATCCACAAGTACTGTCTCCCACGAGACAAGCAGCCTCACAACTCGACACAGCTCCCCTGCAGATGCAACCAGCACAGTAGTACGTCTGAGTTCGAACACAGCGTTCGCCAGTACTGTCTCCGAAGAAGCACAACTCTCTCCAACCATGCCCAGCCCGACAGGCACCGCACACACCCATGCACCCCCACACAGCACCTTCACGGAAGCCACTTCCGTGGTGAGTGAGGCTACTACAAACATTTTTCCCCCAGGTACTCTCCCCGGGGGAACGCATACCTTGAGCTCAATGCCGAGCACGGAAGTGAGCGACGGGAATGTAGCCTCAGCTCCTACCACTTCCTCGGGTGTAACACACAGCCCTCCACCACAGGCTAGTAGTACCGTGAACGCTTCCACCTCAACCACCGCATCCACAAGTACTGTCTCCCACGAGACAAGCAGCCTCACAACTCGACACAGCTCCCCTGCAGATGTAACCAGCACAGTAGCACATCTGAGTTCGAACGCAGCGTTTGCCAGTACTGTCTCGGAAGAAACACAACTCTCTCCAACCACACCCAGCCCGACAGGCACAGCACACACCCATACACCCGCACACAGCACCTCCACGCAGGCCACTTCCTGGGTGAGTGAGGCTACTACAGAAGTCATTCCCCCAGGTACTGTCCCCGGGGGAACGCATACCTTGAGCACAATGCCGAGCACGGAAGTGAGCGACGGGAATGTAGCCTCAGCTCCTACCACTTCCTCGGGTGTAACACACAGCCCTCCACCACAGGCTAGTAGTACCGTGAACGCTTCCACCTCAACCACCGCATCCAGAAGTACTGTCTCCCACGAGACAAGCAGCCTCACAACTCGACACAGCTCCCCTGCAGATGTAACCAGCACAGTAGCACATCTGAGTTCGAACGCAGCGTTTGCCAGTACTGTCTCGGAAGAAGCACAACTCTCTCCAACCACGCCCAGCCCGACAGGCACAGCACACACCCATACACCCGCACACAGCACCTCCACGCAGGCCACTTCCTGGGTGAGTGAGGCTACTACATACGTCATTCCCCCAGGTACTGTCCCCGGGGGAACGCATACCTTGAGCACAATGCCGAGCACGGAAGTGAGCGACGGGAATGTAGCCTCAGCTCCTACTACTTCCTCGGGTGTAACACACAGCCCTCCACCACAGGCTAGTAGTACCGTGAATGCTTCCACGTCAACCAACGCATCCACAAGTACTGTCTCCCACGAGACAAGCAGCCTCACAACTCGACACAGCTCCCCTGCAGATGCAACCAGCACAGTAGGACATCTGAGTTCCAACACAGCGTTCGCCAGTACTGTCTCCGAAGAAGCACAACTCTCTCCAACCACGCCCAGCCCGACAGGCACCGCACACACCCATGCACCCCCACACAGCACCTTCACGCAAGCCACTTCCGTGGTGAGTGAGGCTACTACAAACATTTTTCCCCCAGGTACTCTCCCCGGGGGAACGCATACCTTGAGCACAATGCCGAGCACGGAAGTGAGCGACGGGAATGTAGCCTCAGCTCCTACCACTTCCTCGGGTGTAACACACAGCCCTCCACCACAGGCTAGTAGTACCGTGAACGCTTCCACCTCAACCACCGCATCCACAAGTACTGTCTCCCACGAGACAAGCAGCCTCACAACTCGACACAGCTCCCCTGCAGATGTAACCAGCACAGTAGCACATCTGAGTTCGAACGCAGCGTTTGCCAGTACTGTCTCGGAAGAAGCACAACTCTCTCCAACCACGCCCAGCCCGACAGGCACAGCACACACCCATACACCCGCACACAGCACCTCCACGCAGGCCACTTCCTGGGTGAGTGAGGCTACTACACACGTCATTCCCCCAGGTACTGTCCCCGGGGGAACGCATACCTTGAGCACAATGCCGAGCACGGAAGTGAGCGACGGGAATGTAGCCTCAGCTCCTACTACTTCCTCGGGTATAACACACAGCGCTCCACCACAGGCTAGTAGTACCGTGAACGCTTCCACCTCAACCACCGCATCCACAAGTACTGTCTCCCACGAGACAAGCAGCCTCACAACTCGACACAGCTCCCCTGCAGATGCAACCAGCACAGTAGGACATCTGAGTTCCAACACAGTGTTCGCCAGTACTGTCTCGGAAGAAGCACAACTCTCTCGAACCACGCCCAGCCCGACAGGCACTGCAGACACCCATACACCCACACACAGCACCTCCACGCAGGCCACTTCCTGGGTGAGTGAGGCTACTACAGACATCTTTCCCCCAGGTACACTCCCCGGGGGAACGCATACCTTGAGCACAATGCCGAGCACGGAAGTGAGCGACGGGAATGTAGCCTCAGCTCCTACCACTTCCTCGGGTGTAACACACAGCCCTCCACCACAGGCTAGTAGTACCGTGAACGCTTCCACCTCAACCACCGCATCCACAAGTACTGTCTCCCACGAGACAAGCAGCCTCACAACTCGACACAGCTCCCCTGCAGATGCAACCAGCACAGTAGTACGTCTGAGTTCGAACACAGCGTTCGCCAGTACTGTCTCCGAAGAAGCACAACTCTCTCCAACCATGCCCAGCCCGACAGGCACCGCACACACCCATGCACCCCCACACAGCACCTTCACGGAAGCCACTTCCGTGGTGAGTGAGGCTACTACAAACATTTTTCCCCCAGGTACTCTCCCCGGGGGAACGCATACCTTGAGCTCAATGCCGAGCACGGAAGTGAGCGACGGGAATGTAGCCTCAGCTCCTACCACTTCCTCGGGTGTAACACACAGCCCTCCACCACAGGCTAGTAGTACCGTGAACGCTTCCACCTCAACCACCGCATCCACAAGTACTGTCTCCCACGAGACAAGCAGCCTCACAACTCGACACAGCTCCCCTGCAGATGTAACCAGCACAGTAGCACATCTGAGTTCGAACGCAGCGTTTGCCAGTACTGTCTCGGAAGAAACACAACTCTCTCCAACCACACCCAGCCCGACAGGCACAGCACACACCCATACACCCGCACACAGCACCTCCACGCAGGCCACTTCCTGGGTGAGTGAGGCTACTACAGAAGTCATTCCCACAGGTACTGTCCCCGGGGGAACGCATACCTTGAGCACAATGCCGAGCACGGAAGTGAGCGACGGGAATGTAGCCTCAGCTCCTACCACTTCCTCGGGTGTAACACACAGCCCTCCACCACAGGCTAGTAGTACCGTGAACGCTTCCACCTCAACCACCGCATCCAGAAGTACTGTCTCCCACGAGACAAGCAGCCTCACAACTCGACACAGCTCCCCTGCAGATGTAACCAGCACAGTAGCACATCTGAGTTCGAACGCAGCGTTTGCCAGTACTGTCTCGGAAGAAGCACAACTCTCTCCAACCACGCCCAGCCCGACAGGCACAGCACACACCCATACACCCGCACACAGCACCTCCACGCAGGCCACTTCCTGGGTGAGTGAGGCTACTACATACGTCATTCCCCCAGGTACTGTCCCCGGGGGAACGCATACCTTGAGCACAATGCCGAGCACGGAAGTGAGCGACGGGAATGTAGCCTCAGCTCCTACTACTTCCTCGGGTGTAACACACAGCCCTCCACCACAGGCTAGTAGTACCGTGAATGCTTCCACGTCAACCAACGCATCCACAAGTACTGTCTCCCACGAGACAAGCAGCCTCACAACTCGACACAGCTCCCCTGCAGATGCAACCAGCACAGTAGGACATCTGAGTTCCAACACAGCGTTCGCCAGTACTGTCTCCGAAGAAGCACAACTCTCTCCAACCACGCCCATCCCGACAGGCACCGCACACACCCATGCACCCCCACACAGCACCTTCACGCAAGCCACTTCCGTGGTGAGTGAGGCTACTACAAACATTTTTCCCCCAGGTACTCTCCCCGGGGGAACGCATACCTTGAGCACAATGCCGAGCACGGAAGTGAGCGACGGGAATGTAGCCTCAGCTCCTACCACTTCCTCGGGTGTAACACACAGCCCTCCACCACAGGCTAGTAGTACCGTGAACGCTTCCACCTCAACCACCGCATCCACAAGTACTGTCTCCCACGAGACAAGCAGCCTCACAACTCGACACAGCTCCCCTGCAGATGTAACCAGCACAGTAGCACATCTGAGTTCGAACGCAGCGTTTGCCAGTACTGTCTCGGAAGAAGCACAACTCTCTCCAACCACGCCCAGCCCGACAGGCACAGCACACACCCATACACCCGCACACAGCACCTCCACGCAGGCCACTTCCTGGGTGAGTGAGGCTACTACACACGTCATTCCCCCAGGTACTGTCCCCGGGGGAACGCATACCTTGAGCACAATGCCGAGCACGGAAGTGAGCGACGGGAATGTAGCCTCAGCTCCTACTACTTCCTCGGGTATAACACACAGCGCTCCACCACAGGCTAGTAGTACCGTGAACGCTTCCACCTCAACCACCGCATCCACAAGTACTGTCTCCCACGAGACAAGCAGCCTCACAACTCGACACAGCTCCCCTGCAGATGCAACCAGCACAGTAGGACATCTGAGTTCCAACACAGTGTTCGCCAGTACTGTCTCCGAAGAAGCACAACTCTCTCGAACCACGCCCAGCCCGACAGGCACTGCAGACACCCATACACCCACACACAGCACCTCCACGCAGGCCACTTCCTGGGTGAGTGAGGCTACTACAGACATCTTTCCCCCAGGTACACTCCCCGGGGGAACGCATACCTTGAGCACAATGCCGAGCACGGAAGTGAGCGACGGGAATGTAGCCTCAGCTCCTACCACTTCCTCGGGTGTAACACACAGCCCTCCACCACAGGCTAGTAGTACCGTGAACGCTTCCACCTCAACCACCGCATCCACAAGTACTGTCTCCCACGAGACAAGCAGCCTCACAACTCGACACAGCTCCCCTGCAGATGCAACCAGCACAGTAGCACATCTGAGTTCGAACGCAGCGTTCGCCAGTACTGTCTCGGAAGAAGCACAACTCTCTCCAACCACGCCCAGCCCGACAGGCACAGCACACACCCATACACCTGCACACAGCACCTCCACGCAGGCCACTTCCTGGGTGAGTGAGGCTACTACAGACGTCATTCCCCCAGGTACTGTCCCCGGGGGAACGCATACCTTGAGCACAATGCCGAGCACGGAAGTGAGCGACGGGAATGTAGCCTCAGCTCCTACTACTTCCTCGGGTGTAACACACAGCCCTCCACCACAGGCTAGTAGTACCGTGAACGCTTCCACCTCAACCAACACATCCACAAGTACTGTCTCCCACGAGACAAGCAGCCTCACAACTCGACACAGCTCCCCTGCAGATGCAACCAGCACAGTAGGACATCTGAGTTCGAACACAGCGTTCGCCAGTACTGTCTCAGAAGAACCACAACTCTCTCCAACCACGCCCAGCCCGACAGGCACCGCACACACCCATACACCCCCACACAGCACCTTCACGCAAGCCACTTCCGTGGTGAGTGAGGCTACTACAAACATTTTTCCCCCAGGTACTCTCCCCGGGGGAACGCATACCTTGAGCACAATGCCGAGCACGGAAGTGAGCGACGGGAATGTAGCCTCAGCTCCTGCCACTTCCTCGGGTGTAACACACAGCCCTCCACCACAGGCTAGTAGTACCGTGAACGCTTCCACCTCAACCACCGCATCCACAAGTACTGTCTCCCACGAGACAAGCAGCCTCACAACTCGACACAGCTCCCCTGCAGATGCAACCAGCACAGTAGCACATCTGAGTTCGAACGCAGCGTTCGCCAGTACTGTCTCGGAAGAAGCACAACTCTCTCCAACCACGCCCAGCCCGACAGGCACAGCACACACCCATACACCCGCACACAGCACCTCCACGCAGGCCACTTCCTGGGTGAGTGAGGCTACTACAGATGTCTTTCCCCCAGGTACACTCCCCGGGGGAACGCATACCTTGAGCATAATGCCGAGCACAGAAGTGAGCGACGGGAATGTAGCCTCAGCTCCTACTACTTCCTCGGGTGTAACACACAGCCCTCCACCACAGGCTAGTTGTACCGTGAATGCTTCCATGTCAACCAACGCATCCACAAGTACTGTCTCCCACGAGACAAGCAGCCTCACAACTCGACACAGCTCCCCTGCAGATGCAACCAGCACAGTAGTACATCTGAGTTCGAACACAGCGTTCGCCAGTACTGTCTCCGAAGAAGCACAACTCTCTCCAACCACGCCCAGCCCGACAGGCACCGCACACACCCATGCACCCCCACACAGCACCTTCACGCAAGCCACTTCCGTGGTGAGTGAGGCTACTACAAACATTTTTCCCCCAGGTACTCTCCCCGGGGGAACGCATACCTTGAGCACAATGCCGAGCACGGAAGTGAGCGACGGGAATGTAGCCTCAGCTCCTACCACTTCCTCGGGTGTAACACACAGCCCTCCACCACAGGCTAGTAGTACCGTGAATGCTTTCACGTCAACCAACGCATCCACAAGTACTGTCTCCCACGAGACAACCAGCCTCACAACTCGACACAGCTCCCCTGCAGATGCAACCAGCACAGTAGGACATCTGAGTTCCAACACAGAGTTCGCCAGTACTGTCTCGGAAGAAGCACAACTCTCTCGAACCACGCCCAGCCCGACAGGCACTGCAGACACCCATACACCCACACACAGCACCTCCACGCAGGCCACTTCCTGGGTGAGTGAGGCTACTACAGACATCTTTCCCCCAGGTACACTCCCCGGGGGAACGCATACCTTGAGCACAATGCCGAGCACGGAAGTGAGCGACGGGAATGTAGCCTCAGCTCCTACCACTTCCTCGGGTGTAACACACAGCCCTCCACCACAGGCTAGTAGTACCGTGAACGCTTCCACCTCAACCACCGCATCCACAAGTACTGTCTCCCACGAGACAAGCAGCCTCACAAGTCGACACAGCTCCCCTGCAGATGCAACCAGCACACTAGTAAATCTGAGTTCGAACACAGCGTTCGCCAGTACTGTCTCGGAAGAAGCACAACTCTCTCCAACCACGCCCAGCCCGACAGGCACAGCACACACCCATACACCCGCTCACAGCACCTCCACGCAGGCCACTTCCTGGGTGAGTGAGGCTACTACAGATGTCTTTCCCCCAGGTACACTCCCCGGGGGAACGCATACCTTGAACATAATGCCGAGCACAGAAGTGAGCGACGGGAATGTAGCCTCAGCTCCTACTACTTCCTCGGGTGTAACACACAGCGCTCCACCACAGGCTAGTAGTACCGTGAACGCTTCCACCTCAACCACCGCATCCACAAGTACTGTCTCCCACGAGACAAGCAGCCTCACAACTCGACACAGCTCCACTGCAGATGCAACCAGCACAGTAGGACATCTGAGTTCCAACACAGTGTTCGCCAGTACTGTCTCGGAAGAAGCACAACTCTCTCGAACCACGCCCAGCCCGACAGGCACTGCAGACACCCATACACCCACACACAGCACCTCCACGCAGGCCACTTCCTGGGTGAGTGAGGCTACTACAGACATCTTTCCCCCAGGTACACTCCCCGGGGGAACGCATACCTTGAGCACAATGCCGAGCACGGAAGTGAGCGACGGGAATGTAGCCTCAGCTCCTACCACTGCCTCGGGTGTAACACACAGCCCTCCACCACAGGCTAGTAGTACCGTGAACGCTTCCACCTCAACCACCGCATCCACAAGTACTGTCTCCCACGAGACAAGCAGCCTCACAACTCGACACAGCTCCCCTGCAGATGTAACCAGCACAGTAGCACATCTGAGTTCGAACACAGCGTTCGCCAGTACTGTCTCGGAAGAAGCACAACTCTTTCCAACCACGCCCAGTCCGACAGGCACAGCACACACCCATACACCCGCACACAGCACCTCCACGCAGGCCACCTCCTGGGTGAGTGAGGCTACTACAGATGTCTTTCCCCCAGGTACACTCCCCGGGGGAACGCATAGCTTGAGCATAATGCCGAGCACAGAAGTGAGCGACGGGAATGTAGCCTCAGCTCCTACTACTTCCTCGGGTGTAACACACAGCCCTCCACCACAGGCTAGTAGTACCGTGAATGCTTCCATGTCAACCAACGCATCCACAAGTACTGTCTCCCACGAGACAAGCAGCCTCACAACTCGACACAGCTCCCCTGCAGATGCAACCAGCACAGTAGGACATCTGAGTTCCAACACAGCGTTCGCCAGTACTGTCTCGGAAGAAGCACAACTCTCTCGAACCACGCCCAGCCCGACAGGCACTGCAGACACCCATACACCCACACACAGCACCTCCACGCAGGCCACTTCCTGGGTGAGTGAGGCTACTACAGACATCTTTCCCCCAGGTACACTCCCCGGGGGAACGCATACCTTCAGCACAATGCCGAGCACGGAAGTGAGCGACGGGAATGTAACCTCAGCTCATACCACTTCCTCGGGTGTAACACACAGCCCTCCACCACAGGCTAGTAGTACCGTGAACGCTTCCACCTCAAACACCGCATCCACAAGTACTGTCTCCCACGAGACAAGCAGCCTCACAACTCGACACAGCTCCCCTGCAGATGCAACCAGCACAGTAGGACATCTGAGTTCCAACACAGCGTTCGCCAGTACTGTCTCGGAAGAAGCACAACTCTCTCGAACCACGCCCAGCCCGACAGGCACTGCAGACACCCATACACCCACACTCAGCACCTACACGCAGGCCACTTCCTGGGTGAGTGAGGCTACTACAGACATCTTTCCCCCAGGTACACTCCCCGGGGGAACGCATACCTTGAGCACAATGCCGAGCACGGAAGTGAGCGACGGGAATGTAGCCTCAGCTCCTACCACTTCCTCGGGTGTAACACACAGCCCTCCACCACAGGCTAGTAGTACCGTGAACGCTTCCACCTCAACCACCGCATCCACAAGTACTGTCTCCCACGAGACAAGCAGCCTCACAACTCGACACAGCTCCCCTGCAGATGCAACCAGCACAGTAGCACATCTGAGTTCGAACGCAGCGTTTGCCAGTACTGTCTCGGAAGAAGCACAACTCTCTCCAACCACGCCCAGCCCGACAGGCACAGCACACACCCATACACCCGCACACAGCACGTCCACGCAGGCCACTTCCTGGGTGAGTGAGGCTACTACACACGTTATTCCCCCAGGTACTGTCCCCGGGGGAACGCATACCTTGAGCACAATGCCGAGCACGGAAGTGAGCAACGGGAATGTAGCCTCAGCTCCTACTACTTCCTCGGGTGTAACACACAGCGCTCCACCACAGACTAGTAGTACCGTGAATGCTTCCACGTCAACCAACGCATCCACAAGTACTGTCTCCCACGAGACAAGCAGCCTCACAACTCGACACAGCTCCCCTGCAGATGCAACCAGCACAGTAGGACATCTGAGTTCCAACAAAGTGTTCGCCAGTACTGTCTCGGAAGAAGCACAACTCTCTCGAACCACGCCCAGCCCGACAGGCACTGCAGACACCCATACACCCACACACAGCACCTCCACGCAGGCCACTTCCTGGGTGAGTGAGGCTACTACAGACATCTTTCCCCCAGGTACACTCCCCGGGGGAACGCATACCTTGAGCACAATGCCGAGCACGGAAGTGAGCGACGGGAATGTAGCCTCAGCTCCTACCACTTCCTCGGGTGTAACACACAGCCCTCCACCACAGGCTAGTAGTACCGTGAACGCTTCCACCTCAACCACCGCATCCACAAGTACTGTCTCCCACGAGACAAGCAGCCTCACAACTCGACACAGCTCCCCTGCAGATGCAACCAGCACAGTAGCACATCTGAGTTCGAACACAGCGTTCGCCAGTACTGTCTCGGAAGAAGCACAACTCTCTCCAACCACGCCCAGCCCGACAGGCACAGCACACACCCATACACCCGCACACAGCACCTCCACGCAGGCCACTTCCTGGGTGAGTGAGGCTACTACAGATGTCTTTCCCCCAGGTACACTCCCCGGGGGAACGCATACCTTGAGCATAATGCCGAGCACAGAAGTGAGCGACGGGAATGTAGCCTCAGCTCCTACTACTTCCTCGAGTGTAACACACAGCCCTCCACCACAGGCTAGTAGTACCGTGAATGCTTCCATGTCAACCAACGCATCCACAAGTACTGTCTCCCACGAGACAAGCAGCCTCACAACTCGACACAGCTCCCCTGCAGATGCAAGCAGCACAGTAGGACATCTGAGTTCCAACACAGCGTTCGCCAGTACTGTCTCGGAAGAAGCACAACTCTCTCGAACCACGCCCAGCCCGACAGGCACTGCAGACACCCATACACCCACACACAGCACCTCCACGCAGGCCACTTCCTGGGTGAGTGAGGCTACTACAGACATCTTTCCCCCAGGTACACTCCCCGGGGGAACGCATACCTTGAGCACAATGCCGAGCACGGAAGTGAGCGACGGGAATGTAGCCTCAGCTCCTACCACTTCCTCGGGTGTAACACACAGCCCTCCACCACAGGCTAGTAGTACCGTGAACGCTTCCACCTCAACCACCGCATCCACAAGTACTGTCTCCCACGAGACAAGCAGCCTCACAACTCGACACAGCTCCCCTGCAGATGCAACCAGCACAGTAGGACATCTGAGTTCCAACACAGCGTTCGCCAGTCCTGTCTCGGAAGAAGAACAACTCTCTCCAACCACGCCCAGCCCGACAGGCACTGCAGACACCCATACACCCACACACAGCACCTCCACGCAGGCCACTTCCTGGGTGAGTGAGGCTACTACAGACATCTTTCCCCCAGGTACACTCCCCGGGGGAACGCATACCTTGAGCACAATGCCGAGCACGGAAGTGAGCGACGGGAATGTAGCCTCAGCTCCTACCACTTCCTCGGGTGTAACACACAGCCCTCCACCACAGGCTAGTAGTACCGTGAACGCTTCCACCTCAACCACCGCATCCACAAGTACTGTCTCCCACGAGACAAGCAGCCTCACAACTCGACACAGCTCCCCTGCAGATGCAACCAGCACAGTAGCACATCTGAGTTCGAACGCAGCATTCGCCAGTACTGTCTCGGAAGAAGCACAACTCTCTCCAACCACGCCCAGCCCGACAGGCACAGCACACACCCATACACCCGCACACAGCACCTCCACGCAGGCCACTTCCTGGGTGAGTGAGGCTACTACAGATGTCTTTCCCCCAGGTACACTCCCCGGGGGAACGCATACCTTGAGCATAATGCCGAGCACAGAAGTGAGCGACGGGAATGTAGCCTCAGCTCCTACTACTTCCTCGGGTGTAACACACAGCCCTCCACCACAGGCTAGTAGTATCGTGAATGCTTCCACGTCAACCACCGCATCCACAAGTACTGTCTCCCACGAGACAAGCAGCCTCACAACTCGACACAGCTCCCCTGCAGATGCAACCAGCACAGTAGCACATCTGAGTTCGAACGCAGCATTCGCCAGTACTGTCTCGGAAGAAGCACAACTCTCTCCAACCACGCCCAGCCCGACAGGCACAGCACACACCCATACACCCGCACACAGCACCTCCACGCAGGCCACTTCCTGGGTGAGTGAGGCTACTACAGATGTCTTTCCCCCAGGTACACTCCCCGGGGGAACGCATACCTTGAGCATAATGCCGAGCACAGAAGTGAGCGACGGGAATGTAGCCTCAGCTCCTACTACTTCCTCGGGTGTAACACACAGCCCTCCACCACAGGCTAGTAGTACCGTGAATGCTTCCACGTCAACCAACGCATCCACAAGTACTGTCTCCCACGAGACAAGCAGCCTCACAACTCGACACAGCTCCCCTACAGATGCAACCAGCACAGTAGCACATCTGAGTTCGAACGCAGCGTTCGCCAGTACTGTCTCGGAAGAAGCACAACTCTCTCCAACCACGCCCAGCCCGACAGGCACTGCAGACACCCATACACCCACACACAGCACCTCCACGCAGGCCACTTCCTGGTTGAGTGAGGCTACTACAGACATCTTTACCCCAGGTACACTCCCCGGGGGAACGCATACCTTGAGCACAATGCCGAGCACGGAAGTGAGCGACGGGAATATAGCCTCAGCTCCTACCACTTCCTCGGGTGTAACACACAGCCCTCCACCACAGGCTAGTAGTACCGTGAACGCTTCCACCTCAACCACCGCATCCACAAGTACTGTCTCCCACGAGACAAGCAGCCTCACAACTCGACACAGCTCCCCTGCAGATGCAACCAGCACAGTAGCACATCTGAGTTCGAACGCAGCGTTCGCCAGTACTGTCTCGGAAGAAGCACAACTCTCTCCAACCACGCCCAGCCTGACAGGCACAGCACACACCCATACACCCGCACACAGCACCTTCACGCAAGCCACTTCCGTGGTGAGTGAGGCTACTACAAACATTTTTCCCCCAGGTACTGTCCCCGGGGGAACGCATACCTTGAGCACAATGCCGAGCACGGAAGTGAGCGACGGGAATGTAGCCTCAGCTCCTACCACTTCCTCGGGTGTAACACACAGCCTTCCACCACAGGCTAGTAGTGCCGTGAACGCTTCCACCTCAACCACCGCATCCACAAGTACTGTCTCCCACGAGACAAGCAGCCTCACAACTCGACACAGCTCCCCTGCAGATGTAACGAGCACAGTAGCACATCTGAGTTCGAACGCAGCGTTTGCCAGTACTGTCTCGGAAGAAGCACAACTCTCTCCAACCACGCCCAGCCCGACAGGCACAGCACACACCCATACACCCGCACACAGCACCTCCACGCAGGCCACTTCCTGGGTGAGTGAGGCTACTACAGACGTCATTCCCCCAGGTACTGTCCCCGGGGGAACGCATACCTTGAGCACAATGCCGAGCACGGAAGTGAGCGACGGGAATGTAGCCTCAGCTCCTACTACTTCCTCGGGTGTAACACACAGCCCTCCACCACAGGCTAGTAGTACCGTGAATGCTTCCACGTCAACCAACGCATCCACAAGTACTTTCTCCCACGAGACACTCAGCCTCACAACTCGACACAGCTCCCCTGCAGATGCAACCAGCACAGTAGGACATCTGAGTTCCAACACAGTGTTCGCCAGTACTGTCTCGGAAGAAGCACAACTCTCTCGAACCACGCCCAGCCCGACACGCACTGCAGACACCCATACACCCACACACAGCACCTCCACGCAGGCCACTTCCTGGGTGAGTGAGGCTACTACAGACATCTTTCCCCCAGGTACACTCCCCGGGGGAACGCATACCTGGAGCACAATGCCGAGCACGGAAGTGAGCGACGGGAATGTAGCCTCAGCTCCTACTACTTCCTCGGGTGTAACACACAGCCCTCCACCACAGGCTAGTAGTACCGTCAATGCTTCCACGTCAACCAACGCATCCACAAGTACTTTCTCCCACGAGACACTCAGCCTCACAACTCGACACAGCTCCCCTGCAGATGCAACCAGCACAGTAGGACATCTGAGTTCCAACACAGTGTTCGCCAGTACTGTCTCGGAAGAAGCACAACTCTCTCGAACCACGCCCAGCCCGACACGCACTGCAGACACCCATACACCCACACACAGCACCTCCACGCAGGCCACTTCCTGGGTGAGTGAGGCTACTACAGACATCTTTCCCCCAGGTACACTCCCCGGGGGAACGCATACCTTGAGCACAATGCCGAGCACGGAAGTGAGCGACGGGAATGTAGCCTCAGCTCCTACCACTTCCTCGGGTGTAACACACAGCCCTCCACCACAGGCTAGTAGTACCGTGAACGCTTCCACCTCAACCACCGCATCCACAAGTACTGTCTCCCACGAGACAAGCAGCCTCACAACTCGACACAGCTCCCCTGCAGATGCAACCAGCACAGTAGCACATCTGAGTTCGAACACAGCGTTCGCCAGTACTGTCTCGGAAGAAGCACAACTCTCTCCAACCACGCCCAGCCCGACAGGCACAGCACACACCCATACACCCGCACACAGCACCTCCACGGAGGCCACTTCCTGGGTGAGTGAGGCTACTACAGACGTCATTCCCCCAGGTACTGTCCCCGGGGGAACGCATACCTTGAGCACAATGCCGAGCACGGAAGTGAGCGACGGGAATGTAGCCTCAGCTCCTACTACTTCCTCGGGTGTAACACACAGCCCTCCACCACAGGCTAGTAGTACCGTGAACGCTTCCACCTCAACCAACACATCCACAAGTACTGTCTCCCACGAGACAAGCAGCCTCACAACTCGACACAGCTCCCCTGCAGATGCAACCAGCACAGTAGTACATCTGAGTTCGAACACAGCGTTCGCCAGTACTGTCTCCGAAGAAGCACAACTCTCTCCAACCACGCCCAGCCCGACAGGCACTGCAGACACCCATACACCCACACACAGCACCTCCACGCAGGCCACTTCCTGGGTGAGTGAGGCTACTACAGACATCTTTCCCCCAGGTACACTCCCCGGGGGAACGCATACCTTGAGCACAATGCCGAGCACGGAAGTGAGCGACGGGAATGTAGCCTCAGCTCCTACTACTTCCTCGGGTGTAACACACAGCCCTCCACCACAGGGTAGTAGTACCGTGAATGCTTCCACGTCAACCAACGCATCCACAAGTACTTTCTCCCACGAGACACTCAGCCTCACAACTCGACACAGCTCCCCTGCAGATGCAACCAGCACAGTAGGACATCTGAGTTCCAACACAGTGTTCGCCAGTACTGTCTCGGAAGAAGCACAACTCTCTCGAACCACGCCCAGCCCGACACGCACTGCAGACACCCATACACCCACACACAGCACCTCCACGCAGGCCACTTCCTGGGTGAGTGAGGCTACTACAGACATCTTTCCCCCAGGTACACTCCCCGGGGGAACGCATACCTTGAGCACAATGCCGAGCACGGAAGTGAGCGACGGGAATGTAGCCTCAGCTCCTACTACTTCCTCGGGTGTAACACACAGCCCTCCACCACAGGCTAGTAGTACCGTCAATGCTTCCACGTCAACCAACGCATCCACAAGTACTTTCTCCCACGAGACACTCAGCCTCACAACTCGACACAGCTCCCCTGCAGATGCAACCAGCACAGTAGGACATCTGAGTTCCAACACAGTGTTCGCCAGTACTGTCTCGGAAGAAGCACAACTCTCTCGAACCACGCCCAGCCCGACACGCACTGCAGACACCCATACACCCACACACAGCACCTCCACGCAGGCCACTTCCTGGGTGAGTGAGGCTACTACAGACATCTTTCCCCCAGGTACACTCCCCGGGGGAACGCATACCTTGAGCACAATGCCGAGCACGGAAGTGAGCGACGGGAATGTAGCCTCAGCTCCTACCACTTCCTCGGGTGTAACACACAGCCCTCCACCACAGGCTAGTAGTACCGTGAACGCTTCCACCTCAACCACCGCATCCACAAGTACTGTCTCCCACGAGACAAGCAGCCTCACAACTCGACACAGCTCCCCTGCAGATGCAACCAGCACAGTAGCACATCTGAGTTCGAACACAGCGTTCGCCAGTACTGTCTCGGAAGAAGCACAACTCTCTCCAACCACGCCCAGCCCGACAGGCACAGCACACACCCATACACCCGCACACAGCACCTCCACGGAGGCCACTTCCTGGGTGAGTGAGGCTACTACAGACGTCATTCCCCCAGGTACTGTCCCCGGGGGAACGCATACCTTGAGCACAATGCCGAGCACGGAAGTGAGCGACGGGAATGTAGCCTCAGCTCCTACTACTTCCTCGGGTGTAACACACAGCCCTCCACCACAGGCTAGTAGTACCGTGAACGCTTCCACCTCAACCAACACATCCACAAGTACTGTCTCCCACGAGACAAGCAGCCTCACAACTCGACACAGCTCCCCTGCAGATGCAACCAGCACAGTAGTACATCTGAGTTCGAACACAGCGTTCGCCAGTACTGTCTCCGAAGAAGCACAACTCTCTCCAACCACGCCCAGCCCGACAGGCACTGCAGACACCCATACACCCACACACAGCACCTCCACGCAGGCCACTTCCTGGGTGAGTGAGGCTACTACAGACATCTTTCCCCCAGGTACACTCCCCGGGGGAACGCATACCTTGAGCACAATGCCGAGCACGGAAGTGAGCGACGGGAATGTAGCCTCAGCTCCTACCACTTCCTCGGGTGTAACACACAGCCCTCCACCACAGGCTAGTAGTACCGTGAACGCTTCCACCTCAACCACCGCATCCACAAGTACTGTCTCCCACGAGACAAGCAGCCTCACAACTCGACACAGCTCCCCTGCAGATGCAACCAGCACAGTTGCACATCTGAGTTCTAACACAGCGTTCGCCAGTACTGTCTCGGAAGAAGCACAACTCTCTCCAACCACGCCCAGCCCGACAGGCACAGCACACACCCATACATCCGCACACAGCACCTCCACGCAGGCCACTTCCTGGGTGAGTGAGGCTACTACACATGTCTTTCCCCCAGGTACACTCCCCGGGGGAACGCATACCTTGAGCATAATGCCGAGCACAGAAGTGAGCGACGGGAATGTAGCCTCAGCTCCTACTACTTCCTCGAGTGTAACACACAGCCCTCCACCACAGGCTAGTAGTACCGTGAATGCTTCCATGTCAACCAACGCATCCACAAGTACTGTCTCCCACGAGACAAGCAGCCTCACAACTCGACACAGCTCCCCTGCAGATGCAACCAGCACAGTAGGACATCTGAGTTCCAACACAGCGTTCGCCAGTACTGTCTCGGAAGAAGCACAACTCTCTCGAACCACGCCCAGCCCGACAGGCACTGCAGACACCCATACACCCACACACAGCACCTCCACGCAGGCCACTTCCTGGGTGAGTGAGGCTACTACAGACATCTTTCCCCCAGGTACACTCCCCGGGGGAACGCATACCTTGAGCACAATGCCGAGCACGGAAGTGAGCGACGGGAATGTAGCCTCAGCTCCTACCACTTCCTCGGGTGTAACACACAGCCCTCCACCACAGGCTAGTAGTACCGTGAACGCTTCCACCTCAACCACCGCATCCACAAGTAGTGTCTCCCACGAGACAAGCAGCCTCACAACTCGACACAGCTCCCCTGCAGATGCAACCAGCACAGTAGGACATCTGAGTTCCAACACAGCGTTCGCCAGTACTGTCTCGGAAGAAGCACAACTCTCTCCAACCACGCCCAGCCCGACAGGCACTGCAGACACCCATACACCCACACACAGCACCTCCACGCAGGCCACTTCCTGGGTGAGTGAGGCTACTACAGACAGCTTTCCCCCAGGTACACTCCCCGGGGGAACGCATACCTTGAGCACAATGCCGAGCACGGAAGTGAGCGACGGGAATGTAGCCTCAGCTCCTACCACTTCCTCGGGTGTAACACACAGCCCTCCACCACAGGCTAGTAGTACCGTGAACGCTTCCACCTCAACCACCGCATCCACAAGTACTGTCTCCCACGAGACAAGCAGCCTCACAACTCGACACAGCTCCCCTGCAGATGCAACCAGCAGAGTAGCACATCTGAGTTCGAACACAGCGTTCGCCAGTACTGTCTCGGAAGAAGCACAACTCTCTCCAACCACGCCCAGCCCGACAGGCACAGCACACACCCATACACCCGCACACAGCACCTCCACGGAGGCCACTTCCTGGGTGAGTGAGGCTACTACAGACGTCATTCCCCCAGGTACTGTCCCCGGGGGAACGCATACCTTGAGCACAATGCCGAGCACGGAAGTGAGCGACGGGAATGTAGCCTCAGCTCCTACTACTTCCTCGGGTGTAACACACAGCCCTCCACCACAGGCTAGTAGTACCGTGAACGCTTCCACCTCAACCAACACATCCACAAGTACTGTCTCCCACGAGACAAGCAGCCTCACAACTCGACACAGCTCCCCTGCAGATGCAACCAGCACAGTAGTACATCTGAGTTCGAACACAGCGTTCGCCAGTACTGTCTCCGAAGAAGCACAACTCTCTCCAACCACGCCCAGCCCGACAGGCACTGCAGACACCCATACACCCACACACAGCACCTCCACGCAGGCCACTTCCTGGGTGAGTGAGGCTACTACAGACATCTTTCCCCCAGGTACACTCCCCGGGGGAACGCATACCTTGAGCACAATGCCGAGCACGGAAGTGAGCGACGGGAATGTAGCCTCAGCTCCTACCACTTCCTCGGGTGTAACACACAGCCCTCCACCACAGGCTAGTAGTACCGTGAACGCTTCCACCTCAACCACCGCATCCACAAGTACTGTCTCCCACGAGACAAGCAGCCTCACAACTCGACACAGCTCCCCTGCAGATGCAACCAGCACAGTTGCACATCTGAGTTCTAACACAGCGTTCGCCAGTACTGTCTCGGAAGAAGCACAACTCTCTCCAACCACGCCCAGCCCGACAGGCACAGCACACACCCATACATCCGCACACAGCACCTCCACGCAGGCCACTTCCTGGGTGAGTGAGGCTACTACACATGTCTTTCCCCCAGGTACACTCCCCGGGGGAACGCATACCTTGAGCATAATGCCGAGCACAGAAGTGAGCGACGGGAATGTAGCCTCAGCTCCTACTACTTCCTCGAGTGTAACACACAGCCCTCCACCACAGGCTAGTAGTACCGTGAATGCTTCCATGTCAACCAACGCATCCACAAGTACTGTCTCCCACGAGACAAGCAGCCTCACAACTCGACACAGCTCCCCTGCAGATGCAACCAGCACAGTAGGACATCTGAGTTCCAACACAGCGTTCGCCAGTACTGTCTCGGAAGAAGCACAACTCTCTCGAACCACGCCCAGCCCGACAGGCACTGCAGACACCCATACACCCACACACAGCACCTCCACGCAGGCCACTTCCTGGGTGAGTGAGGCTACTACAGACATCTTTCCCCCAGGTACACTCCCCGGGGGAACGCATACCTTGAGCACAATGCCGAGCACGGAAGTGAGCGACGGGAATGTAGCCTCAGCTCCTACCACTTCCTCGGGTGTAACACACAGCCCTCCACCACAGGCTAGTAGTACCGTGAACGCTTCCACCTCAACCACCGCATCCACAAGTAGTGTCTCCCACGAGACAAGCAGCCTCACAACTCGACACAGCTCCCCTGCAGATGCAACCAGGACAGTAGGACATCTGAGTTCCAACACAGCGTTCGCCAGTACTGTCTCGGAAGAAGCACAACTCTCTCCAACCACGCCCAGCCCGACAGGCACTGCAGACACCCATACACCCACACACAGCACCTCCACGCAGGCCACTTCCTGGGTGAGTGAGGCTACTACAGACAGCTTTCCCCCAGGTACACTCCCCGGGGGAACGCATACCTTGAGCACAATGCCGAGCACGGAAGTGAGCGACGGGAATGTAGCCTCAGCTCCTACCACTTCCTCGGGTGTAACACACAGCCCTCCACCACAGGCTAGTAGTACCGTGAACGCTTCCACCTCAACCACCGCATCCACAAGTACTGTCTCCCACGAGACAAGCAGCCTCACAACTCGACACAGCTCCCCTGCAGATGCAACCAGCAGAGTAGCACATCTGAGTTCGAACACAGCGTTCGCCAGTACTGTCTCGGAAGAAGCACAACTCTCTCCAACCACGCCCAGCCCGACAGGCACAGCACACACCCATACACCCGCACACAGCACCTCCACGGAGGCCACTTCCTGGGTGAGTGAGGCTACTACAGACGTCATTCCCCCAGGTACTGTCCCCGGGGGAACGCATACCTTGAGCACAATGCCGAGCACGGAAGTGAGCGACGGGAATGTAGCCTCAGCTCCTACTACTTCCTCGGGTGTAACACACAGCCCTCCACCACAGGCTAGTAGTACCGTGAACGCTTCCACCTCAACCAACACATCCACAAGTACTGTCTCCCACGAGACAAGCAGCCTCACAACTCGACACAGCTCCCCTGCAGATGCAACCAGCACAGTAGTACATCTGAGTTCGAACACAGCGTTCGCCAGTACTGTCTCCGAAGAAGCACAACTCTCTCCAACCACGCCCAGCCCGACAGGCACTGCAGACACCCATACACCCACACACAGCACCTCCACGCAGGCCACTTCCTGGGTGAGTGAGGCTACTACAGACATCTTTCCCCCAGGTACACTCCCCGGGGGAACGCATACCTTGAGCACAATGCCGAGCGCGGAAGTGAGCGACGGGAATGTAGCCTCAGCTCCTACCACTTCCTCGGGTGTAAAACACAGCCCTCCACCACAGGCTAGTAGTACCGTGAACGCTTCCACCTCAACCACCGCATCCACAAGTACTGTCTCGCACGATACAAGCAGCCTCACAACTCGACACAGCTCCCCTGCAGATGCAACCAGCACAGTAGTACATCTGAGTTCGAACACAGCGTTCGCCAGTACTGTCTCGGAAGAAGCACAACTCTCTCCAACCACGCCCAGCCCGACAGGCACCGCACACACCCATGCACCCCCACACAGCACCTTCACGCAAGCCACTTCCTGGGTAAGTGAGGCTACTACAGACATCTTTCCCCCAGGTACACTCCCCGGGGGAACGCATACCTTGAGCACAATGCCGAGCACGGAAGTGAGCGACGGGAATGTAGCCTCAGCTCCTACCACTTCCTCGGGTGTAACACACAGCCCTCCACCACAGGCTAGTAGTACCGTGAACGCTTCCACCTCAACCACCGCATCCACAAGTACTGTCTCCCACGAGACAAGCAGCCTCACAACTCGACACAGCTCCCCTGCAGATGCAACCAGCACAGTTGCACATCTGAGTTCGAACACAGCGTTCGCCAGTACTGTCTCGGAAGAAGCACAACTCTCTCCAACCACGCCCAGCCCGACAGGCACAGCACACACCCATACACCCACACACAGCACCTCCACGCAGGGCACTTCCTGGGTGAGTGAGGCTACTACAGACATCTTTCCCCCAGGTACACTCCCCGGGGGAACGCATACCTTGAGCACAATGCCGAGCACGGAAGTGAGCGACGGGAATGTAGCCTCAGCTCCTACCACTTCCTCGGGTGTAACACACAGCCCTCCACCACAGGCTAGTAGTACCGTGAACGCTTCCACCTCAACCACCGCATCCACAAGTACTGTCTCCCACGAGACAAGCAGCCTCACAACTCGACACAGCTCCCCTGCAGATGCAACCAGCACAGTAGGACATCTGAGTTCGAACACAGCGTTCGCCAGTACTGTCTCGGAAGAAGCACAACTCTCTCCAACCACGCCCAGCCCGACAGGCACTGCAGACACCCATACACCCACACACAGCACCTCCACGCAGGCCACTTCCTGGGTGAGTGAGGCTACTACAGACAGCTTTCCCCCAGGTACACTCCCCGGGGGAACGCATACCTTGAGCACAATGCCGAGCACGGAAGTGAGCGACGGGAATGTAGCCTCAGCTCCTACCACTTCCTCGGGTGTAACACACAGCCCTCCACCACAGGCTAGTAGTACCGTGAACGCTTCCACCTCAACCACCGCATCCACAAGTACTGTCTCCCACGAGACAAGCAGCCTCACAACTCGACACAGCTCCCCTGCAGATGCAACCAGCACAGTAGCACATCTGAGTTCGAACGCAGCGTTCGCCAGTACTGTCTCGGAAGAAGCACAACTCTCTCCAACCACGCCCAGCCCGACAGGCACAGCACACACCCATACACCCGCACACAGCACCTTCACGCAAGCCACTTCCGTGGTGAGTGAGGCTACTACAAACATTTTTCCCCCAGGTACTGTCCCCGGGGGAACGCATACCTTGAGCACAATGCCGAGCACGGAAGTGAGCGACGGGAATGTAGCCTCAGCTCCTACCACTTCCTCGGGTGTAACACACAGCCTTCCACCACAGGCTAGTAGTGCCGTGAACGCTTCCACCTCAACCACCGCATCCACAAGTACTGTCTCCCACGAGACAAGCAGCCTCACAACTCGACACAGCTCCCCTGCAGATGTAACGAGCACAGTAGCACATCTGAGTTCGAACGCAGCGTTTGCCAGTACTGTCTCGGAAGAAGCACAACTCTCTCCAACCACGCCCAGCCCGACAGGCACAGTACACACCCATACACCCGCACACAGCACCTCCACGCAGGCCACTTCCTGGGTGAGTGAGGCTACTACAGACGTCATTCCCCCAGGTACTGTCCCCGGGGGAACGCATACCTTGAGCACAATGCCGAGCACGGAAGTGAGCGACGGGAATGTAGCCTCAGCTCCTACCACTTCCTCGGGGGTAACACACAGCCCTCCACCACAGGCTAGTAGTACCGTGAACGCTTCCACCTCAACCACCGCATCCACAAGTACTGTCTCCCACGAGACAAGCAGCCTCACAACTCGACACAGCTCCCCTGCAGATGCAACCAGCACAGTAGGACATCTGAGTTCCAACACAGCGTTCGCCAGTACTGTCTCAGAAGAAGCACAACTCTCTCCAACCACGCCCAGCCCGACAGGCACTGCAGACACCCATACACCCACACACAGCACCTCCACGCAGGCCACTTCCTGGGTGAGTGAGGCTACTACAGACATCTTTCCCCCAGGTACACTCCCCGGGGGAACGCATACCTTGAGCACAATGCCGAGCACGGAAGTGAGCGACGGGAATGTAGCCTCAGCTCCTACCACTTCCTCGGGTGTAACACACAGCCCTCCACCACAGGCTAGTAGTACCGTGAATGCTTCCACCTCAACCACCGCATCCACAAGTACTGTCTCCCACGAGACAAGCAGCCTCACAACTCGACACAGCTCCCCTGCAGATGCAACCAGCACAGTAGCACATCTGAGTTCGAACACAGCGTTCGCCAGTACTGTCTCGGAAGAAGCACAACTCTCTCCAACCACGCCCAGCCCGACAGGCACAGCACACACCCATACATCCGCACACAGCACCTCCACGCAGGCCACTTCCTGGGTGAGTGAGGCTACTACACATGTCTTTCCCCCAGGTACACTCCCCGGGGGAACGCATACCTTGAGCATAATGCCGAGCACAGAAGTGAGCGACGGGAATGTAGCCTCAGCTCCTACTACTTCCTCGAGTGTAACACACAGCCCTCCACCACAGGCTAGTAGTACCGTGAATGCTTCCATGTCAACCAACGCATCCACAAGTACTGTCTCCCACGAGACAAGCAGCCTCACAACTCGACACAGCTCCCCTGCAGATGCAAGCAGCACAGTAGGACATCTGAGTTCCAACACAGCGTTCGCCAGTACTGTCTCGGAAGAAGCACAACTCTCTCGAACCACGCCCAGCCCGACAGGCACTGCAGACACCCATACACCCACACACAGCACCTCCACGCAGGCCACTTCCTGGGTGAGTGAGGCTACTACAGACATCTTTCCCCCAGGTACACTCCCCGGGGGAACGCATACCTTGAGCACAATGCCGAGCACGGAAGTGAGCGACGGGAATGTAGCCTCAGCTCCTACCACTTCCTCGGGTGTAACACACAGCCCTCCACCACAGGCTAGTAGTACCGTGAACGCTTCCACCTCAACCACCGCATCCACAAGTACTGTCTCCCACGAGACAAGCAGCCTCACAACTCGACACAGCTCCCCTGCAGATGCAACCAGCACAGTAGGACATCTGAGTTCCAACACAGCGTTCGCCAGTACTGTCTCGGAAGAAGCACAACTCTCTCCAACCACGCCCAGCCCGACAGGCACTGCAGACACCCATACACCCACACACAGCACCTCCACGCAGGCCACTTCCTGGGTGAGTGAGGCTACTACAGACACCTTTCCCCCAGGTACACTCCCCGGGGGAACGCATACCTTGAGCACAATGCCGAGCACGGAAGTGAGCGACGGGAATGTAGCCTCAGCTCCTACCACTTCCTCGGGTGTAACACACAGCCCTCCACCACAGGCTAGTAGTACCGTGAACGCTTCCACCTCAACCACCGCATCCACAAGTACTGTCTCCCACGAGACAAGCAGCCTCACAACTCGACACAGCTCCCCTGCAGATGCAACCAGCACAGTAGCACATCTGAGTTCGAACGCAGCGTTCGCCAGTACTGTCTCAGAAGAAGCACAACTCTCTCCAACCACGCCCAGCCCGACAGGCACTGCAGACACCCATACACCCACACACAGCACCTCCACGCAGGCCACTTCCTGGGTGAGTGAGGCTACTACAGACATCTTTCCCCCAGGTACACTCCCCGGGGGAACGCATACCTTGAGCACAATGCCGAGCACGGAAGTGAGCGACGGGAATGTAGCCTCAGCTCCTACCACTTCCTCGGGTGTAACACACAGCCCTCCACCACAGGCTAGTAGTACCGTGAAAGCTTCCACCTCAACCACCGCATCCACAAGTACTGTCTCCCACGAGACAAGCAGCCTCACAACTCGACACAGCTCCCCTGCAGATGCAACCAGCACAGTAGCACATCTGAGTTCGAACGCAGCGTTCGCCAGTACTGTCTCGGAAGAAGCACAACTCTCTCCAACCACGCCCAGCCCGACAGGCACAGCACACACCCATACACCCGCACACAGCACCTTCACGCAAGCCACTTCCGTGGTGAGTGAGGCTACTACAAACATTTTTCCCCCTGGTACTGTCCCCGGGGGAACGCATACCTTGAGCACAATGCCGAGCACGGAAGTGAGCGACGGGAATGTAGCCTCAGCTCCTACCACTTCCTCGGGTGTAACACACAGCCTTCCACCACAGGCTAGTAGTGCCGTGAACGCTTCCACCTCAACCACCGCATCCACAAGTACTGTCTCCCACGAGACAAGCAGCCTCACAACTCGACACAGCTCCCCTGCAGATGTAACGAGCACAGTAGCACATCTGAGTTCGAACGCAGCGTTTGCCAGTACTGTCTCGGAAGAAGCACAACTCTCTCCAACCACGCCCAGCCCGACAGGCACAGTACACACCCATACACCCGCACACAGCACCTCCACGCAGGCCACTTCCTGGGTGAGTGAGGCTACTACAGACGTCATTCCCCAAGGTACTGTCCCCGGGGGAACGCATACCTTGAGCACAATGCCGAGCTCGGAAGTGAGCGACGGGAATGTAGCCTCAGCTCCTACCACTTCCTCGGGTGTAACACACAGCCCTCCACCACAGGCTAGTAGTACCGTGAACGCTTCCACCTCAACCACCGCATCCACAAGTACTGTCTCCCACGAGACAAGCAGCCTCACAACTCGACACAGCTCCCCTGCAGATGTAACCAGCACAGTAGGACATCTGAGTTCCAACACAGCGTTCGCCAGTACTGTCTCAGAAGAAGCACAACTCTCTCCAACCACGCCCAGCCCGACAGGCACTGCAGACACCCATACACCCACACACAGCACCTCCACGCAGGCCACTTCCTGGGTGAGTGAGGCTACTACAGACATCTTTCCCCCAGGTACACTCCCCGGGGGAACGCATACCTTGAGCACAATGCCGAGCACGGAAGTGAGCGACGGGAATGTAGCCTCAGCTCCTACCACTTCCTCGGGTGTAACACACAGCCCTCCACCACAGGCTAGTAGTACCGTGAACGCTTCCACCTCAACCACCGCATCCACAAGTACTGTCTCCCACGAGACAAGCAGCCTCACAACTCGACACAGCTCCCCTGCAGATGCAACCAGCACAGTTGCACATCTGAGTTCTAACACAGCGTTCGCCAGTACTGTCTCGGAAGAAGCACAACTCTCTCCAACCACGCCCAGCCCGACAGGCACAGCACACACCCATACATCCGCACACAGCACCTCCACGCAGGCCACTTCCTGGGTGAGTGAGGCTACTACACATGTCTTTCCCCCAGGTACACTCCCCGGGGGAACGCATACCTTGAGCATAATGCCGAGCACAGAAGTGAGCGACGGGAATGTAGCCTCAGCTCCTACTACTTCCTCGAGTGAAACACACAGCCCTCCACCACAGGCTAGTAGTACCGTGAATGCTTCCATGTCAACCAACGCATCCACAAGTACTGTCTCCCACGAGACAAGCAGCCTCACAACTCGACACAGCTCCCCTGCAGATGCAACCAGCACAGTAGGACATCTGAGTTCCAACACAGCGTTCGCCAGTACTGTCTCGGAAGAAGCACAACTCTCTCGAACCACGCCCAGCCCGACAGGCACTGCAGACACCCATACACCCACACACAGCACCTCCACGCAGGCCACTTCCTGGGTGAGTGAGGCTACTACAGACATCTTTCCCCCAGGTACACTCCCCGGGGGAACGCATACCTTGAGCACAATGCCGAGCACGGAAGTGAGCGACGGGAATGTAGCCTCAGCTCCTACCACTTCCTCGGGTGTAACACACAGCCCTCCACCACAGGCTAGTAGTACCGTGAACGCTTCCACCTCAACCACCGCATCCACAAGTACTGTCTCCCACGAGACAAGCAGCCTCACAACTCGACACAGCTCCCCTGCAGATGCAACCAGCACAGTAGGACATCTGAGTTCCAACACAGCGTTCGCCAGTACTGTCTCGGAAGAAGCACAACTCTCTCCAACCACGCCCAGCCCGACAGGCACTGCAGACACCCATACACCCACACACAGCACCTCCACGCAGGCCACTTCCTGGGTGAGTGAGGCTACTACAGACAGCTTTCCCCCAGGTACACTCCCCGGGGGAACGCATACCTTGAGCACAATGCCGAGCACGGAAGTGAGCGACGGGAATGTAGCCTCAGCTCCTACCACTTCCTCGGGTGTAACACACAGCCCTCCACCACAGGCTAGTAGTACCGTGAACGCTTCCACCTCAACCACCGCATCCACAAGTACTGTCTCCCACGAGACAAGCAGCCTCACAACTCGACACAGCTCCCCTGCAGATGCAACCAGCACAGTAGCACATCTGAGTTCGAACACAGCGTTCGCCAGTACTGTCTCGGAAGAAGCACAACTCTCTCCAACCACGCCCAGCCCGACAGGCACAGCACACACCCATACACCCGCACACAGCACCTCCACGGAGGCCACTTCCTGGGTGAGTGAGGCTACTACAGACGTCATTCCCCCAGGTACTGTCCCCGGGGGAACGCATACCTTGAGCACAATGCCGAGCACGGAAGTGAGCGACGGGAATGTAGCCTCAGCTCCTACTACTTCCTCGGGTGTAACACACAGCCCTCCACCACAGGCTAGTAGTACCGTGAACGCTTCCACCTCAACCAACACATCCACAAGTACTGTCTCCCACGAGACAAGCAGCCTCACAACTCGACACAGCTCCCCTGCAGATGCAACCAGCACAGTAGTACATCTGAGTTCGAACACAGCGTTCGCCAGTACTGTCTCCGAAGAAGCACAACTCTCTCCAACCACGCCCAGCCCGACAGGCACTGCAGACACCCATAAACCCACACACAGCACCTCCACGCAGGCCAGTTCCTGGGTGAGTGAGGCTACTACAGACATCTTTCCCCCAGGTACACTCCCCGGGGGAACGCATACCTTGAGCACAATGCCGAGCACGGAAGTGAGCGACGGGAATGTAGCCTCAGCTCCTACCACTTCCTCGGGTGTAAAACACAGCCCTCCACCACAGGCTAGTAGTACCGTGAACGCTTCCACCTCAACCACCGCATCCACAAGTACTGTCTCCCACGATACAAGCAGCCTCACAACTCGACACAGCTCCCCTGCAGATGCAACCAGCACAGTAGCACATCTGAGTTCGAACACAGCGTTCGCCAGTACTGTCTCGGAAGAAGCACAACTCTCTCCAACCACGCCCAGCCCGACAGGCACAGCACACACCCATACACCCGCACACAGCACCTCCACGGAGGCCACTTCCTGGGTGAGTGAGGCTACTACAGACGTCATTCCACCAGGTACTGTCCCCGGGGGAACGCATACCTTGAGCACAATGCCGAGCACGGAAGTGAGCGACGGGAATGTAGCCTCAGCTCCTACTACTTCCTCGGGTGTAACACACAGCCCTCCACCACAGGCTAGTAGTACCGTGAACGCTTCCAACTCAACCAACACATCCACAAGTACTGTCTCCCACGAGACAAGCAGCCTCACAACTCGACACAGCTCCCCTGCAGATGCAACCAGCACAGTAGTACATCTGAGTTCGAACACAGCGTTCGCCAGTACTGTCTCCGAAGAAGCACAACTCTCTCCAACCATGCCCAGCCCGACAGGCACCGCACGCACCCATGCACCCCCACACAGCACCTTCACGCAAGCCACTTCCTGGGTAAGTGAGGCTACTACAGACATCTTTCCCCCAGGTACACTCCCCGGGGGAACGCATACCTTGAGCACAATGCCGAGCACGGAAGTGAGCGACGGGAATGTAGCCTCAGCTCCTACCACTTCCTCGGGTGTAACACACAGCCCTCCACCACAGGCTAGTAGTACCGTGAACGCTTCCACCTCAACCACCGCATCCACAAGTACTGTCTCCCACGAGACAAGCAGCCTCACAACTCGACACAGCTCCCCTGCAGATGCAACCAGCACAGTTGCACATCTGAGTTCGAACACAGCGTTCGCCAGTACTGTCTCGGAAGAAGCACAACTCTCTCCAACCACGCCCAGCCCGACAGGCACAGCACACACCCATACATCCGCACACAGCACCTCCACGCAGGCCACTTCCTGGGTGAGTGAGGCTACTACGCATGTCTTTCCCCCAGGTACACTCCCCGGGGGAACGCATACCTTGAGCATAATGCCGAGCACAGAAGTGAGCGACGGGAATGTAGCCTCAGCTCCTACTACTTCCTCGAGTGTAACACACAGCCCTCCACCACAGGCTAGTAGTACCGTGAATGCTTCCATGTCAACCAACGCATCCACAAGTACTGTCTCCCACGAGACAAGCAGCCTCACAACTCGACACAGCTCCCCTGCAGATGCAACCAGCACATTAGGACATCTGAGTTCCAACACAGCGTTCGCCAGTACTGTCTCGGAAGAAGCACAACTCTCTCGAACCACGCCCAGCCCGACAGGCACTGCAGACACCCATACACCCACACACAGCACCTCCACGCAGGCCACTTCCTGGGTGAGTGAGGCTACTACAGACATCTTTCCCCCAGGTACACTCCCCGGGGGAACGCATACCTTGAGCACAATGCCGAGCACGGAAGTGAGCGACGGGAATGTAGCCTCAGCTCCTACCACTTCCTCGGGTGTAACACACAGCCCTCCACCACAGGCTAGTAGTACCGTGAACGCTTCCACCTCAACCACCGCATCCACAAGTACTGTCTCCCACGAGACAAGCAGCCTCACAACTCGACACAGCTCCCCTGCAGATGCAACCAGCACAGTAGCACATCTGAGTTCGAACGCAGCGTTCGCCAGTACTGTCTCGGAAGAAGCACAACTCTCTCCAACCACGCCCAGCCAGACAGGCACTGCAGACACCCATACACCCACACACAGCACCTCCACGCAGGCCACTTCCTGGGTGAGTGAGGCTACTACAGACATCTTTACCCCAGGTACACTCCCCGGGGGAACGCATACCTTGAGCACAATGCCGAGCACGGAAGTGAGCGACGGGAATGTAGCCTCAGCTCCTACCACTTCCTCGGGTGTAACACACAGCCCTCCACCACAGGCTAGTAGTACCGTGAACGCTTCCACCTCAACCACCGCATCCACAAGTACTGTCTCCCACGAGACAAGCAGCCTCACAACTCGACACAGCTCCCCTGCAGATGCAACCAGCACAGTAGCACATCTGAGTTCGAACGCAGCGTTCGCCAGTACTGTCTCGGAAGAAGCACAACTCTCTCCAACCACGCCCAGCCCGACAGGCACAGCACACACCCATACACCCGCACACAGCACCTTCACGCAAGCCACTTCCGTGGTGAGTGAGGCTACTACAAACATTTTTCCCCCAGGTACTGTCCCCGGGGGAACGCATACCTTGAGCACAATGCCGAGCACGGAAGTGAGCAACGGGAATGTAGCCTCAGCTCCTCCCACTTCCTCGGGTGTAACACACAGCCTTCCACCACAGGCTAGTAGTGCCGTGAACGCTTCCACCTCAACCACCGCATCCACAAGTACTGTCTCCCACGAGACAAGCAGCCTCACAACTCGACACAGCTCCCCTGCAGATGTAACGAGCACAGTAGCACATCTGAGTTCGAACGCAGCGTTTGCCAGTACTGTCTCGGAAGAAGCACAACTCTCTCCAACCACGCCCAGCCCGACAGGCACAGTACACACCCATACACCCGCACACAGCACCTCCACGCAGGCCACTTCCTGGGTGAGTGAGGCTACTACAGACGTCATTCCCCCAGGTACTGTCCCCGGGGGAACGCATACCTTGAGCACAATGCCGAGCACGGAAGTGAGCGACGGGAATGTAGCCTCAGCTCCTACTACTTCCTCGGGTGTAACACACAGCCCTCCACCACAGGCTAGTAGTACCGTGAATGCTTCCACGTCAACCAACGCATCCACAAGTACTTTCTCCCACGAGACACTCAGCCTCACAACTCGACACAGCTCCCCTGCAGATGCAACCAGCACAGTAGGACATCTGAGTTCCAACACAGTGTTCGCCAGTACTGTCTCGGAAGAAGCACAACTCTCTCGAACCACGCCCAGCCCGACAGGCACTGCAGACACCCATACACCCACACACAGCACCTCCACGCAGGCCACTTCCTGGGTGAGTGAGGCTACTACAGACATCTTTCCCCCAGGTACACTCCCCGGGGGAACGCATACCTTGAGCACAATGCCGAGCACGGAAGTGAGCGACGGGAATGTAGCCTCAGCTCCTACCACTTCCTCGGGTGTAACACACAGCCCTCCACCACAGGCTAGTAGTACCGTGAACGCTTCCACCTCAACCACCGCATCCACAAGTACTGTCTCCCACGAGACAAGCAGCCTCACAACTCGACACAGCTCCCCTGCAGATGCAACCAGCACAGTAGCACATCTGAGTTCGAACACAGCGTTTGCCAGTACTGTCTCGGAAGAAGCACAACTCTCTCCAACCACGCCCAGCCCGACAGGCACAGCACACACCCATACACCCGCACACAGCACCTCCACGGAGGCCACTTCCTGGGTGAGTGAGGCTACTACAGACGTCATTCCCCCAGGTACTGTCCCCGGGGGAACGCATACCTTGAGCACAATGCCGAGCACGGAAGTGAGCGACGGGAATGTAGCCTCAGCTCCTACCACTTCCTCGGGTGTAACACACAGCCCTCCACCACAGGCTAGTAGTACCGTGAACGCTTCCACCTCAACCACCGCATCCACAAGTACTGTCTCCCACGAGACAAGCAGCCTCACAACTCGACACAGCTCCCCTGCAGATGCAACCAGCACAGTAGGACATCTGAGTTCCAACACAGCGTTCGCCAGTACTGTCTCAGAAGAAGCACAACTCTCTCCAACTACGCCCAGCCCGACAGGCACTGCAGACACCCATACACCCACACACAGCACCTCCACGCAGGCCACTTCCTGGGTGAGTGAGGCTACTATAGACATCTTTCCCCCAGGTACACTCCCCGGGGGAACGCATACCTTGAGCACAATGCCGAGCACGGAAGTGAGCGACGGGAATGTAGCCTCAGCTCCTACCACTTCCTCGGGTGTAACACACAGCCCTCCACCACAGGCTAGTAGTACCGTGAACGCTTCCACCTCAACCACCGCATCCACAAGTACTGTCTCCCACGAGACAAGCAGCCTCACAACTCGACACAGCTCCCCTGCAGATGCAACCAGCACAGTAGCACATCTGAGTTCGAACGCAGCGTTCGCCAGTACTGTCTCGGAAGAAGCACAACTCTCTCCAACCATGCCCAGCCCGACAGGCACAGCACACACCCATACACCCGCACACAGCACCTCCACGCAGGCCACTTCCTGGGTGAGTGAGTCTACTACAGATGTCTTTCCCCCAGGTACACTCCCCGGGGGAACGCATACCTTGAGCATAATGCCGAGCACAGAAGTGAGCGACGGGAATGTAGCCTCAGCTCCTACTACTTCCTCGGGTGTAACACACAGCCCTCCACCACAGGCTAGTAGTACCGTGAATGCTTCCACGTCAACCAACGCATCCACAAGTACTGTCTCCCACGAGACAAGCAGCCTCACAACTCGACACAGCTCCCCTGCAGATGCAACCAGCACAGTAGGACATCTGAGTTCCAACACAGTGTTCGCCAGTACTGTCTCGGAAGAAGCACAACTCTCTCGAACCACGCCCAGCCCGACAGGCACTGCAGACACCCATACACCCACACACAGCACCTCCACGCAGGCCACTTCCTGGGTGAGTGAGGCTACTACAGACATCTTTCCCCCAGGTACACTCCCCGGGGGAACGCATACCTTGAGCACAATGCCGAGCACGGAAGTGAGCGACGGGAATGTAGCCTCAGCTCCTACCACTTCCTCGGGTGTAACACACAGCCCTCCACCACAGGCTAGTAGTACCGTGAACGCTTCCACCTCAACCACCGCATCCACAAGTACTGTCTCCCACGAGACAAGCAGCCTCACAACTCGACACAGCTCCCCTGCAGATGCAACCAGCACAGTAGCACATCTGAGTTCGAACACAGCGTTCACCAGTACTGTCTCGGAAGAAGCACAACTCTCTCCAACCACGCCCAGCCCGACAGGCACAGCACACACCCATACACCTGCACACAGCACCTCCACGCAGGCCACTTCCTGGGTGAGTGAGGCTACTACAGACGTCATTCCCCCAGGTACTGTCCCCGGGGGAACGCATACCTTGAGCACAATGCCGAGCACGGAAGTGAGCGACGGGAATGTAGCCTCAGCTCCTACTACTTCCTCGGGTGTAACACACAGCCCTCCACCACAGGCTAGTAGTACCGTGAACGCTTCCACCTCAACCAACACATCCACAAGTACTGTCTCCCACGAGACAAGCAGCCTCACAACTCGACACAGCTCCCCTGCAGATGCAACCAGCACAGTAGTACATCTGAGTTCGAACACAGCGTTCGCCAGTACTGTCTCCGAAGAAGCACAACTCTCTCCAACCACGCCCAGCCCGACAGGCACCGCACACACCCATGCACCCCCACACAGCACCTTCACGCAAGCCACTTCCGTGGTGAGTGAGGCTACTACAAACATTTTTCCCCCAGGTACTCTCCCCGGGGGAACGCATACCTTGAGCACAATGCCGAGCACGGAAGTGAGCGACGGGAATGTAGCCTCAGCTCCTACCACTTCCTCGGGTGTAACACACAGCCCTCCACCACAGGCTAGTAGTACCGTGAACGCTTCCACCTCAACCACCGCATCCACAAGTACTGTCTCCCACGAGACAAGCAGCCTCACAACTCGATACAGCTCCCCTGCAGATGCAACCAGCACAGTAGCACATCTGAGTTCGAACACAGCGTTCGCCAGTACTGTCTCGGAAGAAGCACAACTCTCTCCAACCACGCCAAGCCCGACAGGCACAGCACACACCCATACACCCGCACACAGCACCTCCACGGAGGCCACTTCCTGGGTGAGTGAGGCTACTACAGACGTCATTCCCCCAGGTACTGTCCCCGGGGAAACGCATACCTTGAGCACAATGCCGAGCACGGAAGTGAGCGACGGGAATGTAGCCTCAGCTCCTACTACTTCCTCGGGTGTAACACACAGCCCTCCACCACAGGCTAGTAGTACCGTGAACGCTTCCACCTCAACCACCGCATCCACAAGTACTGTCTCCCGCGAGACAAGCAGCCTCACAACTCGACACAGCTCCCCTGCAGATGCAACCAACACAATAGGCCATGTGAGTTCCAAGACAGCATCCGCCAGTACTACCACCGCAGAAGCACAACTCTCCCCAGCCACGCCCAACCCGACGCACAGTGCACACACCCATGCACCCTCAACTTTTACAACTGTTCCTTCGGGTGGAACAGCAGGCCCTCCCTTACAGACTAATGGTACTGTGACTCATGTCACTGGAACTACTCCATCTACTAGTACTTTAGGAAGGAGTAGCAGCATTGGATCTACAGTATCCAGCAGACCAATTCCAGGAGATCCTACCAGTTCAACCACTGCCAAATTTACAACAACTATGACACCTACCACCACTACAAGCCAGAGTACTAGCAGGACTTCTATCAGCAGAACTACTACTGGCAAGAGCACGATCAGAACTACCACATCAGGTGAGCTGCAGTTTTTATTTGATGCATATGTTTGCTAAATCAACTTCTTTATGGTGCAAAACGCATGAGGGCTTTTATATCTATTCCTGTGATTAGATGCGGGTGACCTGTGGTCTGAAGAACAATATAGATTTTTTGATTTATGAGAAATGGATAAGGTTTGGGGCTGATTGTCAGTTTGATGACCCCGTATGCACCACATATCTATCCAAAATCACATATAGACACACTCCCTGTAAGCATGGTTCTGGTATGAAGTGATTTTCCCTCCCAGCCTTAGCATTTCTATTCTGGGAATGAGATTTGTGCCCTTCCCAATATAGTAACTGCTCCCTGCATCTCTTACTGTTGGGCCTGTTGGCTGGGGCAGCTGAGAGTGGCAACTCAGCAACATTTGAAGGGGCAGAGGAAGCTCCCTCATGTTCTGCTGGGATGGCAGGATGGACACCTTCTTTGGGAAATGTCTGTCTTGTGCCAGAGTTCTTGAAGAACATGAGAGCACTGAACATTTATAGGCTTTAGCTTGTGCAAATTACTCCACAGTCACAGAAAAATTGTTTTCATCTTGTTTTGCCAACTTTTGGCTAAAAACTGGAAGGAGACCTGTTATGCAGAACTCCTTCCCCAATCTTCTTCTGGAGACCACTATTAATGATTGAGATAATTGTCCTTATTTGAATAATTTCTTTGCAATGTGAGCATCTTAAGGAGGGATTGTTAGTCCTGATTCGGAGCATCAATAGTTATCAGACATTGAAAAAATTTTGAAGAGAAAGTTGAAAAGATAAGAGGCAAGGATTTTTTTTTAAATAAAAAAACTCCTTAATTTAATTGATTATATTTTCCACTGCATTGCTTGAAAAATTGATCAGCCTCCCCATCCTTCCTGTCAGCTGATGTCAAAAGACTGAAAGAGTTGAAGAGCAGTGTTGCAATTTGGTTTCATGTGAATATGTCTGATCTCCTTTATTTATCTGGTAGATTGTTTATTTTTTATACATGTCACACTGTGATAAAGAATTATGCTTCTGCTTAATTTGCTGTCTTATTAGATCATAATTTCTAAATTAGATTTGTATGTGGGGGCTTCTCTCTTCCAGAGCTATGCTACAATGGTGGAACCTATGATGGAATCAAATGCATCTGTAATGAGGATTTATTCTATGGGCCCAAGTGTGAGTTCCCTGTTCAAGAATGCCTCAATGGTGGAACGTTTGATGGGATCAAATGCATCTGTAATGAGGATTTATTCTACGGGCCCAAGTGTGAATTCCCTGTGGATGAGATCCCTGTCAAAGATTGTAAGTACAATCAAGGAGAGCTTGATGGTTCTTTCTAGATGACAGCCTGCTACAGCTTTCTCAAACTGCTTGCATTCCAGATATGTTGGATTATCATACTAAAATAAGGAGAATGCATTTGGAAGGAACCAGGTTTGGAAAATGTGGCCTAATAGAACCTCCTATGTGCTGCACGTAGGGCAGGAACATCTAAAAAATAGCCAACTCCCTGTTCCCAGTTCCACCTATCTGGGAAGAATGGTTTACAGAGGCCTGTGTGTTTGCCAGCTCCAAGCTAAAAAGATTAATCTGGAGCTATTGGGCTTTTTTTTTTTCTTTTCACATGGCTACAGAAGCCTTGTGAATAGGTGAAAAGATACTGCCTGTTCTGTGCTGAATAAAGTTTCTTCATCTAAGGAGAATCATGGAGGTTGGACTTGGAGACTGCCTCAGAAATACCTGATTGGTCATAAGCTGTTTCCTTTTACCAGTAAATCAAAAATGAGCTTTCAAGCAGCACAGGGGATCTTGGGATTTGGGCATTTGAAATGGTGTTGGAGAATGCCAACACATTCACCTCTTGCCTGTCACATTTTAGAATTCCTTTGCTGGGAAGTAATTTGTTGAGGCTCATGTGAACACCTCTTTTCCTCTCTTTTAGTATCTGTGACCATTATTGTGGAAGCCCAGGTGAGGGTTACTAACAGAGAGTACAACAAATCTCTGGAAAACTTAAGCTCTGCCTATTCTCTGGAAATTCAGGATCAGTTTAGAAAGCAGGTAAGATGCACTGGATCAAGGATATAGACTACATTTGGTCCATGTCACTCAGATACCATTTAAATGTAATGTATCTTGTACTCTTCCTTAATCAAGGCCAGCATTCCTAATTCTTAACAAGAATGTGTCTCATTCCCAGTCAGAATCTCACCTCCTGGACTCTAAGCTTCCTGCAGCTGAAGAAATTAGAGAAGACATAGCTGTAGACCACATATTAAATGCTTTATGTGGTTTGATTAGAAGAGAATATATGTAGCTCAGGGTTGAACTGTGGAGTCCTTGGTGCTCTCTAAGCTTGGTTGCAGACGTTTCATTACCTGACCAGGTACCATCATCAGCGTTAGTGAGTGTAGGATTTGTTCTCTGTTTATATAGTAGCTTGCCCTGCCAGTGTTGGTGGCGGTGTGGTTTTCTCCTTGGTAGTTCCTTGATTAGGGTATTGCTTTCTGCTTGATTGTTTGTCTGGTGTTAATCCCTGCTTATCTGGGTGTTGGCTGCTGGAGAGGATGTATTCTAGTCTTTTTGTTTCCTCCTTAGCTTTTTTTATTATCTCTTTTGAATGGTGTGTAAATGTGGTTTATCTCTATGTGTCTATTGATGGCTGATTTGTCTGAATGCCAAGCTTCCAGGAATTTCCTAGTGTTTTTGGATTTAGCTTGGTTTAGGATGCTCATAGTTTCCCAATTGAAACTATGGTTGAGTCTGTCTTCTGACTGCTAGTTGGTGTTCATGGATGCGCTCTCCTAGTCTTCTGCCTATCTGTCCTACATAGTGAGTGTTAGAGTCCTTACACTGTATGTTGTAGATGACTGTTTTTTCTTCTTGGGCTACTGGGACTTTTGGTTTACTTAATATGTAAGTGATACTGTGTGGCTGTAATAGTCTGTTGGTTGTTTCTGAGATATTTTTGATGTATGGTAGTGTTATCCTTTTCATAACTTGTGTTGGTTGTGCTGTAGTGGGTTGAGTGGTCAGGCACTTTTTGATAAAGTTGCGTGGGTATCCATTTTGTTGGAAGATGTTGTATAGGTAGTCTGTTTCCTTTTTCTGGTGTTCTGGGTTTCTGTAGTACGTTTGTACTCATCTGAATAGTGTTCTTACAGAGCTACTCTTGTGGGAGGTTGGGTTGTTACTTTGGTAATGGAGTACTTGGTTAGTGTGGATTTTCAATAGATTGCATTTCTAATTTGCCATCGTTTCCTCAGCTGATGAAGCGATCCAGGAAGGGTAGTGTGTTGTTGTTTTCTTCTTCTGTGGGTTGCTCCTGTGTAATTTGCTCCTGAATACTTTTCTTTCCTGGCATAGTTTTGCTTTGTTTATGAAGACATTTCGTATTTTTTGTATGTTGTAGATGAAAATTATTTATCGTGCTGTCCCTGGATACCAAGGTGTGGAGATCTTACAAATGAGGTGGGTGTCTAAGAAAGAGACTAGCTTGAGATGCCATATAATGCCCCATAGGATTATATTCATATCTTAGGGTTGGGAATGATGAGCCATCAAATGAATTTGTCTCATTCATTCATGCCAGCCTCAGTCCCATGTCCTTTGCCCACCTGAATACACATAGAACTTGTTCTCCCATTGTGGATCCTCCTTTATGATTTAACTAACCCCCCTTCAGATCAGGGCAAGAGCAGGGGAGGGACGAAGTGTGCATGGAGAATTTGAAGACTGGGCCATTTTACATGTCTTATACATACTTTCAGTCATCATGTGCTCCAGAAAACATCTGAAGAAGATGAAATGGCTCTCCAACAGAAGCACCAACAATGCCGATCTTGAGAGATAAAGCAGTTAGATTTGGACTAAGTTGAAATGTCACTCAGTCATGAAGCTTCCAGGGGAACTTTGAATCAGTATACAATTTGCAATCTAAGTTCTCTCTCTCTCATGGGGATTAAATGGAGTGGAAAGGAATAGAACCATCTAGTTCATCTTGAGCTTGATGGACGAAAGGGGCAGGTCTATCACAGCCTTCATCATACCTTAATCAAGCAATAAAATGGTAGTTGAGCACCAGAGGAATTGCTTTTCCTTCATTGTTCTCTTAGGAACGGCAGCGTTATTGTGGTGCATAAAGTCATCTCCCAAGTCCCAGTAAAGAACAGTTTGCAAATGATCCAGAAGCAGATGGAGAATATTACAGTGTCAGTGAATAACTCCTTGAAAGACATCCATACCGAAGGGGACTGTAGCAGGCTTTCAGGTATGGGCTGGCTGGGTTAAATTCTTCCATTTGTATGAGATATTTGAATATTCTTTCCCTCTTTTGAGAAATAGTAGGAATTTCAGGGCTATTTCAGCAAGCAACAGGAATATCAGTGGCTTACATCTTTATAGGTACGTATATGTTCATAAATAAAAATGCTGATGTATGTGTTTTGGATAACAAGAAGATGAAGTAGCAGTTTTATCTACATATATTTAACTGGAAGCATCTTCACTCTTGCTGACCTTGAAATTTTTGCAAATACAAAATTTGCAAATACAAAAAATACATAAAATGAAAACAAGATAAATACATAAAGTGATGTAGAAAGTAAAAAAAAGAAAAAGAAAATATAACATGGATAATATAAAACCCACAAAAGCATATAGGTCATATATTCATGGACAGATATATATACAAATTCTACATAAGTAGTTTAGTAAATGGTAGCCAGATTTAATTGTAATAATTCATGGTAATCTATACAGTAATCTACACTGATAAGTGATAAATTGCTAGTAAATTATATTTGCAGACCAGTTGTGGGCGTATGCTTGTCTTTCCAGTGTTGAAGAATAAGCCTTTTAGCTGTAAGTAGGTCATAAAGAATCCAGACATATTGCCAGATATCAATTTTTATGCTATAGGAATATATTGGAAAAGAAAATGAACATCTGAAGGTATTAAATCTCATCTCAGATTTGAGCTAATACAAGTTATAACTTCCTCTCCCAAAGGAATAACTATAGGACACTAGAAACATTGGTTTAAATAAAGCATTAATCTCATTGCATTAGCATGATACCAGTTTGAGCATTCAAATATATATGATCTGGGTATCTGCATGGAATAGGGCTCTTGGGGGCGCTGTGCCCACTTACAGAATGCTCTCCCAAAGGAGGCTACCATGTTGCTATTGTGCTGGTGACAGGCAAAGGATCTCTTTTTCTCCAGGGAATTTTAGATTTTGAGAGTTAAATTGTGAAAAGCCTGTTGTGTTGGGACATCAGTGTCTATCATTATTTTCTCTCCTATCCAATTTGCTAGTAGGTAGATTAAAAAGAGCAAATAAATCAATAAATAAATAATGCATAGGGTTTTCCCCATAATCTATATCAGCAGGTTGGGAAAGGTTGGAACAGGTAAAAGATAATTCAGGTCACTAAGGAGATGAGGGGGGATGTTGTGGGGCTCAGGCCGAGCACTGCTGTGGCAAAGAATTTTGTATGTGAGCTTAGCCTTTTGAGATTTGTAGGACTCATTCAACAAATATGAAATCTGAGGTGTTTCAATAAAACAAAGTTTGAAGATACTAATCTTGTTGATAATTTCCTCGATTGTCATTTAAAGAATTTCAGTGAAATTCAAATTAAAAATATCGGTGTTTTTCACAACATTCAGTATATTTAGATTTGGTTTAATCCTGAAATCTAGATGAGCTGATATTTTCGACTTCTGTCAAATTGTCCTGTTTACATTTTAAAGTTAGACACTGATGATTTTTTGATATCCCAGATGATGATTTCTTCTACCCCTGACTGCTTCAAAAGGATGATTTTCCTTTGGGGGTTAGAAGAACCTATTTAATATCAGAATGTTTTTGGTACAGAAGAATCTTGGAGGAAATAAATACAGAGAAACAACAGCCCCAGATCACTAATCAGTGCAACTATACTGTTTTCTTCCAGACCCAGAACTGTGCTTTGTCCCTTTACCTAATTCAATTCTTGACACAACTGTATTTTATTCACCAGAAGGTAAGTTCCAGTAAACAGATGGGTTGATAGTGATAGCTCTGTCAAGATTATCAGGAGTATGTTTTACATTTTTAAATTACTTGATTTTTCCATCCATATTTTAAATGTGTAATTGCTAATAGTACATAGATGGAAGTCCCTAGAAGATTTGGTGGTATATAGATGTAATCAGTCAATGAATCAGTCAATCTCCTCCAATTCCTTTATGTCCACTTGTAGCATCAGCCCCATAACTCAGCCATGGGAACTTCTAGTCCAGGTGAGCATCACCAGACCTTCAGGTTTTGCTTGCCAGTTAACCCATCTGACTGAAAACCAGTTTTACCCATCTTCTGTGCTTTGCCATCCCATGCGTTCCATTCTTCTGTAAAACAGGCCGACAAAACTGACCCACAATCAGTGCCCACCAGAAAGGCCCTCTGAGGCAATGTCAGGAGGAGAAAATGCAGAAGAGGCTGTGCAGGGCATGTTGCTGTTTTGTGCTCTTCTCTAGCCAGCACTCCCTTGACAGACACAACCAGACGTCCATGTTAAAGTGCCAGTCCTTGAGCCAGCAGAAAAGCATATGGGCATAAAATTTTGTGGCCCTGATTGTCAATCTCTATTCTGCCATAGTTGTGAGGCCTGCTAATGGTGCTGTCATTAATGAATTAATGTAGGACAAGTTAAGGAAACTGGCTGGCATACCCCTTGGTTTTGTTTCCCCTACCACCAACCATAGAAAACAACCCTCAGTTAATGTTCTTAAAGTGGGCCAGTGTAGGTTTGAGTAGTGTAAGTGGGTGCTTGTAAGGACAGATTTAGCCAACTGTGAAGTGCCTAACAGGTCACAGTGCAACGATACTCAATACCTGTGATCTGTCAGTAGGGTTATTTCCAAACATGGATCAAGTGCTCTTCTGAAAGAGTGTTAAACCTGTGTTCCAGTATAGACCAGGTGGCAGATTATAGGCACACAGATGTGAGAGCCTATGGGAGGAAAGCAGAGAACAAGGGATTCAGTTTATTTGAGATGAGGCAATACAGTTCAGATATGAGAGATCTTGGAAGAAGGCATTTCAAAGAAACTCTGCTGTAATTAATCACTATAACTCTAGATAGGAATTTACTCTTACAGTTTTCAAGATTCTGTCTTCACCCCAACTAGCATTCAAGAGACTTTCTTGAAATCTATGTTCTTCTTGCTTCCTCAGTTTGCCAGTTATATGGAATATGATAGTGGGAGAGCAATGCTCATGCTCAGTGCAAACCTTCTTCCATGCCTGTGACTTATCAGTCAGGCTCTTTCTGGACTGAGTTCAAAAATAGCCCAGCTGACAGCTAAGAAGGAGGACTTGGGGTGAAGTGGAGCCAATAATGAGTGAGCTCTGTCCTGCAGCTAGTGCTGCAAGGGAATGGCAATGGTGGCTGTGAGTGATCAAATGAGCAGCACTCAGAAGTGGCCAATGGACACCCACAGAAAACATGTAATTGTGATTGGCCCACGTGTAACCATATCATCACCATAGCTCCTAGTTCTGTCGAAGCTGAAATGGCTTAGCAAAATGGGGCCCTATCCCCTAGGCCAGTGTTGTCCTAACTTGGCCACTTGAAGATGAGTGGACTTCAACTCCCAGAATTCCCCAGCCCGCATGGCTGGCTGGGGAATTCTGAGAGTTGAAGTCCACTCATCTTCAAGTGGCCAAGTTTGGACAACACTGCATTAGATAAATGATACTAGCTTTAGCCTTGAACTAAGTACTTAATACAGTGTTGTCCAAACTTGGCCACTTTAAGATGAGTGGACTTCAACTCCCAGAATTCCCCAGCCAGCATGGCTGGCTGGGGAATTTTGGGAGTTGAAGTCCACTCATCTTAAAGTGGCCAAGTTTGGACAACACTGCCCTAGGCAATAAAAATTGTAAAAATTACAACCATGCAAACCCCATTCTCACCAGAAGCAGCGGAGAACATGTCACGCACCCAAGAGGAACAGAATCTGCAACACACAGCTCGTAAAATCTGGCTCTCTTTCCTGGCTTAAACTGACCTGTCTAGTACCAGGTTAGCACTCTTTCAAAAGAGCAGTATGCTAATTTTTTAAACATGGGTTTAGCACTCTTTTGAAAGAATGAAAAGCCATGTTCATAAGGAGTGTATATAATACCTGACAAATTCTTTGGAAAAATCAGGCATTATATGGACAGATGGCCCCTTAGATGCCAATTATTCGGCCCAAGCCCAAATGGCCTTAGAAAGCCATTCACAGCAACAAGAGGCAGGGATAGGAGATGGGCAGTTCCAAATGCCTAACTTCGCTAGGAACCATTTTGTCAGTGAAGTGTGCCAGATTACACCCTCAGCAAAATATTGTGTCAGGAGAAAAGGAAAACATTTCAAAATTTGAACAACTAAGGATGACTTTGAGAGACAGTTTGGTGTAGTGGTTAAAGACCCCAGGCTAGAAACCTAGAAACTGTGAGTTCTAGTCCTGCCTTAGGCACAAAGCCAGCTGGGTCAGTCACTCTCTCTCAGCCCTAGGAAGAAGGCAATGGCAAACCACTCTCACAAACATTATCAAGAAAATTGCAGGCATTTGTCCAGGTAGTCACTAGGAGTCAAGACTGTTCTGAAGGCACCAAAAAAACCAAGCTAACCATGTTCATGCCAAGGTTAGGGGGACATGAGGAAGAATTCAAAGACAGCCTCTCCATCTTGTATTTTAATTGTATTGTAATTTCCATCCTTGGTATTTTAATGCTTGCTTGCAGAGCTCTGCTATCTGTAAATTCTCATAGCTTCTGCACTTGCTTGTTTTAGCTCATACTATCATCTTGACTCTCAATCTTCACCCCTACAGGGGCACCTCCATGCTAATGACAATTCACTCCTGTATATTTTCTTTTCTTTCCTACTCACCCAAAACCATAGGAGGATTTCCCCCCCAAAACTGATGTTGCATAGTGCATGCAGCAGATGGGTGGTGGAACAGAATTATATTGTTAAATTTCAATACATTTGTTGCATTCTCTGTCTTCAGATCATAGTCCAGTCCAATCATGTTATTTGTCCTGTATGAAATGTCCACATTTCAGTAGATAATGAGAATCATTTATTTTTCAGACATTTGCAAAAATAGTAGCGATCCAAGGTATGCAGACTACTATTATCCCCAGATAATAGAAGGCTCTCTGCGCTGTATCTCGAGATGTGTCAAGGGCACTCAGGGCTCCATGAACTGCTTCAATGGTGTTTGTCGCATTTTTGAAATTGGTCCCCAATGCAGGTAAGTAGACAGAGGAAGGAAAGTCCCTAGATCCAGATTCGTCATGCCACTTAAAGCTTGAAATAAAACTACCATCAGAATTAGTAACTAACTAGGGGATTCTCCCACCTTCCTCAACTTTTTTGCTTTTACAACCCCCAATATTTCTTAAATGTCCTGCAGATGTTGCTATCAGTATAGTTATTAACAAATTAAACATGAAAAATCTATGAAAAACTAAGAGAATAAGAAAAGCAAGGTAATAAAATTTATTTGGAGTGCCAGATTGTACAAAATGAAAGAGGGATTTTGGTATCCTGGGATCCTTCAGTTGATGTTTCAAAGAAGCCCTCTCTGAGTATTGACTCTACCATTAGCTCTGCAAGGGTAGAGTGATTTTGGGGGACTGTGATACTTCAGGAATGAGTGAGAATATAATAATAAGAATTTCCCTGCATTTTAAAATGAGACAGGTACGGACAGGACACAGAGGAAGAGTGGATACCATCAGCGGGTCTGACCATCATGAATGACCTCAAGAAAAAAAAAATGAAATGCTTTTTGTGATCTATGTTAGGATTTGGGAGCTTATGATCCTGAGGGCATTTCAATCTCCATTTCTGGGAAGCTGGGTTGGGAGTGGCTGCCATGACAATTATGGGCTTGTCTCAGGTAATTACTCATCTAACTCATGCAGGTCTCAGGTAATCACTCATCTAACTCATGCCACATGCTTGACCTAGGTTTTTCTTTGAGCAGTTGGGTTGTATATAACTGTATATGGTGGACATTTCTAATTTCTGATCATCTTACACTTACTGCCATGACCAACCTCTGTAGAGAAGGAGAACGGATTAGGCTGGTCTGCCCCACGTGCCTTATGGACAACAGAACCATACACATCTTACAAGAGCTTCATTGGTTACCAGTAGGTTTCCAATTTCTACCGGACTGTCTCCTGTGAATAAAATTTCCCTGAACTCGCCACTCATGAAGGTGTACTTATGATTCCCTCTCCCTAAATAATTTGGGAGGATGGCAATGCAGAGACAAGCATTCTATCTCTGTGGCTGACCCACATGTTGGAATTCTCTTCCCCCTGGAGTTAAGGTGGCTCCCTCCTTACCTGTGTTCCAGAAACAGGTGAAAACCATTAGAAGATAGGTTGACTGGAATGTTGACAGTTATAGAGTTGCAGGGGGTTATGATTTGATGCCTACTGCTAATTTATTCTATTTTTATGATCATATGGTTAATTAAAAACATTTCTGTAATGTTAGTTTTTTATGATGTTTTGCTATTGTGAGTCAGAATCTCATGAAATGGGCAGCATAGAAATATTGAAAATAAAATAAAATAAAATAAAATAAAATAAAATAAAATAAAATAAAATAAAATAAAATAGAGGGAGAGCCTTCTTTATCGATTTCTCTCTCTCTCTCTCTCTCTCTCTCATAGTTGCAATGATTTGGACATGTTCTGGTACCTGGATAGTTACTGTCAATTACGTATCCAAAAGAGCACTGTGGGCCTTAGTCTTGCCCTGGCTGTGCTCTTTGTGGGCAGTATCATCCTGACTATGTTCCTCATCAGAGCCAAGCGGAAGAAACCTAGGAACAGGTAAGAAGCCTGAGGGTACATAGTAGTAAAGTAGAAAATGGACCAAGGACCATCTGACTGAGAAGGGTGCCCTAATGACTTACAGCATCCTTTTAAAAGAGCTAGAAGACCTGAACGCTCTCAGAGCAATATATGGGGGGGTGGGGGGGAATGGTTATTTTGGGTTATGTAAGAGATGAAGAGGCTACTATTATTAGTGAACCAAAGAGTTGGTAGCCTGAGGTGAAGAGAATCACCTGGTTTCTATCTTTGCTTATTTGTATTTTCCAATGATCTGTGTTTTTTCTTGCAGATGGTTTGATGATTCTGAGGTCTGGTACGGACAGGACACAGAGGAAGAGTGGATACCATCAGCGGGTCTGACCATCATGAATGAACCAGCAGTTTCCTCCTGGAATGGTAAGTAGTCATTCTGCCATGAGGAAGATGACATCTGTGGCAAGCAGAGTTTATCCTGTTGAGAGTCAGAACTTGCTCTCCACAGCTTAGACTCAAAGCTTTGATGAAATGCAAGGAACTGTTATTTATGTATCCAGAAAGACCTTTGATGGGATAAAGAGGGCTTTCATATTTTTGGCCAATAAGTCATTCTAATTATTTGGATTTTTCTTTAGAACATCTAAACCAAAATAAAACCTTCAACCCATGTCTCAACTCAGTAGATACTTCAGTACAGGTATGTATAATTGAATGCAACTTTCCAGCAGAAAGCAGATATTGTAATGCATAATCTGGAGAAGGGCATCAAGACATGTAGAGTTAAGAAGTGTGCTGAGTGTGTAGGAATAGAATTTGTTCACTCAGAGTTGAATTTTTTAATGTTGATGCTTGCAAATGAGCATGTGAATGAAGTGATCTGATATGCTGAGACTGAAAAAGAATTTAGTAAAGTACTTAATCAATACTCCTGAATAATTAGCTGTCATACAGTATAAATAGTACAAGTGTTCTTGTGGATTTGTTAAGGCCTGAAGATTTTAAGAAAGTGAAATGGAAAACTTACTGAAAACCTACCTTGCTTTGGACATAGATGGCTTTGGAAATTCAAGAAATCTACTCATGGAAGCATGAAGAAGAAAATTAACTTGTGATATACTTACTACCCCTTCATGGATCACTGCCTTGTCGTGGTGAAGGGGCTTGTGTAACTCAGTGAAGCCATGAGCTATACCGTGCAGGGCCACCCAAGACGGACAGGTCATGACAGAGAGTTCTGACAAAATGTGGTCCACTGGAGAAGGAAATGGCAACCCACTCCAGTATCCTTGCCAAGAAAACCCCATGGACAATGTTAAAAGGCTAAAAGATATGACGCCGGAAGATGAGCCCCTCAGGTCGGAAGGTGTCCAATATGCTACTGGGGAAGAGCGGAGGGCAATTCCAAGTAGCTCCAGAAAGAGTGAAGCGGCTGGGCCAAAGCCGAAAGGACGTTCAGCTGTGGATGTATCTGGAAGCGAAAAGAAGGTCCGATGCTGTAAAGAACAATATTGTATAGGTACGTGGAATGTAAGATCCATGAACCAAGGCAAGCTGAATGTGGTCAAACATGAGATGACAAGATTGAACGTCGACATCTTGGGAATCAGCGAATTGAAATGGACGGGAATGGGTGAATTTAATTCAGGCGACCACTATATCTACTACTGTGGGCAAGAAACCCTTAGAAGAAATGGAGTTGCACTCATAGTCAATAAGAGAGTGGGAAAGGCAGTAATGGGGTACAACCTCAAAAACGACAGAATGATCTCAGTGCGTATCCAAGGAAAACCATTTAACATCACGGTAATCCAAGTCTATGCCCCAACCACTGATGCCGAAGAAGCTGAAGTTGACCGGTTCTATGAAGACCTACAAGGCCTTCTAGAACTAGCACCAAAAAAAGATGTCCTTTTCATCATAGGGGATTGGAATGCTAAAGTAGGAAGTCAAGGAGTAATCGGAATAACAGGCAAGTTTGGCCTTGGAGTACAAAATGAAGCAGGGCAAAGGCTAATAGAGTTCTGTCAAGAGAACAAGCTAGTCATAGCAAACACCCTTTTCCAACAACACAAGAGACGACTCTACACATGGACATCACCAGATGGTCAATACCGAAACCAGATAGATTACATACTTTGCAGCCAAAGATGGAGAAGCTCTATACAGACGGCAAAAACAAGACCAGGAGCTGACTGTGGCTCAGATCATGAGCTTCTTACTGCAAAATTTAGGCTTAAATTGAAGAATGTAGGGAAAACCACTAGACCACTCAGGTATGACTTAGATCATATTCCATGTGAGTACACAGTGAAGGTGATGAATAGATTTAGAGGATTAGATTTGGTAGACTGAGTGCCTGAAGAACTATGGACGGAGGTCTGTAACATTGTACAAGAGGCAGCAACTAAAACCATCCCAAAGAAAAAGAAATGCAAGAAAGCAAAATGGCTGTCTGATGAGGCTTTACAAATAGCTGTGGAAAGAAGGAATGCGAAAAGCAAGGGTGAAAGGGAAAGATATAAGCAACTGAATGCAGATTTCCAGAGAATAGCAAGGAGAGATAAGAAGGCCTTCTTAAATGAACAATGCAAAGAAATTGAAGAAAACAATAGAATGGGGAAGACTAGAGATCTCTTCAAGAAAATTGGAGATATCAAAGGAACGTTTAGTGCAAAGATGGGCATGATAAAGGACAAAAAAGGCAGGGACCTAACAGAAGCAGAAGAGATTAAGAAGAGATGGCAAGAATACACAGAAGAACTATACAAGAAAGATCTTAATGTCCCTGATGTCCATGCTGGTGTGGTCACTGACCCTGAGCCAGACATCCTAGAGAGTGAAGTCAAGTGGGCCTTAGGAAGCATTGCTAACAACAAAGCTAGTGGAGATGACAGTATTCCAGTTGAGTTATTTAAAATACTAAAAGACGATGCTGTTAAAGTGCTGCACTCAATATGCCAGCAAGTTTGGAAAACGCAACAGTGGCCACGGGATTGGAAAAGGTCAGTTTACGTTCCAATTCCAAAGAAGGGCAATGCCAAAGAATGCTCAAACTATCGCACAATTGCACTCATTTCACATGCTAGCAAGGTTATGCTCAAAATCCTACAAGCTAGGCTTCAGCAGTACGTGAACCGAGAACTACCGGATGTACAAGCTGGGTTTCGAAGAGGCAGAGGAACTAGAGATCAAATTGCCAACATTCGCTGGATCATGGAGAAAGCACGAGAGTTCCAGAAAAGCATCTACTTCTGCTTCATTGACTATGCAAAAGCCTTTGATTGTGTGGATCACAACAAACTGTGGCAAATTCTTAAAGAGATGGGGATACCAGACCACCTTACCTGTCTCCTGAGAAATCTGTATGCGGGCCAAGAAGCAACAGTTAGAACCGGTCATGGAACAACCGATTGGTTCAAAATAGGGAAAGGAGTACGACAAGGCTGTATACTGTCACCCTGCTTATTTAACCTATATGCAGAGTACATCATGAGAAATGCCAGGCTGGAAGAATCACAAGCCGGAATTAAGATTGCAGGGAGAAACATCAATAACCTCAGATATGCAGACGATACCACCCTAATGGCAGAAAGTGAAGAAGAACTAAAGAGCCTCTTGATGAGGGTGAAAGAGGAGAGTGCGAAAGCTGGCTTGAAACTCAACATTAAAAAAACTAAGATCATGGCATCTGGACCCATCAATCCCTGGCAAATAGAAGGGGTAGAAATGGAAGCAGTAACAGACTTCATTTATTTGGGCTCCAAGATCACCGCAGACGGAGACTGCAGCCATGAAATTAAAAGACGCTTGCTCCTTGGGAGGAAAGCTATGGCAAACCTAGATAGCATATTAAAAAGCAGAGATGTCACCTTGCCGACAAAGATCCGCATAGTCAAAGCTATGGTTTTTCCAGTAGTAATGTATGGCTGTGAGAGCTGGACCATAAAGAAGGCTGAACGCCGAAGAATTGATGCCTTTGAACTGTGGTGCTGGAGAAGACTCTTAAGAGTCCCCTGGACTGCTAGGAGGTCAAACCAGTCAATCTTAAAGGAAATCAACTCTGATTGCTCATTGGAAGGATTGATAATGAAGCTCAAGCTCAGATACTTTGGTCACCTAATGCGAAGAGAGGACTCTTTGGAAAAGACCCTGATGCTGGGAAAGATGGAAGGCAAAAGGAGAAGAGGACGGCAGAGGATGAGATGGCTAGATAGCATCACTGAAGCAATGAGCATGAAATTGAGCAAACTCAGGGAGGCAGTGAAAGATAGGAAGGCCTGGCGCAATATGGTTCATGGGGTCACGAAGAGTCGGACACGACTTAACGACTAAACAACAACAACATACTTACTAAATTCACACATTCCAAAACAAAAAAAGCAATATTAAAATTAAAAAGGAATGATACTCCTTTAAAATTTGGAGACATAATAATTGAGATTCTACCGAATGTGCTTCTGGATATACTTAGAAAGAAGAGAGGCTTAAAATCTCTAACAAATGATATTTAAGAAAGAAATATCATATATAGGTGGGCTACTCCATTCCATCTATGGATCTTTATTGATGGTAGTAAACCTTTTATATATTCAACTGATGATGCCAATAGAATGCTTGAATCATTGGCAGTGACAGAAAAGGTGAAAAATGGCCAAGAACAGACAGAAAATAATACTAATACTAATAACAACAACAACAATAACAACAAGAACTGGACCAAGCAGCTGCTTTTCCACTATAAATTACTCTGATAACTGATGCCACGGATCAAATTAAAATATTTTCAACTAATATTAATGGGCTAAATTGCTCATTTAAAAAGAAAAAGGTTCCAGTCAGTCTTGTATGGGGGAGGTCCAACCCACAATCCCTGCAATATAATATAACACTTTTCAAGAAATTCTGGTTAAACCAGTAACTCAGTCCAATAATATCAATGACTTTCTTTGTCGTGGAAAGAAACTTTTATCTCTCTGATCTAGATCTAAAGAAGGAAATGATCCAGCTCATCCAGAGTCATACAAACTTATTTCCTTATAGACTATAAACATTTTACAGTAATACTTGCAAAGGAAATAAATGGCCTTTTAACTGAACTAATATGTCCTACATTAATACAATTGATAATGGAACATATATAGTGGTATAATTTGGAGTCAGGATATCAGATCAACAAGGATAAGATCCAAATGTTGACATGGAAGAAGAAAATGTTGACAAGTGGAAGAAGAAAATTTGCATGCTGAAGAAGGAAAGCAATTTTTGCAGACTGTAAGTCTGAAAGCTGAGACTGTCTTGCTGTCATATATAAGCTGTTTAAGAGTCTTTTTAGCTAAAGAATTGGCTAGCAATGCTTTAGCTAAACAAATAAGTAAATAATGTGTTAATATGTTAACTAATGCCCATCAACGAAACTATTAGAATTGAAGCAGATAAACTAGTATAAATTAAATTATAATTTTGCACTTGTTACTAAACTTCACTTTGTTAGCTTTTTCAACCAGCCCCAGCCACCCCCACCCCTCAAAAAATGAGGGCAAGTAAAATGACATAAAAGCATGATATATGTAAGAGCTAATTAAAAGACACAAAAACTTTTAAAAATTGCTCTCCCCCCCACCATTTTCATTCTAGCAGCAGCAAAACAGCTATTTTTAGATTTTGGAATTTTTTAAAGAAGATCAGGCTGTATTTATGGCCGAGTCAAAAATTTATAGAAGTGAACTGGCTCCCTTTTTCCTTGGAAGGAAGGCTTTCCCAGAGTGGCCCCTTAGCAGCTGAGATGGCAAGAGCCCATCACCATAGGATATAATTTGCCGGAGCATTGTTGGGAATGGTGGCTGTTGAGCAACAGTTACTACAATCACTGACAATAGTTGTAGCTCTGTTTTGGCTGTCCTCAAACTGAACTTGCTAACATCCTTCCGCTTCATACACACATGCACACATATGCATTGTCCCTGTTTGTGAAACATGGCTATTACCTAACTAAACATACAGCATCTGGGTTGCAGAAATGCAGATGATCACAAGAGGGCAGCAAACAGACACAGAAAAGTCTAACTCTAGTGGAGGTCTGCTTTTCACCTCCAGGTAAGGTAGGCCTAATGGCCGTAGTTGTATGTTGCAGTCATATGATTTAAAAGAGCAAGCCTGGTTTCAAATGAATTCTGCTTTTTCAAAGACATTAGAATTCAATTTATATTTCTGTTTTGCAGTTGTATTTCCAGAAGCCGACAATAGAGATTGACTGCTGATTTCCCACTGAGACACACCCTGCATCTTCTCCTTGAGTAGCTGAGATGAACAACTAAATTAACATCCTAACAACCGTATCAAATATTTACCAATAGACTGACTGATCTAATGGGTGGTGGCAATAATTCTTATATTCCCAATTGTCTTAGTTCTTAAATTATCAGTTTGTTAATAATCAAAAGAAATTATTTATTGAAGAATATTAAGTAAAGAACATTAAAAATTGTTTATATGAAAAGTGTAATATTATATTTTTATGTAAAAAGCACTATATTGTATTTTATATAAAAAGCACTTTATTATATTTTATTGTAGAGGAAAGGAGTCTACAGTTACATGTTTATCATAATTTAGATTAACAGCCCCCTCCCCACCCCTATCCCAGTTAGATATAGATTGGCTTTCCAAACTTGATGCTGGATGATAAAATTGACTGACTACCTTTTGCTAAATTGTAAGAACAATAATATTGTTGGGGAATCTGAATAACCTGAAAAAAGTTTTCTTTTTCTGTTTGATAAAAACAAAGCCTTAAACTGACCCCAACTTTTCTCATACTTTTTCAGTTCTTTTGAAATGATAAACTTGGCAATATATCTTCATGGTGATGTGTGGGAGGAAGATAGATAACCCTTGAAGGAGGTGACTGAAATTGGCTTTGTTCCAACTCAAATCAGTCCCAAATTGGTGCCCTCCAGTTATGTTGGGCTATAATTCCCATCCTCCCCAACCAGCATGTCTATACTTGAATTTCAGAGCTAATAGGGGCCTCCTGTCTTCAGCTCCAGATTTTTTCATTTTCTTGGAAATGTTTTTAAATTGATGTTTTATGTATTTATATATATTTATGTTTTTAATGTTCTGTGTGAGTGGCCCAGAGTTCCCCCATTGGGGGGAGATGGGCAGGGGAGAAATTTGATAAATAAATAAATAAATAAATAAATAAATAATATAGCAATGTCTTGGCAAATAAACTGTAGTATTAATAGAAATCTGATTGTTCAGAGACTGGCTCTCAGCTAAGTACCTGATAACTATGCAATGTATAATTTATAAAAATAATACCAAAAATCCTACATAATTAATTGGATATATTTAAGGCATAATATTCCCATGGATGTTTACTTATTAACCCGATTATATTAATAATATATATTATATACACTATATTTGTAATCTGCAACAATAATATATGAATACTTCATATTGGAATAAATCTTTTAAAAAATGAAATTTGGCAAAGTTTGTGGAGTAATAATATACATGAAAGATAAGTAATGCGAAACAGGAATAAAACCTATTTTTAAAGAAATTGCCAGTCATAACACCCTCTGAAGAAAAATTAATGTATAGCATGACAGCTGTTAGTTCTATGGAAAGTGCAGGTTTTCTTCTCCTTCTAGCAGAAATTCAATATGACGTTGAAGAATTAAGTTTATTGGTCATCAGTAAGACACTTGCAAGAGAATTTTTTATGAGCAATTCATCTTCTCTCAATAAAAATGGGGAAAACTAAACATATGGCAGGGATAAACACAGCTAATTATATAGCAATATGGGATAGGAGTTTGAAACCCAAACCTAACTTTTAAACAATTTTATATAAATGAAAGAACTGCAAAATCCCACACCCCCGGGAGAATCTGAGATAATTTATTGTCATATTATAAGCCTTTTGTTAGTAGCTGGTAATAAGGCAAGTATATAGACAGAGAGCAATTAAGCCTTGGTGAGTACGGAGTTTTTATCTTCCTTGGACTTAAGTAGTCTGCAAACTGCTAGCAAGAGGTATTCACAGGTAACAATACAGGAATAATCTAAAGGTCTGCAGCTGTAGTGTTCTACAGACGATACAAAGAGACAAGCCAGGGGTCGAAATACAGGGTGAGGAACAAGAAGAATTTAGAGCAGGATACCACAGAAACACAGGTCTGAAGCAGGAGAACTGTTTCCCACAAAAAGCAAAAAGACCCGGAGGATATTTTTATACAGCCCCAGTTGCTGGTGTGGCTTAATTAGGGGAGTTGTCGTCATTGTCTCTGGTTGCTGGCTCAGCTATCCAGTTGCCTGTTGGCTGCCTCAGCTGACAATCCAGCTGGCCTGCTTCTTCAGCCTCAGCCTCAGGCTCAGATTCAGATGAGATTTTTAGACTTCTGTAATAATTTTAGATAATATGCTAAACATGGGGGGTCACCTGAATGTCTTGCCAAAACAAAAATATTTTCAAAAGGCTAACAGACTGCCAAACAGGGCCCAGCCTGCCATGCCAGCATCTTCAGAAGAGGACCAGACTGAGAAACTGGATATTCCAGATACAGAGGAGCTAAGCCTGAAAGGCCAAATGTATCTGCTATTATTCCCCACTCTGATGCTGGGGATTTAGACCTGAAATTAGAGGCAAGGCCTTCTAGACCCTAAGGATGCAGAAGACAGGAAGAGTATCAGAGGCTAGCTTGGCTGAAGTATAGCAAAGGAAGGAAGGAAGGAAGGAAGGAAGGAAGGAAGGAAGGAAGGAAGGAAGGAAGGAAGGAAGGAAGGAAGGAAGGAAGGAAGGAAGGAAGGAAGGAAGGAAGGAAGACTGATGATGAAAGCTGAAGCCCAGCAAAATCATGGCAGCAGAGTTTCAGTTACACCTGGATGGACAAGAGTACTTAAGGCTGCTCAGAAATTCCAGCCTGGATGGCATGGTTTCCAAATTCCAGCAACTATAGCATTTTTTTCCTCCCTGTGTATGAGGGAGGAAAAAATACAGTTGGTTTGCTTATTAAAAAATAATTGGTAATAAATTTTTTTTACTTTCATCATATCTTTCTGTTCTGTTCTAATCCCTTGAAGAAGGTTATGCTGCTGAAATTGTAGCAGCTTCAGTATCTCAATCTCACTGAGGACTAAATTCATTTGTGGAAGAGTTCCTTAGGAGAACAATATGAAACAATGTGTTGCAGCTCTCAGGCAAATTATGTCACTAGAATTGGAGGGTGGGGGAGAGAAATTGGGAATCAATGGTCTTCCATGATTTGCTTTTCAAATAATCAACAAAATTTGTGAGACAGCAAAGGATAAAGACCTTTCTTTTTTTTTAATCCTGCAGGTTTTCCTTATCATTGGATTGTGGAGTGAGAATATTTTATTAACCAGGTGTTGCTGAACTGAAATTTATTCTGAATTGAAAAAGTATCAAATCTGTTTTTGAAGCAGATATTTTTTTCAGCACAGAGAGATAGAAGTTTAATGATGGTTTAGGAACATCCCAGCCAATTTTTATTTCTCTTGATTTTCATCAGTTTAATTTTTTCTTTTATATTTTTTTCCTTTTTTTTTTTCCTAGATTTTTTATCCCGCCTTTAGCTTTTTAGAGTTTAGCTGCATCTTTAGCTTTGCAGAAAATATTAGATAATTCTAGGGAATCTCTGGGTAGGATGAGTTTCCTATAAAATGATATTCAAAAAGTCAAAGAAAGCTTGGCCCATCTATTGTTGAAGATAATAATGAGCCTTTTGAAAATAGAATCCTATCATTTTATGAACTCTATATCATTGCTATTTTGAAAATGCCTAAGGATCCCACAAATTATCATCTGACATAATTGCAAACATTTGGACTGCAAGTTTAGCACTAAGTTGCAGAACATACTACTGTCAATAACATATCCTGTACAGTCTGTCAACCTTCTGAAAATATGACATTATTTCATGAATTCCATCTGAGAATCTTAAAAGTGCCATAGTAAATTTGTTAGATGTGGAAATTTTTTTTGATATAGTACGAATTAAATTTTTAGAATATGTTAGGAAATTATGGTTGGTTGCACAGCCAGCCAGATATTTAGACTGGATCTGGCATTTTTATCCACCTATTGAGCCCTTCCCAAGGACCTGGGGTAGGCAGATGTTGTTGTTTGATGGTGTTAAAGGTATCATCGCAGGATATAAGCTGTTCCAAGTAAAGCTGCCTTTTGCAATGGAGTGATGGTGATTTTTGTCAATGCAGATGGTATTCAAGTAGTGCTCCAGATATTTTGGGATTGCACCCAAGGCGCTTATAACCGTTGGTACTATCTTCACTTTCTTTTGCCACAGCCGTTCTACTTCTATTTGCAGGTCTTTATATTTTATGATTTTCTCCAGTTCTTTCTCTTCTATTCTGCTGCCTCCAGGTATTGCAATATCCACTATCCAGACTTTTTTGTCAATTGTTAAGTCTGGGGTGGAAGCACTTTAGCTTCTTCATTACTTGGTCTGTTTTGTGGTCCCACCGTTGTTGTTGTTGTTGTTATTATGGTTGGTTGCACATTATTATTACTATATAAACAACAGCATGAAATCACAGCTGCCAGTTCTTTGGCTGATGTTGGCTTTCATTCGCATTGAGTTTGCATCAAGTTCTTCCCAAGAACCTAGAATGTCATAATGTATCAGCATAGTATATGTCCAGATCCAAGCAGTGTGGCCTTTTGTAATTGACAGATGGAAATTTTGTCAATGAGCAGATTTTCTAAGTGCTCTCCTAGGCTTTTTGGTCTGGCACCCAGTATGCTGATAACCACCGCTGCCAGTTTATGCCATAATTTTTCAACTTCAATTTTCAGATCTTGATACTTTATGATCTTCTCCAACTCTGTGTCTTCTATTCTACTATCCCCTAGTATTGCCACATCAATTATCCACACTTTATTCTTTTCAACCACAGTTAAATCTGGTGTGTGTTTATCAGTTTGTATTTGGAGATCCCACAGAATTTTAACCTGCTCATTTTCTACTACTTTTTCAACTATATGTTACCACCAATTTTTCATTACTGGCAGATGATAATTTTTACAGATGTTCCAGGGAATCATTTTGGTGACTGTGTTATGTCATTGTTTATAGTTAGTTTGTGTGATATTCTTGAATGAGCTGAGTATATGATCTACTGTTCCTTCTGTTTCTTTGCACAATCTGCACTTTGAATCGTTTATTGATTTTTCAATTCAACTGATGCAATTGATTTTGATTGTATTAGTTTGAATAGCTTGCTCTTGAGCAGCCAAAATCAAGCCTTCAGTTTCCTCTTTTAATGTTCCAGTTATAAGCCATTGCCAGGTTTTATCTTTATCCACTTTACCCTTGATCTTTTGTAGAAATTGACCATGTAATGCTTTTCCTTGCCAAGATTCTGTTCGTGCTTTTACTACATTATTTCGATATTCACATTTTGTTTCCTGTACATTCAGTAAGTTCCAATTTTTAACTTGTATCAGTGCTTGTTCTTAACTGTCTTTTACATAATCAGCCAATGCATGCTTTTCTTCTTCAACAGTTTGACTTGAAGTAAACATCTGCCTCCATTTCTGCAGGGCATGTATAATCTATCAATATCACTACAGGGATGTAATGCATAGTGAATAGTCATGAGTTTTCTCGTATGTCAGTCCAAACTGTCCAGTTCAGCTTGTCTCTAGTTAATAATTCCAGCAGTGTATTGTATAACAAGTATGGCCTAGGTATCAATGGCTTTGATGGTGTTTCCACCATTCAATTTTGTCTTTAACAATTTTCTCACTCTTTGGATGTATTCTTTACTGATCACTTTTTAAATTTGTCCATACTTGATGTTATCCATCTGTAACATGCCCAGATACTTGTAGGCTTCATCCTGATGGCTCCTGATGGTTTGGCCATTCAGCATTTCAATTCCATTACTGTTCCATTACTGTTCCATTACTATCATCATCATCATCATCATCATCATCATCATCACCATCATCTAAATAGATTTCCTGTCAAGTTTATTTCTTGGATTAAAATGTATTACTTAGCCATTCTGCTTGAGTTACTATAAATGGAATTATTTCTCTAGCAATTAAGATGTATTGTGGAACCTATCAAGGATGTCCATTATTTCTCTTCATATTTAACTTGATTCTGGAAACTTTGGCATGTTTTATTAGACAATATTCATGTTTTACAAGTAGTTGGAATTGAATATAAATATTTATTGTACACAGACAATATTTTGGGCATTATTAATGATGATCAGACTCCTTCATCAAATGTGGTGGTTGTATAACAATATGGTAAATTTATTGGCTATCCACAACATTGAAATAAATCTACAATGTTGCCAACTGGTAATAATGTTTTTTGTTGAAATCTGTAAAAATTGAGTTTTGTTTAATAATCCCTTAAATATTTGGGATAATTGTTCCCAGAAAATTATATGTATTAGTAGAGGTGAATATTTAAATTATGTAACACAGATTAATAACATTAATAGAATGTTGAGAATACCCAAGAATTTATGGAGAATAACATGTGATGAAAACACCTGGTACTTTTTTATGAGCAGTGTCTAAGTGAATTCCAAGTTACTTTACACAAATCAATAAGTTAATGATAAAGTTTTTATGGAATGGTCAGACTCCAAAGTTCTCTCTTTCAGAGCTGTAACTCCCATATGATATGGGCATTTTAATTTTCTGGGCTTTCAGTTGTACCATTGGAGATACATATTAACTTCAGAGGTTGTTCGGATGAAAATGAATTTAAATATGTACTCCTGCAGGCACAAAAGTCGCTGGGAGTTGGGCGGCATATTATTACAATTATCTTGGGATATGTTACTTGGCAGCTAGAAAATCCTGGCAAATATTTGGTTCTAATTAAAGCTGGAATATAGTTGTATTCCTGGCATTAAAGCTAATTAGATATACTTGGCTATTATTAGGAAAAAAAACTCAAGATTTTTCTTGTTCTCATGAGAAAGTGATTATTTAGAATAATTCTTATTTAAAAATGGCAGGGAAAGTTTGTTGTTTTTGTTTTAACTGGGGCTACAAATGGGATTAAGAACCTAGATCAATCCATTGTTAATTGTACCTTTAAAAAGTTTGAATGGTTACAATCCTACCTAAAGTTGCTGAACAACAATATATTAAATTAGAACATTTTATTACATTTCAACCCATTGCATTGGTGGGTTTGACTATATCAGATAAAATTTTTAAAAGAGGCTATTCAGTTTTACTGAGAATTGGAGAATGTTACAAATGTAAATATAAATTCCAAGAAATTTGGAATAAAAAATTGGAGAATCCAATTCCAACAAATCAGTTCCAATAAGTCAAGTCTGAGGTTTTAAAAAATATTAAATATATTTCTTATGATCTTAACATGAGACTAATTCATCAAAAAACCTTTTTCAGGTTTATTGGACTTCTCAGATAATGTTTTAAAAGAGATGGGTATCTATCTTTCTCTGCTGAAGGTGCCATAAATTTAAAGGTACATTAACACACATCATTTGATCATGACCTCTGGTTGTTCAATATTGTCTGGAGCTGCATAACCTCAGTTAGGTCAATAAGGTTTTAGTAAGGGAGATTAGATTTAAAAACAATGTGTCGCTAAATTATGTCCCCAAAATTTGGAATTTATCTAGTTATTAATAACTCTGGATCAATAGTGTTTGGACTGTTGCAAAAAAAAAGGTTATCTTGAAATATGTTCATTCTTAGTACCTTTGAGCTGGCTGTTTATCAACATCATGGAGGGACTGAACATTCCACATGCCACATTCTCTATGCTCAAAGTTTGTTTGTTTATTGCACATGCATAAATGTTTGCCATGTTTTGTTGTTGTTTCTCTTTTTGTACTTTGCATGTTCGTTTTTTGGTTTGTTTTGTCTTAAAGCAGTAAATAAAGGCTGTTCAGAAGGCTTATGCCTTGCTGGAACAACTTCACAGACAGTCTTACCTTGGTACCAAGAATGCCTTACTTATGTTTTTGTCATTCCTTAACTTCTGTACCTAACTTACCTCTTCAGCCCTGATGCTGGATTCCTTATTGGTACTCTGAATGCTGCTTTTGCCTGGTCCTTGCAAAACAGATGGATTTATGATTTACTCAACCTCAGTCCAGAATGTTGCACAATTTTTCCTCAAACTCGTCTCTGCTTCTTCTGTTCACTGAAGAACAGCATTGCAACTATCACCAACCCATAGTTCTTCCTTTCATACACATTGGATGAAAGCTAGATTACACCAATGCATATATTTAACCTGTTCATCTGGCTTATATTTAACCTCTTCATTCATAATTCAATTTACAGTTTCATTTCCCTGCATATATTCTTCAACTCCACTCCCCAAGATAAGACCATCTTCATTTAGATTTATTAAATCCTTCCCCTTTCTCTTACTTTCACAGATATACAACTTACACATTTATCTTTTGTATGTTTCATCCATTAATTCATACTCTTTGCTATTTATTCCTCTTGTTCCAGGTTGCACTGCTCTGTATGCTACTAGGTGGGTCCATAGATATTGACCTCCTTTGTCCATCATGACTTTCATCAGTGGAGATTTTCAATTAGAACAAGAAGATGTAAGACTAGATCACCAGCTTTATTCATACCCATGCCACATGCCACATTTCCTGCCAATGGCAAGAACAGTACCAGTCAGTTTGGGGGACGGTTTTGGTCAGCATGCCGTAAGTGTAACTAAAGTTCAGACTTCAGCCCAAATATGTTCACATTCTTCTACGCAAGCTAGAATCTCTATTCTAGAGAGTACCTTGCAAGCCAACATACTGTTGCTTACATCATACCAACTAGGAGCTATTAAAAATACATGCATAAGGAGTATTTCTGGTGATGTTGGGAGGTGGGGGGTGTTGATTCAGAATGTGAATGTGTACTGACTTTTGTTTGCAGACAATGCCATATTATTGGCCAAGAACCCAAATGATTTGCAGTTAATGTTAGCTTGTATGATACAGCAAGGAGTATGGATTGAAAACTGTGTTGAAGACCAAGATAGTTGTCTGACAGGGAAAATAGAATGAACAATTGCAAATTATACATAAATGGAGAATAATTAGAGCAATTAGATGCAGAAGGATTTTTCTCTTGATTGACTCTGGAATACAGTAAAGAGGGCCTTTTTAGTTGAGTGGGACGCTCTTACGATGCAAATAGGTTCTTGTGGCTGTAATATATTACTCTATGTTGATACTGTTTATCATCTATCATGGATGCTTTCATTACTGTGTACCATGGATTGCTTTACAATTTTGACTGTGTTGTGTAGACTCTTAGTCTTTTAGATTGCAACTGTACAGAAATTTGATAAATAAATGCATCTAACTTGTAGAATGTTTACTAAAGATAGAAGACCGGATGGAGAAATTATATGTAAATGCTGGTAGAAATGGTGTAGATAATATGTAGTCAGTTGTAAGGAATGATGGCTTGTTTAAAGAAGCAAAAATGTCTTTTTAAGAGCATGCTTCTGCCCACTTCGTTATAGGAAAGTGAAAGTTGGGTGAGTCAGGAGAAATGTAAACAAGTTGAATGTAGGAATAGGTTGTTTAATGCCTGTATGGTAAAACAAGAAGATAGAGAGTCAAGAATGAATGGTGATGAATGAATATGCATTCAGTTAAAAAAAAAGAGTGACAATGAAATAAGATAAATTATTTTAAAATAAAATAAAAATAAAATAAAATATAAAAATAAGTATATTGAGGTGATTGGCCAAATAAAGAAAAAGGATGAGGATCAAATCACAAAGCAAGTATTGAAAGGAGAAGTAAATGGACTGAGAGGAAAGGGAAGATTGAGAAAGTGGTGACTGGATGGATTTAATGAGATTCTCAAAAGGAGAGGTGGATTTAAAAAAAAAAAGGCAATGTATAGAGATGGTTATGGTGAAAGCAAGGATCGTTTGCAAGGACAGAAAGGTATAGAGAGGTACAGTACATGTAGCCCTCATTTAAAGACCCCAATTGGAACAAGCAACTCTGTTGCTAAGTGACATGGTCCTTAAGCAAAATGCCATGTGACCTCCCTGCTTAACGATGGCTGTTCCAGCAGTCCCAGTTGCTGTTGTTGAGCGAGTCCCACATGGTCATTAGGTGAGGACCCACACAGATCCAAGCCATTCTTGGAATAAGGTAAGGGACTGCCTCCACTTCAACTCCCCCCACCAACCTATCTCCCCCCATCCCTGTCCTTTTGGCTGCCCACTTACCTGCTGCCGCCCACTTACCCTCCCCCCAGCCCCGCCCACTGCCGTGCCTGCTGTACCATGCACCACTACCAGCTGGAGACTTCTTTCATGCCACCTTCTTTTGCACCAGTGCAGCCAGGACCTTCTTTCATGCTGCCTTCTTTCACACTGGCACAGCCAGGGCCTTCTTTTGCAAAAGAAGGACCCAGCCAGCATGTGAAAGGCCAGTGGGAAAGAAGGCTCCGGCATTCGTAAATGTAGGCAGCCCAAATTTTGTTCACAGGGCCACAAGGGTGCTGCAATGGCCAGAACTTCGAGGACCAGTTGTAAGTTCATTATTTCAGCACCATCATAACTTTGAACGGTTGCTGAATGAATAGACGTTAAGCGAGGATTACCTATATAGAGAATGGTCTTGTTGTAAAGTACATTTAATCTATATTTCTTTTGCTTTTATCTCATGCTTTTAATCATTGCTTACTATTCCAGTGCTCGCTTCAGCAGCGCATATACTAAAATTGGAACAATACAGAGAAAATTAGCTTGGCCTTATTCCATACTCCTTTTTCTGTGCTTTACATTGTATCAGTAGCTAGCCTGTTGGATGCTGCTGAACATAGAGGAAGAAGCAGGCAGCCAAGATGGTAATGTTCATCCTTCAAACAGGCCTGCTAGAAATTCTTTGCTATACACTTTTTTTTCTTCTATACATTTGGGGTTTGAAATTAAAGATGGAAAATCATTCCTTGTCTCATTTGTTCCTAGTTATTTTTTATTACCATAAAGAACCCCACCCCTTAAAACTCTGCTTGTTGCAAACTAGTTGCAAAGCACCTCACAAATCACAAAGCAAGTATTGAAATGTGAGGATTGGTTGCAAAGTTATTTTTACAGAGTCATAACTTTGAATGGTCGCTAAATGAGGCAGTTGGTAAGCAAGGACTACCTGTACAATGTTGTTTCTTTCCAATTGCCAACTGCCATTAAGACTGAAAGGAGCTGAATCCAAAATTTTTGGAAGGAAGAGGTTGAGAAAATGACAGGGGCCTTGTTCCTATTGAACCTAACTATAGCACACAGGGGTGTCCACAGCAACAACTATGATAAAAAATGTTGAGATGGTGACCATGACAGTGCAATCAAAGCTCCACCTGCTTTTTATGTGCAACAACTATTTCCTGCTGTGCCCCTATGATACTGTCATCCTCTCATCCTCAGTCCATGAATGAGAGAGCCTTAAGTTGCCCTTAGCTTCTATCAGTGTTAAAAGTATTGTTTCCCTCCATTATTTTAATATTTGGTATGTAAAATCTGTTAGGCTTTGGGAACAGAAGCTACAGAGACAGGATAGGAATTAGTAATGGGGCTAAGGTTACCAGACATCCAGCAAAAGGAGGACAGGCCCTTCTTTTTGTCCTCATGTCCTTTGTCCCGCAGGCATAGCCTTAAAGCAAACATTGTCTGGCTTTTTGAGTATCTAACAAGCTATCTCTTCTTGAGCAGTTCTTCCCTAATAAGTGCTAACCACAAGTTAACAAGCTCTGCTCTGTAACCTTAATTAGTTGATTAGTGCCCTCCAGCCAACTTATGGGGCTGCCTAAAATTGACAAGACCTTAATCAGTTACACACTGAAGGCTTTTGCCTCCTAACCTGCTCAGCTTGGAGGGCTAACACCTTCCTCTCCATTGGTATTCCCCACTGTGCACCTGTTTACTCACTTTCCCGGCTCAAGAAGTATTATAAATCAACAGTGGGGAGAGGCACAAAGATAAAAAGGAAAGTCAGAGGAAAAAAAGGAAAGCAGGAGTAGAAAGGAAAGAAAATCAAACAGTGTGGAGAGTTATGATCAGAAGTAGAGAACAGTGGAATGTTCTCTCAATTTTAAAATAGCCCAGGCCACTGTAAGCTGAAAGAAATTATTTTATTGCCTTAGATAACTTGATTTCTTCATGACTCTGCAACTGCTTACATTTTGTCTCCAAAGACAGAGTTCCTCATAACCCTTTTCTCATGCTGTATATTTCTTCTACGAACCGATCTCATTCTTCCTGTCTGCTTTCTTACCTACATTGTTCAGTTCCACCTCTACTGACGCATATTTTGTTTAATAATCTTTAACAAATAAATGAAGACTTTCCAATATGTGCAGGCCTGTACCCACACCCTATAGGTCACCTCATTGCACTGTCTACAGGATAGTCAGCAAAGTGTGTCAGATTCATCAGATTTTACACACACTGAAACTGCCTTAGTGCTGCTGGCTTAAAGAGGAAAAACTACTTTAAAGCAGGAGCACCTAGAGATGATTTAAGCTGGTCTTATTCATGGGCTGAAGACGAGGTGGAAACAACACCGTGGGAATACGGCAGAGTGGTTAAATGCAAGTGAGAAAAGGCCTCTTGCACCGGACCAACTTAATATGTATGGCACTCAGTTGGAATATTCTTGTTTAGCTGATAGGAAGATGAGTCATTTTGTAACCATATAATTTTTTGTGAGTCTTGCATTCACTAAGAACGAAAAAATTATTGGAAACGAAGAGTTGCAAATAGCTGCAGACATTACTCCTCCTTGCAAAACCTTGATACTTGCAAACATGAGCCTGAATCTCAGCTATTCCTTGAAAGGAATAGTTTGCTGAATTTAACCCTTTTTACAAGTTTTAAATAGGACTTCTCTCTCTTTTTGTTTCTTCCTTGTCCAGTTATTTCTTCCTCTTGTTCCATTTCCATCCAGTTTTCTTCCCTCTTTCCTCCTCCTCCTCCTCTCTTCACTGTCTCTGCCTTAAGCAGCAACCACTGTCCAGAGGGGAGGGGATATTTCTGGCACACCACACAGTAGCCAATTGAAGTGAAAGGGCTTGCCTACAATGAAGTGAAGCACACCAGACAAACTGGACAGCACGCGCACAAGTCAGAAAACACTACTTTTGATGTATGGAAGAATAAGATGGGCAGAGGTTGCCTTCCCAGGTGTTTAGGAGTAGGTAGAGGGTGATGTCATTCATTCCTGCCCTTGAGGAATAGTCAGTAGCCCAGACTCATGCAGGGGCAAGCCAGTGGTGTGAATCAGCCCTACATTTTAATCCTACAGGTTGCATTGTCAGCGAGGGCTGTACTGTACAGAAAATAAAGCTGTATCATTCAATAGTAAACAGTTTATTGAAAAATATTCAGTTTTATGCCAGATAATTTCTCCTGCAAGAATTACACCAGTTATACAAAACTGAGAGCCAGTGATGTAGCAATTCAAGTGTTGTCTAGGCTGGGAAGAGCCCAGTTAAACTCCACTTTCCAGCCATAGAAGCTCTTTGCATGACTTTAGGCAGTCACTCTGTCTCAGGCCAACCAACCTCACAGGGCTGGCAATATGTGGACAAAATTAGACGAGGGAATGCTAGCTATGCCAATTTGAGCTTCTGGAGCAAAGACAAGGAATAGATTTAACTAAGATGCAGAAATAAAACTGGAAAGAGCTATGTTGCTGGAGTAATGCATGCTTTTCAAACATGGGGTTTTAAAGCAATGTCACATTCCTTTGAGGCTGGAAGCAAGCAAATAACATGCCCAAGACTATAATCAAAGCTAGTCTGGGGCTAAGACTAGAACTATAGTTGCTGTAGGACTGGGTTTAGCTTGGGTTTAGAAAGACCAAGCTAAATCCACAAATGCAAGAGAATTCTTGGAACTTGGTATTCAGACAAGGTAGCAATTAACAGACACATAGAGATAAACAGCATCTACATACTATTCGAAAGAGACAAAAGACCAGAAGATCGCCTCACCAGCAATCAATCACCAGCAATCATCACCCAGATAAGCAAAGGTTACCACTAGGCACACAATCAAGCAGCAAACATACGCTAATCAAGGACCTACCAGAGGAGCAAAACAAAACCCCACCTCCACCAGCACTGGCAAGGCATACCACAGCATATAAATAGAGAGCAAGCCCCATCCCATTTTAGCGCTGAAGATGTTACCTAGCCAGGTAATGAAATGTCTGCAAGAAAAGAACCAAGCTCAGAAAACCCCAAGGACTCCACAGTTCAACCCTGAGCTACACGTATTCGCCTCTGTTGGGACTGGGTGGTTATGCGTGCATGTGTTTTTTCTCACACTACGTTGATTCATGGGCCAAAAGCAGTTTTCTGACTGATTAGATAGGTAGACAGACAGACAGACAGACAGACACTCTGTCACCTGTCTTTGGGGATTCATGCCTCTTTACTGCCCTTCTTTTTATTCACACAATTTTGAGGTGTTTCTTTCAGTCATTTAGTGAGAAGGAAGGAAGACTTGCCAAGGGCATCTAGCAAGTTAACATGGACTTTCTTCTCTCCTACACTCACTGGCCAAGTTCCACCCTAATTTTACTGCTTCTTCTTACTCAGTTCGAGAAAACAATACTATATCTCAGTGTTTGCTAATAATCATTCCTCCATCCTTTTTTCAAGAGTCCAAGGTTCTGAGTTCTCATTCCTTTTTCAGAAATTAGGCTGCAAGGTGGTTGAGTCCTACTTTAACATTACCAATTTAGATCACCCAACGGCTTTGGGGGCTAACAGATGACAAAGATCCTGTTTCTCTTTTTCTTCATCTTCCACGTTGCTGAAACAGGTGAGTAGAGTTAAGACCTCAAATAAGCTGGTATTTATATTTTATATTTTAACTGATGTTATATCCCACCTTTCTATATTCCAACATTGTTGTTATTTATGTTTCAGTCTCTCAGAATAGTTGAAGTGGGCTTGACCAAAAATATAAAGTGGGTTCATTTGGGTCCAGTACCAAAATATGTGAGCTAATTAAGAAAAATCATAAATCTTAGGCATAGGTGACTAGGAACTAGGAAAGAGTTCCTCTGTGTGTAAAAGGTGCATCTTCTGAAGTGGCTGAGTTATGGTTAAATGCACATACACACATTCATTTAATTAGTTAGTATGCCCGTATGGTAATTTTTGATAATTTAAGAATAAATTGAAGAATTTAACCAAAACTCTGTAAGTAGACCTGTAGAAATCTTACAGTACAATAAAACCACTATAGAAAGTGGAGAAATATGAATAATTTGTGGAATTGTCATGCAAACTATGACATGAAATGTCAAATATGAAATGTCACAAGCTATACAAGATAATTATTTGCTTAACTTTATCACAATTAACTGTAAATCCCATGTTCTGAAATTTGCAAAACAAGAACAGAAGGATTGCCATTTCTGTAATATATATATATATATGCTTTTATAGAAAAGGAAGTCAGGTGATACTTAATCCACATTTTTAATAGTTTTTAGCATAAATATAAAATCATGTTAGTATTAAAGCAATATAGTGATTTTGTTTTGATATATTACGTACCTTGTTACAAGATTTTGTTGCAGTAAGATTTATTCTTTCTTTCAAATAATAAATAGTAGTTCTCCAGTGTTCTCTAGGGAGATATAGTTGTTTTCACTTGAAATTATTGCAAACTGTTCATCTGTAAGCAGGAGGGATTATAAAATATAACTGTTCTGACTAATCAGAACGTACAACAACTTCAGGTTGCCTTCCTGGATTTGGTGCACTTTAAATATATTGAATTGCGGTTTGTAACCCAACATATCTGGAGAATAATAGATTGGGGAAGGATGGTTTGACACACCAAGAATACGGTACTACAAATGTAGTTGATCTGTTTCTTAGTCTTAGGAATATTCACTTAGTTAGCAATCAATATCTTGGTCAAGTTCATCAGTCCTCAGATATCTCTTTGGCACTGTTCTTTGCAATTATACATCCTGGTCAGTGGTGGACATGCCCCCAGACAGCTGCGTTTTTTTCAAAGATCCTTCCCTTCTTTCATGAATATTTGATCAGGAGTAGGATAAATTCAAAGAATGCAGGACCTAGATATAATAATAGATATGCAGTAATAGAAATTCCAATGGAAGAATCATACATACAGAAAATTGGGATATTTTACTGCTGGTACATTGCACTAGTACGGATTGCTAAATTGCTGGAAATGCAGTGTCCAGGTCGGATCATTTTTCATAATTGGTGCACTGTTGTGGAGTTCATAAGTTTTGGAAAATACTTTATACTAGAATGAAACAAATTCTAAAAATTGAATTTCCTTTTCAACCTGCTATTTTCTGATTAAATGTTATTAAAGCTTATATTTCCATAAAGTATACTGAACTAAATGGTAATAACTGCAAGGATACTCTGCACTTCCTACTGGAAAAGACATACCATTCTCTCTGTGAAAGAATCGCAAATTAAGTTGTGGGAATATGCCTCAATGTCCAAAATAATTTCATTCTCTCAAAAGTAAATCTGACACAATTTAACTCAAAGTGGAAAACATTTTTGGACTGTAATTCTAAATGGGCTTGTACTACATCCAAAATTTGGGCTTCTCTTAAAATAAAGTCTTCATGTTTTAGTTCTATTGGGTCTGTTAAATCTGAATAGATTTTCAGTAGCTTGGATAGAATTTTCTGCAACTTTTAATCTTATTCAATGATTTATACTTTACTGACTACTGCTGTTGATATTTATATATTGCTTGGATTTTTAAAATGAATTCTATAGTTTTCAGAACTATATACTGGAATATATTCAATTATTTAAAACCAAGTAATGAAATATTGTGAATTTTAATCTGATTCTATGATGCTTGTAAAATCCTTGTTTATTCTGTTCATGTTTTATTTTTGTTTATTTTCCCCCTCTTTTGTTTCTTTTGCTTTCATTTTTTTTTCTTTTTTGAAAGAAATGTAAAGATACCATTTTTTAAAAAGGAAGAGGGTAAATTCTGATGGCTCAAGATATTTCAGCAATGCATTTATATTCCTCCATCCAAAATACATTACTGAGACTGAAAATATTTTGTGGCTTATTAAGGGAGATGCGACAGGGAAACTGTGGTCTGCGTGCTGGTTCCTTAATCCCTTTTCTTTTTGAAAAGGGTGAAGATTGTTGAAAATGGTTCTGTCAGAAGTCACTGCTTCAAGATGCCCTAGAGCAGCAGGGCTAGTCCAGGAAGATTCTGCTGCCTGAGGCAAAGTGCGGCATTGTATGACTTCCAATCCATTTTCAAAAGCCATTCAGACTGGCAGTCAAATCTCCCTTCAACATTGGCACTGAAATAGGGACTTCCACCTTCACCTAAGGATAGCCAGTTAGTTTAGATCAGTGTTTCTCAACCCTGGCAGCTTGAAGATCGGAGAACTTCAACTCCCAGAATTCCCCAGCCATGAATCACACATCTTTAAGCTGCCAAGTTGAGAAACACTGGTTGAGGTAATGCAGGACAGAATGTGTGTCCAGAGAAGACTTTCTTCCAAGAAAGAAAAGTATCCTGGCATCAGAATGGCTGCAGAGCTGCCATTGCTGCCCTCAACATCTCCCAATCGAGGTCATTGCTTATTTCTACCTAATGGCAGGACTGGCTCTGTGAAGCAGTGGTTTCCTAAAATAACACAAACAACTGAGCAATAGCAATAAATAAATAGATAAATAAATAAAATAGTGCCTGAAGTAAAGCCTGAAAAGTTATTTTCTCAGTTTTCCCATGCAGTCCCCAGAAAGGGAATATGGCAGTCCAGCTCAAAAGGGGGCCTAATTCCTGTTCTATCATATACCGAACTTTTTACTTATCCAGTGTTTGAATTGGGATGAAGAACCACCTTGGGAGATAGGAAATTAAGGTTGGGGCAAGCTCTTTGCACTGGATAAATAAAAGGTGTAACTCATACCCCCATTTTTCTTTAATATTTATCTACATTGACTCTTACTGTCAAGAGAGTGTCTTTTCTGACAATGCCTTGCACACTAGTGAAGTGCTTGTCTTCATGGAGTTTGATAGGGCAAAATAAGACTCACTTTCCTGGAATTGAATGGATGGATATTATTGGATAGCTTAAACTATATTGTACAGTAGATAGATCTAGTCCAACAAAGGAACCCTGAAGAAGTTGTCCATCTTTAATTTTTATTTAATTGGATAACAATGCCAGCATATCTTAAGAACAGCAAAACAAAATATAACCTAACTAAAGCCATATATTCTCCCTACAAAATTCACGCAACCTTTTTTTAATATTCTATGGGCATGACATCAAGATTATGAAGCAACACCCCTCTTTTGATTTCTGAAAGTTATTTTTAATTATTAAAGGCCTTTATTTAAATATTATTTAAATATTTAAAGGCCATCATTTTTGTTTCCAGTTTCTAAATTTGACTTGATATCAAAGAAGAAAGGAAGCCATCTTGGATAGTCCTATTACCAGGCAAAAGGTGTTGGATAAAATGAAAAGTGTTATTTACTTATTTTATTTTACTGCCAGGGTATGACAGGATTTTCTGCTTTACATGCTAGCTGTGGGCTTTATATCCCCTAACTTGAGTAGGAAAGGAGCACCATTTGCTGCTTCATTTCAGACAGGAAAATCATGGACTATCCAGCCTTTCTTATTCTTTTTTATCTTCTCTAGGGAATACAGAGGACAAAGCAGGAAGAGACAGTCAATAGATCTTTCTCTGACCTGTGTTTTCCTTCCCACCCCACATCATAACCAGGATTTCCCAACCCCTTTGGGAAATTTAGTAATATTTGGAATTAAAGAAATGCAGAAAGCAAAGCCACAAAATGGCTCCTGTGGTGTGTGTACATGTGGTTAGTCACAAAACGGGTGTCATGAAGGCCTTGCAATTCACGAAATGTGAAGAAAACTCCTTATTTTTGTTTTCTACATAGGCATTAAAAGAGGGGGTTGAATGATGATGATGAAACATCATTCTCCAGATGAATCATATTCCCCAGATTCTTAGTATTGATTTTTAAACACAGAATTTCTTTCTACCTCCTAGAATCTGAGATATAAGGCAAAATGTACAGTTACTGTTCTACTGATTCATTCCATAACAATGGCAATTTCTGTTTTTTACTGCTTTTAGCCGATTGTGTGTGTGTGTGCGCCTTCAGGTCAGTGTGGACTCCTGACAACTGCCTGAACAAGTCCCTACAGTTTTCTTGGCAAGTTTTTGGCAATGCCAATTAGCATTCCCAAAATGACACCCGCAAAATCTGGAAGCAATTTATACCCATAAAAACATGATAAAATCCAGGCTTCTGGAATAGCTCTGACCGGGCACATCTTAATTGTATAGACCTGGCCTGGGTTATCTACAGCTAGGCTGAAGTCAATTACTGCAGGTTTGATGTGGGTATGATGAATCCAGGCAGGTCATTCACTTACCTTAACAACTGTGTAGGTAGTTAGAACAGCCTGGAATGGACCCTTCCATCTGGGTTGGAGAGGAGAAGTTCTGGTAAAGTGCTGAATCCGCATCTAATCACTTGGTTCAAAAGAACGCAAATTCTCTTTAAGGGGAATGGATTGCAGGAGGGCACTATGCTTCCAAAGCCGTCTAAGGATCCTGTGAAGAGAGCAGGAGGATAAAGACAAGTCCCCCCTGGAGAGTTAGGGTACCTGGGTCAAGACCCTTAGTGACATCTGGTAGTCTTTCAAACAACAATTCAAATGATGATAGCCCACAGTCTTCTCTGGGTCTAACACATAAATGAAACAAAGCAATAGGTAATACCTGGGGCCATTTTAAATGAGTCTCAAGGCATAGCTTTCCTAATCAGGTTTTCAATTTCCTGCTTACTTCTATGTCTGTAGCACAATGACACAGATAAGCTTTAGTCCAATGAGTCAGCTGATCTCTATAAACAAGGACATACTGAAAATCTTGCACTGAAAGTGCAAGTGTTGAAGTCCATTTGTAAATGAGAAAAAGGGACTTGTGCCCATGGTTACCCACTTTTGTGGCTCTTCTTCTATGAGGAAACATTGAATGCTTGACAAGTTTGACATTTTTGTGGCACTCTGCATGCTTCCATATATATTCCTGGTGTGTACCATACTCTTCAAATTGCATCCACTATTGCTTGGGTGCCACAATGACTTTCTCATGAATTTTCTGGCATAACAAACAAAGCAATTTTCATGGAGCTATGGATTGGCCATCGGGTACTCTCCACATTTGGTCAGAGAAGATTGCTTCAAATTTAGTCTTCTACTCTTCCTCCTCCCCGCTTTCAACAAAATCATAATTTAAGGGTGAGTGAAGATGAAACACTAGAGCTGCAACAGAGAGGGAGGGGACTTGATCAGCATAAGAGTTCCCCTTGGTCATCATGGAGTTATGTTGATGTGCAGAGCAATGGACAACCATTCTGCAGGAAGGAAGCTGGATTATATACCAAATGAGAATGAGCAATACAGGAGCCATTGGCAGTAATGAACCCCCATTGTTTCCATAAGTCTCCTGTGGCACGGCAGATACCAAAAGCATACTTAGAATCAGCATAGATATTAACTGTTTTGTCTCTGGCAATATGACAAACTTAAGGCAATAAGGTCAGCTGCTTGGGCTCCCAAGAAAAAGGGGAAGGGTTCTGTGGAGTCCTTGGGGTTCTCTGAGCTTGGTTGTTTTCTTGCAAGCGTTTCATTACCCAGCTAGGTTGGAAGAAAACAACCAAGCTCAGAGAACCACAAAGACTCCACAGTTCAACCCGGAGCTACATAAATTCATTTCTGTTGGGAAGCGTTCTGCCCAGATTAAAAAAAGAAAAAGAAAACAATTGCAGCCCCTGTTAAACAGACTCCGTCAACCACAAAGGAAGACCCATCCAAAAAGAGTTCAAAGGCAGGATTTTGTAGGGGCACATTAGTAAAATCTGAGCAAGGTTCTCCACCAGGTTTATGGCCTGCAAAACGTCATTTTGGTAATTTCCTTCTTCTGTAGTCTCAGGAAGTAGAGTTACAGGACTCAAAGAGTTCTGTACATCACTTCAAAGCCAAGTGTGGAGTAGCTAGAAGCTCTGCTTCATAAGCGGCTAAACGCTGATGTGTAAAGTCTTGAGTATGACATCTGAGGAGAATGGCAGCAACCTCATGAGGAACAAAAACAGTCAAAGGAAGACCCATAACCAAGTCGTTAGGTCATTGAACTGGAAGGACAGAAACAGCCAAAGGTCTCAGGCATCCATTCTGCACCATGGGCAACAGGGTCCAACTGTTCAGAACTGTAGACTACAGGTTGCTGTTTGTCCCCCAAAGGGTTGGGTAAGGACTGCTGAAGCCACTCCCTGTCATTTCATGAACATAGAGAACAAAAGGTTTCTCATAATTAGGGAAGCCCTAATTATGGTGCTTGGGTAAGCACATGTTTAACTTGGGTCAAATGCTGGTGCAGAGTCTCAGTGGGCTCTGTTTTTTTAGGCATGTCTTTAATAGTCAGAGTCACAAAAAGTTTCGTTAGTTTGCCAAAGGCTTACAGGACCCTAGAGTTCCATGTAAGGATCTCACATGGAGTTTGGTAGAAGGAGTGGCAACTGAAGAATAGCATCTGTCCTGGCAGGGATAATTCTCTTGTGCCTGGGCGTATAATATAGCCCAGATAAGAGACTTCAGCCTGTAGATACCAAGGGTAGATTGTGCTGGAAGATGTATGGTAGCTAGATCTGCCTTCAAAATTTGAGAAAACAAAGTTGGGGATTCAGTATACCTGCATAACTGTATAACTGCAAACTGCCCAGAATTGTTTCAATGAGCTGGCCAGTGACAAATTTGATAAATAAATAAATAGCCTTGGGGCAGCTGTGTCCAGGTGTGTTGCTGATCCTTCCGAGGAAAAACAAATACTGAGACATAGGGTCAACAGGAATAGAAGGGAAAAAAAAGCACAGAAATAAATCATTGTAAAACACAGAGTATCATGGGGGAAGGTAGAAATAAGAGTCAGTGGGTTAGAGATTACTGGAATTCGTAGTATCACATAATCATTAGTGGCCCTTAAATCTTGAACAAACCTATATATAGGCTGAGCATCTAAATCCAGTACTGGAAAAACTGGAGTACTACAAGTACATGGGCAAAGAGCCCCCTGTGCAAGATAGGCAGTGATGAGTTTTTGGATTGGTGCTAGAGCCTCTTGTGGAATACCATACTGAGGTAGATGTGGAAGCAGTCCAGACTTAGTATAAATTAAAACTGGCACAGATTTCAGAAGGCCCACCTCAGTGGAATCCCAGCCCCAGAGAGCTGGGGGCAAAGCTTGAAGGTCTTCTGGAAGCACCATGCTGGAAGTGGTCATAGCAAAGAAAGCTACTTTGTGGTAATTATCAAAGAGAACATCCAAAATAAGCCCATCTGAACTATATTTAATTGTGGCTCCCAGTTTACAAACTTGTCAGGTAAAAGAAAGGCATGCTTTAAAAACAATGGACCAGTAGTTAATGCACACATTTCCTCAACATCAAATCCTTTTTAATCCATGTAATTTAAAATCAGTTTCTCCTGAGTGCACAGCCAGTAAAGAACAAGAAACTCTGGTATCAAGCAAACATTTGTAATCTTTTCCCTCAATCTGTAATGTAACATAAGGCACACCTCTATCAGAATCTTCAATAAAACAACTTCATTAGCCGATTCCTCCCCTTCCCATATACCCATCTGGAACAGTGTTAACAAGAAATTCCTGTATCGGAGGAGCTGGTGATGAAGAAGCAAAGTTCCCGTTGGCAGCAGCTATGTTGTGGCCATAATTAGATGGAAATGGTCCCTGGGGGTAAGATAAGGTCCAGTAGTATTCCTGTTTTTTTTAAAAAAAAAAATGGCCTGGAAAGCACTACAGCCACTGGAAACAACATTGTAGTTTCTAAATGATGGTAATTCAACAGAAATCAATTGTTCAGTCTCAAAAATGCAACAATTAAGTAAATCTCTCATAGCTTGCATTCTGCACATGTAGAGTCACTCAGTGAAATCTTGGTGCAAACTCAAAGGATTGAATTTTGCTGAGTATGAGACTGATAAAGCAAGTAGCAAATCTCAGGAAGTTATAAAGCACAGTATGTAAAAGTATTGCAAAAGACCTGAAAGGAGGGGTTTCACTTCCGATCAGTTTTCTGTGGAAGCATTGTATTCCCTCTCTGTCATTCATCTTTCTCCCCTAGTTGTTCTGACCTTCAACCATGTAACAAGCAGGCAAGAGGCAAGCATGGTGAGAGCAAATCTTGCAGAGTCAGAAGAGGTGTGGAGTGCTTGAGCTTGGTGAAGCTGAGGCAAATGGGAGAAACAACAGGAAAAGGAAAAAGTGGAGACAGGGGATGGGGCAAAGAGCTTCAACTTGGAGGTAGGGCAGGAAAACAGAGCATGAAGTCAGATGCCAGCCACTAATCTCCTTCCTTCTTTCCTCAATTTTTTAAATTTTTAAATTAATAACAAAAAGGAAAAAACACAAAAGTAATAATACACGAGAAGAAAACATTAAAAGGTGGTATTACAAAAAAGTGACACAAATGCAAGAACAAAAAATAAAAACTTAGTGTAGTATACCATTATACAATTACACACACACACACATTTAATGCAAATATTATTCAAATGCATATATATTTCCAATACGTTTATATAACTGTCATTTTTTTAACCTACTGTATTTTGTATAAATGAGTCCCATATTTCATTATACTTGTCCATACAAAGCCTACATCTACAGCAATCCGCTCATAAGTGGCAAGCGCAATCAGGTCTTCAATCCACTGAATAAATGGGGCCATACATTTATCTTTCCAGTGCTGCAACATCAGTCTTTTGGCCATTGTAAGGGCACAGAGAATCCATTTACGTTGTCCAGATGTCAAATTCCATGTACTAGGTATATAGTTCAGAAGAATATTATCCTCTGGAAAATTTAATTTTTGTCGCACAATCATGTTTATATAGTCCACTACTTTCTCCAAAGCTTAGTAAGTATAGGACATTGTAAAAACATATGTTTTAAAGAGGCATTGGCTTTATTACATCTCCAACAAAATGCTGTTTTGGCAATCCTTTTCTATACAAACATAATAGAGTTCAGTAAATTCTAAATATTTTTTGTTGTATAAGTCGTAGTTTAAGGTCCACTGACACTCTTGTTATAGAAGTTAAGACACTCTCCCAGTTTCTAGGCAATATAGAAACTTCTAGTTCTTTATTCCACTCATCCCTTAACATCTGCATATCAAATTGATTTATTGACAACAACTATCTATAAAAGCTAATAGTAGGTTTTTTAGTTTTAAAGGATTTAACAAGTTGTTCTAATATCTCAGATGTCTCAGAAGCTGAGAATGCTGCTGGTCCAAACAATGTTAACAAATGTTGTAACTGTAAATATTGCCATTGGAATACTGCTGATATTTATCTCTTATATGTTAAAAAATTGTCTTCGTCATCTATCAGCTGATCCAGTGTCAATATCCCCATTTCCTGTTGTGCAGAGCGCAGCAAAGTTCCCAAAAAAACTCTGCTCTCAGGAAAAATACACATCAGCACGAGAGCTTGCAAAAGCAATGTCCATATTGTGCTCCCCAAAGAAATCCAGTCAGGAAAATATATACTAACTGGTTTTTATTGATAAAAATGCAAAACACCATAAAATACAAGTTGCATACAAAATATAGGAAATAACAAAAACTTCTTCTCATAAAACTTAGCATCCAAGACTTATCCACAACAAAGTCTCTGGCTAAAAACTCTCAGAGAAGAGGCACACTACTTGGTTATTAGTTACAACTAAAATCCTGACATTTCCATCCAATTTTTCATATCATCTTTTTCCCAATTTTTAAAGTTGGGTTTCCCCATAAAGTCAATTTGGCATGGGAAAAAGGGTCAAATATTTTTTTATTAGACAGTACGTTCCATAGCTTTCTTACTGGTGAAATTGTTTCCAGATATTAGAGTTCTGTTGTATTTAGATCCTAATACTGTCCATCCAACCAAAGGTGTTATATATGTGTATTCCCACCTTGCCTAAATCAGAAAATTAACAATTGTTGACTTCCAGTATTTAATACTTGAGAATAGGAAAGCTTGATGATATAGCCCCAGATTTGGAAAACCTAATCCTCCCTCATTGATTGGTAATTGCATTTTCTGTAAAGATATTCTCAGAATCGAAGAACCCCATAAAATTTTCTAAACAAAGAGTTTATTTTCTGAAAATATTTTCCAGATATTTGAACAGGAATACCTCTCAGAATATAAATTAATCTGGGAATAATATTCATTTTGAGAGCATTCACCTTTCCCCAAAGAGTGAGGCTTAATGACTCCCATCTATCCATATCTAAATAAACCTCTTTACATCTTTTATTTATATTAGATGTTACTAACTGAATTACATCTTTTGGTATACACATACCTAAATATTTAATAAATTCGGTACAAATACAAAATTGATATTTCTTAAATGAATGAGTAATTAAATTTTCACCTACTAGCATCAGTTCTGATTTGGATCAATTAATAGAATATCCTGCTATTTTACTAAAGGCATCTATCATTTGCATCAACACTGGAATGATGTATGAGGTTTAATAATAAACAAAAGAATATCATCTGCAAATAAAACCAATTTGCATTCAACAGAATTATGTAGCAGTCCATAAATCTCATAACATTGTCTAATACCACAAGCCAAGGGTTCCCTGCAAATATTGAAAAGCAAGGGTGAAAGTGGACAACCTTGTCTAGTGCCTCTCAATAATGGGAAAGTAGCAGAAAGAATACTATTAACCTTTACTTCAGATGTGGGCGACTCGTATAATATCTTAATCCATTTTATAAATTTCAAGGGAAATCTAAACCTATTTAATACAGCAAACATATACTCTCGCATACAAATTTAATAAATAAATAAATAAAATTTTATCAAAAGCTTTTTCCACAGTTAAAGATAAAATGACAAATTGATCTTTATCTTTATTCAAATCTATTAAATCTACAGCTAACCTAATGCTATCCTCTGCTTGCCTCATTTTTATAAATCCTGCTAGATCATTCTTAATAACAAATGATATCACTTGTTGAAATCTATTTGCTACCACTGCTGTTAAGATCTTTGTATGAGCATTAATCAGAGAAATTGGATGATAATTAGCACATTGAGTATGATCGTTACCTGGTTTTGGTATAATTGCAATATAAGCCTGGTTAAATGCCTCTGATAATATTCCCTTATCAAGTATCTCATCATACAATTGACAAAGTTTTGGCACCAAAAGATCTATAAATGTTTTATACCATTCTATAGGAAATCCATCCAATCCTGGTGTTTTACCACTTGCCATTTTTAAAATTATTTGTTTAATCTCTACCTCAGATAGTGGAGCAAATTAGAATTGTTTCTGTGTATCATCTAGGTGTGGTAGATTTATATTATCTAAGAAGGCCTCTATATTCTCATTAAATATATTCTCTGGTTTTCTATATAATTCTGAATAAAATTTTAAAAATTGACAATTTATATCCTTTGAAATTTTATATATTTCATCTCTTTCACCTCTAATAATTGGAATCATAGCCCTATCTTTCTTTTGTTTTAAACAATTAGCCAAAATTTTACTTGGTCTTTCTCCATTCTCCCAATATCTCTGTTGTAAACATGTTAGCATAAATTCTGTATACTGTGATATTACAGTATTTAATTCATATTTCTTCTTCTGTATTTCTCTATACAAAGTAGTAGATGGGTGTCTAACCATCTGTGCCCATAAACGTTTCAATTCATCTTTCAAATTATTTTCCCTTTTATTTTTAATCTTATTGTAATATGACACGTAAGCAATAATTCAACCTCCGATATAAAATTTATATGCTTCCCATTCAAAAATTCTGGCACTTGATGTTCCTAAATTCAAATCAAAGTATTGCAAAGTCCCTACCCCCATTTGTTGTACAAAGTCTGTCATTCAACAGAGAAACATTAAAATACCAATTTCTTGATGCCTTAACCAGTTTCTGAAACACACAATTCAAAGTAATTGCACTATGATCTGATACATAACAAAGGTCTCTGTTACATTCTTGAATTTGATTATATAGAATCAATGATATTAAAAGGTAATCAAGCCTAAAATAAACAGAAGAATAAAGAAATAAAAAGAAATACACAACTTCTCAGTGGGATAGCACTGTAGTTCATCTCTTATTATAACTAAATATATAGAACAGCTTCTACCTATTCATTTAAACTAACATGGAATATATAGAGATAAAGACTTAAGTTGGCAATAAGCCCAGACTCATTATCATGGAATTGACAAGAATACAGGAAAAAAAAGTGAAAACTGAAGGGTCTTTTAAAATGAGGCTTGCCTCAAGCTTCTCCCTTAAGCCATTACTATGAAATGAGACAGAATCAGGGTTTTCCATCAGTAGATTTCGATGATAGGATAAAGGCCTTTACATTTGAGGGGTTGTCAAATGTGCATACTTGATCTTGATAATTAATGGAGAATGTTGCTGGAAATCATATGAAATATTGAAGTTGTGCTGATCTAGCAAAATTTCAGGCTTTTAAAAACTTTCTTCTCTTATCTGAAACTTCCTTGGTAAAATCAGGCTAAATTTATATCTTACTTTGGTTGGAACCCCACTTCAATGGAGACTTTACTGATTCCTAGTGTTGCAGAAAATTTGAAGACAGGACGCTCAGGTCTTCATTCAGGAGAGGAGTTTATTTGCGCTAATGTGTAAACTTCAAAGGAGATTGTGAGCTGAGCCCCCGGAGGAGGGGGAAGACAGAAGGGGACCAAAAAGGTATAAAAAGCATGTGCCGAGAACCCTTCGAGGTTCAGACTTTTTGCTGCCTATGCTGAACCTTTGCGCAAATAAACTCCTCTCCTGAATGAAGACCTGAGCGTCCTGTCTTCAAATTTTCTGCAACACTAGTGAAATATACATAATATCTCATCTCTTGTGGTAACATGAAGGAACTGCACAATAATGATATTGGAGCTAGTTCCAGTCTTCTGTCTCATCAGAGGAATTTTAAACACATGTTCAATCTGAACTGGAAAGTCCATTCCTAAAGAGAAGAGCTTTCTGAAACAATCCTCCATAAATTTAGCCAGATTTAGCTGACCTGAGGGTTTTCAATACCAATCACACATAGATTTTTCCTATGCAGTTGTAATTTATGTATCCAAAGTATTATGGCTGGCTTGTGTTCTTGTCTCATGGGCTTGTAATCGATCATCATAACTAGCCATTTTTTCTTGCTCTCTCGCTTCTCTCTTGATTAAAGGGCTTTCAAACTCCTGAATTATTGGACTTTGCAGATAAAGACTTTGTTTACTGGGTAATTAAGTTTTTTTTTATTACATACTATCTTGCTTCAAATAAGCTATTGGCATGGCAACTGAATCTAAACAATCAACAGTTAGTTTAACTCCTACTGCATCACTATCCACTGAGCCAGAAAAGATAGTAGAAGAATCCTCCTTTGCTAACTTCTTAAACGAGATTCTGGCTCAGCTACAAGTTCTGAAGCCAATTCAACAACATCTGGCTGAATTTAAGAATGATTTAAAGCAGATGCAAGAAAAAATGGCTAATTAATCTATTCTCTTTCTGAGGGCTCACAGGTGAAGCTGTTCTGGAGAGATAGCAATCACCTAGCCCAGCATTTCTCAACTTTGGCCACTTGAAGATGTGTGGACTTCAACTCCCAGAATTCCCCAGCCAGCCTTGCTGGCTGGGGAATTCTGGGAATTGAAGTCCATACATCAAACAGCCAAGGCTGAGAAACACTGACTTAGCCACTTACTCATGAGTGATTACATCATAACAGAGCACAGGACTTCCCACACTCTTCAAGCTTGCAACCAATTAGTTCACACACTTTCCCAAGGACCATACAAATGTTCTCCACGACATTCATTACTTTAATTCAATTCAACAGCAACATGCTTCACCCTTTGCTTTCCTAATGTATTCAATAAGAAAGGGAAAAAGACGACGATATAGAATCCCAAGGAACACACATCTTTCACCCAAATCACAACAAGCACAGCCCACTGGGGCATGTACAGTCTTCAATTCCTCCCATGCAGCTAGGAAATCAGACCAACAACCCTGACCACCAGAGGTGAGAGCTTATAACCACACAGCTTTTTTAGGGTGGCAGAGAAGAGAAGCTGTTTGATATGGCATGAAAACACCACACACAGTTCAGACAGGGTAAATGGCAGGCGACAAACAACAAAAACTTGTGCACTTGACTTACACAAATCGCAATGCACAAAATATACACAACACTTTCACACACGGGAATGAATGGTGGAGGCAGGTGTGGCCAGAGCCTGCATTCATTTTTCAAACATTCTTTTATTACTACAGAGAGATCCAGCTTTTAAAGGGACACGCTCACCTAATTTTTAAACTTTCTCTCCACGATGCAAAACGGTTTCTCAGCCTGACATCTTTTAATATACATGCACATGCAAATCTACACAGACAATTGCTCACAAACAGAAAATACTGGCACCTTATTTCTATCAACATTAATACAGCCGATGTAACCTCTCTCTCTCTCTCTCTCTCTCTTTTTCCTTGATCAAAACAAAATTAGCTATGCTCCACAATTCCACGGTATCCAAGCTTGGCCAGTTAGATACAACGGTTTAAAAAAAAGTTGCCTGGTATCAGGTGCTGCCTAATTTACAAAAGTGGCATTTTAGCATTTTATAATCCTTTGATCTGGGATTTTGCCAGCCCTTTGCTGAGTACTCTGAAATTCTGGCCAGTTCAGAGGTCTTTTAGCCATTTCCTCTAGGGCTTGGAATAAATTAGTAAGTGCCCAAGTGTATATTTGTGTGGGCAATTCTCATCTGACAAGTTAGTCCATAGATATCAATAATCAATCGGCCGAGGCACCAAGTCCTTAAGACAGCACCACAACAGTTTTAACTAACGATATTGAAAAGTACCAATTTTTTTTCCAAATCTGCCTGCCACAATTATCTAAATACTTGGTCCATTTGCAACACAAAGTCCTAGCACACATTTTTAACATACCAGGTTGAACAGGAAGCTTTCCTTCACTCCAACAAGCAAGCAGTTTAGCCAGGGAGAATCCTTAGGGATTTTGCTGCCCCGCTGATCCACGTTCCTATTTTAAAACTGACATGCATGTCCAGTGGGTTTAGGCCCTTCCTGGAGGCCCCAAGACCCGCTAATGAGGCTCCTTTAAAATGTAACATGCTCAACTGACAACAACACCTTTCCAAAAAGGTACAGAATGACCAAATATTGATCACTGAAATTACAGTAAAAAATTTAAAAGGGTACTTACAATAGGAAACTTTGATAGTCCACTTGATTGGTTGGCAAAGCCAAGAGTCCCCTTACTACCCCAGTGAGAAACAGAAAGGATAAATTGGAGGCATCGAAGCAAAACTAGCCCTGTGCTGCTGTGCATCCTCAAATCCCCACAGAACTCACCTGGTTAGCTTGGGGCTCCTGGCTGGCTCGCCATAAATTGTCAGAAAGATCAGACCCCTTCTTTTTTTTCTGTTCATTTCCCAAGCCAGGAATTGTCAGGCCCAGCCCAAGAACAACGAAACAGTCCATTAGAGTTCAGTTCCTTTATTAGCTTATACCATCTAGACCAGGGGTTCCCAACCTGGGGTGCCCAGACCCCCAGGGGGTGCGAGATGGAATTTCAGGGGGTGCAACAATTTTATGCAGTTACTTAAAAGCTTATTTTTTTAAGTTCAGTTTGTTCAGTCGCATTAGAAGTTAGTCTTCTTCATCCTCAAATGTGATATTATTTTTGTAGGGGGTGCAAATATTAATCAAACATTTCCTATGGGTGTGGGGCATAGAAAAGGTTGGAAACCACTAATATAGAAATAATCTTGCCAGACTAAATCTATACTACTGCAACTAGTGGATATATCCTGGGAGATTCTAGGGAGTGGCTATCCTGAACCTCTTATGCCTCCCATGCTCCATCTCCGGACTGTGTTGTCTTTTATCTCCTTTCTCTTCCTGGAATGCACCCCTCCTTCCTGATAGCCTTGCTCTCTGTTGTAATCCACCACAGGAATTTAATAAAAATCACCAGACAATCAGTGGAGAGTCAAAGGAAATACAGTTGTAAGAAAAAGTATGTGAACCTTCTGGAATGTCATGGTGTTCTGCATTAATTTGTCATAAAATGTGATCTGACCGTCATCTAAGTCAAGAGTATTGACAAATATAATGTGCCTAAAATAATAACACAAAAACAATTCTGATCCTTCATGTCTTTATTGAGAACAACCATAAAAACCTCATAGTGCTAGTGGAAAAAGTATGTCAATCCTTGAGTTGACCTCAAAAAAGCTAATTGGAGTCAGGTATTAGCATACCTGGAGTCTTGTTAAGCCTTGGAGGTGTGGACTAGAGCTACGCTGACTGATAAAAACCATTCAAACTTTTTGAGTTTGCTCTGCACAAGAAGAATACGCTTATGTGAGCCATGCCTCGCCAAAAAAAGCTTTCAGAGGATCTACGATCAAGAATTGTTGATTTACATAAAGCTGGAAAGGGTTACAAAGTGATTTCAAAGACCTTAGAAATTCACCAGTCTACAGTTAGGCAAACGATCTACAAATGGAGACACTTTGGGACTGTGGCTACTCTACCAAGAAGTGGGCACCAGTCAAAATGACCCCAAGAGCACAACGAAGACCCATCAATGAGGTAAAGAAACAACCCCAAATGACAGCCAAAGATTTGAAGGCATCATTGGACCTGGCTAACATCTGTGTTCATGAGTCTACAGTACGTAAAACATTGAACAAGCAGGGTGTCTATGGCAGGACACCACGAAGGAAGCCGCTGCTTACTACAAAGAACATTGCTGCATGCCTGAAGTTTACGAAAGAGCACATTGACACTCCACAGTGGTATTGGCAAAATGTTTTGTGGACTGATGAAACAAAGATTGAACTATTTGGAAAGAACACGCAGCACTACATCTGGCATAAAAAGGGCACTGCATATCATCATGAAAACATCATCCCAACCATAAAGTATGGTGGAGGAAACATCATGATTTGGGCCTGCTTTGCTGCATTAGGGCCTGGCCAGCTTGCAGTCATTGAGGGGAAGATGAATTCCGAAATGTATCAAAAAATTCTTCAGGATAATGTGAGAATGTCTGTATGTCAGCTGAAACTCTGTAGAAGTTGGGTGATGCAACAGGACAATGACCCAAAACACTGGAGCAAGTCCACAACAGAATGGCTTCAGAAAACAAAATCCGCCTTTTGGAGTGGCCAAGTCAGAGCCCAGACCTCAACCCAATAAAGATGCTATGGAATGACTTGAAGAGAGCCATACACATGAGATGTCCAAAGAATATGACAGAGCTGAAGCAGTTCTGCCAGGAAGAATGGACTAAAATCCCTCCTGAATGATGTGCAGGTCTGATCCACAGCTACAGGAAGCGCCTGGTTGAGCTTATTGCTGCCAAGGGGGTGTCAACCAGTTATTGGTTCCAAGGGTTCACTTACTTTTTCCACTAGCATTTTGAATGTTGAATGAGTGTGTTCAATAAAGACATGAAGGATCAGAATTGTTTTTGTGTTATTATTTTAGGCACATTATATTTGTCAATACTCTTGACCTAGATGACGGTCAGATCACATTTTATGACAAATTAATGCAGAACACCATGAAATTCCAAAAGGTTCACATACTTTTTCTTGCAACTGTATATTTATTCAATCCAAAGTCATTAATTAGCTTTGGATGGGTGGCCGCAGCAGGACTGCTTCTCTGTCCCCTTTTTATAGGTCTTTAATTTAAAGATTTAATCAATCATTATCAATAGAATGGAATGTGTTAGCTTATTATAATAGTTTCTGCTCTATCAGCATGAATATCTTCCTTCTGTACAATCCTTCCTTCCTTTCATGTTCTGCTAAAACAGATGTTTCCTTATCTTAGAATTATGGCAGATGCCTCCTATTTATAGTTAAGCAGATGTCTCTTTATCTAGAGCTAAACCAATGGGCATTTTATCTTTCCTATACATGTGTTTTTCTATACATAATAAGATATATGTCTTCCTTTATATAGATTTTGCTACATGATATATTCATTTGTTTATACTGATAGGAACCAGTATTACTATTTTTCCTATACAATCTTTCCTTATTGTAAACATATAAGAAAAATACTCCAACAGCAGAAACAGCCTTGGTTGCCTTGAGTGATGCCCTGTATTGGGAAAGAAATGGGGGAGTGCTACTGTCTTGATTAACCTGGATCTCTCAACAGCTATTGACAGTAATCACATGCTATTGCTTGTGTGGTTCAGGACATTGGGAATTAGAGGCACAGGCCTACAGTAGAGGTAGTACTCATTTAGCAACCATAATTGGGACTGGCAACTCCATTGCAAAGTGAAGTGGTCGCTAAGTGGGACATCACTTTTCCCCCCTTGCAAAAAGCAACGTGGTGGCACTGGCAGCTGATGTATTGTGTGCCTGCTTATTCTCTTATAATCCCTTCCTCTTCAGTCTTTCTGCTCTGTGAGAGGAGGGTGGAAAGAAAAACAACAGGTCAGGCTCAGGACAATGCATACTGACAGGGTGATCACACAACTGAGGGACAACACCATTTTAACTTTGAACAGTCGCTGAATGAGGCAGTCAGTAAGCGAGGACTACCTGTAGTGCCACTCTTTTAATTCTTGTTTCCACCTGAATCAGGAGAGGCTGAGCAGGTGCTTGCCTTTTGCCTGGAAACAGACTATATAAGGACAAGCAAAGTACTGTAAAGCTGAGTCCAGGAGATATTATAGTTAGGTAGTATTCAGACTCAAGGATTAGAACTATGGGAGAAGTATGACTTCCTCCAAAGGAACAGATGCATAGCTTGGGAAAATCACCTTGATGCCAATCTTCTTATTAGAGAAACGGTGAACTCAGCCTTATTCTGAGCTTATGCTGATGCACCAAATATGAGCCCTCCTGGACTGGGATAGCCTAATAATTTCATGATTGGACTACTGCATTGCACTCTAGTGGGGCACTTTGAACACACCACAACTGTCTGGTTCTTAAATAAAGAACTAGTTTTAGAACTAAAGAAGACAACAGAAAACCAGTTTTAACAGAAATACACTGGATGCCTGTGAGAACTAGGCCCAATTTAAGTTGTTCATTGTAGCATATAAAGGCCCAAATGGCTTAGGACCCAATACTTAAAGATCACCTCCCCATTATCATTTAACCTTGCAGAAAAATCACCAGGAGCCCTGCTTGCTTCTCACCACTTGATGATTGATTGAATGAGTGCCATCAAGTCAATGACGAGTCTCAGAAATAGACCTCTTTCCCAAGAAAAGCACCTCTGGTCCCAGTCTCTTATTCTGGTCACTAATAGAAATCATCTCTTCATCAAGGCAGCTCTAGGGTAACAAACTATTCCAGGACTAAACAATCTTTTCTTTTTCAGATGAACTCTGATTAAATCTTTCTATTCATCACTTTTACATGCTATTGGCTTTATTACAATAGATTAATATAACTATTTGTTTAATTATGCTTGTTTTAATTACTTGTAAACTGCTCTGGACTGCTCGAGGAAGAAGCATGGTCTAGAAATTTAAGGAAAAAAAATCTATCTATCAGGGATGGAAAAACAGGAATTCTATGTAAGATATTCAGAGCTGTCAATATAATTGCAATGCTGTCCATTAAAGTAACATTGTCAGCACTTTCTTCCACCTTACTTCTTAGGTGACTTCAGAGATGACACTAAAGACAGACTTCAGTCTCATGATCTTAAAAAAGAGGAATCTCTTCATTGGGAAGGGATGGAAGGAGAAGATGAAAGATGTCAGGTAGCAATCCTTGACCCTACACACTCCAGACATATCAAAAGCAATGTACCTGCTGAGATTAACAGCATGGATTCAACAGACAATAGAATGATGAAAAAGAGATCCCTGAGGAGAAACATCCTTAGCATCAAAAGTGAATCTTTCGGTATATCAACAGAAATAGGAGATTCCACAAGCCACTCAACATTCACTAACATCACTAGCTCAGGAAATAACAACATTATAAACCTGACAGTCACTACAAACAGCGAGACAAAAAACTACACAACTGAAAACAGCCCGCCAGAAGAAACAAACAGTACAGTAGGCGGTCCGACTTCGAACACAGCATCTGCAAGTACTCCCTCGCCTGAAGCACAAGTCTACCCAACGATGCCGAGCCCCACATACAGGCCAGAAACCCATACATCCACGCACAGCACTTCCGTACAGAGCAGTACCACGTTGATTGCCACGACTACAGACATTCTTCCCCCAAGTATTCTCCCTGGGGGATCGCACAGCTTCAACACAACACTCAGCACTCAAGTCAGAGACGGGAGTGTAGCCACAGGTTCTACAGGTTCTCCTGTGGATGGAACACCCAGCCCTCCCTCACAGGCCACTAGCACCGTCAACATGGCCACTTACACTACACCATGCACGAGCACTCTCTCCAGCGAGACACGCAGCCCCACAAGTGCACAGAGCCACCCAGCACATACAAGTACAATAGAAGGCGGTCCGACATCAAACACAGCATCTGCAAGTACTCCCTCGCCTGAAGCACAACTCTCCCGAACCACGCCAAGCCCCACAGGCAGGCCAGACACCCATGCACCCACACACAGCACTTCCGTGCAGAGCAGTACCAGGGTGAGTGCCACGACTAAAGACATTCTTCCCCCAAGTACTCTCCCTGGGGGAACGCACAGCTTCACCACAACACTCAGCACTCCAGTCAGCGATGGAAGTGTAGCCACAGGTTCTTCAACTTCTCCTGTGGATGGAACACCCAGCCCTCCCTCACAGGCCACTAGCACCATCATCGTTGCCACTGAAACCACACCATCTACGACCAGCCTCTCCAGTGAGACACGGAGCCCCACAAGTGCACAGAGCCCCCCAACAGACACAAACAGTACAGTAAGCAGTCCTACTTCGTACACAGCATCCGCAAGTACTCCCTCGCCTGAAGCACAACTCTCCCCAACCACGCCAAGCCCCACAGGCAGGCCAGACACCCATGCACCCACACACAGCACGTCTGTGCAGAGCAGTACCAGGGTGAGCGCCGGAACTGCCGACGTTCTTCCCCCAAATACTCTCCCTGGGGGAACGCACAGCTTCCCCACAACACTCAGCACTCCAGTCAGTGATGTGAGTGTAGCCACAGGTTCTTCAACTTCTCCTGTGGATGGAACACCCAGCCCTCCCTCACAGGACACTAGCACCGTCAGCGTTGCCACTGAAACCACACCATCCACGAGCACTCTCTCAAGTGAGACACGCAGCCCCACAAGTGCACAGAGTCCCCCAGCAGATACAAACAGTACAGTAGGCGGTCCGACTTCATACACAGCATCTGCAAGTACTCCCTCGCCTGAAGCACAAGTGTCCCCAACCAAGCCAAGCCCCACAGACAGGCCAGACACCCATGCACCCACACACAGCACTTCCGTGCAGAGTAGTACCATGGTGAGCGCCGCTACTACAGACATTCTTCCCCCAAGTACTCTCCCTGGGGGAACGGACAGCGTCACCACAACACTCAGCACTCCAGTTAGCGATGGGAGTGTAGCCACACGTTCTTCAACTTCTACTATGGATGGAACACCCAGCCCTCCCTCACAGGCCACTAGCACCGTCAGCGTTGCCACTGAAACCACACCATCCACGAGCACTCTCTCAAGTGAGACACGCAGCCCCACAAGTGCACAGAGTCCCCCAGCAGATACAAACAGTACAGTAGGCGGTCCGACTTCATACACAGCATCTGCAAGTACTCCCTCGCCTGAAGCACAAGTGTCCCGAACAACGCCAAGCCCCACAGGCAGGCCAGACACCCATGCACCCACACACAGCACTTCCATGCAGAGTAGTACCATGGTGAGCGCCGCTACTACAGACATTCTTCCCCCAAGTACTCTCCCTGGGGGAACGCACAGCGTCACCACAACACTCAGCACTCCAGTCAGCGATGGGAGTGTAGCCACAGATTCTTCAACTTCTCCTGTGGATGGAACATCCAGCCCTCCCTCACAGGCCACTAGCACCGTCAGCGTTGCCACTGAAACCAAACCATCCATGAGCACTCTCTCCAGCGAGACACGCAGCCCCACAAGTGTACAGAGTCCCCCAGCAGACACAAACAGTACAGTTCGCGGTCCTACTTCGTACACAGCATCTGCAAGTACTCCCTCGCCTGAAGCACAACTCTCCCCAACCACGCCAAGCCCCACAGGCAGGCCAGACACCCATGCACCCACACACAGCAGTTCCGTGCAGAGCAGTACCAGGGTGACCGCCGGAACTGCCGACGTTCATCCCCCAAGTACTCTCCCTGGGGGAACGCACAGCTTCCCCACAACACTCAGCACTCCAGGCAGCGATGGGAGTGTAGCCACAAGTTCTTCAACTTCTCCTGTGGATGGAACACCCAGCCCTCCCTCACAGGCCTCTAGCACCGTCAGCGTTGCCACTGAAACCACACCATCCACGAGCACTCTCTCCAGTCAGACACGCAGCCCCACAAGTGCACAGAGCCCCCCAGCACATACAAACAGTACAGTAAGCAGTCCTACTTCGTACACAGCATCTGCAAGTACTCCCTCGCCTGAAGCACAACTCTCCCCAACCACGCCAAGCCCCACAGGCAAGCCAGACACCCATGCCTCCACACACAGCATTTCCGTACAGAGCAGTACCAGGGTGAGTGCCACGACTAAAGACATTCTTCCCCCAAGTACTCTCCCTGGGGGAACGCACAGCTTCCACACAACACTCAGCACTCCAGTCAGCGATGGGAGTGTAGCCACAGGTTCTTCAACTTCTCCTGTGGATGGAACACCCAGCCCTCCCTCACAGGCCACTAGCACCGTCAGCGTTGCCACTGAAACCACACCATCCACGAGCACTCTCTCCAGCGAGACACGCAGCCCCACAAGTGCACAGAGCCCCCCAGCAGATACAAACAGTTCAGTAGGCGGTCCGACTTCATACACAGCATCTGCAAGTACTCCCTCGCCTGAAGCACAAGTGTCCCCAACCAAGCCAAGCCCCACAGACAGGCCAGACACCCATGCACCCACACACAGCACTTCCGTGCAGAGTAGTACCATGGTGAGCGCCGCTACTACAGACATTCTTCCCCCAAGTACTCTCCCTGGGGGAACGGACAGCGTCACCACAACACTCAGCACTCCAGTCAGCGATGGGAGTGTAGCCACAGGTTCTTCAACTTCTCCTGTGGATGGAACACCCAGCCCTCCCTCACAGGCCACTAGCACCGTCAGCGTTGCCACTGAAACCACACCATACATGACCACTCTCTCCAGTGAGACACGCAGCCCCACAAGTGTACAGAGCCCCCCAGCAGACACAAACAGTACAGTAGGCGGTCCTACTTCGTACACAGCATCTGGAAGTACTCCCTCGCCTGAAGCACAACTCTCCCCAAACACACCAAGCCCAACAGGCAGGCCAGACACCCATGCACCCACACACAGCACTTCCGTGCAGAGCAGTACCAGGGTGAGTGCCACGACTAAAGACATTCTGCCCCCAAGTACTCTCCCTGGGGGAACGCACAGCTTCCCCACAACACTCAGCACTCCCGGCAGCGATGGGAGTGTAGCCACAGGTTCTTCAACTTCTCCTGTGGATGGAACATCCAGCCCTCCCTCACAGGCCACTAGCACCGTCAGCGTTGCCACTGAAACCAAACCATCCACGAGCACTCTCTCCAGCGAGACACGCAGCCCCACAAGTGCACAGAGCCCCCCAGCAGATACAAAAAGTACAGTAGGCGGTCCGGCTTCATACACAGCATCTGCAAGTACTCCCTTGCCTGAAGCACAAGTGTCCCCAACCACGCCAAGCCCCACAGGCAGGCCAGACACCCATGCACCCACACACAGCACTTCCGTGCAGAGTAGTACCATGGTGAGCGCCGCTACTACAGACATTCTTCCCCCAAGTACTCTCCCTGGGGGAACGCACAGCGTCACCACAACACTCAGCACTCCAGTCAGCGATGGGAGTGTAGCCACAGATTCTTCAACTTCTCCTGTGGATGGAACATCCAGCCCTCCCTCACAGGCCACTAGCACCGTCAGCGTTGCCACTGAAACCAAACCATCCACGAGCACTCTCTCCAGCGAGACACGCAGCCCCACAAGTGTACAGAGCCCCCCAGCAGACACAAACAGTACAGTTGGCGGTCCTACTTCGTACACAGCATCTGCAAGTACTCCCTCGGCTGAAGCACAACTCTCCCCAACCACGCCAAGCCCCACAGGCAGGCCAGACAGCCATGCACCCACACACAGCAGTTCCGTGCAGAGCAGTACCAGGGTGACCGCCGGAACTGCCGACGTTCTTCCCCCAAGTACTCTCCCTGGGGGAACGCACAGCTTCCCCACAACACTCAGCACTCCAGGCAGCGATGGGAGTGTACCCACAAGTTCTTCAACTTCTCCTGTGGATGGAACACCCAGCCCTCCCTCACAGGCCTCTAGCACCGTCAGCGTTGCCACTGAAACCACACCATCCACGAGCACTCTCTCAAGTGACACACGCAGCCCCACAAGTGCACAGAGCCCCCCAGCAGACACAAACAGTACAGTAAGCAGTCCTACTTCGTACACAGCATCTGCAGGTACTCCCTCGCCTGAAGCACAACTCTCCCCAACCACGCCAAGCCCCACAGGCAGGCCAGACACCCATGCACCCACACACAGCACTTCCGTGCAGAGCAGTACCAGGGTGAGTGCCACGACTAAAGACATTCTTCCCCCAAGTACTCTCCCTGGGGGAACGCACAGCTTCACCACAACACTCAGCACTCCAGGCAGCGATGGGAGTGTAGCCACAGGTTCTTCAACTTCTCCTGTGGATGGAACATCCAGCCCTCCCTCACAGGCCACTAGCACCGTCACCGTTGCCACTGAAACCAAACCATCCACGAGCACTCTCTCCAGCGAGACACGCAGCCCCACAAGTGTACAGAGCCCCCCAGCAGACACAAACAGTACAGTTGGCGGTCCTACTTCGTACACAGCATCTGCAAGTACTCCCTCGCCTGAAGCACAACTCTCCCCAACCACGCCAAGCCCCACAGGCTGGCCAGACACCCATGCACCCACACACAGCACTTCCGTGCAGAGCAGTACCAGGGTGACCGCCGGAACTGCCGACGTTCTTCCCCCAAGTACTCTCCCTGGGGGAATGCACAGCTTCCCCACAACACTCAGCACTCCAGGCAGCGATGGGAGTGTAGCCACAGGTTCTTCAACTTCTCCTGTGGATGGAACACCCAGCCCTCCCTCACAGGCCTCTAGCACCGTCAGCGTTGCCACTGAAACCACACCATCCACGAGCACTCTCTCAAGTGACACACGCAGCCCCACAAGTGCACAGAGCCCCCCAGCAGACACAAACAGTACAGTAAGCAGTCCTACTTCGTACACAGCATCTGCAAGTACTCCGTCGCCTGAAGCACAACTCTCCCCAACCACGCCAAGCCCCACAGGCAGGCCAGACAGCCATGCACCCACACACAGCACGTCTGTGCAGAGCAGTACCAGGGTGAGTGCCACGACTAAAGACATTCTTCCCCCAAGTACTCTCCCTGGGGGAACGCACAGCTTCACCACAACACTCAGCACTCCAGTCAGCGATGGGAGTGTAGCCACAGGTTCTTCAACTTCTCCTGTTGATGGAACACCCAGCCCTCCCCCACAGGCCACCAGCACCGTCAGCGTTGCCACTGAAACCAAACCATCCACGAGCACTCTCTCCAGCGAGACACGCAGCCCCACAAGTGCACAGAGCCCCCCAGCAGATACAAACAGTACAGTAAGCAGTCCTACTTCGTACACAGCATCTGCAAGTACTCCCTCGCCTGAAGCACAACTCTCCCCAACCACGCCAAGCCCCACAGGCAGGCCAGACAGCCATGCACCCACACACAGCACGTCTGTGCAGAGCAGTACCAGGGTGAGTGCCACGACTAAAGACATTCTTCCCCCAAGTACTCTCCCTGGGGGAACGCACAGCTTCCCCACAACACTCAGCACTCCAGTCAGTGATGGGAGTGTAGCCACAGGTTCTTCAACTTCTCCTGTGGGTGGAACACCCAGCCCTCCCTCACAGGCCACTAGCCCCGTCAGCGTTGCCATTGAAACCACACCATCCACGAGCACTCTGTCCAGTGAAACACGCAGCCCCACAAGTGCACAGAGTCCCCCAGCAGATACAAACAGTACAGTAGGCGGTCCGACTTCATACACAGCATCTGCAAGTACTCCCTCGCCTGAAGCACAAGTGTCCCCAACCACGCCCAGCCCCACAGAGAGGCCAGACACCCATGCACCCACACACAGCACTTCCGTGCAGAGTAGTACCATGGTGAGCGCCGCTACTACAGACATTCTTCCCCCAAGTACTCTCCCTGGGGGAACGGACAGCGTCACCACAACACTCAGCACTCCAGGCAGCGATGGGAGTGTAGCCACAGGTTCTTCAACTTCTCCTGTGGATGGAACACCCAGCCCTCCCTCACAGGCCACTAGCCCCGTCAGCGTTGCCACTGAAACCACACCATCCACGAGCACTCTCTCCAGCGAGACACGCAGCCCCACAAGTGCACAGAGCCCCCCAGCAGATACAAACATTACAGTAAGCAGTCCTACTTCGTACACAGCATCTGCAAGTACTCCCTCGCCTGAAGCACAACTCTCCCCAACCACGCCAAGCCCCACAGGCAGGCCAGACAGCCATGCACCCACACACAGCACGTCTGTGCAGAGCAGTACCAGGGTGAGCGCCGGAACTGCCGATGTTCTTCCCCCAAATACTCTCCCTGGGGGAACGCACAGCTTCCCCACAACACTCAGCACTCCAGTCAGTGATGGGAGTGTAGCCACAGGTTCTTCAACTTCTCCTGTGGATGGAACACCCAGCCCTCCCTCACAGGCCACTAGCACCGTCAGCGTTGCCACTGAAACCACACCATCCACGAGCACTCTCTCAAGTGAGACACGCAGCCCCACAAGTGAACAGAGTCCCCCAGCAGATACAAACAGTACAGTAGGCAGTCCGACTTCATACACAGCATCTGCAAGTACTCCCTCGCCTGAAGCACAAGTGTCCCCAACCACGCCAAGCCCCACAGAGAGGCCAGACACCCATTCACCCACACACAGCACTTCCGTGCAGAGTAGTACCATGGTGAGCGCTGCTACTACAGACATTCTTCCCCCAAGAACTCTCCCTGGGGGAGCGGACAGCGTCACCACAACACTCAGCACTCCAGTCAGCGATGGGAGTGTAGCCACAGGTTCTTCAACTTCTCCTGTGGATGGAACACCCAGCCCTCCCTCACAGGCCACTAGCACCGTCAGCGTTGCCACTGAAACCACACCATCCATGACCACTCTCTCCAGTGAGACACGCAGCCCCACAAGTGTACAGAGCCCCCCAGCTGACACAAAGAGTACAGTAGGCGGTCCTACTTCGTACACAGCATCTGCAAGTACTCCCTCGCCTGAAGCACAACTCTCCCCAACCACGCCAAGCCCCACAGACAGGCCAGACACCCATGCACCCACACACAGCACTTCCGTGCAGAGTAGTACCATGGTGAGCGCCGCTACTACAGACTTTCTTCCCCCAAGTACTCTCCCTGGGGGAACGCACAGCTTCACCACAACACTCAGCACTCCAGGCAGCGATGGGAGTGTAGCCACAGGTTCTTCAACTTCTCCTGTGGATGGAACACCCAGCCCTCCCTCACAGGCCTCTAGCACCGTCAGCGTTGCCACTGAAACCACACCATCCATGACCACTCTCTCCAGTGAGACATGCAGCCCCACAAGTGTACAGAGCCCCCCAGCTGACACAAACAGTACAGTAGGCGGTCCTACTTCGTACACAGCATCTGCAAGTACTCCCTCGCCTGAAGCACAACTCTCCCCAACCACGCCAAGCCCCACAGGCAGGCCAGACACCCATGCACCCACACACAGCACTTCCGTGCAGAGCAGTACCAGGGTGAGTGCCACGACTAAAGACATTCTTCCCCCAAGTACTCTCCCTGGGGGAACGCACAGCTTTACCACAACACTCAGCACTCCAGGCAGCGATGGGAGTGTAGCAACAGGTTCTTCAACTTCTCCTGTGGATGGAACACCCAGCCCTCCCTCACAGGCCTCTAGCACCGTCAGCGTTGCCACTGAAACCAAACCATCCACGAGCACTCTCTCCAGCGAGACACGCAGCCCCACAAGTGTACAGAGCCCCCCAGCAGACACAAACAGTACAGTTGGCGGTCCTACTTCGTACACAGCATCTGCAAGTACTCCCTCGCCTGAAGCACAACTCTCCCCAACCACGCCAAGCCCCACAGGCTGGCCAGACACCCATGCACCCACACACAGCAGTTCCGTGCAGAGCAGTACCAGGGTGACCGCCGGAACTGCCGACGTTCTTCCCCCAAGTACTCTCCCTGGGGGAACGCACAGCTTCCCCACAACACTCAGCACTCCAGGCAGCGATGGGAGTGTAGCCACAGGTTCTTCAACTTCTCCTGTGGATGGAACACCCAGCCCTCCCTCACAGGCCACAAGCACCGTCAGTGTTGCCACTGAAAACAAACCATCCATGAGCACTCTCTCCAGCGAGACACGCAGCCCCACAACTGCACAGAGCCCCCCAGCAGATACAAACAGTACAGTAGGCGGTCCGACTTCATACACAGCATCTGCAAGTACTCCCTTGCCTGAAGCACAAGTGTCCCCAACCACGCCAAGCCCCACAGGCAGGCCAGACACCCATGCCTCCACACACAGCACTTCCGTGCAGAGTAGTACCATGGTGAGCGCCGCTAGTACAGACATTCTTCCCCCAAGTACTCTCCCTGGGGGAACGCACAGCTTCACCACAACACTCAGCACTCCAGGCAGCGATGGGAGTGTAGCCACAGGTTCTTCAACTTCTCCTGTGGATGGAACACCCAGCCCTCCCTCACAGGCCACTAGCACCGTCAGCGTTGCCACTGAAACCAAACCATCCACGAGCACTCTCTCCAGCGAGACACGCAGCCCAACAAGTGCACAGAGCCCCCCAGCAGATACAAACAGTACAGTAGGCAGTCCGACTTCATACGCAGCATCTGCAAGTACTCCCTTGCCTGAAGCACATGTGTCCCCAACCACGCCAAGCCCCACAGACAGGCCAGACACCCATGCACCCACACACAGCACGTCTGTGCAGAGCAGTACCAGGGTGAGTGCCACGACTAAAGACATTCTTCCCCCAAGTACTCTCCCTGGGGGAACGCACAGCTTCACCACAACACTCAGCACTCCAGTCAGCGATGGGAGTGTAGCCACAGGTTCTTCAACTTCTCCTGTTGATGGAACACCCAGCCCTCCCCCACAGGCCACCAGCACCGTCAGCGTTGCCACTGAAACCAAACCATCCACGAGCACTCTCTCCAGCGAGACACGCAGCCCCACAAGTGCACAGAGCCCCCCAGCAGATACAAACAGTACAGTAAGCAGTCCTACTTCGTACACAGCATCTGCAAGTACTCCCTCGCCTGAAGCACAACTCTCCCCAACCACGCCAAGCCCCACAGGCAGGCCAGACAGCCATGCACCCACACACAGCACGTCTGTGCAGAGCAGTACCAGGGTGAGTGCCACGACTAAAGACATTCTTCCCCCAAGTACTCTCCCTGGGGGAACGCACAGCTTCCCCACAACACTCAGCACTCCAGTCAGTGATGGGAGTGTAGCCACAGGTTCTTCAACTTCTCCTGTGGGTGGAACACCCAGCCCTCCCTCACAGGCCACTAGCCCCGTCAGCGTTGCCATTGAAACCACACCATCCACGAGCACTCTGTCCAGTGAAACACGCAGCCCCACAAGTGCACAGAGTCCCCCAGCAGATACAAACAGTACAGTAGGCGGTCCGACTTCATACACAGCATCTGCAAGTACTCCCTCGCCTGAAGCACAAGTGTCCCCAACCACGCCCAGCCCCACAGAGAGGCCAGACACCCATGCACCCACACACAGCACTTCCGTGCAGAGTAGTACCATGGTGAGCGCCGCTACTACAGACATTCTTCCCCCAAGTACTCTCCCTGGGGGAACGGACAGCGTCACCACAACACTCAGCACTCCAGGCAGCGATGGGAGTGTAGCCACAGGTTCTTCAACTTCTCCTGTGGATGGAACACCCAGCCCTCCCTCACAGGCCACTAGCACCGTCAGCGTTGCCACTGAAACCACACCATCCACGAGCACTCTCTCCAGCGAGACACGCAGCCCCACAAGTGCACAGAGCCCCCCAGCAGATACAAACATTACAGTAAGCAGTCCTACTTCGTACACAGCATCTGCAAGTACTCCCTCGCCTGAAGCACAACTCTCCCCAACCACGCCAAGCCCCACAGGCAGGCCAGACAGCCATGCACCCACACACAGCACGTCTGTGCAGAGCAGTACCAGGGTGAGCGCCGGAACTGCCGATGTTCTTCCCCCAAATACTCTCCCTGGGGGAACGCACAGCTTCCCCACAACACTCAGCACTCCAGTCAGTGATGGGAGTGTAGCCACAGGTTCTTCAACTTCTCCTGTGGATGGAACACCCAGCCCTCCCTCACAGGCCACTAGCACCGTCAGCGTTGCCACTGAAACCACACCATCCACGAGCACTCTCTCAAGTGAGACACGCAGCCCCACAAGTGAACAGAGTCCCCCAGCAGATACAAACAGTACAGTAGGCAGTCCGACTTCATACACAGCATCTGCAAGTACTCCCTCGCCTGAAGCACAAGTGTCCCCAACCACGCCAAGCCCCACAGAGAGGCCAGACACCCATTCACCCACACACAGCACTTCCGTGCAGAGTAGTACCATGGTGAGCGCTGCTACTACAGACATTCTTCCCCCAAGAACTCTCCCTGGGGGAGCGGACAGCGTCACCACAACACTCAGCACTCCAGTCAGCGATGGGAGTGTAGCCACAGGTTCTTCAACTTCTCCTGTGGATGGAACACCCAGCCCTCCCTCACAGGCCACTAGCACCGTCAGCGTTGCCACTGAAACCACACCATCCATGACCACTCTCTCCAGTGAGACACGCAGCCCCACAAGTGTACAGAGCCCCCCAGCTGACACAAAGAGTACAGTAGGCGGTCCTACTTCGTACACAGCATCTGCAAGTACTCCCTCGCCTGAAGCACAACTCTCCCCAACCACGCCAAGCCCCACAGACAGGCCAGACACCCATGCACCCACACACAGCACTTCCGTGCAGAGTAGTACCATGGTGAGCGCCGCTACTACAGACTTTCTTCCCCCAAGTACTCTCCCTGGGGGAACGCACAGCTTCACCACAACACTCAGCACTCCAGGCAGCGATGGGAGTGTAGCCACAGGTTCTTCAACTTCTCCTGTGGATGGAACACCCAGCCCTCCCTCACAGGCCTCTAGCACCGTCAGCGTTGCCACTGAAACCACACCATCCATGACCACTCTCTCCACTGAGACATGCAGCCCCACAAGTGTACAGAGCCCCCCAGCTGACACAAACAGTACAGTAGGCGGTCCTACTTCGTACACAGCATCTGCAAGTACTCCCTCGCCTGAAGCACAACTCTCCCCAACCACGCCAAGCCCCACAGGCAGGCCAGACACCCATGCACCCACACACAGCACTTCCGTGCAGAGCAGTACCAGGGTGAGTGCCACGACTAAAGACATTCTTCCCCCAAGTACTCTCCCTGGGGGAACGCACAGCTTTACCACAACACTCAGCACTCCAGGCAGCGATGGGAGTGTAGCAACAGGTTCTTCAACTTCTCCTGTGGATGGAACACCCAGCCCTCCCTCACAGGCCTCTAGCACCGTCAGCGTTGCCACTGAAACCAAACCATCCACGAGCACTCTCTCCAGCGAGACACGCAGCCCCACAAGTGTACAGAGCCCCCCAGCAGACACAAACAGTACAGTTGGCGGTCCTACTTCGTACACAGCATCTGCAAGTACTCCCTCGCCTGAAGCACAACTCTCCCCAACCACGCCAAGCCCCACAGGCTGGCCAGACACCCATGCACCCACACACAGCAGTTCCGTGCAGAGCAGTACCAGGGTGACCGCCGGAACTGCCGACGTTCTTCCCCCAAGTACTCTCCCTGGGGGAACGCACAGCTTCCCCACAACACTCAGCACTCCAGGCAGCGATGGGAGTGTAGCCACAGGTTCTTCAACTTCTCCTGTGGATGGAACACCCAGCCCTCCCTCACAGGCCACAAGCACCGTCAGCGTTGCCACTGAAAACAAACCATCCATGAGCACTCTCTCCAGCGAGACACGCAGCCCAACAACTGCACAGAGCCCCCCAGCAGATACAAACAGTACAGTAGGCGGTCCGACTTCATACACAGCATCTGCAAGTACTCCCTTGCCTGAAGCACAAGTGTCCCCAACCACGCCAAGCCCCACAGGCAGGCCAGACACCCATGCCTCCACACACAGCACTTCCGTGCAGAGTAGTACCATGGTGAGCGCCGCTAGTACAGACATTCTTCCCCCAAGTACTCTCCCTGGGGGAACGCACAGCTTCACCACAACACTCAGCACTCCAGGCAGCGATGGGAGTGTAGCCACAGGTTCTTCAACTTCTCCTGTGGATGGAACACCCAGCCCTCCCTCACAGGCCACTAGCACCGTCAGCGTTGCCACTGAAACCAAACCATCCACGAGCACTCTCTCCAGCGAGACACGCAGCCCAACAAGTGCACAGAGCCCCCCAGCAGATACAAACAGTACAGTAGGCAGTCCGACTTCATACGCAGCATCTGCAAGTACTCCCTTGCCTGAAGCACATGTGTCCCCAACCACGCCAAGCCCCACAGACAGGCCAGACACCCATGCACCCACACACAGCACTTCTGTGCAGAGTAGTACCATGGTGAGCGCCGCTACTACAGACATTCTTCCCCCAAGTACTCTCCCTGGGGGAATGCACAGCTTCACCACAACACTCAGCACTCCAGGCAGCGATGGGAGTGTAGCCACAGGTTCTTCAACTTCTCCTGTGGATGGAACACCCAGCCCTCCCTCACAGGCCACTAGCACCGTCAGCATTGCCACTGAAACCAAACCATCCATGAGCACTCTCTCCAGCGAGACACGCAGCCCCACAAGTGCACAGAGCCCCCCAGCAGATACAAACAGTACAGTAGGCGGTCCGACTTCATACACAGCATCTGCAAGTACTCCCTTGCCTGAAGCACATGTGTCCCCAACCACGCCAAGACCCACAGGCAGGCCAGACACCCATGCCTCCACACACAGCACTTCCGTGCAGAGTAGTACCATGGTGAGCGCCGCTAGTACAGACATTCTTCCCCCAAGTACTCTCCCTGGGGGAACGCACAGCTTCACCACAACACTCAGCACTCCAGTCAGCGATGGGAGTGTAGCCACAGGTTCTTCAACTTCTCCTGTGGATGGAACACCCAGCCCTCCCTCACAGGCCACTAGCACCGTCAGCGTTGCCACTGAAACCAAACCATCCACGAGCACTCTCTCCAGCGAGACACGCAGCCCAACAAGTGCACAGAGCCCCCCAGCAGATACAAACAGTACAGTAGGCGGTCCGACTTCATACGCAGCATCTGCAAGTACTCCCTTGCCTGAAGCACAAGTGTCCCCAACCACGCCAAGCCCCACAGACAGGCCAGACACCCATGCACCCACACACAGCACTTCCGTGCAGAGTAGTACCATGGTGAGCGCCGCTACTACAGACTTTCTTTCCCCAAGTACTCTCCCTGGGGGAACGCACAGCTTCACCACAACACTCAGCACTCCAGGCAGCGATGGGAGTGTAGCCGCAGGTTCTTCAACTTCTCCTGTGGATGGAACACCCAGCCCTCCCTCAGAGGCCACTAGCTCCGTCAGTGTTGCCACTGAAACCACACCATCCACGAGCACTCTCTCCAGCGAGACACGCAGCCCCACAAGTGCACAGAGCCCCCCAGCAGATACAAACAGTACAGTAGGCGGTCCGACTTCATACACAGCATCTGCAAGTACTCCCTCGCCTGAAGCACAACTCTCCCCAACCACGCCAAGCCCCACAGGCTGGCCAGACACCCATGCACCCACACACAGCAGTTCCGTGCAGAGCAGTACCAGGGTGACCGCCGGAACTGCCGACGTTCTTCCCCCAAGTACTCTCCCTGGGGGAACGCACAGCTTCCCCACAACACTCAGCACTCCAGGCAGCGATGGGAGTGTAGCCACAGGTTCTTCAACTTCTCCTGTGGATGGAACACCCAGCCCTCCCTCACAGGCCACAAGCACCGTCAGCGTTGCCACTGAAAACAAACCATCCATGAGCACTCTCTCCAGCGAGACACGCAGCCCCACAAGTGCACAGAGCCCCCCAGCAGATACAAACAGTACAGTAGGCGGTCCGACTTCATACGCAGCATCTGCAAGTACTCCCTTGCCTGAAGCACAAGTGTCCCCAACCACGCCAAGCCCCACAGGCAGGCCAGACACCCATGCCTCCACACACAGCACTTCCGTGCAGAGTAGTACCATGGTGAGCGCCGCTAGTACAGACATTCTTCCCCCAAGTACTCTCCCTGGGGGAACGCACAGCTTCACCACAACACTCAGCACTCCAGGCAGCGATGGGAGTGTAGCCACAGGTTCTTCAACTTCTCCTGTGGATGGAACACCCAGCCCTCCCTCACAGGCCACTAGCACCGTCAGCGTTGCCACTGAAACCAAACCATCCACGAGCACTCTCTCCAGCGAGACACGCAGCCCAACAAGTGCACAGAGCCCCCCAGCAGATACAAACAGTACAGTAGGCAGTCCGACTTCATACGCAGCATCTGCAAGTACTCCCTTGCCTGAAGCACATGTGTCCCCAACCACGCCAAGCCCCACAGACAGGCCAGACACCCATGCACCCACACACAGCACTTCTGTGCAGAGTAGTACCATGGTGAGCGCCGCTACTACAGACATTCTTCCCCCAAGTACTCTCCCTGGGGGAATGCACAGCTTCACCACAACACTCAGCACTCCAGGCAGCGATGGGAGTGTAGCCACAGGTTCTTCAACTTCTCCTGTGGATGGAACACCCAGCCCTCCCTCACAGGCCACTAGCACCGTCAGCATTGCCACTGAAACCAAACCATCCATGAGCACTCTCTCCAGCGAGACACGCAGCCCCACAAGTGCACAGAGCCCCCCAGCAGATACAAACAGTACAGTAGGCGGTCCGACTTCATACACAGCATCTGCAAGTACTCCCTTGCCTGAAGCACATGTGTCCCCAACCACGCCAAGACCCACAGGCAGGCCAGACACCCATGCCTCCACACACAGCACTTCCGTGCAGAGTAGTACCATGGTGAGCGCCGCTAGTACAGACATTCTTCCCCCAAGTACTCTCCCTGGGGGAACGCACAGCTTCACCACAACACTCAGCACTCCAGTCAGCGATGGGAGTGTAGCCACAGGTTCTTCAACTTCTCCTGTGGATGGAACACCCAGCCCTCCCTCACAGGCCACTAGCACCGTCAGCGTTGCCACTGAAACCAAACCATCCACGAGCACTCTCTCCAGCGAGACACGCAGCCCAACAAGTGCACAGAGCCCCCCAGCAGATACAAACAGTACAGTAGGCAGTCCGACTTCATACGCAGCATCTGCAAGTACTCCCTTGCCTGAAGCACAAGTGTCCCCAACCACGCCAAGCCCCACAGACAGGCCAGACACCCATGCACCCACACACAGCACTTCCGTGCAGAGTAGTACCATGGTGAGCGCCGCTACTACAGACTTTCTTTCCCCAAGTACTCTCCCTGGGGGAACGCACAGCTTCACCACAACACTCAGCACTCCAGGCAGCGATGGGAGTGTAGCCGCAGGTTCTTCAACTTCTCCTGTGGATGGAACACCCAGCCCTCCCTCACAGGCCACTAGCTCCGTCAGTGTTGCCACTGAAACCACACCATCCACGAGCACTCTCTCCAGCGAGACACGCAGCCCCACAAGTGCACAGAGCCCCCCAGCAGATACAAACAGTACAGTAGGCGGTCCGACTTCATACACAGCATCTGCAAGTACTCCCTCGCCTGAAGCACAACTCTCCCCAACCACGCCAAGACCCACAGGCAGGCCAGACACCCATGCCTCCACACACAGCACTTCCGTGCAGAGTAGTACCATGGTGAGCGCCGCTAGTACAGACATTCTTCCCCCAAGTACTCTCCCTGGGGGAACGCACAGCTTCACCACAACACTCAGCACTCCAGTCAGCGATGGGAGTGTAGCCACAGGTTCTTCAACTTCTCCTGTGGATGGAACACCCAGCCCTCCCTCACAGGCCACTAGCACCGTCAGCGTTGCCACTGAAACCAAACCATCCACGAGCACTCTCTCCAGCGAGACACGCAGCCCAACAAGTGCACAGAGCCCCCCAGCAGATACAAACAGTACAGTAGGCGGTCCGACTTCATACGCAGCATCTGCAAGTACTCCCTTGCCTGAAGCACATGTGTCCCCAACCACGCCAAGCCCCACAGACAGGCCAGACACCCATGCACCCACACACAGCACTTCCGTGCAGAGTAGTACCATGGTGAGCGCCGCTACTACAGACATTCTTCCCCCAAGTACTCTCCCTGGGGGAATGCACAGCTTCACCACAACACTCAGCACTCCAGGCAGCGATGGGAGTGTAGCCACAGGTTCTTCAACTTCTCCTGTGGATGGAACACACAGCCCTCCCTCACAGGCCACTAGCACCGTCAGCGTTGCCACTGAAACCAAACCATCCATGAGCACTCTCTCCAGCGAGACACGCAGCCCCACAAGTGCACAGAGCCCCCCAGCAGATACAAACAGTACAGTAGGCGGTCCGACTTCATACACAGCATCTGCAAGTACTCCCTTGCCTGAAGCACAAGTGTCCCCAACCACGCCAAGCCCCACAGACAGGCCAGACACCCATGCACCCACACACAGCACTTCCGTGCAGAGTAGTACCATGGTGAGCGCCGCTACTACAGACTTTCTTCCCCCAAGTACTCTCCCTGGGGGAACGCACAGCTTCACCACAACACTCAGCACTCCAGGCAGCGATGGGAGTGTAGCCACAGGTTCTTCAACTTCTCCTGTGGATGGAACACCCAGCCCTCCCTCAGAGGCCACTAGCTCCGTCAGTGTTGCCACTGAAACCACACCATCCACGAGCACTCTCTCCAGCGAGACACGCAGCCCCACAAGTGCACAGAGCCCCCCAGCAGATACAAACAGTACAGTAGGCGGTCCGACTTCATACACAGCATCTGCAAGTACTCCCTCGCCTGAAGCACAACTCTCCCCAACCACGCCAAGACCCACAGGCAGGCCAGACACCCATGCCTCCACACACAGCACTTCCGTGCAGAGTAGTACCATGGTGAGCGCCGCTACTACAGACTTTCTTCCCCCAAGTACTCTCCCTGGGGGAACGCACAGCTTCACCACAACACTCAGCACTCCAGTCAGCGATGGGAGTGTAGCCACAGGTTCTTCAACTTCTCCTGTGGATGGAACACCCAGCCCTCCCTCACAGGCCACTAGCACCGTCAGCGTTGCCACTGAAACCAAACCATCCACGAGCACTCTCTCCAGCGAGACACGCAGCCCAACAAGTGCACAGAGCCCCCCAGCAGATACAAACAGTACAGTAGGCGGTCCGACTTCATACACAGCATCTGCAAGTACTCCCTCGCCTGAAGCACAACTCTCCCCAACCACGCCAAGCCCCACAGACAGGCCAGACACCCATGCACCCACACACAGCACTTCCGTGCAGAGTAGTACCATGGTGAGCGCCACTACTACAGACTTTCTTCCCCCAAGTAGTCTCCCTGGGGGAACGCACAGCTTCACCACAACACTCAGCACTCCAGGCAGCGATGGGAGTGTAGCTACAGGTTCTTCAACTTCTCCTGTGGATGGAACACCCAGCCCTCCCTCAGAGGCCACTAGCTCCGTCAGTGTTGCCACTGAAACCACACCATCCACGAGCACTCTCTCCAGCGAGACACGCAGCCCCACAAGTGCACAGAGCCCCCCAGCAGATACAAACAGTACAGTAGGCGGTCCGACTTCATACGCAGCATCTGCAAGTACTCCCTTGCCTGAAGCACATGTGTCCCCAACCACGCCAAGCCCCACAGACAGGCCAGACACCCATGCACCCACACACAGCACTTCCGTGCAGAGTAGTACCATGGTGAGCGCCGCTACTACAGACTTTCTTCCCCCAAGTACTCTCCCTGGGGGAACGCACAGCTTCACCACAACACTCAGCACTCCAGGCAGCGATGGGAGTGTAGCCACAGGTTCTACAAGTTCACATTTGGGTAGGACAACCAGCCCTCCCTCACAGGCCACTAGCACCGTCAGCATTACCACTTCAACCACATCATCCACGAGCACTCTCTCCAGCGAGACACGCAGCCGCACAACTGCACAGCACCCCCCAGCACATACAAGTAGCACAGTAGGCGTTCTGACTTCAAATACAGCACTCACAAGTACTGCAAGTCCTACTACTTCCAAATTTACCAGAATTACCACACCTACCACCACTACAAGCCGGAGTACTAGCAAGCCTTCCACTACGAAAACTACCATTGCCAAGAGCACCATCAAAACTACCACAGCAGGTGAGCAGCAGTTTTTATTTGATGCACATGTTTGCTCAATCAACTTTTTAATGGTGCAAATGTCATGAGTGATTTTATATCTATTCCTGTGATTAGATGTGGGTGACCTGTGGTCTGAAGCACAACATAAAGGTTTTGATATATAAGAAATGGATAAGATTTAGGGCTGATTGAGTGCCTGTTTGATGACCCAGTATGCACCAGATATCTATCCAAAATCACATATAGACACACTCGTATGTGTGATTCTGGCATGAAGTGATTTTGCCTCTAAGCCTTAGCATTTCTATTCTGGGAGTGATAGTTGTGCTCTTCCCAATATAGTAACTGCTCCCTGCATCTCTTACTGTTGGGCCTGTTGGCTGGGGCAGCTGAGAGTGGCAACTCAGCAACGTTTGAAGGGCCAGAGGAAGCCCCCTCCTGTTCTGGCAGGATGGACCCCTTCTTTGGGAAATGTCTGTCTTGTGCCAGAGTTCTTGAAGAACATGAGAGCACTGAACGTTTACAGGCTTTAGCTTGTGCAGATTACTCCACAGTCACAGAAAAATTGTTTTCATTTTGTTTTGCCAACTTTTGGCTAAAAACTGGAAGGAGACCTGTTATGCAGAACTCCTTCCCCAATCTTCTTCTGGAGACCACTATTAATGATTGAGATAATTGTCCTTATTTGAATAATTTCTTTGCAATGTGAGCATCTTAAGGAGGGATTGTTAGTACTGATTCGGAGCATCAATAGTTATCAGACATTGAAAAAATTTTGAAGAGAAAGTTGAAAAGATAAGAGGCAAGGATTTTTTTTTTAAATAAAAAAACTCCTTAATTTAATTAATTATATTTTCCACTTCATTGCTTGAAAAATTGATCAGCCTCCCCATCCTTCCTGTCAGCTGATGTCAAAAGACTGAAAGAGTTGAAGAGCAGTGTTGCAATTTGGTTTCATGTGAATATGTCTGATCTCCTTTATTTATCTGGTAGATTGTTTATTTTTTATACATGTCACACTGTGATAAAGAATTATGCTTCTGCTTAATTTGTTGTCTTATAAGAATAGATCATAATTTCTAAATTAGATTTGTATGTGGGGGCTTCTCTCTTCCAGAGCTATGCTACAATGGTGGAACCTATGATGGAATCAAATGCATCTGTAATGAGGATTTATTCTATGGGCCCAAGTGTGAGTTCCCTGTTCAAGAATGCCTCAATGGTGGAACCTATGATGGAATCAAATGCATCTGTAATGAGGATTTATTCTATGGGCCCAAGTGTGAATTCCCTGTGGATGAGATCCCTGTCAAAGATTGTAAGTACAATCAAGGAGAGCTTGGTGGTTCTTTCCAGATGACAGCCTGCTACAGCTTTCTCAAACTGCTTGCATTCCAGATATGTTGGATTATATCTGCCATCATAATAGAATAAAAATAATTGGTACTCTCTGATCTTGGTTGTTTGCTTACAGATGTTTCATTACCCAACTAGGTAATATCATCAGTGCTAGTGAGTGTGGGGTTTGCTCCTTGTTTATATACAGTGGCTTGCCCTGCCAGTGTTAGTGGGGGTATGGTTTTCCCCTTAGTGGTTCCTTGATTAGGGTATTGGTTTCTCCTTGATTGTTTGTCTGGTGTTAATCCCTGCTTATCTGGGTTTTGGCTGCTGGAGAGGATGTGTTCTGGTCTTTTTGTTTCCTTCTTAGCTTCTTAGCTTTTTGGTCTCTTTTGAATGGTGTGTAAATGTGGTTTATTTCTATGTGTCTATTGATGACTGATTTGTCTGAATACCAAGTTTCCAGGAATTCCCTAGCATTTTTGGAATTGGCTTGGTCTAGGATGCTCACAGTTTCCCAGTTGAAACTGTGGTTGAGATTGTCCATTGTTGTGAGATTAAGGAGTTTTCATCATGTCTTCTGACTGCTAGTTGGTGTTCATGGATGCCCTCTGCTAGTCTTCTGCCTGTCTGTGCTACATAGTGGCTGTTACAATCTTTACACTATGTGTTGTAGAGGACTCCTCTTTTTTCTTCTTAGGCTACTGGGTCTTTTGGTTTACTTAAGGTATTCTGGAGGGCTTTAATTGGTTTGCATGCTACAGTGATGCCATGTGGTCTGCTGGTTGTTTCTGAGGTGTTTTTGATGTATGATAGTGTTATCCTTTCCATAAGCTTGTGTTGGTTGTGCTGTAATGGGTTGAGTGGTCAGGCACTTTTTGATAATTCTCTTCTATTGGGTAAGAATAATTGCTGTCCAATGCATTTGGAAGGTTTCAGATTTGGAAAGCGTAGCCTAGTAGATGTGATGGAATGGAATTATGAAGGCCAGACTCAGGGAGTGAAGCATCCTCTTTCGTCCCCTGAAGGACGAGGAAGAGATAAGAGGATGAGGCTGGCACCTCTCTGAGGAATTCACTCTGTTTTCACGGCTGCTGTGGGAACAGAGTTTCAGTCTGGGAAGATTCTTGATAGAGGTTGTAGCTAATAAACATTGCTGAACTGAATCTGCATGGTCTCCTGGAGTTCCTCGGGCTAGGCCTGACAGTAGAATTCCCTTTGAATTTGGTGTAGGATGCAATCATGCAAGAATACAGATAGTTCTGCCACTTCCTATCTTCCTGGGCAGGATGGCTCAGAGAGGCTGGTACCATCCACCAGCTATTAGATAAAAAGGTCGATCTGCTGTTGTTGTTTTTTCCTCACATGGTTACAGAGGCCCTGAAAGTTACTGCCAGTGCTGTGCTGCATGGCATTTCTTCCTCTAAAAAGATTTTTGGAAATTAGACTTAGAGACTCTCAAAAATGCCTTTGTTATTAATGAGACATATCAATGCAATCATAAACAGTTTGCTTTTATCTATAAACTAAAAATAACCTTCAGGCAACACAGTGGATCTTTGGATTTAGGCATTTATGTTTAAAATTAAAAAAAAAATCTGTTTAGAAATGATGTTGGGGAGGGTCAACACATTCACTGCCTGCCTTCAGAATCCCAGTAATTTCTTCTAGCTCATGTGAGCATCTCTTTTCCTCTCTTTTAGTATCTGTGCCTATTACAGTCAAAGCCCAGGTGAAGGTTGATAACAAGAAATATAATAAAACATTGGAAAACCCAAGTTCACCATATTACAAGGAAATCGAAGTTCAGTTTAAGCAGCAGGTAAGAATCACTCAATCCAGGTATACGCACTTGTCTTGGTCACTGTCACTGAGAGACCAGTTAAATGTAAACTATTGTATGCGCTGCTTTTCATTAATCAAGATGTAAAGGCTTAATATTTTGCAAGAAAGCTTATCTTTCCCAGACACACTCAAACTCTCTACTTTGTGCAGCTGGAAATGTTAGAGGAAATATAGCTGTGTGCTTTATACTAAATGCCAGGTGTAGTTTGCTTCTTAGGAAATGTTCTTTCCTTAGATGGTTTTTACCGTGCTTATGCTTTTGTTTTGTTTTCTCTAATGTAGATGAAAAACATATATAAAGAGATCCCCGGATATGTTGATGTGAAGGTTATCAGTATGAGGTGGGTGCCTAAGGTAGAATCTGCTTGAGATCTTACTTAATTCTTTAGCGGCTTATATTCCTGTGTCAGAGCTTGGAATAATAAGCCCTGGGATTGGTTCTGGCTCCAGTTCACCAATGAGAAGTCCATCAACTTCTATAAGAGCTCCATTCCCATAGTGCAGTCTTGATGTGCCAGGTTCTGCTGCCTCAGTTCACTTGAATGTGTGAGTAGTTTGCTGAGCCATTGTGAATCTTGGTTTGTCATGCTTCTTTAGATTTCTCTGCTAAATGTGGATAGGTCATGGTGTGAGTTGGAGCAGCAGTGCTGGCGTTAGGCATACAGCTTAGGGCCTCACAATCCGCAGGGCCTCACAAAATGTTCTGAAAAATCTGTTTTCTGATTTGGCAAATGAGTTCATTATTACTTATATTAATAAAAATGATCCTGATATATTTGTGTATATATTAATGTATCTTAAAATTATTTTAAAAATTACCTTTAAGTATTGTTTCCAGGGTATACTAAATTATAATCTATGAGAGAGATCAAACCAGCCAAATGATAAATATGTAATCAGTAAATGCATCCATTTGAAAATAATTTGTATTTTTCACTTTAAATACTTTGCTATTAAATAATTAAAAGGCATATATGTTTTCAATTTTTTTGTGGTGACCCAGGCTCCTGTTTTAGTACATACCTTTGTGAGACCTTCTGGTGTAACTTTTTAACAAGGGGACTCCAAGCTTTATATAGTTTAGGGCTTCACCAAGTCTAAATCCGGCATTGGGGAGCAGGCATGCACAATGACTTTGAAGACGGCATATACCTCTAATCCCTTTACATACTTTCAGCCATCATGTGCTCAGGAAAAGATCTACTAGCAAACCAGAATTAGCTCCCCAACGTAAATAAAGTAGTCGTTTCCCAACATAAACACTGCTTCTGTTCAGTGATGACCATGAAACATATAATAATTACACTAGGATTAAGGACCCAGGCTGAAACTACAATCATGAGGCTTACTTGATGACCCTGGCTCAAAAAGAATTGAGTGGGAGAAAGCCACAAATCACATCTTGAGCTTGTTGGAGGAAGGAAGGCTAGAAGCATATGTCTTAAATTCTGATCAAGAAACAAAATGATGGCTCAGCAGATATTACACTTCCTTCATTGCTCTCTTAGGGAAGGCAGCATTGTTGTGATCCATGAAGTCATCTTCCAAACTGTAATAACAAATGAATTGTCCATGATTGAGAAGCAGAAGGAGTTTATTGCAAATTCAGTGATGCAGAAACTGGAAACCATCAATTCCACCCAGGAGTGTAATGACACTTTGGGTAAGTGCTGGCTGGGTAAAACTCTTTGATCTGAGTGAAAGGTTTGAATATTTTTACCATTCCTGAGAGACAAACAGGAATTTCAGGACTATTTCTGCAAGTAAGTGTAACTTTCTTTGGTTAAGAAGAGCACCAGAGGCTTACAGCTTTATAAATAAACAAATCACTATTACTATAGCTGTAAATATAAATATGTACTATGCATAAGAAGATGCACATCAGTTAGACAAAAGATATACCCAAATATGCTTCATGAGAATATTCCTCAAGGCTGCACCTTCACATCCAATTAAATCCAGCTAGTAATTCTGATCTTTTTCTGCCTATTGGTATTTCCACGTGGCACTGTTTCTACTCTCCAAACCTGCAAAGCATTTTGAAGTCACTTATATACTTGCCTTCCTGCCTGCTGACCTTGCCATACTGAGAATAGGCAGGGAATACCACGAGTCATTTAGTATCTCCTCCAGACAACCGCTTGGAGAATGTAAAAATTACTATTCAGTGAGTGCTTATCACCTGAACTACAATAGCTGAGCTCCACAGAGAAAGGGAAAAATATCTTGCTAGCCACGATACTCCATTCCGTATTGTTTTTAGTACATGCTGTGGTTTGGGCTGTTTTCCAAACAAAGTGTGTAACTGATATGGCGGGCGGGGGCAGGGGGAGTTGGCTGGCTGGCTGGCTGGCTGGCTGGCTGCCAGAACAGAATTCTTTTTGCTAATATATTTCCACTGAAAGCTGCGGTGATGGTATGGTGGTGTACTTTTGCAGTTAGTTTTTCTCCCAGCAACTCCAGCCAGGTTGCAGTATATGCAGCTGTCTGTTAGTGTGGATGGAATCAGGAAGAATAATGGCGCACTTGACAGGATGGAGAGGCACTTATTTATTGTCTTGGGTGAATCAACTGAAAACAAGGAATAGATCAGGGTTTGAATGCTTGAATAATTTAAAGCCTTAAAGTGAAGTTCTATGAACTAAGTTTTAAACTAAAATCCTAAATTCCTGATATTGTCAAATCTATTGGAGTAAATGAGTGGGGAGCAAGTAGAGAAACTGACATCCCTTGATTTATGTGCCTCGGCCAAAAGGGACAAGTGGAGTTTCCATATCCATAGTTCAGTATGACTGAAAACTGCAGTGAGGCATTTGTGTTTCACGTGATGACTTACTTTAGAATTTCATTAAACCTTATATTATCTTTAAAGCTCTCAACAGTTTGCTGTGGTCAACTTAAAAGCTATTTTGAAGTTAAATAACTTACAGCCTGTCTCGACTTGGACTCCACAATTAGCGAGTTCCATTAAATGAAGAATCCATTAAATGAAGAATCATATTGTCTTGTTCACTTCTATTGGGTATATGCCAACTCATTGATTTAATTAATTAATTTCTCTCCGCCCATCTCCCCCCAATGGGGGACTCTGGACGGCTCACACAAAGCATTAAAACAATAAATATATATAAATACATAAAACATTAAAAATTTATACAAAACATTACCAAAAAAGAAGGAAAAGTCCAAGAAGAAGATGGTTCTGGGGCTGAAGACAGCAGGCCTCTACGGGGCTAGCCATCCCCACACTTGATGTATTCCCTCCCCACCCCAGGCCAAGTGGCAGAACCAGGTCTTCAAAGCCCTCCGGAAGGCCAGGAGTGAGGGGGCCAATCTCACCTCTGGGGGCAGAATATTCCAAAGACTGGGGGCTACAGCACAGAAGGCCCACCTTCTGGACCCTGCTAATTGGAGTTCTTTTACTGAGGGGGTTGAAGCCTGCCCTCTCTGTGTGATTGGGTGGGATGGGTTGAAGTTACAGGTAGTCCTTGCCTAACGACCGAAATCTCAATCGTGGAGCAAAGTGGTCGTTAAGCAAGATGCCCATGTAACTGCTTCGCTCAGCGACCACAATCCGGGCACTGCCAGTTGCGGTCATTAAGCAAGCTCTCCGGTCATTAAGTGGACAGAGGGAAAAAGCTCTGAAATTCTTCAGCAGACAGCCTTTTCACTCCATCCCTAGAGCAAAAGGGCTGTCTGCTGAAGCAGGCAGCCCTTTCACTCTATCCTCTTTGCCCTCCCCTCTCTCAGCAGTGTGCTTTGTTTACTTTGCCCATCCCTTTCGCTCCACCCTCTTTGCCCTCCCCTCTCTCAGCGGTGTGTAGGAATGCAGCTCAAATCTTCAGGATTTGAGCTCTGTTCCTGCATACCACCTCATCCCTTCTGCTTGCAATCTTCCCTGCCAGCTTCCAATGGGGAAACTGGCAGAGAAGATTGCAAATGGAGATCACATGGTTGTGGGGCACTTGGCAACTGGTTGTAAATGCAAGCCAGTTGCCAAGCACCTGAAATACGGCCACATGACCAAGGGGTGGAGGGTGGTGCAACATTTCACAATGGCTGGAAATGCTTTACAGGGTGTAAAGCAACCTTTCTGAGGCCATGATAACTTTAATCGAATGGTCGCTAAGTGAGGACTACCTGTATTAAGGACAGAGATGCAGGCAAGTTGTTGCATTTGACCATTTACTTGTATGCTTAACCACTATGAGTCTTATATATTATCTAATAAAGAGAAATATCCAGTTGAGTCCAGCAGATTATCTTTTTTTAGAGATTGTGGTACTAATTTCTTTAAAAGAGACAATAACAAGGTTGCACCTGAAGAAATCTAACATGGGCAATATAGCTACCTTTCCATTTTGGGGTAAGATGCTCAAATGAGGGTTTGCCAACCAATTCCAAGGGTTGGTTGGGCCACAATGATTTTCTAAATTCATTTCAATCTAGTTATAGTTTCAGATTGGGAACAAAAACTGTAGGATGACCTTTGCCAAGAAAGAAATGGCCTTGTTTTCTTGTTCATTTCAGCAGCTTTTGATAACATTTATCATGATATTCTTCTGGATTGGCTGAGTTGGGAGACAGAAGTACTTTTCTGTTCATCTTTGGTTGGTTCTTAGGTGTTGGGATCACTTAAGATAAGAAACTATTAAGTATTGAAATGTCAAGTGTGAAATGTGAGGTGTTGAAATAAAGCAAGGTTTGGACTAAAGATATTAATTTTGTTGATGCTCTCCTGGACTGTAGCTCAAAGAATATTTACCAAACTCAAAATACTGGGTTGTTGTTTTTTTTACAACATTCAGAATGTTTAGATTTATTTTGATCCTGAAATTTGGTCAAGTTGATTCAGAGATATTTTCTAATTCTGCCATTACATCTGGTTTTAAACTTAACACTGGTGAACTTTTGACATCTCATTGAAGATTTATTCCACCACAGAAATGCTTCAAAAAGATTATCCTTATATTTAATACCAGCATTTTATGAGATGCAGAAGAATCTTGGAAGAGATAAATTCAGAGAAGAAACAGCCTAATCATCCTTAATACAACTATATCTTTCTTTTCCAGATTCCTTGTGCTTCCTTCCTATGCCTGATCCAATTCTTAATACCTCTTCATCTTTTTCTGCAGAAGGTAAGCTCCAATAAGGGGATGGGTGGATCTCCTCCAATTTCTTTATGTCCACTTCCAGTATTAATCCCATAACTCAGCTTGCTGCATCTTCTGTCTTCAGATCATATTTTGGTATAGTCCTTTTGTTTGTACTGATCATATTGTTCATGGATGATAAGTGCCTCTTTTTCTCTTCTAGAATATTGCAAAAAAATTAGTATGCAGTTTGCAGACTACTATTATGCCAATACAACAACAGGTGTTTTGCGCTGTGTCTCCAGATGCACTAAAGATACCCCAAACTCCATCAACTGCTTCAACGGCATATGTCGCATCTCTGAAATAGGCCCCCAGTGCTTGTAAGTAAATAGGAGTAGTTGTGGCAAAAGAGCCCCTAGATCCAGCCCACCAACTACTTTGAGATTGAAATAACAATTCCCTCTGTAGAAGAATGGCAAACTAAACTGTGGGAGCATGCATCTATGTCACTGTCTGTATTTGAAAACTAAGTCTGGCACAGAATTTAACTCAAATTAGAAATCATTTATAGATTACCATGTTACATATAGGCAAGTACCACATCAGAGGTCTGGTTTCTCTTAACATAAGGCTTGAATAATTTTTTTCCTGATTTGTTAAAGATTTTCTGGTTAGACAGAAAATTTTGTTAACTCTTCATTATAAGTTATAATTCATATCATATTGGCTATTGTTAGTCACTGAATATCAACATGATTTTTAAAATGTTCTGAAGTCTTAAATTGATATGAGATACTTTAATATGCAGCAGTAATCTAATGTCATTTCAAATGCGTTTATTTCATCTTATATTGCTTGTAAATCTTTTTGTTTTTCTTACATTTTTCTTTTTTGCTGCTTTTCTTCTTGCTTGTGTTTTTTCAACATCTGCTAAATTAATGTGCTGACGGAAAAAAAGAAATAGCTATTAATTCTGATGGCATTTATAAGGGTGGTGTTCTCCCACCTTCCCAAACTTTTTTGCATTCAGAACCCACAATTTTCTTAACTTTTGCATGATAGTTACTAACAAGACTGCTAACAAAATACAAATTAAAAGTACAACCTTTATGAAAATGCAGAGAATAAGAAAAGTAAGATAAAGTAATTTAATTGGAATGCCAAGTTTTGTGATAAGAAGGAGAAGGAGTTTGGTATTTGGATTAAGCAGCTCTTAAAGAAGCTCTCTTTATGTACTACCATAAATTCTGCAAGGTTAGCAGCATAGTTTGGAGAGGTGGGGCGTGACTTGAATGAGTGAGGTACTAATCAGGAAATTTCTTATAAGCAAACAGTGGTTTAGCTTGATGTGAGGATTTAGACATAGTTTTTAATTTGGCACAACTAAATATGCAGTTTTCCCAAGGTAGGATTTGGTGCCAGACTTTCTTCTACACTGGCAATTAGTGATGATTAGCCTTCTCTACTTTCTCTTTCATTTTGCTAAACTGAAAAGTCCCCCCCCCCTTTTTTTGGCTATCCGACTCCCCATGGGCTGCTATCAGACCCTGCAATACCACTGCTTTTCAAGTTAAGGTATTACCACAAAAAGAAAAAGAAAAAAAAAGCAATAAAGGCTACACTATAAACATTGCACTTACAGATTCATGAAACTGCCTTTTCAAGTTGTTGAGTCAATTACACTGTTGTCTCTATATTCTGACAGTAGTAACTGTCCAGAGGAAGCCTGAGGGGTTTGGAGAAGAGAAAGAGTGTCTTACCTATTTCCATTTCTCTCCCATAGTTGTGATAATTTGGACACATTTTTATATATGGATAGTAACTGCCAATTACGCATCCAAAAGAGCGCTCTGGGCCTTGGTCTTCCACTGGCAGTGCTCTTTGTGGTCAGTATCATCCTGACTGTGTTCCTCATCAGAGCCAAGCGGAAGACGTCTAGGGGAAGGTAAGAAACCCAGGAAGTCCAAGTGTACATAGCAGCAGAGGAGATAATGGACCCTGGACCATCTGACTGGGAAGGATGCCCTAATGAGAAAAATCCAGAAGCCTTGAAATATTTCAGGGCAATGTATGGAGGTTATTTGGGGTTATTTCAAATATAAGGGGCTACCTTTATGAGAGAACCAAAGAGTTGGTAACCCTAAGTGCCATGCACAATAGTGGAGAAAATCACCTGTGCCACAGGAGTAAGGTTTTTACATTGGATTTTTATAGTGTTCTGTGTTTTTTCTTGCAGCTGGTCTGTAGATGCTGGCAGCTGGTATGAACAGGAGGGAGAAGAAGAATGGATACCCTCAGGGGGTCTGGGCATCATGAATAAAGCATCAGTCTCCTCCTGGGATGGTAAGTATTCATGAGCAAGATGAAAGCTGTGGCAAGCAGAGGCAGCATGGAAGGTTTGCTGATTGAGAGTCAAAACGTGGTCTCCAGCGCTTAGACCCAAAACGCTGATGAAATACAAGGAACTGTTACATATGTATCCAGAAAGACCATTGATGGGATGAAGGGGGCTTTCATACTTACGGCCAATATCTCATTCTAGTTATTTGGATTTTTCTTTAGAACATCTAAACCAAAATAAAACCTTCAACCCATGTCTCGACTCAGTAGATACTTCAGTACAGGTATGTATAACTGAATGTGTCTTTCCAGCAGAAAGCAGATACTGTCATGTGTAATCCGGAGACGGGTATCAAGACATGCATGGTGTGCTGAGTGTGTAGGGATAGGTATTTACTTAGAGCTGAACTTTTTATTGTTGATGCTTGCAAATGAGCATGTGAATGATCTGGTATGCTGGGACTGTAAGCAGATTTTTTTCTCTTTTTTTATTTTAATTATTCTTTATTTTAAAAGGTTACATAATATAAGCAGAATACCAGAATAGATGGTATAAACTAACCTATTCCAAATTTGGTTTCCATCCAAACGTATACTAAAGGTTTTTACTAGTTTTGTATAACTGTATTCCACCAAGCTCAGGTTTTGTGTTCCATTTGGGATAGTAATCAAATTTTGGGGTCCTTTACTAGAATGTTGTTGGGGATTATGGCTATTCTCCAGAAATTATTAAAAACTATTGGCAATAGTTAGATCTCTGTTGTACTTCCCAAAATTGATAACATCCTACCCTTTCACACATACAGTACATACATAAACATATTTTCTCTGTATGTGGATCAATGACTAAAATTCAACCTTGGCTGTATTATGTGCATATTTGTTTCTTCTGGTTTCAGATGAAACCTGCTTTTTCATGGACCTCAGAACTTTGTTTATACTTCTTTTTTTGCAGATGCATTTCCAGAAGCCAATAGTAGCGTCTGAGTGTTGATCTCACGTAGAGCCCATCCTGGACCTCTTTCTTGAGTAGCAGACATGAATCAACAAATTTACTATCCTAACAACTGTACAGTATTGAATATTTATCTTGAAACAGACTGAACAGATAATTAATTAATATATATATATAAATAAATATGAGAATAAGATTCACCCTAACAACTGCCTTAACATTTGTGGCTGGCCTTTCATTTATTCATGCCTTAGATCTTATTATCAGTGTGTGTCTCTATGCTGTAGATACCTCCTAGTTGGTGGGATGCAAGCAAGAGTATGTTGGCCTGCAAAGCTATCTCTATATTAGGATTTAGTTTGCACAGAACAGCATGAACATGCTCAAGGTAAAACTGGGCTTTGACCGCACTGGTAGTATGGGACCCAAAATGTGCTAAAACTGATACTGGTATGACTAAGCCTGGTAATCTAATCTACACCTTATCCATCTTAAGTAAAAGACTCAGTTGTCCAAAACTATGATAGGCAAAAGAAGCCTATCTATGGTCCTACTATGGCATATGAAAGACAGCAACTTCAAATGCAAGATTGGCAAATCGTAGAAGTGTATGAATTAATGAATAAAATGGAAGGTAGGGGTGTGTATGTAAATTGTGTGTGTCTGTGAAACCAAAAGAAAGGATTTTAAAAATTATGAATGAAGGTGATCTTATGGAGTTGTGTTTTTTTTTTTAGATTTTTATCCCACCTTTTTTTTTCATATACAACTCAAGGTGGCAAACATACCAATACTCCTTCCTCCTCCTATTTTCCCCACAACAACAACCCTGTGAGGTGAGTTGGGCTGAGGAAGAGTGACTGGCCCAAAGTCACCCATCTGGCTTTCATGCCTAAGGCACAACTAGAACTCCCAGTCTCCTGGTTTCTAGGCCAACACCTTAACCACTACACTGAACAGGCTCTCATCAACTGAGTTGATGAATATGTGCAAGAAAGTGAATGTAGAAGCTTAATTATGAAGGAAAGTATGTCAGAAAATATAAGTAAGATAAGATCGAGCCCTATTGAATGACATATTGCAACCTGCTCTTAACTTCTATCTGCCTGATAAAGCTATCATAAATTATGCTGCATTTAGGGAGTTTGTTGGCTCCTGAGTCTTTGTCTCATTAAAACATTGTGCCTACTATATGTTTTGTAACACAGTCCCCACAATCCCTTTCTATTAGCCATTTTGAGTATGACTGTTAGAAGCAGAAGTTCAAAACATCTGAAAGGCATCAGGTTGCTTACCCTGATCTTGAGAAGGAGAGACAAAAAAGGAAAGAAAAAGAAAAAAATAAATGCATTCCTGAGTTTGGCTGCCTCTCCAAGCTCCATCATCTGGGGACTTATGATTCAAAACAACTTTCCTGAAGAAAACTACGACTTCTGGTCATGGGTTTTGCCAGCTTTTGTCAGGGACACAAAACAAGAGTGTCTCTGAGAAAACAACTTGTTTTCTTCTTATCTACCTCCCCGAATGGATCCTTTAGACAAGATTCTTGGCTTTTTGTCCTCTCTGCTTATGTGACTGCTTCATCTTTAGTTATGGCAGCTTCAGTCTAGTCTCACAGCTCTTCTCCATCCCAACCACATAGCCTCCAGGCAGTGGGACAGAATCTTGCCAGCCTCATTCAGCTGGCTCAGGGTTAAAACATATAACTGGGTGTCATCAGCGTACTGATGATACTGAACCCCAAACTGGTAGATGACCTCACCCAGCAGTTTAGGTAGATGTTGAAAAGGAGGGGAGAGAGCGTGGAATCCTGCAGCTCTCCACAAAGGAGAGACCTAGGGAGTGATCTCCACCCCACAACCAACATTGACTGGAACTGGCCCTGAAGAAAGGAAGAGAACCACCATAAAATGGTGCTCCCAGTCCCTAACCCACGGAGCTGAGCCAGAAGGATACCATGATTGACAGCATCAAAAGCCACTGAGAGATCAAGGAGCGCAAGGATGGCTGCACCACCTCCATTCCGGCTCAGCCACAGGTCATCTACAAGTGTGACCAAAGCTGTCTCAGCACTAAATTCCAGCCTAATGGCAGACAAGGCTAACCAAGGACCCGAAGGAAGGGGACCTGCCATCATCAGCTTGAAATGGCTGATAAGCACCTGTCTGATTCCCACCCACTAATGATCATCTGACTTTGCTTCTCTGAGATAGCGAGTGTTAAAGCATGAGAGATTTTTTACACTTTATGGCTGCTGGCTTGAGGGGAAAAAGACGAACACTGGTACAGACAAGAATGACTAGCCAGTCTCACACTTGGGCACAATGTGCACAATCCAAACCAAACAAACTATTGCTTCAAATTTTAAAAAGGGCAGCTGTTATGTTTTCATGAAACCATTTAATTTTGTCATCACAATCTAAGAATTCAGCCTTGTTTTGGCATTTAATAGCTTTTCACCTAACTACCAGGCCTCCCTGCTCCTCTTTCCTCATACCTGCAGTTATATAAGACCATTTTAGTTAGAGTTCTTGATCAGTGTATGAACTTAGTTATTCAGAAATGAGAGAGAGGGAGAGAGAGAGGGACAGTGCCTGAAAGGACAAACCATTTTTTTCTAGAATGGAACCCTTGATGGGATGTCTGCCTCAAACCTGGCCAACGTGGATGAATCTGATATTGGAATATGATCTATATATGTATGTATGTATGTATGTATGTATGTATGTATGTATGTATTTGCAAGTATTTTTATGCCACTTTTGTCAGGCAAATTAGGGATTGTTCATAGTCTAGTACTAATGGTAAACCTTTGTGTGAAATCCCAATATTGTGGTTTTGATAGAAGTGAAAAGCTATAATTCCTATTTCTTCTAGTAGTTTGATGAAATATTTAATTTATTATTGTTTATGGCTTTCCCCTTTGCAGCAGGAGTCAACAGTAATACCTATCCCTTTGAAGTCTGAAAAAGTGTTGAGGCAATCAAGTTGTCAAGAACTGCAAGGGTGTGCTTTGCTTCAATAAAGCAAAGTTTATTTTATTTATTTATCATATTTATATAGCTGCCCATCTCACACAAGGTGACTCAAAGTTCCTTTGTGAAGCAAAATAAGTCTCTCCCATCTAAGAGTAAAGTGAGTTGGGAACTTTATTTTACTTCATTTGTCTTACTAGTATTTAGCAATAATTGGAAGAGATTTCCAGTCAACTATGAAAGCATCAGAAGAGGCTTCTGCACATGCACAGAAGTCTCTTCCAGCTTTTGCACATGCTGGCTGAGATGGGGGAAGTGCTACACAGTACCTTGTTAAGAAAAACTTTATTCCCTTTTCACTCACTGAAGGGATAAATGCCATCCTGTCATCCACCCACAATACAATTAGTCTTTCAACTCAGTCTCTCTTGGTTTCATAATTTAACCCACCAAATCCCATCTTGATCCCATTAAGAGAACATGGGAAATGTTTCACAGATTAAAATAAAAGTACAAGGAACTTTTGAGTTGAAATTTTGTCTACATTTCCATTTTCCTATTTACCTTCCTGAACTGTAAGATGTCATACAAAAGGCTTCAAACAAAGAAAAAAGCAAAATTAATATTAGTTGAAAGTTCTAATCAAGATAGAAAAATGTGAGGTAATATCGAGAGGAGATGGCAAAATTTTAAAAATGCACTTCCTTCTTTTTTATATATGTATAAAAGCATAATGTTTTCAAAACTGGGCAATATACAACTCATTTGTCCAAAGATCAGGAGTGGTCATTTAGATGAAATTTGGAGACATCATTTTAAATACATAGAGATATTTTCTATATGGATCTTTGTGAAGGAGATCAAGTGTAACTAGGGTTACCAGATGTCTGGCACAAGGAGGACAGATCCTCCTTTTTGTCCTCATGTCCTCCATCTGGCAGGCATAGCATTAAAATCAAATATTGTCCAGCCTTTTGAGTGTCTTGGGTTTTTTGGGACTGTTTTCACAACAGTAGTCATTCAAACTTTCATGTATTGTGAACTGTCTGCTTCTTTCTTTTCCTTGTCTGTTGACAGACTCCACAAACTAGATTCACATTATTTAATTTATTTTCTGATTCCAGCAATTGGCTTCAATCCAGCCCCTTCAAATCTATGAACATTGAAGCCTGTAAATCACATGATTCATCAAAAGTTTCTATGGTAAAATTTGAAAAATACCTCATCGTCAATTCTACTTTATTGCTAGTGTATGTTCTTGAAAACAGAAATTAGGTGGAAAAATATTGCGATTGAAAAACCAGTCTTTCTGATGCTTGAAAAGTAATTTCATATACATGTAGGCCTAAGTACATTTTTTTTTGCAGTTTTTTGCTGTAATTTTTGTCATGGATGCCAAGAAAGTTGAATAGTGTGTCCCCCTTTTCCCCCTATTTGTCCTACTTCCCAATGGTCTGTGTCCTCCTTTGCCTGTTCAGATATCTGGTAACCCTAAGTGTAACAGCCTTTTCCAATATGAGCCTTCAAAGGGGTTGGATTATAACTATAGTCATTCCCAGCCAGTCCTAGCCAGCTACTGAGTATACTTGTTGGATATAATGGGAGTTGTGACTGAATATCCCAACAGCACTTCAAACTAGGGGAAGCTGCAGCATAATATGTTATACATCATCTCCTCTGAGCTACATTTGTCCAAAATAGTGTTCATGTCTGAAGTCCTCCTCAAGCCAAACTCTTATTTGTATTAGTGATTTTGCTGGAATCTGAGATCTAAATGGAACCTGAACTCTTGAGAGAATGCACTACTTGCCTGGAACACGGCAGAGGACAATATGGTTTCAGTATTTCTCTAATGTCTAATATTTTTTTAACTATTGTAATATTTGTCTTACAACTGCAGTGTCCTAGCACCACCTTCTGGACAGTTGGGACAGAAAGGACTGAAACAACTACATGAGTGCTTCCTGCTCAGTCCTACCTGACTGTCCAGAATGATACCATGGTAGATAGCACTGAAGGCCATTGAAAGGTCCAAGAGAACTAGGAGGTTCACACTCTACCAACCTAGTTTCCAATGTTGGTTATTCACCAAGGCAACCAAAGCAGCCTCAATACTAGATCCTGGGTGAATTCCTAATTCAAATAGGTCCAGATATCAGTTTCCTCCAAGTGCTTCTGGAACTATGAGGCCACCACCTTCTCAGTCATCTTACCTGGGAATGGGATATTTGAAAGAGGGCTATTTCACAATTTTCCCAGGTCAAGGAATATTTTTCAATAAAGTTCCTGTAATTCTCTCCTTAAGATGGAGTCACATCACACACTCAAGGAATCATTCATAAACATGGAACCAGTCCTGCCATGGCTGATTTAATCAGCCAGGGGAGCAAAAGTCAAGAAAGCAAGTGGCGGCCCACAGCTCTCCACAAACCCTGTCCATATCCTCAAGCTAAAAAAATGAAGCCATATGAACAAGTGGCTGCCAAGACTATCTCCTGTGACCTGCCCCAACACCAGAGTTAAACTCAAGGTGAATCTAATCAATGCTCAACTCTTATATCTAACCATACTACAAACATCTCATAGCAACATCTTTATTCTACTATGTCCCCATGGCATTATTATCCTCTCATGCCTAACTCATGTGTGAAATAGACTGAAGCCATCCTTAGCTATATCAGTGTTAAATTAGGGTTGTCCCACTTAAGCTAACAGCAGCTCACAGCATTCATGTTATATAAAATCTGATACACTTCACAAACCACTCTTTCAGTGATGCAGTTGAGTCACCCATAGGGGATGGGATCATGCCTTTTGGCCACTTTAGACTGGTGCAAACATGCCCTTTCTGGTCCCCAGGCATTCTCCTTCACTGCTGTTCTTTCTTTTTTTCTTCCATGATGAAAAAAGGATCAGAGCCCCCCTGACATTCAGTGGGTTTGTGGAATGTGGAGTTTTGAAAGAGTGCCAAACCAATGTTCTCCTGCTTTATTGTCCTCTCAGGAGAGCCCAGGTTTAGTGTTCTTTGCCTCTGATAGTTCTGGCTTCCCACTCCCAACAATTTGATGAGGGAGATTCTGCACAGTAAAGTAGAGAATTGTCTTATGTAGAGGGTTGTTTCCAGAAAGCTGTGCTGTCAGACTTTTATTCAATCCAGTGCCATTTGTGATAAAACCAGTAGCTGTACTATATCATTTCTCAGTGAAAATAATACCTTTCTGTCATTGCCTAAGACCAACAAGCCTTTTCCAATCCTGTGACTTACGATAATTCATCCTAGATCACATACACACTAAGCCTGGGTATTACTGCTGAAGCACTGCCTTTTTCACATTTTTCCTCATATTTATGAGCATCAGTTTGACCACTTCCCTCCTTAAGAAGATGAGAAGTTGTGGAAGAACTACATCTAAAGTTAAAGATACATTGCAAACCACCATTAGACCAGAATAACACAAAACACCTCCTTTTCTTTCCCAAATAAAATAATGGACGTTTATTTCTTTTGTTGGCGAAAATAGGAGTCGAGAGATGATGGGTATGAAAGGGATACAGGAAACAGTGTGCTAATGAAGAGAACAAAGGCAAGGGAAAAAATGGCTGCAGAGTGGAGATCAGCTATGGATGGTGGAGCAGGGGAAGCATGCCTACGCCTTCCAACACTCTTCAAATACACCCCCAGTCACAGCCATAAAAGTTAATTTCTCCTCCAAGATAACGTATGGCAAAGCATTACAGATGCTTTGACAAACCTTCAAGTTATGTTTTGATAGCAGCTGAAAGGGGAAAATACTGCACTGGTATACCTAATTATGAATTCAGGCTTTTTTTTTCGTGGGCCATCAATAAGGTGAGGTCAGAACAATGGGAGCAAGGGAGAAGATTGGTGTTATTTGGGTATGATTATGTCCTGTTAAACTGCAAGTCAGGACAAGTGCAGAAGGAAGATACACACTACCTACCCAGACAGGCAGAGAAGGCATGTTGCAGACCCCATCAGCGAGAGAATGTTGGCTGGCGGGGCCCAGGAGGAGAGCTTTCTCTGCCATTGCCCCCACCCTTTGAAATATTCTCCCCGCAGAGGTACTTCAGCCCCCTACCCTCCCGGCTTTCCAGAAAGGATTAAAGACCTGGCTCTGCAAGCTTGCATGGGATGATAGAAGCTCTAATCATTCCTGGGGGTGGTTAGCGCCCTGATGATGCTCCCTGAGTTATTCACCAATTCTCCATCATTCTTGGAATTTATTATTAAGATTGTTTTTATATTGTATTTTAATTGATTTTATCTCTTCTGTAAACCACCCAGAGTCACTTCAGTGAGATGGGTGGTGACAAATTTGATAAATAAATAAATAAATGACGTTTTTAAAAAGCTGATAACAAGAAAGAGCATTGCTACCTACACAATGCACAGAAAACAGTCCTGAACAATGAGGTGTGATTGCAATAACAGAGAATATAATATCTCTTTCCAAACCTCATGATCTTGCAGTTTTTCCAAAAGACTGTGATTAGGATAACAAATTGTAAGAGTTATTGTGACTCCTCTAATGGTCTCTCTCCCCACCAAGGAATTGCATAAGCAAGTGCCAAAAGTGCTACTTTTTAAATCTCACTTTGTAAGTAGGCAAAGCAACCCATTGTCCTTTTTACACTCTTATAAAGTTTTGCCTTTGAATTACATATCAAAGGCAAAACTTTATAATGGGGGAAGCAAGTTAGATATCTCCATTCCACCTTGGATGAATTAAACATTACTCTGAATCCTTCTGTTCCGAGTTTGCATCTAATCAGAGTACAGATCTACTAGTTGCTTCCAAATGAGATGGTTACAACACACTCTTCCACAATGCATTATAGTACAGTATCTCTTTTAAAGGAGGCATAACTCAGTGCACATGTTGTGTATGCAGAATGTCCCAGGTTCAGCGGCCATCATCTCCAGATCAAACTGGAAAGACTTCTGCCTGAAAACCCATAGTGGCTGGGTTCTGCATCTCAGTTAAAGTGACAGAAACAACATATTTAAGACAGTTTTTCACATTTTCCATATAATGTGTAATTAGGTAGAAAGACAAGCAATGAGCATAAATCTCTGATCCCAATATAGAATGGACTAATGATGGAGAATTAAGTTCCCACTGCCATCGAAATAGTTCAGTGGGAAAGCATTTCTACAGACAGTATAGTTTCCATTCATTTGTTTTGCCTATCAATTGGTATCTCAGGCTGGCCATTTTCAATTGGGATGTGGAATTAATCTTAAGGGTTTCTAATTGCTATTGTTGACATGATAAAATCTGATCCAGATTTGCTTTTTTCACACAAGACAATAGGGCCACTCATGGTATTTGTGCCCTGTCCTATTAGGAAAAAAGCTATCCATTCTATTCAATCTAATTTCTAGTTACAAGAAAGTGACAGCATTTTTGCTTGTTATGAAAATGTGCTCTAAATTCTAAATTTATTCTGCTCTCCTATTTGATATGTATTCTCTTTTCTTCTAGTGGAAGCTAACATCTAGCTGAGCAGCCAGTTAGAGAAAGGCAAACGAACAAAGATAATTTACAATTCACATTGTAAATCCAATGCATCAGTCTGTGTCAGCCCAAGTCACTGTGTGTCAGAAATATTAATTAGAAATAGCATACTTGAAATCTCTATATTCTACCTTGCCTGAGTCCATTGTACAGTACTACAAGATAGGTTTTGGCCATGCCAGTAACACAAACATCTTCGAGTAATAGGCTGTATACATTAATCTTAAAATTAGCTCTTTTTACATTCTGTTGTGGAAAGTTTTGTTTTATTTTTATATCTTTGATCTCATGCCATGTTTTTTTCAGTATCCAATCCATGCTTTATTTGTAGGTCACATGTAGATTGAGCTGATTTAAATGGACCCCAGATATCTCAATTGCTCTTCCCAGGCTCCATTATTTCTTATTGACCTTCGGACAATATTTTTCCTTTTTATTTTAGACTCTCAGGAAGTGTTCAAAAGAGAGAGAGAAAAGTCTGTACTTGAGGATTTTGACTTTGATAGGAGGGATTAATACAGAACGTGTTCACTGCCGTCCCCCGTCAGTGTCGCCATTGCAAAGGGAGTTTCAGCTCCGCGACGACTGTAGAAAAAAAAGTGAACAGGCTGGAGCTCACGTTGTTAGAAAGCTTTTGCAAATATTTAATGAAACTTTAATACACACTCTGCACCAAGTCACACTCTGCTTTGGATGCAGGCGGGGAATCTCTTGCCAAATTACAGAACCGAGTACATCGAAGGACAATCTGCTTAGAAAACCTTTCCAGCGCTCACATCAGTCGCTGGTTGCCAGCTGACAGGCTGTGTGCTCCACAGACTTGCAAGCGCGCGGCGCTTCTCCTCCAAAGCAAATCGCACATTTCAGACGACACAGCCCAAACCGGAAGCTTCTACAATTGAATAGATCTATTGACGCATTCGGGGTTGCATTTTCTCGGAACCCTCTAAAGGAGCTTGCAGGAAGGGAAGGGGAAATATTTGTGGAACGGACCAGAAGTTGGTCCTCCAAGGCGGAGGTTCCGTTCGGCCTCAGAGGCGATGATGAGTTTCGAGTGGCCTTGGCAGTACAGTTTCCCGCCATTCTTTACGTGAGTCCCGGGGCGTCCCCATTCTAAATTTCCTTCGGCCCTGGGCTTAAGGAGCTCGTCCGTTCCTCCGAGTCACGGGGTGGGTGCACGTGCTGAAGGTGCCCCGTCGGAACCCTGATTTCCGCAGAAAGTCCTTCTTCCCCCTCTTGTCCTGCTTTGAACGGAGCGAGGCGATCCACGGCTGTTGCTTCTGGCCTTCTCTCGAGAAACGATTGCCAGGTTTCGCTCTGGGTGCTGCTTTTTGGTGATTTTCCCTCCCCCACCCCCCAGTTGACGGTGCTGAACTGCCAGGAGCGTTTGATTTAGAGATTTCTGGAGGAAAGTTTCTATCCGTGCATTAATTGCAATAATAAATCAGCTCACCGTGGGAATTCCCTCCTCCCCCAAGTGGCTGAGCTATAACTCAAAGTTATGCCAGCATGACTAGTGGTGAGAGGTATTGGGAGTTGTAGTTCAACGGCTACAAGGTGTCAGGTTTTCCATCCTTTCATTAATCAATGAATAAAGACAAAAACACTGGCTTGATTAACGGGATCCTTTTTGTTTCCTGTGTTCTGGCTTGAAACAAATTAAAATTAGGATATATTTGCATTCAAAATGGAATGTGTGACCTGGTCTGTCTACTGTTGTTAATAGAATGTCATCACTGTATTGCATTTTATAAGCAATCCAATTCTCACAAAAACACTCCTGCTCCCAAGGATTTAAACTTGAAATAATCAAGTGGGAAAACAGCTGAATGAAAAGACAAGGGATTGTAGAGGATACACTGGGAAAATGCAACTACATGTATTTCAACATGGCTAGTGTCAGGAGTAAGAATATCAGATTGTGCAAAGGTTTTGAAGAAATGTAGGTTTCAAGGAAATATTTAAAGAAATAGGTGACACCAAGATTTGTAAAAGGGATTTTAAGTATAGGAGGTCACAAAGAAGGATGGATGGAACTGTGATAGAGGGTAAGAGAGTTGGTTGTTGAATGCAGGTAGACTTGGAAGAGTATATTTTGTATAATGAGAAAGAATTGCATAAAAACAAGGTATGAAGAAAAATATGGAATTTTAAATTTGAAGGCAAAAAGTGGATTTGAATAAGAAGCCTGTAAGGGATTTTGAGAGACTGCCTATGATCTGGAGTGATGAAAGATTTGATAGCAAAATTTTGAATACAGCAGTGAAGACCCTGAGGACAGAGTTTCAGAGTCATTATGGGAGATGGAGGTGAATAGAGCAAGAACCAAAGTTTTAGTTGAGATGAAGGAGCATATGTTATCTAAGGAGAAGAAGCTGGACTCACCAACAAAGCAAATCTGCACGTAGTAGAGGGAATTTGGGTGATAAAATTATGTAGAAATAATAACTGGAAAGAGGGCAACCAACTAGGAATGAGATTCAAGTAATTGTTAGAATGGTTATAGGATAGGGTGATGCTGTAATTGTCTACCAAATAAATAGTAGAAGGGGAGAACATGTACTTTTAAGAAAGATTTAGCTACCTGGGAACATGATGACGTTAGAAAGATTCAGCTACCTGGGCACTGTTAATGTTACCTAGTTAGGTAATGAAATGTCTGCAAACAACCAAGAGCGCCAAGAACTCCACAGTTCAACCCTAAGCTACAAATATTCTCTTCTGTTGGAACATGTATGTAGATATTACATAGAGGAAGTAAGTTATATTCTGTGCTTAATTGGGCAAGCAGTTTGGTAGGTGGTAGAAAAATCTGTTAGTGTGAAAGCAAAGGATGATCTGAATGTCAGTCTGATGAGGTCACAAGAAGAAAATATTTCTAAGAAAGTTACTGAGTTGATAAGACAGGAGAGTGCAGTGTTGAAAGTGTTACGGTAATGGTTAGAGAGGGAGGATTCCATGGAAAGAGATTTGGCACAACAGTCCTTGAATCAATGGAGTGACTACAATTTTAGTTACCTACAATTAATTTACCTTGTTTGTAGGTAAATTAAACCAAAATTATAGGCTGAACAATAGGAAAAGGAGACAAAGTAATTGAATAAATGTAATAGCAATATTGTATCTTCAAGGAGCAAGGTTGTTGGAGCAGGAAAGCAAGCTAAGTAGGCTAAAATAAAAAAAAAGTTGAAAGAGAGCTGTGGAAGTAACTATATGGGGAAATAGGGAGCAAAAAAGCAGACTTTGATAAGAGAAAAACGAGTTCCATGAGCACAGGAGTCAGACTGACAGAGAAGGCAACAATAACTTTAGTAAGTGATAGCTTGGATATAATACGCTGTACAAATAAGCAGAAAAAAGGAATGAAGAAGTAACAAAAAATAAACATGAGATTTGGGGGAAAAAAGTTGGGGTCTTGATGCTAGAAATAAAGCTGAAAAATAAAAGAAGGGGAACTGGAGATGAATAACAACAGGAGATCCAGAGAACAAGAAAATTCTCAGAGCAGAAGAGGAAAGAAAAATTAGAGAGATGAAAATTATGAAGTTCATTGGATTCAGCACCTGCCTCAAATAGACACTAAATTGGAGAAGCCTTTTGCCACCTTTTCTTGATAAGCAGCAAACAATCAGGTGAATAGCAAAGCCTGCCAAAAGGAAGTGCATAAAGTACTTCTTGCTCACCAAGTCCTTATCTGAACTGATAACACCTAATGGTTACTGACACTAATTTTTTTTTTCTTTTATGTGAAGGGCATTTGCTGGCTGGCTACAGTTCAGGATTGTGGACTATTTCCAGCCAGACTGTTGGATCCATGATATCATTTGGGTGAGAGTGGCTGCAAAAATATCAGCCTTTTAGGCTGATGAAACTGGCAACCATGCATATAAAAATCAAGTTAAATTATTTGACTCTAGACAATCTCACGAAAAAAAATGAAGTTAGATGTATTTGTAGATCATATTTTGAGAAATTGTTTTATGGTGGGGTTGAAAAATAATAAAGAATGTATAGCTTTGTTGACACTTTGTTGAAACTTCAGCTCTGGAGGTATTTAGAGCAACAGGACTAGTTTATTTGTGGCATGGGAGAAGTTGGATGATTTCCTGTATTCTTATTCAGATCTTCGGTCAGTTATAGCTATCTAATTTTCAGTGACGTGACAAGGCTTAGGGTAGGACTCTGGAAGTTTTGTGTCTTGATTCTGGTTTGGAACTTGAAATTGTTGAGATTCCGAGATGGCGTGATCAGTCTTCTACATCTGTTTTCTTTTTGTGTTGTAGGTTGCAGCCCAATGTGGACACAAGGCAAAAACAGCTGACTGCATGGTGTTCCTTAGTGCTCTCGTATTGCCGCCTCAACAAGCTCTATACTATGACTGTTCCAGAGGCTCAGGAGAGCCCACTCTTCAACAATTGGAAATTGCAGCGTATCCTTCCTCTCCAATTGTGAGTCTGTCTTACCTGCCTTGGTGAGCTGATAAGGAGTTCATCTAACTCCTGAAGATAAAAGAGTTGGCTGTTTTGTGGGTGAAAAGTTCAAGCTGGAAATAATACAAGCTTGTAGCATTATCTGAGCATGCTATTGAAGTGGCCCTAGATGTAGAATTACATGATTTGGTGAAAAGCATATAGAATAGAACTGCCTTCTGAAATAATTCTGTTTCTTAGATAAACAGCTTAGCCTCACCTTAAGTTAGGATAATACAACCTTTTTAGTTCTGCTGAGGAAAACAAGTTTTTGCTTTCTACACATGTTTTGATTTTAATCTCTCTTTGAAAATGTCATTTCTCTGCTCTGCAGTCACATAGGATATCTTAAGATTCATTTCTCTGGGGTTTCTGTTAAAAACAAAATGACTCAGATAATGCTTGTTGTTGACAAGGTTATATTGGTAACTTGGAACAGAAAACATTACACAGTTACACAGAATATCTCTCCATTTGATGAAGAATTTTGCACATCAAATTTTCTGTAATTTAGTTTTAGTTTAGCTGTTACTGTAAAAAGTGTAAATAACAGCTTCATAGTATTCACTAGAAAATAATTTTCCCCTGCAATGCTTTTAGATTTGGCTTTGTAAGGTATTGGTGACAATTTTTCTGATGTTCCTGTAGTTTTTAAAAGAAACTGATTTTTTCCCAATAGGAATTTTCCATAGGAATTTCAGATAAGAATTTTAGTCGTATCAAAATTGTTGTCCCTATAACATGAAGCTTAATTACATCTGCTGCCAGCTTCTTGCTCTGCTTATACAATCAAAATTTTGGGCTGCTTCATGGCCAGGGATTGTCATAAATATTCTGTCCATCCCTTCCAGTTCTATGGCCAGATACTACTCACTGATGTTAGCTGCATGGTACACTTGATAGGAGGATTAGAGTATGTGCCGCATGATGTTTATTTTATTTTATTTTTTTTGGAGGCTACACAGTGCTGGCATTAACATCCTGAATGTTGCAATCCCAAATCCTGAATTCTTTCTTTTTACCTTGGGTCAAGTAGTTTATCACACTTTGTGTAAATTCTTCTTTGAATGCTTTTTTTATCCTATGCTCAGTATTTCCTTAACTATGGAACAGGAAAACTCCCATTGGAATCCATCCTTGTTGTATTAGAGGAGCTCAGGAAAAAAGGTGGGTTTGAGGGTAACATACATCTCTAACCCTAAATATAATTAATTGGAGGTATATCTCCTTCATTTCATTAAGATTAACATGAAAGTAGGTGTGACAAGAAATGCAGCCTTAAGGGACGGGGTGCAGACTTATGTAGCAAGTAAGTCAGGCTGCTGGGATAGATGGGGTTGAATCCATTATTTATGTAAAAGAGACTCATGTTTTTAGCAGACATTGATAATAAAGATATGCTATGCTCCACTCCAGGGAATCTTGAATGGCTTGACAAGAACAAGTCTAGCTTTCTGATCATGTGGCGGTGTCCAGAGGAATGGGGCAAGCTAATCTATCAGTGGGTAAGAGCGACACTTTTTTGGGTAACAATGCATACTTAATTAAGCTTTGGTAGAAAACAGGTATGTGAAGGTATGCTGAAACAGTTCCTTTCTCCCTTCCCAGAATCTAAAGTTTCCACAGGCACCCACAGTGTCTTTTCTATCATTTCTTCACCATCACAATGCCAGTGTGTTCTGCTTTTTGCCATATTTTTAAATGAAAATTTAGGTGACCAAGATATGGAATTCCTGGGTTTGTTCTGTGCAGTTGTGAGAGTAGAAAATACCTGTACACTTTGTCATGACAATCAAGTAAATTTTATCTATATTCTTTTTCATGAATGGCTTTGCAAATCTTGAATTTTTTTTTTTTTAACGTTAAACCTAGTTGTCAAGTTGTTAATCATTTTGCAGGAAACTTCTCTCTGAGTATATTTCATAATGCTACAGTTTATCTTTTAAAGTAGTACATGGGTAGGAACCCAGGAAGCCATTCAATTGCTTTTTTTCCACATGAGTCTGTCTAGATGAGATTGATGTCTGAGACTCTTCTCTGGAAGCCAGGTCTTCAGGCGTTAGGATGTTGACTGTTGAAAAGAAGGCTTTTTTATTAGTGATGCCCCGACTCTAGAATTTTTTTCCTCAGGAAGCTTCCTTGCGCTTGATTTTCTCAGTTGATTTAATTGTTTTTTCTAGCTTTTCTGACTATATTTTATTAGCATTCTGTTGCTTACAAATGTTTATGATGTACTTTCATGTCTTGTTCATATTAAATTGTGGTAAATTTCCTTAGCAGGAAAAAAAGTTTGGAATATAAAACTCATCATGAAATCAAAGATCAAGAGTGTTGCATTTCTCTCCCCTCTCCCCACATCTCTTTGTTTCCAGGTTTTGAAGAATGGGCTGACAAACTCAGTTTTCACACTCTATGAGTTATCCAATGGCGAGGATACAGAGGAAGAAGGTACCTTTCCATCTGGTACATTTCTCATTACAGTGATGTGTGACACCCGAGTAGCCTTTATTTAGTGTTGAAAGAGAGATAAATTGTCTTTCTTCTAGTCTGTCTCATTATTAACCCAGAGAACCTTTCTTGCTATCCACATTCTTCCTCTGCTGAATTATTAAAAGTTGATCTTAGTTTCTTATCACAAAGAGAAAAGGGATAAACAGTTTTCAGAACAGCAGAACATATACTTCATATTTTCTAAATGCAATTGGATTTTAATTCTTACGAATCAGATTAATGCATAGAATATTTATCTGATTAATTTGTTTCCATTCATCAATGAAAGTTCAGGAGGCGGGGTAATTATTTTGATTATGTTCTAGTTCTTCTTCAATGAGTATACATTTGTCTTGGTTCCAGTTATGCTATGCTAAGTAATGAAAAAAAAAGACAATTTGGGAACTATGTGAATTTTTTAAACATGTTTTTGCAACAGTCTTCCTATGTAATTCTAACAAGTAGGATTACTTATTGTGCAAATGCCCTCCTGGCAACAGCTGCCTTCTGCTCTTAGAGCAGAAACCATGAGTCCAGGAAGACTCATTTCTCTATTTCAGTTGATTTATATGGTTGCCCATCTCAAGTACAAGACTCTGGGTGGCTCACAACATTAAAATAAATACAGATACAAAATAAAACAAAGAATAAAACACACAGTATCTGGAGAATCATTTTAAAAGCCCTCAACATAACCAGGAGATGAGCTCCATTACGCACTGAGAGCCCCAGGCTCGAGCACAGAACCAGGTCTTCAAGATCTTATAAAAGGCCAGCGGGGTTGGGGCCAACCTAATCTCTGGATGATGTTCCAGAGGGCAGGTGCCACAGCAGAAAAGGCTCTCCTATGGGGCCCACCAGCCAACACTCCTTGGCCAATGGTACAGCATGGCCCTCCTGCCAGATCAGATAGGATGGGCAGAAACTACCAAAGAAAGATGGTTCTGTAAGTAACCTAGCCCCAAGCCATGTAGGGCTTTAAAGCACCCTGAATTGCATCCAGAAGCAAGCTGGTAGCCAATGCAACTCACGGAGCAGTAGTATCACATGCACCAAATAATCGTTACCATTAACTGCCCACGCCACCACATTCTGCACTGGCTGAAGTTTCCAAATGTTCTTCAAGGGCAGCCCCATGTAGAGTGTGTTGCAATAGCCCAATTGGCATGAGCGACCATGAGCAGGGTCTCCCAGTCCAGGAACAGCCACCACTGATGCACAACATGAAGCTGTGCAAAGGTCCTCCTAGCCACGGCTGCTGCCTGTTTTTTGAGCAGGAGCTGTGAGTTCAGGAGGACCCCTAGATTGTGCACTGGTTTTGTCTGGAGCAGTGTCACCCCATCCAGAACCAAAAATAGAGAGTCCTGGAACCATGAGGTCCAAACACCCAAAGCCACTCGGTCTTGTTTGGGTTGAGCTGAAGCCATTGCACCCCATCCAGGTCCCCACAGCTTCCAGGCATCAAGACAGAACTTCCATGGCATCACTTAGACGGCCTGGGGTGGAGATATAAAGCTAAGTATCATCAGGGTACTGATGATACCTCACCCCAAACTGTCAGATGACCTTACCCAATGGCTTCATGTAGTTGTTAAGCAGGAGGGGAGAGAGTACTAAACCCTATAGCACCCCACAAAGTAGGGGCCAGGGGCTAGACCTTCCTCCCCCTATCAACACTGACTGGAGCCAACCCCAAAGGAAGGAGGAGAACCAGCACACCACTATGCCACCCACCCCCAGCTCTTGGAGCTGATCCAGAAGGGTACCATGATCAATGTATCAGAAGCCATTGATAGGTCAAGAAGAGCAAGGATGACCACCCCCATCCCACTCCTGCCAGAGGTCATCCAAGAGTACTCCTTTTCTGCACTTAAACATTCTTATACCAAAGCAACAGGATGGCCCATAGATTGTGGTTGAAAAGTGAATTCTTTGGCCTAAATATGTAAATAGCTGAATTGCTTATGCTGTCCTAGATTGGGGTGATGAACTGTGGGAAGGCAAGAATATCTCAGCTTGACTGAAGAAAACTTTTGTGGACTTTGTCTGGCATTGCTCATAGAATATCAAGCCTTTCTTGACAGTCTTAAAGGTTAGATATTTAAAAGAATTATATGAATATTGCATTCCGTGCAAGTGCAGAGAGCATGCTGCTGTGCTTATAACATACAAACTCAGAGATCTAGCAGCACATCTTCTTTTATGCATTCTCTGTATAGCTGGGTAAGTTGCCCCCAGTGCTGTCCCCAACCAACTTTTTGTACTATCTTGTATTAAATGCGTGGCTTACGTTTCTCTCAACCAAGGATGTTTTATTCTCTTCTAGAATTCCATGGTTTGGAAGAATCAGTACTTCTTCGAGCGCTGCAGGCTTTACAACAGGAGCATAAGGCTGAAATATTCACCCTGAATGATGGGCGGGGCGTCAAATTCTTCTAATAGAGATTCTGCTTTGGCTTCCTAGTATGACTGTACAAAAGTGTCCTGGGTTTAAGGGCTTCTCTCTGCTCTGATTTCCTTGCATTGAAGGCTGAAACAGCAAATTGTATCTTGATGGCTCAGCGTTTGACTCCATTTTCTTCTCTCTGCAGCTTCTGCCTCTTATTGCGTTGTGATGTTAAAGATGATTTGAATAGATTTATGGGGGAACCAGAGTGTTCCTTGTGCTCATATGACATGAAGCAACCATTGGCTCTTGAGTTTGGCCTTCCAAAATGAAGGCACACAATAAGCCCTGCTGCTTGCAGCAATGAGCCATAATTTGGGGATCAAAAATACAGTGCTCTTTCTCCAGTTGGGCAAGAGGCCACGTAGACTGTGCTGTCCACAGCAGAATGAGGCGTTAAAGACTTTGGACAAAATTAAACTATACTGTATTTACAGAAAAGTCCTCTGTGTTGGCTTATCTGTGTGTGTGTTTCTCTCACACCAAGGGGACCTTCAAGTCTTCTCTCCCACCCCAAGCCCCATGTTACCTTTAGTTTCATGTCAGGGCTAAGTGGAGGTCAGCCACCTCCTCATGCAGTTCAGCAATCTTGTTTTTTCAGAAGCAAAAATTGAGTCTGAACTATATTTCTTCATTTCTGCTATTTGTGAAGAAGAGAATGCCATTCATTATCCAGAAGTAACTCGTCTGAATTCAGACTGGTTTCATCTTTCAACACTTTGCATCCTGCCTAGAAGATGGGCATTTTCCCCCCAGATTTTTTAGCATCAGTATCTTTGCAGTTAATTATGAAATCTTTCATTTGAATCACACTTATAAAACTTAAAAAGCCAAGAAAACAGTATTGAAAAACTATTATTTCTGCTAGGGCAAATATGGGGGAAATTGTGTTCTTCAGATGTTTTTATGCAACTCCTAGGATCACTTATTTTGCTATACACTGGCTACAGCTGTTGGGAATGTATTTGGTGTGTCTGGTTTAGATCAGAGTATGACACAAAGGATCAATAGGATTGCAAAATTAATTTATTTTCATGAGTTTGTTTCAGATATGCTCAAAACTGAATCAGTTGCATTTTCCCTGGGCTGCTTGTGGATAACTGTGCACTAGATAGGCATTAGGAAAAGAATTAACTGACAGACCATAGTGAACCTAGTGTTGATGAATCTCTGGATTTGTCAAGGGATTCTTATTTGAATTTCATGGACCCTTCTCTGGTTTGAAATGTTGTCCAATTGGGTTTGGCAAATAGGACATCTCACCAAATGAGGAAGAATCCTGAGAATTAGTTGATGAAACGTGACTTTCCAGTAAGGAATTCAGAGCTCACACAGAGGGAAAAAGATGTCTTAAGCTTCAAGCAGAATTCACAAAGCAAAGTCAATTACTGAATATATTTTCAAATAGGTTGTGTTAGAATTAAGTTTTGGTTTTAGAAGAATGTAGATTGCTTTCAATGCAGAGTTGGCGTTAGCAAAGCAAGTATGGAAAAGTTAACTTTATCAGATCTTCCATCACAAGCTGTTCTCAAAATTTAACTGTGATAGAGACATGGAATAGAAGTGTAGATTTCTATTGGCCTGGGGTATTCAGTCAGCATCTTTTCCTTCTGCCACATTTGAATTCTATATTGCTGAACAGAATAAAATATTGTAGAGTTTTATAAGGATTTTACTTCTTGAAAACAAAACAGCAGATGATGAAAAACTATTCCAAGACAAGAAAGTTTATTCATCAGATGACAGTCTTTTGAACCTTTTGCTGCCAAGCTATGCTTAGATTACATCCCTGAATGCTGAGAAAAAGAAATATGTGCGTGGGTCTCTTGTCTTCCTTAGATGCTTGCCTATTTATCACATCGTAGCTTGGAAAAGTGGCTCATTCTTCTGGCAGATCTTTAATTAAGTCTGTTTGTGACTACGGAGCTCTAGTCTCCTGTCTGCAAAGACTTTGAAAGGGGGAGAAAGAAAATTGTGGCAAGAACAGTGCTACTTAGAGAAGAGCAACTGGCTTTCATAACCCAAAGATCTACCCTGGCTGTTGGGTATTTTATATATTTATTTATATTTCAAATTTGGACACCACCCATCTCACAAGGAAGTATACTGTTGTTCCCGGCTCTGCCACATTACTTCAAACCTCCTCCTTCAAACATACATTTCAACTTGTATGGTAGAGTTCCCACTCATTGCATGCAAATATTTTCTCTTGTTTCTTGAGAACACAGATGAGACGTGGCTTTGGGGTTAAATTGCCAGGGCTTTCCTAAGCCATTGGATGGTTGTTAAAAATAAGAGAGACTGGCAAGTACAACTTGTTTGTCCTCTGGACCACTGAACATTGAGAACATACCCATAGGTGATTAGTACTAGGATAATTAGTAATTTCTTACTTCCAAAATAAATATTTAGGGTATTTTTGACTCTGAACTAGGATATGGTGTTAGAGCAGGATAGCCTTATTTTTCATGAAAAACTGTGTAGTACTTTGACATAATGCACCAATATTAATTTGAATACTGATTATAGTGCTATAATTTAGAAGGGGTTTTTAACTATAAAAACATCCTTAGATTGTAAAAATAAAGCCTTCCTAATTTCTGCCATTTTGATATTTTCAAGAGAAGGATTTTTTTTTTTAAAAAAAGTGGGAATTAATCTTACATCATTTATTTAGTATAATTATCTTTTGAATTTCAAAAATCTGCTCTCATTAATTAGATCAGATAAAAAAGCTTCCAGCAGCATCCACCTAGGTTAGGCAAAGGAGGATCAGACAGATGAAAGTTTGCTGCAGCATTGTACTACAAGGCCTGCGCCTTTTGTATATGTGTTGCAATGACACACACGACCAAAAGGAGCAGGGCATGACTAAAGCAGCAGGATCCAAAAGCATCCTTATGAAAGCATCATAAATCACATGCAGAGGTGGAACATCCTCAGGTACCTGATTCATCACTGTACACTTGAAAACTCTGCTCATAAAAAAAGAAAAAATTAAACAGGCATTTATAGCAGATAACTTGTACTCCCACTTTTTATGGTTTGTTTTGTTTTGTAAATCTCAGAAAATACCTCAGGGAATATATAGGATGATGATGGTTATAATGTCATTAAAGTGAATAAATGAAGCATCATGATGGTATGCTGATCCTTTGGATGGTTACTCTGGCCTGTAGGGGGACTATAACTTTCTGTAAAAATGTCTTTCTGGTTCATCAAATCAACTGGGCATCCTTTCAAGAAATTTATTTGCATGGAACACAGAAAAAAATCCTTGTGCAATTATTGTTTCGAAGATTGTGATGTTCTAAGCTTTTGAATCAATTTATGCATCTTACCTACTTACCCGTTTGCTTATTTAGCTAGGACTGGCATACCTGGGTTGCAAAATTGTATTGCTGTACAATTAAATGGGAGCAAAGAGTTAGTGGTTTTTAATATCTCTGCTTCCATCTAGTGGTGGTTTGGATTTTGCAGTTCAGATATGGTAATCCTATGATTAATATTTACTGCTATTACACCATTTCCTGAGTGAACATGCTTGCAATGACGTAGCAAACTAGGGATGACTGGTTAATCAGCTTCCTGTCTTTTGTCAGTATTCTATTAATTTTTCTGCTGGGTGACCTTTTTCTATTCCTTCTCTCTACTCCTCAAAAACAATTAAAAAACCCATTGTGGATTGATGTGAATGTCATAAAAAGTAATATGAGGAGAGCTAATTCTTCCTCCATTCCCTTTGATTTCAAAGCAGAGGCTCGTTAAGATGAGAACAAAATGGAGCCAGCAAAGCTATTGTTTCAAGAGCAAGTTGCTGAATGCTCTTGTACCCCATATTATTTTGGAGGGAGGACTAGTAGGTAATTTACCAAGAGTTCTGAGACATGCTTAATGTATGCTAATCTACAAGCCACAGAACATTTTTTTGTTAAGATGCTTAATCCCAATGTGATCTATGATCTAAGTTCAGACAACATGCCATACGGGTAGTCATTTAACAATCACAATTGGGACTGGCAACTCGGTCATCAAGTGAAGCGGTTGCTAAGTAAAACCTCAACTGTGCTTATGATCTTGCTTCAGCTTTCCTTTGCTTTACAGACTTGCAAAGATTGTAAATGCGAGGATTTACACAAATACATTTTCATCACCGTTGTAACTGTGAAAAGTAGCTAAATGAGGCAGTCGCTAAACAAGGACTACCTGTACCAAACTGTGATGTGACTTAATGCACAGGTTCTCAAATTATATGTTGGGACCTTCTGGGAAAGTCACGTGCAAGTCAGAAGGGAGTCCCAACTTTTTAAAAAATGTTGGCTCAGTCATAGTGGTCAAGCCCAGACTACAGTGAAATAATTAGTAGTAGTCGTGGGATGTTGCCCAAATTAATTTTTCATTTTAAGGGGTCATGGTATTGCAAACGTTGAGAACTACTGAGAGTGTTGTACAGACCAGGGCATTGCTTTAATAGCTCTTACTGCTACTATCCTCAGTTATAATTTACTAACTAAATTATTTGGCAATTTTATCAAATTGCTGGGAAATGCTCAGCTCTTTAGTCTTTTTAGGTTTCCTATATTGTATTAACAGGGCTGAAAACCAGATTAAAATACATTTATTCAAACTTAATAGTTGCATAACATCATAGCAGTTTGGCCAATAGCTACTTGGAATTCATAAGTGAGAAGCAGTGGACAATTGTATATCTGTTGCAATAAATAGTCACAAATGTTACTTTCTACAGTTTAAGTCGCAGTTCCTCAACTAATTACATTGCCAGTACCACCATTTGCAGCTGTCTTCCTGGAAAAAAAATGGGGGGGGGGTAGGCTAACCCATCTGCTGGTCCTAAGGAGATAGCGGCAACTGGTCACAGAAACTAACTTTGTAGAATTCAGTTTGTGTATAGGAGGGGCCAAAGTTTGCTAAAATGATTTAGAGAAAACCTCCTGCAGAAAGTTTTACAACTCGCACTGCTGCAGCCATACAATCTTTATCCCATGCTCCAGTCAGTCCAGCTTCCAACAGCAATGGGGCATAGAGTGGGGCATCAAAGGGGGACTCTAATAATGGACAATTCATGGGGCAGAAGAAAAACCTTCAAATGTGGGCTTTTGGTTTCAATACAGAGGAGCCAGTTAGATAGAACAAAGGCATAGGATTCCAATCAAATTTTACACCAATGGAATATTTTGAATATCTTTTAAATATGCCCCAATAGAGAATAAACTAGATATGATTTAAACCTGTCTGGTACTGAGCTGATGCTTTTTCTAGGTAAAGATGTAAGTGGTATGCCAAGAGGAGCTGTGCACAGATGCTCCTGACCATTGCATTTACTGATCACATCTGTCCTCCAGTGGTGCTTCCAATATTAGTGACTTCAGGTCCAAGCATGGAGCAGGCAGGCAGGCGGCTAGTCTGATTGTTACACTTACTGGCATTTTCAAGGCATTGTGCATATGGGAGGGGTGCTTATTTGTATGTGGCTCCTGAGTTGTTTTAAATTCCCCCAAGCACTGAGATAGGGTGAGGTTGGAGCTTGGAGACAGCGGTGCTGGCTGCGTTGAAGGAGATTGGTTGTGGTGCCAGGTTTTTGTTTTTGCTTTTATTGCTTTTTGTTTTTATTGTTTTTATGATGTTTGGTTTTATACAACTGTTGTGAGCCACCCAGAATCGTATTTCTTAAGAAGGGTGGCCATGTAAGTCTTTTAAATAAATAAATTAATTAATAAAATGCCTCTGAACCTGGGCTGAGATAGAAGATTAATTTCCCAACCTTGTTCCTGACACCATTCCAGTACTGAGATGAAAGGCCTTTCTGTTGCCAACTGGATTCTTTTAAATTGTTATGACAAGGGAATCTGGATGAATGAATTAGCATACAAAAAACATGGAACAGGAGTTTCCTGAAGGCAAAGGAGACCTGCCAAAAAGCACTGGGATGAAGCTGTGGTGGATACAGCATTAAACATGTTGGAGGCCTAAGCAAAACTCAGAATGGGCCAAACAGGTATTTTATTGAGACGAACAGTTATTGAAGAGAACATAAGCTAATAATATTGATTAACTGCACTCTGGTTTGCTTTATTCAAGAATCAAACTGTATGAAAAGTAGCCGATGAAACACAGTTAGTACAGAATTTAGACAGTGGCCCATCAATTTTTCAAAAAAACATTTGAAAGCACCAAGTTCAAGCAGAATGGCAGAGCCTTAGGATGGAATGCTCCAGGTCTGAAATCTCCTCCCCCAGAAGCTCTCTGTGTCTTCACACCCTCCTTCATCTCCTGCTTGGAATAGTGCCTTGATAGCTCTTGCAGTTGCCACCTCTCTTCAAGGGAGACTGGTGTCCACCCCCAACCCTGCTGTGTGTGAGAGAGAGGATTCTCACAGCGTGTGCTGCTTTATCTTTTAAAAAGTAAAAATCCAAAAGGTGAAAGAATTTCAGTTAGCGCAGCCTCCTAGCTGTAGTGTATAAAGGTGTGTGACTAGAAGTTTCAGTGCTTGTTCCTTTCTTGAGAAACAGACCAATCTTAGCAGTATAAGCAATCGAGCATTTAAGAACAAAAGTATAAAAGCCCTTATTATCTTTATCTGAAGGTAAATTCAGTTTGAATTTATGAAGAGTAAATTCCAAAGCTGTCCTGATATGATAAAACATATAGAAGAAAATATCATGCTCCAAACAGACCACAAGATGGTGCAGGTCTGCTACAAATTGCTCATTCTTTGCCCCAGTCTCCTAAAAAGGAGACCTGTTTCAAATTAATATTACCGATTACCCAAAAATTCTATAGGTATCAGAAATTGGTGTCTTCATACACAGTATAATAAAAGGCTGAGGTTATACATTCAATTTCATAATTTGGGCAGAGAAATCAAAACATTACTTGTACTACGCAGAAAAATAAATAATAAATTTAGTACAAAGTCTTGAGTAAATATTTTACTTACTTCTGCAGAAATAACTACTACTTTAAATGTCTGCTCCAGCTTTTCTGAACAGACCTTTTTCCTGGGATTTCAACTTTAATCTAAGGCTGCTAGAGAGAGAGAATGAATCCAGTTCTTTTCCAGCCTCTGTTCACAATTACCCTGGAGTTCAGCATCTTCTTTCAAAAAGATAGTTTTTCTGTCTGCAGCAGAGGGAGGGCCTGATATCACATAATATTGGAGGTTTTAGGTATCAAGTTATACTTCTTTAGGCAAGCATCAAAGTGTCATTATTTACAACTAAAAGTGCAATTAAATAAATATAAGATTATTGTTCTGTGATAGGCAACAAACTATTTAATCTATTCTTTCAGGGTGGCAGAAAGTCAGTGAATTATTTTATGTTCATACAAATCAAGAATAAATTGTAAACTTTATTGAGATTTTTTGAGATAAAATATTAGCGGTTCAACTAAGGAAGCTAAGGAAAAAGACAATGGATTACTATGCTTAAATTTTGAGCAGAAGTTTACTGAAAATTATTAGTTGTGATTAAGCTACTCACAAATATGTTTTTAGTTCTCGAACTTTATTAACAAATATCTGACCTATCTACCTACCTACCTACCTACCTACCTACCTACCTACCTACCTATATTTGGATAGTTTTTAACAATATACATTGGTTGATATATTTGTATATAAGAAACGGTTTCATTTATATCTTGGCTTTTTACAATAAAAGGAGAAAAATAAGAGTTTACTATAACATGAAAGGCAGTTTTAAAAAAAACATGTTAAGGTGAAAATATATTGAAATAACTATTATAAACAGAACTAAATTTTTAAAAGACACTAATTATTTTGTTAAATGTTAGATCTGTAGAATGCTTAGAGTCAAGAAAGTACTTGACTTTCCTATGACATTATATTGTCTGTGACAAATCCTAAAAAGCCCTTTTTAGAAACATTTAAAAATACGTTAGAATACAGGTGTTGTGTTTATGAAGCTACTTTTTATAAAATATAGGTCTTATTATGAAAACTGACAGAACATATCTAAGAAGTAAGTCAAGAAATAGTTCATTTTAGATAATCTGGAGGTGAGTACAGGTTCTTTCAAATTAACTAAACTGAACTTTAACAAGTCAGACCTAAATTCATATCTGAATAAGTAGTATAATATTGTGCAAACTAAGTCCTTTATTTATGAATTATAAAAATGTATAGAAAAATATACAAAATATTTATTTCAGATATTTCATATTCTATATTCTATTTCTTAAATCAATTTATAATTATACTGATTATGTATGAAATCAGGACCATTTGATCTGTGATAATATTAAAAATGCACAGCCAAATTTATGGCAATGAAAGTTACTTCTTGCATGGCAATTGCAGTGATACATATGATGAAGTTAAAGAATAATTTCATGTGGGAAAGTTTATCTGACAAAGTATATGTGTGTGTAATGGACTGTGGGAAAGACCTTGGGAGATTGAGCCCAGAGACGCTATCTTGGGAATGGTCAGATGAGAGACGGCATAGTCCGCAGCTGGATAGTAGGTGGGGCAAGAGGCTCAGAAGAGATCCTCCCTAATTTCTTGGGGTGTAAAGGAGATAAGGGGAGAATTGAATTTTCAGATTTGCAAGATTCTGTTAATGTAGCCTTACAATAAAATAGAATTAGCTCATCTAGTCGTGCTTCCTGTCTGGTCCACCTGGTAAGGCTGACAGTTTGTCCAAATTTTTAAGAAGGAAGGAAGGAAGGAAGGAAGGAAGGAAGGAAGGAAGGAAGGAAGGAAGGAAGGAAGGAAGGAAGGAAACACATTTTTAAAAAATCTCTCATCGCAGTCCCATAATCTCCAACAAATGATTTGGAAATTACAGAGATTCTCCATGTGAAACAGTTAGAAACTTGGAGTAATTCTTGATAGCAGAATGGCTAATGCATAATTTATCCAGATTAGACAAAACGGCAATTCTAGAGAATATACTTACTTCTCTGAAAGACAGATCCTTTTCAAAAATAGACATGATATGGATCTCAAAAAATAAGACAACTAAAATTGAAATTTTACCAAAAACTTTTTCTGATCATAATCTGGTGAGTCTGACTCTTAAAAGGAAATTTGCTACTTTTAGATGGAGACTGAACGAAATGTTATTACAAAAAGAAAGGATAATAAAAAACTGTAAAAAGAAATTAGTAGAAGCCTCCAAAGAAGAATCGGTCAAGGCTGTAACCAAGCTATGCCAGCAAAGCTGGTAAGCAACACAGTGGCCAGCAGATTGGAAGTGGTCAATCTACATTCCAGTACTAAAAAAAGGAGACTTAACAGAGTGTACAAACTATCATATAATATCCTTAATTTCACATGCTAGCAAAATAATCCTTAGGTTCATCCAATGCAGATTAGAGCCCTACATGGAAAAAGAGATGCCTGACGTTCAAGTTGGCTTTAAAAAAGGCTGAAGGACATGAGACATTATTGTTGATGCATGCTAGATAATTGAGAAAGCAAAAGAATACAAAAAAGAGGTCACTATGTGCTTCGCTGATTATAGAAAGTCCTTTGATTGGGTCAATCACATCAAACTGTGGAATGTGCTCAGAAAAATGGGAATCCCAGAACATCCCTTGTCCTTATGACAAACTTATATACAGGTCAGGAAGCCACAGTACAGTACAGTACAGTACAGTACAGTACAGTACAGTACAGATCGAACATGGTGAAACAGATTGAGTGACAAAGGAGTGTGACAAATCTATACACTATCCTTATTTATCAACCTATCAACTGAATATTAAGGGAAGCTAGACTGGAAGAAATGAGCATGGTTTTAAAATTGGAGGAAGAAACATCAATAACATGCAGTATGACTGATGACTGATGACACTGCTTTGATAGCCAAAAATGCAAAGGATCTGCAAACTCTAGCAATAAAAGTCAAGGAGCAGAGTGAAAAAATGGGACTAAAATGAAATATAAAGAAGACCAGACTAATGACAACAGGTAAGAACAACCAGCCTTAGAATTGACAATGAAGATATCAGAGTGGTGGATAGCTTCTGCGTTGCAGGATCAACCATTAACAGTAAAGAAACAAGCAGTCAAGATATATGCCTCACACTAACACTTGGAAGAGCAGCCATGAAGGCATTGGAAGAAGAGGATGACCAACAGCAAGGCGTCAGCCCTTAGAGATAGTCCAAACCAGGAAACCAAAATCATAAATACTAATAGTACTTTTATTGTAAGGTTACAGTAACAGAATCTTACAAGTCTGAAACCGCTTCCCCCTCCCTGCCTTTACATTCCAGAGAACTAGGAAGGGTCAATTCTGAGATGCTTACTCAAATTACATTCCTGCTTTGTCTCAGATTTCATTTATCAGATCGTTGTCGAGGCTGCAGCTCTTCCTCCTGTCTCTCAAGGTTATTCTCACAGCCCATTACATAAGATGGATGGATTCAGTTATAATGGCAATGAGTACACTGTTGGAAGATCTGAAAGACCAGTTAGGGACAGATCATATGGAGAAAATATATCTCTATAAATTTATCTATCATCTATCTATCTATCTATCTATCTATCTATCTATCTATCTATCATCTAAATTTATTAAATAAATAAATAATCAATGTGGTCGCTAAGAATCCACAACAATTTGATGGGACATAATTAATTAATTACATATAACATAAACATAGCGGCAAACATATTCAAGATAAAATAATTATTTCAAGCCCAAAGAGGACAGGACTATGACACATCCTGATGTAAGAGTGACAATAGACATTGCTGGCTACATGCTATTCATTTCCCTGTTTCAAGAGAAGTGTTGCATTTCAGCCCATTGAAATTCTACATTGTTTTTTTTAAGTACAACCTAACCTCCAAAGTTGTACCTGCCCATTCCCTGGGGAAAGACAGCCAATCAGTTACTTGATGATTGTTGACATCTGCTTACAGAATTTATGTCCAGACACGTTGGTTTGTTACCAACCCCTACATAGTCAATGAAAAAAACAGCATAGCAGATCAGGAAGTGACATAGTGATTTAATTTGTATTGCTACTATTTGGATAGACAATTTGAGAAGAATGGTTCTTTCTTAGCAGTTTCCAATTTGGTTCTTAATGCATCACCACAAGCTTAAGAGGCAAGGCACTATGACTGATATCAATTCCCTGTCTTTTTTCTGGATACTCCCATCTAATAAGCTAACCCCTTCTCTGCATAGCAGTCCCCATCTGAACTGTCAGACATAGTCTTAGATTTGGTGAAATCTGAAACATAGTCTTAGATATGGTAAAATCTTAGATTTGGTGAAAACTTAGCCACTTAGCAATGGCTAAGTTCAGGCAACAATATTAAAACCAAAAAAAAGATTGATATAGTATGCTACTTGCCACTGTCTGATCTCTTCTCGCTATGGGTACAATAGACCTCATACTACAATCCAACTTGGAATATTGGTGACATTTCCTAGAGCTAAAGTCTAGCATGGGATGTGGGAGGTGGAAGCATTCAACCCACCTATGCAGACATTCAGAAGTAGATTCTTCAAAATTTTGATTTTCTATAGCTGAAGCTTAGCTTTGAAAACAAATTGCTAACCAAGTTCTTGTGAGCCGTGGCTTCAATTAAGCTCTGTTTCTTCCACAAGCTTAGTTTCTCCCCTTCTTATATCGTGGGAACAGCATTACCTTGGGCAGCACTTGAGGTGGGTCTTCTTATTCTTCCTACCAAGCAAAAGTTCTCTCCTTCCATGTCTTACTGACCTTGAACAGTAAATCTTTAACATGCACTCAAGGTGCTTGTGTGTCTTTCCAACACACCCTGGCTCAGCCCTGCCTTTGGGCTTTGCATTCCTGCCAAAATCACCTTCTCCATCTGCCCTTGTTCTCTCTGACTGAAATTCTAATTCTTAATTAAACAACCTGCCTCATGAGGAAACAGCCGATAGAGGATAAGATAAGGGGGCTCTCAACCATCTTTTCTTTCAATCCTGTCTGCCCCTCCTATTTTGAGACTTCCAAATTATTTCTTTACAGTCTCCCAGTCTTGGATACAGGATGGTATTCCTCTATTTTTAACCTTCCAGGTACATTTAATAAACATTTGCTAAACCCGCAGCCACTTAGTATGAAATTCAGCTCCACAGCTGCACTACTCCTGCCTCTTTGCTTTTGAGTCCTTGCTTCATGTGCAGTCAGGTAGACTGCAAAGCCTCTTCCCTCTTACCCACAAGCACACACACACACTTTGAACTTCTCCTGCAAAAGCAGCACTGTTCTTTTCCTCCTGCACACTGACACTCACCCAAGTAGGAATGATCTCACGCTGGATAGCAGGCGGGAGAGATGAGTCGGATTTTAACCTATTTTTCGTATATGATTGATAGCCTTATATATAATTATTGTGCTTATTCTGTTTTTAACCTATTTCAGACTGAAGAGATGTGAAAGCTTTTGCATTGGGAAACAGGTGTGATTCCAGTTATAAACCGCATTTCTCCCCCTAGCTGTGTGATGAAAGCAGTTTTCGTTGGGGTGGAGTATTGGCAAACAGCTTTTCTGCCCTTTGGGGGTAAGGCTATTAAAAACTCCTCTACCAAACCACCTTCTGGATACATCTGAAGAATTGGCCAGCAAAAGGGCTGCAAAACAATGAAGCAGGCCCCATCTAGCCTCAGGAGAGCCTATTCTGTGCGATGAAGTCACATCTACAGCTGTGGTTGTTGATTACATTGCAAGAGGAGTAGAAAAGGGCCGTGGTGGAAGAGATACTGTTGACACTCTTATCAGCAAGCTGCACACCCTACTTGGGGAGGGAAGAAAGACAGGACAACTTTGTGAACCTCTTCAGTTCCTTTCAACCTCTTGATAAGTTACAGGATGATTCCAGATGAAGCCTGAAGTATTCTTCCAACACATCTTTCCACAAAATAATCCCTAAGGAGCTAAAACTGGGGTAGTTAATTTTATAAAAATATACAGTTAGAGATCAAACACAAACTGGAGTAGGTATACAATGGCTTTTGATTAGTAGTGCTGGGAGCTGTCCATCTGCAAGGATCTAAGACCAAATGGTTCAGTCATCTGGAGAAAGTTTGTAATTTCCATTTAGGAGACACAAGAAATCCTTGTGTAGGATCCACATGTGTACAGGTAGCCCTCATTTAGCAACTGCCTCATTTAGCAACTATTCGCAGTTACAATGGTGATGAAAAAGTAACGTTATAACCAATCCTCACATTTACGACCTTCGCAGGTCTGTAAAGCAAAGGAAAGCTGAAGTAAGATCATAAGCACAGTTGCAGTTTCACTTAGCGACCATTTTGCTTAACAACCAAGTTGCAGGTCCCAATTGTGGTTCATAAATGAGGACGTACCTGTATAGGAATTCCTCTGTGTGAATTCCTCTCTTCTGTTTTGTAAAAGAAGCAAGAACAGGAATATTCCAGCCAGAAGTAGCAGTCTGGAGCTGGTTTTGGAAGAAGCTACAGTATATTGGCTAATTTGTCAGCCACCAAATAAAGAATTAAGAGCCACTCTAGTGTGCAGAAAATTGCAGGAACCAAAGGAAAAAACATGGCATATTAAAGCTGCTCCAATTATTACAAGATTAACTTGAAGACCCAATAACCAAAGTTGTTTATGAAACACCTTTCTGAGTCAAATAATCTAACAGGGTATAGTACCCCATTTATTGCAATGATATTGTATGTCCAAACCTTTTCTTTTTTTGCTGCTTTATTTTTTTTCAGGGCTCAGCTTATTCTGGATTTGAGCATTTTGATTTAGTTCAGAAGTGTTTGCTTTTTTAAACATACTACATTTCATTTAGGGACATTTTATAGAAGGGGCATTAGTGAACTTCTTGTGGGGTGTTTGCTGGGGGTACATGCAGAGTTAAAAATGATGTGTTATAGTAAGAGGTTATTTTCAACAGGTAATATTCACATTTCTCCTTGCACTGAAATACATTTCATGGGAAAAAAGTGATAGCATCTTAGATCCTGGCTTATTCTTCCACAAATGAAACAGCATCTTCTATTTTGTGGACACATCTTTGATCCCATCTAGGACTCTTGTGGCAGAAGGTGAGAAAAATATTTTTGCCAATTATACCCTTGCTCCCCCCCACCACTAAACCACTTAATCCTTTGGCACAAATTCTTAGGGGACAAAGAGTGCTAAAAGGGAAAAGATAGGACCAGCTAACATTTCCTTCCCCTTTCAACCTCAGAAATATCTTACTACAAGGATTTGTCTTGTATGATTTGTGAATTTGTGCCTGTGCATTTTAAACTGGCCCACCAATAAATAGATCTTAAGATAAACCAAATCCATACCTTGAAACATTTGCTTTCCCTCCCACAACTGAAAGAATTGTCAAAAGTCAGAAAAAAAATGTTTTTTTGGATAAAAATGACCCACATTGACCCACAAGCACTTGAACTTGAGACCACACCATTTGAAATCAATTTAAATATGTATTTCCAAAAGGAAAGGCTGTGGAATTTGTTTATTTTTTGAAACCATCGATGTATTAATTAAATTAGTGTGCTTGCTAATTTTACCGTTTTATTATTGCAGTACTGTCTCTCTATGTGACCCAGGTTTCCCGTTGCCAGATCAGTCCAGTGCTAGAGAAGCAAATACATGGAAAGCTGTGATGTATATGAGGATGCTGAGTCACAGTGTGCTACAGAGGACAAAAAGCTCGGTTATGCAATAGTAACAGGAATCAAGTGTGACACTACATTTTCTACCAACTCTGTGTAGCTGTGTTAATTCCTTCCGCACTTGGTTAATACTTTCTTAATCTCTTTATGCCTCTGGCATCACTTTAAATTGGGAAATCCGACTTCCTTGTAAAGAAATAAATGTTGTGTCCTCCTGGGCAGGGATTTATTTTATGTTATTACTGTATTATTGTCCATTGCGCTATTATTGTATTTTTAAATATTCTTATCCTGTCTTATATTTGCAGAGTTCCGTGCTATTAAAATATATAGATATACTTGCCAGTTTACAACCTAATACTAAATATTCAGATCTGAAATAGCAGCAGAAAACAGTGATATAATGGCAACCAAAATATCCCCCCATCCTGCCTCCCCTGGAAAAAAAAACTAGACTATTTGAAAATCATCTTAAAATAACAAGCATGCCTCCCAAAACTAGATTAAAATTAATGACAAAATGATTGAGACAGGGCCTCACTTCAATTAAGTCCCAAGATACTCAAGGATTTTCCTTTTAATCTCAATTTCCAGTATCTCAGAGATTGTTGGAATGTCCAAGAGGGCCTCTAAAGATTATCTCAATCACTTTGCAGTCTTGTATGGGAGAAAGAGACTCCTTCAGGTGTTTGCGCTGAAACCCATTCACTTTTTTAAATGTTATCACCACAAGCTTTTTGAAATGAGCCCAGAAACAACTTGGTCCCAGTGTAACTGTTTCACCAAGGGAGTTGTATGCTACCTCCATTGTTAATGGGCTGTTGCAAACTAGGACATTTGTAGTGTCCATATATTTTTCAAAGGCAACTTCATGTAAAGTGTATTACCCTAATCCAGACTTGATGTAACTGGAATTTACAAATGTGTATTTTCCAAAAGCGAATATAATTAATGCAACAGGAGTATAGTTAATGCCAGAAGTGCCTGAATTATAAATATCGTTAAGGCACTGCTGGCCACCCCAAATGATGTACCTGTATTTTCAAGAGGTAAGGGATGTTACCGAAAAAGCCTAACTTCATGAAAACAATGTAGTTATCTGAAACTGGGAGACAAATTTGCATCTATGTATGAAGACTTCCACATGAGGTGAATCCCTCCACAGTCAGGTTTTATCTCACATGGAAGCATTCTCATGTAGATGCTAAATAGCATAGGAACAAGTGAGCTAACCAGAGTCCCACTGGAAGTCCGGCAGCATACAGGGGAAGGGAGGGAGGGAGGGAGGGAGGGAGGAAGTAACTCTGAGGAATGCCAGTGATCAAGATGTTGATGAAATATCCGATGGGAAATATCATCTTGTAAAGTCACCCCTCTAGGAAGAAGCCACCATAACATCATATCCCATGTCTATTCTTGAAAGTCAGTCAACAGTATGGAAAGCCAGAGAAGTCCACAAGTGGATAGTGATACATTTCTACCTGTTCATCCACCAAAGTTGTCTAGATCCCAAAATTGAGTCTGAAGCCATCTCTTTCATCTACAAAAAAATTGGATCTGCAAAGCTTCCTTTAGCAACTTGCCCAAGAATGGCATATTAGAAACTAGTTCAATGTTTTCCTGTTAGATAGGATTAAGGAAAGTAGGTGTGTGTGTTTGTGTGTGTGTGAAGCCCCTTTCAAATTTGTATAACTGCATTTTGTGCAGGAGGATTTGTATCATCCCCACTACTCAGTTAGACAATCCTGCTCTGACTATTCTTATTAGCCAGAATGTATAAAGGTCAAGTACAGACACAAGTAGTCCTCGACTTATGACCATTCATTTAATGACCATTCAAGGGTACAACAGCACTGAAAAAAGTGATTTACGATTGGTCCTCACACTTACGACTGTCACAGCATCCCTATGGTCACATGATTAAAATCCAGATGCTTGGCAACCAGCACATATTTATTTATTTATTTTTATTTTATTTATTAAATTTCTCACCTGCCCATCCCCCCCAATGAGGGAACTCTGGGCGACTCATACCGAATATTAAAAACATAAATATATATAAATACATAAAACATCAATTTAAAAAACATTTCTAAAAAAGGGAAAGGCGAGTCCAAGAAAATGAAAAATCTGAGGCTGAAGACAGGAGGCCTCTATGGGGCTAGCCATCCTCAAGCTTGAGGTATTCCCTCCCCACCCCAGGCCAAGTGGCAGAACCAGGTGTTCAAAGCCCTATGGAAGGCCAGGAGTGAGGGGGCCAATTGTACCTCCAGGGGCAGAATGTTCCAAAGAGTGGGGGCTACCGCAGAGAAGGCCCGCCTTCTGGACCCCGCTAGTCGAAGTTCTTTTACTGAGGGGATCCGAAGCATGCCCTCTCTATGTGATCAGGTGGGACGGGTTAAAGTCATAGGGGAGAGGCAGTCCCTTAGGTAACCTGGTCCCATGCCATGTAGGGCTTTAAAGGCGATAACCAACACCTTGAATTGGACCCAGAAGCAAACTGGTACCCAATGCAGCTCACGGAGCAGTAGTGTTACATGGGCCTTCCTTGGGGCTCCAAAAACAGCCCGCGCAGCTGCATTCTAGACCAGCTGCAGCTTCCGGATACTCTTCAAGGGTAGCCCCATGTAGAGCGCATTGCAGTAGTGTATCTGGGAGATAACAAGGGCATGAGTGACTGTTCGAAGGGCATCCCGATCCAGGAAAGGTGTAACTGATGCACAACCTGAAGTTGTGCAAAGGCCCTCCTTGCCACGGCTGCCACCTGCTCTTCAAGCAGGAGCCATGAGTCTAGGAGGACCCCCAGATTACACACTGGGTCTGTCTGGGGCAGTGCCACCCCATCCAGCACCAAAGATGACAAAGTCCTGGATACAGAGGAGCCATTAGCCCACAGCCACTCCATCTTACCAGGGTTCAGCCGAAGCTGTTGTTCCCCACCCAGACCCTTACAGCCTCCAGGCACCGCAAAAGGGCGGCCACAGCATCACTTATTTCACCTGGGATGGAGATGTATAACTGCGTATCATCAGCATACTGATGATACCTCATTCCATGATGATGATGATCTCACCCAGTGGTTTCATGTAGATGGGTGATATGTATAACTGCGTATCATCAGCATACTGATGATACCTCATCCCATGATGACGGATGATCTCACCCAGCGGTTTCATGTAGATTTATCATGGTTGCAGCATCCCAGTGTGATGTAATTGCCATTTGCAACCTTCCCAGGGGACTTCTGACAGCAAAGTCAATGGGGAGAGCTGGATTCACTTAACAATTGTATGATTTGCTTAATGAATGCAGTGATTCACTTAACAACCATAGCAAAAAAGGTCATAAAATTGGGTGTGACTCACTTAATGACTGCATTGCTTAGTGACAGAAGTTCTGGTCCCAATTGTGGTCATAAGTCAAGGACTACCTGTATAGTTGACCTTATGTCTTCAAAAAATGTCTACATCCCCAAGTTTATTTGACTGGACAAGCAGAGGCCACACATAAATCAGCTGTTACTGTTTCTTTTTTAAAAAAATATTTATATTTATTAAGAATTTTTCATAGAATAAAAAATAAATCCAAAGGAAAATAGGCAAGAAAGAAAAAAGTGCAAGAAATGAAAAAAGAACTAAAGTTAAGAAATAGGACTTCCAAACTTCTTTTCAACAGATAGTTACAATCTTATAGTACCTCCTCCCTCTCAGATATTATACAAGTCCCTTCAGCCCCTCATTTAATCCAGCCTTTCTTAATCGTCAAACCCATAAATCATCATGTCATTTCTTTCTTCTTTCAGCAAAAAGTCAAATCAGCTACTTCTGTTTCGACTGCAGTGCAAGGTGCTGTTTCTTCATTATTAAGTAAACTGCAGTTGCAAATGAGGCCCTCTCCTTGGGCTTACTGGCCAAAGTTTATTACTCTGTTTATATAAGTTAAATATTGAGCACCACTAATGAGGGAAGGGCATTTTTCCTGTTCAATGCACTGAAGAAAAACCTCCAGCCTCCGGCCTTTCATCCTGCATATGTAAAGATGAGGAATCTCCATTTCCCATGAAGTAAATGTGCTCTTCACGTACACAAGGAAAGTTCACATCTTCTAGGGCTGTTATTTGCTGGAAACCAGTTCTAGGACTGAACTCAAATTAAGCCCAGAAGGTATTTATTAGCATATGTTACCACCATGTTTCCAGTACAATACAGTGCCAGTCCCACTTTAATGGGCAAATGGGATGGGCCCCTTACCTTGAGCCTGTCTCTGCACTTCAACAGATTGACTCCTGTTCAGTTCTGGGGTCTGAGGAAAGGGAACCTGGATTTTTTTTCTGCCTGTGGCTTTCTGGCATCCTCTCCAGAAGAGAGGGTGGGGAAACTATGGGGGCATATAGAAATACAAAATAGCTTAGGCAATAGTTCAGTTTCTCAACCTTGGCAACTTTAAGATGTGTGGACTTCAACTCCCAGAATTCCCCAGCCAGCATGGCTGGCTGGGGAATTCTGGGAATTGAAGTCCATACATCTTAAAGTTACCAAGTTTGAGAAATACTGCAGTAGTTCTCGAAGGAATCTTCTCTACTTTTACATACATGTTAACTAGACAAGATATTAAAAATCTATAAGCTCCTTGTATGTATCTTTAAGTATATAGTATACATCAATTTTCTCCATGACGATCTATCCCTAACCTGTTTTTTCAGGTCTCCCAATGGTGCACTCATCACCACTATAACTGAATCTGTCCACCTTACTGCTGGTCGTCCTCTTCTTCTCTTTCCTTCCACTTTTCCTAGCATTAGAGCCTTCTCCAGAGAGCTAGGTCTTCATGTAATGTATCCGAAGTAGGATAATTTGAGCCTGGTCATTTGTGCCTCAAGTGAGAACTCTGGGTGGATTTGTTCAATGATCCATCGGTTTGTTTTCCTGGTTGTCCATGGTATTCTCAGGAGTCTTCTCCAACACTAACTAAATAAATAAGTAAATATTCAATACAGGTTACTAAAACTGCAGCCAAACCTAATTCAAATGAAATTGAAAAACTTTGCAGATTGGCAGGTCAAATAGCTTTGACAAAGTTTTGTAAAGCACTTTAAAGTCATCACAGTGAGTGTGAGGCAGAATAATTTAGGAGGGATTTCTGTTCTGCATCTCAGCCAAATACACTGACAAGAAAGAAGGCCTTAGCAAGTAGACAGTTAGGATGATACATATTTTCTTTTGAAACCATTAAGCCCCTAGAGCCAGCATTTTATACTGGGTTTGGAAATTCATTGGATGCCAGTGGAGCTGTTCTACTAAAGGGGGGTTATATTTCTAAAACTGCCTTTGGTTAATAGTTTAGCTACAGTGTTCTGGACCAGCTAAAATTTCTAAACACAGTTCAAAGGCAGTCCCCTGCAGTTCACTGCAGTATTCCAGCTGATAAATAACTGAGCAATGGGTCACCAGGGCCAGAGTTCTTTCTCTAGAAACCACCCAAGCCTGTGGACTGCACATAATCCTCGCCTGCTGTGGTATCCTATCCACATTTTTCTCTGCTGTCCAACTTATTAAACATGAGCTGGGAAGTGGAGATTTGGACTGCTATTTCTTAGCAGCTATTAGCAGTGGGAAAACAATTGTCTTGATCTTCACTACCCTTGTCCCATCCTGCCTCTTCCTTGCCGTAACTGTTGCAAAGTCTGCCCATCCATGTAGCTTCCAAAGGGTTTTGCTACCATGAATGTGATCTTTTATCTACCACTGATACAGATGTTAACTAACCTGTGATGTAGAATGGAGACTACTGGCCTTACATTCCCAACATGCTGTGAATGTGACCACATCTGGCAACACCTCCTCCTTTAGCACCTTTCTGGCCTCCCGCCCCACTTGATTTTTCTGGTTTTTAGAGTCTCCAACAGAAGAGAATATCTGTAGCTCAGGGTTGAACTGCGGAGTTCTTAGTACTCTTTGGGCTTGATTGTTTGCTTTTAGAGTCTTTTAATTTTTTTTAAATGAGAAGCTAGCATCTGCAAAGAAAAGTAACAACCTCAGGAACAATCTGTATTTCCAGTAATGCCTCTGGGCTCAACATCCATTGTGGAAGCATTCTTAGAAAATAGAACTGTGAATGGCTGCAGGGCAGTTTTCTTTGGAAGTACACCAATGTGCACAGAAAAGAAGGTAAGTGGTAGAAAGAATCCAAGAGGGATAAAAAAAAATTGGTGGAGATCCATCTTAGCAGTTGATCTTCTGATAAATAGGTTTATAGGCAGACATTTTGTGAGCATGCTCATAACAAACAAAGAACAAATATTCTAGGTGTATCCACTGACCCAAAAGCATAATGGTCAAAGTTGTATAAAGGAGTCTCTTGAAATTATTGTCCAGAGCGAACTCAGCAAGGAGTGCTAGGAATCATGACAAAATATCTCCCTGAGTCTTATACCAGGCAGGCTGTCAAAATGTTATAACTGTTGATAGCATCAAAGCTGCTGAAAAGTCTAGCATAACCAACAGGGGCTCATTTCTGTCCTCCATTATTCATGCTAGATTGTCTGCCGAGATAAGTCATCGTTAGAGTTAAATCTAATGTGGCTGCATCAGTCATGGCATCCAGGTTGGAACAAATGTGAACAAGATACCTGCAAATCTATTTCACTGTGGTGTGATTTAAACTATCTAACATGGAAAAATGTAATAGTAAAAGCTTGCCCCTTACTGAATTTCTACCTGCTACATGATCAGAAGAGGCACAGAGCCGCTGTCTAAAAAGATGGGGTAACTTGAGACAACTTATGTATAGAGTTAATTTCTGTAGCTCCTGAAAAGCCACAGCTCGGCCTCATTAATCTGGAACTTATAGAATTTCTAAAGGATATGTAATTTAGGCAAGCTTGAGCCCAAAAAGGAAAGGAAAGAAGGAAGAGGGAATAGATTTTATTTTCTTAAAACAATTTTCACCGTGGTTAAACTAAATGAGAGTGATTCTTCATTTTTCTATGAAAACAGCTTTCCCTACATACTGCCGATATACCAGCCACTTATGAGCATCTGCTTGCAGTTTGTGGCTGCCCAGGATCCACGTATCTGAGACTTAAAAAATAAAAATTGTGCCATGTCAAGTATCATAGTACATCATAGGTTTGGGGTGGGCCCAAACCAGATAGCTTTTTTCCTACCATCTACAAGAAAATATTCTATTTTACCAGCACTGTACATCACATATAGTGCCAATTTGAGTCACTGAAGAATTTTTCAGAAAGCAGGTTTTTCATACTGTGAGATTGCGAAAGAAAATTTTGAGATAATAACAAAAGCAAATTTGGCCACTGATCATCTTCACAACTCCCCAGAATGGTAGCATCTATTGCTCTGCTCAGTCAAGACCACTCCATAGTTTCAAAGATCACTATCACCCTTGCATTTCAGTGATCCTGAAAAAAATCCCTTTTATCTGTCATCACTGTGAACAAATAGACACCAGCATTCTTATGATAAACAAGTGCTTGCTGGGTTACCTCTAAAGCAGGACATCTTGAGAAAAATGAGCCAAATCCTTCCTCCACCTCCACAATTTTAACTTGCACCATTGTTCTCAGCCTGGCAGATTTGCTCTTGGAAACATTTGCTCTTCTGTCCCACACACTCATTTTTCTCTTAAATGTAAAATCTCACATTCTTGCTTTTTAGAGGTAGGATTGATAAACCACATACATCTGATTTAGTCCCAGGAATGTCGCAAAGCTTCAAAGGGAGCAGTGAGGTTTTTTTAAAGAAGATATTATTTACTTGAGGGAAAAAAAATCAGAACCAGTAAGTAAAAGCTTTGGAGTCATCTAATAAAAGGTTCTTATTCAGGTTAAATATTTTTAAGCTATTCATAGACATCTAAAATACACAAAGAAGCATGACGTTTACAAGAGTTTAAAGAAATGTCCAGGTCTTACAAGGGAACTGCTGATTTTCTATTTCCCACCTTAAAGTCTGGCTGCCCTGCCCCATAAGGGACACAGGTTAGGGTACAAAGTTCTTTCTTTGCAGGACCCTTGCCTGTTTGAGTTGCAGATTTACCTTTTAAGATATCCAGATAACTAGCTTTGATGGAAAACTGTAACTACACAACAAAAGGAAGAACCAACAAATTCATGTTTGAACTCTGGTCTTGTTGATGAGGTGTAGAAGGGGAGGGTGGGAATATCTTTTGCCTGTGAAAAAGCAATGCCAGGAAAGGTCAAACTTTGGAGCTGTAAGTGCAAAGGGTTATGCAGAGATGGAGGAGAACTATGATCAGTGGTCAGAGGTGAGCGTAGGTGCTGAAACAACACTTAGAGGGCCATAGACTCTGCTTCTTCACACAGTGTGTTTGCAAATAGTGTGGAGAACGGCTGTTCTCTAGAGCAGTGTTTCTCAAACTTGGCAACTTTAAAATATGTGGACTTCGACTCCCAGAATTCCCCAGCCATCACTGGCTGGGGAACTCTGGGAGCTGAAGTCCACACATCTTAAAGTTGTCAAGTTTGAGAAACACTGATCTAGTTTGAGGAATGCAAAAACAAAATTAATATGGAACAGAACTTTACAATCAGGCACATATGACTTCTACTGGGCACAGGGAACTCTGAATTTGAGTATCAGATTGTCCACCGTACGCTCGATCGTGGACTTACGCTCCATCGCTTGTCTTTCTCAAGGCCAATCCTTCCACAGCTTAGCATTTCCTTCTCTTGATCGATGTGGTCACATTGCCAATGAATGAAAACTAACAGCAAATGAGATTGTTACAAATGTATAGTTAGGGAAAGTGAGCGGGAGTGAACAAGTAGTGTTAACTACAATTAATTCCATTTGCAAACTGTGACAATCAACATAATAACCTAATAGAACTACCAGTAAAATTAAATTCATTTTTGTTATAGCAGGCAAATGTTTGTTTGTTTTGGGCTACCAACTGAAGCAACTCCAGGATGTTTTAGAAAGCCCAACACTAACACAAAATTTTGAATCACATCAGATTTGTTTTCAGAAGGTAAAAGCAGCTATTTTTAATGCCACCTGATTCAACAAAGGGACCCACTTGTTTTGTAAAATCTATACAGTTACTATTATTACTTCACTTAAAAATTACTATGGCTGAAGTTAGAATTGAGAGCAAATTAAAGCAAGCAGGGTTTGGATATGTTAGCAGATAACTTGCTGTCGCCCTCCCAAAATTCACTGTGATTTATTCTGGATTTAATCAGTCAGCATTCTGAAACAAAGCTCATTTTCAAAACAAAGGTTTAGTCCACAAACTTGAGCATAAAGATTAGTTCCCCTGAGCATGTGCAGAATGAATTTTCTTTGAGGCTAAATAACAGTTGGCCTCATAGGAACAGGAGACAGGGATTCCAGCAGCTGTAACTTTCCTGCAGCTTCAAGTGCTGGTGTGTGCTCCTTTAAACTTCCAGTCCATCTTTCATCGGCTTTGTTCTGCATGCTTCAGGGCCCATTAGCAAATGTGACATGAGCTGCGTCTCTTCCCTTGGCAGTGCCTATTTGGTGAGTTAGAACAGAGCAGACCATTCAGCTCCATGCCTCCCTCATTCTTCCTACCTCTTATCGTGGAAGAGAAACAATCTGGCCTTAGGGGAACAAAAATCAATCCCAGCCACACTTGCTATTTTGTGTAAATACAGTTTAGTGAATTAAACAAACCAGGAAGAGTTTTCATGATAAAGCCTCTTGTTGTCGGCCCTCATGCCAAAAGGCCCGCTCTCCAGATCGGACACCCTCAGGGATTAGCTCAGGCCACTCGCCTGCTTGTTGGGAGCCGGCAATAACCGTAAGTCACACGTGAGGCTGGCAAACACCTGGAACTGGATGCTTTGGGAAACAAACAGCACCTGCCCCCACAGCCCATTTGATGCTCTTAAGCCCCAAGTACGAGTGGACTGGGCACCTTGGTGTACATTTGAGCTATATACGTGCGTCATTCCTTCCCATGGAGTTTGATTCGAGTGAGTTAAAATAACACTGGATAACAGAGGTCGATACTGCTCGGTTTGTTTGCCTCAGTATCAGGAAGCCCGACGACTCGGTGCTGCTGCTTAGGATCAACTGCAAACCAGGATGTGAAACCATGAATAGAAATGGGTTTGCAAATCATGGTTTGGAGTCATCCTGATAAATCCAGGATTAAGTGGAATTTGCACTAAGAAAGCCATGGCTAAATAAATCAATGAAAATAAAATAGATCCCTTGCTTTCCCCATCATTCTGCTGTGTGGTGGGAAGCGGTTTGGGTGGTCTACCCATCCCTTTAAGGAATGGAGGTTTGCGGAAGGTAAGCTTCCTCAGTGTGCGTGCGCACACACACAGGTGCATGCACACAGTCCTTGTTCTACCCTCACATTCTTCCTCTAGGTCAGTGTTTCTCAACCTTGGCAACTTTAAGATGAGTGGGCTTCAACTCCCAGAATTCCCCAGCCAGCCATGAGAAGCCCACTCATCTTAAAGTTGCCAAGGTTGAGAAACACTGTTCTAGCCAGAAGAAGGAGAACAGTTCTCCAGACAGGAGGAGGTTAAGAATAATTGTTCCTGCAAGAAGGGACTTCGTGAGGGAGAGGGAGCAACCACTTTTCAGCTCCGCCAACACAAACTGCTTTTGGGAGAAACAGGGAGGCCGTGGGAAGGGGTCTCAATAGCTTTGTTATCTTTCAGTTTTATGAATTAAATTACTTGGATGAATTAAATCAAAAGGTCTACACGTGGGATCTTAACATGGATTAAAAACAACAAACTCCAGCTGATGCATTAGAACCAGTATGTCATAATGGTTAGGGTGCTTACTAGGATTGTCTCTGTGTGTGTGTCTTTGAATCAGTTTTTGACTCCTGGCGACTGCCTGGACAAGTCCCTGCAGTTTTCCTGGCAAAATTTCAGAAGTGGTTTGCCATTGCCTCCTTCCTACGGCTGAGAGAGAGTGACTGGCCCAAGGTCACCCGGCTGGCTTTGTGACTAAGGTGGGACTAGAACTCACAGCCTCCCAGTTTCTAGCTTGATGCCTTAACCACTTAACCAAACTGGCTCTGTCACTAGGACAGGGGAGATGCAAATTCAAATCCCTGCTCTGTTATGAAGCTCGCTTGATGACATAGGCCAGCCCCTCAGCCTAACCAGCCTTACACTCATCAGGATAAAACCAGAGAAGGAAGAATATATATGCTATCTTAAGCTCCTAAAGAAAGGATCAAAATGAAATGAAATGAATGAATTGGGCATTTCTCAAATGTGTGGCAAAGGGTTCGCCTCCCAAGCTTCAGGATGGGCACTCAGTCATGCTTAATTTCCCAGACCAAAAAATAAAAAATAAAATAAAAATCAAATATTGATATCAAGTGTACTTGGAAGTTGCATTCCTTGTTCTTGTTCTTCTACCAGATATTGGTTGTTGGGCATTGCTTTCCTTCAGACTTGAGAGAAAAGCATTTTTCCCTCCTTTTTATTATTTTTTCATGCCTTCTATGAACTCTGACTCTTAAAAGAACTCTAATGTTATCCTAACTGTAGTCAACCTATTCCAATAAAACACAATTTGTTTTAGTCAGGATTTGAATAAGCCACAGTAGCTGGCTTTACACATTATACTAACCTATAAATCTTGGTTTACAAACCACAATGGCTAGATTCACACCCTACATGTCCAGTCCAAACAAACCACATTATGGTTTAGTGGAATATGTGAACTCATGACTAATGCAGCAAGCAAATGCCTCCATATCATGCAACTAAGGAAAGCCTGACAGGAGTTGGTGTGTAGACTATACAGCAGAAATGTTCTCATTTTTGTATTGTCTAGAAGTAGGTCATCCATAAGCAAAGATGATTCCATTCTCTAGGAATATCATCAAGATGGGCTTACTTGTTCTCAATTTCCTCACTTCTGGGGTCTAAAAAAAATAAACCGTTAAAATCTCATAAAAAACAATAGTACTGTATAATTAATTTACACTGCCATTCCCATAATCCCATATTTATATTACCAGTTTACAGGGATACTCCATAGCGAACAATTAGTAGCGGTGATAGTAAGGACTTCTGATTAAAAGGACAAGGAATTTACCATTCAGGCAGAAAAAGAATCCCCCAAATATTAGCTTTTAGTATTTTTGTTGTTGTTTTGCCTCCTGTGGAATCTCCTGGCCTGCTGTTTCACTGAACATGTGGTTTTTTGGTTCCTATGGAAAAACTGTCCTTTCTACCACCTTTTCCTATGCCAGTAGTAGCCAGTCTTCTTCTGTCGGTGTTCCCACTTGTTAACTTATTCCACTCCTTTTGGGGTCTTCTGTGCTGCCAAATCCCCGTGGCTTCTCTCTGCCCTCACAAAGCTTGGCCTGTTCCCAGAATGAAGTAGACCATTACACGATCATGTCTTCTTATGCTCCATAACTTTATCAAGGTCATGGGTTGGGTCAGTACCTAGTTAAGCTAGAAATGAGGGCTGAGCATATGGCTAAATTAAATGTGACCCTTCACACAGTTGAGGATTCTCTGAATGACTGTGCTTGTTTTTAAAGTAAATCATAGGTGCAGGGCCCTGAAAATCCACAGGGTGGGGAGGAGAGAAATTCAGTCCCAATCCAGGCTGATGACCCCTCTGATTTGCACCAATGGTATATTTCTTTTTACTACAAATAGCAGAAATGGTTCAATACCTCCTTATTTCTATGCTAGTCTGAAAGCACTTTAAAAAAATTGCTAATCGTCTTTTTTTTTTTTTACAAAGTATTTAGTTTTCATTCTTTCTAACTAAATCAACAAAGTAAATTTCAGAATGTAGTGTGCCACCAAGAGAGGAAAGTGGTCACTAAAACAGTCATATAGAACTAAGCAAATACTAATTATAAATGATAAATTGTATAACCACCTTAAAACATTTACTGAAGACGATCCACTGAGCATCCTACTACTAAAAATGCCCACATTTTCAAAAACTTGGAAAGAGTAACAAGACAAAGCATTTTGTTGAAAAACATATGATCAGTTACAGCACTCAGTGAGAAGGGGGAGGGGCTTATGGGTTGCAATGTATTCTTTGGTCTTGTGCCTCCAATGCTCTCTCCTTCTGCATGCAGCTACAGCACAAATGCCTGAAGCAAGCCAAACCAGGTACCACTAGGACTGGTTAAAAAGTCACTATGGAAAATGAAAAAAAAGTCTTCGTGATCCAATTGACTTGATGCCACATAGGTGATTTATGGAATTAGTTCACCTGAGTGTAATCTAGGATGTATTGCTAGGGTAGACTTCAACATTAGGGGTTCAATGGGAACTACTTTAATGGGGGGTTTCCAGGGGGCTGTGGGTCAGGAGGAAATACAATCTCTCTCGGTACACTTTCTGCATCCTGCATATATTTCTCTCAGGATGACACTTCTGGGCTGGCTCTTGATGCAGGGAATAGCAAGCCACAAAGAATTACATATAATAAACATGTCACTAGCCAAGGTGCCACAAGTTTCCATTCAGTTTTAAGGAGTTTACTCTTCCAATTCTATGTGAACATAGGATTGCTACCTAATGACACAATGCCAGAATTTCATTTAAAACAAAAACAAAAACTTTTGGTATGACTTTGAGCAAACCGTCACAATTCAGCCTCAGATTTCATTTGTTGAGGAATAGTGCCGGACTCTCCTTGGTGGATGAAAACTAACAATATCATATCGCTAAACGGCAAAAGGATAAAGCCTGTTGGCAGTCATTACTAAAAAGAAGTTTTTGGGTGGAGGGAGGCATCTGGAAACCCTGTCCCATTGACCACTTTATGGGACTGCGGTGGCTGCAGGTGCCTCTGCACATATTTTTAGGTTTGGCATCAGCAGCAATGAAAATAGATTGGAAGCCAGCAAACTCAAATCATGTTGTAAAAACCAAACATTTTGAGTCATTCAACTTTATGTGGCCTCACCAGAAAGTCAGGGCATGGTAGAGAATACAGAAATCACCTCTGTCCACAAACCTTTACCTTGTCAACTCCCATAAAACTAGGAAAATATGAACGCAATGACGTTCACAACACAGTTGGCCTTCCTTGACGCACTTGGGATTTTAAGAGCCTTTTTCACAGAGAGGCGTCTTATCCAAAGCAAAAGTAGCACATTTCCCATCCCTCCTACCCATTAAAAAACAGCCACAACAGCGCGACACCCCAGTGCCTGAGCCGGGTGCCACACACCTGCCACCCTCGAACACACAACTAACTGAGCAGAAAGAAGCCGCCGGCAAGGGTCGCGCCTCCAGCGCTCTGGGGTGGGCGTGTCGTGTCGTTGCGGTGCAGCGTGGCTACCTTGGGAAGGAGGTCTTGGGAAGGAAGAGGTGGGAGGCGAGAGGAACATGACAGGTTAGTTAGAAGAGGGGAGGAGAAAATCGCCGCCGCCGCCGCAGCAACAGCAGCCGGATCAGGCCTGGAAGGGGCGGTGCCGCCGCCGAGCGCACGTAGCGGCTGCTTGGCCGCCGGCTTAGTAAGCAAGCAATCGCGGTCCGATACGGTGTCTTTTCTTGTCCGGCTGTCCGATGCTAATGCTGCGGGCACCACATCCGGGCCCCAGCGCCGGAGCGCTCATTCCCCAGCCCGATCGGGTGGACCTAGCTAGCTGCGGCATGGGTGAAGAGGCTGGCCAGGCTGAGGGTCCTCGGACGCGCAGAGCCTCCGGCCGCCGCGAATCAGCCTACAAAATCAGCCGTCGGAGTTCGTCCGAGCTTGGATTAAGGGGCTTCGACAGCAAAGACAGTGCCCCGGCTGTAGCCCCAGCTCCTGGTCCCGTGGATCTGGAGGTGATGGGGCCGCCCGCTGCAGCTTCAGAGAGTTCTCAGTCTCCGGGTCTCCACGTCGCTTCAGCCACGGGATCCGCGGGCAGCGAGAGTCCTCCCGAGGCCATCCCATCGCACCCTCTGCTCTCTCCCGCGGAGAGCCGGCACGATCGCGAACACTGGGAACAAGAGGAGAACGAAGAGGCTGAGACCCGGGCCGTGGCCACGTCCCCGGACGGTCGCTTTCTCAAGTTTGACATCGAGATTGGACGCGGCTCCTTCAAGACTGTCTACAAAGGGCTAGACACAGAGACCACCGTCGAGGTGGCTTGGTGCGAGCTGCAGGTTGGTAAACTGGGGGTCCTGCGGCGCGCGCGGCCACGTTTTCTGACGAGCCGGAGGTCCCGAGGACCTAGATAGGTAAAAAGTAGTGAGGTAGGCTGAGACCCCTGGAAATGGATTGGTTTGCAACAGAGCGGTGCAAAGCAATGGGAATATGGTGCGTTGGACTAAGGAAAAAGAGTGCCTCTGATCGCGCGTCGAGAGTATTTCCTGCAGGGACTGTAGCGAAGGGAAACGAAGGGAAGGCTGTCTAGGAAAGTATGGGGAGACAGTTTTTCTCACAAATTGGAACGGGAGGAATCATAGACTTATAGGGTTGGAAGGGACCTTGGAGGAGGGCAGCGCTGAATCCCTTTTCCTTGGTGAATATGGATTCAGTCTCTACAGTCTGGTACTGTAGCACCATTGTATTTAAAAAAAATCAAATGACAGTCATTTTACTGAGTTCTGGTTTGATCAAAGTCTGAAGCATTTACATCCTTGTTTTTTCCATGAAGTATTTGCAGATCATGTATTTGACTACTGCACCTAACACATTCATTTTTCTGTCACTTCTAAGTCTGGTACTTCTGGTTCTTCAATATACTTTCTTATTAGCTCTTTCACAAACTCAAACAGGGGCAGGTTCATTCAATTTTCTCCCATTTTCAAGGAAAAGGTGCATTGAAAATGTAGTTGTGTTTAGTAGTAGTGAAAAATTAATCTTTAGGCCAGTCTTGAAAACCTTAAGCCAAGACAGGATCAAAATGAAATAATTTTGTTAGATAGATAACAATGCTGCCTCTGACACGTTGTTCTCTAAAGGAGTGTTTGGAGAATTAGGGAAGATGAATAGATGATCCGTTTGGGAAACAGAAGAAACTTTCTGAGACATAAACGGGAATAAAGGTGGGAGCTACGTACAATTGAACCAAGAAGAGGTGGTGATGGAGTGTCTGTAGCACTGTCTTGAAGATGACAGTAAGTAGGCCTGTTTGGCTAGATCTGAGTAAGGTAAGGAAGGAAGACCCCAACTTCACATCTGAGAATTATTTGTTGAACTTTGTTATGTATCCTGGAAGAAAAGTATCAGTGAGCACACTCCTGCAGTATTGTTGTTACTACTGTATTATTTTTGTGGTTAGTTCAGCCATTGTTGCTGGGTTGTAGTTGTCTTAAGATAATCTATTTAAGACTATTTTTGTCTTAAAAAATAGTATATATATATAAGTCTTGTTTTACATATATCATTATTTCTTTATTTGTTCAATCATTCAATTTTATAAAGCTGTTTCTCCCAAAGGAGCCCATGAGTACAATAAAAACAACAAACAATACAAATGCCAGTCCTAAAAGTAAACTAAGATAGAAAAATTAAAACAGCATTCTATTTTTTTTTAAAAAGCCCCCAAATTTACTGGAGAAATTGTTATCCTATAAATGCTGATGCATAAAAATATAGTGATATAGTGAATATAGGTGATGTTTTAATTATATTGGTTGTTATTAACAGACCTTTGAACATAAATACTTTAAAGGGTTGATGTTTTGAACAACATTTCCCAGAATTTCTATCCATTGGCCATGCTGGCTGGATTTGATAGGAGCTGTAATCCAAACAACATGAAGAATATTAGGTAATTTATCTCTAAGAGAAAAAAAATGATATGATAAGAGCCATCTTTGCCATCTCCCTCCAGGTATGAGGAAGAGGCAGGGAAGTGGTGTAGTCAAATCAAAAGGACCCACAACTTGGGTCCAGTTGTAGAAGTATGTACCCGGAAGTCTGACTTGGAGACTTCCTTCTTCAATCTAAGATACAAGGTTTATTTTTCAATATTGAGGGAATGATCTTCAGTCTGGACTCATGCAGTCACATTTTTTCAGAACTTAGCCTGGGTTTCCACCCAGATTCCAAGAATGATGTCTGTCTGACACAAACTGATCTTTCTTTGAGTATGACTTCCAGTAACTCCTGCAGGATGAATTGGAGTAAAAGTATTTATTGGCAAAACTGCCTTTCCCCATGGATTGCCATAGATGGGCAGTATAAAAAGGTGGCAATTACCCCTGCTTTGCCACAACATCAAGGTTAGTTTTTCATCTCTAGGACTTGGCATGGTAGGGTCAGGGAAAGTGCTGGGCTGGCAGCTGTTTTTCTTCTTGCTTTGTTGCCAGAGGGATTAATTCATCAGAGTTCAATGTGACTGCTTGGCAAGTCATGTGCCAAAAAGGTATGGAAACAAGCATATCCCCATAAGCATCTGGACGTAAATGTTCATGGGTGCGTTTATGGCTGGGACATGTATAAGAATGGGGGCAGCTTGTTTTATGTGTTCTAAGAATAGTAAAAAATGTTTCACATTTTAGAAAAATAATTAAGAGAATGTGATAAAAATGTTTTTCTGAGGATAGATAGTAGTAGATCTTAGCGAGAAAGTCTTGGAACAAGAGAGGGCCAAAGTACTTACTTTTTCAGGCATTAGACTAGCTCTTTAAAGGACTTTGTCTAATTTTTGTTACCTTCGTTTAAAACAACATTTTACTTGATTAAGTGTTCTTGGAAAGCTTCTGTGCTTAGTATTATAAGTGATGTACACAGAGTGTTTTTTTTTAAACGTAATTTCTATGTTCTATCCATAAAGTCCAACACAGGAATTCAATTAAATATTGTGTCTTCCATATTTTAGTTTTCAGGGTGTTCTCCAAGGTCAGATTATTATTTAAAACAGATTTATCCACTAGTTTGGGTAATAAACTCCAGTAGCAAATCCCAGTTAGGTTTACTACAACTTCCATCATCTACAGCCAGCAGTGGTTATACTGAATGGCAGCGGCTGTAGTCCATCAAGTCTAGACAGCAACCAGGATAAGAAAGATTGATGTGGCTAATTGGATAAGAGAACTGCAACTAAAGAACAAACAAGTACAAATTTAAAAGTCAGCCTTTACCTCTCTCTTTTCCCTTCTGCTGCCTTCTGACTTCTTAGCAAACATTCTTCTAGCCCCCAAATTCTTGCCTGCCCAATTCTTGGCAAGCGAATATAACTTTCACTGAGAAGAGTTTCTCTTACATCACCCTCAATTTTCTTTAATTTCTTCTTCAGCCCCATGTTCTGTCTTCCCTTCAGACTTCTCTCTCCAGTTATGATTCCTCAGGTCCCTGCTCCTTAGCTTAGCCACTTTGGGCACCTTTCCCATTTCCTCTTTGCTCTCTAGAATGCATTGTTGCTCCACTGCTCTGTATTCAGTCTTTCTGTCTGCTTAAGGACATTTCACTTTTCTTGCTTTCCAAAAGAACACAACCTCTCCTGTTTCTTCTTTCTGTGACTTTTTCCTTCTCTAGAAAAAGCTGTAACACACACACACACACACACACACACACACACACGCTTCTTCTCTCGTTGTGCCCTGAAGGGGGTTGTTTGTGAGCATTCTGTTCCCCAAAAGTTCACCCAGTGGGCAATGACGGGTATTAATGTTTTTGTGGTCTCAACCAGCATTGCTATAAGTAGCTCTCGGCATAAGGACTCTTTGTCAGCATCCTCCACTTTTAAGTGTCTGGAAAATTACACCGTATCTAGGAATTTTATTTCTACATTCAATCCATTATTGTGGAATCAGATATGGAATATCAGAGAGAAAGATCTGTGCTATACTCTCAGGTTGAGAATGTAGGAAATTACACTCAGTGGGCAAAAATTTTATTTTACAGTGAATCTGTCTTTTTGCATAGCCTACATGGTGAGATAATGATTCTTTCTTTGGGTGAAGACCTCAGTGTTTCTAAACTATTTGGCTGAGGACAAGAGGAAATTGGGTAAGATATGCCAGAATGAAACATGTTGCATAGTCAAACAAAAAATGAACATGACTGGTCACACAATAGGTTGTGTCACTGGGCTATGGCTAAACCTATTATTCTTAGAAGGCGTTCATTCCTTAGGTTACTGGGTTTAACTAAGACTAAATTCTGTACTTGCCTTTGAATATTAATTTGCATTTCATTGATCTCAGTGAGGACCCATATTTGACCCTAACCCATGTTGAAGAGATACTTGTTCACTTTCCTTATGAGTAGAGGAGGGTCATCATGGACAAATGGATGCTAATGATTGCAGATATAAGTATAATATAGAGGATGATCATCTCCCCTTGGGAAGGATTCTCCAGATAACCCCACTTCACCTGCTCTAGAGAAGGAAATGCATATTTTGCAGAAGGAGGAGATGAATCTATCTCAGTTGAGATCCAAACATAGTCATTTCTTCTTTTGGTACTTTATTGTTGCTGCTGGATGAAGATCACTATAATTCTCAATCTCAACATTTTAATTTTACTTCTGTAATAATTTCTCCTAAGAGTCCTAAATGAATTGTTTTGTCCACAATTTCCTAAGTCTATAAAGAAGATTGGTTTAAGTCCATGGACAAAGAATGCTTATTTCCACAACTCCATAATAGAGTGTCATATATAAAAAATTCCCCTCTCACCCCTATGGGTGGTATGTGTCTTCCTCAATCTCAGGTCCTCTACCAGAGGCCTGGGAGTTTGAGGGTTCTGCGCAGTATCTTAGCTGTTCCTAGCACTGCACTCTTCTGCACAGAGAGCTCTGATATTGTTCCTGGGATCTGTTGGAGCCATTCTCCCAGCTTAGGAGTCATGGCCCCGAGTGCTCCTACCACCACTGGGACCACTTTGGCCTTTACTTTCCACATCCTCTCGATTTCTTCCTTCAGGCCCTGGTACTTCTCCAGCTTCTCATGCTCCTTCTTCCTGATGTTGCTGTCACTTGGCACTGCTACATCTATCACTACCGCTGTCTTCTGGTCTTTGTCTACTACCACAATGTCTGGTTGATTAGCCAGTACCTGCCTGTCCGTTTGGATCTGGAAGTCCCACAGGATCTTAGCCCTGTTATTCTCCACGACCTTCTGTGGAATCTCCCATCTGGACTTGGGGGGGTCTAGCCCATACGCTGTGCAGATGTTCCTGTACACAATGCCAGCTACTTGGTTGTGCCGTTCAGTGCATGCTGTTCCTGCCTGCATCTTACACCCTGCCACTATGGGTTGGACTGTCTCTGAGGCCTCTTTGCACAATCTGCACCTTGGATCCTGTCTAGTGTGGAAGACCCCTGCTTCTATGGATCTGGTGCTTAGTGCCTGTTCTTGTGCTGCTATGATCAGTGCCTCAGTGCTGTCTTTTAGTCCGGCCCTTTCCAGCCACTGATAGGATTTCCCAGTGTCAGCCACCTCAGCTATCTGTCAATGGTACATCCCATGCAGGGGCTTGTCTTGCCATGCCACTTCCTCTGCTTGAACCTCCTGCCTTGTCTGCTGCTGCCTGAGGCATTCTCTCAGCAGCTCATCTTTGGGTGCCATCTTACTGATGTACTCCTGGATACTCCGGGTTTCATCCAGGACAGTGGCTTTGACAGTCATCAGACCCCGCCCGCCCTCTTTGTGCCTGGTGTACAGTCTCTGGGTGTTGGACTTGGGGTGGAAACCTCCGTACATTGTGAGGAGCTTCCAGGTCTTCACATCAGCAGCCTCCATGTCTTCCTTTGGCCAGCTCACTATACCGGCAGGGTATCTGATGACTGGCAGGGCATACATGTTGATGGCATGGATCTTGTTCTTCCCATTGAGCTGGCTCTTCAGGACCTGTCTTATCCTTTGGTGGTACTTGGATGTTGCTGTCTTTCTTCCCTTCTCCTCATGGTTCCCATGTGACTGTGGGACACCAAGGTATTTATAGCTGGTCTCTATGTCTGCTATGTGGTCCACTGGTAGTTCCACTCCATCGGTCTTAACTACCTTCCCTCTCTTTACTATCATCCTGCCACACTTCTCCAGTCCGAATGACATCCCAATGTCCTCACTGTAGATCCGTGTCAGGTGGATCAGTGAGTTGATGTCTCGTTCACTCTTAGCATACAGCTTGATGTCATCCATGTAGAGGAGGTGGCTGATGGTGACTCCACTCTTGAACTTGTACCCATATCCAGACCTTGTGATTATTTGGATGAGGGGGTTTAAGCCTATGCAGAACAGCAGTGGGGACAGTGCATCACCTTGGTATATGCCGCACTTGATGGCCACTTGTGTGAGCTGTCTTGAGTTCACTTCCAGTGTTGTCTTCCACAGTCCCATTGAGTGCTTGAGGAAGATCCTTAGTGTCCTGTTGACTTTGAATAGTGCCAGGCATTCACAGATCCATGTGTGCGGCATTGAGTCATAGGCTTTCCTGTAGTCAATCCAGGCTGTGCTCAGATTGGTCTGCCTAGACCTTGAGTCTTGGGCGACTGCCCTATCTATGAGTAACTGGTGTTTTGAGCCTCTGGTGTTGTTCCAAATGCCCTTCTGAGCTGTGCTCATGTACTGGCCCATATGGCCATGTAGCTTGGCAGCTATGATGCCTGATAGAACTTTCCATGTTGTGGGGAGGCAGGTTATTGGCTGGTAGTTGGATGGTGCTGTTCCTTTGTGAGGGTCTTTCATGATCAGCACTGTCCTTCCTTGTGTTAGCCAGTCTGGGTGGGAGCCTGCTGCTAGCAGTTGGTTCATCTGTGCTGCTAGGCGTTCATGCACTGCTGTTAGTTTCTTTAGCCAGTAGGTGTGGATCATGTCCGGGCCAGATGTTGTCCAGCTTTTCATGTTCTTGACCCGCTGTTGGATGTCTGCTACTGTGATGGTGACTGGTTCCTGTTCTGGGAGATTGCTGTGGTCTGCTTTCAGGTCCTGCAGCCACTTTGCACTGGTGTTATGCGTCTTCTCTTTCTCCCATATGTTCTTCCAGTACTGTTCAGTTTCCGCTGCTGGTGGCTCAGCTGCTATTCTGTGGTTGCACTGCAGTTGGGAGTACACTTTGGATGGTTCTTTGGAGAACAGGGCGTTTATCTTCTTGGCCTCTGCTTCTCTAGTGTATCTCCTTAGCCTGGTAGCCAGTGCTGTGAGCCTTTGTTTAGCAGTCTCTAGGGCTTCAGATGGAGTCAGGCCCATGTATTTTTTCAGTAGCTGAGTCTTATCCTTAATCTCCACACCCTTCTGTAGTTCAACCAGCTGACTGACTTCTCTCCGAGTTGCCTTGATCTTAGCCTCCAATCTCATTTTCCAGGGTGGGTATGTACTGCTGTTCTTCTTGATCGTGTAGCCAAGCATTTCCAGGATTACAGCGGCTGTAGCATATACCAATTCATTGGTTATGGTGGTAGTAGGGATTGTCTGGAGGGCTCTGTTGGCATCTTCTAGCATACTATCTGATGGTACTTCTCCACTGAGCCTTGGTAATCGGACTCGAGGGTTGACTGTAGCTAGTTTATCCATGATCTTATGCCTCATATCAGCTGCTGTGCTCTGTAATGGAAGGGGAGCAGTGACATTCCAGGTTCAGGTGTTGGCTGCACATCTGCTTGTTCTTCCAGGTCTGCTTGAGTCCGGGTTGTAATGTGGAGTTGGTCTATCTCAAGTTGTGAGAGCAGCTTCCTCTTCACTATGTTGAAGCGCTGGGTAACTAGTTGTTTCTCAGTTAGTGTGGATGTAGGCCTTCTGTCTATCCATAGTTCCCTCATACGTTTCATATATCCCCTCTCATTAGGTCTGCTGTTGTAGTAGCATTCCATCATTTCCAAGTTCTCTTGTCTCGTCCATGTATGGTTTGTTCCAGTAGCCCACTTAACATCAGATTGTCCTGGTTCCCCAACATCTGACGCGGACCTTGTTAATCCGGGCGACGTCCGAGCCAGCATGACTCTCTTAGTTCGTGTCACTCTCATATTTTGAGGTAGGCAGGTGAAGCGTTAGGGGGTCTTTGCCCAAGGACCCCTACTGGTAAGGTAGGTACCAGCCGGGATTTGAACCCCGGTCTCCTGCATCAAAGGCGGTGTTCTAACCACTACGCTATCCAGCCGCTCTAATGGAGTGTCATATATTTTTTTTTTCAAACACACACATACATACACACACACTGTATATATGTGTGTGTGTGTGTGTGTATTTTATTCACCAAATGCATGGCAATAATTGCTTCTACTCCCTTCTGTTTTTGCAATAATATCTTTCTTTATATTCATGATTGATTGATCATAGCTCCCTCTAAAACCAGGCCTTTGCATTATTTCAGTACAACTCTTTTAAATCATTCAGGCCTTTGTGCAAACTGTATCAAATCTGATATCACATAGACCAGGTGCATCCAGTTCATTAGAGCAATGATAGATTTCAGACATGTTCTATTATAGCAAATGTGCTTGCAGCTTTTGCTGAAGCAGATTCTTGGTTGTCCTCTCTACGGGAATGTTCAAAGGTTCTTGAATCTGAAGGCAGCTGCAATAAAAGTCTCATTAAAACTTAGATTATTTGAGGATTTGCTACAGTAGTCTTTATTTCTCTCTGTCTAAAATGACAGTTCAACTCTTCCATATTTACCTCCTGTTACTATTATTCCTGTCTTTCTAGAGAGACAAGATTCAAACAAATATTACCTTTCTCTATAAACTTGTTTTCCAAATTCTTTTTAGTATCTGTTTAAATCAAGTTCTTCTGGTTCAGCATAACTGAGATTGATTATATTTATTGCAATGTGCTGTACATGAGACTGCCTCTGAAAACTAACCAGAAGTTAGAATGCAACAGTCTGAATTGCTGGCAGGTGTTAACTACTGGGAGTATATTATACCAATGATCACTGGTTGCCGGTAAGCTTATGAATGGAGTTCTAAATGCTGGTTTTGATCTATAAAACCAAAAGGTTTGGTACCAAGGTACCTTATAGACTATCTCCTCCAAACAGAACCAACACATCCAGTACATATATCACAGGAAAAGCTTCTAGTAATCTCACCTTTAAGGAAACCAAGGGGATCAAGGCAAGGAGATTGTGCTTTTCAGTTATAGTACCAACACCGTGGAAGAACTTCTCTGTAGATTAGCCCCCATCTTCATGGCCTTTCCGAAAGTAGTTAAGACTGAATTATTCTGAAGGGAGTTTCAGATTTGAATGTCATTGACTGTTGTGTTATTGAATGATGGGCTTTGCATTGCTTTAAGAATGTTGCATTTTGATATATCAACTTATGGAGAGCCACGTTTAGTGTAGAGGTTAAGGCACTAGGCTAGAAACCAGGAGACTCTGAGTTCTAGTCCTGCCTTGGGCATACACCAGTTGGGTGATCTTGGGCCAGTCCTTCTCTTTCAGCCCGAGGAAGCAGGCAACAGCAAACCATTTCGAAATCTTGCCAAGAAAGCTGCAGGGACCAGTCCAGGCAGTCACCAGGCATCAACACTGACTCAAAGGCACAAAAAAATAGTATGACAGGCTAAGGGTATTGTCACTGTTTTTGTAATGTTTCTATTTCTTCTACAGTGGATGTTGTAATGTTTACTTTTACTGTGGATGTTTGATCTGTATTTATTATGATGATGTTGTTATGCTGTGTTTTTAACTGTTATTAGCTGCCCGGAGTCATGATATATAAGCAGCCATACAGACTGAAACAAACAAGCAAACACATATTTATTGTATATGTACTGTAAATATTTTAGCTGTTGTAACCTGCTATGTCATAAAGAAATTGGCGGAATACAAATTTGATAAATAAATAAAAATAACGATATTGTAGTTCAGTGAGCCTCAGTAGCTTGTTTTAATCTTGGTCACAGTTTAGCAATAAAAATGTATAGAAAATGATTGTATCATATAAGTTTTAAGTGATACAGTTGAGACCAGTATCACTAAAATTAAGAGAGGTTGCCAAGACCATTATGAGATATGAATCTGTTTCAGGTAAACTGCATCTGCGCAAACACAGATTTGTAACATCTTGAAATCTAACTCATTTATTGTGGCACATTTTAACAGCCATGTACTTGACTGAGTCCTTAAAGAATAGAATTAAATTTACTGTAAATTGGTTAAGCAATTCCATTCCATCTGGGTTTTTTTTTTTAATTGAAGAATTATCACTTTTAGATCAGCAAAACATTGCTCAGAGAATATGAAATCTCTCCCCACTGGGTTCTGAATTCTGCTAGTTTTTATGTATACTCATGTCAGCTTACTGTTTGTACCTGAAAGAAATGTAGATTTTTCTGCAAATAGTGAACCTTTGAAATGGGGGAGTTGTCAGATTTTTTGAGAGTGTGGTAATGGAGACCAATGGGTTTTTTTCTCTCTCTCTCTCTCTGATCTGCCTTTTTGTGATGGTTTATCTTAAATTCAGGATTATCATCTTTTGGAGAAAATGTACAATTCTTTTGGCTTTGAGATTGATTTATTTTTCCTCGGTGGATAGCAAAAAGCTAGGTGGTAATGTTAATCCATTAGACAGTAAGCAAGTAAAGGAGCCCATGATGGTGTGATTGATGTCCAAAGAGTGGAGATACCTTGTTTGAGATTCTGGAATCCACTTATTGTTTCTGCTTAGTAACTCTCTGCCTTCGGCTGTTATTCCTTTCTATCAAGTCCAAGAATGTACCCCAGAACATGAATTCTCATTTCTTGTTACGTCCAGAAAAGTGAATAACTTTGTTCTATGCCTTCTGTATGTCCAATTTGGATTTTTTAAAATCCAGGCAGGGTTGCATCCACCTTATTTAGGATTAACAAACAATGAGCTTTGTTTCACACTTTGGAACTCATTGCTGTCTAGGTCTACCTCACTTTCCTGAGACGTAGAGTCACAGCTGGATCAAGTCCTTATCTGCAAATGAGGTAACTGTCCTTGAAGTCATTAGAGTGGGCAGATAGTGCTCTAGCTGGGTACAGGACAAGAACACCTTAAACTGATAGCTTTATTTTGTACCTATGTGCAGAAACTGAATGGACTTTGATGATTTCTCCCACATTCTATTCTTACTGATCTAGATCTGTTAGACAGATGGCAAGGGCTTTGATGATTGTATTCCGGGTAGAACATAAATCTTTATATCTATGAAGCAGATGTATTACAGGTATTGAAATTGTTTCTGGGAATCTGCATCCTTTTGGGGTACTTTATATTCTTTGCCATTTATAATTTGACCTCTAAGAATAAAGGGAATGCTTGTCAGTGGTAAGAACGCATTTTTCCTGGGAAGACATTAGGATGTGGGCTGGATAACAGGCAGTGTTCTGAAAAGGCAGATGCTGCGACTCAGTCCTGTGTGAAAGTGACATACTATAACCTTGAAGCCTTTTTTTTTTCACTTGACTTCAGGAATGTGAAATTGATGATAATTTACTCAGTGCTGAAAAAAAACCCTCTGCATATTCTCAAAATTAGCAGTGGTCTCTTTCTCATAACTGAGTTAAAATGCTATCCACAGATCCTTCAGCCAGAAGAAAACTATAGCGGCATAACATTGGCTGCTCTCACTGGAATAGTGCTGGAATAGGGCAAGTTTTGACAGATGACTAAACCTGTTGGTCTGGTTTGGTGAAAGTTTTGGTTCAAGATTTTTGTGCAGGTGTGATCCCTGGGCTTCTTTTGAACCCAGGATTAGCTGTAATGCTATTCTGGAATAGAGTTAAACCCCTGCACAAAATACTTGCCCTCAAGCAAAGCTGGTCAGAGGCTTTTTGGAACAAGATTCCATTTAATTGGTAAATGATTGATTGGATGGATATCCTGATAGGCTGCCTTTCAGTGTAAGACTCTCAGAACGTCTTGGGGTGTAGAAGCATGAAAAGCAACGATACAGAAAGATTGATATGTCAGAATGTCCTTCCCTCAGTTGCCTTACAGATGTATTGGGGCTGCAATTCCTAGCCGGCTTAAGGGTATATGACACCCCTAGGCCACATTGACTGATGGCACCACTTCCCGCTGATGCAAAGATTTGCATTTTTAGAATGATTCAGAAGGAGGGGAGGCACTGAGGCCTCCTAAGCTTTGGTGCCCTAGGCCAGTAGGCTACTCGGCCTTAGCCTAAAGCTGGCCCTGATTTCACTAACATAATTGTAGGAGGCTAAGGAGTCGAATATGGGCCGTAGGCCATGAGTCATCTCCAGTGATGCTCTTCAGTTTGCAGATGCTTTGCAGGAAGCCAACTAAAAATAAGATTTTTAGACCAAGATTTGCAATATCTTCTCATTCTTGCTCTCTCTCGTTCTCTTTCTTTCACTTAAAGCAGTTCTTGTACTGGGGAGGAGCCTCTTGTACAAACACAGGCTTTTCTGTCACTTGTTCTTTTTTTAAAAAAAGTTCTGTTCTGTCCTATTTTTTTCCTTGCAGTTGTTCATTATGTTGCCTATTAAAATACCTGTGGTCAGCAAACCACAAACCTGAGCTGTTGGTACCCAGACTCTTCATCCCAAATGTGCTGTCTGGGTCTATTTCTGGTTTCCAAATGTGAGATTCAAGCAACAATTTTATGGCTGCCTTCTTTTGTGGGGTGGGTGAAGAATAGAGAAGAGAAGTAGTGAGGAAAGCGGGAGTAGATAAATATTTACTGAAAGTTACTATTTTCTTGCAAATATTAAAGGGAAGAATTGGGTGCTTCTGTGGTCCCAAAGAAAGGGGAATAAACTCGAGACTGTGGGATCAGAATCAGTAGGATTCAATAAATAAACTCATAAATGCAAACATTACTATTTTGGGTGCCATTATGTTAAAGAAGAGTTGTAATTATTCCTATGTGCTTAAGTTGCCAGACTTTTTCAGTTACTGGATGTTTTGGTAGGATGGGTGATTTGCACATCAGCCCCTGTGTTATTTAATTTTGATTTATATGCTTTGTACCTTAGACAAATTAAGACTGATAATACTAAACCAATAAATAAATAATATTGTAGACGTATATTTTTCTTCCTCACAACTTGTTTAATTCTAATCAAGTACGTGCCTGGGAAAGAAAGCTTTTGTGAAACATTTAGAGCAGTGTTGTCCAAACTTGGCCACTTTAAGATGAGTGGACTTCAACTCCCAGAATTCCCCAGCCAGCCACTTAAGTAGTACACAACACTGATTTAGAGAGTAGTATTTCCAAGAAATAAGGAAAAATGTCAGGAGTGACTCTGTGCTTCCTTAATGACATGGGAAAAGAGGGTGCCAACACCAGTGTATTATGTAAAATGCCAGTGTATTAATAAATTCATTCTTTGCAATATAATTTGTATGTCACCAATTCCCAGTCTCTATTATACCAAATGTTCTGGTTGCATCTCCTTTCTTTAACTGCAGCTGCTCTGCTTATGGTTCTTCTTCAATTTTAGCGATGACATCACCTCAACTATGAGATTCCTAGATAGTGTGAATGGGTAGTGTGAATGGGCAGTGGCTGATCCTAAAGTGAGAGAAGGGGGATCTCATAACCTGGAAAAACTGCCCTTACCAAACCAAGGTTTTGTGGAATGGGAAGAAAGGTCAGTGTATGTGCAGGGACAATTTTCTTTATAAATCAGTTATATCAGATATGAAGACTCCAACTAGGGTAAATCTGGCATTCAGAGTAGCTTTAAAGCTGAGACAGGGTGAGTGTGTGGACTAGAAGCTAACCTATGAGTAAATCCCCATTAATTTCATTTGCCCCCTTTGAATCTTCACTGGTCTTTATTACAAAAACTGTATCTTGGCTTAAGAGAATCTAGTTAGAGAGGAACGCTGCAAGATGCAGTGTGGGTATGTGTAAATGTTGAAGGTATCATTGCAAGGAGGTAGCTTTTCTGGGCCTGGCATTCTTAATCCTGTCTAAGGATGACTGATAACCCTCTTCAAACTTGGTCCGTATCACATTACCTAAGGCTGCAGCAAAGGCCTGGAACAGTATCAGCTGAGTGTCAGCTCTCCAGGCAGCTGTTGTTTGAACCCAGTGCCCTACCTCTTGTCTTAAGATTTGCAGGGCTATGCTGTGGTCCCCTGCCTCTAAAAAGGAATCCTTGGACTGGCTGGCTTTCCTGTGCTGAGAAGTAGATGGCAAGCTTGCAAGGAAGGGAGAAGCAAGAAGTAGAGCCCCTAAGCATCCATTTGCTGCGTGGATAGCGAACTGGATCACTTTCTCAATAATAATAATAATAATTGCTGTTGAGAGTCAGGCAACATACAAGTTTAATAAATAATAATAATAGTAATAACTTGCATGTTTCCTGACTCTCAACCACTCTGGGCTGCTCACAGCAATCAAACAAAGAAATTACAATAACTCCCATTTGTCAAATTGCATGTCTCAGCCTTCATTCTACCAGTTTGTAATTTGGGGTAAGTCAGTTTAGACTACCAATATTTCTACAAAAACTAATAGTTATCAAACAATGAGAAGTGACACTAGTCCCTTGAGCTGGGGATGCCTCCTGGGGCCGGAACAGATGATTGCAGCTTAGTGAATCCTGCCTTGTTAATGAGAACAAGTCGTTGAAAGCTCGTGTATGTATTATACTGTCTAAGTGATTGATCAGGCAGCAAACGATTTGCCGTGAATCTGATTTTGGGAGGGCATCTCTTTCAGTGTGACCCTTTCCCTTGCCTCACATCTCATTGAGGTAACCTGAGAAGCTGGTTTATAGTTGCCAAGGGGTCATCTCCTGGCAGCTCCATTCAGCCTTCCTACAACTGCCCCAGAACACGTACCCTCCTGAACTGAGAGACCTCAGCATTTTGTTGGCTTCTAAGAAGGCTTTGAAACATGCTTTTAACCATTGATTTTAATTATTTTTAACTGATGTCAGTAATTGTTTTAAACTTCTTTGGTTGAATTTTGATTTTATGTTTTATTATAAACTGCTAAGCTATCTTGTGAGCTGGCAATCTAGTAAGTTTTAACTTTGCGCAGCAGCAACCAGTGCCTTTGTGAGGCTGGTGCCATAACTTTAGAGAGGCACTGGACATTTTCAGAGAAGCCAGGTGATGTCTGTGGTAGAGGACTTGGTGTTGACAATCCCTTCTTTCTTCAGGATAGGAATCAGTCATAGGGAAGGTGTTTCTAGGGAGGCAGAGTTGCTTGCACACCTCCCTTCTAAAGGACCAGCTACACTGAAATGGGTCTGTCTAGGCTTAGGGAGGACAGATCTCAAGAATTTGAATGATTTCAGAAAACAGGGTTTCTTTCTTTAAATAAGATAAATCATAATCTCATATAATATACTATATGTTGTCAAGTTGTACAGGCATGTGATATTACAGTAATTCATTTTCTTTTTAAATTTTCACTCCTTATGCCTCTAAGATTAGGTGGCACAGCTTCCAAATTAGACAGGCTTGCTTCTAGAAAAAGATAAAAATCCATAAAGCTAATTTGGCTTTTTTTGGTCCTATTTTTGTACCAGCAAATTCTTAAGTAGTACAGAAATTCATACATTTAGTGTGCATTTTTATACTGACTTTTCCAAATATATGAATTTTTTCAAGAACTTTTCTCTAGTTCACTTTTAATGTTTTCACAGCATATATGATTTTGCAGTGATAGTCCTAATGTGCCCACTTTTGTAAGTATTTTTGTTGGTCTGGAAATAATAATGTCATGGTGCATTATCTATTGGTTCAGGAAATTAGGCAAATTCACAATAAGATATCATCTAAACTAATTTCTCCCATTTCTAATTGTTTTCAAGCTGGCTTGGATCCTGGCATTTCCTTTTTTAGAGCTTATTTAGAAAGCACAATCCTGAGATGTAGATGGGGGCTCCCGTACTGCAATAGGCCATAATGTGATTTAGGCTTGGTATGTTATAAGAATCCAGCCACGATGCTTTGTAACCCATTTTTTATGGCTCAATGTGTAGTGTAAACCTAGCTAGTTGTGCCTTATTTAACAAACCATAGTTAAATATATCCTGGCTTTGTGTGATACATAAACACAATTAATATGTAGATTCTGTATCTCCACATTGATGTGCGGACGCAGAATCACATTTGCCACAGCACCATAGAAGTGCTATCATAGAAGCTAATGCTTCTCAATGAGGGAATGAGGCTTCTATGGAACAGTTCCACCTCCATGAAAATTACAGGCATGGTTTTTGCTCTAGACGTTCTTTCGTTTATAAAATTGTTCTGGCTCTGGGTTTCTTCCTCTGGCCCCTCCTGAGCTACATACAATGAAGCTTTCACAGTGGCTGATGGCACACAGCTGTGTTTGTAGCAAAGCTTCATAAACACCCCAAAGTATAAAAATATGATCCACCTCCAGCCCCACCACAGAGGTCCTGGCCAATGGGGAGGTGAGGCGGTTCCTGCCGGCACAGGGAGGAAGTGTGGTCTAACAGGTGGGCACAGGGCCATCGCAGCACCATCCCCCTGGCAAAACTGCTACTTTTTAACATGTTTCATCTGTTTCCCTGCTGTTTCTCTTCCAAATATGCTCACTTGGGATATGGAGGAGGGCAGGCATGAACCGCTATGTGTTTTTTCTGGGACTTTGGTTCTTCTCTCTCTCCCTCATGCAAACCCACACACACATGCACACTGAGGAAATTCTTAACACAGTCATCTTCTCCAGCCCAAATGTCACCTCTGTTCCAGCACTGAGTGGATGGAACAGAGAACTTGGTGGCAGCAGCAGTTCTGGCGCTTAGCCAACTGGGGTCCAATTCTGATTTGGCAAGAAAAAGAGCTGGATTACTGCCATTCCCTTGCAGCTTACCTAGCTGTCTAGTTCCCCCCTCCCCTCCTGCACCCTTTTCAAAGGCAATCCGGCCATAGCACACGGGGAGACAGCTATTAGAACAGGCTGCATGAGTGAGGAAGACTGTGATCTTCTAACTATCCAATCCATATCCTTCATAGAGGGGATCTCCTTTTCTGCAGCTGTAAAATGAACCTGGGAAACCAGGATTATTAAATCTCGCTCTAGACTTCTCTCTCTTCCCAAGAGCTGCAAAATGAGCCCAGGACTCCTGGCTTTTTACGTTTTCTTCTCTCTCTCTCAGCCTACGTCCTCCTTCTTGATCTTGGTTCTCTGCCGGGAGTCAGGACTGAGAGAGATGAGCATCCATATGGGGAGTTTGGTGCTTGTGCTATGAATTTTGGGGATGGCAGTCAAAGAGGTCACAAAGGACTTTCTGATGATTCCGTTTTGCTCTCTAACTGTAAAAACCTGCTTTCATCGCATTGGCCACTGATATTTGTGCAGATGAACTTTGAGCAAGGAAATTTGCAAAGTGTCCCTCCAGCTGTTCTCTTCTACAAGAGAGAGCCTGGATTAATTAATGTACCGTGCTGTGGTGGAGACTGAAAAGGCAATAAAATATCAAGTGATTATTGGCTCTGCTGGACTTTGTACTTTTTCCTGGTTTTTATGTTTGAAATAAGTATTGCCTCAGGGACCACCAGCTTGTAATCTGATTCTGGTTTAGACTGGATAGTACCAGATTTCAGCAGGCTGGATTCCTCTCCTACCTAACATGGTCTTTTGAAATGGATTTCAAATATCTGGCATAGGCAGACTGACTGGACTGTTACAGGAGGAACCCTACCCTGAAGTACCCTGCTGCTTGCAAAAAGCGTATGGCACACATTCCACCTCTCCAAAGCACCTGAATCTCCTAAATCAGTCTCATTTTGGATCCTGGCCTCACCCTTTTCATAGTAGAGTCTTCAATATGCCACAGAATGCCTGGCCTGACCCTTGAGTTGACAGAAGTTGCGCAACCCTGACATAAAGGAACGTTCATAAATTCAACCCCTCATTTATCATCATCAGTTCTAATTATACCTCACACTGCATAAGTCGATCAGGTCTAATTCTTCACTTTGCCCTCCTATTTTCTTCTTAATTTATGCTCCATGTGGCCCATGAATTGGGTAGGGTTCTGTCTGGTATTTCTTCTGTAGGTGGTGATGAGGTATGATGGGGTTAAAACTGAAGTAAATTTAGAAAGACTGTGGATTAGATTCTCCTTGTTCTAACTACCTGATTCAAATACACTGCATATTCTCTGTATTTTTACAATAGCTGTGTTTTACTTGTTCACAGTTGAATTTAATGCTTAGTTAAAAACTTTAAGTAAATTTAGGAAAGAATGCTTTGAGTCACTGTGCATTCCCAAAGAGATGCAAACTGTCTCCATATTCTCCTTAATCACCATTTACTGAGCATTCCTCTGATTAAAAAAAAATTATGAACAATAAAAATATCCTCAAAACTCCATTTTCCTAAGGGGATTATTTGACTCCATTTAATTTTCCATTCTGGAGTCTGGGAGAGCTCAGTCCCTCTTCATGTAGCCTCCAGTTGACTGGATCAGTTAGCTGGGAGATAACCACGAATAAAACAGTATGGCAAGTTTGCAAGTGAGGTCTATGAGCACAAGAGGACTAGGCATCTCAGTCCCAGATATAAAATGTCAGGATAAGCAGTAAAGCAGACGTGAGAGTTAAGTATCTCAGGCAGCAAAAACAGAAACTAGGGGAAGCCAGTTAAGAGTATATAACATAAGCTTGTGAGGAATCCCTCTTCTGTGAACATGAGGGGAGAGCTCACAAATGTCTCAGTTCCTGTAAGACAGCAAGTGATGGTGAGAAGGCCAGGACAGTCAACAAGGCCATTAAATGAAAACTAGTTATGAAGACAGGAGGGACAGATAGAGATGTGGAAACTGTAGAGGATATCACACAGTTGCATGTATAGTTGGACAACGGTTCTGGTTGTGTTTGATGTAATGAGCTCCTGATGTTCAGAGATCAATGATTATTCCACTGAGACAAAGATAAATGATCTGGGAAAGCTAAGAGGGGGAGACAGGCATTGGTGGATGACATCTTCATTGATAGTCCACTCATGAGGACATGTGAAAAGGTACGGCAGAGGAAAATTATTTCCTTCAAAGGACTCATTCCTTGGGGGTGAATATTATGAACGATAAAAATGTCCCTCAAAATCCCAGTTTGAAATGAAATGTGAGGATTTTAAAACGTGAAAGCTTGACTTCAAAGTCTAAAAAATTAATTTGACTGTAGTACTTTGATGTGAACTCAGCTGCCTCAAATGGACTCTCAAGCTTCTTTCTCTTATCTTCATGTTTGTCAGACACGGAAACTGTCCAAGATGGAAAGGCAGCGCTTCAGTGAGGAGGTAGAGATGCTGAAGGGGCTCCAACACCCTAACATTGTCCGTTTCTATGACTCATGGAAGTCTTCTGTCAAAGGACAGGTCTGCATTGTGCTGGTCACAGAACTCATGACCTCAGGCACCCTCAAAACGTGAGCACAGAATGGACTGGATGGGAATGGGTGGCTGGGATGAGAAGCAGCCCCGGAGGGGCTGTGTTGCTTTTTTCAGGGAAGGGCATTTTTTAGCCCATTCTCCTATCTTAAAGGACAGTTCTTCAAGCCACAAAGAGGGTCATTTCTGCAGCAAAGTATTAATAACGCTGCTCCTTCTCTGGAAAATATTTTCAAAGATTGCCTGATTCTTTCATTTTTATTCTGAAGAAACAGAAATGTCTGAGCTAATGTCGTCATGCTTCCTGTATGTTTCCATTAACTGCTAACCAACAAACCCTTTCCCCAAATGCTGGTTGCCTGTAAAGCTGGTGTTTGCAATAAGTCAGTGTGGGGATGTGATCCAAATGAGGAGCACAGTGCTGTATTGGAGGACAATGCAAGGAGGTTTTTCTTTCAAAGATAATTGACCACAGTCCCTTCAGACTTCAGATGCTGGAAATTCATACAGTTTCCAGTATCCAGTTCTGGAAGTATACCCTTAACCAACAAAGATTAGTGTACTCTGTCTGAGATAGTTGTCCACTTCCACTGAGAGCTCAGCTTTGGGAGGGATGTACATGGAGGAAGGGGACAGCCACCTAGCCAGCCAGATCAGCCAAATCAACTCTGGCAATCAGTGGGGTGATAGATGTTGCATCCATTGCCCTCACATTAATTCTCATTGGGTTGTTTTTTTTAGGCTCCTTTCATGAACTTCATGGTTTTTATCTTGCTTTATTTTTATTCTTTGGCAGAACTTCAGAAAACTCAAAACATCAGTGTAACGAACTGCCACTTGTTGATCTTAAAACCAGTAACTCTCCTTGCAACCAATATCCATTTTATTCCCCTTTCCTTTATTTTTCTAGTAATCTCTTCTAACCATTAGCCATATGGTTATATCGCTGAGCAGACTAATCATCTTGGGATTGTTTGGGGAACACTGTTTTTGGAGTTCTTGCCTCATCAATACCTTTGTCATTTTGAAAACATTTGGTTCCCCCCAAACCTGTCATGGCCCACAATCAGTGGTGATGATGAGATGGCCCTGAATCATATCTCTCTTTGTCTTTTTGTAGGTATTTGAAGCGATTCAAGGAGATGAAGATGAAGGTTCTTCAGAGATGGAGTAGACAGATCCTTCGAGGACTCCATTTTCTACATACACGATCCCCTCCAATCATCCATCGGGACCTGAAATGTGATAACGTTTTTATCACAGGTCCTACAGGCTCAGTCAAAATTGGGGATCTTGGTTTGGCCACACTCAAGCGTGCATCATTTGCAAAGAGTGTCATAGGTATTTGATGGGTAAAGAGTGGGTAGCAGAATATGTCGATTTGTCATTATATATCTGTTCACCTTAAAAACCATGTTCAGTAACAGTAATTATTTGGATCACATCTCTAAGATATTTGGATCTGTGTTCCTTCCAAAATTTGGAAATAGCATGATGAGCAGCAATCATTTGTACAGATGGTAGCATTAAAAGAGAGATCTTTGCTCAAACTGAGAACTTCTTAAGATCCTATGGAATCTTTTGAGCATAATCTTATGGGGCAGAATTAGTACTTTAAGTATCTCTTGATCTTCAGAAGCATGCTTGGATAATGCATTACTGTTCCCACTGGGTTAAAGGGATAATCTATAGCCTTTACATATCTCAGGCTTAAATGTGGAATGGGTTTTTCCCAGGGCTGGTTTAAAGACTGTGTAGATCCCAGGCACTCTTGTCTGAGACATTAATGGGGGCGGGGGGGAGGATGGGAACAGGGTTGAAAGATTTTGGAAGCTTCAGAATTCCTGAACATTGCTCTGGTTTCACCTAATGGTTTGAGTCTCAGATAAATCCTTTCCTTCCTTTTCCAGGAACCCCTGAATTTATGGCTCCAGAGATGTATGAAGAAAAATATGATGAAGCAGTGGACGTTTATGCCTTCGGCATGTGCATGCTGGAGATGGCAACTTCAGAATACCCCTATTCAGAATGCCAGAATGCAGCTCAGATTTATCGTAAAGTTACCTCGGTAAGAGTACAATCTTTGCCTTCTCTGAAGAAGCTTGGTATGATTTCTCTGCATTCTGGACTCTATCTCTTGCAATGTCCTTTTGCATTGGAAAAGAGGAAAGGAACTTTCCCATGATTAGTTTCCAAGGAATCTGAGTTTTTAGTGCAATTTTGGATTTAGAACAAAATTATGCTAATTAGGACCAGTGAAGAGCAGCCATGGCAAGAAGATTGGGTTGAACTTCAGAGGAGTGCAACCCTGTACTTCTGGTTTCTGGCCATATGCTTTTCTTGTAGCATCATAAAACTTAAAAAGTGTAATTTAACATGGTACAGAACAATAATTTTCATGTTCAAAATCCATTTGGCAAGCTTCCAATGTGAGATGGGTTGGGCTTTATTCATTCCAACCCTTTACTCCATTTTAATTTGAGATTTAAATTGGTAAAAAGAGAGATGCTAAATGGGAATCCAGCCAACTTAGAAACAATTTGATGTTAGCTGGAAGACTTGTTCCACTGGCCAGATTAGGGGTTAATTTATTCTATTTTATTGTACCCCACTTTGGGATTATTTTTAATGGAGAATGGATTGAAAACTGAAATAGATTCCTGGCATCCAGATCAGTTTAGGGTGTTAGTCCAGGTAAATAGAAGGTTTTACAGAAAAGGCTAAGCAATCACCTTTTTTTCTCCATAGCAGGAGAGACAAGCAAGATTAGTTGTCATAAGAGGAAAGGAGCTTGAATGTTTATATTGTTCTCCCTTCTACCCACCTTTTGGTCCTCTCTGTTATTTCTCATAACAGGGTATGAAACCAAACAGTTTTTACAAGGTGAAGGTGCCTGAACTAAAGGAGATCATTGAGGGTTGCATTCGGATGAACAAAAATGAAAGGTAGGGAACAGCACAGCTGCTTACATGGGTATGCTCAATCAATGAATATAGGTGATGTTTATGGGTTTGTGCATGCATGTGTAATGCATGTGCCTGTGTGTGTGTAAGTACATATAGGTGGCCCTTTTTAAAAATTCCACAATATCTGGTAAACACAAAAGAATTGTCTGAGTAGGTATGGGTAGAAACTATGGGTAGAGCTAGGTAAGGAATGAGAAGAAAGGAATTTAGTACCTATTTCTACCTCTTTGAATTGTTCTGTTTGTAGAAATCATTAGAATCTCACCAGAACTGATAGCCAAATTGGGAATCACATTGGTTTTTAATTCTTCAAGGCAGACAACTCAGTGCAGATTCAAAATAGCATGCAGTTCACATGCAATCTGAGACATGCCTGTTGTTGTTAGGGTGGACATGAAATCCTGCATTACCAATTAAGTTAATCTCAGCCTGACTCTCAAATTCTATTGGAGTTCAAGACCCTCAGACTCTCAACGCTACTTCAGAAATTACCTCCACTAGCTGAATTATGGAGATAGTTAGATAGTAGGATGGGTTGGTTTATCAGCAAAACCCAAATCCTGCCTTTTGAGCCCAAAATAACCGGTTCAGACATTCACAACTGACTAAATATTGAGGGGGATATCTAACAAGAAAAGGGGTTCTATGGGTCACAGCTGCCACCCCTTTCCATCCCTCAAGTTAAAACTGATGTTGAACTTTATGCTCTGAACTCTATACTCTGCTGCTTTATACTCTGCTGTTTTCCTATGCTGCTTATATCTGGAGGATTTTAGGAGGCAAATTTGTATAGATAATGGGCATGGAACAGATTGGTGCTCATGTACTTATGAAGATCCTGGTCTGGAAACCTCTCTAGTCACATTGATAAAAACAACCTGTGAATTCAAATTTACTTTCTCTCATTTTTCATTTTGCAGAGTAGTTTAAATTCAACTTGCCTCCCTATCTTCCCTGCAGATATACCATCCAGGATCTTCTGGACCACTCCTTTTTCCATGAGGATACAGGGGTCCATGTTGAACTGGCTGAAGAGGATGATGGGGTTAAGACCAATCTGAAGCTTTGGCTACGGATGGATGACACCAAAAAGCTGCATGGGAAGTACAAGGACAACAATGCCTTGGAGTTTCACTTTGAACTATATAAGGATGTGGCTGAGGAAGTTGCCCAGGAAATGGTACATCTTACTGTGATTCACTGGGAAGTGGAATCAGTGAGAAAGTTCATCCTAACTATAGGCATTTCTGAATAAGAGAGAAAAGGAAAGCATTAGGTGAATTGTCTTAATGAGAGGTATCCAGGTCTGCATAAAAGTGACGGATAACAATCCTTAATCATCCCCAGCATGTAGCAGCAACTTAAACCCAAAGCGTTTTCTCTAGTATTTCTCCAGATCTTCCAGATTAAGATGTGTTACTGAATAAGGGATTTAGAGTAGAGCCACCTGGGTCTTTTATTTTTCTAACTGCATTTTGTATCAGCGTGTCCTGAGAATGGCATATCTTCTGAGAGAAAGGGAAGTTGCTTGCCATTAACTCTTATGATGCTAGTCTCTTATGCTAGCATATGAATAAGGCTCTGGAATCATTATTTATTAACATCTGTATTTTAAAATCATCGTAGTTTCACATGATCATTTCTTTCACATTTCATTCTGTGTCATGAGAACCATCACAGTTGAGATCTGATCTATATCTGTTCCCTTACAATGGCACATTGGATGAGAATTTTCCTGCATGTGTCCATGAAGGCCTAACTTGCTGCCTGCAGAGGTTGGTGTGTGCAAATATATCCAACCGCAAACCTACCCCACACTCACATCCCAAATCTACAATTCAATTACACACACACCATAGAGCCCACTCCCAGGACAATACTGCAGATGGCAGATAAGATGTATAGCCATGTCTGATTGTCCTTGTTTTCTTTTTTTTTTGCTCTGCCTCTCCTTCCTACCCCATCTCACTGATCCATCATGCAGGTGGTCCTAGGCTTTGTGTGCGAGGCGGACTACAAGCCGGTGGCCAAAGCAGTGCGTGAGCGAGTTCTTGCTATCAAGCGCCAGCGTGAGAAGGCCAAACGAGCTCAGGAACAGCAGAAGCGGCAGGAGCAATCTCTAGCAATGACTCCTGATATCCTGCATCTGCTGGACCTGGACTCCCCCTCACCTCTCAGTCCTGTCCAGCCCTCAGCACCCACCACACCAGGGTCTGGTGATTCTGCCCTCGGATCAACCTTTCCTCCAGAGCCAGAAGAGCCAGAAGTCGACCAGCACCAGCCTTTCCAGTATCATCCTAATTATTCCTCTACCACATGTAAGCACACCCAACAGTCTTGGCATCTCTGTCTTCAACCAATGACTATATAGCCAGTGCCCTCCAGTGTATTGGGCCACAGTTTCCATAATTCCCAGGCAGAAAGGGATTTGAGATTTGGGTCAGCTGTGCAATGCAGCATCCTGAGAACCTCAGCTTGCTACTTTTAAACATTGCTCTCTGTTTTTACAGAGTTTTTGCTCTCTGTTTGTTCTTGAGGGGTATGACATTTGCAAAGAAGCTGGGCAAAATTAGCAGTTGGCTGGAAAGCTTACGAGGCCACCACGTTAGATGCAGTCGAGTCTGATTTTGTATCTCCACTCTCCCCCCCCCCCCCACAGCTGACTGTGAAACTGACGGATACTTGAGTTCCTCTGGATTTGTGGACTTGCCTGACAAGCTACGGAATCACCCTAGCCCAATAACTGTTCCTGAGCATTCCTTTGCTTCGGTGAGTGCAAATGCTGTCCCTGGCATGCACAGCTGCATTGGATGAGGCTCACGCACATGGCTCGGACATGGGGAGGAGGAGAACTGGCATTGCAACTTCCCTTCAGTTGTTCTTTATACCCACAGAGCATTGCTGTGAGCCTGGACCCTGCCTCCATCAGTGACATCTCTTCCCCTGTCGACAGGTAGGGGAGTTGCAGGTTAACTGCTGTGGGATGTGACTCAGGATTTAGAGTGAACAAAATCTTATCACATGCTTTCTCTTCCAAACTCTAAAATACCCTGTGGAGGGATAAATAAAGCTGAATCCCCTAGGATAAAGGTAACCTCTACGGGGATTACTCAGGAAGATGTGCTTTTTAGACGTGTGTTATATATTGGACTGTCCCCCTCTAGTACTTTTCTTCACAAGAGCCCTACCTCATACTGCCATCTGTTCATTTCCAAATAACTTCCAGTGCACCATGATTCGGCCATTTTGTCTTTGGCATCTGGGGATCCCAATTATGTATTGGGCTGCATGGAGCACCTTCTGATAACCATTACTGAGCCCAGGCTAACCAACAACAGAAGTCTGATGTAGCCAATCTGGGCTTGCTCTCTCTCTTTGAAACTTACTGCTTGTTGATTTTACTTCCCCGATCCAAACTAACTTCCAGTGCTCTGAAACAAAAAGAGAAGCAAAAAAGGCCTTCAGTTCACCATGGTGCTATTTTGGCAAGCACATCAATCTAAATCCTGAAAACACAACAAACAGCAATGCTATTCTCAAGGGCTTTTCCCAAACCGGACAGAGTGAAAGAGAGAGAGAGGACAGGCCGTCTCTCCTAGGAGAAAGAACGTACGCAGGGTGACTTCACTGGAACATGAATTTCATTTGTAGCAAAAGCAGAGGGGGAGGGAAACAAAGATTTGTCAAGGGTAGCAAGGAATGGCAGATATAGATAGGGTATGTGCAGCGGAAGGGGTGTGGTGAAATTACCATTGGTAGGATTGTATTTGAATCTTGTGGAGATATCTCAGACTTCTTTTTCCTCTCTGTGTGTACTGTCAGCTTGGAAAGAGTGGAACGGACAAGAAAGTACATATTCTCTTTGAGCAGAAGTTCAGGCCATTTCTTGAAAGCCTCAACTTTCCCTAAAACAAGAAATTTAGAAAGGCCAGGAAGTGAGATGAGTTTTATGATACATCCAGACTGATCACATTTGTTAAACTTTTGCTTCCTCTTCCTCATCTGGAAATAGTTACACATCTGATGTGGCATCTGGCTTGAGCGATGGCTATGAGGGTCTCTCTGCAAGTGAAGGCAGACCGAAGCCCCTGGCCAAGCGGGCCCCTGGGAGATTGCTGCGCCGTCGTGCTCGATCTCGTCTGCGCATAACTAATGTGAGTGCTATCGCTTGCAACAGCCTTATGTTTTAATAAAAATACTAATTAGCAGGCAATGAAAGAAAAAAGGATTAATGTACATATAGCTGTAGTAAGCGTGTGAGATAATATTAAAAGTGAAAAAAGGAGGAAGGAGGTCTGGAAAATTATCATCATAAACAAAACACCTCCAAAAAGGTTGACCTAAAAGTTGCCTTTTTTACCCCTTTGCCAGAAAAAAGAACAAAATGACTAATTCAAATGTTCATAGACAATACATAGCAACAATTCTGCAATTGAGCTGTAGATATATTCTTCCAGTGTTGTAGATCCCTCTTGGCTTTCCCATAGGCACAAAAAGTCCAATGTTTTGTAATTTATGGGACACTCTATAGCTGTTAAAATCAACTTAGTAAAGAACCTACATACAGACACAGAGAGACATGCATACATACCCCAATCATCTGGAAAACTGTCAGAGCCAGGAGCCTTCTCCAGCTTCCTAAATGTAATTATAGTTACAATGTCTTGAAGCGAGAGAGGTTCGTAATCAAGCCCTGGTATAGCTGTAGCAGTCTTGCACGCTAGAGCAAAGAATTTCTCATCATCTGTTCATGGAAAAATTTATTTATTTATTTAGTGCCTTTGAGTCATGTTGACTCCTGGTGACTGCAGTTTCCTTGGCAAGATTTCAGAAGTGGTTTGCCCTTGCCTGCTTCCAAGGGCTGAGAGAGAGTGACTGGCTCAAGGTCACCCAGCTGGCTTCGTGCCTAAGGCAGGAATCGAAACTCTTCTGGTTTCTAGCCTGGTGCCTTAACCACTACACCCCATTCTAGAGCTGTGACATTTGCTGTCCCCACTGCTGATCCCTACAGTGCCTCTGTTGCATCTGTTTCCCTCCGAGGCAATGAGTGATGAAGTCTCATGGATTTTATACATCTTGAGGCTTCTCTTGGATGGTATCAGAATAACACCAATACGAGTAAGGACGACTTAAGGCAATCTCACTCACTCATAGGCTGGAGATGATAAAAAGGCAAAATAATGGGGGCACGGTAGGAAAAAAGGAGTTGCCACAGTTAGGTTCAAATGGGAAAGATCCTGAGTCTAAGAAACAGTGATTTAATAGTTGTATCTTCCTTTTCCTAGTATCATCATCAAGTACAATGTAATAAGAATTAGCTTGCAGAAGTGAATAGATAGGCCATACCTTGTACTATATACTTATATACCGACTTTGGTTGACATTTGTGAGGACTTCTTGGGTAAATGACTACATCTCTTTCAAGTATGGGAGAAAATGATGTTTAAAATTGGTCAGCAAGGAAGTTAAATGCTGATTAAGGTTAGATACAAAGCTACTCTTAATATTCCTTCAAATAGGAGAATGTGGAAAATTTGAGGATATTAAGAACAATTTCATCTAATATTTTTAGGGGGTAACTCTCATATATGTTCTCTTATTCTTCCCTTCCATTTCTCAACTTCTTTTTATATAATTGAGAACTATTTGTTTAATAACATACTGGAGAATCTGCATTTAAGGCCAAACTATTTTAGTCCTGCAGACTGATTTTTAAAAAACAAAAACCAACCATTTGGGGAAGTGAGTGGAATTGAAGCCTGGTGTGCAGCATGTCAGTAGAGGAAGTACTTAATCCATTATTTTCCCTACTTTTCCTGCTGTCCCGGTTAGAATCTCCCTCCCTCTTTCACCATATACATAGACAGACTATTTTGCAATGCAGAGAACAGAAATCAGCAAATAACAAAGAAAAATCAGCAAGTTTTTTACAATTATTTTATTGAAACTGAAAATCTAAATGCCTCTTTTTAGAACTGCTACTATTATAAGTTTGATCACCTAGTAAATCACCTTTTCTAAATTCTAATGCCCTCCAAATATTCTGTATTATAACTTCAATTAGGTAAATAACCCTGAATTTCCCAATTTATTAATCCAGCAAATTAGCCTGAGGGGTCAGTAGAGACCATTATAAAACTACTCATTTTTGTCTGACATTCAGATTCTTCAGAAGCTTGTTTATATTTAACTTGGGGGGGGGGGTGTTACTTTTTATAAGTAGGATACATAAACAATGTACTTAGAGAAAGTTAGCATTTTTACGTGATGGCATTTCCAAAGTTTAGAAATTTCATGCTTTTATGTATGTTTAAAACATTTGCCAATCATGATAAATACTGTAACTGATTATTCAGAATACCAGTGTCTTTTCTTGGTCTTTTTTGTTTATAAGAAGCAAAATTGTGTAAATTGGATGGCATGCATCAGGCTTCTCCCAATCTAATTTGTTGCAAAGTTCTAGAATATACTAACATTCAGGGGAAAAAAATCTTTCTACATGATTGGCACCCTGCCAGGAATAACTCATCCCCAAATCACCCATGTTGTAGCAAGTATTGGAAGGGAAAGCCCCAAAATAACAGAGTCATGGGGGAAAAGCATAAACCCCTTTCTGTCTTGCAAAGTTTGAAGCCCATCAAGAAGGCTGAATTCCTTACCTGGCCACACTGATTAGCATTTGTGTGTGTGTGAGTGCGCGCATGTGCGTGTGTGCACATATGTGTGCACTGACTGGAATCCTAATGCTAATCCCCCAATTTCTGTAGATGCCAAACCAGAATGATCAAGTGGTTGAGTGTCAACTACAAACCTATAATAACAAGATGGTCACCTTCAAGTTTGACCTGGATGGAGACAGTCCTGAGGAAATCGCAGCTGTCATGGTATGGATGTTGATTTTCTTTTATCCACATTATCTATACCAGTAGGAACTGGGGGCAGGATTTGACCTCCTTAATCCTGGTTTTGACTGTCCTTCTGGTTTCTCCAGGTTGCCAAGGAATTCATCCTGAAATCTGAACAGGAAGGATTCATCCGGCGAATTCATGATATTATCCAGCGTGTAGAAACACTCCTTCAGAAGGATAAATTGAACAAAGACCAGGGGGCTCTGGGCAAGCCTGGTGTGCAATGTATGTCTCCTACTTCAGCTGCTAATGGTCTCTCGGTGAGTTTCAGATTTTTGCTGGTTGGAGAATTTAGATAGAAACATTTTGTTTAGCACCTAGAAATGCTTCGCTTATTTTTGTTATTTTGTAAATGGGCAGCAGGTTGATGTTCTTCACCTCCTCATCTTCTTGGTCAGCTGAGCACAGTAACAGATCTTCAGAGGTCAGCCATCTTTCCTTTGGCTTTTCCTTCATTCACAATGTCTTCTATGTCCTAAAATGCTGAGGCCACTTTCATTAAGGCACTTTGCTACAGAGAAGAGGGCCAGAATTCACGTTTGTCTTTTCCCATTAATCCCAAATACATAATGGCTAGTTGTGCTCCTTCTGTAAAAAGGACAGAGCATTCTTCACATAGTCCGAGAGGCCTCTCTTTGTTACCTGTCAAATGATAATATTTTTCTACCTTTTTCTGTTCTCTTTTAGGCTGAGCTGCCACTGCAAGACCTCTCGTGTTCCATCTCCTCATCCTCATCTCTTAGTGGTATGTAATCCAACATCTGCTCACCCCAGATTACTCTTCACACACTATATGAACAGCTATCTATTTTACTCTGACATCTCATATACTGAAACTAAACAAGCAATAGAAGAGGAAAAAGGACCCAAGTGCTTCTCTGAGCATTTAACTCAGAATAAAATTACTCCTACTAGTTTTTGCTATTGCAATATTTGTAAGGATGGAAGGATATTTTTTTCCAAAATGTAACTGTCAGCTGTTTATGTATTCAGAGAATTGCAGTTCCTCCTAGGATTCTATTACTTTCAAACAATGATATGCAGAAGACAGATTACTGGGGGATTAACAAAAGCAGTGATGTTTTGTTCCTATTTACTGTCATAAATGCAAGTAAAACATGCCATCACATTGACCTTCACTCCTGGTAACTTCATGAACATGTCCCTGTAATTTTCTTGGCATTCACATGGAAATGATCTGTCAGTATTTTTTCTAAGATTTTTCTGTTGTTGTTTTTCACTTTCCAATCTACCCTAGAATCTTGGGATTCTCTAGTGCTCTCCCATCCAAGTATTAACCAAGTCTGACCCTGCTTAGCTTTTTTGGGTCAGCCAAGTTTGGCTGGGTACTCTTACCTGCTGCGCCTTTTTAATTAGAATAACAGCAAAATGATGCTGTCAACTGTCCCTTGCTGAAACAAAGAATACTTGGAATAAGTGACAGTATTTTTTTTTTTGATGCAAAAGCACTATAAATTCCATTCAGTGCAGATACTCAAAATAAATGTGTGAACTTGGAATTATTTAATTCTAAGTGTGTATCTTTTGCATTGGGCTGCAGTTGCCAACTCTCATGGTTTTAATAAAAACCAAAATGGAGTTTATCTGCTTTCTGCTGCTTTAGAATACAAATGTGTGTCGAAAGATGAGAAAAGAGTGTATCAGTATTGAATGATTTACCTTATCAAAAATGAATATGTTAGCAAACATGAAGGTTAGAAATGATGGAGGACTCACAGCAAATTCATTAAAGGACACTAATCTGCAGTAAAGGATCCTAAATATGTATCCTAAGCATTCAACATTTTACAGATTTTGGTTGCCCTAGCCCAGGACAGTCTGTGTCATCACCTGTCCAAACTTCAGTGGTGGATGCAGTTTCTGAGAATGAGCCCTTTAGACCCATCGTTCCCCCATCAACTACCCAAAACTTTGGGCAACCGGTGCTTTCAACTACATCCACAGGTAAAACTGATCTGTTGTAGTTCCTTCCAGTTGTAAAATACTACCTGACCAGACTGCAACCTGGGAAGCTAACCAGACTTGCTATCTTGAGGGATTTTTACCTAGTGACTTAAAATGCTGGGCATAGGCTAGGTATCTAAGATGATGATGATGATGATGATGATGATGATGATGACGACAGCGACAGCGACAACGACTATTATTTCTTGCCTTTATTTTGTACCACTCAAGGTGGTGTACATAAAGTTATTGCTTCCTACTTTCCCCACAACAGTCCTGTGTTGTGGATTGGGCTGAGAAAAAGTGACTGGCCCAAAGTAGCACAGGTGGTAATGAAATAAGATAATACAATATAAAGGGATAATCTGGAGGACTCTGATATTCTACATGATCCAGGCTTTTTATAAAAAACAAAAACAAAGAAACCTTTGTTTAGCTTTCCTGAATTTGGAAAAATTTGGAAGTGAAATTTTGTTTATATTTTTATAGTCTGGGCAAGGGCGTGGTTTTTTGTAATCCCAGGGGGGTGGGAATCTGAGTGAATTATATTACACGATACATTCTCTCTCCAACTCTTCTATTCTTCAATCCCCTTATTTCTTTCTAAAACATTTTAAACCCTTTGAAGTAATAGGTGTTATCCAGAATCAATCAATATATAAGCAGTAGTGCCAAATACGTCACACATTTTAGTTTCTGGGTGCAAAATATGGACATTGATGGAAAAGCAGGGCAAATGATCCATGTAATATTAATCTGAAAATAAAGCTGATCAGAGATATGAAAGAACAGAATGTACTGGGCTCATCTGCCGTGCAAACATGGGGAAGGCTTTTTGCAATGTGACATAACCAGTGGAATACAGCTGATTTCCCTTCCTTTGCTTCTGGCTCCAATTGACCTGCCAATTTGCATTTCTCCTTACAGGTGTCCCCAGTATGCCTGGACAGACCTGGCCAACCTACCATATGTATCCAGGGACTCCTACAGCTCCCTCTTACCTTGTCCCCATCCCTCAACCAGTTTCTCCACCCAATTCTGTTCTCCCCACATTACCCCTTACCTCATCCACTGCCCCATCCACTGGCACTGCTGTGCATGCACCGCCTGTCCCCATGTGGCCCCCCTCTACTTCCCCATTGTTCTCCCTCGCCAATGTCTTCTCTCTGGCTGTGATGAGCATGGCCCAGTCGCTTCTTCCAGCAGTATCTGTAGGGACTGCCCAGACGGGGCCACTCTATACCTCACCAGTCCCACAACCACCAATACTCTGCCCACCAAGCTCAACTGCTTCACGTTTTATCTACCCTGAGCTGGTGCCTCCCCACAAACCAGCCCACTTAGCCAACGGGATGTTGGGGCCAATGGTGTCTCCAGGCTGTAAGCCATCCCCGGTCACCTCAGTTGCTGGGAATCCTGAGAACAGTCCAGTAAGTTGGAACGTCTTTGGAATCAAGTCTCTTGTGTATTTATGTCTTTAGCATCCTCATGTCTCAGTTTTAAGGTATTGTTGAAATGTGTTACTTGATTATGATTTGTGAACATAAATGAGGGGTTGTTACATCTTAGGGATGTAACATCTTAGGGAATAGTGAATGCTTCTATTTTTCTAGTCATCAAAAACTAGCAATCTAGCAATGGGCCCTGGGATTTTCTATCATAATAAAGGGACATTCCTTGGGAGCTTCACCCCAGCTCCATAGGAGCCTCACTTAAGTCCTGACTGAGAATTCCTGATTGTAGCAGCTTTCCCATATTAAGGTCAGATGTACCTTATTTTAGTGCTCCTGAAGCCCAGGTTATTCTGAGATCTAATGAATTTTCCATGGATCACACGGATACCTTCTCCTGAAGAAACAAACCAGAGCTCTATTGCATAGTGAATGGACCAGAATTTCTCTACTGATTTATCTCCTTAACAGGTAGCTCCTGTCTCTTCCTGGTCTGGATCACAATTAACCAAATCAGATCTGCCTACCTCCAGTGGTTCCTCTGCCCAACACTCAACCATCAGTGAAGGTAAGGAGTGTTTCAGAAGGATTAGAGCAGGAAATCTGGGGCCCTCTAAAAATTGCTATTGCCCAAACTCATGAGTCAGCAGCAGCATCCATGGGGGATGGCTCAAAATCAGTATGATGCCAGATGCGGTGTTGTAATGCAAGCCCTGTCTCTTTTGTACATGCACTGATGTTGCATACATGTTCAAAAGGGGCAGGCCTTGCGTCCCAGTGCTACATCTACCATCTTGCAAATTTTGACACATACACACAGCCCTCTGCAAATGCTGCTGTGAGTTAGGCTTAAATTGTCCTTAGCTGTACTGATATAAAACAGTGTTTCCTCCTTAAGACAGTAGCATCCAGCAACAGTTGCAAAGTGTGTAAAATCTGATGCACTTCACATGCTTGACTGCACCCATTTTGTTGATGCAGTCAAGTGATTTGTATTGGGTGATCTGACTGGTAATTATTGGCCGTTGCAGGCTGCATGATTCTCCCTTCCAGTCCTTGGGCAGCTTTCTCTGGTGCTGTTCTCTTCCAGCATCATGTGGCTCAGCTGCTAGCCTTTGCTGTTGCTGCAGGTGGCGCAGGGCTGCTGCTGTGCTCAGCAGACTTGTGGAATGGTGGAAGAGTTCTAGACCCAGATGTTCCTGCTTTGCCCCTTTCTCAGGCATGGTAAAGAGAGGGAGGGAGAAGGAGACCTAAGCTAGCCCTTTTGCTTTCTGTTTGATTTCATCTGACAACTGAACTGAACTCCAAATATATCCCTCTCTCTGAAACCTTGCCTGTCTTGCTTTACAGGGAAAGTCTGTTGCTCCTATGGAAGCCTCTATATAAGCATGCTTATATACATGCTTATGCACTGGTGGCCCTGCACCAGCTTTCAAAATGAGCCACAGCCAGGGCACCAACTGTACCCTGTACCAGCTGTATTTCCTTTGCTTGCCTCCTTATCACTCCTTTGGGGCCACAGACTGCATGGAACCATGGGGCCTATGACCATTACAAAGTCTCACCATGGGGTAACGTGTTCCTTGGGATGCCTCATACAAGGAGCTATATGGTGTGCCTCCCCACATCCCACATAGGAGAAGAGCATACACAGGCTGCCAGTGACCTTAAGTAGCACTGCTTGGGCTTCAGGACACCCTGTGAGCACTGGCTGGTAGCGGCAACACCTGGCAGGGAATTCTGGGAGTTGAAGTCCATATCTCTTAAAGTTGCCACGTTTGAAAAACACTGCTCTATAGGAAGACATGCCTACAGCCCCTCCTCGTACTTCGTTTTTCTTTGCCAGGAGAGCCCAAGCCACAAATCCTGGGCCGTTTCCAGGTGACACCCACACGGAATATTCCATCAGAATCTCCCCCCAAAAGCAATGGGCCTGACATCTCGAGCACTTCCGAATCTGACAGTGGATCTCCTGGTGAAACACCCGTGCAGGAAGTCGAGGAGGGCACCACCACTGTGGCAGAAGGAGAAGGGGAAGGGGAGCCCATACACAGCAACATTGTCTGGACAAATTATATGCACAGCCCTTCCTACCCAAGCAGTGATGATTCAGATAGCACAGAAGATGATGATGTCTGGATTGAACTGCAAGCCTTACGCCAGAAGTGAGTAGTTTTGTGCACAGGCAACAAAACTTTTCCCCACTCCATTCATTAACATCCCCTTTCATTCTGCCTTCCTCTTAGGCATCTCTCCGAAGTAGAAAAGCTCCAGGCACAGCAGAAACGAGAAATAGAGGAGCTTTATGCCCGCCTTGGCAAGGTGCCACCTGCTGGAATTGTGTCACCTGCTGCCATGCTCTCCAGTCGCCAACGCCGCCTCTCTAAGGGCACCTTCAATCCCCTGAGGCGCAGCAGCCTGCAGCGCCCAGACTCAGCACAGCCTCAAGGTAAGCCTTGTCTTGCCCCTGCACTAAGTCCATGCAAGCAGCGCTTAGCCCCTACTGCAGGCTTAGATGACTAACCTAGCTATAAGGACAGATTTTAGTAAACCTAGTTACACGAGAAAGTGTCTTGCCTTGTGGCACTTCAGACAAGGCCCTTGCGTGGATAAAGGAATATAGAACTTATACGATGTGCCCCACCCTGACTCTTTGTCAACCAGCTCAGGGTTTTGTGGGAAACTATTCAGCGCTGCTGGTATTGTAAACAATGTTCAGGTATTTCCTGGGTTTCTCTGAGCTGAGAATCTGCCATATTTTAAATAAATGCCTGTCTGTGGAAAATCATTTCAATGAAATAACAAGGCTGCAGGCCTGATCTTAATGTAAACCCTTTATGAGTGACTGAACGCAATGTTTTAGGGACGAAGCCTCTGTAGCCTCATTCGTGAGAGTACAGATTGCACAGCCATTCATTCACTTACATGTTTTCAGATGCATAAAATCCCTGAGAGGGGAGGAGGCTTTAAACCACCCTCACCCACCCCCGTCGCCACAGTTAGCATAACTCTTTCCCTGCTTCTAATACCAGAAGACACCAGCAATCAACACTTTGGTAGGGTGGATGGGTGGGAGAGGAGAATTTTTTAACCCACCCCACCCCATCCCAGTGCAAAGAAAATGCATTGTGTAATTGCGTGTGACATTGAACAGTGGTGTCAGTTTCCCATCTATGCTGTATTTGTATGTTGATTTTCATTATAGCTGTCCCTGCACTAATGTGATTGTTCCCCTTGCAGGGATCATGCGGAGAAATTCTGTGAGTGGCAGCAGCCTCACCTCTCAAGAGCAGCGGCAAAGTAAAGGCGTGAAGTTTGCCAGTGATGTTGGATGCCTGGTAAGCAATGGGCTAGGCTAGTGGCTGGCTGGGGAATTCTGGGAGTTGAAGTCCACACATCTTAAAGTTTCCCAGTTTGAGAAACTCTGGTCTAGAATGTTTGCTCTGGACCAGAGGCTAACTAGCCCGTGATGTGCAGGCAAGGCCAGTGCAACCCGTCTTGCCTTTTTTTTTTTTTTTATCCCGCCTTTATTATTTTTATAAATAACTCAAGGCAGCAAATACACCTAATACTCCTTCCTCCTCCTGTTTTCCCCACAACAACCCTGTGAGGTGAGTTGGGCTAAGAGAGAGGGACTGGCCCAAAGTTACCCAGCTGGCTTTTATGCTTCTTGGTTGAAAAAGTTAGATCAATCTGCCCCGGTGTCTGGTCTCCACAGCACCAGCTGTTTTCATCCACATGGCGACAGTGCTATCACGGCCTTGGGCCACGAGCCTTGTCCCTTTGGGGCATGCGGGTGATGTCATGGCGCGTGTGCAGATGGGGCAGGGCTTGCAGCAAGGCAGCACAACCTTGTTTTCTTTAGGCTGGCCAGTTTTACCCCCACCCCACTGCAAAATCCACTGCCCCAGTGGGTGGTAAGAATATTGCTTTATCATTCTTCCCAAATGTGATTACTCCAGATACGAATTATACAAATCAGAAATATTTCTTAAGCTCACTAATATTCTACAAATCACTTCCATGCATTACTGAAAAGGGCCAGGTGGAATATTTGATTAACATTTGACAAATAATGCTGGACAAACACTGTTCATTGAGAAGGGAGTAACCTGTTGCACCTCTCTAGTAAATCTAAACCACACCCATCAATAAATTTAAGGGCTGGTAAAACTGTCCCCTCAGTAATGTATTACTGCTCGTATAGACGTACTAATAGCCTCTGTAGGACAGTTTATAACTCAGTTACATGCAATGACATGCTTCCAAAGAGAGCAGGGTGAATGGTACAGGAGGGTATATAAAAGAGCCAATAAAAAAAATACTGGAAAAAAATTCTAGTTGCTCCAGGAAAATAAGTTAAAAAAAACTTTTTAAAGGAAGCAGGAAACAACACAGCTAGAAAGCAGTGTTCATATCAAAAGCCCAGCATGGCAAAAACCTGATCTCACCAATGAACAGGTGTATTTGCTACCTATATTATTATATAGATCAGTAACCCATGACAGTCAAACAACAGTCCTTGAATACAGCATATTTGTTTTCAAATAAATAAATTTGAATAAATTATTCAATTACATGCAGTGAAATAAATTTTCAAACACAGCTGTTAAGTATACATCTGTATTACTTTGCCATGGCAATCAAAACATGACCAAGTCTGTGTTTAATGCCTCAATCCAGAAATTAGAATATGTTCATTAATAACATTTGCAAATCTGTTCTCCAAATTCCTGGATATGCTTAGCTATCGCCCTTCTAAGAATAGGAGCTGAAATTCTCTAATATCAAATTCTGGCTGGAAAAATCATGCCATTATATAAAGATGCCTTAGACTGATTGGGTTGATTGTACTAAGCCATGGTTTATTTAGACATGTAAATAATATCACGTAACACCTCTTCCTGGTTACATCTATCCATCTCATCAGCTCCAGCAGGAAAGGCTTGTTACAGGTCCTGTCTGCTAAAGGGTTCCATCTGACAGGACCCAGGAGATGAGCCTTTTCTGCCAGAGCACCCGTCCTTTGGAACATTGTTTCCCCCAAGGTGAGATTAGTCCCAACCCTATTGTCCTTCTGGAAATCTCTTAAAATGTGTTTTTTTTCCAGCAGGCTTGAGGATCCTATGGTAATAGGAAGCCCATGAGATGGTTGTATTATATGTGAGATTTTGGCGCATTCTTCTGTGATCTTAGGTTAATTGTTTTTAATGGTTATTTAAGATTTATTTTGTTTGTTTTATTGTACGCCACCCAGAGTCACGTCATTGAGATGGGTGGTTATATAAATTTGATAAATAAATAAAATGAATGAATGAAATAAACCACACATATATTGTGCTAATCATAAATCAGATTTATTAAACCACAGTAACTGGATTGAAATATTGCATGAATCCAGGAGTGAGCCACCTGTGACACTCCAGATATTGCTGAATTAAAACTTCTTAGCCCTAGCCAGCAATACCAATAGCAAGGGATGTTATAAGTTGAAGTCCAGTAACATCTGGAGTAACATGGGCGATCAACCCCTATAAAATGAAGCACGTTTATGGCTAAGCACACATAAGTGAGTCCAGCCTGTGTTAGACATCCATTTCATCAACCAGAAGTAGACATCCAATGTGTGCTATTTAAAATTCATTCAACTCACAAGTTATCTTTGTTTCTTCAGTAACCAGACCATTTGTGGATACTTTTGTGGACTCTACCTCAGCCTGTTGCCCACCCTCAAAAGGATGGAGTGAAAGGGCCTTCTGCAGCATCTGCCTTCTGCTCTATTTATAAGGCCAATCACCATCATTCAGTATGGCAAAGATAGCTTGATAAAAGGAATAGAACTGCTGCCTCTGAGAATTGTATCAGTACCAAAGGAGCAAGGATGACAACTGCTCAGCGCTACTGAGCTTCTCTCTGTAAGCTTTGGATCTGCAAAGGATGCCAAGCCCCTGTTGTTTGGGAGGACTTCTCATGAAAATGCCAGGATGTGCATGCCTTTTTGCTGTTTCTCCGTTATAAAGGAATGCTACTGAAACAGAAGCAAGATGTCCTATGGGATCCTTCGTTCTCTGGAGTGAAATCCTCATGCTTCAAGCTTTATTGATCTATGTGCCTTGACAAGAGGGAGGTCGAGACCTAGACTGAGCAGATGTTGCTTGCTCCCCTTAATTCCCAAAGCCATCAAAGGCTCCTTTAGAATCTTTAAGCAGCTGTCTTATGGGAGATGAGGGTGCCTTAGTATTAAAGGAATTGGGGCCTCTCCTCATTGCTTGAGCTGCAAGCTCAGCCCCAAAAGCAATGGCATTCTACTTGATCTCCTCTGCACTTTTTAAAAACTTTGCCTTGACTGGAGTACAACTTTACTTACAGGGGTATCTGCATTTGGAGTGAAACCCTTGTATATGAGGTTTTTATATATCTACTGTATATATAAAGATGGGCTTTGGAAGGAAAATTGACATTGCACAAGTTATTTTCCTTTTTATACATCTAACATTCTCATGTAGCAACTCCAAAATGAGGAAACGGGTACGTCCATATAAATCTGTAATTACCATAACATGCCAATCCATATTTAGCTAAGGTCCCCTCAAATGGGCAGCACCAACCTTGCCAAAATAAATAAAAGGTGAACCCAAAGGAGATAAGTAAATATATATTCAGAGGAGAACATTCCAAATTCTTTGATCTTTTCTTTCTGTTCCCGGCACAGTACTTACTATTATATTCTGAGCTCCCCTCTGAGGTGGGTTCAGATCAAGAGCTTTTGGTAGAGCTATTGTTTTCCTCCATAACCTTTTTGGATTCAAAAATGAGAAAAGCAGATAGTGAGAAAACAAGAAAGAGTTACAAGTAGGAGATAATGGCATCTACCCCTACCTTCTCCCATGTATTTCTGTCAATAAGGCAGGCATTAGCACAAAAGCTTTATCAGGAAGTCAGTCCTCTGCAGGGCGTTACAGGATCCACAGGCAGAGAAGGCTGCATTCCTGCACTGAGAGATGATCCAACCTACTAAGCCCCCTCTTGACTGCCAGTGTTTGACACACCAGCGTTAATGCTACAGTGCTTGTTGGTAGGGGCAAAAAAAAAAAAAAAAAAGTGTGTTCTTGGGGTATCAAGGTGAGAAAAAGTGAAGGCTTGGAGCCACCAAATCTAGTCTTCTCATTTCCCTGGCACGTATGCATACAAGCAGCAAATTTATGGTAATACTGGAGCCAGTATAGATTAATTCATATCCACTGCCATCAGTAGAACTTCCAAGGGAATAAAATGGGCCAGTAAAAAGGGAAGAACCATAAAATGCTCCTCTTCTCCATTCTGGCACGATCCCAGAAGGCATTGTATTCTACTATTCATTTCTGCTCCCATCCCCAGTAGAATTCTTTAACAGCCAACCTCTTCAATGGAAGAGGCTCATTCCACAGTAACAGAAATGTATTTATGAAAACCATCATAGTTTGGATACACCAAAGAGGAACCACCTCCTGATCAAAGCTCTTTACAAGCAGAGGAGGGACTCTAACAGAATCAGCAAAGACAAATGGATGGGGGTCATTTTATAACAGGAGGGATCTGGGTGAAAGTGACAAGCAGGAACTGTCACACATTTCAGCTATTTGAGTCATTTGCTCCCCAAGACTTCTCACGTACCTGAGTTTGGGGGAGGGAGTTACTCATATCAGGTATGTAATTCTTCCAGCTCTCAGGACAGTTTATTCCTCTATACCAGTTGCTGGAGAACAGAAGTGGTAGATGCTATTGGATTCAATCCTGCTTACGTGGTTGATATAAATATATTGCTGGCCATTCTGGGGAACTAGTATTAGAAGGTTAAGATATAACTGCCCTAATCAGCTCTTGATCATTCCAGAACTGAAAATACTTTAAAATCTTTTATATTGAGGGGGGAAAAAATCTGCTGTTGAAATCAGAATTGCAAACCAATAATACAGGCCAGCTTTTACTAAAGGGAAATTTCCCTTCTTCCCCTTGAGCCTTAAAGAAATTCACATTTGATAAATGCCTTGTCTGGCTTCTGGTCAACTGCTGGCTTAATGATTTACTTACTCCAAACAGAACACATGAGAAACAATAAGAGCAGCAATACATTGTCAAAGTAGCACATCAAAAAGCTAATGGCCTGGAAATGAACATGCCAAAGCCTACAAGAATTCTGCTTGATAGAAAACTTCAACTCTGGGGATTTGTGCCATAAAAGTACAGGCTCATCATATGGATACTAAATGTCAAGTTCATTTTTCCACTTCCTGAAGCCACCCTTATACATATATATAATTTTTATTAAGAATTTTGATTATAATAGTAAAATGTAATACAAGCTAAACTTAAAGAGAATAGAAAGGAGTAAAAAGTGCAAGAAAAAAGAATATAATAAAGAAGAAAAGAAATATATAAAGAAGTGACTTCCAACCTTCATCACAAGTATAAACAAATTTAGTGACTCTTCACCCTCTCCAAGGTTACAAACATTTATCTCTTCATCTCATATCCCATCTCTTATCAATAAACCATAAGGCACCATCTTTTCAGTCCTGGTGTCAGCAGAAAGTCCATAAAGGATAGCCAGAAGTAACAACATATATTTTAACCTTGATCAAATAAGCCAACTTTATATTCCTTCCTTTTACTTCTAACAGTCTTAATCTTTAGTTCATTCAAATATTGTTGTAGGATTTGATTTCTGTTCACTTCTTTTTTTGTCCCATTGCACAGAATTCTTCAAGGCTTTAACAAGCCTCTTTTGTAAATCCAGTAGGAAAACATTATCCAGGAAAAAAATTAGGTTTGTCATTTGTATTTCCCTTTTAAATTTTAAAACCTCAGCCAATTTCTTTTGTAGATCAAGTTAAACATCCTTTTCTAAATCATTCTCTTGGCCTGTCAGTTGTAAATCCACTTTCAATACCATCTCTATCTTGTCAGATAAAATTTGTTCTACATCTGACATTTCTTCAGTAACATCTTTTGGACATACAGGTAGTCCTTGACTTACGACCATTCAAAATTACGAAGGCACTGAAAAAAGTGACTTATGACTGGTCCTTGAAGTTATGGCCATTGCAGTGTCCCAAAGGTCACGTGATCAAAATTCAGGCACTTGGCAGCCTGCCCACATTTACGACCACGGGTGTGTTTCAACTCCCCCCACCCACCTATCTCTCCCCCTATCTCTGCCCTTTTGGTTGCCCTGCACCCCTGCCTTGCGGGGTGGCAAGCAGCCCGAGCCACACAGCTCTAGGGCTGCTTGCCATGCCCCAGGAAGCTGCAGCTGCCCCAGCCCAGTCCCAGTTGCCCTCACTACCTTGCATTCTGAAATCCCTGCTGTCCTGTGCTCTACCATCCCAGCTGACCTTCACTGTCTTCTTGCTCCTGCTGATGAGGCATGCCTGGCCTGGCCTGGCCCTTTGCACCAAGAAGCCCCTTTGCATGAAGCCAGCAAAAGCAAGCCAGCAAAAGCAAGCCCCTTTGCAAGAGTTTCGCCAGCAAGTGCTTCCTATATGTGGCTCCCTGAGTCAACACCCGGTGCTTTCCCATTGGGTGAAACCGCTTCCCCATTGGCTGGCATTCTTATTTGTGCTGCACTGCTGAGCTATTGCCCAGCAGTATGGCACAAATAAGAATGCCATTATTATTATTAAAACCTAACATAATCCCAAGTGCAACCTCTGTGCCAGAAGACTGGGAAGAGGCCAATCAAATATTTATCTTTAAAAAAAAGATGTCTTACTCTATTGGGCAAGGGAAGAGAACCAGAAAATATAGGCCAGTTAACCTAACAGTACAGGACAAATTTTGCTGAAAAAGTTAAATTGTCTTATTCATGTAAATTAACAACAAATACATGCGTATGTGGGATCTGGTAAACACTGCTTATGATTTTCAAAAATCATTTGATAAAGCCCCTTATTGAAGAGTTCTGAGCAAACTATCTATAGGATAGGAGAAGAGAGGTCTTATAGAATGATCAAAGCACAGAAAATAAGAGGTTTCAATAAAAAGACAATTCTTACAATGACTGGTTGTAAGTAGAATGTTTCCAAAGGACACTATTTTTAAATTAACTCATAAATTATATGGAGTTTGGGGTATCCACTGAAGTGACAAACCTAATTATTAGAAGATTCAATCAAGAAGAGATGATAGGGTGCTGCGCATTAGGGACAGGCATTAAATTGGCACATGTGATTCAGTATAAAAAATGTAAAGTAATGCAGATTTTGGCAAAAAAAAAACCCAACAACCCAATCATAGATGAATTGATGGGATCCAAGATGGGCAATGATCAGGAAAGGGATTGGGAAATTGTGAATAGCTCCGTGAAAACAGCAATCTTACAGTTGCTAGAAAAAGGCAAATTCCACGTTAGTTATTTGGAAAGAAATCAAGCATTCAATGGCTAATGTTGCAATGCCTTCATATAAAACTTGCAGGAAAAAAGCATCAGAATAAAAAGGGATGGATCAATACTCCTTTTTTTGCAAGGTTATAACTTTGGGACTATTAAGCTTAGAAACAAAGTACTGTATACAGAGGCTTGACAGAAATATATAAAAATATATATGGTGTTGATAAACTGGAAAGGGATAATTTTTTCACCTTCTCATAATTCTGAACAGATTATTACTCAAACTGGGTGGTGGGAGTTCACCAAATTGGAAAGATTTAAAAGAAGATTAAACAAACTGATGAAGGACAAAAGTTACATTGCCAGCTGCTTAAAAACAATTCAAATTGCAATTGTTACACGTTTTAGATCTTTACTCTTCAGAAGTGTTGTATATATTCAGAACCTACAATTCCAAATAAGAATATTTAGAGGATTTAAAAATTAAGTTCTTTGAGCAGGATTCTTATTCCAATTTTGCTTTGTCATATTTACAAATACACGTTTGGCTTTTGTAAGAAGTCTACAATTCGACTTGGTTAGCACTGCTTTGTGTTGTGGGGGTAACATCTTTAATCTCATTGAGGCACTTGTACTTCTTCTAGCTGGGGGGCGGGGGGTAGGGAATGGAAAGCAAAGATATATGACAGTGGGGGTCATGTTACTTCATAAAACAGCTTTGAAGGAGTATTTTTCCCCAAAGCACCATGAAAGTGAAATATCCCTTTGAAGTTTGTACAGCCCTAATAAATATAAATATGATAAAGACTGACACCTTGGTAAGTTACATGTATATGAGGAGCACCAAGTTCATTTTACCACTGATAGCTAAATCATTCACTATCTTCCCTTCAGATGTAAAATATATTTTAAAACGTAACTCAGAACATAAAAGTTCTGAGCCTTCGTCCTCAGGCAGTTTTCAGTTCTACCCTAAAACAACTTCTCACACAGTCATCCTCTATTGAGCTTGTTTATTGGACTTTCACACAACAGATAAAGGTATTAAATGCCTTTTATAGTTTAGACATGGCAATATATGTTATCAGTGAACTTGAAATGCAGGGTGTTATCCACAGAGTTTTGCATAACATCTCCTCAAGTAGAGTCTGAGCATACAAAGAGGAATGCTGACTTTAAACCTCTAAAATGGGCAATTCTTCAATTATTTCAGCCTCAATCCGATGAGGTCTTTGCTTTCTGTGCTCGGATGATTTCAGCTTCTGCTTCTACCTCATTCAGCAAGATATCTTGGGAGAAAGAATACATGGTGTAGGCATCTGTACATGGAAGCTCAGGAAAATGATTAAAGTATGAATGCTACTTGCCCCTGCCAAATAAATCTTCCAGTCATTTCCATCACCAGTCAACAGCCGATACACTGCAACACTATCCCTGCCCTGAACTGGATGAAAAGGAAAAGACTGGAGAAAATAAGAAAGGTTTGCCATTTGCCTTTCAAAATTTACCTCTCCTAGAAAAAAAAAATTAACCTTCATGTCAGACATGCTTTAACAAAGGAACAGAATGCTGATCCCAAATGGGGGAAAAATAGAGCCAATCAGTTTGGATGAGACATCCCAATTAATACCAGGTGTTCTGCATGTACACATGCTGGACCCCAAATAATGGAGAAAGGCCCACTAAAATGTAACAAAATACACATTTACATTTCAAAATCCCTCTTACACCCTCAAACAGCCCCACCCCCCACCCCAAATCTTAATGCCAGCAAATTCCAGCTCAAAGCTCTCAGCCACCTGGATCCAGGAAATAGGCTGGAAAGAAGTTAGGGAGCAGTGCACTTTGCTTCCCTATAGCCTAGGAGCCAAAGCACACAAGGAACCCCCCACACACACTTTACACAACTCACTGCGGAAGCCTGTGCTACAACCTGGAGCCTCCCAAAGTTGCTAGACTTCAATTTCCAAGGTGGTGTAGTGGATAAGTGTTGGTTTAGGAGAACGGAAATTCAGGATCCACTGCACCAGGATACTTGAAGGGTAACTGTCAGCCAATCAGTTCTTGTGTTGTTTCAACTGCAAGAATAAAGCGAGGGCAAGACAGGGGACCCCACATAGCTATCTTGAGCTCCCCTCCGAAAAGTCCGGGAGAGAACTAGAACAACAAACAATCCATTTCTAGTAAGTTTGCAGGGCCCAAGACTCTGCGTGCCAGGACTACAGAATACAGTAGAAAACGTCTGAATGTCCGCCCTCGCCCCTGCTTTTAAACCAGCTTCTGCGGACTTATAAGGACGTGCGCGAACCCCGAGAATTTAAGGTTACGGTAAAGCTGTCCGGAGCCCACGGACGCAAACAACGGAACTGGCTTACGACACGAGTTTCTCTTTCGGGCAGCCATGATACCTCAGATTACCAAAGGATACAGATTCCTGCGGCGGCAACTCCTAACCCGAGAGCCAAGACGTTGTTGCGGGTGTTCCTCCCTCGCCTAACCGCCGCCATGCCCGGCCCTGAATTAAACCCAACGGGTGTCATCCTTTGCGGCTTGGCGTTCATAGGCGGCACACGCGAGAATTGCCCTCCTTGTTGCGGCGCCGACATCTCTCCCACGATCTTGCCGGAGAAAGGAAGTGTTAACCTTAAGAAAACAAACGTAGTGCTGAGGAGCGCGCAGCCATCTTTGGTGAGGGCGATGACCCAGACTTGTCACGACAGCAGCCATTTTGAAAAAACCGACAGTTATACTGCTAAAGGTTCTAAAAGTCACGCTTTTTTTGCCATCTTTGGTGAGGGCAAACGCTAAGAAAAAGGGGAGGAGTCACATTTTGAATTTACAGTCACACAGACGTTTATGGTACGTCAGTGCTTCATTGAATACCGGTACGGGTGAGGATGTGAAAAGAGTTTAACCTCAAATTAATTATGAATCTTTTTTGTGCCCTTCAAAGTGAAGGCTAAAAACTTGGAGGGGAGTGCAAACAGTTTTTCTTGCCTTGACTAGATATTCAATTTAATCGATATATTCACACACATTCCTATTGGGTTCAATATGCGCGATTGCAACTTAACTGTACAATTTAAACATATTTCGTGGTGTCCCGTTAAACAAAGTGGGACCTTTTAAATAAGTCTCTCATTAATTTTCTGCATGTAAGTATTTGATAAGCAAAGTGCCTGTAAACTCTTAAAGGCTAAATACAAAGTGACTACAAGAAGAAATACTATAAAGTGTAGAGTTACTAAGGGGAAAACTGAATTGACTCCCTGAAGTTATTCACAGTCTTCAGGAAGGACTGCAGTGAGGGGGTAAGTTTTTGACCCCTTTCTTCATAAAGACCTGCACTGAAGAGGCCAAGCATCGTTAAGCCCAACGTAGTTCCTTGTTTGCCAACCTGATTTTGCTAGTGGGAATTCAAGCAACAGCTCTAAAGCAGATATAGGCAGAAGTATATGGTAATGCTCTTAAATTATTCTAGTCCAAAACTATTTAAGGCTTTAAATTGTTACATTAAAATTGCATAACCTGAACTGCCTTTGGTGTCCCAACTGCAAAAGTTGTTACTCAGTTGTAGTTCTTAATACAGTTAAATGTGTAGGCAGTAACATGATGTTTTTAATAAAATTTAAATCAAGGTGTGGGTTTTTTTGTTTTTGCTTGATCCCACTCATATCTTTGTTCTGGCCCTACTTATTGAGTATGCCCCTCTCAAAAAGGTGGTACTTCCTTGGCTTACAAGGAATTAATGCAACTGGCACAAACATTGTGTTAAATGTTAAAACTTTCTTGTACCCTTTATCATCTGTGCAACCATATTTTGATCAGCTTAAGTTTCCAGACTCTCTTAAAGATAGGCTTATGTAAAGTATGTTACAAGCCATATCATGGATGTATCTACTGCTTCAGTATCTGAGGTGCCCTTTTCTTCTCCCTCACCCACCAATTAATCTTCAATCAGTGATACATTTAGTATTCCCAACTGGAACTTCAAAGAGAGCACAGTTTAATATCAGACTAGTTTTACCTCTTAATTTCTAAGTTACTTTCTTGGGCCTACCCCTTTCATAAAGTTTATATTGAATTGTATTTAATTTTGATGTTTTAATGCCACTTCAGTTAGGCTGAAACTAAGCAATTTACAGGAGAAGTATCAACATGTAAAACATCAATCGATAACATCTTAATAGGATAAATTCCACTGTATCTTCTTTGATCCATAATTATATTCCTTATTAATAGAAACAGAGTTGGAAGGGACCACAGACATGAATTAGTTTAATGCTGAATTACTATTTTTTCAGAGTATTAACAATACTTTTAGGATGGGCTTACCTGCACAGGTAGCAGCCCGATACCAGTATTCAGAACCTGTCTTTGGAGTAGTGACCCCTGGAATTATCCAAGATACTTTGCTTCACATGGCTATGGAGAATGAGCGGTATTTGAGTGAGCTGTGTAATGAGGCAGGCTGCTTCAAAGACACACAGATAGTAGGTAAGAATTGGCCTTAACAAACTCTCTAGACCAAGATGAAATTCTGAAAGCCATTCTAGAGGACCCTCTAACTTTGATCATTTCTCCCATGTCTCTCTGCCAGAATTTGTTTTTCTTTTAGCTGAAAAATGGAACCTAACTGAATCTGCAGCATATCAAGCAATAGAAATATTTGAAAGGTATTTCTTTATTTTCTCTTTGACTGATGATATTAGGATGGAACAGTTAATTCATGTGCTTACCAGGGAGTAAGTAACACTAATTCTCTGGGATTTACTTCTAAGTAGATGTACTTAAAGTTGCACTGTCTTATTTCCTGTAGCTTACACCTTTACCATTTTAAAGATGTAATTAGATCAGTCAAGTCACCAGCTTTAACCTACAAATATATAGACTAAAGTATATATGCTTCCTTTTTAAAACCTCAAAGGATTGTTTTCTATGGGGAATACTTTAGCCACAGGTATAAATCCAGAGGTCTTTAATGAGAGAGCTGCTTTGAGTAGTAAAAGCCCAAAGCCAATCAGAGGTGAAGTTTGTGGGATACCACTAAAAATGCATTCAATCTACAAACATAATCTCAGATGCAGTTTAAATTATAAGGCTGTAACATCTAAGGATTGTTTTGTTTTGTTTTACTTCCTTGCTTCTTTCCCATCTCCTGCTTTTTATAAAATCTTGCCTGGAGATTAAGTCTGGAGTATTCATATTGCATTTTGTGCCATTTTAGTTGTCTCAGTTAATATCCAACTATGAACATACCGCACCACGAGGTCTGAAATCTCAGGAAAAACATAATGGGGCAATTTGATTCTTGGGGAGCTGATGAAGGCCCTATAGTTTATTCTACCTGTTTCACACACTGAGTCATGATCCTTAGAATAGCTTTTGCTCCCTAAAATTAATGTGGGTACATGGCTTTGATATTTGTTTCTGTAAACCATAAAGCAAATTTCTATTTAGCACCAGCTATGCTTTGTTTCTCTAAATGTATTATCTACTCTTTTGTAATTTTAGGTTTATGCTTAAACTTTTAGAAGAGTTCTCTAATTTCACCCCAGGAGAGGGGGAAGACAGCAGCTGGGCCTCACTGAAAGAACACGTGGAGGGCACATATGTGTTGCGTTTAGTCTCTTGCATCCAGCTTGCCAGCAAGCTTTCTTTCCATTACAGTGTAAGGAGATTCAAGATTTGCCTTGTGTAACTTTCATTCAAGCTCTCTCTGTGTGCCATATTGTGGACTTTCTCTATGACAGAAGAAGGACTGTTAAATGCATGTGTGCATTTGGGAACAATATGATTATTCCTTGCTAGACAATCTGATCAGAAAACAAAAATAGAAGTTATAAATTGCAAAGCAATGGTGTATTTTTATAAATAGCTGGGGTAGGTGAGATTAATAGTACTGAAGTAGCTTTATGAGATACATGGAATTGGCTTTCATAATGATAAACTATTAGCAGCAGAAGCAAAAATGTTAATTAAGTGTGCAGCCTCTTAGTATCATATTATGAGCATGTTGGGTTAAAAACAACAACATACACTTCAGGATAGCATCACAGCCCAATATACCAGATCATAGTACACTACAGCAAAGCAAAATTGGCATTTTGGATGTAATGTTCATACTTCTTTTACACAGATTGTTAATAACAATATGGTTCTGAAGTTTCTGAAGTCTTTGAGTTTCTCCTATACAACAGAAGAACTATTAGAATCAGAACTGGCTATTTTGAAAGCTCTGCATTTTCAAGTCAATGTTCCAATTCCACTTGCCTATGTTGAAATTCTCCTGGAAGTTTTAGGTAAACGCAAGAAACAAGATACTCTGTCAAACAGCTTTGCCCTGCAAGTAAAAGAATGGTAATGATGCTGATTTATCTGTCCCTCTTCACTGAGTAGCAAGATGCCACATTTAAGTTGGTTGTCTATTTCCTAGGCTCTACAGTAGGTGGCAGCACCTAGCCAACTTTTTGCTGATCTTGGAAAAAACCCTAAGCAGGGTCACATCTGGTTAGTACTTGGATCACAGATCCCAAGACAGTAGGGTAGACTGAGAATTTACAGAACATCCCAGGTGAAGGTAGCGGCCTCCCACTTTCTCATTGTTGCCAATGAAGCTACAGGGACATGTCCATGTTGTTCTTAGGAGTCCTGCTTTTTCTTTGTTTTTGTTTTTGTTTTTTACTCCATTTGGTTAGAAAGCAAAATGTTTCAATAAAATGAGCTCTGGATCAATGATCATTTTCACTCTTTAAGGAGTCACTGTCAATCAGATATAGTGAACTTTTGTGGGTCCTTACAGATAATATATATGACATAATACATTGTAGTTAATTTAAACTTGCTTACTCCCATTCCCCCACATTGATCACTGACATGCCCATCACTTCTTTTTAAATTTATATATATATTTTTCACTGCTCTCCTTTTCTCTTGTAAAATTTCATCTAGGGAGTTTTTGTTTTTGTTTTTGAAAGGGGACTTTATAGAAGCTAAGTACTGAAACAGGCAGAAACGAGGAAGAAAAAATGACAAATGTATCAGTGGCTCACAAGATACTAAGATAAAGAAGATAGATTCTCACTCCATATAGAAACCCACTCTCTTTCCTGCAGCATCTAATCCTTGGTGGTTGTTGTTTTTCCCCCCCAATACTAGGATACAATGGCTACTTGCTTCCCACAAAAGAACTACATGAAATGTGCAAACATGTACTGAGTTTATCATATCTCTTGCGGAACGATATTTATGACACCTTGCTGAAGTCTTCAATAGAAAACTCTTCTCCAAGTGAACTTCAGCTGTAAGTTCTGGAAAAAAGTGAGCTAGCAATAAATGTGTGCTGTAAAGGGAAGACAAATTTTGGAGTTTTGCATATTGAAGTACTGTAGTAGTAAGTGGAGAAATAACTATAGACCAAGAAAATATGGGTCAGTTTTCCACTAGCAAATATTAACAAAGACATGTTTGTAAGCAGTGCTGTCTTGATAGAATCTAGCTTCACTGTGCTGACACTGTTCTGATTTCTCTTCAGGTCATATTAATATTTCCTTCTGCAAAATGTTCAAATATGGGCAGCTCCCAGCTTAAGACAACCTTTTCCTTGGATGGGGCAGTTTTGAACCTTAAATATATCTCAGTATTCCCTATGATGAGTTACTGCAATATGAGCTGGAGGAGTTATTGGGAAGACATACTGTAGTTAAAATTGATTTTAGAGACTACTAGGACGGGCAACTGTTGCCTAAAATTAAAACTATAGAATTGAAAAATGGCTTCCAAAGCCATTACACGGAAGAAACATTTCTCTCTAGATATCTGTATTTTAATCATGTCTATGCTGCCCTTCAGAATAAATATTCTCAGGGCAGCTGATACACAAAACATATAAATGTGATTCCAATATTCCATAAGAAAATATGCTCAAGCCCACAGCTTGAGTCTGTCGGAACAGATAGCAAAGTGCTCCTCAGTATTCCAGAAGTTGTTAAAAGGAGTTGCTTTTGAGACTGCTTGATCTAATTGATATAAGTAGTTGGAAAATGTCTTACTAAAGAGATGCATGGTAATCCTCTGTTGCAGGTTCTATTTGGATTCATTAGGGTGAACTTTTAGATAGAGACTATTTCATTTTGGATCATTTTACTTGCCTTTTAATATTTCAAATAACCTTTTAAGTGTTAAGAATCCAGAGTTGGCTTTTTTTCATTATTACAAACAATGTTTCATTGGTTTCACAAATGTGCATGTTTTCTCACAGAAATACTTTGGTTCCCAAGTGTTGCATTTCCAGCAACATTAGCACAATGTATTGAGATTGAAAAAATACAATTTTTCCCCGTGGTGATAAGGTTGTTGGCACTTTGCTATATAATGACCATAGACGGCACTGGATATTGCTAATGTTTATTTTTTGAAAGATGAAAACATTAAACTCATCTCTTCATTATTACCTGCCAGTAGAACACAACAGGACTCAGTACTGTTGCCTGATACATTCAATCTAATAGGAGAAATGCAGCAGAAAATATAATTTTCTTTTACTCTATGGACAGTATTGCAGCAACCCCCACTCTCAGAACTATGTTGCTGTGTTGGAGAATAGCTCCTCCTTTTGGCTTTGTAATGAATATTTATTGCTCTAACTTTACATATAAATTGGAGACAATCTGAATCATTTTAAAGCCTTTAAAGGTGGAAAGTGAAAATTGATACTGCTATGTTGTAGGAAATTTTTCAATCACAAAAGCAGATAATTGAATTGGCCATTTTATGGAATTTAAGCAACACCTATTTACCTAAGAATGGGCTCCACTGATCACAATGGAATTTGTGGGAAAGGTGCTGCTAAACTGCTTAATTATATTACAGGCATTCTAACCAACATAAGCAGAAGTCTTCAGAATGTATATTTTAATTCAAAAAGCCAGTGAATGTAACAGACAAATGTTTTAAAAAGAATCAAATGTTTAATCATATTGGTTTGATGTATCTAAATAGGTTTTTACTTTTGAAGGTATAGCATCATTACTATTGCTGGAATACAGTCCTTGTTCAACTTGTCATTTCCATTTCATAGAGCCAAATTTGTGTCCGTAAAGGAAGACCTCATGCTACTAGCTGTAGGAGTAATTGGCGCAAGTTCTTTCCTGCTAAACCATGAAGACTGGAATCAGGTATGTGCAGCTTATCACTCAGACCATTCATGGAGTGAATCCAGAGATTTTTTTTTCTCCTACAGTGGCTTGCTACCTATAAGAATCCCAGTGCTTATAGGTAACCAGCCATCGTATCAATCTAAACCTTTTTTCTTTCTTTTGAAAGGTTATGAAGTACCTCAGTGGCACTACAGGCATCAGTCCGCAGAGCATTACTGAGGCAGTCTATGCAATTCTGAAGCACAGCCTTGGTAGAACAGAAGGTTGCTAGAATCCCCTCATTCTTCTGAAGCTGAAGAGTCTGCTTATCAAGTAGTGTACTGTAGTATTCGACACAGAGATAGAATTCTTAAGCAGATAACTACTAAAAAAGACACTACTCATCCCCATACATTTCAATAGTTTAATGGATATCTCACAGGTTTTGTTATCTTAATCCTTTAAGAGGCAGCAAGATTTAAAAGAAAGGTACCTTGTCCATGACTAGGGCATCAGAACCATTTACAGCAGTCTTGCATAACCATTACATTGCAAGGAATTATAGCAGCTTAAGACAGACATTAGATGTATGGATTATAGAGATATGAGAAATGTTACATGTAAAAGCTTTTCCAAAGCAGAAACCTTAGCACTGACAGGTAAATGCATCTGAGAAAAAATACATTAAAGTGCTACCCTCCCTAGCACTGATAAATAAATATGTTCTGAAAAACAAAATCAGTGTATTTTTTTTGTATTTCCTAGCTTAGTGCAATAATGAAGTTGCAATACCTTCATAACTAAGCAGAGTCTCTACCTCTAATATTGTCTCCTTTTTTTGCCCTATAGGAGAAAATACATCATGATTCTTTCCCAAACAGCAATGGTGTGCTTTATCTACATGTTATCTAAACTATGCTATGAAGCTTTTTGCTTCATTCCACTTTATAATGAAATGTCAAAGCTGTAGATTTTTCTTCTTCTAAGATGATGTATGGCTGCCACAGGCCAAGTCCTGCTTTTGGCATCATTGAGTCAGGCTGCTGGATTCTTTCTCCTTCATAATTGTCATTTATTATAGAATTGGGAAGAAACCCAAGCTAAACCCCATTTCAGGTTTGTCAGCATGAACTTGAGCGCTTTTGTCCATTGTTCCTCTGAGTTAAACTGGGTCTTAATGGAATAGGACCCACCGTTTCCACCTGTATCTTCAATCTTGCCCTTTTCCACATCCATTCTGTATTGGAAAAACAGATCCTATCAGGCACTGAAATTTCTGGCAGTTGGTCTCAGATTAGCATTACATTCTTTTGTAATAAATCCCACTCCCCTTTGTAATGCCCTGATTTATTAACCTTTAGACATAAGCTTTATGTTAAAGCTCTTGCTGAGAGAGTATCCCAGTTCTATTTTTTGGCCCAATACTTTCAACAACCAAATGACCAAAGCACACTAAACTAAAAGATAAAAATAATACACTGGGATACACATTCTTGCTCTGACAGTGAGGAATTTTTAAAAGATATTTTAAAAGAAATTATATAAATATTTGCTTTAAAAGAAAACAACTCGATGAAGCACCCAAAAATTTGGGAAACACAATACCAAAAGCAGTTATACCCGTGGTCCTTGAAAAAATTATGACCAGGAGAGAACAAAATACTATTCCAGTACTGTTTCAACAGTAGCCACCTATCCGAGACAATCTCACTCCAAGACCACTAAACATGGTAGCTTGTTAGTCCATCAGGACTTTGAAGAACCACGATAATTCAGCTATTGTTATATTGTGTTAAAAACAGAAAAGCAAAACTTCTGATATACGTGAGATACCTTGACATTAATAGCACCTAATGCAATTATATACATACTTTAGTAAGCTACATAATTTAGATTAACCAGACAGAATTTAAAAGTTTCTGGGAAAAGGAAACCTATCTATTTTCTGAACCATTGACATTTACCTGTAAGGTAAACAGAAACGTGTCTCGCCCTTTTCTACTTCCTCTTTGAACTGTTGTACACAGTCTAGAAATGCCACCATTGCATGGTCAAACTTGTTGTCCCAGAAGAATCGCAAGCCTCCTGAACAGTAGAGAGGCAATTCCTTGAAGACATAAATGCAGATATTAGAAACACAAGGAATTGCCTTACAGTTTTACAATACTTTTGATGAAGCTGCTTTGCCTTTTTAGTCAATAAAGAGCATCCATTATATCTTAGGTAGCATAAATCAGCTTTTTGTTTATTACTGCTCCCCTAAACCAAGTCCAGGATACAGGAAACAAGAAGATAAAGAGAGCTACTGTTACGTTGTTGCTAAACAGATTTCTCCCCAAACTTAGCCTCTTTCTTTTGTTAGAAAGAAAGTGTTTTTTCAATGAGCATCTAGGGCATTTTAAAATACAAATAAATAGCAGAGCCTGCTCCCTTATAGGATTCAGGCTGTTCACTGATTTTTCACTCAATTTCTAAACCAACTATAAGAAAAATCGTAATGAAAATATCCTTTTGATTTGAGACGGGGAACTATGGACTATTCAGATTTTCTTCCTACTATAGTTTGGCCACAAGGAGAATGAATGACCACTCCACACCTGGAAGATATGAATCTGCCAGACAAGTTGGCCAGATGAAGCCTACCTTATCATTCATTCTTACATTTGTGTCTCTTGCATGGCTGGAGTTGATGCCCAGTCTAAAACGTCTAGAGGGCACTAGGCAGCCTACCCCAGGGTAAAAAATATATATATGGCTATTTCATTAGCCTAAACAATTTTATCAGCTAAATCATTCTATATTATTTTATTTATTTAGCATCCCATTTTCCCATCAACAAATACTACTCAGGGAGGCAAAATATTTCAACATGTTGAAAGTGGAATAACCAAACCATGCTTATAAACTTGGGGCAACCTAGATTTTTTTAGAATTCAGCATATACAGAATTCCTCAAAATTGCCTTCATCAAATTTTCTAGAGGCTGTCCTGAACTAACTAGTCTCTCCTGAGTCTTAAATAGATATAGCACTCTAGAAATCCAAAATGAAAGAGAGGGATTCTAGGAAGCCAAAATGTGAGAACATCTCTTACCTTGGATTTGTCTGTAAGAGACTCTAAATAAGAGTGATTTCCATACGGAATAAGGCGGTATCTGCAAGAGAAAGCAAGAATCATTTGACTAAAAAGTGTGGTATAACCTTCTAAACCAGCAAATAAGTTAAATAATCTTGCCATTCCTATGACTGACAAAGGGAGGGGTGGCTTGTTGTCTCCATATCTACCTTTGAAAGATCAGGCCCATCTTGTTGGCAAGGGCATGAAGCAGCAGAACGGTCTGCCCCCAGGCTGCGTTGATCTCATTCCATTCCACAGGGACGCTTGGGAGGCGGCCTAGACGAAAGTTGTTTATTGTGCCAAACTGCCCGCTATGCCTATGCAAGAAGAAGTCTAATCAGCTAGCTTCTGAGGGAATAAGAAATATCTTAAGAGTACAAGGAAGTCTTCTTTGAGCAGTTTTTGGACAATTATCCAAAACTAAAGTGATTTTCCAAAAAACAAACACCAAGATCCATAGCTTTTATGAACATGTCTGTAGCACAGGAAGTCAGCCTGGAGTTCCCCAGATTATTTAAAGTTTAACTCTGTGAGCCCCAGTCAGTTTGGCAAAGGACTGTGGAACTTTAAAACAAGGATGGAAGGATCTTGGACAAGATCCCTTTGTGAAGTATTACTAATTTGTTATCATCGAAAAATACTACAGAGTACGCCTCCAAAAAAGAGGGGATAACATCTTCATTAAAGAGCTTATTTATTCATGGTGAGTGGCCCAAGGCTCTCAAGGAAGAGCTGCTACTTAAAAAGTGGAAAATAAGAATCCAACCAAGACTGAATAAACTGAAGACACAGTATTCAGTTAGACTTCTACAGCAAGCTTAAATTGAAACTGTCATACTCTCTCTAATACTGACCAGAGTCGTCTGGATTTCCCAACCTTGCAAAGCCTGAATGACCAAATATGGGCACTGTATGTATACAACAACTTAAATGCATTTTCCTCCATCCAGATTCAACTACTGATACTCCACTACATTTCTGCCCACCCGCGCCCCAATCTATCTAAACTCCTTGTCTTACCAGATATGGAAAGTAGCATTGAATACGTTGGTTTTCTTTAGCTTATCCAGCTGCATTTGGGCATAACGCATTTGATTATCAACACTTTTCAGTTCATCATCCAGTTCTAGTTGCTGCCGCTTGAATTCACTGTATTCCTTCTGATACCTCCAGGAAGCATCAAGGGAACAAGGTTATTTCTCTGTGAGGACACTGTCCCTCCCTAAAATCATTAAAGAGTCAGCACGTGGAACAGTGCTGGATCAAAAAAAACAAATCTGTTTTCTTAGGAGGGAGAAAAGGATAGGCTTCAAAAATGATCAGATGAATTAGAAATCAACTTCATGAGAATTAATTTGGATAGAAAAACATAGTTCCTATTTAGGGCTAGACAGCTGGCATAAAAACAGGTGGCTTATCTATGAACAGCACACTGTACTTCTTTCCTGATTTATGAAGCTATATTTAATTTCTCTGAGCTTTACTATCAAGTACTTAACATAGCTAGAGTAAGTGAGCTATAAGGATATTAAAGCTAATGTGAAAAATACAAGAACCAATAAAAGGTCTAAAAGGGATAAGGAGAAAACAAAGTGCAACAGAGATGTGGTAAGCAACAGCTAGGGAAGCAGCATTAAAAAAAAAAAGGAAGATGTTTAGCACAGGCAGAAAGAAAAAAATGAAAAAAAAAAAGCCACCAGTAAATATGAGAACTTGGCTATGAACTTCAACAACATATCTATCCAGCAAAATACAAGTTGGGAATATTGTTAGTAGCAAAACTTCGCACTCACTCAGCTTCCTCCTGATCCAGCCTCTCAGCCTCAGTTTTAACCTTCTCAAAATCTTCAGCCATTGCCTTGCGCTTTTGCTCTACTTCCTCCAACTCCTCAATCAGCCTCTCCTCCTCAAGAGCAAATTCCTTCAGTTCCAACTGCAATTTCTCCTTGTCATCTTCAGTCATTTGCTCCAGGATTTCAAGGCATTTCCTGCAAAGAACACCCATTCATAAGTGACTTTATGGGGTGGCAATGAGCCATGCTGAACACTCAAACCCCACTTTCTTTCAGAATAATGCACCCTGAAACCCAGCCAGTTGCCCCTGAGTATGAAATGTGTGTACCTGTAGTTCATTCTATTTTAAAATAGAAATTGAATTGCCACAGCTTGAGTACATACATGAGACAAGCACACGGTACCTTCTTCAATGAAAATTATTTCAGTGAACAAAGGTAAAATTATGTTTCTTTATTCTGTCAACAAGGTAGTGTAGCACTTCTGAGATCTATTCTTACTCACTTATAGTTCTGGCATTCATTCTCTGTGATATTGAGCTGTGTGTCTAACTGGTCCAGAAGTGTATCAGTGCATTCTTCACATAGAGGATGATCCACATCTGTTTGGCCAGACATGATGTCAAACAGATCTCCAGTGACCTGGAAGGAAAGAGGAGTTCATTTTAGTAAGGGAAAGAGAAGATACTTCCACAGTTTGTTAAATGAGACAGCAAGTTTCTGTCAAGCAAGGCGGTTATTTGTTAGAGCTTTGTCTTGATAAAAAAACAAAAACAAGTTTAAAATCACTGCCTTCTGTTCTCCCAAACAATCACTCTTTTCTATGGATTCCCTAAAAGTTGCACAGTACACTCAAGAATAGAAAACAACTTGCCTTGAGTCTTCTGCTGAGATTTTCCATGGTGCCTCCATCAGAGGCCTCTCCAATCAGAGTGAAACTGTTGGCACTTTCTGTTGACATCATCCTGAAAATGCAGCATGATTTTATAAGAGGCATTCTCATGGATTTTCACCAAAAATTCTGACATAAATCCATAACAGTTTATTTTTTGTCCCATAACCTACTCCCAATTCCTAAATAGTAAATGGCTTTTGTTCTATATACTATATTGAGTACAGAATCTTCAATTTGCAGCCTGAAGCTGCAAGAAAAAAACGCCTGAGATGTAAGAAACAGACAGCACAGTTCAAAAGAACAAAGAAGTCTTTGGATCCATTGTACCTGAGAATCACTTGGATTCCATTTAAAAGCCTCTTAGGAAACTATTGCCTTCTTCATTAGAATATACATTAGCTAAATTATGCAAGTTATCAAGAAACAAGGCCACCTAAACTACCTTTGTAGAATGGTTGCTCTTATCTGCAGGAAAAAAATGGTCAGGAATGAATATATTACTCCTATGGCAGGAATAACAGAGGGATAATTCAGTCTCATTATTATGAGGGGCAAACACAACAAGCTCTTTAAACAATTCCAACCAAACAAACTAGCCTTCCTCAACTTACTGGCTTCCTTATGTTGGACCAACTCCCATAATTCCCAGACTGTTACAAAATTCCTTCTGAAAACTGTTGTCCTATAATAGAGGACGCAATTCAAAATGAACTATTCCCTTTCAGAGAAAGGACACAAGAACTAAAGTACATTTTGCCTTCATCTCCTATAAGTAGGGAGAATTCTTGCTTCTTTTATTATCTTTTGCTCTAGATAAGAACGTATAGCATTCTTGCTTTACTTGGCAGCTGTGTGTGTGTGTGTGTGTATGTGTATGTACGTGTGTGTGTGTGTGTGTGTGTGTATGGAAGGCCCTCCCCCCAAATTAAAATGCAAGTCTCAGAAAGACTTCAGAGTCACAGTTCGATCAAAATTTCCACCCTCTTAAAGGAGGCACTCACTGCAAATGTATTGGCACAGAGAACATAATATTCAATACCTGGCTGGGGGAATGAATCTTCGGGACACACCATCCTGACGGTTTTCAACAAACACTTCCTAAAATGAAATTTAGCATTAGCATCTTGTGATTCCTCACCAAAGAGAGTTAAATGTACTAGCCCATAAAAAGCTTTTAATAACCCACACTTAAATAAGTTTATGCATTACAAGGAAGATTAAACATCAGGTTTGGCAGAATAAATGCCAAGAAAGTAACAATTCCTAATTTTGGCTGGTGTCTAACTTCTAAAGCTGCCTTGCTTTTAATTTAGAATCAGATGCTAACTCTTTACCTCTGTCAAAGTGGTCTCTTCCTCCTGTGCATCACCCAGTTTTGCTGGAGCAGTAGTAAGCAGAGGAGCTAGATAAAAGACAAACAATTACCAAAGAAAAATACAAAGATTTGCATGTAATGCTAAAATCCAACAGAAAACTTACTACATCTGTCCATAATACTTTCCCTTTGAGCTCGTTTCCCAATTCCAAGGACAGGCTCTGCAACACAGCTTAAGATCTGAGAACTGCCTCAGATTAAGCTCTGCTGAAATCCTTCATAACAACACTATATTACTGGAAATTCCCAGCAACGTTATATTGTACTTCCATTGGATTTTCTCAGCAACTGACAAGTATTTGCACGCACAATGTGGAGTTTGTGACTCACACTGGCTTTCTGCACATTTTTTTTACCTGTCAATTCTTGGATGGTGACTTTGTCAAGAACTTTGAAAGATGTGTCCAATTTAAGGGGCTGGCTACAACGCTGGCAAACAAAGCTGACCTGCATGGTGCAAGCAGGTGACTTATACCCATCCATATCTGTGAAGATAGAAAGACAGTCAGTGATCCTGGAAGCTAAGTACAATGCTTCTAACATTTTGTAGGTGGGTATAACATTTTATATTTGCTATCCATTTTATGTTTTCTACCTATGTAGTTTTATTATACAGGAGTGGTTACTATTGCCGTGCAGCATGAATGGATGCCTCTGCCATTGTCACTAAAGTGATCATCTACCTCCAGCATCTTCCTGTATTGCTGCTGCCCAATAAAATATCATCATGGAAAACGTTTATCTATGCTGATAATCTATGCTGAGAGTCAACATCAACTGGATGACACATATTGAATCAATCCAAGTAATAACATATGGCTTAGCACCACCATTTCAGCTATAACCCCCAGGGAAATCAGCCAGATGTTATGATACTAAGTACCTTCAGGAAACAGGAACTGTCCAAACTAGGCTCTACTAACCAAAAAAGCAACCAAGTGTCAGCTCAGTCCTAAACATGAGGTTGGAAAGTGCACTAATCCATGGAACAATATGCTTGTTCATCTTTGAGGTACTATGAATGCACAATCTATTCTGCTGCAGCTACTCCTCCAGGAATGAAGGCACTTACTTCCTATGCACAGGACGCATCTGACAGCTTTAATTTCCTTCTCCTGGCCCAGTTTAGACTGAAGCTGGTGGACAAATTATGGCTAGGAATACAAAAAAGTAAACCCCAATGACCTTAGCTGGCATCTACCTTGATTTTATCTAAATGCCTCCGTCGTTCTCACCTACCTCACCGTCCGACAATGAACTAGTGTGTTTACTCAGTGCCCACAACCAGGTTCTCTGACGATACGCGGGATACACAAGCGATATGCATTTAATTTAAAGAGTTTTCCCAGGAGCGAACGAAAGCGATCGGCAAAAATCACCGCCAGGCCACCTCTCCCTCCCAGCAAACACCCGGCCCGGCTTCCTCTTCCCCTGAAAGCCCCTTCCCGAGCAACCCCGCCGCCTCTCAAAACTGGGCTTCGCAGAAAGTTTTCTCTTCCGGAGAAATCGCACTCCGTGGTCACGCCCGTGGGAGGGGCAGAAACGGGACCGCCTCCTCGCTCCCCGCGGCACCCGAGAGGGGGCTTGGGCCGCCTCGGCGCAGCTCCCCGGGAGCGCTATTGGCAGAGAGTCGCCTCGGCGATGTTTTCTTGTACGCGTGACACGTAACATTTTAGTAGAAACGCAACCCGCCATCCCCATCTTCCCAGTAGAGGGGAAGCCCGTGGTCTGAGGCGCCGTTCCTGTTGGGGCTGCAAACATCTGGCTGTCTCTTTGCTGCCATCTAGTGGCCATACAGATGTTGGCAGCTCAGATCTAGTAGCCCTACCACACTTCAGTTTAAAGGCAATAATCAAAAAGAAAACCATGGAAGTTAGGCCATCTCTTGGGAGCAGACGATACTACAGAACGCTCGGGTAGAGAAGGAAATAAAACCTAGGATTTTAGACAGCGGAAGATAACCTCTAAGGCCATCCAGATGTTGCTGGAAAAAAGTCACTTCGGACGCGAACTACCCTCAACTTTTTATTTCTATGCTGATTGGTTTCACGTCTCCGCTCATTTGTACCAAGCTCCTCCCACCACCAACCGGAAGTTGTTTCTTCAGCGCATGAGCAGAGCACCGGATAAGGCCCGTCCGACAAAGGCACAAGGAGAAATCACGTTGGCTATAATCGTGTTCGGTGATTGGCCAAAAGAGGGAGGTGGCGGGTCGTTATGTTGTCACTTCCGGCGGTAGCGAAGCCGGTGGTTTTCTCGGGTGGTCGCGCGCGCGTGATAGAAGGGAACGGATCTGGCTAGGAATACCAGCTTCCCCGCCCCGCTATGGCCTCCCTGCTCAAGGTGGACCCGGAAGTTAAGATCAAGGTATGGGAGGAGGGGAAAATTTGAATAAACCCGCCGCGGGCGTGCCTTTAGGCATGTGCAGAGTGCCACAGAAGATCGGGGGAGGGGTCCCAGGCAAGCTTCAGTCGCGGAACTCTTTTTGCCAGTCGAACGTGATAAAAATATGTTAGATATTGTACAGCGCGAAACCACAGGTCCGTTGAATCCCACACGCTTGGCTGTGGCTGTGTCAAGTGCTCTGCACTTGGGAAGCTGGTAAGGTGTTACTGGCCTTTCACTCGTGCCCCAGTCTTATAATCGAACCGAAATCGCTTCTAGTCGTGCAAGTTGTAGCCAAGTAATCATGACAGGCTTCTCTTTATTCTTACTGTGGGCGTTAAAACCCGCGAAGGCCAGCAACCCTTGCAGCTTCCCTTGGCAATAAAAGCTAGATGGTTGTGTGAGAATATAACATCTTTCTTTCTGCCCAGGTGACTGAATTCCACAAAAAATCGTATGTTTCATGCATTTCCTGAATGAGATATTTATTATTTGCCTTGTAAAACACACCAATTTATGTTACCTAAGAACGTAACTCAGGATTCTTAGTCATTCAGCCGGCATGCTTCTTGAGGTGGTTAGAATGTATAACTTTATGGGAATAATTTTGACTTTAACAAATTGTATGTGGGTTTCCCATATTCTTCTACAAAGACAGTACAAGATAACTTACTATTTTTATTTGAATCCCGCATATGTAAAGCTTTTTAAAAACATTGATAGTTATTGGGTAAAGCTGTTTTCCATTTGATATGGAGATTATGGTTCTATATGTTTCTTTCACTGTGTCTGATTGTGTGAAATAGGATTAGTTTCAAGTAAATGAGTATAGGATTGCATTTAAAAGATCAGTGTCATCATTCAGTATGTCTGGTAAGCATAATCAGTTTAAGGAAATAAACAATAAAATATATATTTTTTTATTTATTTATTTTTATTTATTTATTAAATTTTTCAACCACCCATCTCCCCCCAATGGGGGAACTCTAATTACAAAATAATTGTGAATAATTGCCAAAGAAATAAAAATGTGACTCTACAACAGTCACAGATAGAGCAAGTTGTGTCTATTTCAAAAGTAAATTCTGATAAATGGGGCAACCAATGAAAGATTTACACACAATAGTAATTATGAGAAATATATACTTATAATTTTTTGCTTCAGAAGTTGCATAAAATAGAATGGATTCCTTTTTTGTGGCTGTATTAAAACAGCAGACTTTAGGCCAATTTGGCTGGTGGTATTGGGTTCATATTTTAAGAATGAGGGATGTACATTTAATGTTAATTATGAATGCAGTTTTTCATGTTCAGTTTACAATTCAGTCCTAAAGATCTGCTCAGAAGTAAGGCTAGTAGAATTCAATGAACCTTACTGCCAGATAATTGGATAGGTATGAATCAACCTGATTATTTTCTGAGAAATGTTTAATGTAACTGTTTTGTGGGGTGTTTTTTTTTAAATAAAATTAAGAATGTTACAATTTATTTAGGGTTCATAATTTTTAGTCCTCTTTTGTCCTACCTGAGTAATTTTTACTTTATTTATATTATATCTCTGTCACATTAATATAATGCATTTCAATATTCAGGATGATTTTAATGCATTGTGAAGAATATTAACATTTTTGTTTATTTCTATTCAGCAATAAAATTAATTCTGGCTTTATAAAAAGTCATTCCAAACTAAATATTTTGCTATAAATAGTACAATAGGCAGTTGTACAATTTGTACTGCATCCTCTATATCCCTCACTATATTTTTCAATTTTTTATGATGTGGGTTTTTTTATGCAAAGTGCCTTATTCAGTGCATACATTATAGCTGGTTAGAACAGAAGTCTTAACCAATCCTGTTTGTTGTTTCTCATTTAGTTATGGGGACTTCTTCTTTTAAAATGTTTGATTTCGGATTTACCTATTTTTTAGTAGAACTTTAACAACTGTAGGGTCCAATATCTTGGTGATAATATTCTTTCTTTTATAGCAGGCAGCATACTATTAAGTAAGGAAAATAATGCTGTAATTTCACCAAATCATGTTTTAATGGGAAGCAATAAAATGAGTCTAAAAGAAAGGTGTGTAGTAATACAGAAAATATATAGAATATTTTGTGAATATTGTGAATAAAATTTATTGAAGTATGTTCTTATCTTCAGGTGAGGTTATGGTTGTTGCTGCTGCTGTTATTAAATGAAAGAGGAAAGATGGGACCTGCACAAGTTAGGAGAAATTAAAAGAAGCAAACAAACATTAACAGAATATAATTAATCTAGGAACAGTTTAAGAAAGAGGAGTCAGAGTATTAAGAAGGAAAGCTGTAATACCTTTAGAAGAAAGTAGGAGGCCCTAGTGACATCTGTTGACAGAAGTTTTGAGAGAGAAGGCACAATAATATGTAATAGAAAAAAAGATTACAACTTTAATAAAAAGATAAGCGTTTGAATGGGGAAAAGTTAAAAAGAAATCAGTAAATCAAATAAAGATAAATCAAGGTGGTGCAGCCATGGTAGGAGAGTATGGCTCAATTCTGTACATGTCTCTACAAAAGTAAAGCCACTCAGTTCAATGTGACTTTACTTAGGTAAGTCTTTCTAGGATTTCAGACTTTAAAGTCCATCATTAAAACTTAACGCAAAACAATAGAAGATCCCAATGAAAGGAAGGCTATAACTGATCAGCCTAATTGAAGAAACTAAAATTAAACAAGCAGTAAAGTTGAGAATGGATAATAGGTGTGACTGAGATGTAAGAAGATAAAGATCAGTAAAACCTTTTCAACATGAAAGATTAATAATTTGAATACTAGTTTAGGTAGACACTTTAAGGATGAATTCTTGAAATATTGGAGAAAACTCAAATCTTAGCTCAAGCAGTAATGTGAACAAATAAAGAGAAGGATAAAAATATCAGTTCTCTTGCTCAAAGAAGAATAACATTAGCAATTGAAAGTAGATGAAACTACAGATCTGTGAGATGTACAAATACTATTTTCTACAGACCGATGTTAGAATAAACTAAGTATATGCAAGACAGTTATAGATTTTGTGAAAGTAGGAGACAAAAGCAAGCATAACTGACTATAACAGCAAATCTACAAATCCAAAAGAACTAGGAAGCAAACAGTGATGAAATTTTGAGATGATTATACTGTGCCTTAGTATATAGAAAACCATTAAACATTCCAATCTGATACTCTTCTAAAGCATCTGTTGGTACTCCAGTATCTAATTATTTTATTAAAAATGTCTTATATTCTGTAACATTAATTGAATTAATTCTGTAACATTCAAAAAGGTCATTGGCAAGTAGGATTCTGAATTTGTGAGGAGAATTGTAATTTATGCAGGTGAGCAAAGATGAAGTGCTTGGGTGACTATGTCACACTTAGCTCAGATGTGCTGTACTAAGCTGCACCTTTTCTCTCTTGCAGGTAGATTCTTTCAGGGAGCGAATCACAGGTGAAGTAAGTGTCTGATTTATGCTTGCAATTTCAGCTAATGTTTAGTGGTTCCAGGCAGTTAAATTTGGTTCTGGTTCTCATGAAAGAGACTTTTCCCATAGCTCAGTTCTACTGGCCTCAGGAATCTGTGAGACTTTCATTATTAACCTTTGGAAGCAGCTCAGCTTTCAAGGACTTTGTCTGTCTGGTGTTTTCTACTGATCCATACCAAGGCTTGGTCTTAGCCTTCCTTTTGTGGAATCAGCACTTTTATTAATAATTCATGCATCATAGCTGGCATTCTTTCTCTTTCAGGCTGAGGATCTAGTGGCAAATTTTTTTCCAAAGAAGCTTTTAGAACTTGATGGGTTCCTTAAGGTAAGAACTGGTAGTCTCCTGCTTCTCCCTGGGCAACCTTCAAGAATGACACACTGTCAAATACATAATAAAAGTCTGCTATTGTTATTAGCTTTCAATACTGCATTGGATGCTGTTTGTGAGCATGGATACCTTACTGCTCTGGATATTCTTTCCTAGGATCCCATTCTGAACATTCATGATCTCACACAAATCCACTCAGATATGAACCTTCCAGTTCCGGATCCAATTCTGCTCACAAACAGTCACGATGGACTGGATGGGGTAAGGTTGGTCACCTGTTTGTAACATTTAATGACTGATCAGAACAACATAATTATAATAATTATACTTGCTGACAAGCTATGGAAAGAGAAGAAAGCATTCTGGACATTTGAAGCAAATATCTGCTTTGTAACTATCTGTTTCCTTAAGCTAGTCTTAGGGAAGAGTATGCATATAATATTTCCTCTCTTTTTTTTTAGCCCAATATGAAAAAGCGAAAATTGGAAGACTGCGAAGAGACCTTCCAAGGTAGGCTTTGTGTTGATTAATTGTTCTGGCTTGGCTACCTCATTTTGTTTTTGGAAATTTGCCCTATTTGAAGAAATCACTGAGAACATAAAGTATGCAAAGACATCCAGAATCCTAAAACGTTGATATGGTACCAAGAAATTTCAGGTATTTTATGCATGCATACTTTGTATCTGGGCCCTACATGAACAAAATGTATTTTCCAGGTGGCTGCTTAGTATATGATTAGCTCCTTGGGATTTGAAATGATCCTCTGAAATGCTGTTTTTCCATCTTAAAAAGAGAAATAATAAGGTTTGTGTATAATTTGAACATTAATCAGTGGTGGTAAACATTATTCTTGTGATTTCCAGGTCTGGAAATCCATTTTGTTTCTCTAAGGAAGCCACAGTTGCCTTAGTTTTAATTTGGGTTTTATTTTCAACTTCCTCTTGTCATTGCTGTGACCTGAGTCTTTGCAACGACAACAACAAAACACAGTAGAGATCCCAGAATTGGATGCAACCCACAGCCTGCAAGTTGCTTACCTATGACCATAGCCCCCAATCAGAAAGTTCAGCATCATTTGCACTATGGAGTTTAAAAATTGGATGAGAAGTAGAATGGGAAAAAAAGACTTGAATTTCCATGCAGAAGTCAGGGTAGTCTGCTTCCTTCTTTCATGGAATAAGTAACTAGTCTCTTTCTATGGCCCCAGGTACCAAAGTGTTTGTCATGCCTAATGGGATGCTGAAGAGCAACCAGCAATTGGTGGACATCATTGAGAAAGTTAAACCAGAGATTCGGCTGCTGATTGAGAAATGCAATACAGTAAGCACTGGTTTGCCCTTTTTTCCCTTATTAGATTCTATCTTACAGACCAGTTATTAGACATGCTGCTTTTAAGAGGGGGGGAATAAAATCAAACGTCTTTCTGAAAGTAGTAACAATAATTATCAGTTTGTTGAAATTAGCAGTATACAGATTTAATAAATATCTGTTGCACTTCTGGGATACCTTTTGCAGGAGTTGCTATTATATTAAGGTGAAATTTGTTATTCTGTTTTTTTTTTTTAATTTATGTCAAACAGAATTAGGTTCCCTGTACTGCAGAACGTAGAAAAGCCTGGATGTAACTGGCTGCTCCTTTGCTGTACAAAGATACATTTCTGTCTAGAGGCAATTATTATTGGGTGTACCAATTTTTGATTGGGTGGAGGACCAGTCAGTCATGATTGTGCTCCTGTGTCTGAAAGACTCCAGCCCAGCCATCGATGTTAACCCAATGTTAGGGTTGATCACAAGGGACTGGGGTTCAAATGTTTGTTAAGTTATGTCTTTTTCTGACTGTTCTGGAAGAAATTGGCCTCTCAGCTAAGCAATGCTACATGCAGAGCTCAGCCAGCAAAACATTTTCAGACTATCCAGAAGGACAGTATCTCTTCTTTAACATGGTGTTCTGTTCTTCAGGTCAAAATGTGGGTGCAACTGCTGATTCCCAGGATAGAAGATGGAAACAACTTTGGTGTTTCTATTCAGGTAAATCGGCAATTGCGGAGAGAACTGTGGGAAATTATGCCTGTGGATGGAGCACTATGGATGGAAGCTTCTCTAGTCGGGAAGAACAAATCATTATTTAGAACTTGGCTGCCTTATAGAAAGTATTTTCCCTGATATGGCTGCTTTTGGGCTAGATTTTTATACTCTTCTACTCATTTTGGTTATTTTTACTTTGTCTGGGCTCAGGCTTCTTAAATTAAAAGTTAAGGTTCATAAGCATAATGGCTGTAATTACAGGTAGCCCTTGCTTACTGACTGCCTTGTTTAGCAGCCACTCAAAGTTACAGCAGTGCTGAAAAAAATAACTTTATGACCAATGTCCACATTTATGACCTTTGCAGTGTCCCTCAGTCACGTCATTGCCATTATGGTCCGTGCACATTGTCCTGTGCCTGACCTGTTGTTTTTCTCCCCCCCCCCCACCTTGCAGAGCTTAAGGATTCGAGAGGAAGGGATTACAAGAGGGTAAACAGGCACACAGTGGGGAATACACATCAAAAGAATGCTGTGGAACTCAGGGCTGGGATCCGCAAGCATGCTACGCAAACAGACTGGTGTGTTCCCCATTATGTGCCTGCTTACTCTCTTGTAATCCCTTCCTCTCCACTCTTTCTACTCTGCAAGGAGGGGACTGGGTCAGACATAGGAAAGATTGCCTACAGAAATTGCTTGGTTTTTTTCTCTCCTACCTTGCAGAGTGGAGAGATTGGAGAGGAAGGGATTACAAGAGAGTAAGCAGGCACACAATGGGGAATGCACCAAGCTGTTTGCTTAGCTCACTCGCGGCTCTCAGCCCTGAGCCAGCGCCACCACATTCCTTTTGATGTGTGTTCCCCATTATGTGCCTGCTTACTCTCTTGTAATCCCTTCCTCTCCAATGAATGTAAATACAAACATTAATTCCCTTCTTGCTAATTATCCCAGCACTGAGATGAGCCTCCCAAAGGATAGGGGAGTGGTTAGGAGGCAAACAAAAGCCAGGGTGTGAAACTGATTAGTCTTGTCAGTTTCGAGCCAGCTATCCCAGAGCCAAAAGCTTGGAGGAGTGGGGAAAAGGAAAGCACAGTAGTGATCATGTGATTTCCCAGTTAGCAAACACTTCACTTAATGACAGAGCTGCCAGTTCCAATTGTGGTTGTTAAACAAGGACTATCTATACAGACTGCCCGGGTACATCCAAGTATTTGGGCTCAAAGTCTTCTCTTAATATTTTCTTGCTGGCTCCTTCCTTTGCAGGAAGAGACTGTAGCTGAGCTCCGAACTGTGGAAAGTGAGGCAGCTTCATACCTGGACCAGATCTCTAGGTGAGTAACTTCTTACAGAGCTTTTCCAGACAGTTTTTTTTCCTGATAGGTGTAACTCTCTTGAGTATAGGTTGTCTTCTTTCCCTACACCATCCATTGAAGCACTCCCCCCCCCCCCCCTTTTATTTCAGATACTACATCACACGAGCAAAGCTGGTTTCTAAAATAGCAAAATATCCTCATGTGGTAAGTGTTAAGTGGAGGTATGTTAAATTGATTACTGAATTCAGATTTAGGAACATTAGGTGGATTAGAAATAGTTGAAAAGCCATGTTCTCCTTGGAATTAGTATTATGAAGTCTATGAAATGCTTAGAGCTATATTAGATTAAGGTGGGCAGTCCCTAGAAACCCTCATGATTGTACTGCTGAATAACTGGTTAAGTTTTCTGCAGATTTAGGGCAAAAGTATGAGTAAAATATGTATTTTAAAGCATGGTGATTAGCCTTCTTACTTGCAGCCCTTGTCACTGGAAAAAATATATATCTCCCCCCCTTCCCCAACTGGAAAAAGTTGCCTGACCCTACCCAAGCGCACTTCTTTGCTTTGGATTTTCTTTCTGGAGGTTTTACATAGAACTAGTCTGCCAACCAGATTTTAATTAATATCATTCTAGAAATGGCTGGGTTCAGTTTATGAAAACCCTAAGAAGATGGCAGATGTTTGTATGACTAGAACTGAGGGACGGAATGAGACTCCTCACTACAAGTCGTCTTAGTGCAGAGGTGGGGAAATCTGTATTGCAGCTTCCAGTAGCACCAGTAATGAAGGATCCTGAACGTTCCCCACTCCTGCCTTACTGCATGATAGAGACTAAAAGGTTCTGGTTAAATAACTGTCTCTGTAGGAGGATTACCGCCGCACAGTGACTGAAATGGATGAAAAGGAATACATCAGCCTCCGGCTCATCATTTCGGAGCTCAGAAATCAATATGTAAGTCAATGTTGTTTCTTCCCAGGTTGGAAGATAATATCCCTTCTCCTGATTAATTAAATATTTCCTGTAACAGAAGTAGGGGTTTTTGGGCCACCATATGTTGCTAAATTCAACTCCTAGAACTCTTAGCCAGCATAGCCAAGTGAGGAGTATGGAAGTTGCAAATCAGTAGTATGTAGAGTGCTGCATTTTTGTACTGTTACCTTACAGTATTTATTTAGACTGATCATTTATCTGATCAGCAGAAGCAATTACCAGGTCTCAACTTCTTGCTGAAAGAAATATGGTGGTATCTTTTTTCTAAGGAATAATAATACTTATATAGGCAAGCTAGGGAGTAACAAATTGCATAGGTATTGGGAGACTTGAGAAAGGGATTGAAATTATGAGCGGAAAGGAGAATTCTTTTTTAGTCTGTTAGTTCAACTGTATATTTCGTGGTTGCTGTCCATCTGAGAATAATTGTTAATGTTGCCAAAACCATAGAAATCTCTGGAGACACAGTAAAATATATGCTGATTTACAGATAAAACATATCTTTGGCATCTGGCTTTTAACACACCTGTATATTCTAAATGAAAGGCAGACAAACAAGGAGTAAAATCTATCTCTGTGCTATGTGCAGATATCTTTAGAGAAACACACAAGCAGATCTTTAAGCACAGAGTCTCCATATAATTGTGCGGGCTTCTTGATCATAGAATAGTTCCACTGCTTATTCAAGGAGAAATCACCCTCTGATAATGTGAAGCTTTCCAATCTGTTTGGTCTGCAAATGCCAGACAAGTGTTTAAATGTTGATGATTTAAACTCTATTCATGCCTAGCATTGATCAGTCTAAATAGCTTCTTTGAAGAATAAGGATAGAGTAATTGATATTTTTGCCTACTACCTGGGGTAATGATTAGATCACCCATTTTACACAGATCCTGTGCTGCTTTTTCGGTGGACGTGAAAAAGGGAAATACTATACTACAAGGATGGACAGTAAAATATGTAGAACTGTGTATAGACTGGGCTTAATAACATTCTAAGCCTAATTCAAACCAAAGAGTATATTACGTGACCCCAGGCAATTGTGGCTTCTTCTACAAACCATATTTAAACAAACTGGCATAGTACAGTCTGTGAACCAGGGCATAATGATAAAAATGTGATCAACTAGCTGTATTATTTCTACAGATTTTTTAAAAAATATTTCCGTGGTTTATTTGGGAATTTTTCACTTTTTTACTGCTATATTGAGAAAACCATAATACATTAAAATTGCTTCAGTTCTAAAATGAATTAAGTGTGAAAACTCTAGCAGTTAGCTAATTCAGGGCATAATATGATAAGAATGAATTCTGCTGGGAAGCCTTGGGCATGTGCTCACTCCCTTTTCTGAAGTCCTTAACAGCTGAGTACAACACAGAAAGAAAGGTTCACAATATTGGGGTTATTGTCAAGAAGTAAGGAGTTCATATACAGAACTCAAGTAAACCCAAATACTAACATTCATTTATTAATGAATTCATCAAGAATGTGAAATTAAGGGGCTAAGCGCACTTTTCTCAGATAAGGCTGCCATTGAAGTATCCATCTGCTCCTTGTTATTAATGCTTTTATATATTTATGTATTTAAATTTATTGGCCATCCAACTCCAGTGGACTCTGGGCAGCGCACAAATAGGTAAAGATATTAAATCAGCAGGAAGCCCAGACTAAAATGCTCTAATAGCAAAATCCATAAAACAAAACAGGGATCATTAAACAAATAAAACCATCAACCCCAGGCCTGGGACCAAAGCCAGGTTTTCAAACCTTTCCAGAACCCTAGGAAAGATGGTGCCCTCCTTATCTGGGGGGGGGGGGGGGGTACTGTTCCAGCAGGGGGGGCACAACAGAGAAGGCACGCTTCCTAGGTCCCACAAGATGGCAAGATTTAATGGAGGGAACCTAGAGCGCACCTACTCTGCTGGAACGTGCTGGGCAGGCAGAAATGACTGGAGGCAAGCAGTCTCTTATGTATCCAGGCCCTAAGTCATGCAGGGCTTTATAGATAATAGCCAGCTCCTTGAATGGTGCTTGGAAGCCAGCTGGCAGCCAATGCAGCTCGTGTAGTGGTGGTGACACATGGGCACACCGAGAGGCACTTTGAGAAATTCTGGTTTCTTTCTCAGCCTCAGAGATCTTTTTTATACTCTCTTCACGTGGCATAGCTGCAACCAGGAGTTTGGAAGCTTTCACTTACACTGTGGGCAGATGACAATTTGTTGGTCATCAAGACTGCCCAGTAGCAACTAATGTTTTTCTTACAGAAGGAAGAAAAACATATTTAATCATAGGCTATGCAGCTGATTTGTATCTTTTTTTGATTGTGTTACACACACTTTATTATTTCTTCTATGTACTGCAACAGTAGCTAATAGAAGTGAAATTGCAAACTCCTTAGAAAATGAAAGAGGAAAATATGTGAACCTGACAGGTTTTTTGACAGCTTGTTCTCATCATAGTAAGTTAGTGTAATATGTGAAAGTGATCAAAATAAAGGTGACCAATGCAGTGAAGATTATTCATTCTGATAGACAAGAGAGGCACTAGGTACTTTCACGTTGTTGGGTTGCTAGTGCCCTCCAGATCTACTGGAATAGAATTCCCAAACTCTGGGATGATGGCAGGCTATTCAGAACTTTGGCCTTTAGGATTCTTGTCTGGAACATATTGGTGTCTGCCAAAGAAATGCCTTTCATATATCAAAAATATTGGGGAATGGGCAAGAGAATGGCAAATGGCATGCTGGCTAAAAATTCTGGGAGTTGAAATCTGATGACTTTTGTTAGATATGGGGCTAGGGAAGGCTGTGTGAATTTGTTGATTAATTTGAAGGTTGAATATTCTTTTTCTGTTCAAGTTTGGGTCTTGTGGCATGGCACTTTTGGTAGGTATCACAGATGTGGCCATTTATTTCAAGTACAACAGCATTAAAGACTCTTGTCAACACTTCAAATGCAAGCCAATTTAAACCACTCTCATAGTTCTCATTCTTGCAGCTGCTGTAGGTTTGATAATTTTGTAAAAAGAATCCTCTGTTTAGTTGATTTTTTTCTTAAGAGTCCTTTGTGGGGAACCCATGACCCTCTAAATTGGTTTGATTTTAACATGGTAGTTCCCAAAGTGACCTTGCATTTCTTGAAGTATAGAATGTTGGGTTGTTGGGCAATAACCTTTCTGTCTTTCTCTGGAGAGGAGTATGATATTCATGGTCAGCCAAATATGTCCTGCCAGAGTCAGAAAAAACTAACAACCAGCTTCTCTCCTTCCAGGTGACTCTGCATGACATGATTCTAAAGAATATTGAGAAGATCAAGCGACCCCGGAGCAGCAATGCAGAGACCCTCTACTGATCGGGCTACACTCTGAACTTATGAACTCTTCAGTAGGCTCAAGACAGTCTTTGCCTCAGTTTATGTGACTATCAAGATGGGGAAGCTGGCTGGAAACAGTCCTCGCCATACTTTTAGTTAAACGTCTAAAGAAACTCTCTCCTAGTCCTTTTCTGGTTGGTTTTTTGTTGGGTCTTTGATTTTCCCCCTTTCCCTACCATGTCTTTGAGATACAGGAGGGATAGAACAGAGCGTCTCCTCCTATTTTGGTAGGAATAGGAGATTCGCCAAGCTGTTCCAGGCAAGGATCACAGGATCAGAAGCCTTGAATGGTCCTGTTCGGTAGCATCCCTGAGAAACTCCCTTCTAGGTAGATTGTCCCTGCCAAGCACTATCAGGTTCTACTCAGAGCTGATTTGTCTGGTCATAAGCTTCACTTCAGCCTTCCCACTGATATGCAGTTTGGGGAAGAGAGGACCCTTTTCATCTCAACATGGTTTGCCCTTATCTAACCTTGTGACCTGTCCAATCATGCAAGTTTTAATGCCATTGTAAATTTCTCCTTTCTGCCCATACTTCTTCCATTAGGTTTATTTATCACTTATTCTGAATCCACGTATATCTCTTCCAGAAGTTTGTGAGGAAGTAACTCTCCTCTTGCCCAACAAGGAACTCTAGTGCAACATTTGAGTGCAGTGGGCATTCTCGTGCTTTTTTCTTGGGGCAAAGCAAACCTATTTAGACAGTTGGTTTGGCAAAATTGGTCTGCCTGATTTCAGCATGAATGATCAAGCACTGAAGACCTGAGGTATCTTTCATCTTAGTCCTTTTTCTTTCCCGCCCTAATTAAATGAGCCTAGCACTTCTTTCTGGAGACCTTGCCTGACCTTCAGGAGAACCCAAAGTGTAACTAGGTGTCCTTGTAGGTCTGAATGAGTCCTGTTGGCTTCTTCAGTTTTGCTCTTTTCTGGTTTTCATGGAAACAGAAAGAGGGCGCCAACTATCTGGGATGCTGCAGCTTCCTTTCAGATTTACTTTTAATCTTTATATCCATCTCGTGCCGTAGTCTTGTGAGTGGTGTTAGATTTGTTAAAAGAAAAACAGCAACAACAGTGGCAGGATGAATGAAGTTTGTTGGCCCCCTTCCCTTTCCCTGCTTGTTTTCAAAAGGCCTTTCTCTGCCATCTCCTAAGGGCACAGGAGGTTCATTGCCCGGAGCTCATTGCAAATGCCTCTGCATCATTGTCATTTGTAGCTGAGCAAGCCTTACCCTTCCCTGGAGTAAAAGTTCACATAACAGCTGCCCTCACTAGCTGCTCCTGAGAGCAGTCTTCCCCGCCTCTTTGTTTCTTTGTATCAGCTGCTTTGTTGGATTGTTTATATCTCCTTGCCTCATTGAAAGTATGTACAACTTTTACTATGTCAACAAATTAAAAGTAACAGGAACTTTGAATCTATCTTAAACAATCCTCATGGGTACCAGTGCATTGGTAACCAAGATTTCGTCTGCTGCTTGGTTAGTCTCGATGCCCTGCCTTACCTGCACCCATTTGACTTTTGTCTTTTGCCATTCTTATCTCAGCCCTGATAGTGAGAAGGATCTGTAGCACTGAGTCTGTTCATTCCCAAGTTTCTCCTCTGACATTTTAAAAAAGCTGACCAGAGTTGTGGGGTAAAATGAGCAATCTCTGGAATATTGGCTTCTAAGCTTGGTCAATGATGGTGAAGGGGCATGAGATAAACCCCTTCTCAGATCTTGCTCCTGAGGTTCACATTTTGCCCCATATCTTTGTGGTGCTGTTTCCTTTTTCTGGCTCCTGGATACAGCCTGAAAGCATCCTCATGCTTCTGTTTATTGTAGTATACTTCTGTAATCCAGTTGGCTTCCAAGCTGAATGAATATTGATCAGTTCAGAATGGGCTTAAGCTGGGGTAGACTGCTTGCAATTCCTGGTCTCATTTCATGCAGCCTGAGATTGATTGTAGAAGCCCTTTACATCAGTCAGTTCATTTCTCTAGCAAAAGCAACATGTCCTTTGTTCTGGCTGTCTGCTTCGTGAGGAGGAAAAGAGAGAGAAGACATTGTCAGAAAGAGGAGAGAGGGAGGAGAAAAAGGAGATTCCAGAAAGAATGAGAAGTGGCTCGATATACTTTGCTCTGGCTAAATGGACCGGTTGTTTCAGCCCTGCCCACCTCAGCATGTGATGCAGCCCTTGACTGATTACTCTTGGAGGAATGTGGCCCTCCACAGAAGGAAAGGAAAAAAGAAAATGGTTGCCTACCTCTGTGTTATGATGGTCAAGAAACCACAAGAAACAGGGAATTTCGTCATAAGTGGAGAGGAGCAAAGCCTCAGATATGGATATTGCAGTCTATATGTGTGAATTGATAGTGCTGGTTAGTAATGAATAGTGCCAGAGTGTGTTTTCTTAAATAAAACATGTATCTCTCTACTCTCGGCCCTTCAGTCATGCTGTTCCATAGTCTTTGTTAGCTTTTCCTGAACTCAAGTTGCAGAACTCTGCCTCTGCAGATCCAGGGTGTTTCATTCCGTTCCCAGCTAAGATTCGGGACTATGAATTTGAATTCTTAAAGCTTTTAATGCTATAGCCTTCCCAGCATTTCATCATAGCAGAGAAATAGAGGAGAATATGCTAGAGAGATGAATAAAAGTATTCATGGTGTGGAAAATCTGAAGTCATCCAATGCAGGTGAGTGAGTATAGGTTCTAGAGAGATCAAAAGAAGTAATATTACAGTGTGTATTTAAATGAAGATATGGATGGCTTTATGCTGGGTGGGGTGGGGGACTGAGTTCTAGTCCCACCTTAGGCATGAAAGCTGGCTGGGTGACTTTGGGCCAGTCACTCTCTCAGCCCAACTCACCTCACACGATTGTTGTGGGGAAAATAGGAGGACAGAGTATTAGTTATGTTCACCACCTTGAGTTATTTATAAAAATAATAAGGAGGGAAAAATTCTTAAAAAAAAAAAAAATCCTTGTCATAATCTGATTGGGCACCAAAGGACCAGAAAGACTTGATCAGGTAACTCAGGGCTCTGGTGTTCTGACTGTGAATTCTGCAGCTTTGCATAATCTCTCTGTGTTATCAATCAATGCTTTATCGCTATCCCCAACTAACCCTTTTGATGATACTGCTGAATGAAAATGAGAACAACCATGAGTTCCACTTCACAGTCAATACTGCAAGAAGAATCCAGTAATGTGATAAAGTAGCAAAACTTAGTATAGTAAGGATGAGTCAGCAAGTGGGTATGACTGAAATATTAAGACCTAGCTACGGAGAGTTCTCTTTTCCCATAGGAACAGAAACACCTGGGTTGCCCTGAAAGTGCATAGAATATTTGACTCAGCATAAGAGTAGCAAGGATTCCATTTTTCTATCATACTGTACTATCCACTGTATGGGAGATAGCTCAAATATTCCATATGCTGTCAAAGCAAATGATCTGATCAGACAAATAACATCATTTTAAAGCACAGTAGGGTTGTCTGCAAAGGTTTAGGTACCCCTGGTCAAATCCCAAATTGCACAAAAGATGATGTGTTCCTTTAATAGGATCTGATATTGGTTGGACTTTGCTTTTTTCTTCTTTTTGTGAAGTTTTTGGTTTTTTTTAATTTTTGGTCACTCACACGGTACTAAATAGGCTGATATTTCGAGTTCATTACATGTATAAATAATTCCTGTGGGAGTTGGTTTATTTATTTGGTTTGGTTTTTTGGAACACAGTTGGGGGAAGAAAAGTACTGGTAGCAAAGGAGGAAGAGTACAGGATCTGGACCTTTTTTTCTGTATAAGTGTATTTAGTGAATAGCTTAGTTTTTTCAGGCCAGATCTTCCTTAGAACTCATCCAATGATATCAGTAGTTTTGTGTTTGCCTACTTCTCACAGCAAGGATGGCAGAGCTTGCTTTAAAACCATTTGCCATCATAAATACGTTGGTTGCAATGCCTCAAGCTAACATGTCATCAGAAACACCCCAGCTTGTTTTTTCTTCACTTCCACTGTATCCTGTTACAGGTACTGTATAACGCATGTTGACAATGGTTGGTAACGGATGAAAAGGCAGAGCTGTAATTTGGAGGACTCTAAGGCAAAGTGTACATAATCAGTTGCCTGTATCCAAATTCCAAGTTGAATTGCCAGCTTACACATGGTTTACTGTGAGTAAAAAGGCTCCAAATTTGGTCTAGTTGTGAGCTGTGTGTATGTACTGAACAAGCCTAGTGAGAGAGAACAGGATTACCTCATTTTATAATTGCAGCAGCATTTTGCTTCTTAAATTTCTTGTCACATCTTTATTTACTTCTCTCTTATTCTATTAGTGGGTGGCTGTACAGTGACCTTGTTTAGAGTGACTAATCCCTTTTTGGGAAAGAGTCAACATCAAGAGCTGCCAGCTGACCACAGGGACCAGTTAGCACATTTAATGGGTAAAATCACTCAGATCTGCTCTAGTCTTGATTCTACACAGGCAAGGCTTAGGGTGGTGAGTCTGAAATGCTTTGTCAAATTCAGTTCCTGCTTTGGGGTGAGATTTATCTGACCGTTGCCTTGGCTGCAGTTCTTCCTCTTCCTCAAGGTTATTCTCACATCCCATTACAGCCTGTTCCAGTGGTGTCTTTTGATGGGGAAGCACTACTGAAGGAGCTAGTCTATGATTTGGGCTTTCTCCTGGGCTCGCAGCTCGGCTGGAACAGCAGATGGAGACAATGGCCAAGGGAGCCTTTGCCCAGTTTTAGCTGGTTTGCCAGTTGCACCCCTACCTAGGGGGAGAAGACCAGTGACTCATATGCCTTCCTCACCACCCACTTGAGCTACTGCAACACCCTCTACTTGGGGCTGCCTTTAGAGACCATTCAGATGTTTCAGCTGGCTCAAAGTGCAGTGGCCTGTATGTTAGCCAGCACTCACTAGAGTGGGAGCACTTTATGCTTGTGTTGTGGACCCTGCACTGGTTACCAAAAGGCTTTCAGGTACAATTTAAAGTGCTGGTTTTAACCTTTAAAGTTCTTTATGGCTTAGCACGAACTTACCTTCTAGATTATCTCAGTAGAGTTGGTCCAACCAATTCAATCTTGCTGAGAAAAACTGCTGGTGGTTCCCCATTTTTGGGAGGGGAAGAAAGCCAAAACACAAAGATGTTGTTTTTCAGTAGCAGCACTGGTCCCCTGGAATGCTACACACACACACACACACACACACACACACACACAGAGAGAAAGACTTCCAATTTGACTGCCTTCTGGAAGTAGCTGAAAATGGAGTTCTTCCAGAGGGCAATCTGGGACATGACACTATCTGGAGTTGTATATTAATGGCTCCTGGACTATTACACCATGTTGGAGGTTTTATGATGTTTTATGTTTTACTTTTATATAAGTTAACATTAATTGTTGATTTGTGAACCACCAAGAATCCTCTGAGACCATGGCAGGAGATTGTGTCTGTGTGTACCTCCATCCATCCATCCTAGCATAAATTACTGAGTTGTATGAGTTGTAAGCCTTAGATCTGGGGGTGAATTAGCCTTTTTTCAACATTGGGGATTCTCAATAAAATGACAAGAAGGATATTCTTTTGTAGCAGAAAACTGTGTTACTTGTTTCAGCATTTTCAAATTTGAGTTTTCCAAATAAGCTGATTCCACGGCCAAACGAGTTTGTGAATTCAGTTGGATATCCAGGGCTGAGACATACTTGCAAATTACTGCTTAGGCAGCTTTGAGTAACACAAACGTATCTTCACTGGAGAGCCTGCACATCTTGAAGCCCCAGTTCTTGTCTTTTCAAGAGAAAGTTTCTTTCCATTAATGTGACAGATCCTTTCTAACATGTTTTTCTGAGGTGCTAACTGTTCCCTTCTTCCCTAATTGATAGGAAGACATTCCCCAATAAATACTTACCTGCTATATGGGCTGGGGGAATCATTAACACAGAAGAACAGAAGATTCTGTTGAATGAGCAGGAGGTCCAAATGTTTGCATACATCAAAGCCATTTGCCTGTTGAATTTTAACTCTTTTTTTATAATGCGTAATTTGTAACGTTTTCCCTTTCCTACCTACTCTTTCCTCATCTCCATCCAATTTTGTTCTCCCTCATCCCTCATCCCCCACCCCCCAATTTCTGTTCCCTTCTCAGTGCAGCTATTCCTATCTGCATGCATTTCTATCTGAGGTTTTTAATTTGTGTGTCGGGGGGGGGGGGTGTTAGTTGTTTGGTTGTTTCTGCTGGAAGGAGGGAAAGCAGAGTGCTTATATATTTCTGTGAAATTCAGAAGTTGCTTGCCTGGGTAAGAGAATGAGTTTAGATGGGGAATCAATATTAATATAAGGGGTTCCTTATTTTATAAACTAGCTTTAATCAGTAGCTCTTAATTCAATTAATATTCATTTCTTTTTTACCTTTTTTAAGAGTGTGGCTTCTGGCAGAAACACGCACACTTATACAGGCATGTGTTTATTTGGGAAAAGGGAATCTCCAGGATGGTTTCAAGCTGGGGCTGGCAGCCCTAGGTTGATAACATAGGGAAGCTGAGCATTACACAGGATTTTTGTTTGTATTTTATTCTTTTTTAATTTATTCCTTTTCAATGAGATCATTTAATATTCAGGGGTCTCTTCTTTGGAGGAAATATGGTCATGCTTTCTGCAGAGTGCAATCTCTGTCTATAATGGTTCTTTCATGTAGTCAGCACACAACTATCTCTCAAGTATTTTGCTAGAAAGCTTCTGACTTTCAGGTTGTTTTTAAGTTGCCTGGGTGATGTGGTTTTTCCATTATTGTTTTCATCATCCCCTGTTTTATTAGATGGTTGTACATTTTCTTTCTCAAGAAGTGCTCTCTGATTATTTTGAAATGAACACATCTGGGGAGTACTTAGCCTCCTTCCTGTGCTGTAATTGTAGATATTTTACCCCTTATAATTGACAGAATTTCATTAAGAGAACTAATGATTTCCCTGCCTCCTCTGACTTAATCATAGAGAAGTTGACACTGCTGCTCAGTTATAAAGAGTACTGCTTTTAATTTCATCTTCTTATCCATTTGCCTGAAGTCGGAAGACACAGCATTTTAGTAATTGGGTGGGGACATTTCTGCTCCTTCTGAAGCACAACGAACTGTATGTGGTAAAGGCTCCGTAATTAGGTAAACCCATACCCGCTTCCTGTTTCTAATTTTTTCCTTCAGCTGTGGAAGCATATTGGCACAATATGCATTTGGAGCTTTAAAAATAATCAAAATAATGTGGGAAAGAACGTTGAGATCTACGGTTGAATGCCAGTTCTATTTAAGCATGCTTGCATCTATCTGCTGACGTGGCTTACTTTGTGCATCTGCTAGTTCTAGAGAAAAGGAACATGACAGGTTGTGCAAGTTCTGCTCAACTGCTTTCCTCCTTACCTTTGTCTTCTCAGAGTTTAGCATGTGAGGACTGGCCATTTGCAAGCCACTTCAACAATCAAGAAGTCTGCTTTATTATTATTTTTTAATGGATATATAAAGAGACATGGCATTTATCTGAAAACTATTTGTAAGTGGAATATGATTGGCCCAAATACCTTCTACCTTTGTAGATACGGTGCAGATCAAAGCACATTTGCGTGAACTTGCTTATTTTACTTCTATTCCTGGTTCAAAAATCAAGCTTCTTAAGAACCTGAAAATATTTTAGCAAGGGCTATGGAAAACAGGCAAAGAAAACATTATATAAGACAGAAAAGCCATAGTGCTTTAGAATGAAGCTAGAAAAAGGTATAGGATGCCATCATGGTCCACACAACTATCTCCTCTGGCTTCTCTTACTTTCTTTTTCAAGCTTTCCTGTTTTCCCCATCAAGAACAGGAGCTTGCTTTTTTTTACTGGCCTGCAGAAGCTCAAAATGTGCAACTGCTGAATGATTTACCATGACAGTGACATTTGCAAAAAGATAGGCCCAAACAACATGTCTTTTGGTTCTGTTAATGTTAAGATGTGGTGAAAGCATGCCAGTTCAAAGTCTGCCTACTTTGCAAAGGTACTAAAATGCAGAAGGTACAAAGGTGTTCTGCAGCTGAGCTCAGAAAGTAAATAAGTGACTGTTGCAGCTGCACAGCTGCAAATTGGGCAGGATGTAGCCATTCAAAAGGGTTCAGGTCCCTAGGGAATATGGTAACCCAAGCCTGGAATCTCTAGCCATCCCATAAGGCATTTATCAAACAGTTTGAGCCCCACATAACTTAAGCCAGAGATGTCCGTCTTTGGCCAAAAGTTGCATCCTGCCCTGTTTAACACACCAAATTCTCCCCACAAAAAACAGGACCAGAAAAAGTGGGTGGGATTAATAATAAAGACGTGTGTATAAAAAACATTCTGCCTCTAGCAGTTGCTAGCCAGATATTCCTCAGAGGCCCAAAGGAAGTATAGAAAAACTTTAGCAGACAGGACAACCCATTTCCTTAGATATCTTACTTTACCCACTCCCTACCCTGCCCCCATTTTTTCCTTACAATTGAAAATAGCCTATTCTGAAACTACCTATATTATTAAAACAATCAACATATTTGATTAAGTAATACAAGTAGGCCTCCTCTGCCCCTCCCCAAGGCCTCCGACAACTGACCTGCACTCCGTAGTGCCGCCCACAGCACCCCCATCCCCCCACGTCGCCCCTACGCTCCTTGCCTGGGACTCCCACCTCTTCCTGCTTAACAACCTGAGGTTACAACAGCAACTGGGATTGCCAGGATTGCCATTGCTAAGCAACGCGGTCATGTGACATCATGCTTTATGACCATATTGCTTAGTGACAGCAATCCTGGTCCCAATTGCCATCGTAACCTGAGGACTACCTATAGGGCATATTTTGGGTCCATGTCCCATCTTTCCCCAGGAAAACAAAGCAGCCTATGTAGAATTTGCCTTTGATTTTTCCCGTAACAACCCTGTGGTATAAGTTGGGCTGAGAGCACAACTGGCCAAAGTCACCCAGTGAGCTTTCATTATTATTATTCATTAAATTTGTTATGGTTGCCCACTCCAAAAGACTCTGGGCAGCTTAAAACATCCAAATATACAATTAAAACAGTTAAATACATGACAGCAAAAAAGAACTGGCTGAGAGTCATCTCTTTGGCAGTTGCCTCAAACCAAAAGAAACTATTTCCGATCAAGAATCTCAGTTTTCTTTAACAAAATGTATTGAGATGAAAGGAATAGGGTTACAAGAATTCCAGCAACTGAATTATTTCCAATTTAGTACTATTCCCTAATACAGTAGAGCAAATATTTTTTAGCTTTTTTCTGCCTTGATGTAGCAAAGAGGTGGGTCTTTTCATTGAGAACAGAGAGGTCTGCAACTGGCTGTTCACGAAATGGTCTTCTGAACCAACCATTGTGCTGAGGATGGATTTGAACCAGTGTTTCCCAGCCTAGTCCAACACCTTAACCTGGGGGTTCTTAAACTGCACTGTGACTTCCTAATGAATTTGTGTAAACCCATCCCTCTCAATAAAACTAACAATTTCATTGGGGTTAGGACTAGGCAAGAAATAAAAATACTGGTTAATAATTGCATTTTAATCAATATATCAGGGATTTTCAAACTTTTCAGGCTTGTGCAGACAAAGCAGGGAGTCAAGCCTAGAGCAAGGTTTGCAGAGTTCAAGCTTTGCAAACCATATCAGTTTTTTTTTTTAATTGCTTTCCTTCCAGGGATCCCAATCCAGAATTTGAGAATTACAGTACCTCAACCACTAAATCACACTATAGGAAAAAAAATGCAGTTGAAGAAGAATGGGTCAGTTTCAAAATACCTCAGAAATATAGCTTTATACAACGTCCATTCACAAATAATACTATTCATATTATTTTGTCATTTGTCGGTACCTTTTCTCTAACCCTAGCAAATATTTGAGAGGCTGTTGCTAAGTTTCCTATCAAAGTTTGGTGGCTTGACTTGTTGAAAGTTGATGGCAAATTCATTGGAAGATAAAGCAGGAGCTCTGAAGATTACTCCAAAAACTTTAAGGGGAGGTCCTGGGTTGCCCACCCCTGTTATGGACAATAAAACCTTGAGCAGGTGCCCTCCACAATCTTTCATGGAGCAGCCATGTCTTGGAGAAACATTAGCATTTAAGCAAGCCTATTATGATAGCTCCTCCTTGGCTGTGGATCCTGCCCCAGCTTAGCTAAACTCTCTTCTGGAAGCAACTGCAGCTTTTCTCTGAATAAACAAAGATAGAGAGGAAGGAATTCCTATGATTTTCAAGTAGTTTATGGGTAGTCCTCGGTTAAGGACAGTAATTGGGACCAGAATTTCCATTGCTAAACAATGTGGTCATAAAGTATGATGTCACATGACCACATCACTTAGCGAAGGCAATCTTGGCACTCCCTATTGCCATTATTAAGCAAGGATTGCGGGTCATTAAGCAAGGACCTCCTCGTAACTTCCTGCTGGCTTCCTACAAGTAAAGTCAATGGGGAAGCCGGCAGGAAGTTGCAAGTCCCAGGAGGCTTACAAGCAGGCTGGCAGGCAGGTAAGTGGCTGCTGCCAGGTGTGGGAGGGTGCGCAAGGGGCTTGGGGTGGCTGCTGCAGGGAGGAGACTTACCTGAGTGGCCTGTGACCTCTGCCACCTTCCCCATTGACTTTGCTTATGGGAAGCCGGCAGGGAAGGTCACAAATGGCAATCACATGACCGCAGAACGCTGCAGTCATCATAAGTGTGAGCTGGTTGCCAAGTGCCCAGATCACAATCACATGACCATGGGGGTGCTGCAACAGCCGGAACTTCAAGGACCAGTTGTATCTTTGAACCTTGCTTTGAACGAAGGACTACCTGTATTTTGAATGGTTACATTATATTTAACCTTACTTTTTTAGATTCCTAAAATGTTGCATTCTTCTCTAAGCTCTTTCAAGGAAGGACTGAGGTAAAGCTCCCAGTTACAGAACAGACCCAGAAGGCATCTGCTTTCTGTCAAAAAGTGTTTTTGGAAGAAGCACAGTCTTCAGAATTGAGCAGTGAAAAGTGAGAAAGGTGGAGGCAGCAGAGACAGTAAACTTCAATCTGCTAATGTCAATGAAGACTAGAGATTGTTCATGCAGGCAGGTCTTTAAAGATACGAAGTGTTAATGTTTTGGGAAGGCATTGCAGCTATGGTCCAAGAGAGAACGAGGCCGCTAGGGGCTGGCTGAGGAGGACGACAGTCTGCCCTGGAAGGAGACAGAAAGAGCTCATTCACTGTGCATGTTTCAGGAAACCAAGTAGCAGCAAGCTAGAAGCAGGAGTGGAAATTCCCACAAAGGGCCTCTCCTGCCTGCATGTGTTTGTGTTTTTCTTTCCCCAGCAAGCCAGGCACAAAGAGGGATAAAAGTGCCTGAAGCCTTCCGGCTGTGATGGGTTGGGATTCAAGATGTGCTCTTTGCCCTAAAAAATTTCAAAGAAGAAAAGGAAAATGCTATATGAAAGAGGGAACCTTTGAAACCTCATAGCCGTTTGGATTTTCTGAAGCATGACACTAGGTCCTGTCTTAATCCAGAGAAAGGTAAAGCAGCGGACATCCAAGCATGTGCTTGGACCCGGACGTGGCTGTGGCAGCTCCATGGAGGTGGATGAGACAATTCCCAAGTCATGACTCCATTGCCTTGGTCTGTTGCAGGACAAATTTGCTCAGCATTCCTTGTGTAAAGTAGGGTGGAGCAAAGTATTTACCCTTTTAGCATGTGGATTACTTGGAGAAAAATGTTGCATCATCTTTCTATGAGTTAATATCATATGTCGATCCTGATGATTCAATGAAGAGCAATGTTCACAGAGTGTGTAGCTTGGATATTAAAGTATTCCATTAATTGTTGCATTAATCTTACGTGTTTTGATTGCTGTAGCCATCTTGAATCTCCTCTTCTTCAAGGGGAAGCTGGATTTAATCATTTTAGTGAATGTTCACTGCTAGGCCAAAGAAGTAACTTTGGGGAGGGGGACATAGCTTTTTTGATTTCCAAAATGTGCTGAACCTGTCAGACATGCTAGTATCTATGTCATGTGGTCTTTGCATCTTCTTGGGAAGCTGTCTGGATTGAAGGAGCAAACAGGAGTAAGTGGTTTGTGATTTATCCTGTGAGTCACCACTGTTTTCTGTATCCCATGGATGTCTGTGCCACAGCATGAGCATATCTCTGCAAGCATGAAAAGGAGGGTCATATTCCTTTGCTGACCTTTGGCAAGCCCCTCCTTTCAAGACTCTCCCTCCCTCTAGTCTGTCTTCGCTGCCTTTCATTCTAGCTAGTTATAGTTCCAGAGAGTGGTTTGGAACTGGAACACCACTGCTTAGGCTCCTCCGTTTCTGCTGCTGCAAAGATGAATCAGAAAGCTCTTCTCTTCATGCTCTTTCTGGCCCTTCTAGCAGTTTTTGCTTTAGTGTGTGTCTTGTTGACCAGAGGTGGAAAGTATGTCAACTGTGCTTCCCAGTCTCAAGCTTTACCCAAGCATCGGAATAGCGAAAGGAGCTGGCTCTTTGCTGATCTATCACAAGAGGAAATAGTCCATGTAGTACAATATTTGAAATCCAACCTTGGAGCAACCTTGGAAGATGCTTCTCGTGCAAAGCCTTCTGATAACTGCATTTATTCTGTTGACTTGGAGTTGTCCCCTAAAGCAGAGACTTTGTCATTTCTGGATCATGGAGGAAGCCGCCCACCTAGGCAGGCTCTGGCTGTAGTATATTTTGGAAATCAGCCAGATCCAAATGTTACTGAATATGTGGTGGGCCCCCTCCCACAGCCAATGTATCACCGGGATGTGACAGTACAGAAGTATGGAGGACAAGTGCCATATTATCGCAGGCCTCCACTGATTGCTGAACACAAGCAGATGGCCCACTTTCTGCACAGTACATTGTTCCCCACAGCCCCAAGCTTCATGCGTGAAGTACTGAACTATGACGGGGCCAACTTAGCAGCAATGACTACATCACCAAAGGGAATGAAATCTGGGGATCGTGCAACTTGGTTAGTCCTGTACCAGAATGTAACTGGCTACTTTTTACACCCAGTTGGGCTTGAAGTGCTTATAGACCACAGTAGCCTGGATATCTCCCACTGGATTGTGAAGAAAGTGTTTTATGGTGGCCAATACTACAGGGACATGGCACAGCTGGAGAGAGAATTCACAGAGGGACATATGCATGTGGAAAAGGTGAACAGAGTCCCAGCTGATGGAGGATTCTCCTCAATGAAGCCCAGGGTGCACCATGCCAACCTCAGTCCCCTGAATTATGAGCCTTTTGGACCACGTTACAGTGTGAAAAACAGCCAAGTCCACTCCTCATCCTGGAGTTTTGCCTACCGGATGGATTTGCACAGAGGACCACAGCTCTTTGACATTAGGTTCAAAAACGAAAGGATTGTGTATGAGCTCAGTGTGCAGGATGCAATGTCCGTCTATGGTTCCAGCAACCCTGGTGGGATGTCTATTAGGTACATGGATGAGAGCTTTGGAATTGGAAAGTACTCATCTCCTCTTATGCGAGGGCTTGACTGCCCTTATTCCGCTACCTATCTTGATGTTACCTTTTTCGCAGAAATGGAAAGACCTGTCATCATTCGTGATGCTATCTGTGTTTTTGAACAGGACATGGGGGTTCCATTTCGGCGTCACTTCTCCAAACTTCAGTCTCTCTATTATGGAGGGCTAAAAAGCACAGCACTGGTCTTTCGCTCTGTGTCCACCATTGGCAATTATGACTATGTCTGGGACTTCGTATTTTATCCAAATGGAGCAATTGAAAGCAAAGTCCGTGCCACTGGTTACATAAGTTCATCTTATTTCTACAATGATGGCCTAGATTATGGAAACAGAGTTGGGGACTACACTTTGGGAACAATTCATACCCACTTTGTTGGCTTCAAGTTGGATCTAGATGTTGGTGGTAAGTATGCAGATTTTCTGTCTCCATCAAGTGGATTACAAATCCTATTCTATTTTTGTTCTGTGCATTATGTTGGATACTGTAAGATTTTGTAGCTACATTTTTATCTCTGACAGAGGTTTGGATGAATTGCAGTATGTCCTATTTAGGCTTATTGGGTGAAGACAGAGATTGCTATTCCAAGAGTATCAGCCTCTCTTCTTTTATGTTTATACTCCTACTGTAGCCTATCAATGAATTCACTGTCCTTTTCAGACTACTATATTGGCAGATCTTATAAGCTGTTCAGGCTTTGCACTGTTTGTAATTGCAGAGTAAGAAACGGGGGTCTGCTGCTAGGTATTGTCACTAATCTATCTCAGAAGACTCCTCTAGCTCCTTGACCCTCTGCTTTCAGAAATGATCTCTTGTTGATATATATATTCCTTTTACGAGGCTCCAATGATCTATCATTTGCCATTTGGTTTCCAGACAATAGTGCTCCTGTCCTCTGAAGCTGGCCTTCTTTTGAGCTTCTTCTTAATAAGCAGAGGATACAGCATTTTGGTTTTACTGTACATGTAGCCCCATCTGGCGACCCTCAGGTAAAATTTCTTCTTGCTTCCTTCTGAGTGGAAGGCATATGTCCTTTCAGTCTGAAGATCCAAGTTCCAAATCATCATCCCCCACTAGGCCGTTACAGCCAGTTCTGGGAAGGCGTCCTGAAGGAGAGACAGGAGGCTTCCCCATCTGGTTTCTTCTCTCCCCCTTCCCCCCAAACTATTACATCAGTTGAGTGAGAAGCAGCCTAGAAGTTTGCTTGTTTTTCAGAAATTTGCTTTGTGTTTTTATTTACAAGTGTTTATACTGCTTGTAAGCCACTTTGAGAGATTTTTATCCCAAAAGGCAGGTTATAAATAATTGAAATAATTAAAAAAGCAGAGAATGGAAAAACTACTAATTCAGTGTTGTCACTTAAGTTGCTTCTCTCTTTGGGTGCTTCCAGCCAGAAAGCTGTTAATCACAGAAAACGTTTATTTTTTCTGGAAGCTACAAACATCGCAGCAGTTTTAGAAATATTAAAGTTGTGATGTTTAGGCATTCATCATCTTGTATTCTTCTGTCCACAGAGCAGGCTGGATATTGAGATGGCGGTGTTGCTCTTCTTCCCCACCATTGCAATAACAGCCACTAGGGAGTAAAAAGCACACTACTTTTGTCCCTCCCTCCCTCCCTCCCTCCCTCCCTTCCTTCCTTCCACGGGCTGCCCAAATTCACCAGAAACTAACATATAAAATCTAAAAGAGCCTTGCCATCCATCCTAAGCAAGATCTGGGGGAAAAGCCAGCTTTTCAAAGATTTTTAAAAAAATGTCAGGGGTGGAAACCATATAGATCTGTGGGAGGATGCTGTTCCAGAAGGCAGGTGCCATGCCAGAAAAGGCCTGTTTTCTGGATCCATGAGGTGATGTTTAATTGACAGGACCAGGAGTGTGCCCACTCTATCTGATGATGCAGGATGGACAGAATCCATTGGAGATAGGCAGCCCCTCAGATAGCCAGGACCTATGCCATGTAGGGCTTTATAGGTAATGACCATCACCTTGAATTACACCCAGAAGCAAACTGGCAGCCAGTGCAGCTTATGGAGTAGCAATTTTATTTGGGCATATTGTGACGTGCCCATCTCTGCCTCCACCGCCATATCCTGGACCAGCTGCAGCTTCTGAGTGGTCTTCAAGGGCAGTCCCATATAGATCATGCTGCAATAGTCCACATGCAAGGTGACTAGGGTGAGAATGATTGTCTGGAGGGGCCCCTGGTCCAAGAACAGGTGCAACTGGCATATCAGACGAGACTCTACAAATGCCTTCCTGACTACAGCTGCTATGTACTCTTCAGGCAGGAGCTGTGAGTCCAGGAAATACCCTCAAATTGCACACCAGTCCTGAATGGGGAAAGACTAAAGACCATCTAGGACTAAATATGGAAAAATTCCAGGGCTGGACAGTCTAAATGCTCAGAGACACTTAATTTTGTTGGGATTGAGCCTGAGTCTGTCCTTTCCTATCCAGACCCCCATACCCTCCAGACACTAGGACAAGACTGGATAGCATCACTTGGACAGCCCAGGACTGAGATATACAACTGGATATCACTAGCATACTAATGATACCTGGCCCCAAACTGGTAGATAGCCTCATTTAAATGTTAAACAGAAGTGGCAAGAATGTCAAGCCCTGAGGCATCCCACAGGTTAGGAGTCTCGACCCTCCACCTCTCCCCAGCATCAACTGGAACCACCCACAGAGCAAGGAGGAGAACCACTGTAGAATGGTGCCTCCACCCTTAATCCCAGTAGGTAGCCCAGAAAGTCCATGGTATCATTGATGGTACTGAAAGTCACTGAGGGACCAAGGAGAACCAAGATAGTGGACCTCCCATCTCAAAGGCCATCTAAAAGTGTGATCAGTGCTGTCACCATGCTATGCCCTAGTCTGAAGGCCAACTGAAAAGAGTCCAGATTCTCTTTACTTCAGGGCCCTATGAAGCTGCAGCCTGACCAACTTCTCAAAAACCTTCCCTAAAAGGAGAAGATTGGAGACTGGACAGATGTCTGGAATTGTTGGGTCCACAATGACTTTTTGAGGAGGGGACATACCATCCATTCTTACCATGGTGTTGGGCATCTTGCATTCTCCATTCCCCCTCTTCTCTCATTTTTTGAAGTTGTTGCCTGCTTGCTCAATAACACTTTTGTTCAAAGCCCAGACAGGAGATAGCTTAACTTTTTCACTTTGCTGTTCCAACAAAAAATGTACACAGGCAACTTTTTTTTAATGTTTAATAAAACATTAAACAGTGCCATTATTGAACAACAATTCCATTATTCCAAACTTCTCTTTCACATTTTTATCCACTGTAATACCATGCAAAGGATTACAATTAAGCTTCCTTGCACTTAAACAGTTAGTTAAACAGTTAGTTGAACAGCCGTCAGATTCACAGCAGGATCTAGTCAGTTCCATAATATCATCTTTTGAATTTCAGCCCTGGCAATCAAGATTGGAGAATGGCTGAGTGGATTAAAAAGGCCAGACCATTTCCCTTCACAGCAAGATATTCTGTACCTAAAACAGAAACAAGTGACATTCCACCCTAAACAGATTGCTCGTAAGAATTCTTACAATCTTAAACATTTACTCCAAATGCAACTTCCAGAAGTTTTGAACCATTTTACTTTTATCTTGACCACAATTGATAGGGAAGCCAGTAATTCACCATCACCATTTTTCAGATTTTTTTTACATATATTCTTAAATTAAATTTCTGATTTATATAGTTCAGTTGACATCTGGCTCTTTTAGATCCTTTTCTTCTTTTCTCCTCCCAGGAAAAATGTCAGAGCTGCTCAAGAGCAGTAATGGGTTCTGCAGGTTTTAATTCAGCTGATTGCCTGGTGTCTCTTCTTCCTGCCCCACCCCTTGAACCCAGTAAATCAGTAACCATAATAAATATATAGATTTAAAAAAAAATTCTTAGCCCTTCAATTAACTATTTATGGAAAGTTTAAACAATACTAAAAAGTGCCACCGACACCATGAGAATGATCCTGCAGCAAGATAAATTCAGTCTAATAGGTGAAGTTGCCTTCAAGTTGAGCCTGGTTCCTGCTGACCCGTGTGGACCCATCTTTGGCAACAATATGGAGGTGACCTTTCATTGCCTTCTTCCAGGACATCTTTTCAACTGCCCAGTCTAGGTTACAACCCTAGTATTTCTTGGTGGCCTCCCATGCAAGTACAATACTAGTTTTTGGAGATAGCCAAGGTTAGCTCAATGCTGCCACCTAGCTGGGTGAACTGGCCAGTGATTAAAGGGCAAAAGAACGAAAAAGGTTAAGCATAGAGAGCATATGTGTCAGAGTCTGCACACTCATTCCCAAAGTTCAGTAATACGCTGGAGACTAAACAGTTCCATCAAAGATTTCTTTATTAGGAGAAGTGCACAGCATCACAGATTGTTGAGTCTAACTCTACAAAGCGATAACTTCCCTTTTTAAGCCCCAATTCCCCCCCTTCTCCTTTCTTTTCCCGCTTGAATTCTTCGCGCCTCGCTCCTGCTCTCACAGCGCTCTACCTTTGAAGCACTGCTGAAGAGATAACAGCACCTGGCATCTTCTCTCCCTCTTTCTCCTAACTTCAATGGCAGGACAAGCAAGTGGCCTGCAATTAACATTTTACTATTAACCCTTTAACATACATTGCTAAGCTAAATTAAAAGCAACTAAGTTTTCTAGCTTGCGTAGATCCTGACATGCCGCCCTCCAACAGAACGAATGGTTTTACATTCGGAATATAATCTGAAAAACATAAAATAAAATATATACAGAATGGCATTTTATGTAGAAAACTATAGCTTATTTAGGTTTATCAGGATATTTTGCATGAAATTGAGAAAGGATTTTAGGAGCTTTGACATTTGAAGCATTAACCCATTCATGGTGTGTTTTAGGAAAATGTTTCCACTGAACCAGATATTGTAGGTTTCCTTTATATTTTCTAGAGTCCAAAATGTCCCTTACTTCAAAATGCTTCTGACCTTCAATCATGATGGGCTTTGGAGGTTCTATTGTGGGATGCCATGTACTAGAGTCCTTATATGACTTTAATAAATTGACATGAAAAACTGGATGTATTTTCCTATAATGTTTAGGAAGAGTCAATTTAAAGGCAACGGGGTTTATAATTTTTTCAATGGGGAAAGGCCCAACATACTTTGGGGCAAGCTTTCTGCATGGTTGGGAAGATTTTAGGTTTTTGGTAGACAGCCAAACCATGTCCCCAACTTTCCAGGGAGGGTTTGCAGAACGTTTTCGATCTTTCTCCTAACTTCAGTGGCAGGACAAGCAAGCGGCCTGCAATTAACATTTTACTATTAACCCTTTAACATACATTGCTAAGCTAAATTAAAAGCAACTAAGTTTTCTAGCTTGCGTAGATCCTGACAATATGAGAACATAGCATAGGACCAAATAATGAAAAAGCTCTGTCAGTAGTTGGTGGAGGCGCATGGACAAAGTTCCCAAATATTACCTTGGTCTACTGTTGGGGTCTCCAGCATGGCACCCTCAGGATGTGCTGGGACTTTAATTCTCAGCACTCCCAGCAAGTTGGGAAGCAGGGCTGTTTGGAAGGGATTCAGAAATTCTCAGAAATGGCCTAGGACTGATATTTTGGAAGGAGGGCTAATAGTTAGAATGCCAAGAACTGAAAAAAGTTAATGCTATCTAATCATTTTAAGGCTGTAAGGTTTAGCAAGTTTCTGCGTAAGTCAGTCTTGGTTTTAACCCTTGATCAAGTAAATCTTTCTGCAGAATGATTCTCTTGGGTTGTGTTTATTCTGGATAGGAAAAAAACTTTGACAACACAAACATAAATGTGCCTGAAGAGAGGAAGTGGATTTAAGAGAAAGTTATGAAAAAATACCCTTTATTATGACTAGTTTGGGAACATAACAATGCAAAATTTTTTCCCCTGTTCTGAACATTTTTCCATTTCTGGTGGCTATACTGACTGCTTTGCCCATTAACAAAACACAAGGTCAGTTTTAGGTCACTTCCAGGCAGCTTCAGATGCTGGAATGATTCTGAATAGGTTGACCAACTGTTGCTCACCTTTGCTACCCTCAACTGGCAGTTGCCTCACCCTTCATTGGTGTCTCCCCCACTGCCTGTCAGAACTGATGAAATCCCTCCCCATCCATCCACGGAAAGAATAAAAAAAAATTATTTATTTATATTTCAAATTTAGTCGCCTCCCATCTCACTCAAGAGTGACTCTGGGCGGTCATTGTTTCCCTTCCTGTCCATGATCTGGTGTTGCTGGTATTTCCCTTCCTGTCCATGATCTATTTGTCTCTTGTGAATAAAACGCAAACCCTTTGAACCTAGATAGCCGGCTTGTGGTGGCCATCCTGGATGTGGGGCAGAAATGCTATTGGGAGCCTTGAGGATGCCTGGTGAAAGCAGGATTTGCCTATGAAGAGATGATTCTCACTGCTCTCCAAGTGGAGTAATGCGTAAAACTCCATTAAACTCTCTTCCGCCTTCTCTCACAAATACACAAATGTAAAAGATAGGAAGACAATTAACCAAAAGAGTGATTAAGGGGTGTCCTCATGGGGGGTCAAAAAAGTCAAGATGGCAGCTACAACCATGTGATTGAGGCCCTGCCTCTTTTTTGTGTGTGTCACCCATGGGTCACCCATGTGTGTCACCCATGTAATGAGCATAAAAGCTGGTGAGATTTCAGTCAGGCAGTCACAGCTTCCCTCTTGATTTTTCAATGTATGCTTCATCATTTTTTTTTCATTACTTCATTACATTACAGTTCTTACTAGATGCCTGAGATTGGCAAAAAATGATACCAGCATGATTTAAGTTATCCTCATTGCTGATTGCTACCTTACCTCTACTGCCTCCAATCACTGGAGTCACCTGACCTCCTGCCAAGGTGATGGGGGACCGAGTTCACAGAAATGTTATACATCTCGAGGCTATCCTTGGGCAGTGTCAGAATAAGGGGGAAAATACTACTCTTTAATCTCCCTAATCTGTGCACTGTTGTACTAATTTGGATGGGGATTGCATACATTTTCTTGGAAGTGTGCAAGAAATGAGGAAAGTGTACACTATTTATATAAGCAATGGAAATCAAACTGGCAATCCTTTCTGCTTTTTGAAGATGACTAAAAAATTACAAAATTATCTAAATTGGAATGTGAAATTGACTAGAAAATGGGCATTCTGAGGGAGCTTAATAGAATTCACAACCTATTTTTTTCTATCTTTATCCTAATTGCAATCTTCTAATCCTGAATTTCAGGCCTTTCAAAAGCAGAATGGTGGATGAGGAGTCAGCTCAAGTAACTTTTTAAATTCAGGTGGTCCTTAGGTTACAGCCACTCATTCAGTGACCATTCAGAGTTATGACAGCGCTGAACGAGGGTGATTTACGACTGGTCCACAAAGTTGCGGTTGTCGCAGTGTCCCCACAGACACATGATCACAATTTGGGCACTTGGCAACTGGCTTGCAATTATGATGGTTGCAGTATCCTGCAGTCATGTGATCACCATGTGCAACCTTCCCTGCCAACTTCCCACAAGCAAAGTCAATGGGGAAGCAGGCAAGAGGTTGCAAGTCACTCCCACCATTTTTTCACCTGCCTACACTCCGTAGCACCTGCCCACAGCACCTGCCCACCCATGTTTCATAGCACCCACCCGTGGTACCCACCCACTCACCTGAGGCACCTGCCCACCTGCGCTCTGTAGTGCCCACCCCCAGCACCCATCATCCCACGCCCATAGCTTTTGCCCATTGGGCTGCTTGCGTGGGACTTCCACCTCTTCCCACGTCACAGTCATGTGAGGTCCTTGCTTAACAACCTGCATGGTCCTGGGGTTACAACAGCAACCGGCACTGCTGGGATTGCCATTGCTAAGCGACGTCGTCATGTGACATTGTGCTTTACGACTGCATTGCTTGGTGATGGAAATCGTGGTCCCAATTGCCTAGGACTACGTGTCAAGAGGTGCTTGAATGTATCTACTGGAAGTACAGAGTTGAAAAGCTGTTAAGAAAGCAGGCAGCTACTTTGAAATATCAGGGGAGGAGAAACATGGAGAAAGGGAAGAACAGAGCACTGGCTTCAAAATGGGAGGAATGGAAAGGATTACCACTACTGACTCAGCAAAATCTTGCCCACTGTGTGAATGGAACATAGTTTGTTCATTGTGGTCAATGACCAGTCAGTGTGACAGAAAAATACAAGACACTAAACAGTAGAACAGTAGGTATGAGGACCATGAAAATATATAAGTGCCAAGTGCTAAAATCAAATAAAATTGTCAAAATTGTTAATTGTCAAAAAAAAAAAAAGTAAAAGAAGATGTTGTTTACTGTTGAGAGCACATTTAAATATATTTGTGCAATCAATAATAAATTCATCTTTAATATTGCAGAGAGAACAGTTAACAGTCTCAGGGGTGCTATGGATTTGATAGGTGTATTTGTATATTGGATATCAGCTGAGATTGAGTTTTCATAGCTGCGGCACAACATTTTACAAATGAGTAAGTAACATTGGTCCGGCAGTCTGAGAGAAAACGTAAGATTTATCCCTCATCTTCTCTACCTGGCAAATCCTTTAAAAAGGGAAAGATTATGAGGTCTTTTTTTTTTAATCCATTCAATCGTGTCCAATTCTTGGAGACTGCCTGGACAAGTCCTTGCAATTTCCTTGGCAAGGTTTGTAAGAAGTGATTTGCCATTGCCTCCTTCCTAGGGCTGAGAGAAAGTGACCGGCCCAAGGTCACCCAGCTGGCTTTGTGCCTAGGCTGAACTCATGGTCTCCCAGTTTCTAGCCTGATGCCTTAACCACTATACCAAACTGGCTCTCTATGATGTCTAGCAGGTCCCCCTAAAAATTACAGTATAATAAAATGTATTCCACGTCCTCAATTGCCTGAGAACCGAAGGGCAGAGCCATTCCAGATAAGGGATCTTGTAGTGTCTATCCTCAGTAACAGCTGAGGGGAAGGCCCACAGCCTAGTTAGAGAAAAAGCTCTGTGTTGGGTAGTTTGTCAAAAATTAGCAATAGTTGCCTGGGCTGGAACTATAGGAGAACCGCCATTGTTTGAGCTACCTTGCACCAAAGCCAATCACATGTTGCCACTTTGTGTCAAGGGTTCTCTGTTTTATGGTCTTGCTAGCTAGATCATAGACCAGTGATTGCAGGGCTTCCCATGAGAAGCCATATAGGGCCAATTTGCCCTGATACTCGATTTCCACTGTGAATGTAAGCTGTTTCTCATTATTAGGGTAAATGATCCAGCTGGGCTAAACATCAGTTTCAGCCAAGATCTGAGAATAACCATCTAGATCTGAGACTCCACTCTTGCAACACCCAGTTCTTATGGCAACACTGGAGACACATTTAGGAATCCACAGAATCAGTCTTAAAAATCTATATTGTACCCTCTATTGGGGCAATTTTTAAAATAAATTTTATTAAAAGTTTTACAAAGAACATAGAAACTAACACGAACTGATAAAGAGTAAGAAAAACAAAGAAAGAAAAAGAGAAGAAAGAAGAAAAAGTGCAGAGAGAACAAAAAAAGAAGAAACTTCCAATTTCTGTTGCAGCACATATAAGTACGATTGCAAAATTAACTCTTACTCTGATTACAAAAAAAAAGCTACTTTTTTTCTATTCAGTTTCTATTGCCATAAATCATACGTGCTTTTTTTTCCATTTCATGCAAAAAGTCTATAAGGGGTTTAAATAAATATAGATATTGGGTTTTTTTCTCTAATCAAAGAAGTTAACTTAGCCATCTCTGAAAAGTTCTATCATCTTCACCAGTCATTCCTCTATTATGAGTAGTGTCGAATCTTTCCATTTTTGAGCATATAACACTCTCGCTGCAATTGTCATGTATAAAAACAAAGTTCCATGACTTTTTTCTAATTGCCTGTCTGTTAGTCCCAAAAGAAAAGTCTCTGGTTTCAACTATATTTTAAACGTTAAAATCTTCTGAATTAATGTATGAATTTGTATCCAAATTTTTTTGGCCTTTTTACATGTCCACCAAACATGGAAAAATGTCCCTTCACGTTGTTCACATTTCCAGCAAAGATTCAAAGTACCTTTATATATTCTAGACAATTTCTCTGGTGACAAATACCAACGATACATCATTTTATAAACATTCTCTTTAAGGCTAGAAGATAATGTAAATTTCAATCCTTTGAACCACATATTTTCCCATTGATTCATTTATATATTGTAGCCAAATTTTTTAGTCCATTTTATCATACATTCTTTCGCTTGTTCTTCTATCTCATATTTCAGCAGACGTTTATACATTTTTGCAATAACATGGTCATCATTAGTACATCTATTGGGGCAAATTTTGTATAGGGCCCCAACAGCACATCATCAAGTAGTTGTGCCATTACTTTGGCTTCATATTGTCTTGGGGCAGCAGGGATGTACTGCCCATCCCAGGAATTGGAAAAAGGGAAAATGGCCATACTGCTTATTTAAGCCATTTGGGATAAGTAATTCAGATGAACTTCTCCCTCCTAGATTTATGCAAGGTTGTACCTTAATAGTTAAAGGATTTGACTTGATCAATTTTGTTACTGTTAATGAACTAATTATACTTTTGCTTTCCTAGTAAAGGTCATTACTTTTGTTTTCTGGTAGTTAATTAACAGTTCCCAGTCTTCACAATAGTGTATGAGTGCTTTTAGAGTTCTTCGCAACAACTGTGAAAGGATAACCTTATTCGCATAAAGGAGGATTGCGATATGCCTCTCAGCTAATTTAGGGGGATGAAAATCCCGGTTGTTAAGGTAAGAGACTATCAAGTTGTTATAAAAATTAAAAAACAGTGGAGCAAAGACAAATCCTTATTAAACATCTGAGGTTAGAGGGATTGAATCAGTTTACAGCATGGGTGGCTGGGGAATTCTGGGAGTTGGTCCACATATCTTGAAGTTGCCAAGGTTGAGAAACACTGGTTCACAGTATTGACCCTGAGCATTGCACCTAGCTCTCAGGCCGGTATGACTGTAGAGATCATTAATAAAAGGGGTCTTCTGTTTATATGGGTGGCCAACAATCTCTTCCATAGAATTTCTCCTGATATGGTATCAAAAGCTGATTTTAAGTCTGTGAAGGCTGCATGCAGTGGAATTTTAAGGCTGTGGGCATTTTTTTCTGCTAGGCGGTATAGGATCATTGCTTGATCAACTGTGCATCTACTTTGTTTAAACCCTGTTTGTTCTTCCATTAAGATGCTATTATCTTCTGTTCAATCCATAGGGGTTTTTCATATGTGAAACTCATAAATATTCATATAAGAAGCATATAAACATTCATCTGCATGCATTTTACTATGTTCAGGAAGCTAACTGGGCAACAGTTGGTAGGATCCTTCGTTTGCCCTTTCTTATATATCAGAACAATAATTGCCATAGCCCAGTCTTTTGGGATGTCAATAGTGTTATTGGCAAATGTAACAAGACTGCCAGTATGGAAGCCTACCAATCTCTGTAACTTTTAAAGACCTTGGCCAGTATGTGGCCACTACCAGGATCAATTACCTCACCTCCCCAATAGACACCATTTGATAGGGTTTAATGATGTATTAGAATCTTTATTAATTTTCTGTCCATATTGTAACCAAAACTAAGCTTCCCACACAGCTGCAAATATATGGCAATGAAGCTTTGTAAATGAATTTTGAGCCATCATGCACCAAAAGTGGTTAAGCACCAGGCCAGAAACCAGGAGACTGAGTTCTAGTTCTGCCGTAGGCATGAAAGCCGGCTGGGTGACTTTGGGCCAGTCACTTTCTCTCAATCCAACTCACCTCACAGGGTTGTTGTTGTGGGGAAAATAGGAGAAGGAAGGAGTATTAGGTATGTTCGCTGCCTTGAGTTATTTATAAAAATAATAAAGGCAGGATAAAAAATCTAAGAAAAAAAGTTTGGGAGTCATTAGATTTTACAGCTCTGATCAATTGATGCCAACTTTCTATACAGGCCTTCTGTTTTTTTCCTGGAAATTAATTATTTGTTCTTATGTTCTTTATCAATAGATTTTTTGAGAAATGAGATGTGCATTCTTCTGGTACAGGGCATAACAGCTAATGAGGTCTTTCTTGACCTGAACACATTCTAGATCAAACTGAGGTGTAGGCCATGGCTTCTTAAGATATAAGCTGTTCATCACCTCTCCCTATAGGGGGCCCTGAAGAGCTTCAGTCAGAGTTTTTAACTCTGCTAAATTGCTGATTAAAGTAGATTAAAGCAGGTTTGTTATATCTGGCATGAGTAGAGGAACTGGGAGATGGCTTTATTCAGTCCATTTGGCCTTCCTGTTCCAGTACATATCTTCAAGGTTGGTTTGATTAAATTTGTCACAGTATGTGCAAGTTAGAGGGAGCTGTAAATTTAAAATCAATGGGCCACTATACATCATTTCTTGGAATGAACTTAGTGAGGTAAGCACATTTTTTGAAACAATTAACTAATCAGTTATGCTTGTGCCCAGTCCCCAAAAGATGTATTCTGTGGGGAAGTCACCTTCCGTTGCTCATTTTGAATATAAAAGCTTAGGCGGTAGGTCTGTCGAGACAGGCTTGTCAACATAATTAGAAGTACTGTATTGTCTAAATTTGCATTCCATGAAGGTGTTCCCTGTTGAGTCAGGTGGGTCGAGTCATCAGATCCCAGTCTGGCATTAAAGTCTCCAATTAAAATAAGTGCTGTGGGGAACAATAACCCTTTAATATAGATCTCAAATTTGCTCCAGCTGGTCTTATATATAGATTTTTAAGTAGCAGAGTAGTAGGGAGATGTTGCTTATTAGAAAAACTGGTAGCAACAAAGGTGAAGCAGACAGCCATTGCCAGTTGGTCACATGCTGGTAAAGGATGGGGAGCAGTACACATAGATGTAAATATTGTACCTGGGCCTTCCCCTTCATGGGTATGGTGGGATTGCCTTTACAGTGAATGTATCATAGCCATGAAAGTCAAGATCTTCTGCCAGCCAGGCTTTCTGCATTATGTCATAGCTAGATAAGGCATTTCCAAGAGCAAAATGGTTTCGTTTATTGTTCCACCCAGCAATATTCTAAGAAATAAAAGCTATGGAGCTGAGGGCAGAAGAAAATGTAGTTTGAATAAACAGTGTAGTTCCCTTCAGTCTGATCTTCTTTGGAGTATCCATATTCTCTCTCCGATTCTGAAATGAGCTGAGGTAGCCTGTACAGAGCAGCCTCATAAGGATGGGGTTGCTTTTTTTTCTCTTACCTTGTAATTCCCTTCTCCTTCACTTTTAACCCTTTTTAGTCCCTAAATCCATAAATCATCTTCTTTCAACAAAAAGTCCATATAAGGTTTCCAGTCTTTCAAAAAAGTCTTTTATCATTTTTTCCCTGACCAAACTGGTCAGCTTTGCCATTTCCTCAAACTCCGTCAATTTTATAGTCCAGTCTTCTGCTGTGTGTTTTTCATTATTCTTCCATCTTTGTGCATACAGTTATCTTGCTGCCGTTACCAAAAACAAGAGGGAGGGGAAAGAGTAAGATGGCAGCTACTTGATAGAAAGAAGGGTAGAAGTCATAATTCTATTTTCTTTCTTTCTTTCTTTCTTTCTTTCTTTCTTTCTTTCTTTCTTTCTTTCTTTCTTTCTTCTCCTCTTTCCCCTTTTTTCCTCTTTTTCTTATGTTTCCTTTAATTTTTTTAAACATCCATTGTATTTAAAAATTCCAATTAAAAATACATTTTAAAAAATGATGATGGAGTTGCAGCAGCATTAGGGATTTGCTAAACGGGGGACTTCCAGCCCTATGGTGTTTGTCATCCTGGTATAAAAAGTTATGGGCAGAGGTCATCAACTCTGTCTCTGCAGCTATAGGCTCTCTAGTAGACTTGGGGTGATGCTGCCAAATTGCAGAGCTACATAATGTTGAAAATTTGATAAGAACATCAGAGTGAGAGGAACTAACAGGCAACAACCCCAAGTGTGACTCTAGGACAGGATCTCTAGCATCAGTTAATTGAGGTAACTGAGGATCTTGAGGGGCTTTAGAGATTAGTGGGGCAGTATATTTCTGCCTTAATGTCCATTGTAGATCCTTAATCAAATCAGGGTGACATACTACTTTGGTGGTTTTATATCTGGAACCAGTTTAGTGTTGCTATCAGCAGCAGCAGAGTCAGGGGAAACCAAGTCTATCAAAAGTTTTGCAGCAATACATGTAGCCAACAGTACTTGTTAAAGGCTGTCCAATTTTCTCAGAATTTCCTTCTGTTTGCCATCTGTTTGCCATCTGGTAATATTCTGAAAAAGTTAACCAGACAGTGTCTGCTACCTCAGCCACAAATTCTTTGGTGAAACGGTTATCTGGATCTGCTGTAGTTGCATCAAAAAGGGAGCTCAGTGAGAGTGAGAAATCTTTCTGTGGCTCAGTTTCAACTTGTGGGAGGGAAGAAGCATCTAACAGCCTGCTTCTAAATCCCAGATTGGGGGACCGTTTACAATCAATAGTAGTGGTATGCATAGGACTTGCAATCCTTAGTTCTAATTACAGATTTAGGCAGGTAGTCCTCCACTTTGGATTGCTTTGACGGTTTCTATAAAGTTGACATGCGGGGACTTGTCCTTTGTCCTTTCTTTATTTTTCCCATTGGTCCTTACTTGTCCTTATTTTCCCAAGGATCTTTATAGTCCCCTACTTCAGCATCAGAACTATGTGCTAAAATAGTGTTCTGTTCTTTCTCAAGTTCAGGGGGGTACAAGTGAGACTGATAGAGAAGCAAAACAAAAAAGTTAAGCGGAGCTTATTAAAGAGCGGCTGTTTCATCAGCATTTTGGGTCCTCCTATCATGAAACATAGTGAAACACACACATACACACCCCAGTAACGGCAGACTTCCTGCAGCATGGATGATCATTTACAATTCCATTTCTAGCATTCAGCAGAAATGTGGTGTTTACAATAGTTAAGAGCCTTCTATATGGAAGCCCCCTCTATGCTTTTTTTTAAAAGGCCTTTTCACACACAGATGCTTCCTGACAGCCTTGTTTACATAAAGATAAGAGCCCCTTTTATCTTCCATGGGAAATATATGTTTCTTTCCCATTGCAGTGAAACAACAGAATTTCCTGAACTTCACGTACGTACTATAGGGAAGTCATGAAAATTCCAAGAAAAACGATCTGAGCACACAGTTCTTCTTTGTCCTAGAGCTGACTAAAATGTCTTGACCATATTGATTCTTGCTGCCCGGCCAAAGAGCTGATGAAAGTTACACTGTCTTTGGCAAATGATGGAAGAGATCCCTTGTTTGTTTGTTTTTTCTCCACCTCTCCAAAACCCAGTTCCTGTATCTGGGTAATATATGTTTTTATTCAACTTGAAAAACTTAAATTCTGCAATTATTGTAGTATACTTTTTACTCTTGGGATCTTCCCCTCGGCTCCATCATGCCACTGTACTGAGACAATCTCAAATTCCTATGTCACAAAACTCCCAGTTACTCCCATAGGAGAAACCTGATTTAGGGGCACAACAGCCTTAGTGGCCTGATCCCGCCCAAGGCCTTCATAAATTATGCATAGGGCAATGGGTGATTTTTCTTCAGGTATTCTGAATGTCATTATGTTCTGGTCCATCTATTGCTTGCTTACAATGATTCTAAGGCTGTTTCTTCAATAATGTCTTACAACATCTTCAGAGCACCACTCTGTCAACTTTAAAGTAATGTACAACTTTAAAGTGATGTAAAGCCTGTCCTCATTAATATTATTTTGACACAGCAATAGTTGAATGATTCTAGAAGACAATAAGTTGCTAGTGGGAAAGTGACCTAAATCATTTATTTCCAGCACAGGCTGCAATTTCTCAAGCTGCAGCACTTGCAGTTCTCCCATATATTCCATCATTCCCATTTGTGGGGATTTCCTCTAACTTTCTGGGGTTAGATAAACATAAGTTCAGAAGGTAACCCCAAACTCTACTATCCCAGTCCATCATCTGTTCTTCTTGGCTATACTAATTTATGCTATGTATTGGGCATCTTGATCAGCTTCAGTCCTTTGCAACTGTAGATTAACTGATCCTCCAGTTTCTATGTAATTTCAGATTTACTTGAAGTTTTTATACAAACAGCAGTTGTAGTTCAATTACTCTTTCTTGCTCTGCTTCTAAAATTATAAAATATTAAGCTCATTCATTTATTTGGGGAATAATAAGAATGCATAAATGAGCAATGCAGCAATAAGTTCAAGAATCTTTCTGAAATGAGGTCGTCTGTAATTTTCAATTTGGTATTTGGTTCCTTTCTTGTGATCCGTAGTCTTTTAGTACATGCACCGTCCCCTTTTGGCATAGTGAAAGATTCAAACTGTCGTTAAAGAGTGTTTTTAATCCAAGCCATAAATTCCAAGCCTCCACTTTTTGGGCCCAACCCAGTGATGTCCTATTTCCTGCAGAAAATAAATAAAGTCTCTTGCTCTCTAGCAGCTGCTTAACTGCAATTGGGACTGCCTTCATTTAAACAGCTGGTGGGGCTCCAAGCCATATCTTTCAAGCAATGAACCCAAAAGCCCTCCTCGTTCTTCTTGTACTTGCTTTGGTTACAATTTTTGCCTTGGTGTGTGTGTTGGTGACCAGGAGGGAGAATTCTACTCATTGTGGTGCCAAGTCACAAGCTTCCTTGGATGGTAGTCACAAGAACAAGAGTATGATATTTGCTGCCCTGTCAGCAGAAGAGATGGTGCAGGTGAAGAAATATATGCAGTCCAGCCTAAGATTGCCCTTGGTAGATGCTCATCATGCTCTTTTTTCCAATAATTTTATTTATTATGTTGATGTCAATCTCCCCCGCAAAGAAGAGGTGCTGAAATTCCTTGATCATGGTGGACCATGGCCTCCTCGACAAGCATTGGCTGTGGTGTACTTTGGAAATCAACCAGAACCAAATATCACCGAGTACATTGTAGGGCCACTGCCAGTGCCAACATATCATCGGGATGTGACAGTGCAAAAGTATGGAAGGAAATTATCCTATCATGGCAGACCGCTGTTACTTAGTGAATTTGTGGAGATTCGGAGATTCCTCGTGGAGAAGAAATTTCTTGAGGCACCCACTTTTCTGACTCAAGTATTTGGACATAATGGAAACAATTTTGAAGGTATCGTTGGGGAGCCTGGGGGCGTTCAGTCTGGAGATCGCTGTTCCTGGGTTACCTTGTTTCCGAATGTAAGAGGCTTTTTCTTGCATCCATTGGGACTAGAGGTGCTTGTTAACCACAGCAGTCTGAATATCTCTCACTGGGAATTGCCAAAAGTATTCTATAATGGCCAATATTATAACAGTTTGGCAGAGCTGGAAAAAGAATTCAAAGCAAAGCGGGTGATTATAGCAAAAGTTAAGCTGGTTTCTTCTGATGGGGGCTTTTCTTCGCTTCATCCACGGACACACCCTGTAAGACCTGGACCCTTCCATCATGAGCCTTTTGGGCCACGCTACAATGTGAGAAACAATCAAATAACCTCCCCAACCTGGAGTTTTGCCTTTCGGATGGACGTGCACAGGGGACTCCATGTCTATGATATCCGATTTAAGGATAAAAGAATTGTTTACGAGCTCGCTGTACAGGATGCCATATCTATCTATGGCTCCAATAATCCTGGTGGAATGTTAACCCGATATATGGATACAAGTTTTGGAATGGGAAGGTTCTCATTTTCATTAGTCCGCGGTGTTGATTGCCCTTACTCTGCCACCTATCTTGATGCTGTTTATTTAATTGAAACCATCAAACCAGAGGTACGGAAGAACTCAATTTGTGTCTTTGAGCAGAGTGTAGAGACCCCTTTCCGACGTCATTTTTCCAATCTTCAGTCCCTCTATTATGGGGGACTGGCTGGCTCTGCGCTAGTTATGCGTTCAATAGTTACCATTGGTAACTATGACTATATCTGGGATTTTATTTTTCATCCAAATGGTGCCATTGAAAGCAAAGTCCGAGCCACTGGATACATAATCTCATCTTTCCTCTATGGTGATGGGCTGGATTATGGTAATAGAGTTGCAGATCACACACTTGGTACAATCCATACTCATGTCATCAACTACAAAGTTGATTTAGATGTTGGAGGTAAGTCCTTGGGAGTCTTAAACAGTTATGATTGCTGCAGTTTTGCACTATTTTCTGCTGCTGTTGGCAACTCTCTGCCCTACTGCTGCTTCTTACTGTTTTTTATTCCATTCCAGTTGGGTTTCTTATGGAAAAGTGGAAGAATAATTTGATGGTTAGTAGAATCAGAGAACAGAACAGAAACTGACGTTTGCCTACCTTGATCAGATAGTCAATATTGATGAGCTGCAGAATTATTTAGTATATCAATATCCTCTAGTGAATCTCCTCTAGTGAATCTCCACACCTACAATATTTGCAACTCACAGTTCCAGAGCACAGTTCCTCTCTGCACCAGAAGAGGGCACCATTCGAGCAATGAAAATGTTCTCTCTCTCTCTCTCTCTCTCTCTCTCTCTCTCTCTCTCTCTCTCTCCTTTCCCCATATTCTTATCTTCCATTTCTGTTTCTTCTCTTGTTGTACCGGTTGGTTGCTACAGGAGATTGGGATTGTAAATGAGAAGCAATCATTTACAATGTACTCACATTCAGCTTTTTAAAATCCTTGGGGTGAGAGAGCAGTTGGGATTAGGTGAGAAGTTGAAGGATTTCTCAAGGACCATGGGCTAGTATACTCCTTGACTACTCTGTACTAGCCCATACTCTGATTTAGTGTGTTTGGGGTGTTGTTTGCTCATATTCCCATATATATAATCACTTAACATTTTATAATTGTGTAAACATACCTAAGGCTCTAAAAGCCTAGAGAGGCAGTTCATTTTGCACCCTCAGCTAACCTTAAAAAAATACCCTTACAAAACACAAATATTTTCTAAGATTCATACCAGTAAATCAGACCACTATTAGGCACGCCATAGTTGTTCTGCAGGGAGCAATTTTAAGAATATAAGAACCCAGCTGGTTCAGATCAAGGTTCATCAAATCTGACATCTGGAAAATCTTTGAAGTAGGAGTTTTGCAATGTAGCTCCTTCCCCCGCATGTTCCACAACTTGCGTTATAAAAAGGCTTACTTTCTTTGATACTATAATTCTGCATTATCAGAGCAATATGTTACAGCACTACTATAACTTCTTTTCCTAGGTTAATTGTTTTATTGCATTATAAAATACAAATAGAATATAGATACATTAAACTAAAATACTAATATGCATTATAGAATACAGATAATAACTGAGTACAGTGGTATTTATACAGCAGAAATTGGAAAACATTAACATTGTGATGGTTAAGATATATTGAACCTTTTAAAGGTGAGAAAGAAGTTTATATCAAGGTTAAATATGATTTCTGGGATGTTAATGAACAAAAGATTGCTTACGTTGTACAATTCATGCTAACTATGACATTGATAAAAAGTTGCAAAATACATTAAATTATTGTATAATATTAAAACGGTTTCCATTTTTGAGCTTAATATTTACTGCTTGTTATTTATTTTTATTGCTTTTAATATCAGAAAAAGAAAAAAGGGAACAAAACACAAAAATACATACGTTGTCAAATAAAAATACATAACAAGTGAAAAGAATACAACAAAAAAAAAATATAATATTGTTACAACAATAAACAGTTACAATTCTATATATAATTTTCTAATACAAACATGATGCAAACATATAAATATATTTATTTCTAATATACTTATATAACTATCATGCTTTTTTTTCTTGTTGTTCAGTCGTTAAGTCGTGTCCGACTCTTCGTGACCCCATGAACCATATTGCGCCAGGCCTTCCTGTCCTTCACTGCCTCCCTGAGTTTGCTCAGTTTCATGCTCATTGCTTCAGTGATGGTCTCTAACCATATCATCCTCTGCCGTCCTCTTCATCTTTTGCCTTCAATCTTTCCCAGCATCAGGGTCTTTTCCAAAGAGTCCTCTCTTCTCATTAGGTGACTTTTTTTTAACCTACTGTATTTTGCATAAATGAGTCCCATATTTCATTATATTTGTCCATACGAAGTCTACATCTATAGGCAATCCACTCATAGGTGGCAAGTGCAATCAGATCTTCAATCCATTGAGTAAATGGGGCCATACATTTATTTTCCAGTGTTGCAGTAACAGTCTTTTGGCCATAGTAAGGGCGCAGAGAATCCATTTACACTGTCCAGTTGTCAAATTCCACATACTAGGTATGTAATTCAAAATAATATTATCCTCTGAGGATTTTAATTTTTGTCACACAGTCATGTTTACGTGGTCCACTAATTTCTCCCAAACCTTAGTAAGTATATGACATTGTAAAAACGTGTTTACATCTCCAACAAGATGCTGTCTTAGACAATTCTTTTCTATACAAACGTAATGGAGTCCAATAAATTCTAAATATTATTTTTTGCTGTATAAGTGATAGTTGAAGGTCCATTGACACTTTTGCTACAGAAGTTAAGACACTCTCCCATTGTCTAGGCAATATAGGAACCTCTAATTTTTTATTCCACTCATCTCTTAGCATCTGCATATCAGATTGATTTATTGATACCAAATATCTATAAAAAGTAATAGATTTTTTAGTTTGAGCTTAATACTTACTATACTTTGTTATAGTATTATAATATAGCATAGTAATACTATGTCATAATAATATTATAACTTTCTCTGATATTATAAATAGTAAGGCTATAAATGGTTAAAACTGATAATGGTAATATATAGCCATTATCTCTGGTAACCATTTATAGCCTTATTTTATATAAACCTGTAATCCCTTTTTAAAGCCATCCAAGTTTGTTATTATCACTATCTTCACATGATACTTTCCACAATTTGCCTGTATGCAATGTGAGCATTAGTCTGCAGTCAAAACAAGGGTAAAATGTGGGCATGTTTTATGTTTTTATGATTTTGGAGGGTTCAGATATAGTTAATTAGAATTAGTAACTATATACTACAATTTATGGAATGAATATTGTTTTCATTCTGATTTGTTCTTTTAGTGCCCTTTTGATTATACTGTTAGAATAATTATGCTCAGCTGCAGATTTGTACTTCTATATACACATTAAATGTATGTCTCATGGCCACGTTCCCCAATCCAGCATCCAAACTGTGGTAGACCTCTGAGTTTAGTATACCTAAATAGGTAAAATAGAGTAGCTCTCACAAGCTTCAAGCCTGCCCATATCTGACCTGTAAAAATTCAGTAAAGCTAACTTGGCCTTTGTTACCTATAGAGGTAGAGATAGTTTTTGCTTAACAACCATTTGTTCAGTGACCATTCAAAGTTATAACAGCACTGAAGAAGTGGGACTTATGACTGTAGTTGCGGCCATCGCAGCAACCCTGCTGTCACGTGATTGCAGTTTGGGCGCTTGGCAACCAGCTTGCATTATGAAATTGCAGTGTTCCGTGGTCATGTGATCACCATTTGCAACTTTCACTGCCAGCTTCCAACAAGCAAAGTCAATGAGGAAGCCAGCAGGAGGTCACAAATGGCAACCACATGACATCGCACTTTACGACTGCATGGGATTTGCTTAATGATGGCAACTGGAAGTGCCGGAACTGCTGTCATAAGTCAGCACAGTCACATGACATTGTGCTTTACAACTGCATCACTTGCTGACTGAGTAGCAGGTCCCAATTACCATTGTTAAGTGAGGACTACCTGTATATATTAACCCTGAGGTTCTAGTTTTTGTAGCTGAATCCATACATTTGTACACCCTCTCCTTGTTTAGTGACTGCAATCTGTTCCAGTGACTTGTCATTAAGTGAAATGGAGCATGTGACTGAACATGTGGCTGAATGAGAGAGAGAGAGAGACGCTTAAAAGATCACTGGTTGCTGCAGTCTCATTCAGATAAAGTTCCCTCCTACAGTGTCCTGTGCCCCATCTCCCCCCCCCTTTTGCCCCCTCATAGGGTGGAGAGATTGCTTAAACAAGCTATCTCTTCCTGAGCTGTTTTACTCCACAGGACAGAGGTCCCTAAAAAGTGCTAACTGCAAATTAACAAGCTTAGCTGCGTGACCTTAATTAGTTGATTAGAACCCTCCAGACAGCTCACTGCCTGAAACTGACCAGACCTTCATCAGTTTGACACTGAAGCCTTTTATTGTCAGGCACACAAAATTTGGTAGTAAATGAGTGTATTGGCCAGAAAATGAATTTTTTATTACCATTTATTACCATCGTATTTGCGAATGATCACTAACCAAGGTAATCGCTAAACAGGGAGTGGATGTAATGTTTTTGATAAACCCATACAAGAAGTTTTCTCTGTGCCTGGAATATCTCTAGAAGTAACAGCTCAAGACTTAGGACTCTTCCACACAGCCACATTAAACTTCTATTTTTCACAGGAGTCTTTGAGCCAGGAGAAAAGTATGTTGGCATTATTTGTGCCCTCATTGCCAGTCCTTATTCTGCCAACGAGGCTGGCCAATGGTACAGTTTTTACTTATACAATATGAGCCAATTCAAGGAAAATAATCAGGGTACTCCCTGGCTTCATTCCTCTTCCTACCAAACTCACCTGTGCTGGGGCAACCACTACCAAATACTCTCCTTGATGCAGAGTGGAGTGGCGCTGGGTGACTTTAGGTGAGTCTAGCCTCACTGAGGTGGGTCTAGTCACATCAAGCTGCCCAAGCAACAGATACATGATACACCTCCTCCATGTCTGAATCATATCAGTAGGTCTAGTTCTCTTCTGAAAGAGCACTAAAACTGTATTCAAGAAGAGTCTGGCTGATAGGTGACAGGTGTGAAGGAGGTTTGTGGAGCGATGGATAATTATCAAGTTCTGTCCTTGATAAGTACAGGTAGTCCTCATTTAGCAACCACAATTGGAACCGGCAACTTGGTTGTTAAGTGAAGCAGTCACTAAGTGAAACCATGACTGTGCTTACAAACTTACTTCAATTTTCCTTTGCTTTACAGACCTGAAAAGGTTGCAAATGCAAGGATTGGTTCTAAAGTTACTTTTTCATCACTGTCATAACTGTGATTGGTAACTAAATGAAACAGTTGCTAAATGAGGACTACCTGTATTTCAAGGAAATGTCAGTGTTAGCAGCAACTAAGAAAAAAATCCAATCCTGGCAGTACTCAGATGTAATCAATGGATGGTCATAGAGAACACACAACTATGACTTGCCCATATATAATAGCAATTGTCTCACAGCACATGCCACCAAAGCTGGACTACAGTAAATAAATGGCATCACTCCCCCACCAAGGCGATGTAAATAACTATGGTATATTGCAAAAGCAGCCATAGGAACTGCAGCTGCATGATATGTGATGGGTCTTAGGAGTGGTTAGGTGTAGAGCTTATGTGCAAGTTCCCCAAAATAATAAAAGTAGTGTAAACAGTAAAAAAATACGGCCACACAAAACCCTAGTTGGCAGAAAACCTGTAATGTATCCAGATGGTGACATGCAGCTTTCAAAAGAGCACTAAACCTATGCTGATCAGGAGCCCGCAAATGATCTGTCAAGTGCTACAGAAAGCTCTGGGCGAGCGTCACATGGGCTGATGCCTCTGTGGAAGCCAGGTGTCTCCTCATTCATGTAGCCCAAGCCAAATTACCACAGAGGGCAGTTCCCAGCAACTGGAGGAGAGGAGCCATGTCCACAGCAGCTTAAAGTAGTGAATAGAAACTGGACACGTCACAATCCCTGAGCGCATCACTTCCTAAATGATCAATGAAGTGTGCCAGATTATATCCACAGTGAAAACAGTTGGGAGAAGGGGGAAAATGACTTTTTTTAACACTGGAACAGCTAAGGATAACTTTAAACTGCCTCAGCTATGGAATGGAGATGTGCTGAAGGCAACGTCATGAGAACAAGGCAGAAAAAAATGGTTATTGAAGTATGATTGTACTGTGATTTGGGTAAATGAGAAAAATCCACCATCTCTTTCTCTTGTTTTCTTTCCCTTTTCATTTTCTTTTTAGGTGTGAAAAATTCCTTGGTTACCAATGATATGGCCTTTGAGACAGTGAAGACTCCTTGGAATCCAGACCATGAGATTCGGAGAATGAAAATGGTGAAAAAGGTCTTGGACACAGAAGATAAGGCAGCCTTCCGGCTTAGTGATAAGATGCCAAGATACATATATTTTGCAGCAAACAGCACAAATAAGTGGGGCCATAAGCGTGGCTACCTGATCCAGACAATCAGCTTTGCTGGGGATCATCTCCCAGAGACAGATCCAATGGAGAGAGCCATCAGTTGGGGCAGGTAAGAATCCATTTCTAAGCATCAGCGTCCAGTGCTTTCACATATTTATTTATTTACTTGCTTGCTTTAAATGGGGCTTTTCTGTTCAAAATGAACACTCTGGAAGGCTTACAGTTTAAAGCCATGCACACATATTCAGAGTACAAAAAATTAAAACAGGTAGTTAAAAAGTAATTAACTGCTATGTCTTGATGAAAGCGATAGTTTTACTAGTTTTCTAAAGGCAGGGAGATCTGGAGCCAAATGCAACTCCAAGAGCATTATTCTAGAGCAGTGTTTCTCAACCTCAACAACTTTAAGATGTCTGGACTTCAACTCCCAGAATTCTCCACCCATCTTAAAGTTGCTGAGGTTGAGAAATAGTATTCTAGAGTCTAAGAAAAATGTGGAAAGTCTTCTCCATATGCCTGGTAGATAAGCCTTTGAGAGCAGGGGCATTTTCAAAACGGCCTCTTCTACAGATATTAAGCTCTGAGTAGATCTATAATAGGAGGAGCAGTCTCTAAGGTAGGCACTAAATGTCAAAGGATAGGACTATAACCACTTGTGCCCAATGAGCAAGCCTCTCCGGAGGAAGATGCTGTGTTGAATGCCTCCAACGAGGTGCTCATGCATCCTTTTCCGAAGACGCCTTCTTTGAATTTGGCTATATTAGACAATAATCACACCGTCTCCAATGTTCCCTTTTTAGGGAAGTTTATTAGAAGATGCGTTGCTTCAGCTACAGAGTGTCCTAGATGAAGATTATTTAGTCCCTTTCCATTCAGAGTTCATGCCTAGGCAAAGAATAGGAATGGCCGGGGAATTCTGGGAGTTGAAGTCCACACATCTGAAAGTTGCTAAGTTTGAGAAACACTGCTGTAGTGGATTACCTTTGTAACCTAGATAATGCCCTCTTCCTAGTACTACATGACCTCACAATGGTGTTTGATTGTATCAACCATAATAACTTTCTGCAACACCTGCAACCTTTGGGGAATAGGGACAATACTCTGCAGTGGTTCTGCTCTTTCCTAAGTGGTCAGTACCAATTGGTGGTACTGGGGAAAGAGAGGCAGGTCCTCCCTTGTAGTCCTGTAAGGATCAGTCCTTTCCCTGTTAGTCTATCATCTACGTGAGACCATTGGGAGAGGTATCATTAATATGCGTATACCTAGTTGTATATTGCCATCTTGATTTGGGCCAGAGATGCCGTGGAAGTCTTGACCTGGTATTTGGAACTGTGGCATGGCAAGAAGCGAGCTGAAGCTGAACCCTAACAGAAGAGAGGCATTGTTAGTCCACAAACCATGTGGCTGGCTGGCTGCTTGGTGTTAATTCTGGATGGGGTGGAACTCCCTGTGAAAGAGAAAGCCCACAACCTGGGAGTCTACCCAGACTCGTGGCTACTGCTGGATTTGCAGATGGAGGCCAAGGCAATGGTAACTCATGCTGTCATTAGGCTACTGAAACGGATTTTACATGTGGCTGCCTTTGAACACTATTTGGAAACTGCAATTTGTGCAGAATGCACCTGTCCACATGCTGATAGGTGAAAGCCACCACACCCATGTGACACCCATACTGTACTGCAGGAATTGCATCCAGTAGGTTCCTCAGTACAATTCAAAGTGCCAGTATTGATCTTTAAAGTCCTACATGGCTTTGCTCTCAGGTGCTCACAGGACTGCTTTCTCCAGATAGAACTGATCTATCCAATATGCTTCTCCCAGCTGGGGCTGCTGAAGATTTCCCAAATATCAGAGGAAGCCCAGAGATATTGTTGCTTTGCAGAATAGACTCCCTGCTTAAGTCCAGTTGGTACCAACCCTGGCATGTTTTTATAAAGTTGCCAAGACAGAGCTGTTCCATACGTTCTTTGGGAGTTAATGTCACTGGATTATTGGATTGGTACCAGACTATTTGAAACAATAGTTTCTTATTTTTATTGTTTTATTACTATAGCGTTACAATTGTTCTGATGTTATCTATATTTTATTGTTTTAATGGCTTATTATAAACCACCATGAGTAGTGAGATTTGACAGTATACAAGCATAATTAATACATAAGTAGTGAATTGAGGGTCCTTGCAAAGTGGTAGTCATAGCAGAAAAAGAAATTATTGGGCATATAAGTTAATTAAAGAACCCTATACCAGTGTTCTTCAGCCTTGGCAACTTGAAAATGGGTAGACTTCAACTCCCAGAATTCTGGGAGTTGAAGTCCATCCATCTTCAAGTTACCAAGGTTGAGAAACACTGCCCTATACAGTATTCCTTTGTGAAATGGAGAACCATTTGCCATTGTGTGAGCTGTGTTTTCATATCTGTGTTGTACTTCTTTCTTCAACTTAATGATAAACAGTTGGACTGAGTCCATTTATGGTATTCTTTTGTTCAGTGTTTTGTGCATTGACACATTTCTTACACATTGACACTGGGGTAATTTTGTTATGGTTTTTATTATTATATTTTAATAATAGGATTTATTACTATACGTATGCTATGTTGTGAGCAACTGTGGAAAGGAACATATTCAGATAAGCTCTCCCAGTTTCTGGAGAGTATTCACAGTCTTTGGAGCTACTATTGACTGTGAGCTTTAGGGAAACTTATTTCATGCCTATGGAAGTGATGAAATCATCCAGGCTCAACAATACTTTGTTTCTGTTGTTGGGGTTCTGCTTCTCAGGTACAAGCTGGCTGTCACCAAGCGAAAGGAGGAAGAACCTTTCAGTAGCAGCATCTATAATCAGAATGACCCATGGACACCTTCTGTTGCCTTTGCAGACTTCATAAATAATGAGTCCATTGTTGATGAGGTGAGGTGTTATGTCCTGAGGGAAGGAAGGGGGGGGTATTTCTCTTTTTCCATGCAAACTCACATAGGGATTGGGCAGGTGTGGCCCATAACTCATGGCTGGATGCCAGACAAATCTATTTTCCCCCTCTCTTTTATATGGTTGCTTCTTGGCAGTAATTTAGTAACAGAATTGTGTGGATCCAAGAAATCTTGTTCATTTTGCTGTCTGCTCTGGCATATTTTGAAAGTTCAAAATGAATTGATAAACCATATGAAGATTGTACTTAACTTGATTTAATATGCACAGTAAAGTGGTTGTGCTGAGTGATTTAAAATTTGCTTGCAGTTTACCTCTACATTCCACTTTTAGAAAACCTACTGTATATTGTTAGAGCTATCGAAAAAAATACGTGTCTTAATTTTTACTTTTCTAGACTCTGTAGTATTTTATCTTCTGCTCTGTATCACATAGTATCACATCCACCTGTACTGGAAGGATACAGATCAAGAGTACTTCTAACAGTTAAGCATACAATTAGCAAATCAGATTTCTTAAATTTTAAAAATACTGCAAGAAATCCCTAGTTGCTACATGCATTAAATGAAAATCAGTAGAACTATTATCCAGTCCTTCTGTGGATTGGGTGTGTGTGTGTGTGTGTGTTTGTTTTAAATGGTGATGGGTGTGAATGAAAAGTAGCCAATTTTTCTTGCAGTCTTGTTTTGGCCAGGTTTCCTTTCTGACAAAAATCCAACATCTGATCCCACAGGAAATCTTTCACTTCCTATATAGGACATAATCTAAAAAAACCAGCTTCATTCTAACTTCCATGCCTTTTCAGAGAGAAAAAGCACATTATGAAGCAAAGCTGGATGTTTTCAGACAATGCAGGGTGAAAAGGAGAGTATTTTCAAGGCAGAATCAATTTCCTGCTATGAATGCCATTCTTCTCCCCAGTTTTTTCTATCTATTTTTCCCTGCAATGAGATTCCAAGAAAGGAAATATGTATTTGCAGAGAAAAATCTGCAATAAGAAAGAATTAAAGAAACAATTCTGTCCAGCCTGCATATCCTCCTACATAGTACCTCATTCCTCCCATATAATGGCCTTCTTTAGGCGTTATGAATTCAGCACACTTACCATGTGAGTACACTAGATAACTTCCTCTACTACACCAAGATTTATCTAATGATGGGGACTTCCTGAAGGCATTTGAGCATTCAGCCTAAATGTCTGTAAAAGAGAAGCTATGTCAGCTCCCATGTGAAACAGAGTTGTTCTTCACATGAAATCAGTGTGCATATGTTGTACATGTTTTCAAGCTGAAAATCATACCAACGAAATTCAGCCATTTTGTCACAGAACTTACTTTGTGGATAACTTCTGCCTGTTCTTTTAGGGTCCTGGGGGATTTTAAGGGTAGAAATGAAAGTCTTCACTTGCAGGAGTCCTTTCATGTGTGCGTATGTGTGTACTCAAATTTGACTATTTTGCCACCAACTTTTGTCAGCACCTTCAAAGTACTTCAGGAGCCATAAATGGGTGCTAGGAACCTTTATTCACCCTTCATATACAAGTTTTTTGTTTTTGTTTTTATCCGCACTCAGTCGTTACCGACTCTGCAGTGACTGCTTTGGACGAGTCCCTGCAGTTTTCAAGGCAAGGTGTTTCGGAAGTGGTTTGCCAGAGCCTCCTTCCTAGAGCGGAGCCCAGCTGGCGAGCGCAGGAGGCGGGGTTTCTTTTAATTCCCCTGAATCTACTACCAATCAGTTCTATTGGGTTTGTTGACTGATCCAGTTCTAGTACTCTAGTAGAGAAACAAAAATAAACACATTCTCATATTCTCCAATATAACCCACAAAGTCCTGGAAATATGAATTGCTTACCGTTCATTCCTCTGGAGTGTTTGAACATTAGTCTGGGGATTATGGATACCCAAAGACCATTTTTGTATGAATCCTAAGAAAAGAGCCTTTTTTTTTTCCGCCGCACTCAGTCATTACCAACTCTATGGTGACTGCTTGGACGAGTCCTTGCAGTTTTCAAGGCAATGTGTTTTCAGAAGTGGTTTTGCCAGTGCCTCCTTTCTAGAGCAGAGCCCAGCTGGCGAGTGCAGGAGGCGGGGTTTCCGTTGCTTCGCGCCTTTTTCGGGCGAGCGCGGTCTCGCGCTACCGGCAACTGCTCCCGACTCCTTTTGCAAGGTGCCACCAGCATTTTTCCTCCCACCGGAGTGAGAGTACCCATTTATCTACTCAGGTGAGTTTTCGAGCTGCTGTGTTGACAGGAGCTGGCGGGGAAGCAGGAGCTCACTCTGCTGAGCGAAAGCTGGGCTCGAACCGCTGAAGTGTTGACTATTTCTGGCTGGCAACTTTCAGCGTCATTAAGCCACTGCACCACCGCATCCCCTCATGTACAAGTAGGTATATGGTGAAGACTTCTATGTATTTCTCCCCACCCCCACAAACAAAAAAATTAAAAATATTTTCATAGAGGTATGAAAAAAATGGAAAAAATAGTATGTTCTGGGCTTTGGAAAGATCCCTGAGAAAATGGAACTTTAAGCAGGCTATGTTCCAAAATAAGAACATGAAACAAAGCCCACATCCTTTCTCTTTTGTCACACAGTCACAAAAATAGGTGGGCTAGTAGTCCATAATTAAATGCTATGTGCCACCTGACTTACAGAAAAATTGAACAAGCAGATGATTTGATAAAGAATTAAATTCCAATAGCAAACAATAGAACCAACAGATAAGCATGCCTTTTGCAGCCCAGAACTACCACAGAACTGAGCCCAACAGAAAAGCAGCGACAGCCATCAGTTCACCTCAGCACAGCCAACAAACAATAAAACAACAGCAGAAAAACACTTTAGTTTTGAAAGTTATTTGTAACACATGTTCACAGTGCACACTTTTGGGATTAGGCAACCTACCTGCAAAACAAAAAAGAAAAAAAAAGCTGCTTTTTACAGTTATATTTTGCAGCCTGCCTGCAAACACAGCTCATAGAGATAGTTCCTCTTACTGTGCTATTTAACATTCTTTGCAGATAGCGACATGCCTATAAAACACAGCACAGCCACAGGAACAATCTGTTTATGCACATGAACAGTATGTACTTTTGCATTGGCAAGCTTCCTGAAAAGAAAGCGCTACACACACACGCAGCGCACAAGAACAGCTACATCACATTTCAACTCATAAAGTACAATCTATACTGCTTAACTCATTAGGATTATGGCATTACTGTATTAGATATAGAAACTGGCATAGGAGGAGAGGTGGCCAAGGCAGGCAACAATTGATTACATTGATGGATTTCAGCTTCCAAGTTAATCTGATCTCTCATGTGCCATGAAGCGGCAGTCCAAAATAATTCCCATCTCAGTATGGGTTGAACTGATTGTCCCTTACCCACTTGCCTTCTTTTGCTCTATTAATTCTTGCCAACATGCTCTTCAAATCTCCGTGGGTTGGAAGGAGGAACTAAAAAAAAAAAAACCCAGTCAAGGAACAGTGGAATATTGAAAATAGTATGGAACAAAGCACTCAACTTTATCCCAAATTAGAACAAAATCTAATGGGGCGGGGGGGGGGGGAGGGTATGCATGCCTAGAATACTTGGAACAGCTGTTCCAAACTTGGAGCATTTTGCACTCAAAAAGATTTGTAGCCAAAATTCAGTGTTTTTCCAAAAAGTTCTATGTGGTGATGTTAAAATAATTTGACCCACCTAGGGCTTCCTGATAGTGTGTTGTGTGCATTGGGGAGCTGGGAGGATCATCCCAGGCAACCAAATGTCTGGCTGCCTGTTTCAGACCGAGCACATGCACATCAGCTTGATTTACAAGTGATTTACTGGGGAGTGGCACGGAGTCCAATACAAAGGCAGACACAGAGTTGGCTGCACAAGTGCACCCACGGCCAGAAAAGGTATAGGAGAGTGAAGTCTTGCTGAGAGTTCAGTTGAGAGTCTGAATTTGGGTTCAGTGAAATGAACCTACTCCCCCAGGACAATGCAAGAAGGTTAGTCAGCTGGTGCGAGTTGAAGAGCTGTGAGGACACAGGAACCCAGATGTGAGGTCGGCGAGTTGTTCCCAATGAAGGGCTGGCTGCTCTTAAATAGGGCCAGCTGCGTGTATGGCTCAGTCACAGAGAATGATGCCTTTACTTCTTAAGGAACCCAGAAGAATGCCTCTGTCCAGCTCTCCAAGACTGTCCATGTGTCCCAGGATGAGGTGTGCTGCCAGAACCTGGGGCCCTTATTACCCAACTCCTCCCTGTAAGCAGTAAGGAAGATGACCTTTGACAGAAATAGGCCAGATCCATTACCAAAGTGACAAGGGGAATAACATGCTTAAGTCCAAGGCATGCAAAAGCAGCTCAGGCAGATACCTCCCTAATTCACATGAGTATAGTGGGGGGGGGGGGGGAGAGAGTAAAGTACAATCAGACTTGCAAGAATTTATTACTATAGCCCATTGTTTCTCAACCTTGGCAACTTTAAGATGTGTGGACTTCAACTCCCAGAATTCCCCAGCCAGCATGGGGATGAGAATTCCGGGAGTTGAAGTCCACACATCTTAAAGTTGCCAAGGTTGAGAAACACTGCTCTGGCCAATATTAATAAAAGTAGTTTTAGCCTTTCTGTGGAGTTGATTCCTTGATCTGGTCCACATAGTGGGTTGGCACTCACACATCTACTCCTGCTGATTTTCTGCTGAGTCAGCTCTCAGTGATAGATTATCTGATCACTCCTGAGACTGACAACTTGATGGATTAGACTCTCCAGGTCAGCCTCTGACTCTGAGGAGTCCAAATCCATAACACTGATAGTGATAGCCTTGCTTATTTACGGTGACAATGATGGCAGTTGTATATGATTTCTGTCCTTGTGCATTTTTAAATCATATTTTGGAATAAAACACTATTTTTCAAGATAATGGATTTTGAAGTATGTCCATTGTAAATCTCTACTCCTTGTAGTTAACACTTTCAGGTTATTTCAGAATAGCCTGGCCAAATAATTTCCATTGTTAATGTGTAATTTACTATAGGCATCTGCATAACATACAGTACATAGCACATTATAGAAAAATACAATGTACAGACCTAAAAATTAAGGGTTTAGGGTCTAACTGATAATAGATAAGACTTTAGGCTTAATTACTTAGGTTTACTGTTGAAAGATATTTTTTTAAAAATACTGCAGTTTAACTTTAAATCTTGGATTTTTGTTTTTCTTTCAGATAGTGGATATTTTTTAAATTATACATTAGAAAACCCATCTTCATTAGGGATAATTGAAACATACATAGAGATTTCAGATTGTAATTATATATTAGAACTGAAGGGGGAGCAAACTGGATGGCTGTATTTTCTAACTTCATGACTTGGTGATTCCAGGATTAAGGGCTGTATGGAAGAAGATTTAATGGATCAGATGATTGTGAATTGGGCTGAACAATGCACCAGTTTGGTTAGTCTGATTAACTGTGAGACTTTGCCCATATATATCCCTATAAAAAATAGGAAAATGTTACCATGGGCATCTACAGGGAATAAGAGGGATAAGTGATGGCATGAACTACATATTTTGCATAATTTTACAATGCATCATGATGGATGTGATGTTAAAGTGATTTATACCAGACATCTATAAACATTCTCAAATGTCACTAAATGTTCAGTGGCCTTATTAGAAAAGCAGCCAAACCCAAACTAAGCACCGCAGCTTTAAACATTTGCACTTCTGGGGAACTGACAGCACTTTAGAGATTTAGGACCAGTTTAAATTCAGCTCAAATCTTTCTGTATCTCTCTCACCTGCTTATCTGCCTCCTATTGCCCTGGTCTCTCCCAGTTCTCAGGCCATAATATCCTGTTTATAAGTCTGCAAGGAAAAAGGTGGCTTGACTACTTCCCTTCACAGCAAGGACACCCTTTTTTTTTTTTTTTTTCCTTACACATGGCCAAATGCACATTATCCTGCAGAATCCCATTTAAGATTCAGCTACCATTGATCCTGGCTACTTTGAGTTTGGGAATCCTTGTAACTCTCACTCAGGAGAAAGCATGAACGTGATCAAAAAAATTCCCTTGTTTCTCCCTCTTCAGCAGGGGACACCAGGCATGCAAACATCGAGGCTAGATAGTTTGTTTTTAGTAACAACCTTATAGATTAATTTAGATGAGTCAGATGCAAAAAAAATTACAGTGCTTTCTTCCCTCATTTTATGAATGGTGCAGAAATCTTTGCTCTTCCAGAGAAGCCTGTCTTCCTCACTCCCATCCTGCCACACAAGGCCACCTTCAGGCATGGTGCCTGTCCAGAGGCTACAGGCATTCCCATGTCCTCCATTACAGCTACAACAGCAATATACAGCTATCCTTTCGCTACACTACAAACGAAAACCTCTGATCTACGGCTGCCTTTGTATCCTGCCTTTTCCTTGAGAGCCTAAGGTAGCGTACAAATGGGTTTCTCCTTATTTTATCCCCATAGCTGCAATCCTGTGAAGTCGGTTGGGTTGACTCATGGGAGGAAAACGGTGGCTTTATCATCTTTGCAGCTTTCCCCATGTAAGAATTGGCTATATGTTTCATTCAAAGCACCATGCATTTCCACACAATGAATTCTGGGAATATGCAAGAAGGGCGGGACTTGCAGTATGTCACTTATTTTTCACATGGAGTTGGGGGGGGTAGCTTGTGTTCCTTCTTGCACTTGAGACGGCACCATTGACAGGGTGAGATTGTTGGTACTTTCACTGATCCATCTCTGCATTTCAAGGTCAGAATTGAAGATAATCATGAGTCTGTCCGTCTGTCTATCTATCTATTTCCTGAGCATTTTTATATCAATTTACATAAATATCAGAAGGTCTACAGACTTCTATTAAGTTACTGCACCATTAATATTTTGATGGTATAAGAAACCCCTCCAGTAATTATATTATTATATGCTCACGACAACTTATAACAGTATAATAAATACAGTAATATATCCACAATAAAATAGCACAATATAAATTCAAATACAATGCAAAATAACAAAAAAAAACCCCACAACAGTTATAATACATAATAAATAGATAAACCAGTGGCAAACAATCATACCCCAAACACCAGAAAAATCTGATTTTCACTGACATCCAGAAGGGGAGGCTGATCCAGAGCAGAGATACCACAATGGAAAAAATGCTTTCTGGCCTTATCCTGCCTCTGTTATACAATTTTCCTTTGAAATTCTGACTAGCCCAATGATTGTATAGTCAAGCACTCTCCTTTCTCTCTCTTCTTTGAGCACATGCTCAGCTCCTCCCACTGGTTTTGATCAACTGTTCACAAGTGACAATGAACTAATTTTTATACAGCTCAGGTGAAGAAGATGGGATTTTATGAAGAGATAACACACACACCACTGGGTGGGCTCCTGTCCCTATTTTCCCTAAGGCAGTAGATAGTAGAGCAGCTACAATCTTTAAGCAAGTCATAAGCATACAGTGTTTCATAGGTCACAAAGCTTTAATGAAATAGTAGAATGTCCTTTGCCCTCCTATTCACTCCCGCACTCATTCCTCCAGTCACTCACTGGCTCTTGCAACTCAGAGTTGGCCAGACATTTTGTCCAAAGTATGGGGGCCCTCTCTCTGGATAAAGAAGCTCTATTGGAATTTATTGGTTCAGGTCTTTTACAGTACAGTATAGTTTTCCAGTTGCTGGGCTAATTGCCTTGAACAACATAGATTTACATGCTGTCACTTTAAATATTTATTTTTCCAGCCAGCCTCCTCACTCTTTCGGGATCCGTTTTTCTAACCCCAGAAGTTTGTTTCCTGTTCCCAGGAATTTGATATGCCAACTCTCTGATAGACGTGGACATGCCTCTCTCGCTTACAGATTAATGGCGTTCTGAACTTGCTTTCACTGATGATGGCTCTTCTTTAAATTCTGTCACATGTCACCTCATGGAATGGGGGCACTACCAGTAGCTTCTCCTAGGAGGCTCTCCTTGTACAGATACTGTAGATACCTACAGGTGCTATACTGGGATTTATAAGTCAAAACTAGCACCTTGCATTGCAACCAAACACCTAGCGATGCGGGGCCTATGGGGTAAGTCTAATATCATATTGACTAGCACCAGTTAACAATTTATTAAAACTCTCCCTAACTGGAAGAACAAACAGTGATTATCTTCCCACTGAGTTTGTTACAGAATTGACTGAGTCTTCCCTCAATATCACTTTACCATTATTTTTATTCTTTCCAATCCAATGAAAATATTGGAAAGAAATTATCTAAATGGGTGTGGAAGTTTGTCAGCAGGATAGCTGCCTGTAAACTAAACAGAATGGGAGTAAATTGGATGTGGTGGAAGAAGCTGATAGGAGAAAAATTGAATTTGAAAATTGACTAGTTTCAGCTGGGGGCTATTGAGAAAAATATTCTAGAAAAAAAAATCTCACAGTGCATCTCTACAGGAGACCCAGTGGCTCAAGAGTTCGCCAACTGCTCCACTCTAAGTCCCGTTCCTCCACCCTCTTGCTCACATGATCCATAGTGAAGCGTATGCAGCATACTCTGTGCTTCCCATACATACAAACATGCACACATAAAACGTGTTATTTCAGTAACAGAAGAAAATACAGTGTCCTGAGTCCACAGCTGGTAAAAGGGTTAGAAACAACTCCAGAATCCACCCTCAGCATGCATTTCCCACAGAAGCATCTGCGCAGTCAGGGGTGGGGGCAAATTAAAAAAAAAAAAAGTGCTTTGGAACACAAATAGCAAAGGGTGGGATTTGCAATGTGATGTCTTAATAGATGTTTCATTCATTTAGTAGCCGACACCCAGTGGAATGTTCACATTCTCTCTGGCAGCATAATCACTCTCCAAAAATGGAACCAAATGAAACAGAGAACAGGGACTAAATTTGGTGTGATGGGAGAAACTAACAAAAAATGATGGACTTCCCAAATGGGCCAGACCCACCTGGGACCTATGCTGCAAACAAACAAATAAACAAACAAACGGATAATTCCCAAAAGCATCCCTTTGTAAGAGGCAAGTATGTTGCCAAGTGCTCCACTCTTAAGCTCCTTCCCTCCTGATCATGTGACTCTGAGTGGAGCTGCTATTCAGAGTTGGAAAGAATTTCCCTTCCATGTTTTTTTTAATCAAATAACCTTGTCTTATGGTCTCTCACTAGGACCTGGTTGCCTGGATCACCGCTGGATTTCTGCATATTCCCCATGCTGAGGATATTCCGAACACCGTGACACTGGCAAATGCAGTTGGCTTCATTTTAAGACCTTATAATTATTTTGACAATGACCCCTCCGTTGACTCGCCTGATAGTGTGTTCTTCACCAGCGAGGATGACTTCAACTCCTGTGAGATCAACCATATTGCTTGCCTTCCTAAAGCAGCAGCCTGCGTACCCAACCTTCCACCATTCACTTATCAAGGTTTCGAAAACCTGACGAAGCTCTAATACTGTGCAGACTTTGAGTGGGTGATGCTGTTCGTATTTGGGATAATACAGCAGTGGAAATAGCTGAGCATGAAATCTATGTGTGAGATGGCAGTTAGTTTTGAGTTCTTTGAGGTTGACTGTGTTCAGCCTAAATCTTAGCTCTGCTTGCATTGTATACGCTTGGGAACTGTGTCTGCATTTTTTTTTTCTGTATCAGACAAATCATTCCACCTTTATTACCCAACTGCCTCTCCTGTTAATTTTTTTATTTGATTATTCTAATAGATATATCTATACAATATATTTAATCCCCATTCCAAAAGGTCTGTATGGTCTGTTTGGTCTGTATTTTTGTAATTTGCTCTAGGAATCTTTTTTATATCTATAATTTTTATTAAAGAATTTTTTAAAATAATAAAAATGATACAAATTTTGAAAGAGAAAGGTAAGAAAAGAAAAGTAATAACTAAGTGAAAAAAGTACAAAGAAAGAAATAGAGAAGAGAAAGAAAAGAAAAGAAAAGAAAAAGCTTCTAGTTTTCTTAACAGCATTTACAAGTACATTTATATTTTACATTCTCAATTTGCTCTAGGAATCTGACAAAAAAAATCAAAACTGTCATGAAACAAAGCTTCCCAGGATTCTTTGGCAGAACTCATAATTATTAAGTTGCCATGACTGATGTCTACAGACATGTCCATGTTCTCTCTTTACCGCAAGTGATGGCGAGTATAATACATCTAGAGAGATCACAGTGATTCTGGTAATACATTGTGTCAAGTCATGGTTTGTTTTAATAAACATACATTATGCTAAGACATGGTTTGTTAAACTACAGTCAGTCTTTCAGATGCTCAGACTAGCTGTTTTGCCAATTCCTAACTTTTTTCCTGCCTGTTTAGTTGCTTTTCTTTTGTATCCTTGGATTGCTTGGAGGCTTCAGTGGGACAATAAAAATCAGGCGTAAGCCAGGAACAACAAATAAACTATGTATCATCACTTGTTAGTAAACTCACAGCAAAACATATTTTCAGACTCTGATTTGCTGCCCTAGAACAAGCCACTGGGGTATTTATACTGCTTTTGCAAAACGGGTAACTAGCTAATTTTAGGTTAGGATCATACCCCAACTGCGAACATGCCTAGGGTTAATCCTAGAATTACTTACCTCCACTTACTGAGTGTTGTCCAAACCTAGGAGACAGATTAACTTAATTTCTAGCCAGCTATGATAGATGGGACCTCAGAGCACCCTTCCAGAAGAGAGCTTTTCTAAACAGTCCATGTTTCTGGCTTTGAGTTAGGGGATGGGGCAGTTAGCCACCATAAGTCCTTCATAAATTTTAAATTATTATTCTTTGCATATTTTTGTTAAAACCTGGAAGTCATAGCTGTCCAGCCTCTGCATACTTGTAGAGCAATGTGGTAAATAAATTTATGGCATCACTGTACATTTTCCATCAAAATGTGATGGAAGCAGTCTAATGATGCTTTTGCAAAACTGGCATGAATCAGCAAGTGGTTCAATTTATTTTCTGTGTGGATGTGAAGCGACATCTAATAAGGCCTTGGCGTAGTAGCCAAAATGGCGGTTTCTGGTATAATTGTGGCCCAGTTTCTGCCACTCTCTCACTGGGCTCTTCCACACTGCAGCCTTAAGCTGCCTGATTTCTGTGTATAAATCAGATGGAAATGAAGCTGGATTAAGAAATCATTTTCCAGATTTCAATTTTTTCCTCCACTTTGGTCAAAGTAATGGCTTGGTGATCTGTCCAGACCACTGCAACTGATGGATTCCACTGTTTTATCCCTCCCATCTGTGCTGGGAAAGCAAGCACCAATTGCTTTCCTGTCCATGAGTGGGTCTTTAAGAACATGGCTTTCCATTGATAGACCTTTCGTATGAGCCCTCCTCTCTGACACCTCCTGGTACTCAATATCTTCCCATTTAATCGTCTATCTGTGGACCACTAAAAAGAAAGAAAACATCACATTTTTACCATTATTCCTGTCACTTGGGCTATAAGATGCAGTATCTCACTTATCAGCCTTTTGTGCACCACCCACTGGTGCAACCCCTTCATGGATCACTGCCTTGTCGTGGCGAAGGGGCTTGTGTAACTCAGTGAAGCCATGAGCTATACCGTGCAGGGCCACCCAAGACGGACAGGTCATGACAGAGAGTTCTGACAAAATGTGGTCCACTGGAGAAGGAAATGGCAACCCACTCCAGTATCCTTGCCAAGAAAACCCCATGGACAATGTTAAAAGGCTAAAAGATATGACGCCGGAAGATGAGCCCCTCAGGTCGGAAGGTGTCCAATATGCTACTGGGGAAGAGCGGAGGGCAATTCCAAGTAGCTCCAGAAAGAGTGAAGCGGCTGGGCCAAAGCCGAAAGGACGTTCAGCTGTGGATGTATCTGGAAGCGAAAAGAAGGTCCGATGCTGTAAAGAACAATATTGTATAGGTACGTGGAATGTAAGATCCATGAACCAAGGCAAGCTGGATGTGGTCAAACATGAGATGACAAGATTGAACGTCGACATCTTGGGAATCAGCGAATTGAAATGGACGGGAATGGGTGAATTTAATTCAGGCGACCACTATATCTACTACTGTGGGCAAGAAACCCTTAGAAGAAATGGAGTTGCACTCATAGTCAATAAGAGAGTGGGAAAGGCAGTAATGGGGTACAACCTCAAAAACGACAGAATGATCTCAGTGCATATCCAAGGAAAACCATTTAACATCACGGTAATCCAAGTCTATGCCCCAACCACTGATGCCGAAGAAGCTGAAGTTGACCGGTTCTATGAAGACCTACAAGACCTTCTAGAACTAGCACCAAAAAAAGATGTCCTTTTCATCATAGGGGATTGGAATGCTAAAGTAGGAAGTCAAGGAGTAATCGGAATAACAGGCAAGTTTGGCCTTGGAGTACAAAATGAAGCAGGGCAAAGGCTAATAGAGTTCTGTCAAGAGAACAAGCTAATCATAGCAAACACCCTTTTCCAACAACACAAGAGACGACTCTACACATGGACATCACCAGATGGTCAATACCGAAACCAGATTGATTACATACTTTGCAGCCAAAGATGGAGAAGCTCTATACAGACAGCAAAAACAAGACCAGGAGCTGACTGTGGCTCAGATCATGAGCTTCTTACTGCAAAATTTAGGCTTAAATTGAAGAATGTAGGGAAAACCACTAGACCACTCAGGTATGACTTAGATCATATTCCATGTGAGTACACAGTGAAGGTGATGAATAGATTTAGAGGATTAGATTTGGTAGACAGAGTGCCTGAAGAACTATGGACGGAGGTCTGTAACATTGTACAAGAGGCAGCAACTAAAACCATCCCAAAGAAAAAGAAATGCAAGAAAGCAAAATGGCTGTCTGATGAGGCTTTACAAATAGCTGTGGAAAGAAGGAATGCGAAAAGCAAGGGTGAAAGGGAAAGATATAAGCAACTGAATGCAGATTTCCAGAGAATAGCAAGGAGAGATAAGAAGGCCTTCTTAAATGAACAATGCAAAGAAATTGAAGAAAACAATAGAATGGGGAAGACTAGAGATCTCTTCAAGAAAATTGGAGATATCAAAGGAACATTTAGGGCAAAGATGGGCATGATAAAGGACAAAAAAGGCAGGGACCTAACAGAAGCAGAAGAGATTAAGAAGAGATGGCAAGAATACACAGAAGAACTATACAAGAAAGATCTTAATGTCCCTGATGTCCATGCTGGTGTGGTCACTGACCCTGAGCCAGAGATCCTAGAGAGTGAAGTCAAATGGGCCTTAGGAAGCATTGCTAACAACAAAGCTAGTGGAGATGACAGTATTCCAGTTGAGTTATTTAAAATACTAAAAGACGATGCTGTTAAAGTGCTGCACTCAATATGCCAGCAAGTTTGGAAAACGCAACAGTGGCCACGGGATTGGAAAAGGTCAGTTTACGTTCCAATTCCAAAGAAGGGCAATGCCAAAGAATGCTCAAACTATCGCACAATTGCACTCATTTCACATGCTAGCAAGGTTATGCTCAAAATCCTACAAGCTAGGCTTCAGCAGTACGTGAACCGAGAACTACCGGATGTACAAGCTGGGTTTCGAAGAGGCAGAGGAACTAGAGATCAAATTGCCAACATTCGCTGGATCATGGAGAAAGCACGAGAGTTCCAGAAAAGCATCTACTTCTGCTTCATTGACTATGCAAAAGCCTTTGATTGTGTGGATCACAACAAACTGTGGCAAATTCTAAAAGAGATGGGGATACCAGACCACCTTACCTGTCTCCTGAGAAATCTGTATGCGGGCCAAGAAGCAACAGTTAGAACCGGTCATGGAACAACCGATTGGTTCCAAATAGGGAAAGGAGTACGACAAGGCTGTATCCTGTCACCCTGCTTATTTAACCTATATGCAGAGTACATCATGAGAAATGCCAGGCTGGAAGAATCACAAGCTGGAATTAAGATTGCAGGGAGAAACATCAATAACCTCAGATATGCAGACGATACCACCCTAATGGCAGAAAGTGAAGAAGAACTAAAGAGCCTCTTGATGAGGGTGAAAGAGGAGAGTGCGAAAGCTGGCTTGAAACTCAACATTAAAAAAACTAAGATCATGGCATCTGGACCCATCAATCCCTGGCAAATAGAAGGGGTAGAAATGGAAGCAGTAACAGACTTCATTTATTTGGGCTCCAAGATCATCGCAGACGGAGACTGCAGCCATGAAATTAAAAGACGCTTGCTCCTTGGGAGGAAAGCTATGGCAAACCTAGATAGCATATTAAAAAGCAGAGACGTCACCTTGCCGACAAAGATCCGCATAGTCAAAGCTATGGTTTTTCCAGTAGTAATGTATGGCTGTGAGAGCTGGACCATAAAGAAGGCTGAACGCCGAAGAATTGATGCCTTTGAACTGTGGTGCTGGAGAAGACTCTTAAGAGTCCCCTGGACTGCTAGGAGGTCAAACCAGTCAATCTTAAAGGAAATCAACTCTGATTGCTCATTGGAAGGATTGATAATGAAGCTCAAGCTCAGATACTTTGGTCACCTAATGCGAAGAGAGGACTCTTTGGAAAAGACCCTGATGCTGGGAAAGATGGAAGGCAAAAGGAGAAGAGGACGGCAGAGGATGAGATGGCTAGATAGCATCACTGAAGCAATGAGCATGAAATTGAGCAAACTCAGGGAGGCAGTGAAAGATAGGAAGGCCTGGCGCAATATGGTTCATGGGGTCACAAAGAGTCGGACACGACTTAACGACTAAACAACAACAACACTGGTGCAATGGCCGCGAATGAGCATTTTGAGATGGCCAGAGACACAGCCTTGGTCAATGAGCTGATGCTAGGAACACACTCACCTTCCAGTGAAATATCATCCCTCTCCCAAGATTGTGATCAGGCCAATGGTTCATACTAACTGATGTGACAGCACACAAAAAATTTTCTGTTAACCCCCTAGACTTTTTCTATTATAATAGAGCAAGGTTTTGCTTAAATACACGCACGTTCACCCTTTTGCTCCCTTGTACTCACCAAGAAACCTGAGGGGGGTGGCTCATGACCCAGACATTGTATGACTTTCAACCAGGTCCCTATCTAGACCCTTTTTTAAATAGCCATTTGTTGTACTTTTCACCTCAGCTGTGCTTTCATTGGTTGTTGGTGCCCTAGTAGGTTTTACTATTTCATGTGCAAGTTTCACCCAGTGGCTGGTTTCTGTCTAGTCTGATCTCGAACTAGCTCCCTTGCTGGTCTTCAGGATCCAGGTCATATTCTTTAGATTGCTTTGTTGCTTTGGTTTGCTGTTTTTCTCAGGCCATCGGCCAGGTCACTAAATGCAGATAGAGCCCACTTATTTCACAACAGAGGAAACTGGCAAAGCTCTTGTCAATTGCACTTGATTTGTAAAGAAAGCTCTACCTTCAGGGAACTTCTTTTAAAAAGCTCAGCCTTTCACATGTTAGTTTTTAGAAAGGTCCAGGGTTTTTCACCAGTCAATAAAACAGCTGTGAAGGGAGCAGTTAGTGGCCGGAGGGGAGAGGGCGCTCAGAGTAGCCTTTTGAAGCGGACGGGTTCTCCTACAATGAAATGCTCAACAGGTGAACTCAGAAAGGAAAGGCAGGAGACCCACACAGAGTCTCAGGACCTTGATTTCCTTTCAGGCAGAGGGATGTGCATCATTGGTAGGTGAGGCTTTGCTTTTTTCTGGTGTAATATAAGCCCTTGGAGCTAGACCTGCCATCTGCAAAGCCATCACTTCTGGGGTATATTATTTGTTGGATTTCAGGATCCAAATTCTAGCACTTTTCAAATTAACATTTGAGAAATTAGGGCCTCAGAAGCAGATTTGGATCTGAGTGCTGCTACCATTCACACTGATCCAGCCCAAGAAAAAGCAATCTGAAAAACAGGCTTAGATGCTTGGCAAGTAGTCATTTTGTGATGACAGAAGCTTGTGCAGTGTAGCTAGATTTGAGCCAATATAACCACCGAACACATCAGCTTTCAAGTACTTCTGTCTGTGATGATAGGCATTGCCACTCCAAAATGCTTGCCAGGCCTCCCCACATCCCCCAAACAGGGGAAAACCTACCTGGTTTTTAAAGACGAATTTGTGTTAGGATAGGGTCCCCCTAGGCCACCCTGGTTAAAGGCTTGAGGTTTGCTACAGTTTTAATATTCCTTATAGGCAACACCCATTTCTTGTTCTTCTAAACATAACTATGAGGAATATTCAAAATTCCTTGTGTTTCCTATTAGATAATAGTAATATGCTTTCTTATAGGCACATGAATTTTAGGAGATGGACCATAAGTCAAAGCATTCCTCATTCCTTGGCTAGATGTCTTAGCTCTATAAAAGGGTACCTTATTTTATACCCCAATTTCATGGTGTGTTGTTGTTCAATCAACCTTTCCAGTCACACAATCAAAAGGTCTAAGACACCAGCACAGTCAAATTACAAGTAGAGAACAAATGGATCATTAGTGGCTAGGAAATGAGAGCACAGTTAGATCTGTATTCTTGGGAATGAGCAAAGAAATAATGGGAACATTAACACAATTTGTTTAGAATAGCCTGACTGGATATTTATGTGTGAGTTGGCTCTGCCAACCTTCCCAGTTAGTGGGACATCCCCAGTGCTCTTGCGAAGTCTCTGTGCTCTAACGGAGCTTTGCATTTGACCTTTCTGGGACCAAGCCCAGTATTTTCCCCAGACACCCTTAGTCCATCATCCTTGATCCAGAACAGCTTATAAGAGGCTGATGGTAAAGCAGATCAGGAGAAAGGGCGGAGGGAAGGGAAGGAGGGAGGAAAAGAAACCAAATGTAAATCTGCCTTTTTATGGTCCCTTGTAAAGCCCCCAGGCAGTCTTAGCTCAGGTCCCTCCTCTTACTCTGAACGGAGCAACATTTTTTCTTCCTCCCATCCACCAACCCAGACACTTTCTTGTAAGGAAAGCACAGACAAGCTGTGTACTATCATTGCTGATTTTGTTGTGCTGACATGAACATGAAAGCGCTAGTTATCATTTTGGTGCTAGCTCTGGCAACAATTTTCGCTCTAGTCTGTGTCTTGCTGACAAAGAAGGAAAAAAAAGTCACCAGTTGTGTCTATTCTGAACTACCGATTTCTTCTGAGAAGCAGAACAGAGAACAAAATGAGATCTTTGCTGATCTGACAGCAGATGAGATGACTCAGGTGGTGAAGTACCTCAAGAAGAATCTCGGGGTGTACCTGGAAGATGCATTTCATGCAAAACCATCAGATAATTGCATTTACTATATGGATGTGCACTTCCCACCTAAAGCCAAAGTTCTGGGCTTCCTCGATCGTGGAAGGGAACAACCAACCCGGCAGGCATTGGCTGTGGTATACTTTGGAAGCCAGTCAGATCCAAACATCACAGAATTTATAGTAGGTCCGCTTCCAAATCCAATGTACCATCGAGACATTACAATGAGGAAATTTGGCAAGAAGGTTCCATATCACAGCAGACCAGTGACTGAGAGGGAATACAAAGACATTGACTTGTTCATTTTCGATAAGCTCTTCAACACCTCCAACTTCCTCAAAGAATGTTGCAATTATGAGAGGACTGATTTAGCTACACTAACCACAGCTCCTCGAGGATTTGTGTCTGGTGAAAGAGCCACCTGGTTTGTCCTCTTCCAGAATGTGATTGGCAGCGGGTACTACATTCATCCTATTGGCTTGGAGATGCTGGTAGATCACAGCAGTCTGGACATCTCTGAATGGAAGCTGAAGAAAGTATTCTACAGTGGTCGCTATTACCAGGACATGGCTCAACTGGAAAAAGAGTTCAAGAATGGGCAGGTAAAAGAAGCAAGAGTGAAGAGTACTCAGCTGCAGATGGATTATGCTTCCAGGAAGCGTTTTGAACCTGCAGCTTCTCCAGGCCCGTTTCAGTTTGAGACCCAAGGAAAGCGCTACACTGTAACTGGCAGCCATGTGGCCTATCAGCTATGGAAGTTTACATTTGGGATGAATGTGAACACAGGGCCACGTCTCTTCAACATCAGATTTAACTCTAAGAGGATTGTCTATGAGCTGAGTCTGCAGGAAGCTCTTGCCACTTATGGTTCAAACTGTCCTGGAGGTATGGTGACCAGATACATGGATGGTAGCCTTGGCATTGGGAAGTTTTCTTATGAGCTAGTCCGGGGTGTGGACTGCCCCTACATGGCCACCTATGTGGACCGGCATTACCTAATAGACGCTGACACTCCCAAACTGAACAAGAACTCCTTCTGCATCTTTGAGCATGACATGGGTGTGCCTCTGCGTCGCCATTTTTCTAATTTAGGTTCCTTTTACTATGAGGGGTTACCCAAATATGCTTTGGTCTTAAGGACTGTTTCTACGCTCATTAACTATGACTATGTCTGGGATTTTGTTTTCTATCAAAATGGTGCTATAGAAGTCAAGGTCCATGCTACAGGATATATCAGCTCCTCATTTTTCATGAAAGGGGGTACTAAGTATGGAAACAGGGTTGGGGAGTACACACTTGGAACCATGCACAACCATCTGATAAACTACAAAGTTGACTTGGATGTGGAAGGTAGGTTCTTATATTTCCCTAACTCCTACAAACTGCCATTCTATTCAAACCTACCAAAGTTATATAAGGACTGGAGGTATGGTTAGCCTTCTCCCTGTGACAGATCTAGGTTGACTTGTTTGGAACTTCAAATAAATCCTGAGCTTTCTGTGACTTTGCATACAGGAGAGAGAGAGAGAGAGAGAGAGAGAGAGAGAAGGATGGATGGATGGATGGATGGATGGATGGATGGATGGATGGAAACATGCATATATAAAATGTATTAAATATATTTAAACTATAGGGTTTGAAACAGCAAATGTAGACTATATGTGCTTATATGTGGTTGTATATTAGTGTGAGTAGACAGGAGGCTAGAGAAGAATCAATCATGTTGGACTCAGAAATTCAAATTATTTTCATTCAGCCTACACCATTATTTGATTTATTCTGATTTCAAATAGGCCTTGATCATGCCCATGATGATAATAGTGTGGTGTAGTTGATGGAATGGTGATTTTAGGGTTAATTTAAAGAAGGTGGCATAAACATGTATGGCCCAGAACTGACCTTCACAGTTCTTCACTAGCTGATGGGAACAGAGCAGATAATTAAGTTGCAAACCCACCCAAATTCTTTTCTCTTTGAATACAGCATTTGTTATCAGTTAGAGCTGAGAAGTGCCAGTACAGTGATACCTCCCCACAGGAGGAACCAACTGTGTTCACCTGTGCTAACAAGCATAAAGATAAGAAACCACCTAGCTCATATGTTCCTTAGCAACAACAAACACCCACCTGTGGGCAGTAGTGCCCACCTTTTGGGAATGTTTTGTCCACCCAAGGGTGTGAATAATTATTGTCTGCCAATGATCATGTAGTTCTTTGTTTCAAGAATGTATAAAAGTTGTGTTGATTGATAAATATGTGTGCTTGCTCTGGAAATTATTCCCAGGCACCTTACTCTGAGCAGAAGAAATGCTTTATTATCTCCACCCTGATTTGCTTAATGGGCAAAATTGCATGCCAGGCTAGAACCCCCCAGAGTTCCTGGGTCAACATAGTGGTTAAAGTGTTGGACTGGAACCGGGTACGTTTAGGCTCAAGTCCAGCCTAAACCATGGAAGCTCACTGGGAAACTTTAGGCAAGTGACTCTCTCAGCCCAACCTACCACACAGGACTATTTGGTGGGGGGGTTGGGGGGGGATGGGCGGAAGGGGCTCTATGCATACTGTCTTCAACTCCTGAACAAAGAAAGTTATTGGAGACTGAAGCTGAAATAGTGAAATAATGTGTCTCCTTTGCTTTGAAAATTGACACCTGGAATGCTGGTAAAGAGCTAGAGTAAGGCAAGAATTGGGTAAGAGGAAGTAACAGTTTGTAAACTCTGAGGCCTGGAAATATGCCTTTGTCATAAAAGCAGACAAGAATCCAGAAGATTATCAAATCTGTGGATTTGTTTCTACAGCAGCTGTGTACAACCTTTTGCATCTCAGCTGCAGGGCCAGATGTGCTTCTCTGAAAGCCTTAGCTGTGGCCTTAGAAGTTACCACAGAATTGTAAATGTTTACTGTGAAGAAGTGATAAATTATTCAGTGCTTGGGATATAATAATATTAACTGTATGTACTATAATCTGCTCTAATCGTGTTTACATTTAAAGGGAAATACAATGAAGTCAAATTTAGTTTGTGTCAGCCTCATCCATTCTTGTGTCCTGGTCCTGCATATTTTTTGGAATGAAGTCTCCAGCAGATAAAGCCAATACGGTCCTCAGCTCAAAAACAATTATGCACCCCTATGTGTATGGCAAATACCCATCACCATCACCTATGGATTTGTCACCCACATCCTATGCTTGGAACCCTTCTGTATGCACGTGGCAAGAAGCTGCAATGGATTTGGTGCTCAATAGTTCAATACTGAGGAGTCACTCTGGATCAACAAAAGATGTGACTTTTAGATAAGCAACAGGGAGCTAATATTAGCAATTGAGATACCGTGAAGAGAAGACAATGCAGCAATGTCATTATGATATGTGTTTATATGCAGATGGCATAATTCTTGATTAGTGTCATCCTGCAGTGGGGAAGTCTTTTCTCTCCAAAAGCTGCATTTCACTATAGTTTCCCTCTCGTGAAAAGAGACAAAGCTAGTGTGACAATTCCCACAGATTACTCCTTAAATCTGAGAAATGTCTACCTCTGCTCATGACTTGGACAGAAATAAAATATTGGGAAAGTCAATCTCATCTCTATTCTGTTCTTATTCTGCATACAGAAAACAACAGTGACCAATTCCAGGGGTTTCTAAATGTAGACTTCTATGTGATTAATTGTAGATTGGCAAGGGTTTCTGGGCAAAACCCAAGTAGCATCCTCTTTTAAATCAGGGACTGATAAATTGGTCAACTTTAGTTTTGCTCAGTTTTGTATTTTTCCAACCTTGAATTCATTACCTTCCATTTTTGTATCAGTTTGTAATTTTCAAAACAAAATCCTTAGAATTGTGCCCACTTCTCATAATAGATCATGTAGGTACATAGTTTTGCTAACTATGCACATTTTTGCAAGCAATTTTCTCCAGGTGAGTGCACTTTATACCTTATTTTTCATTAATAAGCCTAACATTGTGTGCACTTTTCCTGATAACACCCCTTTTGTATGATTTGGGACTGGAATATTATTGTGCATGGCATAAGTGTACATTTCTTTAAAATATGAACCAAACTTTTCTCTACTGTTTATTATTGTAGATCAAGTTGTTAGGACCTGCAGCAACTTAAATAGATCTGTACATATGTAGCCAGCCCATAGGATATAGATATAATAGTACATCTTGCTCTGTCACCCAGAGAGCATTTTTTACCATTGACTGAACTTATTTCCCTCAACTGGGTCCCACCAGCTGAAGTCCACCCACATCATAATAACTAAGGGGGTTATTATGAAAGGAAGAACAAAAGGAGACTGTAAAGCATAAACTAATTATTTCACATGCCCATCGTGTGTTGTTTTTATTATTATTATTATTATTATTATTATTATTATTATTATTATTATTATTATATAATATTATATAATATTATATAATATTATTATGTTAGACTCTTGATGAGGGTGAAAGAGGAGAGTGCGAAAGCTGGCTTGAAACTCAACATTAAAAAAACTAAGATCATGGCATCTGGACCCATCAATCCCTGGCAAATAGAAGGGGTAGAAATGGAAGCAGTAACAGACTTCATTTATTTGGGCTCCAAGATCATCGCAGACGGAGACTGCAGCCATGAAATTAAAAGACGCTTGCTCCTTGGGAGGAAAGCTATGGCAAACCTAGATAGCATATTAAAAAGCAGAGACGTCACCTTGCCGACAAAGATCCGCATAGTCAAAGCTATGGTTTTTCCAGTAGTAATGTATGGCTGTGAGAGCTGGACCATAAAGAAGGCTGAACGCCGAAGAATTGATGCCTTTGAACTGTGGTGCTGGAGAAGACTCTTAAGAGTCCCCTGGACTGCTAGGAGGTCAAACCAGTCAATCTTAAAGGAAATCAACTCTGATTGCTCATTGGAAGGATTGATAATGAAGCTCAAACTCAGATACTTTGGTCACCTAATGCGAAGAGAGGACTCTTTGGAAAAGACCCTGATGCTGGGAAAGATGGAAGGCAAAAGGAGAAGAGGACGGCAGAGGATGAGATGGCTAGATAGCATCACTGAAGCAATGAGCATGAAATTGAGCAAACTCAGGGAGGCAGTGAAAGATAGGAAGGCCTGGCACAATATGGTTCATGGGGTCACGAAGAGTCGGACACGACTTAACGACTGAACAACAACAAATTATGTTAGACTACAAAGAACAAATAGATCAGAATACCATCATCACTGGGAGAGGGAATTTCAAAGCTCTTTAAGCAGCCTCTGCCATATATCTGGAAAATATTTTCAGAAAATAAATTCTTTGTTTAGCAAATTTTGATGGGGTTCTTCAATTCTGAGAATATCTTTACAGAAAATGCAATGACCGATCAATGAGGGAGGATTCCATTTTCTGAATCTGGAGCTGAATCATCAAGCTTACCTATTGTCAAGTATTGAATACTGGAAGCCAACAATTGGTTTCCTTTTTCCAACAATAACTTTCTGATTTGGGCAACTTTGGAATATACATATATAGCACCTTTGGTTGGATGGACAGTATTAGGATCTAAATACACTAGAACTCTAGTATCTCCGGAAATGATTGTCAGTTAGAAAGCTATAGAACGTACTGTGTAATAAAAAAAAGATTTGACCCCTTTTCCCATGCTAAATTGACTTTATGGGGAAACCTAACATTAAAAATTGAGAAAAAGATGGTGATATGAAAAAATTGGATGGAAGCAAGGATATTGACTTTGGACCAATTAACAGATGATGAAGATGAATTTTTAACATACACTGTGTTAAGAGATAAATATCACCCATCAGATGTAACCCAATGGCAACATTTACAGTTACAACATTTGTTAACAACATTGTTTGGACCAGCAGCATTTTCAGGTTCTGAGACACCTGAGATTCTAGAACAACTTGTTAAATCCTTTAGAACTAAAAAAAACCTACTGTTAGTTTTTATAGATATTTGTAATCACTAAATCAATCTGATATGCAGATGCTAAGAAATGAGTGGAATAAAGAATTAGAGGTTCCTATATTGCCTAGACAATGGGAGAGTGTCTTAACTTCTGTAGCAAGAGTGTCAATGGGCCTTAAATTATGACTTATACAACAAAGGACTCTACTACGTTGAATAGAAAACGATTGTCTAAGGCAGCATTTTGTTGGAGACATAATAAGGATATTGCTTCTTTAAAACACATGTTTTTATGATGTCCTATACTTACTAAGTTTTGGGAGAAAGTAGTGGACCATATAGATGTGACCGTGCGACAAAAACTAAGATTTTCAGAGGATAAGATTCTCTTGAACTACATACCTAGTACAAGGAATTTGACAACTGGACAGTGTAAATGGATTCTCCGTGCCCTTGCTATGGCCAAAAGACTGTTCCTGCAACACTGGAAAGATAAACACATTGCCCCTTTCATTCAATGGATTGAAGAACTGATTGCACTTGCCACCTATGAGCAGATTGCCTATAGACATAGACTTTGTATGGACAAGTACAATGAAATATGGGACTCATTTATGCAAAACACAGTAGGTTAAAAAAAGCACGATAGTTATATAAGGGGATTAGAAATAAATATATTTATACTTGTACAATATTTGCATTAGATACATAGAATTGAAACTATTTACTGTTATAATGATATACTTTTTGTTTTTTCTTTTTCCTGTTGTTTTTTTTCACCTTTTTTTAAAGCACTTGTTATACATTGCTTATCTTTGACAATGTATGTATTTCTATCATGTATTTCTACCTTTGTGTTTTGTCCCTTTTTTTCTTTTTCTGTCTTTATTTTAAAAGCAATAAAAATACATTTTAAAAAGCAGCCTCTGAAAAGGCCCCTCACGTTCCCTTCCAAAGAGAACATGGTACCTATCTAAAAGATTTTGTTGGTTGACTTTTGTTTGCAAGGAAGAAGGAGATCCTTAAAATATGCAGGGTAAGATATTATAGCAGTCCCCTGAGTAGGTTGCTATTGTTCCTGATGTATAGATGAGCCACAGAGGCTGAGAGATAATAATTGGAACAAGGCTGTATGGTGAGTCTGCAGACAAACTCTCCCAAACATAAGAGAAGCCATTTTGTCCACAATCCCAAACTGGCTTTAGTGTTTAATCCATTGTTTGTAAGCCTTCCCTTGCTTAGCAGGTACATCCCTAGGCAGGTGTCCAAGACAGGAGGCATTTTTTCTCATGCTTTTTGTTCATTTGTTAGGAGTCAAGAACTCCTTGGTGGACCTTGACATGGCATATGAACCTGTGCAGGCCCCTTGGAGCACAGAGCACACAATCCAGCGGCCAATCCTCACCCACCAAAGCCTGGATAAGGAAGAAAAAGCCGCTTTCCCACTTGATGGCAAAATCCCACGGTACCTGCTTTTCAGTTCTAACAATGAAAATCAGTGGGGCCACAAACAGAGCTACCGCATCCAGATCATCAGCTTTGCAGGCGAGCATTTGCCCCAAACTAGCCCCATGGAGAAGGCCATCAGCTGGGGCAGGTAGGTTCCTATCATAGTCTTATGTTTGCTTTTTAGCTAAATGGCACCTTGTTTAAGTTAAAAGATGATGCCGGGGGAAAAGGCAATGCAGCTTATTCATTTGTTTGGTTTATATTCATCAACTGCATGACTCTGGGCGGCTTACAACAATTTAAAAACTAAAGAAAAACAATCAAGCCATATCTAAAAAAACTTATAAAACCAATACAACTGAATTAACAAAATCCATAGCCGGGATTGAAAAACAATCTACACTAAACATAACCACTGTATGGGCTTCAGTTGATTATGATGATATGGTCATAGACTCACCATTGATTATATTTTAAAAAGAATTAGAGAAATTAGAGAATTAGTTTGCACTGCTGAGGGACAGCATAAAGATCCTGCTTCTTTTCTCCTCTCCATTTTCTCTGCCATTTTCCCTGTTTTCTGTCTACTTCAGGTACAAGCTGGCTGTCACTAAGCAGAAAGAGGAGGAACTGACCAGCACCTGCATCTATAACCAGAATGATCCATGGGATCCCCTGGTGACCTTCGCAAGCTTCATAGACAATGAGACCATAGTTGATGAGGTAAGTGCTGAGATGACCCAACTATGCTTTACATGGAGGAGGTGAAGGATAAGCAAGAAGAAAATACCATGGCATCGACAATGCCAACAGGTCAGATCAGAGAAGAGAGTCTTGAGATGTAGCCTGTAGATGTCAAAAAAAGTCTTATTGAGGCAATTGGAAAGAATGTCTGTAAGACTATTACATTTAACTGCCAAAAGAGCTGTCTCTTTACCCACCAGGTCTCCAGTCCCACAGATCAGGTGGTCAAGTTATTGAAAAGCTACTTCTCCCCCCTTCATTTGCCCCTTCTCCCAGCTCTTTCAGCTGAATGAATTGAATTGAATGGCCCCAGCCCTGTTGGTCTTCTATAAGGCCTTCAAAACCTGGTTGCCCCCTGGGCCAGGATATTGGATGAGCTTCTGAAATAGTATGGAGAATGTTAATATGATTGTGGTTTGTCCTTGGTTGTGTTGTGATTTGTTTTGATTTTGTGGCTTTACTGTTTATTGGCTCTTTTGTTTTATGTTTTTAATCCTATGTCAGTAGCCCAGGGTTGCTATTTGCAACTTGGGTGGCTGTATAAATTGTTTAAATAAATAAGTAAATATATAATATCCCAAGGCATGTGAAGGGGGATAGCCAGCTACTTCAGGACCTCCGGGACTTTGTGGGATTAGAGACAACTCTCCCTATACCTGCCAACTATTAAGTTGAGTTACAAAAGAGTGATAACCGCATGTTTAAATTAAAAAATGAGAAGTCTGGGGGGGAGGAGTTACTTAGCAAAGCAGGAGGGAGATCTTCTGTGGCATCAGCAGCAGCTGATCCATGCACCATTTCTCTTTTAATTGAGCTGATCCCTCTTTCAAAGCCAGGCTTAGAAACCTGGGAGGTACAGCCAATTAAGACCTGGACTTCCCTGCTGCCCAGATCATAAAGGCCCAGAAGAACAGTATCTAGCTTCTTGAGAGAAAACCACAAGGCTGCATCAGCTCAAGTGGCTAATAGGAGCTGGACCAATCCAGTCCCTTAGAAGTCACTTGACTTCATCACTGACAGAATGGTTGGTGAAACATGTAAGACTATACCCATGGCCAAAACGTAAGTGTCAGGTTAAGAGAAAAAGCCCACCTTAGCATTGGAACAGCTAGGGCTATCTTAAAGCTGCCTCAGGAAAGGGCTGGGAATCAGATGAAAGCAACATCATGAGGACATGGTGAAAAAAGAGGGAGGGAGGGAGGGAGAGAGAGAGAGAGAGATGTATAGACATATGAGGAAAGGCTCATACACATTTGACTTCAAAAGAGCAAACCTCCAGAAAAGGGAGAATAAAAAGTAAGTTGAAAGAGAGAATTAACCTGGTTACTTTTTTTCAGAATGCTTTGAGATTATTCACAACTACAATAGCAGTTGTCCAGATAGAAAATATATCTCAGACTAGGAAAGGTGCTGCTCAGTTCAAGGATGTGATTCATGTGAGACCCAGGGATACCTCCAAAGCTCAGCCGAATCTGCAAGATGGCAGGCGCAACGTCACAATCAAGCCCTGTCCCTGTGTGTGCAGAGGGGTGGTGCTGCACCCACCATCTTGCAGTTTTTGACACACACACACACACTACTACTACTGATGTGATCAGAAAAGCTGTTCAAGGCAAGAAGACTTCCTTCAAAAAATTGAAAACTTCTGCAAATGAGAATCAAAAGTTAATCTAAATAAATAAGAAAGTAATGCAAGCAGCCAAGAAAGGATGCAAGTCACGTTAAGAGGTATATAGTAAAGGAAATGAAGAAAAATAACACAAAATATTACAGTATTACTCTGTAGGCAGTGTGTTTGCACATCTGATGCATGACTGAATTTCAGTGTGGTTGCAGACCATCTGAACAAACAGAATTAGTTGAGCTTCATTGACATGAAGCCAGTTCTCAAGGGGACATAGTTCAGTGAAATGCAACTGAGTTCCATACTTTTATTATCAGAGAAATGTCACTCGTGGCTAAGTGGGGTTCTTGCTAATAGTTAACCTTGCTAATTCTTGCTAATCTTTCTTTTTCTTCTACAACTCTTCTACGACTCTAGGATCTTGTGGCCTGGATCTCAGTTGGATTCTTACATGTGCCACATGCTGAGGACATCCCCACTACTGTGACAATTGGCAACGGAGTGGGCTTTTTACTTCGCCCTTACAACTATTTTGATGTTGATCCTTCTAGCAATTCCCGTGACAGTGTCTACTTCAGAGATGGTGAAGATGCTGGCAAGTGTAATATCAACCAGATTGCTTGCTTGCAACAAACAGTCTCATGTTTTCCCAGCCTACCTCCTTTCACTTACAGTGGCTTTGAGAACTTGACAAGTCCATGACAAGAAGAATCCACATTTTGCCCTTTGCTTACTTTGCTAAATATACTCTGGCTTAACCTGAAAAAAAAAATTGCGAAGCCTAAAGGATGACTGGCCTGAGCACCGCTGGTTCTCCATTTCTATTCTGTCTGTTCCCTTACCTTTTGTCACCCCTCAGTGTTGTCAATTTGAGGCTGAGATTTTTTTTAGTCTAACAGAATAGAGAATTTCTGCTTTCAGCTGACAGTCAATCAGGTGCTTCACCCAGCCTTTTTTCACATTATGGTTATATCATTAGGCAACTATGTGTTTCTTCTCTTTGAATATCATTGACTGATATTCTAAATGTTCCATCATGTATAGGTTTTCACCTCATGGAAAATTACTGGGAATCTGAATTGAGCCAGGATACGATACAGTTGTCTTGCATATTAGAAAGAGGATCCAACAAGGACTTGCTCAATTAAATGATAATTAGAATGCACTGAATGCTTTCAAATGGTCACAGCAAGAAAGTGACTTTTGAAATCTCCATTCAGATGCGCAAAGCTAAAGGTGATTAGTTTACTACATTGTAATTCTAGGCCAAAAGCTTCCATCAACCTCGTGCATGTGGAGACCATTTTCAGCTATTTGGGGAAGAAATTCTTTAAATGGGGCAGGGGGGCTTACTATACCAAGAGACAGGTTGCTCATTCTCATTCCAGCTCCATCCCCTGCTGAATTGCAGTAATCTTTTTCAACATAACAAGAAATGTAAATTCCTCTGCTTGCCTCCTATGATAATGCTAAACCGGCTGAGAATCCATGCTCTGAGGCTAGGCATGATTTGGGTGCCTCTTCGGAATGTTCTTCTTTGAAATGCTAGAAACAAATGAATAGATTTGAAGGACCATTTTCAAATAGGAATGCACTGCATATTCAAATAGCCCCTGGCCTTTCAAAGGAACACCAGGTAAATCATGTGATGGTGGCCCAGGTACCAGCATCAGAATCAGCTGACCAGAGTTGCTTTCAGATGGGCACAAGCAACTATTAACACTATTGAAGATTGCTCTTCAGCTGTGGAACTAGAGTTGGCTTTCCACACTATTGGAAGCATTGCACTTTTCCTAACTGTGTATCTTGTTCTGTTCTGTTCACACCAGTGAAAGGAAATTGCTGCTCTGTGAGCATGGGGAAGGTCCTGTTTATATGAGTGGTTAGGAGGGGGAAAAAATCCAATAACTTAAAAAAAAAAATTTAATAAAATTTTCAATAGGAAAATTTGTGTGTCTCCCCCCCAGCCAAAACAGCCATGATTTTTAGAATGGAGGATGGGTCAACTCACTTTCTTGTACTACTGATAATGATAGAAAAGCTGTTGAACTGAGAACTAATTGTCTGGGATACTTGCTGGTGAATTTAACCCTTTCTGTAAACTATAAATAGGACTTTCCTTCCATTAGCTCTTCCATCCCAGTCCATATTTGTTGCCCCCTTTCTCCTCATCCTCCTTTTTATTTGCTGTTTCTCTGGAAGGAAGAAGGGAAATATGCATGGGCCACCTGTGAAAGAGAGAGGGAAGGAAAAAGTCGTGTATGCAGATAGTGGTTCAATTAATTTTATCAACAGGGTACCTTATTTTAGGCAATTGGTTTTAATTAGGAGGTATTAATTCAATTAATATACACTTGTTTATTTTTGTTCTGGTTCTACCTTTTTGGGAATACCATCTTGCAGGTATGTGTGCAAAACTACGTCAATGCATACACATGGACACAGGTGTCATGCATAAAAAATTGGTGGAGGAGAATTTCCAGGATTGGTTTCAGCTGGAATTGCCAGCTATAGTTTGTCAAAGTAGGGAAGTTAGATATTGCACAAGATTTTTGTCTATATAACTTTTTTCTAACTGCTCTTCTTTTTTGGTTGGGGGGAGGAAGCCATTCTAAATTTAGGATCCTTTCAGATAAATGCAGTGATCGCCATTAAAGTGATTGTTCATTTAAGCTCCATTGTTTAGCATTTGTTTTGTATTTGAAATACCTTTTTTAATGTAGCTGAAATATCTGCATTAATTTGCATTGGGAAGAAGGCTGCATTCCCCCTCCACCAAAAAAAAGTGTTGGAGGGCAAAGACCCACTCCCCTTGCTGAGTAATGGGCCTTTGCTCCCAGCTACTATTTTTGATGATACAATTTTACTTCTTCTAATACAAATAAGAGATGTATCAGTATCTTTGTTAGTTTGCATTAGGAATGTATAAGAATTCCATCAAAAATTCCACTGGGAGTTAACCTGGATATTTCACTCTCACTGGACTTCATGGCATTTTAGCATCAGACTAAATTCACCAGCATCAGTGCTTCACCCAATTTTTAAAAAAAATGAAAAAAGAACTGCTTTAAGTTTTGTTTACTTGTATTGGAAAAGCTACTTCACATATCTTTACATGTGACGGAAATTTTTGGATAACATGCAATAAATAAAACTTCAAGAGATGTTGTGAATGTAAATTTGTTGCAAATACCAAAAAAAAAAAGGAAAGGAAAGGAAAGGAAAGGAAAGGAAAGGAAAGGAAAGGAAAGGAAAGGAAAGGAAAGGAAAGGAAAGGAAAGGAAAGGAAAGGAAAGGAAAGGAAAGGAAAGGAAAGGAAAGGAAAGGAAAGGAAAGGAAAGGAAAGGAAAGGAAAGGAAAGGAAAGGAAAGGAAAGGAAAGGAAAGGAAAGGAAAGGAAAGGAAAGGAAAGGAAAGGAAAGGAAAGGAAAGGAAAGGAAAGGAAAGGAAAGGAAAGGAAAGGAAAGGAAAGGAAAGGAAAGGAAAGGAAAGGAAAGGAAAGGAAAGGAAAGGAAAGGAAAGGAAAGGAAAGGAAAGGAAAGGACATTATTTTTTTAATCCATAGAGCAAAACACCACAAGTTTTGAGAAGGAAGGGAGGAAAAGATCTAAGAAAGAGTTTTCCTTTGGGAACCAGGTCTTTGCTAAGAATGAGCTATTGACCCTCACCACCTGTTCTTTGTGGTACAGACAATGGATAAAAAGACTGAAGGCGGTTTACATTCAGGGAGAGGATTATGCTTCTTGTTCATTCTCCAGAAATGTATTCTAGAGAGAGCATAAGTGGAATCACCTAATAAGAGTACACCAGTCCCAGAATGTCTTGCTATGATTCCCTGCCTATGCTGTCCTGTTATATATTTGAGAATGTCTCTGGTGCAAGCACGTGATTTAAGCATTGTAAACTGAAATACATAGGTTTGTGGGTATCAGTTATGGGAGTATCTAAATAGGTTGCATATTTGTTTGAGATGTATGGTGGAAATATATCTATCAATTTAAATGGCACTGATTACATATCTGTATATTTACAACAGATAAGTTTTTAAGGAGTTGCATCAGTGTATAGTTTTGCATATATAAATGAGATACTTGGTTAGGGGAATGCAGTGGAATTTGGCTGTAGTAGAAATGGTATGTCCTCATGAACCATTGGCAAATGAGACTGTGTCTTTTTGGTGAGAATATGCACTTGTTAGAAATCACTATCAGTCTATCTGTCTGCTTGTATCAGCAAAGCAGAAGATCCTTTGTGGTGTGCAAAATTGTGCCAAATTTTGTGACAAGACATGAGTGATTCTAAGTGAAGAGAAAACAGTCTAACAATCGAGTGAGGAAAAAACAATCATGTGTTACAGTGCTGGTATGTACAGTTTAACATTACATGGGTAGAGGTTTTTATAGTGATCAGCCTCTCATATGTATACTCATTGTCAGACATTTTAAGGGAGGGAAAGACTGCCAAAGGATGTTATACAGACTGCTCATTCAAACTCATTGCATACATTACCATTTTTAGACAGTTTAAAGAGCGATACAGTAAATGTAGAATGATACTACAAAATAAATCTGTGCACGCGCTCTTGCTCTCTCTCTCTCTCTCTCTGGGAAAAAACAACATAACTTGTATTCAGAATTCAAAATAGACCAAAGTATATGGGAAAGGGAACAAATACATAGAGGGAAGTATTCCAAAATAGTACTTAACCTTATTCTGGTTTATCTTGAGACCTGGGCTTGGGGACGTTCACTTCTGAGCTTGTGACTGGTTGTAAGACTACCCGTTTTAGAGCTTCCTACCCTCTAGTTCAGCCAGTCCGTCAGATGATCAACCCCTTGAGGAAAAGAAACAAAGTGGCTTCAGAACCTAGAGTTCCAGTTCTCCATTGGAGTCACACCAGCACACAGAAGAGATGCCAAGGCCAGGGGACAAAGAGAAAAGGGCTTTTCCACAGCAGACCCATTCGCCTATTGCGCAGCATATCATGCGGTGAAAGGTACATTAACCTACTTCCGCAATTGTTATAAGGCTTGCAGCTCCTGCTCAAAGAGCAGAGGCAGCGGTGGCCAGTAAGGCCTTTGCACCGATTCATCTGGTGCCAGTTATGCCTCTTCCTGGACCAGGGGGCTCTCCAGACAGTCACTCAACCTAGTCACCTCCTTTGGGGACTATTGCAATGCACTGCACATGGGGCTGCCTTTGAAGGCCACTTGGAAAGCTGTAGCCGGTCCAGAATGTGGTGGTGCAGGCAGTGACTGAAATGCCACAATATGTCCATGTCACACTCTGCTCCATGAGCTGCACTGGTTGCCAGTCTGTTTTCAGATGCAATTCAAGCCCTTTAAAGCCCCTTGTGGTACAGAGCCTGGACATCTGAGGAACTGCCTATCTCTGATAGTTTTTGCCCATCCTGTACAGTACAATTCAGACAGAGTGGTCACATTCCCAGTCTCACCAATTCCTCAATGCCACCTAATAGAATCCATGACTTTCTGCCATGGCATCTCCCTCCGAAACAGCATCACCCCAGAGATCCATATGGTACCATATCTTCCTGCTACTTACTTATTTTCTTGACTACAGGCAGTACAGATGGATATAGACAGTCAGCGTCAGTATAAACACACACGGCAGAAACACTGCTGCTCTAAACCCATCTGTTATCTGAAAGAAAAGGATGCCATGTCAAGAACTTGTTTCAATAAATCTGGTAGTTGTTCAATGTTTAAATGTTTTAACATTTGAGTGATGAAATGACCTGTCAGAAATTTGCTACCCAACCCCCACATGTTGACATGGTTTTCCAATTCCAACTCTGGTTGTGAATATTAATTCCCAGCAACCGCAGGTTCAGAATTGACCATCCTTGAAAAATAATTCCCCTTGAAAAAAGAATTTCCCTTGAAAAAAGTTCCTGAGTACCCATACATGAATGTTGTAATAACGATGACATGGTGAGAGCTGTGGTTGTATGAAAAACCAGTTGAACATTACTATCCCAACCAAAGAAAAAAGCTTCTTCATGAAGAAGCACAGATTGGCACAAAAGGGCTGGTACAGCAGCAATATATCTGCAACCTCAGAGGATTGCATGACACCACCTTTCCCTGTCCCTCTCACCCTAGATGTTGATGGGCAAATCTGGAGGCTGGACAATGTCAGTACCAGCGATGAATTGGCCAGTGTTACCCAAGTACACCACTTTCTTCAAAAAAACATGACTGCATCCACCAACAATTTCTAGACCTCAAAGCTGATATGTGATTTTCCTGTAGCCAGCACTGATCACAAGTCCCTATAAAGCTATCATGTTTTTTTTTCCAGCTAGGATAGATATCTGCTGCTTACAATAACCTCCTACAGTTCCCAAGCTAGCTGAAGAATGGCAGCATGACAGGTAGTTTGGAATGGTGATGGACAGTATGTCTGGGGCTTCCTATGGATTTATAGATTTATTTATACATTTGAAGTTACAGTGCAACAATAACTTCCTTTGGATTTTTGGAAATTTTTCCCATTTATTAAGAAAAGCCATCAAAGTATTCAGCCTAATTTCAAATTCACCACATTCCTCAGTAAGCTTAAGCAAGGATTATTTATTAAAGTCATCTCCACTCCCCCTCCTTTCTCTTGCCCTTTTGGAGGCTTGAGATTAAAAGTCTTCACAGCAGAACTTTTTCCCCTGTACTCCTGAATACCATTGATTGTTTGATTGATTGATTATGTCCCATCAAGTCATTTTTGACTCCTAGTGACCACATAGATAGATTTTCTCCATGACAATCTGTCCCTAACCTGATCTTTCAGGTCTTCCAACACTGCACCCATTGCCACTGTAACTGAGCCCATCTACCTTGCTGCTGATCATCCTCTTCTTCTCTTTCCCTCCACCTTTCCCAGCATTAAAGCTTTTTCCAGAGAGGTAGGTCTTCACATAATGTATCCGAAGTAGGATAATTTGAGCCTGGTCATCTGTGCCTCAAGTGAGAACTCTGGGCTGATTTGTTCAATGATCCATCGGTTTGGTTTCTTTGACTGTCCATGATATTCTCAGGAGTCTTCTCTAACACCAAAGTTCAAAAGTGCCAATACTCTTCCTATCCTGTTTCTTTAAAGTGCAACCTTCACTTCCATAGAGTGTTACAGGGAATGCCATGGCTTGCATGAATCTGATCTGAAGGTATAGATGCATCACAATGTTTGATTATCTTTTCCAAGGCCTTCATGGCTGCTCTACCAAGTGCTAGTCTGTGGTATATTTCTTGACTGCTTGTTCCTTTACTGTTGATGGTTGATCCTAAAAGGCAGAAGCTACCACTAACTTTGATATCTTCATTGCCAAGGCTTAAGCTTCATGAGCAACAGCTCACTACATCAGATGCATGGAGTGACTCAACTGATGTAGAATTTAGATACATTGGGATGAGGCAGAGGTGGAAAAAGGAGGAGGAGACTTGGCGTTTATGCAGGTGAAGGTTTTAGAGGGGACAGGTTACAAGTACTTTATCAATTAACAATTGTAATGTGCACAGAATCACCTTGTATTTGTTCAAACCTTGTGAGATAATCTGAAATGTATTGATGTATGTAAGCTCAGCTGTCTCATGCTGTTGTGCTGGTGTAGTTTCTTTATTTCAAAACTGCTACTTTGAGATCTGTAATAGAATATTCTGGGAGGTTAAAACGCTCTGATATTATTTTGTCCTTGGTTTGAGTCCTTTTTTTTTACAAAAGAATTAATGGTTAAGCCCATATTCTGCATCCAAGATAACTGTATCAGGAACTTTCTTTTTAAAAAATGAGTGTTGCTGCTAGTTGAATACTAAAGATTATTTCAGCACTCTACCAATGTTGGGATGCATATCTTCTAACAAAGGTTTCTGCTAAATTTGAATCTCCAACAGATGTGCCTCATCAATTTTGGTTTTCCTTGTTCAGCACAAGTAGCTACAAGAAGAGAAAAAATAGAAAGATTGCTTCCTGAAAAATATCTCTTAACTCTTCCATCTTTTCCTCTTGAACACAGTTTTTGCTGAAAGTAAACAGATGGAAGAACATAGGAAGCAGAAGATAACAACATCTAGTTCCCTTGGCCAACGTTCAGTGACTAAGGGAGGAAGATCATACAATAGTGTTTTCTGGAAACACCCAAGTAATCAAGGGTGAGGGAAAGAATGGAGAATCTCTAGACTAGGAGAATTAGGTTGATAGGCAAGGTTATATCCAATGGTTTATTTTTTTATCATGTATTATTTTATTAAACATCACATGTAAAATTGGTAATTTTTCCAAAGATATATATATGTTCCTCTTCTAAAACTAGATTTTTCTACAATACAAAAACTTGTGAGACAAGGGCTAGAAACATTGGGCTGACTAAGTGAGGATGACAGAGTCATGAAGGTAAGGTCAATAAAGTATTCCGGTCAGCATCTTCATGTAGCATGCAACATATGGCCTTGGGAAAAACGACTGACTGAGAATGGGAAACATCAAATGCACAGTGATACCCTGTGAGGTCAAAGGAAAGACATTGCCAAGTGAAAACAGCAGGGTTAATATATAACAATTATATTGAATGAGGGGTAGAAAGGAGAGTGAGGAGGGATCAACTGCCCTTGGTTTCAGGGACTACCCTGCCTCAAAACTAGGCCTTCTGGGCACAGTTCTGACTCATATTGGTCAACAACATGACTTATCTGAATGAGTAACCTAACCAGCCAATCCTGGAGCCATTTGTAATAGAGGTGGCAGGAGGGTGCAGGACTACTTCAGCTGATCCACATCTTTCTCTAAAACCAGGCAAAATGAGTGATTATTCTTCCCAGAACTCTGCCCCAAGCCATTAAAAAGAAAAAGAAAAAAGAAAATTCTCCTCCTTGTGAAGTAAAGTTTCTGTTCATTTCATGGATATGTCCAGATAATTTTACTGGCAACAAAAAAAAGAGTTTTTTAACCTGTGATTGTGCTTCTCTCAGCTGATTGCATCTGTCTCCTGGAATAGCATAAGTATTTGCTTTCTGCCTCTGCTTTCTGCACCCAAACGCCAATTTGACAATTGTGACAATTACACAGACACAGTGGGCCTTTCCTTGGTTGCAACCACCCAACACAAATACCTTTATTCTGCTTTATGCCCATGAAGTTGTCTTCATCTCAGTTGGGTGGAAGAGGTTCCATTAAATATGAATGTATGTTGTTGACACCATTTTTAATTTGCATATGTATGAAACCCATGATTTTAAGTCATTTGCAGCAATTTATATCATTTCGGTAATTATGCAAATGGTATAAATTGATGCAAATGACATAAATAGAATTTAGATAATTAAGTCTGGAGTGCTTCAGAAATAATGGACTTTATTGTTTGAGAGTAAAATCCAAAGGAAAATCTTTCAGCTGCATCCAATGTCTGCTGAACAGAGATCCAAAGAATTGAGGTTTTATTGTAATTCTATCTAAATTCTTCTCCCCCACCAGCTATTATGATTCATGGTAGGAAAATGGTGGTGAATAGCAGGATTGTGGAGGAGGAAACATGTCAGGAAATCAAGATAGGGGAAAAGAGTTAATCCCCTTGCTGCCGCTATCACTACCTTAATTCAAATCAACTTTCCAGACACACACACATACGCACATAGAGATGATTTAGGACAAAACAGTCTGCTGTTGGATCGAACTTTCTGCCAAGTTCCCAGAAAGAGAAACATGGCTGCAAGCTAAATCCTTATTGTATTTTAGGAAATGCCAATCATATAACATAGCTGACAGTTTCTGAGTGAGTGGGAATGGTGGTTCAGAATTCATACAAGGTCACATCTCAGTCCTTTCATGTTCTCTTACGGTGCTGTTTTTTCAAAAGAGAAGGCTTAAGATTTCCTCTTATCTCTAGCTCTCACAGAATCTGTTGATGATGGATGGTTGTTTTTATTTTCTACGTCCCAGTTTTCCTATCTAGAGAATCTTCCAGCCACTAACTGAAATTTGACATTTTCCTACTATTCCATGCTCAGTGCCCCTTTTGCAAGTTGCCATGTATTTGATTGTTCTGTTGGGTAATGTATAATTTGACCTCAACTACCTTCTCTTTGGTGAGAAATTAATTTCTTTGTTTTCTTGGAAACTGAGATCAACTACTATATGCTGGCAACTATGTCACTATAAAACATGTCAGATTTTTAATATAGATATAATAATGTGTGTGAAATGAAAAATGTGTTTTGCTTCATGCATGAAAGAAATATATTGCAGTTTAGAATCTTGGCCAGCCCATCTGGGCGAGTCATAGTCCAGCCAAACAAAGATTGGAACATTTGGTTTGGCAAGATTTTGGAAGCGGTTTGCCATTGCCTCCTTCCTGGGGCCGAGAAAGAGTGACTGGTCCAAGGTCACGTGGTGGTTTCATGCCTAAGGCAGGACTAGAACTCACAATCTGCTGGTTTCTAGCCTGGTGCCTTAATCATTATACCAAACTGATTCTTGTGCTTACATTTAGGTGAGGGGGGGGGGGGGGGGAAAGCATCTGTAACATGCTTCACAATAATATATTTAGCATAAGAATAAACAACTTTTAATCACATAATTATTTTTTTTCCAGAAGAGCAAAGGCCAGTCATCAATAGGCAGAATCATGCAAACTATGTTGAGGCATATCTGTTTTGAGGGCTTACATTATAGTTTTCATTTGTATCAAAAAGGGGGAAGATGTACTATTCCTTTTCAGCAGTTGGGTTCTGGAAGCCACAAAGGCAGTGATCTTCAGGACCACGCTTTGCCCATATCTGGTCTAACAGCACATAAATATTGCTCCTTTTTAAATGTTCTGTCTCTGTGTTGCAAAGGTATCTGATCGGAATGCCGAACCACGTGAGTGGGACTGATCACTGCCAGACCTGCTTGTGGGTTTTCTCTGTGTCCCATTCTGCATGATGTCCCTCCCCTTTCTCTTTTTTCTGGTTGTTTATATAATGTATGAGGATGTAACAAGGGTGCTGTGCTACGCAGCGGGAGGTCGGATAAGCAGAGAGGCCCTGGGGATAATCACAGGGACATACAGTATTATTCTGGGTTGCTGCAAGCTGGCTGATGGCATTACTGGAACAAAGGTTGGCCAAACAGAGGAGCTGAGCATGGGGGAGCTGGGTGTTTTTGCTCTGCTGTTTCCTAGGATGGGTGGTGTATAAATAGCCCAAGAATGTGACTTGTCTAAACACACAGGCTGGCTTCTTGGCTTCTTTCTTCACACAGATTCATATAGCTATACAGTTTTGGACAGTACAGAAGGATTTATTGTACCAAATAAAAAGAGAAATCTACTCAGTAAGATACATGCTTTGAACTTGGAGTACAGAACTATGATCTTTTTTGTATTTCAGTTGATGGGCTAAAACAAGAGGTGGAACAGAGGAGGATGAGGACACCATCCAAAAGGGATGGAAAAACATTATTTTCTTCCCTCAAAACAGCCAGTACAGGTCAACCACTTTCTTTATTCATGTCAGAGTAAAAAAAAAATGGAGCCTGCTGATACGCCATAGGTCTCTGTATCTCATTAAACAAAGGAGTCAAAGGAGTAGAACAGGGGCTCTGCCGAATAAATGTTGACAGGATGAGATGGGTCAACCTTCTGAGCTCTGTCCTCACCACTTGTTCAAAATGCCCCATTGCCAATCATGCACAGTGCATCTCTGCTAGTCCAGAAAGCTAATAAAGACATGTGACCCAAGATGTTACCAGTTGCTCTGTGGGTGTGTTTTCCCATGGAAAACAGACAGAAGAGATCATCTTTCTGAGGCTCCAGGAAAAGAGAGGAGCATTTCTTGAGCTGGTCATGCTACCTCATAGACTCTATTTGCATAACAAGCTTAACTGGGTTACATGGAGGTTAGCAAATCATGTGAATAGTTAAACTCTGGGATTAGAGAGGTTTAGTTTTAGTCCCAAAGAGCACTGGCCTTGCTTCTCCAAACTAACCACCTTCGGTCAGCTGTGTGGTACAAACAGATATTTACATAAGCTGGCTACTGGCACACAAATGAAGCTGTAGAGGGGCCTAACAAAAACACAGCTAGTCTAGTCCTTCTCTTTCTATTTTTTTACCACTCCTGAGACACGTGGGAGGGCAAAACCTTTGGAGAAGGGGAATCATCTTGGTAAGCCTCCCCTGACTCCATCTACCTGTTGGAGCCACCACAGTAAGAACTGATAGCTTCCTAATCACCTCTATAGTAGCTGGGAACCCCATCTCCATTTGACACCAAGGCATCTGTGACTATGTTTGCTGCCAGCAGAGGCAGGACATGGTTCTTCCAGAGTAGTGATTCTGTTTTTTGAACACAGCCAGTGAGAAACAGGACAGTGGGGAAGGGTGGGGTGAGTGGAAGGGTAAGCTCGAGTCTAGTGGTGAACCTATAAGCATCCTGTTTTTCTTGTGCTATCTTCAGTGTCAGTAGGTCATCATTTCTTAAGTCCCACCATTCTCTGTATCAAAGAATGTACTGTAAAACCAACCAAGCAGAAACTAAAAATCTACCTTTTCCAGAAATGCAACAATATACCTGCTAATAATTTTTAACTAACTATAAACATGACCTGGGAATATGTGATTGATAATTCAAACATATAAGTGAGAAATCTGTGGTTGTACTTCTTGGACTATCATGTCAGTCAAAACAATATCCAATCTCTCCTTCTATTAGAGATACACAATCCAGTTGAATGGATTTTTTTAATCTCTTCCCACATTGGAGTAATATAATAATGAAGTATCTCAGTCAAACTAAAATCTCTGTACAGGTAGTCCTCAACTTACGACCATTCATTTAATGACCATGCAAAGTTACGATTGTGCTGAAAAAAGTGACTTACGACTGGTCCTCACATTTAAGACTGTCACAGCATCTCCATGATTATGTGATCAAAATTTAGGCACTTGGCAACCAGAATGTGACGATTGCAGCATCCCAGGGTCACGTGATTGCCATTTGTGATCTTCCTAGGGGGCTTCCAACAAGCAGAGTCAATGGGCAGAAGCCAGATTCACTTATGAACTGCGTGATTCACTTAACATCCATGGTTATTCGTTCAACGACCGCAGCAAAAAAGGTCATAAAATCAGGCGCAACTCACTTAACAACCACATCACTTAGTGATGGAAGTTCCAGTCCCAATTGTGGTCGTACGTTGAGGACTACCTGCATAGCATTAATCTAGTTCCAGGTGCATCTCATCACCTGCAGCACCTCTCTGTGAACACTGACTCTTTGAGGCAGGCCAGGTTAAGAAGTCAGACAGTTTTGGTGCACTCATCTGGAGTTTGACACACACATACACACATGCACCTCTTCTCTGCTCTCCTTTCTTCTCTCTGACATTTCCATTCCCAGATTTGAGGAAGTGAGCCACTTCTTATCCAAAGTGTTTCTGCATTTCATGAGCGATACACTCAATTATAGAAGTGATGGGTGCACCATTGGAAGACGTGAATAACCAGATTGGGGACAGATCCTCCTGGAGAATATCTATCTATGTGATTTTCTCCTGAGATTTGTGGGTGAAAATGCTGCGCCTGTCCCTGTGTATCATATCTTCACCCTGCAAGGCATTCCAATGAACATTTGAATGGGCAGAGCCTTATTTGCCCATCAGGGAAAGGTTCCAAAATCAATTCACAAAGCAACCAATCTCTCTGTGTTTAACAGATGTCAGTGGCTATTTTGAAATTTGGTGTATTATAAATAGTATTTCTTAGATTTACAGTATATCCTGCCTTTCCTCCAAGTGCTGAAGGTAGCATAAGTACCATTTCCTCCTCCAATATTTTCCCTCAATAACCTTGTAAGATAAGATGTGTTAAGAGAAAGTGACTAGCCCAGAGTCACCCAGTAAGCTTCCATGGCTGAGGGTGAACTTGAACCAGGGGGCAATCTCATACAATTTTTGCATCACTTTGGGACTGGATTCAGACCTGATGGATCTCAAACTGATTATTAATTTCATATTACCTTGTGCTGCCTCCAGGGCTCAAGATAATCACTACTCCCCTAGGTTCAGCATCTAGTTCCAGAGAAGATCTCTTTGTACATGCATTATTTGGAACTGATCTTCCCACCCCAATCCAGCTGCCATTGCAACATACAGTCATGGCTGTTGCTACCGGGAAAAATGCCCAGTTGTGAAATTGCTGACAATACCGTATCAACAGTCATTTCATTTTTACAAGTAACTGAGGCTTTTAAAGGCAACAGAGCAGTCGGGAAGTCTTTTGAGGATATCAATGCTTTTTTAAACTGACTTTCTCAAGGGTTTTTTTTTTTTTTTGGCAAGCTAAGTGCATGCAAATACACGCACTGAACGATAGAATGGAAATGGGCCTTTGCAGACTCTGGCTCCTATCATCAAAATGATGAAAAGTAGCTTCATACTGCAAGTTCCATTCCTTTTGGGGTGTATAATGTATGTACAAAAGCCACTTTCACCATTCTGCTGCATTCCAGACACCACTGTGGGCAGGAGAGGTACTAACAATTTATTTTATTGTTGTGTGGAGTGGTGTTGGGGTTTTTTTGTTATTCCATGGCTGGTGGTAGCTCAGAGACAGATAGGAGGATTTTTTTGTACTCTCTAATTGGTCATCTGGAGGAAAAGAGGATGGACAGTGGTTGGCTCATGGTGTTCCTTGCATGTTTTGAATTTGGCAGTGAAGACAATTGTGGCCAGAGTCAAACTGTCTAGTTCTGCTTGCTGAAGAACTAGAGGATGAAAATGCGTGATGTGGAGTACCCAGTTGGAGTACCCAGTTCTATCCCAATGCATTTTTATTTCCATTCTCTGACACTCATTTGACCATGTTCCTATTGTCCTAGCAAAACACAGAGATCTGTTTCCCCAACTCCATGTCATGCAGTCTAATTTTTGCATTAGTTAGCTGGGACCAGGGAGTTGTGAGTTACAAATAACAGTCCTATTCTCGTGCCCCTACTGTTGATCAGTTGCTCAGAGGGTGGATTAGGTTGGATTATATGCAAACACTGAGCCTTGATGGGATACATTGGTAGTGTTGGCCTGGTGGCAGCTGGTAACCCCTAATAGGAGTGATGGTTTCCTACTTATCACTGTTGGGAGTTCAAACAGCATTTACATCTTTTGCCTTCATAACTGACAAAAGAACATTTGGGCACCCAGATGAAGGTAGGTAATCAGGAGTTCATACTATGTATTGAGTGAAGATGAAAATATCTATGAATGACAGGCAATTCACTATTATTCAAGTTCATAGTTCTCCAGTTAAATGGGTATTCACCTTTCTATTTCCACTGAAGTTGGTTATCTGTATGGTAGAACTTTGTGGAAAATAGGATCAGGTCAGACTAAACTCACGATGTCACTGATTTTTATACATGACAGGAAAGTCATCTGTTTAGAACTGAATGAATGAATTTATTAACTATTCAAATGTTTTCATTAAACTATTTTTAACTTGGTAGAGGGTTTTCTAATCTTTGCATAACTGGACATAATTATATTTATAAAGGTTTATAATGGGTTACTTGGAACAAATACTTTTCCTAGAGAACACAATCCTTTCTAAATCTCTCACTAAAGTTTATTAGTTTATCCCAAAAAAAAAGCAATACTTCTATATGCAGATGCTTGAATTTTAAAAAGGAATCCATTAATTCATGCTCCAAAAGTTCCTTAATTCCATTGTTTTTTAATCAAAACATTCAAATAGTAAAGCAACAACGTAACAGAATATTCTGTCAAAAAAGGGACTACATTTCCAGGATCAAAAAGTGACTGGGCTTCAGAAAGCTCTGTATGATCACTCTATTACGTGTAAATAATTGTAGAAATAAGTATACAAATAAAAAATTGTGTTCAATAAATCTAAACTGTACAGAAGTTACATATTGTATGCAAATGCCTTCACTGCGTCACGGTGTGCTTTCTGACAAGGATTTTAATAATGAACTGTCAGCAACCAACCAGTACAAATCCAAAACTGGATTGCACTGTTTATCCCTTTAGTCTGGCTAATCAAAACATAATGTTTGTTAATTTTCCTCTGTTGTAACTTGGTCAAAGTCTATAGTTTTACTTAGGTAATTTACCAGCAGCTTGTTAGGAGTCAGGAGCTATAAAATGGTTTCCAAACCACAGTTGTTTGAACAGTTCATCATCTCTGAAGTACTGTATCACTTGAACAAACATAAGCTGATGCCTTTCTTTACAAACAGTGTTAACATCACTATCCTGTTTGGCTTCAGTTTGGATACTCACATCTAACTCATCTGATTCCTTCTTAGGATTTCCATTATCTTACTTGGTTTGAATAATATGAAAAAGAGATGCATTGTATGAACCTGGACACTTTAACCCAGATAATCTCTTCCAAAGTTTTCAGGTAGATATTAAAAAGCATGGGGTACAAGATTGCAAAATGCAGTATCCTATAGGTAATTTCCATGAATGGATCAGTAGTAATAGTAGTAGTAGTAATCTCCTGCAAATCTTTCATATAAAAAAATGAATGCATAGCTGCATATTTGAGCACATGTTGGTCTCCATTGCCCATTCATTACTTTAGATAAGAAATGGGCAGGATGTAGACTGGATTCTACCAAGAGATCTCTGAGTGATATGCAATAAAGCCTTCAGGGATTCTGATACTCTGCAATAACTGCAACAAAAATGCAGGTTTCTCCCTCTCTTCTCATTAAACTATTGAAAAGGAGAAAATAAGACCAAAGATAGAAAATAAGAAATAGAGAAACAAGAAAGAAATTAAAACAAACAAAAAACAAAAAAATCCCATACAATTGTGCCTTCCACCCTTCTTTCTATTGAGTAATTATCAACCTAAACTTTTCTCCAACCTCTTTGTCCCATTTTTAATCCCCTAAACATATTTCCAATACTAACACTGATAGGCTGAGCGGCAACATCTGGATCTTTAATTCTAAGTATGTATTTTGCATCCCTAACTAGTATTATTCTTCAAACGATGGAATTCAGGCTCCCAGTAAAGCAGACTGAGCTAGTCTGAAGTATGCCCAAGATGCAGGTCTACAGATCAGATACTCTTAGATCACTGGTTCCCAACCTTTTCTATGCCCCACACCCCTAGGAAATGTTTGATTAATATTCACACCCCCTCCAAAAGTAATATCACATTTGAAGATGAAGAAATCTGATTTCTAATGCAGGTGAGCAAATCGAATTTAAAAAAAAATAAGCTTAACTCAGTGCATAAAATTGTCACATCCCCTGAAACTCCATCTTGCACCCCCTGGGGGTGTGGGCACCCCAGGTTGGGAACCCCTGTCCCAGATGTAATCCTAGGATTAAAAGGCATATAAGATCTGTGATCAGATTCTCCCCATAGTTCGGTTTCATAATTATCAGGCTCATGAGATTGCTCTGAAGACTGAGGACGTGGTGCTTTGGATGCTGATGTTCAATTCTCCTTTGTCCCATTCCTGACAAAAAACTCACATCCCCAAAACTTTTACTGGGAAAAAAAAAAAAATTACTCTGCAATGGAGAAAAGACATTGTGCAACTATTCCACTGTCATTCCCCCCCCCCCCTTTTTCCCCTCTCCTAGTAAGGAAGATAGTATGAGTGCCTTGGCCCTAACCAAGACTTAATTAAAGTTTGCTTTGCTTATCTTCCAGTTTTTTGAGTGCTACCCATGGATAGTTTCTGCTTGTGCGTAGATGTGCAAAGTAGAAAAGGTCAGCGGGTGACTGATTTTGGATCTTCCCAAATTCTAGTTCCACGTCTGCAATGGCCTGGCCTTCAGGGGCATGGCCACTGCCTGCGCAGATTGCAGCAGGTCAAGGGCCTTAAGCCTGGACTTTCGTTGGTAGCAAGAGATAAGCCAAGCATTTTCACTGGCTGGCCGGTAAACATTAGCCCTGCTTTTTCCCAGCGGCACAGTGTGGACAACATTGTCCTGGACTAGGAGAACTATCTGCTTACAATACACGTTTGCTGTGTGAACCAGATTTCCAGGAACATGAGAACAAACTGCACGAGCAGTCGACAATAGAATAGTGATAAACAGGAAAACTTAGTTCTGCACAAAAGAGCCTGAGTGGAAGGTAGAGATTGCATGCTCTCTGCTGATAAAAGTGAGGATAGGGCTTGGCAAGGTTTAATTTTCCTTTTCTAAAGTTGGTTTCCACCCTGAAAAAACTAGCCTGAGAGATGGGGAACAAGAGAAGACATTTATATCAGTGACTCTGCATCTGGGAAATAAATCATACATTTCTGTCACTCATACACCTGTTCCTATCTTTTTCACAGCATCTTCCCTCATTCACAATGGCAGTCCTTTGTACTTCATTAACCGGAGGCCAATCTATAATTTATATTATTCAATTTTTTTAAAAGGGGTTTACATTGAACTAACTTCCTTCCTTCCTTCCTTCCTTCCTTCCTTCCTTCCTTCCTTCCTTCCTTCCTTCCTTCCTTCCACAAAAGAAAGCTTCAGGACCCCAATCAGGAAAGATCTTTAATGACTAAAGTTCATAGTTGTAACCCCAGGATTATTATGAGGAATGAAGTACCAGATTATATGATGTGCAGTTTAGGAAATTTCCATAGTAGTGACTTATGGCATCTTCACAGAATCACCCAACCATCACTGAAGTGATAGAAAGCTTGTCTTTGGGAGACCAAAATGGGAGAATATTCAGCAGTGGCAAAGCTGACAGTATATATCCATAATAGAAGTCTAATCAATTTTCAGCAGGAATGGTTCCCTGATACACTGCACATCACACAGCGGCAGGTTTAGACATTTGGTGTACGATTTCTAGGAAAAGAGTTATGAGGCCAATTAAAAATAACAGATGAAATGATTTAAACAAATACTAGTGATAACCTTCAATGCTCAATGTAAAGTACAGATATTTAGGCTGTGGTTAGTGGTTGGGGAAACAAATGGAAGGAAAAATGCATCACTAAAAAAATTTTCCGCAATGGTTTTACTCATGCTTTATTAATAATTTATTTTTCTTTACTGCTGGTTTTTTGTTGTTTGTGTTGTTTTGTTTGTATCTTTATTCTGGTGTAACTTCTTAAAAATTGTTAAAAGCTCACGTAAAAGAAAAGAAATCAAGCCTGTGCTCATTACTATTATTCTGGCAAAATGATGATAGGGTGCCTATTTGGGCAGACATACATTTGGCTTGAGGAGGACCAGTTGAGCATTCTTGAAGGACCCCTCTGCATGATGCAGCCTTCTTCCCATCTACATCCCAAGGCCAATACAAGCTGAGGCCAGGAACAGCGGTTGACCTGGTGTTTTCCATCTTCTCCTGGCATAAGCTTGCTCTTTGCATGACATGGACCGCCTCTGCAGCAGACACGCTCATGCAATGGTGACAGCAGGGTTCACTCACTTGACCCCCCCCCCCCAATCCCTCTCCATTTCCACTCTGGCTTTTATTGCTGAGCTGACAGAGTGCTAAGAAAACACCACTGATAGCCTTTGCTGCTGTTACTAGAGGCAGAGCTTGCGATAGCAATAGAGGCGGTGCTTTCACCTCTGTTCTCCAAACATCTTTCAGGTGCTTGGGTGCATGTACAATAGAGTGAAGGAACATTGAATTATGACTGCTTATTGGCACCTCTTACACCCTTTCAGTCAGAATTCTGCCAAAGACCTTCCCAGGCATACTTAACAAACTAATCTCCCAGTAGCTTTTGCATTCACTCTTACTACTTTTTCCTTTGAGAAGGGGGACAATCATGGCATTCTTCCAATCATCAGGCACAAGCTCGTGAAAACAATAAAAATCCTAGTAAGTTATTCCATACAGCCTCAGTTTTAAACATGAAGTTCTGGGATCTCTCATCTCCCTCTCCCTCCTCTCTCATCTACAGTATCTATCTCTCTATCTATCTCAAAAATAAGAATGTCACACACACACACACCCAAAAAAGATGGTTCATATGAATTCTGAAGGAACTGGAGTTAGCAACTTCCTCCTACAATATCTTTGTCTAATCAAAAGCATGCCTCTTGATATCAGTGGGACTTATTACCAAGTTAATTTGCTGAGTAATCAACAAAATAATTCAGAGAAACAAATCAGATTTAGTGTGGTGGGGGGTCTCAGCTACCCAAAATCTCAAATAATACCATTTTCATTTTGTGATTTGAGCTGCTTGAGCATTACAGAGCTTGGGAGGACAGCTTTCCTATTGGTGGAAACTCATACCAATATTTGCATTCCAGCTCCTGGGTCCTCCCCTTCTTGTCACTAAGATGCCATAGCACTTTGGAACCACCATGCTAGCATTCCTATGGCCTGGCAGGCAGTGGCCAGTTGTTGTTCTTTCCAGCCATGCAAGGAGACAAAGACAGGGGAAGACCTGCGTTCCACTTGCTGTTACCATCTTGGGCCCCTCCATTGGTCAGAGGAGAGATGCTAGACAATTCAGCCTGAATTCTCCAGCAGTGGGCTTCTAAGACCTTTTCTAACAGGAAGCAAGTGTTTGGGGGCAATGAACATCCTGTCCGTGTGAGAGTGCCCAAAGCTAGAAGAACAGCCATCTCATGAAACAATTTCTGCTCAAACTAGTAGAGTTTCACAAGCTTGGTCAACAAAGGAAAGACTTGAAGCCCAATTTAACATTAGGAAGAGAAAATCAATACAGGAATAATTCCCAAACATTCAGATGGCAACTTTCAGGATTACACAGCAAAAATAAAGCAAGAGAAAGAAGCCATTCATTTCATTAATATTTACTCCATCTGCAAAGATTAAGCATCTTCTTTCCAGGATTTATCACCTAAACACTTTTACCTAGAAATAAACTTTGTTAAAACAGAATGAACTTTGTTTCTAAGTATGGATCAGTGAATAGGTCAACTTCAATTTCTCTTAGTTTCTCATTTTTATGAATCTGTGAAATTTAGATTTTCTTGTTCATTTTTGTTCATTTCTCTCAATGTAATTGTTTTTAAACTGAACTACTGTTAGGATGTATTTTGGTGAATATATCCCCAAACACACATTTGTGTTTATAGAGGGTTTATTTATTTATTTATTTATTTAATTTATATATCAAATTTGTTACCACCCATCTCATCAAAAAATGACTCTGGGAGGTTTACAGAGAAGCTAAAATCATTTTTAAAAAACAATGTAAAATGGTCCTGAATAAATAATAAATAAATACAGTCCAAGAATGGATGCTAAGTGGCAAGTAGTTTTTGGAGTGTCATCAGGGTGCCGTCCAGCCCCAGGACTGGGTAAGATTCTTGTTGCCCCTGCAAACTGGCAGAGCCAGGCCTTTAGTCCTTTCCAAAAAGCCGGGAGGGTAGGGGCCCACCGCATATCTGGAGGGAGAATATTCCAAAGGGCACGGGCAACAGCAGAAAAGGCTCTCCTCCTGGGCCCCGCCAGCCGACATTCTCTTGCTGATGGGATCCGTAATATGCCCTCTCTGCCTGACTAGGTGGGACAGGTTGATGTGATAGTCCCTTAGATAACCTGGACCCATGCCATGTAGGGCTTTAAAGGTAATAACCAACATCCTGAATTGGACCTGAAAGCAAACTGGGACCCAATGCAGCTCCTGTAGTAAAGATGTTATATGTGCCATTCTTGGGGCATTTAGTATATTTTTGTGGATAATTTATCTTAATATGATATAATTTGTTGTAGTATTATCAAAAATAGAAGCATTTTTCTCTTTTTTAAAAATTGTAATATTTCCTGTTACATAGTTGTAAAACTTAACATAATACATTTTATTATTTTGATACAGTGGTATTTATACAGTGCTGATTAAAGATGATTAACACTGTAATGTTTAAATAGTTTAAACCATTGAGGAGGAATAGAAGCATTTTTATAAACTTCTTGAACATCTACTTTGTTTATTGGATTGAAAATGCAAAATTAACTATTTTAGATATTAAAATATATCTAAATATATTCAAAATTAGATATATTAAACAAATAATAAACACATTTCTCCCTTGCCCTATTTCCAGGTAAACATGCATAAGATTCCACTAAGGTAACCTGAAACATTTGCCACAGTCATGTTTCAATATACCTTCACTCTACTGTATAATGTGCAGTAAACATTAGCAAGGGAGATTTCTACTTATTATTTCATATTATGATTATGGGCATACAAATGACTGAAGTATGTTAGAGGGTCACTAATTTGCAATACTTGAGCTTGAGCTAGTATTCTTAGATACAGTAGTAAGAAATACTTTTGAGTTCAGTAATCACTGGTAGACAAAGTGATAAAGTTATCTTATTTATTCCAGTTAATTTTTAAAAGTTCATACTGAATGGCTGCAGTTGCCTTCAAGTTTCCAGAAGAATGGGTGAATACTAGCTGACCTTTAGAGAACCCCCATTTGAGCTGTACTCAGTTCTGGAAAAATAAGATCTAGGATCAAATGTAGATATCACAAACCCAATCCATACATGGTCCACGTAACATCAAGAGCAGTGACGCACAGACAAAACCCAGCAGGGTTTCCTTAGGTTTTTCCCAGGAGATGGGGGCAGAATGATCATTGATAATTATGAACAAACAACACTGCAAAGCATTAACACCTCTGTCATGATGGCTACCTCGATTGTCTTGGATAGCTTGCTTGCCCCTCTTACATAAGTTGCTTGAAATGCGTTTGTCCCAAGCTGTTTGGGGAAGCACCTTTGACCAGGAGGTGTTTTTGTGACCAAAGTGATTTTGGGTTCAAAGCTCAAGCTGCCACACATGGGAGGGGATAAAAGACCGCAAGAGCTGTGAAAGGGTACATTGCAGCAGCAGCGTAGACCAAATACAGTTTGTTGCTCAACTGGAGAGAGAATGGAAGCCAGCATGGATATTCTACATCACACAGGCATCCAAGCCACACACTTTCTGCAAACCAGCTACCCAGGATCCCAGGACTGGTTCCTCTTTGTCTCTTTTGCTGCTGACCTCCGAAACACTTTCTTTGTCCTGTTTCCTATTTGGTTCCATCTCTGCGAAGCGGTGGGGATCAAGCTCATCTGGGTGGCTGTGATTGGTGACTGGCTAAACCTCGTATTTAAGTGGTAGGTGGTCTGTCGGCTTCAGTTTGTCCCACAAACTCAGTGTTTCATTGTTAGGCTTAGCCACTCAACATAGAGGCTGGGTTCACATATGCTAAGCCACAAATGTCTGGGGGTTTTTTTTCTAAACGTGTTGTGTGAATCCTGCCAACTGGCTTGTCAGCTGTGGTTTATGCCTTAGTCTGTTGCACGAATTCAGCAAAGTGTGGATGAATTAACCAACTATGGCTAAACAATGACTTAGTGTAACCTGCTGTAGTGTCATTTAAAGGATATCATACCAAGTGCTTTCCTTTGCCAAGAGTATCTCCCACAGCCAACTCTCATCAGTTTGGAATCAGACAGTAAGACGTTCCACCTCAGAAAGCTTGGATTCTGCAACTACCTTGTTAAGAGATTAACCGCTGCAGAAATGACAAGGTCATCCCGCTCTTTCCAGAGCCCCTCTTTTAGTATGTGAACCTGCTTGCTTGGATTGCCACAATAGATTTAAGATTTCATTTTTTTCCTCCACTTTCTCCCCTTTCCCTCCTCTTCTTGTAAATTACCGAAAGCCTAGGAAGCTATTTTTCATGGCATGGGAAAATGTCCTCAGTTACCAAAGTTGTGCAGGCTTCAGAGCTAACCCTTAAGATGAAGGCCTTTGTCCCGTGGATAAGCCAGAGCCATATTTATTCCTTTCTTGCACAGGACTCTTGAACCCCATGATTCTTAGAGCAGAAGTATCTCTCTGTAAACACTCTGGATCTAAATGTTCAGAAAGATGTGAGGGCATGTGACATCACAATTGCTTTTGGCCCTAGATGGAGATGCAGAAGGGAATCCCTTCCCCTTATATAGGCTCACAGCATTCTGACATTCTCTTTCTTGGCAGGATCCTCTTCGGACAAAGACCCTATTGGTGGGTACATGAGACCAGTTTCTATCAGAATACCTCTGCCCCTGAAATCCAGCAGTTCCCAGTTACTTGTGAAACCGGCCCAGGTGAGCTTCCCAAGAAAACCCCACTAAAAGTAATAGCAGTGGGACAGGCTGGGTAGGATAGGGCGTGGGTAACGAATGACGCCCCACTCAGAAGAATGCGATAAAAGAAGCAGAGGGTAGCGTTCGCCAGGATGGTTTGTACCTGCTGGAGCTCACTTTCAGCACAAACACCGGCTGCCAGGCCAGTGAAATCCAGTCGGCGGGGAGTTGAATTTATCTAAGCAGTATCTGAGATTGAAAGTAATTCCACAGGGTGATCAGACACCTGCAAGCATATGTACCTCCCTTCACGGAAGCGTGATGTATTTGACAACGTAGTCATGCAAGATCTGCATTTCCTCTCCTTTTAAAGCTCATCCTTCAAGCTCCCAGTTCCAGTATAACAACACCAACAAATGCATTCATATATCTGTTTATTAGATTTGCATTGCACCTTTCCTCCAGGAACTCGAGGTTGTTTATATGGGGATCTGGCTTCATTTTTTGCCCACAAAAACAACCCTGTGGGGTAGGTTGGGCTGAGATAGAATGTCTGGTCCAAAGTCACCCAGTGAGCTTCCTTGGATAAGGGTAGGCTTGAACCTGGGTCTCTCTAATCCCAGCCTAACCTTAAACCATCCAAGCAGCTACAGGCTGTCCTTTCTGGTAAAGCCTATAAATGATAGGCAGTTCGGAGAGTCAAAAGTTCTTTCTTCCAACTTTAGGGAGTCCTTCTGGCCATGCGATGGGTTCAGCTGGTGTATACTATGTGATGGTTACAGCCATTCTCTCCATCACCCGGGGGGAGAAACATCCATCATGGAAACATCGGTAAGCAACAGCATATGGAGAATAATATAAGATGTGCTAGCCTAAATTAGACATGAAGAAATTCATTTAGTTTGCATATAACAACAACTTTTTCAAACCAATTTACAAACTGAAAATTATTTGAAATTTGCACTTTTCTAAATTTTGCAAACAAATTTGCCTATACACACATGCGCGCGCACACACACGCACACCGGGGGAAAGGTTATATAAGATGCATATATTCATACCAAAATGCAGTGCTAGGAAAAACTGTTTATAAGAGCTATGCAAAATTGCAAGCAAAATACCCATTTGAGGATATGTGTACCCACATACACATATTTTAGTGCAAACTCAAAAAACAACTGACATCTAACAAATTAAATGTGACAGTCTCCCAAAAATGAAAACAGAATAACCAAATGAAAAAACTGAGAGGCACTGAAATGGGACAGATCTATTTTTCATTCGTTTGAATAAGGGACAGTAATATGAATTGTCTTTGGGTTTCAAGAAGAATGTATCCTATGTTATAAAGCCAGGCTGGACTCTGTCCACTGTTGAAGAGAAAAGAAAGCCAGCCCATTTCCCCTGCAAAGCCTTGAGTCTAAAATGGTTCGGCAGAGAAATAACAGCGCTCAGCTCCAGTCAAGCAGAATGGGAATGGAGGTAGACAGGGAGCACTTGACCATCTTCCTAACCTCTAAAACAACTTGGCAGGTTGAAAAAAAATATATTTTTTTTCTGTTTAAAAAGCCGGACAGTGAATTAATGGACTGATTCAAGCCAGAACTAGGGAAGAAAGGGCTGGGCTGACAATAGAACAGACAGCAAGTCAAAGGCTGGGAGGCATAGCTGTGTGAAGCTGGGAGAGGCCAGGTTCACCGAATGGCTGAACAAACTGCTGCAGGCTCACCTTTCATAGGACTTCTTTTGTTGGGCACCTTCGAGGGGGAAAGGCTAGGATCTCAGTGATTGCAAATTGCTTTTCCACAATTCTAGCATCTGACAGCAAAGGGCAAGTTACCTGCAAGTGGCCTTTGCAAATCCTTGCCAAAAGGTCCTGCTGTCTGGCTTGCCTGTGCTCACACCCCTCCCTCTTCTCTTTTCCCAATCGCAGCTTTTTGCAGGCTGTGCTTTGGGCTGCTTTTTGGACCATCCAAGTCTGTGTCTGTCTCTCTCGGGTCTTCCTGGCTGCTCATTTTCCACACCAAGTCATTGCCGGTGTCTTCTCAGGTCAGTGCAGTCCTGATGCAATTTTTGCCATGGTATGCCAAGATGTACTACAGGCTGCAGCCTTTAGATTATGCCAGTATATTTTACCAGCAGTCTGTTATGCAATTCCCACTGTCCAAAACTGGATAAAGTATATATAAACATGTAAAGCATGTTATCTGGGACGGGAGAACCACCTTGCCTTTAGCTTGCAGCAGACGTAAGCTGTTTTGCCAAGGGTAGGGCGAGACATGTTGCTTCACATTTCTGAGAGTTTTGAAATGCTGGTAGTATTCTAAATAGTGTTGTCTCCTCTTCACGGTTAGGTATGTTGGTGGCTGAGTCTTTCCAGTACATCAGTTCCATCTATGATCCCAGCCTGCGGAAGTATATAGCTACCACCCTTTTCCTCTTCTCTTTTGCTCTGGGTTTCTACCTACTGCTCAAGGTACTCGGTGTGGACCTCCTATGGACTTTGGAGAAGGCCAAGACGTGGTGTGAGCATCCGGAATGGGTCCATCTGGACACTACCCCCTTTGCTGGCCTCTTGCGCAACCTGGGCATCCTCTTTGGACTGGGGCTGGCCCTTAATTCCCCGATGTACGTGGAGAGCTGCAAAAGCAAACAAGGGCAGCAGCTAAACTTTCGACTGGGCAGCATTGGTGCCTCGCTCCTTATCCTGCACCTGTTTGACTCCTTCAAGCCTCCAGCCAAGGTGGAGCTCCTCTTCTACCTATTTTCTTTTTGTAAAAGTGCTGCTGTGCCCCTGGCAACGGCTGCCCTAATCCCCTACTGTGTCACCCAACTGCTCAGGCCACAGGACAAGAAAACATTGTAGTCTGAAGACCAGCACTTTATATGAGTGAACTGCTATGATGCAAGGTAATAGGGGCCAAAGCACAAGGTTCTTGGGGAGCCTATTATCTAGGTATTCTGGGCTGGTGGTGCTCCATGAGCCCGCATTTGGACCATGGTCCCTGCTGGCTTCAGGGTAAGGTTTACCTATCTGCCCCCAACACATCAACCAGGATCTCTATTATTACTGTCCATCTAAGCACTGCCAGTACAGGCTGATTCTGCTTGTGCAAAGCATTTTTCTACGGAGGCTAAGAGGCATTCATGTTCGCCACCAAGAAGACCACTTATGCTTGGTCCTGCCAGCTGAGATGATAACATTCTCTGGGGACATCTTGGGACATGTTTTGTGATAGAATTGTCAATGGCAAAGCACACTAGGCAAGGCACCGTCACTCCATCCAGCTGACAGCATTGTTCACGTCTCAGGGGAACATCACCGTAGGGCAACTGGGTATTGGGGTGTGAGGTCAAATAATCAGCCTTGTAACTGTTGCAGTGGTCTGCTATCACTGAAGAATGCATGGTATATTTTCTGATGGCAAAGAAGCAGGTTGACGAGTTCAGCCCTCATCGACTGTACCAGTCTTCTCCAGCTTGGTGACCTTTGTATATACTGGATTGGAGCTCCCATTACCCCATCAGCCAGTCTGTTAGGGCACCAGGTTAGGGAAGGCTGGAGCGTAGCAAGGTTTTGTTTTTGGTAAATGTCTGCATGGTATATTTCTAAAGTTGTTGTCTAGATCCTTTTCTTATTAATAAAGCATGGCATCTGTTTTGTTAGCAAACTTACGTTGCCTTATATTGGAGAAACATGTTAAATTAAAAGATCAACTATACTTAATTAGTTTTACAGTTCAACCCCATTCCTCCATTCTTCCCTTTTTTAAGGAATGATGAAATGCAGCTTTCAGAACTCCCACAGTACCAGAGATGCTCCCAGTTTGGCAATGAACTTTTATGAGTTATTGTTCTATAACTTTGCACAATCTTTCCTTTCTAATTTGTCACTTCTTTTGAGTGCTGAAGAATGGATGACTATTCTATGCCAAAAGTTAATGTCTGAAATTTTGATAGCAGTGGGATGAAGCGACTTCACTGATGGGGTGAATCTGTTGTTTATGATGCTTCGAGGTATTATCTGGTTTAGAAAACTCACTTCTGTTCAGGAAACACCTCATTGAAATGCTTCCTTTTACCAAGGCTGGGTACAGGCCATTTATGTCATTTGCTGATGAAAGACCCAAACTCTACTTATGGACATATTTATTATTTTACATATTTCTAAACTGAGCCCTGATCCGTGAGTTCACAAATCATAGTGGAGATAGTGGTTTCTTTTGTTCTAGTTTTTTTGGAATGTGTGAAATATGGCTGATTAATATCAAGACATCATTGGAGAAGTCAGGGAAAACCTGGTCTGGTGATAGTTTGGGATGGGTTTTAAGAGGAAAAATTGATAACTTAAACCTTGAGTTTTGGGTATTTCATTTTGCCACACTATATTCCTGCAAAAGAGAAAAATCTACCCAATTTGGAGAGGGGTTGTGGGGGTTCAGAGTGGTGAAATCTTTGAAAACTTAAGTCTAGTTTCTGGCTTCATGCTGTGTTTGAACCAGATGTCCCATAGGCTGTTAACAATTAACTGCTAAATTCCTGGGTTTAGCAAAAACAGCAAGAAAACCAAGCAAAAGGTCAGCTGATGGAGCACATTGAAAGATTAACTCATAATCAGCACAGGGCAAATACAGAGAGGTAACCTGGAGTCCATCTCCATATATTTTGCGTGTTATGTAAACAGGAACTGCAAGGATAAGAATATCTTAGACACAAAGTGCATGATTTACATTTTTTAAAAAGTGTCAAGTTCAATTCCAGATTCTTTCCATTAAAGGACTCAAATAGCAAGCAGAGGGGGGAAATATCCTGCTTTGGGAAGGCCCCTGAGCACAGAGTTTCAAGGATGTATGATCCCACCATATGAATAACATTTGACAAAATGCATAGCAGGGCACCTTAATTAGGTGAAACATGATTTCCTATGCAAATCCTTGCTGTGAGGGGCAAATCAAGAGACTTAAATAGGGTGAGTGGCTATATTCAATTCACCAGGGCCTGAAGGTCTAAGACAAGACTGAGCTGAAACTTCTCCTCTGGAAATCTTTGGCTTAAAATTTGTGAGTGTGGTCAGAAGTAAGATTCTGATGGCTAATCTGATAGCAGGATTGCTGGCAAGAGCAAAGCAAAACAAAGAATAGGATGGTTACCAATGGTTCAACAGGGACCACTCTTTCTCTTTTTAAATGTTCTTTTTTGTCATCACATTTGACAATGGTGGTGTCAGAGATCCTTTTGGTGACAGCCCTAGGAAAATATTAGTGCAATATAGTCATCACCACCTAGAGTCATTTGATTGAGATGTGATGGATGGATGGATGGATGGATGGATGGATGGATGGATGGATGGATAACAAATAAAATAAATCCTAAAGTCCTTCTAAAGGGAGTGCTAACATTTACTATCAAGGTCAGCATTCCTTCTGAAACCCGTTACTGGCAAATTATGAGATATCTTTTTTCTCTTCTTCTGCCACATGCTTTCTCCATTTCTCCTTTCTCCCCACTACTCAACAAATTGCAATGGAGATACAGGACTTTTGCAGACAGGAGTACAGGGAGTCATGCTGTCATGGACACTTATCATCACAGAATGTCTTCCTGGGACTGCTGAAAGTTATTTTGACTTAAGAGGAGCATCCATTTTCAGGCAATGAATGTCACTGCAAAAGCAGCAGTATTGCCCTGGGTTCTGTTATATGGGATGGTCTGCATGGTAATAGAAGGGAACACGTAGCTCATCCACCTCCCAGATTCTGTTATCCTAACACAGGATTCTCCCTCATCTAAAATATTAGTCCCCCTCCCAGTTTTGCATCATCTGCAAACATTATACTGTTCTCTCAACTCCCTCATCCTTATAAAATGTTGAACAGCAGAGGGTCTAGGAAAGAGCCCTGTGGCACTCCACTCAATGCTTCTCTCCAAGCTGAACTGAACCATTGACGAGCACTCTCTGGATGCAATTATTTAGCCAACTGTGAGTCTGTCTTAACAATTGTATCATCTACCCCATCGTCTACCATTATACGAAGAATATAATGAGGCATTCTAACAAAGGCTTTGCTGATGTCCAGGCACACTATGTCTGCAGCATTCTCCTGATCTAATGGCTAGTAACTATCAAAGGAAGAGATAAGGTTAGCATGGCACAATTTCTTTGTAACAAACCTATTCTGGCTCCTGTTAATTGTAGCACACCTGTCCAAGCACTCACAAACATGCTTCTTCTTGATAATTTGATTGAAGACCTTATCCAGGACAGATGTTGTACTGGCAGGTCTGTAGTTTCTGAGTGCTGCTGCTGCTGCTGCTGCTGCTGCTGCTTCTCCTTCTCCTTCTCCTTCTCCTTCTCCTTCTCCTTCTCCTTCTCCTTCTCCTTCTCCTTCTTTTTGATGATGGGGGTGGCATTTGCTGTCACCAATCCTTCAGGATTTCTCCAAGATTACCCAAAGTGATTTTGTAGTAACCTCTGCCAGTTACTTTAGTACCCTGGGATGTAATCCATCTGGCCCTACAGATTTAAATTCATTTAAATTGGCTGAGTTCTCTCTTAGTTAGTTTAAGTTTAGCTTCTCGTCTATCGTAAGCTGCAGTCCCCTGCTTCCCCTTGTGACATAACTATGATCAGTAAGGGCTTCATTCTGAGAAAAGACAGAGGCAAAATAGAAGTTGAGAAATTCTGCCTTTTTACCATCTCCCATTACCAATTTACCACTTACTCCTCACAGTGAGACCTACACTGACTTTATTTCTAATGGAACCAACAAATCCTTGTGGTTGTGGTTGTGGTTGTTTTTAGCATCTCCCACAAGCTTTAGCTTATTCTGAGCTTTAGTTTTTTTCTCACAGAATTCTAATAGTTTCTGGAGACTATTTTGTATTCTTCTTTGGTTCCCCTCCATCTATTTCCTATATATAGCCCTTTTTCTCTTCAGCTGATATCACAGATTCAAGCATAATACAATCACTTTCCCCACCTTCACTTCTTCAACCAATTCCTCCCTGTTGGTCCAGGGCAGCAATCCCCTTGTTGTTTCTTCCACCTTTTGACAAATGAACTTGTCAACAAGAGAGAGCAAGAATTTACTGAATTTCTGACTCTTGGCAGAGTTAGATTCTAAGCAGATGTCGGGATAATTCAAACCCTCCATTATTACTGTTGCATGCCTCTTGGAAAGACTGTTTTTTTCAGAAAGACCGTATCTGTATCATCTGCCTGTCCAACTGGTCTATAATAAACTCCTTCAACAGTATCACTTTTGTTTCTATCTATTTATTCTTATCCAAACACTTTCAACATGATTTCCATGCTCTGATTCCTGAATGTTACTGCAGTTTTTTTTTTTTATGTACAGTGCAACACCTCCACCCATTCTCTTAAGTCTGTTTCTTTTGAACTAAATTGTAGCCTTCCAGTGCCATTCATAAGTATCATCCTACCAAACTTCAGTGATGCCTATTATTGTACATCATATTTGTTTCCCTGAGTTATGGTCTCTAGTTCTCCCTGTTTATTTCCCATACTCTGTACACTGGTGTAGAAACATCTGAGACTTTGAGTACCATCTGCAGGTATCCCTGTTGTAGTATCCTCTGAAATGTTGAGTCCTCATCTTGGCTTCCTGCTTCTCCCTTTGAGTTCTGTTTTCTTAGCTGCATATTTAGTTCTGGGCTTTCCTCACCCTCCCCATTTGTTCTAGTTTAACCGCCTCCTGATGAGACTAGTAAAGTGACTGCCACATACTTCCTTCCCAATTTCTGTAAGATGTATCCAGTCTGTTCCCAGGAGTTCTTCATGAAGGTGGCATAGGGCATTTTCATAGAATCCAGACCTTTCTTGAAGACATCATTTGCATACTCAGATGTTGGCTTCCAGGATCCTGTTCTTCCTTGTTGTGCTATGACCCTCAGTTGAAAGGGCTGATGAAAAAAGTAAGTCATGTTTATCTTCCTGCATCATAGTCTCCACAGATTCTTTTAAGATCTCTTCTGGCAATGTCATTTGACCTTACATGGATCCAGAGGAAAGGATGATTGTCAGTGGGTTTTAATAGTCTTGGTAATTTCTCCATGACATCCTGTATACAAGGCCCTGGAAGACGTCTCCAATGATGTCATATCAGATCTGCACACAGTTGCACCTGAACAAACCATGCCACAGAACATTGTAGAAAAGACTCAAGCCTCCAGCTGAGTACCAATTCCTGAGTTCCTGTGGACTCTATTGATGTGCATGCAGATATGTGGTACTTTTAAATACTTTCCAAACCTTCACAGGAAATAGAACTATATAAGAAAGAGCATGAAGTTTTGCCTGGTACATCACTGTGCCCGACTGCAGCTAAAACACTTCATTTCTCAGTTCTTCCCATCTATCACTTCTATGCAAGAGGAGACATGGCAAATATATAATAATTAGCCTTTGAGTTCCCAGGGCAAGTGAGTCAGTTAGGTGACAGATGTCTCAGTTTTGCCAGGATAAATCTGGTTCAGGGGAAGCGTTCTGGATCCTGGCCACACCCTGCAAACTGGGAAAAGGTCTCAGTTTCCAGGAGCCTGCTCCAGACAGCCACCAGCAGCTGCATACACAACAAGAGGCTTGAGTCACAAGAACAACAACAGGCACATATGTGAGTCACAGTACAAGAAGCAACTTCCATATTCCCTGCTCATTGAGTCTACAGTGTCCATAGCAGGACTATAAAAAAATCCTAGCAGCCACAAGATAGAAGCAAAGCATTAAAGTTTTCTGTATCTCTTTGCTGCCATCTAGCGGATATCTGGATTTGTACAGCTCAGATGTTAGCCCTAATTGTGTTTATCAGTTATAGATCAATAAATGTGGAAATGTATGCAAATTAATGAATTTCACTCTTGGAAATCTGGTCATCCCGGAGCCAGTGCTTTGGACAAGACTGATAGGCTTCAAGGTGTATATGAGCCATGATACATCTTGAACCCATTGGGGGAGATGGGCAGCGTACAAATTTAATAATTAATTAAATAAATAAAAAAAATTAATTTAATGAATTCAATAAATAAATAATAAATACAGCCTGCTGATCTCCAGACTATATTCAACTGACATTAGCCTGTGAACAGTGGCTTTATGGCACTGGTACAAATTTATATGGGATCCAAGGGCAATAATGAATGCATTTTTTTAATCTGCCTTTATCTGTCTATCTATATCTATCATTATCTATCTATTTACCATCTATCATCCATCATCTATCTATCTCACCTATCATAAGGACAGCCAGTTTGGTGTAATGGTTAAGGCATCAGGCTAGAAACCAAGAGACTATGAGTTCTAGTCCCACCTTAGGCAGAAAACCAGATGGATGACCTTGGGCCGGTCACTCTCTCTTAACCCTTGTAAGCAGACAATGGCAAACCACTTCTGAAATCTTGCCAGGAAACTGCAGGGACCTGTCCAGGCAGTCGCCAGGAGTCACCACTGACTCAAAGGCACACACACACACAAAAACCCTATCTATCTATCTATCAATCTATCATCTATCTTAAGGTGGTGAACATACCTAATACTCCCGCCTCCTATTTTCCCCACAACAACAACCCTGTGAGGTGGGTTGGGCTGAGAGAGAGTGACTGGTCCAAAGTCACCCAGCCGGCTTTCATGTCTAAGGCAGGACTAGAGCTCATAGTCTCCTGCTTTCTAGCCTGGTGCCTTAATCACTACACCAAACTGGCTCTGTAATGATGTAATAGAGGAATATGCAAACCATCAGTTGATTAATTCTGCTCAGCACTGACATCAACAAGTTCAGCGAACTCAGCCTTCAGTGCTGGAAAGTGCTAATAATTTCTAAAGAATTTTAAATGGTAATTTCTGGTAATTTATCTTGCAGCAGAAATGATAACAAAACTGCTGCTTGGCCATGGGGGGGGGGGGTGGGGGGGGGAACTGGCTAGGGATTCTGTGATTTGAAGTCCACACATCTTAAAGTTGCCAAGATTGAGGAACACTGGGATAAATCCATAAGGCCTACAAGCTAGATGCAGACTGGCAAATTCTACCAGCCTGTCTTGCAGCCACTTTTCTTGATTCCTATCCATGTACTCAGGGAAAGTGGTTGGACTTTTTTTCTTTTAAAAAAAGAAAACTTTCCCAACTTTCCACTGAAGCCACTGGGAGTAGGTTTACTGTTCAGAACATAATTCAGTATGCTGCCTAATTTGAGATGAGGGGGTTGCAGTATGAAGAAAGAATAGGGATACCCTTGCTATGCCACTGGTGTTTCATGGGCATAGCAAGGGTATCCCTATTCTTTCTTCATATTGCAACCCCCTCATCTCAAATTAGGCAGCATACTGAAGCCAATGGGAATTTTTTTTTACACTTTTGTAAATTGCTACACTAAACAGATATTTGGGTCTCTGCAGGACCATGCATAACTTTGTATGAGAGAGGAAGTTAGGAGGCTTGAACTGTTTTGCTTATGAGCAACTCAACTGTCAGGCCTAGCCCAAGGAACTCCAAGAGACAATGCAAAATCAGTTCAGCTATGTTTATTAGCTACAACCTCTAGCAAGAATCTTCCCAGACTGAAACCCCAGGTCCCAAGTCAGCCAGCCACAACAGTGTGAATTCCTCAGGGAGGTGCCAGTCTCATCCTCTTGTAGTTCCCACGCTCCTGCGGCGAGCTAAGAAAATGCTTATCTCCCTGAGCCTGGCCTTCATAATTCCATTCCATCACATCAACACCCACTTTGGGATTCAGCTCCACCCACCAGAAAGTTGTCTTCAATTCCATGCACCTACTTCCCCCTATACGCACAATCCCGAACTGAGTTTAAAGTTGTTGGCCTTATGGATTTATCCCAGTGTTCCTCAATCTTGGCAACTTTAAGATGTGTGGACTTCAAATCACAGAATTCCCTAGCCAGAATTCCCTAGCCAGCATTTAAGTCCACGCATCTTAAAGCTGCTAAGTCTGAAAAACATTGACTTATCCTAATGCCTCTGGAATTGCAGACTCATGAGTTGGATGAGACTTTTCCAGATGCTTTCCAAGAAAACATTCCTTCTTGGAACTGATAATTTATCAACTCCCCTGCCTGAAGGCGATAAGAAGTTTATATAGCCACTTGTTAAATACTTAAAGCATAATACAGGCCCAAACCTCATGCTGGATCCCATTAGGCTTTGAGAAACATTCCTCAATACAGCTCCAATACAGCTGGAGGACATCAGGGAATTCACTCACTCCAAGGGAATTCTTTCGGAAGAGGAAGGATTGCATTCCACAGGACCCAAGATGGCTGTGACTATAACCAGCTGTGCAGTTATATAAATAGCAGCAGGGAAGCCTGAGCAGCCTCAGAAATGAGGCGGACATTGAGGATTTAACTCTGCCCCTCTTGACAAAATTTTCTCAAAAGTTCTTTTTTCCAGGGAGAAATCATTCATGCCACCAGTAGAAGCTTCTGGAGATATAAATGGCAACTGCTGAGATGGGATTTTTGTGCAAGCAAAATGTTTTGTGGCAGAGAAAGGGGAAAAATTAAGCACCCTCTTTCCCATGGCTGCTCTTTGCGGGTTTCAAAGGCACACATTAACTCCATTCAGGCCACTCATGTCTCATTAAACGTGGCCTACCAATGACTCCTTCACAATTCAGGCTGAATATCTCCTTTGGTCTGGTCTTTTGCTGTATAAGAGGAAAAGTTAAGTTGAGACTCACACAATACCAAACTGATTGGGTTGGAACGCAAGCAGTGGGGCAGTGACCCATTGTACTTGGGCAGTAAACAAGTTTTGCAGAGATCATGTGGCAACTCGGCCTTCCAATCTTTGCTGTTGTTCCTTATGCACCAACCCCGTCTCTGTCATCTGATGTGGCTACTAGGCTAGGCTACCAGGACTAATAGGTGAGACAACCTCATCCTTTAATAGGCTTGTGTGCTCCTTCCTAACTCCCTTGATGCTGCAGTGCTAGTGGTGAAATCCCCACTACTGAGGATTTGCCTTTTTTTTTTTAAACTAAAGACCAAAGAGAATAAAGCTTCAGGAACTAAAAATGAACTTGTCACTCTGGTATTATTAAATGGCCTCTTAATCAACTTCATCCCATCCCATTAATAAATTATACTCCAATTAAACATTACATTATGAAAGAAAATGAAGAAGTCTTACATTTGTTGATGCAGCTTTTGATTTTCCTCTTTTTCCTTGGTGGTACTTCTAAAATCTAAGGCCCTCCTCTCCTCTCTCTTTCTGTGCATCCAGTAGCCAATTTCTGCTGAAGTTGGCCACTTTATATAATCTAGCCCAATGTTTTTCAAACTTGGCAACTCTAAGATATGTGGACTTCAACTCCCAAAATCCCCAAACTTGGCAAAAACAAACAAACACTGATCTAGCCTGTCCTGTCCAGCTGACTGTAGGATTGTCATTGAGGCTGGAACTGGTCATGCAAGTGCTACAAACAAGACCACAAGGGCTGCTTGCAGAGATACCCTTGAAGCCTTTTATTCCTTGCAATTAAGCAATGGTGAAAGTGCATGAGACCCTGAGAAGGTTGTGTCCTATGATAAAATTGGATTTTCCTTCAGTTCAGTTTTCCCAGGGCATCTGAGCTCTCTCTAGCACAAAAATGTAAATCCTGCTGGATTCCCTGAGAGGGGAAGAAATTTTGCTGGATGCAAAACAAAACAAAACAAAACAAAGGTAGGATTTTTCTACTGGCACTAATTTAAAAAACAAAATTATTTTGGACATTTAAAGGTTATCATCAACAGGAAACATAAAGCAAAACTATTAAAATGTGACCAGTCTTCAGCAAAAGTGACTTGAGCTAACCAAGGCCTAGCCAAAAGTGAAATGTTTATTGTTTGCTTTAAAAAATGGGCAGAGAGAAGGGCAACTAATGGTGTGGATCTATATGGGCATTAAATCCATTAATGTAATGTCTGTCTCAATCATGAAACATATGACGTATGTTTCAATTCAGCCTTATTTGGCTATATGATCAAAAGCACTGTTCTGCAGGGGACCCTGACCTGTTGGATGACCTTCTGTTCCCCTCTCATGCAATAGGATTATTGTAGAGAGTATGGAAGATGACCTTGATAGAAATACGTAAAAGCTGTTGCCCAGGCAAAAGGGGCTAAAGCGTTTGTTTAAGTCCAGAACATCCAGGTGACATTTGGAAATGGCTCAGACACACACCTCCATAATTCACTGAACCATAAGGAGAAGGAGGTACAGCATAATCAGACTTGCAAGATTCTGTTATTATAGCCGATCTCAAAAAAATTAGTTTTAGCTTTCCTGTGGAGATGATTTCATGGTCTGGTCTACCTAGTGGGGCTGACAATTACAGTAGGCTTACTACAAGTTCCAGTGTGATGGGATGGTCCAGATTTTGTACTCCAGTCTCCTTGCTAGGACGCAAAAACGTCCCAGAAAGTAGGAAAGTTTGTACAGATCTGCAAAGTGGGATCTCCCTGGACAAGCCAAAGGGGAAAAAATGTAAATGGCTAAACCTACACTCTCTGTTTGCTTAGGAGATCTGTCAAAATCTCCTGGCCATTGGTACGGAACGTAACATATATTTTTAAGCGTTTCTTCTCAAATGATTGCATCAGGAAGAATTGGAAGAACCATAACACTTCACCTTTTCAGCCTTGTACAAATAAATAGTCCAGAAGGTTATCATGGCTGATAATATCAGAAGTGGCCAAAAGAAGCCACATGCTGTAATTCCTGGAACAAGCCACCCATCACAGCAACCAAGGCAGCTTCCATCCCAAAGCCAAGCCTCAAGCTAGATTGGGATGAATCTGAAGCCATTTCCTCACTAGTGGTTTTTACAGAAACTACTTCACGTTACTTCTCATGTTTTTTAAAAACCATACTTAAGGCAGCCAGGTTTATTTTGCAACAGTTCGGATGAGCAGGCCCTGAAATGGCAGCTCTTGATTGAAATTGGGGCCTGTGCTGATTTCTTTTTGTATTCCTGTTCCATAGTTGTTGTTTGGAGTCCTGCTATGTCATTGTTTCTCAACCTTGACAACTTGAAGATGTGTGGACTTGCTGGCTGAGGAATTCTGGGAGTTGAAGTCCACATATCCATGATGCTATGTGGTCCTGGAGTCCAAAATGACGAATGGGTAGCCCGAGAAAGGAAATCTTGCTTGTATGAGCTTCAAGGCTAAAGGTTGCAGCCTATGCAAAGAAGAACACTTTGTTCTTCACCTGGGAAGTCACAGATGAATAGACCAGCAGGGAGGGAGAAGGAGAACTCAAACTCTGCCCCCTCTTTCTTATTTCCTCTTTCTTCCAGCCCATTCTTCTGCCTTTTTCCCAGGAAGGCTAAACTTGGCCCAAGCATGTCCATTCTTCTGTCACTCAGTGATCCCACTTATCAAGCAACTGAGCTGTTTTCTTATTCTTTGGAGATGCCCCTATGCTCAGAATACACACACATCTTCCAAACTCATTTTGGTTGTGTCTCATCATCACCACCACCCTTTACTTTCCTCTGTGGGACTGACCTCTTTGTGTGCTTATTAATAATTTGCTTTATCACAGAATTTGGGAAATAATGGCTTTAGACCTTGTTAATTGTGCTGCTGCATGCATTTCTGGTGGGTAGTTCTCCAACTCCAAGTATGCCAGATTGTGCTCTTTGAGTCTTGATTAATTAATTAATCACCTTGGAAAGGTTACTTATCAACTCTTATTTTCCAGTTTTTATTTTGTGTCTAAAAATGCTCTGAGATTCAGACATCTAACTAGAACGCGCTCAAAGAACAAAGAATATTGAAACTGCTTATACTAATTTGTTTCTTTAAAAAAACAGCTCTTGAAGATTGCTTGCTGATGGCTTATGTAAGTGTGTTAGGCACACATTCCATGACTGTAGTTGAATTAAGCAGAGTATTTACCTCCACCCCAGTGTTGTAATAGTTTCCCTATCTACTGAGTCATTATCACATTTAGATGTTCATAACTTCTTTCAAAGATTCCTGAGAATTGTAGTTTGATAAACAAATGTGTTGAGAATTCTGTTAAGCAAGGTCTAGCCACCATTCAGGATACTGTGGAGAGAGGCAATGACATTTCAAACACTTTCAAGCAGGTAGGGGAGATACGCTCCCTGAAACAGAAGATATTGACTCGTGCAAACAAATACACTTTGCTTCATGCTGCAGCTTCTGTCAATATTTTTTGGACAAGGGAGGTGGTTAAAGATCAAAGATCAGAGGGCTTGGATATGAAAAAGACCCAGCAGTAGCGGGGAAACTAGGAAGAACCAAGGTGGGAGACGATAATCTCTGCTGAAGTTGCACCATGGATCTTATGCACAGTGCGGGGGTCCAGGCCACCAGCTACCTCCAAGAGAATTTCATGGACTTTAAGAACTGGTTTCTCTTCATCTCCACAGCAGCTGACCTCAAAACAACTTTTTTTGTCTTCTTCCCTATCTGGTTCCAACTGAAGGAAGCAGTGGGAATCCGGCTCATCTGGGTAGCTGTCATCGGCGATTGGTTCAACCTTGTTTTCAAGTGGTGAGCATGGGTGAGAATCCCTGATCACCATATCTGGGGTCAGGAACAACTTCTCCTCTCACTCTTCCCACTCAAAGGCCAAAGTGGCTTTTGCACCCCTTCCTTGTTGCAACTTGGTTGATCTGGTGCTTAAGTCACAGCATAGATCTTGCATGCTGTGAAGCGTGCAAAAGAGTATAGTATACAATAATACTAGAAAGAACAACTCTGAAAGGTACCTTGGGCTTATATATTCCATACTTCGACTCTTTTTTGAAGGGCCAGCATAAATCATAATTTATTAGGTTGGATGTAATGCTAATGACTGTTGGTTGCAAATCAAGAAAGGACTAAAGAGAGGGAGGGGACTGGGAAGAAGAGAACATTCACACAATGTTTTCTTCCAAATAAGCTTTCATTTTTTACAGGTTATATTGCATATAAGCCACCTCAGAGGGTTGAATTTAGGACCACCTAAGGAGAGGGGAGCAGGCTTGAGAACCGCCCTCCCCTCTCTCTCTCTTTAGAAAGTAAGGGATTCTTTGTTCAGTTGCTTGAGTATTCTGGGCATCCGCTTGTTTCATGGATTTTTATTCTCTGAATATCGCAAATTGGGATCTGGACATCATGAGGAGATCTGGGGACACTTTTGTCTCTATGTCATGGAAAAGGCTACAGTTGCAGTTTTACACACATTTACTTGGAAATAAGTTCCATTGAACTCCATCAGCTTTATAAATAGATACTGTACTGTACTGTATGTCCAGAATGTGCTGTCGGCTCCAATCCAATTCAACTTTAATTGGGAATCAGTCTTACCAAATATAAAGGGTCTGCCTTCTGAGTAGCAAGAGTAACGTTGCGCCATATAAAAAACCTTTGGCATTTTTAGACCGTAACAATTTTGTTAATTCACAACTAGAGTTTAAAAGCCTTATACGTGACTGAAGTTAAACTGAAAAGTACTCTAATCTGTACATTATAACATGCCTTCCTCATTTTTGTTGAAAAATTTAGATTGATTTTGTTGAATGAAGGAAAATAATAAAAGACTGGCAGCTGATGTATTTTAAATGTGTATGGCTACTTTTCTACTAAAACAATCCTCAAAGAGCTTGCAGAAATAAAAATTAAAACTCACAAAAGAGCAGCTAGGGTAATAAATCTTTCTGAGTCAAATACTTTTGGCTTATAATTCCCATAATTCTCACAGTGCTAAGCATTATGGGAGTACAGTTTGGGGAAGGCTGCCCAAGTCTATCCCTACTTGAAAAGCATTTAACTCTAGAATAGTCTTGCAGGTAAATCTGAAATTAGAAACTTGAAATCTTCCTTTTTAAAATTTACAGATGGATTAAGTATGCCTGAATTGTAATGTCTTTGTGTTGACTTATGCCTGTTGATGGCTTTCTCTTTTACTGGGGTCACAACTACTTCTTAATTTTCCTTCCTTCTAGGATCCTCTTTGGAGAGAGACCCTACTGGTGGGTACATGAGACAGATTTCTATGGCAACGTAACACCCCCGGTAATCCGGCAGTTTCCCATTACCTGTGAGACTGGTCCAGGTGAGGTTGCAAGTGGCATATCCTCTAACTCCCCAGTGCCTTCCTTAAGCCATTGTAGGCGTCTTTTCCCTTCACTGTTTCCTTTGTATCCATCCTCCAGGTAGCCCTTCTGGTCATGCCATGGGGTCTTCTGGGGTCTACTATGTCATGGTGACAGCTCTGCTATCACAACTATTGCAACAGAAGCGAAACACCCTGACTGCCAGGTGAGGCCTCCATGCCTGCTGTGCAGATGGGAGCTGGGACTTAACATTTAGATTAGAAATGGGAATAACTGAGAGAGCTCCTTTCGGGGTCTCCTTGTTTTTCTTTTGCTCTTCTGTCCTGTAAATAAGGATACAGCTCCCCATTCCCACTTCCCCCTAGGGAGAGGATACTAACAGACAGCTATGGAAGAAACACCATCCTTAGTCATTGTCCCAATTCACTTTCCCATTTTCAGGTGGTTGGGGTTTTTCCTTTCTTTGAGATAATGGCTGCCACAACAATTAACACATTAAGAAGTATTATCTATATGCAACATGAAATAAAACTGTTGTTTTACAGCCGTTTCAAAGCTGACTTCTAAATCAGCAGTGATAACATTCATGAAGTCAAGACCTGAGATTCAGTATTCAAGCATTACATTTGTGCAAAATTTAATTTTGTTGCGTTTCAGTGTCAATTTACCACTGTTCTTGTTCAGTTGATTTTGGAACCTTTGACAAATGTAGATTGAAACATAATTTTGAAAACATCTGATTAACTTGTTTCAGGGAATCATTCCATTTGTGAGGAGCTGCCATACAAAAGGCACTAGAATAACAAAATTTACTTTTGACTGCCAAACTGATTACATAAATTTCTGCTGGCAAATTTACTGAATCCTAAAGTGAGTGAAGGCACAGCCAGGCATCCTGATAGTTTAGCACAGGTACACAAACGTGGGTTTCCATGGGGCAGTCAAAAAAGGCAAAATGATGGCCACAATGGAATGATCGAAGTTCTTCTGGGTGTGGGCACACGCATGTGTGCAATGCACATAAAAAACAGGCAGAACTTTGGCCACACTATCACGACTGCCATCTTTACTCTTTTTTTATCATACTGTACACTGTGGGCACCCCTGTACGTAATGTAAGGTTTCAATGCTGCAGGTAGTCCCAAAAGTCTTGGGTGCAGTCTCATAGTCTGTTCAAAAAAATTTTTAATACAATTTTTATTAAAGACTTTTAAAAAGGAAGATAAAAATGAATACAAACTAACATAAAGTAAGAAAAAGAAAAATCAAAGAGAAAGCTGAAAGTGCAAGAAAGGGAAAAAGAAAAAGAGAAAAAAGATACAAAGTAGTTTCTGATCTTCTTTACAACAGTTATAAGTACAATTATACATTTATCTCTTCCTCTATGGTTACAACATAACTCTCTTCTTTCTATAATCTATCCTGTCTAATCATCAAAACCGTAAATCATACGTTAATTTTTTTCTCTTTTACACAATAAGTCCATAAGGGGTTTCCAGTCAGCAATAAACGTAGATATTGTCTTTTCTCTGATCAAAAAAGTCACTTTAGCCACCCCAGCAAGTTCCATCATCTTCACCAACCATTCCTCCATTGGGGGTAGTGCCGAATCTTTCCATTTTTGTGTATACAATAATCTCACTGCAGTTATTATGTACAAAAACAAAGTTCCATGACTTTTTTCCAACTGTTTGTCCATCAATCCCAAAAGAAAAACCTCTGGTCTCAATTGTATATTTAAAATCCTCTGAATCAGTGTGTGTATTTGAATCCAGAATTTTCTAGCTTTTTTACATGTCCACCAAAAGTGATAAAATGTCCTTGTTGTTCACATTTCCAACATAAATTTGAAGCACCTTTATACATTCTAGACAATTTCTCTGGTGACATATACCAATGGTACATCATTTTATAAAAAATCTCTTTAAGATTATAACATAGTATAAATTCCAATTCTTTCAGCCATATATTTTCCCATTGTTCCATCTGCATATTATAACCAAAAATTTTAGCCCTCTTTATCATACATTCTTTCACTTGTTCTTCTTCTGTTTCAAATTTCAATAAAAGTTTATACATTTTAGCAATTACATATTCATCATTTGTACACAATTCTATTTCAAACTCAGTATTACAGCGTTCAAAATCATAAACTCTTTTGCCTACTTTAAATCTTTCTAATAACTGTAAATAAGAAAATTATCGACAACTATATCCCTCTGCCACCAGTTCCAAGTGGCACTCCGTAGTTACAGTCAGCATCACAGTTTAGTTCATATTACCTTTATCTTTTGTTTTGTAAAATCCACCAATTGTCTGCATTCTTTAATGGTAAACAAAAAACATTCCCACGAAGGTCCGGTTCATTTGTCTATTTCAATTCCAATTTATTCAAAAATATTTTCACCAAAAAATAATCTTTCAAAATAACTATCCCCTTTATCCGCTTTAAACTTTCTTATATCCATTCCTTGTTAAGCTTTTTGCCAAAAGTTTTTAGATCTTTAAAACTTTTTTTTATTATTCCTTTGTAATCCAGAAAGAATGATGACTCACCAAGTGGAATTTTAATCCTGCCGCTCAGGAAATCTTTCTTTAGCTGTAAATTAGTTACATCCAAAAGTGTTTAAGAAATTAGGCTTGTGCAAACCTTTTGTCCATATAGGCTACATTATGGCTGTGAGCTTGATTGAAATCCCTCGATTTCAATGGCTCAGCTCACGAACTGACCACAAAAATCTCAGTTCCTGCAGTCTACTCATGAAGAGCAGCTGCCCAGAGTGCAAGTGGGCAATCTCACAATCTCTCCTTTTTCTGGAGAGACTGTGCTGGCCAGAATTGACTGGCCACCAATCTGCGCCGCAAAGCTGTCCCTGTTCCTTCAGGGATGTCTAGTTCACCATAATCCTCACTGGAACCTCAGTCCATTCAAATGGTTTTATGAAGGAAGAATTTAAATATGAGGAATGAACTGTATTAACAATACAGGTAGTCCTCATTTAGTGACCACAATTGGGACCAGCAACTCCATCGCTAAATGAAGCGGTTGCTAAGTGAAAATCATGTGACATTGACTGTGCTTACTATTTTACTTCAGATTTCCTTTGCTTTACAGCATCAGAAGGATATGACCCCAAAGAGCCAGGTGAGCCCAAATGGCGGGGAAGATTACTGGAACCTGACTCTCAAGGAAGCTGGGTAAAAGGGCAAATCTTATCACCCTTTTCCCCACTCCCCTGCCCTTTGGAATGCTCACCCTGGCACTGGGTAATTAGTAAGAAGAGAATTGATGTTCGCATTTACATTCATTGGAGAGGAAGGGATTACAAGAGGCAGTTACTCTACGCAGGGTGGGAGGGAATGGGTCAGGCACAGGAGAGCTTGCCTACAGAAATCACTTGTTTTTTTTCTCCCCCCGCCCTTGCAGAGCAGAGAGACTAGAAAGGAATGGATTACGAGAGTAAGCAGGCATACAATGGGGAATACACCAGGCTGTTTGCGTAGCATGCTCATGGCTGCCAGTGCCAGCACATTGCTTTTGATGTGTATTCCCCATTGTGTATCCATTTACTCTCTTAACCCCTTCCTCTCCAATCTCTCAACTCTGCAAGGGGAGAAAAAGAGAAAAATAACAGGTCAGGCACAGGACAATGCATACTGACTACAATGGCGATCACATGACTGAGGGACACTGTGAAGGTCGTAAATGCGGGCATTGATCATGAAGTTATTTTTTCAGCACCATTGTAACTTGAACAGTCACTGAATGAAGCAGTTGGTAAGCAAGGACTACCTATATTTAATTAATTCACTGTAGAATTAGCTAAATGAAATCTTGCTTCTTCCTGGTCTGCCTATCTTTTGGGGTACAGCCCCGGCACAGCATTCAAAGGACAAGTTGGCCCTTAGCCTAAGAATAAGCCCTTCATTGGTATGGTTAAGAACTCCTGCTTTTGCCTTGATCTGTTCATCTTCCCAATTCCCAGGTGTCTGCATGGTCTCCTTTGGACAGGATTCTGGGCAGTACAAGTCTGTGTCTGCTTATCCCGAGTCTTCCTTGCTGCACATTTCCCACATCAAGTGATCTCAGGTGTTATTTCAGGTAAGCTATTCCTAGGCTTGAAACGTGAATGCACAGTTGAATTTATATACATTACATAAACATTATTGTTCAATAGAAATGGTTGCATGAAAGGAGTATGTGCATCATAGTTCCACTATTCATGTTACATACACCCAAATAACACATGCCAGGGACTAGATTGGCATCAGTTGCTCGAGACCAGGGCTGGTTGTAATCAAGAGTTAACTCACTCACATAGCTTTCAGTATGCTTTGATTCTGACACAGCATGTTGGGTGAACCCGGCCACTGTAGTTTGTAACTATCCCTTACGGCTTAGCATGCTGGGCAACCACTTGGTCCTTAATCAATAAATCATGGTTAAACAACTATTAATTAATATGCTGTGTCATATTGTTTCATTTTCTGCTTGTATGAATTAAAAAGTAAAGAATTCAGCAATGTGGGTTCAAAAGAAAGGAACAGGGCAAGCTTAGTACACATAACTGATGCCTTTATGTTTGCTTATTTAGAGAAGTCTCTCACCCATCTTCAGGAATAAAAACCCTGCACACAAATATCACAGAATGCCAACTCAGTCAATGATTTACTTATTCCACAGGGATGGTGGTGGCTCTGGCTTTTGAGCACGTCCATTCCATCTACACCGCCAGTCTCATGCGATATGTGGGAACTATTGGCTTCCTCTTTGGCTTTGCCCTGGGCTTCTACCTGCTGCTCAAAGTGCTGGGTGTAGATCTTCTGTGGACACTCGAGAAAGCCCACAAGTGGTGTGAACGGCCTGAGTGGGTCCATATCGACACGACCCCTTTTGCCAGTCTGCTGCGCAACCTGGGCATTTTGTTTGGTCTGGGGCTCGGACTCAACTCCCCAATGTATGCAGAAAGTTGCAAAGGGAAGCAAAGCCAAGGACTGACTTTCCACCTCAGCTGCATCGTTTCCTCATTGTTAGTCCTGCACCTGTTTGATTCCTTTGAACTACCCACTGACCAGGAGATCCTCTTCTACATCCTCTCATTTTGCAAGTGCACTTGTGCCCACATCTGTGCAGTGGCCCTGATCCCCTATGGCATTTCCTGCCTCCTTCAGCAGACAGACAAGAAAGACTTATAAGGAACAAATGTCCTGCAATAGAACTACCTTGGACATGGATCTTCAGCTCTGAAGACTAAAGTTTTATAAACTAAGATATGTTGCTGTCTCTTTTGTGGATGATCAAACAGAGCCTTGATCCCTTCCATATACTGATGAATACAGCTGCCTCCAGATAGAAACGGCTTGATATCCTGGCTGGAAGGACAGGGAGGAAAGACGTAGGTATTTTAGCCAGAGATGAAAGCTGAGTGGCATCTGGGATGTGTCTTAGAAAAGCTTGAGGAATTCAAACTGGGACAGAAGATGGCTAAAGTACCCTGCTAGTTTGCAAGCAAGACAGAATTATTTACAAACTTTTAATAGTGGCCTGGAAGAACAATTTGCTGTATTTGCCCTGTCTGCTCCCCTACCCCACCCCACCCCATCACCACCCCCACACATTCTGGTTCCTTCTCCATGTTTGTCTTACATTCTTTTCCCTCTTTTCATGTGAATGTTTGTGCACAACAGCATTTCCAAAAAAACCCTTGCTTTTTGCCATTTTCTTACCACTTATGGACCTGGTTATCATCCTACATTTAACCAATTTACTGCCCATTCAGATTTTGTAATGGCGGCTTTGTCTTCCACTTGTAATCATGTGTTTGGCACAGCACAGACACAACCATAAACCCTAAATCAAATTGATGCAGGGTTAAGTTTGTGTACCATTTTTTTTAATATAACACCTGAAGGATTCAGGCACTTTCCTAGGATCACATTTCTATGCCTGCTTTTTAGGAAGTGATTCGGTCGTATCAGAGTACTTCTTGCACAAAGTCATGTACTCAACAGCTTGTACACGAGCTGGTGAACTATGCAGTTAACAGGTTGCTATGTAAGAAGAAAGCTTATGTGCCTCCCGCTTATTACATATTATGCTCTTTGGACTAAACAAAACAAGGATAATTAGTTATAAAAGTTTCTGATCCTAAGATATAACAATAGGGAGTTAGAACCACCTTCCCAACTTGGTGCTTTCCATATGTGTTGAGAATATAAATTCCCAAATGTCCAGCCAACAGGGCCATTCTGAGAATTCTAAGCATCAGTCCCCATATATATCCAGAGGAGGCCAAATTAGGCAAGACTGAGCAAAGAATTATGTCTTTTAAGCTCTTTTCCAAACGGTTCACCAGAAGAGAGTTTCTAGAAGACAACATACACTATTAGAAACAAATACAGTAGCAAACTCTTGCAGAGTTTAATTTGGAACACAGTAACAGTATGGGACATGCATCATGACACATCTGACACATGCAATTTTTCTTCTCTGTACCAAAAAACTGCTTGGTTTATGATGAAGCTGCTCCCTGCAGAGATAACAAAGTTTCCAGGCATGCTTGTTTCACAACCTACAGCTCCCTCTTAAGACATTGTATCTCTTACATATCTAGTACTATCCCTCTTTGAAGTATTAGGCCACTGATAATTTTTTTCTGCTGGTACTGGCATGCTCAAGAAACAAAGGAGGAGAGATTATTATATTATTAAATAGTCCTTAAGGAACAACTATGGCTGAATCTTTTCCACGTTCCCTAATTGCACCATTGGTCCTGATGTCCAGTCATTGTTCTGAGTTCTGTTTGCTGGCAAATGCCTGAAGAAGGGCCTCCACTTCTGGCCGTTGGCTCATCCGTGTAGCTTTGCCCTGGTAGCGCCCATGTTTCCCTGCTCCTTTTCCTTCCAGTAGTTCAGCAACTCTTGTGGGAAGAACAAGAAGAAGTCAGCATGTTCAGCTAGACTGGGTCTTCCTTACCCATCAGGTTCTTCGTTTGCCAGTGCACTTCCAAGGAGTACACTGAGACCGTATTTTGGCTGATTGGGACTTTGTCTTACAAATGCCAGCTAGGTATTTGTCTCTTTCAAAAGCCCCCAACAGCCTGCAAATCTTCTTTGGGCAACTGACAAAACAACAGACCAGAGCTCCATCCCCACTGGTCACCAATCTAATACCTTGACTTTATTTCTTCAGCTGGTTTGAATGACTCACCTGGGGCCTAGTTTTGCCACTGCTTCTGAAGGCCCTGCCAGCAGAAAAAGCCCAGCTGCTTTTTCATCTCCCACAGATAAGAAAAGGAGCGTTTCCTGCTGAAAGGATAGTGTTTCAGATCTGCTGCAGCTAAACAAATCATTTAAAAAGTACTACTCAACCAGTGCCCAAGGATGCCACCATATAGGTCAGGATTTTTCTTCTGATGGTATGTCTAATTCATTAGCAGACTCCCTGCAAGTTTTACATTTCACTGGTTCCATTCTTGACACCCATTTCAGGGTCTCCAGAGAAGGTATGCTTTGCAATTACAGCTTGGCTTTGCTTAAATGTTAGGATGAAGATCCATATGATATGATTCCCATTTAAAAAACAACAACTGTGGATCAGTGGAGGACTAGTTTCTATTTCTATGTCATATAATTTTTATCGAGGTACTGGAGAACTAATTGTAAGTAAGGTTATCCCCTACAAAAGGACCAAGTGCAACTTCAGTATTTGAATCAAGAACTGACATCAGCGAGCTGGCAAAGATTTTTTTACCCTCTTGGATGTAAACTATTAACTCTGAACAGTTAATAAAATACTTTCTTCATCTCTTTTGCTTTCACGTCTTTATTGGGCAGTATCATATGGATAAGAGTATTTTACCAGAGAATAGTTAATTTAGGATATTTTAATGTACTTATTTAAATCTGTTCATTTCTTATTCCATATTAAGCCTTAAATTGTAGCTTCTGTAATCAATTGCCTCACATTTCACACTGATTTGAAGCCATATGTTCTAAAGCCCACAGTAAAGATGTCAAATGCCTATTAGTCTATTTATAATAAGAAAACTGATATACAGGTAGTAATCACTTAACTGTGGTAATTATAGACTAGCAACTCCGTCGCTAAGCATCATGGTCATAAAACGCAACATTACATGACCACACTGACTTACAACAGGAGTTGTGGCAGTTCCAGTTGCCATTGTTAGATGAACCCCATGCAGCTGCAGTGTCCCATGGTCACGTGATCACCATTTGTGACTTTCTGCTGGCTTCCCCATTGACTTTGCTTGTCAGAAGCCAGTGGTGAAGGTCACAAATGGTGATCACATGACCGTGGGATGCTGTGATGGTCATAATTATGAAGAACAATCATAAGTCCCCTTGTTCAGCACTGTGGTAACTTCAAACAGTCACTGAACAAATAAGTCATTGAATGAGAACTACCTGTATCAGAAACAGGAATTTCCTTTAAATTTAAAATATGAAATCTTCAGCAAATTTTCATCTCAGATAAAAGTTCACAGAAACAAGAAAAGACTCACCCCAGAGCCAATTTCATTTGCGATTATATTCATGAACTCAGAATCACCATCTTTCCTGTAGAGAGGAGAAAGATGCTCCATGATCCTCTAACAAGCTTCTTTCCTACTGTTAATTTTTTATAAGAAATTAAGTCCAAAATTGCACTCTCATACCACTCTCTGTAACAAGACTATCAGCCTCACAAAGAGGAAACAATCAGTGCCTGGATTGACTTGATAATTTAATTAGAAATAATTTCAGCTTTTTAGAGATATAAAATATAACACACCTTTCACTTGGGTGGCCTTCCAAGTATTTATTATCAAGGGAAAAATGGAACAGTTCCCAGACATTAAAATGTTCCTGTTGATAAAATTAAGTATCATTTTGTGTGCATGGGTGTATGGAGGAGGAAGATAATTTCAATTACCTTGAATTTCCCCTTATCTCAGGCATTTGTTGTTTCCACCGTACTGACTGATTATCAAGTCGGTGTCGACTCTTTGCAACCACATAAATAGATTTTCTCATGATGATCTGCCATACTAGCCAAACTTGAAACATGAAGAGTCTTTTCCCTCACCTGTGTAAGACAAACACTGGTTGCTGAGCTGAGGTGCTTTTGAAGTTCTGTGCTGTAAGAACAGCTAAATCTCTTAGCAGATTCACATTGTTCTGGAAAAAGAAGTAGATTGTGGATGTGTTACGCTCAATCCATTCCTATAGTCAGTGAAGATTAAGTGACTGAGGAAGTGACTGAGCAGGGAATTCCTAACAAGGTAAGTCTGTTTTTCAAAGCAGGGCAAGGAGGCAATAAATGTTACTGAGCTTCTCCACGATCATGCTGTATTCTACTGATTGGATTCTAGATCCCATGAAACTTCATGGTATGCTGGGAGGCCAGACCTTGACTGGTCTTGAAAGACAAGTAGGTACAATCTGCCTGTAACTGGCTCTCAATCTGATCCTTCTAGAGGCTGGACACCACAGTCCTTCCAGATGAACCAGATTCATCCTGAACATTATTGGCACTCACAGTCATCTACTCTACTATTCCTGACTCATCTTCCCCAACCCTGGTTTCCGTATTCCGTTACTAAACATGCCTTTCTAAAAACTGCTTATCAGAGTCTTATCTTAACAGAAAATTGATGGTGCATCTTGCTGCAGCTACTGTAAAGCCAGGCTCTAGACTTTCCATGGCAGAAAATGAAGTGACACAAACATACCTTCTGAAGCAGCTTCAGAGAGCTCTGCAGCCTTTTCACGGCTTCCACGTGCTCTTCAGGACCATTCCTAAAATGACAAAGGCAACCAAGGGTCCTCAGGAAGGACTGTATAGTCTCTTATTGAGGGTAAGCTTTGCGGAGAAATGTGAGAGAAGCAGCTTGTGTTAACAGAGGATGCAGAATTAAATGGTAATAGAAATTGCTGTATGATTTGGGAATAGAATTTTTTTCAGCTTAAGGTGCAATTGTTGAAAGGCTTACATTACTTATCATGAACCTTAAATATACTGAAATAAATTATCTGTTCCACTTAGGTAAATAATTAGCCTATGTGCCATTAATTCTTGACTTGAGAAAAATCTCAAAGTTGAGTTGCTTTTCTTTCTACTGCTTACATGGAATCCTCAGGCCAATAAGTTTGAAATAGTTTCTCTGCGATTATATACAGAGGTACCCCTCTGTGGTATACAGAAAGAAAAATACTTGCTTAAGCAGCGATGTCATGGCCTTTTCAGTGGCATGGCTTCGATCCAGACTTTTCAGCACCCGATTACCAGCAAGGAAAACTAAGTTGGTTTTGTTCTTTTTCCCCTTTTCTGTACCCAAGAGCTTAATGACCTTTAGAACAAACACACATTGACTCAGATTAGAAGATTTTACAAGCACGAAGAGGCAATTTTTGTGCTTACACGAGACACAGAGGCAGACTGCAGAACAGCCTGAGACTCACATCTGAGGGAATTCAACCTATAAAACCCTTGAAGGTAGGGCCTCACCTGCAGGTCACTGAGATTGGAGACGTGTGTGCCACAACACATGTTGGCATCAATACCTTCAATGTTTATTATCCGAACTGGCCCAGTGTGGTCATCTGGCAAGCCACGGCTCCTTACCTGTAATACAGTATCTGGTTAGAGAAGAATACACAGTAGTTCCTCATTCCTCTACTGCAGCCCAAACTTACCATCTCAACTTCAGGATCACCCACAGCAAACTCTCGTACCATCACAGGGATATGGGCTCGAATTTTTTCATTCACACTCTGCTCAAGGGCTGCCACCTGATCTATTGTCACTGAAAAGGTGTCTAGCTCGATAGTGCTTCGCTGACGGCCCAGCTCCCTACAATGGGTAGGAGAAAGGCAATATGATATATTCTTTTCAGCTGTTAGGGAGAAAATGTAGCTCCACAAAGAGGCTTCTTGGCCACTCCATGATCTTCTTTTGATTAAGAATTAATCTGGGATTAAATGAAGGCGGTAATAACTTATCTTATGAACCCTTGTGCATGTCTGAATTGTGGTGAAGTTAGCCTTTGGTCTCATTCAGCAGTCCAACATTCTATATCAACATTCATTCATTCATTCATTCATTCATTGAAGTTCTAGGCTGTCTAATTCCAGAACAACTCTGGGCAGCTTCTCAATGAAAAAAAAACAGGTAAAAATAATATCAAATAAAAAGAACAATAGTAGCCTGGAGGGAACAAAGCCAAGAACATTTACCCCATTAATGACTTAAAAGGGGCCAGCCACACATTAACCCAAGGCCTGGGAGAAAAGCTAGGTTTTTAAGGCTTGTTTAAGGGGGGGGAGGGGGGTTATATGAATATCTGTAGGCTGCAGGATGCTGTTCCAGAAGGCAGGTGGAACAACAGAGAAGGCTGGTTTCTTGGGTATTGCTTGATGACACTGCTTGATTGACATGACCCAAAGCAAACCAATTCTGTTGGATCCTATGAGACATGCAGACACTATAGCTGACAGATGGTCCCTCAGATAACTAGGCTCTATGACATGTAGGGCTTTGACTATGAAAACCAGCACCTTGAATTGAACACAGAAGCTTACTGGTAATCACTGCAGCTCATAGAGCATAGGAGTTACATGGGCATAGCAATATTTGCCTAGCATTGGAACAGATGTAGCTTCAAAGTGGACTTTGAGGGCAGTCTCAAGTACAGCACATTGCAATAGTCTACTTGCGAGGTGACCAAGGCATGGGTGACTATAAAGAGGGCCTTCCAGTCCAGGAACAAGTGCAACTGCACACAAACCAAATCTGCACAAAGGCCTTCCTGGCCACAGCTGCCATTTGTTCTCCCAGCAGGACCTGAGATTCCAAGAAGACCCCCAGATTATGCTCCAGTCCTGAATGGGGCAGTGCAATTCCATTCAGAACCAGAGATGAAAGATCCCCAGAACTGGGTAGTCTAAGAACCTACAGTCACTTGGTCTTGCTAGGGTTGAGTTTGAGCCTATTCCCCCCAATCCAGATTCCCACAGCCTCCAGGCATTAGAACAAGACTTTGACAGCACTGCTTGGCTGGCCAGGAGTCAAGATGTACAAAACCACAGTTAACCTCTGTCAGTGGTCTCATGTAAATATTAAACAAGAGGGATGAGAGTGTCAAACCCCGTGGCATCCCACAAATCAGGACCTTCAGACTTGACCTCTCATTCCCCTACCAACATTGAGTGGACCCGGACACAGAGAAATGAGGAGAACCACAATAACACAATGCCTCCCACCCTCAGTCCCTGCAGCCAGCCTAGAAGGATACCATGATCAATATCAAAAGCCACTGAGATCAAGGAGGCCATGATGGTTGCACTACTTTTGTCCGAGCTCCACCACAGGTCATCAACAAGCATGATCGGTGTTTTCTCAATACTATGCACAGCCCTAAATCCCAACTAAGAAGGTCCAGATTATCTGTTTCTTCCAGGGCCTCTGTAGTTGCAGCCCAACTACTTTCTCAACAATCTTTCCCAAAAAGGGGAAGTTGGAAACCAGACATAAATTGTTTGGGATGGTTGGGTCTAGCAATGGTCTCTTAAGAAGAGGACACACCACTATCTATTTAAGGCCAGCAAAACCACCCCTTCACTCAAGAATGCAGACACCAATGCATGAATTCAACCATGTATCACCACCCAGGGGGGACAAGAATCTAATAAACAGGTAGACAGATTAACAGTCCTGAGGGTTGTAACTAGATCAAACTCTTCCCAGCTAACAAAGCAAGGTCATGCCTGTTACTGCAATCAGCCCAGCCAGTCAGAGCCCAAATCCACGCAACTTTATCTCCAAAGTGCATATTCTTCACAGCAGCCAAACAAATGATCCTGGGACTTGTCCTTTCCCAGCAAGGAACAAGTCATGTGAAAAAAGACCTCTGGATAGCGATCCTTAGACATAGTAAGAATGGAGAAATAAGCATATTTTGCCACTCTTATCACCACAATGTAATCCCTAATACGGGGTCTTAATATGTTTGGTTGGGTTCACTCTTTATCTTCCTCCAAAGGTGAAATAGGCATCTCTGCTGGTTATTCATTTCCTGGTGAAAAGCAAGAAGTCTCTAGGGTCAACATACAGCAAGAGGGTGCATAGGAACAATCCAATCTAAAACCCTTGTTACTTGCCCACTTCAGGTAGACACACCTCTCCCTGAAGGCCTCAGGCTAACAGCCCACCATGTCCTTGGTAAAAATTCCAAGCTCCCTTGGAAACTGATTTGGGTCCATCACATGCCTGGGGCAGACAGATCTAATAGGTCCTACCTTCCTGCAGGGAGGGGGAGAACCAAGAAGCCGAAAAGCAGAGTGATCTAACATGGCAAAGGACTGATGGTAATGTCCTCCATCCTCAGATGATATTGTAACTGCCCAAGACAAAAACCAGATAGGCCCTTGATGATTTGGGTCAGATCCATGGCTATCTTGAATTCCTGAGCTGCCCCTGACTGAATGCCATCTGGGGGCAGGTTAAAATCCCATAGAACCATCAGCCTTGGAGATTCCATTGCCAACCTGGCAACAAAATCAAGCAACTCAGGTTGCACAACAGAGAGGCTTGTGCAGCAGCAAACTCAACTTGTTCCCTAGAATCCAATTTCAATCCCAAGGTTTCACATCTGTTTACATGCAGTGCAGAGTCTCTGAAAGACATCAAGGCTTCCCAAATAACAACTGCCACCCTAACCCCCACCCACTGCTGGGTAGAAGCTGATACCAAACCCAAAACCCAAGTGGGCACATCTCTGAGAACCTCTCCTCACCATCACCTGGGTCCACCCAGGTTTCAGTTATCATGTATCTTGGAAGCAAACACGCAGCCTCCACTACTGCTCCTTAACAATAGTCATAACCCCTATAATCCTGAAGGTAATATACTGCAATCAAAATTAATAGCACTGATATATCTACCCTCCATTAATTGTTCTAGTCCCTTTTTACATCTAAATTGGTGGATATCACCAAGGTTCATATCTTGTCAGCCTCTTCAATTTCATTATGGCTCACAGTTGCTAATTTTTTCATACTGATTTCTGATTTAAGATGAAAGCAAAATATTATTTATTAATCATAATATTTAATAAGCGTTAGATTTGTTGATGTATTTTTATTTCTAGCTTAACAAGAAAACACAACATCAAAAATTCGCAAAGTTTGTGGAGACAAAGATTTTTCTTCCTTTTCTTTAAAAACTACCTTGTATTTTTAAGACCAAAAGTATGATGATATTCTGTTCTTCCCAATGGCTTCAGGAAACGTTGAAAAGATATTTTTGTAGCTGTTTTCTGTTTTGCTTTGTTGTGTATAACTTAAAAAAAAAGAATAATATGGCTCTCTAAACCTAATTCATTAACTAGAAATAGCTAAAATAACACCACATGCAAGTTTATAGTTCTCCAAAACTCCTTAGCAGGCTACATGGTACAAAAATCTGGGAAAAAATCTAAAAATCAAGCCAAAAGTTGTGGCCATGAGATCTGCAACTTATAATCAGTCTTGAGAGGGATATTGCAGACTGAATACATCAATTTACATACTGGGGGAAAAGTCAGTTGAATTCAAATCACCTCGCTAAGTGGGGGTAAAAATCCTCAAAATGTAAAAAAAACTATTTTCAGGTAATAGAACATTATATTTCTTTAGCTTCAGAATCTGCTCTGTCAGGCATTTCACCAAAGAAAACAAAAAGAGGCAGGTGACTTTTTTGTATTGCCAAACTAGGAGCCCAGCTATAGCTTTATTGTCGCAGAATCCTAATGATAAAATGATGCCTGAATCATGTACCAACATATCCAAGTCTGTAAACTTAATCTTAAAATTTACTCTAAGATGCAACCCTCATGGCTGCAACCCTTAGTTTAACACTTCTTCTCCATTCCCTAATTTTGGGACCATCTAGTCTAAAGAAGAGTTCCAATGACTCAAAAGCATGGCCACACTTTTGTGCATTTTGATTTGTCCTAATTAAAGTATTGCCAATTGCGGATTTTTATTTTTTAATGAACCACATGGTTATCTGTGCTTTTCACCTGAGGCTATTGTTAATAAATACCCAGTGGTGATCTGTATTACAGATTTTTTGTCAGCATTGCCTGAAGGCCTTAAATTTCTAGAGATTTTGCAATTTACCTACTCCATTCCCGTTTTTAGAACACACAAGCATGGAAGAAAAGGAGCAGGCAGTGTTGCATCCCACTTACCATGATGTTGTCTTGTACCCAAACATCAGGTCTGCAAGTGCTGTGATGAGATGTTGTCCTAAAATAGACAATGATTCATCAGCTTGTTCTCCTCCCTTGTTGTTTTTTAAAGTGTTCTGTGTTACATCACCCAAATTGATGGATATTACATGCATCAATTCTTCACCTGAATGCTGCTGCATATGGTCAAACCGCCGGTCCCAGTCCAGCACCAGCTGTACTTTAGTTCCTGGCTCAAGTGGTGTCTGGATGAAGTGTAAAGCATCTGGGCCTTGTCGGGTGACTCTGAGAACTGGGATGTCATTAATAAGTCCCCGGTCATCAGGCTGGAGAGAACAAATTTAAAATTACAACCCCAGCTTTTGGGAAAAAACACCCTCAAAAAGATGTATAACTTAATTCACAAATATTTTACTTGTGGGAAGGCCCCGGGAAAAAGATATATTGATAAATGCCATCCTTTCCATAGATATCCCAAAATAAATGTTATTAATGCAAGAAGGACCATGCATGATTGCCTAAATAGGGGCATCACTCAACCATTTTTACATTATTAATTAGCTCAAGTAAAAGCTTCAATCATCATGAATCTCATACAGCAGGTTTTTAGGCAGAATCACGCTGCCACTCCAGAACTTTCAAAATATGTAACACATTTTAGTACAATCCTATACATATCTATTTTACGTTAAAATATATTCAGTAGAACTTATTCTTGAATTATCTCATCAAATACCTAAATAAAACATAGATTTAAAAGTAAACAGAAAGTCATGTATTCCTAACAAGTATATTGACCAATTAAATTTTTGGTTTTAAAAATGGAAAGCAATAGTTAATCCCAAACAACATGTTAAGAAATATACAATAATTTACATCTCTAAAATAGCCTGATTAAGGACAATTATTAGTACCTGCCCTCCACCCTCTGGGAAAAGAATAGTGTCTTCCAGAATGACATGGAAACCTTGCAAAATTTTCTTCTTTCCACCAATTTCTGTAGATAATTCTGCAGGACAGCAGGAGACCACCTGGGTGGTAAACTGAAGAGGAAAAGGAAAGGATCTTTAGCTTTGGTAAAGGTCTGGAGGCAATCATCACACAGAAAGTTGTGATCAAAGAGGTAACCCCCAAACATATTATGTGCAAACCAAGAATGCTGAACAATGAGGAAAACTACATGTTACATCTCATTTAACAACAGCCTTCTTCTCTGTAAATTCCTTGGAGGAAGGGCATGCATTTTGTTGCAATTATTACATTCAGCAAATAATGCAACTTCTATCCCAAACTTCTATTTTATTTATTTCTATATTTCTGTACCACATTTTAATTCTGTACCATGTTTACCAGGCTTCTTAACACACAATAAAGCTATTTTAGTATATAAGTGATAGTAGTTTTTTTTTTTAAAGATGTTCAAGCTCACTTCCAGTTGCATCCTAAATACTTGGCAGAATAGAAATATCTTAAAATGAAACCAAAGAATATAGATGCAGCCTCTTGAGGCACTCTCCTATAATTACAGCGAGTCACAATGTACTCATAGACAAGTTCTTTGCGGGCAAAGGGCATTCAAACCTCTTTCCCTTCTGCTTTGCTGGGCTTTCCTACTGACATATAATGCCTAAGCAACTGATTTTTATATCGGCATACTGTATTATGCAAGTAATTAAATATATACTGTATTACATTGCATTGTCCTATTAGTTGCACTAGAATAAACTGCAATACGGAACACATCGAATGACAATTGCTTGGGGAGGAAACCAGGCCTACCTAAGAATCGTCAGCTGTTTATAGGACTGTTCCTTCATTTAGCAGGAATAATGGGCTGTCCTGGGCCCAGATAGCCCTGCAGGTTTCTAACAGTCCGCAACTGTTGGAGACAGAAAAACCTAGTGGGAGGGACTCTGCAATTATTCATCTCAATTTGCGCTAGCGAAGGGGTGTTAGGCATAGTCCTCCCAATGTTGGGTAAAGCCACTTTGCAGTTTTGGAGACTGGAAAGATTATGCCAAGAGCCCTTTTCCAGCTCAAACGGATGAAGAGAAAAACTGCAAACTCCTTCCATGTACACTGATGCGCCTCGAACAGCGGCAAGGAGCACGACCCCAGAGCCTTCGCTCGCCCGCGTCCCTCCGCACCTGCTGGACCCAGCTGTCCCGCTGGCACATAAACGCCATGCAGCCACCGACGTCAGCCAACCAGGGGACAGGACTACCGCCGCTCGGCGCTTTTTCCCTCCCCGAGACAAACGGACATGCGCGACCGGCGGCCTAAGGCGGGCAGCGAAGGACATAATTGCTACGTTAGGACCAGTTTCCGCGTTTTCTAGAGCTTGCTACGTAGGAAAAGGGCGGCGCCAACATCAGCCAGTGAACGATTTGTGTTTTAATACGTAAGCAGCAACTTCAAGAGGCTGCTCATCCCGGACGGGGGCGGGGTGGACGGCGGAGCTCGGGGCGGCGGGTGTTCTCGAGGCTGCTGCTGCCTCTCCTTTCGTTCATTATTGTTCTTGTTTGGATTTGTTACAGTCGCCCACTCCAAAGACACTGAGCGGCTTACAACATCCAATACACAATTTAAAACCTTTAAAAACACAACAACGAAGCATATTGGCCCAGACAGAACAGTGGTAACAATTCATTGTTCGCCCTTTCGTTCTTGTGAAGGGATAGAGATCTCGCTCCGCGAGCTGCAAGCCAGCGCTTTTAGGATTGGGAAAGACCCTTGTTGGGGATGTTAGCAGAGACTGGCTTCATACATCGTGTTAAGGCACGGTTTGTGTAATGATTACTAACTGAACAGATCACAGTTGACTGGGTTTATATAGCACGGTAATACAGTGTGTACACCTGAGACTGCAGAAATCCGAACGACTACTAAATGGCAGCAAAGAGTAGAGTTTTCTCCATCTTTCTGCTGTGTTGAGCGGTCTGGATTTTTGCAGCCCTAATAGCCCAACAGTTTATGATTGCTTCCTATGGCATTCTGCTTGGTACTGTATAGATCAGTGCTTCTCAACCTCAGCAGCTCTAGGATGTGTGGACTTCAACTCCCAGAATGCTGGCTGGGGAATTCTGGGAGTGGAGGCCATACATCTTAAAGTTGCTGAGATTGAGAAACACTGGTATAGAGAAAGGATTAAAGGGATGGGGGGAGAACCATGGTTGAGGACTGGATCTCCATTAAAAATGTCCCATTTTTAAGACCAGAGTTCTCCATGCTGCCCTTGACGTTTGTAGCCCAGAGCCCAGATCTGATAGGCCTAATGTAAGATACTTTGGAATTATGCTATAAAATCAGATAAGGTTTAGGATAGTCACAAAGAAGCATGATGAAAAAGCTTCTTTCTCAAAAGATAAGATAAACATGCTCCCCAATTAAGTTAACTCAAGTGACTACATCCACATAATTTTCTTGACACTGTTAGGGAAATGGTTTGCTATTGCTTTCTTCCAGAATATTTTTTGATTTCCCTGTTTAATCAACAGCTGAGGTATTTCCAGATGGCCCCCAATTCTGGCTGAGCTTCCAAGATCAAGCAAGGTTGGCTACTCAATGAGGGGGGGGGGGGGGCAACACACACCTATAGATGTCTGCTTGAAAGTAAAATCAGTTGAAGTTTTTATTAAATGACAATTCTTCTTTCACAAAATTTTATGGAGAGTTTCCTTGTAATTATCCACTGCTACCTGAGTCTTGTTTCTTTCTACACAAAATAAGGATGAAATAACATGATCATTTTCACAATATCTTTGAATTGGGAGCACTAATTCTAATAACTAAGAGAGGCTAGGAAAAATGAGGACATCAGAATCAGAATAGAACTAGCCAGCACTTGACATAAGCCTTGCCCTGCATTTATTCTTCTAAGCTGAAGGCAGGAGGCATGGCTGCTATGTTGCTCATCCAGCAATAAGTGTCTCCAAAGAGATAGTCCTATATGAGACTTAAGAACTGTAAGTTTATAGCCTTCCTTGTATTGATGTGGCAGGTCTTAGTGTCAGCAGTGGCAATACCAGCCAACTACCACTGTAGCTAGACTGTAGACTAAACTGGCAAGCAAAGTGGGAGAAGCTGTTCCATTCTGTTGTCAAAAAGCCCTACACGGACCTGTCTATGCAGTGAACAGCAACCAAGTTCTACTTGGAGTCTTTACTCTTTGAGCAGTAGCTCTGCTTTCTCCACTGCACTCAATTGCATATTATTTTGGTTTTAGTATACCTAGTATACCCTGCTGGATTGTATGGTTTTTAAAGTTGTTTTAAATCTGAAATGTTCTGAGTACAAAATGGATGGATCTGTCTATGAAATATATCCCAGTGCAGCTTGACCATTCTGGAAGCTTAGTTTGAAACATTTCTGGAATGGTTGAAACACTTCCTGGATAGTTGGAATAGCATCAGAACACTTCTTGTAAAATTGGAACAGAGTCGCTTTGTGTGAGATGGGTGGCTATATAAATGTGACAAACAAACAAACAAATAAATAAATGTTCTCACTTTGAATTGGAACAGGGCATTTCAAGCTTAAAATACTTGAATTTGAGACACTTTCCACACCACTAATTGTCACTGTATTTGAAATGAGCTGTTTTGTATTTTTCATCATTTGATGTTGAGAGAAATATTATAGCAGACAGTGTCCCTTAGCCTTTTTTTCTTCTATTCCTAGTCCTTCTGAACCTAGCACCATTTGGGACTAATCAAAATCACTCTCCAAAGATTTGATGAAGTGACAGCAAGTAAGAGAGTCAGATTAACAAAATTTATTGGGAAATACATTGCTAACATGCTGTTTTTATGTTTGTCATCTCTGAGAAGAAAGAACCCTGCAGTGAGACTCTGGGGACATGATGAAGGAAGATGTAGGGTCAGAGAGGCTAGGAGAAATGAGGACATCAAAATCAGAATAGAACTAGCCAGCACTTGACATAAGCTTTGCCCTGCATTTACTCTTCTAAATTGAAGGCAGGAGGCATCGCTGCTATGTTGTTCATCCAGCAATAAGTGTCTCCAAAGAGATAGTCCTATATGAGAGTTAAAAGTAACATCCCACATAATAATGTCTTGGATAACAGTTGTAAAGCCTGACAATTCTGGAGATGAATATGGCAATAACATCTTTTTCAACTTTGTTTTTCTTCTCTCTTGCTTCAACTACAATGGTGCTTTTGCATGCGGGCAGAAAAAAGGCAGGGCAATGCCTCATAAATGGGATGAAGACATTGATAGAGAATGGATTATAGCAACTCTGCAGGGTCTTTAGGACCAACTCCACTTCCAGATTTGGTGCAAAGAGTTGTTTATTGAGGTAAGCGGTCCAGTAAAATTCTGCTGCAGTCATTTCATACTCATTTGAAAACATACATGCAACTGAAACACTTTGCCAGATCAGGTGTACCATCTGCTTCCTTGTCCCAGGTCTTAGCCAGTGCATTCCCTAGTCCCATGTCACTGCTGATGGTAGCTGTAGCATACTTTGGTATCAGTCCTATCAGGGATGTGTGCCTTTTCAGATGTCATCCTAAAATTATTAAGGGCATACAGAGAAAGATTAGTCCTTTCATTGAGAGAGGAACATATCCCAAATTTATGAAATGAAATGCTTTAAATATCTATATATCAACTTCTCCATGTTCTGGCATAGTGGCTTGAAATGCCAGTGGGGCACAAGCCACATCCCATCCCAATTCTCCAAACATGTTAGCTTGTGAATGTGGCAGCATCTGACAAATTGCTAGTGTGGAGTCAAGTTAACAGAAGCTCAGAAGTAGTTAAAGATGGTATCTAAATCACAGAGACTCATTCTGCCCTTTCCTACTACTTACATCAAGATCATCCATGGCTGGGGGTGGATCTTTCTTGGTGACCTTTTGCATGAGCTGTAAGGGAACAAAAAGATTAAAGCAAACAGTGCTGCTATTTAATATTGAGAAATGTGCATGGGCTTGGCTTCCTATCTTTGGCTTATTTATTTTAAGATTGGTTCTTTGCCCACTGGAAAACACACCATCTCAGTCTCAGAATCTTGGATAATACTGCATGTTTCCACATCTATTATGAAACCATAGACCACCTTTCCCCAATCTGGTGCCTGCCTACCAGGCCTCCACTGTCTCCAGCCAATGTGGCCATTGCTGAACATAAAACAGAAGGCCATGAATTGTGCATTTCATTACTTTCCCTCTAGTGTTTTGAATCTATCCATAAATGGGCATAGTCAAGCCTTATCTGTGCCCTCCAGAAGTGTAAGGGTTGTAAAGCCCATCATCTCCATTAATTGTGGCCATGCTGTGGGATGATGGAGTTGTATCTGAAGTATACTAGGTTGGCAAAGGCTTTCATTAACTATTCAGCCTTCAGGGTATCCCTACCCAAATAGTATAATTAAAATATTAACAGATATTTACATGAGAAAGTATTAAAATACCCACTAATATTCCTGTTATTGTGATGGAATGGAATTATGAAGGCCAGGCTCAGGGAGAAAAACATTTTCTTACATCTCCTGAGGAGCGTGGGAGATACAAGAGGATGAGACTGGCACCTCCCTGAGGAATTCACAATGTTGTGGCTGGCATTACTTGGGAGCTGGGGTTTCAGTCTGGGAAGAGTCTTGCTAGAGGTTGTAGCTAATAAACATAGCTGGACTGAATTTACATGGTCTCTTGGAGTTCCTTGGGCTAGGCCTGACAGTTATCCAGTGAATAACAGTACTGAATCTGGCTAACTAGATTTAAGTTGTCTTACTAAGCTATGTAAAAAGAGGGCAGGGCAGTATATAGACTATCATTTTTGAAATCTCAAAACCAGGGAAAGGTAAAAAAAAAAAAATTCTCTTACTATAGCCTTTTACCTCTTGGAGATTAACATGAGCATAAATTTGCATTATGAAACACTTCATGTATAAATGGTGCATAAATAATACAAGAATTTATGGCATGTATAATAGTACAATCCTGCCTTTGATAAATGGTGGTTTTCTAGCTATTACTTCTGTTCAGTAACATTGCCAAACAGAATCACTGCATTCTATAATATATGTACAAGACTCTTGTCATTCCTACTGTCACTGTTATATACATAAAACTAGTAATAGGATGCAAAATAGGATGTCAGCTTTCTCAGACACTTCAGTTTTGCTGACTGAGACTAAAAGAAGTTTCAGAATTCTGCCTTGATCTGATAATTGGGCTCACCTCTGCATATTGTTCAACCATGGCTGCTTCCATCTCTTCATCTCCTTCCCAATCTCTCCAGTTATCAAAGTCCACCGATAGCCAAGCTGGCTGTAAATAAGATAAACAATTGCTTACAGAATGGTTCCATCCTTGCTACTGTTACTATTATTAAAAGTAGCATTTAAAAACCAAATGATAATTTCCCCATCTTTTCAACCTAATGGAGAGAGAACTGGTGCTTAATCAGAATATATTTCACCCAATCAGCTATTTCCCCCTTTAGCAGGGTTCACCAGCCTTTCTTCCAGCAACTGTACTGGTATAAAATCTCAGCTAAGTCATGTTAACTGCCCCTCTTTGATTAAAAAACAAAAAGACAAGTTTTCTATGGAGATTGTTAAGCAAGCAGGACATAGCCTGACTGATATCTCCATTTAATACTGAGATTGAGTTGTACAGGTAGTCCTTATTTAGCAACTGCCTTGTTTAGCAACTGTTCACAGTTAAAACAATGATGAAAAAGTAACTTTGCAACCAGTCCTCGCACTTACGCAGGTCTGTAAAGCAAGGGAAAGCTGAAGTAAAATCGTAAGCACAGTCGTGGTTTCACTTAGTCACTGCTTTGCTTAATAACCAAGTTGCCAGTCCCAGTTGTGATCACTAAACAAGGGCTACCTGTATTGGTTCCTTAATTAAACAGGGAAGATGAAAGGAGTCCTACCTTGAAGTCTTCTTTGGTGAGACGTGGCCAGGGCACTTTGTCCTTCCATTTGCGTGTAAAGAGTGTGATGGACCTGCCTGAGCGTTTATTTTGGGAATCCTGAAAGTGATTACATTGTAGTAGAAAAATGTCTGAGTTTTACCAGTTAACTGTTCTGTAAGTAACTTGTAATTGCAAGTAGTTTTATACATTTAAGGTGGGGTGGTCCTACAAATACTGATGCAGTCCATGCTTGAAGGCCACACTTTTGCCCTTATTTGATTTAGAAAGTTCTAACCATCCACACTAGTCAGGGTGATATCTTTGTTTGGAAATAGAATAAACAAGATGCCTAAGGGCACTCTTAGCCTTTTTTTTCCATATAGTTTAAAAGCATGTTTTAAAACTGTGGAAAAAAATGTTGTTTGTACATCAGACTTTTTGTCAATAACTGGGAAAGGATTCTTCTACTGAATATAAAATAGAAAAGGGAGAAACACATAGTAATAAAGCAGCACAAATGAGAAAGGCCAGAAAATACTGTTTTTAACCAATGCTTATATTTACACATTCTCATTTAAGCAATACTACAGAAATAAGACATTGGTTAAAATAAACTCTTAAAGTAGAGCTCACCAAAAGGAAATAGTGGAGATATGCAATGGTATAATCCCATAGATGGATTCACTCTATCCAATACATCACTGAACAGTTGAAAAAGACAGAAAGTAGCGCTAAGATCACCCACACCTATGGTATTATGCCACTGTTCATTAAAAAAAAAAAAAACTGATTTTTTACAGTCTGAAAGAGAAAACAGAAAATTTGCAACACAATAATTTGTTGACAACATCATGTACATGTGTAACACAGTTAACAAAGTGTGATTAATCCAAAAATGTACTTCCTGACAAAAATTTTCTTGTGCAATCATCTTCCTTTATTTATGGAATTTTCTATGTAGGGCTTGTTAAATGTTGTCTCCCATTTATAATCCCCACAAACAGGGCTATGTTGTATGAAAACACATGTTCAGTGTTTTCTGGCTATACATAGAGGGTTTTTTTCCTAAACCAAATCTGTCAAAGAGGAAAAGATGAATAGCCGCATTACATCTTGTAATTGTTAGCGCTAAAAGTTGTGTCGCTGGAAGCACCCATATGCAGATAAAGAAGCACAGAAGCAGACACAAGTGTATACAGTAGCAACAAATGTGAGAAACAAGACCTGCCATTTTGTATGAACTGCTTGTTGCAAGTATTTACCGTATTTTTCTGACTACAAGACGATACTTTTTTCTAAAATCCTTACGCTAAAAATTGAAGGGCGTCTTATTCAAGGAAGTCAGCCGAGGAGAGAACTGCACAGTTGCAAAACTGCCCATACTTTGTCTCTGCAAAGAGGCTTCCTCCTATTGCTAGCCTCCAATCACGAGTGAAATAGCTTGTCTCCCAAACAGACTTCCTCCAATCACGAGCCTTATGTAACTGACGTCAGCTGATGCTGAACAAACCAGTTAGAGGAAGGCTGTTTGCAGAGACAAGCTATCAGCAGTTTCACTTGTGCTTGAATGTAATCAGTTATGCAAAAGAGCATGGAAATAGAGCTGCAGAGAGACGGTTTGGACCTCCTGCCACCGAGTGTATCAGGTAAATGTTAACTAATTACTAAATAAAAATGTGTTCTGCACCATCTTTAAAATATTGATTTCTTAATTTTGGGTTGGAAAAGTGGGGGTCGTCTTGTACATGGGGGTGTCTTATTGACGGAAAAATACGGTATCTGGCAGATCACATGAAGAGGCTGTAAAATGCCTTGCATCCAGTTTCCCCCCAAAATGCCACCCTCGATAAATGAACATTCTGTCCCAGTAATAGCCACCCATTTCCTCTACATAGCATCCAGGGCAGCCCATCAAGAGATCTAGGAATTCCTGTCTGAAGAAATAAGACGTTCTTTTATTCTAGCCTGACTTTGGTTCTGCTTCTGCTCACAGAGATGCATTTCTCTCAATGAATCTCTAACTAGGAAGGCAGTTTTTCCCAACTGGGTCAGTTTTCAGTCGGAGTCCTGCTGTACAGAGATTTTTAGAAGTATCTATCAAAGAAAAATAGATGTACTCTTCTATGTTAGGCTCCCATAAGCTGGTCCTCTCTATTCAGCTGCTTACCTTGGAATTCACTCGGGCATAAAAGTGAATCTCGTTGTACATTTCAATGCCATCAGTATTCTTACAGCTGCAGAAAGATACACAGTAAATACTTATCTGAAATTCTCTCTTTTCACAAATGCTATTCCAAATAACTGACCTGGTAGGCTAGCTATTATACTGCTTAAGTGTTATGAATCCATATTCTAATGGCACACTTTCCATTTTTAATAAAGACTGCAGTTGCGTGAAGAATTAGACTAATTAAAGTCCACTGATCATGTATGAATAAGAGATGGAAAATTGACAAACTTATACAGTAACACAATCCAATATATGTTTTTTGTAGAAGTAAGTTCCACAGTGTTCAACAGAAAATAAAAGCTAGCCATTTGTACTTGCTTACTAAGGCCAACATTTATCCTCCTGTATGTTTTTTTCCTGAAATAGAAGATAATATTCTTACCTGAATATCACCTTGTAATCATCAAGGTCCACTTTTACATCCTTGCTGTCTTCCACACAGAATTCAAGAAATACATACCGTGGACGGTCATACCACAGGGTCTTGGCTGGTTGTCTTAAGGAAACAAAGGAAGAATGTACATTGGGATGGTAAAAGTATGAATGGCATCTCCAGAGAAATGATGGAGCCTGAAGCTTTTTTTTTTTTTATTATTATTATTATTATTATTATTATTATTATTATTATTATTATTTCTTTTTAATATATAACTCAAGGCGTTCCTGCCTCCTGTTTTCCCCACAACAACCACCCTCTGAGGTGGGCTGGGCTGAAAAAGAGTGACTGGCCCAAAGTCACCCAGCTGGCTTTCATGCCTAAGTGAGGCCTAAAACTCAGTCTCCTAGTTTCTAGGCCAGCACCTTAACCACTACACCAAACTGACAAATTATAATATAGACAGTCCCATTTTAAATTATTACAATGTATGTTTCATTTTTTGTGGCTTTTATTCCCAATTAGAAAAGTCTTGCACGGATTGTTATGCTTTTTAAAGCAGATTTATGTGACTGCCATTATAAAACTGTTTTATTTAGACAGTACAGAACCATCCTCTCCAGTCACTATTGCTCTGAGCAGCTGGACTGATAGAGGAACTACTCACAATAGTCACCAGAACCAGATGTCCTATGAAGAAGCAGATAGGGAGGAATAGCTACCTCAACTTACTGTATCCAGCTGGATTGGAGAATTTCTTCTCACAGAGCCCATTGAAGCAACTGATCAGTGAGGAACAACAGCAGGACCTTTAGCTCTGGAAGCAGTGGCATCATCTGCGCTCTGACTGGCCCATTTCCCTCATACGTACTTGGCTATTATTAGGAAATGATAAGGCCTTAGGAAACAGCACCTGGGTTTTCCTCTTTTCATTTTCTTTCTCCATCCGCTTTTCCTTTTATGCCTTAGCAGATTTAAACTCCAGGGCAAACTGTCTATTATTATTATTATTATTATTATTATTATTATTATTATTATTAGCAGCAGCAGCAGCAGCAGCAGCAGCAGCAGCAGCTGTGGGATGAAACTGCTTATAGATTACATATATGTATGCATAACATGGCAATTAATGGTGAACAAAATTTTAAATGCTGTGGCTTACAATATTGTATGAATCAGAGGATGGTTTTTTTATTCTTGCCTGCTGGGTAAACAAACATGCACATGCACACACACAGAGGTCTGCTTGTACTCTATATGGCACTGCATTGTATCCCTTCCCTTTTGGTATAGATCCCTCTGAGTTCAAGATTCCTGAGACTTGACTGAGGAGACTGTTTTTTTTAATTTTCCTGAAAAGGAAATGTTACACTGAATCATGCCTATCATTGAACAGGGAGGCCTGCTTGCTACTCTGTAACATATCAGAGCTATTTCTGTCTTCTCAGTTTGGAGAAGGGTACTCAAGAGGAGCATGCAATGTAATATAATTGGAAAGTTGTAATACATTGAAGGGTTAGTGCTGCTGGCACAAAATACTACATTTTAATACAGTGGATATTAGGGATTGGAGGAAGTAGGCCTCCTGCCCAAGAAGGCAAGGCCACAGGTTTTCATTCTATATTGAGGGGATCCCAGAAGTCAGATGATCAGATCAGCTGGAAGAGAAATCCAGAACAATTCCTGTCAGAGTGGTCACCACACCGCAAGCACTCACCTTGCCATGAGGGCTGCCGCTTATTGTGCTCCGTGTCCCCCTGGCTCCCTTCCCTGGCAGGCAGACGGGCCTACTTGATTCCCCTCAGGCCAGGCGGAGCTAAATTCAGAGGCTCCCCCTCCCCAGTAGTTGCTGCCCAGCGCTGAGCTACGATTCCAGAAATGTCTTGATGCATCCTGCAAAATGTCACAGATGTTATGGATCTATTTTAACTGGGTAGTCACTTAGATCATTATAGTTAAGTTGAAAAAAAGAAAACTTCCTTGGGTATTATGCCAGTTTCAATAAGCTAACGTAAGAGAAGTTATTTTTGATATTATGGCATGAACTTTTGTGGACCACTGTAAATTTGTTTTCAAGATAAGGCTTAGAGAGATTAGATGCAAGATTTCTGCTTAGCAAGTTAATTCTTGATTTCATTATAGAGACAAATTGAGTTGCAATTTGTAACATTTTAATTGTGTTCATAGGGTGTAAGCCTCTTTGAAAAAGTAGAAATTTCCAAGTAAGTGTGAGATTGTTCTGCAAGTATAATTCGTTTCAGTTTTATAAATTAAGGTATTGCAACAGGGTAACTGAACTCTCCTGCGTATATACAGTCACTCCCTTTCTTCGAAACAATCAACATTATATATTATGTATTTAAGAAAATTCTAATTAAATCCTAGCTGAAATATATATCCTTTCTATTAACATAGCCATGCCCTTTTCTTTTCTAGCCGCCGCTCAGATTTCAGACTGAGTCGCTGAAGTTCATTTTACACAATTGACCGCTGTCTTGTTTTTCGTTACCGTTTAGAGACGGGTCACAAACCAACCACATTTTAATCTAATGTGTTGTGCGAACTCAGACCTTTTGGTTAGTTTATGCTTCAACGCGTCGTGCGAATCCAGAACATTGATTAAAATAAGCCACCCTCTAGTCAATCATGGGAACGCACGTCAAACGAGCCGAGCCAAGACGGTACGCCCCCTCGCGTACGAAGAACTGAAGGCCACATCTACTTCCGTACGACGATTTTCTCTCTCGTCTCACAGAACCGGAAGTGACGTCCCGCCTCGCCGGCCAGGTTCCCGGCTGGCGTTTTAGCCGTTAGCGGCGGCTACTCGTGGCAACGGCGATGGAGACTGCGGGGAGTCCCGGGGAGCGCTGGGCGCCGGTGGGCGCGGTAGCCGAAGTCCAAGCTGGAGAGGAAGAAGTAGGGGAGGAGATCGAAGCCGAGCTGGGGTCCCCGCGGGCGCTGAGGGCGGAGCGCCGCCGCCTCCACTCGGCGCTCTTGGCTTTGGCTTCACACTTCGCCCAGGTCCAGTTCCGGCTCCGGCAAGTGGCGCGCGCCGGCCCAGGACAGCAGCAGCGCCTCCTCCGTGAGCTCGAGGAGTTCGCTTTCCGCGGCTGCCCCGGTTCCGGCCTTGGCTTCGCGGCGGCGGCGGTGGACGGGGTGGGCAGTGACGCCAAGGTGAGCAGAAGCCGGAGGGTATCGGCTTGGCAGTTGATCCGAAGCCGTAGCTGTGAATCGGAAAGTTGCGTGGTCCTGGCCTTCCTCCGCTCTGATCTTTCGAAGAGACATTAGGCAGACTTCGTTGCCTAATAAATCTGGTCTACTTTATGCATGATAGATGTAAATCCGGAGCCGCTTGGGATAGCAACAATATGGTGTATGTTATGGTGCTACAAAGATTTCCTGGAACTTGACTCTGTGCCATGCATAATTTACCCGCCACTGGAAAATATTCCAGTTACTTAAAGGTCTTGATGTTAGTATTTAGAAGCACAGAGTCGTTTTCCAGCCCCATATTAAACACAGAACATAAAGGAAACATTGAAGGATGCAAGCACTCTAGCCTTTCAGGAACAATCTGTTTCTGTCAAAGCTATTGAAATCAGCACTAGAGGAGAAGAGATTGTTATGACCTTCCTAAAACTGACACCCTCAAAAGACAGAACTTAAGTAACATGGACCCATTCTGGTTTTCCTGGTGGGTGTGTATCAACAGTTCCAACACACTTGAGACATGAAATGTTATAAGTCAAGTGTAGTTTTCCACTTACTTCCTTCAAATTACTGACACTAATATTAATCACTAGAAAATATTTTTATCAACCAGCACAAGTAAAATGTACCAACAGACTTATAGGACTTTCTCTTTTCAAAATTATTACTTAAAGATGTGATAGTCCAGTTTGTTTATTTTTAAAACTTTGTGTAAATAAGAATCCAGTTTAGTAATACAGATTTCTGGGGAATTTTGAATTACAAAATTTTCAAGCATCCTTCATTATTTGGGATTTGATTGAAGTATAATCAGGGAGTAGAAGGATATAAATAATATCCATACAACCAAGGCAGCATCAAGCTTGGAGTCGTATCTTCAGTATCATGCCTGCTGACTTTTGCTAATCCCTAACAAATTGTTGCTATATCAGAGCATTTGCTCTAACTAGATCTGATGTATTGCTTTTGGCAGTCACCGACAGTAGATACAAAAGATTCCCTTCTGTGAACACCTCTGCCTGTGTGACTCCCACACTGTAATGGATGTGGGACATGTCCTTCTGTACAGGTAGTCCTTGTTTAGTGACTGTTACAACAGTGATGAAAAAGTAACTTTATGGCCAATCCTCACATTTATGGCCTTCATAGGTGTGTAAAACAAAGGAAAGCTGAAGGAGGATCATAAGCACAGTTGTGGTTTCACTTAGCGACCACTTCGCTTAATGACCAAGTTGCCAGTGGTCATTCGCTTAATGACCAAGTTGCAATTGTGATCGCTAAACAAGGACTACCTGTAATTTATATAGGGACTTAATTAGATCCCTCATAAAAGAATTCCCAGGTAGAGATCCTGAATAGCACATCATTTTTCTTCTGGCAGACCACAAAATTGTTACCCACAATATTGCTAAATTTTGTCTAGCTGCCATGAAGCCACAGCAGTGAATATTGTCCAACATGGCCAAACCCTTTAAAAACATTTACTCTTCCTATAGATTCCTTGTTGCCTCTTGTATATGCTAGTCTATGACAGTAATAATGAAAACATACAAATATAGAAAATAAAATAAGAGACTATTCATCATTACTTGGAGCCAAGCCTCACTGATTTAATGAGACTTGCTCCCAGGTAAGTATGTTTATGACTGCAACCCAAGTATGGATGTTTGATGTCAAATGTAGTAAACTAAGAATATCTGGAATATGAATTGTATGTGATTTATAATTATATCAAAAGTGTTTCCAGTTCTCAAAAGTATTTGCGCTGAAATGTTTATTAACATTGGTGAAGCATACATAATACTAGTTTTAATTTTGACCAGTCTTAACACTCTCAGTATGTTAGTTTCCACCTCCAATGTCAAAGCTCAACTCAAAAAAGCCCCCAAAGTGGGTGCTGGGATCAAATCAGAAAATGTATTTCTGAAAACTCTCCAAGATCTGGGAAATCTTTGAGGTTCTAGTACTAGATCTAGATCTTATTCATTAGCGTTAACAAAGTCTGCAAATGACTTTGTTTACCTAACAATTGTCTGTTGTATTCTGCATCTCCTTACTGTATATTAGTTCTTACACACTGTTGCACTAGAAAGGCATGGTTTTCTGAACTGATCCACAGAATACAATGTGATTGTCATTAGATTTTCTAGGTTTTAGCTGTAGGGCATCCTTCCCTACCTGCCCCTTCCAGTGATTATGGGTTACAACTCTTGAGACTAATGGGAGTTGTCGACAGAAATAAGAACTGGAGAAAGATGCTCTAAAGGAATGTTGCAATTTCAATTCAGGATTGACTGTTTTATGCAGCAAGAGATAGCTGTTAGCTCTGGAATGTACACATGGTTTCTTTAGAATGAAGAAATTCTTTAGAATTTTATTCTAATTCTACTCTTAAAGTCAGTAGGAGTCTGGTAGCATCTTTTCTGATTAACAAATTATATGAAAAGACATAGGCTTTTGTGAGCTGCAGCTCACTTCATCAGCTGCATAGTGTGACAACTGATGAATCTAGCCACTCTGTGCAGTTGATGAAGTGAGCTGCAGCCCCTGAAAGCTTATGCCTTTTAATAAAATTTGTTAGTCAGAAAGGGTGCTACCAGCCTCCTCCTGAGTTTTTGCTCCCAAAGACTGACGCCGCTGTCCTCCTACAATTACTCTAATTTACAGAGAGATACCAGATGATTTTTTTTTCTTTATTTCAGAATGAATTTGAGAAGCAAGAACAGCTAGAAGCACGGAAGGAGAAACAACGGGAACTCATTCTGCAGCTCAAGGCACAGTTGGATGACTTGGAAACATTTGCCTACCAGGAGGGTAGCTATGATGCACTGCCTCAGTCTATGGTCATGGAGAGACAGCAGGTAAGACTCATTGGCATATAGTCAGGTGTAATCTTCATTTGCCTATGGAGGGGCACTTTTTAACTGAGCCATTTGATCTTTAATCATTTTGGGAGGAGAATCCTTGGGGAGGGGTGAGATTAACCCTGATTTGTTCTCACTGTGCTTCACAGGTGATTATTGAGGAGCTAATCAAGAAATTGGACATGAACTTGAGTGAGGACATTGCCTTGCTATCTCCAGAGGAGTTGCGTCAGCAGGTGGATGCTGCTGTGGCACAAATTGTCAACCCAGCACGTGTAAAGGAACAGCTGGTGGATCAGTTGAAAACCCAGATCCGGGACCTTGAAATGTTTATCAGTTTCATCCAGGGTCAGAAAACACAAATACTTTACGTAGTGGGCACAATCCATGGGGTTGGCTAGGAGCCAGATCTGAAAGGGAACATGGAATGTATTGAGGTTCTGGACTGAATTGTGATACTAAATTAATATGAATATGTACTTCAGCTTAAGACATTAATACGTATTGTTTTGTTTGTTCTTACTAAAATTAGAAGAAAAATTAGAAGAATGAAGTCCTGTTTAATAATTTTTCAGTGGGATGGTTCTTTTCCTGTCTTGCAGGGGGAAAAAAGCTAAATTTCTCTGGAACCTGAATATCCTAGAGCATTTATTATGGCATAAACTTTCTTAGGATTTGTTGAAGTGGATTCTAGTCTATTTGTGATCCTAAGTTTGCAGATTTATTAGGTTCTGTAATGTTGTCTGAAAAGATAAGGAGATCATGGTCATACCAGAATTTGTTGCACAGTCTGCTTATCTATGTGGCTTATTGAATGATTCCTTCAGGTGGCTGTTTATAAACAAAACTTATGAGAGAGAAGGGTTGTTGTCTAGGATTAATAGTTGATCGTCGATATTTAGCGTGATTTCAGTTGTGAGCTATTGCAGGACTTAATAATATTGGCCATCACAATAGCAAGGATATATTCACTTCCTCAGTCCTTGGGATAGTCACTTTTAGTTGGTTTCTGCATTCTTTCTGCAGTATAGGGTTACTTTCTGTTCTGTGAGAAAGAATAAAGATACACAATGATGTTATTGACTATTAAACTCATTCATTCTGACCTTATTTAGACAAGCCCGTAAGACCTTTCTTCTGACTTTCTTTTTGTATTTTATGAATAGTTTTACATTTTCTGTATGCCACCCAGCATTGTAATGGAATTGGGTAGCTTAGAAATTTAAATAAATAAGTAAATAAATGAAATATTAGCATCAATAAATTTACAGTGGCATGGGGTCTCTCTTAAATCCAGTGAATAGCAGTGTTAATCATTACACTGCCACAGAGCTTTTCATATTTTTGTTGTTAACAAAGATGACCACTCATCTTTTATTATAGAATTATTACATACCAACTCAGGATGTTTCTGTCTATCTAGAAATTTTTTTTTTTTTTTTGTCTGCGCTCAGTCATTACTGACCCTGCAGTGACTGCCTGGATGAGTCCTTGCAGTTTTCAAGGCAATTGTTTTTCGGAAGTGGTTTGCCAGAGCCTCCTTCCTAGAGCATAGCCCAGCTGGCGAGCGCAGGAGGTGGGATTTCTGTTGCTTCGTGCCCTTTTCGGGCGAGCGCTGTTTTGCGCTTACCGGCAACTGGTCCCATCTCTCTGTGCAAGGCGCTGCCAGCATTTTTCCTCCCACCAGAGTGAGAGTACCCATTTATCTACTCACGTGAGTTTTCGACCTGTTGGGTTGACAGGAGCTGGGGAGGAAACAGGAGCTCACCCTGTTAATGCGAAGGCTGGACTCGAACCGCCGAAGCATCAGCCATTTCTGGCCGGCAACTTCCAGCGTCATTAAGCCGCTGCGCCACTGCGTCCCCATCTAGAAATTGGGGTAATCCTTTTTTACAAAGGCTTGTACAGACCTGAAATATCCTCAAATGATTGCACTGAATGAGGAAGCAGAGAATATAGAAATAATGTATTGCAGCTCTTAGGCCTCATCTATGTAAAGACAGCTTAAACAGAAGAATTATTGCTGGGATGAAGCTGGGCCTTTGGGTCATTGGGTATGTGGATGTGAGCCGAAACTGAGCTCTTGGTTTTATAATGGTTGGTCAAATCTTTTTCTTTCTGATATTGCAGAAGAAGGCAGTCCTAGCAAACCAGAGGATGGACACTGTGACTGTTCAGGTGGAAAAACTGGAAGTGGCACCTGCAAGCCAAACACACGGCAACCTCACAGAAGCAACCGAGGTGGGTATCCATCTGAGCAACTCCAGAGGCCCATATGGATTTGCTCTTAATCAACAATATACATTTTTTGTTTTAAATTATTACAAGGCACACTTTTTTGAAAAATTGATTCATAGAAATTTTTTAAAATCCACCAAAATAATTTGTTTGCGTATCATAGTTAAAAAGATTGGTTGAATAAAAAAACTGTTTGAGGCCTTTTGCTTGTCATAGGAATGAAGAGATGGCAATTTGGAGTGGGTGGGTGAGAGGAGCTGGAGTATACAGAACCCATCCATCACTGGCTCACCTGCCCCAATTCTTATTTTCTTTTCAGCCTCAGATCTTGGCAGAAGCAGCCACCAGTATCTTGTTTAGAATATTGTGAAAAAACTCAGCCCAGATGTTTTGGAAAGAGCTGAGTAGAAATTGGTTATCCTCATCAACTTAACTTTCCTCAGATGCCCCTTTGTAGCCTTGATTTCTCTCCCACTAGTGGAGGTGTAGTACTAAAAGCTTATATTATTTTCTTGTGCTTGAAAATCAGCCGTAGGAATCGATTGTCCCATCGCTATAAGGAACTCAAATTCCTAAATATCAGACGGTCAAATGCCTTGGGGGGGTTCTGGCCCTGAAAAATGTTATAGTGCAGGAGCTCTAGGTGGCACTTGCTGTTTGATTGTACATACCAGGCTCATGAAATATGGAGTGAGTTATGCGCATGTTGCAAGACCCCCGCAGATGGAAGAAGCAGCTGTCTTATTCCTGCCTTCAGACTGATATATGGGCAACAATGTGGGCCTATATCTCCTTTTCATTATCTGCCCATGCTGTCCTGTTGAATGAGTCAGCATGGATATTACGACCCTCTTTCATGATCACTCATCATCTATTATCAGTGCCCACCAATGTCATTCTCAAGGTCTATTCCTTCCCCAAAACTATACATGCAAAATGTTGCCAAAGTGAGCCCTACTTAACACTGCAACCATCATAGCCTTCCTCCTCATTCTGTCCTCTCCTCAATCAGGCAGTGATATGAGACCCTGCACTACACAAGGATACACAACTCTGTTAAAGAATATTCACTTTTCTCTTTGCAGTGAACCCAGAAGATGCCCAGAAGATGCGAGAAACAGGGCTACATCTCATGCGTCGGATGCTTGCTGTGCTGCAGATTTTTGCTTTGAGCCAATTTGGTTGTGCAGCAGGCCAAATCCCTCATCATTTATGGCAGAGGGACCAGTCTGACAGAGACTATTCACCTTTAGTGAACAAGCTAGAGATGGCTGTGGCCCATGTCAGGCAACTTGCTCAAAAGTACCAGTTGCGAGAGCCAGAGCATGTCATCAGCTATTCAGGTGTCCAGGATACTTCTTTGGGAGGACGTGATGAACTAACACTGGCTGTACGTAAAGAACTGACAACTGCTGTGCGGGATCTTCTGGCTCATGGTCTCTATGCCCCATCTCCTGGGATGAGCTTGGTTCTAGCTCCAATTGCCTGCTTGCTGCCTATACTGGGCTCCTCCCCTCAGCCTATGCATCCATGGGAACTCTTTGTGAAGTATTATAGTTCAAAGAACGGCCGTGCCTTTGTGGAATCACCAGCTCGCAAACTCTCCCAGTCTTTTGCCCTCCCAGTGATGGGTGGGGCACCTGCCACCCCAAAGCAGAGCCTGCTGTCAGCCATTCACATGGTATTGTCAGATCACGACCCATTCAAGCGTAGTGCAGACTCAGAACTGAAGGCATTGGTATGCCTAGCACTCAATGAGCAGCGTCTAGTCTCATGGTTCAACCTCATCTGTAAGTCAGGAACATTGATCCAAGTCCACTACCAGCCCTGGAGTTACATGGCCCAGACAGGCTTTGAGGGAGCCCTTAATCTCCTTAGCCGCCTTAGTAATCTACACTTCAGCCTTCCTGTGGACCTGGCTGTGCGGCAGCTGAAAAACATCAAGGATGCCTTTTGAGTGGCTGGGCAGATGGAGGCTGCTTCAGTCCTGGGGTTGGCCAGAGGTGGGGGGGACATTTGTTGCTCTGTCCAGGAGGCCATATTGGTGTGTTCCTAGAGGGGAAAATGCTGCTAGTTGGCTGTAGTCTCCTGTTGCAGAACTGCTGCTACTGGCTATTCCAGTTGCATGCATCAGGTTGGCTAGAGCTCCTGATTGTCAGGGTCTCTAAGGTACCTGTTGCATGAACAAATTTGACTGCAGAGCTAGAGAGCATTTCTCTTGCCAATAGACATTTTTGAGAGGATGTTAGGAAGCTGTTTTTGTCCTGCCATGGAATTTAAACATAGCTAATATTTTAGTTGCATCACAGTTTATGTGTTCTCTCCCTGAGGCATAGGGGACCGATGCCTAGGTTTGTAATTTCATTTTTAAATATACTGCCTGGCTTCTCACATTTGAAGAAGGGGCTTTCTATGTGCCAGTGGCCTTAAACTATTTGATACTGATGCTGCAGAACCAGTTACCTGCAGGGAGATGTGTTTGCTTTTTCCAATCAAGCTAATTTGTGCTGAAATAGAATCCATTGTATCCTTATGTGTCAATGTATTCCCAATATTTTCAGCTGGCTTGCTGATAAAGGGAATACATTGGTTAAGTAAATACCACAGTTTACTCAGATTCCAACCAAACTTGATGAAAACAGAAAATTCAGTGCATTCAGGAGTTGAGAAATTGTTTTGGGGATTAGGTGGGAAGGAAGAATGAGAGAGGATGATGCACTTGTTTGTAGAAGAACAGTTTAATTTGGGATCCTGATTACTTTGATTTGTCAGAGTGGGTTGGAGGTCTTGGCTTGATGTCAAGAATGAAAAAGCTGTTAAGCTTGAACATTTAAATAGCCCTTAAATCAGCTTCCTGCTTGAAAGAACAAGCAACTTGATGCTGGATGCCTCCTTGCTGGCACACAAAGTATCCTCCTCTGACTTGGTTTTGCACGACCAGCCCTAAGCTGCTGTTTTGGAAATTCATACTGCCAACACTGAACCTGAACTTATTGATTCTTCCATTAGATCTCTTAAAACAACAAGGCTTGGCTAGAATGTTCTTCTTTTGAGCTATTTTTCTCCAGTGGAGTAGAATAGTGATAAAAGATGTATCTCCAGGGGATCCATTCCAGATTGTGGCACTCTTGCCCCTTAGGTCAATAGTAATCTTTTAGTCTCCATATATACAGCACTTGTAGCTCTGTACAGTGTCTCTTAAGACTTCCTGTATGTGTGAGAATGAAGGCAAACTGCAGTTCTCAAAGCTGATTCTGACAATGTCATGGGGCTCGTTGGCCTTTCAGCTACATAAACTCTGCAGTTTGATTTTTGTTTTCTTTTTTGAAAAACTAGTTGTGATATATCTCTATATATGAATGGTCTGACTGAAACTCCTGTCCAGTGTAGGTGCTCTCTTCTCCCCTTTGGTAGTTTATCCATTGGTGCACTTTAGAAAACTCTGTCCTAAGCCCTTGGGTATCTTCAAGTTAAAAGTATCTGTGTATTTGTTTTGACACCAGTTCATTGCAATGGGAAAATGTATTGATGGGTAAATATGTCTTTTGCTGATAATAAATTCAGTCTGGTGTCTGTCTTAGTTTTTGTTTTTGTTTTTCTTCCATTTAATTTTAATTTGCTTTAATTTGAATTCCTGCACTGAACTGGGATTAGACTCAATGGCCTAATTGGTCCCTTCCCACTCTATGATTCTAACTGTTTTTCTAGGCTGCCACGGCTGCCACAGAATCTGCTCCTGGCCACATGTACATGTTTGGCTGAGGAAAAGTGAAGTATCTCTTTCAAATGATTTGCTCAATCTACACAGAGAAGCTACACAGTTCTGAGGGTGATAGATATCTTTCAGAAAGAATAAAATAAATGGATATGTCTTTCCAACAGAATGCGGAAAAATTATATGAATGTGTAGCAAACAAAAGTATTATAGTTGTGCCTATGGAGATTTTTGGCACGAAGCTGACAGTGTCCTTGCAGCAGGATCTGTCCATCCTGCTTTACTTGGTTCTCTAGTGACAGGGAAGAAATTGGCACAGGGAATGCAATATGTTGCACTACAGTGTATTTCCTTTGTAAAAAAAAATGCTGATCTTTAAGCACAGAAGAGAATCACCACCAAACTGACTGCTGGAGTTGTGAAAATGACTGTACTTACAAAACTGTCTAAAATTGTCAGTCAGGTGCAAAGATAAAAGAAAGGGGGCTTCAAGAAGGAATATGGATTCTTCATAAGAGACTACAGCACTTTGAAAGAGGCTTTGATATTTAATGCACCCTCTAGTCTAGAGCTGGGTTTGTGTACAGATATCAAATGCATTATTAAGAGTGACCTCAATTTTCTTCATTTTGTGGAGCACTATTTGTACTTGGCGGGGGTGGGTGGGATGTCCTTAGTAGGCCTGAAAGAAACCTAGGTTTCTAGAATTAAGAAATAAATTTAAAGGAAAATCTGATAGATAAGGGATAATTTAAATGACAGCCAATGAGGATCAGTGACAGAATTCCTAGTGATAGGGAGGGGAATGGAATGGAGTACAGTAGCCTGAATTCTGAACCAACAACTATTCTGTGATGCATACTAGCTTTTTTTTTTCAGTTAACTCTATTTATTGCAACAAGTTAGGGGACAGCAGCTGTTTTGCCTCCAAACAGGAAAGAACACAACATACACTCTAATAATTGACTCCTATTAGCATAAAACAAATTATACTGCTATTAGTAACTTGGCAGCTTTTTGTGATAGCCATCTGTTCCCTGCCATCTTCACCACTTGGAAGCCACAATGTATTTTTCCCAAGTGGTGGTAAGTAGCATTCATTATTTGCCTAACAAATACTCCAGCTTTTTCATAGAACATACAGTCAGCAAAATAATATTTGATTAAAACAAAGTTGATACACTGGCATTTGTCATCAAAATTATATAGGAGAAAGAGCCAGAAAACAGCTGTAATATATTATCTAAGAGTTTTCAGCTAGCTGGGAAGCACTTTGTTCATGTTCTTCTCAGCTATGAAATAGCAGTAGGTGTTTTAGAGGTCCTTAAGTTTTTGAAATGGGGAGGACGCAATATAAAATGTCAAAATGTTTGGTTAGGAATAAGCCCTATTAGTGCTCCTGCAGTAAATACTGTTTACAGTTAACCCTTCTAGTGCATATTCCTCCCAGCTCATCTATACAGTCTGCTGTGATCTGTGAATCCTGAGCAATAACTGACAGCAAGTATAGAAACATACCTTGCTGGTTTCAGCCTGCACAGACATAGGTATTAAAAAAACTCTCAAACAGCAGCATGATCAATTCTGCGTTACATAATTGTTACAAACAGTGAACAAATGAGACCAATGTGCTAATATAACTGAGTTGTACTAAATTTAAAAAATTAATATTCCCAATTCATCCTCACAAATTATCAATCATGCACTTGAAGCCGTTACTTAGAAAATCATTGATTTGTCACAGGCCAGAACTTTGGCAGTGACATAACCTCAAAAAGTTCAGAATGCTTGTCTAATGGGTTTTGTCCAGCTGCCCTTTTTATTATACTTGTATGTATTTTTCAAAAAAATGTACAGCTTCAAGTTTCAGTGCGTAACTCCATAATCTTGTAAGTCTTAACATTAACATTCAAGTCATAAATAACATTCTCTAGAACTATCAATTAACTTTGTATACAAATTTGCATAGCTTTTTATTCACAATTATATTATTCTATGATTAAATTGGATGCTCTGAGAAACAATATTCAAACAATTCTGAAATATAGTCACATTAGTCAACATGATTGTTGTTGTTCAGTCGTTAAGTCGTGTCCGACTCTTCGTGACCCCATGAACCATATCACGCCAGTCAACATGATACCAATACTATTAACCTCCCATTTCAAAAACAAGAAAGCAAAAATGAAAATGCTGTGTTGCATTTACCTTAAAAAAATTAATCCATAATAAACAATCTAGAACAGCAGTTTTCAACTGGAACAAAGGGCCACAGGTGAAAAACATGTAACAGGTGGCCATGGCATGTGCTGAGGGGGCCACAGAAAAGCAAACTGCATTATACTGCAAATACTTTTTTGCTGATGCCAAAAGATGCACCAGTTACTGTCCCATGTCCATATCCAGTAATGGGACTTGGACAGGAATGCACAGGAGAAAAACAAGGTTGGAAGGGGGCCACAGGCGAAAAAAGGTTATGAAATACTGGTCTAGAAGATTCTCAGAGAAGGGGGGGGCAATATTTTCAAATAAAGGAATTTTCTCTTGTCTATGTAAGAGGATTTATGGAAAAGATATATTCTTTAGCAATTTGAATAATTAAAAAAAAACAATTTAGGAAATGGATGTTAGGTTGCTGATCCACAAAGTTATCCTTCAGATAACCTGTGCATGAAATACAACAGAACCTTCAGCTGGTATTTTACACCAGTTGTGTAAAAGAAAATAATTTTGTGATATATTTTAAATTTCAGATAGCACAAAACTGTTGAAGCAAAATTTACAAATTGTAGTGGTTTGCACACTTCAATACATTTTTCAACATAGAAGGTATATACAACATTTAAATATCTTTCTTGAGTTTACTTATTCTTCCTAAATTTCTGAGTTCAAACCATTTCAGAATGGTGAGAAGAATGCCTTGCTTTGGTAGAAATTAGCAAAAGAATTACAGAGTTAGTTAACATAATCAGCACAGCTCAGCCTTCTCCAACTGATAGGCTATTATTTTCATCTACTATCCTCAGCACAGCCTAGCAAGTTTTTAAGCTGATTCAAGTAGCCCCAGTAGGGCTTTTTCTACGTAAAAAGTGTTTAGGAAACAATGAATCAATTGATCGTACTTCTCACATTGCACTAACTCTCCCTCTTAACTTAATACACAATTCAAAATGAAAGCGGGAAAAAGACGGGTTCCTGTCTTGCTTGAAGCTGGTTTGTATTCCCACGTTTTAAAAAAATCTACTAACAAAACAGAATCAATTGTCATCCTAGGTTCGACTGCTCTCTCCCAAATCAAAATTTGACCTTCCGTTTTTACATGCGTTTCGAACTACTACTTTCACACAAAGTATGAGTGAAAAAAACGGCAGAGGAATTGCTGGGTTTGCTAGCGCCATCTGTGGTAGGTGGACTAGGTAGTAAATATACTAAACTAAACACACAATTACAAAACTGCTATTAAATCCTGGATTTCTTAATTATTTTCTAAAGGTAAATCTCAATTTTTGAAAAGACGCGAGAAATTGCTTTTCAAAAACTCAGATACCGGAAATGTCAGGTGAATCTCTCAGAAACCTACCCTCTCTTTCGTTTAAGTTCCATTAGCGCATGCGCAGCAGAAGTTAGGTAGGGTGAAAGGTTGGCGGAAGTTACTTGACTTTCCTTTTCCGGCTGCGTTCCATCGGCGAATAGCTTCGGTAAGTTTAGCGTAGGGGCTGTGGAAAAAATCCATTGTAATCCTCTCAAACTGTTTGGAAAGTCAGGTTGGTGGGACAGTTAGAGAGTAGATATAATTTGTCTTTGATGGTTTGGGAGGTTTGGGAATAAGAAGATGCTGCAAGTAGCTCTGATAGTGGACTTCGTTTCTCTTGGTCGGGGCTTGCCTGTACGAGAGGGAAATATTTAAGAGCTGATGTTCTTCTTCCTCATCTTTCATGCTAAAGTGGTTACCGTCTAGAATAAGAAGTAAATGTTGCGGTGTCTGTTTTCAAGTAAAAATAAAGGAAAGATACTTCTGATGGGCAGGCGTTGTCCTTTATTACTATTTCCTTGGCTCTCGTTGGTAAGATTACGAAGATTAAGTTAGCCCTGTTGGTGACCAAACTTCCCCCCAACCATCATTGATCATTCCTCTTATTGCTAAGATAAAAAGATTGCTTTTAAATTCTGGGTTGTCCCATTCCCAGATGAAGCCATATTTATATGTGAATGAAACATTGTACGTATCTGTGTATAGCCAGGTGTAAATTAGTTGATTACTTGATGGCAAGGAAATGCTTGATTTTTCAGATAATGATGTGATACGTGTGGGATTGCCTTTTAAGTTTTTCTTCCTCTTCTGCTCAGAGATGGGCAAGTTTATGAAACCTGGGAAGGTGGTTCTTGTTCTGGCTGGACGTTATTCTGGACGCAAAGCTGTTATTGTTAAGGTGAGAAAGCTGGATCTCCTCAGCCAAGTATTTTAGTAAAGGCTTCATGAACTGAACTTTGGATGACTATATGAATATAACCATGCAGTCTTCTTGGCAGCAGTATGGAAGTGGTTTGCCACTGCCTTTTTCCAGGATATTTTTTTTAATTCTCTAGTTTACTCTACAGCCTTGAGATTTCCTAGTGGTTTCCCATCCAAGTATTCATCATGTCTAACCCTGATTTGCTTTTTCCAAGATCAATTAAGTTGCCAGTTTACTTGTTAGAAGGACTTAGTTGTGGTCTAAAGTAGTGGAATACATTTGGTATTACTAGATTTTATTTATTTCAAGTATAAATTAGCCACCATTTCAGAGCCACTTTTACAAAATATAGTTGCAGTCAAAGCCACTGTAGGACAGCAGACAGGTGCTATTATAAAACTACATAACCATACTAAAATATTACAGGCTATTAAAGAGTTGTATCAGGAACAGAAACAACAAAGATGGAAATTCAAGGGCTTTGAATACCACAACGGAGAATTCTATTTTAAAGTGATCTTAGAAACTGATGAAGAGCCAGCGACTGTCAATAATCTTATGTTGTGTCTAGTTGTGTATGACTTGATTCATACATTGCACTAAACATGATTTATTTAAATATTGCTTATTGAACAAGCTCCAGTTTTCTGGATTACACTACAATATTAAGCCATAAACTGTAGCTTGCAGATTTCACTGACTGGGTTCCTTTGACACACTAAGTTAAAGCAACAAATAAACATGATGGGCCTATTGAAAATTGTTGAATTGATGTCTAATTGATTTCAAGGAATCTGTATAATAAAGTGTAAAAAACTGGGTGCAAAGTTCATTTTTGCCACTTACGATTTTCTATTGACAATTGCAGTGATATATATGGGCACATTTTATGATAACATGAATTCTTAAACCCACTGCTAAAAGTGAGCTTAGAATGTAAATTCTGAACTAAGAAAAGCAAGGACAGACTTGCACAGTAATTACACAATTATCAACTGAAAAAGTACAGAATGCCTTTTTTGAAGAATGACTGGGTAAATCTTAAATAGGAGATTTCCTGTTCAGGAAAACATCCCCCCCCCCCCCCGGGTAAAGTTGCAGTTGAATACCCATCAGTATCATTGTTTAAACAATGTTTAAACACAACATTGTTGTGATAGATGCTGCTCATGGTGGATGGCTTATCTTGCGAATGGGTTTCTATTACAGAACATTGATGATGGCACTTCAGACCGCCCATACAGCCATGCTTTGGTAGCCGGTATTGATCGTTACCCACGCAAAGTAACTGCCAGTATGGGCAAGAAGAAGATTGCTAAAAGGTCCAAAATCAAGTCGTTTGTTAAAGTTTACAATTACAACCACTTGATGCCAACCAGGTGAGTTGGAAAGAAAAGAAAGTATGGAGAAATATTATGTGGGAGAAAAAGAAAGTTTGGAGGGCTATATTTGCTCTTTCAATCAAGAGCAATAATTGTTTCGGACTCCTTTCTCCTGTGCTTTTGATCACAGCTTTGGAGATCAAAGAAAAGCCAGGCAGGAGGACAAAAGTGCTTCTGGGTTTGTAACTTCACTGCCTCTTGTATTTTGCTCAGATACTCCGTTGATATTCCCCTGGACAAAACCATTGTCAACAAGGATGTATTTAGGGATCCTGCCCTGAAACGTAAAGCACGGCGAGAGGCCAAAGTGAAATTTGAAGAAAGGTGAATCTTGGAATATGTTATGTTTCCAATTGAATGCAAGCTGCAGACATTCATTCTTCATGCAGCAAAAATATATGTAAATGTGGATAGGTGGATGCAAAATAATTCCATCTAAACTATAACTGAGTTTACTTTTTTCTCTTTTGTCCCTCACCACCCTTTTATAACATGTTGCTTGATGAAGAAACCTATAGGTTTCAAAGGCTTGGATAAAACTTTGAGTAGCCTAATAAAGGCAATGCTTTAAGAAGGAATTTAGACCTGTTCTGATGGTTGGCTTGGCTTATTTTACAACTTCTGTGATTCTGACAGTGTCTTTTGCTTTATCTCAATCTTTCATACTGGTTCCCTCTGAATGTGTTTGGGCTACAATTCCTAAAATTCTCAACCACCATATTTAATGTGATATTCATTCCCTAGCTTGTTTTGTGCACAAAGTGATTCCTTTGGCTGATGCTCACCCATAGAGATTTGCAGAACCATTAACAAAATGTTTCTTTCTTTCAGATACAAGACAGGCAAAAACAAGTGGTTTTTCCAGAAGCTCAGATTCTGATTTGCTTTTAGCTGCACCAATAAATGTTTTTGAAAAGCCCATTTCTCCATGTTTGTATCGCATATTTCCTCATCCATAGATTAGCTAGAAACAGTAATGCTACCAGAACTAGCCTGCAGAAATCCAGTTGACCCTAGAAGGCAGCAGAGTTTTCTTTAGTGCTTTACTGCCATCTGCTGGTTGTCTGGATTTTTATCCAGATCTGGGAGTATTAGACCAGTGACAGTGAACCTTTTGGGCTCAGCGTGTCAAAAATCTGGAAAATGCCTAACTTGACTACTGGTGTATCACAACACCTCTCCCAAACAAAAAAGAAACAATTCTTTACATATTCATTTATTTAAAAAAATACAGTCCAATCATGTGTGGTGCTATGTATTATATAAAGAAACATCAAATAATTACAAAAATGAAATACAAGTAAAACAAATTAAATTTCTTTGATACTCAAACGGAGAATAGTCAGGTATTGGTGAACACAGGTGTGTCACCCAAAATGTGTGTCACCTTTGACATGTCATAGGTTCGCCATCACTGTATTAGACAGTAAGGATAGTGAAATAATTGTTGTGAAATACTTGTCAAGTAAAGCAGCAGAGGAATACATGAAAAATGTTTGATTGTGTCATCTGTTGGGACCAATTTAAATCAAGATCTGTCTTCTAATTGTGATGAAGTGAATTCTGAAGACCTGCAAACTGATTGCCAGGCTCAGTAGACGAAAAATAAATTTCCAGAATAGAACAGGTTATCCTATATATGACATAATGGAAACAGGAATACAGTAATAGGAAATGATAATTGCATGGGATTATTACTACACTTAAAATCTGCTCTTCCTCTGGAAGTTTATCTCCTTGGCTTCCAGTATTATTCATTTTGTTTAGTACAAATATATTGTTGGGTGGAATAAAAGATACTAAAAGGGAGCAAAAATTTGACCAGTGTTTGAATAGCACCCTGAGTAAGGGCTGAACGCCTTATTTTTGTGTAAAGGCTTAATGTAAGCAACTTGATAACTGGAAGAGTGAATAGTGTCTGTTTCAAAGCCATCTCTAATTTCATGTTAAGGGGGGGGGAACCTTGCCCTGTGCACGTGATTTAATTAATTAAATAAATTTGTATGCCGCCCATCTCCCCCAGCGGGTGACTCTGGGCGGCTCACAAAGTAAAACCAACAAACAGTTAAAAATAAACACCCCCATTAATTAATTCAAATTAACTAATTCTAATTAATTAATTAAAAAGTCAAAACACAGGCAATAATGGTCTTAAGCTCCGATTCCTGTCACCCTGGAATTACAGTCAGTGGATAACTTGGGGATAAGCTACACGTTGCCTCTGCGCCTTAAGTACAGGGTAAGAAGAAAGGACTTTAGACAGAGCCCGCTACCCAATCAAATCGAGCTTCAGCATCCGTTTCCTGAAACTTGTGATACGACTCGGATGTCGGGGGAAAAACGGGGAAGGCGCGATCATGCAGAATGTCCGTTCAGCCCAAACTGGGTAGATCTTCGGCTCCTTCCGAAGCAGCATTTGACTTAGACCGTTCCGAGTACAGCCTCGCGCGGCTGAGGAGCGGAGGCAGCTTTCGGCACGTTCCGATAAAACCTTCCGCCTCCTCTCCCGACCGGCGGGGCGCCTTCCCTGGAGGGCGGGGCTGACGGGAGAGCCGCAGGGGCTGGAAATCGAAAGCGGAACCGAACTCCGGGAACGAAGCGGCGCCCCGAGTCTTGGAGGTAAGGGTTTGCGGCGGGGGCCTCGTCTTCAGAGTCTCGAAGATCTACAAAAATCACGCTTTTCTTTTAATGGAGAAATGCGCCCCGTGACCGTAGCAATATGGTGTGTTAACCTCTCCTCCCGCCACGCCCCCCCCCAAAGTGGGGCGCTCCTGTTCTTAGGTCAGAAGAGATTGGGAAAGAAAGATGCCTCAAGCAGCTCCATGCTCACATGCCCCCAGCGCAGGCTTGATTCTGAGGTGATGGGCAGGATACCACGCTCTTGAGGCCCTGAAACTCTTCGGCTTTCTTATTTGCAAATAAATAAATAAATCCGAGTTGGTTCACAGTTGGATTGGGGCGTCCTCTCTTTCTCTCTGTCTCCCAAAGGAAGGATAAGGTGGGAGACTGTTCCAGGGCAGAACGGGCGGAAGCCCAGAATTTGTTCCTGGGTCCTGAGCTTGCTAATCTGAATTTAAAAAAAAAATGCCGATTTTTAGCTACCCGGCATGGCTGGGATTATTGGAGTTCCCCAAAATTACGTTCCTGTAACACGAATATGAAATACGCTTGCTTGATTTTAGCTTAGCCTATTACATGAATCCAGTCAGAGATTTGTAATGCATGGCCATTGAGTTACTGGGATGTACAAGCCCAGTCAGCTGTGGTTTAGTCAACAGTTTGTTATTAAACTATAGTTAGCATGATGTCTGAACTCAGACATACTGTAGTATGGGTAGCACCTATTGAAACTGAAGATGGGGAAAAGGAAGGAGGGATACTGATAACCAGGAAGACTTCCAGTGGTTAAAAAGTGGAGATTTTAGTTCATAAACTCTCTGTATTCCTTATGGACACTTGAAGCAGATTAAATTGTGCAAAAGTTGTACACAGCTGCAGAATGAGTTGGGATTTCCCCCCATGAAATGTACTGTAAATGCAATCCTTCCATTTTTTCTTCCAGGAGTATCAGCACAATGGATTCAGAAGCGGTAAGCACTAGTAGGAAACTGACAGAAAAAGATTAACTCTCTTTACCAGAAGTAAAAGGCCATTCTGGAACATGGGTTCCTCCAGATGTTGTGGACTACAATTACCAGTCACCCTAGCTAGCGTAGCCAGTCAATGATAATGGGAATTGTAGGTCAATTGTAGACAGTCTTCAATGGTAATTAGAAAATATTGTTATTCTGGCTATGGTCTGTTAAAGCTTATGTAGTGGTGCAGTCACATGGTCCCCCAGGACTTCAGTCCCTTTCTAAGAATTCCTAGCATGGTACTTGTCTTTAGTTTTCACTGGGACTGCAATATTTTTTTCTGTGGGTATCACAAGCAGTTCAAACTCCTTTACTTTACAGTAAGGAAATGAAGATATTATCTGCCCCTTTCACCCAGTTTGGAGAAATTGTTGAGCTCTTCATAGTTGTCTTCAGTTTTTTTCTTGGTATGGTGTCAACTGCAAATTTGGCCACTTCACAGCTCATATCTGGCATCAGATAATTTGTGAACAAATTAAATAGGACATCTTGGGAATGCACTAAGCAGAACATCCTTACTTCACTTCATTGGGGAAAAGGCCATTTTACAGATGTATTAGAAGTTTTTTCCTCTTGCCCTACAACTGCTAAATCTGTTCAGAAATCTTTGGTGAAGTACTTTTAGAAGAATGTAACAACTGTATTTGTATCTCATGCTAAACTGTACTTTAAAGTAGTATGAATACATCAGAATAAGGGGCAGCCTCACATACCCTGATGTCTCTCCTTCTGCATCTCTGAGAGAGTATCTCAGATGCTTCCATTTTATTTAATTGATGTTTGTCTTTTTTTTTTTTAATCCATGAACTGGATTTGTTGAAATAAGTTAGGGTGAGCCTATACTAGACTTCCCCTATTATTCTCACAAAAAGTTTCAGGAGTAAAAATATGTATGGTCAGTTCCTCCTTTTTCAGGAAGAGGGCAGACTTTCTTTGCCTTAAAATAGTGATTCACACATGGTGGTTTTAGCAGTAGTCTGTGGTACCAATGCCACATATATATATGGCGCATATATATAATAAAGTGAAAACCTTGGAAGATCTCATTCATGTTATGGACCTTGGCTTACATGGGAGTCTGCAAAAGATAGTAAATTATAATGTGTTTGGGAACCACTGTCGTAAAAGCAATCACTGGTCATGCTGGAAGAAAACAATTCTTTCTTTGTTTGTTTGTTTCCTTTATGACCATCAGAGGTAGAAAGGACTTTCTCTATAATTCATTCATAGAGAGACTGATTTATGGAATGTTTATACTTTATGTTATTATAAATGGATGTTTTCAAGGTATCAGCGATTGTGTTCCCCTCTGCCCCTTTACATTTTCTTAAGTTATGCTTCCCCATCAGGGGTAATGTTCCCTTCTCCTCAGCTCCCTTGCCCATTCCTTTGTGGTCACCTCCATATTTCCTTTGTGGGAGAAAGGCTACGAGCCTCCTTTTGTTCTGCAGGAGTCCTTCATCCATCTGCCCAGTGACAACTTTGCTGCGAGTGGACCTCCGAAGATGACAACGGACCAAATCTTGGGAGAGATTAAGAGGTGCCAGGTATTCCACTTAGAGAAGAGGGGTGTCTTTAGTAGTTCAAATGAGATATGCTGGTGTTTAGTCATTCCTTGGAAACCCTCCTCTCCACTCCTACTTATAAGTGACTGAGTTTGAGTGCTTGGTAACAACTGAGGTTCACTGGACATTCCCTGAGGTACTTTAATGTCCCATCATTGATTCCTGCTGTTCTTGATAGATTCTATTTAGCTCTCTATTTAAATTAACTTTGTCACAGTTAAAGCTTGAGCAAAAATTTCTGATCCGCCTGTGGTTGCCTCTTTATCTTCAGGATGTGTTGAAAGCTATTGAAGTAGATTGCTTATCCTTGGAGACAAGCAGAAAGGCAACTGAACAGGACTTGGCCAAATTCCAAGAAGAATATGAGCTTCTCAGTCGAAATCTCCTTAAAGCTGAAAATGAGGCCAAGGCCCAGGAAGCTTCCTTGCAGGTCTGACAATTTTAAGTCCAGAATTACGTATAATCTTCCTGTAAGGATGTGTCAGGTTTACACCGTAGTAGTTTACAACTACAAAGCTAGTATTTTGATTGCTGACGGTTCTGACAAGATGCCTTTAATGGAACAATACATTGACTGCATCATCATGTTACTCCTGATTGCCTACAGAAAGTGAAGATGAGGTCCAGGATATAGTTCTGGTGTGCCACATTTTAAAACTAGACTATGTGTATTCTTCTTTTAAAACAAACATTTTTGGCAATGCTTAAAAAAAGTGGGATATTGTAATTTATATGCATTATGTTGTTTCAGTTAAGCCATACATTTGTTGCTTACTTTGCATAATTTCTTTTGTTCTTGCAAGCGACTAGGTGAATAAGTTAGAGGTAGAGGCTTCTAAGGCCCTGATCTTCTCTTCTGTAGAATTTTTCTTAAGCACTTTGGCCCAAATTAGAATATTTCCCCAGTTATTGCCAAAGCACATTGCAAGCTTTTGCTTGCAGCCACTTGGGCAAAATCCAGTAAGATGAACTGTCCATGCCATGCCAGTTCTGGCAGCTGGACACTCCAGGTGGAATATATTAGAAGCCATAATCTCTGGTGTAGAAATGAGACCCTGCAATTCTGTAGCAAGGAGGATGTGTCAGGACCACTCTTGGTAGTCTTCTGTTTAAGGGCAGAAAAGCTTGATCAACTTCACATTCCAAATAACTGACTGTGTCAGCATAATACATTTGCCTGTGTTTAATCCTAGCTTACTCAACCCAGTTTTTGGAATTCAAAGGACCCAGTAAGCCTTAAACAAAGGACACAATTAAATTTACAAAACACACTTAGCTAAAGTGTGGTTGGTTTAATTTGTAATTCAGAGTATGAAGCAAACACAGCCATGGTTTCCCATACCCTGTAATCTCCAGAATTTCAGCATCTCTTTCAGAATTCTTCCTGCCAGATTCCCTAAACTCAGGCCTCTTGTCACAAGCTGAAACCCTGGGGAGGCCCAGCTCTGGTGCCCTATCTGTTCAGAAGTTGATAGCCTGTAGTTTGTTTTCCCAGAGATGGTTTCTGGGTCAGTAACACATCTTTGGACTGCCATCCAGTGGCAAAGTAGTCCCACTTTTTCCTCAATTGGTGACCTGCCTTCTTCCCCTGCAGACAATGATTCAGTTGGGAAAAGAGGAGTCCGACGAGTTGCTGCAAGAAAAACAGGCACTGGAAAATGAATTGAAACATCTGGAGTGGCTCCATACAGCCCAGGAAGAGTTTCTCAAGGTATCGGGACAAATGAGTTTCCAGATTTTTAAAAATATGGCTGTGGAAAGCCATATTATTTTATTTAAACCCCCATAGGCAAGCTTTGTCCCAGAGCTATACAAATTATTCAAAACCTCAGCCAGAATTCATCTTCAGATTTTTCTGTTTGGAGGAATTCTCCATGCTGCTTGTTTTTCTAAAGCAAGAGCTACTGGGGCTTGAACGTATCTGTCAGTCACATTTTCTGCCCTATAAACCAACCCAGGAGGTAAAAGCATTGTACAGGTACTTTTGAGTCTTCCCATAATACTTCACATCTTGACTTTGAATATGAGAGGGCTGAGTCCCAATTAATGTACTAAAGCTTGAGGAACAAGCAAGCCTGTTGCAAAGGGGAGGGAGTCTCAAGATTCTCTGTTCAATGTATACAATTTTGCATTGCCCAGATGCCAGTTACTCTTCCTGACAGAGAAATGGTGTTTAAAGGTCATGTGGAAGAGGGAAAGATGGAGAACTTGCCAGAGATGCTGACTGTCTTGCCCCAGATCCGATGCCCTGTACTTGGGGGATCGGCTCTCATCACTTTTGAGGATCCTGAAGGTAGGAACAACACTTCAGAATTGAAATTCTGGTTCTTTTTAGCATCCCCATCATGGCCATTAGTTGCAAATCATCGTGAAAGTAAAGGATAGGAACTTGTTTGGAGGGGAAAAAATCAAACTACTGTAAGGGTAATGTGATTTAAATTGATTTCAAATCAGTTAAGTTATTGGTTCGGTCTTACCTTGCCATGGGCTCTTTATTTAGTCTTAGGTTTCCTTCAGCTAGCCCACGCCTTTAAAATTGAAGAAAGAATTAAGCAGAAGAAATGGAGGAGAAGAGAAGCATCATGTGGATTTTAATAGTGTCAGCTCTCTTAATCTGATCGGTATCATTTCAAATCTACCTTGGTGACATTCCTCTATGCCAAAACAACAAAATAATAATAATTAAGAAATCCCTTCCTACTTATAGAAAGGAAGCATTGTAGACTTTCATTCAAACAATTTATTTTTTATTCAGAAGGAATGTTCTTATCTAAAATACAGACACAATCTGCAGATTTCAGCAAGGACTAGGCCTGCGTGTGGATAGAGATTTCAGAGGGATATTTTGCATCAGGGCAGGAAGCCCTTTACCCAGGTACCATCACTTGGTGTTGTATAGAGATCCAGGTGTTTTCCAAAGATGAAAAAAAGAACCCACAAAGGAAAATGCATTTAAAGAACAAGTTCCAACCTTATGAGCCCTCCCTTTTGTACTTCTTGTACTACCATTTTGTACTTTTTTAGAAACTGCAAATTTTCTTCAGTCCATCATGTATTGAATCCATTGATAAAGAACCCCAAATCCTGCGTATATCTATTCAAGCAATTAGATGGTCCAAAAATCCTGTCTTCTCAAAGAATGGGGAAACTAGTTAGGTGTTGTTGAACTGACCAAACAACTGCAAGATGGAACAGACTGGTTTGGTTTGAATGTGCTCTTTCCTGGCTTCCCCCCATCAGTTGCCAGCAGGGTCATCAAAGTAGGACAGCATCGCATTCAGCTAGACGAGTGGAGCTATGCGCATGTGAAGGCTGAACCTGTGATGTTGATGCTGCCCTCATTCTTAGAGGTGAGTTCTACAGCCTTTGATTGGGGGCTTCCCATGGGGATCAATGGCGGCTTAGGCATCTTCGAAATAATGGAGATGGCATCACAGCCGGATGAGTGGCTGGCAGAAAGCGCTGGCTGCCCAACTTGCTCAGGATTAAGGAGGAAGTGAGAAATCAACCCACTTGGTCTCCGGATGGCCATTCCTTGAAAGCTAATCACGGAAACGGAAGCTTCTGCGAATGGCTTTCAAGTCAAGCGGGGGATCCATCTTCATTCATAGCTGTGGTGCAGCCTTTATATGGACACTAGAGCCACCCGAACCCATTTCTAAAGCTCTTTGGATTATAATTATTTTTTAACTTAAGAGAGACCTTCCTTTGCAACAGATAAGAAATTCTCTTGGGGTTTATCCTTATTTTTGGGACTATATTTTTAAAAGAAGAAATAGAGCTTTAATTTGAATCTGATTAATTTGCAAAAAGCTGGATGAAAATTGGAATTTAAAAGAAAAGTTATTTACAGTGAAAAGGGAAGATTTATTTGTTAAAAGTATTCTTCTCCAAAACTCCATTTGCTGTAACAAGACTTGATTTTTTCCATGGGAGTTTTTTGTTTTGCTGGACTACGCTTGTTAATTGGCTGGGTTTCTAAAACAGAAGAAGACTGTAACTTGATCCCTGTGTTTCCTCTGATGTGTGCCTGCAATTCCATCTTGAAAGACACCAGAGGCGTGAACTGTCTGTTTACTTTCTCTTGTATTTACTATATCCAGCTACCCATTTTACTTGTGTAAAGGGGGGAAAAATGAAAAGAATATGGCTACGAGGAAGGCAGTGAGAGAAATGAAAGGAATAAGAAGGGGCTCTGTGGAGCAACCATTAGAAGAAAAGATGGTCGCTTTAACTTTACTTAAACCAATGTTTGATGAATTAGGGGCTACATTTGTGATTAGAAAATACCCCAATTGGTTATTTTTTATTGTTTTAGTCCTTTAATAGATGGCTTGAAGAGGGAATATTGGCAGGTACAGCTAATCGCATGGTGAGCTGTAGGAGTTTGTGGGGGGAAAAGGCTACCAGGTCCAAATTACTTGGCACTTTAAAATAAGACAAAAACATTCCCCTTGCATTTTGGAAATGCAAAGTTGCATACTTTCCCTTATCCCTTGCATAACTCATTTTGAATTTTAACTTTTGATAACATGTTTTCCATAAATTAGTTGTGGAGGAGGCCAAGGCATTGACTGTTAAAGCATCATTCTGAAGAACAGAAAAATTATCATCATGCTTCATGTTCTCCTCTACGCACTTACATTTTTACTTTTATTTTTGCTTTCTTCAGCTCCAAAAAATCCCTAATATTAATGCCAACACAATATAATAATAGTGCTATACTATTGTATACAATTCTACCTTCTCAAGGCTTTTTTCCTTCTGGCCCTGGCAGATCTCCCTGAAACAGAGTCCCCGGCAAGTGATGTTATCTGGATTGCCTGCCCTGTCTCTGCCCAAGGATCAGCTCTATGACAAGCTAGCGCTGTTCTTCAGCAAACGGAAGAACAAAGGGGGTGAGGTGGAACGTCTGGAACAGCTGAAGAACTCGGATAACATAGTGTTGACTTTTCTGGATGATGGAGGTAGGGGAAAATGTGAGAAAAGGCAGAGTGTGCCTCGTGTATTGGGGGGGAGTAGCATTCCTTCCGCAAGTTTAGAGGCTCCTTGTTATATAGCCTTCTGGATTTACTAGTGGTTCCATATTATTCCTGCACTACTTCTGTTGAACCACACAAGGACAGGTTGAGAATTGTAAGAGTGGACATCCACTCTTGGTCTGAGCATGGAAGCTGCAACCTTTCTAACTTCTGAACCTTGGGTCACCAATAGATTCCCTCTGCATATTTATCATAACCCTTTTTTAAACAACCACTGGTACTGTAGCCACTCCATTATCCTATAGCAATTACATAGTCCTCATTTAGCGACCACAATTGGGACTGGCAACTTGGTTGTTAAGTGAAGCGGTTGCTAAGTGAAACTGCAACTGCTTATGATCTTACTTCAACTTTCCTTTGCTTTACAGACCTGTGAAGGATTAGTTGTAAAGTTACCTTTTCATCACCATCATAACTTCGAATGGTCACTAAACAAGGCAGTCACTAAACAAGAACTACCTGTAGTTCTGCAGTGTTTTGCTGTTTTTAGCATGAAAATGGCTTCCTTTTCCCCACTTTAAACCTGCTTCCTCACATTTTCAGCAAGTACTTCTAAGTCCTTGTATTTTTTTTTCAAATAATTTTTATTAAGGATTATATTAAATAAGTAAAACTAATACAACAACCTAATACAGCAATACATTTGAAATATATGTATATACATATACAATTTAAAAACTGCAGAAAAAAATCAAGACAAAAGAAAGAAACAAATAGAAGAAACTTCCCTCATCATCCCCAGCAAGTATAGTCAACGTTAATAACTTATCACTGTCTCTTAAAATGCAACCAAATACTTCTTCATTCCATACCTCACCCCATTTTCTATAAGGCCATTTCTAAATCTTCAACTCATTTTATTAATCAGCAAAAATCCAGTTAAGTCCTTGTATTTTGTGGATTAACTTTTCCCTTGCTCACTATACTTCATCATTTTGTAAATTTCTTATTCAGTGTTTCTTAACAGCTTTAAAAGTCTATTTGGTCAATCTTTTTCTTCACAAGAAAGGTGAATTGGAACATTTCTAATGTTATATATATATATATATTTAGAACATTACAATGTTTAGTAATTCTTGAAACTTTTTAGTTTCAGCATTTTTGTTTGAACAAAACAAGAGTTTGATTTTTTTAAAAGCATGTTGTTCCATTTTTCCTTCTGCTTCACTTCTCTGTGCAAGCAGATTTATTTTCCTTCTAATTGGAAAGAGGTGGGCACAAAACTGAAATAAGCACAGCAACATTGTGCTTTGTTGACTGTAGAACTTGCTTTGTCTTATGCAAGTACACATATGTGGGGGGACAGGTCTTGGTTATAGATTTCAAGCAGAGTCTTTTTCCTCCCTTCCAGTGGCTCAACGGATTGTCGAAAAAGGTCTGTTCCAGGTGACTCTTGGAAAGGAGACCCATCAGGTCAAGGCTTCACATTACTTAGGTGGGGAAATTACAGATTTGCAGGTGAGGGGAAAAGATTGACAGAAACACACTTCATTCTCCTCTCCTAAAGCAAACTGTGCCCCCCATCCAAGGGCTACAGTTGTGGGGAGCTGTTTTCCGAAAGTAGTGGGTGGGGCTAGAAGGAAAACTAAATTTTGCTTCATTTATATTTAACTTTAATTCAAATTATGTATAGTTGACCTGATTACTTTCCAGTCATATATTTAATCATTTTTCTCTCTCACAGTAAAAGTTAAAAGTTGGTAACAATTTTGAAGATTTCTGGGGGCCACATCAAGGCTTTGGGGCATGGGTGTCTCTGGGGTCAAAAGGATCAAAAGCTGCAAGGAGGCAGGTGCAGCTTTACAATCGAAACTCTGCCCTTTTGTATGTACAGTTCTTAGCACAGAGACAGACACTGCTCTTTGGGAAGCTCTGCCCTAAGTGGTAGCCCATTCCCGGCCCTAATCAGAGAGAAATCTTTCTCAGCTCCCAAATTCTGGTACGTTATAGCAGCAATAATTCCATAGGAAAATGGTATATAAATGGGAAGAAGAAAAGGTTTTCTTTAGCTCAACAAAGCTCTTTTCTCACATTTTCAACAGTTGAGCAAGAGTGTGATTCCATAAGACCCATACATTTAATTCTGTAATGCGAATGTGATAGGTACCTTTCCATCTTGGTGCCAGTTGAAGAATTTACAAGACATTCTGTGGTCCATTGGAATTAGAAAGGGCCTCTAATGTATATGAATTGGACATTCAGCCTTCTCATATCAAGAACCCCAACTTAAAGCAGAGGACGCTGCCTACCTAAAATCAGTTGGCAGGACTATAAACAGAGATCTCTTGAATCTTTTATTTTAAGAGCTACTGTTCTTGCCTTTACAGTTATCTTCATTTGTGGCATTTGTTCACCAGCCTCCATTGTCCTTTCTCTCCATCCCAGCTCCGTCCTTCGGTCTGCCCTCGTACTGTCCTGCTGATGGAGATTCCAGATGTCTTAGAGAGGGAGCTGATGGGTGAAGCTCTAGAGATCCATTTCCAGAAGCCGAGCAAGGGTGGGGGAGAGGTCGAAGCTGCTGTGTACATTCCAGCTGGACATTGTGCAGTAGCTGTTTTTGAGGAGGAGAACTGACTGATTCTGCATGCCAAAGCTGGAGGAGATGATATCTCAGTTACGATACAGCTGAAAAGAAGCACATGGAACATGCTAATGTTCCAGGGAAGAGGAGAAGAAGCCTTTGATTACTTGAACTAGGGCTTAGGGAAAGGAGATAGAAACTGATTAGCAGGTATTGCTGGGCAAGGTGGGGGATAGATCCATTTTTGTAGTTTAGATGATAAACTGAGAGGTCTTCTGCCACAATGATATCTATCTTTTACATCTGAACTACACATTATTTGATCTGTGTTGCTGTTTGTTCCTCCAGTAATTTATGGTATGGCGTTGATGTGGCTGTAGCTGCCTAAATTGTAATTTCCTGCAGAACATGTTCAACAAGAAAAATGTTCAGAAAATAAAAAGAATGGCATGACGTTCACAAAGAATTCATGTAATCTTTATGCAAAGAGAGCAAGGCTCTAAGTGAAATAATTCAGTGACTCATTGGTTGATTCAATAATTGGAAATTTTGATTGCAGCAAGGGGGGAATTGCTTGAAGCTTTAGGATATCCTAAAATATATGACCTAAAGAACATACAAGAAGGATTCATAATACTAAAAATGTCCTTTGCAAACAGACATGTTTGTATGTGTGATTAAGAATCAAGGTGTTGCAATGGCCCAGTCAAACTCCAGACCTCAACCCGATTGAAATGCTGTGGCGGGATCAAGAGAGCTGTGCATAAACAAATGCCCACAAACCTCAATGAACTGAAGCAATGTTGCAAAGAAGAGTGGGCCAAAATTCTTCCACAACTATGTGAGAGACTGATAAAACGATTACTTCAAGTTATTGCTGCTAAAGGTGGTTCTACAAGCTACTGAATTATAAGGTGTTCTTAGTTTTTCACACATGGCTTCTCCATTTTGGCTTTCTTTTTGTAAAATAAACGATGACATGGTGTAAGATGTCATGTGTTGTTCATCTGAGGTTGTATTTACCTACTTTTGAAAACTGCTAAGGACCAGATGATTTTTATTATGTCCTGATATGTAAAACCATAGAACTCAGAGGGTGTACTTTCTTTTTCACACAACTACACACACACACACACACACACACATATTTATATACACACATATATGTATGAAACCAGTACCTGACCCAAAAGTATCTGCTAAGTTGCATGGCCAAGGAGGAATATAACATTGGCTCTTTGTAATTCAACACCATAAACACTGCGTATTGAAGTTGCTCTGGATGAAGATGAATCTGGGCAAGAGTGTCTGCAGATGTGGTCAAAAAGTCAAGATGGCAGCCACAATGGTGCAATCAAAGCTCTACCCCTTTTTACATGTGTTGTATATATTGCATATGTGACATACATAAAAGACAGGCAGGGCTTTGATTTTTCTCGACTTTTTTCACCACATCGTGAATCTGGGTGCACAGAAATTCTAGATGTCTGATATTTACATAACTATTCTTTAGGAAAAAAGCTTGATGAGGCTAAAGTACACGGTAGGAAATGCGGTTAGCTTTCCCGTTATCCCTCTTTGCATCTGCCGAATCCTGACATAAGGCTTCAGCAAATACAAATGGGGAAGGCACTGGGCAAAGGGGTATCGTGCGGAAACCCAGTGCAGGAGGAGAGGTCTACCTATTTTTTTGTTCCTTTCCCAAGTTGATTTGATGATCCCTTAGTAAAACGATAAAAAATACGTAACATCTCGGACACAGCCTTAAGTGAGCACAGGCAAAATACATTTTAAACATGAATACATATAAAAGAAGGACCAAAAACAGTATGAACCTTTGGTTCATTTTAAGATTAAATACCGCTTCCGGGTTACACGGGAAAGCTATCTCGCCTAGCGTTGTTTGGACGATTACAGCTGGGAAAGGTACCAGCAGGCGAATAGTGTCCCTTCTGCAGAAACTGCTGCTGGGATAAACAACTTCGACACGGGTTAATACTCCCGATTGCTGAAAATCAGTGATGGAGCGGTGCTCGGCGTTCTCATCGGGCGGCGACACAGTAGTAATACCCTCCAGCGTCGCATCGAGCTGAAATAATTGACGAGGCTGCAGTTCCGTGGCTCCCAGGCACGTGTGCCGCGTTTCGTGCAAATACAAATATTGCGCGCGTGCAGTTTGTGGTTCGGCAAGCAGCGTATCTGCTTAACTCGACCGCTTCTTTCCGGCCTCTCCTTGGACAAAGAAGGCAGTTCTCACCCAGGCTGGGCTTTCGCTTTCGTTTCGTCTTTACAGTTGTTCCTGCCAAGCTCGGTATCCACGTACGTAAGTGTACCGCGGTGCACGGATTTCTTTTTCCTCCCAAAGTGACTTGTCTCCCCCCGTTTCTTTGAACCCCGTGTTGCATCTCACATCGTGTGTCCGGCGTTATCCCCATGGTCAGCGCCCTTCGTCCGTGGATTTCATTTCATTCTCCGCTCGCTGCTACTTCCTGCACCCCAGCGAAGAGGACGGTGCCGGGCGAAGCCACGCGTTTGATTCTGGCAAATAGAAGTTTTTCTGCCGTTTGGATGAATGCCTTTCCTGCCATCCCCACCAGCCCACGAGAAGCCCAATGCAGAGGGAGTGACATTTGCAAACTAATAAGGCAGTGTTTCTCAACCTTGGCAATTTTAAGATGTATGGACTTCAACTCCCAGAATTCCCCAGTTAGGGAATTCTGGAAATTGAAGTCCACACATCTTAAAGTTGCCAAGGTTGAGAGACAGTGCAATAAGGCATGTTTCTCTAACTTTGTGCTCTGCAGATAGCCTGGGTGTACAACTTCCTGACTGCTCAGCCAGCACAGCCAAATTCTAGGAATGCAGTCCCAACACTTTTCAGCAGGCATCAGGTCAAGAAAAATAGTAAGTGATATCTGAGAAACTTTCCCCATCTCTGCACTGCAATAGATATTTAGGAAGGACAGTTTTTGTGGGATATTACTTGAAGACACTGCAACTTCTTAACTGTTAGGGGACACTATGTAGCTTGTATTCCTACACCCAAATCTTCAACCTTACCTTATTTCTCCAGTATGGTGCTCTACAGATATACTGGACTGTAAGTCTCATTGTTCCCAACCACCCTTCTAGCTAAAGCAGATGAGAATTACTGTATAATGCAACCTATCTGGACTGCAACACAGCTTCCAGCAGGTTCAGGAAGGCTGATCAAAATTAATCAGAAATGCTATTTCTAATCCAATGGATTTGGATTACAATTCCTTTCAGACCCACCTGGTAGGCCAATGGTGGTGGTGGGTGATGGGAGTTGTCGTCTGAAACATTTGAAGGGTACCAGATTGAAAAAAATGGTTCAGATCTTGCCCCAGCCATGAACTAACTGGGTAACATTAAACCATCTAATCTCCATCCTAGTTCTCTCTTCCTTCTGTTTTATTAGGATAATATCTACTTACAGCATTCTTTAAGGTCTATAGTTAGATTATACATGTGAAGTGCTTTGAACAATTGTGGAAAGCTATAGAAATATCGTTCAGTAATAACAAGTTTAGAATTGGTTAATGTTATTTTTAATTTGTACTCTGCTGGTAATGTAAAAAACCCTCAGGGCAACAACTTAACAATGTATTTAAAATGCTAAAATACACAGTTGCACAAACAGAAACTACACATTTAAAAGGAAGTAAATAGGATTATCACAAAAGGTTAAGAGTTTCTATAAAGCAATTATAGGAGTCTAGATTGACTATTTTTGTCTTTGTCATTTTCCTCTTGCATTGCATCTCACTGGGGAGAGAATTCTGTGAGTGGATTTATCATTCCTGAAAAGCTGTACTTTCTGAGCAAGACTTCTCTACTTCGACCATTACTGTTATTCAGACAGGGCTTCTTGAGATCATTTCACAAGGACATAAAATGTCCTTTCCTATGAGTGTGCCTCTGAAAGTTACGAATGCTGCAAAGGTACAAAAGGATAATGAAGTTCAAAAAGAATAGACAGGGTGGTTAACAAACTGGGCCAAACTCTATTTCCATGCTTCATGAATATAATACTGAAATCTGAAATGTCAGTATTGTTTGAGAATGCTTTATGGATCATAACTCTCTCCTGTCAGAAGTTAAAATCTTCATGAGGATTTCATAACATTATAGCAAGTCAGCTGATAGAACAATTGAAGAGGAGCCCACTAGTATCATCTGGGGCTTTCAAAAAGGAATGTGATGTTTTAGATGCTCAGTTGCTATTTTTAATTATATAAGGATTGAGTACAGGTAGTCCTCAGGTTAAGAACGCCTGGTTTAAGGATGACCCAGAGTTAAGAACGGAGCCTATTGCAGCAAAATTCGAGTTACATACACAATGGTTGGAGTTCATTACACAATGATTTGAGTTAAATACACAATGGTTTGAGTTAATTGCACATCACTACTTATACAGTATTATACAATTATACAATAATACTGTTCTGGCTTACATACAAATTCGATGTAAGGACAGACCTTGGGAACAGAACTCATTCTTAAACTGGGGACCACCTGTGTATGAAAAAAAATAGGTGGTCGGTTTCACTTCAATATAGTTATGTGAGCAATTTGCTTTAGAGGTACTCTTTTTATGAGATTTCTGTTATGTCAGTAGCTCCCTTTAAATCTTGTATGGTGCACATACAGCCAAAATGAAACTGTTACAGATGAAACCTCTATGGCTCCATCCTGCAAGGATGCTTCCATCAATTTTCATTTGGCCTATTTTTAAAATTCTATCCCAGGAATGTGCCTCTAAGGAGTGATATTCCTGAAGTCTTATTTAGAAAGAGGATCTGAAGACCCAAGCCAAAGGTGAGGACTGAAACATCTTATTCTTGGATAAAAATAACTTTTCCTTGCCTGCTTTTTGCACTATTCCCTGCTTTGCCTCTCTCCCTCTTTGTCCATCTGTCTCTCTCTCTCTCTCTCTCTCTCTCTCTCTTCACACACATACATATACACAGAGATCCAATGCCCTGGGCCTTTTCTAGACCAGCATTTTGCACATGCACGCACGCACACATGCATATACATCTTCCCCTCCCCTTTTCACTGCATTTTACTGAGGCTTAATGAGTAGGTTTGGAAAAAGAAGAAAAAGCCCTGAAACTTCATGAATATTTATACTGTGCAGGAATACTTCTTTGCATATTAATTTGATCTCTGGTGAATAATTCAAAAGCAGAGAGTCAGCCCAAGCACCTGTGCTGGAGCAACAAGGCTTTTGAGAGAAGTGACAAGCTGGCTCCTCGCCCACCATAAGTAGGGCAGGACCTTCCTTTGCTGCATTATTCATGTGGGAGTCAGCAAGACAAACCAGGCAGGCTGGAGGGCCCAGCGAGCTAATGGGCTCATTTCCTTGCAGCCTCTGGGCTGTGCTAAGGCTGAAAAGGTCTTGTCAGAGGAGACATTTGTGGGCTTGAGGGGAGAGGAAAGGGAATGAACTGGTTGCTCACAGCTTGGTCTGTCAAAATGAAAACATTCATCTTCAGAAAGAACAATTTGCTCTAAAAATAAATATATCTTACAGATGTAAATACGTTAATGTTCCAGCTTTGGCTTTTTCCAGATCTTACTGCCTATTACACTGATGTGGTAATCTGTGTAGTTAATATATTCGTTAGTTTATACAATTATCAGGTACAGATGCTGTCTAGGTTAAGCAAGATCAGATTTAGATAAACTCCTTTGTGTGCAGGATACAAATGTTTACCAACTTTAGATGTGGCTTATGGAAAGATTTGCATTCTGCACACAACACAAAATAGAATGGCAAGCAGATGATGCCTACGTTATGCAAAAGTCAGGCTCTGTACGGCTTTCCAGAACAAAATGATTAGGTGAGTAGGAGAATGCTTATGTATTGTATTTGAACCCAAAAGATATTGAACATTTGGGTAGGTGTGGTCCAGAAAGACGTACCTTTTCCAAACTGTTTGCTTCTTCCTCCAGAGGAAAATGTATAGGTCATCCCTTCCTGATGATAGGGACTTCAAAGTACCTGTGACACCCAAGTCCATAGATCAGCTGTGTGAAACTGAAAATGCTGGTCTTCTTGAACACTCTGTACCACTGGAGGGGATTGTGAGTTGCCTCTACTGTACCTCCAGTTCAGTGTCAAGATGCCTTTTTCCCTAAATGGCAGCAGAATTCACTGGGTGGGAGTTACTGCGGTTGGGGCTGAATGATTCACAACTGCAACAGTGTTTGAAATTCTTCCTATAGCAAAAAGCCGATCATTTGTGAGTCTGCCATAAGCTCGTTAGGCCTGTTCACATGGAAGTTTCTCTTCCAGATTAGACAAAACATCCACCTGCTGTATGTACTGTTTGTGTCCGTAGATATCCCAGTGACTTACTCCAGCTGACAAGTTGACAATCCAATTGCTACAAGCACGCAGTGGTGGTGGAAAAACTGTCAACACTGAATTTGTACCAGAGTCCCCCGACTGTGCTATGATCACCTTTGAGGATGCAAAAGGTCACTAGTTAAGCAGAGCGATTATATGGTGTCATGCTGGCATGTATGTGAGGGAAGGAATAATTTATGGCTGAAGAAAAATGGGGGGGGGGGGTGTCCTTTTATTGATAGTTGTTAATGATGTGGCTCTTTCATTTGGGGATTGGAGTAAACATTAATCTTCCCTATGGCAGGGATGTCTTATTTCTGACAGCTTGAGGGCCACACCAGGCACTGTGTGGCCTTGTCAAAGGCCACACTGCAGAAGGAAGCAGGCCTATGGCCTGTTTTGGCAGGAGGAGGTAGGTTCCTAGGAATTTTAAGGAGTTTATGCGGGACATAAAGCTCCCAGGTTGCTCCTTAAATTTCCCCCAACCATTCCAAAATGTAAAAAAGGGCCCAATTTTTGGCCCCCCAAAATAAAAGTCCCTGGGCACCACCAAGAGATGCTGGTTGACTACATACAACTCCTAGGCCAAACGTTCTGCACCTCTGCCCTGTGATGTATGCCTCATTAAAGTTTACATACCTTTGAAATCGGGCAAACAATCCTGGTTTAGAGAGTTTATTGTATATTCCCCCCCCCCCCTTCAAAATGGAAGCTTCTTGCTGGAGGATTGCTGGCAGTTTTGGGAAACTCACACCTTCAAATTGTTGCATGATTTTGACAAAAACTGAGATTGAAAGGTGACATTGATACAGTGAATATTTGGTCCTGAATACAGAGAAAGTTGATACTGGTTTGGACATTTATTATTTGGGGGGATGGGGGGCCCAAATTAAAGTCTGCTCCAGTAATGAGCAATCTGTACAAAACTGCTTTTTACTGGAGATTAGATTTTACTTTCAAGATTTTGAATTTTAAAATGTTGGAAAGTAGATTTTGAGTTGAGGATTTGGAGAACCGTTCTGAGGATTGTGTGAGTATCACTGGCGGTGATGGGGGAAAGCAAAAAGAAGCAAGCGGAGAGGTTTTGTTCTACTGCAGTGATGAGCTTAGGGCTTCCTGTTGATTCCTTGATCCCTGTTTTTTTCTCATTCAAAAGCTCAGTAAGTACTGAAAGTCCAAGAACATGGTTTGTCAGTCAGTGAGAAAAACTATTCTCACCGTAATAGCACATTCAACTGAACTGAACCTCAGTGAGGTAGGTGAACAGCCTGAGTGATGTCTCTACCTTGATGGTGGGGGGAACTGAACTCTAAATTCTAAATTATGAACCTTCCAACTTTCTTACTGAGATAATACTGAATTAACTTTTAGGAATTTCTGGAATGTGTTCTGTCTGGAGCGGCAGTGAAATTGTTGTAAGCAGCTATAGCCACCAAGTGGCAACAGAACTTCACTTCAAAAGAATACTATCTTAATTACTGAAAATATCGTCATTGGGAGTATATCTAAGCACACTAGAGGTCATTTCCAAAGCTACTGAGTCGCAACTGGATCTGCACATCTGGTAAAGATACGCAGAAATGTTTCTAAGGCAGAAGATATATTTTAAGAAACTAGAATACTTCAGTAGCTCTAAAAGGAAGATTCTATATTTGTATGTCCTGCAAGCTAAAGAACTGAGATTTAGCCTTAGATTATGCATCCAGTTTAATAAGCAAAACCATGAAACTGTATGGAAAGGAGTTGGAAATGCATTCTGGACATGATCTGTGTGATGGAAATTTAGATTATACAGATTCCATTTTTTCCCACAACACTTACTTTATGGAGTAGATTATGGAGACAAAGTGACTTATCCAAAACCACTCAATAGCTTCCATGGCTGAAGGTGAACTTCAGTCCCCCTGGTCCCAATCTAGTGCCATGTCCACTGCAGTATGTTGGTTTGTCAAGAAACTGGAAATTTTGCAGGCCAGTGAAAGCTGTCATTACTTCAGAGACAAATGTCGCTCTGCAGTGAGATGGGCGGTGACAAAGTTGAAATATAAATATATAAAATAAAGTGCTTTGTGTTCTGGTGTCTTCCATGTAGTGTTAGTGCATACCCCTCTTTTTGCAGGGGGGACCCTCCTTGGACACAATTTCCACGATCACAGGCTGGTGTGGTTTTGTTGTTATCTGCTGCAGCACTTTGCTTCTTTTCTGGGAAATACCACTTGACGTTAAAGCCCTTCAGCTACCTGTCTAGAAGAGAGAAGCATTTATTTTAATACCAATGGGATGCCTTGAATTCTAATTATGGTCTGTGTGTTCTACCTCGATTGTTCTTTTTTTTCTCTCTATTTGTCTAACAGGTCTTTTCTAGAATTCTCGTTCAGAACTTCAGAGGATTTTAAAGCAATATATTCCTTATATCAGGAGTTCTGACCTGGGTTGTAGTCTGTCAAAGAAAACTTGATTTATGGAGTTATATAGGTCACTTTTTGTAAACCTGGTACAAATGGAGCTACCTTTTCAAGGCTTCTATTCTTAGTTTTGTTGTTAGTAGCTGGCCTACCTCAGTGGACTTATTGGCAGTGAAACTGAGTCCCTTTTGTGGACTATGAGCCAAGACCGAGTCTTTAAGGTAGTTGTCCCAAGTTTTTAAAGAACCCATGCCTGATAAATTAGAAGATAAATAAATAATCTTAAGTAGCTATGTTAAAATAATAAGACGGTGGCTTTTAGACAGTAAGGATTCTTGATGTGACCTACCACCTCTTAATCCAGTGTTTGTCAACCTTGGCAGCAGGCTGGGGAATTCTGGGAGTTGAAGTCCACACATCTTCAAGTTGCCAAGGTTGACAAACACTGGATTAATCTGTAGCTTTTTCCTCTTTCAACACATTATAATTTCAAAGAAACATGGCTCTGGTAGCAAGGTAGATAGGGTTACATTATGGCACAAGGCTGCAAGGAAGAAAGGCGGGGAAAAGGGGTGTAGGAATCTCCAACGCTTTTAGATGAACTGGAAGTTTTTGTGTGTTTAGTAGGATGCATTTTGTTGCCCGGAGACTTTGGTGCTTGATGTACATAGCCACTTCCACATTGCACTGCTCCAGAATCTATCCAGAGCTGTGTGCTCTTACGTTGCTTGGTGTCATCAGCTGAGCTAATTAATTTCTAGGTCAGCTGCAGTGTATTTGAAATTGCAACAAAAATAAACTTTTCATTTGCAATAATGAAACATCCTTTACACAGATTCTTAAATGGGAAACTTGGCTTGATAGCTTCATAGCAACTTCTCTGGTTTATTTTGTCTGTGCCTTGGCAAATGTTAATCAATCTGCTAATTCCCCTTTCAAGTGCAATCAGGATCTGACTCTTTTCAAATCCTTGCAATTGTTATTTGCACATACTAGTTGCCTTACTTGTTGTGCACCTACCTGTTACCAGTCAAACTTTGAATTAAAGGAGCAGGTCATGCTAGGTTCTGACCTTGCAACACAGGAGTCAGTAGACTTTCAGGTATCTGCATGGGAGGCTCAGAAAAGGTAGGGCCTGTCGAAGGATGAACAGTCAGATAATAAGCCACCTGTCACAGAACCACAACAGCAGGTTGAGCCGGCTGACTCCGGGATTAGACAGGAAAAGATCCTCACCTTTTGCATATACCGGAAGATTAAGTGAGTAGAACAGAGATGTTAAATGAGGTTCCTCGAAAGAAAAAGTAATGACTCAGGGAAAAAAGGCATGCTTGGGTCAGGACTCTAAAAGAAGGGCTTGGGAGTCAAACTTCTCCTAGTAAACAACTTTCCAACTTTGGATCTGACTTTCTGAATGTTGCTGATTCTCTGGATGACCTCTGGGGTGGTACAAGACTACACTCAGCTCTAATTCCTAGATCTTGGGCTTGTGTGGATGGAACTTCAGCTTCCAAAGTAACTTGGTTCCTGAGCTCTCACATTCCTGTACTGCAGTGAGATTTATAACTGCTATAAATACCTTTATCTAAGTTTGATCTCTTGCACTTGTAATTGCTGGTACAGGACTGTAGCCAAGGCAAAGGAAACTGAAGTGAAAATAAAAAGGTTTATGTCCAGAATCATCATCAGGTAGCCAAGATGACACCAAAATGAGGAAATATGCATTGTGATGTATTGAACTTCCTTTTATATTGCACACAGGTGTGCAAAGAGTGGTATTTGCGTTGTGATATGATGATGCACATTTCATCACTTCCCCCCATGAACACTCTTGGACATAGTTGTTCAGGGGCAGTGAGAAGACTTACCTCTTTATGTACTAGTGTGCAACATGGCGGCATCACAACATAACTACAAAAGGACAAACTTGCATCGTTATGTCATGAGACACATTTTGTTATTCTAGAGCAGTGTTGTCCAAACTTGGCCACTTTAAGATGAGTGGACTTCAACCCCCAAATGGCTGGCTGGGGAATTCTGGGAGTTGAAGTCCACTCATCTTAAAGTGGCCAAGTTTGGACAACACTGTTCTAAAGTCATTATGGTTAGCAATGAATGTTTATGGCTAGTTACGATGGTTAAAGGATGATGATGATGTAACGTAAAGTTGGTGCCGACTCTTAACAACCACTTAGATTTCTCCAGGATGGTCTGTCTTTGAACTTGTCCTCCAGGCTTTCCAGTGGTACACCCATCACTGCTATATTTGAGGCCCTCCATCTGCAGATCATCCCCTTTTTCTTTTTCCTTCCACCTCTCCCAGCATTACAGACTTTTCCAGAGAGCTAGGTCTTTACACAATGTGTCCAAAATATGGTAATTGGAGCCTGATAACTTGTGCCTTAAGTGAATATTCTGATTGATTTGTTCTATGATCTATTTGTTTGTTTTCTTGGCGGTCCATGGTATTCTCAGAGGACTTCAAAAGTGTCAATATTCTTTCTATCCTGCTTCTTCAAAGCCTGACTTTTGCTTCTGTGAAGTTACTGTACAGGGAAAACCCTTGCCTGCATGATTCTGATCTTTGTGTAGATATTTTACAGTATCAGAATATCTTTTCCAAGGCTTTCATTGCTACTGTACCAAGTCTGCAGCATATTTCTTGACTGCTGGTTCCTTTACTGTTGGTAGTTGATCCTAAAAGTTCATTCATCACTTCAATATCTTCATTGTTAATTTTATGACTGGTTGCTGCAATTTTTGTGGTTAATTTGGTCTTTTTATACTTACTTTTAGTCCCATTTTTCACTGTACCTCTTGACTTTACTAGAATTTGCAGATCATTTGCATTTTTGGCTATCAGAGGTGTGTCATCAGTGTAGCACAGGTTATTGATGTTTCTTTCTCCAGTGTTAAAACCACACTCCTTCCAATCCAGCTTCCTCAATATATAGTCAGCATATAGTTTGAATAAGTAAGTAGAGAGTATACAGCCTTGTCTTGTCAGCCTTTGCTGACCTGGAACCAGTCTGTTTCACCATGTTCCATCCAGACTGTAGCTTCTTGACCTGTGTATAGATTTTGCATTAGGACAATGACATGTTCTGGGATTCCCATTTTCCTAGGTACCCTCCATAGCTTGACATGGTTAATACAATCAAAAGCCTTTCTATAATCAGTGAAGCACATATTCACTTACTTTTGGTATTCTTTGGCTTTCTCAATTATCCAGCATGCATCAGCGATAAGATCTGTTGCTCCTTAGCCTTTTCTAAAACGAACTTGAACATCTGGCATCTTCTGGTCCATGTAGAGCTCTAATCAGTGTTGAATGATATCAAGCATTATTTGCTAGCAGATTAAATTAAGAATAATGTGCAATAGTTTGCACTGTCAGTTAAGATTCCTTTGTTTGTACTGGCATGTAGGTTGACCTCTTTCAGTCTGTTGGCCACTTGTCATTCTCCAGATTTGTTGATATAGTTTGGTTAGTACCTTTACTGATTTTTCTTCTGTTGCTTGCCATATTTCTGTAGATACTCCATCAGCTCCTGTAGCCTTATGACTTGGTAATGATTGGAATGCTGATCTATCTTCATTTTCTAGTATTAGAGGTTCTTGTGAGCAGGGAATATTTTCTTAAGTGTCTTGGATATTGTCATCTCTACTATACAGAATTTTAGTATATTTCTTTGTTTGATCTTTTCTGAATCAGTAAATTTGAATCAGTTGCTACTTTACTCTCTGAATCAGTTATAGTCCATTGGAATTCTTTAGCAAACCAGTTTGAGATTGGAACCACCTTCTGAAATCCTTCAAAAAACTTTCCTAGTTTTTCCAGTGTCTACTTTCATCTTGCATGTCTTTATAGATGTCATAATTCTGCTTCTTTTCTCTTCTAAGGAGTGAAAAAATAAAAGGAGGCTTTTCTAAGATTTCTTCTCTGTGTCAAAAGTGGGAACTCTTTCATACAATATAGCAGACAAGGAGAAATTAATTTTGCTCCAACTCCTCCAGAGTGATTTCAAGCTAAAGCCAGCCACTTCTAACACCAGGACAGATTAAATTGAGCTGTTTGCATAACATGCCAAATTCAACCACTCCCATCTGCACTCCAACCCAATTAAACTTCTTATACGCACCCCAACCCAATTAAGCTTGTTGAACAAATAGGGCCTACTGTAGCCTCAGAAACATTTCAAAAGAAGCAACTCTTTCATGTTGGCAGAAAAAGATAGCAGAAATGATTGGAATTGAACTGCTAGCCACAAGATTCTGGAAAGATAGAAGGTGTTGTACCTTTAATCGGAAGAAAGGACAAGATATTTCACAGTGCTATTAATTTTCACATTTTGATTTGAAAGAAACTTACATCATTGCCCATAGCCAAACTATGTGTGCACCTCAATTCTGTGAAAATGCAGGAAAAAACACAAAAAGGGATGCGTGAGAAAGAACTGGGCTTTCATGAGGATAAAAAATTCTAGCCTTTGTGGGCCTTTATGTTGTACTGTAGTGTCCTTTCATTCTTTCATCTTAAACTTGTTCCAAGAATTCTTTGCTATTGAATAGAAATAATGAAATGCATTGAATAAAAATGATGATTACATATGATTCTTTATGCTTGAGCTGGGGAAACTGGTTCTACAGTTGATTAACCAGTTCTCATCAGTTGCTTGCCAAAATGGTGACAGACCACTGGGAGTTATAATCTGCAGTATTTGGAGGACCAGAGAAACCTATCCTTGATGTAGGTAAAACCTGCTAGAATCTTACAAGCCAGAGAAGACGATGAACAGAGTTTAATAGTCACTAGCAATGCGCTTGATTTGCATAACGCAAAGAGGTCTGAAAGCTTGGGCCTGCCCATGTGTGAAGGCTTTTTATTTCTAATTTATGTGGATTTGATGTGCACCCAATCTTGTTCTGTAAATGTAGTTCAGATTTCTGCAATCTGGACTTTCCAGATGTGATTATTTCTACTCATAATTTCATCGTACCTGGAGAAAATGAATACTTATCCTTTTCTTCATGGAATAAAAGGGGGGGCAGACATTCTAATACTTCTTGCATAAAAATCAACATTTTTTATAGCAAGGAGTCCTTAATTTTACTGTAGAGAAACGGCTGCCTTTCATGGTTATCTGTGCCTCATTTTCAATTCCAGGCTCTCATCTAGAAACTTGTGGAAAGTTGATCATTGTTATTTGTGGATATAAAATTTCTTACCCTTTAATCCTTTATTGGATATCCAGCAAGACTTTGATATAACACTATAAACTGAGCATTATTGGGCCAACTAATAAAGTTGCGTCAGGATAAAGTAAGGCCCACCCACCTCCTTTTGCTTTGCAGAAATGGCTACCTGGATGCTCAGAATCTCCAGCGCTTGAGCCTGAAGCTAAAAGAAGTGAATGTTGGATGAAGAAGCATGCACCTACAAACACTATCAAGTGCAGAAAACTCCTAAGCTTCCGAAGCCAGGAATCATCATCCCTGATTGGCACAACCAATGTCTCAAGGATCTTTTCTTTCCAATCATGAAGGCATGGTACAGAGACCACATTTGGCAGGGCAAAGTAACCCATGCGAAATTGACATAAACCGATCTATTTACCCAAGCCTTAATTTTAACTTAACAATTGGTGATATTTATAGATGGGACCAGGCTACTCAATTTCCCGGCTTTCAGGGCTATCTTTCTTCCTGTATGTCCAGCATTTCTGTGGCTTCCCCTTGCTTTCTACCATCTTAACAGCATCTATAGGCACTGGCGTGCCTTCCTTTCCAAAGATCTCCCTCTCTGCAAATAATTCATCTTTCAGAAAGACAACTTTTCAGACAAAAGAATTTTTGACATGACTGCTCTTCCAGAGAAGTAGCCAAGTGCACACAGACAGCATTTGGGTTTCAAAGAGTCACATGAGAGGATTGTAACACATGGTTAAAGTTGCTTTGCTAGCATCTTGTGATGCTTTAGTTATCTGGATCATTATATTCTTCATAATATTCATCAGAGTCTAAGGGAGTTTCCCCCACTTTTTTTTTTTAATTAAAATGTATGTCTACAGTTGCCTTTGGATATTGTGCTGAAAGGGGTAGATATAAGCAATTACGCAAAAGAGGAGAGAAGTTGCTCTTCTGAGTGAAGAGCGCGATGCCCCAGTGCAGAAATTACTTCGAAAGTACAAGATGATATAGGAAGCATTTATGCATCTGATCTAGTATCATGCTTGAAATCACACTGTGACATTGGAACAGCAGCTAATGCAAGCAGAATTAGGGACGCTTTTCAGGCTTTTACATGTTGAGACACTGACTCCAGAAAGAGAAGAAAGAAAAAACTCAAGCACTCTTCATTCCTCTCCCCAGTTATCCCTGCTAGTAACTCTGAGTTTCCAGGAGAGTTGCAAATAAATGAGTTTCTGCTTCTGTGCAAAACTTGCTGCTTTATTCAGAGCCTCTCCCACTTTCTGCAAAGACCAGGCTTCAGGTAACAAATCTTGCAGAGATTTTGTTTTAACATGACCCTAACCTCCTACTGCAGCATGGTTTAAAGAAGAAGGCCTTTAGAAAGTTCCAACTTGGATTGTAATATGTTCAGAATGCAAAGGCATATAAAAATGTCCTTTTCTCCTCCAGACCCATAACTCTATAACTTTTTTTTTTTACCTTTTCAGGAAACTGTTATATACACCAAATCACCCAAAGTCACGTGCAGGAAATTTGCGGCCCCTCAAATGTTGCTAAACTACAATGTCTAGCAGCTACCAACAGCGTGACCAATAGTGAAGGACTCTAGAAGCCAAGTTCCTCTACTCCTGTGGGCCTTTCTTCACATACAGTTGTGGTACAGCACGTGTCATTTTGATTACCCTCTTGTTTAAACTTGGTTGGCAGACAAGATATATTCCAGGCAGCTGTATCAATTCCTCCATTCCTCCTGGGTCTCTGGGAAGTTCTCAGAAAACAAATAACAACTTTGCCATCAGCTGGCAAAGTCAGCACACACAAACCTATGAAAAAATAGGGAGATGAGAATCACAGGACAAATTTTATCATTTTTGTTATGCTTTTAATGGAACACCCAGAAAACACATAAGGCATATGGTAACAGTAGGCAGACTAGCAATTTCATGTCTGAATCTGTAAACAGCATTGGCACATTTGCTTTGTTGACACACACGTACACGCACGCACACATGCAGGCGCAAGCAGAAGAGGACTTCTTTTCAAACACCATAGAGAGACTTGAGAAAGCATCTTGAACCATAAAGACACACAAGCTGCTTGTGAACCACCCAAAGGAGAGGCAGTGGGACAGGTGCCGCCACCAGCTGCGAGGGGGCTGTGCAGCCTGTTCTCACTGCCAGCTGCCTTTTCCTCATCAGCATCACCCTAGCATGGGGAGGGGGAATCTATTTGGCAACAGTTGTGGTTCCACAGCTGGCTCTAGCTGCAGGGCCAGGATATCCATGGCTTGTCATTCAAGCCTACATCACACTAAAACGATCATGCAAATAAAACAGCCTGCCTTGACAAAGGGAGAGCTTTTCCTGCCTCTGAAACACCCACAGTTACCTTGACTTTAGCTTTCTTTGCTAACGTTTCTCCCAGTGGTGAGTAATACTCCTTTTGGGGTTTGGTGAGCCAAGCCTAGCACAATGCCGAATGGGACTTTAAAACAAAAAGAAAGCTAACTGATGATAATGGAGAGAAAATATTTTAAATGAGATTTTTATTTTACAGACAGGTTAAAAAAAGAAAACAAAACAAATCTTAAAGAAATAGCAGACACTATGAAATGTTTACCTCTGGACTCAGAATTCTGAAATGTTGAAATATGAGGGACAGTTGAACTAAGTCATCCTGACAATCAAAGATAAGAGCGGGTCTATAAAAGGAGTGTAAAGGGAGTTATTTCACTCTCTCTGTGACCTTCCCCCTAAATTCTATGCTCTCTATAATTGGGAATGTTATTAAAAATTGAGAGATTTCATTCATATAGGAAGTTTTTTTAAAAAAAATCTCTCTACAGGTATTTCATCTCCAACAGAAAAACAAATGAAGCCCAACTCTGATGTTAACTTTGGCACATTGAAAATCATTTCCCTGAGGGAGCTTTGCCTTCATCCCTTTCACTTCTTTATTTGAGGGGGTCCCTAAAGAAGGGGAGCTGGTATTAACTGCCGGATCAAGTTGCTGTAGCTGCTGTGTAAGAGGGCCGCTGTTAGTTTGTGCCACCGAGGGCCCACTTCAGCCCTATGAAACAGGTTTTGCAAAAAATGCTCTTTGGGCCTTCAGTAATGTTCAGGGTACACGTTGCTTAAAAGCTCACTGAGCAGGACATATGGCACTTTTTCAATTAAACTGCTCCATCTTTGGCCCTTCGTGTCACCCATACGTATGGCAGTCTACGCAGCATCATTTTGGAGTTGTGTCGGCTATCTTGAACTCTGCAACAAAATCCATCAAGAAAGGCTTCTTGTGATAAATGTTGTCCTTGTATTTTGTTTTACGGACAGTTCAAGAAAACACCTTATTTCTCCCCCCACCCCACACATTTTTATCCTTGAAGTTAAGCACATTGTTTTAATTGGTTAAGACCACTGATTTTAATTTTAAAAGGATGGAGAGTGATGGTCAAGGGGCTTTATTATTACAAATGGCCCATAAAACCATTATCTGAAACACACGCATGCATGCATACAGACACACACAGTCAAGTTGCAAAATAAAAGGGATGATACAAAGTTCAAGGTTACAGTATTAATCAGCAAGGCAACAAAGAGCATAGTTATAGTGCTTTAAAATTTGATGTTTTCTGTATAAAAGAACTACAGCTTACTGAGTAGTAGTAAGACAAATCAGCTTTAACTCTAGCACAAAGGCAAAGATCTCTTCTGTTCAGGAGGAACATTGGAAAACTGTCAGATTCCAGCATGAGAAAGCAAGGTTGCAGGAAGGGAACAGGATATCTCTTGCTGCTGCTTTGGGTTAAGAACTGTTTTTCTTTTGGGGTGTGTTTGCAAATACATGAAAAGATATATTTGCCCCATCTCTTCCCAAAGGCACTGGACACTACAGGAAGGGGCTGGTTATCTCTCACCAATGGGCAGTTCCACAAATTATACCAAGAACAGAATTCAGATTCTCCATATTTATCATTTGACAGAGGTTCATTAAGCCAGACATCTACTCAATTTAAAAAGTAGTTTTCAGCCATTAAGATTCAGAAACAGTGGTCAGGAGACTTAAACAACATTTTCACAGTACCATGCAGAAAATGTCCCATGGCTCTCGTAAGGGAGGATGAGGCTATCTAGGAGAACTCTGTGTCCATTCATAGAATCAGAATTTATGCATTTCTGCAACAATTCATCCTCTTATGTAGGTGTCCTCATTGATTAAAGAACAGAAGCCATAAATATATTTCATACTATTTTCTTGGGGTGGGGCACTCTTTTTAAACAAGTCAACATTGGCAAAGGCTTCTTGAATTAGACCTTACTCACTGTTTGGAACAAGGCACAATAAATTGGGAGTAACAATGCAGCATATAAGTTCTTTTAAAGGCAAGGCTATTCCTTGCAATTTTACAATGATGAGGTTAGAAATGTTTTGGAATGCCATCCAGAATAAGGCACCAGGCAGCAGCAAGAAGGAAGGCATGAGGAAAAAAAAGTCAAAAACCCATGAAGTTTTACAATAGATTCTTTCCCTCCCCCACCCCTCCCCCACTACTTTGTAAGAGCTTGGGAGAACACAACTGATCATGCAAGACTGATTTTAATTCCCTGTTGTGCTTAAAATAAGAGAAAGTTGGGAATTCCAGTTTTCTTTTTGACCATACAGTTGGGATCTGTAAACTCCTATTGGCCTATAATCTTAAAGATCGGAAGGTAAAAAATTGGACCTGGATGGTAAAAATACCAAGAGGTATGAGGATATGTACAAAGTAAGTGGCAGAAGAAATGCCACATCAGATAATCAGGACCATAGCCTCATGCTCTAGGTTGGTCTCCAGGATCTATTGAGTCTCTCATAGATCAGATCTCTGCCTCTTCTTCTCCTGATGCCCTCCAGATATGGAACCTGGAAATTCCCTCTGCTGGAAATGCTGAGAGTTGAAGTTCAATATCTCTGAAGGGCTTCAAGCTGGAAAAGGTTGCATTGGACTGTGAATGGGTGGCTGGCTGACCAGCCAGCTGTCTTTCCATAATATATGAGCTTCTAGGAATCTGCCTTACACTACATTAAACCATTAAGGGCCATTGAAAGTTCTCAGTCCAACATTTTTTCCAGCTCTCCTAACTTGACCTAGCATGGCTTGGATTTGGAATTACCTCATAAAAATCACATGCTCTAGCACTGAACATCGGCTCCTTGAAGCAACTGGTCTTTTGGTTCCTCCCTGATCTAGGATCCCATCAATTAATCTGGATTCTGTAATACCTTTCAATAAGAATATGGCAGGTTAAACAATGTTAAAAAGTGCTTAGTGGCCTTTGTTTGAGCCTCTAGAAATGATGTACTCACCAATCTCAAAACATCAAGATATACAGGATAATTAAAGGAATGATCCACAGCAAGAATAATCACTTCCAGAACTTTCATCTTTTGCTTAGATGAAATCCACTGGATGTTTGGCATTCAAACCTAGTTTTTCTCTACATTGACTGCACTAGATGCCTCCTTCCCTGTGTTACTCACCAAAATGTCTAATGAGGTTGTTTATTATAAAGGTGACAGCCAAGGTGTTTTAGAACAGCCTTCCCAAATTGGAGTCTTGCAAATATATTGTCTTACTGTTTCCATAATCGCTAGATTAGGGAAGGACAGACTGGCAACTGTTTCAGCAACTGGATGTTTGAGAAGGAAGAGAAAATATTTATAAATATTTCATTGAAGGTGTGATTTTCCATTTCAGTTTTTTAAAATAAAAAACGAATCTCTCTTTCCCCTGCCCCTAATAAAGTATCAGGAATTTAGATGCAGTACTAAAGATTGAAAAGCTATAGCACTGTGCAAGAGTTGTGAGAATGTTCTGTTCCCAAAACAGGCATGCTAGACAAACACAGTCCTGCAAAAGATTATAAGCTGAGGATCCCCTAAATAATATGAGCAATCAAGGCCTGATGAACCAAAAACACTCCAAAAATGGTTTCCATTCTCACATACATATATTTTGCTAACAGCTGAGAGTTGGCCTCAACATTTTCATAGACTGCTTTCTGATGGGAAAAGCAAAAATACTTGCCAGAAAGAAAAATGCTTAGTTGATACAATCTACTGAACGTATTTCTTCTTTTTTTTCCCCTAGGCCAATAAAAGACAGAATACTGGACTTAGGGTTTTTCTGCCATTACTAACTGTGAGAATCAAAGGAAAAGACTAAAGAAGTAACCTCAGAAGTCCCTTGACCTTTTCTGGGACCTATGTTGCTTACTGAAACGGGAAGAAGGATATCAGCCTCACCCAAAGTAGATTGGCAACACTCTTGGAAAAAGGAGGAGCATCAGAAATGGATAATTCAAAGTGCAGAGAAATACTCTCAGGATCCAATCTGACATAAAAAAAAGAACTTTGGATTTTCAAGGAAGAGCTTTCAGAAATGGTGGTGAATAAAAGAGCAGCAGACTTAACCTACTCAACATAAAATGTCTTCAGCAGAAATAGTTTATGTGTACACTCTCAAAGTGACCAACTGATTTTTTCAAGCCAATACAGAATGCTTACAAACTAATCAAAAAAATCTATTTCTACCTCCTGCCCAATCTGTTTCTTGCAAAGAATTGGTCATTTTGCCCTTCCTCCAAAAATGAAAATATAAAGAGAATATTTCACCTGCAGTGAGTCTTAAACATAAACTAGGTTCATGTTGGATGTAACTTGCAAATGACTGGCACAGATGCTGTGATCAAAGCATTTCTCATATCTTTGACTGAGAACACGTCCGTCGTTTTTATAGTTAAACATCAGATCAGCCCCATATCAAGTCACAAGCCACTGAGATGACAAACATGATATCACCATTTTGAGATTACAGAGTAGTCAGCTGTTTAGCACTGTTAAATATATGTCTGTTCGAACAAACACATTTACATGGAAAAAAATCAATATTTCGCTCCAAAAGAAGCCATGGTTTGGAGTCTTGGGGCTTCCTCCACTGGCAATTCCTTGATTTCCCCGTGCTTGCAATCTGCATAATAGATTTTGAAAAAGACTTGATAAGTTAGGTTTGCCTAGATAGCACAGGGTACTTCCATATTGCAGAAAGCAGTGGTGGCTTTGTTACACCAAGGTATAGGACCACCACCGGAAACAAAATTCCCTTCCTCCCCCACCTAGCTGCAAAGATGTCTAGTGTGTTCTGCTTATTAAATGTGCCCTTCCAAAGTGGCAGGTCTGAAGATTTATTTCTATGGAAACTGTCAACTGTCAATAGCTGCTAGAACAATGGGTGTTTTACATGCTCTAAACTTATTAGTCACTGAGTATTCAGAGGCAAGATAAGGATGGCTAAGGAGAGAAGAGGCCATAGAGACAAACAACATGGCTAGGAATTTATGAACAGTGAATGAATTAAGATCAAGAAATCAGAGAAAATGCCAATGGATACACCTGCCTTGTACATCTTTCACCTCTTCAGATGATCCCCTATGGTTCCTTTAAGAATAAAGTATCAAGATTGCAAAAGAAGTAGTGCTGGATTTACTTTTGTTTTTTTAAACTAGGCCAACCAATATTTTCATAGGGATGGGACAATCTTTTAAGTTCCACTCTGTAAAGATTTTATGAAACTCAGAAGCTTGCCTCATCTTTAAACAGTCAATTAACCACAAGACAAAACATTTTTCTCTTCAATCCTCATGTCACTTATTCCATTAACAGCAGTGAGAGACCTGTCCATTCCTACTTCCCTCAAGGGTCAGATGTGGGGGGAGGGGAGGCAGTAAAAAAAAAGTCCCCCAAAATCAACCTGAGGTCAAACAGTCCATCCATGCCCTTTGCTTTAATTCTCTGTTTTCTTGCTTTCATCCTTCGGTGGAGCTTCAGGAATCAAGACGACTTTCCCAACATTCTTCTTCTCTTGCATCTGCTTCATGGCATCCACCACCTGCGTCAGAAGTAGGACCAGACCATTTCATTCTTCAGGCCTCAAGAAATATGACTAAGGAGAATACTTTCAAGGATATATATCAGCCTTGCCCAAGTTAGTGCATTCTAGGTGTGATGGACTAGCAATACTCGTCATTCCCTATTTAACATATACTCCCTGCTCACTAAAGCCACACGTGGCTTGGGGTTTTTTTTTAGCAATAACTGCCTTGAAAAAGAAGCATATGCACGTGGGAGAGGGAGTGTTGATCAAATGACTTAGCCACTTGCTTACTCACTTTCTTCATACTTCCTGTCATCAGAAGGCCAAATGCAAAGTCAGCCAAAAAAGGCTTTATACAACCTTCAACACCACTTTGCCCCTTACGCTTTCTTTTTATGGCCTTTGCCCTCGAAAAGTCTGCCTGACAATTTGTGTGAAGCTGCCCTCCCCCCAGCATTTAAAAGACCGAACAAAATGAATGTGATCTATATATTGCTGCCTTGGACATTCAACTGACACTGCTAGAAGAGTATGGCAGATGGCCAGCAGACATCTAACATTTTGGACTCACTCCTTAAAGCAGTGTTGTCCAAACTTGGCCACTTTAAAGATGAGTGGACCTCAACTCCCAGAATTCCCCAGCCAGCCATGCTGGCTGGGGAATTATGGGAGTTGAGGTCCACTCATCTTAAAGTGGCCAAGTTTGGACAACACTGCCTTAAAGGTTTTGGTGCTAATTTTCTAAAAAGAGAAGTACTGCAGTTGCAGCCTATAATGATGTCAGTTCTTTGGAGGGATAAACTAGGCTAAAAGCAATACATTTTTTTTTTGTGGGACACAGGATATGAGAAGAATTCATTGAGTTGCCAAGCATTCTCACCTGCTCAAAGGGCCAAACAGAGTCCACCTTTGGTTTGATTTTGCCCTGATTGTAGAGAGCAATTAGCTTGGTCACCACGGCAGTTAAGAGCTCTACTTCCTCATCTAGGTAGCCCAGGTGGTAGCCACAAACTGCTTTGTTGAGATGAAGCAGCTGCAGGGCATTGATGCTAAACTGGTTCCACCAGGTCTTTGCCATAGCCATCAGGTTCTTCCTCTGCCCTGTTAGCAAGTTGGCTACACCTACAAAATTGAAAAATACTCAGTTTAGCACCCATCATTGTAATAACCCTGGCAACTATGCCTGGAAGATCAAGATGCTTCTTTCATCAAAGGCAAGGTACTGCAGCGTAGAAGCAGCCTACAGTTCCAAAGCTGTACTCTCACACCAGGACGTTATGCTCCTCATCACTTAACAAAGTACTCTGCAAGAAGATGGGGACATTCTGGGCTAAACTAAAGTCTGTCAGCCCAGTCTACCCCTGCCCCTGCCTGGGGTTCTATATAAGCAGAGGAAAGTCTACTTCCACCTCAGCGGCAGAAGTATAGCTAGCAAGGGTGGGGTTTGGGGAAGAATTTCCCTTTTCCAAAGCCCCTTTTTCTGAAACCTGGCCTGTGGACATATTCAGTTCCTGGTTCCTGTAGGCATGCTCGGACATATTCCAAAGCCACTGAAACAAACAAAAATACTTCAGTTCACTGTTACAATTCAAAAGAAATCTACACTCACAGATGGTCCTTCCCAGCAACCAAAGAGAAAATTGATGGGAGGATACAATTCCTTTCCTTCAAGGCTTCTCTTTGCTTTCCAGAATTTGGAAATGGCAAGCCCCTTTAAAATAAACTTCTCTATTAGGCCATGGGTTGGATGATATTAAGGATTAAAGGTGATAGTGAAAACTATTCACTAACATTACTGCTACCTTTTTCGTTTATTGGAATGGGAAACACTATGGTGGAAATGCTGGAAGGCTGATCACCACATCCTCATCAATACTTTCTGGCCTTGACCATGCAGACGGATTTGGAATCATCAGAACATGAGAGGTTCAATTTCCAGACAATATATTATACAGAAAGATGTGATGGCACGGAAAGCTACTGAGAGGCCCAGAAGTGAGCGAGATCATCTCCTTCATCTTTCTCCTGGCATAGGCTGTCTGTCAGGGTAACTAAAGCAGTTTCTGTCCCAAATATTTTAGACCCTGAGATGTTGATACATTACTTTTGAATTTTAAACACCTGAATATTTAGCTTGCTTTTAGATAGATTAAACATTGCCTGAAACCAGTTTGAAATTCATCCTGTCCTGCAGAGTACCTACAAACTAATCACTAGTCTGGAGTATACAGACAGAACATGAGAATAGTGGATAGCTTCACGCTGCAGCAGCAAAAAGTAGCCTCTTGGGCTTTTCAGGATTTAAAAGTTCTCTATATGATGGTGAAAGGTTTTTGTCTGCAGGTGCAGAATTACACTGCATTTGTTGCAGAGAAAAAGGGAAAAAAGTATTTGACAGCTTTGGAACTTGACTCCCACATGCCACAATTTTCCATTATAGCTGCAGAATATTCAGTTCATTCACAAAAAGGGATACCCATCAGCGAATCTCAAGAATGTGTGGATAGGAACAGCGTACAGTCACACAGGGGAGTGACTGGAACACAATATAAAATTGCAGGGAAAGCATCTCTTTGTGGCATTTACGACATAGCAAGCCCCAGGAATGAGTCATCCTCAGAGCAGAAGTTTAGCTTGCAGAACATACCCTTCAATTCCAGTTGTGGTACAATTGGTTTTAAAAACTGTATGGCTACTTTGTAAGTTCCCTCCTTGACCACATCAAGTCATTGAAACCAGGTTCATGGTCAGCAGCTAGAAACTTTTTCAGGCTTCAGGTGCCCTTCACATCCAAATCTTGTAAGATCATATGCAAGAATGCTGCAGTTTCATTAGATCTGGCATTCTCGTGAGATTTCAGCAATTTTTCATTTTATAAAATAATTTTATTTCTGAAGGCTGTGGCCCTATGGGACCCAAAATGCTGGCTTGTTGACCCCTATTCTACAGCTGCTGATAGCACAAATCCACATAGTAGCCAGTCTATCTGCTCTGGGAATCCTTGATATTTAATTGTGGTTATCCAGTTCAGACCCCTGAAATTCCCAATGTAAGGTATGAGTAAACAGCATTGTTACACAAATCTACCATCTTGTAAGTTTCACTAGAGCATCCAGCTGACCACTTTTAGAGCTATGGCCTGATTCAGACAACCAGTCCTCTTACATCATTACTTATTGTTTGAATTCCAGAGGATAAATCTTGACTCTGCAAAGTGACCTCATTTAGGCACGCTGATTCTCAAATTCCAGATCCGAGCTTTGGGACTTAGCAGATTTTAAGACTGAACTCCTGATGAATTTCAGCCACCCTTTGATGGGATGCTTCCTTACTCACCATAGGTGACTAGTTTGCCCATTGGTTTCAGGAGGTGAAATCCTTTTGTGGTATCTGAACCGCCCAAGGGGTCCAAAACAACATCTACACCTAAAAAAGAAGAGAGGACGGGGGGGAAACAGTCAGAAATTATTTAATGGGAAATTTCAATCGAAAGGAAACAAAATCCCCTATGTGGCATTTTTAGTTTAGCCAGGTTTCAACCATTTTAATTTCAATTACTTTAATTTTACTGTTAAGTCTTGGTAAAAGAAATGAATCAGCCTCCAGTATAAACTGATCATTTATTCAAATGTATGATTCAGCCAGCCATAAATCTGTAAGCAGAGTGTCAATACTGTTCTCTCACACTCTCTTTATTTTTACTTTCCATCTACCAATAAATCTGTGGGTGCTGCCTACAATTTCAAACAATTTCCCCTTTTTTATTTCTTTTATTATTATAAGAATTTTAAGAAAAAAGAAAAACAATAATGCTGATACAAATGTGCATTTAAAAGAGTATAGGAATTATTGTAAGGGAGGGGAAAAACAGTATAAGCCTTAAAATACAGGTGGATAACTAAGAAAACTTGAATAACTAATTCTTATGGCTGATATATTCCAATACACCATTAACAATTTAGAGTAATATAAGACGTTGCATATCCCATTTCTAGCCAAAACATGTCCCTACTGAAATGTAAAAATATTTAGTGGGCACAACTGAAATTACTAAGAAGAAAAAGAAAAGCTATAAATAAATAATACATTAAAAAACATTACTGTAAGCAATGTGTAGGGCAGGCTATATTTCAGATTGAAATATAAACTCTATAACCCAAATTTGAGATGTGGCACAATTTCATGTATAGAACTGCAGTCCAAAAATGGTTTCCAAATAAGATTGAATGGTACATCAGATTTATTTTTTAGATATGAAGTTGTTCTAGACATTGAAGCATATTCCCACATCTTAGTTAACCATTCTTTCACAGAGGGGACAAATCTTAGTAACACTTGGATCTTAAAGTCTGCTCCCAGTTTGGTATATTTTGGTTAGTCCTAAAAAAGATATGGTTTGAGTAGGTTTTGGAACGAATCCAATAATCTCCATCTTTGAAAGATTAACATAAATTAATAGCTCTATAACAGCACCACCAACTCAGTTATTTATTTAAACTGATTAAAAAGGTGACCCTGATTTAAGCTGGACTGCAGTTATAATAGAAGTACATAAAAATAACATGTGGGCTGCCCACTTTGGAAAGCAACATTTCCCTAAAGGAGAAAATGTCTCTTCTAATGAACCTGCAGCAATCAGCATAATTTGATCCTACCTAACGTCATTTTCTCCCCTGATTCAGTGCCCATCCTGTATTTTGAAACATAAATCCCATCACCACCACTACCCCTGACCACGCTTTCTGTCTACATTATTTTTGCACAGTTCTGCAGATTTGTTTCATTTAAACTCATATGATTTGTCATGCTCTGCAAATTAAAATCTAAAAATCTAAACAATAAATAACTTCAGTTCATTGGTGAATTCTTCATCTCATCCACTTTCTTTTCAGCTCTATGATACCAGAATGTCACAAGCAGAAGCACAAAAAATGAAGGGAATTTCAGATCATCTTGCTCCACCCCTTCCCCTTCTTTCGTCTCTTTGGGTACCTTTGGGAGAGATCTTCCGGACTTCAGCCACATAATCAGCTGCCCGGTAATCAATAGGGTGAGTCACCCCATTCTCTCTGAGGGCCTCATGTTTGGAGGCAGATGCTGTGCCAAAAATGGTGACATTTTCCACAGTTTTGCACAGTTGGACTGCTGCAGTTCCCACACCACCTGGAGAAAACGGAAAGTGTATCAAGTGAGCAAGGAAAAAGGCCCACAAGCCAAAAGTTTTCCATTTATTAAAAAAAAAAATCAACATGGATTATCACCACTAAACTTAAATGTTTCTGTTCTAACCAAAGTTAAATCAGTGCAAGATATTCTCATCAGCACAATAAAATGGCCAAAGTATGAAGACAGCATTAACAAACAGAAATGTATTTGACGCTGTTTAATGATCCTGACTACCTTCCCACCACTATCTCTGAGAGTTGGATAGACTGTGAATGATGAGAACTTTTTGGAATAAGGAGAGGGATCTGTAAGGAGAGGGATCTGTAAACCTCCAGCTGCTATTGGATCAACCCCACATCATTCCATATCAATTGATGGAGTCCAACAATATAATTTTTAGGTTCATAATTTCCCCATCTCAGTTTTACAGCATTATAATTCAGAGTTTGGGAGCAGAGAAAAATTAACATGTATCACATGGATTGAATGTCACATTCTTATATAACATACAGTGAACAGAGTGTCAGACAGTGGCTGTATTTGCACAATCAACTAAAGCAAGGAGAAGCAACCTTTGTGGGCTGGGAACATACTTGGAACTTTTGAGTGCACACGGTGGGTACGCTCATAAACAGCTACTTATGGTAGGTTCAACCAATCACAAAACTTAAAGCTATTCTGCCACATAAATATAAAGCTTGAGGCTGGTGTTTCTCTTTGCAGTATATCAGATTCCATTAAAAATAACAAAGGAGTATTTGTTATTTTAAAAAAGTCAGAATCAGGAGGCCTAATGCATACCAAGGGAAGGCACCACACTGCCTATCTCTACACCAAGATTTGCTTAATTTACTCAATAGCCAGGTTCTCACAATATACTGAATTGTAAACTAACCACAATGGTTACACACTATCCACAAACTATCCAACCATATATTAATTTCATGTCATGCAATATCTTAACTCAACCATTGTGGCTTATGAACCTTTTTTTCCCCTTAACACTATGTAGAAACAGGCCACTATGGCATGTCCAACAAGCCAAAATTAAAAGAAACTATAGCTTAGAATGGGGTGGCCACTTTTCTGTGACCAAAGGCCATGAGTCACATTCCTTGACAGGCTGAGGTCATATTACACATAAGAGTGGTGTAGGTTTACAGAGTCTATGTTTCTGAAGTTTGTTTTTTAGCTATTAAATGCCCTTTTTAGGGTTGACATCAGAGTTTATACATGTTTTTCATCTCAAAATGAGGTGAAACTTTGCCATCAGTTTTTAGCAATCATAATCACACACAGAGAGTTCAGGGCACATTGCTGTGAGGGCTCAAGATTGCCCACCCACAACTTAGCAGCATTGTGAACCCAATTTATGAACGGGGAAAAATATGATTCCAATCCCCCTTCCCCATGAAATTCACTATAGCTGGCTTTATAAATTATGTACAGCCTTGATTTTTAAACCATGGCTTAGTGAATAAACCACAAGTGGCTGGTTTACACAGCATGCTAAGACATAAACACAATTTAAAAACCATAACAATTGAATTCTCGTAAGTCAAAAGTAAAGAAACCACATTCAGTTTAGCACAATGCATAAACCCAACTTATATGAGCTTGTGCCAGATGCTCTTTGATAACCTAAGCTATCTTGCATCTATCTAAGACATGTTAATACCTTGTAGCTAAAAATCTCTTAAGGCAATGGACAAAAAAACCCAAGTAAAATGCTTGTGAATCAATGCCACAATAGAACAATCAGTTAAAAGTAGCAGAGGCAAAAACTGTCGCCACACGAGCACCCTGAGCTCCTTAGAAGAAAAGTGCGATATAATGTAATACGGAATGCAAATATATTAATAGAACAGAAGAAGAATTCAAGGTCCACTTTGGAAGTGACTTTTGCCTCAAGCAGATTAGCGATACCTTGCGAGCACAGTAGGACACATTTTTGTTACCTGCTGCCATGTGGACAAGGACACTCTGGTTGGGGCGCAAATTGCCAAAGTCAAAGAGGACCATGTAGGCTGTGATGTAATTGACCAGAAAGGCAGCTGCTTCTTCAAAACTCATCCCTTCCGGCATGAGAAAAGTCTGATTGGCTTGGACTGTTACAATTTCTTGCCAGAGACCTGACCGGGCCATCACCATCACCTTATCACCTACCTAGCAAAAGAAGAAGAAAGGTCATTGTCAGAACTGAGACACCCAAACACAAATTCAGGAGTATGGAAGGCTAAACTTGAAAATAGATTTCAAGCCACTCACTGCACAGCTCCAGGCAACCTTTATAAATGCCGAGTTGGCCCCATGTCTTTTACACTCTTCCAGTGAGATTTATCCATGAATATCAAGGTGCCATCCCATTGACAAGTCAGCAGAAAAGGCATATGCTTACAATAGACATATGCTTGTACACTATAAGGCAAACTTGGGAACAATTCTTTGCTAGGTCTATACTGTGTGAACACTGCTGAATATTAAGAAAGGCATATGAAGCTCAAGCAAGAGCCTTTAAGCTGAGGCTTCGCAGTGGAAACTTTTTCCAGAATGGCTTTAATTCAGGAAATTCACTTTTTCCCTGAAGACTCCTTGACAGTTCACTTGACAAGGGGGAAGGGTTTGACTCCTTGTGTATTGCCTCAAGAGGCAACTGTGCCCTCTTGGATGTTGTGCTACCTAAAGAGGCATCATCAACATTAGCTGACCCAAGTATCAAGGCAGCTCTTCCATTAAAAGGTCCTACTGGATTTCAGACTAGAACTATGTGATCAGCTAATAATATATATTTGAAAAGAAGTCTGCATGTTTAGGTAGATAGGTCTGGAACAGTGTTTCCCAACCTTGGCAATTTTAAGATGTGTGGACTTCAACTCCCAGAGTCTCCCAGCCAGCCTTGGTGACTGGAGAATTCTGGGAGTTGAAGTCCAGACATCTTAAAATTACTGGCTGGGGAATTCTGGGAGTTGAAGTTCAGACATCTTAAAGTTGCCAAGGTTGAGAAACATTTCCCTAGATACTTGACGGAAATTGCCCATCCCTACCCCAGGAGCTCAATTCATTTACAAATGAATACAGGATGCCTTAGCACAATATATACCTCGTTTATGGAATCCAGTAGTGTTGAGATGTTTTCTGGATTAATTTATTCAAGCAGTGGATGAGATGAATATTTGGGGGGGGGGCAGTCTATTAGTGTCCAGTCAGTCTCAAGAGCCAAACGTATCTCCATCATAAAAAGTTGATTTTAACTCAGCTACACTTTTACCCTGGCAATCTTTCAAATATGTCAGACTACAAAGGCCACCATCATCTTTCCTCATGGGATGATAAGATTCATGGTACAACATTTATAGTAAGGACTGGGTTGGAGGAAGGCTTCATGTCAAAAGAACAACCATTCAGGCAAACTAATCTTTTTTTGAAGCTGCTCCTAAGAATTCTGCCACAATGAGTTTCTCAGAAGAAGGAACGAGCAAAGAAAGTCATTCATCATCCCCAAGCATTCCCTGCAAAGGAGGACATGACTCAATGTATTCTCAGTAACCTTCTCCATGTAGACAATGCAGTGGTGGGGTCTCACATACATACATGTTTCTTCCAGCGTATTTCTCAGGTTCATTTGCAACCTGTAACTTTGTGTAGATGCACAAGGATTTCTTAAGGGATAAGTCAATTCAGAAAACTTTAAAACAGTGTTTTTCAAACTTGGCAACTTTAAGATGTGTGGACTTCAACTCCCAGAATTCCCCAGCCAGCATGCTTAAAACCAATCAAGCACCTAGCATGGATAAGTTCTTTGCTTCTTGGACTCATGTTACATTACAGTGGCAGGGTGCAAGGGCTTCTGGAGGTGACTGTGCAAACAATACATTCTTCTGGCAGCGCCTCCAGATTTCCGCCAGCTCACTGTGAAACTCTCCTTTTGAAAGAAAGCACCACCATTTCCTCTGCAAAGAGGAAATCCTGTGTTTATCTGGCTCTGGTATCAGGAAAAGAGTATGACTGAGGCCTGCATCCTTCACCTTCTGCATGAACTGCTGTCTCCAGTAGACTCATAAATACTCTGGACACGGGTTTAAGATCAAAGAGCAAATTTCACCTTCACCAAATTAAGAAATGTTCGTTTCCAGAGCTACATACACTCTGTTTAGTAGCTGGCTATGCACATTTATGAAAGTTATAAGTGTTTGGAATTTGGAGACAGAGTGAATCTGTTGATGTTGTAAGGCTGCATTTCCTAATACCCTTTTGTCACCTCTCAATAGGTTTACTGCAGTGCACTCCGCACTGGCCTGCTGTTGAAGAACATTTGGAAGTGACAGCCTCAGTACACCCATGTAACATCTCTACTTCAAGAGCTGCGCTGGTTACCAGGAGCAGTTCCAGGTGCTGGGTCTGCTAGTTGTTCAGTGCAGGTGAAGTTCGGGAAACTGCCCTTCCACGTATAGGTGAATTACAGCTCCCACCATCCCTCCCTAGAGCTGTCAGGAGCTGTAATTCACCTTCCCATGGTTGGTGTAGACATTACTTTGCTTTCATCTGGGTGTGAGAAAAATGGTTGTGCCTGCCACAGTTACGAAAGGAAAATCTATGCTTAAGTCATATTATGTCAACTTATCTCCAGATAAATTGGAATTACAGTTTTCAGAATTTTAAATAGGCTGGTCATTCAGGAATTTAATTCCCAATGTATCTGGAAGGCAGCAGCAGAACTATTACTACAGATATGTTTTTTCCTCAAGCTACAGAGCACTGCTGAAATGGAAAGAAAACACAGTTCAAATGATAATGCTATTCCTGAAATGACAAACATTAGTTACAAGCCTATTGTTCAAGCACCAAGTCATGAGCTTGATTTATGAAACACGGAAGTCAAAGACAACGTATTAGCAAAAGCAGCACTCGATCATTATTCAGTTGTGTTTCCTTCCGGTTGATGAGGTATTGTTCTACAGCTCCTGATAGCCGAAGTATGCAGAAGAACAATACCAAGATTTCCTTTCCTGTTCTTCTATTCCTTTTAAAATTCTGCATTCATTTTAGTGAGAATTCCAAGCATTCTTGACATTATTTTTTTTTCCAGGAAGAATACAACTTGTGGAAAGCACTTCCTAGAGAAACATACCCAGTATCTCCTTTACTATCTTTAGTTTTAATATAATTATTGTAAAGGTAGCATCTGAATTATTTCCTGTAAGTACACTAGTAGTCTTGTGGCTTTTTTCTCTTAACCGTTTGCCTCCTGCCCCCTACATTTTAAAGGTTTATAAGCCATAAAAGCCAGTTGTTGTTGTTTTTTTGTCTGCGCTCAGTCATTACTGACCCTGCAGTGACTGCCTGGACGAATCCTTGCAGTTTTCAAGGCAATTGTTTTCGGAAGTGGTTTGCCAGAGCCTCCTTCCTAGAGCAGAGCCCAGCTGGTGAGCACAGGAGGCAGGGTTTCCGTTGCTTCGCGCCCTTTTCGGGCGAGTGCGGTTTTGCGCTTACCGGCAACTGGTCCCGTCTCTCTGTGCAAGGCGCTGCCAGCATTTTTCCTCCCACCGGAGTGAGAGTACCCATTTATCTACTCACGTGAGTTTTCGACCTGTTGGGTTGACAGGAGCTGTGGGGGGGGGGAACAGGAGCTCACCCTGTTAACGCGAAGGCTGGACTCGAACCGCCGAAGCGTCAGCCATTTCTGGCCGGCAACTTTCAGCGTCATCAAGCCGCTGCGCCACCGCGTCCCCAAAATCCAGTTAGCAGATTCCAAAAATGGGTTCAATACCTCTAAGAATTTATTCTTTAAGAATTCCCAAATTCACTAGATTTTTTTCAAAATATTTCCAGCCTACCCTTAATATAATAAAACAATATCAGTTTCTTAGGACTGGTCTTGACAGCCAGATAATACATTTACATGAAAAGGAGGAATCAGTAGTTCTGGGAGAACACATTGCTTGCATGAATGAATGAATGAATGAATGAATGAATGAATGAATATCAAAATTCAGTGGCAAGGACTAATTAGGATAAGAGAGAAATGGAAAATCAAGGAAACAAAGCGGATGAAAATGTGAACAAGCCATTTCTATATTGCAGTGTTTTGTTACAGGGCCTGCTTGCAATGTGATTAGTGACTGCAAGCAAGGAGAAGACAACAAAACATAAACCAAAATTAATCTTTCCATTCCTCTTCTTCTGAAGGCCAGATTAAGACAATGCCCTATTCTCTTTAAAAGGTAAAGAGGCAGAAATAATTACTAAACACCAGGGAACATTGTCTGAGATCTGCTGCCTGTCTGTTTCCCCAGCATGATGCCCATTTATTTTATGTAGCAAGAAACTAGATGTTGTATGTTGTAGAAATGATGGTTGCCAAGCTTATTAATACTCCTAGCAGTTCAGCCCAGATTTTTCCTTCCTTCCGCAAGAATCCAAAATCCAAAATATAACACATGTATTGAACTGGATTGAACTCCCAGTTAGGCAGATGCTGTTGCATACTTCCAGATGAGGATTTCATTATGCAATTCCCTCGCCTCATTCATGACATTTTATAAGAGGTCTAGACAACATTGCCTTATACTTGTTGCTTTCTTACATTTGACCATCATTTATTCCATCTTTCTTCTAACTGCAGAAACATAATTTAGAATACCTAACGTTGTCATGTAAAATCCATTTCAAATACCCATAGATTGGTAGCACTAGGAATCCTTTATCTGGAAGCATGATTTAGGTACATTCTTACAATATGCTAAGCCAGTTTATGGTTTGCCTTATTGCATCAGCCAAATCTGAGAGATAGCAGAAATTGTTGTTAAACTGTAGAGCCTTCATCACAGTCTGAAACCTTGACTGCTTGTACCCATGATATGTGATGGCTACTGAAATTAACCAATAATTAATTCTCCTTCTGGCCTCCAGAAATAAAGCTGCATGGTAGAAACAGCGGTAAAGTGTGCTTGCTAATCTGGCTTCTTTGTCACAAGGTGCAGTTGGTGGGGCGGGGGGACTTGGAAAATAAGATGTCAATAAAAGGATTAGCCTTTCCTTGTGGATAGTGGCTCCCACATGAATCAGGCCGTGGACAAGTGTACTTTTGCCCCATAAATAGAAAAACAAAACTGAAAATAAGATCTGGCCAGCCACTCCAAATGTCACCAGAAAGGAGGAGTTGCACATCACTGCTGGCAGTGTTTTGATGCACCATCTGGGACACATACTTTTCCTGCACAACATCAAGCCACAACGTAGCCAATCCATACAGGGTTGTGCAAATCCAATTGGTCTGATTAGTTTATGGTTATGTGCATTGTGCAAATCCATAAAACCTGGTTACTTGGGAAAACAATGATTAACCATTGTTAACATAAACTTGTTCTGCAATTGCAGGCTATAGCAAACCTGCATTACTCACCGTTAACACTACATGCAGTTTAGCATTCCCTTTTCTCTCTCTACATCCTATAACCATGTTTCTCAAACTTGGTGACTTTCAGATGGGTGGACTTCAACTCCCAGAATTCCCTAGCCAGCCAGGTCCACCCATCTGAAAGTCGCCAAGGTTGAGAACATTGTCCTATAACAACAGACAAGTACAGTACATTAATTTAATTCTCAAAACACTTTGCTACATTCAAATAACACTTACTGCTACAAAAGATGCATTTAGGCAACCCTTAGGCTCCTGGGCTTCCCCTTTTCTAACCTCCTCCATCACTTCAGTAAGAAGCAGATCAGTGCTGGAGGAATATCAGAAACAATTATTTCTGTGATATATTTACCAAGAATGTCAGATCAATCTCAGTGGTGAATTATCTAGTTTCTCTAAGGGAAAAATTAATTATACCAAACCTCCAAAGTATATGGTTTGGCTTACCATTTACAAAAAGTTCTGTCTCTGCCCCATTACAGTTCTCTGTTGTATTTTTAGATGGGTTCTTTTACTCTCATCTTTTAAATACTAAAATACAAGTTTAGTATTTATGCAGTATTAGGGCTAGGATACCTGGGATGCAGGTGACCCCTGAATGGCAGAACTGGAGTTTTCTGAACCTCTTTGCTGCCACCTACCAGTCATCCAGAGGTTTGCAGCCCATATATGGCAGCTCTGCATTGTGGGCTTATCCTCACATTCCTCTAGCTGCAGCACGAAGATCCCCCTGCCAAGCATTTTTAAAGAATATGTCTACGTGGCATTGATTTTCTCTCGTTCCCACTTCAACACAGGGGCACCTTCTCCTTCTCCTGACACAAGACTTCCCATATAAATGATCCTCGACCCCCTGTGGTGATGACATGGTCAGGGGCCAGGTCTATCCAGCTCCTGCTTGGGCCACTTCAAGATGCTGTGAACATGCCTTTTACCCACTGATTGCTGCACATGGTCCTTGATACCTATTTTGCTCAGCGTCCACAAAAGTATCTGTCGGTGTAATGCCTGACATGCTTCAAAAAATGCTGTTCAGGCATTACAGTGACTCTTGATATATATAGCTTCTGCTGACAATTGGTCTGTATGATTGTACTTCAACTGTTTTATTTACGTGGGAAGGGCACCCACCCCAATGCTATTTTGTGAGCTACTTCCAGATGCTGCCAGATGATTTGGGATATGTGGCAGCTGGGGTAAAAATGATCACCTGTTTCTTCTTTTAGCCTGGGTGACAGGACATGGGGTGAAGCATGAATAACCCAGATAAACATCTCAACCCCTCAACCATGCCTCTGAGTTGTTATTTGCTTAATTTGAAGCAATAGTCTGGCGATCTCCTTTTACAGCTGATAGGTCAGGCGTGAGATGAAGTGGGAGGGAGTTCTCAAGATGTGCTGCGTAAGCCCCCTTCTGTTTCATCCTATGCCTCTCCTTCATCCCACCAGCCTGTCAACAAGGCAAGTTTTGGACAGGTGCAATGTTCTTCCGGAAGACTGCCAGAGCAGTGTTCAGAAATAACCTGAGTGACTAGTCATTGGTGCAGAATGTAACAGTGCTGATGTCCTGTCACTTGGGCAACCTGAAAGGTGGCTACAGCCTCCTTTCCAGGCACTCAACTACAGTCACCCAAGAACACCCAACCACATGTTAAGATTGTTTTTCCTGCAGGCTAGTGATGCTGTGGGAGGGAGATCACAGCCAGGAGACTCCATTAATCGCTTGTGCTTAACTTGTCCCACATCAGAACCATAAGGACTAGAGGACTGCATGTTAACATAGTTTTGAGGAGTAGCCCTTACCCCTTTATAAAAATAAGTTCTGCTAACAATTAGAAACTTCCAATTTGGTGAATTATGGTTCAATTTGTTTTCACCAAGTGTAGTTACATTTGCTATATTCAGGCCCCCAATCTAAATTAGTAATGAGAGCTTCTAAATTCCTCTTTGCAATCATGCCAGGGAAGAAGGAAAGGAGGAACACATAAGCCCAAATCTGTTGCACTCGTGTTCATTTCCAGAGTCAAATGATGATCTAGATTAGGTTAAATCTAAACCAGCCCTAGGTGTTATTTACCATTTACCTAGTAAGGACAATGCCTGGCAAAAATTAGGCACATAAAGAAGGAGATCCATAAAAGCAATCCCCTGAAACTCCAGTTAAGCTCATAGCTTTCTGAGGAGTGTCTTCATTGGACAATCTATCCAAACATACAAGACTGTTTTCTAGGTTATCTGTGAGAATAAGGTTAATATTAGGGCTGTGCAGCACTTTAGATCTGAAGGGGGACAAGTGCTTCAAAGCACATATAGTACCTATACCACCTGTGGGCAGCTGCTTAAACTTGCCACAATTTCCTTCTGCGACCATGTGCAACCAGGGGCTGGGGAGGTGGTTGTATTTCAGAATAACATGCAATTGCTTTCAAAGATTGATGATAGGTACTACATGAGTGTTCCCACATATCCCAAATAATCTGTTTGCCTTTGAATCTACAGTGCTCCACAGCCTAGCAGGTAGGCTTGGTTTGGAGGGCTGTAAACCTCAAATCCCAGACAGCAAAGAGGCAGCAGGATAGAGACTGCATCTTGTGTTTAACTTGAACTAACCAACTAATGCTTTGACTGAAAGGCTTCTAGTTATCTTTATTTCTTGATTTTTACATACATACAAATACACATATGTCTAGGAAATGAATTAGGTTGCCAAAGGTTTCAAAATGCATGGTGGGTAACTAACAGGCCAGATGCAGCTTCCAAACACCCTAGGATCATGCTGCTGAAATTTGGTGGCAGTATGGCTGAAATTTCACTGTGAAATTTTCACCTTTTTTTCTAAAAATGAGGACAGAAATGGCAAGCCAACCACTACCACTTCCACTACCTCCCACACAAAACCCCCTGAAGATCACATACTATAAGAAATTTGGCAGCAAAATCATCAGGACATTTTCCTCTTTTTTCCCCCTGAAAAGAGAGTAAGAATGGGAGCATGCAGCCTCTGGAAGGCAAAATATTCCCTTCCCCACCCTTAATCACACCCCCAGCTCTAATTTAAAAAAAACACCAAAATCACACTGCCAAATTCCAGCAGCAAAATGGATAAATTTTGGTAATATACTTTAGACCATTTCTGGGAGTATGGAGGTGGTTAAGGGCAGAAATGAGAGCCATTTTCCTGCTACTATTCCTACCTATCCCCAAGGCCATAAAAAATAATCTGAACTTTTTTCAGTGCAATGTCATCACATTACCAGAAAGTTCCCTGAACCCCTTCAACAGGTTGTTAGGCTGAGTTGTGCCCTTCACACCTTTACAAGTTGCTCACCCCAATCAAGTCAGTTTCACTAGTATTTTAATGTTCTGGTCCAACATATCTTGACTGGAATATTCCATGAGACCTTTCCCTTCTCTTGTAAGTGAAACAAAATTTTAAAACCTTGCCATTTCTTAAATGCACAGATCAAACTTTAGATCTTCTCCAACTTGGTACTTCCATATTAATCCAATTACAATCCTAGCCTTACCAATCAGCATTACCATTAGCAGAGGATTAGAGAACTGAAAACAAATATATCCAGGAATGTCATACTGGTACTCCCAAACCTTTGCTCTTTGTCAGTCTTGCTCTACCAAATAGGTTGAGATGCCACATCTTCTTACAAGTCTCCCTTAATATCCTGTTCAACGTAGAACAATAACATGAGACAGTACCGTCTAAGGACTGTGTAGAATTCCTGCCAGTTAAACAAATTTGAAATGGATTAAACATCCATGGGATAGAGTGAAGCTCCAAATCCTGCCCTTTTCAAATTCTGAAGCAGAAACCACCCAGGTTTTCCAGTTTCAAGGACAAGATTGATGACAGGTCTTAGTTAACAACTGCAAAGGAAAATGGAGAAAATGGCTGCTCATGAAATGTCTTCCTGCAGGTGACAAAAAAACTCATGAGATTAAGTCCTTCTTAAAATGTTACCTGTTGATCATCCTGTATATCATCCATGTAAAGCAGACATTAAATTTTACTAACACTGATTTGCGAAGAAAAGCAGGCCTGATTCTTCAGAACTAGGGCTCCTTTTAGTTTGCATTACCCCTTATTTGACTCTGCCTGGGAACAAATCTACACCAATGAATGCATGCGTTGCCGTATTGTTACACTTAAGTCAAGCTCTTTAGAAAATCAGGCTACAGAAGTTAATGAAAGGAAACAGACTTTTGTTTATTATACACCAAAGAGGCATTCAGGAAATAAATTTCACACATTGGCAGGGAGAAAATAATAGGGTTGTGAATCCCCCAAGGCCTGTTCCACATCTGTCCAGTATGAAAATACAGCAATTAGGCAAGAACCAGGGAAGCCAGATTCAAGTCCCCAGTTGGCCATGTACCTATCAGAGTGACCTTTGGCCAGGCATCTGCCAAAAAATTTCTCAGCCTATCCTGCCATGGTTGTTAGGAGGAAAAAATGAGAAATGGTCCCTATATAAACTGCCTTTAGCTCCTTACAGGGAAGGCATACAACACCCCAGCTCATAATAAATTATCTGGAGGCAATTGTGATCCAGCTTTATATGGATGATGAGGATACATACACCAGCATGCAGGCAGGGGCCACTATTAAGCTTGATGGATGCACAGCTAAGAACAGAGGCAGGAGAGCACAGATCTCCCCCCACCCCTGTTCTATTTTAATTAATGAATGGCTTAAAAAAATATTAGAACGTTTGGAATTGTCCTTGGGTTAAAGCAGAAACAGGAGCCAAGTCGTTTCCTTTATTCCACCCTCCCCCATTTTAAGGCACAGATTAGATATGCTTCAAGCTTGTTTTATAACACATGATTTATGAACTCAGATAACGGGTACAGTGAAAGCACTTAATTGGCTTCAGCTTAATGACTGGGGATGCCCCAAAAGGAAGGGGGGAAGCAGCTGTAGAAGGTGCTGGTGCTCAAACATAGCTGTAATCCTTGAACTCCTCCAAAGGTGAACATAGGGGCGGGGGAAAGCCTTCCAGAGTGCAATACTCTCTGCAAATTCCAGCAGCTCTGTGTGTGTGTGTGTGTGTGTGTGTGAGAGAGAGAGAGAGAGAGAGAGGGAGGGAGAGGGAGAGGGAGAGGGAGAGGGAGAGGGAAAGAGATATTAAATATTTCCATGTGTTTCAAGGTTGAACAGAGGCACTGAAAAGCAATTCAGAGAATAAACACTTGGGAAAAAAGTATCACTGTGCTTGTGAGAAGACCAGAATGGATATTTACTGCGAATGCCAGAAATACAAAGTTCTAGAAATAAGGAATGTAAAAACCTGCACCCTGGCCCCACTGGCAGGCAGCTTCCTGTTCCCTGCCAGGGCTGGGAAGGACTCCCTCTAGTCAAGGGTCCACAACTCCGCCCAATACAGCCCACCCTTTTGGGCAAGGCTGAGAGCTCCAGGCCTGGGAGTGGGGTGGGCAAAAGGTCACTGTTGCAGCAAGCTGGATTTGTATTCCAAAAGGCTTCTGAATCCCCTTTCTAGGATGAGGCTCCACCCGCCTTCAGTTCAATGGCTGAGAGGAGGAATGAGGCAGGTCTCTTCTACACAGCGCCCTCAAGGGGCCCCAGGCATCTCCAAAGGACAGGCCCTCGCTTGAGGCCAAGGGAAGCCAGGGACAAAACCCCACCCCTTGAGGGAGGGAAGTGTCCTGGCGATCACCAACGATTGGCCAGTTCCCAAGGCTAGCCAAAATGTCTAAAGCCCTGCCTCCCACAGCAATCTTCTAGCAGCCATCGCCCACTTCCCACCCTTCAAGGAGAGAGGTCCTGGAACTCACTCTTCTCTCTGAATCTGTTCCCTCACTTCTGGCTGACATCAGCTTAGCACGGGAGGCTGAGAGCACGAGTTGGCTCTCTGGCTGGCTGGCTGGCTGGCTGGGGAGTCTCTCATTGTCTTAGCGGAGAAAAAGCAGCAGGTCCACACCCACTTTTCTGCCAGATTCAGTTACAGGGAGAGGATGGAACCCATCTGCCACTCCTTGCTCCACCACTTGGCCCATAGTGTGGGACCCTTAGCCACCTTCACCCCTTTTCTTTCTCCTCAACTCACATTTAGGATTCCGGCTCCCCGTGCCCCCCCCCCCACCGTTAGATCCTCAAGTCTGGATCTCCCCAACGCTCCAGATCGTTTCTCGACCACCTCGAGGCACCCCACCCATTTTCTTGCACCCAAATATCAGGATAGGGGCTACGCCCACCATCCATCTTTCTCGCCCAATCACCTCCGATTTGGGTAGGCAGCCCGTTATCCTGCGCCGCAAACCAGAAGCTGCTGCCCCCCACTCCCCGCATCTGAACCCTCCGGACGGGCTGGCCACGGCGTGGCAGCCTCCGCCCGTTCTGCGCCGCCGAGAGCTCCTTACCCACCTTGGGGCTGGAGACGCCCTCGCCCACGGCCAGCACGATTCCCGCCGCCTCCATGCCAGGGCTGACGGGCGGCGCGGGAAGCCTCTCGTAGAGCCCCTGGCGAGCCAGCAGGTCAGCGAAGTTGAGCCCGCAGGCCCGGACCTGCACGCTGACTTGGCCAGCGCCCGGGCTGGGCTCCGCTTGAGGCAGCTGCCGGGTCTGCACCTTCACCTTCTCGTAACCACCAAAGCCGGTCAGCACCAGTGCCCTATACTGGCGCCCAGCAGCAGCGGTACTGGCAGGAACGGCGGGCGCCTCTTCCGACGTCCCTCCAGCAGCCTTTTCCTCCCCGCAAGCCGCTGTTGCCGCCGCCGCCGCTTCTTCGTTCCGCTGCTGCTCTGCGGGTGGAGCGGCAGTGCCCGTTTGAGGCGCGCCCGCATCTTCCCCGGCAGCTTCTTCCCCGGACATGGCAGCTTCTTCGGCGCTAGCAGCTGTGGTGTGTCTACACGAGGAAGAGGAGAAGGAGAAGAAGGCGCGGCGGACCAGATGCGCTAAACAGCTGGAGGAGGCTGCCTGCAAAAACCGGAGTTGGAATTTAGCGCTGGCTGGATCCGACCTCCTATGCTGGGGTGGAAAACGCGGAATGGAAAGCGGAGCCAGAGGCTCCGGCTAGTGAGACCTGCCCGCCTGACTTTTCGTCAGTGGATCCAATACGCCCACCCTCTCCTTGTTCAGGAAGCGAGGCGGGGACTGGAATACGGCTGGGTGTGCCCGGCAGAGACAAAGTAAAGCGCATGCTTGTTTTCTCGAAAGTCCCCCTGATCTCAACAAGGCTCATTCTCAAGTAAAATCGCACGTAGCATCGCAGATATACAACCCGATTTAATGCGTGTGTTTTTAGAACGAAACCCTCTGTGTTGAACGGGCCTAACTTCCTAGCAAAGACGCATAAAATGGCAACCCGCCATTATGCGCGTCTCCTGAGCTCAGCGAGTTTATTCTCCCAAGGAAGCATGCATAGAATATTAAGCCTCCCACTCGCCCTCTCATCTTCCAGCATCTTCTCTGTTATGGTAGTAATTTATCACTATTCACACATGCTTTTCTTCTTGCTCTTTTTCTCTAATTACATCACTCTAGGACCAACATCATTACTTCATAATTTTTCTTTCTTATTTTTTCAGAACAGATCAGGAGCACAGCAAGCTGTGTTTTATACTGGGTCTGATACGTGTAAACTAGTATTGTTGCTGTCCAGGGGTTCAGATACAAGTTTTACTAGCCCAGCTTGAATCTGCGGCTACATAAAAAGCATGCACCTTGTAGTGGCTGAGTTCATGAATCATATGGTTTATTATAATCATGATTTGTTCAGCAAGCCCTAGAAATGTGGTTCATACATGAAAACTAAGTCATAAACAATGGTTTACTTGGTATGACAAACTGCAGCTAACTATGACATGCAAAGCTACATGAGGCCATACTTGTCTGAGTTCACACATGTTATGCCATAACCAATCAGCCGCTGAGTCAGGCCACTAGTCCGTCTACCACTACCAGGTCAACACGTACCTTTTCAGGTACTTAGGACTGAGTATTCCCAACCACGCCTGAAAACGCTGAGAATTGTCACTAGAGCTTTCTGCATGCAGAGAAAGGCTGTACAATTGCCCTTCCTGAACACTTCTAATCTCGTCACTCTAACGTCCTTCCCAGAAGTGTCCAGAGGATTTGATCAAAATCCTTCAATCAAAATGTAGACAGTAGAGCTGGTTGAAATTTAGGAAAAATTAAAGTGATTTTGTTGTGACAGTTTACTACAGACCACACTGCAGATAAAAAGACATGGATAATGGTGTCCTGAAGCAGAGGATAAAACTTTCCACAGAGATGGTCGTGTAGTAAAATAGTTAAGAATAAGACAATGCAATATTTTAACTAGGGCTACAAATCTGGGTTGCAGAAATCCAGATCATACTTTAAATATACCTCTATCTCTTTCCTGCCATCTAGTGCTCATCTCGATTTGTGGAGTCCTTGGGGTTCTCTGAGCTAGCACTGAAGATGTTACCTAGCCGGGTAATGAAACGTTTGCAAGAAAAGAACCAAGCTCAGAGAACCTCAAGGACTCCACAGTTCAACCCTGAGCTACACATATTCACTTTTATTGGTATCATCTAGATTTATACAATCTGGATTTAGCAGTCTTATTGCAAAAGAATTAACATCTCTAACCCAGCTAGATTATATACCAAGATATTCAAAGAGATCACAGATTTTAGAATGTCTGAATTCTTCAAACATTCTTGGAGAATAAGTAAAGTGCCAGAAGAATAAAAACGGAAACATTGTGAATTTTGTAACCTTCACATCAGTACTTGGCAGGTCTAAATTACAGTATTAAGCAGGGCTGTATGGTGCTTCAGATTCTATTTATGCAGAGGTACAAAATCCTCAGAGCAACTGCGAGTTTTACTAAGATTAGACAACTGCATTAAAGACTTGCAGTCAAGTATTATGTTCACACCCCCGAGGTGCCCTATTATTAAGCAATTAATTGGTGAGTATCTAGAGCTGATAATGAAGAGCCAGCCTAAGTTTATCACAAACACGACTGGATTCATGCAAGCAATGTACAAAGGCATGGATTGTTTATCACAGTTAGCTGGGTTTGCACAATTTACTAAGCTAAAACCAGACAAACCACATTATGGTTTAGTGCAAGATGTGTGAAGCCAGTCGGTATCTGAAGATTAGCATTGGCTTTACTGTCCTTGAAACCCAAATGGTACTTGTCCTCCCATCTTCCACCACACCCTGTTTGTTCTTTATACAGAGAACATGCCATTAGCAAGCAAGGAAATCTTACAATTCATAGAGCCATTTGTCACATAGGATTGTCAAACTATAATTTCTAGGAATTCCTGTACAAACACTTTGGGTCTCTGTTTTAAAGAACAGAGGGAAGCTAACAAAAAAACCAACAGCTGTATAAATACTCAAAAATGCATTTGGACAAACATCTTCATGAATTGTGTTTCCTTATACAGTATTGGGTTTGTACCTCAGGTTGGATCTCTGGACCTCCAAGCCAATGTAATGTCTCCTTCCTCATACCCATCCACGCAATTTGCTAATATGGGAAATAAAGCCCAGACATGTATAACATAAATAGGGGGTTTCTAAATAGGGGACCCATAATGTTGTTTCAGCTTTGCTCTTTTGGGTTTCCAGGTGCTTCATCCTAGTAAGCAGCTTGAGGCTCTTTAAGATCCTACAGTTTGCATGTCTGTGAGGATACAGCACAGCTTTCCTCCCAGTGATGCACAAAACTGGCTTTTTCCTGAACAGCTTTCTAAAATAGAGGAGTGTCACAGAGAGAGAGAGAAAAAGAGAGAGATTTGTTTGCAAACGCTATGTACTATCGCCATGTGGAGCTTGCAGATTTTATGGGTTAATTTACTAAATACTTCCCTCAGGGTGCCGATGGAGACATCTGTGGTGATAAACCAGACTTGCAAAATGTAAGGCCTGTTCCACAGGGAATTATGAGTTGGACCAAGGGAGGCCTTGAGGAGATGCTCTTTGCACAGATGATCCACCTGGACTGGCCCAGTGGTGCTACTGAGTTTGGCTGCACCTTGAGTTTCCCAGGGGCCCAGTCACATGACCTAACTGTGACCCAAACTTTTTGAAAGATTTGTCATAAGTCACCGTAAATGAGAAGCTAGATACACATCTGAATATATTAATAGCATCTTGTTTCTGCACTTTCCAGTCTAATTTTTTACCTAGCTCAAACCCTGTTTTAAGGATTCCAAACAGGGTCAGTGAGATGACTTGCACAGATAAAACAATTACAACAAAGTGCAATGTTGTGGCTCTTACAGACACTGGATCTTCAACAGCTACATTACGGAGCAATCATAAAGTGCCTAATGATTGTACAGACACAGGAATAAACCTTACAGCAGAGATCATTTCTGTCTCTCTATTTCAGCCTCCATATCTACTGGACTTAATAATCTTACCCACTGTATCAGGAAAACAAAGACTTCCTCATTTCCAATATAACGGTGGTAGTAGCTGTAGTAGTACTGGTAAGCTTAAGTGGACTGGCTGGGATCTGCCTCAGTGAGATACAATTCTATCTGAAGAAGTGAAATCCTCCCAGGGATGTATCACCGCAGCTCTACAAAGGCTGGCCTGGGGCCAATATGCCTTCTTAAGGTACTTTGCTTCAATGTCAGGGGCTCACATGTACAGTATAGAAAACGGCAGGGCTTCAATCCCATGGCCATGGCCATTATCTTGATTTTTATGACCTCCCCCTTTCAGGCTCAAATTATCCTATTTTGGACACATTATGTGAAGATCTAGGTCTCTGGAAAAGGATCTAATGCTGGGAAAGGTAGAAGGAAAAAGAAGAAGAGGTTAACCAGCAGCAAGGGGGATGGACTCAGTTAAAGTGGTGATGAGTGCACCATTGGGAGACTTGAAAGACCAGGCTAGGGATAGATCATCTTCGAGAAAACCTTAGCTACGTGGTCGCTAGGAGTCGAAAACAACTTGATGGTTCTTCATCATCATCATCATCATCATCATCATCATTTCAGATGACCTTGCAGGGACTTCTGCATGCAGGTTGCATGAGTGCAGATCATCCTATCAGCTGGTGGGCAGCTGCTTGGCTTTTGGCATGCTTTGTCAAGTCACAGTTTTGCTCCAGAGGTGCTTTGTCTGAGCCACAGAGCATGAAGACATGCACAGACCTGGCCCCTGTATTTTATATGAGGCACACTGGCTGTGCGAAAGAGTGAGTGGAGGCAAGTTGGATATCAGAGATGCTAACATTCTAACAAAAATAAAATAAAGCAAAATCTTCAGGATATTCAGTCAACGGTTCTCAAAGCAGCCATTCTTGAACAAAGGAATAACAAAGTCTTCTTTGCAAAAATAACTGCATTAGCAGATTTAATATCGTTTCTTGTGCATTGAACAACCTCACAGTACCCAACTCCACGTGTAAATTCATTCACTGATACAAGAGTACCTGTGCCACACTCAGGAAAAGACTCAATATGTGAAATCTTAGACCATTATGTATTTTATAGTCTTCATGATGTCACAAGCGCCTGTCATTTTTGCAGCAACATCTCTGGAATTAACTTTCTGGAACAGCCTTCCTTGGTACCTTTATTGCTTCTATAAAAAGTGAAAAAAAGAAGGGCCACGGGCTACCACGAGACAAAATCCTAACAGACAAGCAGAGGCAAGAAAATCTCATGCAGGCAACCAGAACAGCTACAGCGACTAGTACTTCTGAGTCACAAAAACACTGAAGACTCCTGTGGTACACTAAAAGTGGCCATTTCCATATTAGTGATTTATCCCAATGTATAATATCACCCAACCATTGCTGTGCTGATCTAAGAGTAATGAAGACAATATTTATATCGCCCTAGAGATGTCTGGGTGACACTGTAAATCACTGGTGAGGAAACAGCTGAACATATCGATTAATTTGTGACAGTCTCTTGTCCGAATCTCCTTTTGGTATTTCTTAATTCTTAGAATATCCACTGTGGAAGTAACTAAGGGATTGTTCTAGGATACTGAATTGTTCCTTTCTAGTTTTTGAGAGTTGCCATTTTAGGTCAGATTCAGATTATTTTGTTCTGCTATTTGCCAATACAGAGAAACTGTGCTGGCAGGTGATGGCACATATCTTACTGGAAGATACATAGGTGAGTAAACTTAATGGTGTGATGGGTTTTAATGGGTCCATCTGAGCAGTGGGGACAGAACTGGCACCTGGGTTTCTTACAAGTTCTATATAGGTGGTCCTTGGGTTATGACCACTTGTTCAGCAACAATTCAAACTTGTGACAGTGCTGAACAAGGGGGACTTACAACCAGTCCTCAAAATTATGGCTGTTGCAGTGTCCCTGTGGTCATGTGATTGCGATTTCCAGCATTCCTTGCTGGCTTCCCACAAGCAAAGTCAGTGAGGAAGCCACAGGAAGTTGGAAGTTGCGGTCACATGAGGTCCTCACTTAATGACTTGTGCAGTCTTCACTTAACAATGGCAACTGGGACTGCTGGAACTGCCATCACTAAGCAACACGGTCACATGACATTTTGCTTTATGACTGCGTCCAGTCCCAATTGCCATCGTAACCCAAGGACTACCTGTATTCTTCTTATGGGGCCTGTCAGTGCTCCTTGGTAACTGTTTGGGGCTTAAATAAGCATAGGCCTATTACCCAACATATTAGAGTTGTGTGGATTTTTAAAGGAGCACTTTGCTTTATCAAAGGTTTGAACAAAACACAATGTGTCACCTCCCTTTGAAACCACAGAATGGTCCTGCTGCACACTTTGCTACACAACCAATGCAAGCCCGGAAGCCTCAAACATCAAAACAAAGCACAATGCAGGCAGGTTGGTCCCAGAAGCATCCATGGGGAGGGACAAAAAACCCAAGGTAGTTGTCAGCCCTTCGAGGTAGATCAGACTAGAAAACCAAAGTTCTGAATGCTAGTGCTACTTCTATTATGTGGCAGCAACAGAATCTTCAGAATTTTCAGAAGTCTGAAAATGTTTCCCCTCGCCCTCCCTTTATCTTTGTGAGAACTAAGGAGGGTCAAGTCTGAGACACTTTCTCAAATTACATTTCTGCCCCAGACTCAGATTTCTTTTAACTAACTGTTGTCTTGGTTGTAGCTCTTCCTCTTGATCCTTAAGGTTATTACCACCATTGTGCAAACAAAGCCCCACTTGCCTTTTATGCGCATCTTGCATGCAACACATATAAAAGACAAGGCTTCAATTACATGGCTGCTATTCCATCTTGACTTTTTTGACCTGCCACAGATGCCCCTGGTTGGTCCCCCTTTCAAGGCAAAGCAACATAAGGTGCTTTTCCATGTTGAAGCCGTGAGATATCTTGCTGAGGCAGATGCTGAGCGGGAATTATAACTGGCAGCATTCACATGTAATATTAAATCAGCATTTATTTCAAAAATATGGATTTTTTTCCAGCACGATTGATCTGAATAAACAGAGTAGGTAAAAAAAGCAGCATTGATAGCTCAATATGTTGTAAGCTCATCTGGAATGAGATTCCTGGGAACTGTAGCCCATCTTTGTGAGACAGAAAGGGACTCATCATTCAGGGCTACTAGGATGGCATTCTTTGTATTAATGGATGATAATTTCCACACAAAATATTCCTGCTTAGTGGATCTAAAGAGCTCTATTGAGAGGTGTGTTTTTTTGAGCAGGGGGAGCCTGTGAGTAGGTGAAGTGGCTGGTATGTAAGATATGTAGTCCATTCTTCTCCAAGCTGGTGCCCTTCCAGTGTGTTGGGTTTGCTACCAGGCAGAATGGTCCCAACACTTCTTGAGGGCATCAGTTTTGAAAGGCTGGTTCAATTAATCCTTGTCTCCCTGGAGCATCAATGTGAGAAGCAGGAAGAAAGGAACCAGCTATTTTCTTATTTATTGCTTTCCACTTTCCTTTGCCCTGTGGCTGAGCAGCTGGGTCCCAAAAAATCTGAGGCCTTTTGCTCCTTAGCCATCTGGATGAACTAGCTATTGACTAAACTTGCAGCCTTATAAATTGCCCATGTTCGTATGTAATACGAACCCGACATGCAAGAATCAAAGGAATAAAATTTTCCCCATTACCCTTCACCTTCAACATTCCAGGCACACGTGTAGCATCAATATAGAAGTAATAACCTGACCATCTATTTCTGCTGTTTTGAATGGTTAAATTCTCCTTTGAGTGAACTTGACTCCAGGTGATTTAAAGAAACCATGGACTTTTTTTATCAACAGTACAGAAGTGGCTTGCTATTGCTGCCTTGGGGATGTTTTCATGACTTCCCAATCTAGCCTACAATCCTGGTATTTCCAAATGCTAACCAGGCCCAACCTACTTATTAAGCAACTTTTCCTCCAGAATGCCCAAATACTAAGGCCTCCTGAACTTCAATCATCTTATACCTTTGTCTTTACAAGTTGCCAATACTGTAGTTTTTTTCTGCATTCTCCTGTCAGATGAAGACAATATTTGACATCCAAAGTTTATGCAGTAAGAAATTTGCTGGTTCAGTGAGACCAAAAAAAAAAAAAAAGCTGTGCTTCTTGTAGCAACAGACTGAAGCTGTTGTTCTTCTGCAATTTACCTTTATTGTTGACAACTCCTGCTGTATTATGCTGGAGATATAAAGGACTAGACTGCAGGGAACAAATGTGATGCCAAGAGCTGACTATAGACCTGGCAACAACTCACTGAGCAGGAAATGCCTGGGTTTAAGTCCTCCTCCCTCCATACAGAATGAAATTTGATCTTCAAACACGTAGCTTTGTTCTGATCACTTTCAACTATATGACTAGAAATGTACTACAGTATTCTTCTCCATTGTTCAGTTTGTTAGCGTTTAGCAAGACAACCTGATTCATATATCATGCTAACCTAGAAAACTGTTTAATTTGGTACTTCTGAACACAGCTATTGTTGTATGACTTAGGTGATATGTAAACCCAGTCACACGTGGCTTATTCAACAACCACAAAGTATGATTTAGCAATCTGCATGCTGATTGTGCCTGCCTTAAAAAAAACTAACTGCTGCCAATCAGCTGAATCAACCCTGGCAATCAATGGGGCGTCAGATGCTGTAGCCAATTGCCCACACATTCCAGTGTAACGGATGGGTTTTTTCTTTCCTTGGAGTCGGAAGTGCAGGACTCTCATGTTGGCAGTGACTCAGTATCAGCAAAAATCACCAAAAGCTCCTTTTCCATACTCATGTCAATCTATTGAGGATGCCATTTCATGAATCAGATGAAGTGGAGTTTAGACCATGGAAACCTCCACAATAATCATGCTAAACAGTTCTTATTCTTGTATGAGTGTATACAAAGCTCTGAACAACTCAGGATCCCATTACCTTGAAGAATGGCTGCAAACCATCTTCAGGGAGGTGCTGCTCTTGATACTGCAACTTGCTAATTAGTGACCCAAAGGAAGGGCTTGTGTATAGTGGGGCCCATCCTATGAGAATGACATCTAATAAATAATAGGTTGGATGAACCTTCTGTCCGAAAGGAAGTTTTATCATTGATGTTTTGTGTATTGAGAGACCAACGCTTTCCTGAACAAAACTGGGCAAACTCACAGATACTTCAGTGATATTTAAGCAGCTTCATTCTGTGCAGAATTTCAACCACCTCTCTGCATCTGTCTCTGCGTGTGCATGCCTGTGCATTTGCACCCAAATGTATGTGCATGTGTGCATCCCCACCCATACACTTAACCCAGTGAAGGAGATCTTTTGTATTTGTTCTGGCTGTGACTCTGCCAAACTGTAGAAATAGCCTTGACCATTTTGATATGCTGTTTCCATGGTTAAAAAAAAAAAATCAATTTCTCCATGACAGCATTGCCTTTTAATTTCTCCTTTGCTGGGTAAATTCCAGCTGCAGGAGAGGATCAAATGAAAGTGTCCTGCTGAATCTAAAAGATGGCTGGAACACATTCCAAGATCTTGGATACTTGCCATGGAAGAGTCTCTGGACCTGCAGCTGGGGATTCGCTGCCTGCAGCCTGTGTTCCTCCTGTATGATTAGAGGACTGGTGACCTCCAAGGTTGTGGAACAGGACACATACCCGAAGGGATTGCACCAGAGTGGCACTGCTCTACAAAAGAACTGTGTTGGCCCACTCTGTTCACTGTAGCAAGAATTAAGGATCTGCAATCCCCAGAGTTTTGAGCAGAGAACATGCAAAGCAAGACATTTCTTCCCCGTTCAGGAATATGAAGGTTAGTGCAGTCTGCAGTCAAAAAATGCACTATATGATCCAGAGGACTAAGGAACAACAAGGCAGAAGCATGGAGTTTCCTAGAAATATTTCCAGTTTTCTCATCCACCTAATAGCCAAGGGTCAGAAAATATAGTATAACCTGAATTAATTCTTTCAAAGGGTACTGTATTTAATTTTAAAGATGTCTCATCTCCCTGTCCTGTACTCACAAACATCCTATGGACGAAGGGGGAAAAAGTCTCCCTGTCATTAGCTGATGTGGTGACCGTTGACTGGAAGAGCCCACATAAAGAAGGAAGCCTAAGTTGCAATCCAGGATATTATAACCTCCATTTGTGTGTGTGTGTGTGTGTGTGTGTGTGTCTCCAAAGGCATGTTTGATGGTGACACCAGAGCCAATAAGTGGGAACAATGCATGTCACCCAAACCTACCCTTCTGGATTAAGTAAACCTTCCAAACTTTTAGCCCCTCTCCTCCCAAAACCCATATAATTTCCGATGGAAGAGTTTAGATCTTGCACAACAGAAGAATTCCAGGCTCCCATCCAGAATATTATGGCCTCCTGGGAAGGGTCCCCATCAGCACACCCAAGTGTGTCATCTAATCCAGACAGGGAAAAGGCTTTATGAGCTGCTGATCTGTCCCCTCTACAAATCAGCCAGCATTTCTGGCCCTCTTCTATTAGTCAGTGTGTCCAGCTCCCACCCCTTTTGGTTGACAGGACAATATGATGGAGATCACCTTATTTGTCAACCTCATCCATCCATCTTCCCCTTCCCCACTGCTGGTAAATCTTCTACTTGCCTGACCTGAGTGGCCTGCCCCCTCCACACTGTAGAGCCTGACTGAATGACAAGCAAATGCACCATTTATCTGGTAGCAACACACACACACTGACACACACACAAACCAGAACCCTCCAGATGTATTGAGACTGTAAATTTCAAAATTCCCAGCCAACAGGGCCAGAAGTTTGTGGGATCCATTTCTGCAGCTCCTAAACAACCAGAAAACCTACTTGTTAACATTAGAGGTATTTATTAAGTAGCAGCAGGAACTCAGTAAATTCTGAAAGGAAAAGGTCACTGCTTGTCTGCCTCTGACAGCTGCATTATGGAGAGAGCACAGCAGCAGGAGGCAGAAGGGGAGATAGACCATCACCAGTTGCATAATAATGAAAGACATCCAAAACCAGCTTTTTAGTGGAATGCTGAATTCGCTCTGAAATGAAGGTAAAGGAAAAATTAGTATTTCTAAAAACGGCCAAAGATGAAATATTAAATATTAATTATACAAGATACACTTGAACTAAGGGGATTGAACAATAACCGCAAAGAAATAGGGAAAAATATGTTACTGTGCTGAAATCTGCTTTCCTTTTTAGCTTTAACTTTTGTTCTTAATCTTATTATAGAGTGTGTGTGTGTGTGTGTATTTATATTCCCCTTTGGTTGTAGCAGTTTACGTACTGTTTTAAAAATGCACAACAGTTGTTGTGGTTTTTTTTAAGTAGACTATAACTTAGTACACTTTGCATGAAAGAATCTTAACTGACACTTTGATCTAGCCCCCTTGTGGCTGTGCCTGGTATTTGTTTTCTCAAAGCCTTCGGAATTGCCTGCCCTCCCAGGGTTAACAAGGAACTGGAGGAGTCTTTCCAAAGTGCTGTTCAATAACGATTAATTCAACTTATTAAAAAGGATACAGAAGCTACTAATATCCAAAAAATAATTATGAATTCATAAAGACCAGCTCTGCACGAGGCAGAATGAAATGCCTGTTTCCTTGCTGATTTTGAATATATATTTATTAGATTTATATCCCACTTTTAATTCTGGGCCTCTAGGCAGCACGCACAGCATTCCCTCCTCCTATTTTTATCCACAACATTTCTGCGAGGTAGATGAAGCTTATGTCACAAAAGGACAACGAAACATTAGTTATTTTTCTACTTGGATAGGAGGCCATCAAAAAATCCCAGGGTTATAGGCTGATCTGGAAGAAGGCAGTGGCAAATCCTATTCATATTGTTCCCAAGAAACCAACAGAAATCACCAGGAGGTGAGCCCTACCTGAAGGAGACTTCATGTCTTAAAATTATTCCTATGATAGCTGGAGAGGAAAAAGGGTACTTTTATGATTTCTGCTTCTGCTACCAAAACAGTCTCATTGGGTCTCATAAGCCAGGAGTGGGGGGAAAGCAGGGATGGTTTTATAGGTGCTCCAGTCCTTTCTGGTGGGAAAGGCTCAGAAAGTGGTGCTAGAGAACTCCAACTCTACCCTTGGCCATTGACTTTCAGGGAGTCTCAGCATTCTACCATGTTCCCATCCTTTCAGGTGTCTGTCTCAGGGGCTGGCAAACTTTCTGGCCTGCCGGGCACCTCTGGACTTTTGAAAGCATGCTGGAACTTTCCCAACGTAGCTGCCACAGTTGGCATGGCTAGTCACATAATACCCATTTACAGAAGGCAAACTGATGAGGTCGGTCTTTGCCACCACATTTGACCCTCACTTTCTTCTTAATCATCTTTTTTTTCCTGGAGAGGCGGACACTTTTCCAAAGTTAACACTAACTCAGAGAGCACCACCATTTTAGTTTTCTAAATGCTATTGAGAACTGATGTGGGGCCCAAAACATCTTGGAAATCAAAATTATGCTGGGGGATGGCAGTGCTATGCAGCATGCCAGCTTCCTGTTTAATCTGCTTTAATTAAAAGAATATATGTAAATAAATCTGGTTAGATCAAAAAGGTACCATGGTAGGAGCCAATCCCCTTCTTCAGGCTAAGGTCCACATTGGAAGTAATCATCCAGTGGTTTTGCTGCTGCTGCTGCTGCTGAAGTGCTATAAATATGCTGATGTCACAGCTCCATGGAGTCCGTGGAGGCCTCCAGTAAGCATCTGGAGCATATTTCTCAACCTTAGCAGGTTGAAGATGTGTGAACTTTAACTCCCAGAAGTCCACACAACTTCAAGTTGCCAAGGTTGAGAAACATTGATGTAGAGGCAGTTCTGGGATGGATGAAGATGAATAAACTGAAGCTTAATCTAGATAAGATGGAAGAGACCAGTTGAGCTGGATGGAGGGGTGTGACCAAAATTAAATGGCATTGCACTTTCCTTGAAGGATCAGCTGTGCAACATTGAAAATCATAATATGGACAGCCAGGAGAGTACAGAGTACAGAATGGAACTGGCCTTCCATTTTGAACTTGACCTAGTCCATTTACAGTATTCAGAGTTTTATCCAATAATAAATAATTAAATCCAACATTAGTGCACGTCTTTTTATCCTTGCTGCAAATTTTTACCTTTAGTTTAGGGCCAGTTCCCCTAGCTGTATTTTCTTCCAGACCAAAAAACACAACCATTTATTCATAAAAGATAAACCTGCTTTGAGAAGTAAAGAACTGCATCCATCCGTCAATTCATCTATTAATAACTGTCCCAGTGTTGCTGCCCAAAAAATTTTATTCTCTGCTCTGTCAACAGTGTGTTTTCTTGCTCTCACTCTCTTTCTATGTTGACTAGTCTTGGCAAATTAATATTTTTCCATTATGGTAAATCTCTGGAGTCCTCCGCCTTTTGCTGTATGATTCATTCTGCCATATATTAGCTCAGAGATGACCCTCCCATCCTTTTTTTCAACAAATAAATAACACTAGCAATTAACATGGTGACATGTCATTTATAAACATTTGAGCAGTAGACCCAGCATTATTCTGGAGCAATGTGAAGCATTTCTCTTCATTCTCTTTCATTCTCTTCAAAGGAGGTGCTGCTTCTTTGATTAAGAGAACTTGAGAAGGAGCTTGATTTGGGGCTGTAAATTTGGATGTGTATGAAGAATACAGCTTTCCTAATATCAATCCACCAGATTTAGATGTATTTTAAATTTGGAATATTTCTGGGGCTGAGAGTACTTCTGGCCATGGCAGGTGGACACTACTTGGGAATACAGAGCAGGCCTTGAATGTATGTTTGTGACTTCCACTTGAAGCCACCAGCACTCCCAGTGTTGTAAACGGTCTTCTGAGTAGATGGCATTTCTCCCCGGTCCCAGCTTGGAGAGACTGTATGATGGTTTAATGTAGGGTGGATAAGACCTTATATAATTACTTACAGAATCATTAGTTTACAAATTCCAGTCAGTGGATTGGCTGAAATTTTAGAATAGGTTCATGGCTGCCACCTGGCTTTGAAGAAAAGGAGTCTAAATTACCTAATATGCCAGTCATGCAATTAACAATAAGATGAATGGCTTTTTAAAAAAAAACAAATGGCAAGTGAACCAATCCAAACGGGGTGCTTAATTTTTCCTCCCATTCAAAGAATCCCATTTAGTTTACCTTATGCCTGCTTTTGGAAGTTAAGAAAAGCTCCTGATTCTGCCCAAGGAAGCTTTTACTCCCAATGCAAATAGTAGATGTGGCCCCGGTTGTTGCTACGTATCAAGACGGTACAAGGGGCAGACTGTGACATCCCATTGTGCTTGCTGGGATCCTTATGCCACTGAAACCAAACTGAGAATTATATTCTGTTCGTCTTTGTCTACCTTGACTCTAACCTAGTACGAATTCCTGGGAAAAATACTTTCCCTTTTGAGAGCCAAAATTCTCAGGGGAGGCTGCCAGTTTTGGCCATGTCTCCCCCTAGTTGCTTTGGGAACACAGGTAGGTTTTCGTTAGAAATGGCTGCATTATTTGAATTCGCACCATTCAAAGTGATATTTCTATGGAAAATAGGGTAACTGGTTCCAGCTCAGTGGAAATAGGCCATTAAAATTTTTAAACATATATTTTTATATGTTTATTAATGAATTACTGTACAACAGTAAAAGAGGATAAACCCATATCCAAAGGGTACCTGCTATGTCCGTATTCTGCTTCAAAATGAGCCTCTTTGAGCTTTTCTCGAACTGAACCTTCCTTTTCTCCATTTTGCACAAATGACAAAACCCCAACGGCAACTGCGTATGAGCCAGCCTCAGCCGCGCGCACCTAGCCTCGCGCTAACCGAATCTTGCCTTGCATTAAATGCGACCTGATATCCATTTATAATTTGCACTAAATCGAATATCACACGATTCAAACTGGCACGAATCGCAACCTACCTGTAGTAAGAGCCTACACTACACACAGGTTTGGACGGCGGCAGGCAAGGGAAGCCTGAGCAAATGTTACATGAATTATTTGCTCAGTGTGGAAGAATGAGATGAGAGGACTTTACCTCTTGCTAGAAATAAGGAACAATCTGTCGCAAAGTAACTATCTGAGCGTCCTTCAGATAATTACTGCTTGCTGAAGCTAACCAGGTCTGGATTGCTCAGTGCTCAGAATTAGCTCAGCCTGTGAACTGCATGTAAACTGCCTTCCTTGCTGAAAGATAGGTGGGGCATAAATTTACTAATAACAGGAATAAATAAATGGAATAATAGCAGCCTCCTGCTGCATGGCTGTTACAGGAGCAAGAATTACAAGGAACGTGAAACACAATGCAGATTTAAAATCTAGGATAAATTAAAGACTTTATAATAAGAGGAACACTTGTTTGCTCTTCCTCCACATATTCCAGTGGGAGATGCTATTTGCAGCAGATAAAAAGCCAATTCTTAGGATTCATAATGCATCCAGTCTGCACTCAAAATGCTTTTAAGGCGCGTGACTAGCAATACATATTGCACTTCCTTAATAAACATTGTCACAGAATACTAACAAAGGACCAATCCTGGCAGATATTCGGGCTCAACTCCCTTTTTGGTTTCTAGATAAAGGCAACATTAAGATGAGTGGTTTGGGCAATAAAGTCAGAGGCAACAAAAATAATGGCCATTTCCTAAAGCATTCAGAGACCTACTGGCAGGCTTGATATACATGTCAGATTTCACCAGGGATCAGTGGACGCATCTGACACAGGTTGTAGGCCCTAAAATAACATGAATGTCCATTCACAAATGGCTCCTACAGTGGATGTGCTAATCCAAAAAAAAAAAAAAACACCAGATGGGGGCCGTTCTAGCCTTTTTTACATGCATCACATGTATGAAACCCATAAAAGGGCAGGGCTTCAATCATGCATGCATGGCCATCATCTCTACTTTTCTGAGCCCACCCCATCCCACCTTGGATGTCCTTGCAGAAAACACCAATTGGTGAGACTGTTCCCCACTCCTCTTACAATCCAATCCCACACCACCTCTTTTTTTAAGTGGTCTGCTTCACGGGTAAACAAAGTCCTGAGCTGCACCGCTCACCATTTTTACTTTTTTAGGATGCCTGTAAGGCCTCTGAAGAATCCAAAGTCATCCTTGGAAATAAAGATAATTCTGGTGCTTTCTTTGTAACAGGCTAACTTCCTTTCTCATTTTGTTTAAAATTTCAACAATCTTTTTCAATTTAAAAGGTGGAGTGGGGTAGCTACCAGACTTTAAGAAAAGTTTCTAGAAGAATATTAGCACCTGGCGCTTGCCGGGAACTATGACAATAATCTATGCCTTTTTGTTACCATAATATACAAATATACCTACTGTGGCTTAGTATTATGTGTGAATCAGGCCACTATTGCTTGTTCAGCAAACCAAGGTTTAAAATCCTTGCATAGCCTTATGTATAAATGTAGTCAATATCTGTAGGGAGAATTGGTTAAGTTAAAATAAATTGGAATGAGTTTGACCGTGGCTCCACCAGTTTCTGTGACTGTGTGAATAACCTAGTCCAAGCCATTACCTCTACAACAGTCACCGGCTGCTTCCTGCTGGATAAACAGGAATTTAGAAAAACCAGCCTGCTCACCAAATAATCTTATTTTTTTTGTATTTCTGTATTAAAGTCAATCATTTAGGGAACTAAGAGCCTCCTACGGGATTTTCTCTTGATTTTCACTTACTGTTAGAAACAACAGCAAAGGGTCTTGTGGCATTTTAAAGCAAAGCTGAGCAATCTTGTAGTGTAGAGAGTTTTGAAATGAGGCTGAGGTCCACTTACAAGCCTGCGGTAACAGGTTGCTTACAGACTCACGCTTTTGAATTTTGCTGGAGTAAAGTACATTATCCAAGATGCTAGGCACTTATGGCAGCAAAAGGGTAAGGAGAAGTCAGGGAGAGTGAATGGCTGGAAAAAAAGCAATGGCAGTTGTATAAACGCAAAACAGTTACAGTGGCCATTAACAGGGCCAGGAATGCCCAGGGAGGCTCAAAAAAGCCAAGATGGTGGCTGTGACTGTATGATCGAAGCCCATGAAATATACATTAAAAAGGACAAGGGCTCTAATCATGTGTCCGCCATTTAACTGTTTTGAGCCCCCCATGGACACTCCTGGCACTGTTAATGGCTTCTGCAATGCTTTTGTTTTTATACAACTGTAACTGCTTTTTTTCTTTTGCAATTCACTTTCCCTGACCTCAGTCCTCTCATTTTCCTCTCCCTACCTCTTGCAGCCATATGGGCCTGCCATTTCTTTTCCTGCGCCTTTGAGCCAGTTCTGACTCCTGGTGAATATGCAGACAAGCCCATGCAATTTTCTTGGCAACATTTTTGCAAGTGATTTGCCATTGCCTCCTTCTGAGGGCTGAGAGAGAGAGAGCGAGAGGGAGAGCGAGGGAGAAAGAGAAAAAGAAGCTTTATTTCAGTCATCAACCAATAAAAATACATTCTATAAAACAAAGGAGAGAGAGAGAGAGAGAGAGTGACCCGCCAAGGTCACCCAGCTGGCTTCATGCCTAAGGCAGGACTAGAACTCACCATCTCCTGCTTTCTAGCATGGGCCTTTAACCACCAAATTGGCTCTTGCCATCTTGTATAGTGTACTTTATTCCACCAAAAGTTACACTTGCAAAGGCCCCTGAACAGGGCAGTGTTAATGACTACATAAAAAAAGCAAGTGAATTTAGTTCAGGGCACAAGTGGCAGATACAGCTTCCTGATATAACTCAGCACTTTCAAGCCAGAGTTTCACATTCAGTATTCAAGGCTAGTTGCATTAAGCTGTCCTGGCAGATGACCGTGTTCTATATTTCAGGATACGGCCATTCCGACATCCACTGATGCTTTTGTGTGGAGATCTGCTCAGAATGCAGAAGACTCTGGAAGATAAGCTGGAAAGCAAAACTTGGGTGTGATCGACAGTATTGGATCTCTTGTTGTCAGAGCAGATGCAGAGAGAGGCAGGGTCTCAGCTGCTTGCCCTGTTCTGGTTTTGTATTCTGCGGTCTATAGTTACAGGTCAGGGGCCATTTTAAACAGGGACATTGTCAGAGAGAAGCAAAGCAAAGCAGCTTTAACCTCCCTTTCTTTCCCAGGGATGTTTGAATTGTATATAAATAATGATATGGATGCACTTATATGTCATGCGTGTGTATGGCTATGCTGTCCAAGGATGTTGGGTGTTATAGTCCAGCGCATGAGGGAGGCAGTCAGCAGGGAAAAGCTGCTGTGTGCCGTAAGTATACAATCCTATATCCACTTTTACGATGCCATTGAATGAAATAGTCCTTGTAGTCATGTCACAAAATGTCCACACAGTCACCAGGAGGTCAACCCCCGACTCAAGGGCGTCTTTATCTGAAAGCTTTGTTACAGTCACAGCAGCGTTTTCCTCTTCCCTTCCGTAACCTTTCCAAAATCTTGAGAGATGAATCGTTGTGCTCCCCCTTGCGGCCAAAGGAAAAAATAGTCTCCGTTCGCGCAACATGAAAAAAAGACAGGCTGACAAATAAATAAAATAAAATGCCCTGTTTGAAGATCAACTTTGGAGCATCCCGTTGTCAATACCTCAAGAATAACATCTGACATCTTGTAACAAATGCACACACCAAATCTGGAGCCAGAAAAGAGAAATGGAGGGGAGAAAAAAGGCAAGTCCTGGATCGGTGCTGGTGTATTCATTTCTCACTGACGGACGTTTCTGCCATAGTAAGTTCATGAGTCTTTAAGGTGTTAGGGAACTCTACTACAATGATCTAACAGGCAGCTACCTCTTTGGGAAAGAATGAGAACAATTATTTTAAATCTTGTTAATGTTTAAGAGTGCGATCAGAAGTAATATGCAATTTTTGGCTTCTGGGGGAGGAATGGTGGATTGAAGATGTCTCTGTGAAAGTGGAGCCGACAACTGTGGCAAAGACCAAGGAACCAGTGAGTAGACCAGTTCCTTGGAACATCTCTGGATAGGAGCAGACGGGAGATCACCCACTTGTCTCTGGACGGCTGTCCCCTGCGAGGAGACCTCAGGACAGCAGTCCTCCATGGATGAGTGCTGGGAGACAATGGGAATAGCCATCTTACTCACAACCACAGTCAGTGCCTTTTAAAGGACACTAACCTCACTTTCTAATCACTTTCAGAAATTGCTTATTAACTACTTTTAAGCTATTAGAGACCTTTGGAACAACAAGTTTGAAAATGCTGGGTGAGTTTGCCCTCAGTCCTGAATGAAAGAAAATTTTAATCATAACCTTAAGGATTTAAAGAATTTGAAATAAACAGCAAAAAGCTAAATAAGATGTTGATCTTAGAAAGTTATAAATGGACTAAGGCTTACTTTTTGTGCTAATTAACTGGTACCTACAAAATGGTACAAAATGTTATAACACTGAAAATATTAAAAGAAACTTTTGAAGAATGGAGCCAGAAATTAGTAGCCACAATATCAACAGTGTTAGTCATGATGTCTGCCTCTATGGATAGACTATGTCCAAAAGATGTTATTGAAGAAATGTGGAACAAATTTTATCTGACAAGATAGAGATGGTACCGAAAATGGATTTACATATGAGAGGCCAAAAGAATGACTTGGAAAAGGATGTCTCACTGAATATATAAAATAAAGTGGCTTATGTTTTAAAAATCAAAAGAGAAATACAAATGATAAACCAAGAAAGTGACCTGATAATTTTTTCTTATTGGATTTACTGAAGAGGTTTGTTAAAAACATGAAGAACTGTTTGCGATGGGATAAAGAAGAAATGAAGAGAAATCAAATCCTATGACAATATTTGAGGGAGCTAAAGATTAAGGCTACTAGAAGTAAAAGAAAGGAATATAAAGTTGGTTTATTTGATCAAGGTTAAAACAAGATAAGTTGTTACTTCTGGCAACCCTTTATAGACTTTCAGCTGACACCAGGACTGAAAAGATGATGTTTTATAGATTTGCCTATAGATAAGAGATGGGATATCGGATGAAGAGATAATTTTTGTACCCTCAGAGGGAGTGAACAGTCACTAAATTTGTTTATACGTACTTCTTGTGATGAAGGTTGGAAGTCACTTCTTTACATATTTCTTTTCTCTTTATTATATCATTTTTCTCTTTCTTCTCTCTTTTTTTCCTTTTTCCTTGCACTTTTTACTCTTTTTTCTCTTCTCTTCTCTTTACTTTGTATTAGATTTTACTACTATAATCAAAATTCTTAATGAAAATTTCATACACATACACACACACTGTATAAAGGAAGTAATATGCAATTTTTAGCAGGAATTTATTTTGAGTGTCCAATTCATTCATGTAATATTTTGCATCTATGATTGGGGTGTTTTTTCCACGTGGAGCTTTTTTTAAAACGTGGAAAATCTTGCAGGAATAAAATAGGGGTAGATGCAAAAATGTCCAGCCCCTGGTTATCAATGGAGACCGAGTGGAGCGGGTGGCCAGTTTTAAGTTTCTGGGTGTTACCATAAAGGATGACCTGACCTGGGGCGCTCATATTGCAGCACTGGTTAAGAGGGCCCAACAGAGATTATATTACCTGAGACTTCTCAGGAAACAACTGAATGGAAAACTGCTGGTGACCTTCTACCGCTATACTATAGAGAGCATTTTGATCTACTGCACCTGTGTATGGTTTGCTAACTGCACAGTGGCAGATAGGAAAGCGCTCCAGAGGGTTACCACCACTGCCCAGAGGATCATTGGTTGCCCTCTCCCTCTTTGGAAGAACTTTACAGCTCCCGCTGCCTTAAGAAAGCTCAAAACATTCTGAAGGATCCATCCCACCCGGGACATTCTTTTCTTGAACTATTACCATCTGGCAGACAGCATAGGATAATAAAAACAAGGACAAATAGGCTGAAGAACAGCTTTTATCTCAGAGCTGCAACTATACTGAACTCTATTGTATAGTGCAACATTGGTGTGGCATCAGGGGTTGTGCAGTGGTGAATGGAATGTGAAGGATGTGGTTTTTATGGTTTTTATATTTATAAGTGCACTGGGGATGGGATGGCATTTAATCTCGTTGTACAAGAAGTACAATGACAATAAAGATTTTTTTAAAAAAAATAAAGAACAGGCGAAACATAAAGAAAATAGTTATCCTTCCCACCCCGGTCAAAAAAGTAAAAAGAGTATCTTTTCACTCCTCGTTGTCCTGCAATCTCTCCAAATAAGACAGTATTACGAGGGCATTTAAATTTGTAGTCCTCCTATTTACCCCTTAGTAAAGCTCAACATGGTTAGCAAACAAAACGGAAAAAGTCCCCCACCCAAATTATACAACAATTTAAATGCAGTTAAAAACAGCATGCAAAATCATTAATCCTTCCGACATGAAAATTACTCCTGACGTTTGGGAGCGACGCTTTGGACCTGGCTGGAAGTCTCCGCGCGGATTAACTGCGCAAACCTTGAACCGTCTCCTGCGCTCTGCCGAGCCTTTTCCTCCCCGCTGGTGGCAGGGCCGAGGAGCGCCCCCTGGCGACGGAGCCGATGAACGAACCGCCGGCCGCACCAGGACCGCGAGCGAGGGGGCCCGGGAGGGCGGAGCCGGGGGTGCGGCATAAGGAGCCGGAAAGCAGCGGCGGTAGCCGGGCGCTGGGAAGGCAGGAGAGCGAGCGAGCGACCGAGCGGGCTGCGATGCTTTGGGGCCGGCCGGGCTAGCAGGCAGCGCGTCGTGTGTGGGTCGGTCGGTCACTCACTCACTCAGCAGCGAGGGCGCCGGCCGTCATGGAGAACCAGCTGGCGCGCTGCAAGATCGTGGTGGTTGGCGACAGCCAGTGCGGCAAGACGGCGCTGCTGCACGTTTTCGCCAAGGACGCCTACCCCGAGGTAGGGCAGCGGGGCAAGGCGGGAGGGGTGCAGGCGGCCCGGGATGGGGGAACCGGAGGGGAGCTCGAAGAAGAGCGAGAGGAGCGGACGGAAGCCGTCCGAAAGGATGGGGCGGGGAGGGCTCGGTCCAAAGAGACCGCGCTGCGGAGGTCACATTGTGGACCGGAGAAGAGGATTCGGAGGTAAGCAGCGATGGAAGTGGGTGAGGGCGACTGTCTGGGTGTGCAGGCGGCGCGTGGAAAGTGCTCTTGGCGCGGACTGCGGTGGGCACGGAACCGGGGTCCCAGCCGGGAGGTCCAGCGGTGGGGCTGAGCATAAGCGAGCCCCATGATCGTGGACTACTTTAGGGAGGACTCGCAAGCTGCGGGGTTGGAGCTGAGGAAGGAGGCAGCGGTTGAAGACCCGGTTTCAAGCTGGACTGGGGAGCCAAGGCAAACGAGAGAAGGGAAGTGGTGGGTGAAGTGTATGGACCCTGGTGCAGGAGGGAAAGTAGGGGCTGGGTGGGATTTCTTGATGAAGGGGAGAGGTTCAAAGGTGCTTTCTGGTGGAGGGGGGTGAAGGACAGGAACCAGGTCTGCTCTGGGAAAATTAGAAGGAAACTCTAGGAGTGGAAAGGGAGCATTAGGTCATGCAGTAATGGGGCACTGTTCTGTGGATAATGCTGAGGACTGGGGAAAAAGAGCCGTGGTCTCCTCAGGAAGCTCTGGAATCTGGTATCAGTTCCCAGCCCTTCTAGAGCACTGCCTGTGAGCAGTCGCTTTCATCCTCAGGTAACTCATGAGTAAGCAAACTGCTGCCTCCAGGTAGTTTGGATTACTGCTCCCATCAGCTTTCTCTAGCAAGGGAGCCTTGGGAATGTTAGCCCCGCACATCTGGAGGGCATGGTGTTGCTTACGCCTGCATTTAGTCCTCCCAGCCAGGGCCTGTTTGTGTCACGTCATGGCTACTTTCAAGAGGGGGTCCTGCTGAGGGGTCTCAAAAATAGAGTGGGGGAGTCTGATGGAAGTAGGCTCCCATTTCTGCCAGTGCTGTATCTGATGCTCGATCATGCATTCTGTTCCCTCCTTCCTGTCCCTTCCCTGCAGAATTATGTCCCCACTGTATTTGAGAACTACACTGCCAGTTTTGAGATTGAGAAGCAGCGCATTGAGCTTAACATGTGGGACACTTCAGGTAAGTGAGGAGTAAGGAGGGGGTTGCCTTTGGAAAGGCTGGGGTTTAAACTCTAGCTGCAGTGGCCATTAGAAGTTGGGGACTTGGAAAACATACATAAGAGGATTCTGCCTGCCCAAATCTATCTATCTATCTATCTATCTATCTATCTATCTATCTTCCTTCCATCCATCCATCCATCCATCCATCCATCCATCTTTTCATTCAGAAGCTCAACACAGCTCCCTCATAGTTTTTTTCTCCAACACAACAATCCTGTGAGGTAGACTGGGCAGAGAGAGGGTGACTGGCTAATGGTAGACTTGAATCTGGGTCCCCCAGTACCAGTCTCTGTAATGTACTTTGCTATTATTGTTGGTCAGACAATCAGCCAGATGTTTAGACTGAATTTGGCATTTTTATCCACCAACTGAGTCCTTCCCAATGACCTGGGATAGGCAGAGGTTGTTTGATGGTGTTAAAGGTGTCGCAGGATGTGAGCTGTTCCAAGTAAAGCTACCTTTTGCAATTGACTGATGGTGATTTTGTCAATGCTGCTGGTCTTCAAGTGGTGCTCCAGATGTTTTGGGATTGTACCCAAGGCGCCTATTACTATTGGTACTATCTTTGCTTTCTTTTACCACTATTATTACCAATAGTAATAATATTACTACTACTACTACTACTACTACTACTACTATTATTATTATTATTATTATTATTATTATTATTATCTGTTTCTGACTATTTAAATATATGCATTCTCACTTATAGGACAGGAAGTGGAGTGGGGAATGATTCTGATTCATACATTACACCAAGCCTTATATAACCATAGCTTGTTGAATAAACCAAAGTGGCTGGGTTTACTTGGCGCACTAAGTCAAAACCAAACAAACCAGATTATGGCTTGGTGTGAATTTGGGCAAGGAATCTTAACATTCCCCCCCAGCAATAACACTGTTAAATAGATAATTACCATATTTGGAAACCATAAATAAAACTCTTGCTCCCTAGTTAAGGTTAATTGGTGAAGAAGACAGGTGCTTTGTATGTGTTACTCTCCTCCTATGGTTACAAACAAAGCATCAGTTCAACTTTGCCAGATTTTTTATCTCTCCTTCTTCATTTTCAGTGCCACAACTGGTTCACAGAGTTGCTTTTTCCCTTAGTCCCAGACATTTAAATTTGCACTTTCACTACTTTTTCCAATCTTTTTCTTCTTTTTTGCATCAATATTTCAGTTTTTTTCCACTTCAGGCATGTCCAGAAATCATGTTCTTACTTCAGGAACAGCCCCGCTATGCTCAGGTGCACTAAAGGAAAGGCTTTTTGCAATGGACTTTGAAAAGACACTTTCTTATTACTTCACTTGTTTTGGGCTTAAGCCCTGGTGCTTAGATTCTGGAGTTTAACTATGGTGCACCATTCAGACCCTGTTCTGATGGCTGGTTGGCAAGGGGAACACAATGTGTGTATACACAGAGCTTACTTTTTCCACAGCTGAGTCTTGATGTTAAAGAGAAGTTCCTACCTTGAATATGGCTAATATATTAAATTGTCTTTATTTTTTTAAAGTTCTGCTTGTCTACAAGGGCATCTGTGGGGAGGGAGAGTTGTCAAAAAAGTCAATGTGGCATCTATCAGCTTGGCTTTTTTCACATACACACTTCCTTAAAAAAACAGGATTTGAAATATATGCACACACATTCTACTAATTTTTGCCAGTTCTCCTAGTTCTCAGTTTCACAAGGCTATTAGGAACCAGATTTGATTGCGGGATGGGGGGAGGGGGAGAATTTGCCAATACGATTATGTGCTTCCCCCACACACAGAGTAATTCAAAAGCTGCCATGATAGCCCCAGCCCCTGCGTCTTTCTCTTTGTGTCACCTTCTGCCAGCATCTGAAGATCAGGGAAATTGGAGAGAGGTTCAGGGTGAGGCCACAACAGAAGAAAGGTGAAAAGCTGCTTGGATCCATGAGCAGTCCTCTCTCCTGGGAGGAAGACCCAGTGTCATCTTCTCTTGCCTGCAGAAAGGGAAGGCTTCCTTTGGCCACTGTTTCAGGAGCAGCTCTCCCAAGGCTGTTCCTGGGTTCATTCTGGCTGCCTTTTCAAATGTTGCTTTTTATTTTGAACACCCCTCCTTGCCAGGCTTTCTGCATGATTCCTCGTATGTCAGGAAACGCCCCCCCCCCCCCCCCCGCTTTGGCTCATGTTGCAAACAGCAGGTGTGGTACTCTGATCACGATGAGGTGTGGGATAAATATTGCCAGGGGCAGGTTGGCGGGTGGGAGGAGGATAATCTGACTCGTTGGGGCTCCCTTGTTCTGTCTTGGCTCCGCTTTGCATTGATTAACTTTACAGCCTCATGATTGGCACGGCCAGACCCTTCCCTTGGCACAGGGTCTCTCACCAGCTTTGTTGGCTTGTGTGAAGGGCTCTGTTGTGTGTGATGCAGCTGTGGCAAAATTGCTGGTGGCTTCTTGGGAGGCTGTAGAAAGCCTCTTCTGTCTGAGGAGTGAAAAGGACGTCTCTTCCTTTAGCTGTGGGCAGAGGAAGCAAGCAAACAATTCCCCTGCTGTGGGAGGCCAGAGCAATACACAAAACGATAACAATGCTTCAGCATCTCTTAATGAACAGAAATGCAAGCATTGTCCAAAGCTGAGAAACATTCAAGGCTAACAACGGAGCTCAGCTAGTGAACTGCAGCCTCAGTTTTGGCAGCCTGGCAAAGTAAAGAGAGCCATCAGAATGCTTAGTAATCATAGTGGATCCAGCTAGACTCGCCAGAAATTTGTGGAGGGTGGATCTAATGCATTTATTATCCAGGAAAGCTGACCACAGAAAGCTATGCCTAGCAATAAGAGCTGGTTACCAGATGTTACAGATGAGTAAGAAGCAGGACCGTATCAGGCCCTGTGGCAAGAGTCACTGGAACATTTGGCTAGCACAAAAAGCTGCTTGATCTCCTACAAGGGGCTTGTGCTGGTCCTGTGGCACTGGCAGCTTGAACACTGAGGTGCCCATGTGCAGGCACACCATTTATTCCTGCCACAAACGGCTTTTGAATTGATCCCTCATTTGGGACGCAATTTGTCATCAGCCCAGAAGGGTCTGCTGACAACAAAAGCGATGCTAAAATCATCCAGCGCCCCAATCCTGCCTGGAGTTTTAAGCCGGATAGTCTTCAGCTCAGCTTCAGACCAGATACATGTCTGATGTCAGAAACTACCAAGAACAGTACTGTAGAGGTTACTGCTGCTACTGGCTAACTCAGCCTTCCCGAACCTGGTGCTCTCCAGATGTGTTGGACACGATTTCCAACATGAGACATGTTTGTCCAGTACTTCAGCAATGTTAAGAAATCCACTGTTTGAATGTATATTAGCTATTCAATTCTTTAATGTTTTAAAAGGGTCTTGGATATATAACTGTCTTCAAGGTCAAAAGAAATATAACAATAAATCCATTATAATTTAGAGTCAGTTTGAAAGCTCTCTATACAAATGGCCTTTTCCAGGAACATTCTACATTTTCATTTCTAAATGAAATGTGCTGGATCTATTGTCTACCTTAAACTACAACTTTTTTTCTTGAGTCTGTCACCCCTGTTAATGTTGGCTTCTCTTACTTGGCAAGGGAAAAATCAAAAGATTTTTGTGACTTAGGATTTAAATTGGGGGGAGGTAATAAGATGATATTGATAAGGTATTTGTAATCTGTCTCACGTGTAACCTGCATCTGCATAAGCAACCTGTTTTCCCCTCCCCTGCACCATCCCTATTTAAATCCTACATGAGCCTAGCCACTCCATGCATCTGATGAAGTGAGCTGCAGCTCATGAAAGCATCTGCCTCTTGATAAAATGTGTTAGTCAGAAAAGGTGCTACAGACTCCTCCTGATTTTTGGCTACCATTGACTAACGTGGGTCTCCTACAGTGACAAGGGAAAGGCTTTCTGTCCAAACTCAACCTTTTGCATGTTTCTCATCTTCCTGACAATTGTAGTCAACCATCTCAAGCTCACCTCCCTTCACATGCTTAAGGAGATAGCATGAAGAAACAGCTTCAGAGCAGAGCCTTAACATCACAGTTGGAGCTCTTCTTCTTCTATAAAAACTTTGTTGTTCTGGTAAAGGGGTTTGAATGACCTCTGCCCTTTCCTGGCAACATGCAGCCCTGACCCATGGCTTTTATATGACTATATTGCAGGCTGAACTAGGAAACAATGACTCTTATTAACTTCCTCCAGCTTCTTGTAGCTTTTAACTTCTAGGCTGGCTCTTTGGTGAAACATGTAGTTGTTTTTCTTCCGTCTCACATCCCACTTCCATTAGATGAATCTTCCCCAACTTAGTGTCATCCAAAAGTGTTGGTCCTCCAGAGTATTGGGCTGCAACACTCCTAACTTCCAGTGTATGGAGCATGTTTTTTTTCCTGGAGCTTCTTCTTCATGAGGAATGGCAGGATGCACTGCTGTTGGTTTTCTGGCAATGCTCTCACAGCCATCTTTCTCTAGAGACATCGATAAGCTGAAATTGGGGGACAACAAGGCATTTCATAATGGCTGTTGACTACACTGAGTGTTGCTGCAAAGGCTTGCCACATCCTAATGCCCTTCTTATGCCACTAAATTTTGCATTCCCACTAGCTTTTCTCTGTCTTCAGCTATGTTTTTCTGACTCTGCAGGCTGGTCAGCTTAGATTTTATCTGCTGCACATGTGAGGTTCAAGTGAGCTCCGTGTTTATTGTTTATGACCATGACCATCCCAGGGCCACGTAGCCTCTAATAACCTTTAAATTCTCATGTAGCATGCAGCTGCGTGACTGAGAGTCTGCCCTGTTGTATATATACGGACAGTGAATAAATAAATATGCTATGGCCTAAGGTACTGCTTTAATATGTGGTGCCCTTTATCTGGAGATTTTGCACCTTGAAATAAGCCTTGCCCACTCAACACACCTACACACACATACATATGCACTCTCAGGCATTGCATCTTGCAAGACTCTCTAGTATTATGTCCAGATGAATGCTTTGGTTTTGTACAAATCACTTTCGAGCACAATGAAAGTCACATTTGAACTAACAGAAAATTGATGGGTGTGCAAGTCTTTGGATGGTGTGACTGGGATGCCAGGCATTTTCTTTCCATGCAAATGCACCAACAAATCCAGCACTCCTGGAATGATGCTGTCCTCCAGTTGCACCACCACCACCACAGGCAGCGGCTTCTTCCATGAGGGAAAAGTTGCTGCTGCCGCAGCAGGCAATACCTTTTAGAGTATGGGGCCGGGGGGGGGAGCTGTCTAGGTAAATTTCCCACCCCTTCCCTCAAAAACGGACTGATTGTTTGGCTGCACACCCTGAAATGTCTGTGACCCCTTCCCCCATCCCCTACCTATGAATGGCGCAACCAAGCAGAGGTGTGAGCCTGTGACTCAAGGCCTGGAATACAAAGCTAATTCCATTTAGTTTTAAAAGGGACTCGCCTACCCACAGAATATAAATGGAATATCCCAATGAAATGCTCTGGCCAATGGGCAGCCAATGCCAGTGCAGGCTGGAGATTTGGGGGGGGGGGATGGAGGGCCCCAAATTGGAGCCAGCTGACTTGCATCTATTTCCTTCCCAAGTCAGTCTGTGTAAATGAGAGAGGTTCTCATCTGCCAGCCAAGACAGATGGCTATAAATGCCTTAGCATTTCCAGAGATGTGCATGAAGAAAAGGGTGGGGCTTAGTCTGCACAGTCACAACCACCATCTTAACTTTTTTGACACCCCACCCCTGAAGGGTCCTCCTGATCGCAGTTGTTATTTCATATGCAAGCTGCTTTGGGGAATGCTGAAAATTGAAAGAAGGCATGATGAGTGATGTTAGGTATGTTTCTCTTGGCCTCTGCAGAAATATATTGAGGATCTATATGCTCTTGAGTGTTGGTTGACTCTTGAGAGCCAAAGTATTGAGCAACATCCATGGTTTACCTTTTACAAATGAATATTGATTTGTCTTGCATCCTGTTGTGCTTTCTCATACTTGCTCTACTGTATGCATTAAAAAACTGGAGCTTGCATGCCACAATAATTATATTCCCAATCATGTCCTTTAAATATTAATCTAGCTGCTGAAAGGGTACAGAGTTTAATACTTTTTTTGGCTTGAGCTAGGATTATAGTGCCATCCATCTCATCTCCTGAAATATTCTCTCAAGCTGAGCGTGGCTTAGAAAATATGCACAACACCCTCAGAAGATGGAAATGGTTCTCGCCTGAGCTTAGTGCATGTTTTAATTTCTAATCTGATTTTGAAATAAAAAAGGAAAGTATGATATAGTATGGTAGAAGTCTCTGGACCTTCTGAGTGGTGGATCCACTTAGAATTCTAAGAATATGTTGTAAGTCCTCTAGCAAAAAGCTGGTGGGAGAATTTGACTTTTTACAAAATGATTGCCATGTGGAACATAACTGATTGCAAAGTATCAGTTTAACCAATTCTATCTGCTATTCCTTATCCTGCTCCCCAATCAGTTGCTCCCTATTAATCCTGGTTTCTTTTGCCCTTTTTATGGGCAGGAGACATACCTCCAAAATATGGTCCTGGGCTATAGCATTTGTTTTGATTTCCTAAGAATTTTGGGGCCCAGACTTATCCTTGGAAATAAAGAAAATGCTGTTAGCTGGCACTTTGCGTTGCAGAATGCCAGCTTCCTATTTTAAAAAATTAGTTTTTTTTTTTAAGTATGCTTTCAAAAGAAGGGTGGTCAATACAGGAGGTGTCTTCAGGCACATTAAGCCATCTTGCAGTGCCATGTTGGGGACCTCAGTACCACAGGAAATACCATTTGGCAATCTCCCAGGGGGGTATTATTTATGTTGATTCCTGTGTTTTCTTCAGCATCCAAAGCTGTTGGTTCCTTATCACTGATTGTTACCAGAAGCATTAAGAGTTTAAATGTGTTGCATGAAATATGTCCTTCACCCAGGGTAACTGCTGGTGAATCTCAGAAAACTGTCTTCTGATCACCAAGTAATAACAAATAATTCAACGTTTATTTGGGGCTCAATTCATGCTAGAGGGTCACCTCAGGAGATAAGAACCAACATCAGGTTAATCTACATTGAAAATACAAATAGCTACAAACACAGTGGTCCTGATAGAAACCAAAAAGGGTGGTTTGGATGGGAGTCAAAAATAAATTGATTCTTCCCTCCAAATCTTGACTATAAAGGGAAGGTTGTATTTTGCATTTTTGCATATATAAACTATGAGACTTGATGCCTCACAATGATTAGATTCACACATTGTGCTATGGCAGTATTTCTCAACCTTGGTAACTTTAAGATCTGTGGACTTCAACTCCCAGAATTCCTCAGCCAGCATGCTAAGGTATAAAGTGGTTTATTCTGTTGGTCTAAATGTAATATATGCATGAAGCTGATGAATAATTTATGTTAGAGCACTAAACCATTGTATGAAGCTTGGTTTCTTGGTACTGTGGTTTAGTGTGATGAACAAAGGAGGAAGCATCATTTGTATGTGGTTTCATTGTTTATTCCTATCTTGTTTAAGAAGGATGGGAATCTAATAAGGAATTTTCCATTTAGGAGCGATTTTGCTCATATACAAGATTAACTTGGGTTTGTTCAATAAATTATGGTTAAAACAAGCTATGGTTTAGAGCACAGGAACCAAGCTTTTTCAGTCTGGGGGCCACAGTGAAGGAATAGAGCGGAAAGGACAATGATGTGACGTAGTCAGGGGCGTACCCTGTGGACAGGAGGGTCAAGATTTTTCAGAGTTTCTGGATTTCTTGAGGGGAGGGGGAAAGAGGGCAGTGTTAAGTTTCAGAACAGGTTTACAAAATGTAATAAATGTATCTATGCCAATTTTAATCTGTTTCCTACCTAAACGCAGTGGAGAATCGTGCCACCAAATTTTGGTGATGCAAAAACAGGCTTTGGAGGGCACCAAATATATATATCAGCTGATGCATGCAGACCATCATGTGCCTGTTCTAATTTACTATGATGTGCGCACTCAACCAATGTAAAATAAACTACCCCAAGGAACTTACACAAATCTGGCAGCCAGATAGACTGGGAACAGGAAAGGCAGAGACTTAGAAGTGAGAAAATACAGTGGGACTTTGTTTCAAGTAAGGTTGGGTTGGAAACCAATAGTTTAAGTTAGATATAACAGAAATGAATCTTCAAGAAGGTTTTGTATGCTGGGGGTGGTAGGGATGAACTAGATACAAGGTTAAATGGATAGTTTCTATATTTCTATGTTTTTTAAACCAAATACATTATTTTTTGTCCACCTGACTCTACTTACTTTGGTGTGGGCAGGTATTTCTAATGAGCAGCCACTAGGTGCTCAGAGAATTGGTGTACTGGGAAAGATTTTTTAATCTTTCCTTAATGAAAATTATCTCACTACTTATTATTAGCCCTGGAAGGGAACTTAGTGGTGGTGATGGGAGCAGAGAATGCCTTTTCCTGCACAGTGGAGGTGATCTTGCTTCCTCATCCCCATTCCCTGGGTCTTTTTTAGAAGGGGAAAAAACAGGCATGTTAAACGCGATCAGGCCTTGAAAGTCTTAGTTTGGGCAAGAGAGGTGCACATCTGAGCTGCTCGAGGTGGTTGTCTTTGTCTCAGAGGATAAAGAAAGAAGGTAAACACTGTCTTTTATTTGAACCATTTGGTATATGATTATGCAAACTTTGAAGTACCGTGGAACGTTTCCTCTGGCATGAATTGATAATGCTATTTCCTCTGCTCTCAGATTTTTTTTTTTTTTTTTTTACCACTTTGGGGAGAGCACAGAGGAAAAGTGAGCTGATATTTGCATCTTTTCCCAGGCTAATAGTTTGCAATTCTATTAAGGCTGTGATGGTCACATTCGCCATATTTCAGTACCAAATCACTGGGCTGATATTGTGTGCCTGACTGATCTGTCTTCGGTCGTATGTGAAGCAGTCAGCAAGCTGCTGGCCGGGTAGGAGATTTAAAAAATGCTGGACTCTGTTTTTCTTTGTGCCCTTCAGAGATTGGTGAAAAATCCTAGGCAGAGGAAACAATTTATCGACCCCCCCCCCTTTTTTTTTTCTCCCTAGAGAATGTATGTGGCTGCTGAAGTTGTTTGGATAAGTTTGGTACTGATGGAAGGATACAAATCAAGGGGATGTGAAAGCAAAGGGGAAGAATGCTGTTTTTCTCAAAAGGAGCAGTGATTCTGAAAAGGATTTTATTGGGATCTGGCCAAGAAAGGGAATATCCTAAAAGCAAAGCAAATGTTCCAATGCTATTTTTCAGCCAAAAGTCTAAATGCAGCGCTTACTCTGAGATAGGGAGTTAGTCAAGCATGGCTAGAGGAGAGTTATCTGGAGGTGTAGAATATTATTTATTTACTGCAATGATTTATAGCCCACTTTTCAGGATGACAATCCTCCCATCAGCTTACAGTCTATATAAACTGTAAATAAAAATGCAATAAATGTGTTACTCTCTCATTTCTGAAGACCAAAGCTAAGTTTTAGAGATACTTGGATATGAAACCTGTCAGGTTGGAAAATCTTACTTTCAAGTGTACAGTTTTAATTCTTCGTGTTTTAGAAATTAAGGGCTGCTCAGTAGAAAAACTAAAAGAAGTGCAGATTTTAAGCGGTGGGATAAAATTGTCAGCAAACATTACAACAATCTAATCTATTTTGGGGGGTTGTGGTTCTGAGGATCACAGGGCTGTGAAGGCACCCGGGGGTGCAAAGTGGTTTGTCTGACTGGATTTAGGGCCCTCCTGACTCCCAGATGGCCCTGGGCAGTTTACATTTTAAAAATAAGAAACAGTACTGTAAAGTGAAAAAGGATATGCACAACTAGGGAAAACAAACCTAATATATCAAAAGAACAATAACAGAGGCTCCACCGCCACCTTAGCTCCAGGCCTGGGAGCAAAGCCAGGCTTTCAAAGACCTTCTGAACAACTGCAGGGTGGGAATGAGAGCTGTACAGAACTGTGGGAGGGGGTGCTACTCCAGAGAGCAGGTGCCATGACTGTGAAGGTGTACTTCTTAAGCCCCAAAGATGACATTGTTTGGCTGAAGGGACCCGAGCACGCCTACTCTGCCTGATCTTATTGGGTGAGCAGACACCACAGGAGATAGGTGGTCTCTCAAATTACCAGGCCCTTTGCCATGAAAAGCTTTATAGATGACTTGCACCTGTAGCCTAACTGGCAACTAGTGCAGCTCAAAAAGCAATGAAGACACATGGGCATTTTGTGTTACAACCATCACTATCAGCACTGCTGCATTCTGAACCAGCCATAGATTTTGAGTGGCCTTCAAGGGCAGGCCCATGTTCAACACATTGCAGTAGTCCATTCTGAGTTGACTAGGACGTGAGTCATTGTCTGAAGGGCCTCCCTCTCTAGGAATGGGCACAACTGGGACACTTGATGGACCTGTGCAAAGGCCCTCCTGGCCACAGCTTCCACCTGTTCTTTGAGCAGGAGCTGTGAGTCCTGGATGATTCCCAGATTGTATACTTGCTCAAATGAGGAAGTGCAACCCCATTTAAGACCAAAGATGAAGAATTCCCAGATCCAGGGGGCCCAAATAACCACAGCCATTCAGCCTTGCCAAGATTGAGCCTGAGTCTGTTCCTTCCCATCCAGACCCAAACAGCCTCCAGACACTGGATCAGGTCATTGACAGTATCACCTGATGGCCTGGGGTCAAGATATATTATTGGGTATCATCTGCATACTGATGATTCTGGACCCCAAACCAATGGATGACCTCATCGAGCAGTTTCATGTAGATGTTAAACAGGAAGGGGGAGAGCATCAAGCCCTGAGGCATCCCACAAATGAGGGGCTGTGGATATGACCTATCTCCCTATCAACATTGAATGGAATAAGCACAGAGGAAGGAGGAAAATCACCACAATACAGTGCCCCCCCACCTTCACAGCTGATGCAGAAGGATACCATGGTTGATGGTATTGAAAGTCATTGAGAGATCAAGGAGCATAAAGATAGATACACTACTCCCCCACCCCGGCTCCATCAAAGATCATCAACAAGCGCAAGCAGTGCTGTCTCTGTGCTGTACTACAGTCTGAAACCTGCCTGAAATGGGTCTAGATAATCTGCTTCCTGCAAGATCCTCTGCAACTGCTGTCTAACCACCTTCTCAACAACTTTCCCTAAAAGGGAAGATTGGAGACTGGATGATATCCAAAAATGTCCAGAATTTTTGAGTCTAGTGATGGCTTCTTGAGGAGGGGGCACATCACTGCCTCCTTCAAGGCAGGAGGAACCACCCCCAAAACCATTCCATGGATGCAACTATAGGTCACTTACTGGGCAGGAGGGATCTGGATCCAAGAGACAGGTGGCTGAATTCACACACTGGAGTACCTTATCCATTTCATTGGGAATTGCAGATTCAAACTCAGTTCAGATAATCCCCACAAGAAAATGCCCCAGGCATCTCAAATGGGCCTGTCCAGTCAGAGTCCAACTCTGAGCAGATCTGAGCAATTATATCTGCCAGATAGCATGAATGTTCCTCACAGCAGCCCTGAAGATATTCCTGAGGCCATCCCTCCACAGCAAGGAACAAGTCATCCTCACAAAAGCCACCAGACAGCTACCAACGGATGTGATAAGAGTGGAGAAATAGCATTTTACTGCCCTTATTGTCATAATGCAATCCTGAATGTGGGCTCTTATTTGTGTTGGGTCGGATTTGCATGGGCCAGAAACCTGCTTTCTGTGTTATCAGAACAGCACATTATGATGTCAGTCATTATTACTAAGTCTTTATGGCATCTTTTCTCCAGTGACTTGGGGCTATGTGCATAGGTTAGGCTGAGATAGAGCTTCAGTGGTGAGGAGTGACATTAATCTGTTTTTCCAGTGCACCATGCAACTTTCTATGATTAAGGCCTTGAAAACTGGTTGGAGTTGAGCTCTTAACTTGGGGCTAAAGTGCTGCTTTTTCCTGAGAACCAGTAAAATGAGGAAGCACAAGCAGTGAGGCCCTCCTAGATACAGATCAATAGATGTCTTTCCATTTTAAAAACTATTGGGCAAAGATGGTTTAATCTGAGTCTGTCTGCTTTGGATCCTGTTTGTGGAGTGGGGGTTAATGTGATGCTTCAGACTCAGTCTGTGTGAAATAGTAATAGAAGACTTCTGTAGAGAAGGTGCACTGTTTTTCTTCCTTGCCATCAAATAATCATACTCAACTATTACATGAGAAAGTGGAATCTTAGTTAGAATCTTAGTTCCCAGGCAGGATGTGTCTCAGAAGAAACTAAGCACCCACTAAAGCATCTTTATTTAGAAAGGCATCTTGGATCCTTTAAAAAAACATCCAAAGATGGAGAAAAGCTTTGACACTGGAATTCTTCCTCACTGTTCTGCCTCTCTTGGGCCACAAGCATTTAGCTTAGAGCGTGGGAATCTGCAATGTCTGATAAAAGATCCACTGCACTTAGGATGGAGAGGGCATCAAGAATGATGGAAGAATGCTGTGGAGATTAAGGAGCCACACAGACATTTCTAGGGGAGGAAGAAGCCTGATCTTGCTTATTCCCCAGTCTTCAGAGAGACGGCCTGGAGGCTGGCATTCTGAGAAGGAGAAATAGGAAAAAGCTCTACTATTAACTGAAAAGAAAGTACAGAGTATATGTCATTTGCCTGAATAAAAAAGGTGAAGGAAAAGAGTTGGACACCAGGCGTGCACATCCCATCTATTTCTTGATCCTTTTCCTATCTTTGACTTTGTCTCCTGCAGCTAAAAGCTGATATGACAAATCAACTCTCAGTTCACTTTGTGGGAGCTAATCTTGCTAGTGGCAGCCCTGTATTGAGACAGGCTATAAAAACAAAGTGCAAGTGAACAGTGACAATATTTTACAGCCAGACATGTTTCTGGGAGGAAGACGTTGGCTTGGGGACCCACTTCTGGAAAATCTGCAGCCTAAAGCACTGTTGGCCTTGCAGAGCTTGCCGGTATATTAGTAGGGCCTCTTCCTGGTTGTTTTGCTCTGGATATAAATGGAAGTCCTCTTGCATGTGGGGTTGCCATGACATCACTAGGGGAACCTCAGAATGGTTTTTGAAGCCCGACCAACTGGCTGTGATTGATCCTGCTGCAATGCATTTTCCGTGGAGTCTCTGTAGGCCTAGATGCATTCTCTGTTTCTCTTGTGATTTTTAAATGGCTATAGGGACAAAGTCTGCTAAAGTTGCCATCTCTGAACTAAGCTGGGCTTTATCCTCTCCACAGCTGCCTTACTAGTAGATACAAACAAGTGAAGTTTTCCATGATTACATATCTGTGCAGGGAAAAACTTGCCTGTTGATTTCTGTCTGTTGAGCACCCTGGGAAGTCAAAAGACAGGCAGTGGCAGGCCAAGAAATTGTTTGGACTCCACCTTGATGCAAAGACTTCACTTCTTTAAAGTGAAAGATTTTGGAGTAGGGAGGTAGGACCCTTAAAAAGAGCTTGATGTCTATGGCTCTCTCTCTTCCCACTTTTTAATTATGGATGGATGGATGGATGGATGGATGGATGGATGGAAGGAAGGAAGGAAGGAAGGAAGGAAGGAAGGAAGGAAGGAAGGAAGGAAGGACACTTCTAAACACACATTTCTCTCGCCTGCCTGCCAAGACACCCAGTGATAAAATGCTTGTTGAAATATAGGAAGAGAAATAAAATTTTCTCCTCCCAGGCCTTTGTCCGCCCCTTGGGTGCTCCTTTGCCAGTTGAAGGTCCCTTTGTGTAGCCGTTCAGTCACTGCCTGATTTTTTGCAAATTTCTCTTTTTTTCACCATCATGCTAACAGGCAGTTTTCCAAGAGCTGCCTATTAACACTATGTAATCCTTTGCTTCCATAACTAGACTTCATGAAGTAGCAGATGTGAAATTTAGCATCCTGGAAACTTGCTATTTGAGAAATTAATTTTTTATCCTTTATGCTACGTAGAAGATTATGGACAGCGGCTGGAGAAAAAGAGGGGCAGGGACAGTGAGACAGACTAAGTGGTCCAGGAGGAAGAGGAGGATGATAGCACTCATTAAACTAGCAGATTACACTATACCAAATATATGCTTAATTCGAATATTGTCATAAGGCTGGGGACTGGGATTTCATGGATCAGAACTGGGTTTTCATGGATCAGAACTTACTCGGTTTTGTTTAGCATTAAATACAGTGGTACCTCGAGTTACGAACTTAATCCGTTCCTTGACTCTGATCGCAACTCGAGTTGGTCGCACCACGAGGCAAATTTCCCCATAAGGTTCAATGTAAATACATACGGTTTTCTTCAAAGCCTTATTCTTGCCAAGCCTGCTCTGCATTTTCTTTGGAGCCATGCTGACAAGCACACCAAAACCTTCCAAACGCCACAAAACACACCACAAGCCTCACCGAACGTCTCCTTGCTACCGCGATCTCGCCCACAGGAAGCTGCGACCGTGTGGCAGCAGGGCAAATGGCCGCGGATCCGGTTCGTAGCTCGAGGCGGAGTTCGCATGTCGAGGTAAATTTTTGGGGCTGGAGCTGGTTGTATCTCGAAAAATTCGTAAGGAGGGGCATTCGTAACCCGAGGTACCACTGTATATTGCAGCCTGTTTGAGAAACTAGAGAACCTTTTTTCCTGGTAGTGCAAACTTCTGTCTGATGTCGAAGTAAGATTCTTCTGAACATGATACCTTAAAAGGATGAGATATGCCCTGCCAGGCTGCCTCTTAACCGTATGTCTATATTTAGTATGCATGCAAGGGCAACTGCAGGAGGGCATAGAAGAAGTCAAGATGGCAGTCACACCCACGCAACTGAAGTCCTGCTTTTTTTATGGGGGTGCCTTCTGCATCCATGTAAAAAGGGGTGTGTCTTCAGTCAGGCCTCTGTCTTGACTTTTTTGCACACACCCCTCGGCCCCCCACAGAAGCCCCTGTATGGGCACACGCCCAACAGACCAGTAGCTTATTTGGCAATTTAAGGCCGTGTTAAGATGGGTGCCATGATGGGTGTGGCCAGTCTTATACCAGAAGGCAAACAAAGCACTAGCCACCCGCTATTTTATTTCTCACAAATCTTCTACACAGGACCCAAATGCATTGCTGTGAGGAAGTACAGGTTATATCTGAGGCTGAGATTTTGTTTTTCAATTGGCTGGCTTCCTATTCATATTTGTTGGTTCATTTATTTATAAATCACATTTATATAGCCGCCTATCTCACAAAGTGACTCTAAGTTTTAAATGAAAATGATCTTGAAAAATAAATTAGTAGGTACGAAGGACTGTGTTGGCAGGCACATTACTGTCTTCTGTAACTGCACTGGGGACCCAGGATATGTGGTTTAAGCTGTCTAAACTGAATGGGAGATGCACAGCCCTATCCCTTGTTTAATTGTAATGCTCACGTACGTGAAAGAGGAACACATTTGACCCTGAGTTTTCTAAAAAACAAGCACTGGTCCTTTTTTTAGGTGAAAAGTTCTGTTTCTTATTTGCAGTTGCAGCTTGGCCAAAGACATGTTTGTTTCTCTTGAAGGGAACAATGTCCTGTTTATGAAGGCATGTGATACGGCCTTGATCAAAACATTTATTTTGGAGAGCAAAGTGTATAAATACCAGTTGTTTTTATTTTCAGGACTGCTCATGCAGATTTGTGACTAGTAAGGAACTATGTTTAATATCATAGAAGTAATTGGGAATTAATAATTCAGATTTAATGAGCTGTTAACATCCTATTTTTGGAGGACATTTTGACTGCTTCATTCTTCATATCACTTTATCAAACACTTAACATTCTGGCTGGGAACTTGGTCAGAGCAGAAGGCACAAGTGCCTTAGTGGGGAAAGGCTGAATAGAAATTATGAAGATGTTCAGAGTTCTTTGGTTCTTTAGAAATGTTGCAGTCTCATTCTCAGAAAATCTAAGGATCCATTTCAAGTCAGAACAAATTCTAAGCTTCCTTTCTGTGGGTGTTGTGATGGGCTTATTAGCTTTTCTGTTTCACAGTTGGTGAAAACTAGACCTGGTAGGAGGAAGGGCTAATACTGGTTTTGTTTTTGAATGGATGAATGAGGCTGTGTGGAGCAAAAACCAGTATTAGATCATTCTAATTCTAACTTTCCACCCCTACCAAATTTATATTTTGTATGAAATTCCATTTTTAACACCCTGATCTTCAAAGCGTTGCTATGGACCATTTGATGTAATTTGTGTATTCTCATTTCTTGCTGTTGCGGTGTGAAAAGAAGGGCCTTAAAAACAATTTGTTTCTTGTAATCTATTTTATGCAGCAGCATCCTTTTTTGCCTGTGGATGGTATATAGCAAAAACAACAGTTGTTTCAGAAAGACGCAGATTTTAAGAAATCTATTGTAGCTATGAAAGAATAAATTGGAGCAAAAGATTATACAAATAATATAACTTTTATTGGATATCAGGACAAACAGGAAGTCTTGGCATGAAAAAGATTTTAATCTGAGCACCATCTACCATTAAAATTATTTAATTTTAAAACATTTATTATCTTTTAACTGAACATTCTGAGGAGAATGTCCTTAATCCTTACCCTATCCCATATTATTATTTTTTAAGGTTATAATTCTTTGAAAAAATTAATAGCCTCATTTGCTTTCTGGTACAATTGGTTGCTATTGGAGAAAATACAAGTAGGCTGAAAATATTGCTTTTATCTTTATCTTGGTCACCTTCACGATCTCTGTACAATGGGGATTGCAGGTCAAGCATAAAAACAAGTGCATCCGAGGTTGTATAGGTCAAGAGTATCACCCTAACTCTCATTTGCACTCCAGGTTTTGAAGCTGTTCCATCTGTCGTGATTCTTGGCTTTGCCAAATATTTGGCTCCATCTGTTATGACATCTGGTTCCACCTGCTATTAGCTGCTGTGCCCCATCAGTGCTGTTGGACATCTGCCATCACTGACTGGTCTCATCTGCAGCCAATAGAGACCCGCTTGAATAAAGCTTTATGACTGTCTCTAAATACTGATCTTGGTGCATGGCAGTGATTACATCTGAGTCTGAATACGTAGGGCCTGCAAACATTTGTGGAACTCTCTCTTTTTCTCTGAAATCACTCATTCCCTACTGTGCTCTGGTCTTCCTAACCACATTCTTTACAAGCAGATTGCGCTAGTGGAATTATGCATGGTGAATTTGCTAGACCTTTTAATTAGATTTAGGGGGTGTCATTTTTTGCCCCCCCCCCTTCACCTGACTGCTTCAGCGAAATCCAGACTGGCTATATTTCTCAGATAATGGGGGTCTCTTTCTCAGGCTTCTGGTGGGGATCAGGCCAAACTCTATTGACCACAGTTCTTTGGGAAAGCAGCCATATCCATCCTTTTCATTCACTAATGGCTTTTCAGGGAGTCTTACAAAAACTTTTAAAAGCATTTGCTTTCTCCTTGGCAGGATAAATTGGTTCTTCCTTGTGTAGTATTTTTTTTCCCAGGGGGGTGAGGTTGAGTAGAAGATAGGCTGGTGTCCCTTCATTTGGGAATTGGGATTAAAGGTTTAGAGGGGCTGAAGAAGGACCTGGGTGACAGTAATCAAGCGGTGCAGTAAAATAGAGTGGTTTAATTATGAATGTTCATAAGGAAAGGGCCTCAACTCCTTAAATTTGTTTTCAGGAGTACATTTCTCCTCCTAAAAATTCAAAACAGTAAGAGTGCAACTGAATATGTACAGTGGACTTTGCTTTCAGATTAAACCTGCCCAACTTCATCTAACTTCAAAAGCTATGAAAGTTGGACCTGGTTAATACCTGGATGGGAGATCAACAGGGAAGGCCAGAGCTTTGGGCTTATCAAAAAGCATTCTGGAAGAAGGCAGTGATAAAGCCCTTCCATGTTGTCAGGACAATTACATGTCCATGTCTGTGAAGTCACCCAGAATTGAGCTCAGCTTATATTGAGCTCATGTGAACTGGCTGGAAAAAAAAAAGCTATTCTCTGGGTACTTGTCATCCAACCCCTCTTAACTCATTGACTACTTTTCTTCCATTTGTAATTGATCCATCCCTATCCCAAAAATCCATTAGGGTAAGAAAGATAGAGTAGACCTCTTAATTGGTAGCACCAGGGACTCTTCTGAAAGCCATACTCTGTTAGCCTACTTCAAATTACCATGTTACACTGAAATGAGAACACTTGGTCCTTGTAAGCAGCAGAACTGGGGATAAGGTAGGGAACAAGTCCTGCTCTTTAAAACCCTTTAGGTACTCAGAGACCTAAGGGTCAATCAGCATGTTGTCTTGATTTAGACCAGAGGTAGGTATGTTTTTAGTAGCTGAAAGATTCATTTAATGATTTTGAGGTTATCAAGGACCATAGCAGGGAGAATGATGATGGAAAATGGACAAGGCCATATAAAAAATGTCTGTGAGACTGGGATTTTGTTGGACACTGGAATTTTGTTGACTCCACTACAGTTTTGTGTGTTTCCTGCCTCAAAATAGCAAAACCTTGTGCCATAAATATTCAGCAGTTATTGCTAGCGAGGCCTCTTGGTGCCACAGGAAAAGGATTTGAGGCCCATCTATCTTTTAGGCCAGTGTTTCTCAACCTTGGCAAAGTTAAGTTGGGTGGATTTCAGCTCCCAGGTTTCCTAGCCAGGGGGGTTCTGGGAGTTGAAGTCCACACATCTTAAAGTTGCTAAGGTTGAGAAACTTTGTGTTTGACTAAGCTTTATATGGCTTTTGTCTTGAAGGAATCAAATTATGCTACAGCAGCTTAGTTTTTGGTCAGATCCAGCTCCCATCCAGCTCCCACTGCTTCCCACTGCCATATGAGCTTTCCTTCATTTTCCATTTTCTTTTGTTTAAAACAAAAGAAGTCCAATTTGAAACTGCTACAGGAAGAAAGCATGTGCTGGCTGTTCTGTGGAAGGCTGTTAGAGCCAGGGGACACAGCACTTTCCCAGTCCAACAGTCATGCTTTCACACCAGCATTTTCTGTATCTTGCAAAGGGTGTCTTAAGCTCACCCTTTCACAAAGAGGCTGCAGGGCCATCCTGCAGGCAGGGGATAGCCTTTTGGATCCCAGTCCGTTTGTAACATTCCTCAGGGATGAGGGAGACAAACGAGGCCATGAAACAGGTATTGCTTTGTGGGCCCTATTTGCCTTGCTATATTCTGCAGAAGCAATTGGGACTCTCTTTTGGTGCCTGTTTTTGTACTAAGTCTCTACCTGTGATTATTGGACCTGTTCTCAACATGTTTGCATCACTTACTTGTCCCTGTTACAGAATCATGTATCCTTTCCCCATCCACACATTTCCAGAACCTGGGGATTAAAAATCAAACCATGGACCTGGCTATGTCTTGAGAGGCACATCTGTAGAGACCCCATCCTGGCTTCCTGAGCTCAGGATGTATCTCTGCGAGCCTAATCCTGCCAAGCAGCAGGAGAATCTGAACAAATGCCTTCTCAACCCTTACTCTCTCCTCTCATTCCTTACTTGTCAGAGCTTTCATGGTGGGACGCAGGGCGTGTTTTGCATTTTCTGGCACTCTGGCTGCTTCAGGCCTTGGCATAGCTTGTTGCTATGAAAGACCAAGAGGGCTTGTGGCATCCAGCTCTTCTCCCTGAGGCGTGAGCTCAGAGACAATAGCTAGCTCCTGAAACAAGAAGAGATTGGATTGAGTCAGGGAGTAAATGGAGGTTGGCAGTTGAAATCCTTGGCCTGACCTTCATGACAGGTTGTGTGATGAGAGCAAAACCAGCTCTATTATGAGCAGCTCATGACTGTTCCTCAAACAGGAGACACCTTGAGATCTCCCCCTGCCCAATTTGTAATGTCCAGTCCTTCTGACCTATATTCTCATGGTGCTAATGGCAGTCAGGGAGGCAGAGGGAGGTCCCTATGTAGCTGAGACTGTTCAGCAGAGTTTGTATTTGTTTAGCAAGTTCAGGCCCTCAGATTTCTTTCTTCAGAAAGGAAGGGCTGATCACTGTTTATAGTGGAGGTGCCAGGAGACTCGACGTGGGAAGCTAAGATGCTGACTGGAAGAGGGCACTTCCTGCCGAGGGAGGGGGCATCCAGCCTGCTCCACAAGAGGTCGCCTGCCAGCCTGTCTTCACTGGTAGACAAGTATCTTTCCCTTCATCCCTCCAGGAACCACAACTGTGTTCACTCGGCCCAGATGAAAGTTGCAGCAATGCCAGATCGTGACTCCGTTGCTAACCCTGAGGCATTTTTGATTTGCCTCAATTAAAAATATTTACAGGTCAAAGCACTTAATGCTCCAGGCTGCATCTGAGAGAAGCATACAGTGCGTATTGTTGCGGGGTCCCATCTCAGTGGAATATATAATTGCAGCTGATTAATTTATGGCCCCTGCTGTATGTGTTAGCACTTCTTCTGTATGCTGAGAAGAAAGTGGTGAATCCACTTTGGGCTATCTGCCCTCTGTTCTAAACAGACAGGCTGCTTTTTCCCTGTCATCCAGTCCGTAGGCATTATAAATTACTTACATGGCACTTGGAATTTGCAGAGCATTTAAGAATGTTTGCTATCATTACCCTCACAACCCCATCAGACTGACTGTTCCCATTTTACAGAGACAAAATTACTCTTATCTAAGCTCCTAGTATGTTGATTGTAGAAAGGGAAATGAGAAGCTAGGCAGAAGTACAAAATAGTCTTGCAAAAATTAGGCTTTGAGAGGCTTCCCCAGCTTCATTCCCAGTCGTAAGCCTGGCGGTTCTCAATGACAAGAAAAGCCAGTCTGTGTAGTTTCCTTTTCTTCCTTCATATCCTCCTTCAGAATGTAGGCAGGAAGTGAAAAGGGCTACCTTTCGTTCTGATGGGTATGTAAAAATCTGTTTTTTGCCTTATTTCTGGGGTGTTTTAGCAATCATGTGCTACCAACTAGACTGCTAATATTTTAAAGGGCTAGTACTAAGTGGTGCTGGAATCAGTTTGGTGTAGTGGTGAAGGCACCAGGCTAGAAACCAGGAGACAGTGAGTTGTAGTCCCACCTTAGGCACGAAGCCAGCTGGGTGACCGTGGGCCAGTCACTCTCTCTTGGCCCTGGGAAGGAGGCAATGGCAAACTATTTCTGAAATCTTGCCAAGAAAACTGCAGGGACTAGTCCAGGCAGTTGCCAGGAGTCAAAAACTGACTTGAAGGCCACACACATACACAGTGGTGCTAAGGTTGCTAAGCATTCATATTCCTGAATATGGAACTCTCAACTGCAAACTCATATGTTGATGCCTGGGACTAAGTGATGCCCGCAAAGGTGTTTTGTGGAGTTTTTTTTAATCCTGACTGCTCCCAACTGAGCAGCCTGGAAGAAGAGAGAAACAGGTGGAGCTGAAGGTAGAATAAAATGAAATGCAGAGAAAATTGGGAAAAAGGGAAGAGAAGGGAATAGGGAAGAAGGAAGGCAAGGGGACCAGAATATGAATGAGCGTAAACAGGGATGGTGAAAGAGAGGGTGTGATACTTCTAATCATGCCCTTGCTGGCATGTGACTCATGGAACTTCTAAGATGGGAATGTGATGCTCAAGCTGAAAAAAAATTACCACTCTGTCCTCTGTACAATATACCATGTTTAGCCATAAAATTAAGTTAAAATTTATGTCTTTCTCATGCAGGCTCAACATACTATGACAATGTCCGTCCCCTTGCCTATCCAGATTCAGATGCTGTTCTCATCTGTTTCGACATTAGCCGACCTGAAACTCTGGACAGTGTCCTTAAAAAGGTGAGCTTGCTAAAAGGTGCTACTGAGGTGGAATGTGATGATGTGACGGTAAAGCTAAGGAGGGCCTCTTTCGTTTTTGGAAAATGGATGGGAAATTAGGTTTTCCTATTGCCTTGCAGAGCAAAGAGGAACTCTACTTCAAGATCACAATTGTATCACTGTAGGCTTTGGTTTCTGATAGGGTGTCTTTACAGAATTTGTGTTTTTGGCAATGCTTAGCCTTTTTAAAGGCAACTCACAATCCATATGTTTTTTGGTGCGTGCTTGACAATTTGTAGCAAGTGTGATTATCCAGAAGATGCGGATCCCAGGATCAAACAGGCAATTGCCTACACAGCATTAACATGCTCATGCTTGTTGCATGGCAGGGATCACAGGCCTCATTCTTGTCCTTGTCCTTTGCCTATTTGCTTGTGGGATATTTGGTGCCAGGGTTGTCAAAAACCCCAATGTGCTTAGCAAGACAGGAGATTTAGCTGTCTATTTTCCCATCTGCCACAATCCTGTTACTTAACTATGTAAGAAATGCTTATTTTGTTTAAAAAAGGAAAGGAAAAGAATATGATGCTGGATTGTGAACTTGCCTAGAAGTGATGCCTTTGAGCCTGGAACCCATAAATATATATCTAGAGTACATTCAGTGACCTGGCATAGATTTCTAGAAATCTAAAGAGCGTTCCAAAATCTGTATGCTTTCTCCATTTATTTCAGCAAATGATTTTTGTCATCGTCTTTGCTGCTCACCTCCAGTTTGTCTCTGCTGCAGCCATCCCAGGGGCTTTTATGGAAATGTGTGGAGTTTTGATGCAGCGCTTGAAACAGATGGGAGTCTCCGTGGATTTCTCCACTGAGCACGCTCCTGTTTCCCCAGTGCACATTTTGGATAGGAGTGATCCTCCAGCTCTGGGATGCCAAAAGCAGAGTTTAGGGTTTTTGTTTTGTTTTTTTAATACTGAAACAAAGATGGGAGATTGCCCCCAGCTTAAGATGCAAATAAATTGGGAGGTACAGTTCTCATAATTGCAGCCTAGCGAATGCAAAATAGGAACCAGCTTTCAATTTTTACAGAATTCTGGCTTCACATAGCTTGTAAGATCAAAAGAGACAATAAGTTATTTGGAATTTTGAGTAAACAGTTTTACATAAACTTGATTTCTATTGAACTAGGGCTGACTGGAACTATTAAAGCAACAAAGATTTGAGGCCAAGAAAGTGAATTCTGAAATCTGTAGAAATAATATAGCTAATAAGCTTTGTCAGTACTGGTTTATTTTCATGCTTTTTTCTGTTTCTGCAAGTCAAGGGTAAACCTTTGAAGTTGTCCTTTCGGTCAGCTGAATTCTGTTTGACTCTGACTTCTGATTCTGAAAGTTTTCCTACACATTGAGGTGTTTCTTGCTTTAAAGGCATGAAGACAAAACTGAAACAGAGACTTTGAGGGTACTGAATTATGTTGACTGGTATCAGAAGTTCTCTTCTTAAGTGGTAGTTGTGTTGTGCATTACATGTAGTAAAAATAAGAAATTAATGTTTCTCAGAATATATGGAAATGGAGCTATCATAAGTGAGAAAAGAAACCAACCATCATCAATTTATTTAACTCCCTAAACTAATATTGCTATATACATTTTCCTTTAAAACAAGGAAAAGGGAACATGTCTCTACCTCAAACCTGTAATCTAATTTTGGAAAGCTTAGTCTTCCTTTTTGCACATATTGGCAACTTTTGTGTTCACTATGTCTGGAATGCTGGTTGCCTACACCAGATATCGAGAATCTGAATCATAGAAGTTGCATTTTGTTGCTCCTTGTAAAAAGGTCAGGTTCCTAATCATTAGTGTCTCAGTTTTATGAAAAATGGGTGTGGGATAAAAAAAGGTGTGATGTGGGCATGGGCTGGGATTATTGAGCCAATGACCTTGCCCAATTATATTAATCCATTTTTAATTTAATTCTTCTTTGATTCTTTTTCATACAGTGGCAGGGAGAGACACAAGAATTTTGTCCTGGTGCCAAAGTGGTTTTGGTGGGCTGCAAACTAGACATGCGCACAGACTTGAACACTTTACGGGAACTCTCCAAACAGCGCCTTATCCCTGTTACACACGAGCAGGTGTTTATTTTGCCTTTAATCAAAGCCTGGATTAGCCTGGGTTAAGCCTCAACTTGCTGCCGGGGGGGGGGGAGGGGAGTAGGGTTCTCATAGTTGCAGAGAAGTGATACACATCCCTGCACACACACATGGCAGCAAGTTTGGAGCTTAACCTGGGCCAGTTCTGACTGTAGCCATGGAAATCAGATGATGAGATTGATCAGACTGGCCCAAGAGCCAAGCCCATTTTCATGGTGGTGACTGTAACTTTCCCTTAGCTAAACAGTAATTTGGGCAGCCTAACCTTGCCTTCAAGCCATGGATGTTTATCTGATTTTAATTGATGCTGGGTTTTAGTCCATATTTTACGTTTTAGAGTTCTAACTCTGTTTTGGCTTTTGATTTCTACTGCAGTGATATTTTAATGCTTCCATTGTAATGGTGTGTCCCCACTTTTGCTTTTCTTTATTTTCCTTTTAGTAAACTGCCTTGAGGGTCTTTTTTAACTTCTAGAAGCGCTATTAACTGAGCTATAGTAAATCAACTTTAGAATGAAAGGAAGTCCCTCCATGTGGAAGCAGGCAGGGCTGAGCCCCAGCGCTGTCTTTTGAAGAGACTCAAGGAGCTGCCCCTGATCCTCTCACACACTTATTTTGCTAGAATTGATCGCAGAGGCCAAGGTACATCAGCCACCGGTATATGTAGAAAAGAACATGTCCTATTCTATCTTAATGTTACACATACATGTGTACGTGGAACAGCATCTGGAACAAACCATGCTAATGCCAAAATGATGACGTGTGTGAATACATAATTATGCAAACGTCACAATTATGTATTAGCATCGTGACATCTGACAAAGGCCACGTGACATTAGTCGTGATGTTTGCATGACATCCTGCTCTCCTTGGACCTCTCCACAGGTGGCCGTGCACGTGTATGTTCTGCCTATTTTTTCCCTCTCCCTTTTATACGTACACACAGAAGTGCTTCTCTGCAGGGTAGGCTAAAGGACTGAGCCACTCTGTGACTGAAGCAAATGAGAGTGCGCAGGCTCAGAACTGCTAATAAAGAGAAAGCATCCTTCCCAGCTGAGACGGCTTTAATTTTACATGAATTTATTTGCCTGAGCTGGTATGTTCCCTGGATTTCTCTTGATGCCTTTTAAAACTGTGCTGCAATCTCCCTAGTCCTATGTGTGTGGAAGCTAAACCTAGATTCGCAAAGCCCTGTGTGTTCAAAAGCCCCTCAGATAACTGATGCAGAAGGGAAAGAGGAGGAATGCCACCACCGCCGCCACCACCCACCCTGATATGAGCCCAAACAGATGAAGCTCTTGGGCTGAAGGCTCCTTTGCTGCTAATTCCACCAGCGGAATCTTCTGCTCCACACCCCAGTTGCATTCCCAGCCCTTCCGCTGGGAAAGCTATGCTAGCCTGTTTTTACCTTCTTTCCCACCTTGGTACCCTCAGATGCTAGCATTTTTCACACCCTCCCTCTTTTAGACATAGTGCCTCTCGCTCCATTTTTTAAAAGACTCTCTTGTATCCCCTCCTTCTAGGAAAAGTACTAAAATTAACTAATAGCTGTGATGTGAAAGAAACACACGGAGTAACAGTGTCTGAGAAGGTGATAGGTGTTTTGTCAGAATGTGGGGGACGAGATGGGAGATGATTGCAACATAATAAGCAATTACCAGACTAAGGGGGAAGAAAGCAAAAGGAGGCTGGTGAATTCTGGCATAATGCAATAATGTGCTTTCCCCGTACAGGGCAGCATGCTGGCCCGCCAGTTGGGTGCTGTGGCATATGTGGAATGCTCTTCCAAGGTGTCGGAGAACAGCGTGCGGGACGTTTTCCATGTGACCACACTGGCCTCGGTCAATCGAATTCACAAGCACCTCAAGCGCAGCAACTCAAAGCGAGGGCTGAAGCGGGTCACGCAGATGCCTGGACGGACGGACTTGTTGACTGACTCTGAGATCCGCAAAGACCGGGCCAAGAGCTGCTCGGTGATGTGAGAGTGGACGCAACTGCAGAGGGGCTGAAGTATAGCACTGCCTGTCCATATCGCTTTGTGTAGTAACTGGGAATGGAAGGTCTGTGCACCAAGAGCCACGTTCCCCAGGATGTAGGTCAGAGCAAACTAAGGCCTCTCTAGAAGCTGCTGAGTTGGGCAGGGAGGGATCTGCCTGAACCTGCAAATGCTCAGCGCTGTGTGAAAACACCTAGATGGCCCAGTGTTGCACAAGACACAGAAATGCTCAGGTAGCAGACATCCTCCAAAGAAAGGAACACATCCCTATGAGTAGCACTAGGGGCGACGATACTTCAAACCCTCTTAAGAGTTATTATTTCAGAGCTAGTTTCAAATGTGTAGGTGTCCAGGCAACCCAAGTGTCTGGCATTTTTGAAGCTGTGGTGTGTGGCAATCAGACCATGCCTACAGCATGTGTGCATGTGTATATTTGTGCTCATGCTTGAGGACAGTCATGGAATAAAAGAGTTACAGAAGGGTCAGAGGAAACGGTGGTCATTTGAGATGAAAAATGTGATCAATTGAGAAGGGGGGGCTGATAGTTTTGGGCAACTGAGTAGCTCCCAGGGCACTGGACACTCTGAAGTCATTGACCAGGTCATTTCACTACTTGGCAGATGCTGTGGAAGAGACACCACCATCAGAGATGATGGCCATGAAAGTGGCTTGATTCTCTTTTGGAAAGTGATGGTTTTTATTATCTCTACCAAGGGTGAAAGCTGGAAAGCTCAAAAGTTGTGTCTGCAGGAGCTTTTGTTTTCAGTAATAGGTGCTGTTATCTTCATTTGTCTCATATGACACCTACAAGTCTTTTTTGTCTCCTGAAAGTACAGGAGACCAGGTAGCCTGTAATGACCATGTCTGCATCATAGGCAAGGACCACTTCTTCCTAGTCCCCATTCGTGTTTCTTCATCTCCTTTCACGCAGTGATGGTGCAGAAGGGTAGGGCCGAAGGAATGCTTTTGGCTTTTTCTCCCCCTGGAGAGGAGAAGAAAAGGATAGTTGACAGGTAGTATGTTCCTCTAATGTTGTGAATCAAATATTGGGAATGCATTGCTGTTCCATCTTTTGATTTAGGTTGCATTTCTTTGGGGGGGGGGGGGTTGTAACTGCAGAGGGATAACTGTACCTGAAGTTGTTGGCAACTGAAGTCTCCTGTATGTTGCTTTGGGACATCAAGAAACAAAACATAAGTATTAGGAGGTTTGGGAGTGGAGCCATAGGAATTCCTTGGGGAAATGGGTTTGTGTGTGGCAGGGGGTGTGGCGGCGGTGTCTCTGTGTGAGAGAACAAAACAAAGTACCTTAGACTTCATTAAGGAGCCTGGCAGATCAGTTGGGCCAAATCAGTGGAGCAAAATAAGAGCTGCTGACTGTCAGCCCAGAAGGAAAGAAATGGAATGAGCTCAGCTCACCCCACAGGGTTATAGTTCTGGGGGGAAATGGGACAGCTATGTATGCCACCTTGAACTCCTTTACTAAAAGGCAAGATAGACATTTAATGAACATTGCATGAAATACATTTTCATGCAATTAGAAAGATTTATTATAGGGAGCTTGATCCTGTCTCCTAATGTATCTACAAAGGCAAAACTGGGGGTGAGGATGACCACTTTCTAGACTAAATGTACTCTTGCTCAGTCAGAACCTGGTAGCTTTCTGTACTACAGCTATTTTTGTAATTATCCAGCTGGTCCTAAGGACTCTGGTGAAGCATGTGCATCTGAGGGCCTGGTGTACCCGGAGCAGGGATTTTTAGGCTGCTCTTGATCCATGGGAGTGGGGAAAATTCAAGCTGCAGGCTTTCATAATTATTCCAATACTTTAATGGCTCCTTTCTTGGTGCTCCGTGAACTTTTGGTTCCCCCTGAATCTAATTTTTAAAAGATTCTTAAATTAACAATAAATGGCATGGAGCAAAATGGTAACAGCTAGCACCGTCATTATTCCCAAGAATACTTTTGGGTCCCAAAGACATTCTTAGAAGATAAAATAACAATAGTGTATAATCTATCAAATTTAGATGCCACCAAATAATTCTAACTCATGGCAGCTTACCATAAAATAAAATGCAATTAAAAACATCCTTAGGAAAAACTCAAATATAGTATCTATGTTAAGAAAGTAATAATTTAAAATTTTAGTCCTTGGCCTCATAACCCCAGGGTCCCATACAACTAGAACAACAACAAGCACACTAACAATAAAAAACAAAAACAAAAAATAAATGAAGAAAAGACAAAATGGATTCATGGGTGTCTGCTGGAATTTGCTGCTTTCATCAGTACGATGAAAGTAGGATCATGGCAGCACACCAGAAGTTTCATCCCTTCTGCACATGTGTGCAGCAACAACACATACACACAGAGGCCAGGACTTAGGTTACAACACCACAATGCTGCTTTAGTTTTGCTCCATGTGCAGATGCCACTGGATAGATGGCTGCAACTTGGGGCTTTTGGGGGGATGTGAGTTGGAGTAGTAGGTAGCATCCACTAGAAGAATAGGAGGTGGCAGTGAGCAATGTTGCCAGTTTACTTTCTAATATTCAGTATTTTGCAACTAACCATGCCAACCACAGTAGCCATTTTGCAAAAGCACCCATAACATGCTTTCAAAATTCTAGTAGTACCATTAGCCCCCAAAAGTCAGGACCCTGTCATCAAATATTACAAAAAAACCAGACTTCTTTTGAGCAAGTGAAAGACCCTAAAGCTTTAGTGATGCAAGTTCTTGAAGTAGACAAATGGGACATACGTTTTGTATGAGTGCTGCTGCAGATAAACTGCCTATGTACTGGTCTTCTCCAGATATGTTGGGGCCATGACCACCAGAATTTCCATGAATGGAACGGAATAGAGGCTGAGAATTCTGAGAGTTATAATCCTAACCCAACCAGGCAAGGTAGTTCCTGTGGATCATGCTGGCTGGGGAATTCTGGGAGTCCACACACCTTAAAGTTGCCAAGTTTGAAGAACACTGCTGTAGATCATCATTTGCACCTGGTCTCTTGTATTGCCTGGAACATGATTAAAAAAAGAAGAGCCATTGAACCTTTCTCCTGATCTCCCATGAAATGAAAGGCTGCCCCACACATCTGGACTGAAGGCTCAAAAAAAATCAGAATTCTTGCAACTTCCTTGTGCCATGAACTGTTATGGATGACTTTCTTCATCTGGAATGGCAGGCTTGCTGCCACTGTTCCTCTGGCCTAGGGGAATGATTCACATACAGGATTAATAGGGACTGTCTGTGCTTCCTGTCTGCCAAAAAAAAAAAAGACTCAATTGTTTATATGCTGGGCTTGAATACAGCAGCTCCATTGTCCTGGCCTTATATGCCAAAGCTGAGCAGCAGCTGGTGTTCTGGCATTCCTCTTTTTTAAGGCTCAGTGTGGTTTGGGATTTTGACATAGGTTATCTCAGGTCACAGTGAACCACAGTACAATTGTGCAAAAATTTGGCCCCCAGCAAAGTCTTTATTTGCCAAAATGAGTAGAGCCTGGGAGTGATGTCCTCAGACATGGAAACATTTTTCACTCAATGAAGAAAAGGCTTTTGAGAGAAGAAACTTCAACATTCATGTAAAGGACCTGACTACTGTAATGGGAGGAAAGGAGGGGTGAGATTTCCCCTCATGTAGCAGCAGTGCCAGTTTTAATCCTAATTTGATGGGATAATGTCAGTTACCAAGTTCTATAGAATGTGAGGAAGGAACAGGTTGAATAATTCTGTTGAGTTTAGGTATCCAGTCATCATCATTTACCCTTTTACTATACAGACTGCCTTCCCTAAATACCTCCCCCCCCAAATCTTATTAAGGGGCAGTGCTTCCTTATAGGATTGTTTTCCTTCACTTGACTGTAACCATAACATATTGAGGGTCCACTCTGAAGTGGTTACAAGTTTGCCAAACCATATTTGCTTCTCAATTATTTGCTGCCTCCTTATTTTCTAAGAAAAGAAGATTCCCACAATTTTGGGACAGCAGCTTTTCAACAGTATCATTTAAATTAGGGTTTAGGAACCTTTTTTTCTCTTTTCTGCCAAAGACTTCATTTTCCAAAGGGGGGCAATGATGGGTAGCACCAAGCCAAAGGCAAAGGTTGACAGCCTCCCTTCCTGACCTGCAGCATGGTGGAAAAGAAATAATTCTGTTCTTGCTGGAAGTCTGAACTAATTGCTTACAAAGCACTAAAGGAAAGAACAAGGCCCACAGATTGTTCATGCTAGTCCTAAATAATAACAGGTGCCTCTGAGTATGGAGGAGTGTCTGCATGACTGAGTGATGGAATTGGGGGGGGGGGGGAGCAATAGGAACCTCTCTTCCCTTCACCTGCCAGATCTTGAGCTGGGGTTGCATTTGGAGGATGCTGTTGATGACAGCTGCGTGAGCTGTGTGACAGGCCAGTTGTGAGAGAAGAACAAGCTGCTGTGATTTTTTTTCCTGTGGAGATGAGAGCCATCATTATTTATTAACCCTATTCTTAACATAATAGTGCAGATTTTACAACATCTTCATTAATCATTAATGGAATCCTCCCTGTGCAATACTTTTATACAACTTCATAAATTCCAAAGCTAACTACCAGTAGGAAAAAATGTATTGGAGGTTCTTTTTGATCTCCCTTATCCCAAATCACCTTGCTTCCATGTTTACAAAGGCTTCTTCAAGCAGAGTGTATCTAGCCTATGAGATTGGACACCTTTGATGCTTCCCCAGATGGGTGGTACATGATAGTCTCCAGACGTTGCCCTTAAGTATTTGACACTTAACATCAGAAAGCCACCCTCTGCCTGGGAGACTATTACAGTATCCTTGCCAGATGGTTTTCTGGCTTTAGTGCGAATGAGGAAGAAAAACTCAGGAGGTGGTAGGTTCTCCACTGCATTGCCAAATGGCTCTTGCCTTCATGAAGTTTCTTCTATTGTTTAACTGAAATCTACTTCCTACAGTTCCTACCACTTGTTTCTAGTCCTAAATTCTAGAAATTGTCTCCATTGTGGCAGCAGCCCTTCTAATAGTGGATTACCTTGTTTTTCCTTAACCAGGGTATAGTGGTTCAGGTGTAGGACTAGGAGCAGGGTGACCCAGGTTCTAGTTTTCAGCCATGGAAGCTCATTGGATGACTTTTGGCCAGTCACTCTTTCTTAGCCCAACCTACCTCATATGGTTGTTGTTATGGGGAAAACAAGGAAAAGGGAACAGTATGTATGTATTCCATACTACAGGAATACAAAAGGTACAATATAAATCTAATAAAATAAAAGAATAAGTAAGCATGCCATCTGTTTCAGGCATTTCTCATATAAGCTTCCACATCTCTCACCATCCCAGTCTTTGTTGTTTCAGAACATTCCAGTTTGTCAGCATCTGCTTTAAAATCTAATGCCTTGAACTAGGTATAGGTGTAGCCTGACTTACCCAGTGCAGATTACCCACTGTAGCCTTATTTAGAAATGTCAACATGAGAGAAAAGAGATGCGCAGCTTTGCTCCCAATCTATCTTCCATTCCCCCGTTGAATAAAAGGATTTGGAACGAGCTGGAAATGGGTCTTTTCAGGACTCTCGATCAAAATTATTTTCACATTCATGCATATATGAAGCCTTACAGGCTTCCCCATTCAACATGCAGAGGAGGTGCAATTCTGGGGGCCAGCACCTGCCTTTGTGTAGCCTGTCCTTGTGTGGAGCCCCGAATGGTATGCCTTCTGCCCTGGGAATGCATCCTGTTAAATGCCTTCTAAGGGCACTTTCATATGTCGCTCCCTCCAAAGCATTTGATAATGATCTGCAAACATTTTTCTGTTTCAGAAAAATGCAAACAATTTCCTGTTCAGAAATACTAACAAGGAGTGAAAAATCACTGCCCAGGTTGCTGCAAGTGTGGCAGCATGAAAATCCCTGCATGGTCACTCTACACAAAAGAGAAATATTAAAAACCAGGGTAACCTGGAGCTTTCTGAATGGCTGGCCTACTGTAGAAGGGAAAAAGGAAACTGAGAATTTGTCAGTTTCACTACAGAGTTACTTGCCTGGACTATTGATGGGGAGCTGTCAAGCCAGCATTCCCCTTACAGGACCTGCTAAAGTACTGAAGCTCAGGAGTTGGGAGGCTGGGGTAAGTCAAGAATCCCTCAATGGGGAAATGGCCTACTCACAAACTTCACAATACTCTAGTGTTTCCAGTTAAAAACCAGCTTCAGAGCAATTCCTCTTGTGCTGCAGCAGAGCAGGAAGTAGAATTGGTTCAGCTGCTGAAGGGGGGCACAACCAATCCCAGGGCAGCCCAAACACTTCATCTGGCAATGCCTTAAGATTAAATTACTTTTTTTTTTTTTAAGTACAGATCATATTCAAGTATGTGATCAACTTGAACTCCCAGACTCTTCATAAATGTACCATTTCCAAAGCTGGAATCCCCCATTACATACATTTTTAATCTTTCTGTTTGAACCTAAGACTTTGCATTTATCTCTTGAATGCCATCATGTTGAGGGGTTGCCTCAATATTTCAGCCTGTTGAGAATATTTTGAATTTTTTCACTGCTTCTATGATATTAGTTTCCCCCTTCCTCAGATAATAAGGTTCACTTTACATTCTTATATAAATAATTTATAAATGTCAGTGTTATAAAGTTTTTAAAATGTTGGATTTGGACCACAGGGACTTAGGTTTAAATCTCAACATCACCACAGAGCTCAGTGTGTAACTTCAAGCCAACTAATCCTTCTCAAAACAACCTACCTCTCAGGATGGATGTGGGGATAAAATTAGGAGACACCCTCATACATAGCACCTTGAGTTCTCAGAACAGACAGGACATAAACCCCACAGGACTTAGGACAGCCCTATGAGTCTCAAATCTTCCTTCCAGGATGACATTAACAATCATTAACAAACAGACTGAGCACTGGGCCTAGCTCTTCTTTGTAACATTTTGCTGATAAGGATATTATGGGAGATTTTGTCAAATGTGCGAAGTCTCGTTTGTTAGAACTACTGGTACTATAGCTCAGGACTCCATTTCTCTGTTTTTAATATGGAGAAAAGAGTCGATGAAAAGCTCTGGGCCAGAAAAACTTGCTTCCACTTCAGAAGTCAATGAATTTGTGTTCTAAAGAAAAGATGCAGAGCTTAACATTCTCGCAAAAATGTATCTGCTAGCTCTACAGCCCTACTCTTTCATCTCTGCTGGTAAAGGGTAGTTCCTTCAAGTGACATCAGAAGCTCCAGGGTTGAACCTGCTCAAGGAATAGAAACCCTTGCATAGCACAAAGTATCAGAGTTGAAAGTTACTTCTTGGTAGCCACCTGACTAATACATTCCAGACCGTTCATCAGCCTGTTTGTCAGGTTTAGCCCAAGAAACTCCAGGAGACAATACAGATTCAATCCAGCAAGGTTTAATTGGCTTCACTCCCATTACAGAATCTTCTCAGACTGAGAGCAATTCCCAGGGTCACCCTACAAACATCCTTAGCATTCCTCAGGGAGGGGCCAGTCTCATTCTCTTATCCGCTCCTCTGGGGATGAGAGTCCATGTTTCACACCTCTGCTCCACACTCCCACACTGTTGTTGCTAGTCATTGTTGTGAGTTGTAAAAAGGAACTTGCTGTGATCAAATGATGTGGTTTAGCTCAGCTCCACAACCTGCAGTAGAGAAGTGCTTGAGGGTTAAGTTTGCAGCTTGGAAGCTGGAAGGTCCTGAAGGGCTGAGTATTCTGCTCCTTTGTTATGAGACAAGAATGTCCTTGATACCTATGACAGGTACATGGAAGCCTGTCACTTAGCGCTACAAACTGAAAAATGGAACCCTCTAGAGTTCCATGCAACTAGAAGCTGTCTTAGAATCACTGTTTGTCTGTATTTATTTGATTTCTATCCCACCTTTTGCTCAGGAGCTTGAGCATTTCTTCCTCCCATTTCCCATAACAACAACTCTGTGAAGTAGGTTGGTCTGAAATTGACTGGCCCAAAGTCACCCAGTGAAGTTCCAAGGCTAGAATCTCCCTAGTGATAGTCCAACATTTTAACACTGGCTCTCATTTTTGTTCATCTTTTCTTTTTTGGGTAATAATTTCCTTTCTAGTTTTTACAGAAACATAGTTCCAACAATGCAAACATTTCAAAAGGTTTTTTGAAGCAGCAATTTACAATTATGGCAGAGATTGCTTATTTATAAGAATCTTTAAGAAATTGCCTGGGAAATGTGCAGTCTGAGATTTTAACTAGTTAGTTTAAATCAGCCTTGGAAATTCATCCATTTCAAAGATATCACTGGGAAAGGAAAATTTCCCTGAATTTTGATATGCTGGGCCTCTCAGAGAGTACTGAATAACGGTATTCCCCAACCTGGCACCCTCTGGATGGATTTGAAGTGTTAACTCCCAGAATCGCCAGCCAACAAGCTTATTCTAGAAAGTGCAAGACATTCATAAAGATGCCGAGCAGAGATTTCTCATGTCGTCTGAGATTAGACTAGAAGAGCAAATGGAAACCCTTAACCTTAACCCTACTAATAAATATGACTTCTGAAAAGGTTAAAACTACAATTAACTAGACTGGACAAATAAATCCTTGCCTATATGTTTGACAAGCTATAGGCCTGATGAATTCTAGGTCTTCTGGAATACACAAAACTGGGCACAAGGACCTTTTGGAGACACATTTCTTTGGCATATGACCATAAATCAATAAGAGAATATAAGGAAAGATCTCATGCTTTTCCCTGGGCTAGAATATTTGGGTTGGATAAAAATAACACATGAAGGTTGGCCTCTAATCAGACAAAATTAGGAAATATGAAATTACTTCCAAACTCTCCCAGCAAATGAGAGCACATCACTTTGATAAGAGTCAGTGAATGTTGGGAAGAGAATATTGCTGAACCAAACATTTGTATTCTCTGAAAGCACGCCAGAATGTGTTAGTAATGCCCAAATCAGGTATCTTAAAGAAATATGTATTCTGCTATTGTGAAATTGTATCTCCCTCCCCTTACAATTACTATCATGCTAGGAATCAAGGCTTCAAACTTCCTGAATCCTAACTGAAGCTGCCCTATCTAAATAAAATATAGGTCAAGCTTCTATCAACATCTCTTTGCAGACATCCCAGGTTTGAAGACAACAATGGGTGTTTTCTTATGAAAGCTTGTGTTCGCTTTGGAGATAAAAGCCAGGTCAGTATAAAAATATCACTTAATCCTGGTGAAGAGACACAACTGTGAATCAGAATGCTACTTCTTGCTGAGCAGTACATCTGGCCAGAATAGCCAAAAAGTAGTTTCAAGAATATGAAGAATTTGATCCAAGCCCCAGATAATCTATCCCCATCTGTGCTAGGCCAAACAATGCCAGTAGGTAAAGCTTGGGAAAGGAGACTGACCCAACCTCTGTCCTTACTGCCCTTCTCTGCAAGATAATGTGGGAAGCAACTACCTTCCATTTTGTCCTGCACATAACAAGTTTGCAACTGGGGACAGGATTTGGGAAGAGGCAAACCATCCCACAGGTTTGATATGGAGAACTTAGAGGTGGTATCTTGGTGGGGAAGAACACATGTGTGCTTCCCATCTGGTTGAAATGTAAGGACCCATATGAATTCCAACCCAAACAGAGTACCGTTTGAGCTTCCAGCAACACGATTTAAGTTCCATGAAGGAAATTTCTAGGCACAATGGAAGGATTATGGACACCTAAATATACTGTACATATTCCTGGTTGATAAATCACACTTTTACACTACAATATTTAGTATTAGGATGAAAAGCTTCCTGGATTGAGTTCTAGTCACGCTGTTCTCCACTTCCTAGGTGGGGAGCAAAGATCTTGAGCAAAGTAACCAGGTATTCTTGCTGGCATAATTTCAAAACAGGCGAAGGGGAGGAATAGCAGCTGAACCTCACAGCTGTAGAAACCATTTGTATATTTTATAAACTGCCTCTGGAATCTGCCCAGACAGTCAATCCTTCAATAGCATTTCTCTTGGCTTGTTTTGAGCTGAGCAGCCTAGTTTTTCTTATGAAAAGGTATTTCACTGTGAAAGCCTAGTGTAATTTTGCATAGATTGTTAGTTTATGTAATATATCCTCCAGATCAGATTCTATTTCTCATTTTGATCTCTACATTTTTTTCCCCTGGATGATTTGAGGCTGAAGCTGTGCTTCAATTTTTCTTTATTAACCTAGATTAGGAAAAAGAATTAGTGAAGTTAGGACTTTGTGTGACCACCTAAGGCTAGAAATACAGATTGCCAGTTTTTGTGTCAAGCGCACAATCTTCCTGAGCAGCTTAATGGAAAAACAACCCGAACCATTTCCTTGTAAGGATATGCTGTCTACCTTTCTCTTATTTGTAGGCTTTTTCAGTCTCAAGATACTTTTACGTGACAAATTCAGAAATCATACCACCATATCAAATAAACACATACAGCAAACATATGGGCTGAAATGAACTCCACCCTCCTTCAGCCTCCCTGCCAAAATGGTGGCAATGGGGATTGTTTATTCCAGTCAGGGTTTCAGGGCATACACCCCAAAGCAAAATGTAAGTGTGAGTTGGTTTCATGGAGGCTGGCTGAGATGGAAAGGAATAAGTTGCTGCAAACAATGTCTTGGCGGCACGAAACATCCACATTTCTCCACTTATGCATGTATAAACACAAGGAAACACTCACATGCTAAATTACCACACATAAAAATGCATTCAAGTCTGGCTGTACGAGAATATTGCAGATTATTTTTAAAATTTAGTGTGACAATTGCAGGTTGCTGTACAAGTAATCTGCAAACGAACAAATGCAGGCAAGCTTAATGGCAGCTTGAATGTCACATTCTAAAGATCTATGTTCTGATCCTGCTTGCAGGTTATCTGGTTAATGATACGGCATATATTTGATCACTCTGGTTATACTTCACGTGCACCAGAGAGGAAACCTGGCATTTAGAGCAATCAGACAGACCATCATGAAGGTGTCTGAGGAATTTCCCGGTGAGCTCTGGGGCAAATTAAACTCCACAGCGAGGGCCCCTGCAGTGTTTACACAATGTGCACACCTATGATCAATGGAGCTATAATTAAATTAAACCATTTGTGTTTAATTTGCACAACACACTGAATAATAAACTGATCACAGGGCTGGGTTATAGAATAAAATGTGGTTGGCCAGTTTGTGCATCAGTGGGCTGTACAAACATAACCAGCAGCAGGAAGCAGCTGCTGAGCAGGATTTTAGTCAGGGTTGCCACTTAACCCTACCTGAAGATAGGGACTGCAAATAAGAGCATTTATATATGCTCTGTTTTGTTTTGTTTTGTTTTGTTTTGTCTTGTTTTTTGAAATGATCATTTGAAAATGGTAGACAAAGAGGATCACTGCTTTTCAGCAGTTGCATTTAGATCTCAAAGGAGACGCAGGAGATTCATGAGACTCTGGAAGCTCCAGTTGTCAATCCCTGATCTAAAGGGAGGTTCTTTCCCAGTGGAAGTCTACTTTAGTCAGCAGCAGGAATGGCCAGCTTTAGACCTCTTGCCACTCCAGAACCCCCAGTTTTGTGCTGGAGTCCCAGTCCAGATCAAATCCTGCAGTTGTAACAAACTGCTAACTCAGAAACCGGGTCTCTCTCTGCAGGCAACTCAGAACCCAACAAGAGCCTAGATGGGGATGGGCGGCAGAGGGAGGGGGGAATTGGGAAGGAGGAGAAGACATGGGAGTCCTGCGATGGCTATATCTATCTCCCCAAGATTTCCATCCCAAATTTACAGATTTCCGAGTTTGCATGAATGGAAAAAAAGTTACAAAGAGTCCCTCTCTGTTCTGAACAGGATAGGTTCAGACTATCAGGCCACTGATTTGAATATAAGGCAACTTTATCTGTTCATCTACCAAATTTAGAGGCACTTTGGCCAACCTTAGCTACTTCCAAGCCTCCCTTCCATGCACATAAGCTTGGAAAGTGAACATTTCCTTTTGCTTTGTGCTGAGGTATAAATATTGGCAAGTTGTAAGGGACTGGGTATATAAGCTATCGCTTTTCTCCTTCAGAGGTACAAAATCGCACCTCTCACACTGCCCTGTATTTCTGTGCCTTGAATGGGTGCATGATAAAGCCAACAGACCTGCCCCCAAAGCATCATTGTGGCTGTGCCATAATAAAAAATGGTGAGGTTACAGAAAGATTAACTCACCACCACTCCCAGAACAAGAGTTAGAGGATTGAACTGCTGCAACTTTTTGAGTGGACGTAATTCAGTCGAGCTCAGCCCAGCCCTTCTGCAGTTGCTGGGACTAAGCTCACATGCGCGCAGCTCCTCCCACCCCAGCACAGAGCAGACTTCTGTTGCTGAGCAAAGGGTGACGTAATGTGGAACAAGCACAGCCAAGCGGGCCTTGCCTACAACGGCTGCCTGCATTGCGCTGTTTCCCAGCTCTCTCTGCTGCAAGCCAAAGGTTCTCCCAGGGAGGGGGCACACCAGCACATTTATTTAGTGTGCCAGGTTCTTGAACAGCTGTGGCTGAGAACACAGGAAGTTCCAAGCAGCACCTGCTTATAGACACCCAGTGATTTCACTCTGATCTGCTGCTTGTCTCCCCACAGAACATTTTGCCTTATCGTTTTGGAGCACAATATGCTTCAAGGGGCCTGGACCTTTAAGTTTAATCTGGACTAAAGGCTTTCTGGGTAAGAGGACTGCATTGGTACCCTTTCTCCCTATTCCAGTGACTGCTGGGCTGGATGGCTTACACATACTCAAAGGAGGAGGCACAAAATAGGCATTGATCCCCTTTCAGGTGCAAAAAAGGCACATTTTCAAATAGGCTGGATCCCCACTGCTAGGCTAGCACTAGGTGGGGACTGTGAGAAATAAATAAATAAACTGTAGATAATTCCAACTGGCCAAATATGTGGCCTTATGATAGCTTTTGTATCATTTTTGACAGAGCAGAGAAGGTATAAAAGAGAGTTCTTCTGCATTTTCTGCTATTGACGGATTTTTGAAGATGGGATAAAAGTGTCTGGCTTTTTTATTTATGCAAGTGGAAATGTCACTCTGACTTTGCCTCAGAAAAGCTTTCTGAGGGGGTTGCATCTACTAATAATTTATGTTTTAATAATTTACATTAAACAAAAATGTTTAAATATTACACCCATAAAGCAATGCTTATTCACTAGAGAGCAGGTTTAGTGCATCACCAGAATATAAGGAAAAATAGAGAAAAAAGGATGGTTACTGTGAATACAGGTAGGCCCCCGGGTTAACAGTTTATAGACCCATAGTTAAGAATGGAGCCTACTGTAGCAAAATTTGAGTTAAATACACAACGATTCAAGTTAAATACACAATGGTTCAAGTTAATTACACAATACTATTTATATAGTACAGTGGTACCTCAAGATACGAACGCCCCATCTTACGAAAATTTCAAGATACGACCAGCTCCGGCCGCAAAAATTTACCTCAACATGCGAACTCCGCCTCAAGCTACGAACCGGATCCGCGGCCATTTGCCCTGCTGCCACATGGTTGCGGCTTCCAAGAGGAAGTGCTAATGAAATCTGAGCGGGAGGACAAAAGCCCAAGGAAAGCAATGCAGAAAGAGGAACTGCTAATGAAATCTGAGCGCACGGGGGGGGGGGGAGCTCCCGCTCCCGGCTGTGCGCGTGCGCTGATATTGCTTTCACTGTGCTTTTGTCGCTATGGAAAAAGGAAAAAGGAAAAGGAAAAGCCATTTGCCCTGCTGCCACGTTGTCGTGGCTTCCTGTGGGTGAGATCGCGGTAGCAAGGAGGCGTTCGGTGAGGCTTGTGGTGTCTTTTGTGGCGTTTGGAAGGTTTTTGGTGTGCTTGTCAGCATGGCTCCAAAGAAAACGCAGAGCAGGCTTGGCAAGAATAAGGCTTTGCAGCTAAGAGGCAAAGAAGAGAGGAAACCCCTGAAGGAGATCTCCCCGAAGTCCCTTTGGAGGGGGACTCTCCCTCCAAACAATAACTGCCTCCCCACCCCATTCTCCCTCTTCATACTGTGCTTTTTTTCATGTTTTTGTGGTTTAAAAATAAAATGCATATGTTTCAGAACTGTTTGTATTTACATTGAACCTTATGGGGAAATTTGCTCTTTCCTTTGGCCATAGCCCTTGGCCTGGTGATTGCTTTCACTGTGCTTTTGTCGCTATGGAGAAAGGAAAGAGCGCGGAGGAATCGGGGGGGGGGGAAGCTCCCACTCCGCTGTGCGTGCGCGCGACATAAGCCTTCCCCCCCATTCCTTTCACTGTGCTTTTCTCGCGCGTGCCAAGGGCTATGCACAGAGGAAAGAGCGCGGAATTAAGAAGAATCAGCACGGGGAGTGGGGGGGAAGCTCCCGCTCCCGGCTGTGCACGCGGGAGCCTTTCTCAGATTTCATTAGCACTTCCTTTTTCTGCGCTAGGGCTGACTAAAGCGCGCCTGGGGAATTTCGTAGCTGTGCAACGCCGGCTGACACATTGAACCTTATGGGGACATGTGCTTCAGGATGCGACCAAATTCGGAGGGCGGATTAGCTGTATTTACATTGAACCTTATGGGGAAATTTGCTTCAGGATGCGACCAAATTCAGAGGGTGGAACGGATTAACCGTATTTACATTGAACCCTATGGGAAAACGTGCTTCAGGATGCAACCAATTTGACTTGCGATCAGAGTCACGGAACGGATTAAATTCGTATCTTGAGGTACCACTGTATTATACAATAATACTGTTCTGGCTTATATACAAATTTGATTTAACGACAGACCTTGGGAATGGAACTCGTTCTTAAACTGGGGACTACCTGTACTGGACAAACATAGTCATGGATGACTTCGTTCTGTGGTTTCATATGTGACCAAATAGTATGGCGGGGGCCCAAACAGAGCCTGGCAGCACATCACATTGCATCTCCCCTTTAAGTTCCCCAGCATTACATTACAAGAACACACAGTCTTTCAAGAGGTCATCGTTAATGGGACCAAGCACTACTGAGACCTCCAAGACAAAAGAGGATCATTCTCCCACATAGATTCTCCATCAGGCTGGCCAGAGCTGTTCTGGGCTAAGCTCTGGCTTGAAATATATCCAGTTAAATCAGTCTCATCCAAGAGTGTCTAGATGCAACAAGAACCATGCACACAGCACATGGCCAAGATAGGTATTTTCACTGTAAGGTATATGTGCTGTTGATGCAGAATCTCAGAACTTCAGTCTGGTATCTGATGAAAAAGGACCACAGACAGCATAGCTAGAAAGATCATTGGAAGCTTTGGAGAGCTACTCTCAGTTGGGCTGCATCAAGGGCAAAACATCTTTTCAGGCGAAGGCCTATACTTAGCTTTTGAGTGGGGCTAGGGAAAAAAGAAAAAGAAAAAAAAAACCTGGGCAGGGGAAGGAAAAAACCTTAAATTAATGTAATGTATGTGAATGTACTTTTAACAAAATTTAAATACTGTGAATATGTATGTGAGGATGTGTATCTTAATATGTGTGTGTAATAATTCTTGCATTCAGCCACATTAATAATCATCACTGAATTGTCTCTCAAACAATTTCAAATATTAAATTAGGTACTTGTAAATGGAATTCAGGAGTAACATTGATCTTCCCCTGCTCCAGAAGAAACGTACCTTGCCCTGACCCTGGCCAACACCCAACTTTCAGATGAGTTGGCCTTGGCTAATGTTTTTGTAGGGCTAGGTTTCCCCCTCCAGAAAATCACTATCTTGTCATCTCCAATGGATGGTTAAAAAACTCCTTTCCTTCCTAGCATGATCCAGTCCATTGCAATTGTCTTTGCTTCAGGCCCTTCTGACAGTTGGCAAAGAAATGTATCATTGTGTTTTATGTTCAGCAAATAAAGAAGCAGGTGTCACAGGGTGGGGAAGTGAGCAACTGGTATACTAGTGAAGTTAAAGAAGCTCACTGGTATGCTATCAACCTTTTGCAAAACATAAGAGGAACTTCTCCCTAGCAACTCAGGTTATCGTGACTTTTTCAAAGGAACATTCTCTTAAAATAACAGGCAGGAACCGTGAGGTGAAGTCTTACCATTGCTATACCTCCACGCCTGGTGGTGGTGGTGTGGTGTGGTCTGCCTACTTGGCTCTGCTTATGGTGTAAGCTAGCCAAGACCCAGACACTACCCTCCCCCACCCCCCACCAAGAGTTATTCTAGGCTGCAATCTCACAGAATTTGCATAAAGGGTCCAAAAATCTTTCACTGCTTTTGCGCAAGAGGAGGGTGAGGAGGCAAAACTATCCAAGTTCCAATTTGCAGTCAGAATAGCAAAAGGCCAAATTAAAGCCAGAGGGTTTGGTGGCTCTCTCCAAAGCAGGATGGGCAACATTTTGATCAGAATGGGCTGTATTTAGTACTGTTAGCAGGAATTACAATTGCCAAGGGTGTAGTAATGTTGCAAAGTAGATGGAGTCATATCATACACATGGGCAGGGCAAAGATTTTATTTTTCTTTTTTGGCAGAGAGGCTTTAAAACAATTATTTTAAACTTTCAATTTGTATGACTTTCCACTTCAAAATGGCAAGAAACCAGAATTCAGCAGGACAGCTGCAAGAAGAAAATGAGAAGAATTCTAGGGTTGCATACATCCTTGAATTGCAGTTTATCCTGCAGTCATAGAAAATAGTTACTTCCATCAAATTCTAAAAAAATACCCCACTGTATTTTACAGTGTAACTCTAACCTAAATTCAAAAGTGGTACTATGCCAAAGAACAGATCTGCATATATCAGGGAAAGGAAATCTTTAGCATGATAAAATCCCATGCTCTGCTTATTCTAAAAATTCTTTATGATCCAGTTCCTTATATTTTTTTCAGTTGACCATTGGACCTTACACTGATAGCCAAACTGACATTTGCAAGGATTTTCCCCCGTCTTAAACTGTGTGGATTCCCTACCCTTGTCTTCCCATTAAAATAAAGTTTTTGATGTTCGAACAAATTGTATCTTTTTCCACATTAAATATGCAACCTGGATTCTTACCTTGGAATCTCAGTTTAAGTTGGTAAAGATGATGGAACTTGCAGAGATGGCTAAATTAATCTCTTTGATAAGAGAAAAAGCAATATCTACATTTATGGTTGACTGGAAACCTCTTATAGACTTTTTTGCATGAAACAGGAAAAATGCACATGATTTTGAGGATTAGGGGAAAAAAAGGATAATATAAAAAATGAGCTTTTTTTGTAATCATAGAGTAAGAGATAACTTTGCAATTGTACTTATATTTGCTGCAAAGGAAATCAGAAGCTTCTTTCTATTTTCATTTTTTTAATTTTTTCTGCACTTTTGCTTTCTCTCTCTCTTCTTTCCTTTCTTCTGTACTATTTCTACTCTTCATTAGTTTGTGTTAGTTTTTACATGCTTTGTAAAACTTTTAATAAAAAAATTATTTTAAAAAAAGGAATCTCATTTTAAGAGCCAAAATCTCAGATGCAGGAGTAGGCAACTTGGTGCTCCCAGGTTTTAGGGTTTTTTTAAAATCAACTCTCATGAGCCCTTGTCAGCATAGCTGATAGCAAAGAATTACAGGAATTGTCTTAACTGTAGATTATGTTGCCCGTTCCTGCTCTAGTGATTCACCTGGCCATCATAAACTGTGTCTTTAATCTCTGTTTACAATTTTTGCTTGCCAATAAAAATGACAACAAAGATGAAGCTACACTGGCTTTCTTATGAATCTCTTGAAAGCACATGATCAATACTTGCATTTATGACTGTTGCAGTGTCCCACAGTCACATATTGCCATTCGCTTGCTTCACAACTGGCTTGTGACAAGCAGAGTCAATACAGAAGGCGGAAGTAGAACTTTAAGTCGTGGTCACGTGATTTTTCGCTTACTGACCGCAACTGAGTTGCCAGTCCTAATTGCGGTTGCTAAGTGAGGACTACCTGTAATACCATATCCAAGGGTAGCTTTGACCCCACTGCCATTTCAAAAGGTGGTTCACATAGTTCTGATTGCCATTTGTCCCAAGAAAAAGTAAACACAATTGTTGGTGTTATATAATAGGCTAATTTATGAAGGCTTGGGAATATGTGTTCAGGTTTTGCAGGATTCTGCATGATGAAGAGTTCTTTGTAAATTGAACCTGAAGAACTTTCACACTTTCAAACATGCAAAGCAGGCCATAAGAACAAACATTTATCTGGGACAACAAGGTAGCAGAACAAAGCTAAATAATATGAAGATGTCAATAAAGCTATGAAGTTGAATTATTCAAAAGATGGAAACCCTCCAGTCAAAGGGAGTGCAGGAAGGTTGAGAAATTCTCAAAAATAAATACTGGAAGTATAATCACATGCAATTACAGTGAAAAAATAATAATGAATAGGTTAAGAAATCATCGCGAAGGTTTTGACTCTGCTAATAGTTATAAGGAATTTGTACAGAAAATGGAAGATGGGTGTAATCACCAGGAAGTGTAACAGCAAGTAGCTAAAATCTGTGGAAAGAGAATTAACCTAAAGATGAAAGAAACTTAGGCCTGCAAAGGAAACTAAAAGCAATGAAAAAAACCCTAACCCTAACCCTGTTTTTTTCAGTAGTAAGAGGTAAGCCCACTGCTAGGAGAAGATAGTAAGATAATTTTAGGCAACAGGGAGAGATCAAAGTTCCTCAGCTCCTATTTTGCTACTGTCTCTCCCCACATGTTCCAATAGAACTAAATGGAACAATTGACAAAAGGAGGGAATGTCAATTTAAGGTAAGAAAAAAGATTATTAGGGGGCACCTGGTTATCATGAAGAAGTTTAATTCTCCAGGACCAGAACAATTATACCCGAAAACCTTGAAGGAGCTTGCATATGTCATTTCACAGCCCCTTTCTGTGATCTTTACAAGTTCACAAAGATGGGCCAGAAGACTGAGGAAGGATACTTGTTGTTTCTTCTGTCAGAAAAGGGAAAAAAGAAGACCCAGGGAACACCAATTAACTTGATGTCAATACCAGGCAAAACTCTGCAACAGTTGGATGTGAACATTTAGAAAAAAATGCATTGCTTGGCAAGGGCCAGCATGTGGTTTATCAATAAATCATGCCAACCCAATTTGATCTTCTTTTTTGACAGAGGGACCAGTTTAGTGGTTGCCAGGAATGTGACGCACACAGCATACCTTGATTTTAACAAAGTATTTGATGAACTCTCACATGAGGTTCCCAGAAGGCAAAATATAGACTGAGCTATGCTACCATTATATAAATATCATGCTGGTTGAACAATTGTATCCAATGAGATTATGTCAATGGCTCTGAATCTAATTGGAAGAGGGTGTCAAGGGCCCATACCAGAAGTCTCCGTTCTAGGCTTTGGGCTATTCGACATTTTTATAAATGACTTAGATTGGATTAGGGGTTAAAATATATGCTTATCAAATTTTCAGATGGTACAAAAATGGGGAGGTAGCAATCACCTTAGAGGACAATATCGAAATTCAGGAGAATCCCGACAAGCTGGAATATTGGGCCAAAACCAGCAAGGTGAATGTCAGTAGGGACAAATGCAAAATCTGACTATTGGCTAAGACAATTAAAGACATGAGTATGGGATAGAGGGGACCATACTAGGCAGTAGTATGTGCAGAAGGGATCTGGATGTTTTCATGGATTACAGCAGGGTTTCTCAACCTCGGCAACTTTAAGATGTGTGGGCTTTGGGGAATTCTGGGAGCCGAAATCCAAACATCTTAAAGTTGCTGAGGTTGAGTAACCCTGGATTACAGGCTGAACATGATGTACTTTACAAAAAAAAAAAAAAGCAAATCCTAGGCTGCATAAACTAGTATCATATCAAAATCAAGAAAAGTCATCATTCCTCTCTATTTTGTGTTGGTCAGATAACACTTAAAGTATTGCATCCAGTTCAAGACACTACATTTAAGGAAAGCTATTTGGTAAAATGTCCAGAGGAGTGCAAGCAAGATAATAAAGGGCCTGAAAGAAAAATCATAGGAACAGTTGGAGGCGCTGGATACATTTAGTCAGGAGAAGACTGTGTGGAGACATGATAGCTGTTTTCAAATATCTAAAGGACCATTCGTATAGAAGATAGGACAGAATTGTTCAGGGTTGTTCCAGCAGGCAGGATAAAAAATAGGTTTAAATTATAAAGAAGTAGATTCAGGTTGGAGACTAACACCAACTTCATAATGTGATGAAAATGGCGGCGGCAGTGTGTGATGTGTCTTGAGGACCTCTGGTGTGATTTTGAGAGGTGGTTGGTGGTGAAGCTTTCTTGGAGGTTTTGAAAGGTTTTGTGAAGGGTTTTGTGAAGTAGTGTGAGCTGAGGGTTGAGAGAGTTGAGAAGAGCTGTGGAGCTAAAGTTCAAATTAAAGCGGACAGTTTGAGTGACGGAGGGACAGAGACAAAGAGGCAGAGAGGTAGAAAGTGGTGTGGTAGCTGAGTGGAGGGTCATGAGGACAAGTGGAGAGTTGGATCTGTGCCCGACCTCCCAAACCCCCAGGGATTAAATTAGCACATGCCGGGGGATTATCTGTTCAGAGCAGTTGGAATCCAGGAGCTGGAGTGAAGCCACAGCTTTATTAAGATGGCAATAGAGACAATGGAGGTTGTGGGGAAGAAGAGCTCTCCTGGCCTCCGCCAAGGGTGGTAGCTGGACCTATTGGTGTGGAGGATGGTAGGTTGCTGGCTGGACTTTCCATCTGATTTTTGGACATTGGAAACCCCAGACCTTTGGAAGTGGCAGAGGCAGCGGAGGCAGCATCTGTGTGAATTTGTGCCACATGGTGGTTGGCTGGCAGTTGCAACAGCATTTGTGAGATACATTTTGCTTCCTCAGCTGCTGAAGATACTGCATGACTACATCATTTTGTCATCCATACATGAAGCTACTCCAGACTGCTTTGTTTTAAATAATTTTATGGGGATCTGGGGGTGGTGGAAGAGAGTGAGGGAAGTGTGATTAGACCCTCTCCCCAGGGTGAGAGCCAGAGAGAAGAGCTGGTAGAATGGCTCTCTGATGGGTGGGTGAGCGCAACCAGGTGGGGGGTGCTTCTGTTAGATGGAAATGTGTGTGGGGGGGGTGACTTGAAGATGCTGAGAGCTGCTGCTATAGCACCTGTTGGGTTTTACCTCTATCCCTGATGTTTGTTGATTGGAGGGGGGTTCCCTTAGAGTGAGAGGAGAGGCCAACGATGTGGGATGGAGAGATTGGCGGGGTGAATTGGATGGGGCACTGTATTTTGGTGTTGTTGGAGATGGGGAAATATGGCGGGAGACAGGGCAGGCTTCTCGTGGGGAACGTGACCTCAATGTCTTATACTGGTTTCGCGTTCTGGCCCCCTGAGCTCAACCCATTTACCTGGTCAGCAGATCAACAGAGGCTCGGGTTTTAGGCTGCTGCTTTCAAATACCAGATCAGTCTATAATAAGGCCCCCCTTATTACTGACTTGATCATCACAAAGAAGGCTGATCTGGCATGTGTCACCAAGACTTGGCTGGAGCCAGAGGGAGAGGTTCCTCTCTCTGAAATATGCCTGGCCAGGTACCAAGTGTGGCACCAGCCTAGACTCAGGGCAGGCGAGGTGTGGCTGTTGTTATAGGAGAGTCTCTGGCGGTTAGCAGGGGCATCACTCTGCAAGTACCCAGTTGTGAGACACTTTTTTTGAGACTGGGCTCTAGGGATCAGTTGGGATTGCTGCTACCGTACCAGCCTCCCTGCCTGAACTACTAGACCTCACTGCGGGGGTGGCGGTGAAGTTTCCCAGGCTTATGCTTCTGGGGGACTTCAATCTGCCCTTCCTGGGAGTGGGGTTGAAGGTAGCTCGTGAGTTCATGGAAACCATGACTTCCGTGGGCCTGTCCCAAGTCATCCAGGGCCTGACTAGAAATAGTGATCACACATGTGATTTGGTGTTCTTGTTGGAGCAGTGCCTTTGTGATCTGGAACTGGTAGGCTTATCTTTGGTCCCCTTGTTATGGGTAGATCACAACCTAGTGGCTATGAGCTTCTCTAAGGCTGCACCCCTTTGCAGGGAGGCAGGACCTATTAGATCAGTCCACCCCTGGTGACTGATGGACCCTGTCAGGTTTCAGAGGGAGCCGGGGGTTATAACTGAGGATCTGCTGCATAGTCCTGCTAAGACCCTGGTTGCTGCCTGGAATAGGGGGGCGACTGAGGCTCTAGATAGGATTGTGCCCAAGCAACCTCTCCTGACCTGTGGACCTCGTCATGCCATGCGGTATATGGAGGAGCTGAGAAGGATGAAACGGATCAAGAGACATCTAGAGCATTGCTGGCAGAAGGCAAAGAATGGACTTGCTCGAACATAGATAAGAGCTGCTATTAAAGCCTACCTTGTGGTGATTCATGCGGCAGAGCAGAAATACTTCTCCACATTAATTGCATCTGTAGAAAATCGCCTGGCGGCCCTCTTTAAGGCATCCCCATTCCTTCTGGGTAGAGAGGACTTGGAGATGTACTTGCAGGAGCATGCTGAGGAATTTACTGATTTTCTGGCAGATAAAGTCACTCAGATTCATTCCCAGTTGGATGTCAGCATGCATATTGGTCCAGTGGAGATGCCTGGGGTAGGTTCTTGCCAAGTTATCTGGGAACAATTTGACCCTGTTGCTCCTGAGGAAGTGGACAGGATCCTGGGGAATGTGAGCTCGGCCACCTGTGTTTTAGATCGTGTCCCGCTTGGCTGGTAAAAGCCTCTTGGGAGATGATGCATGGGGGGATTACTGGTGGTGGCTAATGCATCTTTGGATGAGGGGGTGGTGCCCCAGCCCTTTAAGGAGGCTGTGGTTCACCCCCTTTTTAAGAAGCCATTGCTACATCCCACCTTGATGGACAATTTTCGTCCTGTCTCCAACCTTTCCTTTTTGGGGAAGGTTGTTGAGGTGGTTGCGCTGCAGCTCCAGAGGATCTGGATGAAACGGATTATCTGGACCCCTTTCTGTCAGGATTCAGGCCTGGATATGGGGGATGGAAACGGCATAGGTCACGCCTTTTGATGATCTCTGGCAGGAGCGGGATGGGAGTAGTACGTCCATCCTTGCTCTACTTGACCTCTCCACGGCCTTCGATACCATCGACCATGGTATCCTTCTGGAATGGCTCCAAGGGTTGGGAGTGGGGGGCACTGTGTTGTCCTGATTCATTTCCTACCTATGAGGCTGTTTTCAGTCGATCAGGAGCGAGAGGTCCAACCCGCAGCCCCTGCTTTGTGGGGTTCCACAAGGGCCAGTGCTTTCTCCGCTCCTCTTTAACATCTACATGAAGCCACTGGGTGAGATCATCTGTCACCATGGGGTGAGATATCATCTGTATGCTGATAATACTCAGTTGTACATCTCTGCCCACGGTGAGTTAAGCAATGCTGCAACTGCCTTTTTTTGGTGCCTGGAGGCTGTTGAGATCTGGATGGGGAGCAGCAGGCTGAAACTGAACCCTGGCACAATGGAGTGGCTTTGGGTGCAGAGCTCCTTGGTTCTTGGAGAATGACCATCTTTGGTTGTGGATGGGGTTGCACTGCCCAAGTTGGACCCAGTGGGTAATCTGGGGGTTCTTCCAGGCTCACGATTCTTGCTTGAGGAGCAGGTGGCAGTTGTGGCTAGGAGGGCCTTTGCACAACCATGTGTTGTGTAACAGTTGTGCCCATTTCTGGACCATCGTGTCTTTCTCACAGTCATCCACACACTAGTCACCTCCCGTTTGGACTACTGTAACACACTCTACATAGGGCTCCCCTTGAAGTGTATCTGGAAGCTTCAGTTGGTTCAAAATGCAGCAGACCGCATAGTTTTGCACAAGTCCACTTCAATGGGCATAGCAGTGATATGCTAAATTTGGAGTCGGAGCCAAACTTCTGAATCTGGGTCTGATCTAGAGAATGTTGCAATGATCTTGCTCAGAAAAGAGTCCCCTACAACCCAGAGGCTACAGAGCTTGCTCTCAGTTCACATGTATAATGATGAAGCTGCTCAGGTTTCACAAATTCCCCACCGAAATGAGGCTAAACTGCCATCCTGTTTGCACATTATACTGAACCACAAAGTAACCAACCACTTACACGTTAGCATAGTGTAGGGTGCAGATGCCACCCACACAATCAGTTCATGGTTCAATAATTTCCTGTAATCCCAGAAATTTTAGCTTGGGCAACAAATTCAACAAGTTCATAGAACAAATAAATTCAGAATTTCAAATCAATTCAGAACACTGACAGGGCAAGCTACTGTATATAAACAGAGAGCAAACCCCATTCCCTTCTAGCACTGAAGATGTTACCTAGTCAGGTATAACGAAACATCTGCAAGAAAACAACCAAGCTCAGAGAACCCCAAGGACCCCACAGTTCAACCCTGAGCTACATATATTCTCTTCTATTGGGTTAGATTATCTCTAAGGTACCTTCCAACCTTTACATTCCATGCCCCATTACCCAATAGCATAGGGACACATTTTTTAAAATATTCTGAAACAAAACTTTATTTTCATAGTATAGAACTTGATTTTCTAATGGGATATGAGACCTTACCTCAGTATCTAGGAGCTGCGGTAAAGCTTTTTGAATGTTATATCCACCCCCTTTTTTCACCTTGTGCCAAGGACAAGATTAAAATCTTCCTTTCATAACAAATGCTTCATATCTCAAATAATTTATCACTAGAGCTGTAATCCTGTACACCTAGAGTTAGAATGTCACCCTGATCTCAACAGAGCTAGTTCTGACGAAGCATACATAGTACTTCATTTTAAGTTGTCATGTTCTTGATCCATTCCCACCTCCTGGTATGAACATTATTAGCTAGTCTTACAGGCTGGTAGGAAGGATGTTGAGATTCTTTATTTAGGTAATCAGGTTATATATTGTCTGCTAGTTTATTTTACAAAAATCTCACAGCAATGTCTTTTTCACGTTAAAGACATACACTTAATAAAAGGCTTAACATAAATGTTATAATTCAGTAAATTCAATAAAAGGCTTAACATAAATGTTATAATAAGTCTCTGACAGATGAAGGCTAGAATGTTATTTTTAATTCTATAGAATTAAAGTGCAAGAAAGAGAGCCAGTTTGGTGTAGTGGTTAAGGCACCGGGCTAGAAAACAGGAGACTGTAAGTTCTAGTCCTGCCTTAGGCCCAAAATCAGCTGGGTGCCCTCAGACCAGTCGCTCTCTCTCACCCTAAGAAGGAAGCAATGGCAAACTACTTCCAAAAAAACCTTGCCAAGAAAACTGCAGGGACTTGTCTAGGCAGTCACCAGGAGTCAAAACTGACTCAAAGGCACACACACACAAAAAGTGGAAGAACAAGTTTTGGACAAGCATGGGGAAGGCCCAGGTTCTGGTCCACCCTCAGCCATGGAAGCTCATTGGGCAATCACTCTTTCACCCAAACCTACCTTACAAGGTTTTTTGGGGAAAAATGGGAGAAGGGAATGATATATATGCCACCTTGAACTCTTGAATGAAAGATGGGATATAAGTCTAACAAAATACATTTATCCAGTCCACTCTTGGAGTATAGATGCTGAGAGTTCCCCCAACATCTGCCACTACCCCTGGAGATTTGAATGGCACCTTCTCTGCCTATGTTCATGAAAGCAGTCTGAAGGGACTATTGCTTGGGCTGGGGCCATAGGGGTGGGCTGATGGCTTCGTTAGTATTTATGAGTTATACACATTTTTTTTTTCTTATGAATATTTTGATTTTGATGTTGTAAACCGCCAGAAGTCTTTTCAGAGTATGGACACCAAAAGTGAAAAATTTGTTTGCAAGTAAATCCCATTGAAAGTGGAACTTGTGAGTGCATGAGTATACTGTACAAGTGGAACTTGTACAGTGCATGAGTTCTGAATCCTTCCGCACATCCCCAGAGCACTGTACATTTCCAAAGTGAGAAAAAATGATGAAGTAAACTTGGTTAAAACAGTGCTGTACACAGGCCCCTTAAACCCTTTCTCTCTCTCAGGATTTCCCCCACAAACTGCAATCACTGCCACAAACTCTGAGCACCAACGGGAACACGGAACAACCTCGTCAGCGGGCGCCTCGGTGCACTGCCTTCCCAGGAGGGAAACTATTCCTGAGAACAGGAATTCATTTAAACATCTTGCAAGAAAGGCTGAAATCAGTAATTTCGTAGCTCTGTTCTTTTAAATAGTTGTTCTGCTGTCCTTACATTATCTTTACAAAGACAAATACAGTACCAGCACAATGATAGACTACTAAATAGATCGCGTCTTCCCTAAGACTTGCGATGCCATTAGTCGAGCGCCGGCTTCTGAAATAAAAAGAGCAGGAGAGCGAGGACGCATGCGCACCCACCTCGTTGAAGGGAAGCCCGGCAGGAGGTGCGTCGCAGGGATGGTCTTTCAATGTCCGCGCGCGCGCAGATGCTCAGGCATAGACCTAGAGTAGGCGTGAGAACGAAAGGGCGGATTTGGAAAAGGGGCGGGCCTGTTTCGCGCATGTGCAGGAGTAGCGCTGGGGATTCTTCGAAGGGCGAGTTGCTCAAAAGAAGCGACGGTAGTGGGTTGAGCGTGCCGAAAAGAGAAGGAAAAGGCGGGGTCTCCGTAGGGTGAGTGAGCCTCTGGCGGCGGTGGCCCGAAGTGGACGCAGCTTCCGCAGGTTGAGCGGTCGCCGGTGCCTTGAGGAGGAGGAGGAGGACCAGCAGCCAGCTCGCTGATTCCGTTCGAGCCCTTCTCAGATTCAGCCTTCTTGCCGCGCCCGGGGTCGGCGTGGACAGCATAGAAGTTCCGCCTTCGCCGCAGCCCCGACCCAGCGGCTCCAGCCGCTTCCGGCTTGCCCCGGTCAGGAGGAGCGGCTGCCGTTGCTCACTGCGGTGGGAGGCGGTGGGGTGGCCGGCGGCACCCGAAGTCGGAGAGGTGCCGGCGGTATGTGCGGCCTTTTTTTGCCCGGCCCTGAGGGAGCGCTCCTAGCCTTGCATCTGCTGAAGTGCCTCGCCGCCCCTGCCTCGCCCCCCGTGCCTCGGGGGGTTTGGGAGAGGGATTCTGGAAAAGCGGGAGCCGAGAGGACCTCTCCACCCTCTCTTAAACTCCTCCGACTAAACCTTCGGTAGCTGTAGGGTACTTTCTTCCCCCCCGAGCTTGCACTGCAACAGCAGTCCCCGGATACTTTACACGGAGTATGTACGTTTGGGCTCATGGTGACTTAATGTTTTGCTTCCTCAAAGAGTGGTGTTTTACCCTCTGGAATTTATCTTTTCCGACGGAAGGAAGGCAAGAAATTCTCCCCCTCCCTTCTGATGGGCAGAGAACTTTCATTACAGTTTATTGGGAAGTTTGTGATCCCCTTTCACCGTACATCAGAGACACAGATTAGAGTTTTATCAGGCTGGGTAAAGTTTGGGTTTAACAAACAATGGAGCATGGCAAGATGGATTATTTATGTGACCAAGAACAACAAAGGGATGTGGGTTGCAAGTTGGCCAGAAATTTCTGGAATATTTGCATGATCCCAGTATTTCTACTGATCTTGAGCAGGATCAGCAGCACCTTGATAAAATGATTGATCAATTAACAGGATGGGTTAACTCTAGTAATTATAAGGTAATGATAATTGCACCTGATATAAATATGATTCTTCATAGGTATTTGGGTGTTGCTCTTTCACTAAGCATTCTGTCAGTCAAGCAAATTGTTTAAAAATTAAATGGATTTTTGTCATAGTGTTTATTTAATATCAATTTATCTTTTTACTTTGTAAAAATTCAGTTTTAATTAGCTTAGTAATGCTCAATACTGTATATATTCAATAGACAAGACAAACATCAATATAAAATTCAATAAAATTAGGTAAGATAATCCTAAATGAATAAATGGGTCATCATTTTCCTTGAGGATACTACATCCATTTTCATTATGGACTGAATATAAAACCTGCATGTTATCATGCTAGGACTGCAACTCTTATGTATATTTAGGAGCCTAGTTGAACTTAGTGGAGTTTTAATACACTAAAGCAGAGACTAATCAGCTACATTTTAGTCTAAAATTCTGCTGTTTTCACAGTCTATGTAGTTACTTGGTATAGATATAGTCCTGAGGAGCTAAATAATTGGTTAATAAGGATTTTCCTTTTTTTAAAGCAGTCAGTTTAATAGCTTTAATGAATGCCCATTAAAATATCATGAAAAGCAATGTATTCAAAAGAATATTTGCAATAATATTTTTCCTTGTAGAAAATTCAAAATGACTCATACTTTAAATTTTCTAAGCAGGTTTTTCTTGGCTGCCATACATAAAAGAAGTAATAATGGAAGCATGGAGTTAGACACATTTTAAAAAAAAAATGAGATTATCATAGAAAGCTCCAGGATATTTCTGTATGACCAGTAATGGACATATCCAGTTCAGTAGTACAGTATTCTGAGTGTTGTCCTTTTGTTTACACTTTTGTCATCTGAGGGCAGTATTGCTCTATAACTCTGCTGATTCCCAGAGTACTCTAGTGATTAAGCTGTGTGAACATCATAGATACCACTGAACTGCTACTTTTGAAGTTATGTTATCAGGTGTACCAAATCTGCTTTTCATTTGTAAGTCAAGTAGCTGTAGGCTCATCGTTGTCCTCTGTGGTTTACACCATTTGGAGGAATGGATGATATCAGCTAATCTTAATGATCCAGTGGCAGAACAGTTCCCTCCGCTCTTATGGAGGATCATGCTGGGGAGCTGAGCCCTCAACCTTACAAGCATTAACGTTCTTGTACTTCAGTTATTATAGTAGCACATCCTCAGTCACAAGTTCTGGGAATAGGAGTTTGGCTACAGGATGACTACCTATTGTCCCTACAAGAAGAGTTGCCAGTGCCCAGTCAAGATAGCCACTTAATTCCTTTACTACATACATTGCACTGCAATTTTATATTTTATATTTGAAGAACAGGCTGGTATCTGAGGAAGAGATTGGGAATGGCTTCAAGAAAATTATTGTGACTGAAACTATACCTACCCTTAGTGTAAAGAGAGTTCCCCCCCCCCCCGGGTTTACAATAAATTGCACATAAAATATGAGGCAGAGCATCAAAACAGCATAAATATAACTACTGAAAACAAAACTGAATTCAATCTCTGTTCAGTTTTGTTTTCAGTAGTTATATTTAACTACTATATAAAAAAATAGGGATTGTAAAATGGAGAAGCCTAGACTGCATGAATTACCAAAACCAAAACCCAAAACCATTCCCACAAAATAATAAAGTTAAATGATCGCCGTACCAGGTAAACCCTCTCCCATGGCATTGCCTGCTTTAATTGGCAGAGACATTGAGAACAGGAGCAGCAAAGAAAGCAGACCCAGCTTATCATTAAAGAGAATAGAAGAGCTGCTTCCTGTGACAAATGATAGAAGAAGCAATGAGGGGTTGGAAGACAAATCTGTGTGGCTCTGATGGCCTCTACTGAAGCTCCATTCAGGTGTCAGTTTATTTGGCTTCTTTACATGGAAAGGAGGCAGCATTAGTCTTTCACCTCAGAGAGAACACTGATTTGAGATAGCTCTGGACAGTAAGGATTGAGAGTGTGCACACGCCTCTCTCCCTCTCTTCATGCTTGATCTGAAGCCATTTTGGGCTCTAAAGGAGGAGTGCAGAACTTCTGTTGTCTTGAGAGCTACACCAGACCTTATGTTGTATATCAAAGGCTACACTGGATTGGGGAAGACTGAAATCTACTTTGGGTGGGGTAGGGGGCCAGGAAAGGAAGAGAAGGGCGATCTCCTGGAGAGGGAAGAAGCTCGAGACTAAGGTTGGAGGGCAGGAAATGAGAAGAGCCAGATCCTGGGTTGAGCTGAAGTTGCAATATAGAGAAGAGTGAGAAAGCAAAGAGGACAAGGTTGGCAAAGGAAAAGGACCAAGGGAATGGAAAGAAAAAGCAGAGATATGGGAGAAAGAAATGAAAAATGGAAAAAGCAAAGAGATGGAACAGATGCAGACACTGGAAGGAAATTGAGGGAGGTTAAGAGGGTGGGAGCACTGCTCAGAAGCTGTTCCATCTCTTAAACTAGTAATTCCTTGTCTGCTCGCTGGTTTTAGATTCCTAGCTGGAGGTCTTCAGAACACAATAGGCCTTTCTCTCAAAAGGAAATTTCAAAAGCTTTTATGAAAAATTGCAGGGCACAATATTCTTTATAAACTATTATTATTTTCCATTTTGTTAAGGACTATTATCCCCAATCACAAGAACATATCTATGATGAAAGAAAAGCATTTTGAAAAATGAAATTAGATATATTTCATTCCACTGGGCAGGATTTTATTTTAGTTTTATTTTAGTTTTGGAGTGGCAAAATACAGAATGCCTTGAATGATTTATTGCATGGACTGCGTTACACTTGTTTGGAACAAATGCCACTTTATGTTTCAAGATATTGTAGGGACCTGTTTCTCCTTAGCTGAAGTTTTTGAAAATCTATCACTGCTACTATTCTAGTGTATGAGCACCTAAACTCTCCCTGAAAAAAGATGCCCTCTTGACAAGTATATGAGTTATATCTGAGTATGATGCATCATGACATCATCACCCAAATTATGTGAATTACATAATCTGCATCTGTATGATGACATCACTGTGCAAATGGATGCATCTGGCTTGTATGGGCTGCTTGTATATTTAAGCAAACTAGACATTGATAACTTACAGCAAAGTGGCTCCTGTGCCTGAGCTCCTTCTGTTAAGGACCATCTGTGTAAAAAGTAATAAAAAGCCTTTTTTGGCTTTTCTGATGGTTGCCAAGGAATGGCATCTTCACCAACACATAGCTTACTTGAAGCTAGCCATAGCTTTTAAATAGGAGAAGTTCTAATTTGATTTCCTGCAAAAGGTGTTGTTATGATAGTAATGCTGCAGTAAGGGGGAGAGTTGCTGACTTTTGTTTATTCCTTTTAACCTTTCAAGGTTCCAGATTTCGACCTTGGCTTTTCGGTGCCAGTTGCATATCTATATGTATATAATTTTATACATGCAATTCAATTTATTCAAAACAAAAGAATCAACAGTGAAGATCTGTTTAAAATTGTTAAAAATATTGTAGTACAATCCTGCCCAAACTTAGCTGATATTGAACAAGGCTTCTCCTGCAATAATAATATGAATACACATCATTTATATCAAGGGCAGGCAAGCAGATGTTCCTGGATCCAGCCTCAGAGGGCATGCCAAATAGCTGGAAATTTGTACTCCAACAATATTGGAGACCTACCCATTCTCCACCCATGATTATACAGTATTTGCAGTGCTTTTCATAAACTTTATTCTGATATCCTTACCACAGCCATGTCATAAATCTGTGTTGTTCCTTTTGTAAATGTGCTGAGCTAAAAGATCATGGCTTGTTAAGATATCTGTTGAGTTCATGGGGAGGCCATTTATGGATTTTCTGATCCATAGCCCAATCTCTTAGTTACAGAATTATATCTCATTTGGATTATGCCTATATAGGATAAATACACATTGAATGGTGTCATACTGGTATGTATTCTTTATGAAAAAAGTGTTTCCTCTTGATAAGACATAGAAACAGATGTGCATCTAAAAACCTAATTTTGTCAATGTTTACTGATCTAATTTCTAAACTAATGGTAAATCCACAGCCTTCAACCAGATGCTTGGTGGCAGCTTTTCTAACATTTCACTTGACTTTAGATTTCTTGATAGGCTAACATTGACTACTATGTAGCTTTAACTGTTACCTTCCTGTACTCAGTCAGCCAGTTCTCATTGGCATAATTCCTGGCCAACCACCATCTCTTTATTCCTAGTGAGTTGTGCTCTCTAGGCTATTACAGGTGATTACTTCTCCCTCACAAAATGTGTCTCGTATCCAGTCTTGGACCTACATAGCCATTCATCTATTCATACTTGGCATTTTGGGATAAATCATGCTCTTGTTTGGCTCTTCCTTCCTTCCTTCCTTCCTTCCTTCCTTCCTTCCTTCCTTCCTTCCTACCTACCTACCTACCTACCTAAGGCTGCTTCCAGATAATCACCATTGGAAAGCAGTATATTACTCATTCCAAAATGGTGCAAGAAGTTCTGGAAAACCACAACAGAAAATACTTGCTGATATGTGTCCAGATTATTTATTTGCTGAGCTTGATTTGATGCTAGTAACACTAGAAGCGGCAAAAAGTTTCTACACCGAAACAGTACTGGGAAAATTTTATCTAATTATTACAATACAATAATTATTACAGTTGTTGAAAAAAAATGAAAGAACACCACCAACTTGCCACATAGGAAACATTGTGGAAGATACTTTTTTTTTTTAATGTCTCTATTTTCAGAATCAGTCCAACAGAAGAGAATATATGTAACTGAGGTTTGACGTGTGGAGTCCTTGGTGCTCTCTGAGCTTGGTTGGTTTCCTTGCAGATGTTTCATTACCTGACTAGGTAACATCATCACTGGTAATGCGTGTCGGGGGGGCGGGATGCTCCCTATTTATATACAGTAGCTTGCCCTGGCAGTGTTGGTGGTGTGGTTTTCTCCTTGGAAGTACCTTGATTGGGGTATTATTTTCTGCTTGATGGTTTGTCTGATGTTAATCCCTGCTTATCTGGGTGTAGGCTGCTGGAGAGGACTGTTCTGGTCTTTTGTTTCCTTAGCTTTTTTTGTGTCTCTTACACACCACTCAGATGTGATTTATCTCTGTGAGTCTATTGATGGCTGATTTGTCTGAATGCTAAGCTTCCAGGAATTCCCTTGCATTTTTGGATTTAGCTTGGTCTAAGATGCTGACAGTTTCCCAGTTGAAACTATGGTTCTACAACATACAGTGTAAGGACTGTAACAACCACTATGTAGGACAGACAGGCAGAAGGCTTGCAGAGTGCATCCATGAACACCAACTAGCAGTCAGAAGACATGATGAAAACTCAATCTTACAACACATGGACAGGCTCAACAAGGCAGCCATCAACAGGCACATAGAGATAAACACTATTCAAAAGAGACAATCGAAAGGAAAACAAAAGACCAGAACATCTCCTCATCAGCAAGCATCACCTAGGTAAGCAGAGATTAACACCAAGATTACCACCAGACATACAAGCAGTAAACAATACCTTAATCAAGGAACTACTAGAGGAAAAAATAGAACAAAACAAAACCCACACTCCAACCAACACTGGCAGGGCATGCCACAGTATATAAACAGAGAGCAAACCCCATTCCATTCTAGCACTGAAGATGTTACCCAGCTAGGTAATGAAACATTTGCAAGAAAACAACCAAGCTCAGAGAACCCCAAGGACTCCACAACTAGAGCTTTTCTAGCCTGGTAGGTAAAGTTACACAGGTCTAAGGGCACTGTGAACTGTGCAGTACTTTCTGAACCGTCTATACATAAGAAAAAGGAATCCTGTGGGAAGGATGACCAGGAGAATCATCAAAAATTGCCATGGGTGTTTTCTGAAAAAAGGAAGAGAACAGCTCATTAGGAAAAGCTTTGCTAATTCATTATGCCCACTAACCTTTCATTAGCCCAGCCTTCTTCTTTCTAAACTATATCATTTGTACTCAGCAAAGCCATGTTGGTTAGGAATACTTAGAATTGTAGCCCAACGTATCTGGAGAGCATCAGATATAGCCTGACCAAGTGCTTCTCAAATTCCTCCCATCATACAGGGCAGCATAGGGAAAGGGCTCATTCTGGATATATTTTTAGGCCCACTGTGGTGGGATGTTAAGCATTAGGCTGCTATTAGGTCTAAAGTCTCAAGAGCAATAATCAGACCACCTTATGAAAGGGCAGTTAGCACAAATGTTGCATCAAGCATGGAGGAGCACCACTCTCAGGAAAGCGTTAACGGGGAATACTTTCATTTCCAATCCAGACTTTTTAAGGGATAGGGCCATTTCCATATATTTAGAGTGGGAACACTGGATCATGTTCCTACAAAGACAATTGGGTGGCTTTCCTCAATTAGGCCCTGACCCTTCTGGCCTTTTGGAAGGCCCCGAAGACATGGCTTTGCCATTGTGCCTGGGGATCTGTTGGAGGTATGGAACCTACAAAATGGTTGTACTGTTTGTGAGATATGGATTGCACTCTCCTGCAGATTGTTTTAACTGTTTTAGTTATTGTTTTGATTATTTACTGTATTTGTTTGTGTCTGTGGGTTTTTGTTGTTGTTGTTATTTTAACTGTGTTAGCTGCCCAGAGTCATATATGTGAGATGGGTGGCTACATAAATTGAACAAATGAATAAATACATTTGATAATCTCCAGTTGTTTTGGGACTAAAGCTTGTAGAATTCCTAGCTAGTTTGGCCATTCTGTCAGTTCAAATACAGTTTAAGAATGCCAGATTGTCAAAGGCTGCAGGTCATCTAGATTTCCATTTTACTCTCCTCTTACAAAACAACAGAAGGGGAGGAGAGGGGAGGGGAGGGGAGGAGAGGAAGGTTTAGGTCTAAACAGAAGGAGAGTTATAGAGATCTTCATCACCATCTGAAGTGTTCCTTTTCTCCTATTTTCTTGTTTTTCTAGGACCTTGTGAGATTCCTCACAAATAGTCCAGGAATAGGGAGGAGGAACCTAGTGCTGTTTTGTATTTTATAGGTTTTTAAGGTTAGCCTTGTGAGAAGGAAATCAAATTCTTCCCCCCATGTCAGCAGGAAGTCAAAGCATCCCATTTGTCTCACCCTACCATTGTTTATCTTGACAGCAATCAAGGCATATGGCTAAATTATAGAAAGACTCACCGAAAAAGATTAAGTCGTAACAGAAAAAATTGAACGCTCCACCCTAGCCCAAAATTAAATACCTAAAGACCTGGCAGGAAGGGCCAACATTCCTTAAACCCCAAAAATCAAATCATAAGAGATTTCTTCCCTAAGAGATCTACATTCCAGTTAGACAATATCAGATAAGGCAAACACAGGAAACCCCAGCTCAGTAAGGTGCCTGACTCTGAGGTCCTTAGAAATTGCTCCCTAGTCAATTTCATGGTGAGTGCTCTCTCCTGGAATCCCAGCTAATTACATTTTCTAAGAAATCCTAGAGGGCGGTTTTCCCTTGGCACCTTTTAAGGATCTTTCTTCTAAAAGGGGATAGCCTGTTTCTGTTCTGATTGTTTTGGAAAGTTAAGATGATGAATGTCTTCCAAGAGAGAGGGGTGTGTGTGTGTGTGTGTGTGTGTGTGTGTGTGTGTGATGTCTACACCATAAATGTGTATTCTTGGTTTCCTTTCCACCCTTCAAAACTACTGCTATGAATCTGACTGGGGAGATTATTGCTACTGCAAGTGGAGACATAGATGTTCTGTGCTTATTTTTTTATGTCTAGTTGTATAATTTATTTGGTTTTAATTAGGGTTAAGAGACAGTTAATTCTGCCAGTCTGACTATGGGAGCAGGACAGCCCTTCTGTAGGATAAATTATTTACACAGGCCCCAAATCTCTACACAAAAGTCCTCCAAAAACTCAGGGAACAGAAATGTACAGTCAATTCATTATCTTGGTGGTCCTCCTTCATCATTCTTGATTCTCCTGCTTTGGACCACACATGTTCCCCTGTCCCAAAAAGATTACACAAGAGTCTTAGGGGAAACATTGCTTGGCTGTGATTTAAATTGGCAAGTCTGTTAGAATTCTGCAGTATGTAGAAATAACTTGCCAGCCTTGACTGGATGTGGCAAATTAAAATTAAACTCACTGGAAAAAGGGAATAGTATTCTGGGAATCAGCTAATACAGAAAGAACAAAAGTTCAGAGAGATTGCTTTGGATGCCAGTTACATCGGGGAAAGAAAAGCGGAAGTGTGAAGTATGAAGCTGATGGGGAAACATGTATAGGCAATTGACCAATGGCTTGCAGTATTAAAAAAACTAGGGTTTAAGGCAGAGGTGGGCAGTGTGTAAGTCCTAAAGTCTTTTTTGTAGCCCATCCAGAAATTGACCACAGCAATTAACTAAGAATTGGAGGCACAATTTCTCATTGTTATTTAGCAGAAAATAACTTAGAAACCCGTAGGCTTATCACTTCCTAAAATACAATACAGAAATATCTACTCACACTCAGAAAACAATTATGCATATCTCTGAAGTTTTAGTCCTGCCTACTTTAGTGATGTTACTAGCAACCAATCACAGTATCTATTGGGACCTTTGGAGTTTAATCTTGTTTATTTTCAAGAACGGTAGCCTCATTTTAACATAAACTTTTGTGGTGAAACATTAGGAAACTTTTTCTCAGAGGATTTTAAGTCAAGCCTGAGTATATTCAAGTCAGACAAATTGAACAAATCGACACATACAGCCTCTATTTACACCAGTAAGACGTACCTGGTGCACGAGATGATATTGTGTAGAATATTCACTAAAATCTGAAAGCAACGAGGAGCAAATAACAAAGAAAACAACAAGTGAATATAGATTTTCAGGCACATATTACATTAATAACTATCTTGATTGTGGAGTCATTGTATAAATTACGTGATAATAGCAAATAATTTGAGGATTCAGGTTTTGATTACCAAACAGCCTCTAAGTCATATGGTTGCCTCCCACCCAACTCCATCTCTTTCAGATAAATTCTGATACTTCTTTTAGAAGGAATCTGGTAGCCCCTTTTCTGACTAGCAAATGTTATTAAAAGGCAAATTTTATTAAATTTGTTAGTCAGAAAAGACCAGACTCCAGACTCATCCTGACTAACACAGCTGTCCTTCTATAATGTCAGATACTTTTTTGCAACTCTTCTGAATCTTCCCAAGGAAAAGTAATATGTAGATTATTAACACAGTACTATTCTCTGAAATGCAAGACTTAAAAAAGGAAATCCTTGATTTCACATATTTGCAATAGGCCCTGCGACAATCTTAAGATCATTTTTTACTTCTAATTCCTCAGATATGGCTTTTGTATTCTTGAGTCTCTACATGCAGACTGTTTTTATCTTCAAGCTAGTTGTTGAATTTCTCTCCACCTTTCTTTCTCTCTCTAAATCAGCCTTTCTCAACCTTTTTACCTGGAAGAACCCTTGAAATAATCTTCAAATCTCAGGGAACCCCTGCATAAAATTATTATATCTACAGCTAGCATTGCATGGTGCCCAAAGTTAAAAAATTATGTATTTTTCATGATCTCTCATGAAAACCCTAGTGACCTCTTATAGAACCCTGTTTGAGAAAGGCTGCTCTAAATTTTCACATATGCTTTAGACAATTGTTTCACCTTCTCTTTTAGTGTTTCCTCCTGCAGACCTTTCATAGATGCTTCAAGCCATTCCTGCACATTTAGATGGGATGTTTCTGGCCCTTCTTCTTGGAGGTGATTTATGGATACATCCAGCCACTCATTCACATCTTGCCTGGATGCTTCAGGACATTCCTTCTGAAGATGTTTTATGGATTCTTTAAGCCATTCCTCCAGGTTCTTTCTGGGTTCTTCAGGGGATTCTTGTCTGAGATTTTTCAGAGATGCTTGTAGCCATTGTTGCACATTCATTCTGGATGCTTTAGAACCATGCTTTTGGAGATTTGCTACAGATGCTTGAAGCCATTCATGTCTTAAGCAACTTTCAGAGGAAGCAGGTTCTACAATAATCACTCTCTCCCTGGTCTTTTCCATGTTTGCTTTTGATGCTTTAGAGTATTGTTCTTTGAAATCCTGGATGCCTTTAATAGACGCTTCAAGCCACCTCTGAGTATCTAGATGGGGTGCTTCAGGTTCTCCCTTTACAAGGTTATTAATAGATATTTCAAGCCATTTTTTTGCATCTGGTTTGGATGCTTCAGGACTTTCCTCCTCAAGGTTTTGAAAGGTATCTTTAAGCCATTTTTCCAGAACTGGTCTGGGTGCTTCAGAAGATAAGAGGCTTTCTAGGGATCCTTGAAGCCAGTGTAATGTATTCTCCACAGGTCTTTCAGAACATTGCGTCTTGAGGTTATCTATTGATTCTTCAAGCCATCCAATTCTTAAGCTATCTCGGAACTCTGCCTCAGACTTCTGTAGATCCTGAATGCTTTTAATAGATGCTTCAAGCCATTCCTGCACATTTAGATGGGATGTTTCTGGCCCTTCTTCTTGGAGGTGATTTATGGATACATCCAGCCACTCATTCACATCTTGCCTGGATGCTTCAGGACATTCCTTCTGAAGTTTTTTTATGGATTCTTTAAGCCATTCCTCCAGGTTCTTTCTGGGTTCTTCAGGGGATTCTTGTCTGAGATTTTTCAGAGATGCTTGTAGCCATTGTTGCACATTCGTTCTGGATGCTTTAGAACCATGCTTTTGGAGATTTGCTACAGATGCTTGAAGCCATTCATGTCTTAAGCAACTTTCAGAGGAAGCAGGTTCTACAATAATCACTCTCTCCCTGGTCTTTTCCATGTTTGCTTTTGATGCTTTAGAGAATTGTTCTTTGAAATCCTGGATGCCTTTAATAGATGCTTCAAGCCATCTCTGAGTACTTAGATGGGGTGCTTCAGGTTCTTCCTTTACAAGGTTATTAATAGATATTTCAAGCCATTTTTTTGCATCTGGTTTGGATGCTTCAGGACTTTCCTCCTCAAGGTTTTGAAAGGTATCTTTAAGCCATTTTTCCAGAACTGGTCTGGGTGCTTCAGAAGATAAGAGGCTTTCTAGGGATCCTTGAAGCCACTGTAATGTATTCTCCACAGGTCCTTCAAAACATTGCTTCTTGAGGTTATCTATTGATTCTTCAAGCCATCCAATTCTTAAGCTATCTCGCAACTCTGCCTCAGACTTCTGTAGATCCTGAATGCTTTTAATAGATGCTTCAAGCCATTCCTGCACATTTAGATGGGATGTTTCTGGCCCTTCCTCTCGGAGGTGATTTATGGATACATCCAGCCACTCATTCACATCTTGCCTGGTTGCTTCAGGACCTTCCTTTTGAAGATTTATCACAGATCCTTTAAGCCATTGTGCCAGGGTGTGTTTTGATGCTTTAGAAGAATCCTCTTTCAGTCTTTTCAGAGATTCCTGAAGCCATCCCAGTATATTTTGTCTGGACTCTTTGGAATTATTGGTTTTGAGCTTGTCTATAGAAGCTTTAAGCCATCCCTTCTTTAGGTCATTTGCCAGCAATTGAGTTTTCATCTTTTCAAGACTTTCTGCCTTATCTTCTGACTTTTTAACATCTGTACTTGTTTGCCATACATACACAAAGCTTCTTTTGCCCTCTGTATTCACATGTGATCCTAAGCGCTCTTTACATATTCCATGCATCCATGACCTATATATCAATATAAAAATCAGAAGGTTAGATATGAATCTGGAAGAATAAGTTGAACAAAATATTCTTATATAGTTATATATAATGAGGTATGTATGGATGGATGTGTAATTAACTATAATGAGAACTGCTTTGATGTCAGGAAGCTCTCATTCCAAAAGCATATAAACTTTTTTGGGGAGTGTGGTTGGGGGGAGTTCAAAAGACCTATCCTATACATATCTATTGAAAAGTCCCATTCAGTTCCATGAGACTTACTCCTAGATTTGTATATGCAGGATTGCAACTGTGGTGAACCATAATACATTAATTTCTTTCCTTTTTTGTGGGGAGAGGGGGAATATTATTTTCAATATTTGGTCAATTATTGAAGAATGTTATATGTAACATTCAGCTAATAATAATAATTAGTTCCATTGTTCTTAAAAATCCATTGTAATTTATCTAAATATTTATAAGATGTGATTTATATTTAGTAATACATGTTTTTGTCTAGGAACAACAATAGTAACAATATCATTATAGAAACCAAGATTCTTTTTGCTCTTTTGGAACATTTTTACAGAGTTCTGGATAATTATAGTACAATAACATTTAGTAGTAACTGTCTGTTCGAATGTGACCTCCAGAAGTATTGAGTGTTAAGGCTCTGGGTTATGAGAACTGATGTTTAACCTACTGCAATAATCAACTTGTGACCAGTGTGTAGGAATATGAAAGAAGACAAACAGTTAATTTTTCTATTAGGTGGTGATAAACTCTGGATGTCAAGTTTCATTTTATTTATGTGTTTATATCATCATTTATATCCTGATTTTCTACAATGCAAAGGAAATTTAAGACGAATCTCACACATAAAATTTTTTAAAAACCTTTTTCAATGATACAGTAAGAATGGTCTTATAAACACAACAATAGAGTCTAAGCTACCAAAAGGAAACCAATAATGATACAAGTTCTTCTCTATTCTTTTTTACTTATTGTGCATGATTGTCTTCATGTACTACACCCATGTTAAAAAATCTGCCCTGGTTGTTAATTGTTTTCCAGGCCCAATTCAGTTGGAGCTCTACTGAACCCAGTCAGGATGGGAAATGTTTCAAAAGAGGACAGAAAAGAACAAGAACTAGAACAGAAGAAAGTGAATTTCTCATTGCTCTGTCAGCTGCAGAGGTGTGGAACTGGGACCATCAGGTAGCATCAAGTCAATCAGAATGTCTAAGGTGAAGCAACAGCCACCCAGCTCCAGATATAGTGCAAAGAAACCCAGAAGGAAATAATTTACACCATCTTGATCTACAGGTCTAGATTTCTAGAAGTCAGGATTAGCAGAGGTGCCCCTTTGTCTGCCTCCCCAGTAGAGTGAAGCTGCTGCTGCTTCTGCAAAGGCTCCTACTTCACCAATGGAGTGCTTTGCAGGTAGGAAGCTACTGTAGTGTACTGGCCAGTGGTCCTAAGATGAAGGTCCCTAAAGGGAGAATAGCCATGGGGAAGGAAACTGGAGCCAACTTTGAGTCTGTATTGGGTTGGCAATCTCCGGACCACATGCAGAGTTCTCCCACATTTTTTTGCAGCCTGCAGGTCCACTGGGAATCCTGCTTGCTTTCTCCACCAGTGAGCAAGATTATTGGGAGTGAAGGAGAAGCTTAATTTATTTCCTTATACTTTCAGTGAATCTATTCAAATTGACTAATTTCTCCTTGTCACTGCTATGGATGCCACTGGTGACCTGGGGCAAATTGCTCAAGATCATTGGGATGGAGAGAAATGAGGGAAAGAGAAGAATGAACTTGTGCAAATCAATACGTATTATTGTTGATTATCTCTGGTTATTTAGCCTTTTAGTTTTTATTGCTATTGTGTTTTATGTATTAAAATTTATATCCCACTATTTTATATTGCATTTGTTGTTGTTTAGTCGTTAAGTCGTGTCCGACTCTTCGTGACCCCATGAACCATATTGCGCCAGGCCTTCCTATCTTTCACTGCCTCCCTGAGTTTGCTCAATTTCATGCTCATTGCTTCAGTGATGCTATCCAGCCATCTAATCCTCTGCCGTCCTCTTCTCCTTTGGCCTTCCATCTTTCCCAGCATCAGGGTCTTTTCCAAAGAGTCCTCTCTTCGCATTAGGTGACCAAAGTATCTGAGCTTGAGCTTCATTATCAATCCTTCCAATGAGCAATCAGAGTTGATTTCCTTTAAGATTGACTGGTTTGACCTCCTAGCAGTCCAGGGGACTCTTAAGAGTCTTCTCCAGCACCACAGTTCAAAGGCATCAATTCTTCGGCGTTCAGCCTTCTTTATGGTCCAGCTCTCACAGCCATACATTACTACTGGAAAAACCATAGCTTTGACTATGCGGATCTTTGTCGGTAAGGTGACGTCTCTGCTTTTTAATATGCTATCTAGGTTTGCCATAGCTTTCCTCCCAAGGAGCAAGCGTCTTTTAATTTCATGGCTGCAGTCTCCGTCTGCGGTGATCTTGGAGCCCAAATAAATGAAGTCTGTTACTGCTTCCATTTCTACCCCTTCTATTTGCCAGGGATTGATGGGTCCAGATGCCATGATCTTAGTTTTTTTAATGTTGAGTTTCAAGCCAGCTTTCGCACTCTCCTCTTTCACCCTCATCAAGAGGCTCTTTAGTTCTTCTTCACTTTCTGCCATTAGGGTGGTATCGTCTGCATATCTGAGGTTATTGATGTTTCTCCCTGCAATCTTAATTCCGGCTTGTGATTCTTCCAGCCTGGCATTTCTCATGATGTACTCTGCATATAGGTTAAATAAGCAGGGTGACAGTATACAGCCTTGTCGTACTCCTTTCCCTATTTTGAACCAATCGGTTGTTCCACGACCGGTTCTAACTGTTGCTTCTTGGCCCGCATACAGATTTCTCAGGAGACAGGTAAGGTGGTCTGGTATCCCCATCTCTTTAAGAATTTGCCACAGTTTGTTGTGATCCACACAATCAAAGGCTTTTGCATAGTCAATGAAGCAGAAGTAGATGCTTTTCTGGAACTCTCGTGCTTTCTCCATGATCCAGCGAATGTTGGCAATTTGATCTCTAGTTCCTCTGCCTCTTCGAAACCCAGCTTGTACATCCGGTAGTTCTCGGTTCACGTACTGCTGAAGCCTAGCTTGTAGGATTTTGAGCATAACCTTGCTAGCATGTGAAATGAGTGCAATTGTGCGATAGTTTGAGCATTCTTTGGCATTGCCCTTCTTTGGAATTGGAACGTAAACTGACCTTTTCCAATCCCGTGGCCACTGTTGCGTTTTCCAAACTTGCTGGCATATTGAGTGCAGCACTTTGACAGCATCGTCTTTTAGTATTTTAAATAACTCAGCTGGAATACTGTCATCTCCACTAGCTTTGTTGTTAGCAATGCTTCCTAAGGCCCACTTGACTTCACTCTTTAGGATGTCTGGCTCAGGGTCAGTGACCACACCAGCATGGACATCAGGGACATTAAGATCTTTCTTGTATAGTTCTTCTGTGTATTCTTGCCACCTCTTCTTAATCTCTTCTGCTTCTGTTAGGTCCCTGCCTTTTTTGTCCTTTATCATGCCCATCTTTGCACTAAACGTTCCTTTGATATCTCCAATTTTCTTGAAGAGATCTCTAGTCTTCCCCATTCTATTGTTTTCTTCAATTTCTTTGCATTGTTCATTTAAGAAGGCCTTCTTATCTCTCCTTGCTATTCTCTGGAAATCTGCATTCAGTTGCTTATATCTTTCCCTTTCACCCTTGCTTTTCGCATTCCTTCTTTCCACAGCTATTTGTAAAGCCTCATCAGACAGCCATTTTGCTTTCTTGCATTTCTTTTTCTTTGGGATGGTTTTAGATGCTGCCTCTTGTACAATGTTACAGACCTCCGTCCATAGTTCTTCAGGCACTCTGTCTACCAAATCTAATCCTCTAAATCTATTCATCACCTTCACTGTGTACTCACATGGAATATGATCTAAGTCATACCTGAGTGGTCTAGTGGTTTTCCCTACATTCTTCAATTTAAGCCTAAATTTTGCAGTAAGAAGCTCATGATCTGAGCCACAGTCAGCTCCTGGTCTTGTTTTTGCCATCTGTATAGAGCTTCTCCACCTTTGGCTGCAAAGTATGTAATCAATCTGGTTTCGGTATTGACCATCTGGTGATGTCCATGTGTAGAGTCGTCTCTTGTGTTGTTGGAAAAGAGTGTTTGCTATGACTAGCTTGTTCTCTTGACAGAACTCTATTAGCCTTTGCCCTGCTTCATTTTGTACTCCAAGGCCAAACTTGCCTGTTATTCCGATTACTCCTTGACTTCCTACTTTAGCATTCCAATCCCCTATGATGAAAAGGACATCTTTTTTTGGTGCTAGTTCTAGAAGGTCTTGTAGGTCTTCATAGAACCGGTCAACTTCAGCTTCTTCGGCATCAGTGGTTGGGGCATAGACTTGGATTACTGTGATGTTGAATGGTTTTCCTTGGATACGCACTGAGATCATTCTGTCATTTTTGAGGTTGTACCCCATTACTGCCTTTCCCACTCTCTTATTGACTATGAGTGCAACTCCATTTCTTCTAAGGGTTTCTTGCCCACAGTAGTAGATATAATGGTCACCTGAATTAAATTCACCCATTCCCGTCCATTTCAATTCGCTGATTCCCAAGATGTCGACGTTCAATCTTGTCATCTCATGTTTGACCACATCCAGCTTGCCTTGGCTCATGGATCTTACATTCCACGTACCTATACAATATTGTTCTTTACAGCATCGGACCTTCTTTTCGCTTCCAGATACATCCACAGCTGAACGTCCTTTCGGCTTTGGCCCAGCCGCTTCACTCTTTCTGGAGCTACTTGGAATTGCCCTCCGCTCTTCCCCAGTAGCATATTGGACACCTTCCGACCTGAGGGGCTCATCTTCCGGCGTCATATCTTTTAGCCTTTTAACATTGTCCATGGGGTTTTCTTGGCAAGGATACTGGAGTGGGTTGCCATTTCCTTCTCCAGTGGACCACATTTTGTCAGAACTCTCTGTCATGACCTGTCCGTCTTGGGTGGCCCTGCACGGTATAGCTCATGGCTTCACTGAGTTACACAAGCCCCTTCGCCACAAACTGAAGTTTACTTAGTCTTTTTATTAATAATATTTATACAAGGATTTTAGTGATATAGGGATTTCCTAGTTTTGTTTCTGTCATTCTAATTTTTAGTTATTTTTCCATAGCTTATAGGATAGATTGTTCATACTGGAATCATACATGTTTATAGCTCTAATGTTATTTTATGCTGGTTGATGACAGAAGTAAAGATCTGAATTTAAATACAGATCAGGAAATGGGTGCATCTGTCCTCAAATTAATTTCAATTGGTAACCAAAGTGGTCTTCAATATTAAAAGCACTGTCCTTCCCTATGCTATATCCAAGACCATTTCATTATTCCAGTAGTGGCTTTATTCAGTTACCCCAGTCTGCAGCCAGCATAGATGCTCGTCCAGCTGTTTTCAGTTGTGGAACATTTGCCTCCATACTATGCCTTTTGCTCTTTTGTTCCTCCTTATCTCTGCTGAAAAAATTGAGCACTTCAGCACTGGAGTAAATTCTCTGCTGTGACAATCACACTGAATGCAGTGGTTTAGGTTGCATTGTTAGAAATATCAAACTGTCTCAAACTCCATTGCTGATGTTCTTTCTTTCTTTTTTTTAATACAATGGCCAGTACCATTGTAAATGTAGAAATTATTAATATTCTGTTCAAAGTATAGTTACTTAATAGGATTATACAAAGATTTGAAGGAGTGCTTCAGCTTGATGAAGCTTTGATCATCTCATTATAACATCTTCACAGGAGAAACCAGGGATTTGTTTTGAAGCAGCAGACTCAATCAGATGATTTATAAGTAAATGCTTGGCAGGTGTGATGGCTTTTTTACTGTTCCTGGGGTTGTTTCAGTCAATATACAAAGTAGCTTCTGCGGTTCCAAGATGCTGAGAGGAGTTGGATGTGTAGTGGGTTCTCTGAAATTGACATGGGAAGTCAATCATTTTAATGCTTTATTAAGCCTTTCCGTGTCAGAGCTCTTTGGGATTGACAAGGCATGTGCTAAGTGAACATTACAGTGATATTTTGTTCCTGTTCAATACTACCCTTACTTTTAAATTCAGCATGACTAGGACAGCTTTAAGTCTCTTGACAAGAAGTGAATGGGCACCAGGCTAACACTTAAAGGCACTGGCCCCAAATGTCCCTGCTTTAAAAATACAAATTGGGGGAGGGGGGGAGTGTTCAAAGCTACCAATGCCACATGTGGTGTGCCGGCCTCTTCCTCTGTGGCTTGCCTGTCTCGGTGGTGCTATATCTCATTGTGCCATTCTGCTTCTTCTGCCTCTGCCAGCTAGCTAATGAACGTAGAGAATATTCCTCCAGCTACATCCATGACACAACTGAGACCTGCCGGTGAAAGGAGGCCTTTTCTAGCAGGGACAAAGCTTGCTAACCAAGTGATCAGAGGCAGCAAAGCTACACCACTCCACAAGGGTAATAGGAGGCCATTCCTTAGTGTCTTTAATGCAAGTGAAAAACTCAGAGCTCATTTTTAGAAACTAATTCTGAATGCTTGCCTTTGTAAATTGGCATAGGACACTTGCTGCATTGGTCCAGCTAGCTTCTCTATCAGTTCATTGCTAGACAGTTTAGAGACTGTTGTGTTGTATCACAGCTCTAAATGAGGTATAAGGTACTCTAAAGGATTTACCACCCCTGTTATTTTCATCCTGTTCAACCAAAAATGAAGCAGCTTCAAGCATTTTGAAATTTCCCATTATAACCTATGGATGAATCTCGTTCTGAAGCGACTCCTGAATCTCAAAGTGGCTCAAAAGCAAGTTGGGTTGCCCTCAAATCTCAGACTACAAACTCAAGTTGAATCACGCCCTTTTTGAATCTCCAAATCAAAATCAGTCCTGGGTGATACACATAGCCTTAGTAAAGCCATTGTTTATCATAAAATATGGAAGAACTTTGCATTAAAATATGTCCATTAAGGAAAGGCAAAATAAAATACACCATAAGAGAAAAATCCAACTCAAATGTGCATAGAACAAATTGTCAGAATTTAAACTAAAACCAGGTCCCAAAACTTTAATGGGACTCAGAATACATTTCTGCCTTCTTGTAAGAACAAATATATAATGTTCCTTTAAGAATGGCAAAAATGGGCCTGGCTAGATAATAATCCCTCCCCCGCCCACCCCCAGTCCTGCTGTGCTGCCTCATCATGGCTGGGGGGTGGTGGTGGTGTTCTCGGGAGAATGAGCAAAAGACATCGAGAATGTATGCAAGAATACGTATTCCCAACAGGGTACCCAAGGTTTTGAAGGTCATCCCAACTGCCCAACTAAAGAAAGCAGGCACTTATATTGGGCAGCAATGATATAGGAATATCCTGGAAATGGATGATCACTTTAGTGATAATGAAGACGCATCAATTCATACTGTATGGGAGAAGGAACGGTAAACCACTCCTGTATTTTTACCAGGAAAACCACATGGATATAAGACTTGAAGGACCAGGTTGGGGAGAGAGTGTCATGGAGAAAAACTATCCATGTGATCACTAAGAATCAACACTAACTTGATGGCACATAATCAATCAAGATAATAAACAGCAAATTATTACCAAATACTTTTCAGAAATCTTTCTGGAGAGGGTATCTAAAAATGTTTGTGTGGTGTGTATAATATTATTACATTTAGAATATTTATGTCCTACATTTTAATATACAATTATTTACCATAATTATATATTATTTTGTAATGTACAGTTTTAATCACTTGTAATAGATTATGTAACATGAAGTATCCTCTACATTACTCAGATATAAACAGTGAAGAAACACAGTATTAACATGAAGGAAATTTCTTTTTAATCTAATTGATTTCAGTATGAATTATTTGAGAAATTAAAGTCTTCCCTTAAAATTCCAGGAACATGAAATAATTCCATTTGGGTTGGATTTCATCTAGTTATCATGCTATAAATGACTGCCATAAGGTAAACTTTGGTACTTGATGGATGTAAGCAATGCGACACAAAAAAGCGAGAACTCTGGGCAATTGAAAGTACATCTTTCCAATATGAAAGTGTACCATATAAAGGTATTTTCAACTATGCCAAAACTTACAAAGAAACCTGTAACTTATCATTTTTGAGCTCCTCTTCCAAGCAGGTTAATTTTATCTGAAGAGTCTGGAAAAGCCAAAATACATTACAAGTGAGAAATACATTCATATATCAGCCTGCCTACCCTCACTACTCACACTGGGGTTCTTCACCTCTTGTTATTATGAAATGAAATATTTTTCAGGCTATAATCTCTCGTGATTTAAATATAAATGGCTTTTTCGCAAGGGAATTTGTTGTGTGAGAGAACTGATCCCTCAGCCTGATTCATTTACATGTGAAAATGATAATGTGGACATTAACTGTATAAGTAACATTATACAATCTATAGCCCGCATTAGGAGCTCAAACTGGGACTTGAAGCAGGTTATCAAAGAATAATTGGCCGCATGAATGTGACAGCATATGTTAGGGGTAGGGAGGCAGATCCTATTGAAATTACTTGGAAACTATTAGAACTCTGGATTCTGTATAGATTGAGTTGTTAACTCCTTCAAGCAATAGTATTACTGCTGCAGTCTGTGGTGATAAGACTCAAACCCTCCCCTAAATAGCCAGTATGCTTTGCCAAAAAAGGAAACTCTTGAACAAAAAAGGACACAGTCTGGATAACATTTACAGATAGTAATTTGTATGTATGCATAGTTAGACGCTATTATCATAATCTCAATAAAAATGCAATAATTTCACAGTTGTGGAGAAGTGTATAACCCATATCTGTACTCCCTGCTCTCTTTTTTAAGGTTCTTTATCTTTCAACTGGGATTGAATTAAGCAGCTCTTCAAACTGAGAATGTCTTCAGGTAGAGGAATGCCTTTTGCTCAATACAGCACACCACCTCCTTCCCATTGCCTGCTCATAAACCTTATCATTAACAGGGGATAGGAAAAGGGAAGGTCAGAAAAGTTCAAGTTTTGGCAATGAACCCTGAAGCAAGGGTGGAAGACCTGAATATTGCCATCCATGACCAGTTCATTCAGGAAACAGGGAATTGCAAGAACGTGATCCACATCCATTTTGGAATGACGTTCAGAAGAAGATGCCTTTTGGTGTATGACTGTCCTTGGGACTGAGACGGTCAATATAACTTACAGTATATGCTATTTATTTATGACTATACCACCCCATGTAAAATATTGAGCACGGCCTAGGATTTACAAAAACCCTTTCCTTTCCTTTCCTTTCCTTTCCTTTCCTTTCCTTTCCTTTCCTTTCCTTTCCTTTCCTTTCCTTTCCTTTCCTTTCCTTTCCTTCCCTTTCCCTTTCCCTTTCCCTTTCCCTTTCCCTTTCCCTTTCCCTTTCCCTTTCCCTTTTCCTTCCCTTCCCTTCCCTCCCCTCCCCTCCCCTCCCCTCCCCTTCTCTTTCCCTCTTTCTTTCCCTCTTTCTTTCTTTCTTTCTTTCTTTCTTTCTTTCTTTCTTTCTTTCTCTCTCTCTCTCTCTCTCTCTCTCTCTCTCTCTCTCTCTCTCTCCTCTTTCTTTCTTTCTTTCTTTCTTTCTTTCTTTCTTTCTTTCTTTCTTTCTTTCTTTCTTTCTTTCTTTCTTTCTTTCTTTCTTTCTTTCTTCATGCTTTTGTGGAGCATGATCATGAAATAAAAGTTACCCCCTTTCAAGAACACTTGTATTTCACAGAGTGGGGGCAGTATGCAATTACAGAGCTCAAAGCTTGAATACAGCCCTCAAAACTTCTGCAAATTTTAGGTGTGAATAATTAAATGCCTAGGAAGTAGATCATATAATGTAGTTGTAATTGCCATTTTAATTCAGTGCCTCACTCAGTTTGCCCAGCAGGCTACTTAAAAGCCACATGCCACCCTGAACACAAAAAGCTGCATAGCTCTGATATAGAGGGACTGATTTCCAGGGTTTCCTCACCCCCACCCCCAACAAAAATAAGGGGAAGGGGGGTCACACATTTAAAAAAAAAATACTTTCCATTTTAGCACCTTAAGAATGGACTCTGATTTGATTGGCAAGGAAATAAAGATAATCTAACCAAAAGCAGTCATATTTATTTTCATTGTTAATGTCTTGTATACTGAGTACAACTAAATGTGATATACCTCAGAATGCTTCCTTTCCTCTCTCAAAGCTCTTCTTGTTGCAGACAGTTCTTCTTCTAACTTTGTAGTTCTTGTTATAACTTCTTGTAACTTTGACAAACTACATTGTTTTAAAAAGACAAACTGCCAACAAATAAAGACACTTAATTTTTCTAACAACAGTTTTATGGAGGGGGGGGGGTGATGTTAACCATTGTTTCTGCATCCTCAAATCTTAGATGCCAACTGATACCCATGCTACTGAAACTATGCACACTTGCCTGGAAGTAAACACCGTTGAATAAAAGAAGATTTATTTTTATATTGCTCTGTCTGTACTGACGCTGGCACTTAATACAAACTGTATAGCTGCAGTCTCTGCTGGCATAATTTGTGTTTTCCATTGTGTTTTTCATCTCCTACTTTTTACAGCCTGATGGGCTGAAGTATTCCACAGCATGCTCACTATTTCGTGGCATTTCATTCATGTCAATAAAGTTAGTCACTCCTTAAATAATCATTGTAACCATTAAAGTCTTTTTCTCCCACAAGTACAGAAGTGGAGGGGAGAAAATCTTACTCTTAATAAGTTCATTTGCAATATTAAAATACACTGAGGTTTATTGTAAGTCTTACTCCAAATGTCATCTGCATATTGGTATTAGATCATAATTTTCCTTCTTTTAGATTCAGTTTCTGAAAATGAATAAATCAATCAGGAGCTGGAGCCCAGCTGATTTCAAAGGAAATTATGCATTAATAACTGGATGCAGGATTGCAGCCTACATTCTTTATAAATTTGAAATATTTTCTCAACTAATAATGCATTCATTTATCAGTTATACCACATTTTAACATATCTATCATCTATCTATCATGATCGCATGAAATAGGTTGTGTTATTTCCATCATATTATCAATAAGAAATTGTTATTGAAAGTGAAAATAGCTTGTTTAAGGCCATACAATAAATCCATGGTTAAACTGGAATGTGAATCCACATATTACCCCAACTCCAAACTGGATTATTAACCATATATTTTGGAGCCAAGATCCTGGGGGAAAAGATGTACTGAGGCAATTATAAAGTTTATAAATATGTTTTCTATTAAAAGTTTGAACAGAAGAAAATTCAGAAAAGTGCAAAATGTTAAGGCTGATAACATTTTAGTTAATGGATTTGTTTAGAAAATGCAAAACATGGTGATTCACACAAAAATGTGAACTGTCTAAATTTTACTTCAATCCTCTCGAGATACGTTGTCTGGCTAAGGAACCTAGCTAATGCGGCAAAGAAGAAACCAACCTCAAACTAGCACGAACTCATATTTTTACTGATAATTGCTATTTGTTCCAGTAGCTTTTAATTAAAATGGAAACTACAGATAAAATTATGAAATATAGTTTGTATTGTGTAGATGTGTGTGCATGGATCTCATATACAGAATAGAAAGTGAATATATATACTGTATAAAATAGTATGCATAGATTGCGTATGCAGTAATAACAATTAGCAATTCTGAACAAAGCGTTTATTTTCAGTTTCTCTGTATTTTTCTCGTAGTCATACTCAAAGTGATCTTCAAGTATGAAGTCTATAGCTACAAATCTGGAGTCTTCTTTTGATAGTGCTACTCTGCTCTTCAGTTGTTTCAATTGAAAATGAGATTGCAGACACAATTAGTTACAAAGTGTTTGATTTGGATTGAAGAAATAATAGCCAATGAATAATCAAACTGCAAACTCTAATTTTTCAGGGAAAAGCCCAACAGAGAAGAGACAACAAGGATGCTGTTTTCTTTTGGCATTCTCAGGTCCATTTTCCTCTGTCTCATATTTTGGATTTAAACATTGGTTATTCTTAATTGCAGAGGAGATATTATTTTATTTTCTTCCTGTTTATGTAGTTTCTAATTTTGTCATTTGTTTCTTCCATTCAGACATGTATTATATTCTATTTCTCCCTTTGAATTTGGTTTTCGGTTTTCTGATTTAATCCTTTTTTCTAATCCTTGACTTTTTTCAGTTATGTTCCATTTTGAATTTCTCCACAATAGTATTTTTCCTACCCCAATATCATGGTACAATAATAGGGATTTCCCCCCCATTTTTATAGTTTTTATTTGAAAATCACAAAGAATCTTTTACTGGACTAATTACTAAATTTCTCTTGATATATATTTTTTAAAAATTGAAGTATGATTAATAAACAATATCAAATAACTAAATAACATACATCCACGATACATAGAGAAAAAAGATATACTAAAAAGTAAGTAAAGAGACAGGTATTATACACATACAAATTTACCATCTATCTAAAATATTACCATATTATCATCTTTTGCTATTAACTATAAAATCCATCCAAAGTCGATAGAATTGTGTCTCTTGCCTCTGTTTCATATTTTAATTCTGTAATTTTATTTCTGATATAGCAATTGAAAAGGCCTTATTAATCCAGTTCTCAATTGTTTTATTATCCAGTGTTGAGTAATTATTATTTTACCTGCTAAAGTTAAGTTGATAATAAGCCCCTTATTTTTAAGCTTGAGATTTAGTCCTATAAATAAATGCAGTTTGGGGAGCATTTAATACAGTGGTACCTCAAGATACGAACGCCCCACCTTACGAAAATTTCGAGATACGACCAGCTCTGGCCGCAAAACTTTACCTCGACGTGCGAACTCCGCCTCAAGCTATGAACTGGATCCGCAGCCATTTGCCCTGCTGCCACGTGGTCGCAGCTTCCTGTGGGCGAGATCGCGGTAGCAAGGAGGCTTGCTCCACAAGGCAAATTTCCCCATAAGGTTTAATTTGTCAGCCGGCGTTGCACGGCTAGGAAATTCCCCAGGCGCGCTTTAGTCAGTCACAGAAAGAGGAAGTGCTAATGAAAGGGCCACCTGGCGCCTCTCCACTAATCTGAGCGCGCGGGGGAAAGGCTCTCCTCGCGCGCACCACACCAAGGGCTATGGACAAAGGAAAGAGTGCGGAGTTGAGGAAGGGGAATCAGTGCGGGGGGGGGAAGCTCCCTGTGCCTTTCCCCCGCGCGCTGATTGCTTTCACTGGGCTTTTGTCAGTGCACCAAGGGGGAAAGGCTTTTGTGGCGCGCACAGCCAGGAGTGGGAGCTTCCCCCCCCCGCACTGATTCCTCTTCCTCAACTCCGCGCTCTTTCCTTTGTCCATAGCCCTTGGCGTGGTGCACCGACAAAAGCCCAGTGAAAGCAATCAGCACGCGGGGGAAAGGCTTTTGTGGTGCGCACAGCCAGGAGCGGGAGCTTCCCCCCCCCACACTGATTCCTCTTCCTCAACTCCGCACTCTTTCCTTTGTCCATAGCCCTTGGCGTGGTGTGCGTGACAAAAGCCTTTCCCCCGCGCGCTCAGATTAGTGAAGAGGCGCCAGGTGGCCCTTTCATTAGCACTTCCTCTTTCTGTGCTAGGGCTCGAGTGGTGAAACTAACTAAAGCGCGCCTGGGGAATTTCCTAGCCGTGCAACACATTGAACCTTATGGGGAAATTTGCTTCAGGATGCGACCAAATTCAGAGGGCGGATTAGCCATATTTACATTGAACCTTATGGGGAAATTTGCCTCGTGGTGCGACCAAATTTGGAGGGCGGAACGGATTAACCGTATTTACATTGAACCCTATGGGAAAATTTGCTTCAGGATGCGACCAATTCGACTTGCGGTCAGAGTCACGGAACGGATTAAATTCGTATCTTGAGGTACCACTGTACTTTGTTTAGTAATGATACTTATCTTCCCCAAAAGGTATAGCTTTATCACATGACCACCACAAATGAAAGAAAGACCCTTGTTTTGACAACCTCTCCAACATTTGGAAGAATAATCCTGATATTCATGTGCCAGTCTAGCTGGAATCAAAGGCTAGCAATGTATAATTTTCCACTGCAGTTCTTGCACTGAAGCTGAGGTGAATCCACCCAATTTCCATAATTCCTGCCAATTTGTTTCTTGTATGGGTTTACCAAGATCACTGGCCCAAGCTTCCTTTAAATCATGGGTTTAAATTTCTCTTAATATTAATGTGAAAACATTATGTAGTTAGAACAGATGGAAATTTAAAAAAAAAATTATTAAAAAATAACATTTTTTTTTAAACAGAACATGGATGCTTTTCTTTCAGCATTCTCAGTTTGCAATTATTGAGGTACCAGTCATGTGGCCCCTGGAGCATTTCCCAAAGATCCCAGAATATATTGAGTGTTTTTCTCTCCAAGATTGGATGAAGAACTCAATGTTGAAAGGGAAAATCTAACATTGGATGGCCACTCTGATTTTCACAGTGTTCTCTTTAAATACTGGAAGTTCCTGAAGTAAAAAGGATTAAAGGGGGTACAGTGTGGGGTAAATAGGAATGGAACAGATAGAAAGTCCTTCTACTATATCCCCAAACAGCAAAAATGTGGATGAGTCCTTCAGCTATTCTTATTGTATTCCTCCTCTGTGTGTATATCTGTGTGCGTGTTTTAAAGCATTTAAGAAGAGAATAGATTCATTTTCTCTCCCTTCTTCATTTAGGCTAGTTAATCAGGGCTTGATTATATTGGAATGTCCCAAAGAACGAAGGATTACTCCACCCTCTTATTTTAAGTGGAAAGTCCAGAAAAGATGAACAGTGCTCATGCTACAATCATGTAAAATCTCCATTAGCAACTCTGGCCTACTAAATATGTTAAGTCAATATTTACAATGATGTAAGCTAGGGCTGCAAATTCATTGATTCATTCATCCAATTTATATGGCTGCCCAACTTGCCATAGAGACTCTGGGTAGCTAATATCAACTAAAACATAATACAAAAATAAATCACAATACATCTATAAAAACCTATAATGGCAACTGAGGACAAACACAAAACAATGAAATAATAGCATCTCACAGGCTCTCACTAACCATACCCCGGAACACATCCAGGTCTTCAAAACTTTTCAGAAGCCAACAGAATTGGAGCCAATCTAACCTCATGGAGTATGGTGTTCCACAGGGCAGGCACTGTGACAGAAAAGGCTGTTCTTCTGGGTCCCACTAGGTGACACTCTTTAACTGAAGGGACCCGAAGCATGCCTCTCCTGTCAGATCCAGTGGGACAGGTAGAAACAATAAGAAAGAGACAGTCTTGAAAATAATCCAGTGCATGCCATGAAGAGCTTTATAGGTGACAAGCAGTGCCTTTAACTGCACCTGGAAGCACATGGGAAGCCAGTTCAGCTTACGTAACAGAGGTGTAATATGGGCATATTGAGGTGCACCCGTAACTGCCTGTGCCATTGGACTTGTTGCACCTTCTGGATGTTCTTCAAGGACAGCCCCATATAGAACATATTGCAGTCATCCATTTGGGCGGTGACCAAGCATGAGTGACTGAGCAGCGCCTCCCATTCCAAGAAACACACAATTGATGCACTAGACAAAGTTGTGCAAAGGCTCCCTTGGTCACAGCTGTCACATGTTCCTCAAACTGTGAGCCCAGGAGGACCCCAAATTGCACACTGAGACAGAATCTCTACAGCATCCCTTGGTCGGCCTGGGACAGAGACATAAACCAGTCCCAGGCCGACCAATCATCAGCATACTATCATATATCATATCATATCATATCATATCATATATCAGCATGCTGATATATCATCAGCATACTGATAATACTTCACCCTGTGCTGATTTTTATCTTCCCCAGCAGCTTCAGATAGATGATAAATTGGAGTGGGGAGAGCACCAAGCCCTGAGGGACTGCACAAAAAAGGATCCATGGGCTAGATCTCTCTCCCCTATCTACACTGACTGGAACCAACCCCAGAGGAAGAAGAACCAGTGCATCACTGTACCTCACACTCCCAAGCCCCAAAGCAAGTCTAGAAAGATGCCATAATCAATGGTATTGAAAACCACTGACAGATCAAGGAGAGCTAGGATGGATGTACCACCCCACCCATCCTGCTCCCTCCAGAGATCATCCACCATCACGATGAATGCTGTTTCAGTTCCATGCCCAGGACTGAAACCCAGTTGGAAGGGGTCCAGATAATTCACTTCCTCCAGAGTTCTCTGAAGCTACTGCTCAACCACCTTCTCAACAATGATCTTTTTCCTGGGGGCTTAACACCTCTAATTTTAAGTGATGGCTTTGTTCCAACTTGGTGCGAGACACTGCATGAGAAACTGAAGGGCTATGGTTTCTCACTTAATGCAAGCCTGAAGATGGGGTATGAATGTGCAGAGGCAGCCCTTAATCAGCAGGCCAAGGATTTGGAAGCCCAGTCAGACCTGGCTGTCATACCCAAAGATGTGTTCTTAGACAGTGATTCATCTTTTTTCAGCTCAGCTAGATATCTCAGCCAAATAATTATTACCAAATTCAGAAAAGCCCTTACTCTGGCAAGATTTAATGCCTTCCCAATGGCTCAAGAGGAAACTACAGGGCATTCCATTTGAACAAATATTTGGCCCCTGTGGTGAAGGAGCTCCTGAAGTACTGACCCATGTTCTTTCATATTGCTCTTATTACTAAGATGCCTAGTTGCAGGCAATACAACATCTAGTCAGATTTCCAAGCCACCGGGATCCATTTTATTACAGCTGCTGTTATCCAATCAGTGTAATCTTATTTCTCTTAATGTGACTAGTTTTGTTTTACTCTTTGTAAAATATGTCACAACTTGAGCTCACCAGTTTTTTTTTTTATTATGGTTTCATTTGCTGCTCACACTTCATTTTCTTTGTGTTTTTGAGCTGGTCTACAACTGTAATAAAGTCTCTTGTCTTGCCTTACCTTGTCTCAACAACATTCCTAAAAAGGGGAGGTTGGAAATAGGACAAAAATTGTCCAATATAGTTGGATCCAGTGATGGCTTCTTGAGGAAGAGGTAAACCACTGCCTCCTTAAGTGTTGGCAGGACCAATCCTTCTCTCAAGAATGAATTAACTACCACTAAGACCCAACCACATGTTGTCTCCCAGGAAGCCTTGGCTAACTAACCAGGAGGGATCTAACACATAGGTTGCTGAGCTAACAGTTCCAAGCACCCTGTCCTCTTCATTGGGGCCAACCAGATCAAACTCATCCCAGATAACCAAGCAGGACTGAACCTCAGTAATCTCCATGGGACCTGCATCAAAGCCAGAGCCCAACTTGGAGCAAATCCTAGTGACTTTATCTGACAGCTGCATAGCATATTCCTCACAGTGGTCCTACAAAGAACACTCCCCCCCCCCCCAGCTTTACCTTCCTCAGAAGGGACCAGGCCACTCTAAACAGGGCTGCTGGGTAGCTATCTGAGGGCACAACAAGGGCAGAGAAATACTGGTGTTTTGCAAATACAAGGTAGGTCTTAATAGCAGCTCTAGCTTGTGCTTGGTCAGATTCATCCCTCATTGTCTTCCAGTGACACTCTAGGCACATATTCTCCCACTTCATCTCCCTCAGCCCCTCTGTAACAAAAGGAGCCCTGGGATCTGTGGGAGAAGAGAAGCTGCACAGGTGAGATCCAATCCAGTCATCCAGTTGCCCTCTCATTCCAAGCAGTGACTTTGGTCAGACCGTGCACCAGATTTTCAGGAACAACCCCAAGCTCCTTCTGCAACCCAGTGGGGTCCATCAAACACCTGGGGTATAGAACCTGTCTCTACAAATATTCTGCTTGTTTCTGGCTCAGAAAAAAACGTTAGGCAATACTGATGTTAGGTAACTACTGGTTGCAACACTAACCATTGCAACAGCTCTTTTCATCAACATATTATCACCACTGTGAGTGTTGATGGATGAATTGTCTTTGCACCAAATATTGCATGCTTCTCTGTAGGGTCAGAGAAGACAGTCACCTGACATCCTAAGACAACAGCATTTTATGTGGCCTGTGAACAAAGTGTTTTCTCATACCTCTTGTTGATGATTTGTTGCCTTTTTCTCTTCCATTGCCAATGTTCTTGTCCAAGGGTTGTGAGTACTGGAGGTTAGAAAATAAATTAATAGGTGAGAATGCAGAAAAGCATTAACATTTTTTTAGGAAAATCAGAATATAAGTTTTGAGGGACAGTATCCAGAGCAGCACATAATATTCCAAATATGTTTGCCCTATAGATGTGCACAAAACCATTTGACATTGGCAGATTTATTTTTTATCCTTTTCATTGATCGCCTTCATAGAATTAGCCCATTTCACAGCAGATGCCTCTGGATCTTTTCCACTGAGTTATCTACTGTACCTCCAAAGAACATTCTATGATTAGAATCCTTAGACCCACCAACATTGATGTATATTTATGGTTATACTGTTGCACTAATATACATTGAATTACAGGTAGTACTTGACATATGACTGTTCAGCAACAGTTCGAAGTTACAGCGGTGCTGAAGGAATGGTGAGTACAACCAATCCTTGGTGTTCCAGCCCTCCCAGCGCCCTCCCGGTCATGTGATTGTTGCTCAGAGTGCAGCAAAAAAGGTCCCAAAAAATCCTGCTTTCAGGTAACTTACACATCAGCATGAGAGCTTGCAAAATGCAATATCCATAGTTAGCTTTCCAAAGAAAATCCAGTCAGAAAATATAAACCAACTGGTCTTTATTGATAAAAATGCAAAACTTTATAAAATACAAGTTGCATACAAAATATAGGATATAACAAAGACTTCTTCTCATCTTAGCTTCCAAGACTTAACCACAACGAAGTCTCTAGCTAAAAAACACTCTCAGAGAAGAGGTACACTACTTGGTTACTAGTTAAGACTACATAACCCATAAACTACATGATTAACTTTTTACAAGACAAACACACTGAACAGGCTGGGCATTTAGCCCTCCCGTTATATTGCCAGCATGTCACCCCCCCCCCACACTGAATAACTAACATACACATTACAGTAGGTGGCAGTAAAAATCATAACAGAATCACAAGATACTTTGTTTACATTAGCTTCATAGAATAATCTCGACACCTGTTTTTGTATAGCTAACGGGATGACCTTCTTCCCATGAGAAAATCCTGATACCCCTCTCAGCCCATTCGCGACACAACAACACGTGTTACGAGTAGTATAAACAACTGATTACAACAATACAACAACAATTTACATTTGTTCTAATCCAAGGTTTGCTAACATTGCTTCATGTTGTACAATAGGCAATGGTTTGGTAAATATATCTGCAAGATTTGCTTCAGATGCACAATACACAAGATCAATGAAGTTTTCTAACATAGCTTGTCTCACATTTTTATATTTTACATCAACATACTTTGTACGAGCTCTAATGTTTTCTGTTTTAGCTAACCCTATACAGGCTTGGGAATCTTCATACACTGTATAAGGCAATGACACTTGAATGTTTAAATCAGTGAATAATTGATGAAACCATCTTAATTCACAGATTGCTTCTGATAAAGCTGCAAATTCAGCTTCTGCAGTAGACAAGGCAATGGAGGTTTGCTTCCTTGCTTTCCATGCAATTGTAGATTCACCAAATTTACAAACAAACCCAGTTATGGACTTTCTGTCACTTTCTTCTGCAAATGAACTATCAACAAAAATCACAGGCTTTTCTGACCCATTAGTTGACATTTTAAGACAAAAATCTATTGTACCTTTTAAATATCTCATTAATCCTTTCAATCCTAGCCAGTCATGTTCTGTAGGATTAGCTACCTTATGGCTCAAAATCCCAGCAACATAAGACACATCTGGACGTGTCCATTGTGCTAGGTGTAGTACAGAACCAATCACAGAATGATACATTGCAGGTGTTTCGCACAACTTTTCACATGTTTCATTTTTCAAAAAATCACAAGTCATTGGAGTTTTTACAGATTTTGCATCTAACATTCCCCTGTGTGTTAACAACTGTTCTATCTTTTTCTTTTGACTCAGATAGATGTCTCCATTTTCAGCTCTATGCACTTCAATCCCAAGGTAGTATCTTAACATACCTAGATCTTTCAATTTAAAATATTGCTCTATTTGCTTGGCAAACTCTTTTACCAAGTTTAAAGAACTAGTAGCAAGACAGAAATCATCAACATAAGTGAGAAGTACTGTATAATCTTTTCCAGTTCCTTTGGTATATACACATTGATCAGCTATTGATTTCTTGAAACCAATTTCCAACAAAGCTTTATCTAAGCATTGATGCCAACATCTCCCAGCTTGTTTCAATCCATACAGTGCTTTACGCAATCTGTATACTTTCTGGGAATCCTCACATGTGTAACCTGGAGGTTGCTTCATATACACAGTTTCATGAAGCTCAGCATTTAAATAAGCTGTATCTACATCAAAATGATGTACAACCATATTTCTTTGTGCAGCTAGGGCCAACATTACACGCAATGATTCAGGCCTAACTGTAGGTGCAAATGTAAGATTATAATTCACAAACTGTTCTTGTGAATAACCTTGTGCAACCAGTCTAGCTTTATACTGAACAGTATTATCAGGTAAAAGCTTTTTTCTAAACACCCATCTGGAACCTATGGCTTTTTCTGATTCAGGTAAATCAACAATCTTAAAAACATTCTTATTTACTAATGCATTGAACTCAGTATCCATGGCTTCATTCCATTTATCTTGTTCATCAACTGGCAATGATAACATTTCCTGAAAATTTTGTGGCTCACATGTTATTTGACACACCCTGACTTGTTGAATAACAAATCTTTCTGGTGGAACACCTTTTGTTATTCGTGTTGACCTACGAGGAATCTCAAAACTCTCTTGTATTTCCTCTACTTTCTCCTCTTTCTTTTCTACTTCAGCTAAAGCCTCTGCTTCTTGCTTTATCTGTGGAGATGAGGGTGCAACGAGCAGTGTTTGCTCTCTAGCTAAATCTGTCTGTGACTCCAAAAAAACCTCTGAATTTGCATGCAGCCTTTGCCAATCAGAAGGCTCTTCAAAATTTGCATTTCTAGAGATAACTACCAGGTTTCAGCCCAGATAAAACCGATAACCCTTTGACTCCTGAGAATAACCAATAAATCTCAAACACTGTGTTTTTGGTTGGTTTCTCCTTCTTTGAGACTTAGGAATTTGTACATAAGCAAAAGTTCCAAATGTACGCAGATGCTTTAAGCACGGATGTTTACCATACAGCAAAAAATAAGGAACTTCATTCACAGCTGAATTCCAGTGTCTATTAGTAAAAAATACCGCTGTTAAAATTGCTTCACCCCAAAATCTGGCTGGCAATTGATATGTATCAAGGAATAAACTATCCTTAATTACTTTCAAAACACCGATCTTGCGCTCAGCAATCCCATTCTCAGCGGACATGCCCACATTTGTTAATCTGTGGAAAATGCCTTTCTTACGTAGCCAATTTTTAAACTCAAGACTCATAAATTCACCCCCTCTGTCAGTCTGCAAACTCCCTACTTGATATCCATGTCTTTTTTCAACCATAGACACAAATTCTTTGAAACGAGAGAATGCTTCAGACTTCTGTTTCAACAAATAACAAAATGTGAAACGTGTTTTATCATCCACTAAAACAAACATGAATCTTACTCCCCCGTCACTCGGAGGAAATGGACAAGCTAAGTCAGCATGCACAAGAGCAAATGGTCTTGTAGAAGTCCTGCTGCTTTTTCTGGCGACAGGGGCAGATTTTATCTTAGATTGTTTACACACAGTACAATCAAGGAACTTAGAACACTTCTTGAATCTCAGTTCTGGATACACTTTGGCCATTTGTGACAAACACTTCCATCCAGGATGACCTAATACTCTATGATAATAATGAATGCATTTATCATGTTGTTACGGGTGGGAGCAACGCAACATTTATTGATGACGAGACTCTCACTGGGTCATTCAGGGAGAAGCTTTATTTGCGCAAAGGTTCAGTTAGGACTCGCAGGTCCCTGCAAAGAACTGAACCCCGAAAAGGAGTTCAGCAAGCCTTTTTATCATTACAAGAGCCGTTTCTCCCCAATCCCCCCCTCAGTGCCCTCCCCATGCCTTCCGTACTCCAAATTTGGTCAATTGCTGGTAGCTAAACCACAAGTCCTTGTCTTCACCGGTTGTACCTTGTTTTGGGTACATTTCGGCCTTGTTGTCTAGAGCATTGCTATCTGAGGAGGGAGGGAGATAAGAGCACTCAGCACCAGCAGAAAGGAAAGTTACAGAGAGTTACATTTAAAATGTAAAACTTCACAAAATACCAGTTTCATACAAAATATAGGATCTAACAAAAGACTTCTTCTCATATTTGCTTCCGAGACTTATCACTGCAAAGCCTCTAGCTAAAAGAAAACACTTCCAGAGAAGAGGTTCACTACTTGGTTACTAGTGAGGACTACATAACCCAAAAATATAGGATAGGACTACATAACCCAAAAATATAAAAATGTAGTGTAAAGATTAGAATGAAGTTACAAATAATTTTCCATTTGTACCCTGCCACCTCATTCCCCCCTTTGAAAGTCCTTTGGCTTTGCCGAAGGGCTTTCACTCATCAGAGTGGGAATGGGGTCATAATGCCACAGAGCCATTATTTGAGTTGTTGCTTCCCTTTTGGCTATGAGGGAGAGGGTACTTGTGATAGTGCGAATAAAAATAGGTAAAATGCAAGGAATAAGCACACAGCCAGCAGCAATTATTCCTATAAGCGCAACTATAGCTTGGAGACCTGGGAGTTTGGGAAACCAGGACCCAAAGAGATTTTTCATATTGAAACCCTCCCATGTCTGAACAGGGACATGGGCAACTTTGACCATCCGGTCAGTAATTTCCTGGATAACTTTACCACTGTCATCTATTTCAATGCAGCAGTTTGACAGATTGAATTTTCCACAGACACCACCTTCCTTAGCCAGGAGGTAATCGAGGGCCAAACGGTTTTGCATGATGTAAGTTCGGGACTTGGCACTCTCCTTGGCCAGGTGGGTCATGGCTAGGATAGTCTCATTAGTTATTATTTCGACTACAGCCTGCAGTCGGATAAGCCTGTTAAGAAGGTAAATGGGGGTGCGGTAACCATAGGTTCCATCCTCTGCCCAAGTAGCAGGGTCATAGTAATGGATAATTCGTTCAGGGGGCCATTCGGAATCCTTCCAATTACCTTTATGAACATCCCTGGTCCCTAAGGACCTTTTACTCCGAATGTTGCCTATTTCCTCATAGACGGGAACCCCCAAAACCTGCCTTTGACGGAGCGGCAAGAGAAAGAAACCTGGGCGAATAGCTCCGAGGACACAAGAACCAAACCAGTTAGGGGGCAGAATATTATAAGCAAAGCGGCCACAAATCCAGTACAAGCCATTTGGGGCTTTCCAAGGGGATGAGTCAGTGTCAGATTTTAAGAAGGACATGGAGGTCATCCCTTCCAGAGATTTAGGGGGCGCAGTGGTATTTTCCCCAGACCACCAGGTGCCTGAATTCCAAGTTCCCAGGCAACGAAGGGAACCAGCATTAAAGGTTCGATTAGAGGTCTGATTTCTTTCATAACAAACAGCGCCCACCAAATTAGTGGTAATGGCCCAAATTTCTTCTCCCACTGGCACAAAGGTGTAATTAGCCTCGTGGGCCGCCACGTGGGCGTAATTAACTTCTTGGGCTTCCCATGGCCATTGCTCACCCATACTGGTGCCACCACATACAAAACAATTTTTAACAGTTAATTCCTTAGCAATAGTTTCAGCCAGGGCAAGGAACATGTTAACTGCCCTGGGGGGCAACTGCATGTTCTGAAATGCCTGAAATTCCTGATAGTAGGAATGAAACAGGGAAAGTGTGGTGGGGTCCAAGGTTTGTTGAGTAACCTGAATTTTCAACTTGACAGAGGGATCATTCCCTGTTCCATGAATGCCCAGGCCATATTCATCATCCTTCCCTTTCCAAGCCTGGGTTTTTAGCCAATTTATTGGGACTGGAAAGGTTAGGTTAATAGGATTGCATGAATGTTGAAAACATTTACCTTCCAGAGATGCATTAAGTTTAACCCTGGTAAGATACAACGTTTTGAGGCTATCGGAGTGTGGGATAGTATCGGGGTGAACAGTATAGCCTCGGGATTGAAAGTCCACACACTTCCAGTCGCCACAGAACGTGCCCTTCCCACAATCGCTATGGGGATTTGGAGACCTGGCACAGATATATTTCTCATTATGAGTGTAAGTTCGTCTCCATGCTAGAGAACCACATTCGTTGTTCCCTTCATCCATGGCCTCACATGCATCAAAAATAACTGTTTGGGCTACTTGCAAATTATAAAAATCGTGTGAAACCAAAACCTTGGACCCGGCCTGGATTTTAATATTATATCTGTGGGAGGGGGCTTTAGGATCATAGCACTTTGTCAGATCCCCATCCGCACAACGAGAGTATGTGGTCCCATTGTAAGTACAGGTCTGCTGTTCTTTCTTGGTGCAACTCAAATGACTGTGAAAAACCAGGGTTTTGGTCACCTTCCCCTCCGTTTTAGTCTGTTTGATACATGGGGTACAACCGAAATCGATTGGGGGGGAGCTGGATGCTGCGATGCTACGGCGAGGGCGGGCCGGGTTCCTGGTTTTGGTTAACTTACAGACTCCCGCCCACCCTGCCGGTAAAGCAGTCAAGGGCCTTTCCCCACTTGGAAAGAGGTCTCTCTCACCAGGAGGGGGCCTGCCACAGTTAATTCGGCCCCTCCTTTGGGGATAGAATGGGGCAGCACAAATACTTTTGAAAAGGAGATCTCCTGCCTGCCTGCATAACCCTAGCTCCGGAGTGTGAAAGCTATTTTGACAGTGGGTTTGAATGAGCCGTCTGAAGTGATGAGGATTGAAGCAGGGGTTCCAACAGTGATCTCTCACCCACTCTCTGGGGTCAGTCAGAGATATGATGGGTCCTTCACATGGGGGAGGTGTCCATGTGACTAGGACAGATTCTGGGGCAACCGTTAGTTTGCGCATGTTCCATTGCCCTGCACTTTCCAGGCAGATGGAAGGATGGGCAAAGGAAGAAGTGTCCTCCTTAACTAGCCCCTTTAGGGCTGGAGTCAGGGAGAGGAGTGTAAGGAGGGGGTAGAGGGTACGGAGGTGGAGGATCTTTTTCTTTAGGGTACCCATAACAACGGGGCCAGAACCAAAACAATGCAAGCAAGAGAGCTATAAAAGCACACAAAACACACAATAACAGATATACATCTGAAATGTCCATTGATACGTTGGCCCGTGCGTAGAGAGGCCGCTGCCCAGGAACACCTCAGCAGGGGCTAATCCGAGACAGCAGTTCGGCGTAGTGTCAATCGAAGGGGCTGGTCAGGCGATGGGATGGCGTGCCAATCTCGGTGTGCAGGCTTCAGTCTGGTCCAATGGATCCAGCTCTTACGACCTTTTACCTTCACTGCAAGGGGAGAAGACATGACAACAGTGCACGGCCCAGACCAACGTGGTTTTAAAGGTTCAGACTTCCACTTTTTAACCCAAACTAGATCGCCTGGCATGAAGGGGTGAACTTCCGTCTCCAGTGCTGGGAGTGATTGTTCTAACATGAAAGAGCGCAAGCCAATGACTGCCTGATTGAGAAGCTGCGCTTGGCGAACTAGGGCATGGTGGGTCGTGGGAGGGGTAGCAGTCAAGTTCAGCTCTCGACGAAGAATCTGTGGAGGCCTCCCAAATAACAACTCATAGGGGGAGAGGCCTGTCTCCTGCCTGGGAGTCATGCGTAGATTGAGAAGAACCAGGGGGAGAGCTTCAGGCCACTTGAGTTTGGTTTCAATGCAAGTCTTAGTTAAAAGATTCTTAAGGGTGCGGTTCAGTCGTTCCACTTTGCCCGCCGACTGGGGGTGGAAAGCACAATGAAACCGCCAATTAATCCCAAAGTGGTTAGATACTTCTTGACTGATTTTTCCCGTGAACTCTGGGCCGTTATCAGAAGAGATACGTGAGGGACAGCCAAACCACGGAATGATGTGTTTCATCAAAATTCGCGCCACTTCCTTGGCTGTTTTTGTAGCCGTAGGAAAGGCTTCAGGCCATCCAGTGTAAGTGTCTACAATGACTAGCAGGGCTCTGAATCTCCCCACACGGGGCATATCAGTAAAGTCTAGCATAAGGTAGTCCATTGGAATAGCAGCTCGAGGTTGATGCCCCGGGGACAAGCGGGGTCCCTGTCGAGGGTTCGAGCGGGCACACGTTTCACACTGACGGGACATCCTGGCAGCAAACTGATGGGCATGCTCCATGTAACATTCTTGGAGGATAAATGATGTGAGACTGGTTTTTCCTAAGTGAGAGCGGGCATGGAGCCTCTGGACAAAGGGCCATGCCAAACTCTGGGGAACATAGGGCCTCTGATCTGGAAGGATATACCAGCCGTTTTGTTTTAAGCATGCTAAGTCCTTTTCAGCCTGGTCTTTCTCAACAGCAGTGTAATGGGGCTCCTCCTGAGGTTCACATCGCAGGATTTTACTGGGTTCTTGGAGAGCAACCCGTCGGGCCGTGCCGTCAGCCATCCGGTTGCCACGGGCAGTTTCTCCAGGCCCACGCTGGTGTCCTTTACAGTGGATCACTGCCACTGCCTGGGGCTCCTGCACTGCTGCTATCAGGTCTTCAATGAGCTCTCTGTGGCGAATGGGGCCACCGGACGCATCGGTGTACCCTCGCTCCTTGTAAATAGCTGCATGGACATGAAGGGTTAGGTAGGCATATTTGCTGTCAGTCCAGACATTAAGTCGACGGCCCACTCCCATGCGTAAAGCTTTTGTTAAGGCTATTAGTTCAGCGGCCTGAGCACTGGTTCCTACAGGCAAAGGAGCGGCAAAAATGACCTCATCGGTCGTGGTGACCGCGTAGCCGGCGTGGCGAACCCCATTTTGGACAAAACTCGAGCCATCGGTGTACCAGTTAAGATCTGCCTTAAGCAGGGGTTCACTTTTGAGATCAGGACGGCATGCAAAGCGAAAGTCCAATGTTGTGACACAGTCATGGACAGGCGGGAGGTTTGGATCAGGGAGCAATGTTGCTGGGTTCAAATTATCACTGCGGGTCACTTGTAAGAGTGGGTTTTCTAGTAGCAAAGCCTGATATCGCTGTAAACGCTGGGTGGAGAGCCACTTATGTGCCTTTGTTTGTAGTATCTCCGTTACAGCGTGCGAGGATTTCACCATCACTGGGGCTGATAGAGTTAATTTGGTTGCCTCTAAGGCCAGCATAGCAGTTGCTGCTACCAACTTTAAGCAATGTGGCCAGCCCTTAGCCGGCCCATCAAGCTGTTTAGAGAGGTATGCTACTGGTCGGGGCCAGGAACCCACATCTTGAGTCAGGACTCCCACTGCACAGTTTTCACGGGCATCCACATATAGGGTGAAAGGTTTGTCTTGGTCTGGGAGGCCTAAAGCAGGTGCCTCCTGTAACAAAGTCTTTAATTTCTCAAAAGCCTGTTGTTGTTCAGGGCCCCAAATGAATGGTTCCCTATTCCCCCCTTTTGTTGCTTGATACAAAGGGGCTGAAATAGCAGAGAAATTTGGGATCCACAAGCGGCAGAAGCCAGCCATTCCTAGAAAAGTTCTCAGTTGTGGTCGGGTCTTGGGGACTGGGGTGCGGGCTATCAGATCTCGTCTTTCAGTTCCTAGCTGCCGCTGTCCATTAGAAATGACATAGCCCAAGTAGCGCACCTCAGTTTTGACTAACTGAGCCTTGGTACGGGAGGCTCGATAACCCTTGGCACAGAGCAGCTGCAAGAGCCGGTGAGTGTTTTCCCAACAATCCAGGGCATCTTTGCCAGTGACGAGAACATCGTCAACATACTGGAGGAGGACATCCTCAACACGTACAGGGTGGAACTCTTTCAGATCCTCACTCAGGGCTGTGCCGAACAAAGTTGGTGAGTTCTTGAACCCTTGTGGAAGTCGGGTCCAAGTGAACTGATGGCGCCGCCCAGCCTTTGGGTCTTCCCATTCAAAGGCAAACAGTGGCTGACTGTATTTATGCAAAGGAATAGTAAAGAAGGCATCTTTGAGATCTATAACGCTGAAGTGGGTGGCCGTCTTGGGGATGCCACTCAACAAAGTGTATGGATTTGGTACTACTGGGTGCAATGTCTCTATGGCATCGTTCACCGGGCGCAGGTCTTGAACCGGCCGGTAGGACCCATCAGGCTTCTTGATGGGAAGTATTGCTGTGTTCCATGGGGAACTTACTGGGACCACAATTCCGGCATCTAAGAACTTCTCTAGCAGCTTTTGGATTGAACGCACCACTTCTGGAGGGTAGTGCCGTTGCTTCACCCGAACTGGGGTAGCAAAGGGCTTAGGCTTGACTATAATAGGGGCTTGGTGGGCGGCAAACCCAGGAGGGTTGTCCTCGGCCCACAGTCCGGGAACTTTGAATTGTCGCCAGTCATCGTTGGGAGGTTCTGTGGGTCTGGCAAGAAGAACACGCCATGCTTCCTGGGGTCTACTGCGGACTTCAACCTTGGTCCCTTCAGGCGTGAGGGAGATGGTAGCTCCCATCTTCATTAGGAGGTCTCTTCCCATGAGGGATACTGGGCATTGGGGCATGTATAGAAACTCATGCAGTTGGACCATTCCTCCTTTTAGGGCACATTCAAGGGGCTTGGTAAATGGAAGTTCAGTGCTCCTTCCTTGGATTCCCTGCACTATCATGGTTTCAGATCCAAGGGGTCCCATTTTCTGGTTCAGTACCGAGACACCGGCTCCTGTGTCTACCAGGAACGGGACGGTCGTCTCGCCCACCCTGAGGGTAACGATGGGTTCGGGGGGTGGGTCCCTGCAACCCGGTCCTCTTCATTGTTCCTGGCTCATGGCTACTCGGCTGCGTGGTGGCCGGGGTGCTGCACGGGGTCTTCTTTCAAAGTGCTTGAGTGGGTGTGGACACTCCCTCTTCCAATGTCCCTTTTCGCCACAATTGGCACATCCCCTTCCCTGGGGACACTCAGCCTTCCAGTGGTCTGGATTGCCACACTGAAAGCAAGCACCTTGCTTGGGATTACGAGGCCGCCCTGCCCCACGGGGATGAACCTGCAGAGCAGCTGCCAAGAGGTTCGCCTGGCGGGACATATCTTCCTGTTTCTGCTTTTCTGCCAATTGGGGTCGGTTAACAAACACCCGCTTGGCTATCTCCACCAACTCCCCGATGTTCTTTCCTAGGGCACCATCCAGACGCTGGAGTTTTAAGCGAATGTCTGGGGTGCTTTGTGAGATAAACTTCTCATTTAGCATCATCCTATGGTCTGCAGCACGCAGGTTAATGCTAGCATACTGTTCGTACGCAGTCGCTAGTCGGTCCAAGAATGCCTCTGGGCTTTCGTCGGGACCCTGGGTTATGGAGGCAGCTTTTGCAAAGTTGACAGGGGGCTTTCCTGCCACCCGCAAGGCTCTCATTATGAGGGTGCGGTAGTCATGGAGGTGTGTCTGTCCCTCCGGGTTGTTTGGATCCCACCCTGGGTTTTCATCTGCCTTTCTTCGCTGCCTCTGATCTCTCTGGTCGGGGGTATCCAGAGGGTACATTTCTTTTAATAGATTCTCTTTTGCGGACCTAACTTTTTCCCGATCCTCAGGAGTGAGGAGGGTATTCAGGAGCTGTTGGATATCTTCCCATGTAGGGAGGTGGGTATGCATAACAGTTTCGAGAAGGTCGCAAACCTCTCGTGGTTTCTCAGAGAAGGGGCCATAGTGTTGCCTCCAGTTTAATAAATCAGTTGTGGTGAAAGGAGTATACTGGAAGATAGAGGTGATGACTGACTGGCCTCCTTCCTCCCCGGCCTCCCTTGTCTGGACTGCACGCAAGGGTGCCATCAATGAGGGGGGATCATGGCTCCGAGTACGGGAAGCCACAGGGGGTTCTGGAGGGGGAGCCGAAGGTCCTCCTACTTCTTCCATGACCTCTTCCTCCTTCATCCTGGGCTGTCCTCGGGGGCCCTGATAGGGAGGGGGCATCTCATCTTCAATTGGACTGGAGTCCATCAAAATAGGGTAGAGTGGCTGTTGTTTATCCTTGGCTTTCAATTTCTCAAAGACTTCTTTTGCTGTGGGCTTTGGAACTGGTCCCACTCCGGCCAGGCAAACTTTAACTGGCCCAGCGCCGGCCTCACAGGCGCATTTAATCAACCATCCGGGGCGGGTCTTCACAACCCATCGCCACTGGTCAATGTAGGGATACTGATCCCAATGGCCGTCTTGGCAGACTTTGTTGTATACTGCATTTACTATTAGCCAATCAAATGTCCCTTCTTCAGGCCAGTTGACTCCAAACGTTGGCCATTCTTGTTTACAGAAAATCTTCAGGGTACCCGGGTCGCACCTGGGATCCCCATAGTCGCCACTGAAGGCAGCTTTAAAGTTTTTCAGCATGCACGACAGAGGGGTAATTTTGCTTCCTGTGTTCCCCATGGTGTGGGTCTCCTAACGTGTACCTGATGTTAGACTTTGGCAAGGGGTTCTCCTGTCAGGCCTCGGTCCGGCTCAGGGAAATGGCGAGACAGTCCTCCCAGCACTCGCTGGCTCTTCCTTTTAAAGGACCTGTCCCCTCCTGCCTTGGTCTCCCAGCAAACGCTGGCTCTTCCTTTTAAAGACCAATCCCTGCTACGGAGCATGCCAGATTTCCAATCCCTTACTCCTTTAGGAGAAGGGATGTTCCCAACCCACTTGCCTATACACTACAGCCGACCTACGGTGCCGGACACTCAACGGTCACCAATAGGAACTGCGACTGTTTAACCACCCACACAATCCTAGAAGGCACCCACTCTTGGGCCCTTCACCCCCAGGAGGATGCGCTTTTCCTCCTCTTCCGCCTCACCGGTTATGACGGGTATTCCCACTGAGTATACTCGCCTGGTCTGGTCGCTAGTCGGCCCACTCACTCCTCTGTTCCTCCGGCCGGCCGTCCACTCACTCCTCTGCTCGTCACCGTGAATGGGTCCTTGGATCCAGGGGAAGGCTCCCTGCTCTCTGCGGCGTCCGCTGGTCCCGAGGCACAGGAGTCAAGGGGTCCTGCCAGCTGGTTGCGTCGAGCCGCCGGGCGTCGCTGAGTCTCAGGAGGTCCACTGGTCCTGCTCAAAGGGCCGGGAGAGTCCCATCTGGGGTGCCAGAAATGTTACGGGTGGGAGCAACGCAACATTTATTGATGACGAGACTCTCACTGGGTCATTCAGGGAGAAGCTTTATTTGCGCAAAGGTTCAGTTAGGACTCGCAGGTCCCTGCAAAGAACTGAACCCCGAAAAGGAGTTCAGCAAGCCTTTTTATCATTACAAGAGCCGTTTCTCCCCAATCCCCCCCTCAGTGCCCTCCCCATGCCTTCCGTACTCCAAATTTGGTCAATTGCTGGTAGCTAAACCACAAGTCCTTGTCTTCACCGGTTGTACCTTGTTTTGGGTACATTTCGGCCTTGTTGTCTAGAGCATTGCTATCTGAGGAGGGAGGGAGATAAGAGCACTCAGCACCAGCAGAAAGGAAAGTTACAGAGAGTTACATTTAAAATGTAAAACTTCACAAAATACCAGTTTCATACAAAATATAGGATCTAACAAAAGACTTCTTCTCATATTTGCTTCCGAGACTTATCACTGCAAAGCCTCTAGCTAAAAGAAAACACTTCCAGAGAAGAGGTTCACTACTTGGTTACTAGTGAGGACTACATAACCCAAAAATATAGGATAGGACTACATAACCCAAAAATATAAAAATGTAGTGTAAAGATTAGAATGAAGTTACAAATAATTTTCCATTTGTACCCTGCCACCTCATGAATCTTACTCCCCCGTCACTCGGAGGAAATGGACAAGCTAAGTCAGCATGCACAAGAGCAAATGGTCTTGTAGAAGTCCTGCTGCTTTTTCTGGCGACAGGGGCAGATTTTATCTTAGATTGTTTACACACAGTACAATCAAGGAACTTAGAACACTTCTTGAATCTCAGTTCTGGATACACTTTGGCCATTTGTGACAAACACTTCCATCCAGGATGACCTAATACTCTATGATAATAATGAATGCATTTATCATGTAAAGGAACATTACCTGCACAACTTCCAATTAACACATCTTGTTTAGGAAGCATTTCATATAATTGATTAACCATTCTCCCTCTTGCACATTCAGCCCCCTCTTTTGTAACATAGCATTCAGAATCTTGGAACATAAGAGAATAACCAATGCTAGTTAATACAGGGACACTGAGAAGAGAAAAATCAAGTGTAGGAACACAAAGTACATCAGAAACCACTTCTCCCAAACAAGGTATGAACACTTCACCTTGCATGGTTACTTTAGCTACAGAACCATCAGCTAAATTAACCTTGAATTTTAGGTTTACATTTAGTCAACAATAACTGCTCATTGTTTACAATGATTTCACTACAACCAGAGTCCAGTAACCACTTATCAGCATAACGTTTGTCTCTGTTAGAAATCAAAGCAGACACCAGTCTAGTACTCCCTTGTTTCTTAACTGTTGCTTTTCCATGACGGACAAACCTTCTGGAACTCTCAGCAGGCTGATTTTTCATAGGACAGTCTTTTATAAGATGCTTGGTAGAATTACAGTGAAAACATTTTCTCACCAAATATAAACATTCTGTGCCAGCTGGAGAAGGTTGCTGCTTTATGTTATCAAGTCTTTTCTTAGGATTAGTCTGCATGTCACGTGTGCATTGAATTTCTTGCAACCTATTTGTTAAATACTCCACAGTTAGGTCGGCAATTGGGAGCGACTGTACGGCTTCTACTAATATGTCAAACGACTCATCCAGACTTGAAAGAATTATACATGCTTTTTGTTGCTCGGGAATGATCAGATTATGATCTGCCAACTCAGCAAACAAAGTTTTCATCTTATTCAGGTGCTCAATTACATTAGTTCCTGGCTCCAACTTAAGGTTATACAACTGCTTTGTCAAACTTACGATAGCAGATGCAGTTTGCCTCGCATAGATCCCACGCAACGCCACCCAACATGCATTAGCAGTTTCCAAACCATGAACATGCACCAATTCTGAAGACTCAAGTCCCAAAATCAAATTACCATATGCACGGTCCATCAAAGCTTGCTCTTCATTCGTGGGGGCCACCGGGGGTGCATTGTCTACATAACGCCAAAGCCCCTCTCTCAAGAAAAAAGATTTTATCTTTATATTCCATGTTTGGTAATTCTTTGAATTCAACCTTTCAAATGGAAGGCTCACTGCTGCAGGTGGAGCTGCTGCCATATTTCACTTAAAACAAGCACTCAACCACAGAGAAAAAATCCAAACTTCAAACGAAACAGTCATAGGCAGGGTAATAAATCCATAAATCACCCGTCACTCAGGAATTTAAGTCCTTGCTTCCAGCATGCCTGGATTCACGCCTTGGACATCATTCCTGGAACGTCATGCCTGGAATCCTGTTCCCGGAACCACTGACCTCAGTCCTCAGTCCTGGGTACTAGGTCCTGGTTCTGCATACTGAGTCCTCTCTGGACTCTGAAACTTAGCCCTGAGATCTGAGCCCTGAGCTCTGAGCCCTGGGCCCATAACCTGTTGCACAGAGTGCAGCAAAAAAGGTCCCAAAAAATCCTGCTTTCAGGTAACTTACACATCAGCATGAGAGCTTGCAAAATGCAATATCCATAGTTAGCTTTCCAAAGAAAATCCAGTCAGAAAATATAAACCAACTGGTCTTTATTGATAAAAATGCAAAACTTTATAAAATACAAGTTGCATACAATATATAGGATATAACAAAGACTTCTTCTCATCTTAGCTTCCAAGACTTAACCACAACGAAGTCTCTAGCTAAAAAACACTCTCAGAGAAGAGGTACACTACTTGGTTACTAGTTAAGACTACATAACCCATAAACTACATGATTAACTTTTTACAAGACAAACACACTGAACAGGCTGGGCATTTAGCCCTCCCGTTATATTGCCAGCATGTCACCCCCCCCCCCCCACTGAATAACTAACATACACATTACAGTAGGTGGCAGTAAAAATCATAACAGAATCACAAGATATTTTGTTTACATTAGCTTCATAGAATAATCTCGACACCTGTTTTTGTATAGCTAACGGGATGACCTTCTTCCCATGAGGAAATCCTGATAGTGATCGCTATCGGGGCACTTGGCAACCCATTCACACTTCTGAACAGTTGCCAAACGCACTTCCAAAAGGTTGCCAAACGCCCTGTGATCACGTGATCACCATTTGCAACCTTCCCTGCCACTTTTCCAGAAAGTTAGTGGGGAGTTTCCCCACCCATGCACCTTCCCCCAGCCCCTCTGTGCTCATGCCACGCAGGTCATTCGTGCACCCCCACGTACCCTCCCCAACCCTCACCGTGCCCCTCTTGCACTCTCACAAACCAGAAGATTGTAAAAATGTGTGTCTAGGGGAGGGTGCTAAACTCTTTGAGAATGTAATATAAAATTCTGAAAGAGAAAGTCAGAATTGCTATCTAAAAATTTCTCACCTCCTCAGTCCTTCCTGAAGATATTGATTTTCCTCACAGAGTTTCTTATTCTCCTCCTCAAGTTGGAAAATCATGTCTCTAAGTTTGTAAATCATCTTGACGTTTCTGTAAAATATCAAGTCCAGAATGAAATTAGCTGCCTCAATTTTTTACTTGAATCATCAAAAAAAATTTTTAATTAAAAAAAATTAAAAATAATTTGTATTTTGAGTGCTATATACATGACAATCAAAATACAAAGTGCATTCAGCTCTATAAAGTCACTTAGACCATATCTGTACATTGTAATTAACTCACTTTTCCTATTTCCATTGCAGCAGCCAGCAATCTTTTATTACAGGAACCAAAGCTTTACTGATTTCATTGGGTCCTTTAGAAGTGTTCAGTAAAACTGAGGAATCAGTCAATCTTCCCAGACTTTAGCTATAAGTACATGATATTCTTAAGGGATTTTATTAGTATCTTCAGTACTAAGGTTAGCATCATTATATTTATAAGAGATTGATTATTTAAATAGAAGTTAAGGATTACATAATATATTAATACTGCCAAGGAGTCTTTAGATCTAAACACTTTTTTTCTCTTTGCATACCACAACTCGCACAATCCAACTAAAAACAATGTCCAGAAGCAAAGTAAAGTTCTGGATGTAGCGTATGGGAAAAGTTTTTCCCGAGTTCCCAAATGCCAAACTGTAAAAATTTCTCACCTCCTCAGTCCATCCTGAAAATACTGATTTTCCTCACGGAGTTGCTTATTCTCTTCCTCAAGTCGGAAAATCATGTCTCTAAGATTGCAAATCATGTCAACGTTTCTGTAAAATATCAAAATCAGAGTGAAATTAGTTGCCTCAATTTTTTACCTCAATCATCAAAAATGTTTTAAAATTTAAAAAAAAATTAAATACTTTGTATTTTCAGTGTTATACATGGGAAAAGTTCTCCCTGAGCTCCCAAATGCCAAGTGGTTACTGTAGCCCAACAAGTTGCTTTCTCAGTGATTTATGCAGTACCTTGTTTGTGAGGTAATATGAGATCATAACTGGATAAATAAAATTGGCAATCATCATCTGAGGCTTCAGTTAAAATACAAACTCAACCATTGCTATTCCCAGCTTTTTTGTCAAAGCTTTAGCAGAAGAGTACAATTTTCATCACTTCTCTTCTGATGTGAACAGAAAGATGGAGGAGACTGAGTTTGTCTGGGTTGAAATAAAGAACAGAGCTGAGGTCAATGAACAGCAGAGTAGTAGTAGGAGATGCAACCATGGATCTCCTGAATTATAGATAATTTGGCCATGAATATTCTGTGTGGAGAGATTCATGATGTCTGATACCCATCTGGGACCCAGGGCTCACTTCTGCTCTTTTGCTATGGCTTTCTCACCTCCTCAGTTCAAAACGATGGTTTTCTGTAGAGTGTTGGTGACTCTCTACATTTTGTTGGAGAATCATGTGTGAATGATTTGAAATCATCCTGATGTTTCTGTAAAATATCAAGTCCAGAGTGAAATTAGCCGGCCTAAGTTTTTTACATGAATCATCAACACATTTTTTTAAATTAAAAAAAAATTAAAAATACTTTGTATTTTGCATGTTATACATGACAATCAAAATACAAAGTGCATTCAACTCTGTAAAGTCACTTAGACCATATCTGTACATTGTAATTAACTCACTTTTCCTATTTCCATTGCAGCAGCCAGCAATCTTTTATTACAGGAACCAAAGCTTTACTGATTTCATTGGATCCTTTAGAAATGTTCAGTAAAACTGAAGAATCAGTCAATCTTCCCAGACTTTAGTTATACGTACATGATATTCTTAAGGGATTTTATTAGTATCTTCAGTACTAAGGTTAGCATCCTTATATTTATAAGAATTTGATTATTTAAGTAGAAGTTAATAATTGTTACTTCAGTATTTATTCTTACATAATATATTAATACTGCCAAGGAGTCTTTAGATCTAAACTTTTTTTTTCTCTTACATACCACAACAGTCACAAACCAAATGAAAACAATGTCCAGAAGCAAAGTAAAGTTCTGGATGCAGGAAATGGGAGAAGTTCTTCCTGAGCTCCCAAATGCCAAGTGCTTACTGTAGCCCAGCAAGTTGCTTTCTCAGCAATTTATGCAATACCTTGTTTGTGAGGTAGTAGGAGATCACAACTGGATAAATAAAGCTGGCAATCATCATCTGAGGCTTCATTTAAAATACAAATTCAGCCATTGCTATTCCCAGCTGTTTTGTCAAAGCTTTAGCAGAAGAGTACAATTTTCATCACTTCTCTTCTGATGTGAACAGAAAGATGGAGGAGACTGAATTTGATTGGTTGAAATAAAGAATAACGGGGAAGGAGAGAATTGAGGTCAATGAATATCAGAGGTCTTCTCAGCATTCTACATTCATCCTACAATTTATCTGCATTTAAGATGGGGATTAGCAACCAGAGTTCTATAGAGATCCACCAAGGTGTCTGTCACCCTTGATTTTGATGTAAAAAATAAATAATGAAAGCAAAAATTTAACAAAAACTTGGTGAGCTTCAAAGCAGAGTTCCAGCCTTGGTCACATTTATTTATATGAATGTTTCTGTAGCCTACATTAGCATTTTTGGAGAAGAAAATGTGGGTGATTACTTCTCAGTGCTTTATCTAGAAGAGAGATTTCCTGAAGCCCTCCCCCCCCCCCCCGCAAAAAGGCAAAGGACAGAAGGTGTAGTAGAAGACATTCTGAGCAGCTAAAGTTACGATGGACTTGGATCTCTGCTGTCGTTAAACTTAATTTGAAATATATACAAGAGAACCCATGACCCATTGTGTCATTGCTTCAGAGATATTTCCTTAACAGATTACTCAATGCCTTCAAGAATGACAGAGCTTCTAATGTACTGCCTTCACTGGAAAAGTTGGGCATACATTCAGAGATACATCTGCCTTGAAAATAGCCCATGTTGAACTTTATAGCACAGTCAAACATCAGCGTAGGAAATGTTTTATGACATTTATGATAATTTGTATGTCATAAAATGTTTTATAAAATTTGCGAAATTTCAATTCCATGAGAGTTTTTCTGCATCGCAGCATGACTGTGGGAAAAGATGTATATGGTTTAAGGAGCAGTGGATAGGCGCTAGCTGTACACCCTCATATACTCCCAAGCAATTGTATACCTTTGAATCTGAAGGGTTACACGCTGTGTTATACAGCTAAAAGATAGATGCTAAGAGAGATATCAAATGTCTCGGGCAAAGTCTGTTTAATAAAAGTAGGAAAAAAAGGAAGGAGAATGACACAGGGAAGTCCCTCAAACAGTCCAGTGAGAACTGAGCACACAAAATTGCTTCAAACTGCTAAATAATTTAGGGGGGAGGGGGGAGAGAGAGAGACAGAAGAATATCAGTGGAATGGAATGGAATGGAATGGAATGGAATGGAAGAGAACAGATGTTAACTGGTTACCTGTCCTATCCTAGAACAATGAACACTGCAGTAGTTTGTTGCAGGCACCAGAGAAGATCTCTTGAACATCTCTATCAAAGGTTAGAGGGATTAAGTGGATCACTCATCTCCCTCTCAATTCACCATCTCCCCTCCCTCTGTTTTCTGTCCTTGTTCCCGTAGCCCACTTCTTCTCTTTTCTTTCCTATAACTGGCTCCCTTCATTTAATTTACTTTGAGATTTACTTTGTGAACATTTTAGGCAGATGGATTGGTGGGGAAGGAGAGACACTGGCCATTATATACAGTAATTTAAGAAAAGATAAGATTTCAAAGTCTCTTTGGTCCAGAGGTGGAAAATCTATTTCATCCGCAAAGCCCAACTGATTGTGCGAGGCAAGGAAGATGGAAAGCAGGCCAGGAGTGGGTGGGCCCATTCCTTGGGTATATGTGGCCCCTGCATACTTCCCCACACACCCCAATACACTACAAAACACTCTGTGGCACCCGCCCTTTGGAACATCATCCCCCCAGAACTAAGATTGGTCCCTAGCCTTCTGCCCTTTAGGAAGGGCCTGAAAACCTGGCTGTGTCATTGTGCCTGGGGGTCTGGTAGTAGAAGTGAGCCTTTTCAAGACTTGTACTGAATGGGATGTCTGGTTGTATTCACCTGCTGACTGTCATTATGTTTCGTGTTTAATTGATCTTTCAATGGTAGTTTTAATATGGTAGTATGTTTGTTGTATTCATTTATGTTTTTATTGTGTTTTATTCCTGTTGTTTTTAATTGTTGTGAGCCACCTGTGAGATGGGCCATTACATAAATCTAATCAATCAATCAATAAATATGGCCTACTGCAAGTACACAACACACAGATTCCATGGCACACATGAATTTGTACACAGAGTGGAATCTTATTTGTGAAGTGTTGCTTGTTTGGCTAAGATAGTCACAGTTCAGGTGGTATCATGCCACCCCAGAATCAACCCTGAGAAAATCCCAATTATTGAAGACAGACCCTCCTGATGATATCACTCTGCCATACACTGAACATCAACTGCATGTGGTGATTCATGATAAATTTATTTTCAACTATTTTTATACTACCCAATCTAGTGATTCTGGATGTATCTTGATTAATTTTGTAAATTTGCACCTCTCTCCTTCCTTTCTCATTTAGTCAATCATGTGAGACAAATGAAGAAGCACTCCTCTGGGAGTCTTCATAGCAGGGAGGAGGGAAAAAGCCATCATATACTACATGCATGCGTGCGCATGCATGCACACACGCACACACACAACCACTGGCTACTGCCATGCCAGGAGGGGTAGTGCAGTCCAGGTTAGTGGTAGAGGTGTGAAGTCAAGAAGTCTAGAGCCCTTATCTAGAACTGCTTCTTACTCCAACTAGGGCTCTTCTGGCATAAAACTGAATTTTTACTCTCCAAAATTTCCCTCATCCAGAGATTTTTGGATGCAAAATAAAATTTTGCATCCAAACATCTCTGGATGAGGGAAATAATCCAGAGATTTTTAGCCAAGCTCTCTGCAGTCCAGGTCTTTTCTGATAAGGAGCTGTACAACAGCTGGTTGTACTGACTGTAAGTTTCACCATTCCAGGTGGAACCAGAAGCTCTCAAACCTGCATTGAGGCAGAAACGTACAACTTGTGGCTCCCACATATACCCCCCAAAGTTGTCAGAAAATGATAATTTTTAATATAACAGGTAGTGCAAAATGCTATATACAATGGGAGTGACCCGATTGACTTTATTGAAATTATTTTAACTTTAATCCCATTAAAATGTAAATACGCTGAAGTCAGAATTGGTGTGGGTGTTTTTCTTTTGAACTTGCCTACTTTTTGGAGGGTGACTCCAAGCATAGCCCTCAAAGTGTGGGTCTGCTCCTCCACCTGGAAGAAGTGCTGCACATCTGGATTTCAGCAACTTGCCTGTTTCAGGACAGCCAAGGTGGCAGTAGATAGGCAGTAGTTGTAAGGGAGGCAGGAGAAAGGCCAGGGGCCCAACCCAAGACTCCAAATAGCTACTGAAATACATCAACTAGATTAAAATCCACTGTGCAATTTAAGTATAAATGTAAGAGTAGAGGCCAAGTAAATGTCCAATCCGTTGCCTTGTTCACAGGACATTCTTGTCTAGGTCATGAATTCTATGTTCTGCCCATTTATCTGTTCAAGTGGGGTTACCTTTAGACCCAAACTGAACAGGCCCTATTTGAGACTGCACTAACTCTCTTGTGTTGTGCAAGCAATTTACCAGGCAATTAGTCGGCTCCCCTCCCGAAACCAAGACAACATTCTAAAGTGATTGACTTATTCCTCACACCTTGCCAAATTGTCAGGTTTAACTTCTTAAAAAGGCAGCATACTTCCAGAAAAGTCTTTTATTGTACAGTCTGACCTTTTTTTTCAAAATGCAATGTAAAAAGTATGGGTGTCCAAGCCAGAAGTATTTTCTGCTTGTAACCTTGTGTTCTCCTACCATCTTAAACACTGAAAGATGGAATAGTTTATTGATTAGTATGAGGAGCTGCATTGGCTCTCAACCCATTTTTTCTTTGTGAAACTATGATGGAAAATATGCAGGTCATATTTTATCTAGTTGCTCAGAAATCAACTGATTCCTATCTTCCTATCTGGGTCTGTCTATTGAATGGAGGCATTTAAAATATGAAATGCTGTGTATAAGTTGCAAAGTTGGGCTCGATTTAAGTTTATTCAAACTTAATTTAATTAATAATTACATTAATTATTTTAAACGACTTAACTTGGGGGAAGGAGTTGTGAGTAGATGTTGAGAATGTGGTGGTTAGTAAAATTAGGCGGACGACCTGTCCTTTGCAACACACACACAGAGACACACACATATAACGGAGTTAGAGGGTGTCAAGTTATATGTTAAGGATTTTATACTTCTTTAAATGTGAGTCTTATGATGACTTTTAATGTATTATGGTACATGTTGATTTTACTGTGTTTGTGTAATTTTCATTCATTTTAGCTTAGTTTTGGTTGAACTGTGCCTTGAGGGTGAAAGTATGTTATAAATACAATTTTGACTTTCCTGGTTGGATGATTTCTTTGGCCTCGTGGTCTTGTTTGTCTTGGTTAGGAGTCAACAGCTGTATCTGTACAATGCACTTAATCCAGGTGATATAAAAGATTTAAGTGGCTGTGTTTGCACAATAGGTGAAGCTTGGTTTGTTTCATCCATGCCATTTGATTTGTTGGTTTCTTGTGGCTTTGTGTATTTTGTGAACTTTGGCCATTCAGTTTTTTGCAGTGTGAGGACCTAGAGAAGGAACTCATTTAACCAGTGTGGTTATATGGATGCAGCCAGTGATTATGGGGTATATAGAACACCTCCACTTAGGTGGTCTTCAGATGTGTTGGGACCACAGTTCTTAGTTTTCAAGCTAAATGGTCTAGGAATTCTGGGAAGGGCATTGATTGCCTTAGCTAACGAACATTTTTAAAGTTGCATTTTATTGTGCTTTCTAGAATCTGTTGTGAACTGAGCAGCATACAAACTGATTAATAAATATGTCAATAAAAATAAATACTTTTCTCTCAGAATAATATTCCATGCATTGATAAAGTTGAGCCTGTATCTTGGTTATGTTGACTGTTGTTGGTTTTATCTTGGCTCCTATACATTGATTGTTTTGATGTTACTATATGTGTACTATATGATGTTTTTATCTTGTTTTTATTCTCTGTTAGCTGCTCAGAGTCATACGCTTAAGATGGGTGGCCATATAAATCAAATAAATAATAAATAAGTGGGCTGTAATGAGCAAAAGCTCAAGCTGTAATAAACGTGCTAGTTTTTAAGATGCCACAAGAATCTTCATGTTTTGATGTGGTATATTGAGGTGGCTAATGCTGATTGGATAGTGGTTAAAGGCACCAGGCTAGAAACTAGGAGACCATGAGGTCTAGTTGGGTGACTTTGGGCCAATTCCCCTCTCAAAATACTTGGCCTCTGTATTTATTACAGTTACTTATATCCCACCTTTCCGCATAAGAAACCATCCTAGGTGCTTTAAAAGTTAATTATAAATTAAAACACAATAGGTGTTATTTGAAAAACAAACATTCCACAGGATAGGGAGAGGGGAGGGAATGATGTATAGGTTTGTTCTTAGCCACAGACAAGATAGAGTCCCCAGGACCTTTTTCTCGCCCCCTGAGCCCCTCCCAAGTTGTTGCTGAGAGTTTTCTTGATGCTCTTCCACAAGGCCCTAAAGACATGGTTTTGCCAGCAGGCCTGGGGATCCCAGGTTAATACAGAGCCCATCAAATGGCTAGTGTAAATGTATTATTGTTGCCAGGAGGGGGGTGGAAGGGTTTTGTATTTGGGATTTTTATTTCTGTAAGCTGCCCGGAGTCACCATGAGAGAGTTGGGCAGCCATATAAATTGCGTAAATAAATAAATAAATATTAAAAAATGAAATAGTGGGGCAGGGGGGCAGGAAATTGTTAATGAATTCCAACCTTCCCAAAGGAACAGAAACTGACAAAAGGCAATTGGTGAATGGTCTGCAAGTGATAATTTAAGGCCCTTAATTTAGAATACACCAAACATTGCATTCTGGGGAATTCCAGAATGTCCTATTCTTCCTTTGGACCACACTGATCTGCCTGTTTTAGGAGTGGTACTCACGAATATCAGTTTTCTCTGCACCACAAATAACAAACCTGTAAGCAGTAAACTTTTTACCTGGCGTCAACATCTGCTGTGTGGGATTTGTTTGTGAGTTAATGTCATAGAAGATTCTGGTCACAGGACAGCAGCTATGGAAGAATACAACGCTATACTAAACTGTAGCGTGGAGCATCTCTGAACACTCTTCAAGCTAACTTTGAAAAAAGAAAAAAAGAAAAAGGCCTCAGCAGCTACATAGGGCTTTACCCTAGAAGCAACTTCAATCATTGTAGTTTTTCTGCAAGTGCAGATGGGTAGAATTTTAATCTTAAAACAAACTAGAAATTACTACTTTACTCATTAACAAAGAAAATGGCTGAAACAACCTATTTCTTGTGGTGGTTATTTCAAAACAATGAAGTCTGTTGGCATGGAAGAATCTTGGTGCTTTAGAGAGCTGGAGACCTTCACCTGCCACATTTTGTTTCTAGCACTGAAGATGTTACCTAGCCGGGTAATGAAACGTTTGCAAGAAAAGAACCAAGCTCAGAGAACCCCAAGGACTCCACAGTTCAACCCTGAGCTACACATATTCGCCTCCATTGCTACCTTCCATGTCTGTTCCAACATTGTCCTCCATGTTTCAGGGCCTTAGTTTTGGGTAAGTTCTCTTGCTATATAGAATTTTCTTTCCTACAGTTTCTTTGGAACTGTAAGAAGAGCTTGTGTTCTGAATTAACTTTATTTTTCAGGCAGTCTATTCAGGTCGAGGCGTTTGGTGGGGAGGAATAGGTGACATGAACGTGAAACCTGAAGTAGATATCCCAGCACAGCAGATGTGTACAAGGTTGAGAGCAGGGCCAGCTGGAGACAGCAAGGTGGAGCGGTCCTTCTTGACTGTGGCATGTGAGTTGGGGCCAAGGTGGTTGGGTAAAAGAGACAGGTTGCATTAAACACCGTGTAATTATTCAGTTGCTCTGATTGGTATACTCCTTGGACAACTGCAAAGTCAGCTTAGTGCTCTTTTTAGCAAGTGTCTGACTGATAATTCAGTGATAAAGTGGCTGCTTTTATTTTAAGCAGAAAGGTGTTGTGCTGTTATGTGTAGCTAATTACAAACAGAACCCCCAGTCCTGTGAAAAGCTAGCACGCATAATTTGTGTCCCACTGTATATCTGCAACTTTCCATTCTAACAATTGCTGCTTTCAGGAACAAAACAACAAAATTGTCTCTTTTCTGATTTTTTTAAGTAGTGAAGAGATATTAGTGAGATTTATCTTATGTGAACATTGCACTTAACTTGCAGTCTGCAATTTTTTTGTGATTTCTGCAATACCTATATATTTAATGCCCTTTAAAATTCCTGCCTCTTCTGAGAAAATAAATGGGATAAATTCATTTTTATAGGAACTGGCTTCTGTTCGCACAGTGGCAGTTCCCCTACTCTCTGTGTCTGCCCTCCAGATCTGCCCTGGGTAGTTTCCCATTCCTTTAGGGCAAATTTGGGATCAAGCTTTGGGTAAAAGGGAAGAGGGAATTTAATCTGCCAGGGGTATTAGTGAACGAGTGACCTCATTGTTATGCCTAAAATTGTATATGGCTATTCATAATTTTGAGTTTGGATTCAGAAAATCCAGGTTCAGTTTAACCACACTGAAAAATTATCAAACACACCAGACATTGAGAGCCAGTTTGGTAAAGTGGCTAAGGAGCTGGACTGGAACCTGGGAGTCCTCGCTTATGCCTGGAAACCAGCTGGGTGACCTTGGGCCAGTCCCTCTCTCTCAGGGTGGTGGGTGTGGGGAAAATAGGAGGAAGGAGTGTTATGTATGCCACCTTGAGATGTGCAAATAAAAGTGGGATATAAATCAAATGAATAGTTACTTTAAAAGCATAAAAGTGGTGCAGAAATCAGTGTTGTGGTTTGGAGTTGTTTTTTTCCCTTTTAAATATTCTCCAGGGTACCCAGTTATGTCGAAAGTGAAAAGCCTTTTTTCAGGCTTGGACGAGTAGTCTTGGGGCTTGGCCAAGCCCATTTAAGCCCCCTACCTCAGGTGTGGAAGGTCTTCATGCAGCACCATCAAATGAGCCCAGTCCAGAGATTCCATCTGTAGTTTCTGATGAGCCCTTGGATACAAAGTAAGTGAGGAATGGTATGAAGAAGGCAACCAAGCCAAACTCTTCTGCAGAATATTAATCTTGGATACCATAGCGCTGAGGTCAGAAAAAGAGGTGGGGCTGTTTTTTCAGTTCTTTTTGCATCTGAGGGAGAATTTTAAGTAGGGGAACGGGCACAGAGATGCTTGGGGAACAACCATTCCCTTCCTAAAAGCCACCCCCTGTAAATAGCCCAAAATCATATAGCTGAAATTTAGTGATTTTGAATGTGAAGTGGAATGGGAATGTACAGGATTGGAGCCATTGTGACCACAAACTCAGCCTCGGCAAGCATTTCCAGGGCCAGGAATATCATATTAATTATAATTTTACTGTAATTATGTAGTGTAGCCTTATTATTGTGTATTGTTGCTATTATATTGGCTGTGGCTGTTACTTTTGTACCCCACTTACAGTAGCCTAGACTGAAGTAATTTAAAAATTCATAAATAGAATCATGGAAGAGTGGTCAGTTCTATCCAATGCTATTGTTCCCTGTGTGAATAATCTACCAAAGTAGGCAAGGATCTTTCATTCCTGAACTTGAGTCGGAACTCTGACACTTGGCGGCAGCAGATTTAAATTTAAATTGGTGTCTTCCAAAATCACTTTGAGTTGAGAAGCTACCATTCTCTCTCGTTCCTGAACTGGGAAGAAAAGGTTAGAGACAGGGGAGTAGTTATCCAGATTCAGAAGTGTAATCAAGATTACTAGAAAAACCAAAAACATTTTTCCTCGACTGTTTCTTTTAGAGTACTGGAAATCACCTCTCTTTTAAGGATTTGTAATCCCCACGCATATTCTTTGTGCTAAAATGATTTTATTTTTAAGTACTGCCTTAAGCTATTGGGCTGGCTGCACCGATTGTATTGGCAGGTATCTCAGATACCCATTATCCAAATGCCTTTGGCTAAACTCATGCTCACTTTGCAGTAGATGCAAACAGACCAATAGCACAAGTGAAGGAAATGTTTGTCTCTGAGCGTATCAACCACTTTGATGAAGTCCTCTAGTTTTGAGCTGGTCTTTAGAGAAGATAAGCTGTGAAAAGTTTTTCCCAACTTGTCCAGAAAAAAGTAAGGAATTGGGCTTGGAGTAGGAGTATGGGGTGGAAGTAGGTCCAAGTAGATTGCACCTAGAACAGTAATTCTGTTTGGAACAAAAGGATGGAGATGAAGAATATATCTGAGAATAGGTGTTCTTGACAGATGCATCGTTTTTATTGTATAGAATGAATTATATTTATTTTTGACATAATTAAATATGTAGAATATAACAATCCTGTAAAGGTATAATTTGTTAATTCCAAATTTTAGCATATCTGTCATCCAAAAATGGTTCTCAGTTATTGCTATTCTAATTCTTTTCACACTGGAGAGTAAGCACTTAATTCCTCAAATGACTATATAGCTTAGCTGTATCAATGGGCATTATCTTAGTGGAGAGCTTTCTGTTCCAGATACTTGTTTATACAGTTATGATCTACCTGTCATATGGGTGTCCTCAGTGGTGTACTTGGGAGTCCCCTCCTATCCCGTCCATCACGAGGTAGACTGAGCTGAGAGATGCTCAAAGTCACCCAGTCTGCTGTGGTTTAAAGGGGACTTGAACCAACGTTACCCTGGTCCCAACCCAACATCTTCATCAATGTAACCCTGAAAGTATTAGAGATCTAAAATGGATTTGTTTTCTACTTCAGAATTTTGTTAAGAGAGAACATTACATTAAGCATTTCAAGGATGCCTCTTCAGGGTCTGTACACACATTAGGAAAAAAAGGTTGTCCTTATCTTTCATGTGGTTTTCTTAACAGAAAACATAAACATTGACAATATAGCAAAAGAATATTAGTACAGTATGCAATTTCAGCAGCAACAACTTAACAGGGCATAGTTGTAAACAATGGTTTGTTTTGCTTGTGCTTTATGCTTCACTTTGACTTTATTTTTGTGTTGATAGACTAATATGAAAACAAGTGACTTGGAAAAACAAAACAGTCTGAAATCTTACCCTTAGCTTAAAATGGCTAAGTGATACATTGCATCTTTTTATTGCAATATTTATTTATTGCAGGAACTGGAAATGACTATTTTGTAGTTTACTTTGTAAACAAAATTATTTTGGAATTTTTAGGCTGTCTTACTGACCTGTATTTGAGTTCTGATAGAATACATTTCTTCTACTTTAGAGTATTGACCTGAAGTGTCAAAGACAGACAGATGGAATGGAAATCAGTGTAAGGATTCAGATGTCCAAAATTCTGGAACCAAGCTCAGATTTGTGCATCCCATTTTACAATGTTGTTTTCAGAAGGTGTGTAATTACTGTTGTCTCTGGAGTTGAAATATCCCATAAATAATGCCTTTCTTAAAATAACTAAATGTAATGTAAAATATTGATATTAAAACATTTAGAACTATTTTCTTTTAACTGAATTTATGTTTGTCAAATAAACTGAGCTTTTCAGAGCAAGAGCAAATGTGCGACTGAAAGTTGACCAATATGACTGACGTATTAATATCTCTTAGCATTTCTGATTTGTGTGATAATACTTTAGGTTGATTAAATGAGCATGCGTATTCTTATTTGGTACGCCATGGCAAAAGCTTGATTGGCCAATCCTAGAAAAGCTTTGCATAATTAATAATTCAAGTACAACACTAACTCATATATTTATTTTAAAGCCAGTTCGTTTCAACATATAGCATTACAACTCTAAGCCATGAATCTGTGTCTGCTCAGAAGGAAGTGTACAGTTTACCCAATGAAAAAGACAGTAAGTATAAATGGTATCAAGGCTCTGTTTATTTTTCAATGGATATATGTTATAGTGGCCAATTGGCATGCGTATCATTTCAGTACAAAGAAAAGGAGTGATTATAAATTATTCTGATTGGCTCTTGGTGATTGAAATTGCCTCAATGTCAGTAAGTCTACTCCATTCTGGAAATACATCAGTATTCTCTCTTAGCAATACACTTACTGCAGCCTGATATAATCAACTTGTATGTAGGATTGGGTGCGGTTTTGGGACATCTCCTCTGGCCACAAAGAGAAGGGAAGTGTAAGATTATACACAGTAATGTACTCTTATGGAAAAAACCCTCATTGGCCTTTTGATCTATCTTGATTTTAACCAAAGAGCACAGGATAGTGAAAACTTTTCAGTTCTTTGCACTTACTCATCAGGCTAGAGATGAAAATGGGAGTCACTGTTATTAAAACAATGGGGCCTGCATTTAGACTCAGTCTTGACATGAAAAGTGGAACGAGGCTGTTCCATGTCTGCTGCTCTGTTAGATGCTGTGATGCATCTGGGTTTTGGGTTCCCTGGAATTCCTTAAATAGAGAGACAGAAGCAGAGACTGACATCAGACATGACGGTTGTCAGAAACAGGGTGAGGGTATCCTTCACCTCCAAGGCCGAGAAAGGCCATTATCAGGTAAGAATTGGAGAAAGAGATGCAAGTCTTAATCCTGGGTCTGATCTAAAGATGTTTGATAACTAAATCCTGTGGGAGCTGGGTTTTTTAAAACATCATTGAGGCTTTTTGAATCTGCAATAAATCACCTTCTCTCTACAAGACCTGTCCTTGACTCTTCCCTGCTAATTGCTGAGAGTGGGCTTGTGTTCTTAGAGAAAGCTTGCCAAACCTGGCTGTGTCAGTTTGCAAGCTGTGAGTGTTTGCGTACTTTCTGGTGCCTTTTCAGTTAGCTTAATCAAAGTGTTATTTTTGCATGGGATTTCTAATTTTTCTTAAGGTCAACACCCTCAACTCTGGCTTTTTTCCTTTAGGGAAAGGAAACCTTTCATTAGACATTAGCATCTTATCTTCTGTTCTCTTCTGTTAATGGGACTGGCAAAGTAATACCTAATGGTTTTTGTGGGTGTGTACCATGAATTCAGGCCTTAAATAGCAATCTCAATTTTCCAGTGTCTTTATTATCTTGGTTTTTTATTTCATTCTAGAGTGATGAGGATTTTAAATATGAAACTTCTTGGGAGAAATTTCTACGATCCTACCAGTGCTACTGTGCTTCAGTAGTACAGGTTGGCATGTTGCTTGGTGCACTCCAGTGTTTCAGTAAGTCAGTAGTCTTTCATGACCTATTTGACTATTTGAAATATATGCTGTGCAATAGAAGCAATATTCTTTTAAAATATATGTTTGTGCTATTATATTTTTACACATTCTAGAGCAAAAACTCAGTAGAGGCAAATTGAGTCACTTTAGCTGATTGCGGGATATAGTAAAAATAGCTGCCCTGTATCTCTGGAAAGATTAAAAAAATACAGTGGCATATTTTGGTAGATTATTTTATTAATTTATTTGTGGAATTCATCAGCTGCCTCAATCCTAGTGAGCTTTGGGCGGTCTATGGATATTAGAGCAACAATATTAAATAATATATAACATTAAATTAGACTGTAATTTCATCACTTAATATATTTTAATTTTACGATCTCATCAGAGTGTTTGTTCTATGACTGTATATTTTAATACTGTAAACTAAACTATTTCATCAGATGCATATGATAACTGGTGGGGATTGTAAACAGTGAATACAGACAATAGCAAGTATTAACTATGACTGTTCATGAAATCATTTTGACTGCCTCTTTCCATTAAACAATTTCCCTTTGATGCTGAAAAATGAGTGACTTCCTTTGTGTACCATTTTCTTTTTCTTCAAAGGTTGCAAATACGGCCCAGCTATGCAGCCAGAATCCGAAGGCAGATGGCATGCTGTTTTTGTTGGCTAATGTTATTCATAAGGTTATTCGGAATGATTCAGTCCTGGATTTGATGTGAGTGAAAATGTTGATATCTTAGCAGTCTTTGCAATGCTTTCTAAGTACATTGAAGAGTATTGTGAGAATTATTCTTGCTGTGATATAACAAAACCAGTGGCTAACCAAGATTGCTCCTGAAGTTTATTTTGTTTGGGCTGAGACACAGAATTTGTCTAGGAGTTGATTTTGGAAGTGGTGATCTATAGAATAACCTTTAGAAAGAAGATAATTTCTCTGGAAATTGGTTAGAATGGAACTAATAGTAAGATGTGCGTAAGAGCATTGTATTTGGTAATGTGAGATGAAATGTTCTCGGTTCCTAGATATGTGCTGGCCATGATCTGGACACTAGATCTGTCCCGTCTCTTTAGTAAAGGAAGCCTATATGCAAACTGGCTAGCACATTAGCTAGCCAGTGAGTCACAAGCCATTAGCTTCCATGTTAGATATGCTAGCCCTGTACTATTCCAGATATGACTTTTGTCCACAGGGTTTGGGGAGAAAATTGTGACAATTAAAAGAAATCAACCCTGTTTGGTTTTCTTGTCACCCACAGCTTTCCCTTTCCATCCTTATTATCTAATGTGTATATAGTATACATAAACCCAGCTGATATTAATAATTCATTTCTGTAATTCACATGTGCTATTTGATTTTTTGTATTTGGTTTTCCTGCAGCTGCAAAAGGGTGAAATCCTGAAGTTGCCAGAGCCCTCCTTCTTGACAGGCCTTCAAGGAAGGAGCAGAACCAGCGCAACACAGTACTACCCACCCCCAACTCCCAAAGGCGGCCCAGAAGGATACCATGATAAATGATGTTAGCCACTGAGAAGACAAGAAAAGCAAGGATGGATACACTACCCCCATCCTGCTCCCGCCAGAGGTCATCTAAGAGCACGATCAATGCCATCTCAGTCCCATAACCCGGCCTGAACCCTGACCGAAAGGGGTCCAGTTAATCTGCTTCATCCAGGGTTCTTTGAAGCTACCACATGACCACTCACTCCACAACCTTCCCTAAAAAGAGAAGGCTGGAGACTGGATGATAAATGTTCAAACTAGTTTAGTGACATCAGCTATTCCATTAACTGTTGCCAATATTAATTTTATATGAGCCATTCACTGGTGGTGGCTGGGCTGAAAAGAGACTTAATCCCAGTTGCATATCTATGTAGTACAAAATGGACAACAGGAAACATAGAAGTTCTCAATATCCAAGACAAATGTTGTTTATATTTTTACATATTTCTAGTCCCTTATCAGAAAAAAGGAATGTGATCATATTTGAAACTGAATTGTTTTCCATATATCCCACAATATTTTTGGTAAAAATCTGCACAGCAAACTATTTCATCATTATTTAGTAGTTTGTGGCTGATTTCATGGACTCTAGGGATAAATAATAGGGATAAGGGTCATATATGGGTCCACAAGTTTCCAAATTCTGTTCCACTCTTATTCCCAGAAGTGGCCAGATAGATTTTTCCCATTATTTGTTCACATCACTGAACAATCAGAAGTATGTTGACCTTCTGGATTTATCTATACCCAATCCAAATAGTTCTTAACCTCAGAATATACATCCAATACTTTCAAAGGAGTTAATGTTCAAGTTAGATTCTACTATGGTAATAGTCCAGGATAACTTTTTTGAAATTCAAAACTGTGAATTCAAAATTCAACTCATCTTGTATCCAGATACTCTAGGCACTGCTTAGGACCAAATATACTATTCTTAAATAATGCCCTTTTTTCCTGAACTTCCAAACAGGTGATTTCAAAACCCTGGCCAACCCCAGTGTAAAACTGAGTGTTTTCTAATGCAATCTTCAACATTATAGATTGAATCCAGTCTTAAGGGCAGACTTATTAAAATCAGCAAGACAAAACATAACTAAATTAAGCCTCAAAAGTTTCAATTTATTTTCCATTAAAAAAACCTTACTAGCAGTCCTGTTTCAATGTTCTATGATCCTGGCCTTTAGGTGACTCAGTAAATTAGTTCCCAATATTCTGCCCAATTAATCTGGAAAAAAAAAAAAAAACCAGCCCTGTTTTTATTCCTCCAATGTAATTAACTTTACTGACTGATCTGTTTGAAACTTTTGTGAAAATAAGAACTGGAACTAGTTACTTCAGCATCATAATCCTTTACCTTCAGGACTGTATACTGGAGGTAGAATCTGCCTACCTGGTAAGATCTAGCAGAGTGACCAAATCCACTCTGTACCATTTCGATTTTGTACTATTTAACTCTCTTACAAAATATTTTCTTGAATCCAGTTTAACTCTTCTTCATAGGCCTGAAATTAATACTAAATAAGACCAAATTTTCCCTTTCACACCTCTTAGGATAGTTAAAGAACCTTCCTGAGAATTCCAGATTTCCCAATATAACTTGTCCTTCTTCAAGCTAATGTAACAGTCTCTGAAAAGTGTGCCTAATATCAAGCAATGGAGAGACACTGGTTGGCTACTCATAGGAGATAACAGTCTCAATAGAAAAGAAAATTGGTAAAAGAATAGGTTTAAGACAGATAGGATGATTTGACTAGCAGAGAGTGTTTTTCTTTCTTTGTTTTGCAGGGGATCAGAAACTATAAAATATTAGCATAGAGGGAAAATAAACAATACAGTAGAGGAAAGGATGAAAACAGCAGCTGTAAAGTTATCTTATGAGTCATCAGCAAGATGAAATATACTCAAAATTCAGAGCTTTTGGCAGACCCTACAGAACAGAAAATACTTTCTCCACTTTCTAAGATTATTGGTTATTCCTTTGCTTATGGCCTGCAGGACAACTTTAAGTTTGAATTTAACCTATTCCACAATTTGCGGTAAGACTGAAATAACAGAAGTCACCAAATACACAGTAGAAGAACAGACCTGCACTGGGAAATCCATGCATCAAAGAACAGGGACAGGTAGACAACTGGGGAGAAATTCTCACTTTAAAGAGCAGGAGAAAACTTGCATCTTTCTTTTTGAGCTGGCAAAAAGAGATATGACTGCACACTAGAAAAGACAAGCCCTGAATTACAAATGCCATGCAAGAATCTTACAAGATTTTGTTCTCCTTCACCATCTTGACTGCAGCGACCTTTCCAATAGCTCTGCATCTATGTTCACCTTCCAAATGAAAAGATAATTCAGAGCAGTGCCTATGGGGGCATGTTGGCAGTTTCCTCATATTACCTGGGTAATGTTTTGTAAGATAGCTATAATCTCCTGGAAGGCAGATAACAGAAGCCAAGGTGGACTTTGAAGATAAGAAACCTGTCAGTCGGAAGTTGAAGCTGAACTGACAGTTAAAAAATGTTACTGCATAAACTCTTGGCAATAGATGGAGGAATTCTGATATAATCAGGCTATGGATTCTGCTGCTGGCTAATGAACATTCATTGGACAGTTGGTCATTATGCAGGCATCTAGCACGCGGTGATGCATCTAGTTCTCATTCCAATAGAACAAGTAGACAAACCCATCAATGAAAGTGCCACTTCACATTTATGAAATGGCCACTTTATCAAATGTTTGCCTTAATAGAAGACTTTGTGAACAATTTTATTTGCATTCTGTAGTCTACTTCAGAACACAGTCTAGGAATGGTGGTACAGTGAATGAGAGCTATTAATGTCCTTTAAATACAGGGATTCAAACTGAAGAAGCCTGTGGGGAAAGGTGAATTAAGGAAACATTTAAGAAATTTAAATCAGGTTTTTCATAGTACTAGCTTACAAATTCCCAATCAGGTACTCAAACTCCACATACACAGTACACTCAATCTTGTTGAATCCTACATTTGTCAAGGCTTTTACCTGATTAATTCATTCCACTGGATGTACTTCCAGGAAAATGTACTTCAGTTGATCAGTTAATTTAGAATGTGCATAGAGAAAAGCATGTTTGTTTTAAAACAACCTGGTTTTAAATGATGCTTTCATGGGCAATAACTTGTAAGAAGCACTCCTTGTGTGTGGTATGGGTACAATGGCCTCAAGATGGTTTTAACCGCCTCTTGAGCAGCAGCAGCAGCAGCAGCTATTTGGACATGGAGGAGAGAGGAGTGTGTTCAGTCAAAGGCCACCTGCATCTCAGCAGAGAAGCAAAAACCAGACCCTGAGCTTGAGGCTGGCACTATGGAAACAAAAACTGCAGAACAGCCCTCTGAGGAAAGCTCCCACTACAGATAAAGTATGCACAAACCTAATTGTGAAAACATTTTTATTTACTTTGATACATTTCATGGTGGCAGTCTTCTGCCACTTAGTGCTCGTCTTTTATTTGGTTTACATATTTTAATATTTCAGTTATTACTTTTAAGCTCTATTTGAACTGTACAAAAACTATGTTCATTTTGCATACCACCTGGAGATGAGTGGTATGACAAGCAATAGATAAATACCTTAAAGAGAATAAACACATAAATTAGAGATTGCCCCTGGGGTTGAAACTCCACTGAAGAAACCATGACTCACCAGGCTGGACACTTCTCCACTTCCCAAAGCTCGCTTATTAGTGCAGGTTGAAACCAGTGAAAGCTGTAATCCCGTTTAGGCTAAAAGATCCTTACTATTCAATCATAGAAGATGGTGCCTGGGAACAGTGGGACCTCAAAGGGTAAAAGACCAATCATTTGGAGCTGGGACTCTTGGCAATTAGTTTTCTGGTGCACAGCACTGACTCTTGTTTCTCCTGAGTGTTGGGTCTATATTTGGCTGGCTGCATCTGCCTACAGATACCATACTTGACTGCCCTTCTCACTGACTTTGGTTTTCATCATCACCCTCTGCCTCCCATGCTACTCATTAACATTTGTAGCCTCAGAGCAAGACAATGCATATTACTTGCTATTATAAACCCTTGCATTATTTTAAAAAATCTGTTGCTGAGTTAATATTTGATACCTTTTAGTAAAAAAAATTAGTCTTAACTCATGTCTTAAGTATTGCAGCCTTACTATATGTATTCCTTATATATATAAGAGAGGTACTTATAATAAAATGCTCTGACTTCCCTCCCTAAATAATAGAAATATCACATTGGAATAGCCAATGGAGTAGAAACATAGCCAAATAGAGCAGGTTAAAAGTGTCAGTGGCTCCATGGGCTGAGAGTTAGGGTCTCAGGTAAACCTCTCTGCTTGCAGAAAACAAATTACATTAATTAACAGAAAACTTGCCACATCCAGAGAATCTGAGAGACACTGAGAGAGAACAATTGTATACAAACAGAATGTCAGTAAGAAGTGAACTTAAAACTTAAAACTTGTGCCCACATGCACATGGAGTAAAATATGCTTGTGAGAAAACCCAAGTTTACTGTTAGAACAAATGAGAAACCAGTGAGGGAGTCCTTGCTGAAGACACTGATGCCATCTGCTTCTTCTGCACCTATCCAGTTAATTTCCCATAATGGGAAGAGGAATGAAAAGGGACAATGACCTTCTCCCCCTTCAGCATTTACCATCTGTTGTCAAGCAAGCTGGAGAAGTGGGATTGTTAACACACATTTTTCTGTTGAAGTTTCCTTATTGTATAGAAAAACTATACAATTTCAAGGCCAACCATGCTCATTACAGTTATGTTGGTAATGATCAAGTCAAGTTTGCTATTAACTTGCTAGAAAGACAATTAATTTCTAATAGATTTCATTTCTGAGTGGTTCATTATCAAACACAAATGTTTGATTCAGCATATGCCTCTTTATGACCCTAAGGTCCCTTGCAGGGGTCTCTTGGGCCATCCCCAATCTGCTTGTGCTTCTGCTTAGGATGCTATGCCAATGACCCAGCATAACTGCCTCTTTGAACATTCTCCCATGAAAGAAGCAGAAAAACTTTTGCTATCCAGCTGAATTAATTGAAACTCTTTGTTCTGCTTAACTCTTGCAAATGATTACATTTTGAAGACATCATGAAGACAGAAAAACTTTCCAAACAAGGCAGCAATGGGTTGGTAAATAATCTGCATCAACATAGAAGAACACATTATTTCTTAGCTCACTGCAGTAACTGTGTTGAAAATTGACATTTAGCAGTTTTAATTCTGCCTTTGGTGAGAGGCAGGGCATTTTTAGGCCAAGTGCAGTATTTATTTTGCAAGTGATTCATATTCTTTGTTAAAAAAGAAAAAGAAAACTCGAAAAATGTTCAAGTATACTTCCAAGAACCAATCCCATCACACCTGTTGAATGATGTATTCATCGAATGATTGGCGCTGATAGCAGGCAACACTGTCCAGCACCCACTCACGTGAAACTACAGCAACGCTGCACTGCAGTGGGAGCTCTGCAAAACACCAGATAAGCAATGAGACATTTAATGCCTGTATTTTCTTCTTGAGAGTTCTTTTTTAAAACCATATTTGATGAATAACATTTCAAAATGCCTTAACCCCAAAATGGGAAATGATAACGTTTTCCAACGTTGCTATAACAATCCTTTACAAGATAATGTACACAGGTAAGAGGGAAGTTTTTTATTTATACACATCAACTGTATTCTCTGATTTTCCTAAGCCATTTGGGAAAGCAGATATGAAAAACAGAAAGATGGCAAACTCCCATTTGCATTACAGTTTGGAGAAACTAAGAAACCACAGACATTTCCTCTAAGTAGTGCAGAGTAGAGGCAGCCATTTCAAAGTTTCTTGCTCTGTATCTTTCTCCATGTATGAGACAGTAACATCTTTTACCAACATCTTAGGGAAGAGGAATTGGTGGTAATGACTAGTCATGTCTAAAGTCAACCAGCATTACTTCTTATTCCCCCAGAATAAGAATGTAATACCTTATTATACCAAGCCAGAAGTCAGACACTTTTTAAGGCCCCTTATGACTTGGGAGATGCAGGCAGCATTATCATCTCACCTTGGCAGGTGCTTTCTTCCTTCCATGCATCAGGCTGAACAACTATCACAGCAGTGGAGTTCTAAATGGTTACAGGATAAAAGACAAGAATGAAAAGGGAAGTGGCATATAGGATCAATGTATCTTTTCTGCATGCAGTCATTTGTACTGTTAAGACATACTGTTCTTCAACTTTGCTACAGCACTCCAACCAGATGGGGAGTCACAGAAGAAATAAAGATCTCACAGGCCAACAGTTACTCTAGGTGACAAAGTAACAGTGAGAGGAAACAGATGATACTTGCGGGGAAGCCATGACAGAATATAAAGGTTACACACTGTGGCTTAAGAGAGGCCATGCACAGAAACATCACCATTCATTCATGAACACATTTTCTCTCAGAAACAAACAAGTACACCAGTCTTCTCAGGTAGCGGGTGATACGTTGCAATCCCACAGAACTGCAGGCATCAGCAGAAGAGGGTGTTCTGCCCCTTAGCTCTATGTATATTTGCAATGCCTTGGGTAGGAAGATTTCTAGGAAATAATACAGGGCAAGATAAGCCATTCATCTGATTCTATATCTAAGCAGAACTATACAAGCTAAATTTACCAGCATTTTGAAAGAATAAAGGGAGGGTGGGAAATGCTGATCATTGGTATCTTCTTTTCTCCATCTGGCCCATATAGTTAAAAGACTTACTGTTGCATGTGTAAATAAGTGAGGTTGCTTCACAAGGGAGGCGCCACAAAGCTCTACAATCCACTTGAGTTGTTCTGAGAAATTCCCAAAGGAGAAATAAACAAAACGCACTATTTATAATGGCAAAGCATTTTATCCCCCCAAAAGACATTAAGCCCAAATGATATCTCCTTACAAGAGAAACAGTTTGGGGAAGACTCCAGTTGCATATTCTGTAATTCTGAATTATGTAAAGACACAACTTAGCACTGGTCACAAAATCTAATTCTGAATGCAAACTTCTACCCATATGATTGTAAAGATAAATGTGAAAAAATAAAGAAAGTGATAGCCCAGAAACAGAGGAAGTTAAGTAATAGTCCCAAAATGCTGGCATGAAGTTTCACAGATCTGCGCTCCTTATCTACCTCAGAATAGGCTAATTGCAGGCCACATGGGGTTCCCAATTCCTTTTGGTGGCCTCATAAATCCTAAAATTTTGACAGAACTAACAAATAATACCAACATGATTCATGCTGCATTTTGAAAAACAAAAGACAAGAAAAGTTAAATCATATTGTAAGCCTTGTACAGGCTTAAAACATTTCGAAACGCTGGCAGTGGGGCAGGGGGGGGGGGGAGAGGGAACAGAATAAAAAAGTGAGGAAAGAACATTAAGAATCCTGCTTCTCTCCCCTGCCTCAGTTATGTCATTACATTTTCACCTTTGGCTGCCAATAATGTTAATAATATGTAGATCATAAATCATTGACTTGAAAGCTGCCATTTAGGCCAGCTAGTCTACCCCACTGTTCAGTACAGGAGTCTGAAGCCTCCCAACAGATGGCTGCCAAATAAATGGCTGCCAGCCTCCACTTTAATATATCCAGGGAAGGGGGGGAGCTCACTACCTGTGTGGGTAATTAATTCCAATATTGAGCTGCTCTCACTGTTAGGAAGCTTTTTTCTACCATTTAAACCCATTATTCCATATCTTCCATTCTGGGGTGATAGCACAGATCTTGTCTTTCTATGTGACTTCATTCAGATACTTGAAAAATGCTATCATATCTTCCTTTGGTCATTTCTACTCAAACTAAACATTTCTAGTTCATTTCATCTTTCTCCACGTAATTTAGCTCCTAGACCCCTTGAGCTATCTTGTTTATCTTCAGTTTATCTCTGAATTTTTTCCTGTTTGTCTCAATCCTTCTTAAAGTGTGATGGCCAGAACAAGAAATAATATTGAGATGATATATTGAATTTTATGTCAGTCTTTCAAGGTAGTAGCTACCCTATATTTTGTGCCATTTGCAAATTTTCTAAGCATTCCCTCTACTTCCTCATCCAAGTCATTAGTTTTAAAAAAAATTGAAGAGATAGCACTTAACCATGACAACATACAATCCTTGCAATTTGCATTTTAAGAAATCTTCATCAAGTAAGATGATAAGGGGAAGGAGACAGATATCCAAACCACATCACAATTTGAGAAGGAAGATGGGTATAGCTATTGACACAGCCAAAGTGATCATCTCTATTAATGACAATCAGGAACAGAATAAATTATACAGAAATGGGCAAACATATGTACGTTAATCTGCCTAAAATATTAAAGGTTAGGGATGTTTCTGCAGCAGGACATAAATCTTGACCCTACTGAGGGCTAAATATCACCAAGTGAGCAAAGAATATTAGGATATTAAAGTCAGTTCACTTTTTCTCAAAAGATTGGATCATTTTATCAGTGACAGAACAAATTCAGCTGTTTACACAACCAAAAAAAGGGAGTAAAGACCCTCTGAGACTTCAATTAGATTCATTCTCTCAACTCATTTCAAGGATTCCAATCCGCTTACCTGGAAGCATGTCAGTGAATGGCCCATAACAGCAAATCTCCAATCCTTGGAAAAGCTGGAAAGGAGAGCAAAGCAAATGTGTAAGCATAGTGTAGAATTAAACTCCTTGAAATAGGAACTCTGAAAGTTTGATCTGTGTGAATTCAGTTACCAACCAGGCCAGAATGTGTCCAGCTAATTTGATTTGAGCAGAATAAAAAACTACATTCAGGAACATCATTAATTGGCAATGGAATCAGTCAGCTTAGGTAAAACTGGAGACAGATCTGAAGTGAGGCTTTTGAGTGTGAACAGTTTAGATTGCTAACCAGAAGAAAATTCAGTTAATCTGCCTCATCTTTAAAAAAATAATTAAGTATTGAGTACATAAATGGCTGAGAAACAGGAACTTTGGGAAGTAAAAATCTTAAAGGCAGAGAAATTCATAGGGGAGAAAAGATAATCAAGCACAATAAACATCTATATCTTCCAGCTGATAGAAAAATTAAGGCGATGGCTCTGGAAAGAAGCTGAAGTAACTGCTTTAACCACTTTTAGCCAATGGGAGCTACTGTATCCGATGTCTGTTGCATCAGCTTCATCCATTTCACCTTTCCAGCTTTCTACCAAGCATCTAACTTGGAATAGATTCTCCTATTGAGATTGAAGGCAAGAGAGAGTCAGGAAATATATTTCTGGGCTATTAAATGGTTGGGGAAAACAAAGAAGTGACTTAAACTGATCTGTCCCCTCCTTCCCACCCACACTCTATTCAGCATCCACCCTTGTGCAGGACCAAATGCAAGCCTCTAAATCCTTGGATTCTAAGAACAGCAGAGACCGACTAAATAATGAGAACAAAACAGCAGGACCAAGCACTGCTGCCTCTGGAACACTACTTGCACTAACTCCCAGTTAGGATTCCCAGTTATAATCTCCCTCAAGCCTTTTCTTTTTTGGTGAAAAGCTAGTTATGTTCTTCTATGGCAATGGGGCAACAGGGCATTTTGAATTGTGCTGGTCTTTTTCCTTATGATTTCTGAATAAATTATTTTAATGTTCAGAATATAAATCACTTTTTTTAAAAAGGAAAGCACATCATATCCACCTCCATACTCATTTGGGGCAATAGCATTTCGCTTAAAGAAATCTGAATAACTCCATGAAATTTGCTGAGAAATGCTAGTAACATTAAGCATTGCTGCAAAAATAGATAGTACAGGTAAGCTGTACTATCTATCTGTACAATTTTATATCCAACATTATTGCATTCTACATTTCTCCCCTAAGCATCATCATGGTCTGAGGAATAATGAAAGCCCTTCTCAGGATTCTACTTTGTGAAAGCAACCTTTTCCTCAAACAGAAAATGTTCATTTCCTCTGATGACAGAGAAGAGGAGCACACTTTGGGGATAACTATTTTCTTTTGTGGGGTTAATGGTTAAGACAGCCATACCTTTCTAGCAGGTGATTCTCTTGCTCTTTTGGGTCCTTGATGGTTTCTCCCATTGATTACATCTCCTCTCACTTCAAAATCCTCCTGAAAAACAACACAAATGGAATCAGATGCCAATGAATTTCTGGATGAGCCATATCTTATATGGCTGAAGCAGGAAAGAATTACTGGAATGTAGAAGTCAAATATCCAAACTGAAGCAGTAGAAAGAATGGAGGACTGCACCAATACAAGCTCTTATCCTGTGTCTTATGTCATGAAATTTTATTGTAAAAAAGGATAATCAAGTTATATTTAACTAGAAACCATTACCTAATTAAGCAAATGACCTTTAGCAATTTGAATATTCATGCATCTTCAGTGATAATGCAGCAATTTGATCAATGGCAGGATAGGATTGTGCTTGAACACACACCGTTTTACCTATGACATGTTAGATATACTGAGCAGCCAAAACTTATAGCATAAAAAGTTCCAGTCAATTTGGAGAAAATCTATCAATTGTCTAATTTCTGTATCTTCATCAGAAAGGCCTCTTCTGTAAAGCTGTGAAGGCACAATATACTCTTCAACTTCTTTCTTCAACACAGGAGGCAGCTCCAGCAAGACTCTGAATTATTCTGAAGCTTAGTCAGTCTACTCAAGTACAGAGTTATGAAGATTTGAGGGAAAAATGAAAAAAAAATGGAGTGGAGGGGACCAAGATATACACTTTTTAATTTTTCCTACTAGTCTCTCATGTTTACAATGAGATTCAGAAAGGGATTGTAAAATGATTCAAGTTATTCTAGCTGTCACTCAGAAAAACAGAGGCAAGACTGGATGTCACCACAGATATCTTGTCATACTTTCTTTCTCTGGTAACATGGGTAAATCCAACCCAGCAGATCATGAATCTCTGCCACCAATCTAGATTACCTTCCAGTTAGTTGCCAAACCAGGAAACTCCAACAATCAAACATGCAAAACAATGCCTAACTCTCAATGCTTCTCCCTAACTCTGCAAATGATGACAAGAAATTCCCTCAGCAGTCTTAATCCCTTTGGCTCCTTCAAGGGATTAAGAGTCCTACTTAAAGTGCAGGAAGACATAAGTCCCAGCCAGCTCTTCTGTGTAGCACCCCAGCAGTTAGCCCAGCTAAGCGTCAATATCTTCTTCCATCCAACAAATTTGGCAATCCACCCAAACTGACCAAAAGTTTCTTTGTCACTTTGCGAAACAAAAACATTCACTCTGTGTTATATTTCTAAATTTCTGAATGTGTTATTCCCATTGTATGCTGCTCCTTTCAGTAGCTTTGTTCCATTTTAGCATGTCACAGGTAAAATGTCCTCAGCTGTAGTGCCTGAAGAAAGAGGGAAGAGGCTCCAGTTGAAGTTACGAAGTTGTCTTTTCAATTCTTAAAGAGTGGCCTTTCCCACTGTTAGCTACTCTCCTCCTTTCAAGAGGCAATTCATAGACGTAGTCAGTATTTCTCCACTTTTCACTGTCTAATCTCTTCTTAGTCATCAGAATCCACTAAGCATTTAAAGGAACGGCAAAAAAGACGTAGTAATCCTGATTCAATCTCCAACATCTCCCACCTACCTCATTTAAGGATTCTGCAAGCATCATATTGGTTAATAAAACAAAACCACCATCCCCTCCCACAGACATCAGACATACCTCTTTAAGAACTCTTCCTGCTTTGAGTGACTGTATAATCCCTAGGTCAATTGAGACAGAAATTATTATTATTATTATTTAAAGTAGTTCTTTTTACCATCTGTAACATTTGTTTTTAAAGATGCAACAGAAAACTGCATCAAGTGTTGCAAAAGAGTAAGTCCATATTTACATAATCCTGCCTACTGGCAATATTACTATGCACTGCTAGAAACCTCACCTTCCTATTCCTTACAGATTTTAAATTCATTCTGTTCAAGAATTCCAGCGCTGAAATAGTTTATTGTTAACTTCCAGAGATAATGCCAGTCTCTCTAAGAGCAACTGAAAGCAGAGCAATGTATTAAAATGTCACAGGAAAGAAATACATATCTAGTGACCAGAAACAATCAAATTAAATTAAATTAAATAACAGCTTATATGCTTGGATCTGAAAGACTGGATGTATGCAAATTGGATTCAGAACACAGCATTAGTTTGCTCTAAAATTTCCCATGGATTCCTCTTTGTCCACAATTCATACATGATCTGAAAAGTTCATGCAAGATTCTGTATACTGTTTGTATGCTTCACTCTGCCACGCAAACAAGGGTAGTGTTTGCAAATGCAGTCCTGAACTATCCTTGGTGTCAGTCAAGCTGTGAAACTCCCTGTCCTGGAAAATGTGAATGTCTCTCTTCATACTCTGTGTTTGACATTTACTAAAGATAAACTTGTCCTTTTGAATAGTTGACAGTCCATGGACTGTGGAACTGTCCAATATGGTATTTTTCCCCTGCTGCCTCTGTCTTCCTATGATGTTTAATATTGTTTTATTGGATGTATTTGGATAAAATGTTTGTTCTTGTTTGGCTTAAGGCAAAATGCCAGGATATAAATGCATAGCTAACTTATAATAATTTATAATGATATAAATTTTTACAAATAAGGGCCTATGCCTGAACACTGAATTAAAATATGTAGAGCACCAGAAGGTGAGTGTGCATGGAGAGAGGGAGGTGGTTTTTCACTTGAATGCTCACACTTACATTGGTAGCTCAACACCCATTTCTGTGCAGCAATACCTATAAAATATTTCAGGGTTCTCTCACAGACCAGATCCTCATCTGAAGATTAAAGAAAAAAAAATCACTTAGTGTTCAATATTAAAAGGATAAAGACCACTGACTATTTTTTAAATGTTATTTCCTTTGAAGTAGGTCTTCACACCATATCAGAAACTGCTTTCAAAAATATCCAGTTTCGAAAGTAGCTTGTTGAGTTACAGAGACCAGAGCATTACTGATTTATTTTAAACAATTACATATCTCGCTTTAAAATGATATTTTTCATAGCATGGCCAATGTAACAGTTTAAGACAATATTAAAAAAAAACAGTTTGCAAACTGTATCTTAAAGCATAGACTACAAAAAAGCTCAGCCTCTTTATGTAAGTGGATACAGTAGTCTTTTTAATCATAGATAAAAGAACAGAAGAACTGTATTACAGTCTGTGACAGTGCAAAGACAGGTAAACTGTCCTTCAAACAAAGGTCAGTGGCTCTTCTGGTGCCCCTGAGCCTGCAAAATAGCAACCACAGATTACACGCTCTCCAAATCAAATAAGAGAAATAACAGCTGAAATCTTACAAGATTTCTGTGTTAGCATATATTATTAGATTATTAGATCTTGAAGAAACATTACAAAAATCATGTGTGATTTGGTGAACCCATCGGGCTGTGACTGTTTCTAAAGGTTTTTTTTCCCTTTTTCACATCCGCATCTTTCATGTAATAGCTTTGCAGCCTGAAAAAAACAGGTACTACTTATGATTAGATTAAGTAGAGCTCATGAGCTACCATGTATAATAGCTGTTGGCAGACCTTCATGAAAGAATCTAAAAGAGGCAAGACTATCCATTATTAATATTAAACTAAGATCTCACAACCCTAAAGACATACCTACTTACCCAATCCATTCATCCAGTCATGAAGACAAAACAGATAGCAAGTTCATTTCTGTGTTTCTAACTCACCTGTTTTCATTATTACATGGGTTGTTTCTTCAGTAGTTTTATCAGACCAAGTGCTCTCAGTTTTCTTGGCAAATCTAAGTACTAGTCGCTAGAAGCAAAGAAAGACTGAATTAGAAATAATTGGTTTTATCAGTACATCAGGGATTGCTGCCTTGTCAATGGAGTATTTCATTTATTAGAATAATGTATATCTCACTTTCTCCATATACTACCTTAATCTGGTAATATAATTATGGACTATAAAAAAATGACAGAACAGATAAAATCCAAGATTAACATGGCACAAAGAATTAAGAAGCTACCAGTTTGACAGACCTTCACATAGCAACAGAAGGCCATCAGAGGAACCAATGAGTAGATTCATATAGGAGAAATAAATCCCTTTAGCTTTCCTGCTCCCAAATTGTAATGGTCATAATCAAGACTCCGAACTGGAGCCAGTTCAGCCATTGCAACAAAATGAGTAATCTGATGCCAGTAACTGGAGCTGGTTAGGAATTTAGCTGCCATGCTCTGAACTTTTATCCATACTTTTCAAAATCCATTCAATGTACAGTGTGCAGAAATCCAAAGATGAGATAATTAAGGTATTTGCATAGTCTTAGAAACAGGTACAACTAGCAGATAAGCCTAACAGGGCACAAGTGAGCCACAGTTCCCACCAGGGATAAAGATCAAAGCCAAGACATGTATTTCCTAATTGGTGGGGTGTAGGCAACTGTATGCTACCTTGCCAGGTAATCTTTAGATTAGAGATGCTAACCTGCATAGAATAAGCACGCTTGGGATAAAACTGGACTTTGTCTGCATTTTTGGCACACTGACCAAAATATGCCAAAATGACTGGTATTGGGTCCTTACCATTAGATGCATGTGGCATGGATACAGGTACATACCATGACCTAGTCTCTTTATTTTATTAAAGAGTGTTATATGAAATCCTTAGTTGACCAAAGCCATGATGACTAATGGAAGTAAACATTCATTGGCCTACGTACTGATAACAGTAACATAAGCAAGGTTGTAACATGCAATATAAGAGTCGTACTGTCAGAGTTCTCTTGCAGCAACTCAAACTGGAAACAGTTTATCCAAAGAACAAGTCTCAGAATTCTGATTATTGATAATTTATTAGAAAGAAGGTTATGGTGCAAAACAAGAATTTCAGCAAGTACTCCACTTTCAAATGCAAAGCCTATATATGGACAATTTAAGGCAAGAGGTTTGTCTCTTTTGTAAAGGTGGGGAATTCTACACCTGTTGATTGCTTTGCAAATGGCTACTACTTTTCTTATCAATGCGAGACTGCCTATCTCCAATATGCCAGCATTCCACATCCCTTCAATTAAACAATGTCACCTATGAGACCTAAAAAGTATTCCTTCTTTGTTGCAGCGCCTGCCCTTTCAAACAGCATCCCTCCAAAGATTTGTATGGCTGATACTCAAAAAGTTCCCGAAAACCTGGTTGTTTCCCCAAGCCTTGTGTTAGGATGGGTGTCAAGTCCTTGTAGAACTTTATATGTTCAAGTACTTGGATTTTTTGGATATGTATGATCTCTGCTTTTATTGTTTTTATTGCTTTCTGCTTTGTACAAAGTGGTTATGAAAGCAGGTTTATTTTTAAGAGAATGCCTCCTGCAAAATCTTAAAGTTCAGATAAGCTTATACCTATTGCTGTGAAGAAGCTGCAAGCATAACAGAGTATGCTTACCAATTCACTCTGGTTTAGACCAGATGCCACCAGAGACATTTTTTTTGCCCTGGTCAGAAGTGGACTCTTTCTATTCCTTTTCCTTGTGCTGTAGTAGGTGGTATGTGTCAAAGGAGAAACTGATTCTTCCCATATGGTGTGCATTCCTGGAAGACAACATAATTTTTTTTACCTTGATAATATAGTTAATGGCATCTTTTATATTTGACAGCAATTGTTATAATGTTACTTTTTAACAAAATTAAATATTTAACATAAAATTAACTATGGATCTTTGTTGGTCCCAGTAACATCCATTATGAAAGCTGAAGGGAGACTTTCCAAGGACATCTTCTGTTTCTTTTTCTAAGTTATGTAGACTGTCACTAAACCTTATAAAGGCACATGCAAGGATCTATCCTGAGATACTGAGAGGTTTCTTAATGCTAAAAGTGAGGCAATAAAATCCTGCATAAATATATGCTAGATTTCCAGCCTATAAACCATCCTTCCCTATGTAATACTCCCTGATGTTTGCAAGTACAGCTGCAACATTCCCAATTGTTGGCCATGGTACCTAAGGCTACTTGAGTTGGATCCAAAACTTCTAGAAGCAACAAACTAGAAAAAGCTGCAACTCTGTCAGTATCTCATCAGCATCTAAAGAAGTGATGGTCACAAGTAAGGGTTGCAAATGGCAAAACGTATAATTTGAGTATTGGGTAGTATATATCAAAGTCAGGTCTTGCATTAAGTTATCTGGGAGCTGCTAGAATATCTCAAATAAAATAGCAAAGATCTGTTTTTAACTGATTTCAGCCAGTCCGGTGAAGAATCTGAGGCAAACTGATCATGGTATACAGGAAGGAAATGACCCTTTAAAAGGTAGAAGCAATTCAATGAATTAGGATCTCAATGCTAAGTAAAGTGGACCAAGGGAACTGAGTTTTTTATGATGTTGGCTGGAAGCTTGATATAAATTTTTGATCAGACCCTGCCTTAACTAAATTGGTCAACTGTAGCTCAGTGATAGAGGGGAGGGACACTTGAAACAGATTTTGAGATTCTAAACCAATATCCCTACTTAAAACAAGATATTCTAATTTATGGTGGAACCTATTGCATACCTACTATTTTCCAAGTTTGAAAATCTATTTATAGAATGTCTTGCATAAACCAACATTTCAGTGATGTGACTTTTAGACAATAGTCTTGAAGTGACATCAGTTTTTAAATCTAATTTCAAAATTGTGCTGATTTATTGTGAAAAAGTTCCACATTTGATTTTGATTCTGAGTCGAACTTTTACCTTTTAATGGTTTATTGGGCATGCAGCTCAATACATGACCTATCCAATACTCAAATTATACTTCAAATTCTCAACCACATTTTAAAAGCAGAAGATGTCAATGATGCATGTGGCAGGACTAATGATAAAACAGAAGAAGAAACATGGAAAAAACAGAAAGACCTGAGGCAATATTCTCTTTGCTATTTTGAATGCTTCTTATTTATTCTGCCTCTGAACAGCCTTAATGTATTTTCCCTCTTGAGAAAGTAATTAGAAAGAAGCAAAATATTTTTTAAATAGCCCAGAGAACAAACTGTAATTTGTAATCATGCTATCAATAGGTGTAATCTATTGCAGCTTTTATGAGATGGCCCAAAATATTTTATTCTTATCTGAAAGACCAAACAAGGTCTGTTTCTGGGTACAGAGGAAACTAATTAATTGATTTCACTGATTTAACACTCACTTATTTAATAACTCAGACCTGTTATTTATAGTAGTCTAAGGAACTGGCTTTGATTGGATTTGGGAATGCTACAAAAACATTCATCTGTAAGGTTGGTCCAGGAAAAATAATGTATTTTTCTCACGGCATTCTTTCTGAATACAGCTGGCTTCAAAACCCAGAAAAACTTACTTCAGACTCACTTTATGGGAGGTAGTAATAAATGGACTTGTACATAAACAGCATATAAGAAAAACCCACAGATTCATGAGAGCCAAAGTGTTAGATTTAGTGCAAACCAGATCCAGTCATGTACAAGCTTAAATTAATTCCATCTAGTCAGCCATGCCATGGAATTGCTGATTGGGGGTGATTGAGGATGAGGATTACAAACTCTTATCTTTCCCAAGATTGAGATTAAATTCAAATTCTTATCATTCCCAAGGTTGACTGCAAAACAGAGCATCTCTACATAGTTCACCTACTATGGCTGTTTTGCTTTTCACCAGAACCACTTCCATCCTAGAGGCTATGGGGGTGGGCTGGGGTTGACAAACAAACAGAGGTAGATAAGAGATAGGCAAGAACCCTCCTTCTGAAATTATTGGCACTGAATTTTTATAGGGATTCCAATGCAATTTGGCAATCAATCTATTGAACAGAACCTTTTGGAAGAATTCAGCTGTCCTAATAATTTTGGTCCATCTTGTCTATTTGGAATGGTTCTTTTCTAACTCCTGGAGGCAGCTTTATTGTTCTCATTGATATTTTACATCTGGTTCTCACTGCAGCATCCTAGAGAGCCTTGAAACTGGCAGAGATTTGTGCTCTGTTCACCTGAACCATCCTTCTGCAGAAGGCTCTTAATTATGTCTACTAGCTATAGTTCTTCTGCTTCAATAATATGTCAAAAGATATAAGCATCTGGAATCTCACTATAGCAATGTATTGTTGCTCTATGAATGATAATTGGCTTTTCTGTTGATGTGATAACTAAGCTGATCTCTTTGTAGAAGCACAGTTCAAACAAATTGCAAAGAAAAGTCCTGGATCAAGTTCATTTCTGGGAGTAGCTTTCATAAGACCAAATTAGTTTATTTCCCTCATCTAGCTAATACGCCATCATAACAATGCAATAATAGAACCCATTTTAAAACCACTGCCATGGCAACAGAACTCAGAGTTAATGTTCATAAACTCCAGTGTAAGAAAACAAAATTAACTCTATAATTCATCAGTGGCAATCCATATCATGGTATTATAGTGCACAGAAATTAGAATTTAGAATTAGGATTGTGTTTAGAATTAAAGAGTAGACATAAAACTGCCAGGAGGCAGTAAACAGAGGGCACCTAGAATGTATTGCTTCTCCCAGATTTGAGGCATTTCCTGGTGGATGCTTAATTTCTACACAGTGTATAGGGTAATTTCCCTGTCCCGCTAAGTATTTTGTAACAGCAAAGCAAGATACTAAACCCAGCAAATAACTGAGGATTTAATATTTCTCTGTACTTCAAAAATGTATGTATTTTATACATAAAATCACAACAGAATATTCTATTTAAAAATGAAAATCACAACAGAATATTCTGCAATAAAAACAGCTACACATATTCTCTTCTACAGACACAAGTTATTTTTTGTTACCGTTTTATAGGTAGGAAGAGGTTTCTAAATTTGCAGGAATATTTTTTGAAGGAAAAGCTTCAGAGCACTGCCAACTCACCCTTTCTTGCTCCTGTCTGTTCTCTGTTGAAATCAGTTTCCTCCCCTTCCTGTGGCCATCTTTCAGGACCAGGACTCTGGCTTCCCTGTTTGAGGACAGCCTCAATGATAGCCATCTTCTGCTGCAGTTTCTTTAAGTTATTTTGCATAGCATCCCTTTGCTACAAACAGGAAAGAATAGAACACAGGGGAGATCTTATTAACTATGGTGCTTCCCCTGAGAGGTATGCATGGCACCTACGTAGTCTCTTATTGTATCTCATTAGTTAACGCTAACAACTCTAGGGATTTTGAGTTAATGGCAATATACAGGTGGCATAAATAAATAAAAGGGCAACGCCTGTCACTCAGCCCAAAAGCTAGGTCAAATCTAATTAAGTCTGATTAATATTCCCATGTGGAAAAGATCTTACATAACAGGAAAACAAAGAACATGATAAACCTGCAACTCTCCGCATAATTCTGGCTGACAATACTGCACTATTAAAATCAATATCAAGAAGGGAGATGAGTTGCTTAGCTCAGAAAAACATTTTCAGGACTCAAATTCTGATTTAAAACTTAAACGTCAGAGGATCTTGCAGCCTGCTTAAATTGCAAAATAAGTATACCCACATGTACTGTGGAGGAATGACTCAAAATAAGATCAACATTCCCTTTTTCTTTGGTCAGAGACAATATTTTTCATTATAATTAAAAAAAAAACCCTAGAAAACAATGAACAAAAAACAATTTTTAAAATGGTAATATATGTACACTCTATCCTACAGATAAACTAATTAAGTTCTATTATCAAAGCAAACAAAAGAAAATAAACAGACAAATAAAACTCTAAGAATTAATATATTAAATTTATTTATTTGTATTTCAAATTTAGATACCATCATCTCATGAGGAAGTGACTCTGGGCGGTTTACAATAAAACAACAAATAAATATTAGTTAAAATACAATAAAAACAGCATAAAATACGATAAAATTAATATAAATTATACACACACACACAAAGTTTTAGGCAGGTGTGAAAAAATGCTGTAAAGTAAGAATGCTTTCAAAAATATATATTGTAATTGCTTAAGTTTATCAATTTACAAAATGCAAAGTGAGTGAACAGAAGAAAACCCAAATCAAATCAATATTTGGTATGACCATCCTTTGCCTTCAAAACAGCATCAATTCTTCTAGGTACACTTGCACAGAGTTTTTGAAGGAACTCAGCAGGTAGGTTGTTCCAAACATCTTGGAGAACTAACCACAGATCTCCTGTGGATGTAGGCTGCCTCAAATCCTTCTGTCTCTTCATGTACTTCGAGACAGACTTGATGATGTTGAGATCAGGGCTCTGTGGGGGCCAAACCATCACTTCCGGGACTCCTTGTCCTTCTGTACGCTGAAGATAGTTCTTAATGACATTGGCTGTATGTTTGGGGTCGTTGTCCTGCTGCAGAATAAATTTGGGGCCAATCACGTGCCTCCCTGATGGTATGGCATGATGGATAAGTATCTGCCTGTATTTCTCAGCGTTGAGGACACCATTGATCCTGACCAAATCTCCAACTCCATTTGCAGAAATGCAGCCCCAAACTTGCAAGGAACCTCCACCATGCTTCACTGTTGCCTACAGACACTCATGATTGTACCGCTCTCCAGCCTTTCGGCAAACAAACTGCCTCCTGCTACAGCCAAATATTTCCAATTTTGACTCATCAGTCCAGAGCACCTGCTGCCGTTTTTCTGCACCCCAGTTCCTATGTTTTTCTGCATAGTTGAGTCGCTTAGCCTCGTTTCCACGTCGGAGGTATGGCTTTTGACCACAATTCTTCCATGAAGACCACTTCTGGCCAGACTTCTCCAGACAGTAGGTGGGTGTACCTGGGTCCCACTGGTTTTTGCCAGTTCTGTGTTGATGGCACTGTTGGACATCTTCTGATGTCGAACGGAAGTAAACATGATGTGTCTTCCATCTGCTGCATTAAGTTTCCTTGGCCAACCACTGCATCTACGGTCCTCGACGTTCCCCGTTTCTTTGTGCTTCTTCAAAAGAGCTTGAACAGCACATCTTGAAACCCCAGTCTGCTTTGAAATTTTTGCCTGGGAGAGACCTTGCTGATGCTATATGCCTACCTTGTGTCTTGTTGCTGTGCTCAGTCTTGCCATGGTGTATGACCTGTGACATGAAACCTCACCTTAGTAGCAGAGTTTGGCTGTTGCTCAGCCAGTTTTAAGCCTCCTACACAGCTGTTTCTGTTTCAGTTAATGACTGTGTTTCAACCTACATATGAAATTGATACCTTAGCACCTGCTTGGTATAACTGGTTAATCATACACCTGAATCTAATCCTACAAGATCCCTGACTTTGTGCAAGTGTACAAAGTGTGTAAGTACTCCTTGACTTTTATTACTAGAGCTTGCAGATCCTTTGCATTTTCAGCTATCAGGGTAGTGTCATCAGCATAGCACAGGTTATTGATGTTTCTTCCTCCAATTTTATAATGCTCATCTTCCAATCCAAGTTCCCTCAATATACTGTATATTCAATATATAAGTTGAATAAATAAGGGGAGAGTATACAGTCCTGTCACAGTCTTTTGCTAACCTCGAGCCAGTCTGTTTCACCATGTTCTGTCCATACTGTGGCTTTCTCATGAGGACAATGAGATGTTCTGGGAGTCCCATTTTTCTGAGCACATTCCACAGCTTGATGTAATCAACACAACTGAATGCCTTTCTATAATTAATGAAGCACATATTGACTTCTTTTTGACATTCTTTGGCTTTCTCAATTATCCAGTGTGTATCAGCAATAAAAACTTCCAGCTATGAAGCTTCTGCACTAACAGATCTCCCCCACTCATCTGACCAAGCTAAGCATCAGGCAGCTTCCATGATAGGTGAACACTCATCTCTCAGAGTGAGAATCAAAGCAATCAGTAAAATACTATCAACATGAATTGTATTCAGATATTGCAGGAAAGGATATAGAAGACATTTGACTCAAGGAGTCATGGAAGTATCTTTTGCTTTGTTCTCCTGAAAGTGAGAACAGAACCTAGGCATTGCTGAAGTCTGTAAGTTTGTAAACAGCTAGAAAAGATTGTGAAACATTGTGGAATGGAAAGATCATCTGAGAAAGATATTGACAACTCAATCATCTGATATTGGCAGATACTAATCACAGATTTGCCTTACACATATCATTAGAAATGTGGCCTCATGCTAAGGGCCTGAGACCATGATCCCACCCTTGGTAACTGATATGTGCCTTCCTGTTGCTTGTCAGTCACAACTGATTTTAGCAGTGGTAGTTTGCAGACTGGGAGGGTGTGGGGGCAGGGAAAAGTCACTGTGATGCAAAAGATCTAGTGAGATGAAAGAAGGATCCCTACCATATTCCCAACTGTGAAATGAACTAGATGCCTTCTCATTATCTTCCTTCTTACGTGCCAGGAGTAGGCCTTCTTTTTCTCTTTATTTTCCATCAACAGTAGGGTGAGAAAATTATCAAACAGTTTATTCCCAAGAAAGTGCTTGTCTGACCAATGCCCCAATGCAGTCCATAAATTATTACTGTAGACTGTACATTGAAGCCCTAGCTGAAAACTACCAACCAATTGTTGGTGAGTCTGCAAATAACTCAGCTGAAAGAGGAAACGTATTGATGCCCTTCCCAAATTGTTTATACTTCAGGAGCAGATTCTGTGCACACAACATCAAAGTTCTGGCCTTTCTATAACTTATTTCCTTTGCTGTTATCATCAGGGTTGTAATCTCACCTAGACACCAAACAGCACCATCAGCATGGTTTCCTTGGGTAGAGAATAGAACTTACGGTACATGTGAGAGAAGCTTTTGTCTTAACTGGCTCCTATTCTTTGTTGAACTACTTAGCAAAAAAAAAAAAAAAGCAAATGAAGCTACTGGTTCACAAGGCCTCTACTTCAGGACAATCTGAGATCCCTTGCTTCTAGTCTCCTGAGGAGGGGACTGACATCTTTTAGAGCCCCTCTAATATTCTAATAGCATTTTGCTAGCATTTTATTTCTGCCTCCTGCTAAACACTGAACTGTGCAGCAAACACCATGTCACTCCAACATCCCAGCTGCAGCATGGTTTTCCATGGCCAGAGTTGGGTATGGCTGTGGCTGATAGAAGGGGAATGATGGAGCAGAAACAACTTCTCTGGGTAATGAGACTCCTATGGTCCCCTGGTGAGACCATATCACTCTCCCCATCTACTTCTGACTAATTTAATTGTGAGAACAGGACATCTTTATTAAGGTCACTGGCCAGAATAAATGAGAGTGTTGAAGAAAAGGTCCAAGAACAACTGCTAAGAAAAAAAAAACAGTCCGAGCCAAAAGTAAAAGAATCTCCTTTCACAGATCAGAATGAGTTTTTTCTCTTTCTTCTCCACGGGAATATTTCTGATATTTGAATGTCACTGTCATGTCCCCTTCTTATCTACTCTTTAACAGACTAAACATATGCAGCCCTTTGTACTACTACCCAAATGAATTTGCAAACCTTTCATCATCTTAGCTAACCCTTCTCAAATCACTCAGGCTCATTGCAACCTCCTCTTTATACAGTAGCTCCTTTCTCATATAATCTTATGTAGCAGTTCACATGCATTAGTTCTTCACAGTCATGTTTGAAAGCATACAAACCCATACCTGTGTGGTGAGAATTTCACTCTGGGAGAGTAGACCTAATGAATCTTCCAGATGGGTTGCTTCACTGGCATAGGACATAGTTTCTTCACCTTCCAAAAACAAAAATGTTTCACAGAGAATGAGAGAGAGCAAACAATTCTTGAGTAGAGTTGGGAGTGGGAAGCTTATTGAAAGAGCAACAAGATGGGGAAGTTAACAACCTGCAGAACTCCAGCTTTCCTGCAGCATCTGAACTTAGACCATGCAGATGGATAAGCAGTGAAACATCCTATGTGACAGAGCAGCTATTTAGCTACTGAGATTACTCAATGTTAGGCAAGCAAGGAATAAACAAAACAAAACCAAATCTAAAAAGGAAATTGAGCCAAACCCCCAAAGCAGCAAAGTTCCTCTATGCTATGTTTATATAACATTTATATCTTTGTTTATGAGTGGCTTCAACCTATATGGATTTGATTTTATTAGTTATTACAAGTCTGACTTAGACTGATTCAGCAGAGACTCAGCCAATTTTTCCCATATTTAACATGGGTTGATTCACACACTGTGATAAGCCAGTGATGGCGAACCTATGACATGCGTGTCAAAGGAGACACGCCACAACGTTTTGGGTGACACACCAGCATTCACCAACACCCAACAACAGTTCTTCCTGTCTGAGTTACCAAAAAACCTGAGTTTGTTTTACTTGTATTTCATTTTTGTAATTATTTGACGTTTCTTTATATAATACATAGCACCACACGATTGGACTGTATTTTTTTAAAATACATGAATATGTAAAGAATTGTTTCTCTTTTGTTTGGGGTGGAGGGGTGGTGACATGCCAGCAGAGTCGTTAGGCATTTTCCAAATGTTTGACATGCCGAGCCCAAAAAGTTTACCATCACTGTGCTGAGCCATAACATTATGTAACTTTGTCTTAGTATGTGAACAGCAATGGACTACTGTTGTTGCTTTTTAAATTTTTATAACCTAGCCAGCATAGCATTAGGGTTTGATCATGACCCTGCTGCTATTGGGTTGCATTTGGATGGGATGATTTAGCAGGGAGGCTGGAATGCTGGGGCAAAGTAATAGTTACTAAACATGTAACTCAGAACTGAAGTTATTATACACTGTTCTGCTGATTCTTTTGCAGAGAAAAAGTTGGAGACAACTGCTCTCAGCTGTATGTCTAGAAAAATTACTGTTAAATTCTTTGCTAGAAGGAAGTCAGAGTTGAATTGTTGGGAGTTGGACAGCATATAAATTTATTAAATAAATAAATAAATGATGGTTGGAGTTCATTTGCACACTTTGCATCCTACTAATACTGAGCTTTTAAAGCCTGAGGCAATATTTTTTTCTTTTTAGCTGTACTGTAATGTTTCTTTATTATTGAAGCAACAATAAAGCTACAGCCCTTTTTCAATAGTCATAAAACACAAACAGTCACACAGGCTGTTGTTTTTTGCTAGGCTTATGTCTGTGAACCTGATGCTGGTACATACATAGAAAGTAAAGGGGGTCAGCAGTTCATGCTGAATGCTACTTGCCACCCAAATTCCAAACTGACCAACCAGATGACTTTTTAAAACATTTTTTTAAAATCCTCATTAACATTTTTACTGCCAGCTGGTTGGCAGGGAGCAGCAACATGGATTACTTGTCCATCTACTGTGTAGCCCTAGAGTGAAAACAATGAAGCAAGAGGCTTATTCTGAATTCTCATTTTCTATGGCTGGAACACCTGAAATATTTCAACTTCCAGCAGAACACATCCAACTCAGTGTTCAAATGAAATATTTCAATGAGGCTGTTTTCTTCTGATCTTGAAGCAAAGCACATTTCCCATTTTGTGTATGTCTGTACTAAAAACAGTCAGTTAACTTCTGAAATGCAGAATGCAAAATGTATGAAAACAGGATTCTTCATGGGCATTCAAAAACGATAAAAGCACACAGCCAAATGAAATACTTCAATGGACAGAGAGACATGCTTTAATTCAGGGATTCTCAAACTAATGGCCCCAAGGTGACATACGCAACTTCAAGATTGGGAACTCACTTTAAAAAAAAAAAGGCTTCAGGTAATCAAGCTTGGATGTTTGAATATTACTAAGCTTACAAATTCCAGCTGCTTCCTTTTCTTAACAGAAGCATGAGTTCTATGAAGCACCAAAAATATTGTAAGTTACTATTATGTATTTCTCATAGAACATTATTTGGAAATGAAATTTTAATTCTTTCACGAAATTTTCATAAAATCTGTCATGTTAAAATAAATAAAATAAAAAAATAAAATAAAATAAAAGAGAGGCGGTTTGTAGAGGTTAAGGCACCAGGCTAGAAACCAGGAGACTTGTGAGTTCTAGTCCCGCCTTAGGCACAAAGCCAGCTGGGTGACCTTGGGCCAGTCACTTCTCTCAGCCCTAGGAAGGAGGCAACGGAAAACCACTTCTGAAAAATGTTGCCAAGAAAACTGCAGGGACTTGTCCAGGCAGGCACCGGGAGTCAACACTGACATGAAGACATAATAATAGGCAAAAATAATCTAGTCACCAATTCACTTGATAGCATAGTAAAGGAAAACAATCAAAATAAAATTCAGATTAAAATTAGAATTAATAAAAAAATATGAATTACAATGAATACTGTTTCAGCGTTTGACAAACTTTTTAGGAATTTCAATTGACATGCTAGCTAGTAGAAAAGTTATGTGCAACATGAGTACATAACTACACTCGCAACATCCTATTTCTGTGAGACAATATTTTTACAGTTATTGATAGAAAGAGCAAATACCAATTAAAAATGAATATGGAATAAGAAATGAGAGTTGCTGTCTCAAAAATGAAACCCAGATTTCAGTAATTGTGCAAAAGTAAAAAAGTTAATCCTTTCAATTAAAAAAAATGATGGTTTAAACTTGGTTTTTTTATTTTATAAAGTTGTACCGTACCATCATTGTTTTGTTATCATCATTGTCATCATTGTTGCATTGTAAAATGTAATTAATAAAAGTAATATATTTATTTCTTGCTCCAACCTCTCTTGATTTTATTTGATGGGCAAAACAAATTGATGTATTATTTTAGGGGATCATGATCTTGTAAAGTTTGAGAATCCCTGGGTTAATTCATAAAAAACAGCAGGAAAAATCCTTTTTTTCTCATTGGAGCTAGAAGCAAAAGTACAAATATTTGAAGTCGCAGATGGGCATTTAAAAATAAAGTAATTCTAGCTAATATTTGCAATTGCAGTTTTGTACCTAAATTGGATTCTGAAAGTGCACATTCTTCTTGCCCATACTTCAGTTGCCTAGTATCTCTAGGGACTTCTTCACTGTGTGAACTGTCTTTCTTATTCCCGCTGAGACTGGGCAAATTCTCTCTGGAATTAGAGACCGGGATTATATCCCTTGAATTATAAGGTTTGCCAGAGTCCACAGATACATTTGACTGGGAGGAAAACAAATTCACAGAGCACTCTGATTCCTGGCTTGGGCAGATAACCTCCTCTTTGTGTATGAGACAACTTTCACTGCTGCTCTTTGATGCTAGCATCTCCGCTGGTGTCTCCTTCTCTTTCACTGATTGTGCTAGTGTGCTTTGCATATTTATTAATGCCTGAAAGCAAGGCAGTTTTTCATCTCCACTGGAATCCTCCTCTTCTGAGGATGGCAGCTTCTGTAGCAATTTGCGGCGAGTAAAAACAAAGTCCTGACTCTTCAACACGAAACTGCATTTGTTTCTGCTATCCAGGTCTGTCCCATTAGTGGCTTGCTTGTCTGTTTTAGCAGGCATGGCTGAGATGTCGCTTATATCCCAAAGGTTTGGTGAACCCTCTTTATTTTTGGTGGATGGGTCCAGCAAGTTGTCTGGTGTCTCTGACAACAGTTCAGAGTGATGGTGCTCCTCCTCAGTACAAAATTCTAAGTTCGGTCTGGGAATCAAGCTCTTAACCCCACCAGTGCTAGAAACATCAACAGCTTCTTCTGTGCCACTGTTCAGTTGCTTTTCTTCCATGAGGTTCTTTTTCTTTTCAGCATGGATGAATCCAGGTAATAGTGGCAGACAAGTTAAAGAATGTTGCTGCATTAATTCTGTCTGAGGACTCAGTTCCAATCTTTTGTTTTCAGTACCTTTGGATTCTGCTTTTTGAAACTGGACTGAACTAGAACTTCTCCCATTAATATGGCTTAAATTTGTATCATGCAAATTGCTGTTTTTCCAGACATTTAGACTTCCATTGCTATCATCTGGACTTTCAGTTTCTCTCTCTAACACTGGAGACTGTCTTTCTTCACCTATTGGTTCTTTACTTTCTGGTTGACTTCCACCTTCTCCATTTCTAGCAATTGATTGCACAGATATGGATGGACAATCAAGAAATGGAACTGGCGAGGCAAGCTGGAGGTACTCAGCTCTATTCTTATGTTCAGAAAAACTGGGGGTACAAGATGTTGGTGTTTGGATAGAAATATTTTTATTCAACTCACAGGAAACAGCATCACATTTCTCTTCATGTGTTCCATCTTTATCATCTTTTACTTTGTCAGGGCTCAGCTCTTGCAAATATTTACTATTCACAGCCAATTCCTTTACTTGACTTGCATGTAGCAAGAATGACTGGCGTTTGCAGCAGCCAAATATATTCTGCATGAAGCCTGTATCTAGTTCACTATCATCAGTTTCTGGATTCAATTCCCAAGTCCCTATAGCTTTACTATTGGTTTCAAGGGACTTATCTGTGCAAATCCCATCACCCTGTATCAACTGAGAACACACGACATGTTTCTCAGGTTGACCCACAACTATGAACTGCTCATCTTTGGAAGCTGCTTGTTCTACCTCTCCAGGATGAATCTGCAAGAGTGAGCTTCTGCCTTGGGAATCTGCACTGTGGCTGTCTACAGTCTGTTCAGTATTCAGAATATCTTTTACAGTTCCAATCACATGAGAAGAGTTTTCATGGTTAGCATAAGTCATATCTGTATCACATAGGTACAGCTTATCAATCATGCTTGCATCTGACCAAGACTTCGCCTTCTGCAGATTGTCCTGCAGCACATAGGAGTCATCTTCTGCTACAGAGGAAGATGGCATTCTTCCTGAAAAAGAAAAAGGTTGTTTCTGCTCCCTTTCATCCACATTTCTTTTTCTCTTGGTTGGCTCACTTTGTCTCCTGGTTTCTCCTGTGAGCAACTGAAGCCTCCTGCTCCATCTAACTTGCATCTGGCCTGGACTCACTTCTTTCAGCTCCTTACTATCTAGATCTGTCTTGGTCTTCTCAGACAGCATAGGGCTTCTATTCCTCAACACCTGCAATTTGCCAAGTGGCTTCATTAATTCTTTGCTTCTCTTGTTCAAATTACTTTTGTTCTTCATATTTGTAAGATTTAATTCCGGCAATGTGTGGCATTCACTTTGAGCTTGTTTACCTCCATCTGCTTTCAACATGGACACTCCTTCCTCAACACAGAGTGTTACTGAAAAATCAGCTTCTGTTTGTTCTGCTGGGGATTTATCAACAATATCAAAGGCTTGGTCACTGTTTTCCAAACTTGGGTCTTCTTTTTCCTCAGCTGACTTCTTATTGCTTGCTTTAACATTCTGTCTCTTGTTGAAATCCTTGGGTGTAACATCTGATGTAGCCTTTCTCTTTCGTGTGAATATCTTTCTCATGGATGTATTACAAGAATGTGTGTTCAAAGCAGCGATTTCCTCTGCTTGGATCTGGATTGTTCCATTGTCATTTCTAGGGGGGGTCACTTTGCGTTCCCTCTTATATGTTCTTCCAAATATTTTGTCAACAATTTTAGAGGCAGCTAGTTTGGATAAAGGCCTTTCATCTTCACCCATGTTTGTGAATTCCCCTTGATTTTCCATCTGTTCTGTCTTCTGGGAGATACAAGAGTCAGCATCTGACATATCTGGATCTGCATCCTGATCAAGCTCTTCACTGCAAACATCCAGCAGTGAACTAGGAGAAAGGATTTCCTTGCTTTTAGAAAACCACTCATTGACCTTCTTGATGCTCTGCATCAATTTCTTCCCAGATCTTTCACTCAGAGGACTGTCAGGCATAGTCTGGGATTGTAGCTGCTGTTCCTTATTTTCACATACAATTAGTGTATTTCCAGCAGACTGGACAATGCCATTTTTTTCTGCATCATCATCTGTCTGTTCATTTGTAGTCATCTTCATGGTTTCACCAACCAACTGTACTTGTGCTATCCTGCATAATGAGGAAGAACTATGATCCTGTATGTAACTAAAACCATGATCCATGTTAGGTTGTTCCATACAGGTATCCAGAAAAGGTATATCCTGTTTCTTTTTGACAGTCATATTTTCCTCAACAATTTCCAAATTTTCAGTGACAGTTTGGGTATCATTTGTGCCTCCTAGTTTTCTTCCTTCTAAGTCTTCACACATATCTAAAAAAAAGAAATAAAATTCTGTCAACAAATTAGAAGCAGCTTATGTAAGACATTTATCACTCACGTTCCATTTCATCCTTCCCTGTTGCTTTTATTCACTACCATATGTGATATACAATACTTGGCCTCTCTCATTCCAAGAACACCATTCATAGTCGTGCTATCTTAACCCTATTTTCAGTTTCTCAAAAGAGAAGCTGTTTATTTGACAAGGAAGCAGATCTAAAATCACTCTCTTAAGAATATATGTATTGCTAACTCCAAAGTAGCCAATATACCAGTAGCAAGCCTTTGGCTGAGCAAGCCTCTGTCCTTCAGTTTTTGCTAAACTGAAATACAGGTTGTCCTTGCTTAACGACCATTTGTTTAACAATGGTTCGAAGTTATGACGGCCTAGGAAACTATGCTTTGCGGCCTATAAAACACTTCCGGCTGTCGTAAAATGTCATGCTACCCTCCCACGGCCACATTTTGGGTGCTTAAAATCCGGCTCGCATTTACAACTGGTTGCCAAGTGCCCCACAATCATGTGATCGCCATTTGTAATCTTCTCTGCCGGCTTCCCCAGAAACTCAATGCAGGAAAGATTGCAAGAGGAGGGGACGGAGGGAAACCTCTCAGTGCTGTGCGGGAATGGAGCTCAATCCTCGAAGATTTGAGTTCCGTACTTGCACTCCACTGAGAGGTTTCTCCTCCCCTCTCAGCGGCTTGCAGGAGCAGAGCTCAGATCCTGAAGATCTGAGCTCTGTTCCTCTAGCCCCAGGAAGGATTTCCCCTCCATCCATGGAGGGGAGGGCAAACCCTTCAGTGGGCTTTAGCAACGTTCGAGAGCAAAAGGGCTGCCTGCTGGGAGGATTTCCACTGGAGCTGAAACCATCCAGGAGGCAACCCTTTCACTCTCAGAGCTGCCTGCAGGATTTCAGCTCCACACTGAGCTGAAATCCTTCAGGAGACAGCTCTTTCACTCCCTCCGGTTAACGACCCAGGAGATTGCTTAACAACCACAACCGGGAGTGCCCGGATTGTGGTTGTTGAGTGAAACAGTCACATGGGTGTCTTGCTTAACAATCGCTTTGCTCAACTATCAAGATTCCTGTCCCAATTGTGGTAATTAGGGGAGCATAACGTATAGATGCATAAACATCTGTATATGTTTAGTTTTAGTTTCAATTTAGTTTTTCCTAAACTGAAATATTAGCATGCATCCTGACGTTTGTTCACAAGTCAATAAATCCAGTTAAGAAATTCTTAAGGAAAAATTACAGAGCAGTTTTGCACATGCATGAATGATTTCAATGGAAAAAAGCAGTATCCATGTGAAAATGTAGGCTTAATGCCATAGATGCATACACACCACCTCTTGCTTTAAAAATATAGACCTAGAAATCCTTTTAGTTAAACACCTAGAAATAAAACAAGGTTCAGGTAGGGTTTTCAAAGATAGCAATTTTACTTAGTAGTACATAGGAGTTTGCAGAGATTTCATGCCCTACATTGAGGACTAGATATAAAGCTTCTGAAATAAACCATTCCAAGATGCAGTCCATTCTGACTTGGTCCTTGGATCAAAAGGAAGTAAAAAGAAAAAAAGAAAAGAAAACCCATCCTTTCATTATCTAGCATGGAAACCATCTAAATAAAATGGTTTTGTTTGTTCATTTTTTATCAGAATAGGAGGGAATTTACAGAAATATTAGACTGTTACAAAGCAATGACGTGTATCAAAAGCACAGACATTGGTGTATATTAGTTACACTTTTAAAGAAAACTGAATTTTAAACAAAAATGCTCATAAATTTTGTTCTAGCAAGAACAAATAATAAAACCAAGTTTTATCCTGGATGCTAGAATTAACAGTGACAAATGATCACAAGGGTGACTCTAATTTGAAGGCATTTTTGTTGATCACTAAATCCAATATTATTATTCCATCTCCTCTGTCATAGTGCTCTGTGCTCCATGTTAAGTTTCTTTTCCTTTTTGGGGGGTTGGGGGGAGGCATGACTATTGATGGGCTGCCATTTGCAGTATCCCAGAGCATTGGAACAACATTTCTGGACTGATCTGTGATTCATGGAGTTAAGAAGGGAACTAACTAGCAAAATTTGATCTACAATCTCAGGAAAAAACTGACTTGCATGCCCAAAGTCAAACCCTGCATACTGCTTTTGCATATTATAAAAAATGATTGTGACCTAGTAAAATGCAACTCAGCTAACTATTGTGAATTATTTGGAGCCCTGTATTTAGTATCCTACCAATAAACCAGTACCATCTGGAGAGAAACACTCTCACCTAGGATATTTAAGGATGCTCCATTGTTAGCACTTGGCTCAGGATACTCTATATAACAAGGGCTTTGGCTTTGATTCCCAATACAGCCTTCATCAACTTGAGACAGGGAAGTACTTCCAAAATCCATACTGTAGAAAAGAAGAATGAACAAAAATGCTAGAGCATTAAAAGTCTGAGAAGTTTTCAAAATGATATTCAACCATGAATCCTATGTAAGAAACTAAACAAAACCAGGTAAGATATTGGTATAGCACTTCCATATATTGTGGCTAGGGAAGGAGGACCCCACAATGTCTTATTTGCAGCAAGTTCTATCAGCCTGCCTCTCTGAGAATGTCCTCCTGTCTCTTCCTTCAGTTCAGAGAAATGAAGTAACATAATAGACATAAAAGAATAAACTCTTTGTTTCTACTATATACTATTTCTCACACTCTCATTTTTTCATGTTGTTTCAAAAAGATCAGAAGTGAAAAAGGGAAAGGTAAATGACATCTCCCAAGTGACCAGAGGTTACTGGCTGGACTTCTGTAGCCAATAATATCCAAATTACTTACTTTGGGTTTTCCTTTGAAAGGAGAGTACATTCACATGAAATGAAACTGTGTTCCTGCTTTTGCAAGATGGAGCATAAAAATAGAAAACTTGAGCCAAAGTTTGGAAGGTTCAGGGTTACAAGTAAGCCAAGCATAGCTACTTAACTGCACAACTGCACAGGAAAGATGTTAACAATTTCTTGCATGGCATCAAAAACAGTGGCAAAACAATCTCTCTCTTAAAATGCTTCAGTGAGAAAGGAGAAAAGCGATGGTCTCTGTGACTCATTACAAAACAGCAACTCATTTTCTAACCCAAATCCCACAGCAGATGCTATTGTAGTAAATATAAGCTGTGCAACACTGGATCTGTTCTCTCTTCCCATGCCATGGAAGCAGCAAGTCACACTTAAATAAACAAGTGGAGTAAAGAGTACTGAGCCACCAAAAAAGCCCACATCCTGACCATCTAGCTTTCGATCACTTTACTCTTTAGAGCAAATCAACATGACAAATGCAGTATTTGCAATGACTGTCTGACCTCTTGTTCTATGCTCATCTTTGGCCCTAACTCCTATTTGTGACTGCCTCCCATTTACACTTAGCTTGCTTCCTCCTTCTTTCTTTAATTCTGTCTCTTCCATACCGTTCTATTATGAAGAATCTCTCCTTCAATCAAATACTAGTTTCTTGAACCTAATATTTTTTTACTATTTTTACTATTTATTTTACTATTTACTATTACTTTTAACTGTTTACTTTTTTACTTCCCAGCCTAGCAAATATTGATAGCTAGTGATATTTTGATCAGAATTTAGAATGGAAAAACCCTAAAAATGGGAAATTTTTGCTGTCTCTCTCTGTGTCTTACTTGCAGTCTAAATTCACCAAAAGCAGAGTTAGATCCCACCAAATTAACAAACCTGAAACCAACAAAAATACTCACACACGAGAACAGTCTCTGCAGGACCAAAGCAATCTCCATTTGACTCAATGAAAAAGATGTAGGACAGCTATTATATATCTGCCTACCATATGGGTGGGAAAAAAGTGTTTATCTTCCCTACTGAAACAGTTATGAGAGCAAAAAGAAATATTTTGCCAAGACAGGTATCTCTGTTACACAGAAATATGATGCCTCTCAAGGGAAACGTGTATGGCTTTATATGTACTTTTATAATGATAGATTTTGTTGCCTGATATTTGCTATTCAAATTAAGAAAAATATTACTAACTTCAAGAGGTTTATGTTAATTTTTAACATTTTACCCATGTGTATTTTACATATGCCTCATCTGTGTTCAAAGATGCGACTATCTTTGAACATTTGTAATCCATCAGTTCAATTAAGAAAGAATAGTTACCACTGTCCATAACACAAGAAAGCAGATAAAAAACAGTACTTGAAAAAAAATGCAAAAATATTAGAACAATTGCCAACAGAATTCTATGTAGAAGATACATAAAATGTTATGACCTAAGAACTCTAAAGAAGTCAAAAATATCATCAGAAATGTAGAATGACTGGAATTACTGAAATCCTTGTGGAAAAGATATATTTTACCTTGCTTTCCATTCAGAAAAAAATATGCTATAGGGAAATCACAAACACATGTCTTTTGAACACATGTTCTTTTCAAATCTATACTTACTTTTTATTTATTTAATAGCAATTTAATAATGTTATTATATACTACCCAATCATACAGCTCAAGGCGTTTAACAAAGAATAATAACATTAAAAAAAAACACACAGCCAACCTCATTTACATCTGAGCTAAAATCCAACAATCAATGGGCAGGAAATATAATCTAGGTTGACTCCCCACCCACCACCCAAAAAACATAAAATCTCGTCCAAGACCAAAATCCAACCAAAACTCCAAAACAACCCAAACCTAAACGGTAGCCCAGATTACCGCCAGCATTGAAATGCATTTTAAAAGAACTGTTTTCATGTCCATGCAAAGCCCCAATAGGGCAGGGGCTGACCAAACATCATGGAGTCAGCTCCTTCAGAGTGCTGGGATTGCCACCAAGTCTGCTTTAATATAAAAAATATTTCATGCTTTAACATAAAGCATTATTTCTAATGCAGTGAATATTTACTATATAGCATATCTGTAAAATTTACAGATAAATGCTGTGCTAGTAAGTTGTATCCAGATTTAGTCAAGCTTAGCATAGATCCAATATCCCCTACTGAGATCAGCAGTCAATGTCCTCTACTTTGAAGCAAACTTCCTAAGTGATATAACCATATTGTTGTTTCCTTCCTTTCCACATTTGTGTAAAGATCCTAGACGGAGAAGTGGAAAAGCAAGGGTTAAGAAAATCTATGCACTCAGGAGAAGTCCCTGCCACACACAAAAAAGTCACTGCCTCTTCTTCAGAAAATGCCTTTTCATGATATAAATAAACTAGATATGATTTGATATATTTTTTTCATCCTCTCTCACATGCTATCACATTCACTGATCCAGGAAGCCCACAGCAATAATGTTAAGGCACCCTATCCAGTATTTAATAGAATTTCTGACATCCCAAAATATGCAGAAGAAACAATAACTGCCTCAAACATCAACTTACCATCTGACTGTACTCCCCTTCTGAAAGACATCTTCAGATGAGTCTGATCCTTAAATAAGCAAGGTTTGCAATTAGAACACTTCACAGAAAGAGGATTCAAATACTAATGTGGACACTTAAATAAAGCAGGATCACAGCCACCTTTTTCAAAGGCTAATGTTTTCTACCAAATATCCCTTTAAATCCAAGATGACCAAATCAGAAATTAAGATCAAAAACATCATTTAAATCAAAGCTATCTGCTGGAATGTGAATAGTGCACCTGGAATAGGGACCAGAAAAGGTCAATTTGGATAGGATATGGACTACAGCAACCTTCCTCAACCTGTTTTCCAACTGATATAACTCCTGTAATCCCAGTGGTCATGGGAGTTGGAATCTCAACGTATGAGAGGAATAGTTGGTGGTAAGGCAGGACTAGGGAAACCAGTCAGACAATTTCACACAGTAGATTAAGGGACAGGCAAATAGAAGAGGTAACAGACCCTCATAATAGAGTAAGAGAGAAAGCACATAGAACTGGTGCCTTGTAATGGCTACCACACTGGGCCTGGACATAGCAAACATATACAGATCCCAATTCAACAGTATCATTCAAGTAGTTTTGACCAGTTGGAACACTAATAATGCTCCTATTAGCATTAATTGTGACACCAAATATTATATTAGAAAAAAGAAGAAGGAAATGAAACAGGAAGATTTAAGAAGATCAAAGACAATGATGCCTTAAAATTAGGCTACCCAGAATAAAAGCATTTTTACATTACTACCACTGCTTACTGAGCTCCTTACCAATTTCAAATACAATTTTACTAGATTTTTTTTTCTTTCGGAGGGAGTATCTTGTTTCAGTTCCATTGTACTGTGGCAAGATGGAGCCATCACCCTGCCAAGAAAATGAAACATTATTAAAGGCAAATTATTCCTTTAAGACTCTGTATTGCCCAACCTGATTCCTTACAATAGGCTTTAAAAAAAATGGTGTTTGCATAACTTCTCAATTTTTCTGTGGCAAAATGAAGAGAAGTTTCACAGGCCTCCAAAAATAGTTTGACCCATACATACTGTTTTTTTCCTCTAGGTCAAACTATTTTGTACTGTACTGTAACTTGAAAGATGTAGGTGAATGAGTAGATAATAGGGATATAGCAGACTATATATCTGGTGCTTGTTTTCTTTTCAGTCAGATTTTTTGGCATCTAAAGAACCACAAAACAATGTTATTCAAATGGTCTTTGTTCAGAAATTTAGACAGAAGTAGAACCCTTTCCTCTCCTTTAATTCCTGCTATAATTCCTCAACCTTAATCGATTTAAAACTGGCCTTTTTAAAGTAATCATTAATTACATTTCCAGTCCCCCTAATAACCAAAGTATATTGGATGGCTATATTACTTAAATCATTAGAAGTTTTAAAAACATTTTAAAAACAAAAAAATGGCAAAATAATAAAAATAATAACTCTAGCCATTTCCCTACATACCCTTTTGATATTGGTTACCACTTAAGAATGCTTGGCATAAACTAACAAAATATTTCTTAGCTTAGCATCAATATTCATAGTCCTTTGTTCTTTGATATGGAATAAAGTCTGTTTAATTATTGCTATTTTCCTATCTGCCCTAAATCTGTTGCCTGTTTAGAGTCATGTGCTTTTCAGAGAGAATTTTCCATTTCATAAATTCATTAGTAACAATAAGTAGATGCCAATGACGATATTAAACCACCTTGCAGTTTCAAATTTGAACATCATGTTTTGGAGATAATCATTCATCTGTAGAAAGTATAGAAAAATGTATGAGAATATGTGTATATAATTTATCTATAAAATAAAGATAACAAACATAAAAACATAATATAAAACAATAAAAACCATTAAAAGCCATAAAACGTAATATTATGATTTATGGCTTTTAATGGTTTTTATTGTTTTTAATTATTTTTGTTGTCATGTTTTTGGTTATTTTGCTGTATTGTTTTGTGTTTTTAACTTTGTACACAGCTGAGGCACATTTCTGACTGAGCTGCATAAATTTACCAAATAAATAAATAAATAAATTAGAATAGTTCATCAGGAATGATTCTGTACTACACAGCTTTTAATTGTGCAAATAATAATGTTAATTTTTATATCTATCTAATGTTGTCCTATATTTCTAAACATAAAACCTCAAATAAATATAAAAATCATATTTCTTTGGGATCTTAAACTTTGTTAATATAGCAGCAGTTTTCAGTAGCATTTGTTTTTTCAGTTTAAATAATGTAAACCCCTGGTTATTTACAAACAAAAATTGTACATTATATAATATTATTTAAACTACATTAATGAGCTTTATTTTTTTTTCTGAAATATTTCAGGCCCAACACTTGTATACTACAATGAATGTAGGGTATTTATTTAAGCTTTATTACATTCAAATAAAACTAACTTGTTAAATTAAATAATAATAGCTGTCAGAACCTGCATCAATCAAATGTCAATTTTAAAAAGCTATAGCAGTCAATGGGTGTTTGCTTGATTTGATTCTGCCATTTGTACCTAGGGGGGGATGTTATAATTGTGCTTGGGTTATTGCTATGAGATGGAGAGGCGCTCACATTGATATGGGAATTTACAGCAAGACCCGAATGCAGACAAAACCGGTGGTAGTCTGAAGGCTGGGAAGAACTGTGTTATCAATGGGAGGAATATACAAGGCCACCATTCTGTGAGAAAGGAGTTTGGCGCCAATGTAGCAAGGGGGTGGGGGGGATAAGTAGAGGAAAATTTACACAGGCTTTAGTTTTAGCAATGCTTTGCTTCAAGCTGCATGTACCAACCAATAAAGGAGCATTTATCTGAACCAGGCCTGGTTTCACAAGAATTCTTCTAAATTGGGGTTTGGACTTTGTGGACTTGACAATAGCATCAGGACATTTTCTGATGCAAATTTAAAATACTTGAATGAAAATTCTTATATACAAACCAGTTTTGATCTGCACTCCCAAGAAAGTCATCATATGTAAAACCTAATTTGCATTAAATAAATTCTAATTTAAAAGTTTCTGGAAAACCCATTACCTGATTTGAGTGGGATTATTCTTCCCCTTTAAACATTATAGCAAAAATGGGGAACCAGTTATGACCCCAAATGTGAATTAGCCTGAGGCAAGGGAAGAAGGAATCAGCCATCAGTATGTAGGGTCAACCCACCCACACACATGCAGTTCCTGATGCTTTTGCCTGGAGCCACCCTAAATTTGCCACCTCTTTTCTCCTTGCTTTGCAGTTGGGCTTTAAATAGCCACTACTGACATCAATAAGGATTTTAAAGCCCTTCACTCAGGAAAATTTTTTGTCTCTAAGAATTGTTAGCAGGCAGTGAAACCCAGAGAAGAAACTGTGACAGACAATTGGCCCACAAAAAAAACATCAGTGGGAATGAACATTACCTAAGAGAAAAATTGTACTTAAAAGTCAGCAGACAGAAGGAGGCAGAATAGGAAAAAAGAACCAGGAAAATAAATTGGTTGCATTTACATTACACCACCACCCAGGGATTTTGGTTTTCCAGTTTCTTGAAGGTCACGGCAAGGCCACAGCTATTTGTACTTAACAGGCCAATAGTATATTCTATAGAGTCCCTTTTTATAAGTATTCATTGAAGCTTTCCAGATACACAGAGTCTTCACAGCAGTAATTTCAATGACAATTAAATGCATTTCAGTTTTGATACTCCAAAGCAATAAGCAAAGCTTTCATTTAGACACCACTTAAATGAAGCTATTCTAAAAAGAAATATCTTGGCACTTTCCCACAGTCTGTTCAACTCAAGTGATGACTTCTAAAATGAAGATAAAAGTGAACCAATAATTTAACAATTGGGAGGGCAGTGTCACATATCAATGTGTAGGAAAAAGAAAGGAAAAATGCTATTACCAAGTCAGTCTTTCTCTTTTCTTCTTTCTTCATACATTTCCATCTGTCTCTATAGCCCTTACTGTTAACTATCAGTTGTTCCTTCCATGGGGATGAAGCAGAAACAGTTTCTATCCCTTTCTTGGGGTAACATAGTTCATCTGAAACTGAGAGAAGCAGGGAAAAGCAAATCTCAGTTTCACCCTGTAATATAATGCTGGTAGTAGGTAAAGGTTTTACAGCTTATGGTAGGATTTTTAAAAGACCCTAATTTATACAACCTACTAAACACAATTTTATAGGACCAAAAAGTTCTCACCATTTAAAATTCACAGATGAGAAACTGGGCTGCCTGAAGCCCTTGTGTACCCTTCCCTGTGAATCAAGAAAAAACAGTGCTCTTCTACTGCTATAATCTAGAGAGTGATCTTGGTTATAGGAATGAGAATAAAGAGGATTCGATCTCAACTCCCAGGGACTCCGATGCAACCAGATGTGTACATGTATATATACACCCAACACATGTATGTATTATGTTTTAAAATTCAGAGTTTAAATTTAGAATATCTGATTACTATAAATAGTTTTGTAATTGGATCTGTGTAGATGGAATTATGGAACCTAAATGTTTTGTCTGAAACTTAACAGAGCTGGGTAAAAGACGTTTGTTCACCTGCAAATATACAATCTTGACCAACTGCCCATTATTGCATGTGCCCTGAAGTAATGTGGCCTAAAATTTTGAAACATTACGTTTCTCCTCTAAGCCATGTCAAAATGCTTATTCTACTTTTCTGAAAGTTAATCTTCTGAACCTGAAGAATCTGCAACACTATGAACTACATCTAATTCAGGGAAACCACTGGACCACTTCCAAATCAGCCAGATTAGCACATTTCAGAGAAGGAACTGAATGTTACGTTTTGCACATTCTATTAAAAAGCAAAAGGGACAAAGCCTTGAGGAACACCATGGCACTTGTGCAGAGTGGTAACTTCCCCAGCACCACCTTCTGGGATCAGCATTCCAAGTAGAAGCAGATCCACTATAATGTAGTTTCTGCACCTCCTAACTCAGAAGGGTATTATGATCAAAAGCTACTGAGGTGTCCCAAAGAACCATCGGGCTGCTCTTCCCATCAATTTCTGTTACAAAGCTAGACCTGAAGCCAGATTTAAGCGGACATGGTAAAAGAGTTTCATACCAGAAATTGTATATTCCAGGCAATTATTAACCATACCAAGCATGGAAATAGTAATAACAAGCTTATAAATGTTTATATTTTCTGGATGCAGGTTAGGTTTCTTAAGAGTGGCCTGATAATGGCTTCTTATTAAAGCTCTCATTAAGTCTGGAACTGCCCCTTCTCTCAAGGAGGAACTCACAGCCTTCTGGGCTGAGCCAGATACCTTCTACATACTAATTGGAATGAAGGTAGAAAACCAAGCCTTCGTCATCCTCCCTTCCAAGGAGTAAGCTCATATACTTTTGGTCTCATTTGGTATGAGTGTTCCTCCATCCACAGTCTAGTTTTCATCCCACTTGCTTCATGGACCCCAGTTCTGAATTATACCAAGGGACCATACAAGTTCTTCAAAGAGAGAGAGAGAGAACAGGTAGGTTGATAGTGTCAACAGGCCATTCTATATTCAGAAAATGACCAGGGCATCCTCAGGTATTCCAGTCATACCAACTGGAAAGTCCTCTAGAATTCAGTAGTCTTTGTGGGCAGACAATTTTAATAGATTTGGAGTAGTTCTGTTTAAGTATGAAGCCAGCTGGGCGACTTTGGGTCAAGTCACTCTCTTTTAGCCCTAGGAAGAAGGCAAACTACTTCTGAAAAATGTTGCCAAGAAAAGTGCATGGACTTGTCCACCTAGCTGCCAAGAGTCAAGACTGACTCAAAAAGTCTAAATCTCAAAAAATGATCTAACCATGACAAGGGAGTAGTTGTTCAATGCCAAATCTTCATATCACCATCCTCTTGCTCACCATATTAAATATCATATATGAAAACCATATCAGCAATGTGATCTGCCATATGCATTAGACGATGATACATTGAAACAGCTCCATACTTGTCATGCTGAACATGAAGTCTTGAGCTGTTCCAGTCCCTCCGTATATATAATGAAGACCGCTCAGAACAGCTATCACAAGCATCCTTAGTACTAAACCTGAGACTATCGTAGTTTAAGCAAGATGACTAATAAGCAGTGGAGGGAACTGTCACCTTGATTTCTCCAGCTAATTTGAGCCCCTAATATGCTTCTCCAGTTTGCCAGGGCAGGGCCAGGCTAACATCTCTCACTTGGTGGCTGGGCAAGATAGGCTGCTGTCGAGATGTTGTTCAGCAGCCATTGATGAAGGGCAAGTGGCCTCTGCAGATGAGATTAATTTGATGAGGCAGCTGTGGCATGTGAGAGGCCCCCACAATGCAACCTCTCATTTACAGCTGGGATTAAGTCTGTTGGTGGTTTCTGAGACATTTCTGATGTATGGCAGTGTGATCCTTTTCATAACTTGTGCTGGTTGTGTTGTAGTAGGTTGAGCGTTCAGGCACTTTTTGATAAGGTTGCGTGGATATCCATTTTGTTGGAAAATGTTGTATAGGTCGTCTTTTTCCTTTTTCTGCTGTTCTGGGCTGCTACAATGTGTTTGTGCTTGCTTGATCTCCTGTGTATGTATATATATACACACAGTACACATCGCTGTGTATGATCTCCTGCAGGAGAGCAGTCTGGTTAATTGGAACAGAACTCAGTCACTAAATGAGGAGTGGATATACTTTATGAGGTTTTAGCATGAACAGCAGATGGTTATGCTGATGGTTCTTTGAAGTATCAGTAATGAGTTAACTAGGAACAGGTGATGTGTGATCCTCCATTTTAGCACTGAAAATGTTATCTAGCCGGGTAATGAAATGTTTGCAAGAAAAGAACCAAGCTCAGAGAATCCTAAGGACTCCACTAGGTACATTACCTGTTTCAGATATTGAAAAAAGGTGGAAGAAGATGGAAACTTTATAGGTGGTATAATTTAGAACTTTAAATCAACATCTAGAAATCAAGCTTTAAAACAGAAAAATCAGTTGTGGAATTCAACATCACAAAAAAAAATTAGTAAAGAAGCCTTCTATGAAGTTCATGGTAAGACACAATACCTACACTTCAGCCCAGTATCATACTCGAAAGCATGGATGGTTTCTAGAACCCCTTTGATTACTTCCTTAAAACGGACATCTTCCCTTAGACTTCTGAAACAAGCCAACAGATGTATAGTTAAGAGGATGAATTCCACATTTTCTCAGTAATTTCTTAAGCAAATGCATTATGGAGTTTTGAAGAAGTAGAATGAAAAAAAAGGCTTCTAAGGAGCTAATTTCTAAAAGGCCTTTTGTCTAATTAAAAAGTTCCTTGTTTCAGAATAAACTAACAAGCAATATTCTTTGAACATGCCTTTTCATTTACTTTTACACCCACTCTTCATTTATCAACTACCTCAGTTAGCGACCATCCACAAATACGACAGTCATAAATGGTAATAAAAAAACATTTTCCAACCAATTTGTGCATTTATGACCAAATCACATGTGCCTGACAACAATGCTCACTGGAGTGAGTAACGCTGGCATAGCTGAATGAGACAGCAGCAACCAGTGATCTTCACAGTGTCTCTCTCAGTTGCACGTTCATTTAGCGATCATTTCACTTAATGTCCTTATCTATTTATTTGGGAAATGTCCACCTCAGTTCCTGGTAAAAATTCTCCAATTCACTATACATCTGTGTATGATCTCCTGCAGGACAGCAGTCTGGTTAATTGGAACAGAACTCAGTCACTGAGTGAGGAGTGGATATACTTTATGAAGTTTTAACACGAACAGCAGGTTTATGCTGATGGTTCTTTGAAGGATCAGTAATGAATTAATTAGGAACAGGTGATGTGTGATCCTCCAAAAGTTGAAACTCAACTTCCAGAAACTCTAGCCTATATGGCAAATGGTGAAAGGTGATGCAGTTCAATGTCTGGAATGCCACATAATACTCATGATTAGCAGAATCAGTCTTATAATCATTGTCTACTTCATTAGCTCCTTTTGCCTGTTTTATCTACCAGATTCTGTTTCTTGGAATATGGGAAAAGATTTGCATACAGCAGCTATCTATACACTGTGGTAACTTGTTCTGCAAGCTTTAAATATTTGCAATAATTTTACATATATGCCCCCATTGCACAGATCTGTCTTAGCACTTGAACTGTGAATGCCCTAGTCTTTCTGAGACTGCGCCACACTCAGTTCAGCATTTTACCCATCAGTCTCCTCACAAGTGTAATATATTTTGTGCCAGAAGGAATTCACCTTTTAGTGACTTTGGCATTGCAAAGTGGACACTGTGTTACACCTTTCTTCTGTTTAAGCAGTTTAAAAACACAGAACCTAGAAAAGAAGAAAAACTGTGTTTAGGGTCTCACTGAAATTCTGACTTTTTCCAAAAAGGTCACCTTGGGAAAAATTACTAATCTTCCTCCTGGCTTATTCTTATATTTCTGCATATAAACTGTTTTCCTTTTCTATACTTGTACTTCAGAGTTTTATATCAACAAACCTTCAAGCAGCAAGAGCTTGTGATTTCTTAAATTTTACTCTTCCATAGTCTCTTCTTCAGGAACAAAAGAATACGATGACATTATTAGCTCCTGTTATTTTTACTGAAAGCATTTATTATAATTATGGATATAGCATAAACATAAGCAGAACTCAAAAAGTCATAATGAAAAATCATTGGTAGTGAACAAAAAATCAAAATGAGAACTTTTTCAATTCAGTAACAGAAGTAACATGCTTACTAAAGCCAGGTCATTCCCTCCTGGCCTCTCCTTTCTTTCCAAAGGAGAAAAAAGTGTGCATATGCATTATATACAGGGGGGAGGAGGAGAGAGAGGGGTGTGGGTGGGGGTGAGAAAGAGAGGGGGGAAATGTATACGTGCATATAGGCCATGCTAGCAGAAGTTGGTACAATGCTTGAGGTCAAAATGTTGCATATATCAAAAAAAATTTATAAATACTAAATAGAGGCAAAAAAAGAAAAGCCTGAAGAGATGTATTTCCAAAATGTGGCATTTTGCAATTTGACATGCATGAGAAAACGTCTTATTTACATCACTTTGACAAGGGTGAGTAAAACCCCTGTAGATAGTGTGGGTTTGCTTCTAGCTTTCATTACATCCAGTTCTTGTCATCTTTGCCATCTTTTAATCTTTATTTTTGTTTCTTCTTAAAAAATTGTTTTACTTGTGAGCCATGTAAAGTTACTGGGAGTTGGGCAACATATACATTTAATAAATTAAAGAGAGGGTATCCTAACACCATCCTACAATTTAAATAGCAAAAGGTGGTAATAGAGAATAGGATTGAAAATGTCCTCCTTAATGGCATTTCCTTTAAGCCTGTGATGCACAGTATACAACAGGGGCAGGCAATTCATGGGGCACACAAGGTTTCTAGGATGATTTCTACAGCCATCCCAACATCCAAGACTGCACTCCAAAATTTGTTAGTACAAGCATTAAGTTTCAGCTATAAGATTTTCCATGTGTTTTTGTATTTAAAAAAGGTGCAGCGCAGGTTTATTAATCCTACTGTCTGGGGGGAGGGAGAGACAAAAAGATTGAGCCGTACCTCAAGGTGGCATCCCTGCACCAACAAGCATATCCCCCTGCTGCCCTCAGTAAGCCTATTTTAAAAAACCAAAGTACAGTCCATGGCTAGAAAAAAAAGTCCCTACTCCTGTCTCATACAGTATTATGTTTGGGCCAGGCTGCTATAGCAACTTTAACAAACTGTATGAGCCAGCATTGGAATCTATATTGGCTTGACCACTATTTGGAGTTTGGCCCCTGCTATGCCAGAAATCAAATGTGTCCCTCAGACTGGAATGTTCTAAATTCTAAGTAATGACTTTTATGTCCACAGCAGACAAAAACTTTGGATGTGAGATTTTAACTCTAGTGGCAGGCAAAACTGGAACAAGAGCTCATAGAACAGAACACCGGAATAGGCAATTCAGCATCTGTCTCCCACATAGATGATATGGCATATGTTTTAGAAAGCAAGACATTATGAGTACTGGGGACTCATATATTTGATCTGGACAGAGGTAATTATAACCATTTTGTATTTTAAATGCTTGCTTATACACATTGGTTATGTTATGGCCTCCTTGTAACTCAGGAAGAAATTATCTGTCAGAATCAATCAACCAGCCTGTTAGTGCTTGCTTCGTTTCTGCCATTACAAGGAAAACGGGGGGCGGGGGGGAAGAGCTAGAAGTTGAACCGTTAGGTGCAGATGGACTGTTATCTGTTTCTCAGGAATGCCCAAGACCGTACCAGCGTGAGACCAGGAGAGACCCAGTGACATGCGCAAGAGGGACATGAGATAGGAGGGGGAGGTGGAATGGGAAAGGGGATAAAATCAAGTTTGGTGCGCGTAGGCTTTTAGTTTCAGCAATGCTGTAGAACTGTACACTACTTCCCAATAAATGAACTTTTCTTTGAACCCACATCGGTTTCAATGGGAGTTGCTTTCATTGGGAACTGAGCGTTGCAGCTTCTTACATTATCTAAGATTTCTACATGGAAATCTTTAAAAATACTGAGGATTAACACTGACTTTCTAACATCAACCTTTCCCAGTGGCATGTCCTCCAGAAGTATCAGACTCCAACTCTCATTACCATCAGCCAGTTAGTCAGCATACTGAAGCTTTGATAATCTAAAGAGGAGGCTTACCTGCAAAAGATATGAGCACAATTTGTTGAAACTGGCTCTTTCATCACCTCCAGGCTGGAAGAAATAAATAAAACATAAAAGCTATGCATTTCAAACAAGGCATCCTCAATATAATTCTAGGAATCAATTCTATTGAAGTAGCCATTCTAACATGTTATCGTAATTATACACTAATCTTGCAGCACCCTAAAATGTAATAGATTTATTCTGACATAAGCCTACATAGACTAAAGCTCATTTTTTAAGATTTAAGAAAATTGTACTACAGTTGTCTATAAACCTGTGACATGCACACCCAGTACAGAACAAGGTTTTATACTGTAGCCCTTTCCTTGCATAGAGCTACCCATCTAATCAGATTAGCTATGCAGAGGGGAAAAGTAAAAGAAACAAGATGGCGGCCTGAAGCATAATGCCTGATATGGCACCACCAGGTGCTTGCTGCCATGACAACAAATAGCAACAATATCTAATGTTAAAAAAATGAGCTGTTTGGCCAAAGTTGGGGTAACTGTCCCATATTCATATAACACAAAGAGTTTCTAAATCTCTCATTTATATGAGGCTTTGGCAAATCAAAAAAGAATTGTGAAGAGCTCCAAAATAATAGTTCCAAACAGGATGAATAAGCTTTAAAATGACAAGAATAGCTCAATGTAAGCAAATGCAAAATAATGCACATTGAATCAAAATTGTACATATGTGCTAATGGTTCTGAACTGACACTGATTAAGCAAGAATGGGATTTTGGAGTTGGAGTTATCTTACTTAGTTGCTAAGTAAAAATTCAACCTGGTGTGCAACAGCTGAAAAAAAACAAAGGAAAATTCCATGCTAAGGGGATCAAAAATAAAACTGCCAATATAGCAATGCTACATGAATATATGGTGCAACCCACATCTGAATATGATGTACAATTTGTTTTGTCATGCCCCAAAAATAATATTGAAGAATTAGAAATTATGCAGAACAGGACCATTAAAAATTATCAAACCCTCTTATGAGAACAGATTACAGCATTTGGGCTTTTCATTTAAAATCATAGAATATCAGAGTTGTAAGATACTTTATAAACCATCTAGTCCAACCTTCTGCTAAGTGCAGAAATCCACTAAGGATCTCTCAACAGGTGGTTCCTTGTTGAAATCCACTACTGTTCTAGGCAAATTGTTCCACTGCCTGGGTCTCCTTTCATTAAATTTTAACTGTTGGTCCCCATCCTGCTGTTTAAACAGAGACCAGGTATACTCCCTCTTACATGTTATACTCTCGTAGTTATTTATACACTATTTTGCTTTATTCTTTGTTGCAAGCTAAACATATCAAAATACTATCATGATCTGGAGTAATGCGTCTATTCATATCACTTTAAAGCCCTTCATGGCACGGGACCAGGTTATCTGAGGAACCGCCTCACCCCGGTCATTTCAGCCCGCCCCACTCGGTCCAGCAGAACGGGCAGGTTGCAGACCCCACCAGTCAAGGAATTTCGATTGGTGGGGTCTAGGCAGAGAGCCTTTTCTGCTGCAGCGCCCGCCCTATGGAACATCCTGCCTCCTGAGGTCCGGTGTGCCCCTTCCCTCATGGCCTTCAGGAAAGGGATAAAATCCTGGCTCTGCCAGAAGGCCTGGGGGCCAGAGGGGGGCCCGCACCTGTGGAGATGGCTGGTGGAGTTATGGGTTGTCCCCCCCACAGCATCTTACAGGTTTTTTAGGGCTAAAATCATAGGAGGTTTTTAGGGCATTTTTAATATATGTTTTTTAATTATTTATAGATTTTATCCATGTTTGGAGAGACCTGTGTTTTTTCTTCTTTTTTATTATTGTGAGCCGCCCAGAGTCACCCGTTGGGGGAGATGGGCAGCATACAAGCCTGAAAATAAAATAAAAAATAAATAAAATAAAAAAAATATAGCTTAAAAATATAAAATCATGTGTGGCATGGAAAATGTGGATAATTTTTTTTCCTCTCACAATGTTTAAATTCAAAGTCATTCTCTGAAGTTAAATGCAGGAAGATTTACAGCCAGTACGAGGAAATTCTTTACATGATGCACACTTAAATTGCAATCAGTTATGATCGCCACCAATTTACATGGAGTTAAAAAAAAGAGAGAACTAGACAAAATTATTGAGGATAGGGTTAGCAATACCTGTCAACAATGAAGGCATATTTTATCTTCTTGACTCAACACCAGATGAGGAGTATATGGAAATATTAGTTGCTAAGAAACAACAGGAGAAAACAGCTATTGTTCTCAGGCCCTTTTTGTGGCCTTCCTGAATGTATTCAGTTGGTCACTGTTACACATAAAAAGCAGAACTAGGAGTTTTGCCCTGGGCTAGCACGTCATACATTTGTGTATAGAATCAAAGGACTGAAAAGGGTCATTCAGGCCATCAAGTCCAAGCCCTATTCAGTGCAAGAGTCTGAATTAAAGCATCCCTAACAGATCACTGTTTAGCTCTTCTTGAACACATCCAATGAAAAGGAGCCCAACATCTCATTGGGTAACTGGTTCCATTGTTGAATTGTTTTTACTGTTAAGACTTTTTAAAAAACATTCAATCAAAATCTGCCTTCTTATAATTTAAATCAATTGCTCAATGTCTGTACTTTGAAACAAGCCTTAGTATTCTGTGTGATATAGTTTCAGATATTTGAAGTACAGGTAGTCCTCACTTAACAACCCTAATTGGGACCAGAATTTCTATCACTAAGCAAAGTAATTGTTAAGTGAAGCATCACATGACTGTGCTGCTTAGTGACAGCAGTTCTGGCAGCCCCAGTTACATCATTAAGCGAGGGCCTCACACTGCTTCTGTCCTACGCAAACTGCCTCTGCTTCAGTTCCCTCCACCCATCTCCCCCCCATCTCTGCCTTTTTGGCCAACTTGCAAAGCATGGGCAAGATGAAGAGGTAGCTGTATTCCACTGCTACCTACCCACTGCCACCCCCACCCCCCCAGCTGACCTTCATTATCTTCCTCCTCCTCAGCATCTGCCTTGCCTCCTTTCCATGGGGTTTGCTGCCACTGGCCACACTCAAGCCCCACAGCGCAGGGCTCTGTCGGCATTAGGCTCACCCCCGCCTCTCACTGCCATCACCTTCCTGGCCACCATGCTCCTGGTGGGTCTGCCCCACTTCAGCAGTCTCAGCCTGCCACTGGCTAAGGGTCATGCAGAGCCCAAGAGGAGGAGGAAAAAGACAATGGAGATCTGCTGGGGGGGCAGCGGGGGGGCAGTGGGTAGGTGGCCTCTTCATCTCAGCCTGCTATGCAGGACAGCCAAAAGGATAGAGATGGGGGGGAGACAGGCGGGTGGGGGAGTTGAAGTGGAGGCAGTTTGCACAGGGCAGGAGAACATGTTCGCAGGAAGCTATGCCAGTAATAAATGCAGGCCAGTCGCCAAGCACCTGAATTTTGATCATGTGACCATGGGGACACTGTGATGGTTGAAAGTGCAACGACCAGTTGTAAGTCCATTTTTTGAGTACTGTTGTAACTTTGAACAGTCACTGAAAGAATGGACGTAACCTGAGGACTACCTGTATGCTATCATATCCTCCTTAAGGCTAAACTTGCTGAGCTCATTCAAACCTTTTTCATACAATTTAGTCTTTAGTCCTATAATCATTTCCATTACACTTTCCAAAACTTGTTTCTATTTGCTGGAATCTTTTAAAAAACAGTGTCTAGAACTAGACAATACAGTATTCAAAGAGTCTGAATGCTGCTGAATAAAGTAGAACTATTACATACTATGAATTGGAAACTATATTTCCAATATAGTTGGAAACCTCAACATGCCAACTATGCCAGGCTGTGAAAAATGCTCACCTTAAATAAGAAGCCAAAATATGTGGAGATAGATGCAACAAAGTATGCTTTTATTGGAATGCACTATAGTGATCACTGGGCTCCTCACCAACAAACAGCTGGAAGGAGAGAGCCCTGAACGAAACAACGCTACAGATTATTTATGTTTGGTTTGTTATACTACAAAGAATAGATAAAAGGAATACTATAAACAAAATACAACCCTTACACAGGTAGTCCTCAGTTAAGGACAGTAATTGGGACCAGGAACTCTGTTGCTAAGCAATATAGTCATAAGGCACAACGTCACATGACCATGCCAAATTATGATGGCAGTTCCAGCAGTTCCACTTGTGTTCATTAGGCAAATCCTACACAGTTGTTAGGTGCAATGTCATGTGATCGCATTTGTGACCTCTTGCCTGCTTCCCTATTGACTTTGCTTGTTGGAAGCCAGCAGTGAAGGTCGCAAATGGCAATCGTATGACCTCAGGACGATGTTACCATCGTAATTGTGAGGTGGTTGCGGAGTGCTGGAATCACAATCAGGTGACTGTGGGGACACTGCAACAGCCGCAATTTCGAGGACCAACTGTAAGGCTCCTTGTTCAACTCCTTCACAACTTCAAATGGTTACTGAGTGAATGATCATTAACCGAGGACTACCTGTACTGGAATATTTTTTGCAGATAAACTATTGAGATGACCTCTGTGTTACTTTTCACACTATAGAATCTAAGCCTTCAAGATATCAGCATGTACAATAAACATTGTTGACTGTATTCACATCCTTTCATACCATTCCATTCACACTTTGGAGGAAGGACAATTATTTGGTTTTTGTTATCTGTCTCCATTCCAGGGTCACGGTACTGAACTCTAAGTTTTATGCACATTAATATCTAACAGAATATAGGAGTTATGTGGTAGACATATGAATTAAACCTTCACATACAGCCTTAAACTGAATTTATCTTTGTTGTAACTACATCACACTGAAGAGTCATGTTCAAGGTATTATTCTAAGATCTTTTTCAAAAACAGTTACCCTATGTGATACATGTGCATTTGATTTGTTTCTTAAGTGAAGAATTGTACATAAATAAATTTCCTTCTGTTGTTTTCAGCCAATGTCTTAAAACTATTAAGATTTATTTTGCATTTTATCTTCTACAGTATTAGCTATCTATTCCTCAATGTTGCATCATCTGCAAGTTTAATAATCTTTCCCTTTCCCCCTTAGCCAAGTTCTTAATAAAAATGTTGAAAGGTAGATTTCCTAGGACTGAATCTTGTGGCACTATATTTGATACCTCATTTTAATATGCACATTTGAACCATTTGAGGAACTGCCTCTCCACAGTCACATCTACCCATCCCATCAGGTCTGGCAGGAAGGGCATGTTGCAGGTCCCATCCATGAAGGAATGCCATCTGACAAGATCCAGGAGGAGAGCCTTTTCTGCCATAGAACCCACCCTTTGAAACATCATTCCAGATTGGCCCTGACCTTGCTGGCCTTCCAGAAAGGGCTGAAAACATGGCTTTGCTGCCCGGCCTGGGGATCCAGTAACATGGGCATAGAGCCTGGAAAGTGGCTATAAAACTAGGAATATTGAGTGCACTCTCCTGCAGATTTTTTTTAATGTTTTTATTTTTAATGTTTTTAATTATTTTTATTATGTTTTTATTTTGTTGTATTGCTTTTGTGTTTTTATCTTTGTACACCGCTCAGAGTCATGTATGTGAAATGGGTGGCAAATGTATGTGAAATTTACCAAATAAATAAACAAACAAACCACCCAGGTATCAATTGTCAAACTCTGCAGCTATGTTAAACATAATTTTCAGAGTAGAGTGTCAAACACTTAGCTGAAATTATTTCATCTACACCATTGCTACAACCTACTCAGTATGTAATCTAATCAAAACTTCACATATGATTAGTCTGGCAAAATTTGGTCTTGACAAATCTTTCTGGATGTCAGTTTCAGACTAACTGGTCTGCAGTTTCCAGATCTTTTCCACCACCACTTTTGGAAGAGAAGGACATTTACCCTCCTCTAATAATCTGGCACTTCCAAGTCCAATATCAACAATACATAGCTTTAGTTTATCTTAAAATCAAGGATTCCAGTATTATTTGGTCACTTTTTAAATTTATTTATCAGATTTATACCCCGCCCATCTCATTATACAAATGACTCTAGGTGGCTTACACATAAAAAAGATAAAAATAAAAAATCTTTGCATACACACACACACGTGCACACACACACACACAGAGGATTAAAAGACGAGGGACTCATCATTAAACCACCAACCACCCCCAGTGCTGCGAGCCCCCATTAGATCCCCATGCTAGGTGGCAGAGCTAAATCTTACGCTCTTCCAGAAAGCCAGGAGAGTGGGGGTCAGCCTCACCTCAGGGGGTAAGATGTTCCACAGGGCAGGGGCATGGCAGAAAAGGCTCTCCTCCTAGACGCCACCAGTTGGAATTCTTTGGCTGACAGGGTCCACAACATGCCCTTCCTGCTGGACTGGGTGGGACAGGTGGATGTAACCAGACGATTCCTCAGGTAACCTGGGCCCATGCCATGAAGGGCTTTAAAGGTCATAACCAACCCCTTGAATTGGACCCAGAAGCAAACTGGCACCCAATGCGCTCATGCAGCACAGGTATTACTTGTGTAGCCCTACAGGTGCCCATAACTGCTCATGCTACTGCATTTTGCACTAGTTGCAGCTTCCAGATAGCCCCATGTACAGCGTGTTGCAGTAGTCTAAACGGGAGATGACCAGGGCATGAGTGACTGAGAGAAGAGTTTCCCGATCCAGGAAAGGGCACAACTGGCACACAACACAGAGTTGAGCAAAGGCCCTCCTAGCCACAACTGCCCCTTGTCCTAGCCACTTGTGCCCAGTGTACCTCCTTCTTATAATTCCTTAACTGTGCCTTCCTTACTGTGCCTTCTTCCACCTTATGAAAACAAAAAAGGTTAGCAAAACTAGTCAGGAATTTCCTGGAAGGACTGTGCTTAGCAAAGATCATCTCCCAACAGATAATTAAAGTTTCCCATGACTAAGATTTCATGTTTCTCTGAAAGACCTGTGATTTGGTTTGGGAAGGGATCATCCATACCTTCTGAACTGAGGAAGCAACATTAAACACAAGCAACAATATTGCTTTTGTTAATCCCTTTATTTCAACCCAGATGCTCTCTACAGTATTATGAAATTCAATTACTTGAATTTCTGAGCAGACATAGCTATTTTTAACTTACAATGCAACTTCTTGTCCCTTTTTATTACTTCAGCCCTGTTTCAGGCTGAGTGTGCACACACCAACTTGATTTGCATATCATCTATTACTGAGTAGCAAGCAGTCACACATAACACAGACAGAAAGCCGGCACGTGCAAATGCATACTCCAAAAATGCATACAGAACAGGAGAGCCTTGCCAAAGGGTTGGGAAATTAGAGAGGGCTTAGTCCAAAATGGAGCAAGAAGTAAACATAATCCACAACAGTTCCTAAATCCAGCCACCAAGGTCAGTCAGCTAGTATAGGTTGATGAACCACTGTTCAGGATGTGAGCAAGAATCAAGGACACAGGAGCACAGATCTAGGATTGTTGTTCCCAAAAAGAGGCCAGCTTATGGTGGCTGCTGTAATGTAGCCCAACCTCAGGAGTGGCTCAATTAAGGGAGTTTGTTCAGACCTCCAGAGTCCTCAGGAGTGGCTCAATTAAGGGAGTTTGTTCAGACCTCCAGAGTCCCCAAGATATCCTTGGGATGGGTGATTGGCTGGGATCAGGACTCTTTATCAGCTGGCTCCTTTTGCACCTGCTTCTGCTGATTGCTAGCTGAGTTACCCTTTGGTGGTTGATTGCTTACCAAATTCTGAAGCTGACATCTGCTGGATCAGGCTCCTCAGCTTCTGACTCCTCTGAATCAGAGAAGACTATAACATCTTTTGAACAAACTGCATCCTTCAACTCCCATATGCCTGTCACAATTTTCTTATCAGATGGTCTCATTATAACTAGTGAATCACATTTACCTTCTTGTACTAAAAGTTCAATCTTACTCTTGTTTATTTCTTATGAGCTAATGTTCTTTCTGATTTTTCATTGACTATTTAGTAGGACTTATTATTGCAGCACTCTCACTTTATTCTGTAATGTACAAAACTTAATTGTCAACCCTCCTTGTCAAGGGCAACTCATCCTTAACTGGATGTCCATCATCCACAGATGATGTCTGATGATGTCAATGATCTTAGAAACCTAATCTCTCCCATCAACACCATTTGCATAGACAGACACACTCATTTAAAGTCTTTTTCTTCCCTTTCTTATCCTCTTCAATGTACTGGAGGAATGGAAACAAAATACCTCCCGAGTCTGCAGGATTTCCTCTTTTTCTAAATCATAAGTCCATGGTGTTATTGTTGTAGCTGTTCTCTGAAGATTTGTGGGTGATGAGTCTATTTGTAAATAGGGTCAAGAATGGCTCTTATCGGGAAATTAAAAGACAAGAAAATAAAAGAAGTAACAGAAACAAATGTGAAAGAAGATAAAGTGTGCCTCCTGAATGAAAAAGGATTAAATTACTCTCCTGAAAGAATGAATGGAAAGTGGCTATATGTTAAAAAAAAAAACACAAGGAAACTGCTTGAAACAGTGAAATTATCAAAGAGTGCTATAGAAGTGTTCATACTTATGCTAACTGAAAGAATGAAAAAGGATGCTCCCTAGAATGAGGAAGTGAAAGACTCTGTGGATGAGGAAAACAATGTACATAACAGAATGCTACCAAAATGAGGATGAGAGGAGGATATTATACAATAAGTACAGAAAGAAAAATAAAATCGTTTGTGGCTGTCACTCTTATCCACTGTGCTCACTCCTCTGCTTACTTGTCTTTCTTATGGAAAAAAGCTTCCTTTCTTAATAGCTGTCATTTGCTAAGTTTTCATTTTCCTCATCAGCTGAAGTATATGGCTACTTGTGGCTCTAATCCTCTGGCCTCTTTTCAAGCACTGCTACAAATTTGCATGTTGTAACACAACACAAACACAAGCATGCCAATATCATTCTAACTCTCAACTGTGAAATCTTCTCTATTCATCTTCACCCTGATTTCTTAAGATACCACCAGTATAATGCTTTTGCTAAAAATGGTTTTACTGAGCTCTTCATTATTAGAATAAAAGCAAAATTGGAAATGGTTTCTACTGTTCCAATGCTATTAAATACTTATTTTGTTGTTCAGTTGCTTCAGCTCTTTGTGACCCAATGGATGTCATTTAGCAAGGACTATCTCTCACCAACTGAGCTTAGGAATATAAAGTCTGTTATTATTTCCACTTCTTCTCAACCTGTTTGAATTAGGTTGGCAGTGTCTTTTGGCTTTTGTATTCTCCTTTTACACAATCAATAAGAGATTCCTTACATCTTCCAGCTATCAAAGTGTTAACAACATATCTGAGGTTGCTGATGTTTTTCCCAGCAATTTCAATTCCAATTCTAATTTCTTATCTTTGATTCAAATTGAGATCACATTATAATTTAAGGGTTATACCTAAGCACTTCAACATGCTTTGTTTAATAACGATGGCCACTCCATTTCCCATATTAATTTCTTGTTCATAGTAGATGATCTGATGTTCTTCTGATGTGAAGCAATCTGTTCCAATCCATTTCAGTTCATTAAAACTCAGTGTCAATGTTCAGTCTTGACGTTTCTGCTCTGACAACATCAAGTTTGCTTTAGTTCATGTACTGACATTCTGTGTACTAATGGCACACTGAACTTTCAGCAGTTGGACATCCTTTTGGCTTTAACTCAGGCACATTGTGAGTACCATTGCTACTAGTACTAGCCCTCTGCTTTTCCCAAGTAGTTTGTTGCATACCTTCTGACCTGGAGGCCTCTTCCCTGTTGACATTGTCTTGGTTGTGCCTGTTATATTTTCTTGACCAAATACTGGAGTGGGGTTTGCCATTTTCTTCTCTATTGAATTGCAGTTAGTCTGATCTTTTGTCCATGATTTGCCTGTCATGAAATCCCTTCTGGGGGTATATACTCCTAATGGTATAGCTCTCAGCATCAGTAGGACACACAGTCTCCTTCAACCCTACAAGGTAACAATTCATGAAGGGCCTTGCTTATTAAATACATTAATGTTTATTACATATATCAATAAGCATGTTATTTAATTTGTATTAAATAGACTATTAAATGTTAATGTTGTATTGTTCCATCAAAGACTGCTTGGAAACAGGTTTTTCACATGAATATGCAATTATCTCATTGTATTTCAAATTCTCTCCAGGTTGGAGTATCAGTGATTTTGGGGAAGGGTAGAAATTTTATTTCTCTAATTGTGCTGAATTAATGAAAGCCTCAAAAGGGCTAGTACTCAATCAATAACTGTATCACTTCAGCCATTAAATACCTCCCTAAGGACTAAGCCTGGGGCTTTCATTACTATCCTTTAACACCCAGTTAAGATTGCCCTTTTTTTCCAATTTCCACTGACACTGATTGGTTTTATGTATTTTATGAGTTGCTAGCTATATTTTTTGTGGTTAACTTTTAGCATATCGTTCATTTTATTGCCATTACATACATATATATTTATGATTTTATTTTAAGCTGTGCTGTGGACATCCAAAGCTTTCCAAATAATAAAAAAAATAAAGTTAATGGGAGTAAAAAGAACAATTTAATTGAAAGAGACAGAAAGCCAAATGTATTGTATACTAGAATAGCCTTGCCTCAATGGAATTCTAAAAAAAGCCCAGTTCAAAAATATGGCTGCGCAGCTCCATCTAAAGGCTACTACTTTGTAAGACCAAAAAATATAAATGAAGCTTCAAAGTACTATTGATGTTACATTGCAAAAATAATTGCATTATGTTTTTCCCCAAAAAGTAACAGGTACTTTATATTAGCGCAAGCATATTTTAACAGCATGTGTGATTGCTAACTTAGAATAGTTCACTTCAACTTTTTACAGCAACAGGAAATATTAAACATTTGTATATACAGGTAGCCCTTGTTTAGAGGCCACAATTGGGACCGGCGAGTAGGTCACTAAGTGATGCGGTCGCTAAGTGAAAAATCACGTGACTTACAATTTTGCTTCAGCTTTCCTTTTTCCCATTCCCCCATCCTTTGAAATGCTCACCCTGGCATTGGGATAATTAGCAAGAAGAGAATTAATGTTTGTATTTACAGTCATTGGAGAGGAAGGGATTACAAGAGAGTAAACAGGGACACAATGAGGAATATGCATTGAAAGTAATGCGCTAGCGCTGGCTTTTGCCTAGCACACTCACAGCTCTGAGCCCTGAGCCACTTAGGAGGCAAACAAAAGCCAAAAGTGTGAAAGTGATTGAAGTTTTGTCAGTTACAGGCAGCAGTTACAAGACAGCTAATTAAGGTCACAGAGCTGAGCTTATTAACTTATGGTTAGCACCTTTTAGGGACCTTTGTGCTTGGGGAGAAAAGCAGCTTGGGAAGAGATTGCTTGTTTAAGCAATCTCTCCTCTCTGCCAGGAGGGAAAAAGAAAAAAAAAATGGGTCAGGCACAGGACAACGCAAACTGACTGACTGTAATGGCGAACATGTGACTGAGAGACACTGCAAAGGTCATAAATGTGGGTATTGTTGTAAAGTTACCGTATTTTTCCGACAATAAGACGCCCCCATGTACAAGACGACCCCCATTTTTCCAACCCCAAATTAAGAAATCAATATTTTAAAGATAGTGCAGAACACATTTTTATTTAGTAATTAGTTAACATTTACCTGATACACTCGGTGGGAGGAGGTCCAAACCATCTCTCTGCAGCTCTATTTCCATGCTCTTTTGCATAACTGATTACATTCAAGCACGAGTGAAACTGCCGATAGCTTGTCTCTGCAGACTTCCTCTAATTGGTTTGTTCAGCATCAGCTGACATCAGTTACATCAGGCTCGTGATTGGAGGAAGTCTGTTTGGGAGACAAGCTATTTCACTCGTGATTGGAGGCTAGCAATAGGAGGAAGCCTGCCTGCAGAAACAAAGTATGGGCAGTTTTGCAACCGCGCGATTTTCAGCTGACTTCCTTGAATAAGACGCCCTTCAATTTTTAGGGTAAGGATTTTAGAAAAAAGTATCGTCTTATAGTCGGAAAAATACGGTACTTCTTCATCACCATCATAATTTTGAATGACCGCTGCCCAAAGCAGTTGCTAAGCGAGGTCTACCTGTACTATTATACACTGTGTTATTTTAGTTATTTATATAAAAGGCAGATTAACCCAAAAGGTTCATAACATATATCTAGCTCCTGGAATAAATATTTTGGATGCAAAACCTCTTATTTTTCCCTAGAAAAATGATGGTCTATGTAGTACTCCAACAAACTTCAATTATGGCAGGAAACATAACTAATTGTACTATTTCTCTTGGCTTATACTTCCAATACCCTCAGAAATGAAGAGGAAGAAAGTTTTAAAAAATCACCTGTCTTCTTAATCATATTTTCCTCCCAGCAGTAAAGGCCTGAGGTACCCCTTTCTCATACCTGCATCTGCTATATATAGTGAAGGTGAACTTACTCTTTTCTAACCTTTCTTGAGACTCTCTGGCCATACTGTACTCTAGGCAAACTTTGGCACTATGGAAAAAAAGTTGTATATAATTTGTATTTCTGGAACAGCCTCTCCTATTTTGTTCGTCTGATATTCAGACATATCAGACCATGGTTTTTCAAACTGTGTTCCACAGAACCCTAGGGTTCCATGAGAACTAGAACTTTGCCTCTTGATTTTTTTTATTTTAGGATTTTTTTTAACTAACAAGTAACACTGCTTGAAAAAGTTTGAAAACTCCTGAATTAGGCTACATCATCATTCCAAGTTAAGGAAAACAACACTGGAGGATTGCATGGCTTCTTGGAGTAGCCATATGAGCATTTATCTCTCTTATGGCTGCTGTACTTCTTACAGCTTGAAAAGATGTGCAGAACAAATGGTGAAGCAGCACATGAACTTCCCTCCCTGCAGGAAGCAATCCTATACAGGTATACCCACCTTATATTCCCAGATATATAAGGTATATATGTCAACATGTAGACGCATATTCTATTTTTGTTAAATTTGCACTACTAGTATCCACGTATTGTACAGCATTTTTCAAAATTACTTAAACAATTGCACATGTTGAACAGTACATAAATTTACTACATTACTTGAAGCTCTTTCAGATGTCTGGGTTTTTTCCTTCCCCACTGCAACAAATATTGAGCTATATACAAAAAGAAAAAAATATAACACAGAAAAATGTCATGAAAAAGTTAAAGGACAAATTTGGTGTGTAAGATAAGAAACTCTTGCACTGTATGAAAAGGTTTTATTCCAATTTCAGATTTTTTTCTTATATTGTCTAGTTTAATGGGGAAAGTACACTGAATTTCAATGTTTTCATCTAGATTTTGTAGTAATTTAGAAAAAGTAGGATGCTAAACTAAGGATAGAATATTAGATATTATACATTTTTAATGAAATCTTGATATTCAAATTGCTTTTTTTCCATACCAGATTGGACATTCCAAATTCTTTTGCAAAGCTAGCAGTATTCCATGAACTTCAGCAACGCTTGGAACAGGTGAATCCATAGCTGGTTATACACCTTGAAAACAGAAAAACATTATGTCAACTTAATCTAGCATTCTGGAATATAGTACAGGTAGTCCTCGTTTAGATACCACAGTTGGGGCAGGCAGCTCTGTCATTAAGTGAAGTGGTGGCTAAATGGGAAATCACATGACCGCAACTGTACTTTCCTTTTGCCCACTCCCTGCCCTTTGGAATGCTCATCCTGGGATAGCTGGCTCGAAACTAACAAGACTAATCAGTTTCACACCTTTGGCTTTTGTTTGCCTCCTAACCAGTCCCTTGCCCTTTGGAGTGCTCATCCCAGCGCTGAGATAATTAGCAAGAATGGAATTGTTTGTATTTCCATTGATTGAAGAGGAAGGGATTACAAGCAGGGCTGTGGAGTCAGAGTCATGGAGTTGGAAGCAATTCTTGGGTTACTGGAGTCAGAGCTGGAGTCAGTAAAAATGTGCCATCTCCAACTCCTAATAAATTTAAATTGTATATAATATGTTAAAATTTCCTATTTCATAGATAATAATTTGATTAACCTATTTTTAGGATATATTTTAATTTCAAGTTTTCTGAAAATTTCAAAATATATATATTTTGATTAAAATATAACCTCATTGTTTTTATTTTTTAGCTTTTATCCTTTGTTTAAACTATAAGGTTACTGAATGTTTGTAACTTCTTTAATAAATAAAATAAAATAAAACAGAATGTCTTAGCTATAGCCTTTAGATCCAAGCTTTAACAGGTTTAGGGTTCTGAAAAGTTGCCTGCTGATTCACATTGGCAGTGATGAAATGCCTTGTATGTTGCATGCTTGCAGTCGATATAGGAAATACATAATTAGTATATTTATAATTTATTTCCCATATTGATATATAATTAAAGGAGTCGGAGTCACCATGAATAAAGGAGTTGGAGTCGAAGGTTTTATGTGCCAACTCCACAGCCCTGATTACAAGAGAGTAAGCAGGCACACAATGGGGAATACATATCAAAAGGAATTTGGTGGCGCCGGCAACCCTGAGCAAACTTCACAAACAGCCCTATTGTGTACCTGCTTGTGCTCTGAGGGGAGAAAAAAGGAAAAAAAGTTGTTTCTGTAGGCAATCTCTCCTATGCCTGACCCATTCCCCCCCCTTGCAGAGCAGGAGATAGCAGAGGAAGAGATTACAAGAGAATAAGCAGGCACACAATGGGGAAACCACTTCAAAAGGAATGATGTGGCACATTCCTTGCAATTCCTTTCAATGTGGGTTCCCCATTATATGCCTGCTTACTCTCTTGTAATCCCTTCCTCTCTAATCTCTTCACTCTGTGAGAGGGAAAAATAAGAAAAACAAAAAGCCAGGCACAGGTCAAAACATACTGACTATAAGGCGATCATGTGACTGAGGGATGTTGCAAAGGTCATAAATGCAGGCATTAGTCATACAATTATTTTTTCAGCATTGTTGTAACTTTGAACAGTTGCTGAATGAGACAGTCACTAACCGAGGACTGCCAATTTACAATTCTATTAAATGGATAGCCCAGACTAACTCTAAAGTAGGATTTGACACATTTTTTATTCAGACATTCTATATACAGTACCTTTAAATTCCATCCAAAACAAAATTTAAAGGCACATGGGACTTATACAATGCTGTTTTTAAATGCTACCTTAGTAGTCACACATGACCAAAAAAAAAAAAATCACATACGTGTAAATAAGTTGGCAAAGGATGACTACAGGGCTCAATTTCTCCCCTGTACCTGAAACAGAAACCTAATCTGAATTCAGAATTAAACCCAACTTATTCTAATGACATTTACTTCAGGCAAGATGAATATTATTTAAATCTCAGGTATGGAAAATTAACAAAAGACCAACTGATTACGTCAAGGACTTCAAATACCTAGGCATCCACTTCTAATTGTCCACTTGCTGGAACAACCAACTGAATGAGCTTTCTATTAGAGCGCAACGTTTCTAATGCAATCTTAAAATATGCTAGTCATCGTGGCAATAATTACATTGCTGCAGCAATAAAACTATATAAAGCAGTGGCCCTGGGTTTGTTGTTACAGTGCTACCTCGGTTCACGAACGCTTCTGTTCACGAACAATTCAGTTCACGAACAGCTCCGGTCGCAAAATTTTGCCTCCGTTCGCGAACTCCGCATCGGGTTACGAACAGGATCCGCAGCCATTTTCCCTCCCGTGACACGTGGTCGCGGCTTCCTGTAGGGAGGGGGACTCTCCCTCCAAGCAGTAACCACCTCCCCACCCGCCTTCCTGTCCTCCACGCCAGAAGTCACGTCGAGCAAGGTTAGCTTTCTCTCTCTTCGTACTGAACTTTGTGTCATATTTTTGCGGTTTAAAAAAAAAAAAAAATGGTTCAGAACAGATTAACCGTAATTACATTGAACCTTATAGGGAAATTTGATTCGGGACGCGATCAAAAATCGGTTGGCAACCAAATTCGTAGGGGTCAGAATGGATTAACCGTATTTACATTGAACCTTATGGGAAAATTTGATTCGGTTCACGACCAATTCGGTTCGTGACCAGAGTTGCGGAACAAATTAAGTTCGTGAACTGTGGTACCACTGTATATGTTACACAATTCTGTGATAATAAGGATGCCTCTATTTTAAAAGCCATTCAAGTTTCTGAAAGCCATACTCCATGTTTCATGCTCAACTTCAAATGCCCTTGCTCAGCTAGAGCTTGGCTGCATTTCTCTTGGGGCCTACCTGAGACACTGCTGTCTCTGATACATCTCACCCTACCAGTTAGGTTTTTCTCATGCCTGAGAAGGCAAATTGATGAATTTATATAACATGGTAGAATGTTTACTAAAGATGCAAAAATGTGTGGAGAAATGTTAAGATATGCAAACAATGGAGGAAGGGTAATGGGCTGTATATGCGTCTATTGTGAGGAATAAATGTTTGTTGAAAGAAGTGAAAACAGTTATGTGTACAAGTATACTTCTGCACTCTTTGTTATATGGAAGTAAGAGTTAATTATGTGGGGAGAAGCATAAATTGGATGTAATGAGAACTGGTAGTACTATAAAAAAAGAAGAAATTGGGTCAAGAATGAATGGGTAATGAATGAATGAAGATTGCATAAAAATATATTGCATTATAAAAAAGTATGTTTAGGGGATTTGGAATATAGAGAGAATGAATGAAGATCAAATAACAGAATAAGTATATGAGTGAACAGTGAATTGGATGTGAAGAAGGGGAAAACTGATAATATTGTTATTGGAGACAGAGAGAGAAAGAGAGAGAGAGAGAGAGAGAGAGAGAGAGAGAATGTCCAGGCAAAAACTAAAGAAAATCAAATACAGTAATCAACTAACATGAAATTTAAAAAAATAAAAATAACTCCAGAGGGTTACCACCACTGCCCAGAGGATCATTGGTTGCCCTCTCCCTTCTTTGGAAGAACTTTATAGTTCCCGCTGCCTTAAGAAAGCTCAAAACGTTCTTAAGGACCCATCCCATCCGGGACATTCTTTTTTTGAACTATTACCATCTGGCAGATGGTATAGGATAATAAAAACAAGGACAAATAGGCTGAAGAATAGCTTTTATCTCAGAGCTGTAACTATACTGAACTCTACTGTATAGTGCAATATTAATGTAGCATTAGGGGTTGTGCAATGGTGAATGGAATGTGAAGGTTCTGTTTTATGTGTTTTATGTGTTCTGTGGTTTTTATATTTCTAAAGGTGCACTGGGGTGGCATTTAATTTCGTTGTACGAGAAGTACAATGACAATAAAGATTACAAACAAACAAATAATAAAAGGCAATTTATGAAGTGGTATATAGACATGGTAGAAGCAAGGTTAGTTTGCAAAGATAGAAAGATGTAGCATAGTATAGTGTAAACTATATTTAGTTAGATTTCCTTTTATTGCCTGCCTTTAATTTCCTTTTCTTACTATTTATTAATGTTTTTCTGTGATCCACACAATGTGGCTTGCCCTGAAAGAGAATAGTGTGATGGCCATGTATGTAAAAATGGTAACCTTGGAAGGATATTTTAAAATGTTTTTATAAAAGATAAAATGAAACAATGAATTGGGATGACTTTAAAACAAGGCACTTAGCTGGTGTTTACTAATAACTACAGAGACAAGCCATGGGAGTACAGAGCTTAGAAAAGAAATTAAATTATAACTATGAAAATGACAGTGCCTCTATGAATGTACAACACATATCTCCCAAAGTACTGTACCCTGGGTCAATGTTCATAAAATAAAATTAGTACTCAGGCCTGAATCTCAATTTTTTTTAACAACTAAATTTAAAATACCTTTTGAATTAGGCAATTAAAATTATTTCAGATGTTTCAGATTCCTCTATGGTTTGCAGATTAAAGAAAATCCTTTATATTTATGAATGCAGAAAATCAAGAAGCATCAGAGAAAGATTAGAAAAGCCAGTTTGTACAAACCACAAAAAAAATCTGTGGAGGTACCTTTCAATTCCCACTCAGCTAGCAAGACCAAAGAAGCATGAAGTGTCCAGATTTCAATAAGATATCTGTAGTACTGTGTGTATGTGCCTTTGAGTCAGTGCTGACTCCTGGTGACTGCCTGGACAAGTCTCTCTGCAGTTTTGCTGGCAAGATTTCAGAAGTGGTTTGCCATTAACTGCTCCCCAGGGCTGAGAGAGACTGGCCAAGGTAACCCAGCTGGCTTAGTGCCGAGGGCAGGACTAGAACTCACAGCCTCGGGGTTTGTAGCCTGATGCTTTAACCACTACACCAAACTGGCTCTCTCTGTAGTACTAATCTGGGGTAAATACAGAATCCTGAACACTGTAATAGGAATTTCCCTTCCTCATTTATAGTGCATTAATTACGATGGAGTCTTTGGAAGGCTTTTTGCCAGATCTCTTCCCACGTGGCCTGAGCTGCCCTTTATAGGATAAACTGTCAACTGAGTCACACACAATTTTCCCACAATCTCTCTCATTATATTTTTGGTAGAGAAATAAACCGTAGAGAATAAACTCCTTGAGAATACTATTTATTGCCCAAATACTTTTCAGCGTTATCTTAGTATCTCATTTCACCGACTATCCAAAATATTTTTATGAGTCAAATTGGAAGCAAGCACTGCCGGCACCCTTTCTCTCTCTATCCACCTCCAGCTGTTTCATCTTTCTTTTAGGTAAATCCTCTTTTTATGGAGAGGAAACAAATGTCTTATTTTAACTAATGAATTTCTTATCAAACTAAAGATTCTTCTGTCACACACGAATCTAACAGTGTTTATTTTACTACTCAGCGCCCTCTCCCCTTTCCCTGGTTATAAAAAGCCGGAGGAGGCAGTTAGCTTTTAGATTCTGCCCAAAAGTAAAGTCACAAAAGGGGCATCTAGAAACTCCAACCCCACTCTGCCGTCCCTGTCGAGTTATACTGCTACATATTACTTACGGAGTAATTTAAACGCTGCCTGCCTTCGCTTGGGGCCTCCACAATCTCCCTCGAGTCTCCTGAGCTCTCCGGCCTCTGAAGGTTGGAGACGGGCTCCCTTCGGCTCCCGCTCTGCTTCTTTTCGCGCCTTCCTCCGAGTGGTCCCCGAGGCAACCGCCTTCTAACCAATCGCTTCATCGCTTCCGCATCCCGTGACTGCAACGGAGACCTCCAATTGGTAATGCCGGAAAGGAGGGGATAAGGACTGCGCTGCAGTCCTGGCCACTTGAGTCTGGCAAGATCCCAATAGTTGATTCTGACAACTGAGACCCGAACCGTGTGGCCTGTTCACACGTAATTAAGGCTGACTAAAAAGCGGATTATTAAAAAGCCGCCTCTGAACTTTGCCAACAAAAGTGCTTTCTGCGAATTGTAGCGTGGTGGGGTGTGGGTTTTTTTGGTGCCCTCAAGTCAGTCTTGACTCCTCGTGACTGCCTGGACAAGTCCCTGCAGTTTTCTTGGCAAGATTTCAGAAGTGGTTTGCCGTTGCTTCCTTCCTAGGGTTGAGAGAGAGTGACTGGCCCAAGGTCACCCAGCTGGCTTTGTGCCTAAGGTAGAACTAGAACTCACGGTCTCCCGGTTTCTAGCCTGGTGCCTTAACCACTATACCAAACTGGCTCTCATTGTAGCGTTACTTTTTAAAAAATAGGAATCTCCTTTCTAAACCGGGTATCATTGTATGCTGTTTTCTTCATAAACTCAGACGCAGACCGTTTCTTCTGAATCAGGAAAACATTCGCCAGACTCCACTATGAACTAGGACGAGCTGAAATTTTGTATTTGCCGCTGTCTTTTTACCACACTCAAATGCTTAGGTTTTTATTGGCTGGTTGCAACAGAGAAGACGGGTAAAAATGGCTTCTCTCACCTCTCTGGACCCGGAAACCCCTTCTAACAATGAGATGCGTCACTCTCATTACTTGTTATTGTTGTTCTTCGCGAGATCCGCCTCTCTCCCCCCCAGTAGCCAATAGTATGAGAGAACGAGGTGAAGGGCAAGCCCGCCGTCCAGTCGTATTAGCAGCCGCGGTTGCGAGGGCCGGTCAGCGAACCTGCCATCTTCTTGCGTCACAGCGCGGGGAAGGGGTGGAGAAGGCTGCGCGCGGAACCTCGGTCGTTGGTGGGGTCCGCTCGCCAAACGTCCAGGACCTGCTGGGCAGGCCGGTAAGTTCCGTCCTGCGCCCGGCCTCGCTGCCCTTCCGCCCAAAGGAGTTGCCTCCTCCAGTCGTGCGGGGTAATAGAACAGCCCCCTCGGCTTCACCCCCATGTCCAGGGGGCACGGCGGTTTAGTGCACCTGGAGGGCGCCAGGTGGCGGAGGCCGCTTGGTGGGGATTTACTGAGCTACAGGCGAGCGTGGGGCCGAGAGACATGTTCGTCCTCGGGAAGCGCCCGGCGCATAGCTTTTGTGCTCTGGAAACCCTGTATTATGGAGTCGGCTCCTCTCCCGTTCCTGTGAGGAGCGAATGACGCGTTTTGGTTTCATGTTTCAACAGTGGGCAACTTTTTCGGGCTCCCAGACATAACAAACTGTTGTCGTGCCTACGGCTCCCCAAATTGGCGATCTCGATTTTAATGGGAAGCCAGTGGATGCGCCCTTGATCTCTCATTCGAGTGTGTGTGTGATATTGAGATCAATGCTGTGTATAGTTACTACATATATTGTCTGTTAATTTTGATAGTTTTATCTCCATACACGTAAGCACATAATGGCAGTGTTAATGTAGCAACCTGGGTGTTTTCATAGATGGATTAATATTGCAGTTGGTCTTGGGGACAATTTACTAACTAGAAATCTTGCAACTGTAGCAAGTAGGTCAATTAAGATGGTGAATTTCCGGTCGATCCCATGATATGCAATTTCCTGTTCCAAGGATTTTCAAGATGGTGCTTGTCTGGAATGTTTGTGAAGTTATTATGTAGGCAAAACTGTTATTCCAAATAAGTCATTTTTTAAGTTCCTGTAGGAGTATGGAATTTTCAAATATTCCAGAATATTTTTTCTTGCAAACTGTTCTATAAATAGTATAACATGCTAGTATTTATTCTGTGGGTCCTGACCTACAATAGGCTTGATAGATTTTGAAGGCAGAGTAACCCCCCACCGTGGCAACAGGGAAGAAGTGGTTTCAATATATACCATAGACCTAGGGCAATGAGTCATTATTTTGACCAGCGAGGGTATGGTTTAATTGTTGGGGTTAGTTATAAAAGTATGCCTATATGCTGCTTTTGTTTTCTCCCTCAAAATGGTGGGAAAGCATATTTCCATTTCACAGTATTTGCCTCCAAAACTGAGCAATGCCATTCTGAGGAGCTACCAAAAAAGGAGTTTAGATGTCACATACACAATGCATTGTATACTACTACTATAGGCAGACTAATGAAGAAACAAATACAGAAGTAAACATGTTTTGTAATAAGCACAAGTTAAAATTGGATTACATGTTGAAATAAAAGCTGATCATGGGCTGGGAAGCATTAAAAACTGCAGCTATAAATAATTGTGATTTACAACACATTTATGAATATGTGCAAAGTCCTAGAATCCCCAGTCTTGATTTGTGTTATCAACTCTTGGAGGAGTTTGAAGTTAGAAGTACTATTAGAAGTAATTGGTTTCTAAAGATAAATGAAGTACTATTAGAAGTAATTGGTTTCTAAAGATGAGCAAGATTACAGGAGAGAAAGAGGTGTTAGTGAGTGGCGTTTGAATAATACATGTTGTAGTTTTTTACATAACAAGGAAAATGAGAGGCAGTAAATCACCAGCAGTTGTCCAAGTAGAGATGTTCTAAAAAGGGGTAGAGGCATTCGAGTGTAGCATGTAAGAAAAAGGAAATAAACTAAGCAAGTGATTCTAGATAAATCTTGGTCTGTTAAAAGCAGTTTTGTCTCTTGGTAGCTTTGCTAGAGATAAGTGTTATTTTAGAGAATTTATATACTATGTTTCAGGTTGATTTATACTTAAAAATTAAAGATTTTTTTAAAAAGATAAAAACTAATACAAATTAATATAAAATGGGAAAAAGAAAAGAAAAAGAAAGAAATCAAAAAGAAAGCTAAAAGTGCAGGAAAGAAAAAAGGAAAAGAAAAATAGAAAAGAAAGAAAAAAGATACAAAGAAGTAGTTCCCAATCTTCCTCACAGCAGTTATAAGTATGGTTATAAATTTACGTATTGTTCTATGGTTACAACATAATTCTCTTCTTTCTATAATCTAATCTGTCTAATCATCAAAACTGTAAATCATAAGTTAATTTTTTTCTCTTTTATACAATAAGTCCATAAGGGGTTTCCAGTCAGCAATAAACGTAGATATTGTCTTTTCTCTGATCAAAGAAGTCAATTTAGCCATCTCAGCAAGTTCCATCATCTTCACCAACCATTCCTCCATTGTGAGTAGTGCCGAATCTTTCCATCTTTGTGCATACAATAATCTTGCTGCAGTTATCATATACAAAAACAAAATTCCATGAGTTTTTTCCAACTGTTTGTCCGTCAATCCAAAAACAAAAACCTCTGGTTTCAGTTGTAAATTAATCTTTAAAACCCTCACAATCAATGTGTGTATTTGAATCCAGAATTTTAAAACTTTTTTACATGTCCACCAAACGTGATAAAATGTCCCTTCTTGTTGTTCACATTTCCAATATAAATTTGAAGTGCCTTTATACATTCCAGACAATTTCTCTGGTAACATATACCAATGATACATCATTTTATAACAATTTTCTTTAAGATTATAACAATGTAAATTTCAATCCTTCCAGCTGCATATTTTCCTATTGTTCCATCTGTATATTATAACCAAATTTTTTAGTCTACTTTATCATACATTCTTTCACTTGTTCTTCTATTTCAAATTTCAATAAGTTTATACATTTTAGCAATTACACATTCATCATTTGTACACAGTTCTATTTCAAACTCACTCTTGGAATGTTCAAAACCATAACCTTTTTGTCTACGTTAAATCTTTCTAGTAACTGTAAATAAGAGAATCATTGACAACTATATCTCCCTGTCACCAGTTCTTCTCTTGATTTTATTTTACATTCCCCTTGACAAAATTCTAATATCTCACAATAAGTTAGCCATTTGCTTATTATTTCTCATCTATAAAAGACTTCTTGTGCTGAGAGCCACAAAGGTGTTTTCAGACACAACCTGGGTTTGTATCTATTCCATATTCTCAGTATGTCATGTCTAACATAATGATTTTTAAAATCCACATTAACTTTGACTTTGCCGTACCACAAATATCCATGCCACCCAAATCTCAGGTCATGTTCAGCTAACTCCAGAAGCCTTATATTTCTCAGCAACATCTACTCTTTCATCCAAACCAAACAGCAAGCTGCAAAATACAATTTCAAGTCAGGTAGACCCAATCCTCCTCTTTCCTTTGTATCTTGTAACACCTTATATTTAATTTGTGGTTTTTTCCACTGCCACACAAATAAGATATATCGTCTGCCACTGTTTAAATGGTTCATCAGTTGTCGAAACAGGTATTGTCTGAAACAAGAATATAATTCTAGGCAAGACATTCATTTTATCACAGACATTCTCCCCAGCAATGACAATTGTAGTTTTTCCCATCTTAACATATCTTTTTTAACTTCATTATTCATTCATTCATTTATTAAATTTGTATACTGCCCATCTCGCCCAACGAAGGATGACTTCATTCCATGACTTAACATAGTTATTTTGAAATAACATACAATTCATATTTGTCATAGTGATACCCAAATAGTTTACCTTCCTCTCAATCTTAAAACCTGTTTTATTCATCAATTCTGTTTGATCTTCTATTTTCATATTTTTGTTAACATCTTTATCTTCTGTTTATTAATCTTGAAACCTGGTAATGCCCCAAATTCTTTTAATTTGCCCATTAATATTTCAGTTCCCTTTAAAGGATCTTCCAAAACCAACACCAAGTCATCTGCAAAAGCCCTTAGCTTAAAAGTTTCTTTTTTAATCTTTATTCCCACAATCCTCTCAATCCTTTCAAGAACTAAAATAAACGAGAGGGGGCAGTGGGCATCCCTGTCTTGTTCCTTTTTGTATTTCACACGGTTTTGTTAGATCTCCATTAACAATTATTTGTGCTTTCTCTGAAGTGTAAATCGATCTTACCCATTTTATAAAGTTCTCTCCAAAATTCATATCTTCCAAAAGCTTGAACAAGAAAGCCCAGTTCAAATTATCAAAGGGCTTCTCTGCACCTAAGAAAATCAATGCGGCTTGTTTTTCATTATGTTGCTCCAAATATTCCTAAATGTCCAACACATTTCTAACATTGTTCTTTAACTGTCTTTTAGGTAAAAACCTACATTGATCCTCATGAATAAATTCTTGCAAAATTATTTTCAGTCTGTCAGCTAAAATGGTTGTGAACAACTTGTCATTATTCAATAATGATATCAGCCTATAGTTTCTTGTTAAAGTCAAATCTTGTCTCTCTTTAGGTATTAGTGCTATATTGGCCTCTTTCCAACTCTCTGGCATCTTTCCTCCCTGTAGGATAGAGTTCATCATGTTTTGTAAAAGTTTATCCTCAAAACTTTTATAATAAGAACCTGATAATCCATCTGGTCCAGGCACCTTTCCTAGTTTAATCTTTTTTATAGCTTCAGAAACTTCCCTTATTGTTATAGGTCCATTCATAATCTGTCTCTGTTCTGTAATCCTCGGTAAATTTTGTTTCTTTAGATATTCATCTATTTTCTCTAGAGAGAGGTCACTTCCTTTCTATAAATTGGAATAATATTGATGGAATACTTTTTGTATGGCCTTATTGTCAATTAATACAGTATCTCCCTCTTTTATTTTTCTTTTCGTATTTTATATACTAGCCACATCCCTGGTTTATTTGCAGCCTCGGTTTTTTTGCTTTACATAATTTCCATTTCTCATACTGTTAATATGGATAATTGTCGTAAAAACTTAATTTGTTGAGCAATACTTCTCTGGAAATTTCCTTAATTCTTTTCTCTATTTCATCCAAAATAGCTTATGTTTTCTCTTGACTCTTCTTTTTAAGTTCACTATTATGTTGTATAAAATAACCTCTAATAAAAGCTTTACTTGCATCCCAAACCATTCTTAAATCAGTGCCCTTACCTACGTTATTTTCAAAAAAGTTCTTTTCATTTCTTTTTACAATCCCCCACTATTGCTTCTTTCTGTAGCAACATTTCATTCAGTCTCCATCTAAAAGAATTAGATTTTCTTTTATAAACAAACTCACAGGATTATGTTACAAAAAAGTCTTTGGTAATATTTCTACTTTAGAAACCTTAATAGTCAAGTTATTTGAGATCCAAATCATGTCTATTCTTGAAAAGGATCTATGTCTTTCAGAAAAGTACGTGTTCTCTTTTGAATTTTCATTTTTCTGTTTCCATATATTAACTAGCCCTACATTGTCCATCAAATCACAGAAAACCAAATTACTTTTGGTAATTTACCTTGAGTGATTTTAATATTTTTCTCAGAAGTCCTGTCTAATTGTGAGGAGATCACTCCATTCCAATCTCTCATCAAACACCAATTTTCATAAGAAAAACCTATTAATCTCTCCATAAGTCATTTACAAAACAATACTTTGCCTTCATTCTTTTTCTGCTTTAATCTCTCAGTCAAAAAAAAGTTCACAAGAGCCTCATTCTTAACCACTTTTAGATGTAATTAATTTACAGCCAAAGAGAGATTTTCTGAGTGGCAGGATAAGATTCCACTTGGTGAGTTATTTTTTCTGGATTACAAAGTAATTAAAAAAAAAAAAGGATTTTGAAGACTTAAAAACTTTTGGCAAGAAGCTTAACAAGGAGTTGATGTAAGTATGTTTAAAACAGATAAAGGGGATAGTTATTTTGAGAGATTACTCTTTGGTGAAAGTGCTTTGGAACAAGTTGGACTTAAATTAGACAAACAAACCAGATCTACATGGTGATGCTTTTTGTTTATTATTAAAGAGTGCAGACAATTGGTGGATTTTATAAAACAAAGATAAAGGTAATATGAGCCAGACTACAATATTGACTAATTACGGAGATGTTGATTATGATGCTGACTGTAACTACAGAGTGCCATTACAAACAAAAGTATTAAAGGCACAGGAAGACAAAAGAGGAAAAGCGGGGGGGGGGGGAGCTTGCCTTTCTTTTTCCCTTGTTTGAGACACTTTCATTTTGGATTATAATATTATGATGGCAACCACCAGAAAAGCGGCAAGAATGGAGGGGAGAAGAGGATCACTAGAGCAACCTGCAGAAAGATTTGTTTCAGAAATTATTTGAACAGTTAGAATCTAAATTGATAGCCTTTGAAAAAATAATGGATGAAAGACTTGCAAAAATGGAAGAGGAGATAAAAGAAGAAGTTAAGAAGATGGAAAACTCTGTAAAACAAGTGTCTGGAAAAGTAAAACAAATTAATGACAATTTTAGAGAGTAAGGCAAAAGTTATAGACAGAGAATTGGAAAGAGAACTAGATAATCTGGCTCTCTTGGAATTGAGAGAGAAGGAATTTTGTTTGAGACTTAGAGTAATCCCAGAGGATTCTGGCGAAGACATTAGAGAAAAGAATATTAAAGTCTTTGCAAATTTTTTTGGATTGGGAAGAGGAGGATACCGAGGCAGAAATAAAGTATATAGAATAAATTCAAGATTTGCAAGAACAAGAAATGTTCCAAGGGATGTTTTGGTGCACTTTGTCAGGAAGAAGATGAGATCAAGTTCAGCAGCATTTTAACACAAGATTGAAGATTGATAATACAGATATAATTGTCCTTAAAGACATTTCTATCAGAATTTTATATAAGATAAATTGATTTACACTTAAGTTAGCTGTGCTTCTTATTTTCAATGTCAGTTTGGTCTTGGAACATCATTGTTTTCTTACCTTTCTTATATACAAACAGGCACAGTTTAGGAAGATATCCAGAAGGTGGGGGTGAGGGGAATTCTGACAGACTTAGCCCCAGTATTTGTTTCCTTGAACTGTATATATACCTTAAAATATTGTGGGTGCCTGGTTCCTCTCAAAAGGAAGTTAACTTCAGAACAACTATATTGTTTTTTAATTGACACTTTCATCTTCTTTCCATAGACCTGCGGCATGGATCCACAGGTAAATCTCAGTGTGACCTTCCAGGGTAACACCCAGCACTTTCTTATATCCAGTTCATCTAATACCACATGGGCTGATGTGGAAGCCATGGTGAGTTGGGTTTTTGCTAATTGTGATTCTCTGATCAATAAAAGAATAAAATAGTTAAAACATAGAAGTTTAAAAATTTCCCTTTGATATCCTCACAGCCCCAACCCTTTTGAGTTTTCATAAAGTCTTGAACACCTGGCTTTTTCAGCAGGCCCTGGAACAGAGCAGTCTGTGAGCCCACTTTCTGATGTATGTTTTATATGGTTTGTAATTGGTCATCCCATTTCCACAATGTGAATGTTAATAAGCTTTTGTTATTTGTTATGATTTGTTTCTATGTTTGTTCTTTTAACCCTAACATGTACTTTATAAGCTGTCTAGAGTTCCTACTGCAACTGAAGCAGTAAACTAAATAAATAGTAATAAAATTTGAGAGCATTATTTTTGTAAAAGGTTAAATGTATTTAAAGTAGAGTCTTGTTTAACCAACCTTCGCTTATCCGACATTCCGTCTTATCCAATGCCCCTAAAAAAAACACAACACGCATAAATCGGCAACGAGAAAAGTGTGCCGCTTGTTTGCAAGCGTGAGTGTACTCTTTCTTGTTGTTCCTGACGGTGCGGCGCTGCAACACAAAAATTGATTGCAACAGGCGCAGCGGATCAGTTTTTTTTTTTTTTTACCGCACTCAATCGTTACTGTGTGTTATCTGACATTTGCGCTTATCCAACGTTCTGCCGGCCTGTTTATGTCGGATAAGCAAGACTCTACTGTATTAGACATTCCTGGCATGATCCCAGCTTTCTTCCCATCCTCTGATCAACAAGATTGGATAGGTACTATTATTGCAATTGCATTATAGTCCCTACTCTTCATTAACTCCATGGTTAGGGAAAAGGCTGAGGGGAGTTTGGCTGCTGCACTGTTGTCATGACTAGAGTACCCCAGCTGTGCAGTGGTCAAATCAGCATAATCTTACCATCTTTTACAGCTTCAACCTCCTCCCTCCCTCAATTTGAGCAGAGATATAATGCAAGATCAGTGACTAGGAAATAACAAAATTCTAGTAATCATTGTATAGGTTACCAAATGATAATCATAAATATATTTGAGCTCCCAATAGTGTTCATGTCACTTTAATGTTCTTTGTGTACGTAAGTGAACAGCTGTTCTTGCTCAAGTTCTTGTGACCAATCCCTGCATGATAGCAGAAGGCAGATGGGATCGAGTTACAATCTATTCAGGACCAAACAAGATAGGTGCTTTCACCCTTCAAGTTGCTTTATGTATGCCTGTGGGAAGCAGTTCTGATATGTTTTTAGATCATCACTTAATATTAAAAAGAGAACTCTTATTCCAATAATATCATTAAAGAAAGATAAGATTAAATGTAAACTTAGTGCAGCTGTAGAGACAGTATTTAAAGAGGGTCATGGATTTGCATGTTTTTGCTGCAAGTGGTTTGGTTCAATATTAACATAAGATTGCTTTGCCCTTTGTGTGGAAATCTTTAACTTGCTAGTGTACTTACTTGTGTGTACTCATTTTTTTTCGCAACTTTGTCTACTGTATTTTTTTGTCTGGAAGACACTAATTATATTTAAAATTTTAGTTTTATTCTCAAATTCCCCAAAATGATGTACTGCATGCAGAGGGTTTGTTGGAAGAGATTTATTATTTACTTCATTTGTTTTCAGTAGGTTTAAAATTAGTTGAAAACTCAAGTCCATGGGGGAAGGGAGGTGAAAACAAGGCTGCCAAAGTCACCTTTTGATTAATGGACTTGAAATAAGGATCTGCAAAATGTTCTAAACAGTTTGTACACTTCTGCATTGGGATGCAGAACTTTGATTCTTTAAATACAGAATATATACAGCTTGGATTTCACATAGAGGAGTGGAATTTTGAGATATCAGTAAAAAGGATTAATCATTGCTATCTGTTTCTCAGTCATCATGGAGGCAAACCAGTTCACTACAGCTAATTTCTGTTGTAGGTCAGAGTCTCATTTGAACTGAATGATATCCAGATCAAATACTTAGATGAGGATCGTGACGAGGTACCGTAGTCCTATATTCCTATTAAGGCTTCATTTTAAAAATTGAAAGTGTATCCTTGTGCTTTGAAAGAGTAGAAGGATAAAAAGAACCTCAAATATTTCCTATAAAGAAGCTTCTTTCTCCCTGCAAAATAGCTTCCAGTCCATTCTTGGTCTGTATTGGGTAATATTTTGTTTTGCGGATTATCTCATTTGTCTGACATCTCACTTGAAGCTTGCTTACCATCTTAAGATTCAAAGGATGATATATTTTTTCTAGCAGGAATAAGGTCACTTCTTGAATTCCACTCCCTGATGACAATAATCTTACCTATGCTTTAAAAATTATTTTGCTCTTGAAATTATAAAAAGCACAATTAGTTTATTTATTTATTTCCTGGCAATGCAGCTTATATGCTTGGTCAAAGTTAGTAGAAAACTACTGCTAGACATTTTGAGTAATGTCTTGAACTAGAGCATTGTACATGCCTCTTGCTCCAGATATGCCCACTATTGAGATATAAACATGTTAGAAAATACTTTTGTCTGAGGAGTGACTTATTCTTCAGTTGCTTTGCCATTCCTAAAGAGCAGGCTTCCTCCTGATATGAGTTACACTACAATTTCCAACTTCCCCACCTAGCATGGAACTCTGGCTGGGGTGCCCAGAGAACATCAAGTTGGGATGGGCTGGTGGGATTTGTGACATGTCTGTATCAATGGTCTTCAAAAAGATGAACCACAGCAGTGAGATGGCGGCATGTTTGTGCAGGGGAGATGCAGTGGCCACATTTGGATAAGGTCTGGCCAGCATGTATTTTTTGAAAGAGCTCTTGGTACAATCTGAACCTGCGTGGCATTGTTGATTTTAGCTGTACCTTGGACTATGTAGCTTCTTAGTGGGAAAGCAAGATGGGGAAAAAGAACTGTTATTTAATAAAGAGACAACAGACAACCTAATGATAAGACAAATGTCTGACAATAACTGTGACAGATGTCAGAAGCCAGGCAACTGCTCTGAAATGATCATGTGAGAAATCCTGTTTAAGAGTGTGAATATGTTGAGCAGCAGTGAAAAGCATTAATTCTTGGTTTCTTTTCACAGGTATCAGTCAATACTGCAGGTAAGTTGCCTTTGGCTGGCTCATAAAATCTTACGAGGGGTCCTGGCTATAGTGCTGGGAATAAAGGTAACAATCTTAATGGGGGACACTGAAAGTACTTAATTGTACTGAGAAGTATACCATTGTGCACAACATAACATGCCTTATTTTCTTCCTGTAAAGACTGTATTCAGTAATTATCTGGTTACCCAGCATTTGTCTGTTTCTACATTGGAATGAGGCTTTGTGTCTGCAGCTTCTCCACATAGTCATCAGGAAGCAAGCTCAACTTAATGGTGTCTTCACCTCTTCATCCTGTCACTTCTTATTAAGTAGTTAGAAAGGTCCAGTGCTAACTCACACACTCATGAAACATTTAAATTATCTCAAAATTGATTCAGAGTTGAAGTGTGGATTGCTTATATTATCCAGGACATGTGATTCTTTTTTTCCCCCCTGAGTAGTTGAACATGGAATTCCATTACATTGGAAGAGATGGAATTAATGACATGGATTGTACATTACAATAATAGCTAGTAAAATGTAAGCCAAGTCCTGCAAAGTGTATCAATTTCTCCTTCTTAAGTTTCCTTGGTCATTGGATTTGGAGATGGGGGATGTCATCTGTATCAAGGAATGAGAAGGAATTACCAAAGACAGTGAAATTATATTGGCCCTGAATGTGATTAAAAATATACTAGTATAGCTACAAATGCAGTTCTAGGCATGCTAATATTAATCACAGTTTGTTTCTCTCTCTTTTTAGAGGAATATGAAGAGGCTCTGAAGGTAACAGATTAGGCTAGCTTTTGGGGCTTATTTTTACAACAATACAAATCAAATTTTGTAGATTCCTTGATGTGTTTGAGATTTTATTCTATTTTATCTCAGTTGATAAAATGATTTAAACTAACCTGTAATAGCCCAATTCCAAGATAGTCTGAAGTTCTTTTTAATCAATGCTGTTTGCCTGTGGATATTGTTTATGCAGTAAAGAGTTACTCTCTGGACTACAGTAAATTACTCCTGCATTACCTTCCTTTCCAGTTGGGTCAGAATACATCTAAGAGCTTCTGTTTTTATGTTTTTTTCTCTATATTCTTATGGCGGGTCTCTGTCAGTCTCTTTGTCAGCTTTAAGCATCTTATCTTCCTTTTTCGTCTTGCAACATTTCTGATTTCTAATACAAGTCTTATCTGTGTAATTGTGTCCTTGTAATTTATTCTGAGTGAAAGATCCTTATTACTGTTTCCATTCTCAAAGGTTCGATTCCAAACTTTAGATTCTCTCCTCTGGTCTGATTCCTGGATGATGGATATCTGTGTGGTAGTGAAGGGCACTAGCTCTCTTGTCACAGGTGGAGAAGTCACAGGTGGAGTTTGGGCAGAATCAGTCAGCTAGTATCCCAGTTGCTGGGTTATAAGAAGGCTAGTAAGGAAAGAGAAATGTATGTGAGAGAGAGAGAGAATGAGGGGAGGAAGGAAGGAAATTACCTGCCGGAAAGTTCTTATAGATTCAGCACTGGAAATCCCAGTGTGCAAATCTGTATGGAAGCATGTGCAAAAGACCAGAAAAGACAATGGATAGCCCGTTAGGTTCAGTCTCAATGTGACAACATGAACAATTCTTATACCTCAGCAGCTCTCAAGTGAGACGCAGCATCTCTCTTCCCCAGTCCAAAATGTAACAAGTAGCTGTATAGTTAAACTATTCTCTTGGCTATAAAGAGGAGTCTCAAATGGATATTACAAAGTCCAAACAAAGCATCACTCCTCAGAGCTCAGAAATAGAGACAGCTAATTCCTATGAATTGATCGAACACCGCAGACAAAATCTCCATGTCTCTTAAGACAAAATAAGATAGACCAATATTTGATAACTGAGAAACAGAAGTATGTTAAAGATATGAGTAGAAACTCTAATAGAAACATCTCAGCATCCCCTGCCAAGCTCTCGCCAATCAGTGCACAAGACAAGCTTCAAACGAAGCTGCAGGCAACTCCAAAACATAGGATGTTAGTTCCTGATTACTGTTTTCCTGTAAAGGTAATTTCAGCTGAGCTCCCTGCACAATCTCACAAGTGAATATAGAAATAATTACATAAAATAGGAGATTGGTTTTGACTTTTGTGGCCCTGAGGAATTAGGAAAAGTGAGCTCCCTGTACGCAGAGTTAAAAAAGATCCATTATTAATGCATCTTCCATCTGGCTTGATTTATAGTCAATCTGTAATTTAAAAAATACACTTTTCCTGCTTTTCCTGTCTCTTTTTATATTCTACACCCAGGGCAATGTAGAATATTTTTGCCCGTGCACTTATGGTCTTGTTCTGAGTCATCTGCCACTTCCCCTCAAAAAACCATGGCCTTGGCACAGACCGAACTGCTTTCCTTCAGCCAGGCACTTCAACCTGCCACATGGTGTTAATTTTTTAAAATTCTGATTCTCAATAAATGTGTTAGTTTAGAAGGATAAGATTGTTTTAGAAATGGTATATGATTCATCAGAATGTGTGTGCCTATGTAAAGGTTGAAAGTTATTTTTTTCAGATTGCAATGAAACAAGGCAATCAGCTCCAGATGAATGTCTATGAATTAAGGGTTCCTTCAGGCATGTCTTCACAACTGGTCTTTGGAAAATCGGAGGAACCATTTGTCCCAGAAACTAAAGAGAAGCCCACGATCACTCAAACTCTGATAAAAGACAAAGATACTGAAAGAGCGAATGAAAGGCTACAGGTAGAACTAAAAAGATGTGTTTTCAGGCATCTAGAACTATCCTGTTTGCCATATGTCATCCATTGACACCATGTTTTTCTTTCTCAGGCTTTCTATCTCAACTTGCAAAGGTTCTGATTTTAATTGCATTGAATTGTGTGGCAATTGCTTTATTCTGTTTTAACCAACCTTGATCTTCAGATTCAGATCTCAAGATCTGTGGTGGGTAATGTGTGTGATGGGTTTATGTAGATATCCTCCTGAGATACATACATGCTTGGGTATAGTGTATCAAGCTTAAAATCCATGGGGGAGACTTGAATGCCTTCGGTAATTATCTCAATATTTTTCTATTTGTACAAAAATAGAAAAATACTGAGACAATTACTTGAGGTCTGCAATATATTAATGTTGATGAGATGGGTTCTCTGATATTCAAAACTGGCTTTCATCTGTCTCAGAGTTATTCTCAAATGCTTTATTTTTTCCACACTTTTTGTGGCTTATTGTTATGCTCATTGTTGTTATTATTAAATATGGTATAGAAACAAAACTCCAAAATATTATTAAATTACTTTAAGACTATAATATTAAGTGTCACTTTTTCCAATTCAGTACTTTCATTCTTTTTTTGTAAAATACCTGCAAGCATTCAGAGGGGAATGTGGGAATTGAAGGAATTGTATGCTTTTTTTTGAAGGATTTGAAGAACAAATATTTCCCTGGTTTTTGGAGTATATTCCATACCTCACATTTCAGACTTGTTTGAAAGCAGACTTGTTTCCTACAAATTATCAACTGAATTCACTGCTCCCCCTTGCTCCCCCCACTCTCCAGAAATATCATATATTTTCCTAAAGGCTTTAAAGTAGGACAAAGGTGAGAAAATCATAAGCCATTTTCTAAACCCACCAGCAAAATGTATTATCAAAATATTCAGCTCCATTTAATTAGCCAGTTAGTAACCTGTCATATGCATTCAGAGAGAGGATGCTGCTTAATTAGTGCTATAACTGAAACATCTCCTTGTTGCATTTATTATTTTACCAACACTAACAAAAAGATCCTCACGTTTTTATGAACTCAATCAGTATTCTTGTCTATTGAGAAGCAGTAGGAGATGCTTTGCTTTGAGTTGTTTAGGTTTAGGCTGACTGTATACATGTGACAAACTTTCAAGCATCCCCTTACGCAAATGCTAAAGCACAGGTTACATTCTGTTCTACCAAAGAATGACATTGTTTCTAGCAGGAAGCCTGTTCTTATTTTTAAGTAGAAAAACACAATGTGGCGAAGACTGAAGAGTGCATTTATTTATTTGCTCAGTCTTACCAAGTTCAATATGAATAGGTATAGGTATAAGGAAGTTGTATGTTAAATTTGCAGCTGTGTTTTTTTTTTTAATCTCCCTAGAGTGAGCACCTTCTCAGTGAGGTCCCTCCTGAGTGGTTCACAAGCTACTTGGAAAAGGTGAATGTGGTTTCTTTTCTATTTGTTCTGTTATGCAAGAGGCCTTGACAAAAAGGGTATTGGAGGTGATTCAAGCAGATTTGGAGAATAATATTCTTTTCTTCATAGGTAAAGAAAAGGATATTATTCATCATAGATGGAGCTTCATGCACAAATTGATATTTGATCCAAATTGTTTAAACACAAATTCCATAATTGTTTTGAATTAAAAGGGCACTTTTGTCCATCTTACTGTAGTGGGGTCATGGGGTAGAAAAAACCGACACATTGATCTTCCGTGGTTAGTGTGTGATAACTGGAAGCATATAAATGTGGTTGTCCATTATGCCCTGAATTATATTTATGTCTTAAATGTATATGTTGTATACAGTGCTACTTTTGTGCAAACCTACTTACTGCCTATAAATTCTAATGTGAGTGCATGCATCAATTCTGGGAATGGGGATCAGAACAGGAAATGAAAAACCAAGAAACGTTTGCTCAGGGTGTTTTTCTTTACCCCTGCCTTCCCTCTTCCAGTTCCGGGAGCAAGTTGTTCAAGAAACTGTTAAAATGCTTGAACAGAAGCTGAATGACAGGCTGCTCCTTTCCAACCAACTTCCAAGCTCTGTGAGCAGCTCAAAACACCAGGCTCCTGCAAGTTCCTTGGCGCAAGGCAGTTCCTTCGACTGGCTGATCTCTTGCGATAACTGTCATACCCCCATAGTGGGGATCCGCTATCAGTGCAGGTAGGACACGGGCCAGGGGATTAAAGTGCAAACTTGCATGATTTTATTATTGCCCAGGATGTTAGAAATTGGTATCCTGAGATTTTCTAGTGGCATTTGTTGGTGATGTGTATAAATGACTAAACAAACAAAAATGGTTTGTAATCATTAGCCAAAGTGATGCATGAAAACATGGGATATCTCGTGGAAGCAAAAGGTAGAGTTGGCGATATTTCTTGAATAGTTGGAAGAGGAACACCAACGATTTTCACATTCTTCCTCTCAATTAAGCTTCTGCTTTAAAAAAAAATATTGCACCTTGCCTGTATTCAATTTTCCTTCCTTAGCAAAAACAAAAAAAAAAGAGAAATTGGGCAATAAATGCTATATGATACTACTCTGGCAAAAAGAGCAGTTTTAATTTATACTTCTTATTTATTTACTGAAACTAATGCTGCTCCAGTCACATACAACTTTGAGCAGTGTTATACTCCATTTGTACAATAATAAGATTAAGACACAATATGGAACACAATAACATTTGGTTCACCACAGGCACAGTTCATCAAGAACAACCAGAATAACCCATCCCCAAAGGCCTTCTGAAAAAAACAAGTTTTAATCACTTTTAGGAATATTAGCTTTCTTCCCATTCTGATCTCTCTTATTATTACTTCCCTATTTTGGCAAGAAGGTTTGCTCAAAGGAGGGTTTTTTTTTTTTTAAGACAAATGCATATATGCATATATGTCCACACAAAATGTTCTGCAGATGAAACTAGTTTTTTGCTAACTCTTTTTTTAAGCTTTTGGATCCTCTCCCTACTCAGTTTCTCAGTCAGCATCTGAGAAAATGAAACTCGGGTTTCATTTTCCTTACAGAAGCTGTACTGGTCTCAGAATTCTGCTGTTTATATCTTCCCCCTAAGATTTCATCCCATTGTGTTCTATTTGTAAATACATTGTGATATCTCAATAGCTCAGCTCAGCTGGAAAAGTAGGTTAGCAAATAATATAAACAGTTAATAGGGAAAAAATCAGTAATTCACCATATTGCCTTTCTTATTTTCCCAGTGTTTGCCCATCCTATAGCATCTGTGAATTGTGTGAAGCAGGATTATATGTCCATGACCCTAGCCATGTCTTTCTAAAACTGCGGAGGCCCACCTTGTGCATTTCAGAGACATGCAACTTTGGACAGCTCTCGCCGCATCTTGCCACTCTAGAGCAAGTCAGGTAAGCAACCAACTTCCTTGTTATCTGTCCATTGTGAGCCCACTTGGACTGTTTATATTTAGAGTGCTCGTGGTAATGAGTACACACGCAGTGAAGAAAGCATAGGGAGGAATCAAGGACAGAGCTAAGTTCAAATCAACATGGGAAACTCACCGTCTGGTTTGTCTACATGCCTTTGTTTCACCTCCAGTAGATTAGTGCTACTGAAGTCTCCCATCTTAGTGTTGAACAAAAGCTTGAGAGGTCTGATTCAGCTCCAGGTAGAAGAGAAGCAGACAGTATTTTGGAAACAAGGGAATAAATACACTGTGCTTCAGGGAGGACTGGATAAGGGTCATAGGTGGCCTACTGAAATGGACAAAGGCCAGAATTTCTGATCGGGTGGGGTTTTATTTTGAGGGGGAGTAGAAGCGCTGTCTTTGTTTTGCTTTGTTTTATTATATTAAGCATTTTAAAAAGCTTGCAGAGTTAAAATGACATTTATTGCTGAAAAACAGCAACCAACAATAGTATGATATTTGGATGTCATGAAAAGGATGCATGCTTATTGCTAGTGGTCCCCCAACCATGGATTGTCCAGCTTTAACTTACAGTATTCACATCCAAGGGACCTTTTGGAAGTCATGCTAAGCTTGCATGAAGAATTCTAGATTATTGTAGGGGCCTGTTAGGCAGATGGAAAAAAGGCACTTGAACAATTTCAACATTACAAGCCTTTTGATTCCAGATACAACATTTTGTTCCTAGGAGAAGTCCAGCTCCACATGTTCTTTAAGAGCAGAGAGCCTTCCTCCAGCAAAATTAATACTTTCTTTCTATTTGTTCAGGCTCCAGAAGCAGATGGACAAACGTTTCCTGAAAGCAGAAAAGCAGCGTTTACGAGCAGAGAAGAAGCAGCGTAAGGCCGAAGTGCGGGAACTCAAGAAGCAGCTGAAATTACATCAAAAAATTAATCTATGGAACTCAGTTCATGCTCTTGACAACACTGGCTTGACATCTGCCAAATCTGAGAGCCTGCAATCCAGTACACTTCTGTAAGCAAGCCTGGACCTCGGTTAAGTTTGCAAAGTGAACGCACACACTCTGTTGGCTTTTGGTGGACTGTGAGCATCTCCTGATGAATACTGTTTCCTAGCCAACTCATGATTTGTGTATTCTAGCGTTTTCAGTGTCTTTAACTTCCTACTCTTCTCTGAAACCATGGTTTTAAAAGACTATTCATAATCTCTGATACATTTTAGATCAGCTTTTCCTAGCCAGCTAGGTGTGTTGAGCTACTGCTCCTAGAATACCCAGTTAGCATGGCTAATGAGCATGCAGGTTGGGAATTCCACTGATTTGTCTCTGGTTTCCTCCATTTCACAGTTCTCTCCAGCGATGCCCAGTTATCGTCCCCACATTGAGTGCTGCCTTTGTAGATGAGAATTTACCAGATGGAACTCACCTCCCACCAAAGACTACCTTCATAAAGCACTGGCGTATGAGGAACACAGGCAACATGGCATGGAGCTCAGATACCAAGGTGTTTTTCAGTGTTTAATTTGTAAAAATATAAGCTAAAACCCAGATTTGGCACTGAGCCTGCTCCCTTTGCCCTTCTTCTTTAGCCTTGTCTGCATAAGGGTTGGGAAGGTACTTTGTACAAGTGCAATAGTACTTTGTTGCATGTTTTGGGCTGAGTCTGGCTATTATTTATTTTCTACCATTCCTGTAAATAATGGTTCCCAAGAATGAAATTTGCTTATTTGTACGAAGGTTTGATTTTAAACTCTGTCAGTCAATAACTGCTTTGGAGATTTGGCTACACTGGTAGAGGAAAAAGCTCTCTTTTGTCGCTGAATAAATGGGAACTGAAGAATTCATTTTAGAGATGCCCAGAGCTCAGAACTGTGTACATTCAATCAGGATATGAATTGCCTCTTCAGTGTTGTTACAGTCGTCTGTTCCAGCATCACTTGTCTCCAAGATTATCTAATTCCTTTCTCTCTGCAACTCTCAGAGACTCTTAAGAGGTAGATTTCTACTATGTTAGAAGATCCTCGGCTGCAGGATTCTGATGTCTTCTTCACAGTCGTTTTTCTGTGTATTAAGTAGAGCAATGCCTGAGATTCACACAGTGAAGCTCAACTCTGAATGGAAGTTTGAACCTCTGTTTACCAACTCTTACTCAATAAAAGTCTTATAGGGCGTAAGGCCTAAAAAAATTCACTCGTGACCAATATGAGAAGCCTCCATGTTTTTTGGTTAGAATGAAACAATGAACTTTTTTCTTTTCTTTTCTCTCCATATTTCAGCTAAAATTCATGTGGGGAAACTTAACTCTGGTGTCTTTGGAAAAGAAGGATGTGATTGTGCCTTCCCTACTTCCTGGGGAAGTGGGAGTTGTTTCAGTGGAGTTTGAAGCCCCACCAGTGGAAGGAACCTATACATCTCACTGGAGGTTATCACACAGAGGGGAACAATTTGGGCCCCGAATCTGGTGCAGTATTGTGGTTGACCCCTCTTCCTCCAACGTTGTTTGTCCTGACAGTGGCAGATTGATATCTAGTTTCTGCCAGAATAGTAGATCTCTTTACAAAGAAGAGGTAAGGCCCTCATATCTCTGAGTTTATGTAAGTCTGTGTGTTTCTTTCACTGCTCCCCCTCGGCTTTTTTTTTTTGCCCCATATCTCCTCCATTTTATGATTTTTTTTACATCTCTCCCTCCTCTTTTTTGCCCTGTCTCTCTATTGCCTCCACCCAATAGCCTCTCTTCAATGTGCACATTCTTTCCTGTTTCAGATAATTTACATTCCTTGAATCAATCAGTTAACTGTCTTTTTGGCTCTTAGTTTGTCTGAACAGTTTGAATCACTTGGAATAAGTCATTCATGAAATAATTCTCCTGTGTTTGTGTTAATGTCAGGACGTAACACAGTATGGTATAAGTCCACCTCAGTCAGGCTCAAAATTAATTGAAGAGCTAGAAAGATAAAGTGTGCACCATTGCTTTTCCTCTTTGGCAAACAGAACTATATGTTTGGAAGAAGGGGGAATTTTGTATAGCTGAGAAAAACAGATTTTGAACTGATACCCTAAGGAGCAGCCTGCTAATCAGTCTGTGCTGACTGGAGATGAAGAGAGTTGTCATCCAAAACATTTGCAGGGCTGTTACAGATCATACTGGGATCAATGGATCAGTCTGCATAAAGTGGCTTCCCAAGCAAAAGTAGGATCCTGAAAACATCCTAATCAATTTATTCTACTGTCTTCACTCTAAACTAGTTGGAAGTCTGTTATTCCATGTATAAGCGACATGTTTTTTTTAAGGCAAAATAATATTATTCAACAAGTTCTGAATGAGCAAAACAATGGGGCAAAGTATATTAGTGTCACTTCTTATTTGTTTAGGAAACACAAATATTTTTTGAACAATTAAACCTTGCAAATTTATTTTGCAATTTTGTCTAGCTGAAACAGCATAAAACAAAATGGAATTCCAGATTCTCTGTCCCAGTGTTTTAATAGATTCAGTCATTTTTTTTATAGAATCTAGAATAACAAAATGGAAATTTAGAGATCAAGGTAGTGTCACACGTGTGGATGGTGTACTTTGGTATAAACAATAAAACGAAGTGCCTGAGTAAAGCTATTTGTCTCAAAGTCACCTCCGAGTATCCTTCAGTATTATTTCTGTTCTCTACAGGAAAGAGCTTCAGAGTTCAAGGGGGAAGTTAGTTTGGCCAACCGGGTTGCTCCATCAAAGGTGAAGAGCATCCTCAGTGCTAGAGAGTTCTACATTCCATCACTTGATCTTCTCACAGCCCAGGTGAAACGTCTGATGCAAACCAAAATTTAGAATGGGTTCAGAGGAAAGTTTTATTTCATAGTTTTCTGTCTCATTAAATTCTTCATTTTGTTTTCTTTCCACTAGGATTTGCTCTCCTTTGAATTGCTGGACATTAACATAGTGCAAGAACTGGAGCAGGTCCCTCGTAATACTCCTGTTGGTAAGCGTCCTCTGTGCCTGAGAAGGATTTGGATGAGAGTTGTGGCAAGTACATTCTCATCCTGCTTCCTCAAGACAATATGTCTAACTGGCATTATTGGACACCTGCCAAGGCCCATGCTTCTCCAGTAGGGGATTCCCTGCCAGCTTCTGGAGTCTTCTGGATCTGCTGCTGCTCCTTGCAATTACTGCCTGTTGCCTGCTCTTTTGAACAAGCGATGTACTGTTTGCCTGTTGTGGAAGATTCTGAGGTTTCTCACAGTATGGAACTGTAATGAGATTTCCATTTGTGAGGCTTATTCCGTTCCTTATTAGTTTCCTCAAGGTCAATATAATTGGGTTAGCATCTGCTGCTTTTGGTACTCTCAGGCCAACATATTAGTATGTATTTAGCACTGTATCCCTGACTCTGAATGACAGTCAAACTGAACAGGATGAATTTGTAAGCCTTTCAGTCCCATGTGATCTATGATGCCCAGCTAAGCATGTGCTGATTCCATTTCCCACAACTACTGGAAATCCTTAATCCTTTCTACTTGATTCCAGGCATATTTAGCCCTTACCTGCTGAATGATCCATCACCTTTCTTTCCTACAGATGATGCAGTAGAAGGAATCTACAAAAATAGTTTCAGAAATATCAAGAAGAAGTTATGGTTCTTTGTGGTATCATCCTTGTCTTGCTTTTCCAGATTCTGTACAAGGGTCAACTCCGTACAGAAGCCATGACAGCACTCCCCTACTGGAAACAGCTGACTTGGATCAGAAACAGGAAGTCAATCAGAGAAGCACATATAAATTACTGCCTGGTAAGCAGTGAGAAGCACTGAGATGGCCTTAAGAGTTTCCTGTTCTTCCACTGGGTTTCCCTATCAAGCAGAAGCCAGAAGCCTCAGCTATCAACTGAATGACCAACCATCTTAGTTGGCTTTATTGCTGGCAGTCAACTTTGCTCCAGAGCTGCTAGCTCTAGTATTTGAAAATTTTACCTGATAGCTTTAGTGATACTGGCAAATGATTGCAAGGTGGTATGTACTTAGGTATAAGCTGCATTTTAGGCCAAGACAATCCAAATTGATTTCAACAGATTTACCAAGTTTTGTGAGTGTTTATATCTTCCGTTTTTTTTCTTATGGTATAGTCCTGCTAGGATCAGCTGCAAGACACCCTTCACCCCTTGACAACTAGAATGTTTTGCTTGCCCCACCATTAAGTTTTTGAGATATCACTAGGCCTTTATTCAAATAGTTTAAAACTATAAAAATATTAAGTTTTATAGACCTAGAAATTTAGGTACTTCCTCCTCTAATTTTTATATGAAAGCTGGCATTTTTAGGATACTGAAATATGCCTCCAGTACCAAATTGGGCTCTTGTAAATTGATGTTTTGTGAAGGCCCTGTTCTTGTGATCCTGTAGTATCAGGCTTCCTCTTGATCTGTCTCACTGCTTGAACTACCTGTATTCATTAGGTAGAAATGACTACCGAAGATGAAAAACTCTCAGTGTCTATGAAAGTTTTCTTCTTGTGAGACTTCTGAAACTTTGGTAAATACTGCCAGGAATATCTTAATCTCATCCTATAGATGCTCAAATCACCAAAGGGAAGGCTGAAAATGCAGGAAACCAAGAAGAAGGAGAGGAAGACATGAGCGGAACCCAGTTTGTGTGTGAAACAGTCATTCGTTCCCTCACCTTAGATGCTGTACCTGACCATCAGCCCCCACAGAAAAAGAAGTCTTTGCATAGTGAGTGCTTTCAAATATCCTGTTGAAAATCTAGCATGTTTAGAAAATACCCCTGGAGTGTTGATCGTTTCCTCTTTTTGTTGTGGTTGATTTAGATTCTCTGCAAACACTACAGGATATGGCACACTACAGCCCAGAGAACAAAGATTCCATTAGCCCTATTTCTATACCAGAGGGATCAGAAGCCAGAAAACAAGTGCTAGAGATGACCAAAAATCCTGAGTTTGGTAAGGCTTGATGGTTAGGCTTTGCTTCTCTGAAGAAGTAGCATCTCTCTCCTTAGTGAGGGAATCCCCAAATCAGGTCAAATGAACAGGGTAGCATGATAACAGTGAGTTCTACTGTTAAATCAAAGATTTTACTTCATTACTCATAGTTTCTGAGATCCAGTTTGGTATAGTGGTTAAGGCATCAGGCTAGAAACCGGGAGACCTTGAGTTCTAGTCCCACCATAGGCATGAAGCCAGCTAGGTGATCTTGGGCCAGTCACTCTCTCTCAGCCCTAGGAAAGAGGCAATACCAAACCACTTCTGAAAAACCTTGACAAGAAAACTTGAGGGACTAGTCCAGGCAGTCAGCAGGAGTCAAACACTGATTTGAAGGCATACATACACTCATAGTTTCTATTTTCCATTCTTCTCCAAGCTAGATATGCGAAATGCAGGTGACTGGAGACTAGTATGATATGGCTGGTGGGGAATAAGGTCTTGTCTTATGAAGGCTGTGGCTTGGGTATACCTACAAAGGAGAAGGATGAAGGCACAGTGGGTATACCTACAAAGGAGAAGGATGAAGGACTGCAATATTGACATTTATACTGAAATAACATCTGTATTCTGCTAGAGAAACTCTTGGTGCAAGATGGTGAAGAATCAAAGGAAGGGGAAGCTGACATTGATATTAAGGATGAAGTCAGCAGTCAGGCATCTTCTGTTTCTGAAGATTATATCATCATCCTCCCAGAGTGCTTTGATACTAGCCGTCCTTTGGGCGAGTCAATGTACAGTTCAGCACTCTCTCAGTCAAGTTTGGAGAATGTCACCAAGGCTCCAGCAAATCCTGAAAAAAGTCACACACCAGTGCATAGCATCAATGATATGTTGACTACCTCTCAGACCCTTGAAGAAGTGCCACTGATCCCTCAGATTGTGGAGCCACAGCCAGCAAGGTACCAATAATAAAGCAAAACCTTCCCAAGACTTCGTTGTCTCCTATAATCATAAGTAGCCTCCAAAAGAGAAGAAATGTTAATTTCTGAGTTTACATACCAAACCAAAATGTACACACAAATCCAAATGAAGCAAAATCAATTTGGAACACTATTATAAGGGAACTGGCTGAATGTACAGCACAGACCTTTATCCTCAATTTTTGGTCTTTAGGGCTTCTGTATTACTTTAAATGCCTGTCTTTGGTTTTTCCCTAACAGATTTCAGGCTCTTTCCCAAAATGAAAGTTCCCAAGAAGCAACTTTTTCCACTAGAGAGGAAACCCGGTTGGTTCCTGCCCAAATGAGAGAAGGTATTGTATTGCAACATTCTACATGATAGACAGTAAGCAGGATTTTCTAACTGAAGTCACTAGTTTTATAGCTTGCCCCTTTCCAGATATTTATGTGTATATGAGAGAGAGAGAGAGAGAGAGAGAGAGAGAGACACATATATACATGTATACATATTGTTGTTTTCATTAAGTAAATCCAGTAAATTTTACAAATTTGGTTAGAATAACAGTATTCTCTACCCAATCTTTCTGGAGATCACAGTTGGATTCTTTTTTTATTATTCTTTTTTTCTGTTCTTGGTCTCATACTTCATTTTCATTTTCTTCTAGAGTTCCAAAGAGATGATCTTGGGCTTCCATCTACAGGGAATATAAATAATACACCAATGTATCCTGAATCTTCTAGGTAAAAAAAAATGGGCAGGCAGATTTCATCATGATGTGACTGACAGTTGATACCTTTTTTAGAGAGATTTTTGATGTGTCAGTTGGCCTCCTGTTTCCCTCCTTTTTCAAAAATATTGATTTAATCTTGCAGTTGAGCAAATCAATTGAAGCTTGAACTGTTAATTAAAAACTGTACCACAGAAGGATGGAATTAGAATATGAAGCAGGAAATCAACACTGGCAAAAGAAGCTAGAACAGGCAAATGGTTTTAAGAATGACAATACATCTGGGAGAGGCCATTCACTATCCTTTGGATACAGAAAATGTTAGTTTCAGTCTCTGGCATCTCCACTAAGGATGTTGGGTCACTGGATTGGAAACTATTATTATTTGGATTAGATTATACTGGGCTAGGTGGATCAGTAGTCTGACTCAGGAAAAGCCCTTTCCCTATATTTATTTGTTGTTCATATCATATGATCCTCTTTTCAATTCCAATTTTATTTGCAGACACAGCCAGGGAAATAGCCTTGCTGGTGGCCTGGTGAAAGGGGCCTTGTCAGTGGCTGCCTCAGCCTACAAGGCATTGTTTGCTGGGCAAGCCTCCATGGATCAGGTAAGCAGATCATCTTGTCATCTTATGGGACCCAAGAAATGTGCCTTTTCTGTTGCTGCCCCTGCTCTCTAGAACGATCTACCCCTGTCCCCAATATACAAGAGACCCCAACTCTTCTTGTCTTTAGGAAAGTCATTAAGAACTGGCTCTTCTCCCATGCATTAGGGGCCATTTGAGTGAGAATCCCTTTTTGGCTGTTTTGTTATGTGCTTGGTCACATTTTATATTTACACATTTGTTTATTGTTGTATGATGGGTTTTTTTTCTTTTTAATTTGTTTTTTATGCTGTACATTGCCCAGTCACATTGTTTGAATTAAGTGGCCTTACAAATCTTAAAAACAAACAAATAAATATAAATCATATGTTAATAATGGGAAGAACAAGGAGGAGGAGTGTGTACATTTTGTAGTTTTGTGATTATGCTGTATAGATGTGGATATAACAATCTAGAAAGGAGGTTTCTAGTCTCTGTTACTGCAAAGATGAGCTTGAGAACTGGTGATATTGTGAATTATTACAAACAAAAAAGGATCCTGAGTATTGTAGAAATAGTTCCAACTTAAATTTCACTGGGATGACTGCAGTTGAAGAATTCTTGTAGAGAATCTGAGATGGACATATACTGTATGTTTGCTGTATGCAACTTTATGTGTATGCGTTTGCATGTTTTCTTCCTTATATTGATAATTCTGTGCCTTTCATCCTTCCAGACTCTTTCTGTAACCAGTGAAGATCACATGGCTTCCTTTCTGGCCAACCTACACGAAATGGGCTTCTGTGATAGACATCTTAATCTCCAGCTGTTGCGGAAACACAACTGTGACATGGCTGTTGTTGTCACTGAGTTACTGCAGCTGAATCATGGTGATTGGTATGGGAACCAATACTGAACCTTTTTCACTTGCTCATTAAAAAACTGAGCAGCAACTGGCACCAGCAGCTTCCAGCTACCTTCTATCCTAAGTAGAGCAGAGATGGCTTGGCTTCTATTTTTCAGCACATTATAATTCCTTCCATCTCCATTATCCTACAGCTCAGGCATTAGAATATCTATCTTTTAATTTTAAAAAATTTTTTTCAGACTGGTAAATGCCAGATTATATGTAGGAGAAAAGAAGTGATGCGCCCAGAAATCTAAATGGAGGTGGCCTTAGCAGTTCGGTGCCCACTGTTAATACACTACAGCAAATGAAGAGCCAGCAATCTGGGGAATCATTATGCCCAACTAGTCTTCTCATACAGGTGAAGTCAATGAATGGCCTTCAAATCTGGCTGAAGATCCACCTCCAAATTCTGTCTTCCCATAAAGAAGTGTGCTGTTCATCATAATTTGCTTTAGTTCTCTTCCATTAAGCAATAATTTTATCCCATGTTTAGGTTGTGTGTCTTGCAAGGCACTGGCATCATCTGAAAACTATATTCATATTGCAGTTATTCCTTATTGCTAGGAAGATTCCATCAAAACCCCCAATTCCACTGTTTTCTGGTTAATTCTTTGGTGAAAATATGAAAGGATCAGTTAGTGGCAGAACTGAATTGGTTGTTTGAATAAAAATACTAAAAGAGTAGCTGTTTATACAAAATAATTCTTTGGAGAGAGATTATTAATTACTGCTCAAAGTATTTGAAGGATAGATGGTCATGACACATTTGAGTGTTTTAAGAATTATTTTTGTAGACTAATTTTTTACCAGCCAGCAGTGTTTCACAGGAGTAAGTACCACTCTCACAAGCAGTATTCCTGATCCTCTCTAACCAGATGTTGGACCAATTTGAAATCGTAAAAAAGCAATATTTTAACAACTCCTCAGTTTAACTACATTACTAATACCTGATAGAAATTTTTGCACAGTGTATAAAAGAAAAAAATGACAAAAATATGGATGAGTGATAGCTTTAAGGAAGATGATTTCCTCTGTCCCCATTAATCAAGACATAGGATTGAAGAATCTGTGAGGAATTTCTGTCAAATCCTCCTGAAGTAAATACTGTAAGGATTTGCATCCATTCCTACAAGGTTGTACGGTTTGACTTGACTCTCAGGTGTTCCTCTGATTTTTTCATATAGGATGAAAGGAATGGATGCTGTCTGTTCATAAAACCTGCTCAGAGTTATGGGGTGTACACAAGTGTAGCTTTTCTGTGACTTTGGTAGGAAATAGTTAATGCAGTGTTTCTCAACCTTGGCAACTTTAAGATGTGTGGACTTCCAGAACTCCCCAGCCAGCATGCTGGCTGGGGAATTCTGGAAGTTGAAGTCCCCACATCTTAAAGTTGAGAAACCTTGAGATAATGATTGCAGGGGATTGAAATGGAAAAGGCGAGAAAAGAAATCTAACAAAGAGGCAGATTTGAAGAACTGAGGACAAACTTGCTTGTGCTGTGTACTGCTTATTTAATAGAATATGTATGGAAACTGAATATTTCTGAATAGAAGCATTTAGATCCGCAACTTCTCTTTGGGCTGATGGGGAAAATCTTTAAATTACTAGGTAGATCTTCATGTTTTCTCTTGAAATACTTTTACTGGTACCAATTCAATTAGATAACTTCTTGTTAGCCCTGATGAAAAGAGCTTTTTTCTTAGATTTCATAAAAGCTGAAATTTTCTTCTATTGGCTTCGTATGTTTTATGAGAAGTTGCATGAATGATAATTTAAACAATACTGATAGTAAGATATTGTATATTGCTTAGATTAAGCACCATTGAACTGTCTTGGGGTTGAAAAATATTAAAAATGCACAATATTAGGTTTGCCTTTGTGTAAATTTGTTCTTCAAATTTTGCTTGTTGGGGAAATCATGGGTAAGCATATGGATTGCGAAAGAAACATCTAGTAAAAGCGAAGGTTTTTCTCTCCATACCATTGCCATCTTAATGTTGGGATGGCAAGACATGTACAGTGAGGCATATTTATTATTATTAATACCAGCTGTTTAGGTCCAAAGATTTCCTGAGCACATGAAAGACCTCTCTTGCTCTCTAGAGATGCTGAGACCAACTAAATATTGCCACATATATGACATTTTGTAACTGTGTTGTGAGAATAGTGAAAGACTGTTACAAAAATATGTGGACTGCACAGTGGATATTTTAGAAGTCAAACTGCCATCTTCAAAATGTGGGGGTTGAAACGGGTTGTGTACGTTTGATAAAAAATGCAGGCACTTCTTTTATACAAATAGGATAAGCCAATTAAGAATTGATTTCTCAGATGTAATTTCTTTGCCAGCTCAAAGTTTCATCCAGTCTAGCAACTAATCTTCAAAATGAATTGCTTCCTGCTGAGACCATCCAAGCACTTGTGTAAATTCAGAAACATGGCAGAAAAATACTAATAATCTTTTTTAGGGTCTGATACAGTGTCATACAGCTTCACGAACTTAATCCTAGATCAGATAAAGAACGGTTGCCCTTGGATTAAGTATTCTGGAAAGGATCTATTAAAAATTAGGAGGAGGAATAATTTAAAACCTCACTGGCAAGCCCCTCCATCCAAAGGTTCACCAGTAAAAGATAATTGTGACAGGCTGCCATTGAGATGAACCTCCTGACATCTGGAGAATCCTCATCTCTTCTACCCAGAACCACTTCCTTCAGCCCAATTTTAGGAAAATAAGATGTCATATCTCTAACTATAAAAAGGAGTTCATTGGGAAAAGGAGAAAAGGCAACAATCACAGACTTCCAATTAAAAATAAAGCTGTCGTCCTAGTTAGATTAACTACTTGTTACCTCATTGAATAAACCCTTGGGTTTCAGTACATGTTCACTGCTGAAGAGAGATCTTTTGGGCTTCCTGCCTGAACATTTGTAGGCAGATCCTTGTTCCTTCTCTCCTTCCCCCAGCAGTTACCATCAGTTTTATAAAATATAGGGGGATAAGTGAAAGCCTGCCTCAATGCTCCATCTGGGACTAGCTGGAAGATCAGAAATTGTGTACAGGTTAAATCCACCTTCCTAATGGCATTTCGAATTACAGGGGCACAGCCCAGTATTCACCAGTTGCGCTTCTGCATAAATGGGATTACAAGGGAAACAAAAGCTAAATTCCATTTATTCAGACCTCTTGGCATCAGTTTATCAGCTGCTTAGCAAGCACCATTGTACCATATAAATACTAGAAGTTTGTCACAGGAACACATAGAATAGGTTTCTCCATCCTGGTGTGCTTCAGTAGTCACGTTCGTTGTCTGTTCAGATAGGCCAATATATATGAAGGAGTTGAGAAAAAACAATGGGGTTGGACCAAATCACCCAAACCCAAACCTCTGGCAGAGGGGAAGCAGCAAATAGTACCTCCATCAGTGGCTTAAATACATCAAGGAACAGATGGCATTTGCTTTGGGACCCACAGTGCAGGGCCATTCATTTTAATTAAAACTGGTTGAGACACCTGCCTATAAAAAACTGGGTAGGGCAAAATCATAGGTTGAAGTGACATGTCACGCGGGGGGGGGGGGGGGGGCAGGTGCAACAAGGTGATTCAGAAAACCCTCTACTGCCATCTTGTGTTCTGGATTTTTTCAGGCCAGACCTAGTATTGGCATAACTTGCCACCATTTGTTCCTGAAAGCAGAGTGTGAGTGCGAGTCCTGCAGAGCCCAATGGTGGTTCTCTCAAATGTGGTCGCTACCTTTTAAATTGATACTAACGGTGGGGGACATCCAGAGGTCGGTTTGGGACTCTAGAGGTGTGCTTATGTTCATAACTTTTACCCATTTGGTGTGCCTGAGGTTGGTCAAGTTATTTTGGTGCCTTTCGGATCCTAAAACAATACGGAAGCAATACAACAAAACAATAAAGTTAATGGTTTCCAGGAGGTATCATCACCGTTTTACTCCACCTAATGAGCCCAAACCGTGATCTTAGGAGCAGATTTCGGCAACATCTAATCTTCCTGCTTCTAAAAAAACCCGTGGGAGCGACCAGTGATTAGAACAGTGTTTCTCAATCTTGGGAACTTTAAGATGCGTGGACTTCAACTTCTTGCTGGCTGGGAATTCTGGGAGTTGAAGTCCGCACATCTTAAAAGTTTCCAAGGTTGAGAAAGACTGGATTAGAACATCCGCAGTAGATACTGGAACGAGGAAGTTACCGAACGTATTGAAAAACCACATAAAATCCACAGAGCGGAGTGGGTTTACATTCTGAATTTAAAGTGAAAGTGAACCAGCGTCTCCGAACGGAAGAAGCGAAAGCGGAGTGAGCTCAGGAACACTTCACGAGAAGGACCCCCGTTAAAACGTGGAACGAAACGTTTAACCGACGGAAGCACAAGCGCTCTTCAGCGGAGTGTCACGATTACACAAGCATCATCTCTCACACTTCTCCAAGGACCAAACCACGTGAAACGCATTAGGGAGACTCAAGCACGTGACCGTGAGTATTTACATCCAAGCCGCTCTCACTTAGCGCGACTCAATTACGCCGCGCCTGCGCGGCAGAGGTCGGCGTGGGCTTGCCGCGCGTGGGTGGGGCTGGGTTGGTAAAGCTGCAGGTTTGGGCGCTCTTCTTTGGTAGGCAGTGCTGCTGTTTTAACGGACTTTACCTCCATGCAATTTTGCACCGGTTCGAGCTGTTGCAAGGCTCCAGTTCCCAGCGATGCTCACTCTGGAGTATTTCCCAGAGCGCGTTCAGTCTCGAATAAACGCGTGTGAAGGATCAAGTTGTAACCCACAAGGTCCGTGTGTTTTCCAGTCAGTGTTTAACTTTGGCACCTCCCATTCCCGGAGAAAAAAATGCGGACTTTGATCATTGCAGCGACTTGGGGAAAAAATGCACAGTAGCGAAACGGCTAAAAAAGGCGCTTCGAAGGAGGGAAGTGGCGGCCGAGGGTGGAGCTGCCTATTTCCCACCTCTTGCAGGAGGGTGGGAGTCGTGCGACGGGAGGAAGGCTGGCACCATTACGCTACGCTTTATTTTCGATTCTGCTTCGCGTCCACCGTTGGCTGGGGAGCCCTAAGGATCTAGCGCCCGTCTCCTCTCTGTCCTCGGCGGGATACGGTGAGCAGGTTGCCCTCCTGGAGGCCTTCAGAAATCTTTGTAATGAGCCAGATACGACCATCGTCTCCTCCCGGCCCTCCAAACCAGATTGCGCCGTTCTTCCCCCCCTCCCCCGCCCGCATTAATCTTCCATTCTTTTCATCCTCGCTTTCTCCTACTTTTTTTTTAATTTAGCAATTCTCCATTTCCTGTTTCTTCAATGATCTTTCTTTTTCTTTCTTTCCTTGCGTCATGCGAATGACACGAAACCTTTTGCTGGGCCGTTATGAGGCTTCAAAAACGTCTTGCCGTACTTCCCACCGACTTCCTTCCCCACTTCTTTTAGACCAGTGCTGCTGCTTAACATCTGGTGTTTTGGAGTAAAGTGGCCTGACGTTTAGCACCATTATGCTAACCAAAAGAATGCCCTGCTGGAAGAAGAGGAGAACTTGGCTGCTTTTCGTATTTGCTTGGAAGGAGCCAGTGAGGGGCAGGGGTGCTGTGCCTTGTGAAGCAAATTCACTAATTTGTACAATTTGCAGACTGAATAATGGAATGAGAGGGCAACACTAGCTCCAGATAGCTACAGTCCATCAGCCACATCCCAGATAGCAATCTGTCAGCCACAGTTTTTAGCAACATTTCCTGGCAAGTCTCAGACACCTGCTGTATTTGCAGGACATGTTGAACCATAGACTACACATTTAAGCCTAGGTGTTGTGCGTATACAATTCTCGCAATTAATTTATAGTTCAGTGTGTTGTACAAAACCTAAAAATGGGGTTAATGGAAAGATCATTAACTGCAGTAGGTAAGTATGTTGTGTAAACACAGCCTTTGTTCCTTGTTTTTTTTCCCTCTCTCATTGTTGGTACACACGCTCTGCTGTTTGCCAGCTGGCCCCCTTCTGCCCTTTCTATAGTGATTGGATAGAATCAGTAGTTGAAGCGGTTCACAACGTTGTAACCTGCTAATATTTTGAACTTAATGTATATGTTAATGAGGTTGGTCAAAACAATATTGTTTAGAGCACTCATTAGATATGTAGTCTGTATTTCTAAATGGCCTTAAACAAAGGTGAGGTGACCAGGCTTGCACAGAATATGGTCATTGTTTTATTTTGAATATAAAGCTGAGCTGTTTCAAGCACAGTCACAAATGATAACAGAGGGAACAGAATCAATTATTTACTGCGCTTCATAAAATACTGAGAGATAGAAGAGGAATTCTAAGACAAAACCTTAGCTAGATAATTTGTTGTTGTTGTGAGCTACCCAGAGTTATGTTTAAGATGGGGGGGCCATACAAATCTATAAATAAATAAAACTTAAATTTAGGATCAACCAAAATAACACAAAACAGTGTACAAGTTTCAAGTTCTCCAAAACTCTTTGTCGGATGAGATAATACAAAAACTAAAAAGTCCAAAAATTAGTCAAGCCAAATTCTGTCCAAGCTTGTAAAGGATTGACCCTTCAGAATGAATAGCCCTCTTAGGTGGTAGAAAATCATTTTCCTTTGAATACTGGCTTTATCCTAGGAATCAATAATTTTTCCAGAAAAATTGCCAGCCACAGATATGGCAGGATGGTGCAATCCATTACACCATGTTCAGATAAGGAATGCCTGTTCTGGACATCAGTGAAGCTTGCATCTTTGAAAAGAACTTGCTATATTTAATTGAAAGGGATTGTTTTTGCAAAGTGGGGTATTCAGAAAAGATTCAGAAAAGAAGCAATAAATGGAAAGACCTCTTAAAACAGAAATTTTGTTTTCTTTATTAAGTTTGTTGTAGTTACATTTGAGGTAGAAGAAGTATTTGCTGGAGACATGCTCACCTGCAGCTTTCTTTCTGCTGTGGTGGTAGTTCACCATTTCTTTGAGTACAGGTGGAAGAACTAAAATGTTGTTATCCTATCTAGCAGAAATGTCTTTTCTAAAGGTTTGGGAGAAGTTTTACAGTATTATGTGTATAATCCAATTACAATATCCTTTTTCTCCCTTTTCCCACTCTCTTCTCAACCTTGCTTCTTCAAAGTATGGCGTAGTTAAGGAACGGAACCGATCTTCATAGAGGAAATTTGAATATCCAACAACAGCTGGGATCCTTATCTTTAGCAGTTGCTACAAACTGTCCTAGCACTCTCTTCTGATGCTCAGCCTGAGCTGGAATCTTTGGGAGTGATCCTGAGATCTGTGTTTCCTTTCTGTCAGGTAGGTGCCATGCTCACTTAAGTTCTGCCCAGGAAGATTTTCCCAAGAAGACAGATCCCTGCCTTCTAACATAACTGTTGAAAGAAGTACAGTCTTCAAAATAACAGTACTTGAAAACCTTACAGCATAATATATGTGGTCTCACAGTTTTGTTTTTTTTAAATAATGATAAAAGAACCTTCTCTGGAAAACTCAGCCCCCCCCCCCTTTTGTGTGTGTGTATGTGTGTGTGCCTTTGGTCCGTGTTGATTCCTGGTAACTGCAGTTTTCTTGGCAAGATTTCAGAAGTGGTTTGCCATTGCCTTCTTTCTAGGGTTGAGAGAGAGTGACTGGCCCAAGGTCACCCAGTTGGCTTTGTGCCTAAGACAGGACTAGAACTTACGATCTCCCAGTTTCTAGACTAATGCCTTAACCGCTAAACTGGCTCTCTTTTCACCCATTAATGTATAGCAAATCTGAGACCAGTCTTAAAACTGGAGATGAATACTCACTTTTAGAGGAGAGTCAAAATGGTTCAAGGGAAGTGTCCCTTCATTTCTTTTGAGCTATTGCTAGCTTTCATCGGTATAACCAACCCTCAGTCCAGAAGGCCACTGGGTAACTTTGGGCCAGTCACTTTCTCTCAGCCCAACCTATCTTGCATGGTTAATGTTGTGGGGAAAAATAGGATGAGGGGACACTATATACACTGCCTTAAGCTCCTGTAAAAAAGACAAGATATAAATGTTGTGTAAATAAATACATTAAAATGTTTCATTGGTGAAAAACGATGGAATACTAAATGGGCAGTTTTCCATCTTTCAAAGTGCTTCTGCTCTTGAAACCAAGATTATTTGTCTTGGTCTTAAAACATCTGTGTGCCACTGCCAGTCCCAGCAGCAGGACTGAATCAGATGACCTAATATTCTAGCATTGGGTTCTGATATTCCACAGATTGATAAACTCAGGCAGGATGAAGCTTATGTATTAATGAAATTCCGCAGTTAGCTGAGAAGACCATAAAGAAGCGGCATGATCAGCGGTTCAGCATCACATGCTTGGATGCAGTGAATTCTCGGGGTGGGGTGGGAGCTTTAGAGAGGAAAGGTATTGCTGGAGAAATCACTGATTTTAAATACGCTTTTTCAAATCTGTCTGAGCCCTAGAATCTTTCACTTCAGGAATAAAGTGATGCCTTTTAGAATCGAAAGCCCTTTTAGTGTTCTGATTTGTTAATGCTGCTTGCTTGCACCAGTGAGACAGTATCTGTGAGCAATGGATCAAGCCCTCTTGTGGTTCAAGAATCTGTTCACCAGAAAGGAGACCGAAGAAAGCAAATCGATTGTGCAGAAAAATGTATATGCTGAGAATGAAGCATCCTGTTATGCCAGCATTAACGGAGCAGATGCTGCTGAGGTCTCTTGTGTTCCTTGTGGCAACCACACCAATCGAGGTTCTGTCACTTGTCCTACTTGCCAGGGCACTGGAAGAATCCCCCGAGGTAGGTGTATTTTCCAGACTTGTTTTGCTGAGGTGCTCTTCTCCGGCCTTGTTGGGTCAGGTCTAGAGTCCCCCTCCTGTTTTCTATATTGGTTAACCAAGAGGCGCATTAACAGGGCTTAATAGCATTGGTCCGTAGAGCTGCTTCAGCCTGGTTAAGATTGCTGCATTCAGACAGACAGGTAGTTCTGGTGTATTTTCTTTGCAATGAAAGCAGCCAGAACTACACATCATGTTTTGCTTATAGGGAGACTTTTATTAAACTGACAGGTTCGGTGTTCTGGCAGTTTTGAGCTTTCCTAAGGGCTTGCTTTTCCAGACTATTCCCTGATTTTCTGTCTTCCACTGTCCTCCTTCTAGAGCAGGAGCAACAGCTGGTGGCCCTCATTCCATATGGAGACCAGCGGCTGAAGCCAAGACGGACGTAAGCACAGTCTTTTTTTGCTGATTAAATTTCTTCTCGTTCTTTTCCTGCTGCCTCTTCCAAGCGGAGTTATCCCCACTCTCTAGACAACGTTAGTCACGATTGTTGTGTGTGTTGAGGTGGGAGGGAATTCTGCTACCACTAACTGCCTGTGATCTGTTTTGGCAGGAAGCTGTATGTATTTCTCACAGTAGCCATTTGCCTGCTGACGACGTGTCTCATGATGTACTTCCTGTTCCCACGGTCAATTGCGGTGCTCCCCTCTGGCCTCAATGCCTCCTCCATTTCTTTTGACAATTATACTTCTAGCATCATCCTCAATATGACTGTAAGTTCAAGGGAATAGAGTGACAGGAGATGGGGAAAGACCTGGACCAGGTTCATGTTATGAATCTTTTTTTATTCATCTGAGATTCAATGTAATTTGTGTTGTGCCTTTAAAAACCAGGGAGAGAATATTGCAGGGCCACAAGCTGAAAAACATATCATTTCTGATCTGGAAGCCTCTCTCATGTCCAGTTTCTACAGCATGTAGTTGCTCATTTTTCAGGGAAAGCCTAGTGAGTAAGCTCAGAGGCCATTTTTGTCAGAAGATATATTTCAAGACTGAGCACCGGCAGATAGAGTAGCTATTGGGATGAATTTTGCCCCCAAAGTGAGTCTTAATCTTTTAAAACAAAAGAGTGGATTACTAAATGAGATTAAGAGGAAGTAGGTTTAGCCTCTCTCGCGTGCATGCTGTCTCTCTCCTCCTCCCCCTGCCCCTCCCCCTCGCCCAGCCCTAGGATTCAACTGGGCTTGTGTGAGCGTGGTTCAGTTTCCTTTTAACTAAAAGCTGAAACCTATGAAAAGATAACCCTAACCCTAACCCGGCCACATTGTCTCTTTTTTTCAGTGCTTATTGTATCCTAAGTTTCAGCTTCGAAACTTTGTGACTGGTTAATACATTATGGATTAATATAGCTTGTTTGTTTTTTGTGAAGCAAGTTTTTTAAGCTACAGTTAAACAAATGACCTAGTGCAGTGTCTGAACCTAGCCTATATGATCCAAGAATTGAATTATAAAGGGAGAAAAAACTCAGATAACTCGATTTTACAGAAGGAATTTGTGTGGTTCTTGATGGTACCATTCCAGGAGATATTTTGCGTGGCACAATAAAGCAAAAATATGGTTGATAATCCATCAAGAATTTGCTAACTTGGAAGGGCTTTTTTTTTTTTTTTTTTTGTCCGTGCTCAGTCATTACTGACCCTGCAGTGACTGCCTGGACGAATCCTTGCAGTTTTCAAGGCAATTGTTTTTCGGAAGTGGTTTGCCAGAGCCTCCTTCCTAGAGCAGAGCCCAGCTGGCGAGCGCAGGAGGCGGGATTTCCGTTGCTTCGCGCCCTTTTCGGGCGAGCGCGGTTTCACGCTTACCGGCAACTGGTCCCGTCTCTCTGTGCAAGGCGCTGCCAGCATTTTTCCTCCCACCGGAGTGAGAGTACCCATTTATCTACTCATGTGAGTTTTCGACCTGTTGGGTTGACAGGAGCTGGTGGGGGGAAACAGGAGCTCACCCTGTTAACGCGAAGGCTGGACTCGAACCGCCGAAGCGTCAACCATTTCTGGCTGGCAACTTTCAGCGTCATTAAGCCGCTGCGCCACCGCGTCCCCCTTGGAAGGGCTAGGGCATGAATAAAGATTTTAATATTTATTTGTTGAGCTCATAGGTCATTGCAGTAAACCTTCTGACTAAAGAAAAATCTAAAGGTTTGCTCAGAATTTGTATTACAATCAATGACATATGAAAGTTTAAAAAACTATGTGTTAGCAAGCAGCAATTCAAATTATTATTTTTTCAGCCTTGAACAGTAGTACTTTTTTAGAAAGTAGATCTTTTGAGTAGTCCATTATATAATGGAGTCTAAGATAATGTGCCAGAATGCATAGAAATGTATTCGCCCATAGAAAATGTCAATTTAATTCTTATATGAGGTAGCCAAGATGATACTGTTCAGACATTGCAGACTATGACTCCCATCATCCTAAGCCAGCATGGCCTGTTGATCAGATATTAGAAAACTGTAGCCTAAAACATCTGAAGAGCTTTAAGTTGCCTGTACCTGATGAAAATATAGAATCCAAGAATATCTTTTAAGAAAATAAAAGAAAGTTCAGTACATTAAATTCATCTTTTTCTTTTGGGGAAGAAGGAAGACATTGAATTTGATCAGAGTATTTTCAATTATCAGCATCGTATTCTTGTCTTTTTAGTTTGTTCAATAGTTTAAGTAGCGTAGTAAGCATACAATATACACTCTCTCCTTGTTTAGCGACCGCAATCCATTCCTTAAATCAGAAGCAAAATGGTCGCTAAGTGAACACATGACTAAGAGAGAGAGATGCTGCAAAGATCACTGGTTGCTGCCATCTCATTTAGATAAAGTTCTCTCAGGCAGCAATGCCAGCATTACTCTCACTCTGGCTTACATTGTTATCAGGCGCAGAAATTTGGTCGTAAGTGTGCACATTGGTCGGAATTTTTTTTTATTACCTTATATTTGTGAACAGTTGCTAAATGAGGTAGCTGTTAAATGAAGAGTGGCTGTATAGCTCATTTTTCTTTGATTTAATGGTGCATGTGTGCTAAAGTTGAGTCAGTGGCTTTCAACAACTTCACAATGTGGTTTACCATTTAAACTATAGTTATACAAGGGAACACCAGAGCAAATGAGCAAAGCCGAAAGGGCAATTCACATTTACTTATATAAGCTTTCTTTTCTCCCTCCATCTCATTGTCATATGTCTCTGCACAGACACACATCATCAGCACAGCACATTCAGCATCTGAGCAGCATACCACACCCAAACTTATGAAGAAACATATATGCTGGAGGCAAACTTTCAAAGCAGCAGTATGCTACCAATAAATAAGCACAATATTATGTCATGTGTAGAACTGCTGCATGCAAATGAACATGCTGAAGAACTTGGAATGAATCAAGCAGCATGCCATGAACAGTCTTCTCTCCCATCAGCCTTTGTTTCATGGCCAAAATAAAATTGATTAGAGGGAAGCTGTTCTTAATTTAGTTTGGTCAGTGTTTGTTTGTACCTAAAGGAAGCAGGGAATGCACAAGCTTTTCTACACTCCCCCTGATAAAGCTCCACAGGTTGGACTAGTGTCATAGTAATTCTTAGCAATTGCCCTTCATAGGCCAAATATAGGAATATGTCAATTCCATGTTCTGAACAGAGTTTTGTATGCTAGTAAAGCTGGTTCCTATGACTCTTAAAAGTCAAATTTAGTGAGTCATATATAGTGGGTCATCCCTGTATAGAAGACAGAGAGCCAGTTTGGTCTAGTGGTTAAGGCGCCACGCTAGAAACCAGGAGGCTCTGCGTTCTGGTCCCGCCTTAGGCATGAAAGCTGCTGGGTGTCTTTTGGCCAGTCACTCTCAGCGCATGACATCAGGCTCTGGTAACAAGCCAGTCGGTAAATTCCTGTTGCAACCAGTGGTTCAGTTGATCCGAAAAACTGGACCCTGCACCTGCGGGAAATTGCTAGGAAGAAAAAAATCCCTATATAGAACATCCAGGGCCAACTTGCTGCTTGTCCAGATCACTGTTGCACACAGTCATCGTCATCTTTCCTTTTGCATTCGGTCACTCACCCCAATAAAAGTAAACAGCTATCCTTTGTGTAGATCAGTGTTTTTCAATCTTGGAAACTTTAAGATGTGTGGACTTCAACTCCTAGAATTCCCCAGCCAGCATGGCTGGCTGGAGAATTGTGGAAGTTGAAGTCTACATATCTTAAAATTGCCAAGGTTGAGAAACACTGGTATAGATGCTAGGCTCTTTAAGACTGGAACCATTAGGGCTACACAGCACTTTGGATTTGATTTCAGAAAGGTGCTTGCGTGATCTTGGGAGAAGAGCTGCAGATGGGGCTATGTTTGTGGGCCTGTGCACTTTGGAATTAAATCTGAAACTTTGCACAACCCTGGAAACCAAACGATGCTCATGTTTTGTATTGTATCTTAAAAAGTAGCAGCAGCAGAGGCACAGCAGGAGCCTCTTAATGGGAAATTTTATGAATTTACACAGTATGCTGCCAGTTTATCACTTTCTCCTCACCACTTATCCATCTTTCTCTCTAGAATATATTAAATGTGACAAACAACAACTTTTACCCTGTGCACGTGGCTCAACTTGATACTGAAGTCTTGCATAAGACAGTGGTGATTGGGAAAAACACAGTGATGACTCAGTTGGATATCAGGCCTCTGCAGAGTGCCCAGGTGAGGACTTGAAGGAATTTACTAATTTGCCTGCAGAACATGTAGATGAATAAACTTTGCAGTAACTTTCTCTTTCCAATATATTTTTAGATCCTTTACAGTGTCTCCAGTACAATCATGGATAGCAACACTTAGTAAGTATGATCCTGCATTTAGCAAGTGCTGATTAATTTTAAAATAATGGTCTCAAAACTGAAGTCTTACTTGTTTTGACAATTACTGTATCTGTCTTTTAACCAACTAGTTGGTAGGTTTATGTGTTGCAGAAGTAATGGAGATGCTTTTAAAAAATATTTGGAGGAAGGGATTCTTTGTCTATTTTTATTACACAAAGATTTATTACTTCAAAGGAGGAAAGGCCTAATTCTAGAAGAAAAGGTCATCCTTAATATTCTTTTTTCCTTGATTAATTTTGGTAATACAGTATTGATTATCCCCATTGCAGTAATATAGCAACACCAAAAGCACTTCACATGAACAACTTGAAACCCAACAGTACTGTCCAAAATAGTTATAATTTAAGGTTGAGGGGTTTAAAAATAATAACTACCTGCTTTGGCTAGAAATTTGCTTTTACAACATTCTGACATAATGCCAAGTTTCCATGCTTAGTCAACAACATAATGACCATCCTTAGTTGCAACAAGATCAAAAGACTTTAGATGGATAAACCTGCAGGAAATACTGTTACGCTCATACCCCCTCACATATGAAGTTACATTGCACACAGAGTTCATATAGCCCTAATACTGTTTGGCAGCAGTTCTCCAAGATCTGCAGTTGTGTTTTGTTTTTTTCCCCCCATGGCAGCCTTAAGCTACTTGACTCCTGTGTGTAAGATGGCTGGAAATTATGCCATCTTAAAAAATCCCTTTCCAGATTTTAATCCCTTCCTCTGCTTTGGCCATGTAGATGGGCTTGTATTTTCTTACTGAACCACACTTACCATGGGTCCCAATTGGGGGTTTCCCTTGCTTGTTTTTTTCTCCCTATGTCTGGAAAAGCAAGCACCAGTCATTTTTCTTTCCCTTGGTGGGTATGTAAAGATATGTGGATTCCACGGATAGACCTTTTGTATGAGCCCCCCCCCCCCCCCCCCCCCCCCCCCCCCGGTTAACTTCAACTCCTGGACCAGTAAAAAGCAAACAAATCACCATGGTTCTATTATTCTTATCACTTGGGCTAAAAGCTGGGAGAATTCTTGTCCATTTCATCTGATTAGAAGATAAGAAAGCTCCACCATTTCGGTGTTCCTTCAATGAGCTTGTAAAAGCAAGCAAACATCACCAATTTACATTTGTTCCTGTCACCAGAGATATAAGGGGAAACCAGCAAACTCTAGTCAAGTTCACTTGGTTGAAAAAAGAAAGGTCCACCTTTAATGATTCCATCTGTGAACTGTTTAAAAATGCCTTAGCCTTTCACATTTCCACTGGTGAACTGGTGTGTGGGTGTGTTTATGGGGCGTTCGCACACATACACAGACTAAAAAGCCCATCCTTTCACCTTTCACCATTCTACTGGTCCAGCAGCCTAGAATGAAATGGTCATAGAAGGTAGTAACCAGTGACTGCAGGGGAGGGGGCATTCCTGCCACAGAGCACACAAAAGCCAAATGGAGTAGAGGGGTTTGTCTGCAGTATAAGGAAGCGCAGCAAGCAGACTGTTGCACCACTTGAATAAGTTGAAAATCACTCCTTTAGGCATGTAACAGGAAAAGATGGGCAGAAGTTGCCTTCCTGGGTGGGCTGAAGTTTGTTGAGGAGGATGTGCATTCCTGCCCTTAAGAGATGTTAATGGCCTGTCCTTGCCCTAGGGCAAACTGATTGTGCAGATCAGCCTTTAAGGATCCTTCCAATTGGTTTTCCAAGAAACTTTCATTTATAGATGCCAAGGATACACGCCATAAAGGAGTGACTGAAGTATATTATGAATTATACTTGAACTGTGATCTTGCATGTACTGCATAAAAACAATGAAATCCTTCATTATTTCAGCAAAATTTGCACATGGATCAAAATAAAAGTTCACAATGTTCTTCTGCATATACAGTAAGTCTATTTTTCTTTTCTAGAGCTATTTGTTTTGTTCTCTCCTTCTGCTAACTAACTTCTAACCCCAGCATTTGCCTCTTTTAACTTAAGGTCCCATTGGTTGGGTTGGTTGGTTTAGTCCACAGGCCAGATATTTCATCCTGCTCTAGTGGGGAACATACTTTTAATCAAGATAAACTTTTCTAATTTAGGCACCTGTTTCACTCCTCTTGTTTGATCTTTTCATCCTACCAACTGATCATTGTAGTTGTCAGGATTAGCCCAGGAAACTCCAGGAGACAATACAGATTCAATCCAGCAAGGTTTATTGGCTCAACTCCTGTTACATAATCTTCTCAGAGTGAGAGCAATTCCCAGGGTCACCCCACAAACATCCTCTGCATTCCTTAGGGAGGGGCCAGTCTCATTCTCTTATCTCGTGTTCGTTCTTCTGGGGATGAGAGTCCATGTTTCACACCCTTACTCCACACTCCCACAGTAGTTAATTAATAGTTTCAGTAGTGTTCCTAGGACTTCGCCAATTATCTCACTTCTTTCCAAAATCCTTATATTGGCTTTGATCAGTTATGACTAATAAAGATATGTTTTTAATCTTGGCGTTCCATCTCTCTCTCTCTCTCTCCCTCCCTCCAAAAATATACCATTGAGAATAAAGCCTAGGATAGAAATTATTAGTACAGGTGACAGGGAGGAGTCATATTTTTAAGCATTTTTGTTATTACTGAGTTCCTATTTTTTTCTCCCACCAGAGGTACCTTGACTTGTTCCTATCTCTCTCACTCGGAGCAGCTGTCCTTTGAAAAGTATCAGTATGTGGATTGTAGAGACAATGTTCTACTGTCTTGATTCTGGAATCCCTCATGGCTACAATGGAGTCCTGGAGGCACTTCTTTTGGCTATGTCTTCAGTCCCCTTCAGTGAAATTGCAGTAGCATGATTTTCATGCCTCCAGTGACTTGTGGAGTGGGGAGAACCAGAATCTGTGATTCCTTGTTGCCAGTTCTATGAAACAGGAAGGTGGCTGTGGTAGGACATTCCTCTTAAGATAGCATGGAATGATGCTGATGGACCAGTGGTGTGCTAAAAGAACAGCAGAACTGCATTTGACTGCAGAAAAGAGAACGCAAGAAGAGCATGCTAACATGGGACAGTTATACTGCATATTGGAATTTGAATGGACTTAGGCTGCACTGATCACTAGCTGGTTGCTGAATTTGCACAGATATTGTCTATTTTTTGGAGGTTGCTGCCTGGAGCTGGGATCTAGACACAATTAACCTTGTCACTGTAGATTTGGAGGGCCTGGAGCTGATCTGAGGCCTTCTCCTTTTTCCAGATCTATCTTCCTCCCATGCCCATACAGCAGGAAGAAAGCTTGAACTTTTTGAACACAAGCACTACGTTTAAGCTGAAGTTGTACTTCTTTTCCCACTAGATTTTTCCCTGCTCATTAGTTCAGCTCCTTATAAGTTGTAGAAAAAAAAAAGGCTCAAGTAGCCAGAATTATTGTCCTGTTCAAATGCCGCTTTTCTAAATCTATTTCTACTATAGCTTTACTCTCTTTTGGAGCTAAGAGGAGAATAAAATCATGGAGACATTTTCTCCTGGACCAATATGACAGTTCTCATACAAAAAAAAGATCTGCAAAATAAATAGTCTCATACATTGATAGAAGTGTTTGCCTTTGAATTTAGGTGGGTTTGAAGCAGATGTGCAGTGCTGCCTGATGATATGAGTATATGGTAGGAGGGACAGGTTGGTACGAAAAACGAATACTTTGGTCACTGGAAAAGTCAGGTATTTAGCCACCTTTTTACAAAGATACTTGTTCAATACTTCCGGTTCTCCCAAGTTGGTTTTCAGACATAACTGGTGAAAACATTTATTTAGTGCTGCAATTGCACTTTACTGGAGTAACTATCAGGTATGTTGGAAAAGAACTATTTTATTAGGATCTAATTGGAGTCTTTTCTGGCTGCACTTATTCTTTTTTATTATAGTTAATAGATTAGAGCTGAATAATCTTTTGATTATCCCAATATCAGTTTATTTTCTTGTTCAGGATGGAGATGATTTGATTTCTTCTTCATCCTTTTTCTGAATAAAGCTATTTTGCCACAAATGACCATGGGAAAAATAAGACAATGTGTACTTAGACTCTTTCCTTCTAACTTCTCTGGAACTGGAATTGACAATGGGCAAATTAAAAGAAATATTAAGCACCAACCCCACAGCCTTAGTCAGCCATAAGCAATAAAAGACCGAACTTGCAAAAGAGAAACTGTTAAGTATTTGTTCGACAGGGCTTATTCTTACTGAACAGTCTAGGAATAGGAAATGACGTTTCTGGACAATACAGACTACTTCTGTTTTTAATTTCTGTTCTGAAACTTCTGTTTTTAGTTTCACAGGCAATTACAGAATAGCAACCCTCCAGCAGTGCTAAAGGGCCTAGCATGACAACTTAAATCTGTCCTACCAGATTCCTTTCCAATCTTTTTCAAACCTGTTCCCCAAAAGGAAGGAGATTACAGGCAAGTTTGGGCTGTGGCTGGAAGTTTCAGGGGGGAAAATGGCGAGAACTCATAACAAAGTTTCGCACAAAGGCGCATATTGTCGGTCTGTGATTCCAGAGAGCTTTTATTACACTGTAACAAAAGTTTCCCAAAGATTAAATTAATCTTCACTGTACACTCTGGCGGATATTCAGTTCAGACGTGGCATTTTGTTCTACAGCAGTTACAGAACAGGGTTTCTTCTACGTTTTCAGCTATGTAGTTGTTACCACTGTTGTATATAGTCCAAAGACTGGAAGAGAAAATACAGCCCATTGGTTCTTAATCCCCCCGAAGCCATACTTTATAGTTAGAACATGTTGGAAGAATGCTTTGGAATATGGAGAAAGCGTGCCAGTCAGAGGAACAAAATGGTGATGGGTCACAGAGAACCAAGCCACAGAGAATGCCAGAAGCCTTACAGAGATGGAGAATGGCCTTTCACAGCTAACTGCACTAATGTCCTACCTAAAGGTTCATCCCAGAAAAATCTATTGAGCCCTACAGCACCATCTCTCATTCTGAGGCAAATGGGCTGGCAAGAACGTGCCTTTTGTTCCCATTGCCTTGACTTCTCAAGACTTCAAGATGCATTTAAAATTTCAGCCAGGGTTCCGCTATGAAATGGGTCCAGAAGATTGTGGGCACCATTCTAGAGGAAAAAGTCCCAAAGCAGAGGGACAACAGGGAAGCAGGCATGTTCCTTTTATCTGGGAGGTGAAGGGTCATAAAGGAAGCTGAATCTCTGGGTTGTCCAATAGCTTTTTTTTTTTTTGGCAACATTCCTGAGCTAAACTGGAATGGGTCTCATATGAGCACTGGGGTCTCCAGCAGCAGACACATTATTTTCCATACAGGAAAAAAAGTATCCTTTATCCGTAACTTTCATTTTACTTACCGTATATCTCCTCATCAGTTTACCACTTTGATTTGGAACATGCTCTGTATTGCATTGGCAATGCTCCTGCATGATCTCTGCAAGAAATGAGTGAATTTAATTGGAGGCTGTGGACTATGTAACAGATCATTCTATGATTACTACAAATCTTTCATATGCAGGTGACCACATTGAAAATAATGATGCTTGGAGGTGGGTGGGGGGAGAGATTATTTACAGTTCAGAGAATGCAATTTTAGGCAGATGTAACCTGTAGCATCTCTCTGAGAAAGGAAAGTCTAATCATTGTCTAAGCTAGCAGAACTATTTTCTAGAACTCTGCCATTCTCTTTTAAGTTAGTTTACCCATCCCTAACAGCATAGTGATGATGTTAGAGGTTTCCTTGCACATCTGTTGTAAAGGTAAGTTCAGTGCAAACTATTTGGACATATCTGTCAGATACAGCTTGGTGTAGTGGTTAAAGGCACTAGGTTAGAAACCAGGAGATTGTGAGTTCTAGTCGTGCCTTAGGCATGAAGAGAGCTAGGTGACTTTGGGCCAGTCACTTCCTCTCAGCCTTAAGAAAGAGGCAAACCACTTCCAAAAATGTTGCCAAGAAAACTGCATGGACTTGTCCAGGCAGTTGCCAAGAATCAAGACTGACTTGAAGGCACCTAAATAAATAAATAAATAATCAGTGCATCGTGGATCAGCCTCATCTTTCAACTATCCAAGGTTCTCTTACAAAAAGATGCTTGATGTTCACATGCCTTGCTTATAGTTTATCAAAACTAAATTTCCTGGGTTTGTACAACTTACTATACTCCGTAACATGACCTCACAATGGATTCACTAAACATGCTAAGTTAAAATGTGGTTCTCTAATTTATGCATCACTGTATTGTATAAACTCAACCAAAGGGCTGCGCTGTTAGTTGTGTTTAGCTGACTGATCTCAGTGAACCAAGACTGTCTTTTCACTTCACTAATGGGAAATAAGTTTATTAACTCAATCTTGCTCCAACTCATAATTTTCAATTAAAATAAAATACTAGTTTTGTGTTTTCATATAAAATATCTAAGACCTAGATAATATAGTACTTCTAATTATTTTGAAATACAACTTCCATAATCCTTGTGTACTTGTCTGGAGTTTATGGGAATGCTAGTCCAGATCATGTGGAGAGCAATATTTGAGAGTTTATTTTTCAGTATCATTTTGCAGTACTTAACTGTGGAGAAGACGCTTCTGCCATCAAGAACAGCAAGGTACCTCACCAGAAGTTTTGAACTATAACTCCCTACCCATTACTGTTGGCATTGCTGGTTGTGGCAGAGGGAGCTGGAATCTACAACATCCAGAGGCACTATATTATTTAAACCAGGTGTACAGGTATCTCACTCTTGTGTTGTACAAGAGCTTAATCAAGCTCTTCCTTTCCTGCAATGTGTCAGTGTTCAGACTTAGGTATGAGAGACTACACACCTAATAATTCTTGTTAGTATAAATCTCACAGAATAACTACTTCGTAGTACAGTAAAACCATGTAATATGGCCTCTTGTTTTAGAAAAGGTTGCTGGCTAACCTGCTGCCTTGGAAAATTTTATGCAGAAGCCTCAAGTGAAAGTGGTTGGTAAGATTTACTAACGTCTATGTTATAGTCTATGGAAATTAAGGTAGCTTTGCATTTGCTATGGTCTTGAAGAGAGAGATCAAAATAACAATTTTGAGTAACCCTCTCTTATAACTTGGAGAAGTACCTTTTAGAGGGCAATTCACACACCTCAAATGCAGTGATTATCTACATTGTACCAAATAAATGAAACGAGTACAAATGTTAAACAACTAGTTTTCTGACTTTTGTCTTGCCATCAGCTTTTTAACTTTTAAACTCCATTGGAGGGAGATGGGCGGGGACAAGTTTAATAAATAAATAAATAAATAAATAAATAAATAAAATGTTCTAGAAAGTACTTTTTGCATCTCCACTGATCCTACACTGTACTGAAAATGGAGTAGATCCTATAGCAATCTGACCTGTTCTTTAGCATTACCCCAACATTTGCTGGATTTTTGGATTATGCTGATTAGCCTTTGTAACTACTACCCTACAGTTCAGCTCATTTATTTATCGGGGCCAATTCCTAAAAAGATAGGCACTGAGACTTTATCCTTTGTGAAATCTTCTGAGGGTGTAGATTAGTTGTAGGTAATCAGACCTAGGTGGTCAATACTGGCATACTGCAAAATAAATAACATCACCTTTATAGGACCACCATTGAGTTTCATTTCAGTCTCGTTGGGACAGTAGAATACATGGTTGGATATACTGGTTGGATAGTATTTCTTCTGATAAATGCCCATTCGGTATTTGGCTATGCCCCCAGATAACTGTATTTGAAGTGTCCCCAGCACAAGTTGTCAAGATTCCAAAAGCGCCCCTGGCCCCAAACGTTTGCCTGTCCTTGCTGTACGCTGAAAACCTATTCCAGCCTTCCCCATTCTCCAGATGGAACGGGACAAAACCCATGTCATCCCAAACCAGCACACCATCAATCACCCTGGCTGGGGAGGACAGATGTTATGGTCTACCACATCTGCAGGACACTAGGTTGAGGAAAACTGATTTACTACACAGCTGCATCATTTTTCAAAACAGGTCCCAGGGCAAAATCAAATTCAAGTCAATGTCATTCGAAAGACCTCTTCATAACCTGTTTAATGCAGCCACCATTGATTATATAATCTCTGTGTGTTCTGCCCAGGATCATGGCAGGTCAAAAAATTGCTCTTTGAATTCCTTGGGTATTACTTTCCCAAGGCTTCACCAAAAGGGTAGCAGATTTTGCCAGATGCTAGGACAAAATATATATATATATAAAAATTTCCCTCTCACCCCTATGGGTGGTATGTGTCTTCCTCAATCTCGGGTCCTCTACCAGAGGCCTGGGAGTTTGAGGGTTCTGCGCAGTATCTTAGCTGTTCCTAGCACTGCACTCTTCTGCACAGAGAGCTCTGATGTTGTTCCTGGGATCTGTTGGAGCCACTCTCCCAGCTCAGGAGTCACGGCCCCGAGTGCTCCTATCACCACTGGGACCACTTTGGCCTTGACTTTCCACATCCTCTCGATTTCCTCCTTCAGGCCCTGGTACTTCTCCAGCTTCTCATGGTCCTTCTTCCTGACAGTTGCTGTCACTTGGCACTGCTACATCACTACCGCTGTCTTCTGGTCTTTGTCTACTACCACGATGTCTGGTTGATTAGCCAGTACCTGCCTGTCCGTCTGGATCTGGAAGTCCCACAGGATCTTAGCCCTGTTATCCTCCATGACCTTCTGTGGAATCTCCCATCTGGACTTGGGGGGGTCTAGCCCATACACTGTGCAGATGTTCCTGTACACAATGCCAGCTACTTGGTTGTGCCGTTCAGTGTATGCTGTTCCTGCCTGCATCTTACACCCTGCCACTATGTGTTGGACCGTCTCTGAGGCCTCTTTGCACAATCTGCACCTTGGGTCCTGTCTAGTGTGGTAGACCCCTGCTTCTATGGATCTGGTGCTTAGTGCCTGTTCTTGTGCTGCTATGATCAGTGCCTCAGTGCTGTCTTTTAGTCCGGCCCTTTCCAGCCACTGATAGGATTTCCCAATGTCAGCCACCTCAGCTATCTGTCGATGGTACATCCCGTGCAGGGGCTTGTCTTGCCATGGTATTTCCTCCGCTTGAACTTCCTCCCATGTCTGCTGCTGCCTGAGGCATTCTCTCAGCAGCTCATCTTTGGGTGCCATCTTACTGATGTACTCCTGGGTACTCCGGGTTTCATCCAGGAAACCCGGAGTATCCAGGGTTTGACACTCATCAGACCCCGCCCGCCCTCTTTGCGCCTGGTGTACAGTCTCTGGGTGTTGGACTTGGGGTGGAAACCTCCGTACGTTGTGAGGAGCTTCCGGGTCTTCACATCGGCAGCCTCCATGTCTTCCTTTGGCCAGCTCACTATACCGGCAGGGTATCTGATAACTGGCAGGGCATACATGTTGATGGCATGGATCTTGTTCTTCCCATTGAGCTGGCTCTTCAGGACCTGTCTTATCCTTTGGTGGTACTTGGATGTTGCTGTCTTCCTTGCCTCCTCCTCATGGTTCCCGTGTGACTGTGGGACACCAAGTTATTTATAGCTGATCTCTATGTCTGCTATGTGGCCCACTGGTAATTCCACTCCATCGGTCTTAACTACCTTCCCTCTCTTTACTATCATCCTGCCACACTTCTCCAGTCCGAATGACATCCCAATGTCCTCGCTGTAGATCTGTGTCAGGTGGATCAGTGAGTCGATGTCTCGTTCACTCTTAGCATACAGCTTGATGTCATCCATGTAGAGGAGGTGGCTGATGGTGATTCCACTCTTGAACTTGTACCCATATCCAGACCTTGTGATTATATGGCTGAGGGGGTTTAAGCTTATGCAGAACAGAACACATTATCTGGCTGAGGGGGTTTAAGCCTATGCAGCATTTATATATATAAATAAAATCAGCAAGCACCTCTTGTATTTACCTCCAGAACAATCTCTTCCCTTCAGTGACATGTTTTAGACCCCACCCCACCTCCTTTACCTTTTTGTGGTACATCCCGAGACATCATGTTGGAGCACAAAGCGGTGGATGGATTTTGTCTGCTCTCCCTTGAAACTTGTTGCTGACTTTCTTCTGAGATTCTGCTCTCCTGTGTGTCGTTGGACCCCCCCCCCCAAACACACATGCATGTGAATTGAAAAATTACATTCCCTAGCAAATGTCTGTTCAGTTTAAGCTTGTGAAACCCAACAACAGCCTTCCTGGTGCCCAGGATGGAACTTGCCCACAAGTGGCTGCAAGTCAAAAAAGTTAAGATGGCAATTTTGACTGCCTAATTATAGCTGCTCTCTTGACTTTATTGACCCTCTCCTCCCATTGGATAATGCCCCTGCCTGCCAGGATCTGTGCCCTGATTCTTTTAATTTAAAAATGAAAATCTGGAATGCTGTAAATTAAACATCTCACAGAAACTGGGGCACTAGAGAGCATCCTGGAGAGAGGTGGAGAAGCAGACAAGACAGTTAGCAACGTTACCAATTTGCCTCCTGATAAATTCTATTTTTTTTAACTGGCCATGAGATACAATCAATCCTGCAGGCATTAGTGACACTGCTCAAAATGTGTTGAAATTCAGATGTATCCAATAGTTTTTAAAAAGTTGCCTACTTCTGATATACAGATAGTCCCTGGGTTAAGAACGCCCGGGTTACAGATGACCCATAGTTAAGAACAGAACCTATTGTAGCAAAATTCAAGTTAAATACACAATGATTTGAGTTCATTACACAATACTACTTACACAGTATTATACAATAATACTGTTCCGGCTTATATATAAATTCAACTTAAGGACAGACCTTGGGAACAGAACTCCTTCTTAAACTGAGGACTACCTGTACTTGTTTTCCATCTCAAGTCTCCTATTGGTGAATCCTTCCTACCCTGCCTTTTGGCTCCCTCCACCCTTTCCATCTCCTGGAAGTCACTTGTTTTCCACTCGCCCATCTCTGTTCTGCTGCTGGTTAGCTCAATCTATACTGTAGCTTCCTTTTTTCCCTTTACTTTGATGGATAAGTAGCTTTATTGTGCATGCTATAAGAACAGATGAGTGAATTTTTTCTTGCTACTTTTTCTGAAATTATTCTCTGTTTTCTGCATTCCATGTGTTCCATTATTCTTCCTTAGTGTGTCCCCACTTCCTCATTTGTTTACCCTATGGCTTTTGATGATATTTCTTCTCCCTTTGGTGCCTGGCACCCAACTTTTCTTTTAGCCCCTCTGCCTTCAGGATAAACATCTGGTGCTCCTCACGGGTATAAGTTCACATATTTGAAGACCCCCAAGTTGGGTTGTGCTGGCAACGGCAGCCACTCTCCAGAAAAAACATGTCAGGAGTCTTTCCCAGCCCACATCCAAAAAACGGCAGGCCAGGAAAAAAATTCAAAAAATTCTAGGCCTGCCACGAGCAAAGCACATGTACTTTGCTTTGGAGAGAGAAAAGGCTTTTCACATCCCTAGAATCACAGGAGAAGCCACTAAAAATCCTTGGCATGCCTGGGCTTCTCCAGATACTACCGTAAGTCAGACTAAGCCTTTCCCCACTTGCACCTAACCAAGGTGCAAATGTGTCCTGGTAACATTTTTTCTGCCATATTCCCACGATATTGCCCTAGTTTCATCCTTAGCCTCAGGTCATCTGTACAACTACTAAAGTATTTCCTCCTTACTCTGACCAGGGCAGCTTCAAAGTATGTAAAACTGGTCAGGCTTTGTCACTTATTATCTTGGAAGGAAATCCGGTGACTGTAAACAAAGCAATAGGGACAGGTGAGAAGCAATCTGCATGGGGTTAGCAAATGTCATGCTGGTTTTGTTTCCTGCCACAATCCAAGTGTGGATAGAAAACACCAACTCAGCACAGTACTCTCTGTGGGGTGGGGGGAGGGTTAGTGAGCAATTAGTCTTATCAGCCAAAACACTTTATGCAGATATTCTGCCTTTTTCTTCATAAACATACTTTCTGATTAAAGAAGAACAACAGCATAGGTGATAAGAAAAGATGGGAAAGTTGTTCTTTTCTGGGTCTCTTAAGGTCAGGCGACTACAAAATACAATAAAAGCCTGGGCCACAAGCACCCAGTCTTAAGACAGGGCCATTTCCATGGAGGCAGTCCCCCTGCTTAGGTTTGTTCCACGTGGAAGATGAAGAAATGTACTATGGTTCACCTATCTTAGCGCCTTCTAGGAACGTCAGCCTACGCACTTCGGGAGTTACAGTCCAACAAACTTGGAGGTCACCACGCTTAAAAGGATGTATGGCCTCCAATAATCAGAAGTTCCGAGGTAGGTCTTTTTTTTAGACTACAATTCACGAAAGCTCCTACTTCAGTTAATGTGTTAGCCTTTAACAGCAAATTTCTTCATTCAGGAGAGGACTCCGCAGTCCTTTCCAGTGCTCCCCCAATCGCTATTCCGGGCCGGCCTCCATTTTCTCTCACTTTTGCCAATATTCGCCCCCTCCATTTTGCTCCGCCTCTACCTCACCCTCCTTCCCGCTCCCACCACGGCGTTAGCTGCCCCTTTATCAGCGCTGGACTTTCTCCCACTCCGACCACCTGCATCAGCCGTAGCCGGTTCTCCATCAGTATCTGCCTGCGGCGCGCTTCCCAGTGGTGGGCAGTCATTCTGCCGCCCGCTACTCGGCGGCTCGGTGACAAGACACCGCAGCCGTGCCGCCAGGGAGGCCCGCCGGGTGAAGACTCACAATGCCCCGATGCCTGGCAACTCAAGAGACGCCAGCCGCTCCCCCCTGCGCGTGGCTCTGTTGGCCACCAGAGGGCAGCGAAAAGCAAGAGTTGCTCTCCGGGTTTTCCCCGTAAAGCGGCGCGGCGGGGGGAGAGGCAGCATTTTGGAAACACCCGCTGCCTCCCTCCGGCGTGCCGTGGAGATCTTAGAAGTCCCGGTCGACTTAGAGGGGAGAGCGCGCGCTTATTGGCGAAGCAAGCTCCTCTTCCGAAGGTTCTGCCTAGCTGCAAGTCTACTCTGGAGTTAACAGCAGTGCGCCCGGCGTAGCATCACTGCTACTTTAAAAGCATGGGTCGAGTGAGGATATTTAAACTTCCGACCCAGTTTGCTGGGGAAGGAGCGATGACTATGGTTGCTCAGGAGAAGGAATAAGGTATTTTGCCCATATCCAGAACAAGGACCTGTTTTTTGGAGCGCTAGAGTGAATGGTGATTCCTCCTGAGCCTGGTCGTATGAAGGAAGCTTGTGAGCCCTTGTCCCCAAATAGTGGTGACAGGGAAGCCCTGGGGTGCCTCCGATGACAATTCGTTGCGAAGTAGAAAAGTGCAGACCTAAGTTTGCTTATGAACTTCTTCATACAAAAACAGAGCCCCGTGGGCTTTTCTAGTTTACCATTTGTGCGATCCCAGCCCATTAGGCTGTAAACCGTGGTTTATGGTCAATGTTATGCGAACACACCCCTTTGACTTAGAATGGCTGGTCCCTAATTTCAGGTTTGGGAGAGCGATTTCCCAGGGAGGAAGCCTGTGCTCTGCCTTTGCTCTGGAGTGCTCTCTCCATCCTGAATTCATGTCTTCCAGAAGCGAGTAGGGCTCGGGACTCAGCGTGCTCCAGAACCGCGATTTTTCGAAGTAAAACGGACAGTGAATGTCTAAGTAGTATATGTAAGGCTGACGGAGAAAACAAATTTTGCCCACTTGCCTCCGGGCACGCTGTGGCGTCATTTTGCTCTTTCGCATAAAGGTACAGAACTGCGGAGCGAGAAAGGAGACCACGCGCCAGACGCGCACCAAGCGCTCGCTCACCCTTTCAAGCAAGTCCCGGAGCGAGCTTTGAGAGCGCGGCCGGCTCGGGAACTCTCGCGAGCCTTTGGTCGGTCCTCACCTGCTCCCGCCTCTGCCAAGGCTCCGCCCCTTTGCAGCCCTCCACGCTCCAGGTGGGTGCTGACTGGTGCCGAAGGAGCTGCGCCTCCCTTTCGGCGAGCGCAGCTCCTCCTTCAGTAGGCGGCGGCCGGGCGCGCGGAGAGTTTCTGCAGTGGCGGCTGGGAGTTCGCGGGCTGCGGTCGCTAGGTTGCCAGCTTGGACCCGCAATGGAGGTAAAATTCCCGCTAGTTCTCGTTAGGCAGATCTGAGTTTTGCTCTGGGTCTCGGCGCCTGTTTTAAGTGCTAACTTAATTTGATGTTAGACATCTGAAGACCGAGTAAGCGAAAAGCTCGCCGAGTATGCGAGGAGTTCTCTCTCTCTCTCTCTCTCTCTCTCTCTCTCTCTCTCTCTCTCTCTCTCTCACCCTCTCTCTCTCTCTCCCCCCCCCCCTCCGTGGAGTGATTACAGAGCATTGCACCCCTTCCCCCGCCCCGTGGTTGGGATCCAGATCAAAGAGTGGTGCTTGTAAGCGGGCTCAGCTCTTTTCGGCTGTTCAGATTCTCTAAAGGAAATGGGTGGCTCGGAGATAAAAGATTTGTAGCGCGCGCGGGGTCCCTGGTCGCCTGCCTGGCATGCTAGAAGCCTCTCTGCGCGATTTTCGGCAACGTCAGTTCTCAATAGTTTAATTACAGAGGCAACAAAACGACCCCCCCTTTTTTTTCTGGCATCATAGGAAGAAAGCCAAACATTTAAAAAATATTCATGGAAAACTGGAGTAACTTTGTGTGCAGGCTCCCTCTCTGATGCTTTTGTGGGTTGAATATTTGCCAGTCCACGTTTTTAAGTTACTATCCTGCACCGCTTGCAGCTGGCAGAGCTAAGTATTCTGCTGTATCAAGGCATCAGGTAGATTCAGGAAGCCTAAAATCTGTCTGCTTCCTAGCCTGCTCTTGGGAACAAGTCTTACTCTTTCCGTGTACACTTGGGGGAGCCCAAGGGGCTAGATTTTAGCCGTGGGGCATTGAACATGCATACCTCAATCTGGTTGTAATGTCCAGGTCCAGCTGGGTTTAAGAAGGAAGGGGAAAATTACTCTTCTGATCATTTGCAAATATCCTTTCCTCCTATATGTGATGGTCATTGCTTTCTGTTAAGAGCAATAATGCAGTGGCTGTTGTAGTAGAAAGCATGACACAACCTTAGATTTGAATGTTGCTGATGCCTCTCATTCTAAGAAATTGAGCAGATATTACAATTTATTTTGTAATAAATGTTGTGCTTGTCTTTCTGTAATCATTAGCACTTTGAAGACTGAGAGAGTGAAAATTGATTCGTGTTTTCAGGGAATCTTTGGCAGCAGATCTTAGCTAAGCCATGATGCCTATTTATATTTATCCTTGTCAAGTAATCTGAAGATATAGGGGAGAAAACTGGAGAAAATATCCTCCTCATCCAATTCTGAGCTTTTCTACCATGATGAACCAGGTTAGCTTCCTGGTTCTTGGTGAAAATTGATTCGTGTTTTCAGGGAATCTTTGGCAGCAGATCTTAGCTAAGCCATGATGCCTATTTATATTTATCCTTGTCAAGTAATCTGAAGATATAGGGGAGAAAACTGGAGAAAATATCCTCCTCATCCAATTCTGAGCTTTTCTACCATGATGAACCAGGTTAGCTTCCATCAGACAAGCCTCAGTATGTGCCAAGAAATACCTTTTCTTTTTTATGAGTTGTCCAAAATTAGGGTGGGGGGTGGACACTTAATTTTGGTTGATCATTAACTCTTCTTTTCTGGCCTTTATATGAATGGGCGGGAGGTGTTCGTTTGTTAGTCCTTTAGAACAGTACAGTAAACAAAACAAAAATACTTTTTGGTATTCTAATAACATTTTACTACATAAACTGAAGCCCACTTGAATTAAATGGATTAAGACCCATGAAACTTTATGTAGTAATAACATTTTTCATAAGTCCCAGTCCACTTGATCAGAATGGACTTAAGCTGATGTGGTAATGCATTTGTTAGAATTTAAGGTGCCAAAACACTTTTTGTTTGTTAAAAAAAAGTGTATGTATATATTTTGAATAAATGAATGGAAAGAATCCTATAATACAAAATGTAAAGGTTAATTATGTTACTCATAACACAAATTCTAAACTTTGTTTTAAGCTAATAATTTTATTAGGCCAACTCAAAAGAAAATGTACAAGCTTTGGAGATCACAAGATTCTTTAATCAAACAGTACATTGTAAAGAGAGATCTTAATATGGGCGTAGTCTAGAAGAGGAGTTTTCAGCAGAATCTGAGATTTCAGCATCCCCTTTTTGTCTGCTTTATGTCACAAAGGAATGCCTCAGTAGCTTTTCTATTGAAAGAAAGTAGGTGGGCTTTCTTTCTTATATGTCAGCGTAAGGTTTAGCTTGTGGTATTTCAGAGATCTGTTAATTTAGAAGATTTATTTTGGATATCTGAAGAGCAGGTTCATATATGGTATAGATCCTGAAGAAAACACGACATACTTCAATTTTGTTCTTAATCACTGAGAACATTGTATCTTTAGGCATAATCCATGGATGGCTAGAGCAATACAAATACTGTATGCTTTCATGGATTTAACCAAGTGTTAACTCTAACTCTGTCTTGTTGCCCCAGTTTCTTAGCTGCCATAAGCAGTGATCATCCATCTACTGGTGCTTTTCAAGATTGGTGCCAATTCAATGACGATGGGGAACCAGCTGGCACCCGTGCCTCCTTTCCTGCCCCACTTGCAGGCCCTGCATGTGGTCGTAGTTGGATTAGATACAGCTGGCAAAACATCACTGCTTTACCGCCTGAAGTTTCAGGAGTTTGTCAAGAGTGCACCTACCAAGGGTTTCAACATGGAGAAAATCCGGGTGCCACTGGGAGGCTCTCGGATCATCACGTTCCAAGTATGGGATGTGGGTGGCCAGGAAAAGCTGCGTCCTCTCTGGAAATCCTACATGCGCCGTACGGATGGGGTTGTTTTTGTGGTGGACTCAGCAGAGGTTGAACGTTTGGAAGAAGCTCGAGTTGAGTTGCACAGAATTGCTCACTCCTCGGACAACCAGGGAGTCCCTGTGCTAGTCCTGGCCAACAAACAGGATGTGGCCCAGGCACTCTCTGTAGCTGAGGTGGAGAAACGTCTTGGCTTACATGAACTGTACACTTTTACCTTGAGCCACATCCAAGGTTGCAGTGCCATCAGTGGACTAGGCCTCCAGCCAGGCCTGGAAAAACTGTATGACATGATTCTCAAACGCAAAAAACTCCTTCGCAATGGTAAGAAGAAGCGCTGAGAGATAATATTTCCAGCTGGACAAAAATTGGTGACCATTCCAAGCATGATTCATGGCAACTTATGAAGCAACACTACATAGACTTCAGTTTCTTACTTGGTGGTTTTTAATTGTTGGACTTGTGGATTGTTGAGCATCTACATGTTTATCATGGCTACTCTCCTATTGCCCTCAAGAGGATAGGAATCTGTCCAGATTGGGGAGGGAGAAATGTCCTTCAAAGTAGTGGGTTGGGCTCCGTGGGTTCAGCAATCCTTTCATGCTTAGTTTATCTTTTTAAAAAATATCTTCTTGGGCTCTTTCCAGAGGCTCCTGTTTTTTGCAGAAAACAAAGCTTAAATTATTAAACAGATTGTCTGCAGACTTGGGCAAGGCATTTTGGTCTTCTTCAATATATTGGTAGGGCAACTGGAGTATGAAGGAGCCTGCCAGTTTCTTTGGGAAAGAGCAAGCATAAGATGGTCTTTCCTGGAAAGAGCAGTAGCGTTTAACCTCCAGCAAAGCTCTGCTCGAGGCACTACAGATACCATCACATACTCTTCTCATGTATTTGCAGATTACATGAACAGGTACAGTGAGGAAAAGGCAGCTGCAACTGCTTATATCCTCTTGACTCCTCCACTTGTTCTAGTGATGGCAGTCTCTATTTGTTTTTCCTTTTTTTTTTTAAAGTATATTCCACAACCAGCTCCCTATCTCCTTAAGAGCGGAGTACAGCTTACTCCCAGATAGGATGAAGCTTTGGCACAGTTAATTTTAGGAACAAAGTACTGGATGGAGCTTTGCCAAAGAGGATTAAGCTGCTTTGAATTTTATGCTTGGAGAGAAAGGTAAAGGGACAGAGCGATTCATGCAGTGAGAAGACCGTGAGTAGCTGTAAAATTGCAGATGCTTCTTTTCTGAATACTTCCCACTTCCAGAAGCAACCATCAAAGGTCTAGATCTGGTGCTTGGCTTATGCTTTGGCAAGAGTTTGAATTGAGGTAGACCCCCCAAATTAACTTTTCAAGGACCAGGTTCCACTTGCACAGTGAAGAGTAATTTAAAAAATAAAGATTGTTGCAAGAATAAAATGCAGCTGCATATGATTAATAAACTGTTTTCAGTATGATTTTATGCTGTTTTTTTTTAAACCTATTTTCCCATTTATCCTCTCTAAATTTCCTTAGCTTCTATAGGCAAAATTGAACTTATTCATAATGTGCTTTTCTAAGCACATGATCACTCCAGCCAGACAACTCATATCTAGGCTGAAGGGCATAGAGAACAGGGCTCTTAGGCAGAACTGTGCGCCTTACACTTCTAACTTCCATCAGTCGGATCAAAGAAAATTTTACCCTGGATCAGCTTTGAGACCAAAAGAAGTATAACATCTATTAGTTTGACAAATGCAATTGGTAAAAACATCTTTCCAGATGCATTTTGCAAAAAATGTGTTTTTACAGTGAAGATGGTATTAATTCATAATTTATATTAAGTGCTTTCACATTACCAGAAGTAGAAGACAGTATTTGTGCTTACTTAATTTTAAATTGGGCAGAACTTGTACAGTTTTACAGTCTACAGTAGTAGGTTAACCAGCCTTTGCTGAGATAACAAGGTTGTTGAGAGAGAGGCAATACTAGGAGAGAAAAAGGAATACTTAAGCTCTGTGCTCCCAGTTCTCTCCTGCAATCAAACTCTTGTTGGGCTGTCATTTTGGCTTCAGCTGAAATTATTGCCTAGTTTAGAGCAGGTTTTTCTAAGCTGGTCCCCTCCCAAATCTGCTGGATAACATCCGTGTAGGCTGGAAATTATACATGTTTTAGCTTAACATATCAAAGATGGCATCAACTTGAAAAAGGCTAGTGAGTGGGAGAAACCTTTCAGTAAACATCTTTTTCAAATACCCCCATTATCATAATCCTGCTGGAATGAAACCTACGAGGACTCAGGAATGTATATTTTTAAATACTTAATTCTGCCCTCCAAAATTATACACACCTTATCCATCTGCTTCTAAAGCCTTCATTTGTGAACATGGGAGAGGAAGACAGTGCAGGAAGAGATTTCTCTTTCCAGTGAATTTCAGAAAGCTGGAAGTGACTTTTGAGATGCTGGACTTTCAAAATGAGATAAAAGTTTTGGTATTCTTAGAAGCTACAGCCTGAAATTCAGGACTCCTGAATTTTTAACCTACTTGGATTTTTAACAACATCTCCAGATAAACATGTTGCATAAACACTCCCTCATGATAAGGCCAGTGTGGTGCTCAATTCATTAAAGCAGGGATGCAAAAAGTATGGCCCAAGAACCACCATCAACCAACAGCATCCTTCGTATAGTCCATAAAGCCCCGCACTTGGCTAAGGTGCTTTTCCCCTTAAACCTTGGGGGAGGATTAAGGGGTAAAAGGGGTACCTTTACCTTGATGGAGGCTTATAGCCCCATTTTACCCCTTTTGCCCCAGAAACCACCCAAAATTGGTCTTAGGGCACCCCATTTTGGAGTGGGGCTGTCAACATGCTGTGCAAAATCTGGTATGCCCTTGAGCCAACAGAAGTTGTATGCTCCTAGCTTGAAGTTAAAAAAAAAGCTAACATTAAGAGGGCTATTGGTACATTCACTGAAAAATTAGTAATTTGACCCTCAGTTCCATTTCTGTGAGAAAAAGGAAGTGTGATTACTCAGTGGTGAAGTGAGCTACTCTGCTCTTGGTTTTCTGTTTTGATTTGTGTGTGTGCCTTTTTCCTTACTGGAGGACTGCATTTTATTTATTTATTTATATAGTTATGAATCAAATTTATACGCTGCCCATCTCACTATGTAAGTGACTCTTGGCGGATCATACATAAAAAGCATAAAAACAGTTTAAAAAGTAAAAAAGTAAAGTTAAAAGACGGAGAGAGCATCCTCAAGTCACCAGCCAACCCCAGTGCCGAGAGCCCCCACTGGATCCCCATGCTAGTTTGCAAAGCCAGGTCTTAAACCAGCACCCGATGCAGCTCATTTTTAGCATTTTATTTTACCATTAAAATAATTGTAATTATTTTATATGTATTTTATATATAATTATTTAATTATAAGTAATTAAAATGATTTTAGTGTTAAAACAGGTTCTAAGTCCAAGAAAGCCCCAGCTCAAATGAAGCCCTTTGTGCTAGCGATTCCCTGACTTTTCCAAACTAGCATCCTCAAACCATTTTGGGCTACAGCTTGCATCTCCCAGCAACATAGCTGATCCCAAGTAGAAAAATGGGAGTGATAATATAGTACATCACTTCTGGAGGGCATGATTCAGGAAACTGTGTTACACCTGTCTTTCTGATACTGCACCACACCAATAGCTAAAAAGTGGTTTCAGGTTTGTAATTTAAAGACAGCCCAGAGCAACTCTTCTGTTCACAGCTCTGTTTGATTTCTAATTCAAAAGGAATTGTGCGCTGGTTTTGCCTAGAGAGCATATTCTATGGAGATGATAGGTTATTTTATGAAGAAATATAGGAGGGAGGGAGATTGTACCTAGTTTTGTGCAGTACGCTTTTAAAAAGAAAATTCTCAAGTTTTCAAAACAGTCCCTGAGAGATCTACTCTCAAATGGTCAAGAACTTGGCTCTTGAACCTGGTAGCATGCCCCCCACAGCATAGATTTATTTATTTATTTATTTGATTGATTGATTGATTGATTGATTTGTCCCTGCCCATCTCCCCTACAACGGAGGACTCTGGGTGGCTTACAACCACTAAAATCGAAATACATAATTAAATTATAAAAGGTTTAAAAATTATAAAAGTTATAAAAACTAGAAATTTACAAAGATAGGATAGAGATAAAAAGCTAAAAACTCCAAGAGGCCAGTAGGGCCACACCAGGCCGCTAAGGGGCCAGCCAACCCCATTTCTGGTATCCTCCCTCCCAGCCCCAGGCCAGATGGCAGAGCCAGGTCTTCAAATCCCTCTGAAAGGCCTGGAGTGAGGGGGCCTGTCTCACCCCCGGGGGCAAGATGTTCCAAAGGGTGGAGGCTACAGCAGAGAAGGCTCGCCTTCTGGACCCCGCTAGTCGAAGTTCTTTTACCGCGGGGATCCGGAGCATGCCCTCTCTGTGAGATCAGGTGGGACGGGTTGAAATCGTGGGGGCGAGGCGGTCCTTCAGGTAACCTGGCCCCATGCCATGTAGGGCTTTAAAGGTGATAACCAACACCTTGAATTGGACCCGGAAGCAAACCGGTACCCAATGCAGCTCACGGAGCAAAGGTATTATATGGGTCCTTCTTCGGGCCCCAAAAATTGCTCACGCGGCCACATTCTGGACCAGCTGAAGCTTCCGGATACTCTTCAAGGGTAGCCCCATGTAGAGCGCATTGCAGTAGTCTATCTGGGAGATAACAAGGGCATGAGTGACTGTACGCAGGGCATCCCGATCCAGGAAAGGGCGTAACTGGTGCACAACCCGAAGCTGTGCAAAAGCCCTCCTGGCCACGGCTGCCACCTGCTCTTCGAGCAGGAGCCGTGAGTCCAGGAGGACCCCCAAATTACGCACTGGGTCTGTCTGGGGCAGTGCCACCCCATCCAGAACCAACGATGACAACGTCCCGGATACAGAGGAGCCATTAACCCACAGCCACTCCGTCTTGCCAGGGTTCAGCCGGAGCCTGTTGTTCCCCATCCAGACCCTCACAGCCTCCAGGCACCGCAAAAGGGCGGTCACGGCATCACTTACCTCACCAGGGATGGAGATATATAGTTGAATATCATCAGGATACTGATGATACCTCATCCCATGATGGTGGATGATCTCGCCCAGTGGTTTCATATAGATGTTGAAAAGGAGTGGAGAGAGAACCGAACCCTGCGGCACCCCACAATGGAGGGGCCGAGGATGGGACCTCTCGCTCCCTATCACCACCAACTGGGATCGGCCCCGGAGAAAGGAGGTGAACCAGCACAAAACCGTGCCGCCCACCCCCATATCCCTGTGCCGTCGCAATAGGATACCGTGGTCGACGGTATCGAACGCCGCCGAGAGATCAAGGAGAGCAAGGGTGGTCGCACTTCCACCATCCCGCTCCCGCCAGAGATCATCCATAAGTGCGACCAATGCCGTTTCTGTTCCATAGCCGGGCCTGAAACCTTTGCTTTCAGACAAAGATGCTTCAGACAAAAATGCTTTGTCCTTTAGTCAGTAGATGCTTGGGAGAAATGTAGGAGAGAAAGTACGTTTCTGGTGATTGCCCGGCCAGGCACTGCTTTGCAATGCTTGAGTCAGCCCAGCTCAAATCGGGGGGGGGGGGGGGGCACGAATCAGTAGCTGGAATGTAAGAGAATTGAGGGCAATGGGTTTAACTCTGTCCCAGAACGCTTATATAAGGGCTTTCCAAATCCAGCCTGCTCCTGCACCACTCCCAGGATTAGCCCTGTGACTCATGATCCTCCGTGCAGATGCTTGGTCCCTGGTACGCAACTGGTTCAATGCCAGGGTGCTGCCTTTACATGCTTTATGGTGCAGGTGGAGAGACAGACACTCTTGGAAAGTAGCTTTGAAATCTAAGACTGGCCATATAGGGAAACAGAATGAGTGGTGCTTTGTTTTTTAAGTGCCAGGCATATTCACGAGTTAATCTCATCAGCCTCAGATTTCTTAAAGCAAAGTTACTGGGGCTCAGAAGTACTTAGCAGTCCAGGTTTCTGAAGCGGGGGGGGGGGGGGGGGGGGGAGTTAATGATGTGGGAGGGAAATGGCTATAGCTGCTACTTAGCGGTTGGGAATATTCTGCATGGGCTCCAGCATGCTTGCTCTAGACTTCTCCATCTTAGCAATATGGGCTCTGGCATCAAAACAAAACAAAACAAAACTGGTCTGGATATTGAATCCTGGTGAAAGGAAGCCCCAGGTAGCTTCTGTAGGGCAGAAAGGAATGCTGACTTCAGTTGTGCAGAGGTAAAATTAACTACAAAGTAGTTTCTTCTCAATTAATGTTTAGGCCAGAACAGTCTGAAAGCAGCTGCCTTCCATCCTCAACCTCCACCCACATCCATGCTGTCCTGGGGCCCCTTTCAACACTCACACTAATAGGAAGGGGGCTCCAGGGCAGCCGGCTCCCTGAGTGAAACTGCTTCTTCAGAGTAGAAGCTGAGGTAATTTCTAACTAGAAGTGAAATTATCCATCTGTATGTGGAATGTACTAAGTAAGACTGAAGGTGGAGGCACCGGTGACTGATTTTTTTCCTCCTCATAAAAAACATCATGCCCAACCCAACAACTTTCCATCAGTGATACAGAAAAGTAGCATGTCAGGGAGAAAGTCTAGGGTGGAGCACCTCACCCCATCTGCTAGTTTTCTTTCTGGAGGGAGGAATACTCAGTCATCTTGGAAACAGTGCAGTCCAGATGGACATCTTCCGTGTTAATGAAACACAGTAAACACATTAATGAACCCATAAGCGTAAATTGTGATGAATGTTCACGATGGCCAAATGTCACTAATTCTCAAATGCTGGACAATCCAGTGTACTGAACTTCTAAAATCTAATCTCTCATGCTTTGAGCTATAGTCTTCTTCAGTGAAATTTCAAACAAAAGTGTTTAAAAGTAATGCCCTTTAAAAATGTTGTCTCATCAGTAGTGACTCATGATCTTCTCAAGATTTAAGACCACATACGCAAAACCCACTAATAACAATATTTTAAAACATTTCCCAAATTGTACAAATTCCTTCAAAGGGATCTTTTTTCATTTATCAAGTGGAAGAAGCTTTTCTGGATGGATGTACATGACAATTAAGTCTAATTAAGTCTAATGTACATGACAATTAAGCCATTAGCTTTGGATCATTAGGGACAATTCAACAACATATGATGTCAAATTATCAGAAAAGGATTGCCTTCTAATGTGCTTACACACACATTAAAATGGTCTTCTCTTGCCTGAAGACCAGTTTAAAGACCAGGTTTTCCAACCAGGATAATTCCTCAACAAGCTGGACAAAATGTGGACAGTGAATCTGTAAGGAGAAGTTGCAGACTATTTTTGTGGTGGCAAAGTTATGACTAACAAACAGATTTGCACTCCTACTTTCTGTCCTCTGTTAGTGCTTTGTAATGCTGAACATTCCAGTATGCCACGTGTGGTTGGCACTTTCATACAACGTGCCAGACTAGGCTACAACGGAGTTGGGCCGTTTGTGGTTCACTGTATTGTGGAAAACTCAGTTATTGGCTTAACATGTTATATGAACTGAGCTATCATATTATGACATGGTTTATTTGGCCACAGCATGTTATATAAACACAGCAATTTGGCTTTGTTAACCCAGGTTTAGAGTTAACTACAGTATTCTGCATTGACCCAGGCCATGTGTCTGCTGTATATGGAAGTGTATGCAATGCTGTATAATACTACCTTCTCTAATTAGGTATCTTCCAGCCATATTGGACTATAGATCTCATAATTCCTAGTGAGCATGAACACTCATTTGAGGAAGTCTGATATAGAATATATTCTTCTGTACAGACTGGCAGGCAGATATCTCCCTTTTTATTTTTTTAAATGGATCTTCTGTATTTATACTTGGATACCTAAGACAGGGATCTCTAAAAACAAACAAAATGTAAGAGCACAGCTAGGAACTGAATGCTGCTTCAAAACCAATGAAGATTCAAGGGTGGAGGAGCAGGCAATTAAGGGAAAAGTGAGGTCTGTACACTGTCACCAACCACATCAAAAGCCACACAGCAGCAATGCACAACATCAGTACCACAAGCACCCAATTTGAGCAGTGGCACTGTGTTATTCTGGACCTCAGATGATTCCCCTAAAGCTGTGATACAAGGTCTGAAAAACAGTGGCCGAAAAAAATGGAAAGTTTTTATGGGGGAAGGGGAAATTTAGCTATGGCATTTTGCTTGGAAAATTCTCTACAGAAATTGTATAGAGAATTGTATCACTGCTATTAGAAAGTGGGGGAGGGGAGAGAAGAGATTGGCTAGGTTCACAAGACCTGCTAAGCTAAAATGCTTGCTGTATAATGTGCACATGTCACATGCTCCACTTTAGACAACTTTTGTGACTTGCAATATTTTTTTAAATCTGAAAAAAGCTGTCATTTTACTTTTCTGGAACTGGGACTTGCAACCTTCCTTGGTTAAAAGTCTCAGTCTCTCAGAATCTCAAAAGTCTGGTTAAAGTGACTTCTATTGCCAATGTCAGTGATGCACATACACTACCCTTGTAACCTAACATCAACATCCTTTACCTGTAACAAAAAGAGGCTGTGGCTGGGAGTGATAGGCAGAAGCTGTTGACTTCCTGTTTTGATCAGCACCCAGCATAAAGACTGAAGGACTAGTACAGAAGATACTACAGGTAGTCCTCATTTAGTGACCACAATTGGGACTGGCAACTCGGTTGTTAAGCAAAGTAGTTGCTAAATGAAACATCACGATTTTACAATTTTACTTCAGCTTTCCTTTGCTTTACAGACCTGCGAAGGTGGTAAATGCAAGGACTGGTCACAAGGTTATCATCACTGTTATAACTGCAAATGGTCACTAAACAAGACAGTCACTAAACGAGGACTACTTGTATATCCCATATGAAATAACAGTAAAGCAGCTTCCTCAGCCTGGTGCTGCCCAGGCAGTTGGAAGTTCTGCAACCTGTGAGCCTAACACATCTGATGGCCACCAGCTTTGGGAAGGGTGCAATGAAGAGGAGAGAGTGCCTCTGAGCATCAGATTTGGTAATAATAGTAATCTGCCAGCTCACAGTCTTGGCATGCAAGATGCGCAAGGCTTCCTGTTGAGAGGGTGGTGATTTCCAGCAACCTTCAGTTTTCCTTATATCAGACTTGCATCTCCTCTCAGGGAGTGTGTATATGTGTGTGGTTGAAACTTGGACCTTGAGATGAGCTGTGGGTGTTGCCTGCAGAGCGTTATCAACTGTGTCTCTCCAAGGGCAGACGTGGGTGCAAGTAGGCTCTGCATCTATCATGAATTCAGAAAAACTGTCACAGGAAATGCCTCTTTTGCAAATGTGCAGCTAACTAGGAAGGGACAACGGAAAGTACTTGGCATCCTTTCGTAGTGTTATGACTGTTCCCCCCCACCCCCGCCCCTGAAGTCTTTGATGATTCATCAGACCAGAAAAGCCCAATCTTTCCAGATTCCAGCATTAGAAGCAGCAAAACCTTGTTCAAAACCTTCTTGCAAGAGAATGATCAGCTGCCCTGGAGCATGCTGCTGCCGCTGCCACTGCCACTGCCACTGCCGCCGCTGCCACTGCTGCTGCTACACAACTTCTCACACACAGCCTAGTTCCAAAGCTGTGTGTGGAAGCACTGCAGAGTCTCAGAAACCAACTGGATCTCCACTTTTGTACTAACTACTTCCTGGCCCTGCTCCTGGCCTAACCCCTAATTGGCACCCCACATTTCCAAAGGGACTTCCTTGCCTCAGTGTCAAGGTGGAGGCTTAATTAGTGGGATGCTATCAGATGGAAGCTGCTCAGGCAAGAATGGCCGGGAGGAGGGATGAGGGAGATGGAGAAAGATGAGCAAGGTGCAGGAATGCAGCAGCACGTGTTAATTACAAGGTGGGACCCAGCTGGGAGCAGTTTCGCGTGCCACTACCAGCGGCCTTCCCACTTGCAAGGAAGAAAATCTGCATCCACAGAATCACCTCAGCAGCCACTTGCTGCATACTTGAAGTGTGATCACTTGTGTTAGGCAGGCAGAGTCATAACGTATTGACCAGAATAAGTGTAGTATTAATGCATGGGCTGTGTCCTCACAACAGAATCACTAACTAGCCAACCACGTATTAGCCTAATATCTTGTGTGTTTTCAACCCAATGGATTGTTTATGGTTCTGGATGTTAAGTGAACCAAGAAAATTGAGTGAACTAAAGAAATCCTGATTTACAGTAGGTAATAAATACAAGTGGGTTTTATGAAGCAGCCAAGCGTGGCAGAGTAGCAGCACAGACAGCATGATGTATGGTTAGGCTGTTGAACTGGGACTTGGGAAAATCTAACTCCCTGGATAATTTGGGGCCAGTTACAATAGGTATTTGCACAACACGCTTGATTGGCCTGAGGCATGGTTTACTAAATTAATTCAATTGTCTGGATAGCACAACACATTGACTTATACTCATACTGGCTGGGTCACAAACTAATCAACCACATTTCAGCTTAAAAGTATTGTGTGGAGTCAGCTTATTTCTGAGCTCAACTCTAATTATTCTGATGAGGTAAAGGAAGAGTAAGTTCTACTTATGCTACCTTAAGCTCTCAGAGGAAAAGCATAATAAACCTACACATAAATGTAATAAATAAATAACAAGAAAATGTTATATGCAGTGTGCACTGTCAGACTCTCAACTACAAACAGAATGCTGATGACTGGGATAATTAAGAAAGCTTTCCTGTTGAAGAATAAAACTACCAAGCTTGAGCTGGTACAATGGTTGGGTGCCTTGGTTTCTTAGTCAAGTAATTCCAAATATCGATTGCTTACCAAGGTTGTCAAGTTTGCACTCCTGTATCAGGGACATCAACAGGAAAAAAGTCAAGATGGCAGCCGTGACCATGTGATCAAAGCCCTACCTCTTTTTTATGTGCTTCACGTTGCACATAACAAAGGGGCAGAGCTTCCACTGCTCAGCTGTGGCATCTTGACTTTTGTGAATCCTCCTATTAATCTCTCTATACCCTTTAGTGGATCCTCCAGAGTCAACACCAAGTCACCAGCAAATGCTCTTAACTTAAAAGTTTCTTTTTTAATCTTTACTCCCACAATTCTCTCATCTTATTTGTGCTTTCTGTGAAGTGTAAATCAATCTTACCCATTTAATGAAATTCTCTCCAAAATTCATATCTTCTAAAATTTTAAACAAGAAAGCCCGGTTCAAATTGTCAAAGGCCTTCTCTGCATCTAAGAAAATCATATTTTGCTCCAAATATTCCAAAATGTCCAACACATTTCTTATATTACAGTATTTGGTACACTAGCAGGTTTTAAGATTAATAATCAGATGAAGATGCTAACAAAAAATATGAAAATAGAGAATCAAACAGAATTGATAAAGAAAATGGGTTTTAAGATTGAGAAAAAAGTAAAATCTCTGGATATTACCATGACAAATATGAATTGTATGTTATTTCAAAATAATTATGTTAAGACAGGGAATGAAGTTTAAAAAATATATGTTAAGATGGGAGAAATTACCATTGTCATTGTTGAGGAGAATTTCTGTGATAAAAATGAATGTTTTGCCTAGAATTATGCTTTTGTGTCAGACAATACCAGTTTTGACAAGTGATACACCATTTAAACAGTGGCAAAAGGGATATATCTAGGTTTGCATGGCAAGGGGAAAAACCACAAGTTAAGTATAAAGTGTTACAAGTTGCAAAGGAAAGAGAAGGATTGGGTTTACCTGATTTGAAATTGTATTTTGCAACTTGCTGTTTGGTTTGGATGAAAGAATGGGTGTTGCTGAGAAATAGAAGGCTTTTGGTGGTGAGGAAATGGCAGGAAAGGAATTAATGGAGAGTGGATTCCTAAAAAGTCTCATCCACACTTAAGAAAAAAGATTAGCCATAGTTCTTCCTCTTTTATATCAAGATTCTTGTACTGTTATAAACAAATTCAGAGTCTAGTCTTGAGACAACTTAGAGCTTATGAAGGATAAAACTGCATACATTTCAACTTTTGCAGCTATGCCTTTCACTACCACTTATCAGCTCTAGATTTATTTCCATTCTTGCCTGTGCTGTATAGTTTTATCTGCCAACAGCTGCAGGTTTAAAAAAAAAAAAGGTGTGTATATTGTTTTTTTCTGGTAACACTTCAAAGAACCCAACATATGCCATCGGGCAATACTTTTATTTGGAGCCCTCCAATAAAGACAAAAAAATAGGTAGCAATGCAGCAAAACAGGATGGCGAGGGGTGGGTTAGAGCAGAAAAATAACAAAAACAAGCTAATTGATATTGCCATGAACTTTTAGTTGGAAATAGTTTCAATAATGAATATATTAGTTTCTAAACTGAATGTCTGTATGTGATTTCTGGTAGTTACAGAGGTTTTTTAACTTGTTTGTAACTTGTACATATATTTTAATAATGGTATCATAATAAATAATGCATCAGTGGGATTTGACTTTGTGCCCTATTTGCAAAGTACACTTACCTAGATCAATTTCCATACTAATGTATTGTGGAAACAATAAATGAGATTAATTGACCCAGTCAGAATTAGATGTGGGCTTAAACAGACACAGTTATGTGTGGAGCTAGACTAAACAGCCAGTTTGGTGTAGTGGTTAAGACACCAGGCTGGAAACTGGGAAACCATGAGCTCTAGTCCTGCCTTAGGGACAAAGCCAGCTGGCACTCTCTCTCAGCCCTAGGAAGCAGGCAATGGCAAACTACTTCTGAAACCTGGCCAAGAAAACTGCAGGGACTTGTCCAGGCAGTTGCCCGGAGTCAACACTGACTCAAAGGCTCAAAAACGCCCCCCAAAACCTAATTCTACAGTTCATCCATGTTGTGGGAGAACTTACATTCAGTACATACATACTCATCTAGCTATTCCCTTTCAGGGCAAGTAACATTATAGAAAGTACAGAAAAGGTATAAATAGTAAACAATCTAAATTAAAGACATAAGACAAAGAACTGTAGCTAAACCTAGTTTACACCGACCATTCATTATAAGTTTCCATTCATTTCTATCCTTGTAAAGTGTCCTTGCTTCTTCCACATCCCTATACTATTCACACACTGTTCTTTACACTTCTCATCTCTTTCTTTCTGAGGATCTCATTACCTCTACCTATGGCATCATCTGTACCAGCATTTGCAGATTTTAAAATGTCTCCATTTTCCCATCTTTAGTAAACATTCTACAAAGATACACAAATTCATCTACTTGCTTTAGCTTTTTGCCACGTGCACTTTAACTTTTTGCCACGTGCAATCATGCACGTCATTTATCCTGGCAAACAAAACTTAGTATTTGATACATTAATTTTCAGATTCATAGTGTTATCTCGTGCAATTCAAGATTCACTGCAAATCATTTGGATTCTCAACCAGCAGCACAGCATTATCTTGTACAAAAGTCCATCCACATAGAGTCCCTAACGTTACAAATATTCTTTATACATTTATCCATTAATGTCCTAAATAACCAAGGGGCCATCACACACTCACTGCTCAAATGTCATACCATTTCCTAAGCCTCTCAGTTGTTCTTAGGCATGTTTTCCTTCCTTCATATACTGCATTATTGAATACAGCAACCAACCTTCAGCTCCATATTCACACAAAATGATACAGAATTCAGCCCTATTCACTTTGTCCTGCGCTTTCCCTAAATCAACAAATTCTATAAATTTTCTTCTTGTTCACACAATTCTCAGTGATATGCGGAAAGCAAAAAACTGCCCAACATAAAACTGCACTGTAGATCCTAAATTTTCCTCACTGTCACCTCTCCACCTTTTCAATTCAAGTTCTGCCAGGTGCACTGAACAAACTAATCCCCTTATAGTTTTTGTTTCCTATTCTTCCTTTGTATAGGGAAGCAATCCTATCACCGTTCCAATTGTCAGGCACAGATGCAGTCTTCACACCCACACTGAACAGTTGGGTGTCACACAGCTACTCCATAAGCAATATTTAAAAGCAAACCTAATATCTAAATGATCTACTTTGCATATCAGTCCTTCAGAGAAGAAGATTTACAGAGAAAGCGCAGCTGAAGAACCGAGTCTCTCTATTACAAAACTCACTGTGAAGGCTGGCAGCACAGCAGACACCTCCCAAATATAGATTGGCTGTAGCAACCAAGCCACATCCACAGCTGCCTGCTTGGTTAATGGGAAGGAACAAGGGATGGAATGAAACCATGCCAGTATTTTCCTTGTGCCCTGAGATACTATGCACTTATTGAGAAAAAGGGTGGGAACTTTCTATTCCCAAGATGATGGTTTTTAATCCAGTTAGATTATTGTGTGCTGCCCGTAAGAAGATCTGAGTGGGTTCCTGGTTGACTAAATTCAAAGTGTTGTGGGAATAGGGCTTATGTATGTTGTAAATAAGTGGGTCTAACAAAAAGGAGGACAAAGATGTGGAGAAGGGTTTGGGCCCTATTGCACAAGTACTTGAACTTAAGAAACAAAGAATTGTGTTTTCTTTGGTTCACATGTTACAATTACTTGATTGATTGATTATGTGCCATCAAGTCATTGTCGACTCATAGCGACCATATACAGTAGATAGATTTTCTCCATGATGATCTGTCCCTAACCTGGTCCTTCAGCTTTTCCGACAGTGCACTCATCACTACTGTAACTGAGTCCATCCACCTTATTGCTGGTTGTCCTCTTCTTCTCTTTGCTTCCACCTTTCCCAGCATTAGAGCCTTCTCCAGAGAGGTAGGTCTTTGTGTAATACTTATGATTAAAAAGAAAAAAATTGGGGGCCATCTTATAAATAAGATAACATACTTCTGTTATCTGATTCATTAACATGAAGCATTTGCAAGATAGAAGTAATGGCTTGGTTCACACAGCTATTAACTATACTGTTTCAACCAATAAGGGAGTGGTTGCTCCCTGATATTTCCCAATACTTTCAGTTGCTCTCAGCTGCCTTTTTCCTTGGACCTGAGTGTTTTCTCAGTGCCCAGGGTGGGAGCCTAACCATGCCACTCTTTCACTCAATGGCTGACCCTCTAAATGTCCTGTTTGTTGCCTTCATATTTTGCTCTCCTCTGAAGATTCAGGGTATGTAGCTGAATATTCAGATGCTTTTAAAAAATGGAGTAGGAAAATCCCAATCACAAAATCCTTTGGGCACTTAAGAATATGATGGTGTTTAGGAATCTGAAGACTGAAAAATATGTGACGTTAAACTTGAGGCTTAACCTCACATCTATACTGTATCCTTAAAAAGCATGGATTGCTTTTTGTTTTAACTGTGGTTTACAGAATAAGTGAGAATGCCTGCTACACATATGTTAAGACTAGGCTGAGTATATTTTTTTTTCTGGGCCAAAGTGAGTGGTGGGGTCATAACAAAAACTGAATTTGATTTGTTTTCATTTACATTTGTTTGATTACAATTAGATATAGATAGTACAATTACTGTTCCGCTATGCATTTAATATTTTACCGTACTCTTTTTGCCTTTTTTTAAAATTAAATTTATATGCCGTCCAACTCCCAGTGACCATGGACGGTTTACAATTGTTAAAAACATTTAAGAACAAAAATTAATACAAAAAACAAAAAGAAATTATAAGACAGAACAACAGTGACAAAGAAAACAATCCCAGAGGGGAACAGAAAAGAAGAAATTGCATGTGGTAATCATGTCTGCAGTATCAGAGGACCACTTGTAAGGGCTTGGGAACCATGGGAGGCCCTAGGGCCTGAAGTGATGCACCTCTGCCATAAGCCATAAACCATGGTTTATAAATCCTATCAGCTGGGTTCACATAACACACTAATCCAAGATGTAATGACATTAAGGCTTTGTATGATCTGTGAATCCAGCTGAGAACTGAAAACTTTGGAAGCCCTGGCAAAATGGCTCCGCTAAACTGCATTGCTGGGAAACTCCAGTTGCCATAAAGAGACTCCCCCCCCCCCCCCCCGATCAGTTAACAAATCAACCTGGCTGGGTGATTTTGGGTCAATCACTCTCTCTCAGCTCAACCCACCCCACAGGTTGTTGTGGTTTGGAAAATAGGAAGCAGGAGCATTAGACATGCATGCCTCCTTGAGTTAACCAAAAATAAAGGTGGGATAAAAATCTAATAATAAACAAACACATAGTAAACAATATAATATTAAAATCTATATATGTTCAGCACTGAGTTGTTTATCCTACGTGCCTCAAAGGTCTAAGCTGAAACTTGGAAAAAATATAGATATTAGTGAAAGAATAATTTGTTCCTCAAATTATTAGGGTGCCACAAGATTGGCTGAGGACCTCACAGGCTTTCAGAATAGTGATTATGGAGGATTTAATTGGAAGTGTCACTTGCATCAGGCTGCTTTCAGCTCAGGGATCAGCCACAGGCTTTTATCTCCCCACAACCCTCCTTGCCTTGCCTTCCCCTCCTTCCTCTTCTTATGCCTTCCCAGCTGTCTGTCTGAAGTGGGTGCTGGCAGAACAAAAGTCTGGGCTCCTTCTGTGGTCCTTCCAACTCGCCAGGTCACAGAAGGTCATGTGGGAAGGGTGGAGAAACAGATGCTCTTGACAGCTGCTGCAGTGTCTGGGGGGAAACCTCGACCTTGCAACCTATCCAGACAACTTCTTTATAGTATGCCTTTGCTTCTCTCCCTCCCCCCACCTCCCACTTTGTTCTCTCCCTTTTTCCTCTCCTCATCAGGAAAAGCAATATTTACGATGTTCACAAGAAAGAATAGAATTCCTATGCTTGAAGGTGTGCCGTTGTTAATGCAGGAAGAAATGGCAACCTCATCTCCAGCTTACTTTTCTGAAGAAGTCTACTTTTGCTTTGGGTGATTTAATCTCTAATTTTGTTGAACTGAGGGGAAAAACCTTCTGTTTCTTTTGCCTTTACAGCTGTACCCTTGGAGGTAGGGAGATACTAAGCAGAAAATGCTCTAATATAGGAACATCTTAGAGTAGGACATGGTGGCTTTTTGCCCTGATTGAAGATGCATGCACAGGTGGTCTGCTTATTCAGTTGAAAAGATGAGCCTCTTTGCACATGTACAGAAGCACTGTATTCATAGGAGTCCTTGCTAACTACAATGAAGCTAAAATGACAAAATCTGTACTGCAATGTCACTACACAAGCTTCATCCTTCCATACTTTAGTTCAGTGTTTCTCAACCTTGGCAACTTTAAGATGTGTGAACTTCAACTCCCAGAATTCCCCAGCCAGCATGGCTGGCTGGGGAATTCTGGGAACTGAAGTTCACACATCTTAAAGTTGCCAAGGCTGAGAAACACTGCTCTAATAAGTTGCCTTCTTCCCACCCCCGCCACCTTACTGCAGACAGCCATGAGTCTGTGCTTTTCATTATTGTCATTTATATGGCTCAGAACTGAGTTTTTGAGATTGAAAACAAATTATAAAGCAAGAGATAGTTGAACACCACTGAAATTAGGTTCTGAAGGCCTATATACTCAGAGGCACTTCATCGTCGCCATCACCACTCACTTTCAGGATCAATAATAATCAATGTTGGGCCTGACCCAGCTGCCTGACCCAGCTTCAAAGATATGCAGAAAGGTATTATTTTAATATGCCAATTTCCTTCCTGTCCCCCACTTTCCTCCCCAAAAGTCTAATTACTGCTAAATTGCTGCCATTTGCTCATAGCCCACTTGCATCTATAGCCCACTCCCCTATTTTAATTGCTGCAATTTGTTGATGAATACAATTTGAAGCAAGCTCCCTGCTGTGTAGCAAGGATCAGTTAAAGCTGCATCAAACTGGGATGCTGGGGGAAGGGAGAGAAGGGGGGGATGGGGAGGGGGGCTGGTCCTGCTGCCAGCTGTCACTTCTGCTGCCCCTATTCCTCTCCAGGAGAAGAAAGCTACTTCCATAAAAATTAATGTATATATATGCTTACAAAAATGCTGTGGAGTACTATGCCAGTGAATAGAGACTTAGAGATATTTGCAGTAAAGAAATATTTGGTGAGGGTGATGATCTGATGTATCATCAGACAGGTAGAATTAAAGTGTTCCTGTTTTCCACCTGGTTTTGTACTAGAGTAGGAGGCCAGATCAAGTGGCTTGAGAGATGGAATTGCAATGATTTGTCCTTACGTGGACTCATGCTGACCTGCCTGGTAACTAACTCTTGCTTTGAATCTAGCAATGGACTGGCATGTTCTGCTACCCTTAGAGGGAGTAGGCTGGCTTAAGCACTTTAGCACTGGCTGCATGCATACCAGTTCTGTTCTGCAACATCTTGCTCTTGCTCCTCACAGCAAAGTATTTGTCATTAAGCCAAAGTGCTGAGAAACCTCACAGAATAATTATTACAGAACAGGGCATTTTATGCTAACACACACAGTGTGTGTGTGTGTGTGTGTGTGTGTGTGTTTATACATACATACTATGTATATACACACACACAGACACACACTTCTAGGTATAAATGGAATCCCTGCATCACGGTGCACCTTCAACCCCCCCCCCCCCCACGTACACACTCAGGTAGCTGGTCCAGAAACATCCCCTTTCAAAGGCATCTAAATCCACTGAAAAGATCAGGATAGTTGACAGAGCCACAAAGGGTGCAAAAATCCAATAGCCACTAGATAGCCACAGAGAGATACAGAAAATGTCAGAAAAGGGCTTTATTTGCCCACATTTGGTACTAAGCCCTCCCACCATCACATCCCCCACAGATTAAATTTAGGAATTCAAGGGCTGCTTTCAAAAGACAGACGTTGCCAGTTTAAGATGTTATTAATATTCATTTTGCCATTCTGAAGTTGAATTGGTATTTTTAAAAGCTTTTGTAGCAAACATTGGTTCATATTTAAAAGTCCAGAAATCTCTGATTGTGATCTCATTATGTCTGCCTTGTTAGTACAATATATATACATGACCTTCTAGTTCCAGCCCCAGTGCCAGAGTTTTCTGCAGGAAGTGGGTCAAAATAGTCAAAATGGTCATGTATGTGAAGAAGAAGCGAGGCCTTGATGGCATGGTTGTGGCCGCCATGTTGACTTTTTTGATCTACCTTGGACATTTTTGCCTTGTCCTATTCTTTGTTTTCCTTTCTACTGAAAGCTTGGAGCATACTTTTCTTTTGCTCCCCATGTTGATATCTGAGCAAATGTGCTTATCATGCTGGACAGGTGAGATGATCTGGGACACTGAGAAACCGGACAAAGTCTATTGATTTCTGGGATAAGAAGTCCATCCTCCCCCACTCCCCACCAAACTGTCTGGTAGAAGGAAAGGTAAAAAGATATAATTGAGAGATTTAGTTTTAGACTCTATTTCAATAGGCTAAAATCAAGGAAAATAAAATTGTCTAGAGTTTAATTAAAGGATGGATAGGAGAGAAAATCATTCTGCAGTGAAGAATGTGGAAATGCTCTTGGCAGAAGCTAGAAAACTCACCTGTTGCTTTTGAAAATAAATGTTTTGCAGGACCATACCCAATTATTTGATGGATATTAAAAAAAAATCCCCTCTCACCCCTATGGGTGGTACGTGTCTTCCTCAATCTCGGGTCCTCTACCAGAGGCCTGGGAGTTTGAGGGTTCTGCGCAGTATCTTAGCTGTTCCTAGCACTGCACTCTTCTGCACAGAGAGCTCTGATGTTGTTCCTGGGATCTGTTGGAGCCATTCTCCCAGCTTAGGAGTCATGGCCCCGAGTGCTCCTACCACCACTGGGACCACTTTGGCCTTGACTTTCCACATCTCTCGATTTCCTCCTTCAGGCCCTGGTACTTCTCCAGCTTCTCATGCTCCTTCTTCCTGATGTTGCTGTCACTTGGCACTGCTACATCTATCACTACCGCTGTCTTCTGGTCTTTGTCTACTACCACGATGTCTGGTTGAGTGGCCAGTACCTGCCTGTCCATCTGGATCTGGAAGTCCCACAGAATCTTAGCCCTGTTATTCTCCACTGTATACACTGTGTGTGTGTGTGTGTGTGTGTGTGTGTAAAGCCAAAATTATAAAAACTTCTCATATCAATGTTCTTTCAAGACAAGAAAACTGAACTTGAAAAAGTCAACCCTTCCAAAATTTCTTGACTAAAATGTTTACCTGCTAAATTCTCTCAATATATCTATCACCAGTTTAAAGCCTTCTTAGCTAATTATATAGGGAATTATTGATATATTAATTCAGTCTTCCAAAGTTTGCATTTTAACACCATATAGTAATTTTATTGTTCAGTATTTTTAATCCCACTGTGAAGCAGTAAAATACAATCAGGAAAACAAAATACATAAATAAATAAAACTATTATGTCAAACAATCCTGGAACATGGCAAATGTTCTTTTGAGTGTTCCAAAATGAATTATAATACCTCTCTTCTTCTTTAGGCTTCTTCATCCTGTAAACCCTTGGGGTGATCCAAGTGGACTTTATCAATGTGATAGTACAGCCGAACTCCATCACCTAATACATCTCTCTCTTAATCCTGAGATTATGTTTGTATTCCCAATATGTGGCATATATATCCTGATTGTCACTATCATATAGTACAATAATATGTCTTTACTTTTGGATGCCTTGGTAAAAATGTTTAAAACTGATTCAATTATTAAGCACCCATAGTGCATGATATGAATTTGTTTATGTACGTTTATGGTTTTCTTCTCTCACCCCTCCTCCCCCCACTTTTCTCTAGCATCTTTGGGTGTGGTAGCAGGAAGAAGGCATGAAATTAAGCAAGGCTTAAGATGTTTTAAAGTTGGCATTAGTAAAGAGGCATTTAAACCATCACCTTTCAAAGGTATATAATGTTTCAAGTTTGTATTTATCCACAGTTTCAGTTATGCATCAGAGCAAACTGAGGCTTAATCTGAACTTTCCATGTCAAGATGAAACCAGGGAACATCAGAGGTATTGAAGAAATTGCCTCTGAGCACTGGGAGTTATTGTCTCAGAAATTAATTAAACCCTAAGCTCCTGTTAAATTTGTGGCTTTTGATGCCTTTTATTTTACGTCTTCAGAATGTGCCTTCCATTTAAACAAATTATTCTACTCTTTTCCTACAAAGAAAAATGGGTAAATGTGTGTGGTGAAACAATGTGAAAGTTTGACTTGGCACTTTCTCCTCAGATCATGCCATCTCAGTGAGGAATGTGTGATTCACTTCTGACTTTGCCATAGCCCTAGAGCAGTGTTTCTCAACCTCGGCAACTTCAAGACATGTGGACTTCAACTCCCAGAATTCCCCAGCCAGCCATGCTGGCTGGGGTATTCTGGGAGTTGAAGTCCACTATCTTAAAGTTGCCAAGGTTGAGAAACACTGCCCTAGAGCATCACTTCCTCTCTCTGAACTGCCAACAAGGAACACAAGCCACTGATTCTCCAAGGCTGAAAAAAACAAAGATTTATAACAGGTTAAGGGCTACAGCATAGCACAGTGTTTTTCAAACTTGGCAACTTTAAGATGTCTGGACTTCAACACGCAGAATTCCTCAGCCAACACGCTGAGATCTTTTATCAATATAAAGACCTTTATTTGAAAACTGCTGATCTTGCATGTTAGCTAGTGAGCGGAGGCTAGAATCGACTGTAAGTCAAATCAAGTGGTGTTAAATAGGTGAAGGAAGCTAGGAAACGTATACATTGACTTGATTTATAGCTTTACTTCCAAAATGATGCTAAGGGCAGTTATTCCTTGATCGGTTTTTTGAGTAGGGTGTTGATTAAATACCCTAGAAAGGTCACTCTAGCAGAGGAGGATGTGATGAAAGAAAAAAGAAAAACAATGAGCAGCGCCTTTTTAAAGAATAACTAAATATATATCCACCTAAAAAATAGCCTTTAAGAAAAAAGAGTAATATTAGATGTGTACTCATCAAACCAATATTGGAGTATAAAGATACAACCTATACAGATCTATATTCACAAAACTTATGCAGACTCTGCCCCGCCCCCCGCTTCACATATATGTCATAATGTGTTCTCCTTTTTCCTTTCCTTTCCTTTCCTTTCCCTTCCTCATCCTCTCCCTTATTCACATGGGATTTGAGGGAATCAGCTGCCCTGGTTGGACACTTCTAAAACTTGCAGAAGCAGGTTACTGTACCTCACAGCTCAGCCGCTTGTTCTACTTGCCTGCAACCTTCTTACCCACCCAGACCATACTACCTTACCGGCATACAGACTTTTTCAAGGCCAGTCAAGTCAGTCAGGTGTAAACCTGTGTACCCTTACTCCTCCCAGTTCCTCCTATGGTAAGGCTACCATATTCAGGCTGCAAAAACACGGGTGCCCATTAGATGGCAGCAAGAAGATATAGAAAAGGCTAAACCTTTACTGCCATCTCACAGTCGTCTAGAGTTTTGCAACCCAGTTATGGTCCTGGAGAGGAGAGAAAAACAGAGCTCAAAGAAAGGCAGAATTTACCAGAGAGGGGAGGTAGCGGAGAGCAACATTTTTAAAATCCAGACTCTACGACATAATTGAATCGGCTGCCCAGTGAGGTAGGAAAGAGAGGGCTTGAAGTGAGCCTTTTCAGGGATAGCCTCTTCTTTGGAACAGTGTAGGTCAGATCTGGCCTTCCTCTACCTCACTGGGCTTCTGAAGGGCTGTTACCACTTGGCTGTATAAGAAAGGACTTGGGGGTTTGTCAAAAGATATTCCAAAGATAGAGAAAAGATAAATGGGCAAATGGGTTGCAGTAGTGCATGCTACACACAGAAATTACAATCACTTCCTCCCACACATGCTTGAAAAACTCCTGCAGATACCTATGACTAAGAAAAAGCAAAGCCTTAGCAGTTTTACAGAACTGAAGTTGGAAGCAGCAAACCTAATCTCATTTTAACGCAAGCCAAGACAAAGATAGACACCACTGCCCTTTTCTGCATCCTTTTGTTGAAGTTGACATATTATGCTAATTAGCCTTTAAACCACACATATAGTGAGCTCCAATGGAACTGCTGGCCCCTTTTGTCCTTAGAAAATCCTGCAACTTTGCATTCCTTGCCAACATTGACAGCGATTGATGGTTAGCTTTGTTTGCTGAATACATTGCTGAATAGTTTACGGTTTGCTGAATAAAATGCTGAATTGTTTATGATGAGTCTCAGTTTTGGTGTTTAATTTGTGCCTTGCATCCTCCTCGCCCTGGCAGAATAAGATGCTGTGAAAACTGTGTAAATAAGACATTTGGTCCAGGCTGAAAATACTACGAGGTTAGTTTGATGAGCCCAAGATGGCTCCCAAACGGCGGTCCCTTGTTTTTTCCTGCCCTTCAAGCAGTTTGAAACTATCAGCTCATGCTCAGATCAAGCCTTTTCCTGAATAGTTTCCATATAGCACTTTTGTGCACAGTCAGAATAGTAGTCTGTGAATATAGTCTGAATTTTTGTATATACCAATTTATAGGACAATATCTTAACATGGCTGCTATGGCTGACCTTGAAAAAGCTTAATACTGTAGGGTCAGAGGTAGTTAGTACTTGAATGGGAGACTCCCTGGAAATCCTAGGGCCATAGATTAGATGGGAAAGTTTTAAAAAAGTATCCTAGAAGATAGTAGCCCCCCTTCTGTATTTTTATCAAGAGACGTATGTACAGTAAGTGTATCCTGGAAGTTGCAGGAGTTGAGCTCAGTTTGAGGACATCTATCATTTTTATTAGGAAAAATCAGCTCCAGGAAGCTGTGATCTGTGTCCAGTCAATTGTGCAATGAGAGGGGAACCAATGCCGTGTCACCCAAGAACTGTGTGGTGGATGCGGATCCAGCCGTTACACTTCCTCAAAAAGGGTAGGAGAAACAACCAGTGGGCAGTTTATTGGGTTAGGCAAAAATAAGATATGGAGAAGGAAAATATACAAGATAACAGCTGAGGGTACAAAATCTTTTAGATTTGTCTTTGGTGTGTGAAGCATGGATTATGCTCTGTGAGGACAGAAGGTTGGCTTGCTTGCTCCTTGACATTTTTTTCCTGATTCTGATTCTTTCTATTTTTTCTAATTCCCAGCCTTTTATTCACCTCCAAATCTCCTCCCTCTCTCTCACCTGAATCTCCACTGCTAGTTACTGGTATGGCAGATCTCAGGGCAGTCATCAACTGTGAGTCCACATGTGCTATGCTAAGTAGCATTGCGATCTCTTATAAGCAGCAAGTTGGGGCTATGAGCTGTCATTATATGGCATGAGGTACATAAAATAATCCAAGTGGTAAACAAATGTTTAATGTTGGATGGGGGTTTTTGTTTTGGGGTTTTTTTTGGTTGAAAGCCTAGTTTTAAAAGTTCTTTTAAAATGGAAGGGATGGGAAAGCATACCCAAATTCAACTATAATCATTCTTATTTGCTGGAAAATGTGAGTTCCCTAGCTCTTAAGGAGAGGAATGTAGAAAGGGAATGTTTGCTTAACTGGCAGTCTCTGCATTTTCAGAACAATAATTTAGAGGTCCATGATAGCAGAATGAGAAGCACCCTTTTAGGGAACTGTTCCTTTTGGGAGGAGAGAATGTACATATGCTCACCCCCAATAATTTTAAAATCTTTGATTTCGTTCTCTACTGATGTTTGTAGCCAACTCTCATTTCTGCTCTTGGAAACATTTTTAAAAAGCTTCTCACCATGAATCAGGAACTGAGATTCTAACTACCATTGTCTAAATGTTTCTCTTCCTCCTTATCCTGTCATTTCATTCCATTACCCTACAGAGTCGTCCCCCAGCTAGAGTCCAACGTTTGGTGACATCAGTTAGTATTAAGGTAATTTGGGGAGGAAGGAGGTTAGGGCTTTTTTTTTTTTTAAAGTAAGATTTGTTTTGTGTCAGGGCAAGTTGTTGAGATTACCCAAGTCCCGATCTTGCACAAACATGGAGAAGTTGAATGGATATTAAAAGGGATGATAACACATCATTGGGGTGCTTAGGAATTCGATGCTCCAAAGTAGAGCTCTCCTATTCAGAGCAAACACACTCATCTCTAATTGCCAAATGCCTGGGTCTGACAATATTCCCCCCTTGCTCTGCCTGTTTCATCCTTGGCATCCAATGTTAAAAGGACCATCAAAATCAAAAGACTCTGTAGGTACTGACAGTAGTTTTAACACCACAGTGCCAATAGCAGTTTGTGATATTCTGGTGGGGCTGCTATATTGAGAGTAGAGACAGAAAGAGACATAAAGAAATCTGGCCTGATGGGAAAGTGTGTTTAAAACCACTTCCTAACTAGGGAGTCACCAAGACAGGAAGGACAAATGTATTGGGGAGGAGGCTTAGCTCATAACAACGGATGTATGCAGCTGCCTCAGGAAATGACAGGGCTCTGTTACCTTCCCCACACCTCCCAAATGACTGGGTTTGCCATAAGACATTGCTGTGATCTCACACCCCGAATTACAGTCCTGGAGCATGCCTTGAGATAAATCCTTTCTAATTAGCCACCCGATCATGCTGGAGTCAGAGGGCAAAAGACATGCCAAACTTGCCTTCCCTGGAATGGTGTGACAGTGAGGCAAGGGGTGGAGTGGGGGAGAGCCCATCTGCTTCCAGGACACATGAAAAATGCGGAAAATAATTACATATGAAAAGAATTTGGAGAGGGAGAAAAACCAGTTTCCAGCACCTTCTCCTACTTTAATCCAGATGTTACATTCTTCTCCAAGCACAGCATTTTTGGTAGCGGTGGCTGCATTAAGTTTACTGTTTGAAAAATACAAACTAACCCCCCAAAATATTATTTTGTGTGTGCGCCTGACATTTGATTTTCATTTCAATGGGCACTACAGAAGGAGTGAGGGTGCAAATAATAAGGTGAAGGACTTCTTTTATTTGCAATCATTTAGGAATGGCTTTATAATTAAAGAGTAAGCTAATCCCTCAAAAAGACAGACAGTTTTTTGGCAAGGAAAGATGTGTGCTAGGAACAACGGCAACAACAAGAAGTACTAGAAGACAATGTTTCCAGCATCCAGGGCCAAGTGTTCTGTCTTCTTCTGCCTTCTTCGTCTAAACATTGTGAGAAAGAGTCAAAATAAATCTAAGCATTTTAGAGCTAAGATTTTTCTGTAAATTATTATAATGAATTCAGTCACATGTATGAAAAGCCATTTTATGTATTTCCAAGGGGCTATACAGCAGTCACTTCACTAACAGTTAGTTAGACAGGTGCCACAGAGTCAGGCCCATCCCACTGTGGCTACATGGACACAAATTCACCATCTCACCCTGTCCCTGGTGACAGTCCATCTTTCTTCCATACCCTGGTCGTCTGAGATTCTGGGACGCAGTCAATGGAGGAAGAGCATGGCTGGTGTGAAAAGAGCAGCCCAGCCCCAGTGTAGGGGCTGTGGAAAGGAAATGGTTTGAAGAGGCTCCATCTTAGCTGGCTTACTGTAAGTCTACCTGGGAATTTTCTCTGACAGTTTCCAAGACTGTGTTTTTACCCACGACTAGCATAAAAGATGCCTTATTGAAATCCATGTGGTTCTTGTTTCCTGGATGTGCCAGCTACCAGGTTGCTTACTGGCCATTTCAAGCTGATGTGGGCTTGCTGTTCACCTCTGATTCCTAGGAGTCTCCCTCTGCCACTTTTCTGTTTTTCCCCTGAAAGGGCCGGAAGTGGCAAAACAAGGAATGGAAGACACAGACTGCTTTTCTTTCTCTCTTATCCTCCAGGCCTGTATTTTTACACTTTGGAAGGTGCAGAAATGGCAGCAGATTCTGTTTTTCCATAGAAAAATTTCTTGCTTGTGAAAGACTGGTGCAGGGCAGCCCTTGTGGCAGCAGAGTTGTGCAAGAGCAGTAAAGGTAGACTCTCCTGCCTTACCGCACTCTCAACCCTGGAACTAGCACTTGATGTTGTTTGTATTTCATGCATTTACGTATATCTATGTACAGTTCAGCTCCTTTCATGATACTGTTTACTTCCCAGTGCTTAGTCTTGAATATTGAAATCAATACAGAAATATTAATATTGATAAATAGAAACAAGCACAGGGACTCACTATCTTCTGACCTCACCCCATTCCCATATCACTTCATGATTATTTCTCCAGCACATTGTCCATCTATCCGATTTTGAGCTGAGAAAACAAAATATTTACTGCTTTCCCTTCTTCATCATCGACTGTAAAAGTACTGAGCATGCCAGATGACATTATCTTTGTCTTCCTATTGTTTGAGGTTAACCCAGCTTTTTCATTTTCCATTTTTTCACTTTCATAATTTCTTCAAAGTCACCTTTACTTTCCCAAAGCAGTATCATCTATATATTTCAAATGTTCTGACATTCCTATTTGAATCTGTCTTTTCTTCCAGTCCTGTCATTTTTATAATATATTCACTGTATAAGCTAAGCAGTGTGAAGATATACATATGCATCCTTGTCTCACTTTTTTCCTCTTTTGACCCACACTCTTTCTCTAAATTCAGTTCTAACTTTATTGAGCCTTCGTACTGCATCGAAGTGATATCATTAATGGCCCAAGCCAGGCTCCTTTAACTTGGTGCCTTGCATATGTGTTCAGGTTGCAGTTTCCAAAGTTCCCAGCCAGAATGGCAGGGAATTAGGGACCTGCAAGTCCAATTTATCTGGCTGGGGAAATAGTGGTATATCTCTTATGACCCCCCCCCCCACTTTTTTTTTCCAACCAACTTGTCTAACTAAGACTTCTAGAGTACTTGAAAATTGGCTCATCATTTTGTGACTTTTTTGGGCATAATAAAGATGTTCAACCATTGTGGCTTTTAGATTTTTTTTTTTTTTTTAGGGAACCATTGTCATCAGGATTAAGCTGAGAGTAATAAGAGAAATCTTTTTTGGATTAACCCACCATGTATTTATAATGTATTTCTTGATTTACTGTTGTTGTTTTGCTCTAAATAAAAAGGAGCTTAACCTTAGCTGTAGGACAATATAAAAATGATTTAGATGGACGGATCTACAGCAATGGTGTTTATCTACCTCACTCACAGAACAAAGAGTATATGCTCCAACCTGTCCTCCTGGTACAATTTTCCCTCAAAAACCACTATTTTTTTTTTCTCCTGAAAGATTCCATGATGTTTTTCAGGCAGCTATAGCTTCTGTGGATTACTGAGTCAAATGCATTTCAAAGTTCCTGTTTAATCACTTCACCCACATTTTCTCTAGCAAAAGTGTATGCTCTTGGTATAAGCAGGGAAAATAAAGTTGGGGAGTTTTCTACATGCACTGTGAAACTCACAACAAATACTAGGTTGGTTTCACCTGGGTTTGTGGAATTGATAGAGAGCAAATAGATGGATCAAACAGATGAATCAAGAAGAGGCGAGGGGACACCCTAATCTTTGTTACTCCCAAGGGATTTGTAGGCAGAAACCCCTATGAAAAATTATAGGCCTTTCTCCACTTAGATACTGAGTTAAAGTGTTATCCACCCATACTGGAGTTAACACAAAACAGTGCTGGCAAAAAAATTGCTATCCCATTTTAATCCTGGTCCTGCTTCCATTGCATCTATTCTAAAAAATGGCCAGTGGCTCTGTTCTGATCAGTTATAACACTCATTACTGCATAGGGAAACTAACTGTTTTTCCCCTTTTGCAGGCCACCAAGAAGGGCACTGCAGCAGGAGTGGGTGGGTCTGACTTCAGGCCCCTGCCTGAGCTTCTCTCAGATGATTTGGCTGCCCTTCCTCCCACATCCATTTAGGCATCTCCCAAGTTAAAGTGAAATAAGGATATACTTTGGAAAAATTACAGCAAGTTAGCCTCAGAATGGAGGGAGACAGACCCTGCCATAACATTGCAAGTCCATAAAGTAGGAGAATTCAAACAATCGTTTTCCTACTATCTGCCTACCCATGGCAGTCTTGGCCAGGAACCAAGGCTTCAGGAGATAAGAGAGAGTCCTATCTATGTTTGATATGCTTAACAAGATAGATGCAAAAATAAACCATACATGTCATTTTATTAAAACTATATTGATTAATGGTGTAAAAAAACGTATACTAAGGACTTACACTCTGTGCAGGAAGATACATTTCTTGGTTAAAAATAGTTACTGCAAAAAACATGTAGGTCATCCTCACCACACTGAGGATGACTCCTCCAATCAGAACCAGGGGAGACAAGTCTTGATGGAGTCACAAAGAGGGGCTTACATATCCAACAATAGTCAATAGCCAATCCAACATTTATTTATTTGTTTATTCTGTGGACTATACAATATTTATAATCCTCTCCAAGCCAAAAGGATTCTGGGTGAGTAACAAAAAGACATAATTAACCATATATATAACAAAAGCAAAAAATCAACAATACAATAAGCAATGCCTATGATCTTCCATGGTCAGCCAGGACTGAAGGCACACTGGAATATTAGTGATTGCACTAGTTTTTGAAAAGCAAGCAGGTAGGGCTGCATCAACCTTTTGTGGCCTGGATCTAGGCTCTTATGAGCCTAGATAAACTGACTGGATGGGCAGATTCAACTCTGGAAAGGTGTTGCCTAAATATCCTGGCATTATGCTATGCAGGACATCAAAGATCAGTACTTTGAATTGGTCCAAGAAGCCTACCGGTAATCAGTGCATCAACTTTAAGATCAAAGTTACTTTATACTGGCCAGGTTGCCCCACCAACAATCTAGCTACCATATTTTGTACTAGCTGCAGCTTTCAGGTCATCTCCAAAAGCAGCCCCATATAAAATACGTTATATTAGTCCCCAGCAGTACATGTCTATATAAAAATGTACTGATCAGGGCATATTGAATTATAGCCCCCCCAACCTTCAGTTACTTATGATTATGAAGTGACAATGTACATGATAGGTCATGGTTAATAATGATTATTATTAGCCTGATACAAACATAAGAAAATCAGTTCCTCTTTGCATATAAACAGAACTCATTGACCCAAACCTTTTCTTACCTAGGAAACTGCCAGTAGATTGGGAAAAAAAAGGAAACACAGAAGTTCAGGTATATTTTGAAGTTCAAGTTACTATAGATACTACCAAAGCATGTATTAAAGTAAAATGAGAAATAAAATTTTGCTGGGTAAAATGTAGGTTAATGTGCATTATGATAAAATCTATATAAAGCTAAAGCCTAATTTCATTCTAACCTAAAGTGGAGCAGAGAAAGCAACTGGAAGGAATGAAGTGATACAACTGGTTCCCACGGACAGCTGGAATGTGCTCAGGATGTGAGCCATTACCACAAGGCCACGTAGGCATTGGTCACAAAGCTTGTGAGCTTTCCCTCTTAGGCCTTTAGGTTGTCAACGGCAAGAACAATGGAAAGCAAAACTTTTACAGATCTCTAAATTCCAATCAAAATAGCCCAAAGCGAACAGAAATGGACGTATGCCAAATCTCAAAGAACAAAAGTTACAGGAGCCAGAGGTGGGGAATCAAGAATCAATAGCATGGAGCGCATAGAAGAAGCAAAAATGGACAGCTTTAAGGTGAACTGGAGAACCAAACACAAAGCAAGGACATGCAGCTATTACCAAACAAACCAGGAGCAGGGTGACTTCAAGACTGAGTGTGTCTTGTCTCATAAGGAGAGGCCAAAGCTGAAGCAGATAAGCACACAGTCATGTTCATCAGAAGGTGGATCCTAACTGACTTTTCTGAAGCCCAGGAGTTTTGAACTTTCGCCGCCGGGAAGCTACTGCTCTTGCTTCAGATAGAGGGTGGGAGAAAGCGATTGTAGCTGACAAATCCAGGGAAAGTGACAAATAACCAAAACACACCTCCTCTCTTTCCCTCATGAAATAATGGAGATCTGCTCTCCTCCCCTCTATCACAGTGGAAGGTTGGAGGGAAGCTGGTGTTAAAAATGCGCTGGGGTGGGGAGGTGGAAGCTGCAAAAGGAACTTCGGAAATCAAGGCTGGGGGGTAAATGGGGCAGGTGGCTAGTGCCAAGAGGGGAGGAAGGGTGTGCACGACCGCCTTTTGCACAACTTCCTTGCCTCCATTTTTCCCTCCTTTGTGCTAGGTTAAAATCTATCAAATTAGAGAAATCATAAGAATTACCAGTGCTTTTGATTTGGAGAATAACCCTGACATGGGTATCGAGATTTAAAGGGTCATTGCTGTTTTAATCAATGATAAAAATCCACGCTGTTTCAACTTTATTACTCAGCTTTGTATATGTTGTAATAAAGGTTTAATCAAATGTTGCAAGGATAATTTCCTTTGCAATTTGTTCACATGAGTGATATTGTAATGCAAAAATACATACTACAACTCATAAACAGTTCGAACTTTTGTAAAGGTCTAGAATCTTCACTGGTTATTTTAAATCAATAAAACATTTCTATCTGCGAATGTTTGGGCATAAAATCTACCTATTTACATTTGTAAAATGGTAAAAAGCTAAAACTACCTCTACTATCGGCCATCTTATCTTTTATATCTAGCACATTTTGTCACTTTGGGGGAGATTCATCCTAACTTACTTATTCTTTCTTCACCCTTCTGAGGCTGACCTGATATGTGGCAGCTTGGAGCCACAGTTGAAGGACACAGAGTGGGCAAAACTGAGTTGGCCATGTGACCTGCCTTTCTGTCCCAAGAGGGCTGCTCTCTCACATCAGGAGGCAGCAACTTTTTCAGACCAAGGGCCACATTTGGCCTTTGAGTAACACCTTGAAGGTAATACCTCCCAAAGCACGCAGGGCCAGAACTAATCTTTACATTAATTTAGGTGCATTAAATTAAATTACATGAATTCAATATGGTTAATAGGATTCCTTTCTGTGTATATGTCATACTTCAAAGTTGCAATTTGCCAGGAAGTTTCGGGTAATTCTAGGATGCATCCAAGACTTTAGAGGGGATGCAGTTTGAACATCTCTACAGCATATAGTATTTGTGTAAAATTCATTTAGCAGCCAAGTTGCCTTTTGTTGGGGGGGGGGGGGGGGATTCTATCTTGTCTTTCATTCAAGTAGCAAAATAATTGGGCTCAGCTCTGCATCCTTCAGAGATACCATCCAAAAAGAAAAAAAAAAGTGACAAATCTTTATTTCTCTAAAATACTTTCAGGATTTGCTTGCTTTTTTTCACGTTGAGCTCTGGCACTGGTTTTAGAGCCATCTTTAGAAGAATTAGATAAATGAATCTAATTCATTCACTAGATTCTATTATGTAACTGCATAGGCTGAGTCTTTTTAACAGAGCTGGGGGATAAGCAGAAAGGATCAAAATAAATCTGCCTTACTTTCTGTGCAGGCAACAACTTTATGGCCTCACTGCAGAGGTGAAGGATGCAGAGATGTTATGCAGGCAAAGCAAAGAACACCCATAACTGCTCAGATGGCCACATTTTGGACCAATTGTAGCTTCTAAGTGGTTTTTAAGGGTTGCCCATATAGAGCATATTGCTGTAGTCCAAGCAAGAGGTGACCAGGGCGTGAGTGACTGTGAGAAGCGCTTCCAATCCAAGAAAGGATGTAATTGCCACACAAGATGGATTTATGCAAAGGCCCTCTTGGCCATGGTTGCCACCTGCACATTGAGCAGGAATCAAGAGTCCATGAAGAGCCTCAAATTATGTATATGTTCTACCTTGGAAAGTGTGCCCCTCTTGTAAATCCTTGAAAGGAAGATCCTAGTAAGTCTTACTATGATGTGTTCTCAATGCTACAATTATTAGTATACCTATTTTTTTCCCATGCACAGGAAAATGCATCAGCTAATCAACTATCCCCCAGCTTCCAATAGCTGAGGAGCCTTACAACCTGCCTGCAGGGCCTGACCTTCCTCCCCGGGGATTGGATTATGGATGAGCACCAATCTCTTCATTCCTTCCTCCACACAAAAAAATCTCAAAAATATCTTCCTAATATTTCTCTCTCCACAGTCCATGTTTTTCTATATACTTTTATCTATCTTTGTGACTTGATTTGCAAATAATAATTGCTTCTGAAAGGTCGACTCTCTGAAACTGGCAACAGGTAAACCGACGTTCAAGAACTTTGCTGAGAGTGACTGTGATCGTGATGGCATGACAGTAAACCTGCATTCAAAAGCCTTTCAGAATATAGTGGCAGCAGCAGAAAATCTGCTTAGAAATGCATAAATAAACTGAAGAACACTGCAGTTCACTTCCTTTATGAGATGCTAAACCTCAGGGGACAGGGAGAGAGAGAGACAGATTGAAGAGATTGAAGATGCAGTATCTTCCCTGATTTCAGACAGAAATACTGTGCAGTGCAAATTTTGTTTGCATGATTTGGAAGGCAGAGGGTAGTAGTGGTGGGAAATCCTTGCCCAGGAAAATGGTCCCCTTCATGGGCTGCAGAAGTAGCAAGTAGAAGAATGGCAGCAGTGTGTATTTCAAAGGAAAAAACAGCTGAACTAGGCAGTCCAACAAGGGAAGGCTAAAGAGGTTAGAAACTGGATAATTTTGAAACAGTTAAATCAGCCAGTAAGCAGAGGATTTCAGCTAGTGCATTACAAAAGATGCTGGGATGAGAGCTTTCCTTTTGGATTCTGGAGAAGACAGCCTTAGGAGGCAGGAAATATTAGCATGTGGATTATAGCTGTAACACTTGATCAAATCAAATAATATTTTTGGATGGTCCACTTGGGGAAAAGTATTTGTGAAGTATACTGGAAACTATTGTATTGAACCAATATTTATTTTGCCAGTATAGTCCTTGTTTTGAATGACAGGGAGATGCAGGATGAAAAGCTAGTTTTGCTAGCTTTGCTATCCAAGATTTAATGGGGGGAAGGGGAGCAGAATTTTTTATTAAAAGGGAGCAATGTTGACGGATTTGGCAACTAATTAAAAAAAAGTGTAAAAAGACTTTGTCGTGCACACCCAGTCCTTACATCCATCTCATTGCTTACATCAGTGTCTGAAACTCCCATGCTAGCGGGAATGTGCGGATCTGCAGATGTTGCATAGCTGGAGGTTACCAGGACATGGAACCTGGTTTATTACCTTCAGTGTGCAGAACCACTGAGATGGCTTGAAGCCCTGAGGTTTAGATGTTCCTATGCAATCATTTCAAGCATATCTGAAAAGCAGAGGGCAGTATTCAGTTTAATTGATATCTGGAACTAAGAACAAACAAAAAACTCTTCAAGAGTGGGTCCCTTACCTAAATTAAGCCCTGCTGCTCCCAAGAAAAGACACTTACAATAGGTATGGGGACTGTGTAGCCCTTCAGATGTGTCTGGAGACCAGTTCCCAGCATCTCTGACCCTTCTTCAGGCTGGCTAGGATCGCTGGAACCTTTATATTAGCAACATCTGGAAGGATCAGGTTCTCCACCTCCTGTTGTTTCAAACCTCAGGAATGCTTTGAAGCATGGGGCTTTGTTGCCATCATGTGGCCACAACATGATATAAACGATTGCAGCTCTTTGTACTGATATTCCAAAAGCCTACCCCACATAGGCTTGGTCAGCTTTCTGTGTTGAAATTCTTTTGAAAATGGCCTAAACCTAAATCCTAAAATTTAGAATGCAGACAGTATGTTTCTCATTGCCATGATCTTCTGAAAGCAGTTAGTGTGATAGTCAATTTAGCCTTGATAAGGCTACAATATATCAAATCAGAAGGCTTGTTTATATCCAATTTATGTTTAAGAAAAATGTATTATTCAGTCCCTGACAGAAACCAAAAGGTCATCCCCGTTCACTGCATAATTTCATGAGGCTACTGATCACCAACCCTTTAACATGGCAAGCAACTGAAACTTAAGTAAGATGAATGAATGATTTAGTGAGCAGGAAGTAGAGAAAGCAAATGGCATTGCATGTAGAAAAGGGATGGAACTCTGATCACGCAGTCACAACTGTCATCTTGACTCCCTCCCTCCATCCGCAGACACCCCTAATTTTGTGGGGTCCTTTATCTTTTTCCCATGGCTTAGCAGATATAATGATCTGGCAGGGCGGGTGCTTGGTGAAGCAGAGTCACTGGTGGGACCTCAGAAGCTTGCCTTCTCTGTCATGGCGCCTGTCTTATGGAACAGCCTCCCCCCAGAGATATGGATGTCCCTGACCCTGTTGGCCTTCAGAAATCAGTGAAGACTTGGCTTTTCCCCAGGCACTGGGGCCCAGGTGTTGATAGAGCTGGCACAGGTTGTTGGTGGGTGGATGTGAATTTTATTTAGATCCCAACATTGTTTATTGTTTTAAATAGTCATTTTAATATACTGTGTTTTTATTTTGTTTATTCCTTCTGGTAGATGGGTGGCTATATAAATTTGTTTAATAAATAAATAAATCCTACATCTTTCTGCATTTTAATACTTTTACTACAGTAACTCTCTTAACTATCTTCTCGTCAGGGTTAGGCAAGAGCAGTCTTGCTACACTCTTGTTAGGAAATCCTGCTCCCAGAGAATGTATCATGTTGATCCATTGCTGTTTTCCTTGCCATCTAGCCCCATCGTAAACTCAGTTCAGTCCCACACACTCAACAGGACAGATGTTGGATCTGGCTTTCCAGGTTGACTGGGATAAACAGGGAAGAACTTGCTATATCCCTCTGTCTGCTGGGATTTAGACTTACTAGAGAAGGAACAAGGGCTGATAAATATGTTTTGGCCAGGAGAGTGATGGATCTGAATGTTTTCTCACAGTTGGTGGGTCTTCTATAATCTTGACAGGTGGTTTTGTCTGAGCTGACTTTTGGAATGAAGAAATATCCTAAATAGGTAATATGACTGATGCAGAGCACCTTCTCTTCCAGTATTGTGACAAATGAGCTCCCTGCTCTTCCCAAAAGCTGCTGGCAAGAAACAATCTGGACAGTAATTAGAGCAACATTGGTGGAAAACCTGAAACAGAACTTGACTAAAGCCTGTGCTATGTCAGCAATGGTGAAAAAGAAATTACATTATGCAATCACTGTGTTGCCACAATCATCCAATGGAGCTTTTTGGTCACAAGAAAATATAGACCACTTGAAATTGGCATTGTGTCGCCGGTTTTCATGTTACAATATTTTGCAGAGATAATTGCTTATATCAGTACGAACCTGCCTCTCCTGGTGAATACAACGTTGACCTTTGCTTACAGTATCATAATGGCTGTTTTTCTATCTGTACAACCTGAGGATGCAGACAGAACCTTGGACAAATGAGACAGGCCTCATATGTGCTTGACCTTTGTCTTTCTGAAGGAAAGGAGTGAGCAGCCGCTTAGTGGCTAAAGGAGGGGAATGTTTCTTGAGGCCAAAGTGTGAATCTCTTATGCCTCAAAGAGACAACAGTGAGAACTTGCTTAAAGAACCCTTTCCTGAATTCCTCATTTTGGGATGATTTCTAGCTGATCTCCCATTATCCCATTCCTGGGTGAAGGTGCTGGAGCATGTGGCAACATCTCAGTTCCAGGTTATCCAGTTCTCCTGGTTATGAGAATGGCCTTTAAATTATATGGACAATGCTGACTGAAATTTCAAAAGCCAAAACCAGCAAAGCTGCTGAATTTGACACCTCCACCACTCACAACATTAAGTTTTGCAAAAGGAGAAATTCTATCAGCTTGCAGATGTTCAACTGTCCTTGACAGAGGATTTCAATTTTGTTAGAAGTACTAGTTACAGACAGCCTTACATTCTCATTAATCAAGGGCTATAACTGAAAAAGTTCCTAGGGTAAACAGGGCTTGGAAAGTATACCCAAGGCCACAGTAGACCTTTAGGTAGGAGGCTGTTATATTTTTACAGTCACCTTTAAAAAAATACATATAGCAGATACTAGAGGATATGACCGATGTTTTAATCTGCATCCCATTAGTTAGGAAGCAGGGGATTTAAAGCTGCCTTCTGTGCTTGGAGGAAGAGCCCTGGTGCTGTCACACGTGTGTTCTCCTATTCAAAGGGTTGGGCTCCCCACCCCTGCCTGCTTGCAATCCTGAGAAGGTCCACCATCCTCTATAGCAGCCACATGGATTATTTTTAAAATGTGCATCTGAAATAAAAAGATGCATTTATCACCATGTCTAGTTCATCTCTCAAAGAAAAGATCCACGTTATGTGAGTAGCACATAAAAAAGGCAAATTCAGGTGCCAAAGATTATTAGGAAGGAGTGCGAACGTTAAACAGGATATTGGAACATGGCAATGCTAAGTAGCCAAATCACGGTATAAATTGCTGCTTTCTACATCACCTTCCCCAACCTAGTACCCTTCAGGCTCAATGGGATTGCAACTTCTGTGCTGGCAAGGAATTCTGGGAATTGCAGCCTCACCACAACAGAAGAGCACCAAATTGGAGGGCCATGGCATGATACCATGGTGAGTATTTCAGATTCCACCACCACTGCTGGAATAAAACCATCCATCACCATATTGGCTTTAATGAGCTAACAGGGTCCTTTTTTCTCTCTCTCTCTGTGTGCAGCAATTTATGTTCCTTTTGCACAATTTGGAATCGGGGGAAGGCAGACACAAGCCCATCAGAATATTCCAGGCAACAGACTGAAGGACAAAATTGTAGCATTTATTACCATTTACAAACTGCATTATTGATACAAATGTTTTAACCAATAACAATATATGAATATCGGAATATATTACAGCACATTAAAACATCATACAGGTTTGCAAACATACAGAGCAATTTGGTTTGTACCATATTAAAAAAAAATATACAAAAAAGGGGGAGGGGTAAAGGAGAAGAAAAACATCAGGCTCCTTAGTTGCCTTGGTCAGGTTATTCAGTATATACAAAGATAGTGAACAGACAGAAAGACTTTCCTAATTTCCAAGTCCAGCAATTTTTTAGCATGGCCTAATACCATTGGCAGGATCAAACTCAGTCTCAGCCAACAGGATAAGAAGAAAAGATCACTAGAATGAGCACAATGTTGGCTGGGGACAATGGGTGATATAATCCAATTCACTGGGTTCAGGAAAACTGCTGTAGTATCATCTTACCCCTTCTAGGTCTTTGGTACCCTTCTCGATCTTCAGTACCTCTGTGTGACAAAACACTAATGAATGTATAGGACAGCAACTGGAGGCCCCAGGGCCAAATCCAGCCCAATGAGAGACACTGCCTTTTCCAGCTTACTAACTCAGAGGCAAGAGATGCAAACACAATTTGCCAGCAAGTTGTGTTAGGGTAATAGAATGTGGTTCTCTTCTTTTTTTAAAAAAAGGACTGGACTGGCGAGCAGAATCATATTAGAACAGTGCAGGCAGTCCTGCACTAAAATCACTTCCCTAAATACCACATGGGAATTGCAACTTCCACAGTAACAGAGTACTTATGCCTGGCGTTTTATCAGGTTTCCCTCTGCATACACTTACACCCTTGACATTATGGCACTACCACAAATGATGCTGAAAGCACAAAACTTCAAACCCCCCCCCACCCCTTTCTTTAGACATAAGATTGTTTTTAAAAAAAATCAGGGAGATTAATTCAGGAACAGCTACTGCTCAGCCTTACTTGGAAGACAGAACAAGCAACAAGGAGAACAATTAAGAGGAGCAGGTTTGGAAAGAGTCTTTTTAAGTCTTACAGCAGTTCAGCAGAGAAACAGTCTACCTTTGGGAGGGCAGGGCTTTCTGGAACGGCTGCTCTAAATGTAGGCTGTGGAAGGGTGGGGTAGCTTTGGTAGCCAAACTATTCAAAGGCAGCATCTCTCTGGATACTGATGCTGCAGACAACAGAGTTAGCCCTCCAAAGAAGCATGGACTAGTTTTCACATGGTTTTCCTACAGAAGCCTTCCATGCAGGATGGCCAAGTGCTTTTGAATCCAAGGGGAAAACTCCAAAGTCATTAGTGAATAGGAAGAAGGGAATAGAGGTGCTGGCTGTTTAGAACAAAAATAGCCCAAAGTCCCATTCCTCTAGTGTAAGGAGCTCTTTGGATCTCAGTCAAAGTGCTAGGTGAGGCAGCTTGACTTTGGCCTGATCCAGCAAGGCAATCCTACGGTCTTGCCTCTGGAAGGGTTGGGCATAAAAGAGAGAATTTGGGAGGATCTTCTCAGGGCGGTGATTCTGTCTCCTCATTCTATGAGCACACATAAAAAGGTAGACGCAAGGGAAAGAATACACTATTCTTCAAACATCACATTGTGTGAGGTCCACCAGACCCCAAGAATAGACAGCAGCTGGAGAACAGGAGCAGGCTTAATACTCCTCTTATTGTGCTAGCAGTTGATCTGGCTCACAAGTGTAGGGTGAGTGAGGGAAGGTCTGACAGGAGAGCACCGCAGGTTGCTAACACACACTTTCTCCCCCTACCTGTTGTACCTCTTTGCCCCCATGTCCAGCTGGTTACTGCGGACATCTGAGTCAATTGTGAAAATTTATTTCCAAGCATGGATTGCACTTGTGAGAACGACTGCCTTCCAGAGAATCAGCCAGAGGAAAAACAAACAAAATCCCTGGGATTTGACTTCCAGGAATCCAAAATGTGCTTGTGTCTAGTTAGCCCTTCCTACCCTACAGAAAGTGGGGGGGGGGGGGGGGGGGGAGGGAAGGGAACTGGGAGGAGTTATTCTAGATACCATTTTCTTCTCTAAGGGGAAAGGATTGAAAGTGATGGAAAAAAACTCTTCCCTTTGGAAGTTGTGCATTTCCATCTGGCAGTCTTGAAGCACAAATTAGCAAAAGAAAAGATCTCCCCACCCCCGGCAATTTAAATCACAAACCCCTGCTCACCACCTCCGCACATTAATAAAGTTTCCTTTGCAAAGGCACTGTATTTATTTTTCTAAACCAAACTTACAAGAAGATTAAACAAACAAGGTCTTTTTTAAAAAAATGCAGAATAGGGTTTTGTAAAGGCTACAAAAATATTTCTCATTCCAAGGACTTGGGATAAGGTGACTCTGGCTTTTCCCAAACACATCTGCTTGCTGAATCAAGGGTTCTGAAACTGTGACCCCCAAGGGGTTCATAAGTGAATTAGAAGGGGGGGTCACACATTTTTGGGTAGCTAGAAAGGTGGAAAAGTCGGAGGGTTGGGAATGCAGAGACTGCAGTGCTCCAATCCTAGGGAAAGCAGGAGGGGAGGAACCACACCATGCTCAGCGTGTGGCTGATGAGAAGACATGCAGGCTCAGGGCCCCTCTTCAAGCCCAGAAGAGAGTGCAGCACTAAGCTTACCATTTTAGGTAGCTGCTTATAGAAATGACATACTTCTTCAGCTGCTTCCACCACCATCAATATTATTGTGGGGCAGGGGAAATTACATGAATTAATTTATTATTTTAGGCAGTCACAGCACCACGGATTTTGAGAACCCTGTGGAAATCCCTATACTATGAATCGAATGCCTGAGAATCGCAGCAGAAATTCCATGAATTCAAAATGGTGGAAATTACTACTCTGGTTCTTCTTGTTAGAATCACTCTCAAAAGCACAAATCTACACTACAGATTTAAACCACTATCAAGCATCATAGCCTCAGAGCAAGAATTATAAGAAATATAAAGCTGCTTTTCTAGTAACGGTCAAAGATTTGTATAGGTGAATCATCTGCCTCTGATAAGTCAGCCAAGGGTGCTTGGGAAGGTCACATGCAGGTGGTTGCCTTTCTCTAGTTGTCCCCAGCCTATTTCTGGCCAGGTCTTGGGAACTGTTATGTCTGCAAACAGCCAAGAAATCTCTGAGAAAGAATTGTTAGTATGCAAACTATTCCCACATCCATTGGTAGGGAAACATATGGCTGAAGTTATTTAAAACCAGAGCAAAGATGTGCTCTGAAGACAGACATCATGAACAAGTATAAGAAAGGAAATGCTGTATAAATAAAAGGAGAAGCTTCAAGACATATTATTCCAACAACTAAGTGCTTAATACAAGGCGCCAAGGCCACCATACTGTGGTTAATGGTGTAAACTGCTCCACCCATAGGGCTGGTGACGTTATGCCAGTGAAAGGCACTATCATTCACCTTCCAGCTGCAGCACTGCATTTTCTGAACAGAGAAATAAGTGGAACATAAGAATTAATTAATTACTAGCCCGAGGCCTTTTGAGACATTGATAGGATCCCCTCTTGCCACTTATTGTGTCTTCCAGCATCATCCCACCATTGCTGTGGAGATGTAAAACTTGTCCTCAATACTGTTATTTTGGCACAGGATCAGTGGGTGATTCTAGAAGACATTGTTTTAAATCGTTAGTGGGGAACCCGCTGCCACCAAAGAGGCAGTTTTAGAATCTATTTCTAGGCTCTCATATAGGAAAATAACAATTACTAACATTACAGGAACAAGACTTAAGGCAGATCCACGTCCTCATTAAACATCCCAACCACTAACCTCTGGCCTTCCTGCCTTGACTCCTTTCTCTGCTGCTTATAGTAGCTGTTAACCCTCTTCTCCAGGGGCCATGTTATTCTTCTGGCACTGTGCATATCTACAGTGGCTAGCAACCTTCACATCACAGAGAATAAGCACATTGTCACCCCTTTCCATGCACAAAAATGTCCACCCCTCCCTTCTGACCCTTTAACAGCAGCTTGGCTTGACAAGTGGTTGGACCCAAGGTCCTTCAGGGAGAGAGAGGTACAAATATAGGACTAAAAGCTGCACAAATGGAATGGGGTTGCATAAAAGGGACTGGGGTGGGGGGGCAGGGGAGGAAGTGAGCTACAGTCATTTGACAAAAAGGACCCAGGAAAGCCATATGTGCTTCTACGAAAGCCTGGTTGATTTGGGGCTGTGCGTTTTTTTCTCTCCAAGACTGTGCATCAAATCTCACTACAAATCAAGGACACAAATAATAATAAAAAAGAATCATCATCATCGAGAAAAGGCTGCAGTTTTTACACAGATGCCACCATGCAGTTACATGAGCACATTTTTGCTTTTCAAAAATTAAAAAAGTGACACATTGGATTTTTTTTTTTTACTTTTTGCATTTTTCTTAAATTAAATCAGGTCAGTTGATAGAAAATAAGTATGTATAATTTCCCCACCCCATCCACCACCATTGCCCTTATCTACACATAATATACTTATTTATAAAACTCAGATTGAACAAAAACAGTGCTCCTTTTAAGTCAAGGCCGACATGGCTGGGCTACCATTGACCATTGTCTTGCGCCCCCTACTGGCCAAGGGCTGCATCTGGTGGCAGTTCGAGGTGCCATTGAGCATGGCACCAGACGCGGAGTTGGCTGGAATGCTTACAGTGGTGGTGTTGGAACTTGGGGAGCCATGGGAAGGTGTGGCAGGACTCGGCAATGAGGAGGAGGTGGTGGCTGGCAAGGTGGCTGGGCTATGAGCTTTGTCACTGACAGATTCACACTCTGAAGCCCCACTGGTGTTGGTGCACTCTGAGTTGGGAGGCTGAGAGGAGAGTTTTAACCTCTTGCAGGCTGGTTGGACACGATACTTCAATGGGAGAGGGCCATTCTATGGAAGGAAAGAAAGAGGATGAATTAGTAACTTGCATATTGCTCTTCCTTCAAAATAAAACAACAGCAAAGAATCACAGTAAAACATCAGACATAATTTAAAAACTATAAAAACAAATAGGCCATACAAGTGCAGCTGTACAATAGTTAAAACCATTTGTCAATATTGAAACTGACCTAATAGTATGGTCCTCAGGCAGTTATTATCCTGTAAATAAGCACATATCCGGGACCACCTTACTAAATATGATTCTGCTTGCCTGTCCAGACATAGAGAGGGCCTATTTAAGATCCCACCCCATGGGAGATAACAGACCCAAAAGGCAGGCTTTCTCTGTAGTGGTCCCTCATGTAATGTACTGTCCGCAAAAGGTACACCTGGACCCTTCTCTGTTGACTTCTGGAAGACACTGAAAACAATTTTGTGTCAAGCGGGCCTTTGGCCCCCTAGGAGGAATTGTGAGTGAACATCTAGCTTTATGTTTACATTTTTGAGGTATTTTTAATAAAATATCATGATTTTATACACTGCCCAGTGCATAGACTGGATTGGGGCAGTATATGAATGTTGGTTAGTTGGTTGTTTGGTTGACAGACAAATAGACAGACAGATAAACATCTTTTGTTTAAAGCCAGGCAGTCTTTGTCCTGGGAGACAGTCCCATAATTAGGTCATCACCACTAAGAAGACACATCTCCAAGGAGGTTATTTAGCCAGTTCGGTCCAATACATGCAACCAGGTTGTAATTTTTTTTTCTAAGCAGCAAGGTGAAGAATACTACGCAATCTAGTATCTTTCACAACCCACAAGCAGGCTCCCCACAAAGGACAGGATGCCTTTGACAAGACATGGCGGGCAGTACACTCTATAGGGCAAAGGGGCAGCAGTACAGCTCCACAAAAGATGCCTGGCAATGCCAGCCAAGAAGTGGCTGGGACTAAGTATGTGGCATTTGCCTCCCCCCCATTCCCCAGAAAGCCAAGCAGAGAACAGGTCACCCCAGTGAGAATCTGTCTCTGAGTCTATGGGTCCCACCAGCCCCACCTCCTGCTATGTGGCTTGCTCTACCTCTTACCTGTTCAGAAAGCAGTTGTTGCCTAATTTGAATGTTGCTCCCACATCTACTCAGAGTCACCACATACTAGGCCAACCTTACTAATGTGGTCATACACAGGCCTTCCCCAGCTAATCTTAGTATATGGTTCGGGAGTATTATAACTATGTCAAGGTAGGGGGTGTTGTTGTTGTTGTTGTTATTCAGGAGGCTAGAAACTGGGAGACTGTGAATTCGACTCCTGCCTGAGGCACGAACCTGGTGAATTTGGCCCAGTCCCTCTCACTCAGCCCTAGGAAGGAGGCAATGGCAAATCATTTCTGAAATCTTGCCAAGAAAACTGCAAAAGCTTGTCTAGGCAGTCACCAGGAGTCATGACTGACTTGAAGGCACCAAAAAAATAAAATAAAATAAAAAAATAAAATTAGTTGAACCTTAATTTCCTTTCTCCTCCTCCCCATTTCAGGATCTCTCTTTGAATGGAGAAGGGTGCATCTTACCTCATGCCTGGTTTTTCAGGTATGTATTAAATCAGCTTCTTGACCCTGGCATCTTCAGACCTTCAATTCCCAGAATTCATAGTTTCTTTCCAAATAAAGCTAGGGCTTGAGGATTTTTTTAAATTTGGCTTTTAAAAAAAAAAATCAATTTCCTACACTTAATTTTTCTCTTCTGAGTAAAGATGAGCCAAACTTATGGATTGGCTTTGTTTTGTTTTAAAAAAAGCTGTGGGTTATGTTCTTCACAGACAAACATCACTCTAAAAACAATTTACTGAAATATTATTGTATTTTACTATAGTTGTGATGGAATCTCTAACAGACCCTGGAGACATGGAGAATGGAGTAGGTCTGTTACTCAGTCCAGAGGAAGGGCAAAGTATGAAAAAGAAACTTGGAGTAACTCCAACTTGATTAAGTTGGGTGCCAGTTGATATGGAGAATTGCTTTGGCAGACTTCCAAGATTCTGTTACCCTACTAGCAATAAAAGTCATTCCAGAAATCCAAGTGGTTCTTGTTTCCTGAGTTTGCCAGTCTCAGAGGGCTTGATATTAGTATATATTATTGCAAAACTTAATCTTATGGAGTTGTTCAAAACGTTTATCAGCCCTATGTTACATTATGTGTATAGCAAGCTAACCAAAATCATGGGTACAATAGTGGGATATAGTTGCCAACTTTCAAGAGGGTCACTAAGCTGTTACTTCTTTTACCTTTCCTTTTCCTCCATTGCATGAACATGTTCTAATATAATCCCAGATGTTGTTAAAAAGTGTAAAGTTTCTAGTTCTCATGTTGATAGGCTGAAATTTGGAAATCCGTCCAAATCTGCTCATTAGTGTGAAAATTAAATCTCATTAAGATGAGGCAGGCTATCTTTTTCAAATACAGTAGAGGATTTCTTTCCTTACTCACCCTTCGCCAAGGATAGATATAGGTTATGTCCATGAGTGTGTAATATTCCTTTAGAGGTTCATCTTCATAGAGGACTTCCACCTAATAAAGTTTAAAGACATGCTGAATTATATGAAACAGGCATAGATATAAGTACTGGGCACAGATTTTAGTGACCTGGATCTCTCTCTCTTTTTTTTTTTGGTAGTATTAAAAATTACAATTACAATAATATAAACTAATACAAACTAAAAAAAGAAAAAGAAAAAATAGAAGGTGCAGAAAAGAAAAAATAGAAAAAGAAAAAAGAAAGAAAAAATAAGAATATGGTAAAGAAAAAGAAATATATAAAGAAGTGACTTCCCACCTTCATCACGAGTACAAACAATTTTAATAACTTATCACCTTCCCTTAAAATACAACAAATGATCTTTTTTTCCCACATCTCCTGTCTTATCTATAAACAAATCCATAAAACCTCGGTATTTCAGTCCTGATGTCAGCAAAAGTCCATTAAGGGTTACCAGAGATAACAACATATCTATTTTAACCTTGATCAAATAAACCAACAGTATGTTCCTTCCTTTTAACAATCTTAATCTTTAGTCCCTTCAAATAATGTCCTAGAGCTTGATTTCTTTTCATTTTTTCTTTGTCCCTTCTCACAAAATTCTTCAAAGTTTTAACAAGCCTCTTTTCTAAATCCAATATAGAAAAATTATCCAGGTCACTCTCTTGGTTTGTTATTCGTATATCCCTTTTAATTATTAAGACATCAGCCAGTTTCTTTTGTATGCCCCATGTAACATCTTTTTCCATATCATTCTTGTAGCGGTTCTTTAAAATCCACTTACAAGTCAGTCGCAGTCCTGTCAGGTAACACTTGTTCCTCTTCCATAACATCTTTTAAACACAGTCTATCTATAGAGGCAGACACTCTTAAAATAAACTTCTGGGTCCGTTGTTCAAAAATATCCTTCAATATGTCCAATGTTAAAATATTTTGCTTCATTCTGTATTTGTAAGTCAAGCTTGGGTGCTCTTCTCCTTTAACTGTAATCTTTGGTTCCTTCTAGTTCCCTTTAGTGTCCAATTTTTAAAGTCTTATCTTATTAAGCTTTTTTTTTTTTTTAATAATTCAGAACAAAAGCATTTTCCCATGGGAAGGATTCTTTATTAATTCCAAAACCTTATTTCACAATTATCAGGACCTTTAGTCTATTTGTAACTTTCTAAAATTGAAGTTTAATAGCCCTTTTGCTGTTTATTTCCCTCCCCTCCACCCCCAATTCATAAGCACTTAAACTCGTATTTAAAACTTTTTTCACTAAGGATTGAAGGAAACTCACCCAGTTTCCTAATAGTTTACTAATAACTGAACAGCAGTTTATAAGCAACTTCTGAAAGTGATTAGAAAAGGAAGTATGTGAACTTAGTGTCCTTTCAAAAGCACACCACGGTATGAGCAAGATGGCTGTTCCCTCGTCTCCCAGAGCTGTAAATCCACCAGTGACCACTGTCTTACAGTCTCCTTGCAAGGAGCAACTGTCTGGAGCACTTGTGGGTGATCTCAAGTCCTCTCCTTGTCCAGAGAGAAATTATTGAAGAGCTGGTCTACTCGCCAGCAATTCATTTTACTGTGGTCATCAGCTCTGCTTTTTGTGGAGCCATTTTCAGTCCACCATTTCTTCTCCAGAAGTCCAGTAACCTGGATATCTTAATGTCTCTCCTCCCCAGTGGTTGTCAAGTGGCAAAGCTAAGGAAGGAAATCTGTAAGCCATGTAGCTCTCAGTCTAATTTCATATGAGGGGATATAAAGAAAGAAATGCAGGCTGAGTTTGAAAAAAATTAAATGCAGATGCATCTGCATACTTTGTTGTCTGTATGTTTTATTCCAAATGTTGCATAAGAGCTTCTTTTGAAGAACTTTCATGAATAATGAGGGAAAAGGTTAAGATTGAGGCTTACTGTATCCTGCAGAGCATAGTTTCTGCTTAGCTGGGTTAACTTTATATTTGAGTAGGCAAAAGGGAAGGACAAGAGCAATACTGTAGTTGATTTGGAGTAGGATAAGAATATAGCTGGGTCAAGATTTTTACACCAACACATATCAAAACTGGACTAAAGAGGGAACTAAACATCCTCTAATATGGGAAAGATAGGTGATTTTTCTCTTTTAGGTAATATTGTGCACATGGAACATGCAGTATCACATATTAAGGAAATTCCCCTTTATTTGATGTGTCTAATGTGTGACTCAGCATACAGTCTTTCTCTAATATCAGTCCTAAATAAAGGGAAAAAAGAAATAATATACATATATTGTCCATGCTATAATAATCGAGACAATGGGCCTAGTTTATGGTGGCACAAAATTTTATGTATATAAGTAACTTTTCAGAGGGAATGGGATTCGATAATATTGATCCATCTGGTCAACACATAAATTCTGTTGATTCCATGTGTATGGAAATATTCAACTGCATTATTTTAACAAATAATTAGGAAGATGAGTATACTCTTGTATTAATTTTTTTGTTAAAAGTAAATCCTTAAAATAACAAATTTTACTCTGCCTTCTCCCTTTTGGGCAAGAGTTGAGGTATTGAACATACAAAGTACTACTCTGGTATCCTGGATTTTTGGGTTTAGCCAACTCGGTATTCAGAGAAGCTAGTAGGAAGAGCTGCAATTTTTTTTTTCACACTCTCCTATGAAGAATCCTGAATATACAAAAGGCCAGTAGCAACCTTGGCCCTTGGGCCAGGAGAATGGAGGGGTGCTTGCCTGAAACTCACTTTGTATTTGCTGGGAACATCCATCTTGTTCCGGAGGAACTTGGCCAGGTGCATGATAGTCATAGCAGCAGGACAGCGGAGGAATCTCATGCTGTTCTTCTACAGAGGAATGAGAGAGAGGAGAGAGATGGTTTTAATTGGAAGGGGCTGGGCTGCACAGCAGGAGGTTGAAGTTGAAATATGTATGGAAGCAACTGTAAATCTGCCAAAAGGCTAGGAAGTCAGGGGGTGAAGGTTGGGGGAGGAGTACAAGAAGTTCTCAAGTCACAGGCAAAAGCCACTGATGCAGTGTAGATGCCATTGTGGTGATGAGCAAAGGGAAAAGATGAAGCCTGAGCTTGGAAGAGGGGGAGAAAGAGTCTGGGGAAGGGAAGGGAAGGGAAGGGAAGGGAAGGGAAGGGAAGGGAAGGGAAGGGAAGGGAAGGGAAGGGAAGGGAAGGGCAAAACAAAGCATAAAGAAAGTAAAATAGAAAAAAAAAGGAAATATGAAAGTCATGTTGATGGAAAAGAAGATAGTGGAAGCAAAAGCAAACAATACTGACATCTATATGTCTAGGACCTCATTCAAGCCCAGATTCAGAATTCTTTTTAATAACATGATTCAAGCTTAGGTTGCATATAAATATTAGCATTCCCCTTGGCATCTACTCCATATCTTACAACCTGCTTCCAAAGTCATAAAACACTAAGGCTACCCAATCTGAGGGTGCAAAAATACAAATTGTCACTAGATTGGAACAAATATACACAGCTGTTTGTTGCCATAGTGTTTGTCAACTTTTTTTCAGGCAAGATATGGTAGCCTTTATAAATAATAAGAGACAAGGCCTTTGTAGTCAGAAGATAGCCACCTTGAATCTTTACATAAAACCACCACTACGGCACACAAGTAGGATTCCAGCTCAGAGGGGTTTTAGACAAGTCCCCCAAATTAAAAATTATTGCTGTCATAATACATGAACAATTGGAGAAGATTTATATATTTCCTGCCTATCCAAACCACTTTAGAACATGTAGCTATTGAAATTTAATACAGAAACCACACTATAATGTAACTCACCTTATCTTTTTCCATGTTTCCATTTTCAACAGTCCCTTTATTTTCTTCTCTGAGAGGGAAGAAGAAAGAAGAGAAATCAATGAAATATGCATACACATACAGCCAGAGATAAAAGGATATCTAGGAAGTTACATTCACTACATGAAACATACCCAGGCCACCCTGAAACCAGAAATGTAATTACTTCTGCATGCATTTTAGCTATATGAGTTATGTGGTATGTGAAAATCTTCCCTATAATAAAGTACTATTAGGCAGAACAAAGTAACTATTTGGGGGAACTGGACTTGAATGCTACAAAGGGCTGCAAATGCCATGATGATGATGAAAACGATGATGACGACAATGTATTTTCACTTCCAGGATGAAGTAATTGTGGAACCAGTGTTAACAGGACTAAATACTATGTACCTTGATTTGGAGGGGAGCACTATTTGCTATTCTGCCTTATGCAGCAAAATAAGCCTCAAATGGCATAGTGTTTTACAAGAAGCATTCTTAGAAAATAGGGACCTGTCCTTAGAAAAAGGAACTACTAGAACATATGCTAATCATGGCCATTCCATCAATATTGTCCTTCCATCCCAGTTAGTACCTCTGTTTTTCATTAAGAGCCAGCCAAAGTTATACATGTACAAATCACTGATTGCCAGACTGCAGTCTAAGAGAGAAGCTATGTAATCTTCTGTTAGATTAATTTGAAGGGGATATAAATTAGCCAGTACAGATTAAAGATAGGGAACGGGACATAATAAGAATTAGGAAGGGGGAGAGAACTGCAGTGAGAAAGGATTTTAAGCTTTCTACAGTGGTGCTTAAAAGTTTGTGAACACTTTTGAATTTTCAGTATTTCTGCATAAAAATAGCCTAAAATGTTATCTGTTCTCCACACAAGTTCTAAAACTAGATAAAGAGAACCCAATTAAACAAATGAGTCAAAAACATTATCCTTGTCCATTTATTTATTGAGGAAAATGATCCAAAGCTACATGTCTGTGTGTGGCAAAAGTATGGGAATCTCTAGAATTATCAGTTCATTTGAAGGGGAAATTAGAGTCAGGTGTTTCAACCAATGGGATAAGAATGAAGTGTGAGTGTGGGAGGTCCTGCCTTATTTAAAGAACAGAATTCTGGGGATTCACTCTCAAAGTCTGATCTTCACAACACAGGTATGTCATGGCTTGAACAAAGGAAATTTCTGAGGACCTCCAAAAACAGGTGTTGATGCTCACCAGGCTGGAAAAGATCACAAAACTATTTCTAAAATGTTTGGACTCCATCAGTCTACTGTCAGGCAGACTGTGTACAAATGGAGGCAATTCAACACCATTGTTACCCTCCCCAGGAATGGTCAACCAACCAAGATCACACCAAGAGCAAGGCATGTAATACTCCAGGAGGCTTCAAAGAACCCCAGGGTAACGTCTAAGGAACTAAAGGCCTCTCTTGCATTGGCAAATGTATGTGTTCATGAGACTACCATCAAGAGAACACTGAACAACAATGGTGTGCATGGCAGGGTTGCAAGGAGAAAGTAGCTACTCTGTAAAACAAACATTGCTGCCCCCCTACAGTTTGCAAAAGGCCACGTGGATAAGCCAGAAGCTTTGGAAGGATGTTCTGTGGATGGATGAGACCAAAATAGAACTTTTTGGCTTGAATGAAAAGTGTTATCTGGTGAAAGGCAAGCGCTGCATTCCAGCATTAGAACCTTATCCCATCTGTGATACGTGGTGGTGGCAGCATCATGGTTTGGGCCTGCTTTGCTGCTTCTGGACCAGGATGGCTTGCCATCATTGATGAAGCTATGAATTCTGAATTTTACCAGCAAATTCTACAGTAAAATGTCAGACTATCTGTCCATGAACTGAAGCTGAAGAGAAAGTGGGTCATGCATCAAGACAATAACTGAAAACACACAAGCTGTACAACCAAAGAATAGTTAAAGCAGAAGAAAGTTAATGTTTTGGAACGGCCAAGTCAAAGTCCTGACTTTAATTCTGTAGAAATGTTAGAAGGATCTGAAGTGGGCAGCTCACATGAGGAAGTCTACCAACATCCCTGAGCTGAAGCTGTTTTCTAAGAAGGAATGGGCTAAAATCCCTCCAATGTGCAGGACTGATCAATAGTTATCAGAAACGTTTAGTTGCAGTTATTGCTGCCCAACGGGGGCGCACCAGTTACTGAAAGCAAAGGTTCAGATACTTTGCCACAGACAAATATGTAGTTTTGGATCATTTTCCTCAATAAATAAATGAAGTAATATAATGTTTTTGACTCATTTGTTTAATTGGGTTCTCTTATCTAGTTTTGGGACTTCTGTGAAAAACAGATCATGTTTTATGTCATATTTATGCAGAAATATTGAAAATTCAAAAGGGTTCACAAATTTTTAAGGATCACTGTATCTGGTAAATATAAATGTGACTTGATTGCAAATTTTGGGCAGAATTAGCTCATTTTCCTAAATCACTTCCCCAGTATTTGCACACTGGATGCCCACATACAAAAGAATTAGACACAAAAAAGTAAAAAAAGATAAAAACAAATGCAGAAAAATCCTGCTTTAATGGCTAGCTTGTATCCTGTGGAAAATGGATAGCTTGTATATGCCATTAGAAGAGCCTCTACTTATATACAGAAGATACTTGGTTCAGTCACCAAAGTCTCCAGAAAGAAATGCAAATTCTCCTCCCTGAAACCCCAGAGAGCTGTTGCCAGTCAGCGTTGACAATACTGAGCTAAATGGACTAATGGTCTGAGGTGGGACATGAGAGCATCCTCTGCTGTACAGGAGCAAACCTCAGCAATCTGAAACCTGGTTTGTTCTTTGCTTCCAATGATCCTGTGTCCTAAAAGGATGCGGGAAGGGAATGAAACTTTACCCTTAGGAACATATTCTCTGAGCTCCATTTCCCCCTCTTTAAAAATTATCCCAACTGCGACACTGCTGTCTTATCATTAGAAATTTGGGAGTGGAAAAGGAAAGTGCAGCATATATTCTTCAAGCCTGCCTTTCCCCAAAATTGTAGTGGAGAAACAGATCTGTGGATGTGGATATGGATTTGGCTCAGCTAGGTGGCAGCACCTAACTGACCTTGGCTGATCTTGAAAAGCTAAGGTCAGAGCTCCTAAATATTGGATGGAAAACCAAGGAGATGCCAAAACTGAAGTCGAGAAGTCAAACAAGTTTCTTAAAACAAAACCAAGGCAAACTATTTCTATACTTTTGCCAAGAAAACTACATGGATGTGTACCTGTCAAGTCGAGTCCAGCTTCAAGGAGACTTTGGCTTTACTTTTTTGTGTGCTATTTATATTTTAAAAAATGTTATATTGCAATATAGAACAGAGAAGGTGGCATCTACCTTGGGAGCCATACTGAGACATACACCTGATTTCAGGCTGTGATTCCTGATTGGGAAAAGAAGATGTGGCTGCAGAAAACTCTCCCATTTGTTCGAGGATCTGCTTAACTGGCCTTTATACAGGAGTATAAAGTATAAATCCAGGGGGTTTCTCAGCAGGAAGAGTGGGGAAATTGGCAAGGCTGGCATTACTACCTAAAGAGCCCTCTCCTCCTCTTCCTACATCCAATATGTCCATTAACTCCAGAGTCCGACATTTGCTAATTGCATTATTGGCTGGGAAAAGGGGTAGGGAGAAGTTATGAAAAATATAAAAAGAAGTGTATTCCTCTTGCTTTGGCACTTTCTTTTTTGTTGAAACTAACTGATTCTATAATTTGTTGAAACTTCCAACAAAAGTTAAGAATTCAATGTACAAATTAATCTCTCCTCTGGGTCTGCCTTTGTTTAGGTCTAAGTTGTAGATAGTTGTCGTATTCTGAGATGAATACACACAAAGATAATATACCAAAAATTATTTGGGCAGTTAAATGATACTAAACCATTTTTCAAGTAATAGAGAAAAAGATAAAACCATTAAAACTATAATGATTTAAAGTCAGAACAGCAGAAGAAATATCAGCAAAATATTATCCCTTTTATATTCCCTAAATTGTTACCTAATTCCTTCATAGAATTCTATGGATAAGCTGACAATTTCATCATCAGTTAGGTTCCCTTTTTCCTGTTCTGAAACTTCTCCCCGGTCTTCATTGGATCCATTAGGAACTAGACAAATAAAGAAAGTGAATGAAAATCACACCTGTTCTTTAAAACATGTATCACTGTTGACATACAGCAAAAGAAAGATCAGGCAGACATCATACCATCTGCCAGAGGATAAGCTGCATAGAAATCACGTCGCCTCTTCATTTCATCTGCAAATGAAAGCAAAGTTAATTCATTTAGCAGCATTCTTCTCTTCTAGTCATTCTACAAATACATTTATTACTATTGAGAAACAATTATGCACAGATAAAAAAAAGAATTAGAATCTCTCTTGCATTAAATCCTGAGATATTTTTCAAAATTCTTTTATACCACCTAATAATTATGTAATATTATTTATCAGCCCAACATCAGAATCAAACAATCAGCTTGCTGCATTTTACTATGTCATCTAGGAAACTCTGTCCCAAATTCTACTCTCAAAACCCTCAGCAGCCACATACTCATACCTTTGAAGAGTCCTGGTACCAGCTTATACACTATATCCTGTAGAGTTTTATCTGATCTGAAATAAGACAAGCAGACTGTTAACAGAAATGTTAACTTAGAGTAAATAGAAATACAGAACTATTTAAATTCCTCCAAAAGGCAAAGGAGCCTGGAGATTTAAGAACTGCTTTACTCTTGTACAAGCAGAAAAATGCATTTTCCCCTCTTCTGAGTAACCACAATCATTCAAGCATTTATGTGGACAGATGCCTCTATATGAAACCAGGTGTCTGCTGTAGTCCAATCCAAATAGTTTCCAGTGAGTGGAGGAGAAGAGTGAGTGCAAATAGCTTAAAGTAGTCAATAGGAATGGGGCAGATTCCTCCCATGACCACTCCATCAACCACATTCTTGATTAAGCATCCTAAATTGAGTCCATGGCAAAAATTGTATCAGGAGAAGAGCAAAAATGCTACTTAAATTGAAAAGACTAAAAATGACTTTAAGCTACCTCAGCAATGGACTGGGGATGAAACAAAGGCAACATCATTGAGGACATTGCATAAGAAACTATTACCAGAGCATGTTCATACTGTGGTTAGAAGGATGCAAGGTTGAGCCCTAAGTTTCCATTGCTTCTTGCTGTGAAACTAAGACTGCATAGAGAAAGGATGGAAGACCATGCTTGTTGGTTTTGCCCTTAGGAGCCCAGCATTATGTATGCATACAATCCTGGAAGATTTAGAATTATTATCATGTAGGGGTCTAAATCACATGAAGGCTTCTGCATGTAGATTTAGAGAGGGGCTGAAAGCAAACAAAAATTATTTCTGTTGAACAGCATTGAATATTTGATTTAATAGGCACTTTTTATTTAGGCCAGCAGTATTCCTACTCCCTCATAATGCCATCATATTAGCACCATTTGGCAATCCCATCCACCTTATCTAATTTTATAATGCTATTTACTGCATGTATATATTGACTTTGTTTTATAATTTATGGCACACTAATGAAAATAAGTTTGGTCAAAGGACTGCATGACTGGCAACTGGGTTATAAGGAGAGCCATTACATTTGCTTGAGTCAATAACTCACTTAATGTGCTTTAAGCAGAGTGTCTAGGATGCACAATTATTCCTAAGGTGTAGCAAAGTGCAATGAATCATTGGCTTGGGACTCAGTCTTCAGCAGCTTCTTGACCTGGTTCACATGTCACACTAAGTCATCATTTTGTTTATTTGGTTTTGCCCAGCACACTCTGTGAACTCAGCCACTGGTGGTTTATAACCAAGTATATGATTGTGTGCTCAATGTATTGAAAACAGGAAAGAACACTTTCCCATCATTTTAGCAGCAGTTCCCAGCAGCCTCCATTAGTGGAAAATGCAAAGCCACCAATTACAGCTCAGAATTATGTACAAATCAGGACATCATGACATATTCTGCAAATCAGAGTATAGAAAAATATTGGATCAGTGTAATATATGGGAACAGCTATAGTGCATTTCACTAGTATATTTCTTTAAAAAGAGGTAGAGGACTAAAATGTGCCTGCAGAAGGCTTACCTGCAAGCCTGTATCCCTAATCTCAAATTTATTCATCATGCAAAAAAAGATATGGCCCTATTGAATAATGTTTCTTGATAGCCAATTCCCAATTTGTTACGTCTTAAAAAAACCTTATGAGTTAAAACCAATGCTCTATTTAACTTCTAATCTATAGAGCAAATGGAAGTGAAGAGAAAAGACAAGAGTTTGCACATAAGCAGTACAAAAAAGTAGTTTCTCTGCACTTCACGAATTATGGTTATTCCAGTTCAATGCCATCACATACTTCTCTAGCAAGTGCAGGGGAAGACTGGCTCATAGCACTCCATGACTAGCCCAGGGCTGTGAGGCAGATTCATAAGACAGTGTGCAATTCCACATTTCTGTTTTATCTGTCCAACTAGTTTTTTGCTCTTAGCATTGCAGTAAAGCAAGGAAGTACACATGTATTCTTGTCAGGTTTCTATAAAAGTAAAAACTGTTATGTTCTCCAGCAACAAGGTTGCCTTCACACAGAGGGAGGGCAGGCAGGCTCCTCCCTCCACCTAAAGAAAATGCTTAGAGATGGAGGGCATGCCAAGAGAAGCTGAAGGAGAAATTTTGGAATAGCAGTTGGAAGGGGTGATTTAGGCCCCAGAATCCAAGCCCCTACTCAGGACAGAAATCTAAATTAAAGCATCTATGACAAGTGGATGCCCAGTCTCTGCTTCAGTACATTCAATGAGGGGGATCACGCTATCTCTCTGATAACTGGTTCCTCTGGTGAACTGCCAGCTAGAATTTGTCTTCCTATAATGTAAATGACAACCGATGACAAATTTTTGCCTCCATGATCACAAATAGAGTTGAAAATGTGGTGGTAACTTTTTAAAATGTAGTGACCAAAGAAACCAGAGGAAAGCATTTTTTTTTAAATGCCATTTTTATATCTGTGCTACTGTATGAGAAAACAATGGGTACAGAATTAAAAGTATGATTCAGATAGGACACAGCTTGAAACTGGTAATCACATATGTAAACTGCAGGAAAGCTGAAATGCAACCATCAATCCACTTCCTTGCATGCACATTTAAAAGTGTGTTTTTTTCTTTCACATATGCTGTGAGAAAAGGGTTTAACAGTTCTTCAGTGCATCTTTACTGGCTGGAAATTCTGAGAGTTGTGATCTCAAGATTGCAAGGGATACTAGAGGAAAGAAGGCTGCTCTAGTGACATGTATAAAATTAATCAGAGACTGCACTGTTTCCTTGGGTATTTTTTTCCCTCTTGATCACTAAATCCCAGTGACATTTTGCTGCACTTTTAACCTGATGGCCGATTTTTTCCCCTGAATGTTTCTAATATTGGCAATTCATATCTGTTTGGAGTTTAAGTCTGGACATGCAAATGTTTGGGGCGCCTCTGATGAAAGACCAGTCAGAGTGAGGCTAGTAAATATTTGTTAGAGATGCTCAAGTGTTACTAGATAAATTAATTTACGCAGACCATGAGCTAAAAATACACCCAGAGAGATGTATCTGTGGCAGGCTGCCTGCTTGGTTTCTATGCCAACCATCAGTAGAGTTCATTAAGGTGCATCTGGCTTCCCCTAAAACCAACCTAAGAGGGAAGCAGTAAGATTGCCATTCAAAGCCACAAGAGGAAGAAGTGTTGGCTTGATTCAACTGTTGTGTGCATTTGAATAGAGATAGTTTACTAAGAAATAAAAAAGGTTGATGCTACAAAGAAAAAATTTACAATCATCTCCAAAATCTAGAGTTAAAAACTGATTATTACTACTACTATTATCATCATTACTTGCATTCAGCAAGTTTCTAGCCATGCTATAAAGATTAAAACACTAGAGGAATATTTAGTCTACAGGTGAAACTCAAAAAATTAGAATATCGTGCAAATGTTCATTTATGTCAGTATGGCAACTCAAAAGGTGAAACCAATATATGAGATAGACGCATTACATGCAAAGCAAGATATGTCAAGCCTTACTTTGGTATAATTGTGATGATTATGGCGTACAGCTTATGAAAACCCCAAATTCACAATCTCAGAAAATTAGAATAGTGTGAAAAGGTTCAATATTCTAGGCTCAAAGTGTCCCACTCTAATCAGCTAATGAATCCATAACACCTGCAAAGGGTTCCTGAGCCTTTCAGTGGTCTCTCAGGCTGGTTCAGTAGGAATCACAAGCATGGGAAAGACTGCTGACCTGACAGTTGTGCAGAAAACCATCATTGACACCCTCCATAAGGAGGGAAAGCCCCAAAAGGTAATTGCAAAAGAAGTTGGATGTTCCCAAAGTGCTGTATCAAAGCACATCAATAGAAGGTTATGTGGAAGGGAAAAGTGTGGTAGAAAAAGGTGCACAAGCAGCAGGGATGACCGCAGCCTGGAGAGGATTGTCAGGAAAAGGCCATTCAAAAGTGTTGGGGACTTTCACAAGGAGTGGACTGAGGCTGGAGTTAGTGCATCAAGAGCCACCACACACAGACGGATCCCGGACATGGGCTTCAAATGTCGTATTCCTCTTGTCAAGCCGCTCCTGAACAACAAACAAGGTCAGAAGCGTCTTACCTGGGCTACAGAAAAAAAGAACTGGTCTGTTGCCCAGTGGTCCAAAGTCCTCTTTTCTGATGAGAGCAACTTTTGCATCTCATTTGGGAACCAAGGACCCAGAGTCTGGAGGAAGAATGGAGAGGCACACAATGCACGATGCTTGAAGTCCAGCGTGAAGTTTCCACAGTCTGTGTTGATTTGGGGAGCCATGTCATCTGCTGGTGTTGGTCCACTGTGTTTCATTAAGTCCAGGGTCAATGCAGCCATCTACCAGGAGATTTTGGAGCACTTCACGCTTCCTTCCGCAGACAAGCTTTATGGCGATGCTGACTTCATTTTCCAGCAGGACTTGGCACCCGCCCACACTGCCAAAAGTACCAAAACCTGGTTCAGTGACCATGGGATTACTGTGCTTGATTGGCCAGCAAACTCGCCTGACCTGAACCCCATAGAGAATCTATGGGGCATTGCCAAGAGAAAGATGAGGGACATGAGACCGAACAATGCAGCGGAGCTGAAGGCCGCTATTGAAGCATCCTGGTCTTCCATAACACCTCAGCAGTGCCACAGGCTGATAGCATCCATGCCACGCCGCATTGCGGCAGTCATTGCTGCAAAAGGGGCCCAAACCAAGTACTGAGTACATATGCATGCTTGTACTTTGCAGAGGTCCGATATCGTTCTATTTCCAATCCTTGTGTTATTGATGTCATGTAATATTCTAATTTTCTGAGATTGTGAATTTGGGGTTTTCATAAGCTGTACGCCATAATCATCACAATTATACCAAAGTAAGGCTTGACATATCTCGCTTTGCATGTAATGCGTCTATCTCATATATTGGTTTCACCTTTTGAGTTGCCATACTGACATAAATGAACATTTGCACGATATTCTAATTTTTTGAGTTTCACCTGTAATCTAGCAACAGGGAGGAGAGCCAGTGTGGTGTAGAGGTTAAGGCACCAGGCTAGAAACCAGGAGACAGTGAGTTATAGTCCCATCTTAGGCACAAAGCCAGTTGGGTGACCTTGGCCAGTCACTCTGTCTCAGCCCTAGGAAGGGGGCAATGGCAAACCACTTCTGAAATCTTGCCAAGAAAACTGCAGGAACTTGCCCAGGCACTCAAAGGCACCAAAAAAAAAAAAAAAGCAGCAGGGAATTGGGGAGATGGGGCCTCTCTGCTCTGTACAGTCTTCTGTATTCCCTCCATAAGACTGACAAAAGAAAATAAATTATCATAAATGGATACAGCTTTACAAATGTTTGGTATTTGAATAATTTATTCAGACTTCAGTCCTGGGATTTTTATTTCTTAGGAAAGAGAATACAAAGCTGTAAGCATGCCTCTGGCAGGAGGTTAATGTAAAAGTTCCAAGCCAAATAGATCAATATACCATAAACCACAATTGTACTCAGGTTAAATAGTTATTGTAGCTTCTTCAGGTGTGTTGCTCATGTGAGAGCTAAAGATTGCTTTAAGAGCCCTGTCTGGACTATAATTTACAGAGCTCTTTAATTAGTATTCCAGCTTTACCTTATCATAGAGAGGCTGCCAACTACAGAAAAACACAGCAAGGTTATACAAATGCCTCCTCTCTCAATATCCCTGCCCATTTCTACCTGAAGGATCTGATCTGCATGGATTTTACAGTAGAAACATTGTCTTTTGAATACAGGATATTTATACAGTTGCAGCAAATCAGCTTAAGAGGGGGAAATATCCCACAACATAATTGTCCTCTGCCTGCATCAAGCCCCTTTGAGAAACTGGACACCTGGAATGCACAGGAGCTTTTGGACTGATGAGGAAAGATGTAGCCAGAGCCAGAGCAGGAGCAATATCTATCACTTCCAAATAACAAACATCCTACATGTTAGAGGTGTCATAGCATGTCATGCTCGGAAGATTTTTCTGAAGGAAAATACAGGGCAAAGTGGAGCCCCTTTCATATATGCCTGATCACATGAAGGCTTGAAACTAGACAGAAATGGAGCTGCATAAAGTCCCCAACCTTTACATACTGAACTGGGAATCTTGAATGGGAACAGTATTCATGTTGGTTTATACGCAAGGAAAACTCTCTGCCACAAAATAATGTTCAAGATTGCATAGAGAGCTGAAGCTGTCTTCAAACAAATGTAGTAACAAGTCTCCTTCAGACCTTTTCACCAAATATGAGGATGCCTGAAGGGAGCTTGGGTCTTAAGCTTGGACCAGGGGAGGTAGAAAGAAACAGCATGTAGTTCAACCCTGAGTTATCTCCCAACTCCAAACACAGAAATGCAGGAATGTGAAGAATTAATACTATTGGACTCCTGCATGGTAACTGTAGACAGCAATTTCCCCACAGTTGTGGATACTATACTGCAAATTTTTCAGCTGCTATTAAATGGCTCCATCTGACACCATCCTTGGTAAATACAAGTAGCCTTAAATTGAAGTATAAAACAGTGTATAAATACCTGATACTGAGAAGAGGCCTTGTTTTATGAACTTGAACATCACACATTGGACAGTATTTGTTGGTCTCCAGGTAGCGGACAATGCAGGTTTTACAAACTAAAAAAGAAAGAAAACAATGGGTAGAAAAGGGGAACCACACAGGAAAAGGTGTCTGAATTTATGAAATGAAGAGATACCCCAAACTTGGTTCAAATCTGGCCTTACTATGAAGCAAAGCAGTGGTCACTCAAGCTAGCTAGAAAACCATCTGGAGTCAAAATTCTTCCAGGACTGCTGGTTCAGCTTTGTCAGTAGCAGACATGAATAGTGATGGGGGAAAAAAAATAGCCACAAAGATAGGAAATTGCCATGCATTGTAAGATAGGAATGAAAAATTTCTGCTGTCTATCAAATGCTCAGGATGTAGACTCAGTTATGAAAAGAAAGAAGTAAAAAGGAGAGACACATTAAAAATAAAGTTGAGAAAATAACATCCTGGTAAAATCTTAATCATTTCATATGCTCAGCTCCTGGACGTTCCCAGGTATTGACTGGAAATTTGGGGAATTGCAGCCTCAGCACATCTGAAAGTGCCAAACTACAGATGGCTGAGTTATCCTGATCAACATAAAAAACAGGACAGAAAAGTTCAGGGCAGCAGGTAGCCTTGGGCCAAGCTGAATGGCAGATGGCGAGATGCCATGACAACAGAACTGTCAGTGATTTAATGATGTATAGAACATTAGTATGGAGAAGGTATGACTTTCCTTCTGAGATGCCAGTGAATTAGCCCCAGGCTCCATTGTCTTCTTGCCAATAATTGCAACATTTCTCACCTTTGAAGCTATGATTTTACCAGCCTTCCCAAAATCACACAGTCCCTTTTGCTAAGATAATAAGACACATTTGCTATAAATCTGAATGAGAAATTGTACTCTAATGGGTGAGTGTGTAATAGTAGTAGTCTCACATCTCAAGAGTTCTGACTACTTGCTCTTCATAAAATAGAGGTTTCTTTATAACTGATGTTTAACTGTATTCAGACGTACCTCATCTATATTGTCAAATATGTAAAGAATTAAATAACAGTAAAGAAACCAGGGTCTCTGAGATTGTGCTAAGTGATACCCTTTTTTCCCCTTTCTCATTCACTGGTGATTAACTAGCAAGTAGTGCTAAATGGGTAAGATGAGAACTCAAGCTCAGCTAAATCTTGCCTCTTTATTTTAAGTATGAGCATATTCTCAGTAGGAATCTTTAACTCATCCTTCATTGTATCAACATAATATCTTACTCAGATATGCTGTTTTAACTCTCACTGATGTCCAGACTCACTAACAAAATTATCTTCATTGGGCAGTAGAGAGGAAGAATATTTTGAAAATCAGGGAAATCAAGTTTGCCAGGACAATTTGAAGAATGGGAGATTACATACCCAGCAGTGAAGGAAATGCATGTTCTGAATGGACAACATAATTATCCTGCATATTTTGAAATGGACCAACATTAACCAGAGAGTCCAGGGATTCTCTCAAGTTCAAATTGGGAGCTTCCAAGTTTTGTTTGAAACTTACATGAATGTAAGCATTCCACAATAGTTGTGGCATCTATAAAGTAGCCTCCGCATAAGGCGCACATTAAGTGAGGGTTCAGCTCTGTGATTTTTATCCTGGTAGTTCTGTGCATCCTGATGAACTCAGCAAATTGTCTCTGGAAAAAAAGGAAGAACAACACAACAGTAAGTCAAACAGCCTCACTCATCCTGAGAGGAAAATGCTTTGGCAGAAGCCTCACTTTACAAGCTGATGGCCAATAGTAGGCTACAATATTGAAGATGACAACTGTATACCTTGGAATCCCATAGAAGGTGATTATCTGCTATGACAAGATTATCTCAAAGGCAAGGATTATCTGATATTGCACTAAGAAAAGGTTTTCATCTTTTCCATGTAATTTTTGACTGGTGCTATCAATTAAAAGGTGGAAAGGACACCATCATTCCCAGGAACCAGAGGGCCTCAGACGTCACTCTTCTGTCACACTATTCCCATAAGACAAGTACAGAGGTTCGGTCAGCTATCCTCAAGATCAAATTCTTTTTCAGTTAATAAAATCCCACTTCTCTTCACAAAAAGGAAATCCAAGGTGGCTAACAAAATTCATAAAGCTGTTTGCAGACACAGCATTTATAAACATTTATAACATTGGTGATTATTTTGAAACTCTAGCATAACAGACTGAATTTATTTACTTATTTTATTAACTACCCGTATCATTTATTGCTTATTTTATTTAGCTATATGTACCTTGTAATTTAATAAAATAGACCCTACCTACACTAAACATTTCAATAAAATGTTTAAATAAAAGCAGCAACAGAAACAATTCAATACCAGATAACACTCAGACAAAAGTGCATAAATATAGCTGTCATTTATTTATTTATAATAATTTTGTTATTGTTTTATTAGCTACCTTAAATACCCACATGAGTAGAACAGCAGGATATAAACTGAACAAAATTTAAAAATACGTAATTATATAAACTGCATGAAAATAATCACTTAAAATATCAATAAAAGTGAAAAGACAGTGCCATGGAGAAGACAAATCAGTTCAAAGGCATAAAGGCATGTTTAAATAAGACCCGTTTACTTGCAGGCCAAAAATCAACAATGGGTGCAGGGCTAGGCAAGTTTCTCTCAATACTGTATTCCCAAATTTGGACAGAACCACTGTTCAAAGGTTTATTTCATTTCATTCCCAACAAATTCAGGAAAGAGAAAAAAAATGTCTCTGCAGAAGATCACAACACCTTCACAGGGCCAGATGGGATAAGGTGATCTTTTAGGAAAATTTGCCTGAAGCAAATTAAGACTTTATAGGTAATAATGATGTTGCAAATTGTCTCTAGAAACACATATCAGGTAGTCCTCGACTTACAACCACAATAGGGACCAGAAAATTCATTGTTAAGCAGCGTGATCGTTAAGCGAGGCATCACATGACTGCACCCAATTTTACAACATTTTTTTGTGGCAGTTGTTAAGTGAATCATTGTGTTCATTAAGTGAATCACATGGTTCCTCACTGATTTTGCTTGTCAGAAGCCAGCTGGGAAAGTTGCAAATGGTGATCATGTGATCCTGAGATGCTGCAACCATTGCAAATACACACTGGTTGCCGAGCACCTGAATTTTGATCCTGTGACCACGGGGACACTCCGATGGTCGTAAGTGCAAAAACTGGTCATAACTCACTTTTTTCAGTGCCACCATAACTTTGAACGGTCACTAAACAAATGGTTGTAAGTCAAGGACTACCTGTACTAGCAACCAGTGTAGATCTTACAGCCTATAAGTCAGATGATGTCAAATCATTAACCCCAGTCTACAGCCTGCCAGCAACACTCTGAGCTGGCTTCAAAAGGTAGCCTGCCATAGCTATCTGCAGTCATTCAAGCAACCAACACATGTGACTATCACCCAGCTACCATATCACAGTCCTCAAGGGACAGGGAGAATTGTTAGTGCACCAACCTGAACTGAGGCAGATACACACTTGCTTCAACTAATCAATGATTCTTCCCTGAAAAAGGGAACTTGCCAGACCTGCTGCTTTGCCAGGGACCAGGTAAAAACTAAGGTTTGTCCACTTTTGCAAAACTTAGTCATCATAAAGTATTTTGATTTTCAATTCCTTTTTTAAAATAATGAGGTTTTTTTTCTTAGCTAATTTATCAGAAGTCAAACATTAAGGGTGAAAATTCAGTCCTTGACATCAAATTTGGATCATCAGTTCTTCAGCAGGAATGGGAGTGGGGGCACATTCCTACCTCCTGCTCCTGATTTTCCTGATCCTACCTCCTTTTCCACCTTAAAATGTCAAACAACATCACTTAAATTGGCTGCAAGGAGAGGCTTTTGCTATTCATGGATCAGTGGCACTTTCAAGACAGCTTAGTGTGCAACTTCCAGGTTACAGCCCTGCACTAAACCTGCTAATGTAACAGAGCCCTTCTCTCTCTTTAAGGTCAGAAGAGAGAATGGAAGAGCTGTCTGATACAAGAACAAATGCACATCAGGCAGGTGCTAATTACATGCTTGAGAAAGATTCTGGGTATCAAAATAGTAGCACCGAGGACGCTCAAACTTCTTTCTTATCTTATGCTTCACCTTTTCCAGCTACCAGTTAACATCCCATTTTCACCACCCTACAATCCAGGAAAACAGTGGTGTGACAGAAATTAAATAATACCGTAACTCAGAATTTGTATAAAGGTTATTTAAAGAAGATTAGAGGGAGAAAAAGATAGCCGGGGGCAGGAAGTCTGGAGATGCAAACCTTCTGGTGGGAAAATATATAACCCATTACCTGAGCAGAAATTTCTAAATTAGTACATAGAATAGGCATAAGCAATTTGTCTGTGAAGAACTGCCCAGTTCTGTAGATCACAACCACTGTTTAGGTTCTGGGTCAATTGCATCCGGGTAACAGCTCCATCTATCAAGATTACTGTACATTTGGTTCTCCAGTGTAAGTGATTTTAGAAATCTAAAATTATTTGGCTTTATCTAGCTAGACCAGGCTTTCCCAACCCTAATAGCACTCAGATATATTGGATACAATTTACATCAAGTTCCCTGTGTTCAAATCCATATACATAATTAAAACCCCTGCCTTTGGCACTTACACATGGCCTCTATTTAAAAAAAAAAAAAAGCATTGTTCCTCTTCTCTGCTGCAAAAATAATTCACTCCTCCAAATTTTAAGAGAAATAGGGGAGAGGAAAGCGAGTTTTTTGTTTTTCTCAAGGCCTTCTTTTTTGCCTTGTTCAAGTTCTCCTTGTCTCTTCCCCATTTTACTTGTCATGTAATTTGTGCCAAAGCTTCATCAGAACTCAGCTTAAGAGTCTGTTTGCAAGGACAGGGCAAAATTCTTGTAAGCATGTGCAAAGTGTTTTCCCCTCACTATTAAGTAATGACACCTTCTCTCCTGTCTACCCCATAGAATTGCTTCTGAGTAAATGCTTGAGTAAGATTTTTAATATAAGAGCTAAAGTATAAATTAGTATACAACCTCTTCCAAAAGTTATTGTTAAATTATCATTTTTAATGTGACAGAAGGAGAAGTATATTAAATGGACAAGAAATAATCATACAAATTTAGTTTTTCCTCTGGTTGTACCTATTTCTTTGACTTAGCCTGCCTACTTTTTTTGGGGGGGGGGATGCAGCCTCTGATTTGTCAGGGGGCAACAATTCCTTCCTTTTATAACTGTCTCTTCACTGTCACATGAATCCTGACATGAAAGTAGTAGTCTACCACTATCTTATTGCTAAAAGGTATGAATGGCCAAAGTTACACTGCTTGGAGATACAAGCATCCCTTCCAAATGGATGAAGCAACACAAGAGTAACAATTCATATGTATGTGGTGTAAGCAATAACTTTGAAAGATAGATCATTTACACTTGCTACAGGGGCCATGGCAGAATAATCTGCTTGCAGCAGAAGTTGATTGGAAAGAAGCAAACAGAGATGAGCCCTCATAGCAGCTTTTAGTATTGTATTTACTTCTCATTGCACGAGAACATATTAATCTGCTCTTGCCCCAGTACACTAGTTGTTTAGCAATTACTAGTCTAGCACATCTGGAAGTATTAATAACCAACAGCACCATTGGAAAACCAATCAGTCCTTACATTTACCTGAATTCCTGTGTGCAACGTTTTTGCTATCATGCACAGGGGGGAAAAAGCAGTATCAGAATCTGAACATGTATGCCTCTAACTCTTCTGCCTCTGAGATACAAACGCACCAACAGAATGTGCCCACATTCCCCTCTAATTATATGTACACCCATGCAATGCATACAGATGTTACAGTCTTTGTAAACACCTGCCTGGCTATTCTCAATTTCTATACAGCATTAACAGACCATATATTAATGCTCCACTGGGTATGCACAAACTAAATTTTTGTCCAAACATACATAGCCAACCACAACAATCTGTGCACATATGTAACAAAGTTATGAGTACAGTTCTGCAAACATCTATTCCATGTTTACATGCATGCGTATACTTCTTTCACATTAACCATCACAACAAAGCTGAACAAGGGATTAAGTTTCTCCTAGATGAAAATACTTCAGGTTGCAATGGAAGGTAGCATGTCTTTTGTGATTTACTCCCAAGGATTTACTCCAGCTGAATAAAAAACAGTGAGACATACTTCTAAATGAATATGGAGACAATTTATTGCACATGCTATTGCTCCAATACTTAGGTAAAAGAAAAGAAAAAGAAACCTAACAAATACCCTGAGCATTAAAAATAGCAATGTTAGAGAAAAATATAGAGTGAACTCTTTTCCATTACACGTAGGCTTCCTTCTGTTATGTCTTCCCATGCAGAAAACACAGAAAACATGCAAACTCCCCCTTTGTCACTTGAAGTAGTAAAATCCATAAAAAAGCTTTATCACTTTATTTTGATATGCTGGCCATTGAAGTAGGATTTTTTCCACCTGATCCATACACTCGATTTTCAGAAGTGTAAAGTGTGAAGTTTCATCACACAAAGTTTATGTCCAGAAAAGACTCTTCCCCACTGACATTCCACAGCTGAGCACAAGGATAATTGTGTACAATATACCATATTTTCACACCAAGGATAGATGTCACACTCAAGGTAGCCTGAGTAACCTGAATCTACTGAAGATTTTTCTTAATAATAGTTCCACAATGAATGTAGCTGTGCCTGTTACAACATAACCACCACACAAACAATTCAGCAATTATTTTAAAAATTATTATTTAAATTATCTTTAAAAAACAATTAAGCAATTATTTACTGTGTAACATTTGAGGGAAGCAATATACTGGCTTTGTTTCCATGACTCTCTATTTTTAAAAGTTCATTTATTAATGCTGTACTGAGATATGTTTTCTAAAGATCTAGGTAAAATAGGGATCATATTCTACCAAAAACACACAAAAAAAGGACAATCAGTGCATAGAAATTAACTGGCCATGCTACATTAGTAATACATAATAAGTACATTATATATAAAAGCCTACACGTTGGACCTCCCTCCATCCCCACCAAATATATAACCATAAATCCAGTACACCAAACATGAACTAGGTGTCATAATTCTTGATTAAGGAAAGCTGAGTTCTGTGACCTATAGAAACTGCAGATTTCCATAGACTGCTACCAGTTTACATAGTTTAATCTTCAGCTGCTAGTTCTGAGGAGAGGCAAAGTGCCAATCAAATCATTCAAGCCTGATTGTTGCACTGCTGAAAATGCTGTTAAGCACACACATTTAAGCACACTTTCATTATTATGCCAGGTGTGCCTCTGTATCCATAAGGACAAAGAAGTTCTCCAGTTAACCTTTGTCATTTTGTAGGGACATCTCAGGTTTCTATGCAGTCTTCAATTCCCTTATCCACATAAGGATAGCAATATAATGCCCACCCCTTTAAAACATGCAATCTTAGGCAGCCATTTGCACATTAATATGTCAAGCACAGAAACAATCACGCAACCTTCCACTGTTCATGAGTCTCTCTGGATTCAGAACAATTCATATTTTCCTCTTCAGAACTGTTGGGAGGAACTGCTTCAGTTCTTCCTGTATTTTTCATCCATTTATTTATTCTGCTTGTGAGGATGATAATAAGGATTTGTGAGGTAAAACATTACTTTTCATATAAAAAGAGAGAAAGAAAGATTTCACTGTAAGGATTTTCAAAATTCAGGCTAGCAAAAACTGAATCTAAACGCAACCTGTGTTATTTGTATGGAAACACATTTCTCCATCCTGGGGCTCTCTGGGGTGGGAATTCTGGAAGCTATACTCTCCGTGTATCTGAAAAGTATCAGATTAGGAAGGGTTTTAGTACAAGGACAAGGTCTGGCTTACGGTAGAAAGGAGGGGACCTCTAAGGCTTGTATACCCCAAGAGTGACAGGCTGCCATTACTTTTTTGTGGCCTCTGGCAACTGTAGCCACTTTAATAAAAATTGTCTCATAGATTGCCCCCACAATACAGAGGACCTTGCAACTAGGTGCTACTTCTGCACAAACGCATGGAAGAAAAGCAGAAATTCTCTGAATCTAGACCATTGGTTTACAAAGCATTGGTTTACAAAGTACATGCGATGGTAGATTGTTCCAAAAGTTTTTCCTCTCATAACAGAAAGAAGGAGAAGGAAGTTATTTCTCTTTCAGAGTTGATAAAGAAATTTAGTTGGATGTTGGGTGTTTTCAAGGAGGTGTGGTGGGAGACTGAGGTGTGTTTTTCCTTCCCCTCCTTCCTCTCTTTCTTGTGAGAAATGCACCCTTCATTTGATAAAATTAAACGCAGGATGGTATAAATTCTATAACTGCATATGCATGCGTGTGTGTCTGTCTATCTCACACACACTTGAATACATACAAGAGGAGACATTAGAAGTCACAACCCTTTCTGGCTCACTCAGGCAGCTTTACTGTTTCCATAGTAACTTCTATACTTGGCAAGGAGCCAGAATATTATTACAACTTGCCAAGGTGGAAAAAAAGAAAAAGGGGAGGGAGGAAAGAGTGAGGGAAAATAGCTAAAAATTTGCAGTATCTTTAGTATTAGCAAACTGATTTGAGATCTGCACATTTTCTGAGGGTGGATGATTCCATCTTAACACTGAGAGAAACAAAGGAAGGCCCCTATTTAAGAACACGTACTGTGTGGGTTCCCCATCGCTGCCTTCCAAGAAACACCCCTGAAGGTTGATTTATTATCTTTGTTGATGCAAAAAAAACGATGGGAAAAAGTAATGATGGGGAGCATGTTCTCTCTATAGGGAGGGAGCAAATCTCAAAGGCAGGATTATTAGAAAGGAAAACAAATTCAGAGAGACATAACCCTATTAAGATAGGGAGGAAGTATTTGGATTTGTTTTGACAGGAAAATCTCCACATACAAGCTGTCTCCCAGTTCTTCAATGAGAAAGCTTTTGCTTTAAAAAAAACCACATTAAAAAAAAACATTCCCCCAGTATCTCCTATGAGGTCAAGTTATTGGTTTCTTTCAACTGTTAGTGTAGGCATCAGTCTATATGCACATCTTCTTTGGAAGAACTCATTTCCCCACTAGCAACTTATCTTCTAGAGTAGTCCAACTACCATTGTGCCAAAATAACTATAATGAGGACAGGCTTTATATCACTTCAACAACGGCTGGCTGACACTGTAAGTCACTAGTGAGGAAATAGCCTCTGGAGAATGGGAAAAGATGAGGGAAAAGGTGACATAGATTTTGCTTCATTTCATGACTCATGTCTATATTTACTAGCCTCATCCAGCCTCAGTTTTCCCCACAATGGGCTCAGTACCCTTGTAAGCCCAAACGCCAAGGAGATGCTCTCATTTCTGAATGTTTGCTGCTAATTCTTTCACTCTGATGCATTTCTCTTAATGAAGACCATAATATTGTTCCTTGCATGGCTACCTAAAGAAGTTGCGAGGAACAGAAGCAGGGAGAGAGAGTTTGCATATTCTATCTCTTCTGGGTTTGAGGATTCCCCAAGGATGCCATGGTAAAAAAACAAAACAAAAACAGAAGCCAAAAACTGCCATGGATCCTTGAAAAAGTCTACCATTTTTTTTTTTTAAAAGAGGTTCTACAGCAGGGAAAAGAGAAAGGTGACATTTCCAGTGGAAAAGGCCAAAATTCTATTATGCCATTACTCCAACCCCTTTCTTTTTCAGGTTTTCTTTACAGCAGTGTTTCTCAACCTTGACAACTTTAAGATGTGTGGACTTCAACTCCCAGAATTCCCCAGCTCCCATACTGGCTGGAGAATTCTGGGAGTTGAAGTCCACACAACTTAAAGTTGCCAAGGTTGAGAAACACTGTTTTGGGGAATAAAGTCCAGGTTAAGAATAACTGAGTGGGGGAGAAATAAACAATTATGAATAATGGGGGGAGGGGGAATTTAAAAGAAATATTTCTAACTTTCTCAGAACCAGCCCCCTACATTTTGTTACCTGAGACCAACATCTAACTGCAGGGTCAGAAACTTTGTTGCAGTATCTGGAGCAGAAAAGCTCAAAAGCATCTCTTCCCTGGTATGGCAAGCAATAAGCATACATTGAATCATGTGCCACTCCTTTGTGACACCCAAAACTCAAAAGAACCTAATGCATCCACCTCACCCTCCTTAATAGGAGACTGGCCTTACATAGGATTGGTTCTCATCAAAGATCAAAACGACAGGGACAGAGGCTCCCCCCCCCCCACACCTTGTAATTATCCCCCCTTCTTCCCACTTTCACTTAATGGGCACCAAAAGAGGTGAAGGCCTGGTAGGGGTCTTCCTCCCATCCTTCCTCTACAGCATCTACAAAATAGCTCTTTCGTGACTTTTCTCTCAGGTGATGTTACACTTCCTGGCTAGTGTAAGAAGGTGATCTGGTTTCTATAGTTATGTGCCTGATCCTGGTGGCACAGTGCCAACATCAAAAGAGAAGCCAGCCCTTTCTTACATCTCAGCTTTATCCTCCTGAAACTCCGTCCTCTCCCTGGCTCTTTCTACGTAGCCTGCTGTTTCCCCAGCTTATGGACAGCTTTTCTCCTGTTTATGTCTAAAGAGGCCTGCTTTCTACAATCAACTTCACTCCCCCCACCACTCCCTTCTTGGTAAGAATTTAACTCCTTCCATCTGCAAATGTTTGTGAATGTAGCAGACAAAAAAATGAGGAGGAGGATTGTTCCTAACCTTTCAATTTAAAGAACTCAAACTTATTCATTCTTGAACACTTAGCACCTCAGTGCTGAAAATAACACAAATACACTACATTAAAAAGTGTCTCTGAACATGTACAGATTGCCTCTCACCCACCACTGAACAACCCCAGTCAATTCTCCACGCACGTCTGAGGAAGACATACACTGAAATATGAGCTAACCCTAACCTGAGACTATTAGTGCTTATTTTTTACGTCATGAGGAGGGGGGCTTTCCACAAAGTATACAGGCTGTTTGCTATACCATCAGAGGGGGAACTGAATGAACAGACTATATTTCCTCAGCCCTGACATGTTTGTAATTAGGAAATATGCTTTCAGCTCAAAGCATGTGATTTGAGCACCATTGTAACTTTCTCCTTTTTAAAATAAAAATTAAGCAGTGGAAATGAGCCAAAAAAACATCCTGTGAGCAAACTGATTTTAATAAAATCCTGATGCCAAAAACTCAGAATCTCATTAACAGCGCACACAGAATGCTTGTAAATTTCTCACTCTAGAACCAGCCAACAAGGGATAGTGAATTGCTTTTAATCTCTCCCTGCACCCTTCCCCCACTGGCACACACATAAACATATAGTCAGCTTTTTCCAAAACAAAATCATTCTTCTCTAACATTTCCTCCCAAAAAGTACATGTTTGTTCACACTACAAACAAATCATGGATAAAATCTAAACTGTTTCTAACAACTTTTCCATTTGGTAGGAAGCACAACCACTCCGCCTCATTACATATATACATTCTATATTCAGCTATGTGTATTCCTGAATTTATTACAAGTGGCTCTAAACAAAAATATTTAAAAATAATATTTAAAAAAAACAAAAGTATTATAAACAGAATTAATTCCATATTATGCCGCTGAGATACAGGTCATCCCCTCATATCCAAGATTAAAAATCTCAGAGGATATAAGATTTCTCCAATCTTGTAAGGATCAGCACACCTCTGCAGCTTTTAACTAGTTTAACAATAAAAGTGTTAATTGCAAATTAAGTAGGAAGACCAAAGACAAATCAACATCTAAGTACCTTGACTCTTCTCTTCCTGTGCCTCATTTGATGAAAAGAAGTAGCCAGTTTGAATGCAGAAGGTAGGAAATATTTACAGTTCAGAAGGCAACCATTGTGGCTTATCTTTTATCAATAAAAGCAATAGATTATAGGTCAAAGAAATATTATATCATTAAACTTGGATATTCCACAATATTGATTGTGTTTGTTTTGAAAAGGATGTAGCAAAAACAATGATTTTCCAAATTTCTAAGTAAGAAAATTATTAAGAATAGCAATATCATCTATCTTCCTATCTGAAAATGATTATAAATGATATAAATTGAGCATTACATTAAAAAATTATGAGTCACTATGTGTTATACCATTCTCAGACTACTTCAATCATCACTCTGTACTAACCCAGAAATGCTGTATGCTTTTATATGTTTAAAAAATGCATGATTGTTTCACGAGAAACTTCTATGCTATGCTCAACCAGTTATGCATATGAGCATGCATGCAATGTATTTGCCTTCACGGATGACAGAGATAGGTAGGTAGGTAGGTAGGTAGGTAGGTAGGTAGGTAGATAGATAGATAGATAGATAGATAGATAGATAGATAGATTCATTCATTCATTCATTCATTCATTCATTCATTCATTCATTCATTCATTCATTCATTCATAACTGGGATAAATGCATTGCCTTTCTGGAAAAAGAAAAAAAAGTACAATTTATTAACTGTGCTTCTTCAGTATTGGGAGAAATTCTACAATTTCCCCCAAGAAGACATCTGTCAAGTTTTGGTTGGTTGGTTACTTATACTTTTCCTTCCGAATAAAATGGGGGGGGGGGGGGTCCATAGCATATACTGTATATTGCAAAAGTCCATCATTGCTATTTCTGTAAAATATTTAATCTTTAAAAACTCCTAAGTCAAGAAATGGGTTGAAATTTGTCCTCTTTAACATCACCTCCTCCTCTTCCTCCTTATTGTGATATTAGCAAGCAATGGCTTTACTAAAGAAGTGGGACTTTTGCGTTACTGCAACTTCATAGCAAATGCTGAATATTGTTTAATACATATAGTATCAACAGTACCCATGCTGTCACTCACTTAGAAGTTTCAAATAATGCTAATAGTAGCAATTTGGAAAATAATGCAGTAACAGAAATAAATGTGGGTTTCTTCCTCCAGTCTCTGTGATGATTGGGTATAGTAACACAGGGCGCCTCTTTTCAATTTAAATTTCAGTAGGAGTGTGGGGCAGGGGGAGGTGAAGACAGGGGGATTTTGGAGGTGTGGGTAGAAGAATGGATATGAAAGAAGCTTAGTCCTAGCCCAAGAAAATCCTCCAACTGTCAGAGTCTAAGGATAAAAAGAGTTATATTTATTATTGCAAGGGAAGGGAAGGGAAGGGGTTAACAGCCTAAGATCCTTTGTAAAGCACGAGTTACTGTCTTGCTACCACAGCTAGGAGAATATTATAAAGATATTAAACTAAAGTTTAATCTTAAAGGAACATGTTCACAACCTTTTAGTTATCAAATAAAAGTTAATTTGATTCTTCAATTAAAAAAAATAGTAACTGTAACTTATTAAACCTTGAAGTTAATTCTGAAGAACCAATTTTTTTTTAAAGGACACCCATAGCAGTCAGGATTTGCAAGTCTCTTATTATGCATTTAGACACTATGTTACCTCTATGGAATGTACCTTCTGATAAATTTGTATTTCCTTCAGTCAGTTCCAAGCAGCACTTATACCTCTGGGAAAGAAGGTGGAAGGTTATTGGCCTAAGTCCTCCAGTGAGTTTTATGGTAAAGCAGGGATTTAAAGTTGGTTCCCTGCCCCCAGCACTGTGGTTTAACTATGGTACTTGAGACAGGAGGAGGCAATGCCTCCATTTTCCTTATCCATGGAAAGTAGAAATTCATTTATTCTCCATGGATGCACACAGAAGGGCTGGGTCTGCAAGGCATGCTGAAATACAAGACAGGCAATCAGGAGACAATGGCAAAATCACTCCTGAAAAACCTTGCCAAGAAAACTGCAGGGACTTGTCCAGGCAGTCTCCAAGAATCGGACACGATTGAACGGATTAAAAAAAAAATCTCTGTAGCAAAGGATGATACAAGAATTATATATACATGGTGACATCCTGATGCAAAGCTCACCCTTATGTCCTGGCATCCCAACGTCTGATTTAAGTACATAAGTCACAGTATTTGCATTGTGATACCCTACAAATGCTTGTTTAGCCACACATTTTTAGCCAGCATGTTATGCAAACCTAGCTCAGATGATTAGTGGATGGTTCAATCTATTAAATATGCTTATATTTTAAAAAGGCCTTAGCTTATAAACTTTAAAAAATTATCCCCAAAGCTGCAACACTTGAAATTATTTAAACTGAAGTTTTCATCAGTTGATGGGAGTTGTAGTCCTAAGCAATAAGCTAAGGAAAGTTGCTATAAAGAATCTTCCTCTATCAACCAAGGAATAGCATATACTTATTTACAGAAAGGTATACAGTAAAAAATTGAAAGATTTGACCAAGTGAAGGACAGAGGAACAATACCAGTACAGATGGACAGCTGCACAGATTAAAATAGGAAGGTATCTCACAAAAACTTTGCTGAAAATAGTAAGGATCACTTCCCCTCCTACAGTACACAAATTAGAAAATAAAGATTTCCTACTTCTTCAACCTGCCAATTTTATACAGTTTTCAGATGTGTTTCAGCCAACCCAGGCCCATCCTTCAGGCCCGAGTTGGAGAGATCAAACAGCTTTTCCATCTAGACATAGCAATGACCTGTAAAGCAATGTGCCATAGATGGGGGCATTCCCCACTTCTCCAATTCTGCTTCCCCTCCTCCCCACCCTGCTTCCTGGATTTTACTTTCCTGTCATTTAAAGCAGTAGAAGCTTACCTTGCCCAACTTTTGTAGATACCAGCAGAAATATTTGCACAGATGTGTGGCCAAACCTCCCAAATAATTACTCAACTTTTTGCACAATTCCCAAAAGTGTTTTCACTTTAAGCTTCTAACCCAATAAAACAGTTGCCTATGTCTGAGTTGCACTGCACTTTATAAGATTACTTCTGAGTAACTTGTAGAAAGCATCCTCATAAGACTCATCCCCAAAATCACCCTCTAGAATGCGTGATCATTGCAAATGGATCCTAAAAGTCCTATTGTTTGACTGTTTGATTTTTTTAAAGTTCTAGTAGCAACACCTGTATGAAGGAGACAAATAACTGTAGCTTCTTAAAAACCTTGGACAGCTGGGGAATCTATCACTTTTTGATTTACTATCAATCCTATGTGTTACTCAGAAGAAAGATTCTGAAAACTAAGATAGGTATGCATAGGATTGTAACTTTTCAGTTTACATTAAAAGAGACACACACACCTAACCATAAGCCATTCTCCAAACTAAAATAACTTTCAGATCTTATTCTTCAATTCTACAGATCTCTGTTTACACATAAATATATATATAATGTTCTGTTCAACCACGAGGTTGAACAGAACTCCCTAGTAAGTGAGCATTCTTAGCATCACAAAATCTAATAATTGCTTCTTTTTTTTGGCTGCCAAGAAATTGTGCTGAATTGCTTTGGAATCTCCTTCCAGCATATATAATACCCAACAGTTCTCTTTGCTCTATTTCTAGGTGACCAGTGAACTTTTTCATCATGGGTGGTGGAATCTCCAGTCTGGTTCCATGGAGTGCAGTGCTTTTCACCCACATTATTGTTGGCATGCTGGGTGAACCATGTCCGTGGCTGGCTATTACAAGGGCTGAAGCTGGAACAGCAGCTATCCGTATAGGCCCTCAGAACACATCCAGTCCAGGGGAAGCAATGCTCCCTCCAATCCTGAATAGAGTTTTGCCTTGGAAAAGGACATGTTGGCCCTCACCACTTCAGGCTCCAGCTGCTTTAGGGTTTAGCTGGTTGGTTTGCTTCTTGCTGGGGGCTTGCAAAGAAGGATGTCCTCAAGATGAGGCTGGAGGAAGACAGCTTTTCGATCAATTTGGGGTAAGTGGTAGATACTACCACCTAATCTGGACTGGCTGCTAAAACGCCCTGAGGAAACATAAATCTTGATGTCTCTTGTCCCAGTCTGGGGCAACCATGTTCCCAAAGTTTTTTCTTGCAAGGAAGTCCCACTCAATAGTCCCACTAACGTCTGTTTACTGGTCACTTCTAAGTAAACACGCCTAAAATTCTCCTGCCTCTAAACCTAGTGAGTGAAGGCTTTGCCTAATAAAGTGGACTGAAAAGAGTTCAGGATTGTGACCACCACTTTTAGCACTTGTCAGTCACAACATTTAGCCTTTAAAGAACAGAATCACAGCTATAGGCCACACTCCCACATAGGCAATCAAAGACAGCCAGGATGCACCACTTCCTTCCTAGTAGACCCCTAATTAGGCAGGGAAAAAAGCCAGGCTGGGGGTTTGAGCACAATGCACACAATATTTAAGGGGCAATTCAATGCATGTCTACTCAGAGGCAAGTGGCCCTTTGATCTCAAGGCAGTCTCCAAAGAGGCACGGGTGGGAAGGCAGCCTGAAACCACAGGACAGCTCTCTTTCCTGCATCTTCTAAGCAAAGTCTGAAAGTTTGCTTTGAGGAAGAAATATTTTAGACCTTGCTAGATGATGAAATGGATGTGGGTAACTAATTTTCTAGATATTCTGCTATCATTTCCCCCTTGAATCTATGGTGTAGCTATGGCAGAAATCCATGGGTCCTGTAGTCAAGGGATCCCCAAAAAGATACCTCTCCAGAGTGGCAGGTGGGAAAGGCAGGAGCTTCAGACGGGTTCAGTAACCATCCCTGGCTTGGCCTAGGAAACTGTAGGCTGTTAGAGGTGCCACTGCTCACAACATGCTTGTTTTGCCAAAACGTGTTATGGGCTCATCTCATTATTTTTGCTTCTAGAAGTATTTGCTAAGCATATGGCTGTGTGAAGTCCCCATATCACTAACTCCATTAGATTGGGATCTAAAATTACTTTGCTACAGCACAGCCTTATTTGATTTATATCCTGCCTTCAATCCAGGAACTCAAGGCAGCCTTCATAGACTTCCTTCTCTTATTTTACCTCACAAGAACAGCCTTGTGAGGTAGGCTGGGCTGAGAAAGAGTAACTGGCCCAAAGCCCCCTCTCTGGCTGAGGGCAGAGCAGAACCTGGGTTTCCCCATCCCAGACCAACATCTCGACCTCTTCACCACATGGGGACTCTCTCCCTGCCTTGAGTTCACTGAGGCTTACTCCCAGGTAAGGGGTAGTATAAATTTCCAGGATTAATGTAAGAGGACAGAATCAATTCAATTCTTTGTTTAACTTACACATTTTGCAAATACAGTCAATTGATCTTAATTGCTGTCCTGGAATAAGCACTGAAATGGGATATATCTTTTTATACAAAATATATAGAAAACAAAGACTACAAATTTAAACCTTTGGCAGAGATATATAGAGACTGAGGGAGAAACAGCCTTTCTGAAGTGTTTAAGAACACAGTGAAAGTGGGCATGACATCTGGGATAGAAATAAATGATTACACAATGAATAGTTTTCTTTTCGTTTTAATTTCAAAAGAAAGGAGGGCCCAGCTTTACCAGAGTTACCCATTTTGTTTAGGAGCCATCCCAGCCCTTCATGTTGTGAAAAGGGCTTTCACAGGTGCTCAGCCCTGCTCTAGTGCTTCCTGTGCCCAATGTTGAAAACGGGGGGGGGGGGGGGGGGGGGGGCTAGAAAGAGACAAAGTATATTGGACCAGCCAGCCAGGAGCTTCATTCTGCACCTCTCAGTTTTGAATGAGACATGGCCCTCCCTCCTCTCCTGTAAAGGATTCTGACTGAGGCATTTATGTTGCTCTTTTGGTGGAGTTAGATTTCTAATAAAACGAGCCCTCCCCTTGCCAGCTAGGAAAATATCAGAAGCTGATTTGATACAGAAAATAATTTTGCCCTGCATGTTTTTGGGAAAACAGACCCTTTCCCATCCTCTCAGCTGCTAAAAGTCATCATCTACCTTCTACAAACTCAGAAGTAAAGGCTACTTTAACATCAGAAATAATAACATCCCGGGCTCCAAACCAAACAAAGGGGAGAATATTTCAGTTTTCAAGGACTGAGCAAAGGAATAATAAAGGCAGCTTTCTTTGCAAAATAACTGCACTAGAATTCATATGGAGATTCGACCCCATTCTTCATGAATTAAACCAAGATTGGAATTTCTTATCACACCACATGTGTTAATTTGCTCAGAAACAAGAATACCCCTTCTTAATGCCTTACTACTGCTTGTTTAAAGTCACTCTGGGTAATTTTCACTCTCTTTTTCCTTTTACCACTTCCTATTCTCCTTTTCCCAACATACACACACACCACAGAGGAGTCACCTATATATATAACACTGAGCTCTCCAGACTAGACTTCCAAGTCTGATGAAGAGGCTGTAACCCACCAAAGTTTAGAGGACAATTAATGTTAGTTTTCAGGTTGCTGCAGGATTCTCCCTTATACCAGTTACTAATACCCTGAGACTTTTCCCCAACCTGAGTTAGCTGAAGAAGCCAGATTAGGATTACAATTGCCAGCAGGGTCAACAGGAGATTGTGGGTGATGTGCATTGTAGTCCAACCCATCTGGAGGCCTTGGATTGGGGAAGGTTTTTGCCTACACAGCCATTGCCAACTTCTCAAGGAAACAGGCAACTGAAGGAAACCCTGCTGGCAGGGCAGATCTTGTTGGTAGCAGTTTACCTTTCTTGGGTTGGAGTTATTTTCATTCGGTTCTTGTTTCAGTTTCCATCTCTCCCGCCGCACCTGCCAAACCCTTATTCTCATCTAAAAAATGTAAATGCAATTTTTCGCTTCAAAAGGCCTTCTTAAATATGCAGCCCGGTCCGGTGCCATTTACTTCCAAATAAATGCATGTGGTTATAACAGAGATCAGAGGGGGCTGGGTTTTTTCTTCCCTCGGAAGACACCAATGAAAGAAAACGAGAAAGTTGCCGTTTCTCTACCTGACCTCTTTACTCAGGAGTAAACTCCCAGGGACTGATCACGGAGTAGGCAGTGAAGAGACCGCAGCGCGGTGACGGAAACAAATATTGCTTCCCCAGAGGCGGGGAACACCTCCTTCATCTTCTCCAACCCGCGGCAAGCTTGCAGGCTTCATCTCGTCCCCAAAGTGGCTGGGGAGGATGGGTGATTGAGTCCCTTATCAAGTTAAAGAAGGCTGCCTGCAGGAAAAGAAAGGCTCCGGTGATTTATCCACGCCTTCTGATGTTACCTGCTCCTTCTACTGGATTTCAGCTTCACCGAAACCGACTAGTTGGGGCCGAGGCTGCGAGATGTTCTGAGCTGAGGGATGTGATGTCACGTCGCTGCGATCACCCGGCTGAATTTGTTTTGCGTATCTCAGAAGTATGCTTCCACGTGCTCAAGCATGCACATTTGCCAACTCGGACAAAACAGTGTATGTCCTCATTCACAACCGAATATGAGATGCAGCGTTTTTTTCTCCTTCCAGGAGAAAATGTTTTCTTTAGAACAGAGGAATTCAATCTAGGACCTTCGAAATGCCACCGAGAGTTCGCAGAGTTCCAGTTCGCACCTTTCCGGCACTCAGAAAGCGAAAAGGTCGGTTTTCTAGTATTATTTCGAAAGGCAAAGGAGCTCCTTTCCCAATACAGTATTACTGACAAAGAAGAAAAAAGTGGGGCTTCACCGCCCCCATTCTAGGTCCCCAGCTTCCGCAGTTTCTATCCGCTTTTTTGGAGAATGGTAAACCAGGTTCAGCACCGGGTGGCGCGGAAGCATCTGCACAAAACAACGACCCCTGCCCAGAATCGCGACTTTGAGAACAGACTTTGCGACCCAGCCAAGTCCGAGATCTTCGGCCCAAAGTGGTGCATGTTCTCTCTCTCGCACACACTCCCCCAAATACACATCTCCGCAAGAGAACAGGGGCGCCATCCTTGAAGCCCGTTGAATTAAAAGGAATTCGTTGGATTTATGCCCTGGGGAACCAGCGGTTGCGATTTCGGGTTTAGATAGTATTGCCCTCTGTCCTAAACGACCTGGAGAGCTGCCGGATTGAAAGGCGAAGTGTAGCTCGTCAAAATCAGCAAACAACGACCCGATCCCCTCCCATGGAAGCGAAAGTTTAACGGGGCGAGGGGGAGGGGCCGTCTGGGCTGGGTCAGGGCCAAAGGGACGCCGCAGAAGCCTTCAGTTCAGGGGCAGGGAAGTTGGCGCTCTCCAAACCCTTGGCCTCCTTCCTCCTCTCCAGTCCCCACTAGGATGATCGGAACTGCAGCCCAGCCTGTCCGAAGGCACCCGGGTGCCGGCCCTGCCGCCCTTACAGTGGGAGCATTGTTCAAAGCGAAGACCTCAGATCGCTGAGCCGCCTCCACTGGCAATTCCACCCGGTTGAAAAACCGCGGCAATTTCCTCCAGCGGGGAGAAGGGAGCTTGGAAAAGCGGCCGCGACGGGTTTTCTTGGGGGAAAAGGCAACCGGGAGAGCCGGAGCTCCGATTCTTGGAGCTCAGTGGGACGTCTCCCCGTGGAACTGTGTGCCCGCCCCCCCCCCCCCGACACAGACACACCCGGCGCCGAGAGATGGGGGTCTGGCGCCGGAATGCCCCTCTCCAAGTGGCGGGCGGGACTCCCTCTTTCTTGGGCAGCTGGTCCCCAGAGACGTGCGCCCGGAAGGAAACCCTTTGGGGAAGAGGGAGCAGCAATTCTTTCTCCCTGCATGGGACCCGGTGCCTGACCCCACGAGTAGCGCCTTCCTTCCGCAACCCTGGTGAGCTCCCGATGCCGCGTGGGGTGATGCCTATTCTCTCCGCTATTTCTCCCAGCCATGTGGGAAAGGTAGAATCGGTCGGCCGGCGCGTCGGGGGAGGAATCGGAGCCATCTAGCCTGGCCGGCGAGCCAGCGCCAATAGAGCGCGGCTGGCTCTATTGGCGCGGGAAGACGAAGCGCCGGAGCGCGCTCAGCCTTGGCCGGTGGAGTGTCACCTTCTACTCCGATTGTTCCTCCCGTTCACCTCCGTGTGGACGACCTCTCGGTCTTGAACCCCTCGTCCCGACCATATCTCTGGCTGCCATCCTTTTCGCAACATGAGCGCTCCGCTAGCGGGGAAATCAACCACCCGCCTCAGAGCCCCGATCAGTAACTCATTCATTTTCCTGGAAGAGCTCCATCTGGCCTTCCCGAATCTGCTGCCCTCCAATGGCCCCGCGAGCTGGGACTTATGGACGAAATAGCTCAACGCACCTGGAGGATACCAGGTTGGAGAAAGCTGGTTTAAAAAGCAACCTGTTGTCTCCTGGAGGGCGAGCAGCCTGAGGGGGCTAGACAGAGTCACTTCCTCAATCAAATCCTCCCCATCAAACCCTAAACACCTGCTCACCTCCTTGATCTATCGATCTCCATAGGTGTCGGTCTAGAGTTCCCACCAACTCCACCGCCCTGCTTCCCGGACGTGATGGGAGGGATAATTCAAACACCTGTAGAGGGCGCCAGATTGGGGCAGGGTTGATCGAAGTTTACCCCCACCCCAGGACACAGCACAGCAAGAAAAGATTTCTGTAGCTTTTCTGTAGGTCTGAAACGACCTTCTCTCTCCATTCCCCCCCACCCCAAACCACGATGCAAGGTAAACACTCTGCTGAGAAGTTACACGGCTACAACTGTGGGACGAGAGCTGTAGCCCATTCATACCCGCGGAGTGAATGACCTTGTGGTGGAAAGGAGGGGGAAACAGAGCAGGAGAGGAGGAACCCCCATTAACAAACAAATGAATAAGCCATCTATCAATCGGGAGCACTGGCTCCTTCTACTTTTCTCCCTCAATTTTCCTACAGCAGTTCAACTGTGGAATCCTATCCAAGCCGAACCGTAGGAAAGTCCCTGGAAGCTTCAAGGCACTTCACCTGAAGCTGATACTTCACCTTCAAGGCAGTACGAGGGGCTTGCATTGCTTGGCAACAAAACAGAGGGGGTGGGCTCGGCTGTTAAAAAAAAAAGCTGTTTCTCAAATCTGAAAAAAAGATAAACTTGAGAAGATGTTGAGGGAATGGTAATGAAGACACAAGAACATAAGTTAATAGTCGTTAAGGAGTACAGAAATTTGGGCTGTGATTTATTCGTGGCAGCTGGAATTTCGGATTTTTTTTTTTTTTAAATTTCTGGAGAAACGGCTCTTTCTAACAGAGGAGGATTTCTAAAAAGGCTTTCTAAAAATACTTGCTTTGAAATCTAGGGCAAAAGACATGAAAATTAACCAACACGTTTTCCCTCGGAAGTTTAGAAAAGAGCCGATTTGTTCTTTCCAGGCACCCCAGACCCAAGGAAACTCACTCCAAGCACCCTCTTCTAGGTTAAGGGCGAATAATTAGTTATGTTGCGGGCACGTAATCCTTGTTTAATTCTAAAGGCCACTTAAAAATGCCCCCTCCACCCCGTCCTAACTTTTCAAAGGAAATACAAAAAGTGGTAACCATTGTTCCATTCAATGGATATGAAATATGGGCGCCTATGCCCTCTTTCAATGCAAGAAATATGGCTTCTTTCTTGAATTCTAGAAAACACGATATATTTCTTCTCCTTTTTAGTACCGAAAGTTAACTTGTTGCAACAAACAAAACCTCTGTTTTCCTTGATAAATCAGAAATTACCACTTTAGAAAAAAATAGGATTGGAATCCGAGGCAGGGACGCGAATTTTGTGAGGAGGAATGGACAACCGACATTCACCGAGAAAAGAAGACAAATTATTTCTGTTCCCACATCTCTGGTGATGTTATTTGTTTCTCCATCCGGCGTTTCCCTGAGGTGGGACTGACCAGGACTCACATCCACATCTGGCCATAAGGGCCAGGGCAATCGCAGCTGTAGCCCAAACAACGTCTGGAGGGACCCAGGTTGGAGGGGGGGGGGACAGCAGCGCACGGCGATCGGACCCAGATTAAACAGTCAGTGCCCTTGAAAAATCCCCCTTAAAACCCTCCTTGAGCCGCGTCTGCTCCATTCCTTCCCGCCGGTCTTCCAGGCAGGGACGCGGCGGGGCTTTTCACTCCCGGCCCCTACTTTCCATCCTACCTTCATCCGACAAACCTCGCGACAGTAAAGCCCAACTCCTGCTCTGCCCTCTCCCGCTTCTTTCAAGCCGCCTCCTCATAAAATCCCCAGGAAGTTTCCTTCATCCCCCACCGCATCCCGGGCGGGCCCCCGGCTAATTTACCACCCCCTGCCGAAAAACGTATCCCCACGTGATTTGGGAATGACAGACACACACCCCTTTCTCGCTCCAGTCTAGATTTTCCAGATCAGACTTTTAACCCGCTGCGGCCTCAGGCGACAGACAGACAGACAGACAGAAACGCATACACACAAAATCATTCTGCTTCAACACGAAGCGAAATATTATATTCTTCCTTCTCTCCCCCCTTCCCCAGTTTTCTCGACATAATGCGCCATATTGTGGCTGTAGCCCCCCTCTCGCTTATCCAATCCAGCCCACCAAAACCTGGCACTTCCAAGCGCACTGGACTACACGCCTCCCCAGACATGGAGGTGCCCTAGGATGATGGGGGTTGTAGTCCGACTGGCCTGGAAGGCCCGAGTTTTGGAAACCCATCTTTTTAAAAGACTTGATTACATTTCCCCCCTTATTCCCCCTCCCCGCACATACGCGCGCGCGCGCGCGCACACACACACACACACAGACACACGTACGTCACTCGGGCCTAGGAGAAACTGCGCGCATACTTGCTCACCGAGCGCCTGACGTTTGGATCTCGCAAGCCGCCCCTCTCCTCTTGCGGGAGAGGAGAGATCCTCGACCGAGCCTTTGATTCCAGCTCGCCGACTACAGGCTGCTGGCTGTCAAAGCTTATTCCCGTCCAATGGGCTTTATAGCCCCCACAGCACGTTCGGCTCTGTAGCAAGCGAGCTCGGTTCCCGCCGCTCCGGCCTCGGCGAAAAGGCCTCTCGAGTTCAAAGGCGCTGCAAGCCTCGGCTGCCGCCGAAAGGCACCGACGGAAAAGAACCGGAGCTGCCGCCGGGCGCCCTAGCTGCAAAGCCGGGCGGGGGAGGGTGGCGAGGGGCCGGGGGCCCTAAGATCCCAAGATCGGGAAATCCACAGAGGCCGGTTTGGAAATCCTCCGCAGCCTCCCTCCCAGCAGCGAATAAACCCCCCGCCGACAACCACCACCACAACAAAGAAAGCCGAGAAGGGCTAACAAATTTCGAGCGAGAGATCGGCCATCTTGAAAGGAAGATCGAGAAGTGAGGAGGGGGAAAGAGGAAGAAAACGGCGAACAGGAGCGGCGGAGTGACAAAGGGAGAGGGGAAGGGGAAGGGGAAGAGGAAAGGCGCCGCCGGGGGCCAGCGAATGCTCTCCCGGGCGAAAGGGGGATTGGTTGGGGAGCGGAAAGTGTTCAAGCCCTACCTGATCCCGGATCCTTTCTAGGGGCGCACCGAGGCAGCAAAATATGGGACGGAAGAAAGGAGAAAGAGAGGGAAAAAAGGACACCCCCCGCCCCGTTTATACTGCTCAATCTCCAATTTAAATATATACATATGTATATAATAGATCCAAGCAGAGCTCCTCGGAGCAGCCGCCCCTCCTCTTGCGGCTGGGCTACGGGAGGGAGGGCAGGGAAATCGACAAAGGGCCCTCCCCCCCGTCCTCCGGACAGAAAGCCCCGCCCCCTTTGGGACCCACGTGATTCCATTCCTTTAGGGTGTTTGCCGAAGAGCCAAGTCCCTTTAAAAAAATAATAAATAGAAGCAGCGGCGGCGAGCGGCAGGAGGGGAATCGGTGGGTCTCGCTCTCCGCCGCCGACAGACAGACAGACTTCGCAACCAGACAAGACGAAAAGCAACCCACCCGTCCAAGCTCCCCAAGCTACCGCCGGGCTGCAGAGGCGTGAAAACCCTCTGCCCAACCGAAACAAAACCGAACCGGAACGAGCAGCCGTAGCTCAGCTGTACGGGGATGAAGCCAAGAGAAACAAAAGCCGCGGCGTTGGTGCGCCCTCCCCTCCTCCCCTCCCCTCCCCTCCCCTCCCCCGGTCAAACCCTCGCGTCGGCTGGAGAAAAGAGGTGCTGGAGAAGGGGAGGAAGAAAGGAGACGGCGACAAGCCGTGTAGGAAAATCTGCTAAATTGCAATAAAAGCCGTGTAGTGTTTGGATACTGAATACACTAACACGCGCGCCTCTTGTCCTACAGCCTTCGGTCAATTTATCGACAGTGAGGTCTCTCTGCTTCCAGCTGTACTGAATTCCAGGACCTTTACTTGAAATCTGAACAACTGCCGCGTGAATAAAACCGGCAAAAAATTCTAAATAACATTTCGCGACAATTTCGCTCCATAGGTCGAAGCAGTTGCCAAAACTGACGCGTTACGAGTGTAAGAAAAAAAAAATGCGAGGGAGGGAATAGTAACTGAATGACCACGTAGCAATCTACTGTATTATTTTCCCAGGTGTCTGTATTCTTGGACTCAGGACATGTTTAGACATCATACTCTTTACCTATAGTAAATAGTTTTCTAAAACTCTAAATCCCCAAGATCCAGTTTTTGTACACTTGGTGGCTTAAGGATCCATGATCATGAAAGAAATAACGAAAATAAAATAAAATACAAAATGGAAATGGAGCAGGGGAATGTTGCGGATTATCTTTCTTGGCAGTGAGAAATGATCCAGCTGAAAATTAGCGACAGCAGGGTACCATTCTAGATGGCTGTTGTAAACAGACGACTTTAAAATGCAAACTGCCAAGTGCCTAGCGAGGATATTGAAGGTAGTTTCCTCTCCAATCCGGAGTACAGGACTTTGTATTCTGGAAGCCTGCTGGGGGACTCCCAAATAATCATTTTTCGAAGTAAGGGCAGCGGTAAATGTTTCACGAGCGAAAGTTAAATTTAAAATACATTTGTTTAAATGTTTTTCTTGTGGGTTTCAGAATGTCAGCTCTTTCGAAAGGGTGGCTGGATTTTGCCTTTTGGGGACCTTCGATCCCAGCTCCGCTTTTGAACTTCCTTCCGAGAGGAGAGGAGAGTTCAGCTGCAGTTGCGCTCAGGATGGCCTGGTCTGGTTAAAACCAGCCATCCTGAACGGCTCCGGTTTCGCAACTCCAGAGATGCCCCCGTCCCATTAGTCTGTAGTGGTAACGACTGTGAAGAGTCTGGTGATACCCTAAAATCTACCCGATGTATTGTGGCACGGTCCGATTCCTCAGCCCCATTTAGTTCCGTGGAAATCTCCTGATGTCAGGATCAAATCCTTTCCTCGTGAATCTGCACGTGGTCGGTGCGGGCGACCTGGACTTCACAGCTGCCTGCCTGGGCAGCGAAATTCCGCGGCTGTTCGGCGGAGCCTTTTCTGCGCTACCAAGCCGGCTCCTGAGCAGGCAGGCGGATCGCTTCCTCGCCGGCTTTGTTTCGGAACGCCACGGCGGCGACCCAAGAACGATGGCGCGGTTGGGAAGAGCGATCCGCAGCCTCCAGCCGGTGCGAGCGATTCGGATTTCAGGTCCAACCAGTGGCAGTGGTTGGAGAATGAGTCACAAATCCTGATTAAAGGGGGACAAGAATCGGGCTAATGAGTACCGCTCCAGAACTTCGGAACTTTATACTGGCCTAATTAAACCACATTAACGTTTTTCTTCTCAGCTCCGCCGCTACACACGAACTACTGACTGACTGGAGCTGCCGTTTCCTTTCCCTTCCTCCGCAATGTAGGAACTTGGCCTCGACTGGCAGCCTTGCGCCCGGGTGAGACGGCCGGACCCTTAGGCGACCTTTGGTAGCTCTAAAGCCACCGGGAGAAGCCAGATCCACGTGCCGCCGCAAGCTGGGCGCGCTCCAGCTGCTGCTGCCGCCGCCGCCGCCGCCGCCTCTGGACAAACAGTCGCGTCAGCCAGACGTCACTCCTCCTCGCAGGCGTTTTGGAATGTGGGAAGCTGCTCTTTTCCCTGACGCGCGGACGTTTCAATGGAGAGCGCCAGAAAGGAGCGTCAAAGAGCGGCCCCGAGGGCTTTCGGAGAGATCAGTGGCCGAAAACCGCTTCTTTCGAGGAGTAACAGGGTTCCCCAGCGATGGCGGAGGACAGCCGGCTAGTTGCTGGGGGCGCTCCGCTCGCCCTTCTAGCCCACCCCACTTCCTCGCCAGAAAACCAGGCCAGCGAGCCTATTTGCCTGCTTGCCGGTCTGTCGCGGTCACGATCTCGAGGAGCAGGAAACCGCCCCCCGACTCTTTTCACCCCAAACCGAGATGTATCCCTGGTTCCATCAACCCCACCTCGGGCACACCTTTTCGACCTCCAGCTGAAGCGAAGGCAGTGCATCAGGGAGAAGCGATTCTTCCTTTCGAAGTGCCGGATTTTCCCCCAGCTAGTGCCCTTCGGAGGGTTTAGCCTATCAGTCCCATCGTTCTGGCGAGGAGGGGAATGATCGTGCAACAGGCAGGGGCCCTGATGACCGAACAGTCGTTTGCGTCCCCTCCCCCGATTCTTTCTTTGGGGTTTATGTCGAAGCCAGGCTTTCTCTGTTTCCCCTCCTTCACTAAAGGCAATGGCCCAATATAAAGAGAAAATCTCAGACCTTGACATTTCTCTTGGTCCTACTGCCTAATTTGGTCCTACTGCTTTGAATGGGATGAACCGATTCACTGGATTTCTTCACATATTGAGCCACTATTTGAGATGAGTCCCCGCCCTATCCGCGGTACTGAGCAATAGCCCAACCAGCTGGACCGCGGGGCGGGGAGTAGTTTCCCGATCCCTTTGCAGACCTTCTTCCCCAACAGGCACCTCATCATCTTCTGACCAGAGTGACTTTGCCACAGCCTCGCCAAGGGACCCTCTGAAGTCTCGACCTCCCTGTGCCTGGAGGGGAGGGGGCGAAATCCCTCGGGGGAGGACCTGGGCCCCAAGAATCCAGAGCCTCGGGCTTCCTCACCCTTCCCCGTTTGCTCTGGCCAGTGCTCAAAGGCACAGGACTCCACCTGCTGTGTGTGCGGGGTGTGTTTGGTGGGGAGGGAAGGTAGATGGCAAGTCCGGAGTTCTCCCTTTGGGCCAGGGACCAGAGAGCTGATTTCGCTCTCACAATCGTGGAGAGAACGCATACTTGCCACAAAGTGCCGCTGGTCGTGTGATACAAAGACAGGCGTTTGTCTCTAAGTTCTCCCCGGCGAATCGGTGATTCTGCTCCGGAGTAGATGCCGATTTTAGCCTTCGGTATAACGTTTCGAACCCTGCACTTTCTTAGGTCTGCACACTAATCTGAATTAAAAGCGCAATCCAAGAGAAACGTACTCAGAGCTTAGTCCAGTTGAGATAACCAGAGTTTTGCTGCTGGTTAAGTGGACAGAACCTCCCTAGAAAGCAAAGGGAATATTGTAATAATCAGTTTGGCCCTCCCTGCTCCTAGCATACACATTGTTTGCTCTCTTTCACAGGGATACAAGGAGAAAACGTAGGAAGAATTTAGACAGACATTATATAATAAAGTAAAAATACATTTGAATGTATTTATGCTAAGTAGAATGGGGAAAGGAAAAAAATATCTCTGTAATTTGAGATTGCTCACATGCTACAGGCGTCCCTAATGAAGGTTGTTGTGCAATGCCAAACTTTGCTTATTTGCAAGAGATCATGAAACACGATCCTATTCAATTGTACATGTCCACTGGATTTAAGAGTTTACTCCCAAGTAAGTGAGCCTATGAAATCAGCTTTGCGAATGTCTTGCAGAAATTTGTTGCATTTCCAATTGTTGTTATTTTAAAGGATAGTATAATATACTAAGCTGAATTAAGTGGTAAATCTTTTTTTTAGTCAGTGCTTTTTCAAGTTTCAATATAGACAAAATTTCCAGCAGAATTTTAGTCTGCTTTTGTCCCTGATATGCTGATTTTCTGCATAAAGAACTTTTCTTTTCCCACAGTGGTAAAATATAGAGATGGAAATACAATAACAGATGAAAATACTGAAAACTTAAGTCCAAATAATATTGTCTAAGTTTTTAAAGCAAACCATAACCAGCAGTGCTCCCGTTCTTCCTTTCCCACTTAACCCCACATTAACATGAAGAATACTGTAGCTGATCTTTCTCCTCTTATCTTTACATAAAATCTGAAATGCAGGTCAGCTCCTCCAGATAAGAGACGGGCTGAGGTCTGTTCCTCACTAGTGATTCATAGCATTATCTAACCGTAGCTGTCTTGATACAGCAGCACTGCTTTTATTTTTATTTTTCTGCCTTTGAGTCAGTTTTGACTCCTAGCGACTGCCTGGACAAGTCCCAGCAGTTTTCTTGGCAAGATTTCAGAAGTGGTTTGCCATTGCCTGCTTCCTAGGGCTGAGAAAGGGAGTGGCCCAAGGTCATCCATCTGGCTTTGTGCCTAAGGCGGGACTAGAATTCTCTGTCTCCTGGTTTCTAGCCTGGTGCCTTAACCACTACACCAGATTGCCTTTATATCGCCATAATAATGATTGGGTGACACTCTAAATCAGTATTTCTCAACCTCTGCAACTTTAAGATGCATGCACTTCAACATGCTGGCTGGGGAATTCTGGAAGTTGAAGTTCGCACATCTTAAATTTGCTAAGGTTGAGAAACACCGCTCTAAATCAGTAGTGAGAAAATGGCCTGAAAGTTGTTTGTACTGATTACACACATGAGGGCATGACAGTTATAAAGCTTCACTGAGAAAGTCTGAGGAAAAGGACACAAGGACACATTAATGGCAACATAAAAGAGGTAGCCCTTAATGTTATGGACATTTCCAGGATATTATAATAACAACAGTCCTATTCAGAAAATAATTTAGCTTGCCTGAAGATATTCAGTTCTTTTGAAAAACAGGTCTGATACTTCTAATGCTGCTTCCTCTTTCTCCAAGTGGTGGGGGGAAAACTGAGATTAAAACTGTTGGGTGCACCCTATGAAGAATGCTGTATAATTCCCAAGCCTTTTTATTTGCTCAGAAACATGTAGCCCAACCCTGAGCAAGTTTGCTCAGAGCAGAAGTAAGTTCCACTGAGTTGAAAGGAAGGTTATTTTCAATGAAGTGCACCCAGAATTTTGGCCAAACAAAGGTTTCCCCTAAGAGAACAACAACCACAAGCTATTTTTCCGATCTCTCAGTTCCTCCACCCTCTTGTAAAATCCTTGACTTGTCAACTATTGGCTGAGCCTCCGGATTGGATCTTTTATTTTAACGGACAAAGATGTATTTGGGGTAACCCACTTTTGAGGTAACTTCCCTGGCAGCAAGGCTGGGCTGGGCTTGGCTAGCGTGTAGATCAGGCTGATGTTTTAAAAGGAGTTCGGTCCTACCTCTCTAACAAGCCTAAAAGAATGTATACAGTATTATTTGCTAATCCCATTTTAAGATACACCCTTAAGATACATCTAAAATCCTCTCACTCAAGACAGATCACCTCTTCAGCTTAATTCCCCCAATGAATCAGGGCCCGCGTATACTTTCAGCAGAGTCACAGAGAAAAATTTTCTCTGGATCTCTTGGGCTACAACAGAGAGGATCTCCTCAACGCTCCTCAGAAAAGGAGAACATTACAGAGAGATCTAAGTTTTTCCTTTGGAATGCCTCCCCCCCCCCCCCCCGCCTAAGTGCGGAAGTCTTCATTTAATTTACTCGGCGATCTCACTCCGAAGCCTGAGATAGTGCAGTCTAGGGGAAACGGTTTCATCCGTGAAAGTCTAAATTACCTTCCATTTTCTCTCCTCTCTCCCCTCGCCTTGCCAATAGATAAATACCCCCAACAGGTCTGTACATGAATTTTGAAAGCAGCTGGCCAGGGGGATCTGCTCGAAGAAAGGGGAGATTTTGCAGGAAAGAGTCAGGGAAGCTGGGCGCCGCCCTCTATTGCTCTCCAGGGCAGACTCGCTTGGGGACCACGGAGAAAGCTTCCAAGGGTTGGCCGAAAGGCGACGGCGGGGAAAAAGTCCTCGGGGCGACGAGAAAAATGGATGCTATCTTGAGAGACTGAAATGGGTGACCCACAGTTTTCATCGGGCGCCTCTGCAGGAAAGGTCGGATTTGAGAGGGCACAGGAGACTATAGATCGGGCAGCCGATTCACTTTCGAGATTCATAGTTATACTGTAACAGGAATTGCCGTAATTATGTAGCCCTGCTTATTTCCCCCCTCTTTTCTTTGGGTGGGACAGGCGCCCCTTCCTCTTGACCCTCGTCCGAAAGAGCTACAGCCTCTGGCTGTGTTCACACGACGGCTCGGGGAAACACCTAGCGGCTGCATTGGCACAACACACGAAACCTGGCTTGTTTGAACCTGGGTTAGGCTTGTGTTTTGGCGGAGTGATGGCTTAGAGGGTTGTCGGAACCCAGCCCGTTTGGTTAGTTTTCATCCGGTCCCAGCCGAGGGGTCAATTCGCTAAGCAAGTTAAGCGTGCTGGGCAGAGAAGGAGCCTGACATTTTCCACCCAGAACCTTAGCACATTGGCAACTGCTGGTTCTCGTTAAGGTCCCTCGGGAACGGCAGCGTGGCTTTCCCGCGGCCCCCTCTCCTCTCCTCTCACCTCGCGTCCGTGGCGGCCAAGGCCGAATTCCTCCGGGCCAGACCCCTCTCTCGGCCGCCTGCACCGCCTTGCTTCTTCCGAGCCAGATTGCTGCCTAATGCCGAGCATCCTGACACCGCTCGCCTAGCTGCTCAGAAAAGCCCCAGACGAGTCGCCTCCGAAGCCCCAGGAGACGGACCGCGCCGAAAGCCAGCGGGGGAGACCCGGAGCTCCGAGCCCCCTAACCCGAGGCTCCCGGGAGTCCCTGCGCTGAGAGTGCCTAAACCTGGACCCAGCCCGCCCGGCTCTCGGGAAGAGGAAGGCGCATGCAAGGGAAGAAGAAACGCCCCGGGGCTCCGGAGGGGCACGGCCAGGTCTGGGGGCGCTTGGTTTGGCCCCGCAGCCGCGTCGCGCAGGGCGCTTCGCCGCTCGCGCGAAGGGCCTCCCGGCTTAGGGGCCTCCGAACAGGCGGGGCGCCGCCAGCCGCCCTCCCCGGCCAGCACAGCCAGGGTGAGGAGGGGGCGGTCCAGCCCGCCCGGCGCTCGCTGGTGCCGGACGGGAGCGGAGAAAGCGAGGCGGGGCGCGCGAGGCCACTTTCCCCACCGGCGGAGCTGCGCTCGCGCTGCCGGGCGAAACGGCCTTTCCCAGGCACTGGCACCCATTCGGGGCATCGTCTTTACAGAAGGGGAAGGACGCGCGTCCTCTCTGGCCCAGAGCAAGTTCAGAAACGCAAAACAAAGACCAGTTTGTTTCATGAAACGGTCGCCATCCAGCGCTGGAGAGTTCGGCGGCTCTTCATGCAGGACAATCGACCGCAGCCGACAGAGCGGGCAAGCCGTCGACTTCCGCAGAGCTCTTCGCCGGGCGGATGGGAAAAGCCGCCGCCTCTCTATAGCCTGAAGAAATCTTTTCCCAAACAGAGAACTTGCAGAGAGCGAGCAAAAACGTGTATTTCAGTGAAGGGGAGGAGACGGCTGGGCAGGGGCACCTTCGAAGCACTTAAGCTCCGGAGTGGGCTCTGAACCGTGTCCCTGACACGGAATCGTCTCTTCAGGGTCCAGGGCACGGGGATCTGGAAGAGGACTCGAAATCAGACGAAACGTTTTGCTTGTGCTGTTCCGCGCTCCCTCGTAGCCTCTCCGTCTCCCTTCGCTACGGTCTACTGTGCCTCCAATGGCCGGATGTAGAAAGCATTTTCAAGTAAGCGTTGGCTATCTGCGGCAAATAGAGCACATTTTTAAGTCGGTCTCTGTGGCGCAATCGGTTAGCGCGTTCGGCTGTTAACCGAAAGGTTGGTGGTTCGAGCCCACCCAGGGACGGCGCCTGTTTTGCTTCTTATTTCGGTTTGGGTGGGCATAATTCCAGTCCCTTCTTTCAAAAACAACAACAACAAAAAAGATTCAGAAGTGAAAGACAAGAGGGACTTCAAAATGCTTCATTTTTCCAGGCCATGTCAAATCAACCTACCAGTTCCTGCTTGTTCCACTAGGAAGTGCATTCTAGTGGTCATTCTTATACAGTAGTAATTTTATTAAAGATTACAATTTACAACAATAAAAACTAATACAAACTAAAAAATGAAAGAATAAAAAGAAAAAAGTAGAAAAGAAAGAAAAAATGAGAATGTAGTAAAAAGAAAAGAAATATATAAGGAAGTGACTTCCTACCTTCAGCACAAGTATAAACAATTTTAGTATCTTATCACCTTCTCTTAAATTACAAAAAATGATATTTTCTTCCCACATCTCATGTCTTATCCATCAACAGATCCATAAAACTTCGTCATTTCAGTCCTGATGTCAGCAAAAGTTCATTAAGTGTTACCAGAGATAACATATCTACTTTAACCTTGATCAAATAAACCAACTATATATTCCTTCAAGATTATTAGAAGTAAAAAGAAGGAATAGTCCCTTCCTTTTTCTTTAGTCCCTTCAAATAATGTCCTAGAACTTGATTTCTTTTCATTTTTTCTTTGTCCCTTCTCACAAAATTTTCCAAACCTCTTTTCTAAATCCAATATAGGAAAATTATCCAGGTTATTTTCTTGGTTTGTTATTTGTATATCCCTTTTAATTATTAAGACATCAGCCAGTTTCTTTTGTATGTCCTGTGTAACATCTTTTTCCATGTCATTCTTGTAACCTGTTAATTTTAAATCGACTTTCAAATCAATCTCAATCTTGTCAGGTAACACTTGTTCCTCTTCCATAGCATCTTTTAAACACAGTCTATTTATAGAGGCAGACACTCTTAAAATTAATTTCTGGGTCCATTGTTCAAAAATACCCTTCAATATGTCCAAAGTTAAAATATTTTGCTTCATTCTGTATTAGTAAGCCGAATTTGAGTGTTCTTCTCCTTTAATTGTAAACTTTAGTTCCTTCTAGTTTCCTCTATGTCCAATTTGTAAAGTCTTATTTTTTTTTAAAGAAGTCAAAACAAAAGCATTTTCCCATGGGAAGGAATCTTTATAATTAATTCTAAAATCTTATTTCAAATTTATCTGGACCCTTAGTCCATTTGTAACTTTCTAAAATCAAAGTTTTAATCACCCTTTTGCTGCTTATTCCAGAAAAAAAATTAAGTCCTTAAACTTGTATTTAAAATTTCTTTTGCTAAGGACTAAAGGAAACTGGCCCAGTGCTGTATAACTTGCTGATCCAAAGGTTCCTAATAGCTGAAAAGCAGTTAACAAGCAATTTCTGAAAGTGATTAGAAAAGGAAGTATGAGCACCCAGCATCCTTTTTGAAGGCGCTGACCACGGTTTTAGCAAGGTAACTATTCCCTTGTCTCCCAGAGCTCTAAACCTGCTGGAGACCACTGTCTTGCAGTCTCCTTCTGAGGAGCAACTGTCTGGAGCACTTTTGGGTGATCTCAAGTCCTCTCCTTGTCCAGAGAGGAATTACAAAGAGCCAGTCTGCTTGCCGGCTCTTCATTCCACGGCAGTCGTCAGCTCTGCTTTTTGTAGACCTGTCTTCAGTTCGCCATTTCTTTCCCGGAAATCCTGCATGCTAGTGGTCATTCTGACAGTTGTTCATTTCAGATTTTTTGGCCACTTATGAACATGCCAGGCAGCGATTAAGGAAACAAGTTCAGGGCCTCACTCGGCACAGTGCAACAGAGCTGACTTGCACAGAAATTAAAAAGTGCCCTGCTAGGCTTACATATTGCACTAAGCCATAATGTACTTTGCTTGGTTTGAGAGTAACACATTGTGTGAACCAGCCATTGTGGTTTACATATTCACATTTACCCATTACATTAGTTCTTTTCTTGGTAAGTAATGTTTTTGGAAAGCACAGAAAAGAAGTAAGAAACCCAAATAAATTAAAGGTGTAAAATAAGAAGAGAAGATATAGCTCAGTTTATACAACCATTCCCTATGCATCGCCCTATCTCTGCAAATGGTCCTTGCAGCCACAGGTGTCCACAGGGGGGAGGCCAGTGCACTGTGATTTTATAATGCAACCCTGTGATTTATATACTTGCAGCTGATGTTGGATCACATGTACAAATGGCCAGCAGTTGTGTGGTGAGATTGTTACTCATCTTCTGCATTTACATGTCACCATGGTTTATACAGTCCTGCATGCTTGCTTTCACCACCTCCATACATGGCATCCGGCATTACCTTTTTTCTTTCACCTTCTCACCTCTCTCTTTTTCTTTTGAAAAGAGAGATCTCATCCACTCTGCCTATATGGTAACTAATCATTCCTTCAATATTTGTTGACAGTGGAAAAAGGCAATATCCATCTTAGAGATTATTGGCAAGACACTGGCAATAAGATGACTGACCAGTGTTGTAATTACTGAGTCAGTGGTATGATTACTCTTGAAAATGGTAACTAATTCTGGCTATCTTGCTCAAAAGTGGTATTGTATTAAAACCTTCTCCAATTTGATGCTCTCCATCTGTGTGGGACTATAGTCCTCATAAATTCCAGCATACTTGATGCCAGAGACAGACCTATGCAAAGGCCCTACCTGCTCTTCAAGCAGGAGTTGTGATGGAGACACCAAAGAACAATTGTTGCAACCTGAAAGCCATTATTTATGGAAGAGTTCAACAGAATCTAATGCAGCCTCCTAAAAATTTAAATATTAAAATTGTTCTGCAGTATCTGGGTGCTGTGTTCACAGTTTAGAATATCTGCCTGCCTTCAATATGAATAGTAGATTATACTGCATTTATCTTGTAAATAGCCTCTCATGCTCAGCCTGACTCAAAATTTGAAATATTAAGAGTGGATTTTAGAGCACAGTTTTGTAAGTCCTAGCTTGATCTACAACTTGCCATGTTAACATATCTATAAAGTATTCTTAAATTTCAGTCTGATCTTCAATTCTCCTCTCTCTCTCAGCTTCATCAGCCGATAAAACGGAGGGAATGGCCTACACTGACAGTGTGATTGTCACAGATAGTATTTATAAATGTTTCCAAATTAAATAAAAATTAGCATTTTCAGACCAAATATCAACTGAATAGCAAAGAAGAGAACTCCTCTATTTGGTGCTCGCTTTAATTAGGGCTTTCCGATCTGGGCTGCAACACTGCAAAGAATGAGAGGTTTCTGGACACAGCGATACAAAAAACTAACTCTTAGCTGCCATCTGTGTAATGTTTGCAACTCATATTTGGCTTAATATAGAAATCAGTATGAAAGACTTTAAAAAAGCAATAGACCCACAAGGATATCTTGGTGCAACTTTCCCCTTCTACAATAATTATCTTCTAATGACAATCTCTTACTGAGCCCATAAGTTCCTCTCTCCCATTTTTTCCTATTTGTGCATCCCCAGTTCTGAAAAATGTTCTATTCCGTTCGGAGTCGAGGAGCAGAACCAGAGAAAATGTAGATGCACGAAAGCAGCCCAACTTCTTCGCATGATTTGTTAGTGTTAACAATGTTACCTAACTTCTTCTCACAAAGTTCTTTGTAGAGGGAAGTGAGAGCTGCCTATTAAATATAGAGAAAAACATTTTGAACAAACTGATCATTACCTTATTTCAGTGTTGTCCAAACTTGGCCACTTAAAGATGAATGGACTTCAACTCCCAGAATTCCCCAGCCAGCCATGCTGGCTGGGGAATTCTGGGAGTTGAAGTCCACTCAGCTTAAAGTGGCCAAGCTTGGACAACACTGCCTTATTTCCAAAGTATCAGAAAATGAGACTTTAAATAATAAAGCAGAATGACTAATACATCATCTCGTTTTATTTTTCTGTGATGTATTCTGTAGTTTACATTTTTCAAGAAAAGATATTTATTTTGGAGCTCGATTGTTCCTTTAAGGGGCAACTCTAATTTCTCCATTAGAAAAGTAGGGAGTATCTAAAAAATGGCGCTTGAAATTCAAGATACAAATCCCGGGTTCATTGTGTGCAGCACATTACTCTTCTATTTTATCTCTATGGCAAACAGGCATGACTCTTCACTTCCTGTACGGAGAGCCCCTCTCCGGTCCTAGATTGGCAGGGGCAGGCTGTCCAATCGCAGGAGTTTGTGTTGAGGCACGACGTCTCGGTAGAGGCGGAGCTTAGTAGCAGCCGCGGAAGGAAGCGGGTCCTGAGGCGGCGAAGTTGTGCGTGAGGAAGGACTTTTTCGAGGCTTCATCATGGTGGGTTCTGATAATGGAAGGAAGAGGGTAATAGAACTAAAAGGAGAAAGAGGAAGGGAAATGGCTAAAATTGGAGGTGGGGGGGCGCTAGCTACTAGCCTCGATGGCTGTGTGCCATTTTCAGGATCAGAGATGATTTGCTTATGAGAAAAAAAATACCGGGTCGGGTCTGTGGCCCCAACTTTGCTTATGGACGTCTCAGCGACGTCTGTCGTAGACGCTGATTGCAAACTAGGGGGGCTTTTACTTTCTGGTCTGAACCTCTATGGAGGCGATAGTGAAAGCGGTTTACATGCATTGCCTTGTGATAATTACGTAACTGGAACTTGTATTTTTAAATCTATGTTGGGGTTGAAGCAAGGGTCATACATTTTCCATCATGCTTTAAAGCAGAGGTCCCCAAACTCTTCAGCTCATCAACCCCTTCATGAAGTTTCAGATTGTTCATCGACCCCCAAACATTTATTATAATAAAATAATTTAATTACTACTTAAACTAATAGTATTGTGAATAATAGTAACAACAACAACAACAACAACAACAACAATGGACAGACCCATCGACCCTTGGGGTCGATATTAATCACTTTGGAAAACACTGCTTGAAAGTATAATGTTATTATAAAAAGTGTGTTCTGAGCTTGATAATAGTGATTTGGATAATAGTGGCTCACCCTAGCGAATTCGTATCAGGGGAGATTTAAACCAGGGACTGCTTGATCAATAGCTTGTAGCTTAGCCTTACAGCACTTAGAATGCTCTCCTTCCGTCTGTGAGCCAGCAAGAAACTAAACTGGCATAGATTCTGCTGTCTCCATTGCCAGTCCAAATTGCCTCTGTTCTGCCCTGCAGCCAAAGAATGATGCTCTCATTTGCTTTGCAAGGAGGTCTGACCTCTTCCCACCTTCTTAATGTCACCAGCTGGAGGGAAAACCATCTACCAATCACTGTATTACTGCAATTTTATTTATTTATTTTTCAAATTTAGGCACCAACTTAATCCAGTTGGACTCTAACAGGTGATATCTAATGGTTTTGACAAATGGCTATATCCACAACATTAGCCATTTATTAGAGCTTGCCCATGCTTCACCTGTTACCTTTCCCAGCCTGAGTATTGGCTGCCTGAGCTAGAAGTGGCAAACATAGGGAGAGAAGCTTTTTATCCATCAGGTCTCCAAAATTATCCCTAGCTCAGAGACCTGGATTAGCCCAAATTTCTGACAGCCCAAACAACAGTTTACTGATAGGGTGGGGAGTTGACTAAGTTGGCTGAATTTGTGCCACTCCAAAGCATAATTCCACCACAGCTGTCAGCTGTTGTTCAAGCTGTTTTTGAAGACAGGTTCAGTGTTCTTCTAGAAGAGCATTAAGATTATGTGCACAAAAGTATTTTCAACAACAGCTGATAGGTAAGGTGGAGAGTTATGCCATGAAGCAGTGGAGAGAGAATGTCTCTTTCTATCTCTGCTTCACTGCACAGCCTTCACACACACACATACCGCAGTTAAGAGCCAGACTCTCCCATTATCCAAAACAATCATTCTGGAAAACGATATCCAAGGACTAGAGAGAAGTGTGCTCACACCAGCCTAAACTGGCCAGTATACACCAGGCTGATCCCACCTTCATGGGATGATTTTACAGTGCCACCAGCAAAATAATTTGTGAAATTTGTCAGATTATATTCATAGTAAAATGGCTGCAAATTATTGGCTACTTAAGGGTGAAAACATTATTTTTTAAAATGGGAAAACTAAGGACAGCTTAATGCTATGTAGAACATGGGTTGGGCATCAGATGAAGGCAACATCATGGGGACACTGCAGAAAATGGTGGTTACCAGTGCTTGTTTGTACTGCAATTACAATCAAGTGGGGAAAAGCCCTTAGTCTCCTTGTGAACCAAAATAGAACATTTTATTTCAGCCCATTCTATCTGTGTCCAGAAGGATAGGATTCTACTTTTTGTCCTCCTCTTGTCTTTCCTCCACATGAGATGATTGGGGAAGATAAAAACAGTATGTTGTTATGTTTTGGAATATTTTGCACTGTGGCTCTAATGTGCTTATTCCAGAGTTCTTCCTATTCATAAGGACAGATCTTGATGTGGGCAAATTAATAGCCTTCCTAGCCAAAAAAAGTGCTGGATTTGACATACTATTTCAATTAAACTTTTTTTTTCTTTTCTTTCCTAGTCTATTATGTCCTATAATGGGGGGGCTGTTATGGCCATGAAAGGGAAAAACTGTGTGGCTATTGCTGCTGATCGCAGGTTTGGCATTCAAGCTCAGATGGTGACCACAGACTTCCAGAAAATTTTCCCAATGGGAGAGAGATTATTTATTGGTTTGGCTGGTCTTGCCACAGATGTACAGACAGTGTAAGTATTTTGCATTAGGGGGAGATGGGCGGTTGAAAAATTAAATAACTAACTAAATAAACTGTCAGGGTGCTGCCATTAATGAATGTATGGCTAGTTTCTTAGATCAGATTCCCAACACTGGAAAACACAGAATATGTCATGATTGGCCAAGTTACTGAAAAGTTGAAGCTGATCCCAATTGTTCTTATTATCTGTATTGATGAGCAGGGAGGGTAAAGGAGATGATAGTCCTTGAGTTACTGGGATCAATCAAGAATGTGCTAAAATTTGGCTCTTGGAAGGGCAGCTTCTAAATATTGGGAGTTTGCAGAAGCAGGCTAACTTCCAATACATTGTTTAAAAGTATCAGCAACATAATTACTCTTTTCACCTAAAGTAATCTGGCAACAGCTAGGAGTAGACATTTATGTGAAAGGACTACAAGTTCATTTCTGTTCTGATACTGAAAATAAATTTGTAGTTTCAGTATATGCTCAGGGACATACTTTAAATTAAAGCATCTGAAGAGTGTTCATCCCTGATCATTCCTGCATATGGTGCGAGATAGAGATTAAACTATTCAGAAATGTAGGTTTCATTTTCTAAATTCCAAATTCCTTTCAGAATTAAACTATAGTTGCTTGCCTTTAGAACAATTTAAATGATACATTTTTTTAAAAAAGCCCCTAAGCGGCCATCCTTGGATTGCTTACATGAATTTCAAATTCTGCAATGAATAGTTAGGTGCACCATTGACAAGTGTGACTGCTAACCAGACAGAAGGATAGTAAGTCAGTTCCCATAACACTCCAGAATCATAAACTGTGGTTTGCTCTTGGTTTATGGTTTTTGCCTTGATCAGAGTGGAGTATGCTAAGCATCTAGTAATGTGTTAATCACACTAATGGGAAAGAACAAATTTGAAGCAATTAGTCTGCATCCGTCAGATTTCTACTTTATAATTGCTTGCAGGCAAAACTAGTAGGTTTTAAACAATGAATCTGTGCCACTTGGATGTTAAATAGAAGGGAATGGTGGTTTTGCCTTAAAATGGATTTAAAATTGTTTGTTTTTCTTCTTACAGTGCCCAAAGGCTCAAATTCCGACTAAATCTCTATGAATTGAAGGAAGGGAGGCAAATTAAACCACAGACCCTGATGAGCATGGTGTCTAATCTCCTATATGAAAGACGGTAAAGAATCAAGCATTCATGATGCCTGGGTATAGTTAGTGTCCTTAAAAAAATAAACTTCATCTAATAGGTTTAAGGAGATAAGGTAGTGATTCTTGAACCGAGGATCAGGGACTCCTGGGAAAGTGTCAGGAGCAACTTAGTGGATGGGCATTATTATTTTTAAACCTGATCAGGCTCTCATAGGCAAAGTGTCAAAACTCACTCTAGGTTTTGCTCCTCACTTTGCCTGCACAAACCATAGTAGGTGGTTGCGGTATTGCAAAGTTTAAGAACCTTTGTGATACATAGATTAACATGTAAATATTAAAAGAAAGTGGTGTATTTCTTGCCCAGCACTAACTTTGACAAAATCATTAGCTTTGATCATGGGTGTGTAGAGCCACACAAATTCATTGATCGTTTTACGAGACTTTTTATGTTTTCCACCCCAGGATGTATCTCCTGAATAATTGCTTTGCTACAACACATGACACATCAGGATTATTGCTACATTAGTAGGCCTCCTTCAGATATAGTTTAACTCTGGTTCCTATCAGCGTTAGTCAACATGGCTAAGATTGAGGGAGGATGGGAGTTGCAATCCAACAGCCAAATCATCTATTTCTCTGCTCTAGATGATATAGATAACCTTCAGAACCAATGGGAAATTTTTTCCATCTTCTTAGTATTGGAGATTAGACAAATTGTGGGCATACCCTAAACCTACATATATAGTCATCCCAAGGAAAATTTGATTGGTTGTATGTTTTGACACTGACATCCAGCCATACACTTTTCAAAATTGGTTTATAATTTTAAAAATTTAGTTCATTGTAATGATATGCATTTTATTATTTAGGAAAAATGAATTTGATTGATACCTATCTTTTCTCGCTGCTTCCAGGTTTGGACCTTATTATACAGAACCAGTGATAGCTGGCTTGGACCCAGTCACTTATGAACCCTTTATCTGCTCCTTAGACTTGATTGGTTGTCCGATGATAACAGATGACTTTGTGGTCAGTGGGACCTGTACAGAGCAGATGTATGGCATGTGTGAGTCCCTCTGGGAGCCAGACATGGTAAGAAAAATACAGAGCTAGTCATAAGAACTGTGGTAGGGTAACTAGTGGAGAACACTCTCAATAGAAGCCAGCCTCTGGGCTTCAAAAAGCAGGTGTGAATAGGGCTTTAAAAAACTCTCTTCAGCACAAAAATTCTATTTCAGTTTGAAATAGCTTTTTTATGTGCTACTTTGCTTAGAATTCTGCTTTATACCTACATGCTGAATGCATGAATATGTCGATATGGCCCAGGGAGAACTTGTATGTGAAGCTTCATAACCCTATTCGTGCATTCTCTGTGAATACCTGAATAGAGATAGAATATGTAGTTCCTCACCTCTCCATCATTATCAAACTGTTGTTCTTTAGGATCTTTCAAAGAGACAATATGTCTATATTCCTTCAGTCTACATTCTTTTTATACTCAACACATTCATCCAAGTTTGAACAGGCACTTAAAAAGAACTCAACTCTTTATAACTAAAGTTAACTCTTTTTCTTTTGGATGCAGGAACCTGATCACCTCTTTGAAACTATAGGACAATCCATGCTCAATGCTGTGGACAGAGATGCTGTGTCGGGTATGGGTGTGATAGTCCATGTGATGTAAGTAGAACCTGAGTGATTGTGGATCAGTTCTAAAAAAATTGTGTGTGACAATATCTCTCTGGTTGGTTTTCATGACTTGCCTGGAAGGAGGATAGCTGTCACTGAAACTATTTGCACAATTAATCTGTCTTTCCCTCTGGATGGGTATAGTGTTATTATGGGCAACACTGGGGAAACGATTGACAGTTGTAATTGTAGATTTCCCTTTTGTCTGCTGAGTGGATAAAATTGAGATTTACACTGTTAGATAATAGTATGGTTATTCATCTGTGATTCTCCTCCTTTTCTCTTTTCACCAGTGAGAAAGACAAGATAACTACCAGGACACTGAAAGCTCGCATGGACTAAATTAAATTCCTACTAAGGAAACAGTGATTTTTTCAAGAAAGGAAATAGTGTACTGTTAGTGGAATAAACTTTTTATTCTAAGAGCACTACTTTTTTCATTTTTATGTAGATGTTGTACATATTCTGATCTGTTCAAAATCAAAGTTTAAGTGTGGGTGTGATGAAGATAATCTTCAAATAATGACATCATAATGTAACCTGTCCGTCATATCTAATTAATCTGTAAATGATAAGCCTTAAAAAAAAGAATAGCATCCGCCAAAATTAGCATTCAAATCTAAGGTTTTTTACGCTAAATACTGCTACTGATGCTACTTGAGAAAAGTTCTGTTGAATTCAGTGAGACCTACTACTACGTGGACTTGAGTAGGACTGCAGTAGAGATATCCAAAGTGAGCAAAAGTATCTCACTTTGGTCTGGCCTGGTCATCCTCTCCATGCCAGCTGGAGGAGAGCCACGCCATTTCCTGAGGTCACAGAGTAAACTTGCAGGCTCAGGAAAATATACATTTGTGTTTAGGTAGTGGTGGCAAGGCAGTCACCAAGGAGCTGCCCAACAGTACAGTGAAGGTGGTGGAGCCAAAGTCCTTTTCCTGCTTTGGCCCCAAATACTGTATATCTATAGACTGCACTGTTAATGTGCACCTAAAACAAGATGGTGACAAGATCAAGGTGATGTTGAGTTGAATGTCTGCGTAGGAAACCTTATTTTCAAAGGTGGATTCATAACTGGAAAAAAAAAATTGGATATGCCCAAGGCCTGTTTGCCTTCACATTAAACATTACGTGTTTAAAACTTCAGTAAAAATGTAATTTTGAACATCTCTCAGGCCTACCATAAGACAGCTCATATTTAGCTTTCCAAACTCACTTCTTAGTTAAGTGGAAAATCTCATACTCCTTAGTGTACTAGAATATATGGCTTTAAAAACCCCAAATACTGTACTATAAAATAACCAGAGATAGATGATGCCCTTAAACATCTCACATTCATTTCAGGACTTCTAGACTAAGCCGTTGATTTCAGTTTGCTGTTGAAGTTCTCTTGAAAGTAAAAAAATGGCTGTAGCTTTTAAGTGGTGGGGGATACATCAAGTCCTTTTTTTCTCAACTTGCTGTGAAGCAAGAGGCATTTGGAGGGAGGGCTGTCAATAGGGTGAATGAACAGACTGGATCAACGGACACAGCGAACCTAAATTCTCTTTGGAATGTTCCAGGAAATGCGACACCCTATCTGCTGACTTGAAAGCTGTAGGATAGGAAGAGCAAGAAAGTACTGTACAGTCTCATGGATAAGCCCATCTGCGGTTAAACTGAACACAATTTTGGGGGTGTATTTTGGCACCTGAAATTCTTGGCTAATCTGTGAGTACACAGGTAGTCCTCGGTTAATGACCATTTGTTCAGCGACAACTTTCCTTGAAGTTGTGGCCATCGCAGCTTCCCTGTGGTCACATGATCACAATTCGGGTGCTTGGCAACCAGGTCATAATTACAACAGTTGCAACATCCCATGGTCACGATTGCCATTTGCAACCTTCACTGCTGGCATCCAACACTGGGGAAGTCAACGGGGAAGCCAGCAGGAGGTTGCAAATGGTGAACACATGACATTGCACCTAATGACCACAACTAGAACTGCTGTCGGTGCAGTCATGTGACATTGCACTGTATGACTATGTCACTTGACGGAGTTCCCGGTCCCAATTACCATAGTTAACCAACGACTGACTACCTTGGCAATATGGTAATACTGATTTACATTTTCAGCTGATTAGGGGGAATGGAAGAGACCCTTTGGCAGGAGCTAGTTTCTCCCACCATCCCTGGTCCTTGCCATGCCTGTTAGCACATTCTGAAGCTGTGAGTTTCCTGACCTTCAAACATAGCCACTGAAAGTGGTAGGAGGAGAGACTGCATAACTCCTTTACCTCTAACTTCACAAAGGAAACCCATCAATCCAGTGGCTTCTTGGATGCTCCTGCAAGTTCACACAATTGCAGCCTAGAGCTTTGGTAAATAGTTACAAAATGTATGTCTTGCATAAGAGTTGTGGCCTCTATTCCCAAAATGGTGATTCTTGAAACCTAAATAAAAAGAATTTCTTTATATATTTTCAGCACATATTGAGCCAGATGTGTCCGGTTATTATTTTGAATCTTAAGAGCCAATTCTTTTAGGCTAAGCAGCTTTTTCACTCCTATAACTGCCCATTTTGTGAGGAAAAAAAACCCCTGAAAACAGTTTTACACAAAAGTTTCATTTTTATTTTGTTCAACCCACCTGGGAGACTTCACCTTGTAACATGCATGCATTTCAAAACACTAAGTGTCTCATACTTTATAAGCACATTGGACTTTAAATTTCTATTTTAAAAAAGGTATGAAAACCTAATTTTTTTTCTTAGTTTGAGATTCAAATTTGTCATTGTCAGGTACATACCTGCTTGAACTTTTATGATACATTTAAACGCCATATGAATATATATATTCATATGTTGAATATATTCCATATGCTATTCAAGCATACAGTTATGAAGAGGTTGATAAAAACAGCTTAAACCGAAGTGCCTTGTTTCCTTTATCTTGTTTAGTAATATATGGACTGGTTTCACAATACCATTTTAAAAGATTGCCTGGGATGGCACTGCACACACTCATATCAGGCTCTCACACTTAGACTTAGGTGATGAAGAAGTGCAAACTTTATTTGACCATGTGGCTTATAGCCAACCATCAATATTTATGTGTATTTATAATAAGAGGGTTCCATTTTTATCTGAGTACTTTCCAATGATCACACGATACCCTCTCTAGCCCCTCCTCTACACATGAACAGAATAGACATGATTAAAGATGATTGTCACCATCTACTGCAGTTTAGCCCTTAGAAATCCCACATTCATCTTTTTTCCAGTGCAGGAAATTCCAGCCTAACTGCCTGGATGTAACCACCTGTAGTAACAATAAAGACTGTGGGGATACATCAATAATTGCAGTGAAAGTCACTATACAATGAACAAAGTTGAGATTTTCTTCCTCAAACTTGGTAGCCAAAGCTGAAACTATTAGTATATTATTCCCTCTGAAGATGGATGAACTTTTTAGATGACTACAAAAAATTCTTTTAGGATTATAATTTCCATCCCACTTTAGAACAGGCATGTTAACAATACTGGGAACTATAGTACAATATATTTGGAGGGCATTGGGTTGGGGAAGGCTACCATGGAGTACATTCCATAAAATAGGAGATGAAGAAAGCTAAGACTACCATCAACAACACACATTCTTTGGCTAGACGTGATCCAACTGAGAACGTACATGTGTAAGTCTGTACTCGGGAAAAGACTAACACATATGCACAAAAATCCTCCAAACTGGTCACTAACTTTCATAAGTCACAATTCTGCTCCATCTTCAAATATATATTTTTAAAATGACAAAATCATAGATGTAACGAGAAAGTACTTCCTTTCTGTAATGTGTTAGCTATACTTTGGGGTCACTGCAGCTGCAACAAAAGATGCATACTGAGAAGAAAAAGAGTAGCTATTTGACAGTCCCTTGCATGAATTGATGACCAAGGATGTAGCTTTCCAAACAAGGTAGTTGGCCCAGAAAAAACGAAATTATAGTTCTATGCAACAAATGGCCATAAATTACTGCCAAATCTCCAGATAGCAGTTTAGTATTCATCTGCTTCTGATCCAGCATGGGCTCTTCTGTAACAAAACAAAGAGTGGGGACAATTTCCGGAATAAAAAGCTGATGGATAAATTGTGCCAATTTGCATGCCCTTTACAGGAATGACAAGAAACCTGGGACAGAAAAGCACATGAATGAGTTTAAAAAGGACTCTTAGACATGCTGAACTGAAAATAAAATTGCATTGTCAATGCTACCCTTAGGGCTACAGAGGAAAAAATTGCACTAGCTGTAACTGTAGGGTGATGTATTTAAGGATACCAGTGAGGGAGGAATCTGGGGTGTCTAATGACAAACAAGGATTTTTTTTTTTTTTAGCAGACAGGAACAATTCCAAAGGAAGAACAAAAGCCTGATCAGCAGCTCTAGATCCAACCACAGCTGTCCTTGCCAACACTAGCAACAATACTTTGAAGAGATAGAATGTGTCCCTCTTCCCCCATCTCTCTTGTAGCATTACAGGCAATGCCTTGATCAAAATTCACCTTGTACATCATTCTTATGCATTGCCAGATTTATTTATACATTCATAAGAAGGGAAAAATCCTAATGCTGTCTCTTGGAAGCAAAACATTTCCATTAACAATATCATGCAATTCTAAAAGCAACTCTGTCCATTTATGCTTATTCCACATAATATACTTTTCAGTTTAACATTTTGGAAGTGAATGGCAAGAAACAGGCATGATAAAGTTGTAGAAATTCCCAGTGAGTAGATTTCACGTGCCTGTGTGGAGGTAAGTAACAACAAGTTTCCCCAACAGGTACCTTCCAGATGTATGTCTATAAATCCCATGCTTTGTGGAGTTGTAGACCAAAGCATCTCAAGGGGAAACCTGCTGTAGAAAGGTTGATGACATACTTCTTGGCCTCCCCACCTAGCTTCTTCTGTACCTTTTGAAGATTTCAAGTCATTGAACAACTTCTCCATTAAGCAAATGGTTGAGGGAATGTAACCCCACATCCGTTAATAGATCCAAATGTGCTACAGGAAAGGTTGTAAAGAAAATTGTAGTTGACACTGTGAACATCAGATAAAAAAAGGACACACTCGTCCCCCGCAGCTCAAGAGCCAGCCAGAAAGCAAACCAATCTGAAAGGCTCCATAGCAGTTCCAATGCACAACGGCTTGTGCACAGAAGTGTTGCAGAACATGACTACACGATCATATGCAAGCACCACCTGAGGGCAGAGCTCAGAGGCTGAATATTAAGACAGCAGAGTAGAGAAAGGACGGAATCAGGCTAGAGGCAAAAGCCAGTCACGCCTTTGCTGAGACAGGATTTTGAGACAGGTTCAGAGGGGAGTCATGCAGTTCGTGATAGAGGCCAGCATAGCAAAAGGCACAAATGTGTGAGTGGGAGATGGCAAAGAGATGTAATAATAAATGGCAAAATTTTAGCAGTGAGGACTAACAGCTCAATGGCATGTATGACAGAAAGCAAAAATCAAGCAGGGATCTAAAGGTGAGTTCAGGGATATATTCTGAATCACCTTTAGAGATAGCTGAGTAAAAGACAAATTCATTATCTAAGCACAAAGTGTGCAAAGCAAACACAAGGACTTTAAACAATGAGCACAGAATAGAGGAACCTGAATGAACCAGTAGCAGCTTTGAGGGGTTGGGTTGCTTTTGTCTGGACACCATTGTGCATGAAGTCAAAAAACAATTTACCCTTCTTTCATTTGTAGAAAATAATGCTCACAGGCAGCAGAGTTGCAATCCTGTGGAATAGTTTACATGGCTAAATGTGCTTCGTGGAATAACTAGTGATTTCCCACAGGTGAAACTCAAAAAATTAGAATATCGTGCAAATGTTCATTTATGTCAGTATGGCAACTCAAAAGGTGAAACCAATATATGAGATAGACGCATTACATGCAAAGCGAGATATGTCAAGCCTTACTTTGGTATAATTGTGATGATTATGGCGTACAGCTTATGAAAACCCCAAATTCACAATCTCAGAAAATTAGAATATTACATGACATCAATAACACAAGGATTGGAAATAGAACGATATCGGACCTCTGCAAAGTACAAGCATGCATATGTACTCAGTACTTGGTTTGGGCCCCTTTTGCAGCAATGACTGCCGCAATGCGGCGTGGCATGGATGCTATCAGCCTGTGGCACTGCTGAGGTGTTATGGAAGACCAGGATGCTTCAATAGCGGCCTTCAGCTCCGCTGCATTGTTCGGTCTCATGTCCCTCATCTTTCTCTTGGCAATGCCCCATAGATTCTCTATGGGGTTCAGGTCAGGCGAGTTTGCTGGCCAATCAAGCACAGTAATCCCATGGTCACTGAACCAGGTTTTGGTACTTTTGGCAGTGTGGGCGGGTGCCAAGTCCTGCTGGAAAATGAAGTCAGCATCGCCATAAAGCTTGTCTGCGGAAGGAAGCGTGAAGTGCTCCAAAATCTCCTGGTAGATGGCTGCATTGACCCTGGACTTAATGAAACACAGTGGACCAACACCAGCAGATGACATGGCTCCCCAAATCAACACAGACTGTGGAAACTTCACGCTGGACTTCAAGCATCGTGCATTGTGTGCCTCTCCATTCTTCCTCCAGACTCTGGGTCCTTGGTTCCCAAATGAGATGCAAAAGTTGCTCTCATCAGAAAAGAGGACTTTGGACCACTGGGCAACAGACCAGTTCTTTTTTTCTGTAGCCCAGGTAAGACGCTTCTGACCTTGTTTGTTGTTCAGGAGCGGCTTGACAAGAGGAATACGACATTTGAAGCCCATGTCCGGGATCCGTCTGTGTGTGGTGGCTCTTGATGCACTAACTCCAGCCTCAGTCCACTCCTTGTGAAAGTCCCCAACACTTTTGAATGGCCTTTTCCTGACAATCCTCTCCAGGCTGCGGTCATCCCTGCTGCTTGTGCACCTTTTTCTACCACACTTTTCCCTTCCACATAACCTTCTATTGATGTGCTTTGATACAGCACTTTGGGAACATCCAACTTCTTTTGCAATTACCTTTTGGGGCTTTCCCTCCTTATGGAGGGTGTCAATGATGGTTTTCTGCACAACTGTCAGGTCAGCAGTCTTTCCCATGCTTGTGATTCCTACTGAACCAGCCTGAGAGACCACTGAAAGGCTCAGGAACCCTTTGCAGGTGTTATGGATTCATTAGCTGATTAGAGTGGGACACTTTGAGCCTAGAATATTGAACCTTTTCACACTATTCTAATTTTCTGAGATTGTGAATTTGGGGTTTTCATAAGCTGTATGCCATAATCATCACAATTATACCAAAGTAAGGCTTGACATATCTTGCTTTGCATGTAATGCGTCTATCTCATATATTGGTTTCACCTTTTGAGTTGCCATACTGAACATTTGCACGATATTAACATAAATGAACATTTGCACGATATTCTAATTTTTCGAATTTCACCTGTATAGCCTACACTACAGTAATTTCATATACTAACACTCATGGCTTTACCACACACACAAAAAAATAAATGGCAGGCTTCTGCCCTCCAGGCATATTGATCAAGAAAGAAAGGAACACCAAGACTCAGATGGAAAGGAAACCAATGCAGTCATATGGACCTGGGCTTTAGGGTGGCTGGGGGCAAGACAAAACATTCGTGCAAGTCATAGGATTGGGAGAAAAAGACTGGGGCATTACAGACATGCTCAGGAGGGAAGATGAAGACAAAAAGAACAAAACTTCAGATGCAAGTGGACTGAAGAACTGGAGAAAGGACAGATATAGATGAGAGAGGCAAAGGCCTGGGAGATAGGGAACAGAAAATAAGGATAGGCAAAGGTTCAGAGTTTGCTCTTTCTGTTTGAGTGCCCATTATGGCTGTTTCTCATGTCTTCTGTAAATGAATCAACCAGGAAACATGTCTTTTCATGGTCTTTTAAACTGTGCAGTGACTAACTCCTAAATAGATTAAGGTTGGTAAATATTTGCCAACAATGTTAAAAACAGATAATTTTATGCTAATGCTTACCAATTTTAATCAAAATTTACTTTGTAAAATTAAAATAAAAGGAGCTGAAAATGAAATTCCTAGTCTAAGACAGGGTAGATCAAATGTTCTATTTCACATTGGACTTCAAGTGCACAATTATCCTTTGACTTTCAAAAACTTTACAGCATATCAACATACCCATGCCCACCTTTTGAAATAAATTCCTATAGTCACACTAACTTTATGATATAGTCAGTTGGGATAGCTAAACATTGTGGACAGTGGGCTCTAACAAAGGAGAAATCTGCCTTGAAGTCATAGGTGAAAAGAAAAAGGACTTTCAAATCCCATTCCTAATTTATAGTTTCATTTATGCCTTAACAAAATCTTATGCTATGTACAGCATATTCCATGATTTTTTAAGCTTTATAAACCATTCTATGACTTTGGAATTGCAGAGTAACTGTGGGATTTTTTTTTTTTTTGTTTATAAATGGGAAAAATCCCATCTGAAAGAGAGCACATAGTTGAGGGGAACAAAGAAAAAAATTTACCATACTCCCAAAAAGACAGAACCCACAAAGCAGAAGGCACAGGACATAAACACCCCAACAGTCACATTCAAAAGAAAGGCATGTGCGAGATACACTTTCAGGAAGAGCAAGCAAGGTGTCTTGATTGCAAGTTGATGGTTCATAATCTGCCAAATCCTGTTTTTTTTTAAAAGAAAACTACAAACAACCCCTCCTCACAGCAAGAATATTGAAAACATGGAATCAATGCGTAGAATTCAAAACCTTCAGCAGTTTTGACAAATGTGGCTGTGATATCCAATATTAGTCTGTAGATTATACGAAAACGTAATTCAAGTGGGGCAAGAACAGTTTGAATTCTTTTAAGAAAACTGAGCTAGTGCAAGTTATTCCAACAATCTGGATTAGCAGGACAATCTGTCCTAGTGGTTAAGAGCAGTCAGTTTCAGCAATTTATTACATTTTCCCCATATTCTGAGAATGGATTCTTCCCAACATGGAATGATCAAAAGCTGCAGGGAAACATATTTCTAACACAGTGGTTCACAGCATAAGATGTTGCAAAGAAGTGGTACCTTTTTTAACAGGAAAATATCATCTTATAGCATATACAACCAGATCAAGGTATAAAAGATTGAACCATGAATAATTTAACACTGGTAGATCATTACATTACAGAGATAACTTAATCCAGGTTGTAATCCAACTTAATACAAGACAAATGTATTTGCAGCTCATCAAGAGATTATTTTCATGTAGTTATCTCACCTTCTCTTCATGATCTCCACCAAGAAACTGTTATCACATCCCATTAGAAATGTGGATTCTTCTGAAACTGCTTTTTTCCTCCCTTGATTTGCATAAAATTTTAAGCAGCCATCTTATTCCCTCATATTCCTCAACTTTTTTTGAAACGACAATCAATGCAGAAAAGAAACTGGGATATCAAAAGACCATAAGGAAAAAGTCTTCGTTTAACTGACTTAAAATGGCTTTCCTGCATCATTGTAACAGTTCTTGTCCTTGAAATGGCAGGCCATTTCTTGTTCAATCCTTAGAGAAAGCAACAATTTGCTCAGTAAAGAGCCATAGTCCATCATTTATAACTTCTGTTATGTATTCACATTAACATCTGACCATCTGGAGATTGTGATTCTTTTCAAAGGAAAAGAAGTGCAGATCTTAACACTACTTTATTCCTCAGGTTTATGTTTGGATATTTATTGTAGCAACCAAAATAGAAGAGAGAAAAAGTCCCATTTTCCACCAGGTTTGGAGGCCCACAGCTAGAGGTTAGTATTCTGCTAGGTCACACTGTCATCACACAACTCACAGAACATCATACCCAGCAGACTGGGCTGCATTCCTGTAGCACTGGAAATAATACCCCCCTTCTACTTTTCTTCTCCCTCCTTTTCTGCCAACAATGGGAAGACAACTATGTCAGGATATTGGACATAAATTCATTGAAGCGTTTCGAATACTGCTCGGGATTGACAGTGGAAATTTCTGCTCCAGCCTGGAAGATAAAATAAAGAACTTAAAGCACATGTGATTTCATTCAAGCACAAAAACTGACATCAGTTAAAGAGGTCGCCCCAAGTTTTCCAAACTCAGAGAAGCAGCAAATGGTCCTATACTGTTTTGTCCTCTACAGAATCTGGAGGAAATGATGGCTTATCTTGAGGGAAACCAGCAGTGGAAACTGCATCTTATCCACGCACATATATTAAGAAAAATTGCTCATCTGTAACTGAGGTTTGAGTTGTCATCTGTAAGGTCACATATATAGAAAAATCTGCATCAAACATCTGACCATCCTAGCCTTTTTTGGCAGCAGAGAACGCTCTCCAGACCCAGTCCAGTTTGCATGTCCCAAGGGGCAAAGCCCTCTTCCTGAGTTTCTGCTCAGTCCAGAGAGAGCCAAATAATCACCTGCAGCAGAGAGGCAGGACAGCTGAACAGCTGCTTATATAGCTATCAGAAAAATGTGGTTACAAGTCAGTTACCCATCCTCTCTCTCGTGCTTTTTGTGCAGGCACTTGCTTGAAAGAAGATGCAGCCTGCCTTAGGATAATGAAAAGAGAAGGACCACCTCCCCAACGGTGACTTCAGCACTGGCTCAAACGTCCAAAGTATATTGTTATACTGTTAGATTAGAATGAAGGGCTGAGGCTAGAGAACAGCCCAGCAAAAAACTGGGATTACCACTTAACTGGAAAAAGCTCTCAGGAGACCAAGAGTCCTGTTAAAATGACTGCTGAGGCAGGTGAAAAGAAAAAAGAAAAACTGAGCAGAAAGGCACTGAATCTTGCCCAGCTGAACAGGTACACTGGACTGGAAGGAGGAGACATTGTCTGCTATCCTACCAGCCTCAGTTCTAGCTCCAGAATGTTCCAAAGGTTCTTTTGCACTGATTGTGCACAGAATGTTCAACTGCACAGGGTCCATGAAGGAAGGAGGGGTGGAGTGATGAATCCCATCAGCTAGACAAGTCCAGTCCCCCTTGACTGACTCCAATCATAAGAGAAGGCAGGATTAGAAGGAAAAACTATCCCAACAGGTCCCCCAAAGGATCCAGTATTCTAGATATAGGGAAAAGATAACAGTAACTGTTTTCAACTTAGAATGGCTGACAGAATTCACAGACAGTTCTGTGACTTCAAGGCAGATTTAACTCTGTATTTTCAGTGATTTCATTTGAAAAATCCTAATTTTCACACTGGCCCTCATTTAGCATTCTCTAACCTATGGCTATGGATGATGAGGCTCTGATGGGCAGAGCTGAACTGGACAAGGTTATTTAAGAAGGAAGGCATGCATAATGGCAAAAAATTCATTGAAAGGGCATATCTTAAGTGGGGGAAAAAGACACAGGAATAGACATTAGAAACAGAAGACAGAACAACAGAAAAATCAAATTGAAATGTATCTGTGGTGTGGTCACACTGAAATATTCCTGATGTGTACAGTTGGAAGCTGTAGAATGGTCAGGAAATGACAACCAAAATGATTAGAAAATGGAAGACTGTGATGGATTTTACTTAAATGAGAATCAGAATGGTGATCCACATATACTTGAACCACTGGAACCTAACATCTGATGTAGAAGTGGACACCTGAGGTGTTCTGGTGGTATATGGCTTTTATTCACAAAATTTCTATCCGAACTTTTCATTATTTTTTGCAAATCCCAGAACCTTCTGCAACCAGAACTTCTGAAAAACTGCTATCATTTTGAGTGAGAAACAAGTAAAAACTGTAGTGTAACCCCAAACAATATATTGAAAGAAAACATTCTTAAAAACCCAATGGAAATGTCAGCCCCACTAATGCATGTATGAAACGGTTCCGTTCCTCCCTTCTGCAATTTTGCATCATTGCTCAGCCAACTGTGGCTTCAGTTGTCCTGAAACGTATTAACTGCTGCCTCTCACCACCATAAGATCATGGAATTGCTTGGCTAAGCACGCTGAGGATAAAGAAAAGAAGTAACTCCTTCTTACCCCATGTTTCACAGTTTTGGCAGCATGCGCTGCTTTTTTCTTTGCGTCGTATGGTGTAAGGATATCTATAATGGCCATGAAATATACTTCCTTCTTAGGGGCACCTGATTAAAACAAGACAGAAATTTCTCAGTGCTGGAGGACACAGAATTGTTTTTAGGGTTTGCTATTCTTACTAAACTGCAAGTACAACTAAAGCACTTCAGAAATTTCCAGGCTACGTAAATGAGCCAAGAACTATGTTTTCACTCAGCAGATACTTCAGACAGTACCCATAACATACTAGTGAAAATATTAATTGAGGAAGCAGGTGAAGAAGTAAGTGGCTCATTTGAGTATATGCAGAGCACTTTTCTCATCAACTATGTTGCATATGACAGGAAATCAGTTTGTTTCAAACTTTGTGGAACAGGACTATTTAAAATAAATAGGCACAGTGCACAACTGGACAATGCTGCTAAAGGGCATGAGGATCTTCTGGGCATTTGTGTATTAGGGAAGACATTCAAGTAATCTTCTCCATCACAGACCCTTCTGTGTTTCAAATTATTCTTGATCGTGCTTTAAATTTCTTCAGGATATAAGTGAGCCCTGTCTGAACTCTGACCTGGCTCTCAAACAGACATTCCTACCCTCTAACGTGGCTGCACACTACAGGGGAATATTAGAACTCGAAGTCATGTCTGTAACTAAGGCAGTTTTAGTGGATATGTTGTAGTTCAGGGAGTCAAATAGTCTTAAGATTTCCAAGAAAGTGGGGCGAGCAATGTTGATTCAAATAGCCACTACATATCAGTAAATGCTTGTAGTCAGAGGATAACGCTCTGGCTTTTACCAGACAATTTTACATTTTGTCTTCCACTCCCACTCCCAGCATCCAGATCCCAGCACTTACTTTCATGGCTTTTCATAGCATAGACATCCACTGATGGATCAAACTCCCCAGGCCCGAAAAAACGTGGGAAGTTGAGAAGGTTACCGGGACTGTCAGGTGGAGTCCCATAGGAACCAATTGGATTCCCACCTATGCCATCATTCTCACATTCTTCATCTTCTGCCCGGTCCTCAACTTCCATTTCCTCTTGCTCAGCTCGATCAACATCGTGAATCCCTACCAGCAAACTGTAATCCATGATCTTCAGCTGTGCAAGAAACTGGAAGCCAACAGAAAGACATTCCTTCTCATTTTCAAGGACTCTATATCACCTTCAAGATTTGAGTTAAACTATCTTTCTTTACTTGGTACCAGCTCCATGTATTGGGACTCGAAATCCCACAAATCTCAAGGCTTTTTTCCATGATTGTTTGGAATCCTTGGGGTTACAGGATTATAGGAGGAGAATCTTTTTAGTCTATGGTGGCAAAAAAATTAGGAGTCTGGTACCACCTTTTCTAACAAATTTTATTAAAAGGCTTTTAATAAACTTTTGTGAGTTTGATCATCAAATGCATGGAGTGGCTAGACTGATGTAGGATTTAAAATGAGATGAGGTAGAGGAAGACTAGTTACGCAAGTACAAGTTACACGTGAGACAGATTGCAAGTACCTAATCAATTAACAATTGTAATGTGTTAAAAAAAACACTGTATTCGTGGAAACATTTTGAGATTGCCTGAAACTTTTTGATGTATATGAGTTCAGCACTCTCACTCAGTGGTGCTGTTAAAGTCTCAATTTTCCAAAATGGTCACTTTGAGGTCTGTTGCACTTTGAGGGCTGCATTCTGTTTAAATTTAAATTAATTAAAAAATCTAATAAAGCTTGTTAGTCAGAGATGATGCTACCAGACTCCTTCTGGGAATTGTAGGAGTAACACTCATTTCTGTAGGTCCCAAGTTACGGAAGTTATGGAAAACTGAACTACAATGTCACTCCTGAGCTGGAAGGAGGAGGAAATCTCCAAAGTGAAGCTGAATGCAAGACACAGTAGCAGGCAAATAAAATTCTTCTCTGCTTGCTTTTTTTTAACTGATTCATTTTAGATTATGAGGTTGTGAGACAGAATCGACTAGATACCTCTACCCTATCTGGCTTTTTAAACAGCTTGAAAATTGTTGTAACAGTGGAGACTCTCTGGTGATCCCACTTCTTAGTCATGCCCCCATTCCCAAAAACCAACAGCTTAGCTACCCTACCTCAACATCTCGCTTCAATTTCTCCAGGAAATTTTTTTTACATTCCTCTCCAACATGGAGCTTTTGGCCTTCATTTAGAAAGTCGTTGTCTTTAAAGGTTGGTAGATCCTTAGCCTAGAGAGAAGGATTGAACTGAAATAAGTGCAAAATGTGGCTTTCATATTATGTGATCCAAAGCAGCTCAATACACTGCTTGCTGAGATTGGGGCAAAGGCAATTCCATCAACTTTGAGGAAAGGATTAAAAAAATACTAAATTATTGATGAGGAGCTGCTGGGCTAAAAGTAAAAGCTTGTGAGAGACTATGGGAAGGAAGTAGAGAAGGACTACAATTTAGGTGAGAAGACGCAACACAGTCCATATGTGAGAGCCAGAGGAAGAAAGCATTTCAGAGATTCCTCCTAGGAATTGGTCTTTCCATTTTGTTGTCAAGCCCCACATAGCTGGCAAACCAAGGAAGCAAAGCCACACAGATTTCAGAAAGGTATATTTCATGCTATTCCAGAGTAAAAACCAGAATCTTGAAAACTTTTAAGAGTAAATTCCCAGCCAGACTTATATTAAATTAATTCTTTGAAACAGAGCTCCATCTTCCTGATCTATGTTCTTCTGATTCACCTCTTGGGGCTACACAGCAAGGACATCTTTGGGACTCCAAGATGACATAATCCATTCTAAACCCCCCCTGGTTTCCCATAACTAGGAGGGTTGTTAAACTCCTAGTTCTGGACAAGTCAGTCTTGTCCTTGTTTTCACCATTTTTTCCCCTTTGAATCAGTTTTGACTTCTGGACAAATAATGCAGTTTTCTTGGCAAGAATTTTTTGGAAGTGGTTTGCCACTGCATCCTTCCTAGGGCTGAGAGAAAGTGACTGGCCCAAGGTCACCCAGCTTTGTGCCTAAGGCAGGATTAGAACTCACGGTCTCCCGGTTTCTAGCCTAGTACCTTAACCACTACACCAAGCTAGCTCTCTTTCACCAGATTAGGAAACAAATTTCTTGCTCTTGAAAGGGCTGTCCCTTTGCTTATAGGATTAACTTCAGGTTCAGACTTCAGTGACATCTTCATCCTACCCTATTGGCTGTCTAGGTTGCTTATGGTCCAGCAATGCAATACTATTCCAGTGCTTTTATTCTGTAAAGTTTAGAACACTTTTTGCCCCACCTCAGAATGATACTGCAGAAAGGCAACAAAACAACAATAAGTGAAGCAATTTCCTTATTAAAAAGGAAGACTGGATTCACACAACATAGTTAACTGGGTCAGTTAAGGGCCTACTGTGCTGCAGGATCACACTAATAGTTAATAACTGGTGCAAGAGAGGGACAAGTTTTAATCTATATTCTATGTTCCTTAACTACCCAAGTGGGCTGGCACAATACACTAAGCTGCCAAAAAACTAGGTTAACACTAATAAATACTATAATATTATTATAATAATAACAAAGCTTAGAGTGTTATGCAGAGGGCTGATACATCTAGTAATAGTTCCAATACAAATAATACATTAAAGGATATGGAGGCAATAGTAACATAATTAGAAGCTCAAAGTAGCAGGGGAAGGAATAAATGCTTTTGCTCTTTACATCTACGGTCATGGATGCTCACAGATGGCTCCTTCAGCCAACATATGGCCTTCAATGGTTCCTCATGGTGCACCCCAGACCGTCTCCCCCACTTTTGTCATTTTCTATCTTATTCCCTCCAACTGTGCTTTCCCTCACTGCTAGTATCTGCTGTTTCCACTTTCTGTCTCAACTGCAGAGTCCAGAGTGCCTTCTAGAGCTGCTCTGATAGTGGCATTCGTAGTGATGTATAGAGTGAAATGCTAATAATTTTGAGTGCCCATCTTTCATAATAAGGGAGAAGAGCCAAAGGGAAAAATGCTCTTTAAACGGCCTTTGGTTCATGCTTGCTGTGTCTGTGTTGCTCTCAATCCCAACAGGAGAAATTTCTGAGTAAATGTACGCTAAGGACTCTCAGAGGGAGGCAAACCTGCTAGCAAGTTTTTGTGTATAACTGGAGAGCCACAATCAATCCTTGCATGTTTAAAAGTATGCCTGTGCATACATGTTTGTGTATGTATGAGAAATGGAAGGATAGAGAATATCCACTTTTGACTGAGTCTCCTTTTCTGAAAATTTTTGATATGCATTTCCCCAACGCTTAAACACTAAAAGACTATTCTACCTTGGCTTAGAACAAACACGCTTCTCCCAAATAAGAGCTTAAGCCATATAGCAGAATAGAAACAAATGTTTATTTTGATAAGCGTTAATTGTTTTAAGCACTAATTAATACTTTTATTTTAATATTATGCCAAGCTGCTAATGTTATGTATTATTGCTAGATTCTGTTAAACTTTAATGTTTTCATATACTATTTTGATTATCAAATGCAGCCTATTTTTATAAAATGCAGCTTCCTTTTAAAAACTGAAAATAAATGCTTGATTGAAAAAAATGCAAATATATCATATGAAAGATAGGAACACAATCATTACATGCTGTTTCCTAATTCTACCCCATATATGTTGCAAGGTAGCTACCCAAATGCAGTTTATTGCACCTTCCCAGTCCTTCGACATGCACTTTCATCTGTTATATACCACAGGACAACCTTTCCTAATCTATCACTTTCCAAAAATGTGCTATCACTCTCTCCAGGAGCATATTGGGTTGGGGACTTGTATTATACAGGACCGAGCTTCCTTTTGCTTAATCCAATTACAAGTTCTGATACAGAAGGAACATTTTATAGGTTTATTCAAAACACCAAGATTTTTATTTTAAAACTTTCTCTAACTGCTGCCTTTACCTTTTCTTTGTCGCTGGCTTCTCTTGCTACTGTTGAACCCTGGAGGGGAAAGTAAAGAATTGGAAGTGATTACCTATTTAAAGCCAAAAGTAAAAAAAAAAACACAAAACCCTGACATTACACATGTACGCGTGCATAAATTAAGGGCAAAGTCAGTGCATCTTTCTTTGTTCTTATTCCCCCTCATTCCATTCTCCAAACACTTAAACTACAAAATGTTCTATCTGGGAAAACATTACACTTCCCAGAACTGAATACATTAAGTAAGCTTTACTGTGTCAGGTTTAGCTGATGCTGCACAGAGCAAGGGGATCTATGACCTCTGAGATCCCTTCCAACTCTAGGATTTTATGAGTTAGAAATGAAATATCAAAGATCAACAGTCAGGAAAGGACTTTCTTGGTGTGATCCTATCTAATGCAGTAGTTCTCCATGGCTGAAAGCAGAATGCTTCCGTAGACAGACCAGCAGGGTTCAAAGAACATGCTGAATCTAAACCAGAAAAACAAAACACAACTGCTATGTTCATAACATGCCCAAATAAATGGACACATTATGGTTTTATGGGATAGCCTGGTTCATACAACATACTAAAACAACACCTGGATTCTCACGTCTCAGTGAACCATAAACTAACTGCCTTAAAGCTTGACTACCACCATGTTTGATCTAGGAAATCAAGTGCATCTATGCACTACTGTATAAAATTCTTCTGGATTTGCAGCACAGGAATTTATCCAAAAATATTTCACTTCTGACTGGCAGCTGCTCTTTGCATTACATGCAAATAGAAATTTGCCAAACAGTCGTGAGATTCCCTGACACCCAAATGGTTCCAAATGATTAGTCTGAAAATTCCTGAGAAAGTCACAAATATTCAAAACAAATATTTAATTCACCCTCCAGTGTCTCTTACCAATCCCAATTTGGGATGGCAGTGGGGAATGCCAAATTTGATTTCTATACTGGCAAGTCAAGGAACATTGTGATACAATTAGTGAACACCACAACCTCTCATTTCATACAGCAAACCGGGAAATAATCTTTCTCATTTTAACTCTGTGGTGACAGCTTTCCTCCTCCAGCGTAAAACTCCTACAGAATGCAAAATCAACAGCAGGCCAAAACTGTACCCATGCTTTAGTGTACTGGACTCAACCCTTAGAGAAAACAAACATTCTCATAAAAGGAAACTGAACCATATGAACATAGTGAATTACACAGAAACGACAGTATTTTTCAAATGCTGCCCTACTTGCTTCACAACTTCAAGACTCTAGTGTCTGCTTATGATCCTAAACTTACAGGCAAGCACTTTTTTTGAGGCCAGAATGGGACATTGCCAGACTTAGAGATCCTCACCTTGAGATCGTATTTCCGATGCACTGTCAACCGGTGACTAAACACGTTCCTGGTGACTACCATGTAGGTTTCCACACCATCTACAGTAAGCCTGTACATGCCAAGAAACTGGGGTAAAAGTGTATTCCCATGACATTCCACAATGAACTAAAGGGGATGAGGAAAAGAAGGAGAGAATATACAATCAATCAGTGTTAGTCTAAAAGCTGCCAATACAGTGGAAGGGTATTTTGGGGTTGCCACAGAAAGAAAGTTTAGAAGAGCATTTGAGATACTTTTTAATTTATCAACATTTCAAAATAGAACCTGGTATCCTAAATTGTTTCTAATAAATTAAACCAAAAGAACAAAAACTTCTTATCCGCAGGATGGTGGAGAAACATGATGTTGGTAAAACATAACTGTTTTGCTACAAAGGTTAATCTTGGAAATAAGGAACATAGTCCTGAGCCTCATTTTGCCAGAACGAAATGTGATTATGACAAGAAAGTACTGTAATTATTCTAACCACATTCTTCTAAGCTCAGATCTCTTCAGTTACCATGGAGAGACCCATTTTCTGCAATCAGGTGACCTTCTGATTATTGCCCTAAAGCTTCCATTGTCCCCAGTGGACCAATCTCCTTCCATTCAACTCAACTAGATCCTGAGAGTTGCGCATAAGAGACTATTCATCTGGAGCTCTTGGATAATGCAACCAGAACTTACTGAATGGAGAAAATAAATGAAGGATGAGGAAAAATAAATATCCCCATGATGCAAACCAATACATCTGTATCCTTGGGGAGCAAAAGGGCTTGATGGACCCTTTTCTTTTGAGATCTCCTTTCCACCATTTGGAAAGTTGCTTCTTTGTCACAAGATATAAGTAAATTATGGCAGCTGTTTCCAGTAATTGGAAAGTGAAAAAGAAATTAAGGAAAAAATAACTTGGGGTCAGCTGCATCTGATGTTTTTTCTAAATAAAAATGATGCAGTGTAATTCATAGGTCATGCACACAACAGTCTCATAAACTGGAAGGAAAGCATCTCTTTTCAGCCTCTTCTTTCTCTGTGGCTGGGAGAACAGGAAAATTCCTGTAGAAGTGTCCCCCAAAACATGAGATCTACTAAAATAGCTTATGTCCACCATGTTATTCTGAAACACCTGGGATCATACTTTCTTCCTATATGTAACTCACCTGATGATATTTTTTTAGAATGTTGTGCATCTCCGCAACATCTTCACTTGACACTGCCTTGATGACAAACCGCCTGTCATAGGTAGTAAGGAAGCGAACTCCACACCGGCCATGGCTATCACTGTATACTGGAGCGCTCCGTGTCACAGAATTCTATGCGGAGATAGGAGAAGAACAAATAGGACATTTGGGTACCCCCAATGCGTCTTCAAACTAGGCCTGCAATTCAGGCCAATTTTCATTGAATGAGAAGCACATTGCTTAGTGTTTCAGAAGTACTTTATGCCAACTGTGCACCACATGGTATATTTGCATTTCAGTCCAGAGTATGTATGTTCTGTGTTTGGTTTTAAAAAAGAAAGAAAAACATATGGTATTTAAGAACTATGATTTTTTAAAAATCAATACATGTTTCTAAACTTGGCGGGGGTGGTTTCGCAAGCATGAAGCTCAAAGCATAATGAGATTTTCTTTAAAAGAGGTAAAATCATTGATACAAACACTCTGAATGTATAAACAAGGCCGTTCCTTATAAAACTCTTCTATTGTTGGCTAGAATGTTTATGAAGAACTGCTAAGCATGGAAATTCTGTGTTAAGAAGAACATTAGTAATAAAATAATGAAGTAGCTACCTATTTGGTAGCAACTGTTTAGTTTTGACATTTAAAGGCATTTCCTTCTAATTCTTGAAAGACAAAGGAGGATAAAGCATGCAGGGGGAAGCAAGTGGGGACACATGGACATTTGCCAATTGCAAACATTCTCTTCTTATGTGCTTTCAGCTTAATAATCATGCAGGTATACATACAAAGTCTCTTTCTAGGCTTCTAAACTTGCTTCTAAAACTGGACAGCTACCAGGATTAGAATCTTTCTAGTTTTCAATGCATAAAAGCCAGTAATAGCCAATTATATACCAGGATTATCTTCACATTAGATGATTTCACAACCAGAATCTTTCCCCCACATAAGCATGCTTACAAATATACTAGAAATGGGAGGTTTGGTGGTCCATGCCAGGACTAAAGCCTAACTGTTTTGTCTGGGCAGAAGTAGAATATGTGCTTGGTCTAGGCATGGACACAATATTCTGGGCATAGATGTTCCAAGGTGGGACACCATGTGGTAGCAGTTAACAGGAAGGTGCTAGGAAATGGTGGGGAAGAGAGGGGCAGGCCAACTGGGTATGCCACACTTGTATAAAACCATGACAACTGAGAGGAGGAAGAAAGGTGCTGGGAAGACTGATGGGTAAGTAGCATATAGACCATGTGGAGAAGGAGAGCAAAGAGGGGTGAGGCTCATTGGCCTCTCTCCACTCACACTGCAGGCCAGAGTTTGTTTTGGTTGAAACCCAAAACAAGACATTCCAGACTTCAGTTGGATGAACTGCAAACCACTCAAAATGGTTCTGCTAAATCTCTGAGCCGCCACAGTGGGTTTGTTCTGTGCATAGAACAAAACACTTTTTCTTTACATAATCTAATCTCTATTAAAGATTTGTGCTGTCTCCCTCTTTTTTTTAGACTTCTCCACATCTTTGTATCTTTCTTTACACATCCACTCATCTTTACTGTCCCTTCCCCAAACCTACTTTTTTTTTCCTATCTCACTGAGATAGGAACATTACTTCCCATCTTTTCAGCCTAGTATATTTCAAATAATTCCTGTGAGGAGAAACCATGCATACAACCTTGAGCTCTTTGAAGGAAAATACAAATGTAATCAATACAATAAATAATTCAATCTGATTCACTGATACCTGCTCCTCATACTGGTCCCATTCTTGCACAAAGTCAATTCCCAATTCTCACAAAGCCAGAAATACTTTTTGTCATACCTCAATTATTTTGACATACCTCAATGAAAAGCTATCAACTTGTTCCCTACCTGATAGTCCTGATCATCAATCCCAAACCTTTCCCGGAGATTTCGGAATACCAGTGGACAGTACTCCTTAAATTTGAAGCGGCTTGGGAGGTTCTCTCTGAAAGCAGCCACAAAGAATTGGTGATTCAGTATTAGGATGTAAATGTAAATTTTAAATATACATAATATATTGAGAGTACATCTCAACATTGTACATCTAGTACAACATTTTTTGTATACAACTTTTTTTTTTAAAAAAGCATATCTAAATTATGTGACAATGATTTCAGACTTCCCTAGAACAATGTTCTCCCAGATTGCTGCAAATCTGATCATATTGTCTGGAAATTCTGGAACTGTAATGCCAACATACCAATTCAAAGACACTTGATAAAAACCAGGTTGGATATGTGGATATTGGCTGCCTAATCAAACCACTGGGATTGACTGCTGCTAACTGTTTATCCCATAATGAAGTTAGATTTGTGTGGGAGTGTGGAGCAGGGGTGTGAAACATGGACTCTCATCCCCAGATGAGCGAAGAAGAGATAAGAGGATGAGACTGGCCCCTCCCTGAGGAATGCTAGTGATGTTTGTAGTTTGACCCTGGGAACTGCTCTCAGTCTGAGAAGATTCTGTAAATGGGGTGAAGCCAAATAAACCTTGCTGGATTGAATCGGTATTGTCTCCTGGAGTTTCCTGGGCTAAACCTGACAATTTGTTAATGCTGGCTAACACTGCTAATGTTGTATAAATGTTAGCAGTACAGGCACCAATCTACAGGCCCAAAGAATAAAAACAACACATATCTAAAAGAGCAGAAAGAAAGGCAGAATGACACATCTTTTACTATGGCATCAGAGAAAAATTAATTAGGTTCAACTGTAGCAAATGACTTGGTTAGCGGCACTTGTAGAATTTCTGTCCCCATATACTGACTGAAAAAGCTAGAAAAAAACCAAGGCAAAATTTGTGGGCAAGGAGACTAATTTCTAAGTGAACATATAGGGGCAAAATTATTCAAAGTCTTCAGTATTCATGTAGCGTGAAAGTAAGATTTTGCCCCTTTACTTGCTTTCCTTTTGGAGCACAAGTAAATTGTAGTTGTATTCCTCCTTAAATCAAAGGTGGTTTTTCTTTCAAATTACATTTGTCTCTTCATTATCAGCTTTGAAATTTCCCCTTCATAAGATGAACCTTCGGCAATCTCTATCAGGATTTTCTCATGGGAAGAAGGTCATCCCGTTCGCTATACAAAACAGGTGTTGAGATTACAAAGTATCTTGTGATTTTGTTCTAAGTTTTACTGCCACCTACTGAAATGTGTGTTTGTTATTCAGTGGGGGTGTTATACTAGCAATATATGGGAGTGAAATGCCCAGCTCAGTTTCAGTGTGTGTGTGTGTTTAGTCTTAACGTTAACCATGTAGGTTTTTATGGGTTATGTAGTCTTAACTAGTAACCAAGTAGTGAACCTCTTCTCTGAGAGTGTTTTTTTTAGCTAGAGACTTCGTCGTGGTTAAGTCCTGGAAGCTAATATGAGAAGAAGTCTTTGTTATATTCTATATTTTGTATGCAACTTGTATTTTGTGAAGTTTTGCATTTTTATCAATAAAGACCAGTTAGTTTATATTTTCTGACTGGATTTTCTTTGAAGAACAAAATATCGACATTGCATTTTGCAAGCTCTCATGCTGATGTGTAATTTTCCTGAGAGCAGGATTTATGGGATTCTTTGCTGCACTCTGCGCAACAATCTCTTCTGGGGGCTGGATCCAATCCTACTAGTAGAAGGATTAGAGTAAGTCTATGCAGTAAGTAATCATGCCTCTTTTGGAACTGTTGTGCCTTATTCAGAAGATTGTCACAAATGAATTCTAAGAGCTGGATTTTATTTTCTGGAGTCAAGGAAGAAGAGGTCTGTACAGTTAACTCTAGCATGTGACGACCTGAACAGTTTTCCTTAGAACCATATTTCATGTGGTACCTATTACATAGTTCATTTTTATTTCACTTAAAATTGCCACAGATTTATCAATATAATTGCTTGCCACACCTTGCAATAGCCCTGGCATTATACAAAGAACTGCAGCTTTGTTCATATTCAATCTTTCCATTGCCAGTTCTCTACTCAAAGTCATCTTTATCACTATAATCTTTATTTCATCAATGACATCAGTAGGATGTGGAAGTATAATGGAGGTCCACCTCACAGGTCAGCCTAGAGCAAAAAGCTCTGGAGAAATTAGTAAATCTTATAGCAACTCCAGGTTTAATCAAATTTTAAAAATTCTTTTCGCTGTTGTATTTTTTTCTAGTTGCAAGTTCATTGACATCTTTAGGCTAAAGCTTTGTTTCCTCTTCCCCCAAACCCAGGTCACTTCTGCAGCATGTATTTCCTTTTCCTTGGCAGATTTTCTCCAAGGATTACATTTATTAGGGAACCAGAGAGCTTTTCCGCAGGACCAATGGGATCAACAGATACTATTCAATCTCTCCCTAAATTTTCCCTCTATTGACTGAATCTGGTTGAATCACAAGGGGGCAACTGCCTCACTGTGTGTGTTGAGACATACTTATTAGGACCAGGACGTCATCTGTTTGAGGAAGTTGTTCAATTTGTAAAGGTTCAGCCCCTGGGTCTTCAGAACATGCCATTTTAAGGTGATATATGAATAACCTACTATGTCTATGGTGTCTTGTTCTTCCACCTATTCTTTACATATATGCATATGGACCAGCTGGAAAATTGGAAAAGTTAGCATTTCATAGGAGCTATGTCTCTCCTTAGCTTCATCTGCCATGCTAACCAAATATGATCTATTAATTTGGTATACTTTACATATTCCCCTTGTATGAACTTTGCTCATTCACAAGAACATACGTATAAGAAGAGACCTGCTGGGTCAGCCATCTGGGTGCATTTGGGAAGCTCACAAGCCTGGATTGACAAGCAATAGACCCTTTTACAGACCCTTTTCAGAAACCACTATTTAAAGCACACTGCCTATGATGTAGGAGGTAATAAATAATCATCAATATTAGTAGCCCCTGATACTCTGTGTATTTGTCCAGTCTTTTTTTTAAATCCAGTTTGGCTGACATTACCACAAGTGCTGTTAGCAAATTCCAAACTTTAATTATGCCCTGTGCGAAAACACATTTCCCTCTCTTGGTTCTGAAACTCCAGCATTTAATTTCAATGGATGAAACTGTGAGAGAAGAATTTGTCCTTTGTCACATTATCAAGGCAGTATATTACAGTGGTGCTTAAAAGTTTGTGAACCCTTTTGAATTTTCAATATTTCTGCATAAATATGACATAAAACGTGATCTGTTCTCCACACAAGTCCCAAAACTAGATAAAGAGAACCTAATAAAACAAATACGTCAAAAACTTTATACTTGCTTACTGATTTTTTGAGGAAAATGATCGAAAGCTACATACTTGTGTGTGGCAAAAGTATGTGAACCTTTGCTTTCAACAACTGGTGCACCCCCCTTGGGCAGCAATGACTGCAACTAAATGTTTCTGATAACTATTGATCAGTCTTGCACATTGGCTTGGAGGAATTTTAGCCCACTCCTCCTTATAGAACAGATTCAACTCAGGGATATTGGTGGGCTTCCTTGCATGAACTGCCCACTTGGGTCCTTCCACAAAATTTCTATAGGATTAAGGTCAGGACTTTGACTTGGCCATTCCAAAACATTAACTTTCTTCTGCATCAACCATTACTTGGTTGCACGACATGAATGTTTTGGGTTGCTGTCTTGCTGCATGACCCACTTTCTCTTGAGCTTCAGTTCACAGACAAAAGCCCTGGCGTTTTCCTGTAGAATTTGCTGGTACAATTCAGAATTCATAGCTTCATCAATGATGGCAAGCCATCCTGGTCCAGAGGCAGCAAAGCAGGCCCAAACCATGATGCTGCCACCACATTTCACAGATGGGATAAGGTTCTTATGCTGGTATGCAGTGTTTGCCTTTCGCCAAACATAACACTTTTCATTCAAGCCAAAAAGCTCTATTTTGGTCTCATCTGTCCACAGAACATTCTTCCAAACCCTTCTGGCTTATCTACGTGATCTTTCCCAAACTGTAGATGGGCAGCAACATTCTTTTTGGAGAGTAGAGGCTTTTTCTTTGCAACTCTGCCATGCACATCATTGTTGTTCAGTGTTCTCCTGATGGTGGTCTCATCAACACTGACATTCACCAATGCAAGAGAGGCCTTTAGTTCCTTGCACGTTATCCTGGGGTTCTCTGACACTTCCCGGAGTATTACACACCTTGCTTTTTGTGTGATCTTGGTTAGTCAACCACTCCTGGGGAGGGTAACAATGGTGTTGAATTGACTCCACTGTACACAATCTGCCTGACAGTGGACTGGTGGAGTCCAAACTCTTTGGAAATAGTTTTGTAACCTTTTCCATCAACAACTGTTTTTCAGAAGTCCTCAGAAATCTCCTTTGTTCAAGCCATGACACAATTCCACATACCTGTGTTGTGAAGATCAGACTTTGATAGTGAATCCCCACAATTCTGTTCTTTAAATAAGGCAGGACCTCCCACACTGACACCTTGATTGAAACACCTGACTCTAATTTCCCCTTCAAATGAACTGATAATCCTAGAGGTTCACATACTTTTGCCACACACAAATATGTAGCTTTGGATCATTTTCCTCAATAAATTAATGTTTTTTACGAATTTGTTTAATTGGGTTCCCTTTATCTAGTTTTAGGACTTGTGTAGAGAACAGATCATGTTTTAGCTCATATTTATGCTGAAATATTAAAAATTCAGAAAGGTTCACAAACTTTTAAGCACCACTGTAATATATATTTCTATCAGGTTTCCCCTTACCTTTCTTCATTCCAAGTTAAAGTGTTCTAACTGCTGTAGTTTTTTCTCACAAGGATGTTGCTCCAGCCCCCTAATAATTTTGCCTGCCCTTTTTTGTACCTTGTTTAGCTCTAAAATATTCTTAAGGTGTGGTACACAAAGATCCAACTATGGTCCCACTGAAACCCTGCATTATTATACCATATTAACAGTTCTATTTTCAACTCTCTGCCTAATGATTCCAAGCATGGAATTTGCCTTGAGGGGTCCTCTGGCAACTGCGTATCTAATATACAGTAGTACCACTGTCCAGGTGCAAAAGAGCAAAGATTCATCTCTGTAACATTTCTTTGACAGAAAATATCCTTCCCTATCTGCTGCCACAAAACATACTGTCAAAATCTATAAAACATTTCATTTCTGCAGGATAAACATAACAAAAAAGTAACATTCTACATAAATATTAAAAAAGAGGATCTGCTTTTCCCAGGGTAAGTTCCTACTCATGTTAGGAGGCTCCTACACCTAAAATTCTCTATTCAGACTGATTATTTTTTTTCCTATTTCACTAGATAAGGTAGGTATCAGTTGGAATACATCAGTCTTTGAAAGGAGGACAAATGACATCAATCAACTGAATGAACATGTTAGTGTGGTGTAGTAATTAAGATGTTAGACTAGGATTTGGGAGGGGGGGGCTCAGGATCAAATCATCTTCAGCCATACAATCTCACTGGGTGACTTTGGGCCAGTTACTCTTTCTCAGACCAACCTACTTCACATAGATGCTGCAGGGAAAAACTGGCAGAGGAAATACTATGTATACCATCTTGAACACCTAGAGGAAAGTTGGGATTTATCTAATAAATAAAGAAATGTACTTGTTTAAAAACTTCATGAAAAGCATTATGCATGAAACGGTAGAGCCAACATCTGGGTTGGCTGCTGGATTGAATGAATACTGCAGCCACAGTTGTATAATTAAGTTTTTAAAATTAAAATACTGTTGTTATTGTTTAAAAGACACAAGCTACAGAAAGTAATTTAGTGATTTCACAACTGTTATCCAGAGGTCAAGAAAGATAACCTATTTGCAGATAATCGTGAAAGAAAGAATAAAATGCTTCTTCTACTTTGCAACTATATCCACTCAGTTACATCAAAATGTCAGAGGAAATCTAAAACACATTCTGAGTAGCTCCCCAGATTTCAATATCCAAATCTTAATTGCAGGAGGCATTTTTATGCAATTTTAACAGAGAACATAGACTAAATAAAGGAAGTTCTCTTCATATCTACAAAACATTCTTAATCCACAAAAAAAAATGTTGTCCAACCTATACATATTATCATTCATCGTATACTAATGGCATAAATGAAAAAATAAGAATTAATAATCTTCTAATCATTAAAAGCTGATCCAGTTTGCCTGGCAATTGTAATCTCACTACAGGTTAACATGTGTATATTTGTGATTAAGTCTCCTTCAAAGCATATGCACCCCCTTAGGGTGGGTTCTGGCGGTGGTTAATTCATCCTTTTTAGGGAAGGTGGTGGAAAAGGTCGCGCGGCAGCTTCAGAGGATCCTGGAGGACACAGATTATCTGGACCCCTATCAGTCAGGATTCAGGCCCAGTTATGGGACAGAAACAGCACTGGTCGCACTTTTAGATGGTCTCTGGCGAGAGCGGGATGGGGGGAGTGCATCCATCATTGCTCTTCGTGACCTCTCGGCGGCTTTCGATACCATCGACCATGGTATCCTTTTGGGTCAGCTGCAGGAGTTGGGGCTGGGTGGCACAATGTTGTGCTGGTTCAGCTCCTTTCTCCAAGGCTGAACCCAATCGGTGTTGATAGGGAGCGAGAGGTCCAGCCCCCAGCCCCTACTTTGTGGGGTGCCACAGGGGTCAGTGCTTTCACCGCTCCTATTTAACATCTACATGAAACCTCTGGGTGAGATCATCCAGCACCATGGGGTGATGATACCCAATGATGGATGATCTCCATCCCAGGTGCCTTAAGTGACGCTGTGACTGCCCTCTCGCGGTGCCTGGAGGCTGTGGGGGCCTGGATGGGGGACAACAGGCTTCAGCTGAACCCTGGTAAGACGGAGTGGCTGTGGATACGGGGAGTCTCAAGATCTAGGAGCTTGTCATCTTTGGTTCTTGACGGGGTCGCACTACCCCAGACAGACCCGGTGTGTAATCTGGGGGTTCTCCTGGACTCACGACTCCTGCTCGAAGAGCAGATGGCAGTCGTGGCTAGGAGGGCCTTTGCACGACTTCGTGTTGTGCGGCAGTTACGCCCCTTCCTGGACCAGGAGGACCTCCGCACGGTCACTCATGCCCTGGTCACCTCCGGGTTGGACTACTGTAATGCGCTCTACATGGGGCTACCCTTGAAGAGTATCCAGAAGCTACAGCTGGTGCAGAATGCGGCGGCGTGGACAGTTCTCAATGCCCCTAGGAGGGCACGTATAACACCGCTGTTGCGTGAGCTGCATTGGTTACCAGTTTGTTTCCGGGTCCAATTCAAGGTGTTGGTCATCACCTTTAAAGCCCTTCATGGCACGGGACCAGGTTATCTGAGGAACCGCCTCGCCCCGGTCATTTCAGCCCGCCCCACTCGGTCCAGCAGAAGGGGCAGATTGCAGACCCCACCAGTCAAGGAATTTCGATTGGTGGGGTCTAGGCAGAGAGCCTTTTCTGCTGCAGCTCCCGCCCTATGGAACTTCCTGCCTCCTGAGGTCCGGTGTGCCCCTTCCCTCATGGCCTTCAGGAAAGGGATTAAATCCTGGCTCTGCCAGAAGGCCTGGGGGCCGGAGGGGGGCCCCCACCTGTGGAGATGGCTGGTGGGGTGATGGGTTTGCTCCCCCCTCAGCATCTTGCAGGTTTTTAGGGCTAAAAATTATAGGAGGTTCTTAGGACATTTTTAATATATGTTTTTTTAATTATTTATAGATTTTACCCATGGTTGGAGGGACTTGTGTTTTTTCCTTTTTTATTATTGTGAGCCGCCCAGAGTCACCTATTGGGGGAGATGGGTGGCATACAAGTTTGATAATAAATAAATAAATAAATAAATAAATAAATAAATAAATAAATAAATAGGGATGAGTCAATGATGCCCCCTTCACCCCCAGTGTGTGTACTTCAGTCCTCCTCTAAATTCAAGCCTGCTGTCAGTGACCAGCATGGTTGAGTATCTATCCAGGCTCAGACCTCTCAATCTAACACCTTTAGTTTGGAGTCAGTTTGCCTTCTCTTCTATCTTTAAATTCCCAGGTTTGTCCAGATGTAAAATCTCATTTAATATTTCCATATTGCTTCTCTAATAAGCACTTTAAAATAAAAAAGTGTATTAGGATGTAGAAATACAATTTAAAAAGAATTCAAAATCCAAAAGGCATAATAAAAACAGCAGTAGAAAAAAAAAGTCCTCCAAATTATCAGCCAGTTTTAAAAGCCCTCCTGAATAGTCAATATTTCTACATACACCAAAATGCCCAGAGAGGTGCTTCTGAAACAACACTGATGTCTTTCTCCCACTGCAAAGCATTGTAACCCTACTACTTCTTTGATTTCTATTGTATCTAACCTTGCACACAGAACATTATTTCTCATAGAGATCTAAAGAATAGGGAGGCACATATGGAAAGAGATACTCCTTAAATATATTGGCCCATCAAAATATAATGATACTTGAAATTGTGCCAAAAAAGTATATGAGCAGTCAACACATTTGGTACAGAAGGATATTATCCTCTATCGCCTGGTACTATCGGAAAATGAACTGCAGCTCCCAATCATATCCACACATGGTGGGACACAGAGCACGCTCAGACACATGAATAGTGCTGGGTTCAAGATGCTCTTTTATAATACTTGCTTTTCTTTCATGTCACACTGTCTTCTGCAAAATTACGATTCATGTCATTATGTATTCATAACCAGCTAGTTATTCAGATACTGAAGTTAAATGGGGAATGTGGGGGGGGGGGGAATATTGTAAACAAAAGATGTTTATTACTCACTTGTTGAAAAGATGATTGTCCACTTTAATCTTGCTGTAGGCTTTAAAGTCATCTGGCATTAACATAACAGGGACAGGGACATTACTCAACTCATTAATCTGCAAAAGAAATGCAACATCTAAACAGGATGTGAAGGAAAAGAGAAAGGAAGCCACCTACATGGCTGGTATGTATGATCATAGAACCAATAAACCCCACTAACCTTTACTGGCAGTTTCAGCATTAAATGAATAACCTGAAGTTTCATAGTCAAGAAAACACAGTTATATTCTACAAAGGGGTGATAGTTTATTCTGTATTTGTTCAGAGAAGGAAATCATAGGGAACTGAGTGCTCTAGGCTACATAATCTACATCATCATCATCATCATCATCATCATCATCATCATCATCAGTTGTTGTCTCCAGGCTTTGAGTCTGCATAATTCATATAACAATGTAATGCTTCTCTCTTTCTCTCTCAATTTTCAGACAGATAATTATATCTATATAAACAATTCTAGGTCTGTCCTAATCACTCAAACTTTTAGTTAATCATCTAATTGCATTTTGCTGCAAAGATATGTTTGAAAGTGTGGTAGGTACCTGCTAAAATGTTCTTATTTTTCTTATTTTTAAAAGAAAACTTTCTCAATCTGTTACTAACAAAACATTTTATATGGTCTCAGAATTCCTCTGAGGATTAATCATTCTAATAATACTTACAAAACACAATTTTTGACAAAAGGCTTGCCATGGGGGAGAAAAAAACATTTACTGTTGCTTTTTAGAATCTCATATTCATATTTGCTATATCTCTCAAATTTTAGATTCTGGGGATTAGGGAAGGAAACACATTTTTCTGGATTAAAAATGAAAGCATGCTTCATAGCATAGAAACTAAGTGCAAAGCAGATCAAAACATTCCACCTTTAACTTCCACCTTTGTACTTAAAGGTGGAATGTTGGGTGTTGCAACATGTGGATGATGCTATACAGGTAGTCCTTGAGTTATGACTGCAGTTGGGACCTGGATTGCCGATGCTAAGTGATGCAATCGTAAAGCGCAATGTCACATGACTGCATCGCTCAGTAACAGCAATCCAGGCAGTCCCAGTTGTCATGGTAACCTATGATGTGCAGGTCGTTAAGCAGGAAGTGGAGGGAGTCCCAGGTAAGGAGAGCGGGGGTGCCACAGGGGGGTGAGGGAGGCCCTGGTAGGCCCGGTGCAGGCTGCACGAGAGCAGGGGAGGGGGCGCTCAGTGTGGCACGAACTCATAAAGCCCAGGGAATGAGGGTGGGGGGTGCTTGTGATTGCAGGGAGGCTGGGGAAAGAGGGCACAGAGTGCATGTGCAAGCACAGGGAGGCTGAGGAAAAAAGGCACAGGGTACATGCGATAGCAGAGGCCATGGAAAGAGGGTGCAGGGTGCATTCGTGCACATCATCGCAGGGAGGCCAGGGAAAGAGGGCAGGGATATGTGCATGCATGCATGCAATTGCAAGGAGGCCATGGAAAGAGGACGTGGGGTGCATGTGTATGTGTGTACAAGTGTAGGGAGGTTGGGGAAGGAGGGTTCAGTGTGTGCGAGCGAAGAAAGGCTGGGGGGGGGACTTACCCCAGCAACTTGCAACTTTCCTTGCCAGCTTCCCATTGACTTTATTTATTTATTATTAAACTTGTATGCTGCCCATCTCCCCCAATGGGTGACTCTGGGCGGCTCACAATAACAAAAAAGAACAGACACACCAATCCCCCCAACAGTGGCTAAAATCCATAAATAATTAAAATACAAACATACATTAAAAATATCCTAAAAACTCCCTGTATATTTTAGCTCTAACACCTTCAAGATGCTGGGGGGGGGGGGGGAGCCAGAACCCATCACCCGCCCCCAGACCTTCTGGCAAAGCCAGGATTTAACCCCTTTTCTGAAGGCCATGAAGGAGGGGGCACACCGGACCTTGGGAGGCAAGATGTTTGGGGGAAGCCAGCAGGGAAGGGTGCAAATGGCAATCACATGATTGTGGGATACTGCCACTGGTTGTAAGTGCAAGCTGGTTGCCCAGCACCCAAATTTTGTCCACATGACCCTGGGGGTGCTGCAACGGCTGGAACTTCAAGGACCGGTTGTAAGTCCCTTCGTTCAGCACCGTCGTAACTTTGAACAGTTGCTGAACAAACGGTCATAACTTGAGGACTACCTGTATTGGCTGTCATTTATAGTAGATCCAGGAATCATTATGAATATACACATGACATACTTGTTCCTCTTAACATAATCCCACAGTTAGTGGCTTTCTATTAAGCAACAATGGGATAAAAATATGAGGGATATTATTTCATATGAGCTATCCTTATGAGAAAATGAATTGCAGCTCTCAAATCTTATCTGTCAGGACTTAAGAGGACATTTAGACTCACATGGAAACCTGCCATGTATAGAGCACTAGCAGCAATCTGTTTCACTTTATACTCTGGTTCTACCCACGAACTGCTTCAGCTCTACTCACTATTGGGTCCCCAAGAGAAAACTCTAAAGGAAAGCAGCCCTCATCATGAAAAGTTGAGTTTGGTCTAGTGGTTAAAGCATCAAGCTAGAAAGCAGGAGACTCTGAGTTCTAGTTCCGCCTTAGGCATGAAAGTCGACTGGATGACTTTGGGCCAGTCACTCTCTCTCAACCCAACTCACCTCACAGGGTTGTAGTGGTGAGGAAAATAGGAGGAGGAAGGAGTATTAAGTATGCTCACCACCCCAAGTTATTTATAAAAATAAGAAAGGCAGGATAAAAAAAATCTAAAAAAAAAAATTGGCATAACATAGGACTGTCCACCCTAAAATTTCAGCTACTTCAGAGTTTAGCAGCTTGACCAATTCTTAAATTCTTCATTGGAGATTCTTCTCTGGATAATCCAGAAAAATCCATGCTTAACTAGTTTCAAAGTAACTTCTGAAAATATAAAGAAAAAAATTGCACTGTTTTCTAATATTTTGTTTCTAAAGTTATTAGATCTGCAAAACACAACTGAGCCTGAGTTTTTTCTTCTCAACTTCATACGCCACTACATACAGTATATGTTTGTATTTGGCTCAATAAGCACTTTTTCTCTGGTCTCTTTCCATACAGCAAAGTTGGAAGTAGATGAAAGAAGAGCACCATTCAGAGGCCTTTTGAGGATAAAGTTGTCTGAGAAACTATATGTAAATTTGAAAGGATTTCCAGAGTAAGATGAACACAATATATGGTAAAACAATCCCATGAGCATTAGACTACCATCTAGCCTATGTGGCAAATATTATTTGGGACAGGTATTATATGAGAGTCAGTTTGGTGTACAGTAATCATTAAGGTACAAAGCTAGAAACCAGGAAACGAGTTCTAGTCCTGATTAAGTATGAAGCCAGCTGGGTGACTTTGGGCCAGTCACTCTCTCTCAGCCATAGGAAAAAGGCAACGGCAAACCACTTCTGAAAATCTTGCCAAGAAAACTGCAGGGACTAGTCCAAGCAATAAGGAAGATGACCTTGATGGAAATATGCAAGAACTGTTACATGGCCAAAGGGAACTGAAACATTTTTGAAGCCCCAAGAAAGGAAATAATATTCAGAAGTGGATCAGGCAGAGGCCTCCCGGATTCACTGGAGTATATGGGGAGGGGGGAGAGATAGATCACAAATTCTTAGAACTCTTCTGTACTTTCCAGAAATCATGATCCAGAGGTGGGAAGGCTTCTAAGACTCTGAAGATGTTTGAACTGCAACAGTTATAATGCTGCTAGGGGGATTATGGGGATTTAAGGCCAATCCTTCAGGGGCAACCAGGTTGGGAAAAACAAAGGCATAGCTAACTTGGGGTCATGCTGAAGGAACACCTGGAATGGTATTCTGCCTGCTACCTTATTTCAGGGATTGAACAAAAAGCAGGACTTCTAGAAAGTTTAGAAAATAATTAGATTTCACCAATTTCAAGGAGCACTGCAGTATCTCTTCACATATAGGGTAATATTGTCATGTTTACCTCACAGAATGGAGATGACTTTGGCACCAATATTGGTTATTTTTACCATGAGGAGGAAAACATTTTCCATCAGATGAAATGATCTAGTATTAAAACAAGATGATGGATGGTAATGTATTTAATTGCCAGGCATTTTTACTCAATGGTATCCATTGCTACTGCAATCAACCCTAATGGGGATTTCTTTTCACAATGAAGGGTAGTATATAAGCAAACAACTAAATAAAGTGACTTGGAGAGAAAGAAGACACTTCGTTCATATAAATCACACATCCTGCAAGTATTCACCAATGACTTGTGAATAATTAAACTTACTGCAAGTTGCATGAGCCATGTTTAAGTATCTACAGGTAGTCCTCGCTTAACCTCCATTCATTCAGTGACCATTCAAAGTTATGATGGTGCTGAACGAAGGGATTTACGACCAGTCCCTAAGGCCACTGCAGCGCCCCTGTGGTCACACAAACAAAATTTGGGCCAACTTGGGCCCACCACATTTACGACCACCTTTTGGCTGCCCACCTACCCACTGTCGCTGGCCCTGCCCACCCCTGCGCCTGCTGCCACACCACTAGTGTACCATCCAGGGCCTCCTTTTGTGCTGATGCAGCCGGAGCTTCTCTCGCACCCTATCCAGGGCCTCTGTTCGTGCCCCACCCAGGGCTTCCATTTGCATGCCAGCCAGGGACTCCCTGTTTGAGGCTTTTGCAAAAGAAACCTGACATGTGAAAGGAATGGGTCCTTCTTTTGCATTTGTGTAGCCATGTCCTTCTTTCACACACCAGGCTTCTTTCATGAAAGAAGGCCCTGGCTGGACGCAAATGGAAGTCCTGGGCAGGGCATGAAAGAAGCCTTGCCTACTCCAGCGCAAAAAGAAGGTGGTGTGAAAGAAGGCCCCAACTAGTACAGTAGTGGTGCACGGTGTGGTGGGTGGTGTGGCAGGCAAAGCTGGGCAGCAGGGTCAGCTGGCGGCAGTTGGTAGGTGGGCGGCCAAAAGGGCAGAGACGGGGGGGAGATAGGTAGGTGGGGGGAGTTCAAGAGGAGGCAGAAAAGGCAGTCCCTTATCTTACCAAGGCACGGGGCTGGGAGGGACCAAGCCAGGAATGGCTTGGATCGGGGTGGGTCCTCACCTAACAACTAATGGGATTCAGTTAACGACGGCAACGGGAACTGCCGTTCACTAAGCAATGCGGTCATGGGATATTGCGCTTTATGACTGCATTGCTTAGTGATGGAAATTTTGGTCCCAGTTACTGCTGTTAACCGAGGACTACCTGTATTGTTTTCCAGATGTTGCTGAATTAAAATGCCCAGCAAGGTCAGGAAGCACGATCAATTATAAGAAATACTGGGAGTTGTAGTCCAGCAGCAGCATAAGTAATCTCCCATTCAGATATGTGCACACAATACACAACTGGGCTTTTAAGACTGATATAAAGAAAACAATGCCTCCACTCTACTTGTCAGGATTGCTACTATTCAAAGAAACATTCTCTTCCATTTCTTTAGGGCCATCTTACTAACTAGAGCTTGTGAAATTTGTAGAAGTTTGCTTGTGAATGTTTTGCAGTAACCTTCCTCCAAACTGCCACCTTTCAGATATGGTGGTACTACAACTCCTAGTTGACCACGCTGACTAGGAATTCTAGGAGGCACATAGTTCTGTCCCTGGGCTCTGGGATGGCAAGAGCCTTTTATTGCTTTGTACAACTGAGATGATAATCTCAGATAGACTGCAACAAAATGATTATTTATCATAATATTTATAGATATTTAAGAATTATATAGTATTCTGCTGGATACTGAAAAGAATTATCATCTTTTATCCCTTATTAGCTCAGTGAAGTTACATTCCTGCTTTATGAAGATCAGTTATCCAGGCAAGCAATAATTTAAAATATAGAAAATTGAAACCTCCTTGGTAAACAGTATGCAAGACTGGATTTACTGAACCCAGATGACACACAGGTTATAAGAACCAGAATTTGCTGCTGAGGATTTGAAGCCACAATCCTATATACAGAGCAATCTTCCTGAACTCAAAACAGCTGACTTCTGAATAAACATATAGTTGTCCGATTCATTCTGAAAACTAAGATTGGATAGCACTCCTGATATGAAGGGAAAAGGTGATTCATCAGGAAGCACACTGCTCCTGTCAGCACCTCCTTAAATCAAGTCCAAGCTTCTTTAAGGAATTGCCAATAGGTACAACATGCACCCCCACATGCTCCAAATCACCTTGTCCCTTACAAATTTGGATCACTGCACTGCCCTACTGAAAACCATTTGTTCCTTTCTCCCATTGAAGCAGGTGAGAAAGGTCAGCAGGAAAACATACACCTTGCCAAGATAAACTAGGAGGCAGCGTTATTGCTGTTTAACTTCAAGTTCCTACCCACATGTGTGAGAAGCAAGATTATATGAAAGAACCTCCTCCTTCTGTAGATGAACACTTGAAATTCATTTAACACAGAATTGTTAACCCTTTGTAATTATTTTAGAAATCTTCACATACTCTCCCTTTATTTAAAAAAGATGCATTTCTCTACTGTTTTCCAACATGTGTTTTCATGCAAAATATGGATACTAATATGTTATCAGAATAAGGATGCATTACCCTGGATCTAATGATCAACACAAGAGATGCTACATAATTGCTGTAAGAAGAGACAAATATTCAATGGCAGAATGTACCTCTCTAGTTGAGAGGGCTGGGTAACATATTTGATGCCTCTTGCCATGCACACATAAGTTCAAAGAGGTGGGAGTTGCCTACTACTGTGCATTTCTTGCTCACCGTGTGGTTGACTCCCCACATAAGGACACTCAGGAGCGGTTCAGAGGCTCGAAAGAGTTTCACTTTCTGGCAGACGAAATGCTTCTTCTTCGTCTTGGTCTTGGAAGCACTGAGAGCAGCGCCCACAGCTGAGCCAGCGCTTGCAGCCGCTGTGCCTCCAGTACAGTTTGAGGCCATGGCAGAGAGAGGGTCCTTGGGGCTGTCTGAACAAATATCAGTCTCCTAACAGCAGGGTTTTTTCATGGTTCTCCTTGGGCCCCTCCAACCTGGGCAACTGCTGCCCCTCAGACAGTCATATCAAAATGCTCTCCAGGAAAAGGCCCGGCCTTCTGCTCCTTCAGCAGTCAGCCACCCTCCCTCCACACTCCTGAAGATGGGACCCGTACCAGCTCAAAATGGCACCACTTGCTTCATGGGCTGGTTTGACTTGGCACTTCCACGCATGATACTAGAACCAGCCTCTCATTGATGCCACCACAGGTTCATCCCTTCCTAAACCTGAAGTGGCGCTTCCTATCTTCCTCCGACCTTCGGAATACAGTGGGCCGCTAAAGGCACCGCTTCTATTCTTCTCTGCTCAACCGCAATGGGTTGCCATTCGAATCTGTGATACTTCTTTAATTCTCCCTATAGGTCCCCCCCAAATGGTACCACCCAGCCCTCCCTTTTCCACCTAGACCGGTCCCATCGCAATTAAGTCAGCCGTATCCCCCCTTAAAAAGCGTTCACAATGGTACCATCTTCACTCCACCCGTCGCTCTTCTGTTCCCTCTCTCCTCCCCACCTAGCTCAGCGGAATTATCTAAATACCGAGATACATACAGGTACACATGCACAGGCACCAATCACAACAGTACCACCCACAGGCACACACCCTTCCCCTCCGTACAGGCAAGAGTTCCGTTCAGAAAACCGGGCAGCGCACCATCACTCCCCTTTCACAAATAGTTAGATCCGAGCCCCACCCCCTGTCAGTTACCAAATAATAACATCCACCTCCCTCCCCAAGTGAGCCTAGCCTCACCCCCCCTTTATAACAACATTCGGTTAGTTTCGTCTGCTATGAATACATTGCCCCACCCCGCCTACCCCCCATGCTTCCCTCTCCGTGGTTTGCTCCACCGCGGAACAAGCTGTGCAATCGACTCCTGCGCAAAGGAGGCGCCAAGATGGCGACGAGCAGAGGGAGGGGTGGAGCGGGATGTTCCATTTCTGTTTGAGAAATTGAAGGAGAAAAGTACTATAGTAATCGTTAATTTCAAAAGGGTCAAGGAATTATGTTGTGAGAAAACAATGTGGCTTGGTTAATTTAAAGGAAGACGCAGCTAGCAAGTCCAGTAACTTAAAAAATTTTTTTTTTATTGCCTTTCTTGGAAGAATAGTTCGTTCCGAAGAGAAAGTGTCGTATCAGATAGGTCCGTATTTCTCCGTTTTATGGACCCAATAACCAATCAGCATCGGAGCACCTGGAGTTATGAATGGGAAATTATGACTGTACGTCACAGAGGCGTTCTATTTCTGCAGACAGCGCTGCCTCTGGTGGGAGTAGCGGCCGCTACAAGAATAAGTAAAAAATCACCTTTGGGTTTGTGACCAACTAGTAGTTTATTTGCTGGTCGCTTTCTTCCGCACTTTGCCGGCTTAGAGAGGACTGCCGAACGAAATAACATGTCGGTTGGGTACATACATTTATGGTCTTTTATTTCAGATGGAAAGCATGTGTCTCTCTCTCTCTCTTTCGCTCTATTCTGACTTCCGGTCAGATAAGCGAAAAATGAGAAATGTTATTGCACAGTAAGACCAACTTGATTACTTTGCCCTGCCAACTATAACTCTTTCCTACGATTTACATATATAATTATGGGAGAAAAAATTGGATTTCAGGACATGCTCTCGACTCAAGCGGGGGGGATAGGAGACTTAAGTCTCCTAAACAAGAGTTGAAATTAAATGACCCCTTACATTGCGGGAACCGCTTCCGGCAACGGAACTAGGAAGAAGCAAGTCTCTTCCCCATCCCCAAACTTTTACGTGACTTTCAACTCCTATGAAGAAGGGAGGGAAGGGGGTTTAAAAGAATCCATCTTTCACCCTAAGGGCTCTTATACAGTATTATACAACCATTAGAAAACTGGTACATATACCCAATTTTGAACAATTTAAACACTAGAGGATTATATTTGAATATCTGTTACAAAAGTTTTTGTCCTCACTCAGACATTTACCATCATGTTGTGCAATTGTTTTAAATGTGTGGCCTGTCTTCTGTTGAATTCCATACCCACAATAGCTATTACTGTTATAATGGAAGTCAGAATGGCTATCAGCATCTTGTCCAACCCCATTACCCAAAATGAAAAAGCAAAGAACTTTTGTAGCACTAGAAACAAAGTTGGACATACTACATTGTGCTGAAACTGGTGAAGAATCCTCAGCTCTAGGACAAGCTTTAATCTGGATGAATGTACTGTTCACAACATAACAAAGAAAGCTAATAAAATTCATAGTGTTATGATGCATTCTACCTCTTTGTTTGCCCTGATAACCACACACATTAGAAATCCAGCTGTACAAAAGATGGGGAAAATGTTTCCAGTATACATAGAACATGAGAAAAGGAAGAAGACATGCTTGAGTAAAGGATGTGTTTATACCTACTAAGATCAGAATCATGCAAACCATGGTATTCCCTGACACTCTATGGAAGCGAAAGCTAGACTTTAAAGAAGCAGGATAGAAAGAGTATTGAAGCTTTTGAACTTTGGTGTTGAAGAAGACTCCTGAGAATACTGTGGACAGCCAAGAAAACAAACAAATGGATCGTCAAACAAATCAACCCAGAGTTCTCACTAGAGGCACAAGTGACCAGGCTCAAATTATCCTACCTTGGACACATTATGCAAAAACCTAGCTCTCTGGAAAAAGCTCTAATGCTGGGAAAGGTGGAAGAGAAGAGGAAGATGAGCAGCAAGGTGGATGGCTCAGTTACAGCGGTGATGTGTACACCATTGGAAGACTTGAAAGACCAGGTTAGGGATAGATCATCATGGAGAAAATCTTTGTGGTCACTTAAGGCAACAACAACCTGATGGCACATAATCAATCAATTACTTAAGAATAAGGCTCTGAAAATTTATGAGTACATTTGTCAATGCATTTGGGTTATAAAATTTGACACCAAACCCTGCCTCCCCTGTTTTCCACTGGACACTGTTCAGTACCTGTATCTTGCTTTATATGAATTCATCTTATGGAAGATCTGGGGGGAACATAATTCTAACATAAAGCAAGGGAAGCCTATATTATGTGGTAGTGCCTAAATGGAATGAGTTGGGTGGAGAAGGAAATGCCAATGGCTTCACTAGGCAGGGCACATATAGCTGATTAAAAGGGAAGGAAAAGCAGGTAGGAGATTGTGAATTAGTGGCTTAATGCAGAGGAAGAACATGAGGATAAAAGACATGAAATTAAGGAAGAAGCTGCACAGAAACTTCATATGCAGCTCAGGAAAATAATTCATTCTCAAAAAGCTATAAAGTGGGCATGTGAATGTTATTCCAGAATACTAGAATTTCACTTCCATCAAACATGCATCATGCTACAGGTAGTCCTCATTTAGCGACTGCCTCATTTAGCAGCTGTTCACAGTTATGACAGTGATGAAAAAGTAACTTTGTGACCAATCCTTGCTTTTACAACCTTCACAGGTCTATAAAGCAAAGGAAAACTGAAGTAAGATTGAAAGCACAGTTGTGGTTTCACTTAGCAACCACTTTGATTAATTACCAAGTTGCCGGTCTCAATTGTGGTCGCTAAATGAGGATTATCTGCATTGTCATCATTTTATTTATTTATTTATTTATTTATTTATTTATTTATTTATTTATTATTAAACTTGTATGCCGCCCATCTCCCCCAACGGGTGACTCTGGGCAGCTCACAATAACAATTTTAAGGGAAATAACCTTTTCACCATTAAAAAGTTAACTACATGAAAACAGCAAAATGCTTTTCATAACTCCTCTATTAAAAATTACTTTTTCCTACCACGAAGAGCAAATAGATGTCAAAACATCTGATACTTAGTAGAAGCTTTCTAAGTGCCTCGACTTGGGGAGCAGAGAAGGAGGGAACAGAGTCACATTACTTTTAGAAATATTGATTCTGTATCTCCCAGAGAGCATTGGGGTGAGGAGAGTGGCTGCCATTGAAAATAGATTTAAGAAGCTATTGCTGCACTACATTTCTCTGTATTTTATCAGGAAACCCATACAGTTCTCCAGGCTGATATATATTATATATATTACATATATTTATATCTTCCTCCTCTTCTGCCTACTAGAGTAATAGCAGAAAAGCTAATGGGAAAATGAACTCAAGATGGGCAGAAAGAGATACAAAAAACAGTTGCAAACAATTCCAGTAAAAAATAAAAAAGGGAGGACAGTATAGTAGTAGAAGTCAATGTGGTTACTACACAAAAAGCTTAGTGAAAATCTGAAAGAAAAAAGGACACATAGGAAATGTGGGTAGCCTGAACTACATAGAGAGATGGTGTCAGGAAGGCGAAAGCTGAGAATGAGCTGAGGTTAAAAAAGGATTCTAAGAACAGTTTAAAAAGATTTCTTTGATAAGTTCAAAATAAGTGGAAAAGAATCAATACACCCATTCCTCAGTTGAGATGGGAAAATGTTAGAAAGTAGCAAAACAAAAGGCAAAGCCATTCAACCCCTAGTTTGGTTCACTCTTCTCCATAAAAAAAAAAAAAGCCTCTTACATACTTGACTAGGAAAGTGTGGATAACAGTATGAAGAAGTACAACTGAACCTTGACATTAAAAGCAACAAAATCAGCCAAAACCTCTTGAATGAGTTTAAATCTTCAGGGCCAGATGAACTGTATCCTATCATATGGAAGGAGCGAACTGATGGTTGGCTGAACCTGCATATATGATCTTTAAGAAAGCCTGGATAAATGGTAAAGTGAAAGGTGGAGGAGGGCAAATATCCTTATCTTCAAAAAAGAGGAATGTTCTGCCAACTACAGATCAGTCAGGCTGACCTTGATACCTGAGAAGTTTCCACAGCAGATCATAAAGAGATCTACTTCTTTACTTAGGAAACAAAAATCAAATGTACAAGTATAGGACAGGGGGTGCTAGGCTTAATAATAGTACTCATGAAAAAGCTCTTGGAATATTGATTGCAAACTGAGCCAACAATGTAGACACGACTGCCAATTTTTAGGTTGTCTCAAGTATAATTTTCAAATCATAGGAAGTAATTGTTCTATTTTATTCTGTCTTGATCAGACTCCACTATATTTGTTTCTGGGCATCACACTGAGAAGGATATAGAGCAACTAGTATAGGTTCAGAGAATGGCAATAAGGATGAACAGAGGACTAGAATTAAGTCCCACCAAGAGAGAATGAAGAAGGTGGGTATGTTTAGCTATGAAAAAAGAAAACTGAGTTGGTCTATGATATCATTCTTCAAATACCTGAAGGAATGTTATATAGCAGAAAACCAAGACCTATTCTGTCCTGGAGGGCAGGATGTGGGATAAAGGATTTAAGTTATCACTAAGCGGATCTCAACTGAATGCTTAAAAAGAACTTCCTACAACAGTAAGAGATATTGATAATAATACCAATTATCACAAAAGGCAGTAGGCTCCTCTTTATTGGATGTGTTCAGGTGAAAGTTGGACAGCCATCTGATAGGGATGCTGACATTTTAATTACTGGAAGTGGTTGAAATTTATGCCTAAATGGCTCCTTCCAATTCTATGATTCTGTGTACTTGGGAAGTCAGGCCAAGCATCCACCAAAGTCAAGCCCCTTCAGTGCTATAGCTACATGGTCCCAGGAAAATATGCCTTAATAAGGTCATTGCACTCTTTCACCACCACCTTAATGAAGAGTATGTTCCTGAACTCACACAGTCATAGTGCAAGCCCAAGAAAAGATGCAGCTTCTTTAAGGTGGCACTGAGAAGTTCAGTGATCAGATCCATCCCGCTCTGAGATATAGATAGATAGATAGATAGATAGATAGATAGATAGATAGACAGACAGACAGACAGACAGACAGACAGACAGACACACACACACACACACACACACTCATTCATTCATTCACTCGCTCACTCATTCTGCTTTTGGTCTGAATAACTGTATATTCCTAGTAGGGGGGCAAGTTTGGACTCATTTGTTGCCAGCACTTTATTCCATACAGGAGTAATGCAGTCAGGGAGATGGGTTGTAATCGTCCATCAAGATACCATCTCCCTTTCCAGGCCACCTAGCTGGAATTGCATGACTTTCTCAAGCAAGTATCGTATTCTGAACAGATGTGAGGGGTGAAATCAGGAACTCCTTTGAAATACCAATGGCAGCTGCCCTGCTGCCTGGCAGAATCCATGAGTATGGGAAACCTCAAGACTTTTGGGGTTTGGGGGACCAATGTTCATATTGAGGCTGCCTTAAATACGTACAGCTCAGGATCTCATGCCTTCAAAAGATATCTCTGAGAAAGTCATATGCTTTGTCATATCTGGTTTTCATCCTAGAGGCAAGGGGCTCATATACAGGCCCTAGAAGTGATGGTCTTGCTATGGACTGACCATTATCTAGCAAGGATTTGACTCATTTAATTCCCCTCCACAGAGATTAGTACCAGATTAGATTATATATAATCTAATATAGAGATTATGGGCATGCCTTGGTATGCCCATGTAACACTTCTGCTTTGTGAGCTGCACTGGTTGCTGGTTTGCTTCCAGGTGCGATTCAAGGTGCTGGCTGTTACCTATAAAGGTAAACATGGCATGGGGTCTGGTTACTTGGGGGACTCCCTGTCTTCTATAACATCTGCCCAGCTGATTTCATCCTGCAGGGTTGGCGTGCTCCGGGTTCCTTCAATTAAATAATGTCATCTCTTAGGACCCTGGAAGTGTGCCTTCTCTGTAGCACTGCCTGCTCTCTGGAACAAGGTTCCCCCTGAGATCCAGATGGCCCCCCTTCTGTTGTTTAGAAGAGCTGTGAAGACCTGGCTCTTCACCCAGGCCTTCAGTGAGGGAGAGTTAGACCCCTCACTTCATTGTGCTTGCCATCTTTTATCTTTATTTTTTATGTTTTATTGATTTTATTGTAATTTCTTTGATTGTTGTGAGCCACCCAGAGTCGTTGAGAGTCAGACAGCATACAAGTTTAATAAATTATTAGTAGCAGTCTGCTTTTGGAGCCTAATGAATCTTGTTGGATTCAAATCTGCTCTAGGAACCTGGTCTATCAGTAATTTGATTGGCATGTGGAATATCAGTTCTCCAAGTCCTTAATTATTCTCTATGAGAGCTTGAAACATTCTGTGATACATTCTATGAAGCAACTGCAGGTGATGAAATATGAAAGGATGAGACTACTGTGAAGGTCCATAGACACGACTGACTGGACATGGTGGAGGCATAATCATAAAACCTGTGCCAGGGCAATTAGGAAGGAGGAAAAAACAATGATATCCTCCCTGATTGCATCTGCAGAAAACCATCCAAATCTCTTGTGGACAGATGTGTGATGGAATGGAATTATGAAGGCCAGGCTCAGGGAGATAAGCGTGTTCTTAGTTCACCGGAGGAGCATGGGAAGTTCAAGTGGATGAGGCTGGCACCTCCCTGAGGAATTCACGGTGTTGTGGCTGGCTGGCTTGGGAGCTAGGTTTCAGTCTGAGGAAATTTTCTGTCTAGAGGTTGTAGCTAATAAACACAGTAGAACTGAATTTGCATTGTCTCTTGGAGTTCTTTGGGCTAAACCTGATAGTCTGGCACTCCTACATCTCCTGAGTTTCATTATGAACAAGTAAGATAACTCAGTTTTTTGTGCTTCATGTCATTTTGGAGCAGTGGTTATTTAGGATGTGCACCATCTACTAATTACCAGTCTAATCAGTTTTATAGCTTGTATCCTGAGGAAAAAAGAAGGGTTTTTGATTGTGCCACTTTTTTCATTAGATCCCTATCCAGTTCGGCTTCTGAAGGCCACGAAGAATTCAGTCCTGCCAATTATCACTTAGACCACTACTTCTCTTTTGCAGGCATAATTCCCCTTAAAGAGGCAATTGATTAAGAAGCCATCACTATATCCACCTGATTTTAATAACTACCTGCCAGTATCCAATATTCTGTTTTTAGTGGAGCTACCAGGAAAAAGTTAATAGCACTTACAGCTCCAAGAGCTTTTAGATGAAATGGATTATCTTGATCTTTTCCAATGTGGGTTTTATTCCCAGATTTAAGATGCTGCCTTGACTGACCTGTTGGATGATCTGTAGTGAGACAGACAGGGGGAACACTATCCTGTTATTACTGCTAGATTTCCCTGCAGATTTTGATACCACTGACCATGGTATCTCATTGGACCATTTGAGGAAATCAGGGATTTGGAGACATTTCTATGTTGTTTCTGCTCCTATTTTTTTGGACACAACTAGAAAACAATATTGCAACTTTTGCTTGACGACTTTGGAATGGTCATGAATGGAGATTCCACAAGGTTCCATCTTGTCTTCCATGTTATTTAATATCTGGATGAAGCCACTGTGAAGGATCATTTGTGATTTGGAGTCAAATTGTCAGCAATACAGGTAGTCCTCGCTTAATGACTGCCCTGTTTAGTGACCATTCAAAATTACGATGGTGTTGAAAAAGTAAGTTTACGACCGGTTCTCACACTTATAACCTTTGCAGCATCCCTCAATCATGTGATCGCCATTTGTGCATTTCATAGCCAGCTTCTGACAATGGAGAAGCCAGCAGTAAAATCACAAGTTGCTGTCACATGATGTCTTGCTTAATGAACACAGTGGAAGTGAGATCATAAATCCATTGCGATCACATGTCTTGCTTAATGATCACACTGCTTTGAGATAGAGTTGCCATTCCAATTGTGGTAGTTAAGTGATGACTACCTGTATGCTAGTAGCATATGCTGATAATACTCACATTTCTCCTTTCCTGCACCCTTGGAAACAGATGTCACCAGAGCCTCCATACATCTCCAGACTGTAAGGGATTGGGTGTGGAAGAATGAACTGAAGCTGGAAGGTGGGCTTCAAGATTTGGGAGTTATACCTGCTTTGGAAGTTTGTTTATTCTTAAGAAATAGGTTTACAGTATGAGATTGTCCTGGATCCAACACAGACAAGTAGCATCAGTTGCAAGATCTTTTTATCAGCTTTGGCTGATGCAACAGGTGCATTTCTATATGAATGAGACCTTGCTTTGCTGACTCATGTACTGGTAACCTCATAGAGGGACTACTGCAAAGTATTCCTTGTGGGGCAGCCTTTACTACAACTGACCTAGAATTGTTTTTATTAGTGGTGAATGGGGCCTTCTTGGGGTCCTACCTTACTCTTATGCTAAAGCAACTTTGCTAATTCAAGCCCAATCAAGGTGCTTGCAACAGTATATTAAACTGTATATGGCTTAGGCCCATGCTACTTATAGTCCCATCTATTCCATTCAGCACTGCCCTCTTAGTCATTAAAGGGGCATCTTTTGCAAGTCTTTCCACAGGAATTGTTTTTGATTAACAACCTGTTGTTGATTAACAACCCATCCAACTTTCTCTAGAGCATGGTCATATTATGCAATAAATTACTATCCAAATTTAAGCAAGCCATTTCCTTACTACAGTTTAGAAGCAAGCTGGCAATATTTTCCTAGGCCTTTTAATGCCCGTTTATCTGTTATTCCTTAAACGTTTAAATGAATGTTATTGATGTTTTTTTACTGTACCCTGTAAGCTATCCAGAGCCATTAATATAAAATGTAGAATGTAAGATGTAGAAAATCTATATACATTTTCAGAATATTTAAAAATACTACAAAAATGCTAAAAAACTACATAAAGAGGTATACATATATTAAATGCCAGCTAGATATACAAAGTTCAGTATTTACACGTCATAAAATATGAAAGGTTGCTGTTCTAAAGGTTTGTCTGTTCCCTTTTTCCTATTCATTAAGAAAATTTGCTCAGTACAGAAGCTGTTTTGTGCACAGAATGTGCATGTCTCCAGTAAAAAAAACAATGAATAGAATTATTCTCTCCTTTTAGGAAAGGGACTTCTCTCTCTACTGCAAGTGTTATATCTTGCATCAAATAAAAGTGATGTGGCACATTCTGGAGAGGAAGGAGATAAAACTCTGCAAAACAGAAGTATAAGACCAGTTAGTCTGGAGCCAGGTATATCACATTCTTAAGAACATGAAAGGCAGAGGAACTATTATCAGACAATGAATGCTTCTGCAATAATCCTTCTCTTTATAGTACCATTAAAAATAAGAGAACAGCCTGTTCTGATTTCATGTTTTCTTTGGGGCTCACTGGGAATAGAGGCCAAACTCTTATAACCCTTTTATAGTGCTATAATATTATAAAATATCAAAGAAAGGGCAGAGCTTTCTAACAAATTGGCTTGCAAGGAGTACATCAAATTGCAGACATTTAAAATACCTTAATTAAAAAAAACACACACATTGTAATGGAATATCACAGTGAACTCCCTTGTGCTCTCCAGACAAAGGAAAAAGATAGCCTGGCCTGTGAAGATTTCCTGAATGGTCAGTCGCTCCTCAGAGAAAAATATGCAAGTCCTTAGTGCACCAGTGATAGAACACAAAACAATTTCATCGATGCATGAAGTTTTTTTCCAGGGCTGCTGGTGTCCTTTGGATTGAGTGAATGTTTCTTTTCACCCTATCTTCAAGAGAGGAGGTGGATGCACTCTCCAATTTTATGTTACTGCAGGCAAAAGAAATAAGGAAGGGCATTAAGAATTAGAAAGGCATACATTTTGTCCTACATAACATTTATTTTTCACTAGAAGGTGATAGAGAAGAAACAGAAAAAATAAGGAGAAATTAACCAGGATATATAGCAAACACACACAGAGAGGATATATAGGGGAGGGAGGGAGGGAGAGAGAGAGAGAGAGAAGGTAAGAGAGATAAAAACAGGGATTAACTGCTTAAATGCCCTTCTGCATAATACCTGGGGGCCAGGGAAAATATGAAACATGGAATCTCTCAAGTCTAGAAAGGAAAATCTATCTAGTCTTCACTCTTTTCTGTAGTCATTAAATCATGCATGATTTTCTGCATCACTCTTTATACATGAAAGAGCTTTCCTCTTCCTATTCAAGATAATTCTATGCTTTTGTAATTCCTCCTTCACACTCAGAATCCTTAGCAAGACTGTATTTTCCTAAAGCAGTTTACAAAGACTAATTATATCAGAGTTCCTGCTCTAATATGTTTAGACTGTAATTTCTACACGGAAAGCGCACCCTGTAAAAGGCTGAGGAAATTATTAGGCTTGTGCAAAGCATTTAAAAGGGGTTTTACTGAAAGTGAAGCACCCCTCCTCAAAGTGTTAAAGCAACCACACCCTTTGGAAAGTTCACAGAACTTTCTGCTTTGAAGGCTGGGTCCAGCAGTCTGCATATCACTTCACTGGCACTTCCAGTAGAAGCATCGTCTGTGTAAGTACATGCACACAGTCAGGGACAGCCTTTGAACCACAGCCGAAAATCCCCAAAGAAGTGGCTGCTTTAACGCTTTGAGAAAAGTTCAGGAAAACATATCCTCTTTAAATCTAATATATTAGTATGTGAAACAAGGATGTATCCCAAGATGGCTTTCAAACTGAGATAATTTAGGATGCTGCTGCTTTATATCAAGTGTAATGATCATCTGATTGTTTTAATGAAGACTGAGCTGGGACCTTCTGTATACAATGTATTCTGTTGTGATTGAGCTACGACTTCTCCCTAATTTTAGAAGGAAGAGGATACTCACTGTATGAACTTCCCATTGCAGTGGCGAAGTTTTTCCAGAGCTTGTTCTCTTTCTTCTTCTTTTTTATGTTTGTTTACATTGTTCTTTCTTTCTTCTTCCCGCCATTTGGCATTCTCCATCATTTCCTTCCGTCTTTTCTCCAGCTCTTCTGCAGATAATTTTCTGCTTAAAATAGATTAACATGATTTTAGGCAGCATAATAGTGGCTTTTCAAATCAAACTCCAATTTCATCACCAACTTATGGAGTAAATCCTTCTCTTGGCTATTGTAAACAGAGGAAACAGGGTTCTCTAGTGCTATGATTAAGATAAGCGGGGAACTGGGACTGATTACTCAATATCCAGAATACGCCAATTGCCAGAATATTACTTAAGCAAAGAATAAGGGCTCAGTTCAAGCTAGAATGGGCTCTACCTTCTTTATACTCCTGCACCATATGAATCTTAAACAAATTTATACCTTAAATCTAATGTACCTTAGTCACTGACCATATGCAGAGCATTAAAACTATTTACAGCTTTCCAAAGTGCTTGGAAACCAGCAGAAAGCAAGTGCAGAGACTGAAGCTCGGTTGTATCCTTAGTCAATTAGATCTCTCACCCATCAAATTTGAGGAGGTTGATCTTGTAAAGTTGGACATTTGGGGTCTTTAAATAATGGGCAATAATGATAATGATTGAAAAAAATAAGAGAAAGTTGTTGAGTCTCACTATTTTTACAGACCTTTTCATTTAATTGCCAAGTTTTCTGCATGCATATGCTTTTTCAAAATATTCTGCCTAAAATACATTATACAGTTATGCCACAACCCACTTAAAATCCACCAATATCATGCCCTTCCACATACCTTGAAGCCTGTGTTCTTCTATAGTCTCGTTCCTTACGAAAATTCCTACATTCTGTTTTTGTCTTCTGTTCCATGCCATTGTGCCTGCAATTCAGAAGTTTTCTTTCCTCCATGAAAATAGTAATTCATCATTAATAACTCTTTGGTCTAAACTGTTCTGCTGCTAATTCTTCATCATATACTACCAGGATGCACAATGTTTTTCAACCCAATGGCTGCATTTGCCTTTTGAATGACAAATTTGCTCCTGTAAGAAGAGCAACACCCCAAAATCATAACTAAGACTGGGAGGGGGATTCAAAAATTAAATTATCACTTAATTTTAAACAATGAGTAGAATTACTGCACATGTTCTTAAAACATTTCCATTCTTATCACATTAAAAATTACAATGGGTAGAGGCCAGAATGATGACCTTCCAAATATACTCAATCCGTGCACCCTAGTGTATGCAAAAAACACCTAATTAAAATTTGAATAATTCCACAGCAATTAAAATAACATCTATTACAGAAAAAGAGAATTGGCTGTCCTATTCTTGCTTACTGTTTACTGTCTCGAGGTGATCTTGATCTCTTATGCCTGATTGATTCTTGATTTGTAATCTTCTTGCCCCCGTGCCATTCTGGAGAATGGCTTTGACTCTCTGATCCAAAACTCTGTTGGAGTTTATGGGACAGCATCCTTTCATGGCCACTATCACGAACCTAACATGAAGAGAAAAATGCTATTTGCTGAAAGTCTTTAAGCATGGAACAAATGTTGCTATATTTGATTAACTGCACACAGATGTCCCAAATAGTGATTGTGAAGTTATTGGCAGCTACACCAGTAAGGAATTCAATGATGATGTGTGAGTTCACATGCTTAAAGCATAAGTGCCACTTCAAGACTGGACATTCTAAGTCAGGCTAGCCCCAGTAAATAGCATCTCTATATTATACTGTATAGTAAATACTACAGACCATAGTACATACTTGCAATCCATATCCTGTTTTTTTGGTATGATGATGTTCTACTTTCTCCTGTGACCTAAAGCAAAAGATAATTAAATTCTAACATTTTGTCAGCGTGATAGGTTATTTTAAACATATAGGTTATGTACATGCCAATTCCAGCCCATATGAATAGAAACCCAGCATGTATACAGAGATTCGCTCAAGGATGGGGAGAAATATATCATGGTGGCTCTTCTACCACTGTGCCTGTCAAACTACACTGCCCATCTACACCACAGGTAGTCCTAGCTTAATTATGGTAATTGAGATTGGAATTTCTGTCACTAAGCAATGAGGTCATAAAGCATGACGTCACATGACCACATTGCTTAGTAATGGCAATCCCGGGAGTCCCCATTGCCATAGTTAAGCGAGGACCGTGGGTTGTTAAGCGAGGACCTCCTTGTGACTTCCTGCCAGCTTCCAACAAGCAAAGTCAATGGGGAAGCCAGCAGGAAGTTGCAAGTCCCAGGCGGCTTGCAAGCAGGCCAATGGGCGGGTAAGTGTCTGCTATGGTGCTGTGCAGCCAGGCGGGGGTTGGCTGCTGTGGAGTGTGGGACGGCACACAGGTGCCTGCTGCAGCATGAGTACAGCCAGGCAGGCATGCATTACAGAGTGAGGGTGGGGGGATGCTGCAAGTGCGTGTGTGCTACACAGTACGAGATCCCTGGGATCTCGTATTCTGTAGCCAGGTTCCTTGGGAGAAAAAGTGGTGGGAATGACTTACAGGAGTGACTTACAACTTTCCCTGCTGGCTTCTCCATTGACTTTGCTTGTGGGAAGCTGGCAGGGAAGGTCACAAATGGTAATCATGTGACACAGGACACTGCAACTGTTGTAAGTGCGAGCTGGTTGCCAAGCACCTAGATCATTATCATGTGACTGTGGGGGTTCTGGGACAGCCGGAACTTTGAGGATCAGTTGTAAGTACCACTAGTTCGGCACCATTGTAATTTCAAACAGTCACTGAACAAGTGGTTGTTAACCAAGGACTACCTATATCATATTTTAACATCAAGAGCCACTGTAACACAGTAGCATGTGTTTGTGTAGGGACTCAGTTCCACTCCTTTCTCTGCAATTATGAACAGTACTCAAACTCAGCCTCTAAAATGGCCCCGTCTCATAAGACTGATATAAGACTGTAAACAATTTTGTAATTAAAAGCATGTAATGAATGAATGAATGTACACTGTGTATACACACACACACACGCATACTTAGTTTTAATCTGTTCATCTTCACTGCCACTGGAGTTATGGCGCCTGTGTTTCTTGTGCTTCTTCTTCTTCTCTTTCTTTTTTTTCTTCTTCTTCTCCAAACTGCTTTGCAACTAGAACATTTGAAAAAGGGAAGTATTAGCTTCATAATAAGCACCAGAGTTTAGAGTAGAGTCCCAATCCCTTTGGGGCCAGCAGGCACTTTTTACAATTTTGAGAACATATTTATGGGCATGTTCACAAAATGGCTACCATAGTAGAAGGGCCAGTCACAAAACACCATTCTTCAACTTTCTTGTACTCTCTCTGAAAACTGTATATCACTTACCTCACCTTTGTATTTTTTCTGGCACTTTTCAGGAAGACATTGATGGACATTTTAGAACCTATGGCTGCCATACTGAAGACTGAGGATTTATAGCAATTATTCTACATTAGTTATATCTGGGATAATTCCATATCTTCAGTAACCAGTGCTGAATTAATGCCAGTTAGAATACTTACTCCAACTATAATTGTTAACAGAAGTAGTAGGGAAAAATTACATTCCAGTTTGCATTAGTCTCTAACAATTTTTGTTGTAAACACACTTGATTGAGCCCCTATTCCATGCATTATTCTCTTTCTTTCTAAACCAAGATCAGCAGAGACTAAGTTAGACTTCACATTGTTTACATACCTAAACCTTTCAAGCTGTGGCCTTGGGATTACTTTTTCCCCAGCTCAACAAAAGATACTCCAAATGTCAATTCTTTTCATAATAATTTGATACTGATAACTTATACCAATCCTAAGTGCATTTACTTGGGAAAAAGCCCCACTGAATTTTTACTCAGAATACATAGGACTGCCACCATGGAATTCAACATCATTCTGTTCTATGCTTTCACAAGCATACATTCACATACCAGTTCTTTAATCTTCTTCATTTTTACAGGATTGTTCAGAACTTCACGTTTCTTCTCTTCTTCCCTCTTCCTACATAGACAAAAGAATATTTAAATAATGTTCACATGAAATTCTGAGATAGCCTATTCCACTTCTGTAATTAAATTTATGATTAGAGGGGGACACTTGTGGCCTTCCAGAAGCTGCTGGATTTTAACCTCTATCAAAATGTGGTTGGTTTTATTTATTTTGCTTTTACTGATTATAACTGGATTAGGATTATCTTGTATAAGACAAATGATCATATAGGTTTCTAAATAAATAGAAATAGTTATAAGTCTAGTATATGAAGAATCATAGATTCCCAATACTCAGTCTACAGGATTAGCACCTCTGATTGAATCTAGCACAAAAATGTAAAAGTGAAGCACTGTGGACATTAATGGGAATAATTAAGATAATTTTTAATATTCATATCAAAGATACTTCAACTCTTTCATTTTATAAATCATCCTGGCCAATACCTGACTTACCTATAAGTCCATTCATTTATTATTTATTTTATTTATACACTTTCTGCCCCTCTTTTTAATATTGAAAACAATCCCAATTACCTTATCATAAAAAGTGGGTCTTCTCGGATCTTGCTAGCCATATCCAAGGCAGAGTTGGCACCTGAGGAGGCAAAGATAGAGCCTGGCAGAAGGCCAGTCTCAGAAGAACAGCCTGCCTCCTTGTCCTCTGCTGTCTCAAAGACATACTTGTCAACTGGACGCCCCATAAGGTATTCATCTCTGTTCACCATGCCACCTGGTCCCTGGTACATCCATTCCAACTTCTCATCTTTTTTTCTAATTCATTTGGGGGAAAAGATATAAAATGAGAACTTTCATTTCAACTCAGGGTCAGAAAAAAAGACAAAGCAAATAAAAAAAATTAAAACAAAGGATGATGTAGGTAGGCAACCTTCAGTAGCACTTAACACTTTTTGGGGTCTGGGATTACAAAGAGGATGAGAATACATTACACAGGTGGACAAGTATTTATATTATTATATTTTATAATATAAATTATATTTATACAACCTGGGATGGGTTGTGAGATTTTTTTAACTGCAAGAAATAGAATCTTGAATTCCTGGATGGGGCAAAATAAAAACCTCTGCAAATGCACACATTAGTGATCCTTATTAAGATCCCAATTTACCCAGAGCCAGTAGTAGTGAAATATAATTGCTAGAGGAGAGGGTACATTTAAATTTTTTTTACATTCCAATGATCTCCATACTTTTATCAAGGGAAATATATTATTAATTAAAATATATTTCTTCTGAACTGGATTAAAGAAAGCTTTATCAAGAAGCATAAGATTTCCACATCTAAGTATTGAGAATTTTGTTCCTGTAACTATCCATTTTTTAATTCTTGAATTAGAGAAATTCATCAATTCAATTGCTAAGAGGTCAAATGCTATCACATTTTAAGTACTATGATTGGGTAATAAGGTCAGTGTTTAAATCTCTGAACTAAGGAGAGATAAATTGAAGCTTCACTGAAGTTTCACTCTCACCCTTTCAAATTTCAGTCCTAAAATATAAGTTGGGACAATATCTATTGGATGATGGAAGTGACAAAGAAAATGCATTTGGCATATTCACAACAGTATCACCTTTAATTACTTTACATTCTAGAGTTCAGGTCTAGAAGGACTTGTGCTAAGGTCACTTGCAGACCAGAGTATTATGCAAACATCAGCTACATATAGACACTTAAAGACACTTGAAGATGGTGGCAATTTCCATAAGAGGAAAATAAACAGCAAATAGCTTGAAGGAGACTAAAAATGACATAAACTGAGTATGTCCAATAGGAAATACTACCTGCCTTGCATTTCTTTTGGTACTATAATAATTACTTTTCTTAGCCGAGGTGCACTTTAAGTTTTATGTATAACAACTTATGAAACCAGTATAGTTGCACAAAAAGCTTAATGAAGATCTAAAGAGGAGGATACACAGGAGATGGAAAGAGAGCCAAGTTATCAAAGAAGGGTGCAGATAAGTAACTCACAAGTACAGAGATGGTGTTAGGAAAGCTAAAGCTCAGAATGAGTTGAGGTGAGTGAAGGCTGCTAAAAATAGTCTTCCTTAGATCAATGTTTCTCAACCTTGGCAACTTGAAGATGTGTAGACTTCAACTCCCAGAATGCTAAAGTTGGAGTTGAAGTCCACATACCTTCAAGTTGCTAAGGTTGAGAAACACTGCCTTAGATTATGTTCAAACTATAAGGAAAACATAATTGGTATATCAGCTGCTCAATGGTGATGGCAAAATATTAAGAGGTAACAGTAGAAAGGCAAAGTTATTCTACACTCAATCATCCCTAATCAGAAGATAAATGTTCCATCAGGCAATTGTGAGGAACAGAATGAAGGGGCAGAACTGACCCTGCAGGCACAAATCCTATTAACTTTTAATCAGTTAAATCTCCAGATCTAAATGATCTGAATTTTAGGGTGGTTTGGCTAAATCTTTAATTATATTTTCACTAAGAAATCCTGGGAACTGGTGAAGTGCTACATAACTAGAGGACAGGAAGTGTTATTATAATCTTTAAAAAGGGTAAAAAGCGTATCTGGTCAGTGTGACCGGGAAGATTATAGAGCAGGTAACAGATAGTAATTTGTAAGCACTTGAAAACAATTACTAGAAGTTAGCATGGAAATATCAAGAACAAATCTTGTCTGAATATTATTATTTCATTTTGGGATTAGATAGCTTTCACTAAGCATTATGGGAATGCTGGAGACATAGTATTTTTTTATTTCAACAAAGCAGTTGACAAAGTACTCCAAAGCATTCTGTTAAATGTAGTTAAATGTGGGATGATGGGAAGACAGTTAAATGCTGTCTCACAGCTGAATCAAAACTCATATCATCAATTGGAGGAGGTATTAAATGGGGCACCACATGAAACTGCCCTGGATCCTGTGCTCTTCAAAATGATTATTAATGTCTTAAATGCAGAGGTGAAGGAAACATCAGAAGATTAACACCAAGTCCTATTAGGAGAGACTGAAAGAACTGGGAATGTTTACAATAGAACACCAAGGAGCAATATGATAGCACTCTTCAAATTCCTTAAAGGTTGTCACCCAGAAGAAGGCATTGTTCTCTCTTGTCCCAGAGTGCAGGCCACAAAATAATGGATTTAAGTTACAGAAGGCAGATTCTGACCAAACATTCAAAATAACAGTAAGTCCAGTTCAACAGTGGAATCAATTATCCAGAGAGGTGATGGGTTTCCCTTTGCTACAATTCTTTAAGTGGAAGCCAAACAGCCCCTGTCAAGGATACTTTAATTTGAATTACTGTAGAGAATTGATAGCCTGGATAACTCATTCTTATTTTACAATTCTATGATTGCAGACCAATAAAATTCAGCTCAACATACTTGACAGTGCCTACATCTTCTGCATAACGCTGCATTTCTTCTCGTGCTCGCTCTTCATGCAATTCCCGTTGCAGCTCTTCAATTTTCTTCCGCTCAGCTTCATGTTTTTGTTCCGCTTTCCAAACTTTTTCCACATTACGTAGAGTTTGTGGGTGCCAACTTTTTTTTAGATTCTACAGACAAGATTAACACTTTGATTTAACCTGACAAATTTCCCCTACAAAAGCTATACCAAATAACAACAAATAATGACGATAGCTGAAAAGCAAGCCTCAGTGTACTAAAACTGAGTACATACAAAGCATAGGAGTGCTTGCTCCATGTTTGTATTGCTACCCAAATAGTTCCCTCATTTTGTAGTTTATTTGTCTTATAATGGAATGGCAGCTATCCACTCCACATCACATACAACTTGCTTCAACAGTCAACTTCCTATCTTTGACTTATTAAGCCCAAGTAGCACATGTTGCAAGTTTTGAATTGTGGTGGGGCTATTCAATTTGTTTCCTCCACTCCAAATGAGGCTTCCATCATCCATTAATTTGTACATTAAGAATATGATGGAGGCCCTATACTCATTGGCTAGATTCACACATCATACAAAGTCATGTTTTCCTTAAAAATGGTTGAATACACCACAGTTAACTGGGCTCACCACATACACTAAACCATAAATCATGGCTTGCAAACAGCAGCTAAACTATCACAACTTGCTAAAGCAAAGTAAACAAACCAGATTATGAACTGAAACAATAGCGAAGCTATCATACCTTGATAAACTAAAGTAAACAAACTAGATTATGACTTAGTGATATACCAGTCAGGTTGCTATAAAGAGGCTCCTTACCTCTAACAAGTGCTTCAATTAAATAAAGCATGTTGCTGTCTCTACCCCATTCTCCTAATCTCCTTTCCATAACACTGAATTCCAATTGTGTAAGAGACTTTCCCCCACCCCAGCTCAAGTCTCTCCCTCCTTAAATACATCCCTATATTTCAGTTATATAATACAGTATACAGTTACATTATGAGATATATCCCTATATTTTCATCCAAATATGTACATAGCAACCTGCTCCCGGAGGGAGACAAGAAGCCTGCCCTTAGTTTCGATTAACTCAGATCCAAGACAATTCGGACTGCCCCATTCTCGATCCCCCCCCCCACCTCCCCACCTCGGCTTTTCTCCATCCCTTCCCTTTTCCTCACCAGATCGCCTCCCCCCATGGCGACGGCTCAAAGGGTCTCGTTTGGAGCGACTGCTCCGCAAGTTCTCTATTTCTCGGCTACTGGGCTCAGACCGGCGCCGAGTGATGACGTAACGTATTGTTCCCGTTTCATAAGACGGTCCGCTCAGAGCGGAAGCGACTGATTTAAAAACGGCTAGATACATACAGCTTCCTCTGTCGAAGCTGCAATATATCTTTTGTGGGAAAAATTATTGTTATTAATTATAATAATTCTGATGTGTCGTACTGCAACTCCCTTCATCCCAGGCTCAACTATCACACTCACACTAAGTGGCGATGATGTGAACTGTAACATCTGGAAGGGGGCAGGTTGGGGAAGATCGTGTGCATAATTTCATATTTATATTGCCTTTATATACATTTTAAACGTGTGAGGAGGGAGGTCTCTTGCCTTTGACCCCATCTTTGATTCAGTTCAATCGCTGTGACAGTTCAGTCCTTCCAGAAACTATTTTGAACTACATCTTCCATCATCCCAACCAGTAGTTCAACAACCGGGGAGGTAGTTTGGGAAGGACAGCATGAAGCAGAAGAGTTGTTCTGGAACATGCTACTAGTATTTTAATTCACCATGAAGAGGCCCATGAAAAAAGAGTAAAGGTAGCATTCCCTCTCTCTGTCTCTCTCTCTCTCTTTACGGTACATTGCCTTTGAATATAAAGACTACCTTTTGTTGTCATGGCTAATTGAAGCTTTATAGCCCTGACACAATAGCAGTGTGTGTTAGAGTAAACGTTTGTCATTCCCACCATTATGATCAGGATGGGAATCAATCTAAATAAGACTAGACCAGCTGCAGTGGGAGAGGTGGTGTCCACAATGCTGTGCCTGGAGAAACAAGGCAATCACTTCATTGGCTGAGTACTCATGACATGCTTACTCATGGCTAACTTAACCATGGTTTACTCAGTTATATTTTCTGAGTTCACATTGTTATGGAAAAATGTATTTATTTACCCAGTTAAAATAAACCAACAAATAAAGAGAAACTTTTCTTTATTAAAAACACCAAATGCTGGATCTCTCCCACAGGGAAAACTCCCAGTGCCTCAGTAAGCAGTCTTTTATTAACTTTAACACATGTGCAATACAAGGAGACTCATGTTGTATAGTGATTGGCTAAAGTCTTCACATTACATAGAATGTAGGCATCAAAAAAATGACAAATGACAAGTTACAGATGTATTGATTTAGTTAATCTCTCCTTTGTCCTTTGCTTTGTACATAACCCATTTCTTTGTCCTTACAGCTTAACTATAATAGCACTGTGCTTATTTCCTAATAGTGCTGACTTACATTTTTCTACAAAAACACAACAGATGGAAGTATAAACTAACCATCTGGACTATGTCCGACTGCAACAGGCTAAAATGTGGTTCATAGTGTTGTTGTTTTTTTAAATATCTTTACAATAAGAAAAGACAATAGTTGGTTCCTGTCAGTATAAACAAGTGAATATATCATGTAGCAAAAGCTATGTAAAGGAAAATATATATCTTATGTATAGAAAAACACATGCATAGGAAAGTTAAAATGTCCATTGTTTAGCTTTAGATAAAGAGACTTCTGCTTAACCATAAATAAGAAAGTTTACTGAAACTTTAAGGAAACATCTGTTTTAACAGAATGTGAAAGGAAAATGTTCATGCTAGGAGGAATATGTTCATGCTGATAGAACAGAAACTGTTGTAATAAGCTGACACATTTCATTCTATTAATAATGATTGGCTAAATTTTAAATTAAAAAACCTATAAAAAGGATGGAGAAGCTATCCCCTTTGTGGCTGCCCATCCAAAGCAATTTGACAACTTTGCATGAATAAACATATTTTGACTGATTGTCTGATGATTTCTCTTAAATTCCTGCCTTGGGAACAAACAGAGAAAAGGAAGAAGTCCCCATCCTTCTGACAATTTCTTTGTGGTTAGATTTAGAGTTCGGTGTGTCATGTGAACACAGCTACTGTGAATTGCTTGTCTCTGTCCATGACTCTCTTGCATTGGGATTACCAAGCTGCCCTAATGTTTGTGATGTTGCTATTAATACTAGAGATATAGCTGGTAGATTTGCTGTTTATAATTTTGGGAATGATTCCCTGTGTCTGCAACTTTAACATCAACGTAACTTAATTTGTGTCCCATGAAGTTTAATTGGCCATGACTTCTAATGTAATACTGTATGATTCATTTCCAGTGTGCTTGCTTGACGCATACGATTTTCCTTTATGTACTAGGCAGATCTTAACCCCAAGAAAATATGCCTCAAATTGTACTCATAGGCAAGTCACACATCTGTCCCTGCCTCAATAAGGCATTGCTATATTTCTGAATCACTATTGCCTGGACACCCTAGCATTTTTCTGTCAGAGTACATATACAAGGAGGAGAGGAGACAGGAATGAGAAATGGTTTAGATAGCTAATTAAACAGATTCAGCAGATTTGCTGTTGACTGCTCCTTGAAGCCCAAAACAGTATACAGTCATATGCTTAAAATACAGTTAATCTTGAACACATTTTCTGCCCTAAAAACAGATGTCTCAGAACACAAAATATACAATTAAGCCACTTTCATCACATGCAGAATTTTGGTTTACCACTTTGTCCTTCCCCAGCTTGGACTACAGCTTTCATCCTCCCCAAGGCATCATGGCTAGCAGTACCCCGTTAGGAAAAAGCTGTCCTAATGTAATCTCCTGCCATAATTTCCCATCCCCACAAGGAACAAACTGTTAGGATAAGAAAATTAAAAGTATTTTATTATTTTTGAAAAATCAAGAACAAACAAAACATATCAAGAGTGTTTAGTTAGAAGGGACAGACTGATATAATTTGGTGTTCTTCAGTGGATGGGGAGCCATGTTACTTCACCAAAGCAAGAAGAGCGAGTGCGAAGATCAGGAGTGTTGCGGCGATAGCCGTATCGCCCATTCCAACCTGTTGCTGGTTTTGCATCTATCAGGTACAGATGGTGACCAGCCACCTGCTCTGGAGAGTGACCTGTATAGAAATAAATACTAATTATTATCCATCCAAAGTATGTTGAAGCATGTGTTTGCAAAATACAACCCATACCCAAATGCACACCATTTTCCTTACACTATTTGTCTCTTGACACTTTTTCCTCAATACCTGCCTTTTTTTTTTCTTGGTCTTGCATCACCTAACTATCCCTAGCAGCAATGCAATACTTTTTTCCTAAATTTCCACCACCTACCCACACAATTTCCCCTCTATAATCCCTCCAAAGTACTAATTTCACTTCTGTGGACTTCAGTAGAACAAGCAGAGCTGATTATGAGCCAATCAGTGTTCCTCTCCAGCCAACCAAAAAGCAAAAAACATTTGCTCAGTGCCCTATTCCGCCACCGCAGTTCCCATATTATAACAAATCTCCTCACCCTGATCCACATAAAACAGTAAGTATATTGCCAGCATACTCTTCAATTCACATTTTAATTTCATGCTCTGTGCATTTGGCTCCCTATATGCAAAGCAGATAAATAACATAAAATCAGAGATAATAAGGGGGAGAGCTAACAAGCCTTCAAGTCACCTTTGTTCCATTATATTTAAGAACCCATATGAGCTGTGACAGGGAAAGCATAGTAATTTGCTTTACTTGCCACCAGGAACTTTCCCTATTAGTTTCAGCCATGACTTTCTAATATTTTCTAAACAAACAAAACAAAACAGGATTCTGAAGCTCCTCCAGGAGCCAAGATAAACTGCAGCTTCCCAGCACTGAGAGAAAAAGGCTACCTACAAACTCAACAAAGCCACTACATGGGAAGGACCCTCCCTGCAGCTTTGCTTAAGTTTCAAATGAACTGTAGCAGAGCCAGGAAAAAAAGAGCCCAAGCACCAATATTGTGCTTGACCCAACATACATCCAGAGCTGGTTCCAAATGAGACAAAACTGTCATGTGGGCTATTAGTTGTTATGCAGAAGGGATGACTTACAGTGTCTAATTCAGGGTTTCTCAATCTCAGCCAGCCATGCTGACTGGGGAATTCTGGGAGGTGAAGTCCACCCAGCTTAAAGTGGCTGAGGTTGAGAAACACTGGTTTAATTCTTTTGCTAGACACACCCATCCTAAATCATACTAGCACTACAGTTCAGCTCAGGGGGGGAAATCTAATTTGTGTGCATGGAACCTACAAAAAGACCTAGGATTGCCCATTTCAGCTGTGAAATGCTATTTATTTGATAACTTTCAACAGAGCAGAAGAGGGAAACTTAAACTTCAGATGTCATTGGACCTGCCACTCCATCCGGCATAGACAATTATAGAAGATACTTAGAACTGTTATTAGAATCACCTGAAGGGACACTGTTTCCCCAGTTGGTTTTGAGTGTGAAAAAGCAAGCATGATCTACTTTCAGAAGAACCCATTCTGACTTTATGTGCAAAGTATTTGTCTAAAGGAGGCAAGGCACACCAAGTTACATTCGCCAACCTCCCCAAAGAACTGACCTCAGGTGATCTCAAAAACCTAAGCAGGATTGGCACTTGCTAGTACTTGAATGGGAGTCACCTGGAAAATCAGAGCTGTAAGTGAGCCTGGGGAGGAACAAGACATCCCAGAGAAGACAGTAGCAGAATACTTTAGTACTATCGACAAGAGAGCCGGTTTAATGTAATGGTTAAAGCACCAGGCTACAAACTGGGAGACTGTGAGTCGTAGTGCCTCCTTAGGCACAAAGCCAGCTGGGCCACTCCCTCCCTCTCAGCCCTAGAAGGAGGGCAATGGCAAACCACTTCTGAAATCTTGCTGAGAAAACTGCAGGGAGTAGTCCAGGCAATCATCAGGAGTCAGCACTGACTCAAAGGCACACACACACACACTATCTGCAAGATGGAAAGGCTGAAATACCCACAATGGAGGAATGGTTGATAAAGATGACAGAATTTGCAGAGATGGCAAAATTGACTTGCTTAATTAGAGAAAAGGCAACAACTACATTTGCCAGTGACTAGAAACTTCTGATGGACTTTTTGCTGAAAATGGGGAAAAAAATGAATTCATGATTTATGGGTTTGATTATTAGACGGGATAGAATATGGAAAGAAGGGAGTCATGATATAACCTTAGAGAGAGAGGATAAAATATAAATGCATTTTAACTGCTGTAAGGAAGATCGAAAGCCACTTTTTAATATCTTTTTTCTTTCTTTGTCTTTTTTTCTTTCTTTCCTATTTACTTATCACTTTTCTTTTACTTTACTTTCTTTTTTCTTTAAATTTGCATTGTTTTTAACTTGCAAAAGACTTCTTTAGTAAAAATTAATTAAAACAAACACTGTCTGCAGTAAAAGTACATGGATGTGTCCATGAAGTCCCAGAAGTTGAGCTAATTCAAAGGACACTTTTCCGGCTTTGTAGCCAGAGTACCGGACCAATGGAATGGCGTGGGAGATGGAGATGTGAAACAATTACCTATACATGGAATATAGCTTCAACACAGCTATTGTGACAGTTTAAGACTCTCTCACTTTAAGAGTTTAGAAGATCAACAATAGCTGGTGAAATGAAAGGCAGCCAAAGAGATGGATACAATATTTCACTCACCTGCTCCTGCCCAGTTTCTCCTGTTCAAATATCTCTGGCCTGGCCCATAGATATGGAAATAGTCCACTATCCACCCATCCCTAGAAGTCCCACCACGAGTCTGTCAAGCAAAAAACCCCACAAAAACCCAATTAATTCAGTTTAAAAATAAATATGCAGTGGAGGTAGATATTGAGAATATGAGGGAGAGAAGACAGGTTTTAATTGTTATCATCATGGAATATTTTCTTCTTTTCCTAAATGTGATGCAGTGGGTAGTGTCTACAGTGAGATCATAGAGAGAGCTGTGACATCAAGCAGTGAAGACCAAACATTCCAAGAAAAGAAAATCTAAATATTGGAAACAGTAAAGTATTTACTGGCTTCCTAAAGCGTTTGTGATGAACCAGTTACCAATTTGGGCCCAATCTCTATCCAAGGAACAGGTCATTGTTGCCCACAATTTCCCATCTCTCTTCTAAAAATCCAGGAGCCGTTTGCAGGAGCACATAGAGAGGAATATTCTGTAGCTGTTCTATAATTTAGGAAGAGTCGGCTTCTGAGGATAATTTGGAAGCATTACAAACTGTTTTTAACTGGGCTGTAAATATACTTTCCCCATATTTAATATAAGTTGTCTTTTTTATGTTCCGAACAGACTAGAATCAGACTGGATGCTATTTAGTTATTTTAGAGACCTAAATAAATTACCTGGGAAGATTTTTTTTTTCATTGAAAAAAAGGGATGCACCACTCTATGGATTATCAGAGTGACAGACCAGGTTTTTGCAGCCAGAACCATATTTCTTTTAATTCTTATTTTTGGCAGCCCCTTAAGGCAAAAATATACAAGCTGGTGGAGCTATATTTTCAGAGATTTAGTACTGGCTTTTAGGTACTCTGTGCTAGGCAGAGTTCTACTTTAGATATATTAAGCTATTCAAATATGCAACTTTATTTGACCTGTTTCCCACAGGAATGTATCAGAAAATTGATTTCAGCAATTTGCTGTTCTGGAGGGCCCCAAGCTGCAAAAAAAGAAAAAAGAAAAAAAGTTTGGGAATATCCTGTTGTCTATGAGTTGTGTGCACCTGGACTACTGTCTAGCATGACATTAAGACATTAAGTTATACCTCCTAGCTCTCCTGCTCATCCGTTCCATTGATTTCCATTTCAACCTGCAAATGCCATTACCTGGTCCGTCCTTTTTAACACTGATTTGACCACTGGAGATGAGAAATAGCTAGCAGCATGGATATCCAACTGAGCATTATAAGGTGGCAATGCAGACCACAACTTGGGCAGGATGTGGGCATAGCTGCTGCCAATGGTGTCCACTGCCACACCATCCAGGATGAATTCCTTCTGCTTTTGTAGGCATCTCCGTGTAATAAAGGCCATGATTAGCAGAAGAGAAAAAACTGTCTAGCACACTACACTGCACTCGTCTCCTTCACGACACACCTATATATATCTCCTACCTCTCTCCTAGCAACTCTTATTATTGCATTACTAGAGTCTCTGTGATGTTATCAAGAGACAATTGTTCCCTAACAACCAGAAGTTGGCATACATGAAGTTTCTTCATTCATGCAGTAGTTTACTTTGGTATAGCTTATCCTTAGTTTTACATTTGTACTAATGAACCTACCATAGTTCCTGCAGAATAGAAATGTCAAAAAACTTTGTTAACCAAAATTTAAGTAACATTCCTACACTTCAAAAATGTTTTTCTTTCATACAACCTGCCCTTCTGCCCTTTGAGAACTTCCTGTGCACTTCACAATTCTTCCACTCTTCCTTGTGCGACAGCACAATCCTTTTATATGTATTTGTGGAACATTCAGAAGTAGTACTGTAGTCTAAAAGAAATGAGTAACAAACCAGTTCTATGTTTCATGGATTTCATACATGGATGTGTATGTCTGTGAAATCACTAGGAGTCAGACTGGAAGACTTGGTAAGATCCCATCTGAATAACTGAATAGTGTAAATATTTGGTGCATAGAAAGAAGTGCAATATACCCTTCTGAATTATTGCCAGATTAATTTTATATATTTTACTAATGTTTGGCTGCAATTTGAATTAGGTATTTCTTTCTCCTTTAATTTAAAACACTTCAATGATTATATACTGTACACTATAATAATCAAAGACCAATTTATAATTTTATTATCCTATACTGGTTAGCTGCTCAATATTTAAAAAAAAGATCACGTGGGTACAACTATGTGAAACTTCCTTTCATTTAGTTTGCTCAAACGATACAATTTGAATTACTTTATTCAGTATTTAACAACATTCTTCTGCAATAAGCACATTTGACACAGGTGAAAAGGCAGCCCAGCCAGCACTGTCATTGCCTGTACTGTACAACCTGGGGATATGCCTTCTGCAAAAATGTATTTATTCAGCTGGGGAGTCAGGATTCATAGCTGGGTTGCAACCTGTCTTTAGTTAGGATGTCTTTAGTTTAGCAATAGTGTTACTGACATAAACATAAAATAATGGAAATGACTTAATAGAATTCTATGGAACTTTGTATTTTATTGCAGTCAATTAAAAAATGCATATCCAGAAGCAGCGCATCGCCAGACAACATTCTTGTGACTCCCTCTTTTGGGCATAGATTGTAATGGTTATACCGCTCCTTTCTTTTAAACAGTAAGATTACACAAATATGGTTCTCCTTCACCTATTTCTAACCTTACAACATCTTGTTATGTTGAAAGTATGTATCTGAGCCCAAGGATACTCAGTAAACTACAAAATCTATCAAAACAGATTTGCACCACGGTTTATTCAATCAGCATATCAAGCAGTGTGTGAGTTTTCCTGATTCAATATTCTGTGGTTAATAGTATCCAAACCAATTCAGAATGCCTATTTCCTTCCTTCCCTATAATATGAAAAATATTAACATTACAGAAGTTTGAGCCAACCATTTTTATTTGATTTTTACAAAGAACAAAATATATTTATGCGATACTGCCAGCATTGGAAGCAATTCTGGGCCACAGATCTGCACACTCCTTGGCTACAGGGCCTGTGATAGCAGAGCCTGGAAAAAATAAAGAAAAACCAAAACTATTACTTAGCAGCAGCAGCCCAACACCATCATAAAAACAGTACTAAAGATCAATCACTAAATGTCTGCTGGAAAAAAAGTTATTTTTATAGCACTAAGGAAAGCGATTAAGGAGAGTGCCCAGCACATTTCAATAAGTCATTCCATAGCAACGGGACCACTTCAGAGAAGGACTGCCTTCACATTCACATCCTTTTGATAACTTATATCTCCTCCTAGCTTGCACATATGGACCAAGCAAACGTTATCTGGAAGACAGTTTTCAGATGTATTGAGTCAAGCCATGCTGACCTTTATAGTGTCAGGACCTGCGCAAGCTACCATTTAAAGGCTATTAGAAAGTATGCTTAAAATGTAGAATTGTGATGAATAGCTAATAGGTTAAAATGTTAGTTAAGACAAGAACCATGATTTGTATACCCGCTTGCTGGTTCCTGCCATAAAAGTCAGAGGGAGGGAGAATAATAAACAACAAATGCCAGGTGCAACCGTTATCTCGGCTAGAGGCGCCAGCAAGGTTGAACGACTGAGAGACCTGGGAATAGGCGTGAAGAATTCAAGTGGGAAAAGTAGAATAGAGGGGGGTTAAAAAAGAGAGCCCTGGCTGGGGAGGGTCAGTCTCAGCAAATTATCTATGGATGCTGTATGCTGTTTCTCAATAAAGAAATCTTTGCTAGAAACAAATAGAGTCCAGAGGATTTACTGGTCTTGGGAATTGAGCATGCAAACTCTGACATATAGATCAAACCCAGCAATTTGAAATTTCCTGGCAGCCAATGTAGTGACCAGAGAATCAGCGTTACATTGCTGTAGTGACACCCATTCACTAGGATCCTGGCTACTGTATTATGTACCATCTTGTCTCCAGGTTGTCTTCAGAGACAGGGACATGTACACCATATTGCAGTCCAGGTAGGGCTGCAACTAACACACCAGCTTGACAAAGACTGCTATGGCTCCTGCCTGCTCTCCAGCAAAGCTCCAAGTCCAGGAAGACCACCAAGTTGCACACCTGTTCTTTCAGAGGGAGGGCAAGTCCATCCTGAGCAACAGCTAGAACTGTCAATTAGCCAGAATATTTCTGGACAAAGGGTAACTGTGTCTGTTGGGATTCAGCTTAAGCTTGTTTGGGCCCATCCAGACCCTTATAATCTCCAGACACAGGATCAGTATTTCTACAGCATCTTCAGTAATCTGAATAGTAATGTATAAATGAGTATCATCCACATACAGATGATACCTCATCCCAAACCAATGGATGACCTCTCCCAGCTTCCTACAGAAGCTTAACAGAAACAGGTAAGAGTTGAGCTGTGAGACATCTCATGTTGGAGCAACCACAGGCTTAACTGTTTATTCTCCATTACTAATGACTAAGGTAACACACCATGGTCAATGATTATCAAAAAAACACTGAAAAGTCAAAGAACCAAGGAGGACATACTGTCACCCTCCAAGTCCCTAAGCAGGTTGTACATTAGAACAAATGCTGCTTCTATCCCATGTCCTGGCATGAATCCAGATTGGAAGAGATCCAGCTAGTTCATTTCATCTAGATTCTCTATAGTTGTGACAATAACTGTGATAAATAACTGTCCTCTGAATTACAAGATTTTAGCTAGAAGCAAAATATGTTATTTTTAAAATTTTTGGTCCATCTCAGCAACAATACCTTTCATTTCTCCTTTGTTGTTTACTATCACTCCTGCATTGTCTTCAAAATACAAGAATACCCCATCTTTTCTCCTGTATGATTTCCGTTGACGAATCACTACTGCTGGATGCACTACGAAAAAGAGTTCAGAATCGGTAGTTAAGTATGCAACACCTTGAAATCAAGTATCAGTTTCCTTACAGTTCAGTTATAAAGGAGGACATGCTGCAACTAAAAAACAATCAGGTCTGCCTTATCAAGATACATGCCATGGCAGCATAGAATATAAAAGGTAAAATCCTTAAAATGCTTACATATCACAGAAAATTTAAAAAAACATGCTCCAGATAGTGTTAAATTTTATATGCCTTACTAATATCAGCAGTGATTAAGTATATGCTTACATGTGCCATTTAATTAACAGGATTTAAACAATTTTCAACTCTGGAGAGATCATCTCTCAAGCCTCTAGCCATGGTTTTGGTGCTCAAACAAGATTTCTAAAAGGCAGAACTTTATGGTATAGTATATGGTTTTATTTTATTACAAACACTATTCAGCTTTTTTTGGTGCAACTTGGAAAACAGAATAGTCTTTCCTTGCCTGGTACCTTCATTATGGACTACAACTCAGCTGGCTCCCATACTGCTGGGAATTCTGGGAGTTGTAGTCTGAAGAAGATAAATAGAATACATATGCATCACTGAATAGAGTGTTGCTCTCATAAATTATATTCTCTTATTCTGGCATAAATTAATCTATTCTCCTAAAACAAACACAGATATATTAGCTAGGTTGTTTTTGCAGAATATCTGAATTCAGAAGATGGAAACACAATCTGAGTCAATGATTTAATGATTTAATTTAAAATAAGCCCAAACTAAATTCCATCTGAGGTTAATCACATAGGGCAAAAACACTTTATAGTTAAGTCATGACTAATTTAGATCCCATCAATGGATTTACTCCAATGATCACTGGGTCTGTATCCAACTCTCTACTTCTAATTACTTTTAATACTGAAATTGTTAGATATAAATAATGAATAGAAGATCTTAACAGCAGTTTCTTCCAACTGCTTTTCTCTAACTTGTAGTCCCAAAGTAATATAAACAAGGCTGTGAATCCAGTTTCTTCCATCGCTCACCCTTCTTTCTCAGCTCCGGCTTGCCTTTCTTGACAGTAGCCATTACCATGTCCCCCACACCAGCAGCTGGCAGCCTATTCAAACGCCCCTTAATTCCTTTCACTGAGATTATATACAGATTCTTGGCCCCTGTGAAATAAAGAAATCACCACTATTAATAAATACTCTGTGCCAAAGTTAAAAAGACTTTCTCTCCAATTTTTTGTTGCATCACCGATTGAGGCATAACAGCACAAGCTGTCACCTCACCCAAGAGTAATGCTATTTTTTTTACCCTTCCACGACAACTCCCTGGGCCACTAGACAACAGACCCAACAAGTGCTTTTTGAAGGGAAAGCCCGTTGTTTTTAGTTTGAGTCACTTGTTCTTTTAGCATGACTGCTATGGCTCCAAACCGAATTTATTAGGATTGTTCTTTCCAGCTGAATTGGACAGGGGTAATGTCAGATTTCTCTCCTAGTAGTAAATTAATCCAGAGAATGAAAAACTCTATTACGTATTAGAAGGTAGGTAAAAGTTACAAGAATTCCAGCAAGCATGCTACTTTCAAATGAAACACCTATATATGGGCAATTTTAAAATGGCAAAACTTGTCTGCTTTATTTGTCACATTTCTAAACTGTCACAAACAAAAGTTTCTTACTCTTTCTATGCAGAGGGCTGCCCGCCCAACTCTTGTGTAGAAGAGGGCAGTTTACACATTTGCTGTTTTGATAACTGATACTGAGACTAAGCAGTAACTCTCACAGGTATTAACTTGTATATTTTCCACTTCTGCTAAAATAAACCACCCAAACATCACCCACCTCAAATTCAACCACATTCTGAAATATTTCCATTCTATGGAAAGTAAAAATAATCTACAAAAATTTACTTCAATCTAAGAATAAGATGTTTATTGACCTAGATTTTGCAGTAACTAATTGAACTAAAGGACGTTTCTTAATTTATACAGTACATTGTTTACCACCTAGGGAATTTCATGGTGGAGAAACAGAAGCTCCCACATCCAATTCCAGAAATATCTTCCATAGTCCAAAAGTAGAGGAAACATTAAGTCTTATCTCCTACCATAAATGTTGCAGCTATCCACAAAGCTTAAATATTTACCTACCCAGCATTCAGGAGACTAATATTAGAACTAGCATTTTCCCACCTACCCCAGGACTGACTATGCTGCCTTTCTCACCCCACCTGAATCACTTGTAAGCTGCTCTTTGGAGCCCTTCTGGCTAAAGAGCAGTGTAAAAATGCTTTAAGAAAACCCCAAGACTTGCTGTCCAGAATTATTTTTTTCAAATGTCCCCAATTAATATATACCTGTATTATCTGCACAGTTGATAACAGCTCCCACGGGGAGACCAAGTGAAATGCGAAATTTCGCACCAGATGAACCACCACGTCCTATTATAAAAAGGATGAAGAATAGTTTTGTTAAAGCAATCAAAATATGCAATATCTACACCTGTTTTGATGTTTGAATTTTAAAATCAGGTAAACATTTCCTTCATCTACTAGGAAATCACTGTTCCCCACATACGTATTCATCTTTCACACTCACATTTGCTGTTCTAACAGTTTGAAAACTGTATTAGCTATGCAACAACTCCATTGATCCATGAAGCCTATGCAATCTCCACACTGTGGTTCTAAAAAAAGGGGGTGGTGGTAAAGTTGCATATCAATCATCACTCAAATGGGCAAAGCAGGAAGAAATCACTCATTTTGTCCTTTTGAAGATCTAAGGCATTATTTCTCAACCATGGCAACTTTAAGATGTGTGGATTTCAACTCCCAGAATTCCCCAGCCAACATACTGGCTGGGGAATTCTGCGAGCTGAAATCCACACATCTTAAAGTTGCCAAGGTTGAGAAATACTAACCTAAGGAACTGTAATAAAAAATACCCCCCACACAAAACCAAAAGAAAATAACCAAAATATAAAACAGCTAATATGTAAATATGAGTGCATTTTATACGGATTATAACTTTTTGAAACAGCAGCATGACTGCTAAAGTCATTTTACATAGAAAGGACTTAGTCTGCTATTATTACGGCAGACCTCCAACTACTAAGGGGATGATGACAGTCATCTCTGGAGCGCACCGTCTGTGAAAGGTTATGTTGCAGGTACAATATAGTAGAATCGTGCTAACGCAGCTAAACTAAGTTACACGTTTACTGCGTTCCAATCAACTTCTCTCCTTCCTGCCCTCCTCAACGCTTTCGTCAAACCCCACAACCAAAAAACATTTTTTTTGAGCTATGTATTCGGAAATATCCAGCTCGACAGATAGCTAAGCTTCACTCATCAATAATGCTCGATTAGAGCGACCCTAATATCTTCCAAACTAGAGCGATGGAAGAGGATTCCCTCCCAGATCTTCTCGCGCTTCAACAGGCCTTACCTCGCTTAGACATTTTGGACGGGAGGCGGAAAAAAAAAAGAAAGCGCAAAGCTTGCCGGGATAACTAATACGTTTCCAAAGCACCCATGTCACGTGAGACTCGCCGGAAACCGGATATAAAATAATCCCCATCTTAAAAAAATGCTTAAACTAATAGTAATAGAACGAATTAGTATTAAAGGAGAATTTAATTGAAGAGGGACTTTAGGGATTTTTTATTAACTTCCAGACTTTGTTGAATTACTACAGTTCAATTCGGTACATGCTCACTCAAAGGAACGCCCTACTGATTTAAATGGGGCATATTCCCGAGTAACCGAGCTTAGGTTTATTCAAAAAAGCATATCGAAAATGAGTCGGTCATTTTTTAAAAAATTGATCTTAATTATGATTCGAATCCTAATAAAAGTGCTCTTAAGCATGTGTGGAATTAATGTCCAGTTACTATTTATAGTCTCAAAAAGAGTAGCTAAGTCAACCTTTTGCAAAACAGGGCAAACTATGACAGCTTGAAGATCAACAGTGCGATTGTTATACAAGATTTAATACATATTTAGAAAGGGAGATGAGGGAAACGAAAGAATGGTTAAAGGAAGAAATGAGACAGGAGTAGCTGTTTAAGACCAAATTTTAAACAGTTTAGGCGTGATAGCATCCTTACATTGAAATGAATTGCTGCCTAGCGCATTTAGATTGTATTAGCATGTTTTCCCATGATTAACTGAACACGGTTTACTCAGCTCACACTCTTGGGTTGATTTGACATATTGAACCATAAACTAACAAATCAGGATGAATTTGTATAACAAACTAGGCTACATATGGGTGAGTAATTTATGGGTCAGTATGTTATGAAAATGCAGCTGTACAATAATTTTCACCATTCCACTATCTGTTCTGTTATTTTCCTCTTTTTCTTCCTCCACCCCAACAATAGCTGTACATATATATAATATTATCCTCTCAGTCTTACACTTGAAGAACATGAGGTGGAGCATGACCAATGAAAATGTCAGTGGTAATAAGTGCATTATTTGTTAAGGTGTCAGAAGACTGTTGCCAGAATTCATAACTTCCATGTGTATTAGACTACAGTTCCCACCATCCCCACTCATCATGTCCATTTGCTATGCTGGCAGGGGACACTTACAGCCAACACGTCTTCAGAGCACCAGGCTGCAGATGATTTTTACAATGTAATGCCCATTCTACGGAATCCTATAAGGAATCCCACACTCTTCTCACAGGATGTGTAATGAACTTTTCAATCCAACATCCAATCCCAGTTCTCAGGTTCAGTCTTGAGAAATTACACTTTTAATGGTTGCCTTTTCTGAATGGTCAAAATCATACATATTTAAAATACTGTGATATATGAATTTTTCCTATCATCGCTAAGCAAAAAAATCAGCTCTATATATTTGTAACCGGATAGAAAGCAAGGGTTGTTCAGACAAAAAATTCAACTGCCAAATAAACTCCACCGTTAAAAAGTTTATATTAATTTGTGGATTGCGTCCAAAGCACTAATTAACAAGATTTATAACAATTCCATTGCAAAATGGAGTTTGTGCCTTCGCTTCCTTCCCCTGAAAGAGGTCTGTATCAATCACAGAACCAGAAGAGGGGGTATAGCTCAGTGGTAGAGCATTTGACTGCAGATCAAGAGGTCCCTGGTTCAAATCCGGGTGCCCCCTGCAAGTGTTTTTATTTTTCTTTCCATTCTAAATTCATATCAAGCGGTAATATTCACCGACCAGAATTTAGGAATAACGCGGAAATCACCTCATGATATATTTAAGGAGGCAGCAACATCTTCATGTAACCTCCATGGAGCTAATGTGTACAAGTTGCCTAACAGGAATCTCGGGAGATCTGTGTCGTACATACAGCTCTAGGTGCTTTAGAGCGACAAATCATTTACAAATCATTTTAAATTTACAATTTAAAATTTACAAATCACGACCCCACGCCAGCATCTATGTCTCAATATCACTAATCCAGATGCAACAGAGTCGGTGCAGTTCTGTCATCTTGAGGATAAAATACATTAAGCCAAACAATCAGCGATGCTACATGAAAAGCAGAGAATAGGGGACGGCAGAGAGCCGTGTATGACACGAGCTCTTTCCATCTCTCTTCCTCTCTCTCAAATTGTACACCACTGTTTCTCAACCTGAGCAACTTTAAGACGTTTTAAGACGTGTGGACTTCAGCTCCCAGAATTCCCCAGTTAGCATGGCCTTAAAGTTACTCAGGTTGAGAAACACTGTTGCGGACGGCTCCTGCAGAAAGCCTTCCGCGCCAAAGCCAGTGCTGCCTCGCGCAGCACGCTCACGTGCTCCTCCGCCGCGGACAAGGATTGGTTGATCCAGTCCATGCGGCCGGGAGAGTGGCAGGCATGCCGGGTGATCAGCACCAAGTGGCTCACCGAGAGCAGCAGCGCCGTCGTCCTGCAAAAGAAAGGGGGAGGGGCGGGGCTGATCAACCAATCGCCGCCCCTCCTGCTCCACCGCCAAGAGGCCTTATATCCTCCTCCTGTCTGTCACCCCCCTTGTGATTATGAGATATGGTTGCGGGGGGGGGGGGGGTTTCCTAACAATTCTTTATTTTAAACCTGAGAAGGTGTTAAAGAATCAAACAAAATTGAGAAGATGGAAGGATGTGATCAAAGTATATGTATTTTAAAATTTAACAGTTAAATATGTTAATTGAAAGGAATATTAATATTTAGTCACTGTAATTAACCTCGTGACATCTTTCTGTGCAGCGCTAGCAGTTCTGCAGTGCAGCCCTCCACATGCCATTCAAGCTGCAGCAGCACTTGGCTCAAGAAAAGGCCAACGATGCTGTTCTAAGAGAAGCCTTTCTAATGGCGATGGGAGCATTGGGCAGAAATGCAAAAAAGGGACTTGATAAAGAACTCAGGAGGGACCTCCGGTACAGATATCTCGAAAGGAAGTTGCCTAACTCTTAATGAGGTGAAAGCAAGGGAAGATTCTTGTCCATCTTCCTATAATCTGCTCAGAATCTGGGCTATGCAAAAGAAGATCTCTTCCAAGCCCTCAGCTGCTGGTTGTGAAATTTCCTCCTTGCAGTGAGATGGTGATTCTATTGCCTTTGTGGTGGCTAGTTAAAGCAACATAGTTTAATTGAACTCTAAAGAGTGGGTGCCATTTTCCTCTGATCTGGTTGTGTTGATTGCTTGCTTTCATTTTATATTATATTTTTGTTTTGATTTGCATATTACCTCAAGTGCACACAGAGTAGAGAGGCAGTTGAAAAACACACAAAAATAAAATAGTTTCTGCATATCTTTTACAAAAAAAAAATGATTCCCAAGATGATCTCACTGCACTATAAAGAGTGGCAGTGAGTAAGGATGAGGTGGAAGAAGAGGAAAATATTCTGGTATAGTTTTTCTCAGATTGTTGGCCTGGATCATGATTGCATTAATTCCACCCAGAATGGCCAATTAGTGATGTTCTGAACTGTATGAGGAGCATTTCTGCTCTAACAGTTCACAAAATTACTAGTTATTGCTGTGATGAGTAAACTCTGTTTTCATTAGTGTAGAAGTATTACGACACATGATTGGGTGATCTTACAAAACAGTAGTGTGAAAACACCAGGTTGAGGAAGAGCTGCTGAAGGTCTTCATTCCACTCTATTAAATGGCCCTAAATCAACTGCAGGTTATTCCATGAGCTACAACAATCCTGAATATGAGGGAACAATGGTGGCATTTTGGTGCAGCAACAAATAAGGTTATCATCTATCATAGATGATGTCAATTTCCAGTTACTGGAATACAGTACTGAGTATTTATAGTTTACAGAATAGTACGTACAGTGGTACCTCGGGTCATGAACTTAATTTGTTCCGTGACTCTGGTCGCAACCCGAATCAAATTTTCCCATAAGGTTCAATGTAAATACGGTTAATCCGTTCTGAACCATATGTATTTTTTTTTTAAACCACAAAAATAAGAAACAAAGTACAGTACGAAGAGAAAGAACACTAACCTTGCTCGAGGCGACTTCTGGCGTGGAGGACAGGAAGGCGGGTGGGGAGGCGGTTATTGCTTGGAGGGAGAGTCCCCCTCCCTACAGGAAGCCATGACCACGTGTTACGGCAGGGAAAATGGCCGCGGATCCTGTTCGTCACCCGATCTGGCGTTCGCGAACGGAAGCAAAATTTTGCGAACGGTGCTGTTCGTGACCCGAATTGGTCGTGAACGGAAGCGTTCGTGACCCGAGGTACCACTGTAATTAGTTTTTTGCAACATGTACAGCAAATTCTATGATAGCTTGAAGATCAACAGTGCAAGTAGTACAAGATTTAATATACATCTGGGAAGAGAGAAAGGGAAATAAATGGTGAAATGAGAAAGGATTACCTTAGGTACTGACTGACCAAAAATTAAACAGCAGTTTAGGCATGATAACATCATTTCATTGAAATGGATTGTAAGCTAACACAGGTAGGTTGTATTAGTGTGCTTACCCATGATTAATTGAACATGGTTTACTCAGCTCAGTGTTGACTTGACATATTGAACCATAAATCGCCCAGGGTGAATGTGTATAAAAACTATGAAAATGCAGTTGTACAATAATTTTCATAATCTCATTATCTGTTCTATTATTTTCCTCATTTTCTTCCTCCACCCCAACAATAGCTCTGTGTGTGTATGTAAAGGAGAAGGGGACAGCAGAGGATGAGATGGTTAGATAGCCTCACTGAAGCAATGAGCATGAAACTGAGCAAACTCAGGAGGCAGTGGAGGATAGGAAGCAAACTCAGGAGGCAGTGGAGGATAGGAAGGCCTGGCGCAATATGGTTCATTGGGTCATGAAGAGTTGGACACGACTTAACGACTGAACAACAACAAATATAATTCTCTCAGGACTACACTTGAAGGATCCAAGGTGGATCATCACCAATGAAAATGTCAGTGGTAATTAGTGGGTTATTTGTTAAGGTGTCAGAAGGCTGTTACTTGCCAGAATCCATGCTTTCCATGTGTGTTGGACTACAATTCCCACGATGCCCACCCACCACATTCATTTGCCATGCTGGCAGGGGACTGATAGCCAACGTGTCTTCAGAGCACCAGGCTGCAGACAGTTTTTACAATGTAATGCCCAATCCTATAGAATCCTATAGGGAATCCTATGTATTCATTACAGGATATGTAGTGAGCTTTTCAATCCAACATCCATTCCCAGTTTTCGAGTTCAGTCTTGGGATGTTATATTTTAAATGACTGCCCTTCCTAAATAGCCAAACTGATGGATTGATTGATTGATTGATTATGTGCCATCAAGTTGGTGTTGATTCTTCATGACCACACACATTTTCTCCAGGGTGATCTGTCCCCAGCCTGTTCCCACAGGTCTTCCAATGATCCATTTGTTTGCTTTCTTGGCTATCCATGGTATTCTCAGGAGTCTTCTCCAATAGCAAAGTTCAAAAATGTCAATACACTTTCTATCCTGATCATTCAAAGTCCAAATTTTGCTTCCATAAAGTTTCACAGGGAAAACTATTGTCTGCATGATTCTGATCTTTGTAGACAGAGACACATCCGGATATCTGAATATTTTTTCCAAGGCTTTCATTGCTGTTCTTCCGGGTCTAGTCTGTGGTCTATCTCTTGACTGCTGGTTCCTTTACTATTGACAGCCTAAAAAGCAGAAGCTCTCCACCACTTCAGTATTTTCATTGTCAGTTCTAAGGCTGGTTACCATTAGTCATCTTCATTATATTTAACCTTATCCCATTTTTTATTTCATTACTAGAACTTGTGGATCATTTGCATTTTGAGCTATCAAAGAAGTATCACAAGCATAGTGCAGGTTATTAATATTTCTTCCACTTTTAAAATCATGCTCATCTTCTTCCAGTCCAGGTTCTCTCAGTGTATATTCAGCATATAAGTTGAATAAATAAGGAGAAAATATACAGCCTTGGGTCAAAATGATATAATGTAAAATCCTGTGATATATGGATCTTTCCTATCATCACTAAGCAAAAAGCTCTATATATTTGTGATCTGAGAAAAGGCAAGGTTTTTTCAGGCAGATAGTGAAACCGCCAGAATAAGTTCCACTGTTAAATTGTTTATGTTAATTTTAAAATGAACTATTCCCGAATAACTAATTGACAGGATCCATAATAATCTCGTTGTAAAATGGAGTCTCTGATTTCGCTTCCTTTCCTTGAAAGAAATATGTAGCAAACTCAAAAGCGGAAGAGGGGGTATAGCTCAGTGGTAGAGCATTTGACTGCAGATCAAGAGGTCCCTGGTTCAAATCCGGGTGCCCCCTGTTCGCTTTTTTTCTTTTCTTTTTTTCCAATACTTTATTTAAAATCCACAGCAAGCAGTAATGCTCACCGACCAGAATTTAGGAATAACGCAGAAACCATCTTGTGGAACATTTAGGGAGGAAGCAACAGCTTTGCGTACGCCGCGTAGAGCTAATGCGTACAAGTCGCCTAACAGGACTCTCCGGAGATCTGAGACGTGCATACTATTATAAGAGCTTTACGGCCTTCAGTCGGGCCTCCTTCCTAAACTCTGGAAATAATCCCTCGACACCGCGCTTCTTGTCCCCTCCGCCTCCTCGCCGCTTTCTCTGGACTGGCAAAGGCCGGGGGACGGAAAGGCGCCCGCTAGGCGAATCCCCTCCGCCGCCGCATCTCTGTAGCAAATTGCCCTGCGCTGGAGGCGGCAGCGGGGCGGGATTATTTTGGTCCGAACTGAAGAACGAAAAGAAACAATCGCGCAGTCCGGAGGAAACAATCCTCTTTCCTCCTCTTTCCTCCGGACTGCGAGTTAGCGCCTGCAATGTTTACATGCATGGACTGGGCTTTCTTAGGCGCGTGTTAAGTTGTCCATGTGAAGTCGTAAGAACGACTCTCTGAGTGAATTGCAAAGCAATCATCAGCACATCCTCCTCTTCTTTTCAGACGACCCGGCTCCCTCTGCGTCCATCCGGAAGCGGCGGCTCTCCAGAACTGCAGGATAAGCAAAGCGGTGGGCGTTGCGGTGGCTTGATCGCTTTGTGCCCTCGGTCCCCCACCAGGTGGCTGGGAAAATATCCACCGATCGTGGCACTTCAGCAGGAACGGGGTGGGTCTGATTCCAGGGCTCCCTTCTCTCTGGTCTCCTGCCTGCTCTCTCCTAAGCCTGATTTTGACCGCATCTGATGCATAAAATTCATCATCATCACCATCATGATCACCATCATGAAATAGATCAGAATCAGGGTGAAGCAGCACACTGATTTAGGGTCAGGGGTGGGTCTGATTGCGGGGCTCCCTTATCTCTGGTCTTCTGCCTGTTCCCTCCTCCTAGGCTCCATTTTGATGGCGTCTGCTGCATAAAATAAATTATAACTGTAGTATCACAGTCAGGAAATAGATCAGAGTCATGAAGGGAGATAGAATCCAAGTTGCGTGTTTAAGGTTTTCCTCCCCTTCCTTTTTTTCCTTCATGCAGGAAACATGCCTTCCTCTGGAGGAAATGGAAAGGAGGGGATGTCTGTCCTGTCTGTCTACCAATGTACTGTTTCAGCCTTGTGTTAAAAACCATTAACAGCTGTAGAATTAAAGCAGTCACAGTATTGCTGATTGAACAGTCTGGTGCTATTGCATGATTTTGATTGACGACCGTTTTTTCACTGGCCAATGATTCTTCCACAGAGGATGTCCCAAATGCTGATATACCCATGGGTGCTTGTGACAGGGAACTGTTTGCACATAGCTGGTGCAGGGTTGCCAGAGTAACATAGAGGGAAACTCCACACTGAAAGATTCAGCTCTATCCATTTGGTACAAATCTGAAGGACTACCAATACAGTGCTGCAGTGCACAGCTCTTTAGAGCAGGGTTCCTCAACCTTGGCAACTTCAAGATGGGTGGACTTCAGCTCTCTTGCTGGCTGGGGAATTCTGGGAGTTGAAGTCCACACATCTTAAAGTTGCCAAGATTGAGGAACCCTGCTTTAGAGAGTCAAAAGCAACATGGTGGCAATCAAGACTGACTGCAGACAGGAGGGGAGAGATGATGTCCACAGAACCCTGAAATGGATTACAACATTGACACCATTACTGACCAGGCTTGCTTGCAACTTTGGTCTGGTCATTTCATTCCCTCAGGATCTACCTAGGAAGGTTTATGCTTTTCCTAAATACCTAGAGGAGCATTCCGTGATTTGCCACCCAGATTCATCTAAGTGTTACAACAGTCCAGCTTTCTTGGCAAAAACAGAGCAATAATATGCCATTATTTTCTTCAGGGTTTGATTCTGGAGTTCCTTCTCTTAGGTAAGTTTGACTTCACTCATACCTGCACAGCTTCACCTGTTTTCACTCTCACTTTTGGATACCTCTCTCTATCACCCTTCCTTTTTTGACCTTACCAGCAAGAGTGACCCTAGCAGGCATTTATGTTCTCACCAGCCTCACTGTCACATCATTGAAGCTACTGGACCATCCCACTAAGTCAATTCTGTGGAAGGAGGGAATGGTGTAGTAAAACAAAAACAACAGAATTAAGATTATTATTGGTTTATAGCAGATACATTTAAATGCAAATTCTAACATGAACATATTGTTATACCCAGATAACACACGTAGTGCAACATTTGATTTAGATATATGTAAGAATAGTTCAGACAATGTCCATTAAGATACTCTAAATTATCTTTTCCATTTGTGAAACTGAAGTTGCCATTAATAAATTACATAGGGATCTCACTACCTACCTTACATTTGCTAACCCCATGCTGATCCCTACCCTGCCTTTGTGTCTATTCTGAGAGACTGCTGAATGCTCTCAAAAGTAGGGAAAGGCCCACAGTGTTACCAGATTCTATAAATAGGAGTGACCCACCTTTCAACAATATTCCTTGGGAGAACAATGCAATTGTGAACTCTCCTAATAATTCAGAGCATAACTTGTTCCAACATATGAAAGTTATGGGAAAATAATATCTAAGCAGTATAAGCTTGTGCATGGCAGGAAATTTTTCAATGGAAAAACAATCTACAATTATGCATTCTGCAATGCCTTATTTTACATAGTTTACTATAAGAATATGCTGCCATTATTCTAGTAATCATTGTAGTGAAGCAGAAGTAGCACCTACAGGTATGGAAGTTGTAGCTCAGTACATCTGGAGACCATTCAGGTTAGGGAAGGCAGGTTTCTTGTCAGAACTGGACAATGATTCCATTACTGTATCTACATTGTATGTATATTTCTTCCAATGATATTGTTGACTACTGTGAATTAGCCTGAGCAAGGAAGACTCAATTTGCTCAACAAATACTTCCTTCTCAAGTCCAAATTGAAGTGGTGGAGGCTACAATTTTTATTACATTTCCATGAAGGTGGTAGTGGCAATGGATAGAACAGGAGTGTGTGAACAAAAATCTGTGCAAAGGAGAAACCAGGAAAGGACCCCATCTGAAAATAATTGGGCGAACAGTAGATATTCTGGTGAAAGCCTAGCTAGCAGATATTCAGATATATCTTCCATAAGAAAAGAGGTTTGTTGTTATAGATTAATATTAGCAATCAAAGATATTGAATACATGGAGAGACCCACTTATTACAGCAGTCTGAATGGGCAAAAAACTCCCTCTGCTTACATCTGAATGGTTTCAAGTTCAATCTGTGATTGCTCAAGAGGAACAATCAACTGTCCATTCCTCTACAATCTCCAATTTATGCTGTACATAGTTTTTTATGTAGAAAGAGAACAGAAGTTAGAATCCAAAGAACTATACTCTTGGTTTTGCAGAAGCTGGAAAAAGTTTCAGAATCAGGCAGCTGATAATGGCTGGGGGAACCACTCCTGAAGACTCCAAAGGCCGGTGGTTATGTGCTCAAATCCTGGACCACCGTCAAATAGCTCTTAACTATCCACATGATTTTCAGTATACACAACTGAAAACCCTTTTTTCCTGGCCTTAACTACAAAAGAAAAAATGCCATAGCCAAAATATTTCTGATTGCAGAGAAAAAGTGCTAACAACGCAATGTCCTCCTCCCCCCGCCCCCGCTCCAGCCCGTCTATGTCTCAGAGTCACTAATCCTCATGCAAGAGTAGAACAAAGCGGCAGCAGAGTCGAGGTGCAGTTCTGTCATCCTGAAGATAACTTTCATTAAGCCAAACCATCAGCGATGCTACATGAACGATAGAGAAGAGGCGAGGGCAGAGAGCCTTGTATGACACGAGTTCTCTCGCTCTCTCTCCCCCCCCCCCGCTCTCAAATTGTGGACTGCTCCTGCAGAAAGCCTTCCGCGCCAGGACCAGCCCGCTCGGCTTCCGAAGCCAGTGCTGCCTCGCGCAGCACGCTCACGTGCTCCTCCGCCGCGGACAAGGATTGGTCGATCCAGTCCATGCGGCCGGGAGAGTGGCAGGCATGCCGGGTGATCAGCACCAAGTGGCTCACCGAGAGCAGCAGCGCCGTCGTCCTGCAAAAGAAAGGGGGAGGGGCGGGGCTGATCAACCAATCCCCGCCCCTCCTGCTCCACCGCCAAGAAGTCTTTTCCCGCCACCTTCTCTGTAGGAGAGACGTGCGTGCGTGCGTACCTGTTTGTGTGTGTGGAAGATACAATTTTTTCCAGGGCAGGGGTTTTTTCCTAATATACTTCGCTATTTTAAACCTGAGATTTTGAAGAATTGTGAATGGAATTGCCAATAATGGAGGACTGTAAAAAGAAGGGAGGTTTTTTGACAATAATCGTACTATTTTCATGAGAGGCTACTTTATACAATAGAACAGTGAACGCAAAAAGAAGAGGCAAGAGAAAACACAAGCTATTTTGGATGAGATAAGAATTAAAGTTTCCACAGAAGATAAATATTTCTCAACAAATTAAACTTCTACAGCCACAATTATCTAAAAGAAATGGAAATAAAAATGAAATATGCAAAAAAAAAAGTTTGCAAATAAACCAGGGAAGTGGTTGGCATACGAATTACAAAAAGAAAAGAAAATGATACTGGAATTATAAGAGGGAGATACTGTTATAACATGATGTGGTTATGCAAAATGTATTTCATCAATGTTATTCTATTTTATATAAAGGACAAATTTCCCTGGAGAAAATATGTGAATATTTAAAGAAACAAAATTTACTGAAGATTACAGAGAAACAGACAGGTTATGAATGGGCCCATAAAAATAAAGGAAGATTGCAAAGCTATAAAAAAGACTAAAACAGGAAAGGTACCTGGACCAGGTGGGTTGCCAGTTTCTTACTATAAATGCTTTGAGGGTAAACTTTTTCAACCTTTACAAAATACAATGAATTCTATTTTACAGAGGGGAAAGATGCCAGAGAGCTGGAAAGAGGCTAATATAGCATTCATACCTAAGGAAGGACAAGATTTGATTTTAACAAGAAACTATCAGCCAATATGATTATTGAATAATGACTATAAATTGTTTACAATATTTTGGTTGAGAGGTTGAAAATAATTTTGCAGGGATTTATTCATAAGGATCAACATAGGCTTTTACCTAACAGACAGTTAAAGGACAACAGTAGAAATGTGTTGGACATTTTGGAATATTTGGAGCAACATAATGAAAAGCAAGTCACATTGTATGCCAAAGGAAAAAACCATGAGTTAAATATAAGGTGTTACAAGATGCAAAGGAAAGAGGAGGTTTACCTGATTTGAAATTGTATTTTGCAGCTTACTGTTTGGTTTGGATGAAAAGAGTGCTGAGAAATAAAAGACTTAAAGTTAGAAGAAAATGATCTGTGATTAGGATGGTATGGATATTTGTGGTATGAAAAAATAAGGTTAATGTAGATTTTAAAAATCACTCTGTTAGACGTGCCATATTGAGAATATGGAATAGATACAAATCCAGGTTTTGCCCAAAAACACCTTTGTGGCTCTCAGCACAAGAAGCATTTTATAGATGAGAAAAAAATAGGCAAACACAAATGGTTAAACATACCATGCGATACTAGGAGTCTGCCAAAGGGAAAAAAAAATAAAATCAAGAGAACAACTGATGGCAGAGGGACATAATTGTCAATGGTTTTCCTATTTACAGTTATCAGAAAGATTCAAAGTAGACAAAATAGTTTATGGTATTGAATATTCTAAGACTGACTTTGAAACAATTGAAATTTAAAACAGAAGAACAAGAGAAAGAATGTATGATAAAGTGGGTTAAAATTTTGGTTATAGTATACATATGGAACAATGGGAAAATATGTGGTTGAAAGGATTAAAATTTACACTATGTTAATAATCTTAAAGGGAACTTTTATAAAATGATATACCGTTGGTATATGACACCAGACACATTATCTAGAATGTATAAAGGTACTTCAAATCTTTGTTGGAAATGTGAACAAGAAGGGTCATTTTACGATGCTTGGCAGACGTGCTAGAAGACTTTGGGTTCAGATGCATACAGTAATTCAGAGGATTTTAAAGATTAATCCACAACTGAAACCAGAACTTTTCCTCTTGGGACTGATGGATAAGCAGTTGGAAAAAAGTCATGAAACTTTGTTTTATATATGATAACCATAGCAAGATTATTGTATGCACAAAGATGGAAAGATTTGGCAATACCTACAATGGAAGAATGGTTGGTGAAGATGATAGAACTTGCTGAGATGGCCAAATTGACTTCTTTGATCAGAGAAAAGACAATATCTATGTTTATTACTCACTGGAAACCCCTTATGGGCTTTTTGCGTAAAACAGAAAAAAATGAACTTATGATCTATGGTTTTGATGATTAGATAGATTATAGAAAGAAGCAACTTTAGAGAAAGAGGTAAATCTACAATTGTACTTATAACTGCTGCAAAGAAGATTGGAAGCCACTTCTTTATATCTTTTCTCTTTCTATTTTTCTTCTACTTTTTTTTTTCTTTTTGCACTTTAGCGTTCTCTTTTATTTCTTCCTTCTTCTTTTTTCCTTCTTACTTTATTTTAGTTTATATTAATGTTTACTCTTGTTTTTAAAACTTTCAATAACATCTTTATATATATACAGTATATATAAAGATAACACTGTTCTAAGGGAAACCTTTCTAAAGGTGATGAGAAATGTTGAAATAAACACCAGAAGGGACTCGATGAACTCAAGAGGGACCACATGTGCAGACACCTCAAAATGTGGGAGCGAAAGCAAGGGAAGATTCCTCCACGGAAATATATTATTTTTTAGAGAAGCTTATTGGAATGTGAAGGCAGACATCATTTTTCTCATGAGCAATCAGTTCAAATAAGCCTGAGTTGTAGGCCTGTTCAGAGAAGATAGCATGTTCCTCCTCCCTCCTTGCTTCCTTTCTTGCTCAAAACAGAATTAGAATTTAAATTTGTCATAAAGAGGAAGTTGGCGTGGGAAGCTTGATTATGCAATGCAAACAGAGGTCCTCTGTTCTTTAAGGACAATGTACAGGTATCCTACCTCCCTAAGCAATGCCTACTCACCTGGCATCCAACAGTTTGGGGTCCAGTGGTGGGTACATAGATCGAACCACATCATCTACCCTATGAGAAAAAAAACAGATGGCTATTTGTAATTAATGTATAAATTAAGGACAAATTAAGGAAGTGAAATAGAAATGGACTGCTATGCGTCTGTCCCTCCCTCCGTCCCTCCTTCTGTCCTAATATAGTCTTCCCCAAATTTGGGAGTTGCAATGGGAGAGAATGGGGTATAATCTAACACATCTGGAAAACATTGTGTTAGGAAAGGGTCTACAAAAGCAAATACAGATGGAAGTGACCAGTTCCACCCTCACTTATTTTTCCTAGGCTGTCTGTATGATACCTACATCTAATTGATTCTACTATACACCCTGATTAGTATAAGTAAGTGGGTGGCAGGGGAGCAGCACAGCTTCCTCCCTGATGCTCCTCTTGAACCATCTGGGCTGTTCCTCTTCATGTCTTTCGTGCATTCCCTACGTTAGTTTAGTGTAACAAAGTGCACTGGAAGTTGTTCTGCTGTCAGTGAGGACATACATGATCAGCTCAGCCCCATGTAGAGGGTAGACCTCATGCCTCAGGCAGATGTCAAACCCTCCTTCCTTAATGGAAAAGCCATTAATTCACCCTTAGGCTCATCCTCCCAATCCATTTAGAAAAAAAAAAGGGGCAGGGAGCAATGAGGACAGCTGCCCCAATCATGGAGGAGTCCCCATCCAAACAATTGTTGAAACAATACTTTTCATTCAAGGAAGTAAATCACTTAAACAATAATCCCAGGACAGTGTTTTGTTTGTCCTCCCACCTAATTACTCATTTGGCTTATATCCCATCTTTTGTTCAGGCTAAAATGGACTTTTCCTCTCCAGGCCACCCAGAGTCGTGCTTCCCATAAGTTCTTTACAACTCTCACCTTGGGCTGATCCGTTTGGCCACCACAATAATGTCACTCAGGCTTGCTGGGGACTTCATTTGGGCCCCTGACCCCATTGTCATGGCTACAAGCTTCTCAGTGAGAGTGTGGCAGATCTGTTCAGAGAGTAAGAGAAGTCAGCGTTGCATGGGGTGGGAGTTCATCTGCTGCTTAACTGCATTTGTCTTACATGCACTTCCTATGGACTGTGCACCTTCTCTGGTGCAGGGTATCCTCCCATTGTGATTTTTGAAAAAATAGGGATTTACCTTTAGGATAGCAATGCAGTGAGAGACCAGGCCCCTGAGGAAAGAGAAAATAGGAGCAGCAAATTAGAGAAGCACTTCACCAAAAGTCTCTTGCATTTGGACTCTTCCATGATTCAGTTTTCTGGCCTTCAGCTTTCCTGCTCAAAGCACAAGATCTTCGATTTCCTAGGGTTCTGTAGGACATTTTGTTCTCAGCTAACCTGATGAGTTTGGCTCTTGTCACCCAAGTTGTTGACACGTTTCCCCTTGAGAATTGAGTAATCAGAACATCAGTGAGCATTCTGCAGCCAGTGATATGAAGAGTGAAAAGGAAAAGACATGAAGCAATGATTTCCTATTCTATAAGGAGGCACTGACTGCAGAAAAATCCACATGTGTAAGGCTCAAAGGCATTGCCTGTCCTTTTTAACAATAATATAACTCATGCCAACACTCTGCACAAATGACTAATGAGTTAGAACTAGGATTGACTCTCTGTCTTTCACCCCATACACTTTTTATCATTTCATTTAAATTAGTAATGCAAAGATAAGGAGCATTGGAAGTACAGGGCCTGCAACTGCCAGCATTCTCAGAAAGGAGGAAAGGGTATTAGATGAGATATGTCCATGAAGGATATTAGCATGGAAGGATGGAGAGAGCAACCACTTCTAGAGGATTTTGAAGAGAAGCAAGAAACATGCTATGTGGCAGATGAGATGAACAACAGGGACTGCAGAGAGTTCTAATCTGGAGGCAAAATGGGTATTTAAGACTAATGGTGGTCATAGTGAAAAGAAAGTACCATTCAGCTAGGAGCAGAATGCTATTGTGTAGCAAAGATATTTTTAAAAGCTAACTATTTATCCTAATACTCTTTCTACCTCCCACCAACACCAGTAAAAACTCTGGTGAAAAATTATGGGTTTGGCCCTGCAGTGTTTGACTGACTATTAATTCTTTCCAGTGTAGTGCTTCTGTGCTAACCATTTAAAGAGAGGATTTGGAGAGGTCGTGGGGCTTTATTCTCTGGTCCTGTTTCGTCTCAAATTGCAGCAGCGGAAGGAAAACAAAGCCCAAAAGGCAGTGCTGCCCAACTTACGAAGCATCATCAATCCAGTCCTCGTTTGCCAGGATTGCTTCAATATGTGGGTTTGTTATTACCACATCATCCATCTCCAGTTCAGAGGGTTCTGACTGTGTCTCCATGGTGCCAGTTAAGTCAACAATAGGCCTGGGAGGAAGCACAAAAGGGATCCAAGGCATGGCTGTTGTTGGATGTGTGTGTGTGTGTCAAAACAGCCCTAATTAAGCTTACTTTTAACCAATAAATTCAGTAAGCTTTGGTAACCCAAATTAAGTACACTTATTAACCAGCCAGGAAAAAAACACTTGGGTGTGATATTATGCTTTTAACAACTCAGTTTGCAGAAATCAGCATATGAAGCTTTTTTGAGCCCAAGAGATGGTAAACACCGTCAGTTACTGCTAGCGATCTAAAATCAAATTGCTATTAACAGCAAAGGAGCCAGAACCCATGCTTTGATAACCCCAACATAAATAAATCAAAAAAAGAAATAATGGAGATTGTGTTTAATTTCTTATAATAGCTTCCCATTAGGGTTCTAGCTTTCCTGATTTGTAGGAGGCAGCAGATTTAAGGCTGGTATTCCACCTCCCTTCTTATCCACAGCAGTGATTTAAGGCCCTGAATATTTCCACAGAAAGAGCAATTTCATCAGAAACAATTCAGATCATAGCTCTGGAACCTATTTTTAAAATATCAGCCATGGAACAGATGAGAACATTTTATAAAAGATTATATTCAGTAATTGTATAAAGAAATACTCTGGGTTCTCTTCAGATTGTAGAATAGTCTTGCAAAGTCTTTTACAAGTATCACACAAACTTTGTTTGAAAATGGAAGCAGATAATGCCACTAAATATGTGCAGAATTCCTTTTCAGTCACCAGCTGGTTTAGGCACCTGAACTATTTTGAGTTCAAATGTTACTTATAGAATCTTTAATTGGCTGTCATTTCTTATTATTAACAACAACCAAAGTTGTAGATTAGACATTCCCATCTTGGAATCCTTGAGATGTGCTGTGCCTGTGGTGCCTAAAATCCATAGTTTTGGCCATCCTGACTTCAAATTCTGGAAATTGCCATCCCAAAACATTCCAGATAAGAGGATGTATTGCCAGAATCTTAACAGTTGAAAAATCACCTCACCTGGTATCATAGTGACTCAAGAAGTCCTTGGGTCGGCAGTAACGTTGTCTACACACCACAACCAGGGCCACAAAAGAAGCCAGGAAGATGGTTGCCAATACCCCAATGGCTACAATCACAACGGTCTCCATTGATGCCCTGTGGTACACTCGGGGGTGAATGGACAGTTCAAGAGCAAGACTTCTTCAGAAACACTTCTACCTGGATTAAAACTGAACAAAGTGGAGTCCTGGTGGTGACATGCACCAGGAATAATGAAACTTTTGGCTTTTAGAGTCTTTTTTAAAAACAAAAACAAAAAAGTGAGACTTAAGAGTGAAGCTTAATTCAAAAGACAATGGAACAGTTCTATGTCAAGCAATTTGAATATTAGTAATGAATTCAAGTCCTTCCAAACAGTAACACTGATTATATTAACTTTTCTCTCAGGCATTATAACGTTGTCACTATTTTTAAACAATAGGGAGTTAGAAAAGAAATCCTTGCTAATGCGTTGAAATCATTCAGAGATCTACTCATATATCCATATCTACTTTTTGCCCATCCTCACTTATTCTTGGAACGAGCCAGCCTCTCTCAAATGTTCTGCTCACCTCTTTGAGTATCCTTATGATTAAGTGAAGTATTATGTACCTTGGCCAGATGTTTTCAACAATGAAAGCATAACGACTGTCAATGATCCTGAGTATGCTGTCTTTATGTGCTTGGCAAAATGAAATCATGGCCCATCTGATACATCATGTTTTGCAATCAAAATGTGATAGACTGTTCAACCAAAGAGTGGTCAAACATTCTTTGGCAGATTGCAATCTAATGTCTTCCTACTGTATTGTTTTCATTGCTTTAGGGCACTTCTGCCCAGCCACATTGTGCCAGTTTAGAATGAGCTCCAAAGCCTAGTGTTCCCACAGTTTCCCACTGTATCATTGGTGTTTGAGAGCTGAGTCTTTTTCCCTCCTTGATTTTATGCTAGTTTATCTGAAGCTGATCTTCACTACTGGATTGTTTTTCTTGCTTCATCTCATCTCCTGGCTCTGAGTTTCAACACCCTATTCCTAAGTCAGTCAGTAGGCATTGTTTAAAACCAATTTCCCTGACCCCTCTACTCTAACCATTGTAGCGGCATGCAACCATAGACAGAATTATTGGGAAAAGTGTCTCATTAGAAATTGCCAGCATGCTATTACATCATCATAGCACTTCACCTGAGCCTTTTAAATAATGCTTTTCCTCAAACTCTCCTATTGGAAAGCTGCAGATGAGCATGGATTGGCCATGGTGCGGTTTTCATATTCTCAGCATTTCAAAGTTAGCAGAAGTGAATATGAACACGTTGGCTTTAAAGTGTTTTGGAATAGTGAGGAAGCAGCTTAAGAGTATGTATATGGGGAACAAACCAAGACTGTCCCCCAATTGTCCTGCCCTTTGAACAGTATCCACCATCATCCTGGTAGACTTGACTGAAGGAGGGCTCTAGTCAAATGAACGATGTTTGTGTATCCAAGAGTCTCTGTCCTAAAACATTTTTTTCACATCCTTTTTCAGTAGATTTGAAAGCTATCACCTTCTCCAGTACCAACACTATGCCAACAAATATCTCCTACCCAAGTAACTGTACAGCGCAGATGTTCTCCTTTTTTATGTGCTGAGATACAAAATCCTTCAACTGGAAATGCCAAAAATGGAAACTGGGATCTTTGATGGGCACTTAATTGGCTAGTTTATCAGCATGAGGTTTGCCAAACTACCCCACTTTTTCAACTTTCAAAGCAGACTTGCCCCTGTTGCCATGGTTTCCACTTCACAAATTAGGCAGTTCTGGGAACATTATACATTTAAACACTTCTGGCAGATGAGAGCCCTGCCTAGGTCAGCATTTCAAGGGTGCATGGAATGACTTACTATTTTGTCCTTCAAGCAGGCCAGGCTGAAGAATCTTCTTTTACTGCATGTTTTATGGGTAACGCTTGAATGAAGGATTGTCAAGTTCTGAAATATTTTAAGGATTGAACAATACTGATATTTCAGATACAGATTTACAACGTTGTAGTAAGCAATTATAGTGAAACATACTGTGTAAAGCCAGTCATTTTAGTTTGTACAGTATATCTTAATAATTCAGCATTATGTGTATACCAGGCCATTAAAATTTGTAAACTAAACTTTGGTTAAAATAAATCTTGTCTTGTTGCAGGTTATGACTAATCAACTGTAAAAAGCAAGTTGCCACTGAAGACTCAAGAGCAGAGGAAGTAATTTTTGTCCGATTAGTTATTATTACCAGTGCCATATTTCTGGAGCATCTTTAATAACTAGAAATCATATATAACTCAAAAAACCCTCTGTATCATGATTGGATCATAGAGTAAAAGAGTCTGGAGGGAAAAGGTCACATCTGAATGAACGTAAACAAATTGCTTTCCCTTCAGATTTACTTTTTAAAGGTCAAGTAATAGTGTTAAGGAGTGAAACTGATATCTCATTTCTTTGGAGATTTAAAAAGTTGGCAGATATGCAAATTACCAATTAAAGTCTAGCTGGATTTTAGTAACTGCTACACCTCAACCCAAACAACAACAACTTGGTTGAAAGGCCTTCAATTCTAAGTTGCTAAAGCAATCAACTGAGAGATGGTTGTGTTTTGATTAGTTTATATTGTACCTACGGTGCAGAAGTGGGAAAGCGGGGTTCTGCTGTAGAATCCTAACAAACTCAACTATGGAAACAACAGGCTTTTAAAAAAAAATTCTCACCTGGTCTCTGTAGGAACACAGCATCAGCCGCTGCCACTGGAACATTAGTGTGAAGAAAGCAACTGAGCAAATAGCAGCGGTGCTTGTGACCTTTACCCCGTCATCCCAGCCCACAGCAAATAGCGCAAGAACACATGGGAGAAAAGGAAAACTTCCTTGGGATTACTTTTGGCCTCGCAGACGCTAGACGCCGTTCAGTTGGTTGGGATGGCATGAGCCTTCCCTACGGAGCAGGAGGTTGGCACACTTCGCAGTTACAATGCAAAGCCAGAGGGGCATGATGTCCACTGATAGGATATATGTTTGGTAGAACATTCAAAAGTAGGACCATGCTGAACTTAAATTCTACTGCTTATATAAATCTTGCACTATTAAACAACAAGGCAGATCTCTATCCTGAACAATTTGTCCTCCTCGCAGTAGATATAATGGGATAGTTTCTCACTGGAAGTCTTACTCAGCCATACCTTTCCTCTCTTTATGGCCTAATATAGGAATGTAGTCCCCCCCGCCCCCTTCCACAACATGAAAGGTATCAGCTTTTAAGGCTGCTTAATTCTCTATCTGATCCACATTTGCAAAATATAATTGAGGAACCTATAGCAGTAATGATGATAATAATAATTAATAATAATATATGCTGCTCGACTCCCAGAGATTCTGGGTGGTTTACAATTGTTAAAAACATTTAAAAACAAAGAACAATACAAAGTCTGTTTCTTTTCACTGTTTTCCAAGGGTTTCTGTTGTACTCTTTCAACACAAGCACAACTTCACTATTATCAGAAAAACTTCCTGGAAATTACTAAACCCACTGTCAACAGAGCCCCTTTAAAGAGGTCCTAACATTGAAGAGAGAGATGAAACATGGCAGGAAGGAAACAATTCCTTCTCCTTGCTTAGGAATTTTGCCCTGGCAACAGCTCCCTCATAACAGTGGCCTTCTCTGAAGCAGAACGTCTGGTTTTTTTTTTTTTAAAGAGGATTAATCCCTGAACTCTGAACATTTCTTACTCCTGAAACAAAAGAATAAAAAAAATCTTGCCTCTTCTCAGATCTTTTACCGAAAGTAAATGGAAATGCACCCAAATGTAGCTGGAGACACCCCCCCACCCAGCAAAAATGCTTCATCTAGAGGCAATGGGGGTGAACACTAAAATAGTTCTTCTCTTTACCTGGGAATACTGTACTGGAGGAGGCCACAGCGTTCCACTTGCCAAGAGCCCCTGCAAGCAAGTTTCTTCTAAGCTAAGAAGGGCCCCCTTGTCTGCCAGCGCAACTCTTTTAGCCTTCTTGTTAGATCCTGCCTGCATTCCTGAGCAAGATAAAACTGAACAGATGCCAGATGGACAGAGGCGAGATTTGAAAGTGGGCTGGCCATGCATGGGGGATTTGGGGTGGGGGTGCCTTCAGCTGAGATATGGTGTTCACTCTTCCTTGCAGAAGAAAATGTCCGCAGTATATCCAAGAGTAAATTGTATTGTAGTCTCTAATACATACTATAAACCAGCGATTCTCAAACTTTTCCATACCATGACCCCCTAAAATGAATTTGTGTGATTCCCTCATGAATGATGATTTCACTGATGATGGGGTTGGACAAGAGATACAAACGCCACCTTTAATCGGTAATTTTTAATCCTTATCTCACAGAGGTTCTCAAACTTTGTACAACTGCCCACTGCTGTTTTGCTTGGCAAAGTGAGGAGCAAAGGTTAGAATGAGGTTTGACCGGGCTCCCCCTTTGCTCAAGTCTGATCAGTTTTCTTTAGTGCACGCCAGTTTGGAGAACGCTGCCATAAGCAGTCCACAGCAGAAGAAATTGCCAAGTTGATGAGGCGTCATCCCGTCCGATGCCACTTTACTCATTTTAAGGCTCTTAGTGTCTCTCAAACTTGGCAACTTTAAGACCTGTGGACTTCAACTCCCAGAATTCCCCAGCCAGCATGTTTTATTGAAGGGTCATTATTGTCTGAATATCCGTTTCCTTTAGGTGCAGCCACAGTGGAGCAAAAAACTTCCAGATGTAATAATTGTTTTAAAAACATGTTTTATATAGGAGATGAAATAAGTACCACATTCACTAATTTTTATTATTTAGTTAAGGCACCTGAATCTCACATTATAGCTTCTGAAGAAATATTTGGAATTGAACTATTTCGGGGAAAGTATCAAACTATATTTGCTGACGTTTACCAGAAGCCCAGTTGTCTGCATTATACCATAAATTAGTACTTCACACACACCCCCCGCCACAAAATTAATTGCACCATCAATCCTAGGCTAGTGCAGAGCCTTCAAAGTAGAGAATATCAAACCAGAACGTTAAAAAAAGCAGATTTTAGCTCTCCTCCAACATTTTCATAGTAGAGTTAGACAGCTGTCTCATATGATAGTAGAGGGCTTAGTATGGCTTTTCAAATCTTCTGTAGAAGAATGCTGGGTAGTTGTAGCTGTGAGTAAAGATGAAGGATAAAGACACAGATGATGTGCTGTACCTGGATAACACGCTGGCTCTTCCAGCTTCATTATCCACTAAAAAGCCTAGATGCAGTACCCTCCTCCCTCCATTAAGATAGATTGAAAAAGTACCGTTTTATTAAAAAAAAAAAAAAAACCCTACAGAAGTTGTTTATGGCTTTTCAGGGGTGTGTGTGAAACACTCATTCTACACACCTCAGATTTGCACACTGATCTCTCCTGTACCCAGAGTTTGTTCAGAACAAATGAAAGTGATTCAGCGGCAAGTTCATGTATAAAGTGCCAGTTTGGAAGGATGATTCGCCACACCAATTCCTGAACTCTGGATTTACCAATAGTACAAAGAGAAGGAAGAATGGGTTGTCTTCATGATGTCCTCTCCTACAGCTTCAGAAGAACACTAAACGGTCCTGGCCCAACTACTGTATTTTCATGGTAGCAGTTTCAGATTTTTCCCCCCTGTGTTAAATGTTTCCCTACAGAATGGAAATTATGAAAATTATCTTTCCTCAGAAGGATAAAACCTCAAAGGCTTCAGGGCTTGATGGTCATTATCCATTCAGACATTAACTCTGAAAAAAAATGGGGGTCACATGGGCGAATACTTTATTTTCAGCTCAATGCACTGTTGGAAAACATTATTTGAAGTGACCCCATCTGCCATCCGTCAGCAGAATAACTTTCTGCATTCATTTGCTACCTTGATCTTCTTTTCAACCCAATGGAATGTTGAAAGAAATCATATAAAGGAGGTTGGAATTCTTTCTGTCCAGGGCTGGCTTTAGGCTGGCTCTGTAGGTACTGGCCTTGCGCACCAAAGCTTAGGGTTGGTACTGAGTAGGGACTAGCCTAGGGCACCAATGCTGCCCCTCCCCTTCCAAATCATTCTAAAGGACAAATCTTCACATCAGCAGAAGGTGGTGCCATCAGTCAATGTGGCCTAGGGGCACCATATACCCTTGAACCACCACTGTCTCTGCCTTTCAGCAGAATAACTCTCTGAAAAATGAACAGAACAAGAGGTGCAAAAGAAAGTCTGAAAATGGGCCAACTTGGAAATGGTAGAGAAAAAAAAGTCCAGATAAATTTCCCCAGGGCATCCCTGTGGGAGAGGCCATCAGGAAGGAGCTTGGAATGTGGGCAACTCCTGCATCCTAGCCCCCACCCCCCCCAGTCAAGTAACTGAGGGCAGAGCTATTATTAAGGTTTTGGAAAGAAATCCATAAATCAGGCTCTTAATTCTTTCCCCACCTTGTTTTTAGCAGGGGGGGGGAGAAAGGTCCAGGTGCACCAAGCTCTCTGGGTAGTTTCTAAACCAGGAGGTATGCAATGTTTGAGAGATCAGGCACTGCAAACTCAGCCTCCCAATCTTCTTGAAAGGGCACATCTTTTGGCCATTTTGCCAACCAATTTTGGTGACACAACTGTCAGGTTCTACAGCTCACAGGATGCCCTCTACCACTGTAAGCATGTATTTGATTATATTGAACTCAGGGTTACCCAAGGATCAGGTACATAGATAAGCTGAATTCCACTTTACCAATCTCAAAGTGCAAGTTATCCTACCACAGATAATTCACACATATATTGGAACAAGCTACTGATACACAGAAATTAATATTACAAATCTGAATTCTGTATTATAATGCTGTTATGCCAATACTATGATCATGTATTAGTATTCTGCCATTTTATATCTTGCAGTTAAAGAAGTGGAGTCAGATTAACCAGTATTCACCAAATGAATGTCTGGTCCTCTTCAAATCCATCTCCATCTCACATTTTCAACAATACTTCATTCATTCAAAAGAATTGAAGATTCAGAGTATATCCATAGCAATACAATTTCCCTCAACTCCTTCACAAGCCATGTTGCTTGAAAAATAATTACTTCAATTGAAAAGTAATTCTTTAGATTCACCCACAAAGCCTCCCCCTTTCCACAAACAAGCTTTCTGAATCCAGCAGAGATGATTTGATTGCTTGCCAAATGTTTCTCTCCCAGCTTCATTGTCTCTGTTGTGGCCCTAACCAGCGACACCTCTTTCCTTACAGCAACAGGACCTGCTCTCATACTGAAGGCAATCCATTATACAGCTGTGTCTAGCTCTCTGGGAATATATAATTGAACTGATTAAGGATTTGCTCCACAATCTGATTCTGGAAAACCATGTACATAGCCATATTCCCTTCTTCTGCCTCTGGCTTCAATAATGTTGGCCCAAAGACAATTGCAACACTCTGCAGAGACATGCGGTTCTCCTCCTGGAACTCTATAACCCTGGAAAAAAGAAAAGAAGGACACCTTGAAGCCACAAGAATAACTCTGAGATGCCATCAGAAGTAGGAGGACTCGAGTTCCAATCCTCTTTTGGTTGGGGTTTAATTTTATCATTTACTTTTATGAAGTGTACACTTCTGTAAAGATTATTTGTTAGCCACCTGCCTGCCCCTTTCCTGCCCATCTGGCTGTCGAAGTGCCATTGAATATTCTTTCTTTCAAGCAGCATAGCAATTAAAAGTGTCACCCACTAAATTCAAAGGGTGACACAATATTTAGGCAGGCAGGCAGGCAGTCTTGGTGGGATGAGAGAATGAGGTGGGCTCTGCCTTCTAGCAGGAATTTAAAGGTAGGAAGGCCAAAAGGCAGAGAAAAGTATCACAAGGGTTGACTAGCTGGGAGGAGACTGTGGCTGAGGCAAGAAATTCACACTGCCTCTATGGCCACAGGACTTTTACTGTAGAATTAGCACTTAGCAGCCCAAACCAACTGAAAGGTCTGGAAGATGGAGCTGCTTACCTGCAAAGATGCTGGAAAAGTACCCTCATGGTATTGCGATTAGCAGGAGGTAGAGAATGCACAAGTTCCCGTAAGCGGTGGCTTCGCTTTGTAGGGTCCGTAATTTCTGCAATCCCCAAAAAGGAGATTTCACTCATTTTTTATACAAATGGCCCTAAGAAATAACAGCAGCCTGTCTAGATCCTTGTCCTTTCACTGTTATTTTTTCTGCTATGGATAATGCTATTATCATACCATAATGCATTTTCTTGCTACCCTGTTCTTTCCAGCAGTCAAGAGCAAGGAGAAAGGTGTATATTAGACCATAAGACACATTCTTCTAATTTGATGTGACAAAGAGAGGCTATGCCAAGCCTAGTCTAAATGCTAGATGCCATGCCTCTTCTGATTCCTGAAGAGAGTTTATACTTTACATATTATTCATGTGTCTGTGTGTGCATATTCTGAAGTGCTTATTCTCCTTTTTTGCTTTTGCTTGTGTCCATGTTTTCAACTCTGTATTTTTTTGCCTCGCAGCTTTATTAGTTCAATAAAAACATTATTATTATTGTTGGTCACACAGTTAACCAGACGTTTAGACTGGATTTGACATTTTTATCGACCTACTGAGTCCTTCCCAAGGACCTGGGATAGGCAGATGTTGTTGTTTGGTGGTGTTAAAGGTTGCAGGATGATGATGATGATTTCCTGTATTGAACTGTCACAAACTTTTTAAAGCAGGAGAAGGCAACCTGCATGACTTTTCCCACACAATGCTCTAATACGATCTTATTAGCCACCTCCTCATTGCAATTTGCTGGTAAAGAGGCACTTTTGGATTTGTATCACTGTTATTTGAGGGCAGCTCCTTAACTCCTTTAAATCCACAGAAAAATATCCTATTTAATTTTAGTTCTTTTTGTTTTGCCCTGGGCTACGTCCAGATTTAATGTTACTATCTCTCTGCCAAAAATTTGACCACAATTAAAAAAGAGTAAGCATGGAGAGACTTCTGGTGAGCACCATGGCAAGCTAGATGTCCTTGATGGCAGAGATTGATGGCTGGATGCTGGATCCTGGCCAGCAAAATCTTTCCAGAGAAAGGAGAGATTGTGAGATTGCCCACATGCACTCAGACAGCTACTCCTTGTGAGTAGACTACAGGAACCAAGGTTTTGCAGTCGGCTTATGAGTTGAGCAGCTGGGAGTTAAGGGATACCATCTAAGATCACAGTCATAACACAGCCTTTTATGGACAAAAAGCTTGGCCGAGCCTCATTTCTTGATGACCTTTGGAATGATTTTTATTGCTCTGGAAATATTAAGACCCTTCAGAATAGCCAAGTTTTTATTACATTCACTGGGTGAGTCTCCTTCTCCTTAACAAAAAAGGTTTTAAATATGATTTAAATATGACTTTAGGGTGGGTTCTGGCGGTGGTCAATTCATCCTTGCAGGAGGGGGTGTTTCTGAAGCCTTTCAAAGAGGCTTTGGTCCGCCCACTCCTCAAGAAACCGTCATTAGACCCCACCCTCCTGGACAATTTTCGTCTAGTCTCCCACCTCCCCTTTTTAGGGAAGGTGGTAGAAAAGGTCGTCGCGCGGCAGCTTCAGAGGATCCTGGAGGAAACGGATTATCTAGACCCCTATCAGTCAGGATTCAGGCCCGGTTATGGGACAGAAACAGCACTGGTCGCACTTTTAGATGATCTCTGGCGAGAGCGGGATGGGGGGAGTGCATCCATCCTTGCTCTTCTTGACCTCTCGGCGGCTTTCGATACCATCGACAATGGTATCCTTTTGGGTCGGCTGCAGGAGTTGGGGCTGGGTGGCACAATGTTGTGCTGGTTCAGCTCCTTTCTCCAAGGCCAAATCCAATCAGTGTTGATAGGGAGTGAGAGGTCCAGCCCCCGGCCCCTACTTTGTGGGGTGCCACAGGGGTCAGTGCTTTCACCGCTCCTATTTAACATCTACATGAAACCGCTGGGTGAGATCATCCGGCACCATGGGGTGAGGTATCATCAGTATGCTGATGATACCCAATTATACATCTCCATCCCAGGTGCCTTAAGTGACACTGTGACTGCCCTCTCGCGGTGCCTGGAGGCTGTGGGGGCCTGGATGGGGGACAACAGGCTTCAGCTGAACCCTGGTAAGACGGAGTGGCTGTGGATACGGGGAGCCTCAAGATCTAGGAGCTTGTCATCTTTGGTTCTTGACGGGGTTGCACTACCCCAGACAGACCCGGTGCGTAATCTGGGGGTTCTCCTGGACTCATGACTCCTGCTCGAAGAGCAGGTGGCAGTCGTGGCTAGGAGGGCCTTTGCACGACTTCATGTTGTGCGGCAGTTACGCCCCTTCCTGGATCAGGAGGACCTCCGCACGGTCACTCATGCCCTGGTCACCTCCGGGTTGGACTACTGTAATGCGCTCTACATGGGGCTACCCTTGAAGAGTATCCGGAAGCTACAGCTGGTGCAGAATGCGGCAGCGTGGACAGTTCTCAATGCCCCTAGGAGGGCACGTATAACACCGCTGTTGCGTGAGCTGCATTGGTTACCAGTTTGTTTCCAGGTCCAATTCAAGGTGTTGGTCATCACCTTTAAAGCCCTTCATGGCATGGGACCAGGTTATCTGAGGAACCGCCTCGCCCCAGTCATTTCAGCCCGCCCCACTCGGTCCAGCAGAAGGGGCAGGTTGCAGACCCCACCAGTCAAAGAATTTCGATTGGTAGGGTCTAGGCAGAGAGCCTTTTCTGCTGCAGCGCCCGCCCTATGGAACATCCTGCCTCCTGAGGTCAGGTGTGCCCCCTCCCTCATGGCCTTCAGGAAAGGGATTAAATCCTGGCTCTGCCAGAAGGCCTGGGGGCCAGAGGGGGGCCCGCACCTGTGGAGATGGCTGGTGGGGTGATGGGTTGTCCCCCCCCCCAGCATCTTACAGGTTTTTTAGGGCTAAAAACATAGGAGGTTTTTAGGGCATTTTTAATATATGTTTTTAATTATTTATAGATTTTATCCATGTTTGGAGGGACCTGTGTTTTTTCTTCTTTTTTATTATTGTGAGCCGCCCAGAGTCACCCGTTGGGGGAGATGGGCGGCATACAAGTTTGAAAATAAATAAACAAACAAACAAATAAATAAATAAATTTTAAGGACTCAGAAAATGTGATGGAACGTGAGTGTGACCTTGGAAGATGGGATAAAGAGATGCCGCCTAGGGGACCAACAGATAAAAGAGAAAGGAATCCGCAACAGAGTAACAGCCAGAGAATGAAACTTAGGAAGGACCTGCCCTAACTATGCAGGCAGTAAATAGGGATGCAGGAGATTTGTACCTTCAGACTTGCAAGATTCTATTAATGTAGCTTTGCAATAAAGTAGAATTAGCTCATCTAACCATGTTTCATGTCTGGTTTACCTGGGAGGGCTGACAGAAAAATATTATTTTTTGAATAAACAGCAAAAGGATGCTTAGAGTGTTGATTTTGGAAAGTTAAAAATGGATTAAGGGTCCAGATGGACTTGGAATAAAAATTTGAAATTAATTATAAAAATCCTTCCCACAGGAAACTGTGGTTGTTCGGATTCTTTGGAAGAAAAAAACATGATAGGAGGAGACTTTGAAGGTTGGGCACTAGAGGGAACTAGAAGAAAATAAAGATTATACTTAAGGAAGAAGAATACTTAAATTTGACTTGTTAACAAAGAATGGAGCAAAATACTTCAATAGTGGATCCTTTGAAGGATATTTTGGAACAATGGACTCAGAAATTGATTTTAAGAATGTCTGATATCATAGATGGTGTGTTAATGATGTCACAGAAGAAGAACAAGCTATACCAATTAGACTGAAATTGATTTGAATGTGGATTTAAATTTGACAAGTTACAAGAACAATATGGAACAAGATGATATATTGGACATACAAATGAAACCAGGTGATGTCTTAATATTTTAAGATGATATGCAAGTATTAAACCAGAAGAGTGATTTGGGTAACCTTTTCTTACTGTATGTACAAAAGAGATCTGCTAAAGTCTTGAAGGACTCTCTGAGAAAGAACAATAGAGAAGAGAAGAGAAGAGAAGAGAAGAGAAGAGAAGAGAAGAGAAGAGAAGAGAAGAGAAATCAAGTTCTAGGACATTATTTGAAGGGATTAAAAGCCAAGATTGTTAAAAAATACAGGGAAGGAATATAGAATTGGCTTATTTGATCAAGGTTAAAATAGGTAAGTAGTTATTTTTGGTAGCCTTTAATGGACTTTTGCTGATAAGGAACGAATGATGAGGCTTTTGGATTTTGTTTATAGTTAACAGACGAGATATGGGATGAAGAGAGTATTTGTTGTATTTTAAGAGATGGTGATAAGTTACTAAAATTGTTTATACTTCTTGTGATGAAAGGGGAAGTTACTTCTTTATATACTTGCTTTTTTCCTTTTTTTTTTTCCTTTTCGACACTTTTTATTTTTTCTTTTTATTCTTATATTTTTGTAGTTTACAATAGTTTTTATTTTTTCTAATTGTAATATTTAATAAAAATTATTGCAAAAAAAAAAAAGCAAGTGTGATCCTCAACTGTTACAAGATTCTTTATCTCTGCTTTAAATGATAAATAAGCAACAGCACAGAATGGGCAGAATAAAGAATAGACCTGTATCTAGTGATAGATCTCTAGGTAATTTGCAAGATTAGCACAATTTCTAACTCTCAATTGTTTCAACAAGAGAAACAACTGAAATGTAGAAAACTTGGGGAAGCAGTAATTGATTTTTATATGCAGAATATTAAAGCAGATTTCTGAGCTCATAATTTTTATAAAGAATTCTGAAGAAGTTCTAGTTCAGCCTTGGGCATGAAGCCAGCTGGGTGACTTTGGGGTAGTCACTCTCTAGGAAGAAGGAACTAGCAAGCTACTTTTGAAAATATTGCCAAGAAAACTTCATGGATTAATCCAGGCAGTCACCAGGAGTCAAGACTGACTCGAAGGCGCGCACACACACACACACACACACATTTTGCCCTATTACAATTTGTGGATCTCAGGTGTTCAGTAAAAAAAACCCAAAAAACATAAAAACAATGTAGATTTTGAAGTCTGCCCACACCTAAGCTATAGGAGGTAATGCCATTCAGCCAAAAAAGCTAAGGCTTTGATACTTATATTCAGGTTAGCCTCTAAATAATCCTCTTATCCTTCCCAAGAGTACAACATTGTCTTACTAATGGCAGCAATAAATTTGTCGAAATGGCTGAAGGGGAAGAGTGGCTCAGGCAGCTCACGGAAGAAGAGTTTGAGTGCCCCAGTGATGACGTGAACATCATCCCAACGGCCATCATCAAGATCCAGGTGCTCATCTGCAAAATTAATGACAAGACATCAGGCTATAAAATCCCATCCTATGTCCCACAGCACTGAAGAAAAAGGTAATGATAGCATTGCAACCATAACTGATTCTTGGATCAGCCTTTATTCACAATCCTTGGACCAGAGAACAACATAAGATTTGCTCCAGAATCATGCTAAAGAAGAGAAGGTAACCTCCTTCAATCACCTCAAAAGTGAGCAGAGTGCACTTAGCTTCCAGAAGAGAGAGCAAATTCAGCTCCACTGGAGAGCAACTTGGAGCTATAATCCTAAGAGTGGGACTAGTTAGTGTTAAAAAAGTTCTGTTGAGGTAGATCAAAGTTTTTCAACTTTGGCAACTTTAAGATGTGTGGATTACAACTCCCAGCATGCTGGCTGGGGAATTCTGGGAGTTGAAGTCCACACGTCTTAAAGTTGCCACAGTTGAAAAACACTGAGTTAGATATTCCTCACCTTGCTTCGTCTAGTGCGTGAGGCAAAGCACGGCATGGCAAAATGGCTTCAGGCTTGAAGCTGGGTCAGTTGGTGCTGATTCCTGACCCCTTGAGGGCTCCTCCATGCATCCTAGTATGTCCATGTGGCATACGGACAGTAGGATGAGAAACATTTCTTTCTTGCTGGAATATCTTTCACTAGCTTCAGAGTGCCTCAGCAGTGCATTGGGGATAAGACAAAGAAGTTGATACTAACATCTGGACAGTGTCCAGGTTTCAGGAAGCCTGCTATATACATCTCAAATGTATCCACAGGAATGAATGAACCTGAGATCTTCTACAGGCAATGGGCATTATGCCTCACTGAACTATCCCACTTACAAGTCACAGTGGCTTACCACGGTCAACTTTGTAGCGCAATTTCTGTATTGTAGCCAGGTTACCATTTATCCGATAAAGTCCATCAATATCCAAGCCTGAGAGGAAGAGAAATGGCAGCTATTATCCATATCTCCACAACAGAAAAATAGATGTAAAGTAAGGGTCTTTTCTCACCCTTTCGCTTCTTTTGCTTCAGTATAAAAAACAACTTAACAGAGCTTTTTATGAGTCACAAAACCAGAATGAGTGACACAAAATGTAAATGTGATAGAAATGCTGATCAAGATGCATAATGCATGCACATGATAAAATTGAAGAAGTGGGTTGCCTGGGCTCAGATTTTCACCTTAGGTGAGATGTGGAGCATCGCATACCTCTTTTCTCCACAGTGGAGATGCAATGCCTGACGAACTGAGGCACTGTGCTCTTCTCACGGTCACACAGAACTTGAAGAGCACATCCAAACACCTGATCTGAATTTAAACAAAAACAAAAAAGCACATCAACTCAGGCAAGAAAGATGGATCACATCATTTCCTAAATTAATATCCTTCCGTTTAGATTTTAGAACTGCCCTGGAAAGTGATGGTTGAGCCCTGTAAGTTAAATGTTAAAAGTATTTAAAATAGCTACAAATTACATGGCGTGCCAACTGTGGGCTGGAGTGACTCTCCAAAGCCATTTTTTTAAGAGCGTTGTCTCTCTCCTGGGAATATACCTTTAATGTAGCCTCGCTCTCGCAGGTACTGCAGAGGTGGACGCTTCAACAGAAATTTCCGGAGCTTGTTGCGGACTTTGTTGGAATCATTGTCAGAGTTGAGAGAGCTGGATGGGTGCCAGAAAGCTGCAAGGGGACAACTGGCATTAGAGTACCCATGTGGGGAGTGGGAGCATTGCTTTAAAGGTATACTGAAACTTGAATATGCCCTTGTCTTTCAGGAAAAACAAACAAACAAAGCAGCAAAAAAGAGGAAATTTAAACTTCTCCATCAAGGTGATGCTAGAAGTTCATTTGTTGTGAAAAAAAAAAAGTCTTTCGGAAGGATGTATAGTATTTTAGCTGAAAGAGTAAAATCAATTCACAAATGGCTTTCTGCTGGTTTCTATTCTGTACTGCTGCCAAGAGTACTTATATAGACACATTCATGAAATCAAGCTCAATTTGAAGGAGACTTCACCTTTACAAACATTCAAACATCAATACATCAACAGCATAGGAAAGAGAATAAAGGGGATTCTACTGTCATGCATGGACAATTACTATTTTTAAAAATGCTATCATTACTACATTACAAATAGTGGTAGTCATATTTATTTTAATTATATACCACTCTTCCTCTGGACACAACAGGAGCTTTATCAATATGGGGATCTTCTGTGTAAGCACCCTTCCTTTCCTGATCAAGCAGAGCAATCAAAAGCTTGTAAGGATCCAGACTAACTTGAAGATACAGCTTGCAATCTGGTAAGGCACTCTCCCCCAACCTGATGCCTTTTGGGGGTGTAGAACTAGACCTTCCATAACATCCCACCCATTTGGAGGAAAATAGGTTGGAAATATAACAGAATTTGCCCTGTTATATTTTAATTTTAATGCTCATGTTCCAGGATTATTTCTCTTTAATTCATAGTGAAACCTGTTTCACAACTTGTAAAGAAACACACCCTCTTTCAATGTATTTGACTCTGCATGCTACAGCATTGCCTCCTCCTTTTCCACACTGCAGCCTCCAGTTGCTGATCTGTGCGTAAACTAGCTGAAAATTAAACTGCCTTATGAAATTCCTTTCTGGATTTCAACCACGTCCTCCCCCTTGGCCACACGGATAGTCAGGTGTTCTGTCCCCTACTTCTTTTTCCTTCCCACCCATGCCAGGAAAGCAAGTGCCAACTGCTTTCCTTTTTGTTGGCATGTCTTCTGAAGACTGCTGAAAATTTTTTTTTACAACAGTTCTTTCTATCACTTCGGCTGGAAAAGGAAACATGACTGAACTCTTTGTCAATTCCACCCAGTTAAAAGAAAAAGTATCACAGAAATGGCCAACATTTCACCATTTCTTTGCTGAATCTCTGAAAAGAAAAGAAAAGAAACAGCCTACATTTCAGTGTTTCATTGTTGAACTCAGAACAAAAACAAAGATCCAACCTGTCGAGAAAATTGTCAGACAAATTTTAATTCAGTAGTGAACTTTAATTTCATGGTTACTTGAAGTCCTAATTAAAGATCCCAGTTACTAAATCCTCTTTAAGGATCTTAGATAAACGAAGGATTAAGAAGTCTTGAATACTGAGATCTAGTATGTATCTGTGGATAAAATATGTCCATGGTATTCACTGAACTTGTTAATCTGCAAACGTGTGATGTTTCCATTTTAGTTTTCATCAAAAACTGTACCACTGCTGTCAACATAACTTTGCCAATGAACAGAGCACAGACCTGGATTCTTCTTCTCACTTTCTTTTTCTTTGTTCCCTCCTACTTGTTCCTTGGATTTCAGATCCGCTAAATTATCCTCGCTCTCTTCCAAAGGGAAATCTGTAGGCTGAAAGAAATACAGAGCAATTGTTATAATGTCTGCCAGGATGCCTTCCCCATGCTGGAAGAACTACGGAATCCTAGTATTGCCAGTCTCCCCCAAAATCAGTAAATATTCCACCTTTCCCTCCTTTATTTTCCTTTTTTTGGGCAGACAACAATGGTAGTAGTACTGTAGTAACAAATATGGGAGGTTTACAAATGAAAGTGAGCGTCATCTGGATGCTCCTATAAAATCCCATGAAGGAGGCAGAGCAACTGCAGAAAAAAAACGTTGCCTGGAAGCATGCTCAGTGTGTGGTTTTCTTCCATTTATTTGAACAGGAAATCAAAAACCACAAATGGGTTGCCTAACTGAGTGCATGTGAAGTTCAGTGATACGTTTTGCATACATTTATGTCATTCCAACTTGTTCACTGCTGAAAAGAAGGAGAAATCAACAAAACTCTTTACCAGTTGCATCCTTCTCCTTTTATCTGAGCTCATGAAGGAAAAAGCCCTTAAAATAACATTACACTTGCAGGACCTAAAGCTCAGCAAATACCCCCAACAGAGAGAGGAGCCACAAATAGTGTTACCATTGTTTCCACTACACCGTCTGCAGCTGAGCCAGGAAAGTATCACCTCAGCTCTCCAAAACTACAGACGCCAAGAATATAGAGAGGTCCAGGGCTGCTTGCAAACTGGCACAGAAGCCTCATATCAAGTGCTATTACTTCTGAGTAAACATGCTTAGGTTAGCACTGAAAAGGTTTGTTGTATTTTTCCCCCCAGAGTGTTCAAAACTGTTACGCTGTTAAAAAAAAAAAAATCCTAGCAGAAAGGAAATGGCATAAGGAAACTTTAAACTAAAAAAACCTCCTTCCAATACTCCTAAATGCCCCTGATCTGGATGTGAATTGACAGGAAACAAAGTATAAAAAATAACCTAGAGATTTTAACTTTACCATGCTGTATGGCAGGAATAAGAAATCAGTACCCTTCCAGACACTGCTACCTATCAACTCCCAGCAATGCCAGCCAGCACAGCCAGTGGTGAGAAGTGCTGTAGTTCAGTAACCTCTGAAAAGGCTAAGGCCCCATACATGGGAGCATGACATGATATAATATCTGTATCTCTCTGCTCTGAGAGTTTAAGGGAAGGTGGACTGTATCATTTGGATGACTCCCACCCTGATGTATGAAAAAGCTCCCCCTTTCATTTGGCGTAGCGTAGATTCAGCAACAAGAGACCTACCAGTCTGCTAATGCTGTTACTAATTGCATTGTGCCACATGCTGACAATGGACTCCGAATCATGTTGGATCAAATACTCTGAGCCATCCCGTGTCTTCAGCTACAACAGAACAAGCATTTGCATGTGATGCATGAGTGAAAGTTGTTCCCCACAATCAAAAGAACATTGAAAAGTACTCTAATTCAGAACCAGTTGTAAGAATGTATGGAGTATCAATTATTTAGCATATCCTAGTACTACTACATTTCTAAGATGAAAAGTATCAGACTTTAAACTACCCTGTAAGCCTCGTCTTTGCCCAGGCAATTCTGTCCTGTAAACTGAAACATATATTTCCCTTCCATGCAGTTTGGTGGCTGCCAGAGTCTCTCAATATTATGCTGCTGAAATTCAGAGTCAAACTGAGTTGTCAATGCTGTGTTGTTGTTTTTTAACATTGGTATGTTAAGCTTCCAACATATTTTAAGTCTTTAATACTAAAAAAGACCCCCTTCCCAAAATCACAGTACTGAAAATTCACTTTGTATTTTAAAAAATCCCACCTGTAAAAATATAAAGGACTAAACATATCACTTGTTTTAAGAATGTCTTCATATCGCTGGCCACATGCCCTATAGTCATCAGAAGCCCCAATTTTTTTCCAGAAAAAGTGCAGAAGAAAAGTTGGCCTATCAACCTAACCCCAGGTGGAGTGAAAAAAAAGCATTTTACACTTGCTCAAATGCACACACACTCAATATTTTTTTTAAATTCTGGGTTTGGAACTCCCTCTTAACACTTAGCATAAAATATTGGTGATAGTTTTCATGTCATATATGTGTTCAACTGAGTTTTTCTGTGAAATGTCACTTTTCAAAGAATACCCACATCCTGCAACAAATAATTTATTCAGTTTATGTTCTTTCCAATGTGACACTGTGATGCTGAAATAAAAGCTGCTTTCACATTATGGACTGATGTCCTTCCTTTACTCACATTTTATAGGAAATCCATAAAACATCATTGCTGAATTATTGTTTTTAGTATTTCCATATCATCCTCCATTTTTTATACAAACTTAAAAAAAAATCGAATTGCAGTATCAGCCTATTCAACATGGAGGTACTGATGAATTTAAGGTAACTTTCTTTTTAAACTAAAAGTTTTGATCTGCAAATTCCGATCACTGCATAAGTTAACCTTTTTCCTTGGGAAAAGGGATGTATTAAATTAAAAGTTTCTTTACTTTTATTCTTTCACCTCTTCTTCCTGTAGTAGTGAAATCAGCTGTTTTGTTACATTGAAAGAAACAATATTCTATTCACTCTGTGAGGAACAGAAGTTAAGTAAACAAGAAGCAATTTCCTTCTAATTTTATGGTATGAAAGAAATAAAATAAGAGGAACTTGCAAATAGGAAGCATTCAATGTGTCTAGAAAATGACATTTTCTGAATGAAACTTCCTTTTATATAGACACGGAGAGAGATACTGGCTACTGCTGGATTACATTTTCTTGCGGCTGTTATGGGTATCTCCCCCGCCCCCCTCCAAAAACAATGAACTCCATGCTTCCAAATCAGCTGTGTCCCTTGTGAACAGTACTATATGGTCTGGGTTTTTTTTTTTTGCTTTTCATTTGGTATGCAACCTTACACTTCGGGAACCATTATATTGATCATGCCTGTAACACCGCACACCAGTGTTCACCATAAAGAATATGCCAGTCTCAGAAAAGTATTCCTGCCTTCAGTCAGAGGTTCAGCCCTGTGGATTAAAACTAGTTGACTCCCACTAGTTGTACGCAAGTCAAGACCGGAATAAGGCACATCGTGCTAGTGTGAAGGCTCTTCTGTAACTGAGACTTATTATATCAAATAATTTCATGGCTTCAGGAACAACTGAATCCATCCACATTAGAGTACCATACAGTATACAAACACAGGGCACTTCTGGAAGATCTACATTTCCATTTCTTACTTCCTCATAAACAGTTCTGCAGCTGAGGCAGGCCCCATCATGATGAAGCCATGAGCCAACGGCCTTCTTTCAGATGACCAGCTGGAGAATAAAAAAAGCAGCAGCACCAGTGTCTGTTTTCCCATCCAAAATTTAATTTCATGTTTTGTAGATATCTGATGATTCCCCCCACCCCAGAAATCAGAATGTTTGCTATATAGGTGAGGTGTAAACTGCCAAGGGACTATCTTCCTGTTGCATTTTAAACTCCTGGAAAATAATAGCAACTTGGCAGGATGCTACAGTGGCAGAATTTTTATGGGGCGGGGGAGAAAGCAAGATGATGTGAGTGTTTCCACCAGTGGAAAAACAGACATTTCAAGGGGGAAAATCACTTCAACTGTGATGAGAGGTGCACTGCAGTTGAGTCAGAAATAACCCGGCTCAGCTGGCAAAGAGAACAATGGCACAGGATCACACAAGTGTGGTGCCATTTCCAGAGTGGTATACAGGACTGCACTTGCAAGTCTTCATAGGTTTTTAGAATTATTTTATGAGAGACACAGGATAAAACACACTGCATTCCCATAACAGTAATCCATATCAAGAAATAACTAAATTGACTCTTTAACAGCAGGCTAGCCATCACAATCCTCATAGGATAGGGTGCTCTGGAGTACCCCCCATCATAACTTCATCCACAGGAGTAGGCTGCCTATTATCCTCTGACAAAAAGTACCTCATTTTTCTCCAAGCAATGTAAGATACATTTCCTAAAGTGATTGTGGCAATAAGAGAAATGCCTTTTAATTTTGCTACATGTAGCAGAGATGGTCCAGTGAAGAGGGTCATTTCTTTCCTTCTCCCTAAACTCTGGCATACTTGGCAACGATGGCCACAATTTCTTACCTCCAAGACATTCTTTTTGCTTGATTTGTCTTTGGGGGCCCAGGAAAGACATGCCCCAAGAAGATCCACTGTATACTCTGGGCTACTTAACACAGAGGGATGTTTCTAAATGTGAAAAGAGGAAAAGAAGTAGAAGCCACACAAATGTCCAGACTGGGCCATTACTCACTGACCTCCCACCTTCCTCCATCAAATTATATCCATCCAGAATATAAATTATATTACAAATTTCTGTTTATTCTAACATCACTGATAAATGTATCTTGCCTCCACAGATGCCAAGATTTCTGGCCAAAGTATATACGTGTGAGTAAGATTTAGTTATGCACACATATTCCTAATCAACTGGTATGAATATAAATGAAAACAGAAAAGTTTCTAACTTAAAGTAAGGTATAGCTCTTAGAGATGAAAGCTCACAGAGGCAACCTTCTTCATCATAGCGTCCTCCAGAAGTGTTAAAATAAAACTTCACACAGCTAACATTAACAATGGCAGTACAGTTGAAAATGATGCTGAAAAGCTGCATCCAACAAGCCTATTGATTTTATAAGAGAGGAGTTATGGGACAGTGGGTTTTTTTGGCATAGTTTATGAAAAACATTTATCCTATTGTCCCATCAAACTGCCTGAGGAACAGACTTAAAGACAGAAAAGGACAACCATCATTTAAAACAAATAAATTTCAGCAGCAAAGTGGTTAAGTGTACTAAAAAACTGTAGACTTTCCCAAAAGAGAAAAAAATAATGAACCGGGGGGTGGGGTGGGAGGGCAAGGAAAGGGTTTCTTCTGACATTCCACATCAGGCTGATTCATATGGGAAGTTTATCAACATCTGACTAATCTTATCCAATAAAGGGGCAAGAAAGAGAACTTTTAAAACAATTTGGTAAAATGATTTTAGTTATTTTATATACAGGGTAATTGTCCAAGTCTTCTTCATCCCAGTTTTGCTTTACTTTTAATGTTGTATCATATTATTAACACAGTTATAGATGATTTTTTTTCTGAGCAGTAATATGTATTTTAAAAAAATAACCTTAATTTATAAAAATTATATGAACCTAACAGAAATGTTATTCATACACACACAAAAACACATATGGGAAGTGATTTCAAAGTCTGGAAATTTATTTTTCCTAACCAAATGCAACTATCTGTGAGATGAGAAGGAGAGACTCTTTAGGAGACCTTAATAAGTGGACAGCTTCATATTAGGAAAGATGGTTTTTAAATTAACTGTACTTGTAAATTTGAATTTCTTCCCCAACTCCCTGTCCTCTTGGAATATCAACTGGTGTGTCCTTTATCTCAGAGCAGCAAACTAAGGCTGAAGACTTACCACGCTGCTGGAAGATGAATGCTTGGAGTCTTTGAAAAATATTAAGACACCACCTTCCAAGACTGTCCATGAACAGCTCCAGTTCTTCCTAAGAGAAGATAAAGAAAGGATATATCATTCACATAACAACATTAATTGGGTTGGCATAAAATGAAGAGTAAAGGAGGGATTTCAGTTTGGAGAAAAATGGTGTAACTATCCAAATATAGTCATCCATATTCCTTCTTTCTCTCTCTCTCATCACTTTTCAACACACACTGCTCTTGATTATTATCACACAAAAAGATTGCACCGTGTCTCTCTGAATGATCAACCCAGTTATGAGGAGGAAACAGGCTCAAAATAGTATGTGATGAAGACAGACAGACAATATTTAGCTGAAGAGTGAGAGGGAGGCACAATCAGGAGGCCGATAATTCAGTTCCAAAGAAGAGCTTGCAAGTAAGCCAGAAAGGAGCAGGCAGAAAAGCTGAGAAGTATATAAGTATCCTACCATAAGTGTATTTATTCAGAGGAATGCAGACCCATTCAGTTCTAAAAAATGTGCCAAGGAAGGCAGCTATCAATTGGCAAACACCTTCCCCTTCAGCATGGCTTAAAGCAACTCTTAATTTTCCTGATCACTTGTTTTATTTAAATTAACCCTTGCTTGTTTTTACTTAATTAGTGGTAACTTATAGAAGTACTCCCTCCCCAAAATATGCTTTCTTGAGTCTTTGGAATGATGTTCTACCTTGACTGAACCAGCATGTTTCAAATAATCTTTACAGAATTATGGCGCCCACTACCCACCTTTGGTTAGAGCCTTGCCTCTGGCTGCAGTGGTGGCACTGATATGTTGAGGAGGATTTCTTGGGGGAAAAAAGTAATGGCTATGACTACTTTCCCTGTAAGCAATGACTCAGGAACATGGCTCCATTTCCATCAGTGGCTTAAGACCTCTGCCAATCTAGAGGCAGGGAGTAAAAATGCCTAGGTATCCTCTGTCACCGAGGCTGCTGTTCAGCAGTCTGAGGAATTCCCACTAGGAGCACCACTGACCAGAGGAGGAGATGCCATCTTGTGCGTTGAATGCTGGACAAGGAGGAAGCAGGACCTCCTCAAGTGATCTACTCCATAACTACAAGGAAAATTGTGCCCACTGTTCTAGAAATACTGACATGTTTTTACAGGTGAAACTCGAAAAATTAGAATATCATGCAAATGTTCATTTATGTCAGTATGGCAACTCAAAAGGTGAAATCAATATATGAGATAGATGCATTACATGCAAAGCGAGATATGTCAAGCCTTACTTTGGTATAATTGTGATGATTATGGTGTACAGCTTATGAAACCCCCAAATTTACAATCTCAGAAAATTAGAATATTACATGACATCAATAACACAAGGATTGGAAATAGAACAATATCGGACCTCTGCAAAGTATAAGCATGCATATGTACTCAGTACTTGGTTTGGGCCCCTTTTGCAACAATGACTGCCGCAATGTGGCGTGGCATGGATGCTATCAGCCTGTGGCACTGCTGGGGTGTTATGGAAGACCAGGATGCTTCAATAGAGGCCTTCAGCTCCGCTGCATTGTTCGGTCTCATGTCCCTCATCTTTCTCTTGGCAATGCTCATAGATTCTCTATGGGGCTCAGGTCAGGCGAGTTTGCTGGCCAATCAAGCACAGTAATCCCATGGTCTTTGAACCAGGTTTTGGTACTTTTGGCAGTGTGGGCAGGTGCCAAGTCCTGCTGGAAAATGAAGTCAGCATCCCCATAAAGCTCGTCTGCGGAAGGAAGTATGAAGTGCTCCGAAATCTCCTGGTAGACGGCTGTGTTGACCCTGGATTTAATGAAGCACAGTGGACCAACACCAGCAGATGACATGGCTCCCCAAATCAACACAGACTGTGGAAACTTCACACTGGACTTCAAGCATCGTGCATTGTGTGCCTCTCCATTCTTCCTCCAGACTCTGGGTCCTTGGCTCCCAAATGAGATGCAAAAGTTGCCCTCATCAGAAAAGAGGACTTTGGACCACTGGGCAACAGACCAGTTCTTTTTTTCTGTAGCCCAGGTAAGACGCTTCTGACCTTGTTTGTTGTTCAGGAGCGGCTTGACAAGAGGAATACGACATTTGAAGCCCATGTCCAGGATCCGTCTGTGTGTGGTGGCTCTTGATGCACTACCTCCAGCCTCAGTCCACTCCTTGTGAAAGTCCCCAACACTTTTGAATGGCCTTTTCCTGACAATCCTCTCCAGGCTGCGGTCATCCCTGCTGCTTGTGCACCTTTTTCTACCACACTTTTCCCTTCCACATAACCTTCTATTGATGTGCTTTGATACAGCACTTTGGGAACATCCAACTTCTTTTGCAATTACCTTTTGGGGCTTTCCCTCCTTATAGAGGGTGTCAATGATGGTTTTCTGCACAACTGTCAGGTCAGCAGTCTTTCCCATGCTTGTGATTCCTACTGAACCAGCCTGAGAGACCACTGAAAGGCTCAGGAACCCTTTGCAGGTGTTATGGATTCATTAGCTGATTAGAGTGGGACACTTTGAGCCTAGAATATTGAACCTTTTCACACTATTCTAATTTTCTGAGATTGTGAATTTGGGGTTTTCATAAGCTGTACGCCATAATCATCACAATTATACCAAAGTAAGGCTTGACATATCTCGCTTTGCATGTAATGCGTCTATCTCATATATTGGTTTCACCTTTTGAGTTGCCATACTGACATAAATGAACATTTGCACGATATTCTAATTTTTCGAGTTTCACCTGTAACTGTCAGAGTAAAGAGTACCTTCCGTTTCAAGCAAGAAAAAAGTACTCTTCCAAATTGCCTTCCTACCTCTTCCTATGTCAGAAACACTGAAATAAGTCAGTGCAGGGATAATTATGAGGAGGGTGATGGAAGTCCCCAAGACACGCAAAGCAGGCCACTCTTACCTCAAGCGTTTCCCTTTATCAGCAGTTTTTGTCCGAAAGAGCATCCCAGCTTTCTCAAGAGTTTTCAGCTGGGGAGGTAGAGAAAAAAAAATGGTGATTTAAACTTGCCCTGGTTGTTGGGGAAAACCCCATCATCAGAGGAAAGGATGGCCCTGCTCTTAGGTAGCGTCAGCAGCTGAGCAGCTCCAACCTCAGGCCGTTGGAGGTTGTTGTTTTTAACAAATCCAAAGTCCCTGGGAGGAGGGGAAGGCTCTCCTCACTTCCCAAGCATGGTGGTCTTGATTTGGATTAGGCCACTGTAAGTTTCTGATAGAGGAAATAAATCTAGGAATTAAGCCAATACAACACTTCAGGTATTGACTGTCTAATTTAGTCCAGAGTATAGGAAAGATACTGAAAATGGGGAGCCTAGTTAGTAGACGTTTTATATTTGCATTATCAAGCTGATTGAAATAGGAGCTCTTTTTCACCTTCCCTAGAGTGAAAATGATTCTACAGCAGTGTTTCTCAACCTTGGCAGCTTTCAGACGGGTGGACTTCAACTCCCAGAATTCCCCAGCTGGCATGGGTTAAGTCTCCCATTTTGCGCCAGCATAAAGCTCAAATCAAGAGCATGCTGTTTCGTACTCTTACCCAACGAACTTCCATATACATTGACAGGCCTGGGCTCTCAGTGACAATTTAAGGAAAAAGAGGTCAGGAAGTGGAAGATGTAACTGCAGGAGTTAATTGGCTGTTCGGAAGTGGCAGCTTGTTTGGTGCTTGGTTTGCCATCCTGTTCCCATCATTCCCTCCATCTTTCCAAAAGGTCCTCAGGGTTCAAAGTATGCAAGGGATCCAGATGCTAATTTGCCTCTCCCTTTCATTCATTTATAAAAACCCTACTTCAGGTCCTCCATCAGCAGGCTGAAACCCTTTTTCCTTACCTGCTCCTCTTTTGAGCCAGGATGAGCTGACAGGCTGGGGGACCAGCTTGCAAAAGGGCTGCTGCCCAAACTAGATCCACTACTGGCACTCTGGTGATGGCCGGATGTGGTCACCTAAGCAGAATAACTTCATCAGCAGTAAACAACATGGAGGCATGCATACCAGAGTTCTCCAGTATCCTGACCTACTATATTGTCCCACTCAAGTTTGTACAGTATTTATACCTATCAATAGGTATTTACCTATTTACCTCCTGTGACTTTCAGCAGATGGCCCCATGCCACTTTTAAATTGTTTCTAATAAACAAGAAAAAGGCAGAATTTCAACTACACCCCTCCTCCACCCTTTTCTCAAAGCTTGATCTGAAAGCCAGCCTTGAGAAATATTGAATAGGTATAGGGTTCTAAGAAACAACCTTATTTTTACAAATGCTTTTATTTTTTCCTTCAAATATTATTTATATATGTTGACACTCAGTGACAACTGACTCATTTTTTTGAATCATCATTAAAACCCCAAAGATATTTTTTCAATAGTGTGTGGTAAATGACTGTTATTACCAGCCAAGATATACCTACTACCTAGAAGAAGGTCCGGTTTAATATCTCCAACTTGGGTTCCCTAGAGAAAGGAGGGGAAAAATGGGAGTTGCCACATAAAAGGAAAATGCTAAGATTTGCACCCAGCTACAGCATCCGCTTTCAGAACCATAAACAAATGCTGTTGGCAGTTGGAAAATGCATTACTCTTTATAGCAGCCTTAGTGTCTGCTTGGAGATGATGAACTTGTATGCCAATTGACTATGCTTTAAAAGTCTGATTTACGGGCTGGCATTTTCACTGTGTCCATCTCCTTCAGTGACTGGGATCATACACTGCACTAAATGCTGTTTTGCTTAACCATGGTTTATTGAATAAATTAGGATGGCTGGGTATACATAGTAGAGTAAATCCCTTGTTCTATGTGATTACATAATTGACATTTTATTTTAACAGGGCTGTGATTCTGCCACTAGAATGCCTCACTCAGCCTCATAGTAAAATTAACCTTGTACTCATAGAATCCTAGGGTTGGAAGGGACCTTGGAGGTCTTCTAGCCCAACCTGCTGCCCAGGGCAGCAACCCTTAGATCTTCCCAAACAAATGGCTGCCCAACTTTTGTTTGAAAACCTCCAGTGATGGAGCATCCATGACTTCAGGAGGTATGTTGGTCCACTGCTTAATAGCTCTCATGGTTTGGAAATCCTCCTTATTTCGAACTTGGATCTCCATGTGTGCTCCCACTCCCAGTCTTTCCAAGCTATCCTTACCATGTCTGAGACATAATGGCTGCCATCAAACACTGGTCCTTCCTGGTTGCCATGGGAAGTCCAGCCCTGGTATCCTGAAGGAATACCGGTATAGTCAAATTGCTTGTAGGATCCAGCTGGAGAATAATCTTCCTCTGGGTAGTGTTCAAGTTCATCAGGAGAAAGGTTGGAGTAGTCAGTTTCTGGAGTTGGTGGCTGAAAAAAAATTCCAGGAAAGAGGTCAACAATACACAAACAACTTTTCCTCCTCCCCAAACAATTCAGGGGATTCTGACTTAGAGGTCTATTCCCCCAAGGTTGGAGAACAGTGTCTGCCCCATGGAACAACCCCTCCACCCCGAAATTCAGTTGGCCCCAGCCCTGCTGGCCTTTAAGAAGGTCCTGGAGGCCTGCTTCTTCCCCAGGTACTGGCCCAGTTATAATTATATGAGTTGTGGGCCTGATCCTCCCCACAGTATTTTTATTTTATTTTTTTATCATTTTCCTTTGTATCTGATGTTTTTAACCCCTCTTAGATACCCTAAGTCACTTGGTGAGTAGGTGGCCACATAAACTGAATGCACAAACAAACAAAAAGCCACTTAAAGGAGCTACACAGTATACCTGAAAGGGCTATAAATCCATCTCCTGCTGTTTTCCAGGCTTGTTGAGTCTTTTCCTTAGAAGATGGATGTGGTAGCATCCATTGATCTAGCCCAACTCTCTGTAGCAGCCTTCCCCAAGGCTCTCCAGATAAGCACAACTCTAGCTCCCATCATCCCTATACCTTTTGCTTGGCCACACTGTATAAGGATGATCAGACATATAATTGAATTCATCTGTAAGCAACCACTAAGCTGACGACAACTATTCCAGGAACAGATGACTGTTAGCAATAAAGTTAGGTTCCTATTTAAAATACTTTGTGGTATGTCCCAGCGTTTAGCTTATTTTCTGTGCCAGAAAGATAATTGTGAAGTCAAGCCATTATTTTGTCAATTATTTTTAATTAAATCCAAATTTATTTATTTGAGAATGGGAACTGCCAGATAGGGCACATGGACAACCACAAAAATCTTTCTCCATTATGTAGTCATCCTAGACAACCTATTATTGGTCTTTAACATGGCAATGCTCACTAAACTTCCTGAGTCACAGGATACATCTATAGCTCACCCTAACTTTGGCTCAAAGACACCTTGTTAATTGTTTCCTAACATGTATGCATGATGTGGTCTTGCTCTCAACCCCAGCCTACAGCCAAAGCCAGCTCACATGAGTGGTGACCAGAGTGATGAAGTGGCAGGGGGTGGAAACAGCCCAACTCCTCTTGGCTGCTGCAGACATGCCCCTCCTCTCTGGTCACTTGCCAAATGACCATTTTTGTTTGTGCTGCTGGACTGATTTAACACCAAAAGAGAAGTAGCAGCTCCAAGTTCACTATAGAAAACAGCAGATCAGGACCTTTCTAAAGTGGCCCATGTAGAAAAAAAATGGCCCAATTGACATGCTTTGTGTGGTGCTTTGTGGGGTGCTGCAGCTAGAAGAGTCTTTGTATTTAAAGGTTCTGTCACACAGCTCAGTCTGCTGTTCTAGCACCTGTTAAAACTCACCTTCTACCCCTGGACTATACCAGGGAGAGATATTGCTGGATGTTTTTCTCACAAGCAGGTAAATCCACCAATTACTGAACTTTAACTTGCCCTGCAATAAATTAGGACAGTACCCCTCTCAATCCTCATACAGGCAGAGCAAATTACAGACAGAACAAATTATGCCAGCATATTTTTATGCTACTTTATGGACTGGAAAAAAGCTGCATTAACTTGGTCATCAGAATGTGGCCTCTCACTGTCTTGGGGTGCGAGCCATCCTCTGTTACCACTAACTGAAGGTGCCTTCCATGGCTTGCCAATGCCAACAAGACTTCACTCAACATCTAATAATCCCCTCCCATCCACTTACCCTCTGATCCAGAGAGTTGTAAGGAATAAATGCAGGCTGCATCTCTGAAGGATTGAGAATCTCATTCACCTGCGGTGCATCCCACGATGTCTCACCCGTGGCTGCGTTATAGAAGAATATCTGCCCACTGGCCTCATCTACATATTGGTTCCACTCAGCAGGTGTGGCAGGGCTGGGAGAGTGAGAATGGGAGGGACTCACACTATTCAAGGAAGCCTCAAAGGGAGATTCCCATGTTGTCTGACCAGTCACAGAATTGTAATAGAACAAGCAACCACTTTCAGTGTCAGTGTGAGTTTCCCAGTTGTTCAAGGGGTTGGTGAGGCACGGTCGGAACGAGGATTGGGTATTGTGTGCAGTGGCAGTACTGTGCTCCAACTGAAGTTCTCGTAGGTTCACATATACTGGATCTGTCGCCACTTCTTCAAGCGACTGTGAAAACAACAAAGAAAAGTCATCCAGGCATATCATAATATGAGATCCTTCCCTTAACCAACCCTCTGAATGGCTTAAACTTCTATAATTCCTAGCTAGCTGCTAAGGAGCCAGGATTGAAAAATCACATTTAAAAAATTAATAATTAATACCTCTAACAAACTCCATTTAAAAAATAACAGTTTAACAAGGAGTAAAAGAAATCCGATAATACACAATTTAAGGAGATACACAAAGTTTTAACTATTCCATATTCAATATTTCTGTTCCAGAAGACATTTGTATAGAGAAAGACTATACAAATTAAAGGAATCTTCAAGGACTTTGTGCATAAATAAATGTATTTTAAAGTGTGGAAAACAGCCTCGGCAAAAATACCAGGACTACAATTATTTTGAGATGTAGTGCTGCTTGCTTGCAATGGCCTGACATTTTATATTAATAAGCAAACAATTCATTAAACATACCCACACCCACACAAATGTGTTGTGCTGTTTCTCAAAAGTAAATCAAACCTGCAATGTATCCCTCAAGCCTGTCACTGTTCCTTTTGATGACTAATTACATTTTTTATTGGTACCCTACCTAATATTTCAAAAACAAAGTAATATTTACAGAACAGCTTACATCTTCCACCTTCCTTTGTTTTCACCCTGTCAACTGACCTAGTTGACTTAGCTGATCTTTAAGTTGACAGTTAACATACTCCACAAAGTTGGGCTGTCTTCCATCCAACCCCTCTGTTCTCGCCTGTGTACTTGTGTCCTTTAACCGTAGCTATGCGTGCATAAATTAGCAATGAACATGCATAATTGTTTTGCCAAAAAAGATGCATTGTTTTCAGCTTAAGCCAGTTTTTTCTTGCTATTTAACTCTATTAAATAGCCAAACTGACAAAATAAAACTCCAGTAAATATTAGTTATATATTAAATATATATTGTATATAGACATTTATCTCAGCAATCAGAAATATATATAAGACTTTATATTTCTGAGATCTGAAACAAAGAAACTGAATAAGTTTGGAATCCAAATAAAGGGGAAAACTTGGACCAAAAAGGCTTTTCTCTGGATTCTGCTTTTTAATTCTCATCATCACTCCTTCCTTTCAAACGATTTTAGCTCACTTTTGATGCTGTCATTGGAATCTGTATTGCTCTGCTTTACATATGTATGTGCTAAGTGCAATATTTCTACACTAAATGCAGTGTTATGGTAGCCTTGCCAAATCTGGTTCTTAGATAGGTTGGACTCCAATTCCCATAATTCTAAGCCACTATATAAGAGAGACACAGAAGAGAAACTAGAAATTTAGATGATTTTATTTTCCTGGTCAGAAGTGAGAAAGCACTTGACTGGTTGCATGAAGTTTTTTTTTTAAACCCTTCAATTTTTTTCCTACCATTTGGACTATGACAAGAAAAATAAACCATGCCACCCAGATGAAGTTTAATTGAAATCAAGATTTAACTTTTGGATTGGATTAGAATTAAGACCAAAAAAATATTGGTCAGATTCAATCCTCTGGAATTTAGTTTGGTGGGAATTAATCTGATGATTACCTACTTCTAAAGTGTCTAAAATTGTTCAGGGCTATGACATAGATCAGACCCTGCTTACAATCTTGAGTAGTCTTCCTCAGCCTAATGCCTTTTTGATCTGGTGGGCTCTGCTCCTACCATCTTCACTCAGCATGGCAATTTGCCCTACTGGCAGGGGATGAGGAGAATTGTAATCTAGCATTTTTGGAGAGTACCAAGTAGGAGAAGTCTCTAGAAATAAAGATACCAGGGAGGACAAGTCTTCAACAAAAAGAAAGTGGTGAATCAAGATTACCAAGGTGCAGCCACAAAGTCACGGACACTGGGGAGGTAAGGCTTAGAAATGGGTGACATGGAAAGAGAACTAACATGATTCTATGTGTTGGCACACAGAGCAGACACACAAATTACTCTCAAGGGCAACAAGCAAGCCAACGGATTCAGGACTATCTCTGAACGGGGAAGTTGCTGATTTATTCTTGGGCATGTAAGTACTGGGGGTTGGAGATAAAAACAGATCCAAATTGCTCAACAATTCAATGCAGAAGTGCTACCAAGACAGAACTACCGGCCAAAGGAAAATCTGTCATACTGAAGCAGAATGCTCAGCTCCATGGCTCATGGATATTCATGATGCTGTGACTCACCATACACAGCCAAAGTTATAAGAGAGGGTAGCAGAGAAACATTTACTTCCTATTCCTTCCATCAAAATCTATCAGAGAGGATCACATTCCAGAGGTGGACATGGACAGAAGATAAATTACAAATCATGTGATTGTTACATTTGTTTGATATGTGGCAGACATTTACATTAACCCTGGCCATCCACTATATGAAGAGCCAGTTTGGTGTAGTGATTAAGGCATCAGACTAGAAACCGGGAGACTGTGAGTTCTAGTCATGCCCTAGGCACGAAGCCAACTGGGTGACCTTGGGCCAGTCACTCTCTCAGCCCTAGAAAGGAGGCAATGGTAAACTACTTCTGAAGTCTTGCCAAGAAAATTGCAGGGACTTGTCCAGAGAAAATCAGAAGCTCTAAATGCGAAGTCTGCAGATTTATATTTAGTACACCAGCCAAAAGTGCTACAACCTGGGGATATCCTGTGTCTTTTTGAACATAAATTCATTCAAAGATAGGCTGGATTTGCACAATGTCATAGTTTGTAGTGCAGCTTGCTGTGGCAACTCAATCATTATCTTAGCATATTGTATACAGTAGCATCCTTCCCCCAAATCCTACATGCCACCTGCTGCTTCTGCTCAAATTTCAGGGGATAGTTTTTCTTCCTGGCCTGAAAGAGCATGATACGGCAAAAAGAAAACACATTCAAGGAAATTTGGACATGTGGCAACCCAACTGTTAATACACTAAACCCTCAATGTGGGTTATGTGTTTTCAGTCATAGAGTCAGGTAAGACAGTATTCTCAATTACAACCTCCCCTACGTAAACCCAATCTGGACCAGCTGTAATTTGCTGAGGACTACATGTATTCAATTGTTTTTGCACACCTTTAAAGACCTGATCATGTGGTAAAAGGAGGAATTCCTACATTCTGATCTTATTCCTTTCCCTCCTTTTCTTTCTGCACATGCTTATAGCCAGTATTTCTCTCCCCCAGAGTTACCATCAAAAGCTGTGTCCTGGAAAAAAAACAGTTCAGAGAAAGGAAAGACATGAAGGCACCAGATTTTATGCAGGAGAGGCAGACCTGAAAAGAGACTCTTATGTATATTTGTTCAAAAAGTAAGTCCCCTTGAGTTCATTTTTCTTCATGTGCATAGAGTGACAGCCCAAAATAACTGGCTTGCTTCTTCTCTTACTTCCTGTAAGGATGATCAAGCTCTTAACCTATTCCTTCTTTTTTACCTTTTGCATGCCAATTTCCTTTTTGCCACTATTCTTCAAGCACAGTTTGCAATGATCAGGTAAGGGAGCACACAATCTGGCACCTTCTAGATGTTTTAAACTAATAATCTTTGACCAATGGTCACCCTAACTAGAAACCACAGAGGATTAGTTCAAAAAATCTAAAGGACATCACAGATTGACTATCCTGTTCAAGCAATTTCTATTTTGGTTTTTTGGTTTCATGTGGGGTTTGGCGATAAGGATAAATCATGCTATATTCCAATTTGTGCATTATAGAAAGACACAGTTAAGAGCAATCATTCCTACCTGAACACCTTCTGGATATAGGGCATAGCAAAGACAAGAAACTGGAGAATTACAATCCAAAACATCTGGAGATGTCAGCCCTTCGAGTTAGTCCAGACAGGATACCAAAACCATGAGTACTAATACTACCTTTATTGTAAGGGTACAGTAACAGAATCTTGCAAGTCTGAAAGCATTTGTCCCCTCTCCTGCCTTTACTTTCCAGAGAACTGGGGGGGGGGGGGGGGTGTCCCTTCTGAGATGCTTATTCCACCCCTCATTCCTCCTTTAGATTCAGATTTTGTTTTTCAGACTGTCTAAGCTGTGGCTTTTCCTCCTGTCTCCCAAGGTTATTCTAACAGTCCATTATACAAGATCACCAGTTTACATGTTGCTCATCTATTTACAACTCTTTATCATGAGCTACTGTATTTCTAAACACTCTAGTATGCCAAAGAGAGTGCATATTTACACAGTGCATAATTAATATATGGACTTTGCTGCCACCAAGATGTGGTGACAGCCATTTATTAGAATGCTTTAAGAGGCAACATACCTCCTTTGATGACTAGCTATTACAATGAACACATGGAACCAAAATATTCAAAGGCAGCATGTAAATTCATCAACATTGCAATTATTACACAGCATACTTAGTTGTAGTTAAAGGTTTTCTCCCCCGTTTTTTATAGAGCACTTTCTACAACTATCTGACAAGCAAAAATTCAGCTTTTTGGATAACAAAGGTGATAGGCAGAAATTGAGTAGGTATATTAGTACAGGATAGAGGAGCTTTCCTGAGGAATTAAACTGAGAGGCACTCTTGCAGGTTTTTTGCTAGGTTCCTGCACTTTGAAAAGCAGCGTGATGTCTCTTCACTAAGAATTGGTCTGAATCTATTCATCCATTTCTGGTCCAGGCCTCTGAACAGGTTCTGGACAGTCTTCAAGCAAAGCTTAGCAGTCTTTTGACTTAAAGGGCAAACTCCCACCCTTCCCATTGCCATACCTTAGATGAGTCTGACGTCCGGGATGATTTACGCCAGGAAAGTGATCTAGGAACCCAGTCACCCATTGCTAACACAACCCAAGTAGATTCGACTAAAGCTTAAAAGCAGTGCCTTAACGGAAGGAAAATGGCAGAGTGGAGAAAAAATGTTGCTTTCTCAACCACAGGCCAATCAAGAGACAGAAAGCAACACAACATAAAGTGCAAAACAAGAACTCAGCCCTTCGCCTTTCACATGCTTCCTGTTGGGGTTTGTGGGATAAAATAGTTAGTGTGGTAATGAGTCCTAGCTAATGTTCTTTTTTTAGTGTTTCGTTCTAACTCACTAAAATCTCTTCCTCCTTCTCTACCTTAGTAGAAATAAAAGAAAGGCTTACCCATGTGTCAGAACACCAAAAACCTAACACTTTTTAATGAGGGAGCCCTTTGCCTAAATTCTAATTGAATGAAGGCTGGTTGCAATTATTCAATGAAGCAGGCAATGCAGACTACGTAGGCTTTGAGATTTTTTTTTTTTACCTTCCAAAAAGCAAGAGGAAAATTATTTTCCAGGATATAAAGAGGCGGCAAGGAAGAGGACTAAGGGACAACTATAGATGATACAGTTCTTAAGACACAAGTACTTGGTAGCAATCCAGAGGTGTCTCATCAGGCTTTAAGAGCTGAAGGGAAGAGAGATATTGGCCAAATGTACTTTTCTGTTGTGGCTGGATGATAAGACAAGGCTAGTTCTTCCCACAGGCAAACTGGGGTTGTTGCTTTAGGGCACAGAAAAAGGAGAAAATTCTGAGATGATGACCACCAAATATCAAAATAACAAATATGCTTGCCTTGTTGGGGGGGATCTGATATGTAAACAACTGTTCAAAGAACAAAAATGTCTTAATTCAGGCATCTTTGTTGTGCTCTCTCTCCCCATTCATTCCTCCACTGTAAATCTTAGGTAGAAGCAATCCAATAGCAAAATCACATTCTGATACTGAAGGAAGGAAAGGACACCTCACTTTTGATGTGAGCAACTCTGAATAATATACACAGATGCACACACACACAAAGATAAATCAAAGGAGAAACTTTAAAGAGCAGCCAGAGAAATAAACATCTTCTGTTGTATTACTGTTGGCCTTGACCTGGGTACAGAAACTGCGGCAGGGTGTGGTTTACAAGGCAGTACATGCAAGAAATGAAGTCACGGAACAGGGGGATCTTCCTAGAAGCTCAGCTGTAGCTACAGGCTGGACAAGGTAAGTGCGGCTCTGCTTCACAATCAATCATGTGAAAAAGTGCACCCCACTTTTTGTTTTTTTACTTTCTCAACAGATATTTGATTTTCATTTCAACAATACTGATAAAGGGGATATAACAAATATCATGCACCATTTACATCTGGTAGTCCATTGTGTAATTTAAATAAACATAAATGCAAATTTTGCACGTGGAAAAAGTATACGTATACATTTATCACTACAGGTACCTCAAATACCTGAAATTAGAATCAGGTGCACCAGATCAGGTGCAAATAATTAGAACATTGTTACAGAGGAACTGGGACGAACCTGCCTTATTTAAACCTCAGATTTTTAGTTTGATTTGCTCTTTGTTGTTGAATTGGGTGGTATCGCCATGCCTAGATCAAAAGAGCTCTCTGAGGCCTTCAGAAAGAAGGTTATAGATGCCTATAAGCCTGGGTAGGGATTTAAAAAGATCACCAAACAATTGGACATCAATAATTCCACAAGCTGAGATGATTTCCAACAACTGCCAACTTGCCCAGGACAGGCTGTCCCAGTAAGCACAGCTCAAGAGCAGAACGCAAGATGCTGAAAGAAGTCTCTAAGAACCCCAGAATTTCATCACAGGACCTACAGGTAGCTCTCAATGCTATAGGTAGTCCTCACTTAACAACTGTTTGTTTAGTAACTGTTTGAAGTTACAATGGTGCTAAAAAAGTGATTTAGAACTATGACCATTGCAGCACCCCGCAGTCATGTGACTGTGATCCCGGCGCTTGGCAACCAGCTCACATGGCAGTTGCAGCGTCCTGGGGTCACGTGATCGCCATTTGCGACCTTCCCAGCCAGCTTCTGGCAAGCAAAATCAAAGGGGAACCATGTGATTCACTTAACAACCATGTGATTCACTTAACATCCACTGCAAAAAAGGTCATAAAATCAGGTCTGGTCACATGATGATTCGCTTAACAACCACACTGCTTAGCAACCTAAATTCTGGTCCCAACTGTGATCTTTAAGCAAGGACTACCTGTACTGATGTCAAAGTGCATGACTCTACCATTAGAGAGAAGCTGCACAAATTAGATCTACATGAAAGGTGTGCCAGGAGGAAACCTTTGTTGTCCAGAAAGACCATCAGGGCAAGACTAAAGTTTGCCCATGAACACCTAGGCAAAGACCAGGACTTCTGGAACAATGTGCTCTGGACAAACGAGGCAAAGATAGAGTTGTTTGGCCACAGTACCAGAAGACATATTTAGAAAAAAACCAAAGACAGCATTTCTTTATTTAAAGTGCTGGCCTAGAAACCAGGAGACTGTGAGTTCTAGGCTTTCCTTAGGCATGAAAGCTGGCTGAGTGACTTTGGGCCAGTCACTCTCTCTCAGCCCAACCTACCTCACAGGGTTGTTGTTGTAGGGAAAAATAGGAGGCAGGAGCATTAGGTATGTTTGCCACCTTGGGCTATATATAAAAAAGGTGGGATAAAATAACAACCAAGAACAATAATTTCATCAGAAGAACCTGGTACAAACTGTAAAGCAAAGTAATGGAAATGTTATGGTTTGGGGGTGCTTTGCTACATCAGGGTCTGGGCAGGTCACCATCATAGAATCCACTATTAATTCTTCATTGTACCACAGGGTGCTTGAGGATAATGTGAAATCATCTGTCAGAAGAATGAAGCTCAACTGAAAGTGGACCTTGCAACATGACAATGACTCTAAACGTTCCAATAAATCCACCAAGGGATGGCTAAAAAAAAAGAAATGGAGGTTTCTAGAATGGCCAAGTCAAACCGAGATCTAAATCCCATCAAGATGCTGTGGGGTGATTTGAAATACATGCAAGAAACCCCTCAAACATCACATAGCTGAAAATTTTCTGCATGGACAAGTGGGAAAAAATTCCACCCAGTCGATGTCAGAGACTGTTAGACAGTTACAAATGCCTACTCGAGGTTGTTTCTGCCAAAGGAGCAATACCAGGTATTAGAGCCAAGGGCATACTTACTTTTTCCACAAAAGGAAATGGCATATCTATTAACTTTTTGTTGAATAAATTATTGCAAAATCATTTTTTCATAATTTTTTGTCCAATTACATCACCTTTATCTTTCTATATTGTTCAAAGGAAGATAAAATATTAATATGTCCACATATGTTAAAAAAGAAAAAAAAACTTTACACAGGGTATACTTACTTTTTCACATGACTGTAGAATAATTACAATTTCCACTTTAAGACAAATAGCCTGTCCCTTTATTGCCTCTAGGTCAAAATACTCTCTATCTGAGGTCCCCAAAGTGGTGCCATGGACTCTCGCATCTGCCAAGCAACTTTCCCTTCCCTGACTTAAAAAAATAAAAATAAAGTATTAATGGGCATGCTACAAAGCATCAATGTAAACCGGCAGCTTTAATTTAAAGAAGGCCACAAAGCACCAATGGTTTCCATACATACATACATGCATATCCACCATACCATTGCCTTTTGGGATAAGCAATTGTATGCAAAGTGCAGAAAAGGAGCAAGAAATAACAAGAGAAATTAAAAACCTGAGATAAGGAAAAATGTAGCTAAACCTAATTTACAGCAACACCATTACTATGCCTCTTCATACCTTCTAAGCCATCCTTGTCTCTATCAACATATTCACATACTGCTTCAGGCATTGCCTGTTGCTCTTTATGTTTCTTGCACCTCTCCTTTTGAGGAAATCATAAACTTCATCTAGCCATTACTTTCTCGGTCTTCTTCTTAGTCTATTCTTTCTTTCTTCCTTCATATTCCTGTTTTATGATTTGATCCTCATTCAGTGTCTATCACCAATCCATCCCAACCTATTTCTTTTATAAGTCCCTTGTTTTTGTTCGCAATCCATTTCCATCCATTTTTGACCCTCTCTCTTATCTGACGCAATTCTCACTCCCATATAGCAAAGTGGACAGAAGCACACTCTTATACACAACGTTAGCTTCTCCTGACAAACATTTATTCCTCACAGCAAACCATATATCACTCATTACTTTCTATGTTTCTTAAAATTTGTCCATCTATTTTCCATCTTCAGTCAGCATGCTATCAAGGAACACAATTTCATTGACTTGTTTCACTTTTTTTGCCACTACAGATAGTCCTCACTTAATGACAGTAATTGGGACTGGAATTTCAGTCACTAAGCAATGTGGCCGTTAAGTACAATGTCACATGACTGCACCACTTAGTGATGGAAAATCTGGCACTTCTGGTTGCTGTTGTTAAGCAAATCACCACAGGTCACTAAGCAAGAACATCACGTAGTCACCATTTGCTACTTCCTGCCGGCTTCCCCATTGACTTTGCTTATAGCAAGCCAGCAAAGGAGGTTGCAAATGGCCATTATGTGGCCACAGGACATTGCAATGTCGTAACTGTGAGCCGGGCACCAAGCACCTGGATCATGATCGCATGACAGAAGGAACACTGCGACCAACGTAAATATGAGGACCGGTCATAGGTACCACTTGTTCAGAACCGTTGTAATTTCAAACGGTTGCTGAATGAGTGGTTGTTAAGCAAGGACCACCTGTACTGCTTTGCCCTTATGTTTCTTAGGAAATTACATTTCCTTTAGCCTCATCACTTTGCCTTTTGGGAAACGGATATGGATATTTGTGACTAGTTCTACATATTATTGTATAATCTTAATGGCAAATTATCTCACAGCAGCCATTTTGTGCAAGTTCCCACAACACACTTTCAAAATGTCCTTACTAGCTCAAAAGGAGCAAGGACTACTGTCTTTTTTAACAAACGTGTGAGAGGCAGACACTTGTCTTAATTGCCTCCTTTAAGAAGGCATCAAACTGATCTTTCAGCAGAATCAAATGCCTCTGTGGCCCACTTCACAGGAGGCTCTTTGCAAATGTAAAATAATGTGCTTTGCTTCTGGTTCGATGTGATATGAGAACCCAAGCATTATGGTGTAGTGTTTTATACAAACTAGGCTATTATGTTTGCTTAACAAATGAACATTTAACATTTCTGGCTTAGCATAGTATACAAAAATTAAATGCAGATGTATTGAAAGTATCAAGGAATTACTAAGAATAACTCCTAGTAAATATGCAAAGGGCTTTGAACATACCCCAGATACTCCCCATAGGAAGCTTCAATCAGGCTTTCCTAGGAACAGCATACAGTGCAGCTACAAAGTGCAACGATGGAAACTTCCACATTTATCATTCTATTCCAGTGCAAATAAAGTTCTTCTCAGCAAGATAGTCAGACATGGGCAATTACCTTATTTGATACTATCAAGTTTCTATCTTAACTGCTCTGCCACAAACTAACGTACAACCAAAAGTTTGTGAAGGACTGAGGCTTACCAAAACTGAGACTGCAGACAGTTAAGCACATTTAAGTCTTACGGGAGAAAACTCAAAAATCCTGGAACATCTTGCGAGGAGCCCTCCCTTACACAGAACACTGCGTGCAATGAAGTAATAGGCTATCGCCGGACTCCTTTTCAGCAAGAGGAAAGTAACCTTGACTCCCCGCACCCAGCCGCCCGCCGCTCAGCCTTCTCCAAGCCTTCAACAAGTATTTCACAGGTATTTAATATCCAGACTATTACTTACCCAAGGAGCAAAAACAAGTTACTTCTTCACTCCTGGCTATCTCATTAGTTGGATTTTTTTCCCCTAGCCAACAGCTCCACCCTGCCCTTGAGCTTCCCCCCCCCCTACCTCTTGGGACAGGTGAAACAAACCGGCCATTTGCATAAGGGAAGGAAGGGGGTGAGGCTTCTTTAGCTTAACCCTTTCGATGCCTCGTGCTCCACCAGCTCCTTTTTTGCTAATGAATCATTTCTGTAAATTGTGGCTAGGAAGCAAGACTGCCGCAAGAAAAGAGGACATGGTTGGCTTTGGAGAGAAAAAGCAGAATATGAGGCTGTAGCACAATGCCTTCCTAGGCTACCAACCACAAATCTATGAATAAGAGAATGGGTTTTTCAGACCCAAGGTGGTTGTTGCCAGCCGGGCAGGATCCCCAGAAATTTTCAGTCACATTACAAATTAAAAATTAGCTGAAAGAATGGAGGGAGGAAAATGTGTTTGCAAGATTTAACCCCTGAAGGAGTTTTTTTTTTTTTTTTTTAAATTTGGGGCTACTGAATCTGGGCTACAGAAATGCCAGATGACCGGGGATGGCAGAAAAGAGATACTGTACAGAAACAAAAAATCTAACTTTGCTGCCCTTTAATGGCCGTCTGGTTTTTTTGCAGGCCAGATCTGACAGCATTCGTACAATTTATTAAGGTATATAATGGTTTGCTTGTTTATGGCTTAGTGCCTTGTGCAAATGGAGCCATTGTACTTTGTAAATACAGTTTTATGGTTTAGTTTGTCTAGACCTAGCAAATTAGAGTTTATTAAATAAACAAACTATGGTTTAGTGTTATATAAACATATTTTCCTCTTTTTCTGAGAGAACATGGTTACTGCCCAAAGACAACACTTTGAAAGGTTTGCAAATAGTAGCTTGCCCAACCTGACAAAGTTTGCATTCACCAAATTACACAGCAACACTGTGTTTCTGCTAATTTGCACATCTGCAAGGCCTCTTTTGAGGTTGTAAGATTCGTAAGAATAAAGCATTGCCATCCTGGCTCAGGCCAATCTTTCCCCATGCTTCCCCTTCTACTCACTGTGGTCTCCCAGTTGCTTCAGGGAATCTCATAAGCAGGAGGGCGTCCTCATAAAATTTTGCCACTACTCCTAACTACTCAAGGCTGCTATGGTTATTCAGGAAAAAAATCAATACTATCCCTCCTTTGTAGTTGTTTGTGCCTATAACTATTAAAATATTTGGTGGCAATTATTTTTACAGGCTTATTAAATTACACAGATTTACTATAGAAAACTACAGATAGTTTTAATTAAGAATGACTTTCTGGTATAATTAAAAATAAAAATGAAATATGAACTAAACAATCTTTAATTAAAGGATTCTTCAAGCATCTTTGTGCTGTGTTAATCTTTCAGCCAATGCTCTTTCCTGTAGTTTTAAATGCTATTGAACCAAAGAAATATGTATTTTATTTTCCTAGCTTTTTAAAAAAATTATAAACCTGGCAGCTAACAACAAAAGTTGAATTGTTTTCCACCATTTTATATGCCCAGGAGAAAATGGACAATAAAGCTATCATAAGGTTCATTATTAAGCACTTTTGTGTTTTTCCAATGTCCTTAAAATTTTTCAACAGCAATGAATTAAAAAGGGCATTGACACTTCAAAAGTTAATATGTGCCAATATAATTACAACCCTGGAAATCTAGATAGACTATTAGAATGCAATTTTAAGGAGTTGTAATTATGTATGAATTGTTTTATAGTTAGTTCCTGGTGTTTTTCTGAAACAGAGTGTAAAATAATTATATACAATAAAAAGACCTAAGTTCAAATTCCAAGTTCTCTTCCACTATTTTTTTCACAAGAGCTTGTTGTATTTGATATAAGAATGTTGTATATTGAATAGGTTTTTTTCACTTTAAATGATGTTTGTGTGTTTTTATATGCACACACATACGTTGAATTGTTAAAATAACAATTAGAGCCTTGGCACTGCACATGTATCAAAGCTGCTACACTACATTTCAAAGAGTATGTCTGTTTTCCCTTATTCTTATCAGTTGTAAATCAACTTTTTAAACCTTTGGGGTCTTCTGCTCAAAACTATCTTTCATCAACATTCTATATAAGACCTATGTAACCTTTGGGGCTCTTGCTCTTGGCTTGTCTGGGTGCAAGAGATCAGTGAGTCACTATAATCTGCTAACTTCAGAAAATAAAATGACTGTTGGATCCTCTCCAGTTGTTGGCATTTATTCAGGTATGTTTTCCACCATGCCAGTATCATGCTTCAGAAAAGCCTGCAACTGATGCACCAGCTGAAGTTGTACAAAGGACCCCATAGCCATACCCTCTACCTGCCTATTTAGCAGTAGCAATGAGTCTAGGAGGACTCCCAGATTGCTGCTTCTTCAGATTTCTTCTTTTTGGGCTTTGTTTCTCAACCTTGGCAACTTGAAGATGTGCAGACTTCAACTCCCAGAATTCCCCAGCCACCCCTGCTTTAGGAGGAGTGCCTCTCTATTCAATTTTTATCAGATCAGGCAAAATGCTAAATTGTTACTGAACAAACAGCACCTCCATATTCAACTTGTTTTGGCCTATCCAGACTCCAACAGCCTCCAGACAATCCATCAGAAGTTCCATCACATCTCAGTGTGACATGAAGCAGTGATGTATAATTAGGTATCATCAGCATACTAACATTATTGCACCCCAAACTAACAATTAACTTCCCCAAACAGCCTCATGATTATGCTAAATAATAGAGATTATTAAGCAGTAAAGAGAGATGATCCCTCAGGCACTCCATGAATAAGCAGCTGCTTGGATAACCTTCCCTCCATTACTACCACTGATTGTGCTACTTACTCAAGAAGGAGTAGAACCATGGCCTTCAACTTCCAACTTGCTCAGATAATACAGGCACCATAGTTAATGGTATCAAAACCTACCAAGAGGTCTAAAAGGACAAGGAAGGGAACACTTTCTCCAAGTCTGGACCATAGATTATTCACCAGGATAACCATGCACAGATCTGAATCCTGACTAGAATTGGTCCTGATAATTTGCTTATAGGCCAGTCTGTAGCTGGAGCCCCAGAAACTGGGTCATAATTATCAAGATTGGCCAAATTTAGGGAGGACCTTTTCATAAAGGTGGTACACCACCATCTCCTTTAAGGCAGACAGCATGACCACCTCTGATCTATCCCTTCATCCTCCCATGCTTTTTGAAGGAACCATGTGAGGCATATCAAGCCTACAAATAGCATAGCTCATAGCACAAATCATTCTTATAGTTTGTGTGGTAATGAACTGGATCCATTCTGCGAAAAGCTAAACCATCTTAGCTGCTGTTTTTGGTTTTCATTGGCTATTGTTGGCTGATTTCAGTATTGCTGACAGATGGTTTCATTTCTTATGCAGTCTATCAGTGTGATGCTAATGATTCTATGGAGACAGCACATTTGGAAAGTTTCCAGATTTTGGATCTCTGGCTGTAGAAGTATCCATGATTCAATTCATATAGTAGCTCTGGTAGTATCAGTTACCAAAGCATTTGTGTTTTGGTGTAAATGGTCATGTTAGGCTTCTGCCATAAGCACCAGATGAATGAACCAAAAGCTACAGTGGTGACACCAACTCAGTGTTCATTTCAGCTGTTGAGACAACCTGCTTTTCCTATACTATGGAGATGAGGTATTTGAATTTTTGTACTTGTTCTAATTGCCCTCCATTTAGGTGCATGACTACTGGTGAGCTATCAGTGGTCCATATTTTTTTTCCCACCCTGATCACCAATGCAAATGACTGGGCTGCATCCCCAGTGTCACTACAGAGTACAGTATCAGTGGCTATCAGCAAAATTTGCAGTGCCATCTGTTCACATGAGTTCAGTGTTGAACTGACCCTGTCCAAATTCAATTCCACACCTATTTGTGAAAATGCTTCTCATAATGATGTCTGCTGTAGTATTGAATCGAAATGGAGATAGGACGCATCCCTGGAGTACCCCAGAGCAGACTGGGAAGGCCTCTGACAGTTCACCTTTGATGTGACTCCTGTAGGTTGAGCCATCATAAGCCTGCTATAGGAATTGTATGATCTTACCTGGCATTCCCTCAGGGGCAACTGCTTTCCAAACAGTGGGATGATGCATAATCAAAGACATCTGCAAAATCAATCAATACTATGATCAGTTGTTTGCCACATCGGATTTGTTCTTCCATGACTTGTTGTAGTATAAATATCTGATAACAACAACCTCAGTTTGGATGGAAACCAGGCTGTTCTTTGTGAACTTCTTGTTCTCTTTGTTCTTATACTTAGAGTTGGATTATCTGCATGAATATTTTATCAACTATGGGGAGCAGACTAATCCCATAACAGTTTTCACACATATGACTGTCTCCTTTTTAAAAATGGGGACTATGATGGCTTGCCTCCATGTGTTTGATCTTTGTTCTCCAGATATCCAGATCAACTGAATTAGTGAGTGCAGTGTGATAGCAAAGGGTCATCTCCTGATGTCAGTGCTTCTGCTGTGACCTCATTGCATCCAGCAGTTTTGCCTTGCTTTAGTTGTTTTATAGCCTCTTTGATCTCTCCAGTGCTTGGCACCTCGTTTAGTATTGGTTCATCATGAGGGTCTAACTTTTGGAGTGATTCTGCAGATGGTATATCAGGTTATTGGTGGTTGTATAGTGGTGAAAATATTCTTTCCATTGGTTCAAGAAATCAATCCTGGTACAAAGATACCACTGCTGCTAAGATTGTTGTCACTGATGATGCTGTATGTATGAACTCCAAGATATCACAATATGGTGTCCAGTGTCCAGGATTCTTGTTAGTGTGCAACTTCTTGCAATTCATCAGCAATATTATCTCAATGCTGTCTTTGTCCAATTACAGATGATGGTAGATAGCACTTTGGAGTTGTTGGTATTGAGATGCATGAACTAATTTACATCTCTTCCTTTGGTCAATCATGTCCACATTTTCATCTGACATTCAGACCTGGTTGTGTTTACAGGGCACAAGGCAAAGAGATTTAGCTCATTCACTTACAGTTGTTGTAAACCGAATTGCAGCATCTCAATATTTTCTGGTTCTGCAAGCATTGCAAAGCAGTTGGATAGGGCCAGTTGAAATGGTTGCTTAAAGATAGGGGTGCCTGTTGAGACTATTCTCTAGGGCGTGAGAGGTTTGCCTTGGGTGTGGGTCTTTTCAGCTGGATCTGTACAGTTGCATGTACAGTACAAGATGGTGTTGAGATCCAAAGTCTGCTCCCTGTAGTGCATGAATGTCTTTAAATGAGTTCCTGAATCAATTGGGTATTATAAAGTAGTCCAGGTCCACAGTATCCTTTCCACAGAGTGCACCATGTAAATCAGTGTTGCGTAGGGTATTGGAATATGCTGTTTCCAATAATAAGCCCATTTTCTGCTGCAAATAGTAATAGATGTGCATCTGTATCACTTAGTACTCCCTGGTCAGAATTTCCAAGTGTCTCTTCCCATCCTTGCTGATATACTCTAACATAGGCATTCAAGTCTCCTGCAGTGATTATCATATTGCTGTGTGGTAGGGAGTCCAAGGAAGCTTGGAGCTGGGAATTGCTTCATCTGCACTCACCTTGTCAGTGCATAGACAATGATCAAGTGCATTTGAATAGTTTCTTATAATGTGAACACAGTAGGTTGACTCAAAATAGATTGGAAAACCCTTTGGTCCACATGAAACCAATGCCTTTTGTGTCCTGGACAGCTCCTGAGTAATATAATATCATTGCTTTTCACTGCTGGCTGGGAAATTCTGGGAACTGAAGTCCACACATCTTAAAGTTGCCAAGGTTGAGAAACACTGGTCTAGAACATTGATTCACATGTTGCCTAAGATGGGCAGTCACAGTTTAGATAATGTAGTTATCGATATTCTGAAATGCAGTGATTTCTTTCAACTGGCCAGCACTTAAGCCAGTATGGACATTCCAGCAACTAGTGTCAACTTTTTCTTTGGGTTGAGAATTTTCCATTGTTCATCTTGACCAGCTAACTTTTCATTGGTACCCTGTTCTTGGTTGTCTAACAGTGCCAATACACCAGCTGAAACTCCCGATGTGGTAGCATTATTAAGCAAACATTTCTGTGTCATGGTTCTGTAGATTCATGCCTCATTTTATGATCCTTCAGCAGGGGATTAACCATCCCCATTTTTCTGGGTTTGGGACTGGCATATAGATATGTTACCTTCTGCTACCTGGAAGAAGGCAATGGGAAATCACTCCTATGTTGTTGGTAAGAAAACGTAATGGATATGTCCATGATCCTATCAGATCAGTTCAAACAAGACCGTATCAACTTTTTCTTATCTCTTTTCAGATAGGAGGCTTACAGCACTCAGGAAATTATGTCAAACACCCTGGCCCATTAAGTTGCTAGGCTAATTTTTAAATTTGTGCTTTGTTTCTTTAACAATTCAAAAATCTATCCTGAACCTTTGGAAGCTGAAAGAAACATGGTAATTAAATGCAAATCCTCTCAACCCAAATATTCATCTGCAAAAGAAATACAGTCTATTCCTCTCATGTAGTTCTTGTGGCCTTTTGGATCCAGAGCTACATCACAAGGGCAGTCACCTGAGAGGAGATTAATTTGGCATTTACCAATTGCTGCCAATTATTTCAGCCATGGCCACTGTCCCCTCAGGGTGTGGTCTTTGGTATGCATTCTTCTCCACCCTCCTATTTATAATACAGCCAAGTAGATTAAGCTGGAAGTAGTACACCTCAACAGGAGAATGACTAAAGACACTGGAATGTACCTACCTTCGTGAGGACATGGGGCTTGTTTTTGGCAGGACTCCTAAGCTGTTTGAAAAGCTACATGACAGGCAGAGGTGGGAAAAAGAAAAGAAAAGCAAGTGCCAACTTCATTCCCCATAAGCATTTCCTTAGTAGGAGATGTGTTTCCTGCTAAATTTCTGCCTAACACATTGCTGTGAATAATGCAAGAATTTTGCCAGAAGTTTTATGAATGAATGAATGAAGTGTATATATATGTATGTATGTATACACACACACTCTATCTATCTATCTATCTATCTATCTATCTGGAAAGGGCTGGACTAAAAGACAGCACTGAGGCACTGATCATAGCAGCACAAGAACAAGTACTAAGCACCAGATCCATAGAAACAGGGGTCTACCACACTAGACAAGACCCAAGGTGCAGATTGTGCAGGGAGGCTTCAGAGACAGTCCAACACATAGTGGCAGGGTGTAAGATGCAGGCAGGAACAGCATATACTGAATGGCACAACCAAGTAGCTGGCATTGTGTACAGGAACATCTGCGCAGTGTACGGGCTAGACCCTCCCAAGTCCAGATGGGAGATTCCACAGAAGGTTGTGGAGAATAACAGGCTAAGATCCTGTGGGACTTTCAGATCCAGATGGACAGGCAGGTACTGGCCAATCAACCAGACATCGTGGTAGTAGACAAAGACCAGAAGATAGCGGTAGTGATAGATGTAGCAGTGCCAAGTGACAGCAACATCAGGAATAAGGAGCATGAGAAGCTGGAGAAATACCAGGGCCTGAAGGAAGAACTACAGAGGATGTGGAAAGTAAAGGCCAAAGTGGTCCCAGTGGTGGTAGGAGCACTCCGGGCTGTGACTTCTAAGCTGGGAGAGTTGCTCCAACAGATCCCAAGAACAACATCAGAGCTCTCTGTCCAGAAGAGTGCAGTGCTAGGAACAGTGAAGATACTGTGCAGAACGCTCAAACTCCCAGGCCTCTGGTAGAGGACCTGAGATTGAGGAAGACACATACCACCCATAGGGGTGAGAGGGGATTTTTATTTATTTATTTATTTATTTATTTATATGTGTGTACACACACACGCACACACACACACACACTCTAAATCAAAGCAAGGATCTATGCCTGAAGATCTTTGTCTTTTGTTTTTATTTGCAGGGAAAAAACCCTAGAAACTTCAGAACTGCTGGCACTGAAGCCTCTTCTTTAAATGTTAGTGTGGCTTCTCTGGCCTTATACAATACAGGATGCAAAATGTGAATGTTCAGAATTCTAGCACTCCTTTCTCTTTGCTGGAGTTCCAAGGTAGATTTCAGGCAGCCCAGGTTCAAATGAGATGAAGTCTGGACTCCTTAATTACATACTAGAGTGTCAGGTTAGAGCCCTGCTTGGTAGCCGCCTAGCATCCTGGCTGGGTGCTTTTTTTTTTTGTGCTACCTTAAGTTTTTGATTAAAATGAGAAATGGACAGGTCTGTTGAGCAGCAGGTGGCAGCTGTGCCAGTCATGCCCATATCTAGCCTGGGAGGCCTTTAAGACAGCCAATCATGCTTTGGTCATCTTGCAATTAAACTATTGCAATGCACTGGACATGGGGCTGCCCTTGAAGACCACTCAGAAGTTATAGCCCATGGCAAGCCCATGTAAACCTCTGCTCTGTGAGCTGCACTGGTTACCAGTAAACTACCAGGTGTAATTCAAGGTGCTAAAAAGCCCTTCGTGGCATAGGGCCTGTTATGTGAGGGACCACCAGTCTCCTGTAGTTTCTGCTTGTCCCGTATGGTCTAACAAAATTGCCATGTTCTGGATCCCACTGATTAAACACCACCCCAGCTGAGATTTGTATGATCCCTACCCTGACCCTGTTTATGGGAGCCCTTAAAACCTGGCTCTATCCCCAGGCCCTGAGTTAAAATGGGCAGTAGCCCCCTTTGTGGGATCTTTCATTTGTTTAATTGATGGTTGTTTTTCTCTCCTTTCTTTTGGATTATATTTCTGCTTTTTAATTATTTTTACTATTGCATTCTCTAAGCTGCCAAGAATTGTATAGATTGGGGTGGTCTATAAATTTAATTAATAAATAAATAAGGTAGGGGGGAATCCCTCACTTCTTAATGCAAATGGGAGGAACAAAACATTGCAGAGTGAAAACACTCATACAAATCTAAAACTCACTCCAAATGCTAAACTAGTATAGGAGGTTGATAGTGAAATCAGCTGTTTTTCACAATGAGCTAATATTCTGTTGGCTGGGAACTGTGCATGTTTAATGTAGGGGAACATTAGAAAATGGTACACTGTTTTCTTAAGCATCTCTTATCCCTTCCTTCTGCCCCATTACAGACCAAGCATTAGGGAAATACTACCCCCTACTGGGGCTTAAGCAGTAGGAAGTACAGTACAGTAATACTCCATGCATTTTAGCACAGGTATGGTACTCCATTTTTCTGGAGCTTTCACTCTGCTGCTGGGGAATTTTAGTTCCAATATATCTGGAAGGGGCCAGGTTGCTTTAAACAATATTTTTCTAGTTCTGTTTGATGTGGCAATCCAACGCGCCTCACCATGGTAAAGAAATAGTGTACTCTATGCCTGCTACATTTCTACGTACTTATAAAATATGGGATATGATCTTAAAAAACAACTCATGGCTCATCTGGACCAAAATATGGATCATTGTACTGTAATTTATGCATGCTTATATTTAGCTACACCAAAAAAGCAATAAAGGCTATAAAGGAAAAGTGAGTTAGAGGAATGACGGTAGTTCAGAAAAGCTTACTGAATCAGAGATAGGAAATTAATTTACAAGGGGTAAGCCATACATAATTGTTCATTTTAGCTAGTGTATAGAAATTATGTTTCAATTTAGTCAACTAAGACAATTCAATCATTTTTCTTTTCTACTGTAGGAGTAGATGGATCTTATGTGGTGAGGTAAAAAAGTAAAGAGTGAACATAACTCCTGGGGACTACATGAACTATGGGAATAATGGAGAAGGGATTTGCCGCTGCTATCTCCTAGGATTTTTTTTTTAACTTCCTAGTTTAGTTTACAGCTGAAGTGTTACCTGGTGATTCTCCATCCAAGAACTAATTAGGACCCTAACTTTTCATAATTTACCAAGGCAGTGTTAGCACTGCTGCTTGAGCTGGGAATATAGTGTGATACAAATACGCCAACAAGGGGTGTGTGTGTGTGTGTGTGTGTGTGTGTTTAATCTGTATATTTAAAATTTGACTCCAGTAATATTTCTGCCACATCACCACACAGTGAAAGTGAAATATTCAGGTTCATAATTTGACTTGTGACTTGACTGGTGACTAAAAAGCAATCTTCCACCAGGTCAGAACTGTTTATGGCACTCACTTTTTATTTTGCATTTCTTGAGCATGCACCTTGACTTGCTAAAAGTGTCTTCTGATAACATCCAGTTTCATGCTAGCAGAGAACCAGTAGCAATTAAATTGGCTGACATTTTCTAACCAACCTATGCAATCCAGCATTGTTCACTATCATGATCTCTTTTTCCCCAATGAAAATAATTGTTGCGTTGTGAAAATAATTGTGTTGAACATAATTTTCAGCCTTCAGGAGCCAAGTTTCAGTGACTTCCCTGCATTAGAAAAAGGGCTGGATGGCTTACAGAGTATAAACAGCACGTGCCTTGTTTCCCACCAGTCATTTCCCTGTTTTCCCCCCAGCTCTTTCTACCTCATCCCCATATCATGGGAAGGAGGGAGGGAAGGTTGTAGGTATCAGAGAGAGATATGCAGTACTTTGGAAGTGTTTAGGAATTTGCTAGGACACAATTGTAACACTCTGCCACTCTTTAAAGCAACCTTATTGATTCTCTGAATTTCATGGTAATAGTCAGGAAAAGATGTGGCCGCTTTAAAGAGTGGCAGACGGTAACATTTGTGCTCTGAAATACCTTTCTGGAATTGAATCAGGAACACTGCACAGGATCTAGTCCATAAGTATAACCAATCTAATTTTTTGACTTCTTCCCACCCATTTTTGGAGGGCGTCTCTAGAGCTGCCTCTCAAAAGCCCTATAGAAGTTGCACACTCTTAGTCTATTAAGATCTCTTCAATGGCATCACCTGGGGGTGAGTGTGTGTCAGACTGACATCGGCAGTGTCATGATACAAGCCCAACCTTTTTATACATGTGTCATGACATCACAGGCATGTCTCAAAGTGGCAAGCTCCTGTGGATGTCACTGGATCAGTGTTTCTCAATCTTGGCAACTTTAAGATGCGTGGGGATAGCTGGTTGGGGAATTCTGGGAGTTGAAGTCCACGTATCTTAAAGTTGCCAAAGTTGAGAAACACTGCACTGGATTCTCTCCAATGCTATGGTGTGGTTCAGATGCTAAGCTAGCATTTTTTAAACCTTGGGCTGTTGAACAAGGGACCCTGGCTCATACATAATAGTAAGCGCTAATGGGGGAGTTCACATATATACTAAGCCTAGAAGAACCAAAATACAGGCTAGCATAGCTTTACATGTACTGTATGCTAAGAAAAAGTAAAGATTTTCAGTAGCAGTAAGGATTGATAGTTAACTAGAGGAACGATCTGGTTGGCTCACATGTCTTCAAACTGCAGTTTGATCAGCAGGAATCTGCAGCTCAGGGTATCTGTTGGCCAAGCTGGGCTATAGGTCAAGTTGCCAAGGGCTGGAAGTAGAGCTGTGAAACTAAAGCTGTCAGGAGTTTCATTTGAAGTTACACATCATTTATTATGTGAACCTCAAGTGCCCAGTTCATGTCTCTCTTGCACTGTGCAGAATTGAGACATCTCTGCCATTTCCTGTTTGTTTGCTTGTCTCTGCATAGAAAATGGGAATTGAAAGTTATTCAAATCACACTCCCAAGAACGCTAACCATGAGAACCAGCTCCTTGATTAGGTCAACAGCTACTTGATTTACTTTCAGTATTTGTCCCAAAGTGATAGGTTTATGTGGGAAACCCTTTGTTTCTTCTGCCTGACAAGTTGTTACATATTTTGAAAGGAGCATTCTCATATGTCTGTACTACTGGGATTATCTCCAAAACTGCTAAACTCTTCCTTGATATATTGTTTGGATGGATTCATTAGGCTGAAATGTGGCCACCTAGTATGTTGTTCAGTATGTATGTATGTGTATGTGTTCTGACATTGCACACCCATATATAAGAGTTGGAGTTTGCATTGCGATGTTGGACACTCATTTCATCATTCTGACAAACCATCAGATTCTGAGGTGTAGAATCCCTCCCTTTCATCTACCATCACCAGGCAAAGGCTGTATTTTGCCCAAGATGTGAACCCATGTTTTGAGTTATTGAATCAATACAATTGCTGGGATTTGTGCAACATACTGAGCCATAAACTAGCCTACCACACTTTACCCTAGCCCAGCGCATTGTGTGGAGCCAGCTTGTGTGTATCAAAGGTGAAAGTTGAGCTGTCATTTGTGTTTGTTGTAAATAATCATAGTTGGTTACCTTTTTCAGATAATACCACTTTGGAGAGTAAGTGAATGATTTTATGTCAGAATGTATGCGGATATACACATAACTGAATGCTTGTAGCAAAACTTTGCCTTAATATTATATTTTCCAGTATCAGACATTAGGGGCTTTAACCTGGGAGTATTCCACTTTAAGATCTCCAGTCTGAAATGGCAGAATCTGAGACAAACTATGCTAAGGTATTTTAGCAAACTGGGAATATCAATTGCAGAGAAAGAATGAAGTTTGGCAAAATTATCTGGAAGTAAAACTGAGATCAGAATGTCAGTAAGGAAGAAGTGATACTGAGGAGAATGTCATCCCATCACCAATAAGGAAAACTGGGGATTTCAACAAACCCTTAGCAGGGATCCAACCAACTCGACTGCAGAACAATGAACTCTGGGGAAACCTGCAGGTGGTAAGGTTAAATAATAGGCCAGAGACAAGACCAGAAATTAAAAATGAGTTGTCCTCAACATAGCTAGAGCTGCCCCATTATGGTTTTTAAGCAACTGTCATTTCTAGTCTCACATTTGACAGCCTTCCTCAATGTGACATTGTCAGATCCAATTAATCTAAAATTCCCATCACTCCACACTATAGACATGGTGTCAGGAATAATGGAAATTGTAGTTCAGTGAGGGTTCTGGGTATACAAGCCCTCCCGACACAAATATCTTCCAGAATCTATTAGATTACAATTCCCATAGCCCCCTGTCTTGGAACAAAAGGGATATGTAGTCTAACACATCCAGGACATAGGAAACACAGACCTATGATAAGAAATTGTCAGAGTACCTCTTTGGCACAGTGTTCCTGCATGTCCTGTTTCACTCGATCTTTCATCAGTTTGGAGATGTTTTCAGAGCTGTTCTTCAGAAGCGGGTGAGGGTGAGCCCATGAGGCAGCTTTGTACAATCCAGAGTTCCCCACACCTGCCAGGCTGGGAGGTGTGAACCTTGCCAAGTCATCCAGGGATACAGCAGGCCTCATGTGGTCAGCAGAATGGCCATGACCTGCCAGAGGAAGATTAGAGTCTGCTGGGTAAGGAGGCTTAAGGGAACCGTATGAGGCACTGAGAGGGGGCCGTGTGCCTCTCACTGCTCCAGAAGTGGGTAGAATCTTCCCATTATCCTCAGGAGACACCACTGTTTCCACCCCTAAGGAGCTGGAACACTGCTGTGAGGTATCTGTTTTGCATTCTTGAACAGCTGTCACAAATCGATATTCATATTCTGGCAGTTGATCACTGCCAACTCCAATGGAGGTCCCTAAATTGGTAGTCTCCAGCCGTGTGGTGGGAGGTGGCTTCTCAGAAGGCGTGAAGGGGCTCAGCTCTCTGACATATTTAGCTGGGATGTAAAAAGGCCGGGAATTTTTGCTCTTCCTAACATGCCACCAATGGTCATTGGTTCGCCTTAAAAGCATATATCTCTCATTGGGTTTGATTGTGATAAGTTGGCCATCCTTGGAGGTGTATTCAAAGGCATATTCCACCAACACGTATGTCTCCTCCTCTCTGTCTGTTGACTCCATCTTTAGTGTCCCAAAGTGGCTTCCAGTGGACTATTTATTTCCCTCTGAAAGAAGAAGAAAAATATTGTCAAGCATGACTTTACACAGGCCTGTGCATACTTAATTTGAGGAGGAAAGATAGAGTTTGTTTTTGTGACAGAATTCTGCTGTCCAAATAAGTGATACACATTCACTTATTTTTACATCATTATTCTGCTCATCCTTGACGCGCTTTCCCTAACCTAATTCTCTTCAGATCTACAGTTCCCATTAATAATTTGTTCTAACGTTCAGTTGCAAGCTACACAGTGCATAGTGGGATAGTTAATTTTCAGCTTCAAACAATGCCAGCATTACAGGGTGATTACACAGTTGTGAAGGATCAGGTTGGCATGAACAGTTTGTTCTCTACTGTCATTGAAACAAGAAATTGCCTTTTGTTGATCTGGTTCAGAGATGAATCTGGGGGCAATTGCCAAACCACAGCTTGTTGATGCCTTCTCGTGCCTTAATGGTAAGTGTGGATGAGCATTATGATTGAATTGGCATAAGCATAATTGCAATTAATCAGTAACTAGCTGTTTGTTATTGTTCCATGAGAACTTGCTACTCCACATTGTGCTTCAGAACTAATATTGTGTTCTATGCAGACTCCCTCTCCTTCGCAATGTGATCTCAGGGTGCCTCTATCATTTTGTTTTCTGCCAGGGTTGCTTTCTTTTCCTGCCTTTTAATCAAGACATATCTTTGTGGCTGCAGATGCAAAGGGCTACCTCTGCAAAATACTGCTGAGGATGATGCAGATAGTTCTGACACATTTGTGCTTTCAGGGCAAAGCATGTGGGTTCAAACCACTTCCACCATACTCGTAATGTCTATAGGCAGACAGGATAGACTGAGATGGTTCTCTCAGGCAGCAGAGGCTGAATGGGTTGTAGGTAAGGAAGTACTAGAGAAGAAATCGCTGGTTGCTCCACGGCTGCTCTATACTCCTTATATTACTGGCCACCTCAGATGTATGTGAGTAGGGGGTCAGAGGTGCCATTTTGTCCTCCTCACACAGCAAAATATTTCTGGTCTGCCCTGAAGTTCTGTTTTGTTTTCACCTTTAAAATAGGTGAAAGTAACCCAGTCTGTTTACTTTCTTCCCTCCTAGCATTTCAGACTTCTCCCTCCCTGCTTGACTTGTTCTTCTGCTTGTACTTTCTACTACCAAGCTACTTCCAATGCCTAGAAGAACCTTCCCTTTTCTTGGTGTTATTCATTCATTTATTGAAGCTGTTTTGGAATAGTCTTTTAGATCTCTAGCTAGCTTGTAAAGAGATAAGAAATAAAATCCTTACAACAGAGTGTAATCTAAGACATATATTACAGTGGCAAAAATAACAAATGTCAGTAAGCAGGAGTTGGAATTCCTTCCATATAGATTTTCTGATCATCCAGCCATAATATTCTGTGGTGCTTAAAATTAATTTCTTTTGGAATCTCTTTTTCACCACCATCTGGAGCAGGGGTTTCTGACATTGGCTGGGTTGAGTCTTCCTCTATGGTCTTGCATGTCAGAATAGAACCAAGTTCCATCTGATCCAGAAGTTTGTTTTAAACTCTGGCTGACTAGATGCCAGTAGACGTTCACAAGCAAGATAATGAACTCCCTTAGTTTTTCCATTTATTTTTAAAACAGAGTTTAGGATTGTAAATCTACTGTGCATTTTTAACTACAGAATCTACAGTCACCACATAGTCTTTCTTGTCATGTCCACAGTAGTAAATATGCCCTTCAATTATAGCTGTGTATCAAAAATGCCAAAGACATATTATTATATACTTTGCATTTCATGTTGATAATTGCTGTGAGTTGTTAACCTCACATCTAAATATCCTGATCATTCAGATCAGTTTTATTTAAAACATTTACTTTCAGATTCAAATGATTCTATTTCTATAAGTGTGCCCAAATTTTGTCATTTAACATGTAAGATGTGCAGCAGTTTGATTGATCTATTTATCTAATTGGTGAATCAATATCACTTTTATGTATATAAAGTATTTTATGGATTAGTCATTGACCGCAATAAAAATTCTTCATTCAGGAGGAGAAACAAAATAGAAATAATATAATATCCCAGAAAAATACTTTTCTTTTTCTTTTACTACTTTTTTCCCAACAATGTAAAACGTTGAAATAAACATTTTGAACAAAAAGTTAATAAAGGTTTATTATTCTGCTGTTGTACTTAAGTTACAAATCTGTGAACTTCTTTGAGATCAATGCATAACATTGAAGTTAGAAGTAGAAACAGAAGTATTCATCACTTCTCCATAGAGCGGGGTTTCTCAACCTCAGCAGCTTTAAGATATATTGACTTCAACTCCCAGAATTCCCCAGTCAGCCATGCTGTCTGCAAGCATGCTGGCTGGGGAATTCTGGAGTTGAAGTCCACACATATTAAAGTTGATAAGGTCGAGAAACCCTGCCATAGGGGAAGGTGACTGATAGCAAACACTGCTTTCTTTGTATTGCTTTGTTAGTTTCATCAAATAATGAAGTCAAATTGACTAATGTGGAGACAGAAAACACATGCCTTCAAATGGGGAAATTAAAGAAAGAAATAGTTTCGTATTGCTGGGATAAAAATAAATTAATAAACATACACAGGCTTGAAAGTTACAGTAAATGTACAGTCATATACAAAAATAACTCTTTAAGCACTTATCTAACAGCCAGATTTATAAGAAAAGTGCTTAAAGTACATACAATGGATACCACCAGTTATGCATTGTTGCTCACAAGGAATTTATTCCCTTGCTTTATTGTCTACATCAAGTATTTCTCAACCTTGGCAACTTGAAGATGTGTGGACTTCAACTCCCAGAATTCCCCAGCCCAGTTGCCAAAGTTGAGAAACACTGACTGATTCCTGATACTCGATTTGAGTATCTCCTGGAAAAAATGCTTTTCTTTCCCAATCGAAAACCTCACAACTTCGGTACTGGAAAACACAGCTTCTATCTATCCTGGATCATTTATCCAGAGGAAAGATGGTCTTGATCCCCACACAGTAACGTTTCCCCATTATTTGTGTGAACTCATTATTTCCCAGGAAAATCTAAGCAATTAACCACATGTCTGGGCTCCTCACTTACTCAGTGAGGAGGAAAAGGTTCTCTGCACATGTACAAAGACACACCCCTGGAAGGCTGGAATGTTAAAAATGTATCTGGCTAACTGCTGGTGCAAATTCAGGTTTATACTCAGTACTTGAACAGCAATACAGCCTATTTCACTACAGCTACTGCACTTGGCCCAGAATAATGTCTGTTGCTCAGAGTAAAAGAACAAGTAGTACAGAGAGGCCGTGCCTGAGTACAAGGTTTGGTGTTCAGGAACATGCTTCCCCTGACATGATGAAAAGTATGATGAGGTATTATTAAATCAAAGACCAGCAATTATCGCCCACGCCACCAAAACAGATTTATTATTTAGTTCAGCAGTTCTGAACTAGGGGCCATATGGCTCCCTTGGGGCCCTAGGATATTTCAAGGGAGTCACAGGTGAAAAACATGTAACTGGGGGGCCACGGCATGTGCCAAGGGGACCATGGAAAAGCAAAGTGTATTATGCTGCAAATACTATCTTTATTATAAATAGAAACATATATTCTATTTACACAGTGTGCAAGTGGCAATCCTTTTCACTGGTAATGGGAGCTGGACAGGGGGCCCTAGGAGAAAAATGACGTCGAAAAGGGGCCATGGGCGAAAAAAGGTCGAGAAACACTGATTTAGTCAATCAAGTACAAAAGTATCAGTGGCTGCTAGACAAGAGGGCTTGGAGAGGAATTACCAAAATGTCTTTTCTTTCTAGACTTTGGGGAGAAACTTCCTGGGAAGGTCTTTGGTTTTCTACCCTGCTGTGGTTGCAATTGTTGCCTCACCGCAGAGCTTGAGGGACTGTGCTCGGATCAACAGGTGCCCCTACATTTTATTTCGTGCTTCCAAAGGGCAGATTGTTGTTTATCGTATTTTCCACCTGCAGTAGGGCGGCAGCCTCGTTGATCCTAATAGTTTAGAGACAAGGAAAAAGGAAGCCTGGCAAATCTCCCAAGGCCTCGGGGCAACCTTGTGGCTCAGCTGGCATCTGAATCGTGGTTTCGTTGTCCTTCACCCCACAGGGTGAATCCCTGACACTCCAGGGATTGCATTGGACAGGGCTTGCGGGTCAGAGGCCAGACTTTCAAAGAGGGCGCCCTTCATCTAGTCTAGCATATCAGCTGAATGCGCTGGGGGCTCTCCTGGTGGCAGAGATCAGCAGAAAGCTGCAGGCAAGCAGTTTCCCAACCTTTGCGGTGCATTTCACGCACTGGGCAAGATTCCATTTCTCCAACCCACAAGACAGGCCTGCCCAGACACGCACTGAAGCCTGGAACCAAGCACTCAGAAGCTACAGCTAAGATTCCAGCTGTTAGAGCAATGTTTTGGAAGAGGAGACCCCCAGGATCAGTCTCCCATGCTGCCAAATTCCCACCTCAGCTGGCCTCCCCTTGGCCTGCCCCGCTGGGACCCCACCTGTGTCCCTGGTTTTACCTGCTGGTTCACATCTTGCCAGATTTCTCTCCTGTCTCTGGCCACACACTCTGTCCTGCCTCTTCAGGTGTGGCCTGGCTCTTCCTTGTTGATTGTGTCAGGAGCCGCATCAACCCGCCTGGACTTGTGTGTTTGGTCTGAACCTGCCTCTGGTCCTCCTCCCCCACGTTAAACTCTGTGAGGATCGGTGGGGAGGAAAATCTCAAAGCAATCGCTCCTCTTGGCTTCCTCACGAGAAGAGATTGCAAGTTAAGAAAACAGCAGAAGCTTTGTGGAAAAACACTCAGGCAGGACGTTCTCCCCTCAGTCCTTCCCTGTTGCAAGCATCCTGAGGCGCGGGGCCCTTGGGAGGATCAAAAGTAGCCATCCTGTCCGGAGCATCACTCTGGGCTCCGAGGGAAGCACTGATGTTAGTCCGGCGTGACAGAGTCAGAAAAACACTGCTGAGGGAAAAGAAACGTCAAGGCACTCCAAGCTCACCACACCCTCCTCTGGGCTGCCTGTTTCATTCAGGTCACATCCAGCCGACACAGGTGTTTACAGCCCACAGATTTAGACCCCTTGCATTCAAGCCCAAGCTGGGCAACGGGTTTCTCCCACAAATACCTCAGCTAGTTCCCCTTCTTCCCTGTGCCTCTCGCAGTCATGAAGAGGTTGAGTGCCTGAGAAAGCACGCAGAGTGAGTTGGGTGTTCCCATCAGACTGCACTGGATGGAGGAAGGAAGCTTTCCTACTCAGAGGAAGTCTCCTCTAGGCAGCGGTGGGGCGGGGGGAGGCACTGTTTAGTGGGCAGTGACTCACACATGGAGATTGTCTGTCTGCATGTGCACGATTTCCATCCGCCTCAGTGTTTCACCTTCCCTAACCTAGCCTGCCTTGAGTCACGGGATCCCAGCATGGAATGAACTGTACTGGGGTCATGCAGCTTTTCCACATCCAGATGATTGTATTCGCTTAGCCAGAAACGAAAGGAAGGCAACCGGCTGCCTCTCGTGCTTGTTATTGTTACAGGACAGTCCCCCGGTGCTTTTGGAAAACAAGAGCATGTGCAGGGTGGATTTTTACACATGACGCAAAAAGCGGTCCTATTCTGGTAGCAAAGGCTAGAGATTTTTCCACCCCCATTTTCTCAGCAGTGGCCAAGACAGTGGATGTGTGGAACGGGCTAGGGCTGTACACTGGGAAGTTTTGTATTTATTTATTTCTTCAGTCTTCCCCCCCCCCCCCCCCTTAACCGCTCCTCTTTGCTCCATGAACATGTAAAGCAATTTACATATAAAAAGAATGAACTGTGTAAGACAGCCTTTCCCACCTTGGGCATCTAACCCAGACTTCTCAGTAATGGCTGTGCCGACAGGGGAATGCTAGCTGACAGAAACCATGAAAAGTTCAAATCCAAACTCCCTGAAGGCAACATCTCTACTAAGTCTGTTGAAGACAGTGTTCCTGTATTAGATTACATTAGCCTAAAGGGCTACCTTATCTGAGCTGCAGGAAGTTAAGTTCTGTATATCTCTTTGCAGCCATCTATTGGCTATTTAGATGTTTGCAACTGAGACATTGTGGCCTACTCTAGCAGTCTTTGGAAGCATGCTGGGAAGGAGATATATAATACTGGAGGGTGGAATTTAAATTAAATAAATAGCATAAGAGAAACAAACTGAAGGCAGATTAAATGGAATTGTGAGGAATATGTAAGTTCCAGAATCACCTACAAAAATCAAGCTCAAACCATTTGATAATAAACAAGCAGCAGGATAAAAGCAATGCTGGAAACGATTCCATTTCAGGTGAAAGGAAGTTTCCCAACAAGGCTTTTATAGTACATTCAGACTGCATATTGTACAGTATATCCTCTGCTGTGTCTCATAGCATCAAACTGTAATGCTGGCTGTGAAATGTCTCCAGGGACGTTGCCTTGACACGGTTGGGTGGAGGGTGCAGTTTGTGCTCAGGTTTTTATTGGCAGCCATGTGAAGAGTCACAGAGGAAATCTTCGTTCTAGCCAGTTTATGATGCTTTGCTTGCACCCTGGGAACAGGGCTGGCTCATCTCTGAAAGACTTGCTTGTTCTGCTTGTAGTACACTTGCAGCTAGGACTCTGTAGCCTTCTTCAACCTGGTAGCCTCCCGATATTACAGGTTCACTGATTCCCAGCCAGATGGATCTAATCCCCAGTTTCCAGTTTTAGCCTGCATACCATTTTCAGTACAGCAATAAAAAGCTCCAGCCCAGCCTTAAGAGGCATTTCCTCCAGTCTGCACCCACAAACTTCACTTCCTGCCTATATTTGTTTGGCAGGTGTTGTCATTAAAACCACATCATCTTGCCATCTAACACAATGCTGTATTAAGCCAATATTAATAAATGCTTATTTGTATTCCCCAAACTCTTCATATTATTTAATAGCAAAATGTGGCACTTTCCAAATGCTTATTTGGGTATCTCTCTGTTAAAAGTAGACTTGCTGTCATGACAGTAACACGGAACTGCTAAAAGTGAAGTTGCCTTCAAACTGAGCTCAACTTCTAGTGCTGTCATGGATGCGCCCACATTGTTTTCAAGCAATGCCATGGAATTGGTTTGTCACTGCCTGCTCTCTGAGCTTTTTTCCCCCCAACTTCTCTGTCTAGTCTACAGTCCTGGTATTTTTAGCAGTCTCGCATGCAGGTCCAGCTCTGCTTAGCTTTTCAAACCAGCTGAAGTCAGCTAGATACTGCCACTTTAACAGACAAATTATCTTTGCTGTCCCTGAAATTTGCTGTCACTTCCCAGGGACGTTATCTAGCATGCAATATTTCTCAGATTTTAGCTTTTATCACAAAGTCTAATTTTTTCCCCTCTGTGTTCCATAATTTCACAGGCTACTTTGGAGACTTCTTCCTAACTAGGTAATATTGAGTCTTATCCACATATACAAGGATCACCCTGCCCCCTGCAGTGTTTCTCAATCTCAGCAACTTTAAGATGTGTGGACTTCAACTCCCAGAATTCCCCAGCCAGCATGCTTGGAGGTGAAGTCCATGTGTCTTAAAGTTGCTAACTGTAACCCTAAGGGAAACACTGACCTATGCAATGTATTTGATTGCCTGTCCCAGTTAACTCTCTGATGCAATTTCAGTTTAAAAACTGAAGCTGTAAGCAGATCAACCACTTTTGCAGATCAAAGGTGGAAACTCTACTTTAGAGCAGGGTGGGCAAGCTTTTGTGAGGCAAGGGCCACTTTGCTGTTGAGTGGCAATCTAGGGGATGAAAGAGATGTGGCAGGAAAAGAATTGTGGGCAAGTATTGATGGGGCTAAGTGAACAATCAAACCCCTTGCCCCAAACATACACCCCCTTTACTCAAACAAAACAAAACAGCAGAATGTTGTTCCTGTTTTGCCTGCCACTAGTGATAAAATGACATCCAAATAGTTTTTTCCTGACAGCAGATAAGTTCACACATTCAGGTTCTGCAAACTTTTATTAACCAAAAACTCAGTCACATAAATATTGCACAGATATGTCATGTAGAATGCATTCGAAGATACCCTTCTTGCGATTATGGCATCAGTACATAATGACCAAAATAAGTGGCCAAAACTCACTGGCCGGCAAAAGCTTTTTGGTGGGAAAAAAAGGAACAAGAGCCAAATAACAAGAGTCATTATTAGAGCAGTTTCTCACCAATGAATTTGGGGCATGTGATGTGCAGCCTGTGGATTACCTAATACAAGCGGTCCCCAGTTTAAGAACAAGTTCCGTTCCCAAAGTCTGTCCTTAAGTCAAATTTGTATGTAAGCCGGAACAGTATAACTGTATAATACTATATAAGTAGTAGTGTGTAATGAACTCAAACCATTGTGCATTTAACTTGAATCATTGTGTATTTAACTCGAATTTTGCTACAGAAGGCTCCGTTCTGAACTATGGGTTGTCTGTGAACTGGGCATTCTTAACCCAGGGACAACCTGTACTGCTTTAGAAAAACTGATTCTTTTTACTGTTTTGGAATATAGATATAATTTAATTATTGGTGCAGATTGGCAGCATATACTAATCAATTTTGACATCCATACTCCATTTGAGAGTCCTTTTCATAGAAAGTCAACTAAAATATTGATATAAAATAATTGACTGCTCAATTCTCAATGTATCTTCCTCTCTCTCTTTCCTGGAGGAACTGGAAAATTTGTCTCAACAATTAACTCCGCAATACAGCAGTAAAAGCAACTTTGGAACTAAATTTAAACACATGATCTAACTACGGGAGTGGAACAAGTAACTTGAGTGTCTTGTATATAGGAACATCTGTGGAAAAGTGTCTTTTTCTCCACTGTCTCCTTTGACTCAAAATTAAAGTTAATACAGTAAATTGATTATTTTGTGTCTTAAGGATCCTATATTTTGAGAAAATTGTACTCCCAAGACCAAGCTGTTGATAGTGCAACACTGAACTGGAACCCCGACTTGTATCGTGTGGTCATGTATCAGATGGCATTCCCTGTTTCTTGACTGAAGTTATGTAATTAGCCTTGTTTTATGGAAAAAGGGAAGTTTATAGAAATACATATCTTTTTAAATTACATTGCATCTTTTAAAATTACATGGGTGATCATGGGGGAGGGAGCAGAAATTTTGATATGTCCATGATGATGCCATCATGCAAATGCTGAAAATGATGTACTTGTGTCAGATGTTCTGATGCAAGTACATAATCACAGCTTTTGAGTCATTAGATCGTGACTTCATTTTCATTTCATCACAGGTTGCTACTTTTGTTGCCTTTAGAGACCGGTTGGAATGGGCATGGCCAATGTTTTCAGGCTTTTGGGAGGGGATATTTGGCTGGAGGGATTGAAAGGGCAAAATTGGTGACTTAAGCTTTTGTTAAGGCTTTAAGTACATTTCTCATCACAAATAACCCATCAATTCTTCCAGATTCACAGATTTTAAGAGGCAAAATATGTGCCTTATACCTCTGGAAATCTTTCTCCGTTTTACTACAATCCCCCTCTAAGAGAATGCATTCCCTGCTGGGAATGAACACCATCATCTGCCCGGGGTTCCAAGCACATGCAGGGACCTGTTTTCTTGGTCATGCTAGTGATTATGGGGTATATTTCTCAGCTGCTATGTATTTTAATTTTTGCACTGTTGTAATTGTTTTTATTTGAATTTTGTTTACCACCCAAAGTCAATGTTGAGATGGGCAGCTATATAAAATGAATGAATGAATGAATGAATGAATGAATGAATGAATGAGGCTCCTCCCAGTTACAGGCTTCAACTTTTCCTCCTCAGTGTTATTAAAATATTCTGTGGAACATCTTCCTGAATACAGCATGTTATTTATCTCTGTGTGAACATAAACCTACAAGAAGTCAACAGTCAGTATGCAAATAAGCTGTTGTGCAGAAGTAACAGACTCATAAAAGAAATCAGTTATTTATTAAATAAAGTTAATTATCTGCATAGAAGAATTAAAGAAAAAAATTAAAAATCACATTTGGAATACACTGGCTTAGCATTTAAAAAAAAGGAACAGAAGAATGATAGCTTATTTATAAGAAGGTCACTTTGCTTGAGGAGGACACCAAGGATGGAATGCATTTCTAAAGAATGCAGCAGCCATTTTGGCACAGGACATTTCAAGAGTAGTCTGTAAAGTGCAGAAGGCACAAGAATTCTGCTGCAAAGTGCATCAGTTAAAAATAAAACAAAACTCCCTTTCTCTGGCAATTTAAATCAAGATGCATCCACTACAATTCGGTCTCCTTGGGAGTCCTTGCTACACATCTCTTTAATATATCCAGTATTCACCAAATTTAAGGACAAGGATGAATTTGCTGGGAAGGCAAGAGTGAATGAAGATTAATGGCAGCAATGGGTCAGCTCAAGGAAGCATCTCTGTGGGTTCCTTCCCCAGAGCTGACGGCGAGGTTGTACTGGTTGCTGTAGGGCTACAACCCAGATGGAAGAAAGTCTGTGGCTGGCAGTGCCCTTCCATTGCTCCTAAGCTTCTGCCTGTTAAGCCCTTTTCCCAATTGCCTTCTGGAGTACCCCAAAATCTTATCCAACTCCAGAATCTTATCCAGAGGACTGATACAGCTGAGATCATTTCTAAAGGGATTCTTGCAGTTGCTGGTGGTATTTCTGCCGGCGGACACAGCGAGGACAGAAACTGGCATTTGCCTGGCAACTGCTGTGGAAGACGGTCTTGCACTCACTACACCTGTAAGAGAAATAGGCAGATCAATTCTAGAAGCAACTCATCATCTGTGAGCAGTAAGCTACTTGAGAAGGTCACATTAGTGCTCAATAGCCAAGTTGGAGTTGTAGTCCAATACAGCTGGAAGGCATTAGATATTCTCATCCTGCGCTGTTGGCTCCAAGGGCCAGCCTCCCTCTTGGAATATCTTTGTATGTCAAGAATGAAATATAGCAACTGGAACTACAAGTAAAGTGGTTGTGTCCCTGCTGCCAGTCCTCCTCAATGGGACTCTTGAAACAACTTTCCATTCACAGATTTCAATTCTCTACCAGGAAAAAAAAGGCTGAAGAACTGTGCTTTTCTCCCTAGGTACTCAGAGATCATTCCTCAGGAGAGGGCAGAGAGTTGTATGTACAACATACATTGCACATACTGGTCCCACATTCTGTCCCAGCCATCACCAGTTCCAAAGGAACCTGAGAGCAGATAATTGGAAAGAGGCCCTAGGGAGCAGGTCAAAGCAGAAAAGGCAGGATCTAGGATTGTAGACAGCCTGCCAAAGCCTTGGGTATGCTGTTGAGGCCTCCAAAGTTATCAAATTGCATTTTTTAACATGGCATAAGGGGAAAGATATTAAGTATGTAACTGGAGATTCACCACATTACTTAGAATTCATTTTAATTACATTAGACATGGAAATAAAATGTGATGGAATTTAATTTTGGTTATTTTTGGGAGCACAACCCCTGCAGAAAGTTGCACCCTCCTGGTTTGGATTAGGTCAGTGTTTTTCAAACTTGGCAACTTTAAGATGTGTGGACTTCAACTCCTAGAACTCCCCAGCCAAAATACTGGGAGTTGAAGTCCACACACCTTAAAGTTGCCAAGTTTGAAAAACAGTGGATTAGGTGGTTAAGTAATTTGACTAGCTATAAGGCAACTTTTAAAGCTAGTTTACAGACAGAGGGATAGAAGTTAGGTTGTTCTATATCTGTCTCTTCTTCATGTTTAGACTTATATAGGCTTGCATATTGCTTTAGCTTTTTTGCCTCTGGGACTTCTCCCTCTGCCTGACAGCTAAGAAGGGGTTTTGAGATTACTTCCTGGGTCGAAGCTTCTGTTTATTAAGGCAACGGATCATCACTGCCTGTCATTCCAGAGGCTACACCTCAAGTGATGGTGAACACTCTTGCTTAACTTTGCTGGCCACTGTATGTGGGTGTCTCGGTGGCTGGCTAGGTGTGCACAAGGAAATGATTCCTGGCTGCCACCTGGGCAGGATGATGATTCAGGAAGTGCCTGCCGTTGCTGCTGCCAGAATCAGAAAACTCCCTAGAGCTACTGTCAGGAGACTTCCAGGCACATCCTGTTTCACAGGGTAAATTGCCTGACTCAGGCAGCAGGAAGTCAGTTCGTCTGAGCTTGGAGGCACTCTTCCTGCTCTGATACACAGCAAAAAGGAAAGGTTGGCAATGTTTGTGATAGACATGTGTGTGGTTGCATTGCTATAGCTTTGGGGGATCAACAATTATATGTAAAGACTACTCAAAGACGGAGCCGGCGACTGAAATCTTTTTAGAATCCTGTCTCATAGAAGGCAGATCTCTATGGCACTGTGATGTGCCTTCCTCAGCCTTCTTCTGATTGCCTTCCCCAACTTGGACACCCTCTGGATGTGCTATGTTACTGTGTTACATCATTTGAGTCTGGGAAGATTGATGTCAGGCCTAGCCCAAGGAACTCCAAGAGACCATGTAAATTCAGTCCAGCAATGTTTATTAGCTATAACCTCTAGCAAGAATCTTCCCAGACTGAAACCCCAGCTCCCAAGTAATGCCAGCCACAACATTGTGAATTCCTAGGGAGGTGCCAGTCTCATCCTCTTATCTCTCCCTCGCGCCTCAGGAGATGAAAGAAAATGTTTTTCTCCCTGACTCTGGCCTTCATAATTCCATTCCATCACAGTTACTGCTTACATAATCTGCAGCTAGTGAGCCAAAGTCTTGCCAAGCTGGAAAAGGATGTCCTACAGTCACAGACCTGGAAAAAACATGGTGGACTAAGGCTACTCTGTGACTCCTAACTTTTCAAATCTCCTCAGTAATCTCTCTGTCAAAAGGCCTGGCCCCCACTAGAACAAAGAAACCTTTTCTAAGAAGGACATTTATATGTTTACAAGCATTCTGTTATCATTATGGTAAGTTTCAAGGACTTCATTAAAATTTCAATTAATTATCCTGTGTCCTACCTAGACTAGATCTGACTGTGCTACATAAATGAATGAAAGGATGGAGGTATTTATTTATTTATTTACAGAATTTATATGGCTGCCCACCTTGGACAATGCAACTCTGGGAGGCTTATAAAAAAAACCCAAACCCAACTAAAATAAAACCACAATGAACAGCAATAATTGGTAATATGCAACCTGGCTCACGTGTGTACCCTCTTCTGATGGGAACATACACACCCTGGCCCAATGAAATGACCATGTTTTTAAAGTCTTCCTAAAGGCCATGAGGATTAGGGCCAACTGAACATCCTGTGTGGCAGGGGGTTGGGGGAGAGATCATACCAAAGGGCAGGCACTGCTTCTAAGAAGGCATGCCATCTAGGCCCCATCAGATGGCACGGCTTCAAAGAGGGGACCCAACGTGTGGCTACCCTATTAGAACAAGTGGGACAGGCAGCTGTCCTTAGGGAGATGCAGTGCCACAAATAACCCAGTCCTGTGCAAACCCTAGGATTGAAAGCCACCTCATGTTCTATCATGGTGAGCTCCAAGATATGGTGAATATACAGTGGAGTGAAAAAGAAAGTACACCCTCTTTGAGTTCTATGGTTTTACATATCAGGACATAATAAAAATCATCTGGTCCTTAGCAGTTCTCAAAAGTAGGTAAATACAACCTCAGATGAACACCACCACATGACATATTACACCATGTCATCGTTTTTTTTACAAAAAGCAAGCCAAAATGGAGAAGCCATGTGTGAAAAACTAAGTACACCCTTACTTCTCCCATAGGTATGAATAGGCTAGGTAGCAGCCAGGTGCTGCTAATCAAATGTCCTTGATCAGTTGATCATCAGCAAGTATGACTACCTCTATAAAAGCCAAAGTTTTAGGAATTTGCTGGTCTCAAGCACTGAGGCGTGTGTTAACACAATGCCAAAGAGTAAAGACATCAGTAATGATCTTAGAGAAGCAATTGTTGCTGCCCATCAATCTGGGAAGGGTTATAAGGCCATTTCCAAACAATTTAAAGTCCACCATTCTACAGTGAGGAAGATTCTTCACAAGTGGAAAACATTCAAGACAGTTGCCAATCTTCCCAGGCGTGGACGTCCCAGCAAATTCACTCCAAGGTCAGACCGTGCAATGCTCAGAGAAATTGCAAAAAATCCAAGAGCTACATCTCAGACTCTGCAGGCCTCAGTTAGCATGTTAAATGTTAAAGTTCATGACAGTACAATTAGAAAAAGACTGAACAAGTATGGTTTGTTTGGAAGAGCTGCCAGGAGAAAGCTGCTTCTTTCTAAAAACAACATGGCAGCACGGCTTAGGTTTGCAAAGTTGCATCTGAAGAAATCACAAGACTTCTGGAACACTGTCCTTTGGACAGACGAGACCAAAGTGGAGATGTTTGGCCATAATGCAAAGCCCACGTTTGGCGAAAACCAAACACAGCATATCAGCACAAACATCTCATACCGACCGTCAAGCACGGTGGTGGAGGGGTGATGATTTGGGCTTGTTTTGCAGCCACAGGGCCTGGGCACCTTGCAGTCATTGAGTTGACCATGAACTCCTCTGTATACCAAAGTATTCTAGAGTCAAATCTGAGGCCATCTGTCTGACAGCTAAAGCTTGGCTGACATTGGGTCATGCAACAGGACAATGATCCCAAGCACACCAGCAAATCTACAACAGAATGGCTGAAAAAGAAAAGAATCAAGGTGTTGCAATGGCCCAGTCAAAGTCCAGACCTCAACCCAATTGAAATGCTGTGGCGGGACCTCAAGAGAGCTGTGCATAAACAAATGCCCACAAACCTCAATGAACTGAAGCAATGTTGTAAAGAAAAGTGGGCCAAAATTCCTCCACAATGATGTGAGAAACTAATAAAGTCATACAAAAAACTATTACTTCAAGTTATTGCTGCTAAAGGTGGTTCTACAAGCTATTGAATCATAAACTGTACTTAGTTTTTCACACATGGCTTCTCCATTTTAGCTTTCTTTTTGTAAAATAAATGATGACATGGTGTAATATGTCATGTGGTGGTGTTCATCTGAGGTTGTATTTACCTACTCTTAGAACTGCTAAGGACCAGATGATTTTTATTATGTCCTGATATGTAAAACCATAGAACTCAAAGAGGGTGTACTTTCTTTTTCACACAACTGTATACAGGAGAACTCAATTTTATTATTTTTTTCCTTAAAACGTGTATTCAAATCTAGAGGAAGAGAGACATAGGGCAAGTAATACTCACCTGGTGGTTGTATAAAATTCAAAGGGAAAGATGATGTCATTTTTGTTGCATATTTGGCAGATGAAGCCCCTCTGAGTACAAAGATCACAACTGTAGACATGGTGGGAGGCAAATTGGATCAGTGACTGGAGAAAAGCTTCAAACACACCGTCTGCTATCTAAGAAGAGAGAAGGGCCATAAGCAGCTGGTGGGAAGGAGGGAAACTACTGTACTTCTACTTTTGTTTTTACAGGAACTCTCAAAATATGGAACAGCATTTAAAAACAGCATGACAACCTCCGTCATTCAGCAAAAAAAAGGCCAAGGCTCCTGTGATACCAATCTGATTTAAAACTCTTCAGCATGGAACAGCTGGTTTTGCACCCAGGTTTGGTCGATATCCAAATCGTGTGTTTCGTAAGTTTTGGTTCATGCACGAAATTAAACAGACTTGCTTTGCAATGTATATGGTTGTGTCCGGGCAGAAGTGGTTTGGAGATGGTTAGGTACAGGAATATGGAATGGACACTGGCAGCAACTGATGGCTGGTAGGGAAGGGATGGTGCTGAGAAGATCAGGGAGGGGGTGGGCAGGATATGCCATGGTAGATACCTATTCCTTACAGCTAAGACTATCACAATAAGAAACAGGTGCACAGATACATTACATTGGCAGTGACAGCCAACAGGAGGGGGGTAAGGGAAAGCACAGGAAGGATCATGGGCGGGGTGGGTGGGCAGACCAGTGGGACATGCTGTGTTTGGACATTGGCAGCAGCAGCAGTAGGGGAGGCAAGCGAGGGAAGGCGCTGGAAAGATGGGAGGGGTTGAGGGCAGTGGGACATACTATACTGAGAGTTAAGGAAGAAAGGAAGGGTGAACGTGCCCTTCTTGTCCTGTAAAAGATTTTGGCATCCCTCCAGATTTTGTTTCATCCAAGCCCCAGAGGAACTAAAAAAAAGTGCTGGGTTTTGTTCCTGCTGAACTGATCCAAAATGGTTTGACAGAACTTCTGGAACACAGCAAAATTTGTTCTGAGTTTGAAACAACTTAGATTTTCTGTTTTGTGCATTCCTATGTTTAAGCATTTCAGCAGGTGTTAATGCAGATCCAATACAGGTAACAAAGAATTTGCAACGCACAGAACTAGGAGAAAGAACTGACACGCAGGATACATATTGGGTAGAGAATTCATGGAGAGTTTAGCTGTCTGTTTGCAATATAGTATTCAGAAAAGTATTCAAAATAGTATTCAGAAAAGGCAAAGAAAAACATTGCCTCTGAACATGCACAGACCAGCTTTCAAGGGCTTTTTGCTTCCTGCTCTGCACTGACTACTGCAACATCTCACGGTGGGTAAAATAATTTGTATGGGGGTTTGCTAGGTTGTGACTGTGGGGAATCTGGTTTAGAGGGCAAAGGGATGGGTAACATTTTCTTGAGCTGAATTTCCACCTGCCTCAAGATTGAAAAGCTTCTTCTTGCCAGATCTCCTACCTGCCGCAGGTCAGCCACACTGTATTTATGGGGACACTCCAGGAGGTAGTGCCGGTGGTCAAGCCTTCAAAGAACAAAATCATTAGTGAGAGTTTATTAAAATTTGTTGTCCACAGCATCCCAGGAGTTTTATAGGACATAGAAGAAATACAACCCTGATGAGACAACAAGGACTCTTAAATGCTTCTTGCTCCATTTCTGCACACAAGCTGGTCTCTCTTGGCTGACTCTTCTTTTACTGTGTGCCTCTCTTCCCCACTCCCTGCTTCCATCAAACCACTGTATCACAAGATACTTTTTACCTGACCCACATTTTTTGATCTCAGTTAAACCTGATTCTTACACCATTGCTCTACCCTTTTGCTGGCTTCTCTCCATTTCTCAGGGATCACAGACAACACACTGATGGTACTGAACCATGGCCAAATTGGTTACTGATGCATTGCGATTTTTTTTTTTTAATTTTCCAGCAACATTTTTTCTACAATGAGAATTGTAGAAAATGCACATTTTATACATATCAGACTGCACAGGTTTGGGATTAGGAAACTGATAGCTGCAGAGACAACAACACCCCCAGAAGTCTACTGTGGCATCCAACGAAGGCCCCTACCCTCCCAACGTAGGGAGATGGAAACAACCTTGCCCTCCTCCTCTTTTTCTCTCTCAATGCTTCTGGGATCCATTTGGAGCCAGACCAATCTTCAGACAGAAAAAGAGAGAGAAAAGAATAGCTAAAGGCCAGAACTCTTCTATGTCCCAAACAGCCAACACTGAAACAAAAGTAAGGGTACTGCTGCTCTTGCTGACTGACTGTGTGTGAAGAGGGCCTGAGAACGTGTGCATAAAAGAACTTCTGTGGAGGCAGCTCTGTCTATATGATGAATGAATGTGGTGCACTAGGCATTTGTAAGTGGCTGTGTGCATCCATACCCACGTACAATCCCTGACTGATTAGCCAGCATCATTTGTAGCTCTTGGAAGCAGGCAGAGGGCTGGAGTCAATTCAGACTTAACAGATTGATTTGGAGAGGGGCCTCTTATGCCTCTGACTCACCTCTTGCTGATCTCCTTCAGAGCTCCACTGCGACAAAGGACAAGGTAGTCTCCCAGCAGCTTCAGCTGCTCACGTCTCTTATAGATCTGACTCATTTGGTCTACATGGTCATAGAGGGTTTCATTCACCAGCTTCAGGTCAATCAAGGGTTGATTTCGAATTTGGGCTAGGAATTTCAGGGCCTGGCAACAAATCTGACAGATACAACAATATGAGAATGTTCTTGTAAAAATCCCTGGGTGACATCTAGGAAAGCAATGCAAAAAAATTATGTAATTTACGAAAGGAAATCCAGATAGTGCAATTCTCATCGGCTCACTTCCTAGTAAGTATCTTCTTATAATTTGGACTGGGGGCTGGGTTTATGTTCTGACAATCTCAAGAGAAATTATACTCTCTCTGTTTACTGAGCTCAGCCATAGGGAACACAAAAAGAAAGCAGAGCAGCAGGTCATGAATTGAAAAATCCTAACCAGAGCACTACCTTGCCCTTAGGAGATTTCACACTTTGGGGTCCCTGCCACCTCCAGCTAGAACAGTGTTTCTCAACCTTAACAATTTTAAGAGGTGTGGACTTCAAGTCCTAGAATTCCCCAGCCAGCACTGGGGAATTCTGGGAGTTGAAATCCACACTTCTTAAAGTTGCTGAGGATGAGAAATGCTGGAAGGGAGGGAGGGAGGGAGGGAGGAAGGAAGGTTTTACCAGTCTGTTTTGTAAAATCTGCACCTAACTGAGCTAACTTGCAATGCAGGTAGGGCACAAGGGAAGGAAATCCTTAGATATTCACAAGCTTTTCTCTTTCATAATGAAGACCATGCTTATTTTGTGACCATAGTTGTGCAGCTTTCTCTTGATTTTAGGATTGAAGAGACATGAGAGACAATTTCACACACAGGACTTGTGTGCTCTATGCCCCCCTCCCACTATTACTGGGCATACCGGATATCTGGAAAGATCCCAGTTATGAATCAGACGTGAAGGGATCACGGACTCTTCATCCTGGTGGCAACTGTCACAGTAATAGAGACCAGTGAATGAACACAGCTTAGGCTTCACAAAGGAAAAGCCAATCTGTCTGGAGCAGCCTGGAAAGGAAAGCACAAACTGTAAGGGCATCTCAGACTGCCAGAATCTAACCCCTGGCTACTGGAGAACCTTTTGCATTGAGCTAGCCTACCCCCAGCTGCTGGTCTCCAGAGAAGTCAGTGGAGTCCTTGGGGTTCTCTGAGCTTGGTTGTTTTCTTGCAAACGCTTCATTACCTGGCTTAGGTAACATCTTCAGTGGTAGAATGGAGTGGGGTTTTGGAGTGCGGGAGTCGAAGAAGTCAGTCTTCAACTCCCATAGTTCATTTGCCTGCTTGGCCACTGACCTTACTAACAGGAGGATATTAGAGCTGAAGTCCAAGATACCCAAAGAGCCTTGGCTGGGAAAGCTAAGAAGCAGCTAACACTCAGCCTTATCCTCTAGATCAAAGTTTCTCAATCTTAGCAACTTTAAGATGTGTGGACTGGCTGGGGAATTCTGGGAGTTGAAGTCTCTAGATACTCCAGGCAAGAAACCTCCTTTCTTCTGTGTTACGTCTTCATTTTTAGGATGAAGAAAACCCAAGGCCAAGAATGTTTTGGAACACATTATTAGCCTATTTGTTACTCTGATTTTAGCTGGGTAAAAATATAATAATGCGTCCCACCCCATGGCTGGAAGGTAAGATAGATCTCTTCAGAAATCAGGAAGTGTTGCTTGACCTTTCATAAAAGGGTAGCCCACTGTCAATCATTTGTCTTTATTATCAGATTTACTACTAAAAGTATAATATTTAGATTTTCTCTTGTGTGCTAAAATGTCTTCGGACTTCTCTGGCAAGGAGCAAAATGGATTCTCGCATTTTCTGGTCAATGGAAGTATTCTGAAATTCCTGCACTTCATTGTAAGAGGCTCATAGGCACCATCTTGTTTCTGGAGCTCTATACTGAAGGATTCTTGGACATCTGCCAGTTTACTTCTTCAGATTTATCCAAACTGCAAACACTGAGTATTTGCTGAATTTCAATCTAATAATTACAGATACGGGAATAGTTCAATGTGTATCTATAGGAGCAAGGAGAAACTAAAAGCCAAATGTACGTGCAAACAGAGAAAAGTGCAGCCAAGCCACCAGCTGCATTAATCTATGGTCTATTTAGAGATGACAGTGAAATTATGAACTAGAGAACAATAGCAGCAGCTTGCGTCACAACACATAAGACCTGCCCATCACACATCGTCTGCCCTTCCTACATCCTTCTTCCTGTGTACTCACAACCTCTGAACTGTAAAAAGACCAGCTTTTCACTGAGCCAGAGATGAGTTCATGCTAATTAAAGAACCCCAAACAAAGTCTCTTCCAATATTCTATGCATGCTCCTTTAAAGTTTTTCAAGTTTTACTTTGTCATCTTCTTTGGCAAATAGCCCTGAAAATAAAGTATGGTTTTGGCATTTATAAAATGAAACAATGCATAAATTACAAAAAACAGAACAATTAGACATTTCAGGACTGCCTCCCCCCGCCACTCCAGCTTAAGAATTTGTTATTTCCATTAGTGAAACTGATATTTGGTCATACCTGGAAGAGATTCAGTGAAATAGAGGCCTAAGTTAATAATGACTTGTTTAAGACTTGCACATTCCAATGACTTTCCTCAACACATGATTAAATCTGGAGCTATGTTAGAATTAGCACTGTAATGACAAAGACCACCAACCATCTTGTATCCTAAAATCACCTTAACTACAAAAGAAAACATGGAGAACTAAAACCCTCAATCTTAGTTGTTTAACTGGAAGAGGAAATATACTTTCACTTATTAAAAAAAAGCTTGAACTAAGTTTTCTTTTTGCAACCATCCCACACATTCTTACCTGCACATATGAAACTTTGGCAGTCCAGGCCCTTCTCCATGGGGATGGCAACCAGATACTGCAGCAAGTATCCATTCTCCTTAACTGTATTCTTCAGGATTGCCTGTGAATTGCCATCCAGGTTGCCTCCAAGTGTGAGGGCCTCCTCAGCCATTTCCAGGTAGGACATGAGCACCCGGCGGACCAGGTCTCGCCAATCAGCTGCCTCCTCTGCATTCTCAGCTCTCAGCTTCAGCACTGCTTTTGAAGTGATGATCTTGAAAAATGCGGGTCCACCCAGGCTCACATCTGGCAGGATATCTTGGATGGTCTCAATTCCAAAGCTGTTGCTCAGAATCTTTTCATCGTTTCTGGCTTTGAAGCATTTCAAGGCTTCTAAGGACAAGGAGAATACAAAAGGGACCCATGCTTTTTCAGCCTCCAAGTACAGGACAGACTCCTTGACTGCATCTAGCTCGGGTGCCAAGGCACATGACCAGTCCAACTCAGCTGGGCCAGTTCCACCATACACCAAGGAAGACAAATCACCGGGCCGTCCACCTGCTGAGAAATCCTCGGGATCCTCCACAGCCTCAGGGCACTCTAGAGTTTCCCACCCTTCATCCTGCTGTGGCCTATACTTTTTCAGGGCCTCATGCAGCCGGTCCAGCCAGTCCTCTGCTTCATCCTGAGAGGCAGCCCGAAGGCACAGTCGTTTGTTGGAAAAGACCAGGTCAAAGCGGCCATCACTGTGAGACCGTCCTAAGGACTCGCATCTCAACAGGGAACAGTTTTCCACACATACTCGCTCCTCACAGTCTACAAATAGCCGCAGCTCTAGAGGGGAGAGCTCACAGAAGAACTGCTTCCAGATGCCCATACCCCCTCGACGTTCCAGGGTCCCCAACTTCAGCAGACCCCGAAATGGATTGGAAAGACCTGCAGGTGGGAAGAGAAGGGAATAGTTGTATTAGGGTATTCTCTAGCATGAATGATGTTTCTGTAAACAGCAAAGAGGATGATGCTTCCATTGCTATAAATTCTGCTATCCACCATTCACATCTTTTCTTCCCCTTCCACTTCATCTTTCTTCCCTTAGGCAAAATACAAGTTACCTATTTGTCTCCGATGAACAACACTAAAGCCCTTCCGCTCCCTCCCAGGAGACAGTTTGTGTTTGCTGGGCTCTGCGGAGGACACAGAGAGCTCGCCTTGATCAGGGACTCTCAACAGCACGGCAGGTTGGCCACTGGCAAGCCTCTCTAGTGAGGCACTGGGAGAACTGGAGAGGCTTTTTCCTGTTTCCTCAGGAGGGGAAGGAAGGTAAAAATCATCCTCAGTGATCCAGCTTCTTTTCTGTTGGGAAATAACACAAGAAGCAAGATAATATTTGTGCTACTACCCAAACAAGCTATTCTTCTGGCTTGGAGTTTACTGAATTCAAAACAGTTGGGCTGATGCAAGAAAATAATAAATTGCCCTTAGCAGGACAGCCTGCTGTTGTTGCTATCATGGAAGTGTTGTACAAAATGTATGAGCTTTTGACAGAGCTCAGATTTGATGGAACCAAGGCTGAGATGGGAGTGAGAACAGGTGAAAAGAAGGACTGTGATGTGAGTAATGGAGAAGGACTGATGGGATGACTCTGAGCTTTACTAGATTAAACAGGAGTAAAATTCAGGGTCAATAATAGCAATATCCTTCTGAGTGCCTTTTACTGCAAGTGTCCAGCAGAGCAGCCATTTTGTAGTTGAGTATTATTTTAAACTTCTTGGGCTGAGAGCTAGCACTAAACACAGGTCATTATCATGACCTGCATTTGGAAGGATTGTTCACCTGAAAGGCACTATGATTCAAGCCTACCATTTGAAGCATCAAGAAAAATGGTCAACTGATTTAAACAACCTGATGTAAAAAAAATGCAGCCTGTGACAAATCAAGCATTTAATTTTTAAATGTCTATTAATCTTGAACAACCGAAACACATACATACACAGAGAGGGAGAAACATAAGCAAAATTGAAATCTGTTTTTTTAATTTTCATATCATCATGAATCATTCTTATGGAAATTTGGGGATGGCTGGGAAAACATTGGGCACTATATCTTACAGAGATATTCCATAGTCTTTCTTCTGAATGTCTGCGGAATAGATGGCTGATATTTGGGGAAAATGATCTGGGCAAGGTGACATCACTTCCTGCTGAGTATGAAACACAGACTGGCTCACAGCCAGGAATGAGGCACTACAGCTAGAGGGAAATTAAGCCAAGGACAGGAAGTTTCGGTGCAGCTGCAGGAAAAGCATTTCCGGAGGTGCAAAGGAACTGCTTCATCAACATCATTCATTCATTGTGAGGCCCCTCACTCGTGAACATGACAGGCTTCTCATTTTTATTAAAAAAGACATGACAGGCTTCTCATTTTTATAAAAAAAAAACCTGGTAATCACCAGCTATTGAATATGAAGGCAGGTAAGCCTAACTCCCCAGAGTTAGGTTTACTGCATTTATTTACAGGACCACACCTCAAGCTTAAAAATAAGAAACTTATTATCTATCTAATTTTAGTAGCTAAAATAATAATTGTCCATCATTGGAAAACTCTAGATAACATAACAATTGAGATGTGGATTAACAAGGCCTCTTCAATTGCTACATTAGAAAAAATTACAGACAAGGTTAAAATAATGAGACATCAGGCAGGAACCACAATTTTATCAAATTTGGATGGATTTTATGGTTTACCTCAATAGCAACAGACTATAATATGGTAATACTTTACATATATAGTAAATTTGTACATGTACAGTACCTGCCTATTTACATTTTAGTAGATTTGTTTGTATTTTCTATATCTTTTTCTTCTATGCATCTTGGGTTTATGCTAATTTTGTTACTTGATAATGTTTGTTAATCATAGTTCAATAAAAACAAATTAAAAAGAAAAAATGAAGGCAGGTAAGATGGCTTCAGGTCCCCAAATAATGAGTTAGCATCCCATGGTGAATAGCAGGCTCAATTTCCAATGGGATATTTCAGGGAGATTTTAAAAATTATTTTTTTTAAATTAATGCTTTTCCTAAAGGTTTTTTTTTTAGGGGGGGGTACTAAAAATTAAAGCCCTATTTTGCATGCATGATGCCCAAACTTTGGCTACATAAATAGCTCTCCAGAAGTTGCTGAACTGTGGCAGAAATACCAGAGGTGGCCTTACTATTTGCCTAATAATACAAAATGAGCCAGGATTTTCCTTTGCTTTATCAAGTTTAACAATTCTTTAAACCACGCTAAGCTTATTCTAGGGTTAGGCTAAAGTTTTCCATGTTTTCCCCACTTCAAAGTAATGGGGAACCAGGCTGACCATTTTTGGCAATGTGGCCAGAGAGCGCTCCAGTGGCTGCAAAAACAAACAAAACAGAACAGAACAAAACAAGCAATTCTTACAGGACAGACCACTGGTGAGACTGGTGAAAGAAGCTGGTCTGTCCCTGGAAGGCTCCCTTCACAACTACTGACTTCACTGGTCCGGCCTTTAGCTCCTCTCTTGATGTTGCGATGAGTTTGGGACATATCCACAACTTCTTTGGCCACAGGTATTGTGGCTAGCATGGAAGCCTGCTGGACACTGGTACTACTAATAGGTTTTCCAGTCTTGGGTAAATTGGGAAGCTGTGAATTTGTCATCATTGCAGGTGGTGTGACATCAACAGGGCATTTTGCCATTACAGTACGAGGAAGGTGCACAGTGCGGAAACTGGTGGCAGGGCGGGGGTACTCTGGTGGGGAAGACTGAGAGAGGATGTAAGCTTCATGAACTCCTACAGATTCCAAATTTTTCTGTGCTCTGCTAAATTCTGCTAAGACCCTGGAAAGAAAAATAAAAGTTTAAAACATTTGCAAGAGAGAGAACAACAAGTCTCCAGTAATTCCATCTCTCAATGTACCACATGGGGTCCAGTGATAAGATAATCAAAGATGACTGAGGTTAGTTACATATAATTCAATGTATCGAATAACTGTTAATTCGTCATTTCAAGATCAAAATAAGGTACTTTAACACATGAATAGAATGGATGCATTCTATGTACTGAGTTGGACTACAGGATTAGAATGGAGAAGTTAAGTGTTCATCATACACAGTATTTTGGGAGTGAAGTGAGGCTTGTAGATAATGTAACATACTGCTTTAAGCTTGTAGATAATGTAACATACTGTGAACAAATCCATGAACCACTGATTATGCTGCTGTAATGTCACATACGTGCCAAAAGGAAAATCAGAACAATTGTCATGAATAAAATGGAAAGTCTGTTTAACCAAGGGAGAACCTCACACACAAAGAGGTAGAAAAATCTCAGAAACAGGATTAATGATAGGAAAAGCAATATTCTATTTGAGGCTTGGAAAAAAGGCAGAAAAGAAATGCAGGTTGATTTCCCATAGTGATCAGCCAATCACATTATTAAGAGCCCAGTAAATGTTATTTTAATGTTATGCTGAATCCCACTGAAAGTCTGCTTTAATGCTTGCAGAGCTAAGATATAATATGGTATATCGCTTTCACCATCATACTCACTCTTGGAGGGACTGGTCCAGGTCTGCTGTTGCTGTTGTTGTGTCAGGTTCAGGGTCATTGGAGATGGGCTCTTCACCCCTGGCAGGGCTGTGGGTGCAGGCAGAATTGGCTGGGGGAACACTGTCAGATCCAAGGCTGGAAGAGAGCTGTGAGGAACCTGTTGTGCTGATGCTCAGGTTGGAAGCTGTGAGTTTATCTGCCTGTTGACTTTTAGGGACAGGCAGGATGGCTGGGTGAGCGTCAACTTCATCAGAGCCAGAAGACTGCGAGAGAGAACTAAGCGATTCCTTTCTTCGAGGTTCCAGCCCCACAAGAGGGTCCAGCAGTTCCAAGGCAGGGCAAAGGCCTGACAAGGATAAAGGTGTGATGGTCCACTCATTCAAAACTGCTGACTTATAGGAGAGGTCAAAGGCCAGAGAAGACAAGCCCTGCAGATAGCTGAGGAGAAATTCAACCTCCTCAGTGTCCAGAAGCAGAGCAGGTGAATGGTAATATTCAGAGAGCTGAGCCTTTTCATGAAGCAAGAGTTTTAGGTAACACTCCATCAGGCCATCATTCAGAGCCAGCCTCAACCATGCACGGCAACGCCCCACATCTGTATTGATGAAGTCCAAGTGTTCCAGCTCAGAAATTATGTTTCTGAAAAGGAGAAATAGCCAGGAAGGGGGGAACACAATGTCCATTAAAAGGACAGCTCCAAAAAGCAATGGAAAGCAAGGAGGCTACCAATGGATGTGGCCACTGGAAAAAGCTGGGTTTGATGCATTCTCTTTTGGTGAAAATACCAGGTGATAAGTGAGGCACACATAATTGTACCATGGGGCTTCTCTATCTACTGAACCTGCATAAGAGGAGACAAGTTCTCTAGAATTTCATACATCAGATGACTTTCTGCACCAAAAAACCTCATTCCTGCATCATATACTCACCCTGTAAATAAACACTGAACACTATTGTAACTTCCCAAATCAAAATTGCAGCATCTCTCAGTCTCACCTGTGCGTGACAGATTTTAGCAGGGCCCAGAACACTGGCTGGGGAAGGCGCCCCCCATGTTTTCTCCCTTTTGCTCCAACTTCTGCTTTGATGTGCTTGGTCTTCAAACCATGCACAAACACGGCCTCCAATACACAGCAAAGAGTATTAGCATCCCGATCATCACTTGTTACAAGAGCATCAGAGGTCACGTAATGCTTCTGCAGGGCCTTGATGGAGTTCACCAGCTGCTTCTTGATCAACTAAAGTAACATAGACACAGGCTGTCTTAGGTTGCACCAAGATTAGATAAACTACCCCACTCCCAAATTAATGCTGTGTAAACACTGGCAGATCTCAACTGGTGGATACTGTATTAAGCTCTGGGCAATGCAGTTCAAGAAAGATGCTAAAAAGTTGGAAAAGATATGAAAAATAATAATGCAGTAAAGAAACTATGTGTTGTTTGAAATAGACCATCTGCAGCACTTGTTTGGAAACATTCAAAACTTTGGTCTCAGATAATAAAAATACTTTTAAAAACTTGTTATATTATGAATTATCCCTTGAAGCAGAAGACAGGAGGCTGATTAAAGACATTTCATAATTAACCCTCAAAGTATCCCTTTGCTCTTATTATCTTAAGGTTGATCTTGCCCAGAAGCACTATTTTCAAGATCTACTCTTTCAAACTATGCAATTTGCCTTACTTAATAACTTTTAAAATATCCTATTCAGCAACATGTTTTTACTATAATGTTTCCCCCTTCCTTCCAAAGTTCCAGTTCAATTCATTAGTTTCCTGCCAGTGGAAAACCAGTTATCTGTTTTTACTGACAGCTAATCAGTGGGAAAAAAAGGGGAAGGGGGACTCCATAATTCTGTAATCATCACTTGACCATGATCTGTTTTGCTTTAAGCTTGATCACAGATACCTTTCATGTCTGCTATTTCATGCCCTAGAGATTATTTTATTTGAGAGTTTACCAGTACTTAATTTTCCTCTGTTCACACTGTGATATTATATTGCAGTGATCAATAATTAATACCAATTATACGCTGCAAATTTAAAACAGTTTTCTTCAATCTGTTGCTCTTCACTATCATAATATTGAAGCCCAATAACATAATAGTGTTGGGTAAAGTGGGTTTAGATGATGAAGATGGGCTCTTAAAGGAAAAATAAATGAAGGCATTAATTGGAATGTAAGAAAAATAGAGAAAGAAAGAAACACTAGCAACTACCAAAATGTTGTGCTTTGCTTTGAAAACAGGAAGGTGACCCTATGTGCCGTGTCCAGAAGAAGTCTCAGAGCAGGACTTTAAATCTGAATGCTGTTGTCTATAGTTGACAGAAACAGCAGCATCTTCTGACAGGGTGGAAAGGAATTATACACCATCCATCCATAAGCATTATACCTCTTCCATGTTAAGCTCAGCCCTTTCATCTGACAACTTCTTTCCAGCTACTGGATATGCGTCCCCAAAGCCAATGCAACCTTAATTCCAAATATCGGTTCAGGAGTCTGTATTCACCTGGGTAACTTCCTGTGCTCGGCAGCCATTCCCAGTTGTGTGGCTGGAATGCATGTCTATCTTTGCTTCTGTCTCGCACTGACATCACATAACCTGGAGAAAAATAAACACAGAGCACAGCTTTTAGCAGAGCCCTACATAAGCAAAGCAGAATTGCTGATAACTAGTCTGGGCTATCTGTCACTTTCTTATTTATTTACTCAAAAGCAGAAATTGGCGAGTGAAGACACATCTGAGTATGGAGGGGAAGAGAACAGCTGGCAAGATCTTTCCAACTGTCCTTCAAGCAGTGTTCCTTACCCCTGATCCCCACTAGTTAGGTTTGCTGAATGATGACAAAAGCATCTTTATCCGTGAGGGATATAAAAAAAATGTTTTCCATGATGGTAATGGCTAAAAAACCTAAGAAGGAACCAAAAGGCTATCTAATCTGGCCTCTAATGGTCAGTAATAATTCCCCTCTCCTTTAGGAAGAACAAAAGAAACTGGCCTAAAAACATGCAGATGCCACAACTCTGTAAGCAGAAAAAAAGTCAGCCACAGAAACACATTTATGAAGCAACAGATCCAGGTGACTCAGGCAAGTAAGCATTGCCTTATATAGCTTATCCCCAAATCCAACCAGTGATAAAATTGTTTCACCATCCAAACTTCACCACACATCTAGATCTGGATATATACAAACATACTTCCAAAGAATTCCCCAGAATTCCTGGGAACTTGACTCCCTACAATACTTAGCAAAGCACTAAATATCATATTACATTATTAATTTCCATCCCTCCCTCCCCTCACTTCCTCTGAAGCCCATTTACACCACAGCTGGAGCCCCAGAAAGTAAGCAATTCCTCTCCACCATAAAGCAAAACACAAACTGATACCGTTGATGCGCAAACACCCATCTGCTCCGTTGAGGTGGGTGGATTGGCTGGACAGGGTCACGGGCTCAGGAGACCAACGGCAACAGTTGCATTGCTACTCTGGAGAAGGGGTGGAATGGAGAAAATAAGCCCCTGATCTCGAGGCTGGGCTTGTCACAAGACTTCCAGAACTCTGAACACTGCAATTTTAAAAGCTAAGCACAGCAACTACAAGGTGCATTCCTTTAAACTTTGACCTCCGATTATCAATGGAGAAGAACTTCACCTCTTTATGTTTGCACAAAGAAATAATATAGTACAATGGTCGCACCTCTGGGACCTCACAAATCCAAATTAAAATCTTATCCTGGCTTAGATTCACTGGGTGGCCTTTTAGGAGTACATTCCCTTCTTCCTAAAAATATATTCATAGCAGAATTAATTAGTGATAAGGTTGATTTTCTGGAGTTATGGGAAGAATTGGGACACTACTTTGCAAACAGAAAGCCTTGAGTTCAATACTTAGCATCTCCAGCCATAATGGAGATTTTCTGCACAAATAAGCACTTTGGCAATCTCCATATATTTTAAATTTCAACTCCTGTCAAACCAGTCAGCCTGGTCAATGGCAAGGGAATGTGGGAGTCATTTATACTAAATGGCAGGAACTGCCTAGCTAGACCTAGCCAGTATTGATCTAGATCAGTGTTTCTCAACCGTGGCAACTTTAAGATGTGTGGACTTCATCTCCCAGAATTCCCCAGCCAGCATGCTTGCAAACAGCATGGCTGGCTGGGGAATTCTGGGAGTTGAAGTCCACACATCTTAAAGTTCCCAAGGCTGAGAAACACTGATTTAGACAGACCACTAGCAAAAGACAGTCACATCTCTTTTCAAACAGGCAGTGAAACCTATGGTTGGTGCTTAATGACATGGCTCCAAATTCTATTTTCACTTCCAGGTCTCAGTTCTAATATGGAAAATTATATCATAAATGGTTCGCGAGCATACAGAATGATTTTACTCCCCCATCCCCCCACCATTTTCATTTTACCCAGTGAGTTAAATTGTCTCCACCATGTATATTTTCCTGGACTCACTCTCTCTCACATACACACACTCTCATACACACACACACACACAATTTTTTTTCTTTATTATTCTCAAGGGCTGAATCTGAATACTTATATTTAATGTTACATTACTATAAAGTAGCCAACTGTAATGTAAGACCAGAACCCAAACAAATCCATTTGGAAGAAAGGACACTGAATGCCCATGAGTGTGTGTGTGTGTGTGTGTGTGTCTGCGTGTGTGTCAGACTCGGTTAATATTCGGATGAGAGACTGAGACTGGACATGAAAGTTGAGGTAACATCCCAGAATAAAGCACCTGGTAAGCCATTTCCATACTGTTGCCAACAACATGGATCCTGAGACCCCAATTTGAAAGAGACTATGTTTTATATCTTATGATCCAGGTATAAAACACACACACAAATCTATTATGCATGAGAAACTCTGTCCTGAAACACACAAAGCAATAAGCAAACCAGCAACTTTCCTTCATTATTTCACAGACGTTACCACACTTAACAAGCTTGCTTTCAGGATGCATTTAGGTCCTACTTTCACATTCCAGGAACATGTGGGGCCCCTCTTAAATACCCATGTTTACACATATACAAGGATGAAAACACATGCTGTTGACATGATCTTGACACAAACACTCGCTGCCTGAGAACGGCTGCTCGTATTCACAAATCTGGAATCCCTTACTGTTGCCTTGCACTTCTCATAACAGAATTCTGAAAAACACCAGGCAAAGTGCCAGCATGAGCAACAGCTCCAAGGCACAGTTCCCTAAAATGTCCTGGTAAACAAACATTGGAAGAAAACCTATTGGGAATGGGGAGGGGGGAGCAGAAACATCTTGGTGAAGAGCAGCGTAGCACACAAATACTGAAGCACAAAGCAGTGCAAGCTCCCACCTCAATGGAGCCACAGTTCCCTGGAACAAACAGCAAATGCGGATCTCAATGTACACTAGTAACAACAATTGACGGGGAATGGCCAGGAGAAGCAAAGCCACCTGGCTCAACCTCAGCCTGCTGATATCTCAGCAGCTAGCATAAAACCAGTGTCAGAGAGCGTAAAAATGCCGGCACTTACCTGACACAATCCTCTGATTTAAAAGCAGAAACCTTCAAAGGCAAACTGAAGCAGTCTTTAAAAATAAAATAGCCCAAATACATGACAGGCAAAAAACCCACCCAAATGTACGATGTATGGACAATTAGACCTGCAGATCCTGTACTGCAAGCACAGATTCTGGCACAGCAGCAAATTGTAGTCACATTATTCCACCCATTTACCTTGATGTGAACAGTGAGGCAACCTCACAGACTACAGAACAGCATTAGCTATTGCTACTAGTCCTCTCCCAAAGTTAGTTCTTTGAAACAACAAATCTCAAAGGTGGTCCAGTTCCTCCTCCTTTGGATCAGCTGTTTTAAGAAAAGGCAGATGGGAGCAGATGACAGACACCAAGTCATCATCTTGGGACAGAAAGCTTTGGCAACTAGAGCCAAGTCACACGGTGACTAACTCAGAACCTGGAAACTTACAGGCCACCCATCTCCCAGGCATGGTTGTATTGTTCCACACAACATGAATGACAAGACTTTTTCTCATCATCTGACTGATGCTGCCTCCTTGCATTTTAAGTCTTGATTTAGAATGCTGAACAGTGAAATCTACCAGGTGCTGAGCTTGACCTATCTATGATGATGGCGAAAAATTTAAAAAACCTTTTCAAGCCACTATCACTGAGGATAAAAAAAATCCCTCTGGCAGAATCCATCTTTTTACACAAAATGAGACCGACAGCAAATTCCTATCTCCTACTAAGTCTGCTTATCCAAAGAACATATGCATTAACCCATCAAAAAGAACAGGCCGCCCATCTGCATAAAATGTGCATGCATTCATGCATGCAAATATGCACTCATGTGTTTCCAGATACAGATATGGAAACAATTATTATAATTTAAATAGAAATATATATATATATATTTCATTTAGTATGGAAAACTGACTGGGTAACCTTCATGCCTATTATCCCAGTGATAAACTGAAGGTTCCTGTTCTTTCTTTCTAATACTCTTTTATTTTTGCATGAGACATCTTCTAAACAGATGTCTAGAGATCATTTTACTTTCCTTTCTTTTAAAGATCTTTCTCCCTAAAGATTGTTTCTAAGCATGTTGGAGCTTGGAAAGCTCAGGGACGATAACTATTCTACTAATAGAATAAAATTAGCATACAAGTGGCAGGAGACCCCTATTTTAGGCGGCTTAACATTTGTTCCAGAAAATTAAATACATTTCAGGAAAACTTTGTAATGATTGTAATGTAGTGCTTCAGAGCTTAAACTGATCTCAGAAAGACTTCTCCTCTCCCAAGCATTTTCAAAGGTCACCCAAGCATACAGCAGTGACACATATCTTAGAATTTACCTAGACTTAGGTAGACTTAGATTTACAAGCTAAATTAATAGTTTGACATTCTTCAACTGATTCAGAACCTTCCCTACTCCCATACTCTAATTACTCATTTCAGACTTCAACAGTAATTTTGATGTTATTAAAACACCACAGCTAGACCAAAACTTTGTGAAGTATCTACTACCTGAAAAGCCTTTGTAGCTGCTTTCTGCTGAAATGAATCTATGGTGGGAACAGCAGTCACAGTGGATTGACAGCTTGTTGTTGTTGCTCATAGCTTTGCATTTCAGACAATTTTGATTACCACAGAGTAAAGAGTGTGACAAATATTCTAAACATTGCGAGCGACAGGTACCTTATTCTCCATCACCTGTCCAGGGAGACTATTATGAAAGGAAAAAAGATTCCACAACCATGAGCCAACAGACTTAAGAAAATATTTTTAAAAAAACAAACCAGCATCCAACACTCAGGAGACTCCTGAATGTAGCATTCTGTATCTAAACCTGCCCTTGCTTGCTTTCGTTATAAACTCTATAGGACCTGAAGTAATTCTGGAGAAAATTTCCTGATATCTTCCCTGCTACACAAAGCAGTGATCCAACTATACATTTTCTGAGAAAAATGGCCTCTTTCCTCCTCTAAACTGCACTAATGGCAGGTCAAGATCCCACAAAGTACTCAACATTTTTAGCCCTTCATAGAACTCACTTAGCATGGGAAACAGAAGGAAAGCTGTGGTGGTTCAGATGAAAGGCGCTTCTACTCTCACATTCTGTTCCTACAATGGCCAACTAGATGCTAGTGGAAAATCCCCAAGGAGTACATGCATATAATAGTACCTTTTTGTTCTTCTTTGCATTGAAAGGATCCCTTATGCACGAAAACAGAGAGATAAGCTATTCCTATGCCAGCTAGAGGATTTTGTGGGCACATAAACTATGGCATGTGGGTGTGAATTATGAAGGCAAGGCATTAAGGCATGAATGGAGGCAGTGTCTCAACACAAGCTAGTGGTAAAGACCCACTGGTATATGGCATGGTTCTGCCCACCGCAAGCAGCTTGTAAATTCTAAATTGGAAAAGTTGTATTTTTTAGGAAAACTGCTTCACTGATTGTGATCTATTTATTTCAAAATTTCTTATCCAGTCATGCAGAAAAGGGGAAAGTGATGTAGAGAGAGCCGCTCAATGTACATAAGAAAAGCCCTGATAGATCAGATCTGAGGTTTAGACCAGCATTCCTAGGAAAGCTCAAAATGCATGCAACTTCTGTTCCACAGCAATTGGTACTCAGAGGCATATGCTTCAATACTGAAGTTAATCTATACCCATCCTGTTTTGGAGACATGGATAGCTTTATTTTCCATGGAATATTTGTATATATTCTGAGTTATATTGTTTCCTTTGGCACGTCAAATTATCTCCCCACTTAAAAAAAATGTTTTGCTGTGCATAGGATGCACAGAGGTGAAAAGGGCAGAGAGCAATACAGGAGGAAGAAAATGCACAAACCTGTCCGTCCATTCATTACAGGACAGAAATACTACATTCCATCCCCTCAGTTTAAATAGCTTTTTCAGACAGAAGATAATGGAAGAAAATAACATGTGAGTGTGAGTTAAAGAAAGAGTCAAAAGGAAGAAATTAATGGGAAAGCTATGATTTAGTTCTTCTTTTATTCTTTCCTAAATACCTAATTTTCTCCCCATAAACTGAATTCCCAACACTGTTATGAGGATGAACTAAACAGTTCTCAACAAGCTCTCACCATCAGCACCTCCCATCCCACCTGAGAGAGAACAGGTCTATATTGCATACACCAGTGTTGTCCAAACTTGGCCACTTTAAGATGAATGGACTTCAACTCCCAGAATTCCCCAGCCACTCATCTTAAAGTGGCCAAGTCTGGACAACACTGGCATACACATTCAACACCATTGAGGGAAGTAGATAAGCAACTAATAGCTCCAAAGTCTGGAGAAAGAGAGCACCATTAAAACTATGCTTATACCTGGATGACATTAGTGGCTCGCTCCTTCCTTCCTTCCTTCCTTCCTTCCTTCCTTCCTTCCTTCCTTCCTTCCTTCCTTCCTTCCTAACAGTTAATTTATCTTTTAAAAAATATTCTTTTTCTTATTCTTTTATTCTTTAAAAAGAAAAAAATCTTACATTTTATACTTATCAATAGTCACTGGTTTACCAATGAATTCACTACTATAATATGAACAGTACAAGATATTATTGGAAGATATCATAAAATCTCTGCCATAATAACACATATTGCTGCATCCTTTGATTAGAAGATATTCCTTTTCCAAAACAGATAGATCGCATATCTTCCTTCCTTCCTGGCAAACTTTTGGGCTGGCAGATTTTAATCAGAAATTCTGTGAAAGAAAAAAAAATTAACCAGCTCATGATCCCAAACCTGTATGGGGCCTCACAGTTCTCATTACAAAGAAACATACAAAAATGCAAATGGACATTTAATAAAGTTATCAAGTTTAGTCTCTTCAGGGATGAGCAGGGGAGAAAAATTTGAAATGAAGCAATTCAGCAGTTTTGTTTCTCCATATTTTTTTTTTAAACATTGCTTGCTGTACAATCTTTGTATCTTGCACACACATTAATGAGAGGAGATTGTCTAAAAATCCCCAATTTGTTATCTTGGAGTGTCTGAGACTGAAGGTGGCCAATGTCAGAGTCCACAAATTCCTAGCTCACACTGTGATTTCCTTGTTTAACATAGAATGGCTTGCTAGACCCATTAAAATGGGGGGGAAATCTTTTTGCCTCAGTATAAGTCATGGCCACAATCCATGACTTAAATGCTCTCAAGATCCATGGAACAAGCCAACAATTCATTCAAAAATATGCACACACATCAAAAGCTGAAACAGCATAAAATTAGGAACAGACTATCCAACCATTCATTTCCACAGCCTTGCCCCATCCTGAGTTTTACTTCCTGAGCACTTTGCTGCGTTCATACCCAGGTTTACAACATGTTTAGTAACAATAGCTTACTAAACTAAATCTGATTTTCTGAGCCTGTATGACACATCATACCATAACCCAACCACAAAGAATGGTTCGTTTACACAACTTGCTAAGCTAAGATGTGATTATCTAGTTTGTGTCGCAGTGTGTGATGCAAATCCTGCCACTAATGGTCTGTTTGGGCCTTATGACTCACCAGGGAACTGGTCAGATCACAGGACTTCCTTCCAACATCTCTGTGTATTCCAGCCCCAACCTCTAAATCTCTGAGAGCATAGTGCAAATTCTGCAAGCACATAAAAAGCACCTCTCTTTAAACTCTTAAAGCAGCTGCATCTTCTTCCAGACTTCTGTCGCTGCTTCATAAGCACTTTCCTCCTCATTGCTTTGCTGGGGAAAAAAACCCCAAGGCAAAGTAGTTGTGCAAAAACATACATGTAAGCAACTGACAGAAGCATCTTACAAAGCAGCTGCCCTAGCTGGAAAAAGATGCAGCTGCTTTAAGAATTCAAAGAGATGTGTTTTCTATGAGACTCAACATATTGCAAAGGATTTGCCCAAAGGTAGTCCTTAACTTTCGTCTGTACAGGAGGCATGTCTAAAGCAAAAACTAGTGGAAAAGTCTTTCAGACTACCCAGCAAAAAACATTAGGTTGTAGGAATGTTGAAGGAGGAGTACTTCATATAGCCCTGTGCTCCTTATACATGTTTCAGAATCCTATTCAAGCCCGAATAGGACTTCAAGTGTTTCAGAGCATTAGAAATTGGCACCTACATTTTTACAAACTGCCTTTCCAGATAGATGGAGTAGATGGGGCGGGGAGAGATGGCTAATATACTAGGAGCAGCATGTCAGATTGCATCCCTGTGGCATCCTGTTGGGGAGGGCTGGGTCATCTGACTTGAGATGTGGAAAGCAAGATGTTTTGTGCCCATTTGCAACTGTGTCCTCAAATGCCCAGAAGCTTGACTTTTCTACCCAGTAACAGGGAACAGAATAAAATTCCTGTGATCGCTCACCTGTACAAGTGTTTTTGAACTATAATTTCAAGTAGAACATCTGATTCTCTTTGGTAAGAAACAGCTTGCAGTACTCAAGACATATTGATGCAATGGTAATACAAGATTAGTGAAATAACAGCCCTCCAATCTAGGTGTGTTCTGCTTCTCAGGAACAAAGTAGCTATGATGTTACTACAGACTTTGCCCTTCCAAGCTTGTTTGGGTCTTTTCACAAAAAGATAGCCTAGGAGAAGCAGTAAGACAGGAGGAGGGTTTGCAAAATATGCTTTGCCAATTGGAATAACCTCCCCTGCTTCTGAAGCCCCTGCTGCTAATCAAGCCATTGCTCCCGCTACCAGTAACCAGTATGGAAGCCACTTCTGACTGGAACTGTGGCACCAGCCAAAGTTTTAAATCCCCCCTCCCTGCATTGTTTCAATACCCACCCTGACCATTTGTGAGGGGGAAAAAACCGTACACAAGGAGTTAAACCAGTGTTTTTTGAACTTGGCAACTTTAAGATGTATGGACTTCAACTCCCAGAATTCCCCAGCCACACCTTAAAGTTGCCAAGTTTGAAAAACATTGAGTTAAACTATAGCATGATATTACTTTTACATAAATACTTTATATAAGTATATATTACAGTACAATCATATTTGTCTATTCAGAAGTGTATGTTTACTTTCTGTTTTAAATACACATACTGATAAAAGCCCAAGAAGGAAGCCAACTTTGAATGATCTTGAAAAGCTACACAGGTCAGTATTTGGATGGGAGACCACCAGGAAATACCTGGGAAGTTGAAAAAACACCTTGGACAAACCCAGTGACAAACTATGCCCATACTGTTGCTGAAATAACTTCAGGAATGCATCCATGAAAATTGCAAGAGGTTTTGTTTTTTAGATTTTCATTCTTCCTTTTTTACATAAAACTCAAGGTCGCGAACTTACCAATCCTCCTGCCTCCTATTCTCCCCACAACAACAGCCCTGTGAGGTGAGTTGGTCTGAGAGAGAGCAACTGGCCCAAAGTCACTCAGCCGGCTTTCATGCCTAAGGAAGACCCAGAACTCAGTCTCCTGGTTTCTAGGCCAGCATCTTTTTTTAAAAAAATAATTTTATAAAGTATTACAGTTATATAGTACAGATAAAAACTAATACAAACTACAAAAAATAGAAGAATAGAAAGAAAGAATAAAGAGTGCAGAAAAAAAAGAAACAGAAGAACATAAAAGAATAGAGAAGAAAAAATAAGAATATAACAGAAAAAGAAATAGAAAGAAGTAACCTCCCCCTTCATCTCAACAAGTATAAACAATTCTAACAACTTATCGCTTTCTCTTAAAATACAACAAATAATCTCTTCATCCCATATCACATCTCTTATGTATAGACAAATTCTTAAACCTTCCCCACAACCAAACTGGCTCAAAAGTTAAACCTGACTCAAATGATACTTTTCCTTTGCTTTCTGAAACTGCAATTGCAAGTATTATTTTCAAAGAACCCCATTTCTTAAAGACAAAGCCTGCTGGGACACATGGGAACCTCAGCTATGCTTTTTTTCCTTTTATTTCCTGTTGGGAATTCTACACCTATCAAACAACCATTCATTCAATTCATACAATTTTGATTAAGTATGCAATTGTATGGCCCCTAAAGCAATGCCTCGGGAGCCTTAGGTCAGATCAGAGTTCTCTTTTTGATATCTAAAAGAGACCTGCAACTCTGGAGATGGAAATTTGACGTTTGTTCTCTCTTCCTAACTCAGTACAAATAGTCACAGCTGTTTTCAACTCAGGAAAGGAATGGAGAGCTATCAGATTTAGCTGCTAGAACTGAGGTGATTATGAGAGGGTAGCAAAAGAGTTTTCCATGTCTCTTTGCTGCCCTTAAAAAAGGGAAATGCTGTGGGTGAAATAGAGAAGGCTTGCAGAATTTCCCTTACAATGGGAGGAACAATATTGTCCTGATAGCAAAAGTCCCCCCAAACAGAGCTTTACTTTTTCTCATAGAAATGAACAATTATTCATTGGCGTGGGAGAAACCAGAGAGTATAAACTCTAAGGCCCCAAAGTGTTTGTGGATAAACCTGCTACGGGTGTGTGGCCTACTTCTAACTTGTGCTGCCAAACACTAACAGTGGTTTACTTCTCTGTATATAGCAAGAGAAGAAAGAAATTTTTGCCTCATTTGAAAAGAGCAAGGCCTTTGTGTAAATTACACCAGTGTGGAACATATGGAGGCTGACAGCAGCCCAGAACATCTGATTATTCTTCTGAGGATTTTTTACATGAACTAGAACCTATTATAAAAACTGAATTTGGAGAAATAAAGAAGGTAGAAAAACAAGAATCATACTGTCTTCATATCTGATTAATTTACACAGTGAATATATTATAAGACTGTCAGGACTGGAAGAGATGACATAATCAAAATAGGGTGTTAAAACAGATACGCAGACAACAGCACTTTGTTAGTTTAACGAAGACTTAAAAAACATAATTATGAAAATACAAATGGAAAGTGAAACATCTAAGTTAATATTAATTATTATGAAACCAGCAAAAGAAGTCAACCTGCTTCCTTAGTGAACTTGCAGTTGATGGCAAAAAAGTCAAGGTGTTATCTTATTTCTTGAGCTCAAAAATAGATAAGCCTAGGTATGTACAGGAGAAATAAATAGAAGATTAATCCTAGGAAGAAACACAACCAAACTTAGACAAGACAGTAAAAAATAAGAATGATGACAACATCGATTTGTTAAAGTAGTGGTCTTTTCAGTAGTAATGTAGGCTATGAAAGCTGGAGAAAGAAGACAAACACTTCCCAATTGCAAGAAAAACCAAACAATTTCACAGACTTTGGGCATGATTCAAGGGGATGACGGACTAGAAAAACTGATTGCACTTAGCAAAGCGGGATTAAATAGACCGCAGGGAAGACAATGTGCATAGAGGATCAAACAGATTCCTGAATGTCCTTGGAAGAGCTGCCAGTTATTATCGGAACGAATCAAGACAACGAGCATTTGTCCATACCGTCACCAAGAGTAAAAGCTCACTCCACTCCACGGCACCGCACCAGTTAACTAACACAGCGTCACCCCGGGTTTTGATCTTTTTCCCACTGCTGTATTTCGGGAAAAGGGGGAAAAAAATCTCGTCCCAAGCAACGTTTCTCTCCCACAACCTACCTTTTAACCCTTCTTTCCCACACCTTCCGTACAGTTTTGCTCCCCAAACCTTTCCCCCCTGGCGTCCCTTCAACTCCACCTCGCCTTCTTTCCCCCAAAATATCACTACCGACTCGTTCCCCCCACCAGGGGGCGGGGCTTAACAGGGGAGGTGGGAAAAGAATCTCACCAGCTCCGCGGCGCGACCCCGACGAAACTCGACGGGAAAACCCGGAAGTGAGATGAACCAGCGGCCGCGCTCACCGGGAGCGCGCCTGCCAACGTCACCGTGTCACTTAGAGCTTCAAAAACGGACAAAGAGTAGAGTGAACTAATCCCTAACTTTCACCAGCTGTTTCTTTCTCTCAGATCGGGAATGGCAGGTTCCAGTGGAGAAATTGTATCTCAGTGTAATTGGGCAGTGGCGTTATTTTGCTTCCTCCTTTCTTAGATCCGTCAAAAAGAAAAAGTACTACTTCATACAGCGTACAGTATGAATTCTGAAGTGTCCTGCTCAACCAATGCCACGGAACGTAGCGATGGGTACGAAAATTCATGATTAGCCACATTCACGAAGGATCAGCTATCAATGGCTCCTATTACCTTCAGTACCGAAGCGGCGTGTCTGCCTTTCAGTATCTATTGCTGGGGAATGCAGGTGAGAAGTGCCATTTCGCTCCCGCCCCGTTTGCCGCTTTTCATAGGCATACGCAAGATTTGCACTGACTAGCCTGTTTTTTTTTAAGGTCAGATTATAGGAGGAAATCAACCCACTCCTCGCCGTCCCCAGAAGAACCATTTAGAATGAACAGGAATTTCTCCCTTTGATGGTTTTCAGGCGGCGGGAGAGAGGATTATACTAGGTCCCCCTATTAATGTTCTGATTCTGTCCTGGACTTCTTTGTCATATTTTACGGAGAAAAAGCTCGTTTTCTGTGAGGCACATTAAACATTATTTCTGATGGTCTGCACCCGCTAATCAAAAGGAATTAGAGCCCCACTCTAGCCACGAGAGTGTCTCTCTAGTTCTTAACTCTGTGCATAGAAGGAGTGGTGGGCGGGGAAACATAACAGCCTATCAGAGAGCAGAGGCGCTAAAGGGGCAGGCTTTGGTCGCGGCTGTTGGCTGAGCGGGGCACGTTCTTCGCTTCCGGGCGTTCCAATCCTCTCTTCCCCTCCCCGCTCCCGCCTCTTCCCGCCCCTTTTGTGGCGAGGATGAGCTTCGTGGGGAGCGGGGAAACAGACCAAGCCCGCAACTCGGGGAAGGAGTTACGATTCCCCCCAAATTGAGTTTCAAACATAGGGGCAGGGGAGACGAGATCTGAACACGTCTTTGAAATTGTTGTTGCGAAAGAGTATTCCTGGGCGCGTTCAGAAAGCTGGCAGCTCCAAGAGCCGCCCTGAGAACTGTTTTCAGCAAAAGAGATCAGATGACATTAGCTGAGCTGAGCTATGCTGAGCACGGGATTCTGTCTGAGTCCAAATTCGACCTGGATAAAACTGAACACGCTCTTAATGTCTTTGCTGCAATCTGGGTCCCGAATAAGAAGCAAGAAGGTGCTCACGATGCACTGTCTTCCCTTCCTCACTGTTACAGGCTTCCAGGTCAAAAAATAGTTAGCAGGACAGTCTTGCTTTATAAAATGAAGCTCAGCTTCGACAATTTTTTTTCTTCTTTCTTCGGGGAATCCTTATGTTTTTAAAGATACCTGCCAGGCAGCAGTACGGTATGCACAGTGAAGGAAAGCTGTCCTTGATTTATAAAGCAAGACGACAACTCAGTCCGGTCACAAAAACATGTATCTAGTGATCTGAGGGGCAACTACAGTCTTGCTGAGAGGGCTAAGAGCGCCAGGTACTGAATTTTTGCTCCTCACGCAGACAGTGTTGGCGACTGCCATCCTCTACTTGGCTAGATGATTGAAAGCATGAGAAAGTCAGGGTCACCTCCAGCTCCAGTTGCCTTTTAGTTAATCGGCTTTTAATAATCTACTTTAATTGGGATTCAGGCTTAGTTTCAAGGCAGAAATGATGTAGCTGGATTACCACGGATGAGAAAAAGAAAGGGAAAAGTGATCCTATTGATTCTTGGACCACTTTACCCCGGATTTTCTTTTTGTTGACCCTCCCTGCCCCCCACGCAAAGCCCCCTGCAATTCCATCTAAACCAAAGAATAGAAGCCTCCTTACCAGCTCAAGGACGACCCTAAGAAGGGAATTGCAACACAGGAACAAGGTGAAAAGAGAGCCAGTTTGGTGTAGCAGTTAAGACATCAGACCATGAGTTCTAGTCCTGCCTTAGGCACAAAGCCAGCTGGGTGACCTTGGGCCAGCCCCTCTCAGCCCTAGGAAGGAGGCAATGGCAAACTACTTCTCCAGGCAGTCAGCAGGAGTCAACACTGACTTGAAGGCACAAGAACAAAACAAAACCCCTAAGGTGAAAAACTTCCATCTTCAATCAGCCTCATTGGCTCAAGGTCCCATCTCCTTAACAATGGACTTTCCCACCTCTGCTGCCTCCCTGAAAGGGTCGCTTTGCCTAACAATAGAAATAACCCTAAGTACATAGACAAGACACAGACCCCCAAAGTTGCCAGCAAATCAGATTCCTAGGATTTCCCACCTTGCAGCCCTCAACTACTATAAAAACCTTTGATTTTCCATTGTTTGGGCCCCTCTTTCTTGCAAAGCAGGCACCCAATAATTGTTGCAATAAACATGGTGCCTCCTCTGTTGTGCTCTGTACTTCTGAATTTTCCATGGCAAAGAGGACTTTTAAAAATTAACTAAGAGTTCCCTGTACCCGTGAATGATATATGTGCCAGTCTTGAAGCTTACAAAAACTTACTTCTGGTTAGAAAAGGCAATGTGAACAGTAATTTCTCTCTTCTTTCCAGATTATTGATTGACTGTTGCAGCACCTGTGGTCTGGAACAGCATCTCCCCAGAGATCCATGTGGCTTTTTCATGACATTCAAAAATGTCATGAAAACTTGGCTGTTCCCCCAGGGCTTAGGGTAAAGTGATATTAAACCCCTCTGGAATTTTATCTGGAATTTTACCCAAATAAGTGTCCCTTATGATCTTTGCTTTCATTATTTTGTTTGCTTTTGCTGTAGTGTACAAGCTACCCAGATTCTTGTAGAATTGGGCAGCTTTTAAATTGAATAAATAAATATAAATGCTGTGCTGTGTGGACGTTTCATTAAGCCAATAAATTAAGGAAATTGACATTATAATATCTCATTGTAGCCAAGTATTATGTTCCAATCATGTTCCCTGGAGCCCACAAAGGTTTTGCTGCAGCTCCAACATTAGCTGCATCAACCCCATGCATGGGACCAAAAATGGGAGAAGATGATGTGATAGCTCATTTATGAAAATATATTCTTTGCTAAAGGCTTTGAAGCCAATCCAAGAATCTAACTCTTTTCTCCAAACATTAACTACAGGGATTAATAATACCCTTAAACTGATCCAAGAGAAACTTCCTTGTCTACCCCTTGTGCAGTGTAAAAATAAATAACAAAATTGCTTCAGTTTGTCTGTGGCTTCTGCTATAAATACAAGGGAAGTGCAAATACATATGGTCTTTCCAACTCTCCCACAGCTGCAAGAATGTTTGTTGGGGTACGGCTCTTTATCATATTATAAACCCAGACACCACTGCAGACCCCATGCATCAGCACGTGCCTTTAGATCAATAGCTGCATTTTTAAAAGAGCAGCAGCAGCAGCAGCAGCAGCAGCAGCACAGCAGTGCCTCAGAAACAGACATCTACAAGTTCCCTTGTAGATTCCACTTTGACGTCATGGCAGCTTTTGATACCATCAACCCTTCTGTTGTTCTGGACAGGCTATACGGGTTGGTTACTGGAGATTAGGCTTGAACTTGTCACATTCTTGCTTGGATGGTTAATTCCAGAGGGTGGAATTAGCAGACTCCCATAAAGAATTTCCTCCTTTCTTCTGTGCTAATTTTTATTTACAGGAAACTACTGAGAGAGATCATCCAGAGATTGTTTGAAATACCACCAAGGGTGGGTGACATTTTTATCTTTTTCTCAACAAAGACAGAGAATGATGTGGTAATGGACAGAAGAAGGGTTAGGAAACTGAAAACTAACCAGACATGAAGAGAATACGGGTGTGTGTGGGTGTTTAAAGTATTCATCCTGTTTTGAATAGAGTTGTCAGTTGTTTTGAGAGAGCTTCCTGATCCAGCGTTGTCCCTAAAAGCTTGAGCAGACTCTGTGACAAGAAATAAAATCTCTTCATCAGCTTTGGCTGATAAGCTAGTTGCCACATTTTGTGGAGGTGGCAACCTGCCTACCTTTACTCATGCTCTGGTAATCTACCACAGGGTATTGTTTTCAAAGGGCTGCCTTTGAAAAGAGCCCTGAAATTTCAGTTGAGCTCTGAAATAATGCTACAAGATTTTTGGAGACAATTTGGCCATGCTACTCCAGTATTTCATCAGCTACACAGGATGCTTCTGGGCTCTACATCGAGTGTTCTTTTTGACTTGGGCCCAAAATTTTAGAAAGAGTGCCTACTCTCACATCTCTCTGTTTGAACCACGAAAGCCTACGAAAGGCTGTTTTCAGGTGCTCCTGCCAAGTGAAGTGAGGAAAATAGAATGCTTTCACTAAAACGGGAGATTAGTCTTATACAGCTAATTTTGTTATTTTGCCATCAAGTGAAGATTGTTTTATTCCCCAGTCTTTTTAAGGTCTGCTATGCTTTCATTTTGCGCTGCAAATGTTGTGGATTCTTAGTCACACTGTGAGACTGACTTATTTCATTCCCTGCTACTTTTTTATGTTACAGTTTATAGTTTTATAAGACACAGATCTGATATTGCATTCTGTATTTGAGAATCTGAAAACAATATTATTGAACATTTTATAGAGATGCAATAAATAAATGAATACATACACATACCAGGGTAATCTTGGCACTGTACAAATATCGTGTGAATACATGTAATGTGTTTTGTAAAACATCCTTCTGGCACCAGGAAACCTATAATCTCATCAATGGTGGCCACTATGGCCAGGAGTAATAAGAACCTTAGCCCAACACAGTTGAAAGGCTCCAGATGGGAGAATGGCTGTTCTGATATGTTTTAACTATTAGGATAAGGATAACAATAAAAGAGGTGCATGTCAGAGAATGTATTTAATAATATTCAGTATAAACAACAATAGAAATTTGTACAGTGCTCTAGATAATATACAGCTGTATTCACAAAAGTATGGTCAGTCTTCCTCCTCCTCCTCTTCCTCTCCTGAACTCCTGCAGATATAAAAGGAATAAAAGATTACATTACAATGTGCTTATTAAACTAGATTTTCTTCCAATTAGTCTGCTCAACTTATAGTAGATCATATATATATATATATATATATATATACACACACACACATACATACACATACATATACATACATACATACCTCATATCTCCGAGGCATACGAGATATGAGGCATATGCCTCATATCTCGTATGCCTCGGAGATATGAGGCATATATATATCTCAAGTCGATGGAGCGGCTGGATAGCGTAGTGGTTAGAACACCGCCTTTGATGCAGGAGACCGGGGTTCAAATCCTGGCTGGTACCTACCTTACCAGTAGGGATCCTTGGGCAAAGACCCCCTAACGCTTCACCTGCCTACCTCAAAATATGAGAATGACACAAACTAAGAGAGTCATGCCGGTTCGGACGTCGCCCGGATTAACAAGGTTCGCGTCAGATGTTGGGGAACCAGGACAGGACAATCTGATGTTAAGTGGGCTACTGGAACAAACCATACATGGACGAGACAAGAGAACTTGGAAATGATGGAATGCTACTACAACAGCAGACCTAATGAGAGGGGATATATGAAACGTATGAGGGAACTATGGATAGACAGAAGGCCTACATCCACACTAACTGAGAAACAACTAGTTACCCGGCGCTTCAACATAGTGAAGAGGAAGCTGCTCTCACAACTTGAGATAGACCAACTCCACATTACAACCCGGACTCAAGCAGACCTGGAAGAACAAGCAGATGTGCAGCCAACACCTGAAGCTGGAATGTCACTGCCACCCCTTCCATTAAAGAGCACAGCAGCTGATATGAGGCATAAGATCATGGATAAACTAGCTACAGTCAACCCTCGAGTCTGATTACCAAGGCTCAGTGGAGAAGTACCATCAGATAGTATGCTAGAAGATGCCAACAGAGCCCTCCAGACAATCCCTAATACCACCATAACTGAAACCAATGAATTGGTATATGCTACAGCCGCTGTAATCCTGGAAACGCTTGGCTACACAATCAAGAAGAACAGCAGTACACACCCACCCTGGAAAATGAGATTGGAGGCTAAGATCAAGGCAACTCGGAGAGAAGTCAGTCAGCTGGTGGAACTACAGAAGCGTGTGGAGATTAAGGATAAGACTCGGCTACTGAAAAAATACATGGGCCTGACTCCATCTGAAGCCCTAGAGACTGCTAAACAAAGGCTCACAGCACTGGCTACCAGGCTAAGGAGATACACTAGAGAAGCAGAGGCCAAGAAGATAAATGCCCTGTTCTCCAAAGAACCATCCAAAGTGTACTCCCAACTGCAGTGCAACCACAGAGTAGCAGCTGAGCCACCAGCAGCGGAAACTGAACAGTACTGGAAGAACATATGGGAGAAAGAGAAGACGCATAACACATCCAACAGCGGGTCAAGAACATGAAAAGCTGGACAGCACCTGGCCCGGACATGATCCACACCTACTGGCTAAAGAAACTAACAGCAGTGTATGAACGCTTAGCAGCACAGATGAACCAACTGCTAGCAGCAGGCTCCCACCCAGACTGGCTAACACAAGGAAGGACAGTGCTGATCATGAAAGACCCTCACAAAGGAACAGCACCATCCAACTACCGGCCAATAACCTGCCTCCCCACAACATGGAAAGTTCTATCAGGCATCATAGCTGCCAAGCTACATGACCATATGGGCCAGTACATGAGCACAGCTCAGAAGGGCATTGGGAACAACACCAGAGGCTCAAAACACCAGTTACTCATAGATAGGGCAGTCGCCCAAGACTCAAGGTCTAGGCAGACCAATCTGAGCACAGCCTGGATTGACTACAGGAAAGCCTATGACTCAATGCCACACACATGGATCTGTGAATGCCTGGCACTATACAAAGTCAACAGGACACTAAGGACCTTCCTCAAGCACTCAATGGGACTGTGGAAGACAACACTGGAAGTGAACTCAAGACAGCTTGCACAAGTGGCCATCAAGTGTGGCATATACCAAGGTGATGCACTGTCCCCACTGCTGTTCTGCATAGGCTTAAACCCCCTCAGCCAGATAATCACAAGGTCTGGATATGGGTACAAGTTCAAGAGTGGAGTCACCATCAGCCACCTCCTCTACATGGATGACATCAAGCTGTATGCTAAGAGTGAACGAGACATCGACCCACTGATCCACCTGGCACGGATCTACAGTGAGGACATTGGGATGTCATTCGGACTGGAGAAGTGTGGCAGGATGATAGTAAAGAGAGGGAAGATAGTTAAGACCGATGGAGTGGAACTACCAGTGGGCCACATAGCAGACATAGAGACCAGCTATAAATACCTTGGTGTCCCACAGTCACATGGGAACCATGAGGAGGAGGCAAGAAAGACAGCAACATCCAAGTACCACCAAAGGATAAGACAGGTCCTGAAGAGCCAGCTCAATGGGAAGAACAAGATCCATGCCATCAACATGTATGCCCTGCCAGTCATCAGATACCCTGCCGGTATAGTGAGCTGGCCAAAGGAAGACATGGAGGCTGCTGATGTGAAGACCCGGAAGCTCCTCACAATGTATGGAGGTTTCCACCCCAAGTCCAACACCCAGAGACTGTACACCAGGCGCAAAGAGGGCGGGTGGGGCCTGATGAGTGTCAAAGCCACTGTCCTGGACGAAACCCGAAGTATCCAGGAGTACATTAGTAAGATGGCGCCCAAAGATGAGCTGCTGAGAGAATGTCTCAGGCAGCAGCAGACAAGGCAGGAGGTTCAAGCAGAGGAAGTGCCATGGCAAGGCAAGCCCCTGCATGGGATGTACCATCGACAGATAGCTGAGGTGGCTGACATTGGGAAATCCTATCAGTGGGCTGGACTAAAAGACAGCACTGAGGCACTGATCATAGCAGCACAAGAACAGACACTAAGCACCAGATCCATAGAAGCAGGGGTCTACCACACTAGACAGGATCCAAGGTGCAGATTGTGCAAAGAGGCCTCAGAGACAGTCCAACACATAGTGGCAGGGTGTAAGTTGCAGGCAGGAACAGCATACACTGAACGGCACAACCAAGTAGCTGGCATTGTGTACAGGAACATCTGCACAGTGTATGGGCTAGACCCCCGCAAGTCCAGATGGGAGATTCCACAGAAGGTTGTGGAGAATAACAGGGCTAAGATCCTGTGGGACTTCCAGATCCAGACGGACAGGCAGGTACTGGCTAATCAACCAGACATCGTGGTAGTAGACAAAGACCAGAAGACAGCGATAGTGATAGATGTAGCAGTGCCAAGTGACAGCAACATCAGGAAGAAGGAGCATGAGAAGCTGGAGAAGTACCAGGGCCTGAAGGAGGAAATCGAGAGGATGTGGAAAGTAAAGGCCAAAGTGGTCCCAGTGGTGGTAGGAGCACTTGGGGCCATGACTCCTAAGCTGGGAGAATGGCTCAAACAGATCCCAGGAACAACATCAGAGCTCTCTGTGCAGAAGAGTGCAGTGCTAGGAACAACTAAGATACTGCGCAGAACCCTCAAACTCCCAGGCCTCTGGTAGAGGACCCAAAATTGAGGAAGACACATACCACCCATAGGGGTGAGAGGGGAATTTTTTTTTTATATATATGCTTCTAAAGTAATATCCATGTATTGACGTGCCATTATTTTTCTGAGCAGGGCAAGAAATTAATACAGTATTTCATAACTGTTGAATTTCTGCCATGCTGAGTAGCTACCATGCAGAAAAGAGCAGAAGAGAGCAACTACACATAAAGGATCGAAAGAGTCCTAAGACAGGCCTGTCACACTTCATTCTGCTTCCTGATTACTCCTTCTTGGCTTTTTCAATTGCTCAAGCAGCTAAAGGTAGGATAACCACTATCCCTTTCTTCCGTTTCATGTAGGAACCAACGACACTGCCAGAGAGAGCTTGAAAAGAATATCAAGGGATTATGAACAACTAGGCAGGATGGCAAGAGTTTGAAGCACAAGTGGTGTTTTCGTCCATATTTCCAGTTGAAAATCCAAAGAGTAGAATGGACGTGTTGCTGTTCACCTTCTGCTAAAAATCAGAGAATCAACAACATTCCCACTATTTGCTTTCCCATCAGCACTGCTGATGCTGATCTTGCTAAGAGCTGTATTTGTAGAACACAGTGCCTCATGGGAAGTGAACTCATTTACTGAATTAGCCCAGTTTCCTGGGTTGGCACAACACATGGAGCCATAAACTAGCCAACCGCATTTTGGCCTAGCATCTCATGTGAACCCAACCTAAATATGGTTGCTAAGAGGACAGTTCAGGTCCTGAGAATATTAACCATTCTAGAAGCTGCTCTAAGAGGATTCTAATACAGTACAGGCAGAGTCAGAGTGGCAATTTCAGCAACACCCTGGCAACCAGCCACTCTAAGAGGAGAGGACTACCCATAGAACCCTGTCACGGCAGCTGCTTCAAGGCCCAGTAGCATAACTTTCTAACTATGGTAGGGGCAGGGAGAAGAGAGAACTGAAACCCTAAGGCGAGCCATAAAACAAGCTTCCAGAGGCGTCCTATTGGGAACTCTGTCTTAATCTCTTCCAACAAGCCTGAGGAAAAAGCCACTTTGCTCTGGCTTCTCTTCCTTGGCATGACTGAAGGAAATGTATGAGTATTCCTATGCCCCAGTAAATAAACATCTGTGCTAAATAAACCATCAGTTATTGCAATAGGTAGGAGGAATAAAATGGGTGTGACTGAACAGCATATATCAGAGTACTGTTTGTTAGCAAACCAGTGTTTGAAAGGATTCTGACTTATTGGGGCATCCAAATGCAAATTTACTTAGGAGTAAAACACGCTGTAATCTCTGGGGCCTATCTGTGAATTGGTTATATAGATCAGGATGCATATTTTTGTATCAAAACATCAGAATTGTAGCAGGCAGAACACAATACTATCTTGCCTACTGAGATATTTTAACTGTGAGTCCTTTGAGTTTCTGTTTGTTTTTCATTCTTTCTCAACAGCCCTGCAATCTTTTTCTCTAGTTTGCCAGCTCAGCCTCATTCCTCACGTTTATGTCTCCCCGTATATTACACAAGGCACCTTGCGGTACTTCTGTCCTGAGCAGTACAGCTAATTCTGTTGCAAAATGTTAGCTTCTTTGCCAGAAAGCAAACAGAGACTTCTAAATCTGCATCTCCAGATACAGTTAAATCAAGCTAATACGAAAACATCATTATATATTTTAGCACACATTGGAAAATATGATCCCAAAAACCGTGGATATATTAAGAAAGTCTGGGATGTACATATGCAGAATCTACCACTCCCTCCCTGAATTGCAATGTTGCTGGGCTAGATTTTTTCAGAAAGGACATATGTTTTCTCTGAAGAGATCTAGACCTGACAAAAATAGGAAACCTAAAAATATACCTTTGCTTCGTATGTCCTGTATTCTAGCAAAGAAGTCACAAAAGAAAGTCATTTAGAAAAAAATCCCCATTCCCTCTTTATATTTTTATCCATTTGAGCTAGAGAAGAATAATAGCTTTTTTTTACAGATTACAATGTTTATTACTTTTAATGATTTATATATGCTTCACTTATTTTTTTGGTCCGTAGCCATGCAGGTTTTACAAGTAAATATAACACACAACTTTGCAAAACCTGTTTGATCAGAGGAGAAATGTATGCATGTTATCTGGAAAGAAAAATCATTTCTACATCCCATAATTTACAGAAGCTCCCTGGTCATGTCTAAGACACTGCAGTACTTGACTGGTGGTAGCAGGCTGATTGTGCAATTCTCTGCCAAGGTCTCTTCCTTACACCGTTTTAGGCCTTAAAGGCAGTAAAGACTTCAGGGGAATTCTTTTAATTTTAATGCCACTCTCAAATTGATGTGATTTTTAACATTTATGTTTTATTATTTTTATGTTTTATTTTCGTTTCAATGCTATATTAATTATATACTGGTCTAGCAGAGTGCTTTATTAATTTACCAAGCACTTCCGATTCTGATAACAGCCATTTGTCCATGGGTTTCTGCAAGTTTTCTGACTGTTCTTCAAAGAGTAAATATGGGACCCAATTTAAATGCAAAAGCAAAACTGAAAAAGCCTCCAATCTGTTAGAATCAGACAGATAAAAAAAATATAGCAAATTACATCCACAGGATACAACAGAAACATATAATAAATGTACAGTGAAAGTAGCATTTGTTCCATTTTGTAACAGGTGTTTGATACTCCAGAACTGGAAAAGGCAGTAACTGAAAATCTATTGAATTAAAACTGTCAGATTAAAGCATAAAAAGAATCTGAGATAAATATAGATATTATGAAGTAAGTATGGAACTTTCTCCAATCCACAACCAGTAGATGCATTGGATTATAGTTCCCATCATCCTAGTCCTTAACAGAGGACAATAAAAGCTGTGGTCCAACTTCAAGAAAACAGAAATATTGTCTTAGTTCCTTAATTTCTGCCCTAGATGAAAAAAAAAAAATCCATCTGATGTTGTCAAAAATGTGCCACAGTTCTTTCTGAAATGGCCAACCCTTTAATACCAGGATTGCTTTTCTTTCTTCTTAGTTCTTCTCCTTCCTTTTCTTATTTCCTAGCAGAACTACTTCTTTCTACTGTTGAACAATGAAATAAGCAAGTTATGAGATATTTCACAAATTAGGCATCCTGTAAATGTGGATCTGCAGATGCATTCTGAACCACTTCAGAAGTTCTTAAAGAGAAATAATCCTGACTTGCACACTGAAACTACTTACACTTTCTTTGAAGTGCCTTCAGTTCCCTCTTCTTCAGTCCCTGAAGCCCTGGTAAAAAATTAAAAGCAGAATTTAAGTACAGTTTTGCTCAGGCAGCGGTTGAATATTTTATCATTACCTGGACAGCTTGGCCAAGTCGTTTCCTCTTGTATGGCTTCTCCAGGCATTGGATCTATCATTTTAGTCCTTCCCTTCCAAATATTATTGCCTTTACACTTGCTAATTGTTGCCCCTCAAACTGCAGTCATGAGGACTTTATGAATGAGACATCAGCAAGGAGGCACTCTTTCATCTCACATTGCGGGCTCAATAATGTGGTCTCAACTGTTGGGAATTGGAGGAAAGTCATCCTCATATTTAAGCATTCTTATCCAAGCCACAACTTGGAACATGCTATGCAGGTAGATGAATTTGGCAGAAGAGGTCAATCCTCTTTTGTGCCCAGCATCAAAAGCATTTTGCAAAGCAGTTCTCCATACCTATTCTGCCACCAAGCAATAGATTTTATAGGCTCATTCACTAAACTCAATTACAGCTAGAGAGGTTAAAGAAAGGCTTTCATATGATCTTCTTCCATGGGTGCCAAAATAAATTAGGCCTCCTAGGGTGGTGGTGGGGGGAGGTACTGTCTGCTGCTCAATTCTGGGCAGCAAAAAGATCTTGGTTGGTTCCATGCACTCAGCTAGAAACTCTCATTTGGATTTTGGAGGTCTGGAAATGATGCTGCTCTTTGCCTTGTACTTTCAATCAGGTTAGAGAGTGCTAGAACTTGGAGGCATCCTCAGACTGACTTTCTGCCTTCCCTGACCTGGATCTTTTATTTCAGAATCCTCTTAAAAACTGAAATAGGTTCAGGTAGTGGAAATGGACCTTTTATTTTTTCCAGCTGATTGCATACCATTACAGAATGCAATCAGAATACAGGGGGAGAGGGTAGAGACTCATATAAAACATGCTAACTCTGTCTTTTCCAATTTTATTCCTTCACCTATTTATAAAAATAGATTCCTTTTTTTTTAAACAGGAGAAATCAATGTGTTACAATTCTATGCAGTGTATTCTATATCTAGTTTGTATATGCAAGGGAGTAGGCTCTTGGGTGTGTAGGGATGCTAATTTTAATAACCATGAAACTGCAATAGTAACTCTAAATCAGATGTTATTTTAAACAAATGCATTACTTAGAAATATCTTGAAAACAGCTAAGTTAAAGAGAAGACAAAACAACCCTTGATTGACTGTACTACTCACTCAGTCTTTGTAGCAGTTTCAGTAGCTGTAGTGGGAGTCTCTTTTTCAGAAGTCCTGACAAAGAACAGAAAGAAGTTTTAACAGAACAGAAGTTAAAAAGAAATCCGCTGCAGCTAAGCTTGCCTTCTTCTCAGGATGGGAAGGCTGATAGCTCATCTGTTTTCAAAGCTCTTAAAACTAATGCAGAACATGGCTATTGTGAGCTGCAATCTATTGGAGAATTTCTCCTCCTGGAGAAATTAAATGAAATATCGTTCCTCCCCAATTTCTTTGCCTATAGATAGGGCAGGGAATTTGGAGAGGCCATTCTTAGAGTAGCAGCTATGAGGTGCAACCATTTTATATAAATATGATTCATACATTGAATGAATTAGAATCTATGATTGCAAGTAAAGAAATAATATCCCACATATAACTCTACAGGTACTCACAGTTTCTTTGAACTGGCCTTTTTAACAGGCTCGGGAGCGGGAGCGGGAGCGGGAGCGGGAGCAGGAGCTGGAGCGGGAGCGGGAGCTGGAGCTGGAGCGGGAGCTGGTAGCGGCAGCAGCGACTCTCTAGGAAAAGAAAACAGAAACTGAGATTAACCCAAGTTTAAGAAGGTTAATAAAGACCACAGTTGTGATCTTCTGTTTCCTTATGTCAGTGTTGTCCAAACTTGGCCACTTTAAGATGAGTGGACTTCAACTCCCAGAATTCCCCAGCCAGCATGGCTGGCTGGGGAATTCTGGGAGTTGAAGTCCACTCATCTTAAAGTGGCCAAGTTTGGACAACACTGCCTTATGTGATCCCAGCATTTCACATTCTCTTCAAAGAGAGCAACAAGTAGTTGCTCATGAGCATCCCAGGTGGCTTTGCTGCAAAACTAGGTGTTGTCTGAATGTTAGAGAATGCACGTGTGCACCCATGGCCTTAAACCTCACAGAATTTCAAGTCTTGCTTTTCCAAAATGCCCAGGGAAACTCTTCTTCCTTTTTTTCAAGCCTTTGATTCTTATATACATTTATTCCTTTTATGTATTCTTATTCTGTTTCTGCTTGTTTATTCATAATTCAGGGTGTGAGTCAAAGGATAACAGAGTTAAAGTGTTGGATCAGGCAGAGGGAGAACCAGGTTCAACTCTCCACAAATGTCATGGGCTCCTCTGGGTGTTTTGGGGCCAGTCACTTCCTCAGGATTATTGCTGTTGGGATAAAACGAGGGGGACTCTCATGTATGCCACCTTGACCCTCCGGAAAAAATGGTGAGACATATATCCAACAAATAAATACATGAACAAACATTTCTCTAGCTTTAGTACCAGAGGTGGATTAGCTTTCTGAAAACACCAGTGGCTCATGTCTCTTGTATACCTGTTAACAGAGACAATCCCACAGGATAGGATATGATTATAGCCAATATGAGATTTGTATTTGTCGTCAAACAAAATAAGCTCTTTTTTGTTTTGTTTTTGCTTCTGATCCCAACATAGAAGAATGTAGCTACAGAACTTGTAGAACCGGTGTAGTTTTTTCCCTTCTGTTCCGGGTATACTTCTGAGGAATGAGGGTGAGATTTGGATCTGATGGAATAAAAGCTTGCTTTGACTGGGGCCAAAGTCGAAGTCCAAAAATGAGCAAAGGGGCTCCTGAACACACACAAACCTCTTCTATAAGTGGAATGCCCTTTTATAGAGGGTAAGCCCTTATAAACATAGTCTAAAATGCCGATAGACAGACAGACAGATAGATATGCTTGTTTCATAATGTACTTTACGGATAAAATTCCTGATTTTGATGCCACTTGCAATGCAGTTCCAGTGAGATGTTAAAATGTCTTGTCTAGGCCAATTTTGTGGAATTGGTTTCAGCTCCTGAGGCTTGTAGGTTTGCATCTGATTATGTGAGGATGCTCTTAAAGCATCACTATCAATGGAAACATGCGGCTGCAGTAGAAGTCCCAGCTCCCAGTTCCAGGCAGTTCATGGTCCAAATAATCAGGGAATGAATGGTTGGGGAGGAATGATCAGGGATGACCAGGTCAGAGCAACCTGATGTATTTGTAATCTCAAGATTGAATTACTCTGTCTGTGGGGTGGGGGAGGGGTTACCCTTGAGAGTATTGTAAAATGCCATAATTAGCAGGCAACCTCCTGTGAAAACCAGACCTGAAAGAATTGCACCGACCCCCAGTATGTTACTGAGCAGCATTTTAGGTATTTGTTGTAGTATACAAAGCCCTAAACAGCTGAAGACCGGGATGTCTGGTGGTGCTTCTCATTACTGGGAATTTGTTAGGTGATGAGACGTCATTCTCAATACCAGCCTTCCAGGTCTGCAATTTCTTTGCAGTTCCTTAATGGCTGGTGCTGAGCCTTATAAGCTTCTACCAGTTAAAGGCACATCTGTTTGCCCAGGTGTTTGTTCAATTGGTTCTGCCATGTTTCCATCCAGATGGCATTGCTATAAGTTAACAAAGTTTTGAGAGATTTAAGTGAAGATGTTTGGAGGATTTATTTATTTATCCATCATTGTACTGTATGTGTGCACACCTTCAAATCAGTGTTGACTCCTGGCGACTGCCTGGACTAGTCCCTGGAGTTTTCTTGGAAAAATTTTGGAAGTGGTTTGCCATTGCCTGCTTCTTAGGGCTGAGAGAGAGTGACTGGTCCAAGGTCTCCCAGCTGGCTTTGTGCCTAAGGCAGGACTAGAATTCACTGTCTCCCAGTTTCTAGCCTGATGCCTTAACCATTGCACCAAATTGTCTCTCTATCAATTGTAGCTGTTCTAAAATGTTAATTGAATTGTATCCCCGGTTTTGGATTGTTAAAATATGATGAAAATGCATATACATTTTAAAAAATAAAATACATTATTGTAGAGGATAAGCCCCTATAAACATAGTCTAAAAATAGCTAACATACTTAAAATTTAAAAATTCAATGAAGTACGGTAACTATTGTTACAAGGTTTCAAATTCTACTCAATAGCTCAATTCGTTTGGAAGCAGCACTCTAAGAAATACCTAATAATTTTATCTCATCAAAAATGCAGAAGGCTTGCTATGGTGCTCTAACTTTTAAGTAGGAGAACAACATTTGTAGTGCATGCAGTTACTTACACTATTTCCACAGGAAGAGGCTCAGTGACTTCTGGGGGCCTGATAAACCAAGAGCAGAAATTACAATGAGTTTGTTGTACGACAATCAGGTCTGAGAATTTTTTTTTTTTTTTGCAGCTTGTATAGTTTGTTCTTTACCTACAGCTCTTGTGCATGCATGAAGGTTGTAAATAAACACTGTACTTTTATTTTCAAAGCAATATTACATACATTGCCTTTGCAGTGATGTATACCAAGGTCAAGACTTTGTTAATGATTCAGAGAAGATAGCCACAGCTAGAAAAGCTAATTAGTATCCCCATCAAACTATACAAGTGGCATATTAATAGAACACCCAAATTTTGCAGTCAGCATCTGCAGGGGCAACATCTGCAGTTTCACACATTATTCATTCTCGCACACATGTTGTGGCTTCTGTCAATGGAAGAAGAAAATAAGGATTTCTGTAGAATGCCACACTTTTGCCTTTGTTCAATTTATTTATTTAAAAGATTTGTATGGCTGCTCATCTTAATATAACTCTGGGTGACTCACAACAATAAAGCAACTAACTATAAAATCATTAATAATAAAACCATGAAGCAAAAATAAAAACCCAGAGCCTCAATCATCCTCTTGGGATGCCCCACCACCAGCCCCAGATATCCTCATTCTATCCCAGGTCTTGATGGCCTTCCGAAAGGCTAAAAGAGTGGGGGGCTGCTGAATTGCAGGGGGGGTATTCTATAAGCTAGGGGCAGCCATGGAAAAGGCACACTTCTGAGGCCCCAAGGGATGGCATGATTTCAGGGAAGGGACCTGGAGCGTGCCTACCCTATCAGATCTGGTAGGATGGGCAAATACTCTCAGGGAGAGGCGGTCCTATAAATAACCTGGTCCCATGTCATGTAGGGCTTTAAAGGTGATAACCAGCACCTTGAATTGCACCTGGAAGTTAAATGGGAGCCAGTGCAGCTCATGCAACAGAGGTGTAACATAGGCGAACCTAGGAACACCCAATACTGTGTGTGCTGCTGCATTCTGGACCATATGTAGCTTCTGAGTTGTCTTCAAGGGCACTTGAAGTGGTCTTCAAGGGCAGCCCCATGTAAAGTGCATTGCAGTAATCTAAATTTGGACAAATCCAACTTTGTCCCAAGAATTTTGTAATTAAAAATGTAACAGCTTATCCTGCCCTCTAACTAGTGAAATGGGGCTATTCCCTCTGTAGTCCTTTCAGTTTCTTTCTTGAAATATGTGGAAAAGAAAAGAAAAGAAAAAAGAAAAGAAAAGAAATACCTTGCACTGGCCCAGTTGAATATGTCTTCCTCTTCTGAGGATTCTTCATCATGTAATTTATCAATCATATCTTTTTTCCGTATTTCATCCAGAGGCTGATACATGTCTTTGAGCCAAAGAGGCTTATCAAATGAAGATGCTGAAGTCTGAGCATGAGGAAAGGATATGAGAAATGATCACAAAACTTCAGCTTGGGGCTTAAATTTTCATGGTGCATTATCATTCTATTTGTATCTCAAATTATACAGATCCTGGAATGGAGGATCCAGCTGAAGGAGTATGTGGCTATGCAAATTAGAGCAAGCTTGATTGTTAACTCCTAATTAGGTCACCAGTTAGGAAAAAAAACCAGTTTTAGCTACCTCTCTACCTATGACAAAGAATCCTGGAATACATTTTTGCACTTTTGCTCCTTACTGTTAGTAGCTAGTAACATTAGTAGTTAATAGCTGCACTTAGAAAATTCCCCCAGCCCTGTCATTCCTAAAGTCTGCATGTGGTGCTATGTTTAACACATGTTATTTAATTTGGGTTTAATTATGATCAATGAACTGAATGTATGGCTTAATGTTATATGTGAACCAGGCTTCTATTGCTTGGTCTGACAGATACAACTCTGATTTAAATAAATTGTGTGATCACTATTATTCCTATGGGATCTTTTCAGAAGAGAAGTCTTGCTATGCATACCTAATCTCCCAAATTGATGGGTACATCATTACTTTTTGAACAGATTTGAAAGAGTTGGAAAAGATACTTGCTATGTACACAACTTACAAAAAGCCATGTTTGTTAAGCTTGGTATATTTAATAAGCCACAACTGGCTGTGTTCAAACACACAAAACTGTAAGACATGGTTTACACACTTGGCTCAATATGCATCACACGCTAAGTCACAGACTAGTCAGATTTTGCCTTAAAGTTTGATGAATCCAGCCAGTTATGATTTATTCCATAAAAAATTGAACATTTTTATGAATTATGCCACTAAATGTCTATTAAAAATGGTTCCAAATACTACTTTTTTCTAAGTGCTATAGTAGATATTTGGACCATCTCAATTGTCAGTCATCTAGAAATCACAGGTCCAGGACAGGATAGACTCAAGACCACTGGCTGTTAGAACTGCCTTCTTTCCATTCCATACAGAGAAGCTAGAGTGGTGTTGAATTACTTCTACACTAGCGGAAGACAAGGGTATCTCCTATTCCTGAAGCCAGCTGGTTGGCTTAGAGGATCCAGTACAAGTGATGAGAAGGGGGGAGCTGGCAAATTCAGGAGGAACACTGGGAAGCTGCTGTCTTTACCCACAGAATTGCCAACATGGGGTGATTATCCCACCTGGCTTAGATGACTTTAAAACAGGAAAAGACATATTTAGAGAAAGCACAACAAATGGCTAGAGACATCTGTTATCAAGCAAAAGCTAATCTATATTAAACACTGCAGCCCAATCCTAAAGCATATTTACTCAGAAGTAAGTCCCACTGAGTTTAATTATACTCCAAGATGACAGGAATATATCAACCTTCATCACCCAATAAATAGTTGATAGCAGCTTCAGCTTTTTTCCCTGCACCCCACTCCCCATATTCTGATGCTGCTCTGACAGCCTATTTGCTTTTTCTCTTCTATGGCTACTACTTGTGATAGCAAAGAATGAAACCTCAATGTTCAGTGACAGTAATAGGGTCAGGCAATAGTAGATTATTATCTTTATCATTCCTGGAGGACATTTGGCTTGTTAGAGGCGTGTTGAACCAAACGACCCTTAGATTTATCTAGTTAGGTCACACACTGTAAATGGCATGATGAAGAAGAAGAAGAAGAAGAAGAAGAAGAAGAAGAAGAAGAAGAAGAAGAAGAAGAAGTAGTAGTAATAATAATAATAATAATAATAATAATAATAATAATAATAATAATTCAGGCTTGCCTGAGCCAGTCTGTAATACTAATGGAAATGTGGGCCCATGTTTTTCAGATCCAACAAGATTGAATAGCCAGATCACCAGTGATTGCTTCTGTCTTTACATACCTGTTTCTCTGGTGTACCTTTCTTCTTTCTACCCAGAAAAGTCCTTTAAGAGACAATTACAAAGGAAAAATAGTGAGATCTTAGCCTGGGTAGAACCATTTTGATAGTGTTCAAACCAACTGTGGCACACATTTCAGTACTGGGGGAGTATACAAACTCTTATAATTTAAATGGAAGATATATATTTCTGTTTCTCAAAATGGACTACTCAAAAGGCCTTTTCAGTCACAAGGCTCTTCTGTGCATGTACAAGGAATGTGCAGGCAATAGAAGGATTCATTCCCTCTTATGCTGAAACACACACCTGTAATTGCCTCCAAAGCTTTAAGAGTGCATGTTGCACATAACCACAGATCTGTTTAGGGTTTTACTTGGGTTTGGCTTTGTTGGTATGCATGCGCTGCTGGCAACCTCACATTTACTGTATGCTCAGAGAAGAGCCCTAACCACTGAAAACGGTTCAGGGTTGCCAAGAGGAGAGTTTTAGGGGTACAGTGGATATGGGATTAGTTGAGGAACGTAGCTGGAAGCAAATGCTATACATACAAATTCAGCCAGCAAAAGGATTTAGCAACGTTCTCAGAGTTTTCAACTTTTACATGCAGCATCCTGTGGACTAAAATGTTGCTTTTTAAAAGTGAAACTAATAGGTTCCTTGGCACCAAATCCTGAGATTGGCCCTTATGAACAGGATTCTCAGAGGAGACTTGCAAATAACTAAGCATCTCCAGGCAAGAGTTACCGTCTTTCCTGAGGGGTTCCTTCCCTTCCTTTTGCAGATCGTTGAGAGCAGATCTGTTTAATCAGAAAAAAGAGGTGTGGTTGTGAGGAATAAATGCAAAGATTTTTCACAGTGGGGTAGAATCAATGAATGGCATAGAGAACAATGTCTCTTTTTCTGCTTCTTAATAAGAAACTCTTCCTTTTCATCTTCTGTTTGTAAAGAGGTATGTGGCCTCCAGCAAGCTCTTGGTAAGCCTCATAAGAAGGTCTTATGGACCAAATCAAGTTCAACAGCCAGAGGTTTCCTATCAGAATTGGAAGTGGAATGAATCCACACTCAATATACCCATTTAGTTACCCCTATTTGCCCAACTCCCCCACTAAGAATTTTTTAAAAATCAGTCCCACCCTTTCCTGTGATGTTACTATATCACTGCCACATCTGCTGTGGCCTTTGAGGTTGAATATATTATATTAAACCCTGGCTGCAATAATGTGGCCCTCCTGAGTTACAGTGTTCAAGGAAATGTTAGCCTCTTCCCATGAAGCTGCCTGCCTGCCTGCCTGCCTGCCTGCCTGCCTATCTATCTATCTATCCGTCCGTCCGTCCGTCCGTCCATCCATTTACATAGCCTTCCATCTCACACAAAGTGACTCTGGGCAGTGTACAACAATTAAAAGGAATAAATACATAAAAAACAATTACAAATAAAAAACTATAAACGCACACAAAACAGGAGGGGATAAAATTCATAAGGGAGGCATCGTAAAATCGCCCCGGGCCCGTGGGAGCCCCAGGCCTGATCACATAGCCAGGTCTTGAGGGACTTGCGGACTGTTAAGAGGGATGGAGCTAATCTAACTTCTAGCGGGAGAAGATTCCACAAGGCGGGCGCCACAACAGAGAAGGCCCGCCTCCTGGGACCCATCAAATGTAATTCTCTGGCAGACGGGACCCACAGCACGCCTTCTCTGCCAGACCTGATGGGACGGACAGATGTAATCGGGGAGAGGTGGTCCCTCAGGTAACCCGGCCCCATTCCATGAAGGGCTTTAAAGATCAAAATCAGCACCTTGAATTGGACTCGGAAGCAAATTGGCAACCAATGAAGCTTGCAGAGCAGAGGTGTAACATATACCGCCCTGGGGCACATATAACTGCCCGTGGCACCACATTTTGCACCAGCTGAAGCTTCTGGATACTCTTCAAGGGCAGCTGCATGTAGAGCGCATTACAGAAATCCAAATGGGTGGTGACTAGGGCATGAGTGACAGTGATTAGGTCCCTCTGATCTAGGAATGGGTGCAACTGGCACACAACATGAAGCTGTGCAAAGGCCCTCCTAGCCATGACTGCCACCTGCTCTTCAAGCAGGAGTTGTAAGTCCAGGAGGACCCCCAGATTGCGCACAGGGTCTGTCTGGGGCAGTGCAACCCCATTCAGTACCAAAGGTGGCATAGCCCTAGCACCACAAGGCCCCAAAACCCAAAGCCACTCAGTCTTGCCAGGGTTCAGCTGAAGCCTGTTGTTCCGCATCCAGACCCTCACAGTCTCCAGGTACCAGGATAAGACATTCACAGCATTGCTTAATTTGCCAGGGGCAGAGATGCATACTGGTGAAAGCTCACCCCATGGTGACAGATGAGCTCACCCAGCAGCCTCATGTAGATGTTAAATAGGAGGGGGGAGAGCACCGAACCCTGCGGCACCCCACATAACAGGATCTGAGGGTGGGATCTCTCCTTCCCAACCACCACTGACTGGAATCGGCCCCGGAGGAAGAAGGTGAACCAGCACAACATATTTCTGCCCGCCCCCAATCCTCTGAGCCAATCCAGAAGGATACCATGGTCGAAGGTATTGAAAGCTGCAGAGTGATCAAGGAGGGTAAGAATGGATGCACAACCTTCATCCCGCCCTTGCCAGAGATCATCCAGAAGCATGACAAATGCTGTTTCCATCCCATACCCAGGCCTGAATCCCAACTGAAAGGGATCCAGATAATCTGCTTCATCCAAGGTCCTCTGAAGCTGTTGTGCAATACCTTCTCAATCACCTTCCCCAAAAAGGGGAGGTTAGATACTGGATGAAAATTGTCCAGTATAGTGGGGTCTAGCGATGGCCTCTTGAGGAAGGGGCGAACCAAGGCCTTAAGAGGAGATGGAACAACCCCCTCACTCAAAGATACATTAACCATCACTAGAACCCACTCACACGACACCCCCCAGGCTGCTTTAACCAGCCAGGAGGGGCATGGATCTAAAGAGCAGGTGGCTGAGCTCACAGCCCCAAGGAACCCATCCACTTCCTCAGGTCCAACAGATTCAAATTGTTCCCAGATAACAGGGCAAGACTCCTCCCTAGGCATCTCCACAGGTCCTGCAGCAAAGCCAACATCCAACTGAGAACAAATCCAAACAATTTTATTTGACAGATGCTGGGAAAATTCCTCTGCACATCCCTGCAGAAGGTTCTCTGACCCATCCTTACCCAGGCGGGCTTGTGTCACCCGAAACAGGGCTGCAGGGTGGCTATCTGTGGACGCAATAAGAGTGGAGGAGTAATGATGCTTCGCTGTCCTTATTGCCACTAAGTAGGCATGAATAGCAGCTCTAACACATGTTTGGTTGAGTTCATCCCTCGAGTGCCAGTGATGCTCTAGAGATCTCTTTTCTCACTTCCTCTCCCTTAGTACTTCTGTAAACCATGGAGAGTGCCGGGATCCCCAAGAGGAGAGAGGTCACATGGGTGCGATCTGATCCAAAGCCTCAGCCACCCCTTTATTCCAAGTAGCAACCAAGGCTTCGACTATGCAGCAGACCAGCAGGAACAATCCCCAGCTCCCTCCGGAACCCATCAGAGTCTATTAGTTGCCAGGGGTGGACCGATCTAATGGGTCCAGCTTCCCTGCAGTGGATAGTGGTGCTAGAGAATCCCATTGTAATCAGGGCGTGATCTGACCATGACAAGGGGGACACCAAAAACTCCCCCAATTTTATATCACATAGCCACTGCTCTGACAGGACCACCAGATCCAGTGTATGACCACTGTTCCGTGTCAGGCTGTGAATGATTTGGGATAGGCCCATGGCCATCATGGTGGCCATGAACTCCTGAGCCACCACAGACCCCACCCCTAGAGAAGGCATATTGAAGTCTCCCAAGACCGTAAGCCTGGGGAACTCCACTGCCAACCCAGAAATGGCATCAAGAAGCTTAGGCAGGGAAGCTGCTGTGCAGCAGGGAAGCTGGTACAACAACAGCAGTCCCAACTGATCCCTAGAGCCCAACTTAATGAACATGGTCGCACATCTGGTGACCTGTGGTGCAGCGCCCCTGAAGGCTGTAAGAGATTCCCAGATGACAATCGCCACACCTCCACCTCCACCCCTGCCCCAGACTCTTGGCTGATGCCACACTTGAAACCCAGCTGGGCATAACTCCGAGAGGGCTACTCCCCCCTCCGAATCCAGCCAGGTCTCAATGATGGATGCCAGGTCAGCCCTCTCATCAGTGATTAAATCACTGATGAGGGAGGCCTTATTACAGACTGACCTGGCATTTAGAAGCAGCAGCTGGAGACCAGAGCCTCAGAAGGTCTGCTGACAGGGTACCAGGGCTGAGACTGAGGAGCTAGAATGCGAGACTGGTAACAAACAACGGCCCCCCCAGTCCCCAGGAATGACCTGCTCCCCATCTCCCACCATATCTCCCCATGCCCATCACCACCATAATATTTTGGCCCACCCCATCCCCCCAACAGCAGCCCCATCCCTATATCCAAGCCCCTCAATTCTCAAGACCAGGGAGCATCTGCTGTCCTTACCAGCCATAGCTGGGAGGGAAGCTGGGTACCCCGAGGCTCTTTAGCTTACCAACTCTCATTACTGGACTTTGAGATACAGTAGGTTAGTAAATTAAGATAAGGATCTCTAAACAAAATTCAGCTTACCTCAATCAGACAAATTACTGCAATAATAACCATTATCACCGCTGTCACCGAAATAGCCAACAGCAACTTGTTGCCATACCCATATTGTGGAATTCCCTGCCTTGCTATCTGCAAAGTTGGACAAAGAGAAGGAAAATGGAAGATGGGCCTTCATGTATTTTAATATTTTCTCCATCCTGACTAAAAAATATTGAGGACAACTTGTTCTCATATGTATATACCAGATTGCCCTTTAGTAGCTATAGATACTCAGATAATGCTAAGCTAGAATTTGTTTGCTTAATTTGAATGCCCATAACACCCCACCTATGCAATTTTTGGCAACAACTACAATCTGAACCCATAGCTTGAAGTTAGTTTACTAATCCATAACACTTTTTAACCATAGCTTATTATCCTGAACTTAGAATCCCTGGTTTATTATTGATTTATATTTTCCCACACCCAAGGCTCTTATCAATCCATGGTAAATTAAAGGCAAGACAAAAAATAACCACATTTCAGATTAAAGTGGCTTCTCTTGCTTCCCTCCCCCTCATTTATAATTTTCCCTGGCAACTTTTTTACCATCCATTTTGTCCACTGTATACCAGGCCAACGGAAGAATCTGATCTCTGTATGCCAAATCATCTATTAACCCCACAAAATGTAACAAAATACCCATATCATAAAAGAGAAGGTAGTTATATCAGAAACCAAAAACCAAAAACCATAGGCACAGTCTTATAAATGCACCCTCATAATAAACTCACTTCAGAATTCTTAAATTATAATCAACATGCAACACATATGTTTCATAAAAAAAAAAGTTTATAAAACATTAACAAAAATCTTCATAAATCATTGACAAAACATAGTCCCATAAATATATATGGGGAAAATCTTATTGTTGCTAGGACATGGGAGATACCATATGTTTAAAAAAAGAAATAGCCAGGAATTAGGTAAACAAGCAATAATTACTTTTTTATCTGCAATACTGTGTCTGGATTATTTTAAAAAAACATGATTAAAGCAAATCTTATTTAGTATTATGTGAATGCAGATAATATGTATGATATTATTGCCTACATTTCATTTTCATCTCGATTGTTTAGGAAGTTTTTGCAAAATTTAGCATAAAAAATCTTCAGATATACATTCTTTCTTACGATATCCCTTTTGTTCCTTTAAAATAGCCTGTCAGATTTGAAAAGCAGAAATTAAGTTGATAATTTAGGCCAGAGACAATGATACATCATTATCATTATCATTTTAATGCAGGGAACATTTGACTAAACTATTGTCGTTCAGTGCATCCACTTTCTTTAATGGCCAGCTATCATCTTTATAAAAGAAATATTGTAGACTCTTGTGGTTCTTCTAATCCATATAAAAGCTCCCCTCCCCAGAAAAAAAGAAATTGCATTTGGGCCTGTCTGATAGAGACCACCTAACACTTTAAAAGCAACAATAGTTCTACCAGTCCAGTTTTCTTAAAACCATATTATCGTATCTGAAATCTCTGAATTGTTTCTTCTCCATCACAACCCATTTAATTCTGATGAACCTCTTTTTCTTTGCTTTTCACTCTTCAGTTACTTTGGCTTTGTGCTATATGCCATTCTCCCCAGATGCTGATCACCATCTGTAAGAACCTTACATACATGCACGTCACCTTTCCCTGAGTACAGACATAGGAGTCAGGCATAGGAGCGGTCTTCACACATACACATTACTATAAACAGCCCAACCCAATATAGCTTTTACTCAAAAACAGTAACTGCCTTTACAGAAATGGATGTGCAGTTAATTTACACCAACTTGGCCGCCTGGGGAAAAAAAAAATCCAGATAACCAGATGTTGGTAAAGCTCCTAATAGTACATGTGCTAGGACTGCTTATCTAGGTTTGCCTTTACCTCATCAGAAGGTTTCTGCATTTTTCTGGAGCTTGCTGTAGTCATGTTGGCTTCATTCTTAGCAGGCCAAAAGTAGGACTTCCACAGAGCAGATGCCTCCTGGATGTTTTCTCTCTCACTGAAGAGTTTCATGAGAAGGCCCGTCCTAGAGATGAGTTTAGCACAAGCCATCTGGATAGTGGGTTCTGTGCAGTCCATTTTCAGGATACGGATCACATGGGAGATGAGGTTCCTGACAGGCTCGTTTGGGATGAGGGATGCCAACCGCTTGTTCAACTCAGCTTCAAAGAGATCACCCTGAAGCAAATAGTCATCAGTGGCTGGCAAAAAATCAAGTGAAGGGGGAGCAGAGGTGGTCTGTTCATGATGCTCCCAATGTGTCTCATGGGACAATGTTATATCAGGTGAGAGTTCATTCAAAGTTTCCGAGTCATCAGTAGGGATTCTAGATTTGCTCCCTCCAATTATTAAGTGGTTGAGCAGGTTTTCCTTACTTGATACCTGAGGCTCTAGATCTTTCACCAAAACATTCTCTGTGCTTTGTTCATTCTGAGTATCTTCCTCTCTCTCCTGCTCACTGATCAGATTGTGCTTTACATTGCTGGGCTTTGCCGATCTGTTGGCAGCTTTCAGAATAATGACCACTTTACCTGCCAGGTCCTCAGCACCATCGTCTACTATGACAGAAGCAGTCAAGGGAGGCAGCTTAGTTGGAAGATGGAAAATAGAGCGCTTCTGTAGGGAATGAAGTGCTGTTTGATGAAGCCTGCTAGGCAAAGCAACCCTCTGAAGTTCTAGTCCCCTTGCTAGCTTCCTCCATCTTTCAGCTATGATATGCGAATCTAGTTTTCCTTGCTCTCCTGAAAATTGTCTGGTGGCTTTTGCAAATTCTCGCCTTTTTCTGCGCAACCTAAGAAATGACTCTTTTCCCTTTGGACTTTTTCCAAGCCAGCGATCTCGCTTTACCCTTTTCAGATGGCTCTTTACCCTTTTCAGATGGCTCTTAGTCATCAGGATGATGTCACCAGAATCTTCCGAAACTTCTATAGGCAATTCCTTCTGGACCTCTATCTCTTGAGTCTCCTCTTCATTTTCTGCTATTTTTGCTTTGAGAGCCACCTGTAGCAAATTGGCTAACTTGTACAGCTTCTCCAGCTCATTTTTATCAGCCCACTTCACATCCACATATTCATCAGGTATTAGTTTACTTAACCGACTGACTGATTTGAAAAGGCGCGGGCTGTGTTTATGAAAATGGATACCTAAGTGAGAGTGTCCGTGGGTCACCAAGAGTGACAGAGTAACATTATGGTGTAAAAGTTTTTCAGGCACAATATTCAGTATGCTGCTGGCATTCAGTTTCCTGGTTTCTAGTACTTTCATTACTTCATCTTGCATACTTCCCAAAAGTTCCTCTTTCTCTGCTCAGAAAGAAGAAAAAGAAAAGGAAAAAAAAAGAAAGAAAAAGAAATCAGAATTAACCTATGTCTACAGGTAGCAAATGGTATGGGTAAAACAGATAACTGAGTTTGTTGGATATAAATCAGCTTATCCAATTAGAGTTAGATGTGGTTTGCAGTTCAATCCTGTACCCATTTACTCAAGATTGGCTCCAATTACTCTTAAGTAGACATATATCAGGTTATACAATGGATGTTAAATAATGAGTAATCAGTACAGGAGATCATCTTGACATTTGGATAAATAGGATCAGCCGCCAAGAGAAGATGCTATAAAACTGGCTTGTTTGCCCCAACACAGATTGTGGTGACAATCTGCTTGAAAACTAGAACCATATAGCTACCCACAGTGGAATTCTAACTAAAAAAGTAGAGTTCCCTACAGATAGTATGTGGTCATTACATAGATCCAATAGTTCAGGTCTCATCCATAGATTACGTTAGCCTTCCCCAATGTGGTGTTTTCAGATAAGACTGGAACCACAGATTACAGAATTCCTAGCTAAAGTCTATCTAGAAGGCATCAGACTGGGCAAGGCTAGACCACTAATCTATGGATTAAAATAAAAAATTAAGCCCTTTAAATTATGTTTCTATTATTTTCTGTTAACTCAAATTAAAAAAAAACCTGAGAATGAGACATCTCAGTTATCACAAGTCACAAGGTGGAGTAGGAAGATGCATTCTGAATTCCAGGCCTTTAGCTGCCTAATAGTGAGAGAGATCCCTAGTCTACTTTGCCTAGACTGAGAAACAGAGTACTGGACTAAGTGACCAATGGTTCCAAGGAGAAAGTCTCAAAGACACAATCTAAGACATTTTCAGTAGAGATGGGAGGCGCTTATCACTTCCCTAAGAGTTGATATTTGGAACTGGATGCCAGAAATGACAAGAGAATTCAAGGAAAAAACCCAACTCTCTGGCTTCAGCTGTAGGTCAATTTTATGGTGCATGCCAATGCTTACTTATGCACCCATTTAATACATAATCATTAATTTGTAAATAAATCATTCACTTCTCCCACACTCACTGTTTTATCACTGGATTTTTTTTTTTAAAGCAATCTACCCAGATTGTGAAAGGATTGGAATGGCTGAATGGATAAAAACAAAATATTTTGGAAAACTGCTTTTGGCCTACCACACTGAGTGATGTTTGAGGCACACTTGTTGGTGCAATCCAATTTGACAGTCTCACACAAGACTTCAATGTCATCCTGAATTCTGCAAAGGCAGCAGGACATCTTCCTAGGCAAGATACTGTGGATGAAAAAGGACAAGGGCCTCATAAACTTTTATTACTTCTACAAGCTACAATGATCTGTAACTTCCAAGTTCAATCTAGCCCTTTCAATTGGGTGCCACAATTTAGAACAATCTTCCCCTACTATGTTGGGAATTGTAGCTTAGCACTTTTAGAAGGCAGCAGTTTGGGGAAATTGACTTTTAGGTGTGGAGTCCTTGGGGTTCTCTGAGCTTGGTTGTTTTCTTGCAAATGTTTCATTACCTGGCTAGGTAACATCTTCAGTGCTAGCAACGTTTGCAAGAAAACAACCAAGCTCAGAGAACCCCAAGGACTCCACAGTTCAACCCTGAGCTACGCATATTCACTTCTATTGGTGACTTTTAGGTTTTTCAGATAGTCTTTTGCCTGATGAAAACTCTCTTTTCCGCTGCCCCCCTCTATCTGCATGCTTTACAAGGTAATTCTAGTTTGTGATGAGGGAAGTATTTGGTTTGGTTAAATCATTACTTGTTGGAGATTATGGGAAGTTGACTTCCTCTTCATTTGTCAATGTCATCAGGCTCTAGACCTTCAGATTCCAGGATTACAAGGAAAGATCTCTCTGTCCATGTGGCCCAGAACTGGGTTGAAGTAATAAGGAGTCAAGATAGAGTAGCAAACAAGGATGATAGGAGCACCCCAGCATGGGAGTGTATGAATATCTGATTAGTCAGATATTACATTTCCAAGTAGCATTAGAGAATCAAGAGGACCAGAAGCAAATAGCTAACACAAATGCCATCAGGAGAAGGGCCTCATTACTAGAGTTAATTTGCTCAGGCAGGAGTTAAGTTGCTCAGGCAGGAAAACAAGCATTGAGGCCAAAGCTTCTTAGGGCCTTGTGTATCTGGGTTTCTCCAGACACCAGAAACTTATGCAGACTGGTACTTCATCTTGGAGACTTCTCTTGAATTCAGCTACAGAAACAGAGGTAATATGTTGCTGGAGTCCGGCTTTATCAGATCCTTGGTACATCTAGCTCACCAGTTCTGCCTAACTTTAACTGGCAGTAGTTCTTCAGCCCTGCTTCTTGAGATCCTTTTAACTAGAAAGGAACTTAGCATCTGGCTAAAGTATATGCTCTGTATGTTGAAATTTTTATGTCAGAAAACAGAAATTCCAGAAAGAAACTTTTTTTAATGTTCATAATGAGTAGAGAGGAAAGGATGAAGTTGTAATGTGCTTTGTAGTGACAGATGAAAAGGAAAAAAGTACACATCAATTCAATCCCTGATAATTTCAGGTAGGGTTGGGAAAGACCCATTTAAAACTTTAAAGCTACTGTCAGTCAGTGGTTGTGTTCACAGCGCATTATTCCACAGCAAACTCAATCAGAGTTGACTTAATTAAATCAATTTCTGGGCTCACATGACACCATGACTCATAAAGCAACTGCACAGATTAGGTTTGCACAATGATCATTTGCTATCACGTTGGTGTCGACTCTTATCAACCTTATTCTCCAGGAAGATCTGTCCCTATCTGGCTCCTCAGATCTTCCAACAATACATCAATCACTGAGGTAATCTAGTCTTTTCATCTTCCTGCTGGTCATTCTCTTCTCTTTCCGTCCACTTTTCCCAGCATTACAGACTTCTCAAGGGAGCTGGGTTTTCACATAATGAATCCAAATTATGATAATTTGAGCTTGGTCATTTATGCCTTGAGTGAGAATTCTGGATTGATTTGTTCTATGATCCATTTCTTTTTTTGGCTATCTGTGATATTATCAGGAATCTTCTCCAACATCAATGTTCAAAAGCATCAATATTCTACCTTGTTTCTTCAAAGCCCAACTTTTACTTGATCTTTGTAGATGTAGACACATCACAACATCTGAACATCTTTTCCAAGCCCTTAATTGCTCCCTCACCAAGCGCTAGTCTGTGGCATATTTCTTGCAAGCTAGTTCCTTTACTGTTGATAGTTGATCCTAAAAGGCAGGAGCTGTCTACCACTTCAACGTCTTCATTGTCAATTCCAAAGTGTAACATACTAGGCTAAAATATGATTGGTTTGTTTATAATTCAATGTCCTACAAGCACAACCAATATAAACCAACTTTTCCTTCCTAGTGAGCTCCGAAACTGTTTGATAAGCCAGCCAGATATGAAGTACACATACCTGGAAGGCTCCAAATTAGGGAAAGCTGGTATAGTTAGTACTATCGTAGGTCATTTAGTTAAGACAGATTTTTATGCTTTCTATATTTCTATGAATTCATGACTCATACTGTGGTTTGCAAATTTATTGTTCTCAGGGAATACTTACCATATTAACTGGCTTTTCCAGACCTCTAAGCACATCTGCCACAAAGCCAATGGGTACTGCAAATATTTGATGGCACTTTTAATTCTAAACTCCCTATCAATGCACATTAATGGAGCACTTCCTGGATGTCTCTGCCCCCTTACCTGCAATTCATATTGTATGTATGTGAGAAGAGGAGGCTGGCAACAGTGTACAAGCTAGGGAATCTTAGCTGCCCGTTTTGATGTGACATTAACAAACTTTAGTTGGTAGGTTTCTAAGGAACTCCAACGTATTTCGGGAAGCAATATGGAAAGGAAATGTTCTGGGACAACCACCACGTCCATAGCAAATGCTCCCCATGAAGAAAATGACAATACTTGCATTGCCATTTTCAGAAGTATGAAAGGGAAAAAAAGGAAGAGAAGGGGGAAGAACAATAACATGGCCTTCTTCCCATTTTGTCCTTGGAAGCTACAGAAAAAGGTCAGAGGTACTTACAGAGTTTTCAACTTCAAGGAGATTTTGAGCAAATTCTCTAGTACATCTGGGGATATTTCTGTAGAACCAAGGTCCCTGCAAAAAAGGACATGCAGACTTTTCCAGAGAGAGGGAGAGATAGACAACTTGCAGAACAGAGCCAGGGAGAATAAATTTATGAAGTTGAGTGGGGGACCTCATCTCGTTGGTTATCTCTTGGCCTAGTCTATGACTGGGCTTACAACACACTTAACTAGGTCAGTTAAAGACCTAACATCCAGAATCATGGAATATGCTAAGTTAGGTTATTTTAAACCTTACTTTGTGCTTTTGTGGCTTAGCATGATGTATGATTCCAGCCTGTTTATGGTTCATTGCACTGTGCAAACACAATACATGTTCAGTAGCCATCTTTCATGTTCAATAACCAGGTTAAGTGTTATAAACCCAGTTTATCTGACTGGATTGTTCAAATATAAAATGAATCAATATTATTATGTCCACTGCTCTGAGCTTCTTGAGGAAAGGATGGGACACAAATAACAATAAGGTAATTTAAAAGTAATAAAACGATTTGACCAGTTGCTGTAAGGAAGTAAGAAAGGGATTGTTGCTGCTGAACAATACTGTGTACAACTCTACATCACGCAGAGTTGGAATGCAAAGTTGCCATGACTTAGCCCTGGAGCTGAGTTTCAAATGCCAGATCAGTCCTGCCACAGATCAAGCAATCCTTAGAAAGAATAGAAGTACACACAGAGATTTTCCTTGCTATCAAATAATCACAGTCCATCACTGAGATGGTTGGCACTGGCTTCCATATCAAGAGAATCAGATACAGTGGTTAAAGTACTGGCCTGGGAGTGGGGAGACCCAAGTTCTAGTCTCCCCTCAGCTGTCCAAACTCCTTGGGTGACGTTGGGCCAGTCACTCACTCTCAGCCCATCTACCTCACAGGGCTTTTGTCATAGGGGAATAAATAGGTCTTGCAATATGCTTAGATATAAGCACACACTAAATAAAAATATTGTTGATTTTGATCAAGACTTGAGCTCCAATGCTTATTTTAAAATTTTGCTTTAAAAATCAACTTGGCCTAAAGTCTTCCAGTGGGTACAAAATATATTGGGATGATTCCCTTTGTTCTGTGCTGACACAAAAGCAAATATAGAATTAAAGCAACTCTGTGCAGTTCCATGTATTCATTCATAAATTCCAGCCTAGGTATGAGAACCAGTATCCAGGATTAAAATCTGTCTTTAATGTAATCAAATGCTGCCAACTGCAAATATAATATATACAGTGTTGGACTATTCTTTTTTCCTCTTCTTTACATATACACATATAATACATATAATTCATGCCCATTTTGTTTTCTCCTCACAAAAATAACCCTTTGAAGGATTTATTTATTGAACAGATGCCATCTTTTCCTTGAAAGCTCAATGCAATTTACCTGAGAGTCTCAATAAAGCATAGTTCCAGTCTTCTTGTGGAATCTTTTTCCTGATCTGGACAGTCTTAAAGGGCTGAGAGTTAGTGACTGGTTCATGGCTATGCTGTGAATTTCATGGCTGAATAGAAATCTGGACCTGGGTCTTTCTGACCCTAATCCAGGACCACACTGATCTTCAGACATAATAACCTAACCCAACCCAACCCAGGAAAAAAACTGAAGACTTTTTCCAGAGCAAACAAACCCTTAATAAAGCTAAAAGCAACTTCACACATACAGGAATTTCAGTGAGGGCAATTTGTAGAAACAGGAATCTTCAATGACTCTCAGTGGATTATGGTTGAGAACCCTGAAGGACAAAAGAGCTGGTTATCAGTTTGGCAGAGTTGAGGGTAGGAGAACAAAACAGGAAGAATTCAGGCAGTGTATAAAGCAACAAGTTACTCAAGTTTTCCTTTGGTCTTTGACCTTAAATAACATTACTAATTACTAATCCTACTAGTAAGTAGTAAGCAAAAGAAATTATAGGCAGGAGACCTGAGAAAAGAAAAGGAAACATAAATCTAGTTTATATCAGCCCCATTTACTATATGTCTCCATATCTTCCTACTCTGCCAAGCATCCTTGTTTCCATCACGGTCATGCCTAGCCCATATGCTGCCTTTAAATTTGTCACTTCTCTCTTTTGAGGACCTCATGAACTCCACCCAATCATAGTCTTTCCTTTCCACTCAGTGCATTCAATCTTCCTTCATGTATTTGCTTTGCATTTCAGTCCTCATTCAGTCTCCCTATATGACCAAACCATCTCAACTTATTGTACCTCTTTCATACTGTCCAATCACTTTTGTGTTTAATCCATGTTCGTTCACCAATTCATTATGGGCCTTATATTTTCTTTTCAAGAAGTATACACACTTCTTAAGTAACCCATTCCTACTGCATTCAACTTTTTATATTTATCTGACATACCTAGTTCTCACTTCCAGTCAACTTTACTCAGTCAACTTTCACTTCTTTCTACAAGCATTCACTGAATCTTGAAGACTAAAAGCCTTTGATGGATCTTTCCTCCATTTCCCTTTAAAGCTGTCCAAGTTACTACTTGCCAAATCTTATGGTAAGGAATTTGACAGGTTTATTTTGCACTAGATGAAATGCTATTTTTCATGTGTTCTAAATCTATTTCTGATTATTGCCCATTTGTTTCTATTCTTCCCTTTCTGTTTTTCACTCAGTTAATGAACAGGTTCCTCTTACCACCAAGTTTATTCAAAAGCCCTTGATAAGGAACTTTGCCTCTTTTTTAATCAGTCCCCTCATTTTTGAGCAGTCTCCTTTGTGGACATATATGACTGCATTGGGGCCTGCGAGCATTTTTTTTATTTGCATGTATTTTAAATATAACTGGATTATGACCACTGTTTCCTATTCATTCCATAACATCTTGTGCTAGATTATGGCTATCCTTTAGGATTAAATCTTGATTAGTCTTCCTTCTAGTGGGTTCCAAGGCCAATTATTCTAAGGAAAGTCATTAAGGGTATCTAGAAATTTGGTTTCTTTGTCTTGGCCTGAGCATGAATACCCAGTATACGAGAGGCTAACGATTACAACTTCTCCTTTGCATGCCTTCCTTATTTCATTTCAATATTACCATCAACATTTTCATTAGGTGGGTGATAATATATCCCTGGATATACAGTAATTTACATTTCCATCCATAGTGATTCCCTGGAGAAATCTGGTCTTTCACTTCTTTCTAGCATATTGGACTATGCTGCCCTTGATACAAATGGAGCAACAGAATCTCCAGTGCACCTTTTTCTGTCCTTTTTATAAAGGTCAGATCCTGGAATGAGCATCCCTACTAGATTTATGTCCTCATTTCAAAACCAAGTATTTTAATTCCCCTGCCTTGACTTGGAGGCTTCTAGCATTAGTACAGAAACACTTATACCCCATGGTCTTTTTGATGTGAGCCCTTTTTACAGCCTTTTGTCTCCTTCTCATCTCCTGATATTCATTGCATCCATTAAACCAATTTCATATTAGCCCAACTGTGTTTCTAATTATCAAATCACTCACATTCATGGTACAAGAAGATGTGGGTTTATCACCCAGGAGCTCAGTCCTTTCTAAAAGAACACAGCTCTTACTAAGCCTTAAAATATTTTCCTTCTTGTCCAAGGCTCTTGTTCTTCTGACAACAAAACTGTCATCATGGGAGTAGGGCAAACATAACCCACCACGTAAGTCTTCTCCAGATACCTCTTTGGTTCTCTAAGCATTTCATTTCACCTTAAAAATACACTAAAACCTCTTATGCTCTATATGCAATAAACTGGAAAACACCATCTCACCTGCCAGCTTTCTACCTTCATACTCTATGAATTATTTAGGAATTGCTCAAATCAAAAGAGCTCCTATGTTATACTTCTGTAGAATCTGGAGCTCTGGCACAATTGCTAAATTTATCTTGACACTTAGTCTCAGGAGGCAGGAAGCTCATGTGCTCCTCCCCATTATACTCCCTCATATTTATGTATATTTATTTAACTTATTCAATTTCTAAGGCCACTCAATTGCAAAAACTCTTCTTCCTGTTTGCCCTCCTGTTCACTCTGGATGTGAGTTTCCACCTGTTTCTCCTGTTTACAAAGAGCACAGCCTGGGACTAAGCTCTTGGCTGAGGAACACAATTCTACCCAGAAGCCAATCATGTGATCAACAATCAGCTGCAGCTGTAACCCCTCCCATCAGACCATGTGCTCAACAAGCAAATACACCGCCAAGCCAGCCAGAAAACAGCACTGCTTCACCCAATAAGGTGAACAGCTTTCCTTAAATGCAGCTGCTCAGCACCACAAATTCACCAGCCCCGCCCCATTGCCTCTTTGTGTTCATAAGACAAACATGAACCTGTGCCTAAATTCTTTTTTCAGTCTTCTCCCAAAATGATCCTATTCCATCAAAGACTTTTTCTCACATTTTACAGACTAAACAGTTAACTTAATACTACCTAAGATTGAGAGATTAATCCAGATGTTCTCACGGAACACCTTCCCATTTAGTGATTTTGAGAATGAGGTTCCTGTTAGTATAGGTTACTTAAGGCTCGCTTGTTTAAATTTGCTAACAATTTACTACAGTGCTTTGTACCTTCTTTTTGTTAACAGCTAAGGTTAAAAAAAACTGGGGTAGGGAGGCATCTTTTCCTCCCTCCCTTCTCTAAGGATGAGTTGTGTGAATGTTGTGTGAAAAAAGACTTTCTGAGGAAATGCTTAGCATCTCAGAGGGCTGCCTTAAAGCTCTGAAGCTATTTTGGGGAGCTGTCTTAAGGATATATTGTGGCAGCAATGAATTTAAGGATCTCGGCTATGCTAATAGTGCCATGAATCTCCACTTGTGTTTAGCTGTTATATATTTGTATATATAAGTAAGAATTTACCACAAAACACTAGTCTGTTCTTACCCCAAGGAAGCAAATGTGGAATAAATATAGGTAGAACTAGTGTTAGTGGAAAAGTGGGATGTGAGGTCATAACAACACTGTAAAAAAAAGTATCCCAGATATGTCCTGGTGGGCTTGGAGATCAAGACATCTGGCTTGGAGACCAACTTAGAGACCTGTTGGCTGTCCCTTCTCAGAAATTGTATCTCCTCATCCTTCAAAAGAATAGTGTTTGGGATTGAAATCCATCAAACAAAGCTATTAATCTCCTGCAGGCATTAATGGAGAATTGGTACCCTGGTGCTAGCAACGGGCTGTCTCGCCCACTATCTGAAAGAGTTTCACTTTCACTTACAACTGGAATAGAAACTGCATCCCGTGCCAGGCTTGAAATGCCCCCTGCGTTATCCGCTCAATAAGGTTGCCACTGAGATTGCTGGAAAGGAAACAGAAACAAGAGAGCTATGTAGAACATCTTCCACTGTATAAAATAAGCAACACACAAAACAAGGCAGACCAGAAAGGATCTTCTTCTCTCCTTGTTGAATGGGGATGTGAGAATTGCTGCATGAAATCACTGCAGCCCAATGCGAGGCTGATTTCTTGCTTTTTCTAATGAAGTAGCAGGATACTACCACTCTGGCCTTCTGGACACTCCAGTCTCCCTCCATTACCATACTAGTTCTCCAGTCAGCAGCTCCAGTGCATATTTTGGGTTGGGGTGCCATAACTTAATAGGACTGTTCAGAACTCATGATTCAAAGGGCAAAAGTGTGCACATAGACCTGTTGGAAGACCCTGCAAGCAATATAGTCTTGACTCTGGGAATTTCAAGCTCATAATAAGCCCTGTAACTCCACAAAGGCACTTTAGTGTTTTCCCACTTCTGAGGACTCAGGTTTGGTTGGCACGATCAAGCCTAGGACTGAATCTTGATCCACTCTGCGATAAATATTAAATAAAATACAATAAAACAATAGACCTATAAATAATAAACATCTTTCAAGATTGATGGTAAAATGAACAGGCTTGGGGAGCATCCTCACGGTGCCAGCCACCCCCAGGGTTGGTTATGGCTCTTCTCGCCCCACGCGAGACAGCAGAGCCAGGTCTTCAGTTCTTTCTAGAAAGCCGGGAGGATGGGGGCCTGCCTCACCCCTGGGGGGAGAATATACCATAGGGCAACGGCAGAGAATTGCCTCCTTTCCCAATTTCCACCATGGTTTAGACTGTTTTATGTTTAGTGACTTACATAAATTGCAGAAATGGAACAGGTTCAAATGCGTTTCTGTCAATGGTCTGGATTTGATTGCACGAGACATCCCTGTTTAAAACAGCACACACAGTTGATTACGTTGGAGATGGAAAAAGATGTCCAACTCCAACTTCACCTCTCACAGTTGCTTGATGTGTTTTTCATTTATTTGCTAGCCTATAACATGTAGCTTTAATAAAAGATAACAAGCCAACATGTGGTGCATTGATGAGATCTGCACAGTACTTAACACATAGAAAACTTCCTTGTGCCATTGTTTTTCCATCCAGCCCCTTACAACTTAATTCATGTTTGCAGCAGTATTAGTCATAGCAGCCAAATAGAATGTTCAAGACTCAGAACTATAGCCCCAACATATCTGGAGGGTACCAGGTTGGTGAAGGCTGCACTAAGACATTGCAGATTTATCTGTCTCCAACACTGCCTGCCTTTTGGAAAACATCTTTATGGATCTCAGCTCAAGAAGCATATTATAGAGGAGAACCGGCAGACAAAGATAAATGGTTGACATACTGGGACTTATTGGAAAACTATCAAGGGGAATTTAAAATGAAATCAAGAGAGCAATTAATAGCAGAAGGATATAGTTGTCAATGGTTTTCCCATGTACAATTACTTGAAAAATTTTAAATGGATAAAAAGACTTATAGTGTAGAGCAAAGTAAGACAGAATTTGAAATACAACTGTGTACTGATGATGAACATGTAATTGCTAAAATGTACAAACTGTTTTGAAATTTGAAACAGATGAAGAACAGGTTAAAGAAAGTATGAGAAAGTGGGCTAAGAATTTTGGTTATAATATACAGATGGATCAACGGGAAGATATGTGGTTAAAAGGGTTGAAATTTACATTGTGTTATGATCTCAAAGAGAATTTTTATAAAATGATGTATCGTTGGTACATGATGCCAGAGAATTTATCTAGAATGTATAAAGGCATTTCAAATGTATATTGGAAATGTAAACAACATGAAGGGACATTTTATCATATTTTTGGTGGACATGTAAAAAAGCTAAAAAATTTGGATTCAAATACAATACACTGATACAGAGGATTTTAAAGATTAATATTCAACTTAAGCCAGAATTTTTCCTTTTAGGATTAATGGATAAACAGTTAGAAAAAAACCATGGAAGATTATTTCAATACATGATTACTGCAGCGAGATTACTATATACACAGAGATGGAAAGACTACCTACTATGGAGGAATGGTTGGTGAAGTTGACAGATTTTGCTGAAATTGATAAATTGACTTCTTTGATTAGAGAGAAGACATTATCTATATTTATTGGTGACTGGAAGCCTCTTATGGACCTTTTGCATAAAAATTTAAAAAATGAACTTGTGATTTATGGTTTTGATTAAATAGGATAGATTATAGAAAGAAGAGTAATGTGATGTAACTGTAGAGAGAGAGGTTAAAATATATTTGTACTCATAACTGCTATGGAGAATATCGGAAGCCGCCTCTTCATATCTTTTTTCTTTCTTTTCTATTTTTCAAACTGTTTTCCTTTCCTTTTCTTTTACTTTTTGCTTTTTCTTTGATTTCTTCCTTTTTCTTTTTTCTTCCTTACTTTATATTAGTTTGTATTAGGTTTTATCTTCTTGTTTAAAAGTTTTAATAAAAATGATAGACAAAAAAAAAAAAAAAAGGAAAAGGTTGAAGACTAGAGCATTTCTGGAGGGCTTTTGGGGACCGATGGTATATATTTTATTTAGGTTTTATCTATTCTGTTCTTATTTTTTTATATACTTTATTGTATTTTTGTATCTTGTTAGCCACCAAGAGTCCTGTGATTGTGGTGGCATACAACTTTGATAAGTAAAACATAGTATTTTGTATATAAATATATATGAAAAATTACTTATATCCAGAATCAACAAGAGAGATCTATCACTGAAGTACAGGATACTCTTACATATCTTGAAAACATTTTTCTTTTTATATGAGCATCTACAAACTTTTTATCATCGTGATTAAAATTTGACAGGGCTATCAAGAAATTGCTATGACACCTGAGCCGCCAATTAGCTATCCTGCTCTAAACCCTGGTCTAAATAAACAAATCCACCAAATGGGTTAATTAGTTTGTTTATTACATTTATATGGCTGCCCAACTCAATATGATTCTGAGTGGTATACAAAACTTAAAAATACCAAAGAAAAACAGCATATGCCACTAAAAACAAATATAAGGTGATCAGAATTAAATGTGTTGTATCCTACCAAACAGGAGTTCTGCTAATAGGAACTCCACTCATCATGACCCAAACACCTGGGGAAAGAGCCAGGTCTTAATTGCCTTAAGCCTGCAGAATCAGAGCCAACATATACAGGGCTCCTGATCCTACAAGATGAAATTGTTTCAGAGAAAGGACCCAGAGTGTGCCCTCCCTGTTGAAGCATGTGGGATGGGATAGGCAGATACCCTTGGGAGGTGGTCCTGCAAATAACCCAGATCTATGCCATGCAAGGCTTTATAGGTGATAACACTCGGAATTGTACCTGGAATCCTACAGGGAACCAGTGCAGTTCACAAAGTAGAACTTTTACACGAGTGCAACAAGGAATACCCATAATTACCCATGTCAATGCATTCTGAATTGAAGCTTCCGGATGTTCTTCAAAGGGAGCCACATGCAGAGGGCATTGCAATAATCCAATTGGGTGGTTACTAAGGCATGAGTGACCATGAGCAGGTCCCTATGATCCAGGAATGGGTGCAACTGATGCACAAGATGAAATTGTGCAAAGTTTCCCCCTGGTCACAGCTGCCACCTGCACTTCAAGCAGGAGCTTTGAGACCAGGAGGACTCCCAAAGTGCATACTGAACTCAAGCAGGATAGTCATGCCCAGAGTCAAAGATGAAATCTCTCCAGTTCCAGGACCTGTAGGCCCAAAATCTATAGCCTCTCAGTCTTAGAGGGTTTGAGCCAAAGCCTGTTCTTCAGCATCCAGATCTCCAGTGTCTAGAAACTGGGGCAGAACCTCGACAGCTTCGCTTAGGTGGCAGGGGCAGAAAAATACAATTAAGTATAATCAGCAGAAGTATCTCTTCTGCTGCTTCATCCTCCGGAGGTTCTCAGTAAACCATTAAGTACACTTGGGCCTGCACACAGTGAGTCCACATAGGTGCAATCCAACTTAAGGCCACCATCACTGCCTCATTCCATGTATCAAAGCCTCAGAGACAATCCCCTTCCATCTGAAACCCAATTGGATCCATCAGGTACCTGGGGCAGATTTTTTGAATAGGTCTAGCATTCCTACAGAAGGGGTGTGCTGCAGTAAACTTAGGGTTAACAGGGTATGATCTGTTCATGACAAGGGATTGATGGTAATATACCCAATGGCAGATCACATTGCCGTTTTCCCGGGACAAAGACCAGGGCCAGCATGTGACCTTCTCCTGTGGTTTGGGACTGTAATGTCTGGCTATGAACTCCCAGTCCACCTCTGATGCTATGACCAAGCAGGGCAGGTTGAAGTCCCCCAGGACCATAAGACTGGAGAACTTCACTGCCAATTTAGATATGGCATCAAGCAGCATGGGCAAGGAGGCTGCTATACAGCAGGGAACTTGGTACCAGCAATCCCAACTGATCCCTAAGGCCCAACCTCTTAAGTAGGGTCTCATATCCAGCTATCTATGGGGCAGCACCACTGACAACCCTCAGTCTCCCAAAAAACCATAGCAACCCTCTCAACTTAGCCCTGGGCCACAGCTGGTGCCACACCCCCTCTCCATGCTCAGCCAGGTCTTAATAATACACACCAAGTTGGCCCTCTCAGCTCGGATTAAACCCTAAGTGAGGGTTAGGATTAGGGCTTTATTAGAGACCAACCTGGTATTCAAGAACACTGGCCAGAGTCCAGAGCCACCCAAAGGGATGGCCACAGGGGGTCAGGATCCAGAACCAATACAATACATCGAGCCCATGTTCTCTGTGAGTAGCCCACTCCCCAGCTCCAGCCCTATATCTCATTGCCCATAACCATCACGATATTTCTACCTGCCCCTAACCACCCCCCATTCTCTCCTTATCCTTGGCCCTTGCCCTTCTCCACCATGGTTAAGGGTCCTATTTACACTACTAAGTTATATATTCTCTCCCATGCCAGATGATTGGTACTAGGATGCTTTTGACAGGCATTCAGTGTTTTTAAGCACAAACCACACCACCTTTCCCCCCAACCCCCTAACCATCCACCCCACTCCCAAGTCCCCTGCTCTTACCAGGGAGTTGAAGGTAAAACAACAGCCAACCACCCCAAAACTAGGGCAAACTCCTATTCTCCTCCAAATGCCATCAAGGGCTGGACTAGAAAGTCAAAGCCTCTGTAACACATAAACCATTGTAAAATCCAAGCAATTCCCATTATAGCCAAGGCTTTCTATCCAAAAGTCCCTTCAGTTTTTGTCTGAAACTCCAGGAGGCAGTGTAGCAAAATCTTAAAAAGGCTACGAGAACTTTGGACATGTGTCCATTCTGGCTGCCCTAGTATCCTCAGATCCCTTCATGACTTGAAGCAGAAGAAATGGCTGCCTTCCTCTTCCAGGCACTGAGTCACAAACAAACCACAATGGCTACTCTCCTTTAGGCTCTCACCCAGGGTATAGCCCTCAAGCCCCCCCTCCCCCCCAAATTCCAATCATGAAAAAAAGTGTTATGTGAGGAGCAGACCCCATGGGAGCCAATACTAATGGAGTGTGATTTCTCACAAATTCTTATGTGGTCTATGCAGCAAGGAGTGAAGCTGTTCCACAATTTACAAAGCAGTCGCAATGTCCCAGACGTTTCCTGGAACAGAGCTTGACTGAAGAATCTGTACTTCAAAGGATGTGCAATGCTGGCAGATGCTGACCCAGTTCAAATTAACTTTCTAGTTAATTTTCTAGAAGGCTGAGGACATTTCTAGTCAACCAAGCTTTTTGATTGCCAACCTTTCTGATTCCAGTTTGCCTCAGGCTGATTTGGACTGTTTTGACGATTTTCAACACCAAGACATGATTGTAGGCACATAAGATTATAGAGATTGTAGAGAAGAGCTAATCAGTGTTGGCCTGTTTTGGCCAGTAGCTAAACACAGAGAACTCTCAGCCAACCAACATCCATTCGCTGGTCAATACTCAGTGTCTCATCCTGCCTTCTAAGGTCAATTCACACTGGTTCCCCCTCCTCACAAAAATAATAATTTTAAAAAGTCTAATGTTCCTCCATGTTTCTGTGCTCATTATGGGGGCATGCCAATAATTCTGCCTTTTGGCTTCTTTACCTAGCCCACCCCTACTGTGCAATTTCAGTACCAGGGAGACCAGATGAGACAATCACTTCAAATGGGAGCCAGGAATACAACTTCAAATGCAAGGAAGCCAATCACTCCTTCAAAAGGAAACACTCAAGCACATAGAAACAATAGGAATAAAGTATGAACTTTAAAACTGCATGCCCCTAGTTGTTAGAAACTTGATCATTAGAAGTCTCACTCGCTATAAGTGGGACAGCCCCTTGGGAGATAGCAAGTAAGATACTGCTAGAAACAAACTTACAAGTGTGTGAGTGAAAGCAAGCCATCCAGAGACTTATTGTTCAGTCCGCTCAAGTGATTGTTCTTGAGAATCCTAAAGAGATAGAAGAAAATTTAGAACAACACACAGAGAAAATCACAGCCTTTAACTATGGTGGAAGATAGTCACCACACTGTCCTTTTCAAGTGGTGAGATACTTGTCACGCATAACCATCAGGGGCCCTAGCTGGGAGGGAGCATTCCCCCTTTGCATCCAGTTAGCTCAAGGATGGCCTAAACCAGTGATGGTGAACCTATGACACGTGTGTCAAAGATGACATGCCACAATGTTTTGGGTGACACGCCAGTGTTCACCAACACATGACAACTATTCTCCCTGTTTGAGTTACCAAAGAAACTGAGTTTGTTTTACTTGTATTTCATTTTTGTAATTATTTGACGTTTCTTTATATAATACATAACACCACACATGATTGGACTGTTTTTTTTTAAATAAATGAATATGTAAAGAATCGCTTCTCTTTTGTTCAGGGGGGAGCCTGAAATTCGGGAAATGCCAGCAGAGTCAAGTTAGGCATTTCCCGAATTTTTGACACACTGAGCCCAAAAGTTTCACTGTCACTGGCCTAAGCCCAGGTCACAGTAAAGAATGGGATGGGAATGCATATTCTTTCCACATTAGTTACATGGACAGAAGTTGTTTAAGCAAGTGGGTTACCATTGGTAGAATACATCTATTCTTTACATCCAGTTCCTATTCTTAAAGTCTTGACAGTGACACGTTTATAGCCTTAACCGCTAACAGGAAATGTAGGCTTCCCCTTGCATTCTGAATTCCTTATCCCCTGACTTTCTCTGGGAAAAAAATAATAAAACCAAAGTAGATATTATAAACCAGCTTTTTAAAAATCTGACACCTTCCAGATGCTTTATCATCCATCATGCTAGACAGCATTGTTATGCCAAGGATTATGAAATTGTAATCCAACACATCTGGAACTGCCTAGTTAGCAAAGACTAGTTTAAATATTCTCACTAATTTTGATCACATTCTAAAAGGTAAATGTGAAAAATAGTTATGATATTATGTAATGTAACCAATATTTTAAAAAAATTCTGGGAAACCTGGATTTTCTTTCTAAATAATCTGTCATTGTTGTTAGATTTGAGCTATCACTACTTTGGGTTTTAGTTAAATGCATCCTTATTAACTTGCACTGTTGCTGAAGGCACTGAAGACCTTGGTCAACCATTCAAGTTTCAATGAATTTGCAACCATAGCTGAGCTACCTGACAAAGTGCTAAGCAACATTTAGGGAAAAAAAAGGGGGGGGGGTCAACAAGGGCTACAGTGGGGCAGTAACAGAGTATGATTGATGATGAAGTGGACGATTAAAGTGAGGGATGCTAAAACTAATTTTGGAGTTCTTTGGGTAGATATGGTTTTTCAAGGTAGCAACTGATAAATTAAACCTAAAAGAAAGACTTTACATCCTTTCCCTCTTCTTTGGCTACCAATTTTTTTTTTGTTTTTTTGTTCCTGGTCCACCTAAGGCAAAGAAAAGCATTCCCTGAAGAAAGAGAGTATACTCACAAGTACTCAGTCCAAGGATAGGCCCTCCACACCTGTTTGCCAATGGAAGAAATTGCGTTCTCAGTGAAATCCCTGGAGGGGAAAAGTGAATATAGGAGAATACGATTCAAGTGGATACTCCCAGGCTAGAACAGCATGTTCTATCTCTGATTTTCAAACCACATTAATCTGACACGCTAAATGGAGATAGTATCTGAAGAGGACACAACTCAAGCCACCATAGAACCTTCTCAGGACCAGCCACAGCTATTTAAAGAAGAGCAGGGAAGGAGCTTCAGGTGTGCTTCCCTTTAGACACATTCTCATCTTTGTTATTCACAGAACTGGTGAATCTGTGGCCTGTCAACTCTTGGCAGCTCTAACCTGCACAAACAACAGTGAGGGATGCTGGCAGTTGCAGTTCACTAACCTCTGAAAGGTCATAGGTTGCCTACAACTAGACTATAAAATGAGATATTAGGAAGAAATTGATCCTATGGTATTTCCTGATTTGGCTCTACACTGGTGCAAAGAGCTGCCTTGGCAACTTATGCTAAAACCCAAACAAAACCAAATTGAAAATTGAGAACCTAACAACTCTTCTATATATATATTTTCTTCTGACTGGCCCAAAGACACCCAACCAGCTTTCATGCCTAAGGGGAGCCTAGAATCACAGTCTCCTGGTTTCTGGTCAGCACCTTAACCATTACACCAAACTGGCTGTTTTATGTAATAAAAATGAATGAAGATCTGTTTTATTATTTTGTCACCTCCTTCTAATATGTATTGATTCTGCCCACTGAATCTATCTGGATGATTTTTACATATACAAATATGCAGATGTTTCTCTGTGAACAGAATTCTTGAAATTTGATAACTGTTTTTGTTATTTGATAAGCAGTACTTTTTTAAAAAAGGCCCTGGGCTTTTTTTTCTAATAAACCTCTTTGCTTAATCTGAAATTTAACCTTTGAGTAAGTTAATAACAAATCCAAAGCTTTATTTTACCCCCACCTGCCTATAGTGTTCAGAATAAATACCTACTTTGGTTTTAGATAATTTTCGGACTAGGTGCCCTCCAGATATGTTGAACTACAACAGCCATTATGCATCCAGAGCTGTTGGATCACATTTCCCCTTATCTGTAGCTAGCATGCCCATGCTAAATGGGGATGATTGAGGCTGTAATGCAACAACAAATTATAATGTTGCTACTGTCCATTGTTACAAAAAAATTCAAGCTGGTTGCTACCTCTTCTGTTTGTATATGCCTTCAAGTCATTAATTCAAGTCCTGGTGACTGCCTGGACTAGTCCTTGCAGTTTTCTTGGCAGGATTTAGGAAGTGGTTTACCATTACTTCCTTCCTAGGGCTGAGAGAGAGTGACTGGCCCAAGGTCACACCACCAGAGTCATTTAGAGTAGGGTGGCCTTTAAATTATATAAATTAAAAAATTAAAAATGATCCTGGCCTCTGGATTTCACCTTTGGCCAAAGGATAAGGGAAGGGGATAGCAAAAAAAAATTATTAAACCAGACAGGAGTGTAAGTACATTTTCTACATCACTAAGACAGCTGTGGGCAACTGTGGATGTAGGCTACTCAGAGAGAACAACCGGTATTTGCTTTTTTTTTTTTTTGCCTTCTTAAGCAGAGTGGAGTATTTCCTCATTTTGTGGGGGAAGCTATCCATGTTTGGAGATGCACAATCTGATGTTCTTGAGAATCACAGGTCTCATCACCTGCAGTCACCACAGACTTATTGTCCATCAAAGCTGGAGCTATGGTCAAACAGTTGTGTGTTGGGGGGAGGTGACCAGGCTGGGAAAGACTGCACTATGAATTCCAGCCTTGCACATTTGTTGCTAAACTTTGAAGAGTACTATCTGAAACGACATGTGTAGTTACAGCATCCCTGACAGAGGAAGATGCAATGCTACCCACTGGGTATGTAGGCATATCAGTTTTTTTTCACTTCACTTCTTTGGCCATCTCCTTTGGATGAACATTATCTAACGACACAGTGGTATCCTACATCTTTATTCACATATCACATTAAAACATGGATTGCTTTTACAGTGTTTTATTGAACTGACTGAGTTCACATGTAACACATGGTATATGAACTAGATTTGTAGGTTTATCAGCTACTATGGTTGAGTTCACATAACACACAGAGCCAAATGAAGCACAATCTACATTATGCAATGCTTAAAGCTTATCTATGATAGCATCCCCATATTGCACAAAACCCAAATCAAAACTTGAAAAAAAAAAAGGTCAGCTGATTTCATGACACATTTAAATCCTAAACCATAGCTTACAAACCAGTGGCTAGCTTCACCCAAATTGCTGACAAAACAAAACAAGCCACATTGTGCCAAAGCATTATGAACAAGGCGTACACATTTCAGAAGATATACAACTTTCCACCTATATGCTTACTGCACCTGGGAATGTTACACCCCATCTTCCTCCCAATTGTAACAAAAGTCCCTTCCTTAAAGTGGCCTTGCCCCCCCCCCCCGCCCCATTTATGGGAGTGAGTGGTTGCCTCCAAGACTTAAATACTCACAATAAGACAAAAACATAGGGATGACCAAATGGCTCCGGAATAGGCACACGGTGGAGACCAGGAGGATTGGCGGTCCTGCTGCAGTTGAGGATTTCTAAGGTACAACGGCACGAGGCTGGGCAAGGCTCTATGGCTGTGTCCAACCTCTTAAAAGACATCAATAGGATCCCAAGGAAGAAAAGATGGGTAGCAGAGGTGGCGACACGTCCCATGCTACAGAGCGGATTCCAGGCCCCGCTCCCCTCTTGCTCATTTGACCCCAGTAAAGGATGCCTTGGAAAATGGCAGCCAACACTGGAGGTGACTCCATGCGGTTACCAAGCAACCACATCCACATGCCTCTCCATATGGAGGCTGCACTAGTGAGGCTGGTGGAGAAGGCCACCACATCACCACCCCATGTCTGGGTTCCCTGATCTTTTAACCTTTTCACAGTAAGCCTCTGTGTGTGTGCATTCCAAGGGTTCCGTTTGGTTGTGACATCATTTTACCATGATTCCTGGCATCATAGAATTGCCAGAACCATGGCAACAATATAGGTAGTTGCCTCTTTTATAGATAATGGGATGGTTTCATGAGATCTCTCAGACATCTGTGATTCTCCTAATTTTTGGATTGTATGGGTCAATCAGAGCCACAGTGGGGAATGCCATATATTTCAACTGGAAAATCATATTGTAAGGCCTGGCTATCATTCTCCAGCTACTAAAATATGTCAATGCAAGTTACTTAAGGCTATAAAAAAGTGTGTGTGTATGAAGGGGGTAAGGGGTGGAGGAAGGAGGGTAGTGCTGGAAAGCCATATATCTTGGCTGCTATACCTAAGATCCAGTCATCTTATTATGGCTTAGGGTAGTGCATCTATCCATCCAGTGTTATTTACAATATATCATATTTACCCCAAAAAGTGATGATCCTGAATTTAAGAAGATAATCCTCCTCAGAAGAGTACATAAAAATAAATTATAAACAGAAACTCCCTGTGCAACATCCAGCTTTCTTCCTCCCCAGAAAATGTAGGTGTTTATTGCATTTGTATCCCACTGCAACCAGTCCAACACTTGGTGGCTTACATGATGAAATCAATGGTACAATTTACAATATCCATGGTAAATCCAAAAACATAAAATCAATCTTGAGAATACTAAAAATGACAACTCAGGAAAAAAAGCAACAACAAAAAAATGATCCCAAATGAGTTAAAATGCTCTCCAGAACAACTTGGTCTTTAACATCTGCCTGAATGCAATTGGGAGAAATCAGCCTGATCTCCACAGGAAGACTCTTCCAAAGAACCAGGTGAACTGAAAAGCAGTGCTTCCTGGCTTCACATGTGTCATAGTTGGGTGTGATAAACACCATGGATGTCTATGGGGGGAGAGGGGACAAATGATGGCATGTGCATTAAGTCCCACTGCATACATACTTGTATCAGATGTCCTAATACAAGTGCATAATTGCAAGTGGCTTTTGCATGATTAGATTATTACACACTTACCATTTTGGTCAAGCGGTTTGCTATGGCTGCTGTTGATACACACACCCCTCCCAGAATCCATCCTTGAAGAATAGGAAGAGCCAGCATAAAAATAAATAATAGTTCATTTAAAAACTAATTTAAATTACTTGCCTGTAAAATAGGATGCCCCATTTATAATACTGACTGATCCCTATCTATAGCCACTGACCATTCCCTTATATACAAACTCTCTGTCTCTCTGGCACAGAAACACAAGCAGACAGAGCCTAACATCCCCACACATTTCTTCCTTACTTCCAACAAGAGCACAACAGGGATGGGATGGGGCAGCAGCTGTACTGGAGAGAAAGGTGGGGGGGAAAACTGGATAGCAGGGCGGGGAAAGGAAAAGGCAACTGGAAAGGGAAAGGGAGAAAAGATGTTACAAAAGAGGGAATTTCACCAGACAAACTGACCTTACCAAGTCTAATTTTCAAGGGCATCCATACTTTTCAAGAGCAGTATTTGCCAGCATTTGCAACTCTTGTTTCTTCCTTTCTTTTCAACTGTTTATTCTATTTTTATCAACCCACTCCCTCAATTCACAAATAATGATTTGGGGATGGGGGGGCAAATAATCATCCTGTTGGGTATATATGGTAGAAAGCTGATGTTTTATTGAAAATATTTGCTGCCTTTGAAAAAAGATATACAGAGCCAACCAATCTTTTTCTATTACTAAGTCATTTATTAGAAAAATATAAAAATCAGAAAAATCATACTGCCTTTCCAATCATCACTAAACATAAATAGGCAATTAGAATTTTCTTGGAAGAGTGCTGTCTTCTGACTGGTAGCTTTCACTTGGTAGCTTCATCACCCAAACACTCTAAAAACAAGGAGACCCAACTTCCAGGTCGGATAACGTGCTTAGGAGGGAACAGGATACACTTCCAGATCAAGAAGAAAACAGAATCTGTGCCAATCAACTGTTATTCTCCATCCATGTTAAAATCACACAAGATCTCCTCTTCTTCTACAGGGTTCAGCTGTGAAAGTGGCAATTCGGTCACCTGGGAAGAGAGGGAAGGAGCACCTTGACAATTATTTTGCACAGGCTGAGTTCTTCAAATCTCACAGATTTTGAATACATTTTGAAAAATTCCAATCTCAGTATTGGGTGTTCTCTGCATATTTTTATAGAAGCCCAGAACAAACTGCTAGAATGGGTTCCTCCCACATACAATCTCATTCTCCTTCTCAGCAACTGTCTTTCCCTCTTAATTTTCTCAAGGATTTCTAGGACTGATACAGGATATTACCTAATGAAACACAAAGTTCTCCATCTCTCAAGTAAAGGTCTGGTTAAGACATCGCACAGTTGTAGTTGTTTATGTTCACTTAGTATGTATGAACCCAGCCACTGTAGTTTATAAACTGTAGCAGATACGATCACTGTAGACCCAGCCAACTGTAGCTGAGTCAACAAACTACAGCTAAACAAACCATGGCTTAGTGCATTCTGCAAATCCTGTCTAAAAGTCATAGTTTAACAGTGCAAACACATTCTGCTCTAAAAGAGACCAACTGCTTGTTGTTAGAATGTTCTGCTCTGATTAGCTCCAACAAATCCCACAATATCTTGACAATAAGTACAGTAATTACCTACTCACAAGTATGAGGCTTGTTGTTGTTGTTGTTAAATCATGTCTGACTCTTCATGACCCCATGAACCATATCGCGCCAGGCCTTCCTGTCCTTCACTGCCTCCTGGAGTTTGCTCAATTTCATATTCATTGCTTCAGTGATGCTATCTAACCATCTCATCCCCTGCCGTTCCTTTCTCCTTTTGCCTTCAATCTTTCCCAGCATCAGGATCTTTTCCAAAGAGTCCTCTCTTCACAAGTAGGAGGCTAGTCTCATTTTTCTCCTCTTAAGGAAGTAATATTATAGCCTAGGCTGATCTCCTGGGTACATTTCACCATATGCTTTGTCTTGTGCTGTACTGGTTATTCTGAATCATGCTTACATGCTGGTTTAGCAACTAGATTTGATATATTTGTGTGTGTGTGCATATATGCACTATTTCTTTTGCTCTCTTTCTTCCTTTGCTTTTTCCATTCTCAACTGAAAAAAAAAATGCTAGATCTGGTAAAAGGACAGTCCTATCTTTGAAATGGAATAAAAATAGCCTTATGGGGTCAGATCAAAGAAGCACCTAATTCTAGAGAGTTTCATGAAAGGCTGGACAGATGCCTTAAGAAGCTCAGATTTGATGAAGATCAATCTTCTCTGCTCTTGGGCTGTCCACCCTGTTGAACTTCAGTTCTCATTTTACCAGCATTATCAGAATTGAAATCTTACACATCTAGAGGATTGCAGGTTGAGGAATGTTAATGCTGACAACTGTTCCCACTTATCCATTTGTCTCCAGTATATGTTGCTTAGTGATATTTTTCCTCTAAATATGCAAGGTCCATAGTTAACTATCATGGCTTTATGATTTTGCTTAAAATGGTCTTTCCCAACCTTTCAGATATGTTAGGGCTGCAATTTCCAGAATTTCCAATCTGCAGGTCTATATGTTTTCTAAGGGGACTGCCAACATCACTTTAGAGTGATCATAGCTTGTCAAAGATGCACACATTCTTTACCATATCCTCACTATTTGAAATGTATACAGACCCTGTGTACAAGAGAGGCAGCCAAAGAACACTTCAAGGATTGCACGTGTCAATGGATTTCTTGGCATCCTTAGAAAATGAACTGCAAAAGTTAAGTCATTTCATTTGGGTCCTTCTATGTTGATCTATGCAGTGCAATACGGGTTGAAGAAGCAAGCCTACAGATGAGACACTGGCACCCTATGCCTCTAGGGACGCTGATTAAACTAGAGGCAATCCTTCCTAAGAATTCACCACTCATAATCCTTCAAGCCTGGGAAGTCAGCAGTGCTGGGGGGCCAATCTGAGCTGCTAAGAAGGGTTGATTTCCTTCAGATGAATGACCTGTTATGCACTGCAGCACCTCTGTCTTCCAGCCCACCTGTCTCCCATCAGCATTTGGTCCAAGTCTGATAAATTGATATAAATGTCACAGCAACAATTGCATTCTATGATCTAAAATGCTTGTGAGGGATAATTACTTATATTAATTCCTTCCAGCTTCTACACACTTATGATGCCCAAGAGCTAAGGATGCTAATTCAAAGCAACTTGAGGATATGCAGATGCATTAAAAAAGGCTTCTGTTCACCTGAATGAGACCCCTGAGTTCCTCTTCTGATAAACAATCAATGGGGTCCTTCTCAGGAGAGCTGTACTCCACTGCCAACTTCCCATTCTCTGAAACAAGCAATAAAAAATAAGGCCAACTGTGAACAAATCAACCATAAACAAACATATAAAATATTTTGAAACAGTTCTGAAATTTATTTAGGATTTTATAGATTTTCAATTTAGGATTTTTGAACTAAAATTAACAGTACTGTTTATTATTTCTAAAGTGTTACAGAGCATTTATAATCTATAATCAGTTTATAATCTAGCTGAAGGTAAGATTTAAAATCAGTTTAGATGTGATATGGGAGATCTGTTAATAAAATCTCCTGAGTTATGACTAAAGTTGGTCCTCAGTAACAATCAACAGTAATGTGTCCCAGAAATGGCACATTCAGTGAAAGGAAAGATCAACTGGAAAATACTGGTGTGAGCATGAATATCAGCAATACCAACAAAATGAACCAGGTGAAGTTCAGGAGTTCCAGAGATACAGGAAACACGAGAGAAAGGGAAGAGCCAGGGAATGGAGGAAGTCATTTTATGATTATTGATCTTAAAAAAAACAAAGTCTCTGTGAAGGTAAATAGAAAGACAATAAGGCACAGAGAGAGGGTACATGGAAGCATGAAACTGAATACATTGGAAGGAAAAAAGTCAAAGTGCAGAGCAAATTATGTAATCACAACAATGAGAAGAATATATTAGGTCAGACTCAACTTGAACCCCCCAGTGGGCCAATGGCTCACTGCAATAATAGAAGCTGTGGTCCAACTCATCTAGAGGGCACCAGGTTAAAAGGGCTAGATTAGGTGATAGGAACAATCTGAGACAGAGGAAAGAGGTTTTAGAGAAAGTGCATGTAACAGAAGTCAGAGACTGCTTCACTGCAATTTAGCATGATGAGTATGAACACAACAAGCCTTGGCTTTGCACATTCTTGCTTCTCTTTCTTATTTCAGCAAGGCTTTCAGGAACTTCATGGAAATGCACTTCTGTTTTTACTTACTTGCAATTTGTTATTGTTCAACTGACAAAAGGATCACAAATTACACTAAGCCACGGTCCACATAACCATTATTTACTGAATAAGCCAAACTGAGTTCCTGTAGTATGTTAAGCTACAAACAAACCACATAAGGGCTTAGTGCAAAGTATAAATCCAGCAAGTGTGCTTAAGATTTCAAACAAGCCAAATGGAAAAAAAGAAAAGAAAAATCTGACCTAGAGCCAATAAATAATTTGGTGTGCCTGGTATTTAATTACACAAATATTTGATCATTTCCTTGGATGGGAAATGTATGGAAGTGCCATGGAAGAAGAAATTAAAAGGAAGCATAATGGCCTTGCCTAGGATTATGAAGAGTATTTTCTGAAATGCATCTGAGAGTGCCTGTTGCACTGCAAGCTTCTGAGTATTGCGGGTGGCCGTGAGAAACTCTGAAAGACAGAAATCTAAAATCACACATTGGTTCAAGATCTACTGGCAGCATAGGCACTGCTGAACATTTCTGAACCAACAGTCAGATTTAATTCAAATTTTAACATCTAAAAACTTTATTTGACATATGGAAATAAACGTTAATAAAAATTGGTCTACTAATATTTCATTTACACTAGTCATTTTATGTGGCAAAACATTGGCTTAGCAGTCTTTTACCAGTGTAGTGGATTTAATCATGAGCCGAAGTCTGGAGCCGAAAGACCTGCATTCAAGCCCTACACAGCTATGAAACTCAATAACTGAGTTTGTACATTATGCTAAACCAAGCCTTATTATTATCGTGGATCGTTGAATAGTGCAATGTACGATCTTAATCAAGAGACTTTAGGTCAGTCTTCACTTCAGTTTAACCTACTTTCAAGAATATTATAATGATGATGGTGATTATATCCCATCGAGGTGGGGTATGTAATGCTCTGGCCTCCTATTTTCCACACAACTCTGTAAGGTGGGTTGGGCTGAGAGAGAGTGACTAGGCCAAAGTCACTGAGCTGGCTTTTATGCCTAAAGGAGGACTAGAACTCACAATCTCCTATTTTTTTAATTGTGGGAACTACTTTGAGCTCCTTAGAGGAAGCGCAGAATAAATATAATGGAGCACATTTCTATCTATCTACAATCAGGGTAGATCTAACCTCACCTTCTCCAATGTTCTACAACTCCTAGAATTCCCAACCAGCTTGCTAGATGGGACCTCAGGCAATTGCTGAGCAACAGTTGGAGGATATAGGGCTAAGGGAGGCTACTCTAGTGACCTAATCCCAGTCAGACCGTTTAGCCCCTTTTTAACCAGCTGCAGATTCCAAAAACCATTCATCAGAAGCCACCCCTCCAACCCACAGGCTCAGACCACGCTTAACATTAAATCGTTATGTAATTTCTTTGCTGCTGAAATACCATGTGTGAAGTCGCTAATTCCTGCTTAGTGTTAGGTACAAACCAAACTATGGGTTGCGCAACTAATCATGGTTTAAAAATTTGGCTTTAGTGATGGATAAACAAAAGGTAATGAAGCATGAATCTTGAGATGGTTTTCTTGAAAAATATTATACATAAATAACATATACCAAAGGCAATTGTGCTTTTTACTGGAATGGAAATCTCCTTGTAGCCAGAGCTACCCATTTTAAATAACAGCCCTTGATCAAGAATCATCCCTAAATGTGACTCTTTATGGGTGGGCAAAACCCCACCCAAGCAGGGAATAACTCTATTTTGGAACTGCATTGTGAGTGGTAGCACTACTTTTATACTGCTTTGGGTACTTCACTCCAGCCTCCCCTACACTCTCCATTCCCATGGTACCTTGACTGGGGTTCACATGAAGTTCAGCCACACCAATCCCTCTGGTATGAATTCCATAATCAGGGATGCTTAATTCTTGCACACACAGATACTTTGAATGATGGTGCCTGGGCAAAGCTCCCCCTTCTTCTTTCTCATCATCTTCAAAACCAGGTATATTCTGCAGCTGTTCCAGCAGGGATTATGCAAGTAATATACAGAAAGGGAAAGCAAGAGTTCATCCTTTATCCATCCTAGGTTGATTCTTCTTCATTCCCCTTCCCTTGATTCCATGGCACATTGTTTGCATTCTGTGGGCCAGTGTTCTGCACCATGGGTACAGTTCTTGCTTTGCCTCGAATCCCTGGCAGCTCCCTACACTCAAGGAAAAAGAAGCACTTGGTCTCTCACATTGAGACAAAGTCTGAAACTGATCAGAAGCTGCTAGAACAAGTGGGAGACTGCTCCCCTGCCCTCTGGAATTCAAGGTGGGGAAAGGAGGTTGAATGTATTCACCCATCACTTTCACTGGGGTTTGAAGGCATTCCAAAAAATAGATTTTGGCATAGCTTCTGAGCATTCTCCAGCCCACTACAAAGTGGGAGCATGGCCTCTCCCTTTCCTCAGAGTCTTTTCTCAGGAGAGAAAAGGACTAAAGGGCCCACACTAGATAGAAGCAATGACAGAAGTGTGAGAAAAAAAGAAATGGATGCTTAGGCCAAATTCAGTCAGTGTTCAAGGCTTACAAGGGAACATAACCCACAGTAAGCAAGAAAATAAATAAACGTCCAGAGAAAAATAAGTACAACAACTAATATAGATTTGCCTGAATTAATTTTCCCCCCAAAACCCTTCTTGGAACATCATGGTCCTATAAGTAGAAAATGAACAATTTAAATTATATATCAGAAAGAATCAGTTAAAACATTTCCCCGTGTATAGCAAAATATCACCTACAATTTACTTAGACCTTCCTCAATCTGACGTTCTCTAGATGCATTGGACTAGAATATCTTTCACCCTCTAAGCCAGCATGGATGGGGAAGATGGGAATTGTCTGCCACATCTGGAGGTTACTGGATTGAGGTAAGCCAATTTATGCAAGTGGTCAACAACTGGCAAGTTCTGGGCCACTTTTGCCACAAGTGGTCAACTACTGAGGAACGTTTTCTTTTGTCTTTGTAGAACAGCCAAAGACATTCGAACAACAGATTTAGTTTTAGCATCCTTACGAAAAGAATAGAAAAATAAGAAACAAAATGAAAACCACAAGTCATTCTTACAGTGATGATGTGACTGGACCAGCCATTGAAACCAAGGTAGTGATTGGCTAATTCCTGGCATTTGTGGCTGTTCAAAGCTAACGTTTGCTTTGTAGGCGCCCGTTGTCTGGTACAAAGGCAAACCTGAAAAAGAAGAACCCCATGTCTCGTTAGAGGGATAGGCAGAAGCAGTCCTCTCTTCTCCCAGAGGAAATGCAAGCCACCAAAAGCTGAATTTCAGCCCTGCTAAGAACCTGACAGGAAAGAAACTACCACCAATCCCCACACATCTTCCCGTCTTCTTCTACAAATAGGTAAAAAGAGATGGACATGAAACGTTTATACCATTTGACTGTTTTTTAGGCTTTCCGTAAGTATATTTTAACATTTATATTTCAATACAGTATGTAGGAATGGGAAAGAAAACCATGTTTGTTGGCAATATAGGAACTGATAAAACAAAACCCCATTCCATGACACAGCAGTAGAATGGGGCAGCGCGCCCATTCCTGAACTGATTGTCTTCAGACGTGCCGAACTTCAACCCATATAATTTCTAGCCAACACATCTGGATACTGTAGCATTTAATATTCCAAGACAGCTAACCATTGCAGTGCCAGGGCTGTATGTATTTCCAAATTCTGCAACTGCACTGCCTAAATACAGGCTATAGTCCACAATTCAGCATCCTAGGGTACTTCAGAGACTTTAAAAAGAGGTGGTATTGAAGGCCACCCAGAGCTCAAGGAGGGCCGGGATGGATGTACCACCTGCATCCTGGGCCTGCTACAGGTCATCAACAAGTGCAACCAATGCCACCTTCATGCTGGCATTCAGTCTGAAACTTGACTGAAGGGGATCCAGATAATCTGCTTAAACGAGAGCCCTTTGGAGCTGCAACACAACCACCTTCTCAACAACTATCCCTAAAAAGGAAGGTTGGAGATAGGCTGAAAGTTATCCAGTGCAGCCGGTTCTTGAGGAAGGGGTGGACCACTGCCTCCTTAAGTGCAGGCAGACTCAATCCCTTCTCAAGGAAACATCACCATTGCTTGAACTTAGCCATATACCACCTTCTGTGAGGCCATAACTATGAGGGGCATGAATCTAAAATACAGGTGGACATGCTTACAGCTTCAAGGATCCTATCCACTTCTTCAGGGTCAACAGGATGAAATTCTTCCCCGACAACCACATAAGGCTAAAGGATGCTACACCAGCAATAGTACTGAAATAAGACTCACCATTAACAGGATTGCTTTGTATATGGAATACAAGGGGGAAACACCCTTTTCTTCTTTGCCTCAGAGAATATCTTTAGTGACCTTGACATTTACTTACTACAAAGAAAGTTCACCTCACCCCTTGGCAGGGTTAAACAATTTGCCTGCCAAGGAAAAAGTTCGCACCCCATTCTTGGTTATCTGCTAAGAACTATTCAGCATCCTGATAAAACCAGGCTTCCAATCACCAAAAGCTATCCCAATGCAGCACCTCATTACTTTGTGAGGCTTTCAGCTGCAATGTCTGGTTACATACTGCACTAGGCCACAGTGTGGTTTCTTAGGTTTTAGCTTAGGGTATTGTATGAACATAGCTGCTGAGATCTGTAAACTGCAGTCAATTGTATTTCATTGTGTAAAACACTGTTAAGCAAACCATGGTTTGGTGTGAGCTGTGAACTCCATGGTCTTAGATTACGCAATGACATACCTTCAGAGCAGTTTTCTGAAACAGTGACCTCTGATTGCAAGCATGTTGTGCCCGGCTGGCATCTCGGGCAGAGTAGAACTTGACAAAGGCGTGATAGCCAGGCCCAGCAACCAGAGCATTTCTGTACAGTTTTACAGAATAGAGCGGCCCAAATGCAGAGAAGGCAAGATACAGAGCATGCTGGAAGGAAGAAAGGCATCTATTAGAAAAGACAATGAGCAGGTATATTTGTGAAAAAGCCAGCTGGTGGAAAATGTGTTGAAACTGCAACTCTCTACAATTACCATCTGCTCTGGTGCTAGCTGGAAATCTCTGGGAGTTGCAGGCCCAGCACAGCTGGAGTGGCCAGTTAGGGGAAGGCTAGTATAAAGGATTAAAGCATCAGACAAGGTCAGGCTGCTGCTGCAGAGAAGTCTGCATAGTAGTAATGATGGCAAGGCTGAGAGGCAAATATCTACGATCCTTGGGACAGAATCTGTTAGAAGACTTCCTGCTCAAACACCACTACAAATCCCAGATGTGCAAGAGGGCAATTGCATGCTGATACAGCTCTAGCTCAGGTCAATTAAACTTCTTTCAGGAACCTTCCTGGTGGATCGTGTTCCATATTCATTCCATGACAGAAAGGAAGTGCTGCTTGGATTTTCGTCTGCAATCATCAACCTGGAGACCCAGTTCAAATCTTTCTTAAAAATCATACCTACTAAACATTGCTCTTCTTCTTAATTCTATAAGAATTAAGGGGTGGGTGTCCTAATTCAGTTGTGAAGGCAAGGCACTCTATAAATGTCCTGAGGCACAACTCTGTTTACCCTTGTTCTTACTTGAGCCCCCAGCTCAAATAAATCCTGAATACTTCTTAAAAACAAGTGCTGTATAAGCACTTCAGATTCAATAGGAAGGTGTTAAAATGGGAAGGTGTGCAAAGGGGCACATATAAAATATGTTTTCCCCAGGACTGTTCTGAAGCTGCAGATAGCAGCTGTACAATCCAGGGGAAAGATGCAGCTGCTTTAAAGAGTTGCAGACAGAAGCTACCTGGATGAGCACCTTTGAAGCACTTTTTTGCCTCAAACTTTGCACAGCCCCACTGGAAACCCTTTTTCATAGGACAATGTCCATTTCTTTTTAGTACTAACAAATCTGACTATAATGTACTGGTAATAAAGTTCAGGACAAGATACTGCTATAAAAGAAGTCTCTCAATCTTCTACCATCAACACCTTCCTTATATATGCCATAAAAAGTGTAGACTTATCCCTCTTACTCAGACACACATATAAGCACACACAGGTAAAAGTAAATGGCTCAATTTCTCCAACGGCTAATGCAGAGGAATACTATTAACAGTATTTACCGATGAAGTCTTTCATGATTGTCTTACATGACTGTACCCAGACAGAGGGTCTCAGATTGTGGATTATGAGCAAGTAGAGGGGGAGGTCACTATTCTCCTGAAAGTTGATTAGGCTTGGACAGGAGGCAAACTGAAGAGTAATGTCAATGCTCATTTTTGCTTTGCCAGGCAAACCTGTAGTAGTGATTTGGTTTCATGCTGGCTGGTGACTTCCAACGTGCATATCTGTAGTCTAAAGGTACTCCAAATTTCTAAAGGTAGTCCAAAAAGTATACATGTCAGTGAAGTTCACTGTTTTTATGTTTTTTAAAAACATATCTAGCTTTTCAAAAAGAAAGATTTTGTTGGGTGGGAAGAGAAATGGTAAAGAGGAACAATCTACTGGCAGTGTTGATAAAATAAGCCTAAATCCAGAAAGTGTGATGAAAGTTATTTATCTATGAACACATTTAAATCATTTTATTCATGAGGAGGATCACTCAAATTCATCTGTCACTTTAGGGGGTTGTGATTTGAGAACAGTTGTCCTAAGGTCATCTTTGGAGGTTTTGCTCCATGTGCTCCCCCACTGAGTTATGGATCTTCTCAATGGTGGCCTCCTAGCTTTGGGATCCTTCCCAAGTAGGGAAAGCCTGGTGCCTATATAATAATTCGTATTTTTCTTCTCTTCTGCTTTTTAACATGTAAACATTTCAACAACTTGGTTATGCCAATGGAGCCTCTTAATTAATTTTAGTCTTGCTTTTTTGGGGGGGAGGATTACTTAGACATTCTTATTTGCTTATTGATTGACACTGTTTTAATTTAAACTTTTAGACCTGTTTTTATATTGTGTTGTAAGCTGCCCTAGGAAAATGTCTCTTTTGAACCATGCCATTTATAAAAACAGAAAAAACTATCAGTGTCTCCGCATGGCTAGAATGTATATGCTGTACCACCAAATGCTCACAGAACGCTGAAACTAGGGGGTGCTTGGTGTACTGTATGTGCAAGTCCCTGCCGTAAATCATATCTTGAGCATTGCTTCCAAGCAGAGTCTACTTCCTTAAGGATATTTTCCCAATAGTTTTCACTACTTGTTTCTAACAGGAATGTAATGTTTTGTTATAAACTTTGTTAAAAAGGAAGATAACAAAGAGGTAGCCCTTCATGGATCACTGCCTTGTCGTGGCGAAGGGGCTTGTGTAACTCAGTGAAGCCATGAGCTATACCGTGCAGGGCCACCCAAGACGGACAGGTCATGACAGAGAGTTCTGACAAAATGTGGTCCACTGGAGAAGGAAATGGCAACCCACTTCAGTATCCTTGCCAAGAAAACCCCATGGACAATGTTAAAAGGCTAAAAGATATGACGCCGGAAGATGAGCCCCTCAGGTCGGAAGGTGTCCAATATGCTACTGGGGAAGAGCGGAGGGCAATTCCAAGTAGCTCCAGAAAGAGTGAAGCGGCTGGGCCAAAGCCGAAAGGACGTTCAGCTGTGGATGTATCTGGAAGCGAAAAGAAGGTCCGATGCTGTAAAGAACAATATTGTATAGGTACGTGGAATGTAAGATCCATGAACCAAGGCAAGCTGGATGTGGTCAAACATGAGATGACAAGATTGAACATCGACATCTTGGGAATCAGCGAATTGAAATGGACGGGAATGGGTGAATTTAATTCAGGTGACCATTATATCTACTACTGTGGGCAAGAAACCCTTAGAAGAAATGGAGTTGCACTCATAGTCAATAAGAGAGTGGGAAAGGCAGTAATGGAGTACAACCTCAAAAACGACAGAATGATCTCAGTGCGTATCCAAGGAAAACCATTCAACATCACGGTAATCCAAGTCTATGCCCCAACCACTGATGCCGAAGAAGCTGAAGTTGACCGGTTCTATGAAGACCTACAACACCTTCTAGAACTAGCACCAAAAAAAGATGTCCTTTTCATCATAGGGGATTGGAATGCTAAAGTAGGAAGTCAAGGAGTAATCGGAATAACAGGCAAGTTTGGCCTTGGAGTACAAAATGAAGCAGGGCAAAGGCTAATAGAGTTCTGTCAAGAGAACAAGCTAGTCATAGCAAACACCCTTTTCCAACAACACAAGAGACGACTCTACACATGGACATCACCAGATGGTCAATACCGAAACCAGATTGATTACATACTTTGCAGCCAAAGATGGAGAAGCTCTATACAGACGGCAAAAACAAGACCAGGAGCTGACTGTGGCTCAGATCATGAGCTTCTTACTGCAAAATTTAGGCTTAAATTGAAGAATGTAGGGAAAACCACTAGACCACTCAGGTATGACTTAGATCATATTCCATGTGAGTACACAGTGAAGGTGATGAATAGATTTAGAGGATTAGATTTGGTAGACAGAGTGCCTGAAGAACTATGGACGGAGGTCTGTAACATTGTACAAGAGGCAGCAACTAAAACCATCCCAAAGAAAAAGAAATGCAAGAAAGCAAAATGGCTGTCTGATGAGGCTTTACAAATAGCTGTGGAAAGAAGGAATGCAAAAAGCAAGGGTGAAAGGGAAAGATATAAGCAACTGAATGCAGATTTCCAGAGAATAGCAAGGAAAGATAAGAAGGCCTTCTTAAATGAACAATGCAAAGAAATTGAAGAAAACAATAGAATGGGGAAGACTAGAGATCTCTTCAAGAAAATTGGAGATATCAAAGGAACATTTAGTGCAAAGATGGGCATGATAAAGGACAAAAAAGGCAGAGACCTAACAGAAGCAGAAGAGATTAAGAAGAGGTGGCAAGAATACACAGAAGAACTATACAAGAAAGATCTTAATGTCCCTGATGTCCATGCTGGTGTGGTCACTGACCCTGAGCCAGACATCCTAGAGAGTGAAGTCAAGTGGGCCTTAGGAAGCATTGCTAACAACAAAGCTAGTGGAGATGACAGTATTCCAGCTGAGTTATTTAAAATACTAAAAGACGATGCTGTTTAAGTGCTGCACTCAATATGCCAGCAAGTTTGGAAAACGCAACAGTGGCCACGGGATTGGAAAAGGTCAGTTTACGTTCCAATTCCAAAGAAGGGCAATGCCAAAGAATGCTCAAACTATCGCACAATTGCACTCATTTCACATGCTAGCAAGGTTATGCTCAAAATCCTACAAGCTAGGCTTCAGCAGTACGTGAACCGAGAACTACCGGATGTACAAGCTGGGTTTCGAAGAGGCAGAGGAACTAGAGATCAAATTGCCAACATTCGCTGGATCATGGAGAAAGCACGAGAGTTCCAGAAAAGCATCTACTTCTGCTTCATTGACTATGCAAAAGCCTTTGATTGTGTGGATCACAACAAACTGTGGCAAATTCTTAAAGAGATGGGGATACCAGACCACCTTACCTGTCTCCTGAGAAATCTGTATGCGGGCCAAGAAGCAACAGTTAGAACCAGTCATGGAACAACCGATTGGTTCAAAATAGGGAAAGGAGTACGACAAGGCTATATACGGTCACCCTGCTTATTTAACCTATATGCAGAGTACATCATGAGAAATGCCAGGCTGGAAGAATCACAAGCCGGAATTAAGATTGCAGGGAGAAACATCAATAACCTCAGATATGCAGACGATACCACCCTAATGGCAGAAAGTGAAGAAGAACTAAAGAGCCTCTTGATGAGGGTGAAGGAGGAGAGTGTGAAAGCTGGCTTGAAACTCAACATTAAAAAAACTAAGATCATGGCATCTGGACCCATCAATCCCTGGCAAATAGAAGGGGTAGAAATGGAAGCAGTAACAGACTTCATTTATTTGGGCTCCAAGATCACTGCAGACGGAGACTGCAGCCATGAAATTAAAAGACACTTGCTCCTTGGGAGGAAAGCTATGGCAAACCTAGATAGCATATTAAAAAGCAGAGACGTCACCTTGCCGACAAAGATCCGCATAGTCAAAGCTATGGTTTTTCCAGTAGTAATGTATGGCTGTGAGAGCTGGACCATGAAGAAGGCTGAACGCCGAAGAATTGATGCCTTTGAACTGTGGTGCTGGAGAAGAGTCCCCTGGACCGCTAGGAGGTCAAACCAGTCAATCTTAAAGGAAATCAACTCTGATTGCTCATTGGAAGGATTGATAATGAAGCTCAAGCTCAGATACTTTGGTCACCTAATGTGAAGAGAGGACTCTTTGGAAAAGACCCTGATGCTGGGAAAGATGGAAGGCAAAAGGAGAAGAGGACGGCAGAGGATGAGATGGCTAGATAGCATCACTGAAGCAATGAGCATGAAATTGAGCAAACTCAGGGAGGCAGTGAAAGATAGGAAGGCCTGGCGCAATATGGTTCATGGGGTCACGAAGAGTCGGATACGACTTAACGACTGAACAACAACAGCCATTTAGTGTGATGCAACAAAAATCAAGCCTTGTACATGTATGAAAGCCCATGTTTTTGGACAGTGGCTGACTTGTTTGGAATGAATTTTATATTTATTTTTATTTTCAACAGAATAAATTTGATGACATGGAAATTTAAGCCACAATATATGGGTCAGCCTTGCTCCAAGATGCTGCCTTGTTTCAGAAACAGGTGCCCAACTGCACAAATCAGAAGAGCCAGACCTGTATACTGTAATTTAAAAGGGAAATGGAACTCCAGAATTATTACTAGGGCTCTGCACGTTTCGAAAATTGGCTTAGGCAAAATTTAGGCACCTAAATATGTTATAGGAGCAACATAACTTCAATGAATTGAAGCCTGAAAAAAGATGAACTGTTTTAACGAACAGCAGAGAGGTGCTGTGGTTGCGCAAAGCGCACTTTACAGTCTTACAACGACCGCACTTGAAGAGGCCCTCTCCCGCCACGGTAAAACACTCCCGCTGTCCGCACGGGGGCAACCGAGCAAAATGCCCCCTAGCCACTGGCCATTCCCGCGTAGACAAGGCAGGGTTGCTGCCACGGCTCCAACGCTTAAGGCGGGAAGACTGCATTTTTCAAACACGGTTTCAAGAGGCTCAAAGAATTTCCTCGGCAATAAACATGCCAACACGAAGCAGCGAACTCAGAGGTACGGAGAGCGACTTCTGCTGGCTTACGCAAATTCACTCAAAAAGCGCCCCGAAACTCTGACAAGATGTCGAAACGGGTTGGAGGAAAAGGCGCCCCCTGCTTCTTCGCTACTTGCCTCCGACGCATCTGACTCCAGCCCCGAGACGAGCAGAGTCCGATCGTTCCCTGGGGGGACACGGAACTCCAGAATCTCAGCCATGCCAGGGACGAGCGCGAAGGGAAAGGCGCCGCGCACTGCGCGGGGAGCGACGTATTGGCGGACTGAGGTGGGGAATGGATTTGAGGACTTCAGTAGTTCTGCGCCGCATCGGGTTTCAGCTCCGGAGATGCCAGCAACAGGCTGAGCTAGTGGGAGAAAATGAACGCACGTGACGTAAGAGGAAGCACGCTTAAACGCCGCGAGCCTAAAGAGTCAGAGGGCGTAGGCTCTACGGCGCGCGCGCGTTCTCTCAGCAAATGCCAGCGTGCATTTTCTGGAATAATTTGGAAGCGAAGCAAAACAAAGCAAGGATGAAGGGGGAAGAAGGATTCCTACACGAAGGACGATATTTACTGAAGCCCTCGTTTGTCTTTACCTAGAATTGAAATCAGAAACGCATATACAAACGCTACCAAATGGCTGGGTTTGCTTTAGTTGTGTAAGAAAAGCATTCCGTTTTTCTGCTTGGATGCGGCTCTTCATTTATAATATGTAACTTTTCTTTTTTATCCTATCTAACCTACGCATCAGCTCTGAAATGCTTTTAAAAAATACTCAGCTATCGATTCCCGCATCTTGCTAAGCCATCTGTTGGTTGTGTGATTCAAGGCATTGTGGTTTGTAAATCATAGTTAGATCTTTGTACACAAGCCAACTCTAATTTGTTCAACAATACAGTTTAGGGTAACTCATTAACTTAATTAAAAGACTAGAGGACTTCATGTTTCTGCTGGGTTTACACGGTATGCTGAGCCATGGTTAGCAGTGTATGGAATAAGCCAGGGTTGACTGAGTTCATCAGCCTTTTGGATTACAAATGATGTGATTGAGTTCACACAACATGCAGTCTAAACTTAGCTAGTTGTGGCTTATTCAAGAAATGAAATATACATTTGACAAGAGTTAGGTAGCTAAACTAAATGTGATTATTTTTCCCATATCAATATGGTTTTGCCTCATTGATGCCGCTACATCTTAAGGGCTTTTGTTTTAGATGTGCATCTGAGTTTAAAACTACATATATAAATTGGACCTGATTGCTTTTTAGCATATAAAATGTGTTCTGAGGAATGTTTTGCAGCACACGGGGGACACATGAAAGAAAATTTCATTATGGAAATCTGTAGGCCTAGTCATAAAAGATTCGAATGTGCCCCCCCCCCCGTGAGAGATGAATAAAATATCTGTTATTATTGACAAAGAAATAGTAACTTGAGCATGCTAAGAGTGCAGCTGCAATACTAAATACTTAGCTGCCCAAGTCTTTGTTTCTGAAACTACCTCGAACTAGGAGACATCGCCATGTACCAAGGGGCCTCCAAGCAGCCCCCAGGGGCACAGGAAATAGGGAGGGGGGAAATCTCTCTCTGGGGTGAGACAAGGTAAGACAGAGCCAGTTTGGGATGGCTTGACCTGTCCAAAGTGAATGTCAGAGTCTGCACACTCATTCCCAAAGTTCAGTAAATCCGCTGGAGACTAAACAGTTCCATCAAAGATTTCTTTATTAGGAGAAGTGCACAGCATCATAGATTGTTGAGTCTAATTCTACAAACGAAACTGTTCCCTTTTAAGCCCAAGTTCCCCCCTTGCTTCTTTCTTTTCCCACTTGAAATTCTTCGTGCCTTGCTCAGGTTCTCACAATGCTTGGCCTTGGAGATGCCTGTGTAGAGATAAAGATAACAGCACCTGCCCTCCTCTCCCCCCTTCAATGGCAGGTCAAGCAAGCGGCCTGCAACTAACATTCTTTCTATTAACTCTTTACTAGGCATAATAAAACTAAACTAATAGCTTGCGTAGATCCTGACATGCCGCCCTTCAGCAGAACGAATGTTCTCACATTTGAAAGATAATCTGAAAGACAAAAAATATATATATACAGACAGCAAATTACAGAAGTTTTCATTTAGGTTTATCGGTATTTTGAATGGAACAAAGAAATGAGTTTAGGAGCCTTAACATTTGAACTGTTAAGTTGAACTTAACATTGAACATTCATGGTGTGATTTAGGAAAATGTTTCCATTGAACTAGATATTGTAATTTATTTTTATGTCTTCTAGAGTCCAATATGTTTTTAACTTCAAAATGACTTTGTCCTTCAATCATGAAGGGAAGTGGAGGTTCAACTGTTGGATGCCATGTATTTGATTGTTTGAAAGATTTCAGTAGGTTCACATGGAAAACAGGATGTATTTTTCTATAATGTTTAGGTAAGGTCAGTTTAAAAGCAACAGGATTAATTATCTTCTCAATGGGAAAAGGCCCAACGAATTTTGGGGTGAGCTTTTTGCAAGGTTGGGAAGATTTCAGGTTCTTGGTAGAGAGCCAAACCATGTTGCCTACCTTCCAAGGAGGGTTTGCAGAACGTTTTCTATCAGCAAACTTTTTATGTTGGGATTTTGCTTTTTCTAGTGTTGCTACAATGAGAGGCCACAGGTTTGTAATATTAGTAATCCATTCATCAGCTGAAAGTTCAGGAAAGTCTTTCAATGGTAGTTCTGGGAAAGGGGGAAAATCCTGACCAGTAGCTATTTTATAAGGTGTAAATCCAGTACTTTGGTGTACCGTGTTGTTGTAGGCCACCTCAGCAAAAGGTAAAAGTTCTGACCAATCATCCTGTTGATGATTAGTAAAACATCTTAAGTATTGTTCAAGTAATGAGTTAATTTTCTCAGTCGATCCGTCCGTTTCCGGATGAAAACTGGAACTTAATGCCTGAGTTGACCCAATTAAAGTAATAAATTGTCTCCAAAACTTGGAAGTGAACTGTGGACCATGAGCTGAAATTACCCTCTTGGGGGCGCCATGGAGGCGATAAACATGTAAAATGAACAATTTGGCGAGTTTTTTAGCATTTGGAATTGAAGTACATGGAATAAAATGTGCTTCTTTAGAAAACAGATCAGTTACAACCCAAATAACAGTATTATGGTTACTCTCAGGTAAATCAACAATAAAGTCCATAGAAACTTCTTTCCATGGTTGTTGGGGAGATGCGACAGATTGTAAAAGACCCAATGGTTTCCCTCCTCTCTTTTTTGACATGGCACATACAGGACAGGTAGATACATATTCAGAAATGTCTTTTCTCATGGTAGGCCACCAGAATTGTCGACGTAACAAATGCAAGGTTTTTATAAATCCAAAATGACCAGAGGTTTTGTCATCGTGGCCCCTTTCTAAAATCTGTTTACGTAGTGAAGCTGGAACATATAATTTGTCCGCCATCCACCAGGCTTGCTGTTCATGGGTTAAAGTATTTTTATTATTTTGAAACCATTCATCCGAGTCCATTGCAGCATTTAACTTCTGAAGCAATTCATTAGTAGGAGCTTGCTTAGAAATTTTTGCTCGAGCTCTGGTAACTGCTACAGAGCCGGGTTGTGATTCAGGGATAACTGGAGTGATTACCTGCTCTCGCAGACTGTTGTGCTGAGGCAATCTGGATAACGCATCAGCCAAAAAGTTTTTTCCCCCAGGGATAAACTTTAATGTGAATTTAAAGCGGCTGAAAAACTGAGCCCAACACACCTGTTTAGGAAATAACTTTCTAGGTGTCGTAAGGGCCTCTAAATTTTTATGATCTGTCCAAACTTCAAATGGATGTGATGAACCTTCCAAGAGGTGCCTCCAGGTCATCAGAGCCCAACGTACAGCAAAAGCCTCTTTTTCCCAAATTAGCCATCTTCTTTCTGTGTTGGTAAATTTGCGAGAAATGTACGCACAGGGCCTGAGCGATCCCCCTTCATCCTTCTGGAGTAAAACCCCTCCAATTGCCACATCAGAGGTGTCAGCTTGAATTACAAACGGCTGACTAGGGTCTGGGTGCTTCAGGATTGGTTCAGCAGTAAATAAGGCTTTTAAAGCTTCAAAGGCGTTTTGGCATTCCTCAGTCCAAATTAATGGGGCCCCAGGCTTTTGAGTTTGCGCTATTCCTTTGCCCTTGGTTTTTAACAAATCCTTTAAAGGCAACGCCACTTGGGCAAAGTTTGGAATGAACTGGTGATAGAAATTAGCAAAACCCAAAAAATTCTGTAATTGCCTTCTGGTTTTGGGAGCCTCCCAACCCAAAACATCTTTTACTTTGGAGGGGTCCATTTCTATTCCTGCATGCGATATGCGATACCCCAAATAGTCCACTTGTTGTTTATGAAATTCACATTTTGATAATTTGGCATACAACTGAGGATCCAGTCGTTTTTTTAACACTTCATGGACTAACTTTACATGATCTTTCAAGTTATCAGAGTAAATGAGGATGTCATCCAAATAAACCAATACTCCCCGATACAAATGTTCATGAAGGACTTCATTAATTAGTTGCATAAACACCCCCGGGGCCCCAGAAAGCCCGAAGGGAAGGACCTTGTATTCATAGCAGCCAAAAGGAGTGGAGAATGCGGTCATCCATTCGTCCCCTTCTTGAATTCGCACCCAGAAATATGCGTCCCTTAAATCCAGTTTGGTAAATATTTTCCCCTTGGACAATTGAGCTAACAAGTCTTTCATCAAGGGGAGGGGATATTTGTTTTCTTTGCAAATAGCATTGAGGCCCCTATAGTCAGTACAAAGCCTCAAACTTCCATCCTTTTTCTCCCGAAATAGTACCGGTGCAGCCATCTGTGATTTAGCAGGCTGTATAAACCCTCTGGCCAGGTTGGTGTCTATAAAGTCCCGTAGAGCTGCCAGTTCTTTTTGTGTCATAGAATATGTTTTTTTCTTTGGGAATTTAGCCCTTGGCTCAATTTCAATAACGCAGTCAGTGTCTCTATGGGGAGGCAGTGTGTCCGCTTCCTTTTTATTGAACACAGCTTTCAAATCTCTGTAAGGTTCAGGAATGTTCTCAATGGACTCTGGGTCCAGGTTTTGAGGCTGACTCCTACTGTTTGCGATTGGAGCCGTCGCCCTCTTCCCTTTTTCTGGCTCAGATCCTAGATAGATTCCATCTGCGAACTGCATCTGCCCTGTCTTCCAAAAGACTCGATGGTCCCACCTTCTTATCCAGTTTGCTCCCAGAACTAGGGCGTAATTACCCAAAGGAGCCATTAAACATTTAAGAGTCTGTTGGTGGGTCCCTATTTGCAGTTCAAAAGGCTCAGTGTGGTACAGCACAGCCCCTCCCCCTGCTTGGGATCCATCCAGCTGGGTGAATACTATGGGAGTCTTTATTTTTTTCACCCGTAACTCTAACGTGTTGACCAGAATTGGACTGATCAAACAGCGCGAGCAGCCTGTATCCATTAACACAGTTAGCGTAGCTTTGCGCTCTGTTCTAGGTGCTGAAATAGTCACTTTTATGATGGTAACACTCACCCCCTCATCATCATCGGAATCGCTGTCCTCATCGTCCTTCGTTGCCGCCATATTGTCGGGATCGGGATTGCCTGTGGGTCTCTGCTCCTTTCCCACCGAGCCTTCCTCATAAGTGAGGAGATCTTGAAACAGTGACTTCGTCCCCGCAGCCGTGGTTCCCTTCTTGCCTTTACTGCCACCGGGTTTCTGAACGGCTTTGGCGGGTTTCCGCACCTCCCCCCCACGCACAGTCAGCGGTTTGGTGCAGGCAGGTGCGAAATGCCCCTGCTCTCCACAGCGAAAGCAGACACGTTGGGTTGCCGCTCTGGGAAATTTATCTTCTCCTCCTCTTGTTGGTGGTTTCCGGAGCGCCTGCGCAGAACTGCTGGACTTCCGGTCGAATTCCGGATCCACAGCTCTCCATTCGGCTTCAACTTCACCTGCATGCTTGATCCATGCGTCAAGGGTACATGGGCTCCCTCGCGCGAAAGTTAATTTCCATAACTCACGCCGCATGCCTTGCTGGAAGCAGGCGATTTTAAATTGCTCCGGCCAATCGGGCAGCTTCTCCGCGATGCTCCAAAATTCTAACCCGTACTCGCCAATGCTGCAGAGCCCTGCCGCACTTTAACTAGTTGTGAGCAGGCTCTCATAACTTCTCCCGGGTCCTCAAATCTTCTACATAGGGCTGTTAAGAACCGGCCAAGGTGGCGCAATTCCGGCGCTTGGGCCCCACGCAGTTGAATCAGCCACTCCCCTGCCTTCCCGGTAAGCGCCCTGCAAATGTAGAGCACGCGGTCTCGGTCGGAGGCGAATAGGTGGCCCGTTTGCTCCATGCACATGGTAACTTGAGCCATGAAATTAGGCAATTCGCTCGGGTCTCCGCTAAATTTCTCGGTTAAACCCCAGCGCTTTAGAAGGGCTTCTTGGTTGGCTTGGGGTGGGGCGACCCGTTGCCGAGGCCCTGGAACGGCCAAGGGCGGCATGGCTGGAGCGGCTGGAAGCCCCTGTGCCACCGGGAAGACCGGAGTTGCCATCACGGAAATGGAAGGAGGGGCTGATAGCGCCTCTTCCAACTTCTCTTCTCCGCATTCTCCCTCTTCCTCGGAACCCGGGAACATAAAACTAAACTAATAGCTTGTGTAGATCCTGACAGTGATACTTAGCAGAGATCTTTGCAGAATGCATGAACTCTTGCCCCCCAACCCTTATTAGCCTAACAAAAACCACACCTCACGTAGCTAATCACCTATTTACCATGAACATGTGATGTATGTAGTATGTAGTATGTAGTATGTAGGGGTCTGTAGAAGGGGGTGACAAGGAATAGGCAGGCAGCTAAAGATTGTGACCTCAGAGTACCTCGGCCAGTGGGGGAAATGGGGAAGTTTGAGCGTCGGCCTAGGGTTGTGTGATGAAAATGTGCTGAAATCTGTAAGAAGTGTGGCGGCTTGTTTGCAACGAAGTCCACCAGCCTTTGCAAACGCTTCCAATAAAACTTTACTTCTGATTAACCCAGAGAGATTTGTGCTGCTTGTTTCACACACCCCCAAGTATTTCAGAGAGCCTCAAAGATGTGACTTTTGCCCGGGTCTTTGGTGAGGACGATTGACACCTCTTTCCTTCCTTCTCCTTGTTCCCATCCAGGTTGGTTTTCTCTGCCATCTTTGTTTGTTTTGTGTTTCTTGAATGTTACTCATTTTAAAATATTTTTAACAATTTGTAAATCATCCAGAGTTGTTGGGAGATGGGTGTCATCTAAATTTAATAAATTACTATTAACACCGCACTGGCCAGAAGGAAGGAAGTACTTAGCAGAAGAGGATCAAGGTAACCAAAGTCACCAGGGAAAGAGATGTCCAGTTGTAAGTCAACCCCAGTTCAGTTCTTAGACCTTGTTGGTTTCAGTGGCAGAACCCATTACCACTACATATAATGTGAGAACTACCTTGACATGTATAGGGAGATTTTTCCCAGCCTAGGACTAATGTAGGGCATGGTTTTTCAATACCGCAAGAGCTGTAGGAGGTGCATATATCTGAGAATGAACAGAGTCATTTTTACACTGTTCAATAAGTGTAACATCTATTCACTATGAAAGCCAGAAATTAAAGGTGTTCTAGTTCTGAAAGCTTGACCATGCGTAGCAACGTCTTTTTTTTTTTTTAACAAGTAATGCTCATGTCCCATTCCATTATTAACCACAGTGTGCAGCAGATGACTCTGTTAGTTGTCATACCTTCCTTACCCCAGATATTAAATAGTTTTTTTTGGGGGGGGGGGAGGAAGAGTGCTAGATTTAATATCCCTCTAGTCCAGTGTTTCTCAACCCTGGGAACTTTAAGATGTGTGAACTTCTTTACCAACCCAGAGTTACTCTGTTTTGCCCTGTTCTGTTCAGACTCTGGTTTCCTGTCCCGTGTATCCGTTTCTTATGAGGACAATGCTGGCTGGGGAATTCTGGGAGTTGAAGTTCACACATCTTAGAGTTCCCAAGGTTGAGAAACACTGTTCTAGTCTGACATTGTTTCCAGCTGCAGCAAGCAAATATCTTGTGCATGATCACAAGCCTGTTACTTGTCCCCTTACATTACCTCTGAATGTGGAAGTTTCCCTTGGCCACAATGGCCTTTAAGTGAACCACCTTCCCTTATAGACTAAGCCATAAAATGGTGATAGTAGGCAGACTGTCTAAGAATATGATGTGAAAAAAATAAAGGTGGAAACATATTTTAGATCCTATTGAGTCCCTCTAGTGCTGGTTGATAATTTTGTTCCCTTAAGTGGAAATTGGCATAAGTGGAAGGGAAGTTACCTTCATTATGAACTGGGATTGTGCCAACACTTACTTCCCCCCCTTATAATATATTTACAAGGCTGGAAAAAGCCAGCTACACAGCCAAGATGGGCCTAAATTCTCATAGTCTGGAAAATAATCCCCGAATAATCATAACATGAAAGTTGCATGCTAGAATATGATAAGGCCGTTTACCGAAAGACAAAATTGTTAGAATGTGTTCGTGTGACTTTTCAATGGAAAAAAGGAGAGAGTGATAAAAAAAAAAAAACCCTCCTTTTTGCTTTCCTCATATTCTGGAGAACATACTATTATGAAAAAAAAAGTACAAATTAATAAGATTATATGAGTGGAGATTTTTTTATGGGCTTCTTTATGTAATCTTTTCTTTGGATGTATTTGTCATAATCATAAAGTGAAGGAAAATCACTCACATTTATAAATAGGTTTAGAGATATCTTTTTTGAGCAGAATTGCTGTTCTGATGGATTTGTGATCCTGTGTAAAATAAGGTCAGTGCCTTTAAAGTTGCAGTTTTTATAGTTGAAGAGACAGACCTAATTGAGCCAGACAGCTTATAGTGCTAATTCTTCAGCAGCAAAACTGCATTTATTTTTACACAGATGTAAAGGAGCATTGAGGGTCCTCACAAGCAGCAGGGCTTTAAACTGTAATAGGCTTTGCTCTTTCTTTGACTCAGGCATGTGGGCAGTTAGAGCAGTGATAGCATATTCACTTTCTCAGGTCCTAGAAAACTGCATAAGAAAAGTGGAGTGGATAGGTAGGTCTTTTCTGCCCTCAGATGGCGCAGTTGATTTCTCCAAAGCGCCGGCATTTCATCACTTTCAGGTAGGTCTCCACTTTGTGCAGGTCTTTCTTGAAACAGGACAAGAGGCTGTAGTTTTTCAGCAAAGAGCCTTCATTCCGGAGATTGACCTCAAACTTTTCATAGGTGGGTGTAAGCGGCTGAAGGCTCCGGGAGCTCCCATCCTCCAGCTCCTGGAAATATATGTGGTAAGTGGCAAGAGTACCACAAAACCATTAAGCAACTCATTTTGCTTAAACACACACACACACAAACAATTTGGCAGATTTTGAAAATTTCCTAGCATTTACTTAAGTATAAGGGGCTACTTATATTGTATTTTTGTGTTTGATTATGTGTAGTTTCTGTTTTCTGTCTCTTTTTTTGGCTATATTTTGTTATGAATATTTTGTTGATCATTGTGTATGTTTGTTGTATATTCATAAATATACTAAGATATACATACATACACATATATGTACATAAAAGGGATAGTGAATCCATAGCTGCATTATCGTAACCCTCTGAACTCCATTCTAGCCTGATTCATGAGTGAGGGTACATCTGTAGAGTGTTAGAATTCCCACTGCCCAACCTTGGGAAAGCATCTGTGTATAGCTTGGGTTCCATATTTCTTAGCAATTTTTTAGTTCTGGAGTAAAGGGCCAAGGACTGTGCTAGTTGCAATTAATGGGAGTTAGAGTTAAATGTGTCTGGAAGACACTGAGTTGAAGAAGACTACTATAACTTTGAAGGGCTAATCTCTTCATTGATTACATGATCACTGAATAGAGGTCCTTGTGGATTCATTTTGGGGGTTATTTTTCTTTTAATTTTACAGAACACCTTAATTCCTTATACATACCTGTTACAATCTCAAAATCAATTTTTTTCCCCACCCTTTATCAATCCCCCCATTCATGTTACAGTTTTATATTTTTCTAATGTTAAGAAGCCATAATAAGAAGGCTTTCTCATTGGAAGACAATGATTTTGGGGGTTGGGATTGATTGTTCTGGTTTTATGAGTAGAGATGTCTATCTTTCCTAGTTTCATAATAACATTAGCCAGGTGGTACAGTACAATCTGTGAGAGTATTTAAAAATAGCTGCTTACCCTCATAAGAGCTTGGATACCTTCTTCCAAGTCCTGGAGTTTTTCATAGACTCTGTCTGAAGTCCCAAACACAAGGCTGTTCGTAAACACCCTGCTCAGAAACCGTACAGGACTTAGCCAGGACTGAATGAGAATCAGTGAAAACCTCAGCAGTTCCATGTCCTAGAAAAATAGATAAACTTAAAAAAAAAGCAATTTAAAAAGCAACTTCTGTTTTCTATCCTGACCTCCTAGAGCCCAAAGAAAGAGATCAAGGATAATAACATTCTGTTATCTCTCTTAAGATAAATGGATGGGAATATAAGTTCAACAGACAAGCAACATTCCAGCCAGTGCAGACCATCTCTTTTCAGATCAGTTCCTTAAGCTTGCCTTAAACCTAGTTTCTTGTTGCACTTTTCATTATCATAAGGACATCTGTGGACAGTAATAGATAAAAAATGTTTCCTGGATGGTTGTTAGATACTTCTAACTAGAATATATCTCTCTTGCTCCAATGAAAACGGGAGCACATAAAACTAATCCGTAATGGGATTTGATTTCTTTTTGGCTTAATGTGGAAACTTCTCTATATAGGAAATAATTGTTTGAAGCCACAGTGGATGGGTTTCAGACATCTAATTAAGCCCAAAACAAACCACGTTATTGCTTAGCTTAAGTATGAAATGCTTGTTAAATGAAAGAAGCAATAGGGAGAAAAGTTGTGTACCATTTGGAGAATAGCATGCTCTGTTATGGATTGGCACAGTACAACTGAGTTCATTGTACAAAACCATAATGTACATTGTTTGGTTTTAACAGTGTGCTGTATGAATCTAGCCTTGCAATTTGTAAAGCGTGATTTATGGCTTAGTGTAATATGTGACCTTAGCTTTTGGGTCCTTCTCAGTGTTGAGTTAAAATGCTATCCATGGAGCCCTGCATTGACAGAAAACTATAATTGCATAAAATTTGTTGCCTCCAATGCTGATCCTCATTCTGCCTCTGCTATCCTGATTATGAGTATAGCTCATGAAAACAAAAGGATTGGTTTAGTCTTCTGGCTTTGGTGCCCTCCCTCTTTACATCACCAGCTGGTTGGAAAAACATTTAATCGTGCAGCAGCTTCATGCTGTTGTCCTGCAAGCTCCTCCTGTTTGGGACATGTGTGACATCACAGTGAACATCAAAAAGGCATGGGGCTTGCATCATGATGCTGTAATGTCAGCCTGACCCCCTTACCCCCTTCTCTGCAGACACTGTGTGCTCATAGCACTGCAGCGAGAAGAGGATGGATATAATTTCAGAACTGTTGCATCTCTAGGCTCTTTCTTGTGTTGCCTTTCCAAGCTGAATAAAGTTCTTATTAAAAAAAAAGAAAGATTGGAGCCATGAAGGGAACTGAATCAGAAACAAAACTTTTGCTTAGCATTCCTCTCCCTTGCCACCCCCTTTTTCTATATTGGCAACTTCCAGATACCTCTGTGCTCTATCTGGAGACAATGGGGGTGTGGGGTGAGTTGGTCCCATCATTCCACTGCAATGCTACAATATAATACTGCTGGCTAAGCAGTTTGGCACTGTCATGCAATTGTGATAGACCATTGCCAAGTGCTGCTGTGTCAAATTCTTTAAGGAAGACAACAACAGAACATCAGCAGAGGAATTGGACCAGGGACTGGAGGGAAGGGCATGCTTGCATCATCCTGGACCAGTCAATAAGCACCCTTCTAATCCCATTCACTGCTGGTCACCTGACTTTGCCTCTGATGGAATGGGTGGTGAAGCATAACAGATTTTACACAACCTTATGGCTATTGGATGCTATCGGCTTAAGGAGAAAACACAAACACCAATACAGCTAAGAGCAGGCATATTCTCTCTGGGGTTCAAAAAAAAAAATTAATTAAACAATGGCAAAGAGTTTTCTGTGTATCTGTACAGAATCTCTATCTCAGAGAGATACAGAAAATTGACTCGTGCAGCCTGGATAGTATGCCTAGATAAAGGACAGCTTAAGCATGCCTTACTCATGGGTTGCAGCTAAAATAAAGGGAACATCATAGGGAAACATCAGAAAAAAGTTGTTGCCAGGACATGTTTGTGCCATGGTTAAATGCAAGAAAGGCACAGCCTATGTCTAGATCATCCTTGCCTGAATCTATGCCAAAGGTATTTGAAATTTGCAAATGTTATAAAGCTAAAGAGTTTCTAATGCTCTGTCCTCACAAGGAATCAGATCCTGCAACATAGGAATGAGGAATCAGTAGCCCTGCAGATGGCTGACTGCAGCATCTATTGCCCTTAATTTATATCAGGGTGTCTGACTGGCTGTCTGACACTCCTCTACTGTTTAGAACAGCCTTACTACTCTTTGTTGAATACTTCCTGGGAACTTTGTGAGGGTGGGAAGTTTTAACGTAGGCAACCCAAGATTATATATTTTGGGCATCAAAATAATTATTGCATGGAATAAAGCATGATAGGAGACAGCTTACTGTTTTTTGTTGAGCATCATCTTTCCCTGTGGGTGCAGGGATAGTTTCAGAGTAACAGAATGCAGACTGAGAATTCTTGTTGGAGTATCGCTGGTCTTCTGGGATGTAGGAACGCTCCTATACAAGTTCCATAAGATGCCACAGTTCACAAAGAAGGGGAAAAGGTGAGAGTGAGCAGAGCTTTAAACAAAATTATCTAAAAAGTCATTAGCTTTGAGCAAAGATGCTTAAAATCAGAAGCAATCAAGTATTGATGTTACTTGGGAGAGCAAGCAGATAGTAAATTAAAGTGCTACTTGACAAGCTTTGGATGAACCTTTTTCTTTTTTAGCTTCAATATATACTGCAAGCCTAGAGAGTTCCCTAAGTTATGTTTAGATGAACCTATTTTGCTTCCAAAACGCTAAACACTCTAGCTTGCTATTAGAAGAAATGATGATGCAACCTAAATGTTTAGCTGTCCCAAACCATGGGCTACTACAGTACTCACAAATTCCTTGAAGGTATCTGTTGCAAGCAGATGAAGATGCTGAGCCCTTAGTACAGCATTGGCGAACAGGCTGGAGAGTGGTATTGTGGGGAAGGCTCCTCCTTCTGGCCATTGCAGAGCCAAGATAAAGAAACCAATGATGAGCAAAGAAGAAGGTCTACTGGTTTCTGCAGAAGAAGATGAAGGAAGTTGGCTTCTTAACTAAAAGCTGACTTATTGGTAAGTCCTCAGCTCTAATGCAGATTAATTAAAATAGAGAAGCACTAACTCCAAGTTTTTTGCAAGACTGGAAGCTGACACCTATACAAAAGACACGCATGCACAAAGGCTCCACCTCTGCTGTTGCTTCAGTTGAGTGCACCCACTGACTTTCTGGGTAACAGAAGCAAAAAGGAACCCATGTACAACAAGCACTACTACATATGGACCACAGAGGATGCGTGACGTGTACATCCGCACCCTCTTTCTCTTCAAACTGAGCATCTTAATATGTCCAGATAAGTTGATAAATAGGAGGCTTTACAAGTTAGTTGCCGTTGCAGCAGTTTCATATATATTGTGGTTCCTCTTTTCTCAGTTTGTTAGCTGAAAATTTTTTCAGATACCTGGATGTGCCAAGTAAACTACAATTAGTGGCATTGTCTTTCTGTTGTTTGTTTTTCCCTTGGGGCAGCTGGGTCTCACTGTTGCTTCTGTCCCCATGAAACCCACCAATATAAATGTTTAAAATACCAATAAAGGAAATAAAAATAAATGCACCCTGCTAGTTCCCAAAATTTAATAACAACCAGGGTTGCTACCTATATTATGCTTGACAGGTACCCATCACATGGAAAATTAATAGATAAGCATTTTTTCAAGGTAAAAGCTGGACCCAATGAATTCATGTGGTTTTACAGCTATTAAAGATTCCAGCTCTCCGTCTGTTAAAAAGTAGCGGCCTCCCTACTGATGTGCAAAAGCTTACCTGAAGCCATGTCCTGTTAGCAAATCACAGAGGTGTTCAACGCTTTTCTTGTCGATGCTGCCCCTGTCCCCTCTGAGCTGTTTTTATACACGAACATATGTTTATTGATCTTTGGAAGCTCATCAACATGCACTGATGCGTATATGGAGGAGTAAACCATGTGAATTGATGAAACGTAAATGCTGAAACCTGGATTGTATCACTTGGAGGGATCTGATGGGGAAATTGTCTCAGCTGTGGCCCCCTGGGTTTTTGGTTGCAGCACCATCACAGGATTGTAATCACGGATGGCATATTAATAATAAATTACAATGATCACCACAGAAAATATCCCATAGTTGAGCAATAAAATAATCTGACAACATAAATCATCCCCTTAAAAGGTGCCAATTAAAAAATAATAATTTGATGCTGAAATTAAGCCCAAGAGAGCAACCGGTATGTTCCATGGAAAAAGGAATTTCAGAGAGAGGTACCATAGCAGCAAAGGCCATGTCTCCCATTATCACCCATGTTGTTTCAAATGCTGGGCCAGAAACAAGGCCACAGGAACTAGTCCTCACACCCAGGGACATTCATCACAACTTCTTTCAAAAAACCTGGTTTTTAGGGTTTTGTAGATCAGAACCAGTCCTTTGAACTGAACTGTGTTCAGAAACTGACCAAACCAACAGTAACTGCTGCAAGAACTGGCATGATAATTTTTGTAAGTCCAGCCCAGCAAAGGTTTGCGTTAGAACATGGCTCCATTTTCAGTCCTGGCCCGAGACATTTTGATAACTTAAACAGACCTCAAATGTGCGAAAAAGTATATATTACACCAGTTGGGCACCAGTTTCATCCTAAACCATCTCCTTGACATGATGCTGCCTCAAGCAGATTGCTTTGCACTGTTAATACGTCTGGTTTTCTCAACTGAATGTTTTTGCTTAATACTGTGCATGGGGGAAATATTGATTGATTGATCATATTAGTAGCCCAGGAGCTCAGGAGCTCAAGGTGGCAGAATAGCTCTCCCTCCTGTTTTTCCCATGTGCAAACCATTTTCCTACCCAGCAGTTTCCTTGCCTGAATTTATGGAGATGCTCTTGGACATACAAGTAATGTTAAGGAGCCTTAGGCTACCAGCCTAGGGCGAGAGTGACACTTCAGCAAAAGGTCCCGTAGCCACACCTTGGCATCTCCATTTAAAAGGATCGAATGGCAGGGAATGAGAAAGTTTCCCTGCTTGCAATCTTAGGAAATGATTAGGTCACAGGGCACTTGCAGGTTTCATGTGGCCACTAGCTCGAGCCGCTCTTTGTGTGGCTCGCTGGTACTAGGGAGCCCCACCCACTTCCCAAATCCTACTTCAGGAGTGGGCAGCTGTTTCTGCCCTGGGGTGCTGTGCTTTGCCTTTATGCTCTGCCTGGAAGCCTCAGAAACCATGGCACTATTGGGCTGGGTGTAGCTAACATATGAACCTCCTTCCAAACTGGATGAAATATGAACCTCCTTCCAAACTGGGAAAAATAAACTTGCTCTCTGGGGAATGTATGAAAGAGTTATTAAGGTGTGGAATGGATGGCTTAAAGCACTTGTGTTGGTTTTCCACCTCCCTTTCTCAAATCTTTTAAAAGGACCTTCAATTTTGGCTTGCCAGCTTTGGAGGGGTTCTGGGACTGGAAAAGAGGTTCTTGGAGTTGTGTGTGGGCCCACAAATCGCCAGTCCTGATCTAGCTGATCAGCCATCAGTTGGATGCTGGGGAAGAGATGAACAGCAACAGCAGGACAGGAATCTTCATAAAGATCCAGGATGGGGAACTTTAATTTTGTTCCCCCAGCATTTTGGGGTATGTTGTACTTTGTAGTTTGTATTATTTTATTCTTCTCTGCTGCTCTTTATTGCTTTTCTAGCTCATCCCAGCTGCTTACATGGTTTTTCTCATGGCAGAGAAGGGCGACCTCCATCCCGTCAAGAAGACACTTCAAAAAGTCAGGAATTCTCACTGCCATGGTTCCCACATTCTGAGGACCTGAACATGTGCAAAAGGAAAAATCATATTTTCAAAATGTATGTGCAAGGGAAAGAACATGTATGTATATGTTTCTGATTTCTGGTTTATTTTAGGTGGATGAATAGTGCAGGTGTCTATTTGAGAATGTGTGGCAGGGTGAACAGTGGAAAGGTTGTCATTATGTCTGTCTATATGTATGCATCCTCTTGCCACTTATTGTGTGGAAAAGTAGTTTCTATGGACAATAGAATCTTAAGCTAGTGTATTAAATTTTTATGAACAAAATGTGTATGTATGTGTATGTATGTGCGCGCACGTGTGTGTGTGTATGAATTTGAAAATATTAGAGGCCTATCTCTTTATTTCATAATCCAGGGGAAAGTAGCACTGATTTCAAGGTTCAATCTGTAGGGAAATGGAATTCTTCTTGTCGTTTCTGCATGTCTTCCATCATTTCTGATATCTCAGGTACTCCAAACTCTCCAGAAGGAATGGAACTCCCAGTGTGTGAAGACTTACGTATTCAGTGGATGAACTCTGCCGCATCTTTGCCTTTCCAAAAGACCCCATTTACTGCTGGGCTGATTTTTATACTGATTTTAATTAATGCTAAAACCAGTCTATACATCTGTTAGCTTCGCACCCTTACACTGTAAAACATTTTTACAAGAACAATTGTGCAATTACATCTAATTACATGCTAAATGTTCTTTAAAACAAGTACATAAGAAAAGTACTAAGAATTCATTTCCTGAAAATTTTATCCTTTATGCTGCCTATTATGTTATACGCCTCTCCAGGACCCATCACTTAAGCAGTTTCATCTGGTGGGACCCCAGAAACGTGCTTCTCTATCACCGTGTCTGCCTCATGGAACAATTTGAAATGTGGATGGCCCTGATTATGCTGTCTTTCAGGAGGATTTTAAGACCTGACTTTTCTCCTAGTAACTGGGTTGGGAGGTTTTGTGTCCATCCTGATTTGTTCTTGGTTGAATGAAGCTGATCATGCTATGTTTTATTATTTTTAATGTATGTTTTGTTATTATATGCTATTTCCATTTGTGTGCTGCCCTAAATCACATGTTGATTGGGTGGCTATATAAATTGTTTCAATACATAAGGTGTACAACTTTAAAATACCTTTAACATAATTTAAAAGTTGCTAATACTCAATTTTTGTCAGCGTGGTAGAGAAAACTTAGTTCTTAGTCCATTCCTTAAAAAATCCCTATTGGATCCTAAACAGTGGTAAAAGCTACTGCCATTTGTATAATGTTTCATTAGGCACAATTATGGCACTGACTTAGCTCATTGTACACTTGAATGAAACTTTTAGGCTTTACTCCCATTGAGGACTAAAAACTTTTTTTTTCTTTTGAAAATAAAATAAAACACTTAATGTTCAGAATGTGGAGGATTTAGTAATTGAGGGTAAAGTTTTGTTCCGTAGGTCATGATGGTGAGTATGCTAATCTTTAGATGCCAAGTGCATTGTCTGCTCATCAGTTGCTGAGTTGTTGGTAACACACCCACATCAGCTTATGCAACCCAGCCCAGGGATCTTCCAGTCTGTGACATTTCAAGAAAAGGTTTGATGTCACTCCATTAATAAACACCGATTTAGGAGGTGAGTTGTGGGCCTCTTCTCAGAAACCCCTCTGGGCTTTGCCTCATATGGGCATGATGATAACATCATATAAAGGTCATCTCCTAGGAAAGCCATTGTGGGAGGGAAAGAAAGAAGTGCGCATCCCATCTAGTTTTGATGTCTAGTAACTGAAGAGGCAGAAACATCTGGGTGTGTTTTTTTCTTCCTTTCCTTCTGAACTGATTTCAGATAATGATCATATTTAGAATACCTTATGAAATTCTGGTCACTTGCACCTCTTGAAGTTGCATCGTAGCTGGAGGCTACACAAAAGACAAAATGGAGCACAATTTCTTTGAAGAAATGTTTCCTAGCTTAACAGCCTCCAATATATTGGACTATGTGGCTTGCTCATTGGGGATGCTGGGAGTTGTAGTTAAATGCTTGTAGAGAGGACTAGGCTGGGGAAGACAATGTGGTTTAGAGAATTATCAATGGCAGGAAAGGAGCCATCTAAGAGCATCAAATGGGTAAGGGAAGTGTTTCAGTGTTCTCCATTAGCACTTAGCATTTGGACAGCAAACTGCAAAGGCGCTGTACTGTGGTGAGATGCATTAAGTACCAAATCAAATCAAATCAAATCTTTATTACGGTCATAGACCATCATAAGGAAGGTGGGGTACAGTCATTAAAAAAGCATAAAGAATAAAAATCTAAACCTTAAAAATATGAAAAGCTAGCAGCTACAAAAGATATATGAATTAAAAATTAATATATATATATATAAAGCAAGAATCTAAAAGAATCTAAAAGAAGGGGTAGGAGCATTAGATGGATATAGATGAGCATAAAAGGTTAGTACTGTATGAGGAAGGCTGTATCGATCAAGTTACAAAGCACTCTAATACGGCAGACTAGGTGCTCATTAAATCTAGTTTATAGCACAGGTCATCAACTGATAAATTTTGAGCGCTGCTGCACGGAACCTGGCAACATATTTCAATATAGTCATTATTTCTACAGTTTTGTGATCACCTTAAAAACTAATAGAGCCAGTTTGGTGTAATGGTTAAGGCATCAGGCTAGAAACCAGGAGACCATGAGTTCTAGTCCTGCCTTAGGCATAAAACTAATTGGGTGACCTTGGGCCAGTCACTGTCTCCTCAGCCCTAAAAAGGAGGCAATGGCAAACCACTTCCAAAATCTTGCCAAGAAAACTGCAGGGACTGACTTGTCCAGGCAGTCACCAGGAGTCAAAAACTGACTCAAAAGCACCAAAAATAAGTAAATAAATAAAAGTAAAAAACAAAAGTAAAGGCTAATATGTTTATTCTCACTTAAGCTTTTGTGGATCGGTCCACTTCATCAGGTGCTTTTTCAGTGCAGGTTTTGCTGGAAAAGTTTAACACAGCCAGCTCTCTGGAAACACTTACTGAATGTGTATCTGTACATCTAAATTTACACAGGGGTATTTAATGTGAACCTGTACCTTCTTTTCAAGTGGTAGTTTTCCTCCTCATCAAATAGCCACCCCCTTCAATTATATTTGTGGTCTGTTTGCTTTTGGGCCCAATTCAAAGTGATGGTTCTACTTACTGTTAAAGCAATAAATACCTTTTGGAATAAAGTAAAGAATAACTCTCCCCATGCCAGCCTGCCCATATCTTAAGATGTTCTGCTGAGACTTTGCTCCAAGATTGCTATTGGAAGTGTGCTACAGATGATTACAAAGGAGGCTTTTTCTGTGGTTTCCCACCCCCAGCTCTGGGCTGCCCTGCATGATTTCTAGTTTACAGTATTCCTGGCAGCAAAATAAATTACCATGTGGTTACTCTACAAAAGTATAATTGAAATGGTTATTTGCTATATTTTTGTTATTATGTTTTGTTTTATTTTATTTGTACAAGTAGTCCCCAGTTTAAGAATGAGTTCCATTCCCAAGACCTGTCTGTAAGTCGATTTTGTATGTAAGCCAGAACAGAATTATTGTATAATATTGTATAAGCATTATTGCGTAATTAACTCAAACCATTCTGTATTTAACTTGAATCATTATGTATTTAACACGAATCATTTAACTTGAATTTTGCTACAATAGGCTCTGTTAACTGGAGGTCTGCAAACTGGGTGTTCTTAACCTGGGGACTACCTGTATACCATCACACTTCATGACTCTTGGAGGCTCACACAACAACAACAAAATCACTTAACACAGCCCTAACAGCCTCCAGGCACCAAGAGAAGACTTCCATGGCATCTCTAGCCATGCCTAAAGTGGTGATATAAAATTGAACATAGTGATAATACTTCACCTGGAACCTCTGAGTGGCCTCTCCCAGCAGCTTCATGGAAATGTTGAATGGCAAGGGAAAGAAGATTGATCCCTACCACACCCCTACATAACTGTGGCCATAGGGTCAGCCTCTCCTCTCCCCCCACCACTGATGGGAACTGCCCATCGAAGAAGGAACAGAACTACTGTAAAACAGGGCCTCCAACTCCCAACTTCTGCAGGTGGTCCAGAAGGATACCATAGTTAATAACACCGAAGGCTGCTGAAAGGTTCAAAAGGACTAGGAGAGGTACACTATCCTATCCTGGTCCTGACAAGGTCATCAACTAGCGCAGTGTTTCTCAAAGTGTGGTCTGAGGACCCCGGGAGTCCCCCAAGACCCTCTCAGGTGTCTGCAAAATCAAAATTATTTGCCACCTTATGTTGAAAAATAATACAATATTAAAATCCCATCAAACAATTGTGAGAAGCAGTAATGGCAGCAAATGTGTCAATTTTAATTTTTAATATGGTAAATATAGGTAAATATAACCCATACAAACAAAAGCTCTTTTGGGGTCCTCCATAACTTTTAAAAGTGGGAAGGGGTCCTGAGAGAAAAAAAGTTTAAGAAACACTGCACTAGAGTGACCATTGCCATCTTAGTCCCATGTCTAGGCCTGAAACAGAACAGAAAGGGTTATATTTAATCCATGATAGTTATCAAATACAGCTGGGTTCTGAGAACATCTCTTAACCACAGCCTCCTTCAAGGTTGTCACATAACCTCTCCTGAAGTGAGGCACCAACAACTTCCCAGATCCAGTTCATCATGCCCTTTCCTGCCCCACTGCAGGAGCCAAGAGGGGCATAGGTTGAACCCACAAGTGAAAAAAAAGTAAAAAGTGAACTTTTTCACAGGTCAAAAGGAGTCCCAGATAATATGGCAAGATGCTGCCCCAATTGCCATCATGGACTCTGCACATCAGGAGTCAAGAATTGAATAAGCAACTTTTTTGTAGAATCAAGAGAATAGACCTGGTTGGATTAATCACACAAAATCATTAAAATCTCACTGCTTTTATAGGTCTGCTCTAAATACGACTAAGTCAATATCTAACTCTTTTTTTTTTTTTTGTATTTAGTCCTGAGACACTTTATTATTCCCGTCCCAAAATATTTGGTAACAATGAAGAATGGAATAAAATTGTTTTAAATAACTAAAATAAAAATCAGATTAAGCAGGAAGCAGTCATGTGCCTTATTTCGGAGGCTAGATTGAGCCTTGTCAGGTGGGACATAATACAAATCTACCTCTGAATGAGCCCAGTATGTTTTTTCTTTACACTGGTGATTTCACTCTGTATTGGGCCTTTGGCTGTGGTTGCTTACTTATAACTCAGAAGGGAGTTACTGGATGGAAGAGCCAGAGGAAGGAGACACGCTGCATACTTACTGTTAACAAAATGGCCCATTTTCTCACACTCATATATGTAATGGGGCATGAGTTTAAAAGTTTGGGGAGATTGTGGGAGTTACCAAGATAGCAGCAGAACATCTTGTGGCAGTCTACTTCAGAGCCAACCTCAGTGAAAAAGCTTTTATTATTGTCGGGCTGAGAGGGGAAAAAAACAAAACAAAACAAAACAGCCAGTGCATGGGTCTGATCCTAAGTAGTGACCCAAAGGACCGTGCCGAGCATTGAAGGGCTCCTTTCAGCTGGAGCTTATAAAGACGTAGCTTTAGAACTCTGTTTCTGTGGTAGAACTTGGCAGCTGATTGGATGAAATCATTGCGTAACCTTTTGTTATCTATGGATCGACCACACTTTATATTTTGGGGGTGCTCAAGGGCTGCAGTGGGCAGGGCAATGGGATCTGAATGATTTGGAGGGCCTTCCTTCCATTTTTTTTTTCTTATTTGTTGTAGCACAGTTCAATTTCCATGTGTTTTCTGCTTTAATTTTCAAAAGCAGTAGTCAGAAGAAGCCCCGGGGCCACAAAATAGTTGCTGAGGTGCTGCCTGTTGCTTACCTGTGTCATAGTGGAAGATGTGGCTCTGAATCTTCCCATTTCTCCATAGAGCTATCACAATTGGCCAATCCCTTGTCCCTGCTGTAAATAATGAGGATTGTAGGGGATGGTAGAACTCAGACAAAGGATGGCAAAAATAAAGGTGGGGGGGAGGAGCATCTTCCTACCTGAGATCCCCAGAATACTGCCTCTGCAATGACTGTCATGACTAATGGTCATTGATAGCCTTGTGCTCCCTTATAAAATAAATATAAATTTATTTTGAAATAAAAAAAAATTCAGTTTGCATAAAACAGGCTCTGGGTCTAGCTGGCTCAGAACAAGTTCTGACAATCTTACAAACTGGAAAGAAGAAGTGGGATACTGACTTTTAAATGCAGCTGAATTTGAATCCTATCTTTGATATTCATTCTAAATAGAAAAATAAAACACAGTGTTTGGAATGGATGCCACCTCAGAAGTAGAACCAGAGCAGAGGGGACTCAGTAGGCAGAACTGAAACTGAATTATGAAAATTAACTTTTCTCCTTTCTGCTTTTGTCTGTGTGTGAGGCTGCTTCCCCTCAGCCCCCTGCTTCCCACACCCATTTTCCAACTGTGAAAAGAGGAGGTATTTAGCTACATTTTGTGAAAAAACAGGAAGGAAATGGTTCCATTCAGTAACTTGCAGAAAAACAAGCTCAAAATGGCATGAAGTAGAACATCCCTGTCACAGATAAGAGGCCATTTGGACCAGTATCTTGATAATAATTGTATACATGTTTTATATATGCAATGTGGCTTTGAATTGCCACTTTCTTGGTGAGGAGAGCTCTTGGTGGGCAGGGAGACCTTAACAAGCTGTTTTGGGATACCATGAAAGGACAATACACAGTTGGTTGTTTTTTCTTATGTTTTTTTCTCACCAAGCAGTGGAAAAAAGGCTTTGTGGTATTTTCTGCCTCAAGCATTGGCTGGAAACACTTGAGCTGGATGAGGGAACAAGTGACACGTAGGTGTTCTGGAGGAGGGGTTAGAAATGGAGCAATGTGCATTAGAACATCACAACACAAGCTCTGCCCCTTATATATTCATGTGTGCAACATTAGTACAAAAGGGTAGAGTTTGTGTTGCGATTTCACAACATACCTTTTGCCATTTTCGGGTTAGGAATGGATGCCTATGAGGTCACGTTGTTCCATATTAGGCAGCAAAATACCTTGGGCCATTTTGAGAGGTGGTTTTTAGAAAAGGAATCATCTCTCCCAGCTCGGTCCCTGCCAGCAGTGACCAGGTCTCCTGGTTCAAAAATTCTTTGTTTTCAAAATGTAACCTCTGTAGGTCTCCTCATTGACAGATGGGTCCACCCAGGAATAAGCACCCCTGTAGTCTTTACCATGTAGCACTCATGCTACCTGGTGCCTTCCAGATGTGTTGGAATTAAACTCCCATGATCCTCTGGCCATTGGCCATGCTGATTGATTCAAATCAACACAATTGGAGGGTACCTGGTTGGGAGAGCTGTCATAGACCAAACTGCACAATTATCCACAAGTGGTTGTGCGGCTCTTAGCAAAGCAGTCTGGACGGAAAATGCTGTTCCCAAGAAATTGGTCATGTACATTAAACTAAAAATGTTACATCTTCAGATTTCCGTAATGTAGAAATTGAGCGCTTGCATATATTTTTTCATGCCCCTGAAACAAAGAAGTAACATGCTAATTCAAAATTTGAGAAATTTAAAATTTTTAAAAGTATTAAAACTTTTTATTATTTTGAAAAGTTCAGCAGATACATTTGGAATTCTTTCATAAGGACGCTAGAAAGTTTTTTTTACATGAGTCTTGGGAAGGAAAATCCTAACTGCAGAACTGGAGCTCTCATTGTCAGTAGAATGTGCCCTATATCTTATATATTCCAGTTATTTTCCCCATGGCCACCATGGCAAGGAATTCTGGGAGTAGTAGTCCCAGTGCATCTGGAGGGTACCGGGTTGAAGAAACTGAACTAATGTGATGTTAGATATTAGTTTATCAGATTCAATACTTTATTGACTAGCAGTTGGGAGTGAGGGTCAGAAACCTATTCAGTTAAGAAGATGAAATTTGGGAGAGAGAGTGTGTGAGCAAACTCAAGCCAGAAAACCCGTCTACTCACAAATTCATCTCTCTTCTCAGCTGTTTTTGTTTTCATGTTTATGGTGTACCTCAAATTGTGTCCACCTGTCTTCTACCTTCTCCTGATTTGTATGCCTTTGACTCAACAACCCCAGGGAATCTGGAGCTCGTGAATGCTGCTTTTTAGTAGGTTCTAGCAGTTCAGCTGCAAAGCAAGAGATAAGCAAATTTTCCTAAGCTTCTCTAGAGTGGAATTTTTATAGTGGATCCTGATTGCCCCAGGAATTGGTGCCCCTTTGGTTAAGTCAGCTGTGGCATACCAAGCTGCAAGCCCTTTCATTCTTCACACGGATGTTCCCCCAAATCCCACTTCTCTGCTCTGTCTTGGTAAGTACCAATGTCTTCATACGTATCAGCTAGTTCAACCATCAGCCCCTGTTGAAGAACAAAAATGGAATCAACCTATGGATGGAAAGTGTGACAGCCAGGGCAAGAAAGCACTTTGTTCTGGGGTGTAGAAACATGCTTTCCAACTCAATTTGATTCTCTCTGTAAGCCAGTAAAAGAACTGGCCAAAAGATACCCTACAGGAACATAAAAGGAATCCTCCTTAATCAGACAAAAGGCCCATCTAGTCCAGCTTCTTGATTCACAAAATGTTCAATCAGAAGTCAGGAGTGGAAGAAGCTGACTTGTACTGAACCAGATCCTTGATCCATCTTTAACTGGCAGTGGCTCCCCAGAGTTCCAGATATGTCTTTTCTAAGCCCTGCCTGGAGAAGAGGGGAATTGAACATGGGTCTTTCTGCATATAAAATATAGACTCCTCCACTGAACTCAAACTGCTCCGGCTACAATTCTCTGGCCTGAAGCTAACAGCCCAGTATGGAATATCAAGAGAAAAGCATACATTTTCATGTGGTTAATTTTTTTACAGATTGATATTGAATTAAGAGGATGTGAAGCTGAGATTGGGAAATGAGAAACTGAGTACAACTGAATAGGCAAATTCTTTCCTGTTCCTTTTACAGGTAGACTCCGTTTGTTCCCTATCTTGACTGTGAACTGATTACAGTCTTATCCCCTTTTCCTGCTTTATCACTAAGAATCTCTCATTCTGTTGCTTACCTCGTAAGTGTGTTCCTCCGCAGAGGCATCTTTTTTGTCACCCTAAAATGGAAAAGAGATGTATAATCAAACTTCAGTTAGCTTGATATTTCCTCTGATAATCACTTGAGATGCTTTGGCCAAGCATTCCTCATCCTTTTCCTTTTATTTCTTGCTGGGCTTGCTTACCCAGCAATCTTAATGTTTTATTAAAATTGCCATATTTAGAAAATCTTATTCTCTATAGATGGACAACAGAGAGAACGCTGAGTAACTGGAGAAGATCCTTTTAGCTGAAAGGTGATGATTTGAAAGATGAATTGCTTCTTAGTCTCTCTGTGGATGCTTTATGGTCATGTCTGATTTTGAAATATTTGAGATTGTTTCTGAAATCCATTTGATTAAAGACAAAACCAAGAAAATACTCTGTTTACCATCTGCTTTATAAGGTCTCCTTACCTTCTCCTATCTTCCTCCTTAGGGTTTACCTGGGTACTTTTCACAGTATATATTTTTCATCCTAAAAAAAGCACTTGACCTTACCTCAGCCCATTCACTGCCCCCAGCTTCCATTTTGAGGATTTGTTTCAGTGTCTGGAAGGATGGGAATTGTAGTCTAATAAATCTGGAGGGTGCCAGGGATAAGACTGTGCTATCCATAGGGATGGGTGAGGTGAAGTGGCGGGTGGGGGGGAGCCACAGCTTAGGGTAAGCTCAACAGCAGGAGTCTTCTCAGCCTGCATTGTTTGAAGCAGACCTTTGAGTTTGTTCAGATTGTTGCTTCTGGAGGCCACAGTCTTCAAATATTTGTATGCTTTTCTGTTATTGTTTCAAATGTTTTCTCATTTATTTGTCCATATTTTATATTTGCTCATTTATAAACACAGCAGAATATTAAAAAAGAAACAAAATCATGCCAGATGTATTATAATGCTGGTGCTACTTATCATTAAATGTCAGCTCTTCCCCAAAGGTCCTCTAGAAGAGCCAGATCTTAGTAACTATCCAGAATGAAAATAAGGAAGAGGCCACCCTTGTATCTGGAGTCAGCTGTTCCAGAGGAGGGGGTTGAGAATAAGAAGGCTCACCCTCAGATCCTTGTTAGTGACATTTCCTGGGGGGATGAGTCTGCAGGAAGCCTCCCCCCAGATTCCACCTTGAAAAAGCAGTTCCATAGTTATCCAAGTCTTGAACCATATTCTTGCAGCTCTTCAATATGCCAAAGAGTCCCTTTGGATCAGCATTCTGGGAGAAGCCACTCGCATGGAATCATATCAAGAATTACTGTTGTATTCTAGTGATCAGTCAAGGCCCCAACAGAACTGTTATTACAAATGTCCCACTCACTCACCTTCCCCTGGGTTAGGAACACAGGTACGCTCACAAAAAGGACGAGAAGAATTGTCTGGATTAAGATGATAGCATCTTTTAGGTTGTGCCGACTCTGCACTTGCTCATAACTGCTGATGCCTTCAAAAAACAAGAAGAACCCACCTCACTTCTCTGCTTTGCCTGTAGACTGCCATCCTGTCATATTCCCACCAATTGTGAACCCCACTGTCCTGGAACAACTACATTGACAGAAGTATCAGTTTTGGTCACCGTTTTCATTTCTTTCTTTGAAACGGAGTGGAATTCTGTACCTAGGACAGAATTCAGATCCCATGATGTGGTTCAGATACTGCATGCATGTACTTAAGTATCCTTGGCTTGTATAACACTACATATCTAGCTAAGATGCTAGATGTTAGCTGGTATATTTTCTCTGGGAATGAAATGTATGGCCTTGTGGCCAAGAACAACAGGTATCCAGAGTTTTGCTTAGGCATTGCCCACAGATGACAGTGCCCAAGCATACAACGTCAAAGAGGGGAATATTTAGAAGATTAAAGATTTACCCATGACTTTGAGTTCAGTGCCACAGGACTGCTTCAATGAATCCTTGATCTTACAGTAGTAGATGCCATTGTCAGCATGCTGAATTTTGTTGATCTGCATCATTACTGTTGAACTATTTCTGGTCACCTGGACTCTGGAGCTGCTCATAATCTCCTGATATTTGCCCTGCTCAGTCTCTTTATGCCATCTTGCCAGAGAACCAAAAGAACAGCTAAGGGAAATTCGGGCCCCCCATCTTGCAGCAATGAAACGTGTATTTATCACGTTCAGGAGAGTGTTACCTGTATAAAAGAAGAAAAGCCCACAGTGAAGAGAGAAAGTGGAGAGCAGGATGGCAAAGAAGGGTAAATATCTTTATTGGACTTTCTATCAATCTTCTCCAGCCAGGTCTCCTCCAGGAATGCTGCAGGCTAGGAAGGCAGGTCTCTCTAAATAAGGTATTGAAGCATGTATCAAGTTCCAGCTAATTCCTGACTAGTGGCAGACTGCTGTCAACTCTTCTTCATTGGAGGTGTGGAGCTGCCTTTTCCAGGAAGGTCCTTGTACCCTTGAAAGCTTCATGACAAACAGTTATGTGATAGCTGAAGGTTTCCCAGCACCCTTGCAGAGTTCCAGGGTGGGGAGGGCTAATTTTGATTGGGATACATATTTTGTTTGTGTCTTCATTTGTTACCAGAGTATAATAGATTGGGGCTCCTAACCTAGTTTGCTTCATCTTCACCCTTGGGGCGGGCCTGACAGGTGGAGCAGAGAGCTGGATAGAGTCAGGCACTGGCTGGTCCTTTCTCAGTTCAGGCTGGCTTCTTGGGATTTGAAGGGCTCATCCTCTTATGGAGTCCTCTCTGGCTGAAAAGCGGGCCAAGTGGAGGAGAGAAGCTATTGACAGGGCTTCTTAATCAAACAAGATAAAAATGGAAACAATCCATTGGATTGGTCCAAGGATGGGATAGCCAAAGGTCTCTAAGGCACCCAGTGGCCTGACACAAATGTGAACATTGGATTGCTTTGCAGACCTTAAATTGTTCCAAAAGTAGCAATCATACAGGTGTGGTTGTGCCCAAAATCAAGCAATTTGTTCACAAGTAACAAGTAACAAAACCTTGGAAAAAAGATTCTGCAAGGGAATTTCAGAAATAGGAACTGGAAGACAATATTATCTTGAGAGTGCTCATATACCTTGTTTCTGAGAAGTGGTGTTTCTTTCACTAGAGGCTTTGGTGATTGTCATACCTGCGGGAAGAGGAAAAACACTCTGAAAAAAGGGCCAATTTGCCCATTCAACTAGAACTGAAATTGGTTGTATATTTTGGTGCTGTTTGATTTTCTTTCTGTCTTCTACGCCTTTAGGCAGGATGGTCTAAACAAATGTAAAATAAAATCAAGCAACATTTGCCTCCCCCAAATTCGCTACTATAAATTTGGATGGTGGATATGCTCTGAATAGTCTTTGGGTGTGTCAATGTTTGGTGAAGGCTGGATATTTTGCATGTTACATCCAAAGATTCAGCAATTCTAATCAGTGTTCAATGCAATCTGACAAAGGCTGCAATGGTGGGTAGAAGCTGGTGTTTGGCAGGATCTGACAAGAAGGAGTCAGTGCATCTCCCAAGGGACATAACCAGGCAGCCACGCTAACATGTATCCTCCAGCCCTTGAGCTGGCAGAAAAGTATACTGGCATCAGTTCCACTGCCATCACAGACAAGCCCTATTCTGACTCTGGAACAAGGATGGTGAAGGTTCTCTGTACAGTTTTAATGTGGAACAAGTTAAACTGGTTGATGCGTGGATTCTCCTGGCTTCATTTCTGTTACCATCACCAAGCATTATTACTGTTCCAAAAAACAACCACCAGTTGCTCTCCTTAATGTGTGGTATAGTGGGGTTGGGTGAGTGTATCTGGACACCTGAGGGAGAGGGTTTACCTTCCTTTTAAGTTGCCCAAGTCAAGCATGAAGCCCATGTCCAAAGTAGCCTATCAAATAGGTCCTAGGCCCAGAGGAGGTGTGCAGGGCGAAGAAGAAAGCATAACTGATAATGAGCAAACTCCACCTTCAGCTCACGCTGCAAGGGAATGGCAATGGCTGTGATAGGCAGCACACAGAGGCAGCCTGTGGAGAAGGTAAAATGGTGTCTCCACAAGTAATAAAAACAATAGAAAGTATAGCCCCATAGTGGTGTCTGTGGAGAGGACAAGGGAAGGGGCAAAACAGTGAAAGCAGAAATGCCATGAAAGCCCTATGCTCCTTTTGTGCATGCACTATGATTTGTATGCATGTACAAAGGGCCAGAGCTGTGGGGCAACACCAGGCCACAGGTAGAAAGTGATGGCCAGGCCTTCTGCGTGCAGATGCCTCTGTGGAAGTCAGGGGGTCTGGCATCTCCTGCCACCCAAGCCAAAATGGTCATGAAAGAACTGGAAGTGAACAGCAACTAGAAATGGGGAGGGCTGCCTGTAGCAGCCTAACAGGGCCAAGAGGTTCTAGGCAGACCACCAACCCCTGACCATATCATCAGCTGCATCTAAGATCAGATCCATGGGGAATATTGTGTTGGGGAAGAGGGAAAACCCTGCATTAAAACTGGAACAGCTGAAGATGGCCTTAAATTGCCTCAGCTGTGAGCTGGAGAATGATAGGAAGGCAAATATCATGAGGACACTGTATATAAATGCTGTCATCAGGGCATATGAAGAGGATGTGAGGATGAGCCCTAAGCCAAATAAGTTTTATACTGAGTTGTGTAAGCCCAGTCCCTGTAATGGGCAAGCCATAATTTATGACTTAGTACAATATGTAGACCCAGCCACTAATATCTATCACTTGCTGATATGTAACCCCTCAGTAACTGACTGTTTAATTGAGATGTGCAAGTAGTCATTTTAAAGTCAAGTATTCAATAAGACATTTTTTAAAATGTTGTTGCTGAATTCCAATTCAGATATGTGAGTACAAATTTTGATGAACAAATCTTAACATTAAAATCCAAAATCTGATTGGGGGGAGGGCTTATGGAGATGGGCCAGGGCTTTCTAATAAAAAGCCCAGGGCAGGCTTGATATCTACAGGTCCACCTAAATTCAGCTTGAAGATGGCTGGCTGGCTATTTAGGACTTCTCTACATGTCACGGCCTTCCTCTCATCCCAGTCCATAGCCAAGGCTAGATGACCTTGGGTTTTTCTGAACCACCAAAGCTGAAGTGGTGTTTTCCATCTTCCTTGAAATAAGCTTTGCTATTTGCCATGATGTGTTGTACCTTGGGTATCACTGAGATGATGTTGCAACGATGGGGATAAGGGTCTCTATCCAGCTCCTATTGGCCACTTTTGGCTGCGGTGTGGGCACATTCTCTGAAGTGGCTGACAGGCAGGTCGCAGGGTCGGGAGAGTCTGTTGGAAGTCATAGTTCCTCTTCCATCCCAGATTCCCTACATGGTGTGTTGGCAGCCCAGTTGGCAGGTCACACACAGTGGTGGGTGCTGAAGTGGGAGATCAGTTGTCAGCAGGTCAGACACAGTGATGTGCTGGCTGAAACTGGCGGAATTTTCCACTTCAGTATTTGCTTACCCCCACCTTTGTTGTCATGGACAGGGGAACTCCCAGATATTCTGCACGCCATGTCAGCAGCTGGGTCAGCAAGTATGTAGGGGTGGGGAATGTGGGAGATGTCTTCTGTGTAGCTCAGATGCTGCAGGCAACCTGGAAAGTGGTCAGGGGCTGACCAGTGGGGGCTCAATAGGGCTGAATGACCTTCTTATGAGCCCCAGCCACGCATGCAAACAAGCAGGTTCCAGCAACAAAAGCACTGTGCCGAATGCCCTGCCTCTCAGCCCCTACTGACAGTCAGCGCATAATAGCAAAAGCACTCAACAGGGCAATTTTACTATTGACACCTCAAGCCCACATCAGCCTTTACCCATCCCATGGACACTTGCAGCACCTAATACATGGGATCAGGTGACAGTCCTAGTTGTATCTAGAGGATTTCAGGAAAGCAGGACGGGAGAGCCTCTCCTACTTGACTGAATAACCCCCAATCAGCTTCTGACAGATGACTAAATCCATCACTGTAATCCATTTGTCAGAACCTGCCTCTTCTCCTAGCCCCATAAGGGCACTCAGATGTTTTTCTCATGGGTAAGAAAACCCACCAGTCTCTGCACCTTAACTTGCCCTGCCTGCATCATTCTCCCTTTTGTGTTCCTGATGTGGATTGCATCATATTGACATAGTTTGTGCTACCTCATGGACTGAGGACAGCATGTTAAACTGGCTGTCTAGATATGCTGCCCTGAGAAAAGCAAGTGGCAGAAAGAGATTAAGTGAGATCTTAATCCAGGAGTTAGGACCTGCAAGGAAGTATTGCAGAGTAGAGTATTCACACCTGTTGAGGGTATGAGAGCTTCTACTGTATTCTACATCCTCCTGGTTTTCTATGTTTTCAAGACTCAGTGTCTACTGCCCACAGTGGTACATTTGCAAATCTTGTTTTCTTAACCATGATTTAATTGGTTGAATTCATCACATATGTTAAGCCAAAATCAAACCAACTATGCTCTATGAGCTTAGTGTGCTCTGTAAACCTAGCCATTGACTGGGTTCATGCATCATACTAAGCCATAATGTTATTTGACTTTGATTTAATGTGTTGAGTGAACCCAACAAATTGTGGTTTATTCAGTAATCCATGATTAAATAGAACATGAGTGTGATGTGTGAATCTAGTCATAGCAATCTTCCTAAAAGTAACACAGTGTATTCTCTCTACAGAATAACTATTTTTTAAATAATTAAAGGAAACAATATAATAATGTTCATCCTTTTACTTCCTGTTATTTGACCATGCTTTAGGCATACTTTTTCAGTATAAGATGGGAGTAAAAATCCCTTCCTGTTATGCTTAATCTCTGCCCAGGAAGATGAAATGTTGTCAGTTCTATTCATGTGTGCTGAAAAGTACAATCTATGATGCCAGGTACCTTGAGTTCAAGGCTGAAATGCAAAGCTTACTTGGAAGAAAGCACTTAATAAAACTTACTTCTGAGAAGACATACCTAGGGTTGCATTATTACCCTACAAAACTGTGGAGCTCCTGTGCATGCCATCTTAAGCTCTTTAGAAGTAAGATGAGAGAAAAATATGATTTACAACATTTAGACCTGAGCAATTTTTTTCTATAGTACTCCTGGTCTTAAATTGAGAAAAGTCCTATTTTAGCCCTGAGGGCAGTTTGAAAAAAGGACAGGACCCCATATATTAATGGTTGAATTAAAAAGCTCAAATGATTCTACTTTACACTCAGATTTGCTGAAACAACCTCTTTTATACAACAATTAAATTGCCCTCCACTGCATCTGGCTATCCTAGCTGGATAAAGAAGTCTCAGTACTACTATCCTTTTATTCAGCCTGACAGAATATATGAAAGCCCATCTTCATTGCTTTCCTTTTCTCTGGTGAGCTTCAATCAGAAGGTTTCTTGTTTTAAAAATCAAACACCAACGTGTCAGCTTCTTCTCCCCAAATTCAGAGCAGCTGGACAGGAAGTGTTGTATTTTTTGGTAACAGTCCAATGAACACAATTTTCTTTCCTGTTTCTATGAAATTCACCCTGAACAACTTGGGGGGGGGGGGTAGTAGCAGGGGGCCGAAGAAGGTCCTCCCTGGAGCAGAATGTCCTGGGCTCCATCTTAGACATTTCCAGCCCCTACATATAGATTATCAAAGATCCCAGCTAGTATCTCCACCATCCAGAAAAGACCGCACAGCCTTTGGAGTACTGGTGTCTTTGTAAAGAGTGGCTTCAGGTGTTGCAGTTTTCTAAAACTTCATTTCTAAAATAAAAAGTGCTCAGTAACTCAGAGGATGTCATTATCTCTCATTTAGTATTGCTTCTCATTGAATTCTCAACAGAATTTTCTGCTGATCCCTCTCTTAATCTGGTTTCATTTTTTCCCCTCCCCTCTCTTTTGGTACCTTTTTCTGCAATCTCACAGAATAACTGGAAAGCCACCCTCTGTCTCTTCCAGCTGGGTTTCAGGTTGTGCACCTTGTTTCTTATAAGACAACCCCTCACCTGTGATCCAACTCTCAGCCCACTATGAAAACAGACCAGCCTTCTCAACATGGTATCCTCTTCATGTGTTAGGAATACAATTCTTAGTCAACTTGGCAGTATAGAAATTCTGGGACTTCTAGTGGTAGCATCTGGAGAACATCAATTTCAAAAGGCCAATAAAAATAGCTTTTATTTATTTGCTTATTTAGGCCCTGTCCTTCTATCCAAAAGACAATCAAATTGGCTCATGAGAGAGAGAGGGGGGAAGACATAGACAAAAAGGCAACGAACATCATTAAACTACCTAGGACTTTAAATCATCTTAATCAACAGATTTGGCTGAAGAAGGAGATGAGATGGAAGAAACCATACCTGTGACTATAAGCAAGAGTCCCAGTGCAGCCCCAAAGTCCCTGCAAATCTGGAATGAAGAAGCTGCCATAGCTGGTCAAAAGCTGAGATGAAAGGAATGTATCTTGGATTGGGTTTAAGTACAGCTTTGCGAAAACACCTCCGGCCCTCAATTTCTTCTTTCTTTTGACAAAATGAAAGTGCTGAGGCTCTCCTGGGCTGAGCTCTGGTTTCCTGCCCATGTAAATTCAGCTGTCAAGGGGCAGTCCCTTGGGTGACTTGTGGGCAAGGGTGGGTTTTGAACGGGGGGCAATCTGTCATGTGGGCAGGGGTGCTTCAGCTGAGTAGTTTGATTGGCAAGAGCTGCACTTAGCGACTGGGTGTCACATGGAAAGTGAAATAAGTTGTTCTGGTTTGCCACCATTTCTCTTGTTGTAGATATTGTGCCTTGAATATTTTTATTTTATTTATACCCTGCTGTTCCTTTCAAAAAAGTTCAGAGCAGTATACAGAAGAATCACAACATAAGCAACAGTAAAAAGAAGAACATCCATTGAGTATAATAATTGAAAATAATTTATTATAGCGAACACATAGCAACCATTTCAGTCATTTAAAGGCCTTTTTTTCCTGGAGCAAATCTACATTTGTTTAATTGAATTCATGCTGACAATTGAATCTGATAGTGAATGCATTCAACCAGCTAGGCACACTCGAGCAGCCGTACACTGGATGGACTCGTGAGCGTAAAAACAGACCTCTTGAATCAGACAGTGGGTGGTGTCTAACTCATCACTCTGGTGTCATAAGCAGACAGAAATATTTCTGAAAACTCCCCAAAAGGAGGTAAGGACAAAACCTGCATCTAACAGGCTCTCTGAAATATGGAGGCTCCAATTCAATGTCTGGCTATTCTTTGTGAATGCAGGTATCATTTAAAAATGTGTTTAAATAAAAGAGAGTTGTCACATATGTTGTGGCCGATGGATTGAAAAGATTCCATTTTTTTCTTTCTATAGAGTCCAAAGTGGTGGCTTATGTAGGTTTTCTCCTGCACAAAATTCACGGAGTGGAAAGGTGTACTTTTCCTTCCCTTCTGTCTGTTACTATGGCCATCCCATAGTTGTAGCTGTTTAGATGGGCCTCTGCATTTGTATTAGGGAGAAATAAACCTGTCTCTGTAAGGCAACTCCTACCCATACCTGATGCTGATTAGGGCAGCCTGCTATAGGGTCAGCTTGACATGCACGCACACCCACCCACACACCTAGAAAAATGGCCCTTTTATCATCCATTCCTATTCATCACTGAATCGAGTTTCATGTTAACTTCTTGGGGCCAGCAAAAACAGGTTTTGTATCAGATCATATACTGTATAAATCTCCCCCTCTTACTCTGTTGCCTGCACTTTCTGTTCTAATGGGACATTTCTTGAACATTCAGAATTAATATTCTACAGGGACACACCGTTCCCGCTAATAAGGAAAACATTACATCATGGATGTATTAGCAAAAAGCTTGAAACTAGGAACAAAGGACATCACCGAATGTTCATAGAAAGAGATTTTACACTGCTTGTTTTAAAAATAATGTAGCACCCTACAAAGCTACGTTGGAAAATAGCAAACATTTTGCCTATGTACGGGCTATTGACTAAGATTGTTTTTGTACTTGACTGCTATGAAGGTATTATCATGGATTTTTAATGAAACTGGAGATACCACATTATCTTGAATGAGTTTTAGCAATGCTCTTTCTCATAGCTAAGAATTATTTTATTAAAATTAAGAAATACAATCTTTTTTTTACTGTTAATTGTGTTTCCTGTGTGTGCTTTTGACTGTTTTTATTGCATCTTGTTGAACACTGCTGGAAAACAGATGCCTATTAATTGCCCTTTGACCAATCTCTGTAATTTTTCCCAGATTGGTTTTTGTCTCAGCAACTGGCTAACATTAATTTATAATAGAGAGTAGCAAGCAGTTGCTTAGATGGGACTTGCTTCCAGTGAGGAAGCCAAGAATGCTAGGCTTGGTTTTGAAACATCCCACTCTGGAGGATGGAGCTAGGTCTAACAGCACATTTATGAACGTGGGGTCAAAAGCAGGTGATTTGGACTGGAGTCTCCTTAAAGCAGCCTTTCCCAATCTAGTGCCCTTCAGAGGCATTTTGTTTGACTGGTAAGAGTTTTACCTAATGAAACCAAATGTGAGGCTGAATGGAAAGATGGGCTACTCTTAATAGAAAAGCAAACTTTTTCTTGGCTGCCTTATCAGCAGACTTTTTCTTTCCAAGATCTAGTGTTCAGTCCCATAGGAGGGTCTTTTCCCCTTCATACCATTCTAAAATATAAGAATCAGATTATAGATAAAACAATGTCCTTTAACTATTAAGTGAAATGTTTATAATACAAAAGTTTCCCTCCACGTGAGAAATAAACTCAACATTGGAATCAAATAGACTCAAGTGAATAGCTCAGTTTCACCCTGGACAAGGTTTGATCTGAATGGTGCATGGTAGAAGTGAGTCAGTAAACTTGGCCACATCCTGGGGTGCACACTTGCCATCCCCTGAAGCAGTTGCACATTCAGAGTCAGTACGAAGAGCCTTAGGCATCGACAACCTGCATCTACACAGTATGGCTGCCACCTCTGGGCTGCAGATTTTGGATCACCACAACAGGTAGTCCTTGTTTAGCAACCATTCGCAGTTATGATGGTGATGAAAAAGTAACTCTGAAAAAATAATCCTCACATTTATGACCTTTGCGGTATTAGAAGTTAAGAAGTTCATTCCCAAGCCAGGCTACAATAAAAGGCAGGAAGACACTTGTGGAGGGATCAGGAAATTGTTTATTGCAGTAGAGTCCAAATCAGCAAGCAGGCAGAGATAGGCGATAGCCACACTGGGCCATTCCTCGCCACCTCTCTTATAGATTTCTAATTCAAGAGTTTAAGCCAATCATTAACAATGTGGGTGTAAGGCACTGACCTATCATATATTCCCTTCGCCTCTTTATACTTTCTGAGCATGGACATCTCATATGAAGTTCCCCTCCCCTCTTATCTGTGGTTAGCCACAATGGCTATGGAGCCAGTGCCTATAGTTAAGCACAATGCCTAATTTGTTAATCTTTCCTATACACAACTCTTGTGATGTGCTCACTTACCCATGATGTCAGAGGTAGCCCTCCCTTGCAAAATGGTGTCACTGTTGCTCATTACAACCTTTTAGCTTCTTACCAATTCTTTTTTTTTTTTGTATAATTTTATTAAAGATTTTTTAAAAAGAAGATAAAAACTAATACAAACTAATATAAAATGAGAAAAAAACAAAAAGAACAAAATCAAAATCAAAAACTCTTGGTGAGTGCCTTCTTTTTGAAATTAAGAGGACAAAAATGCTATCTTAAAGGATTTTAATTTAAAAGCAAAGAACTTAACAAGATTGTGATATAAGAAAGTTTCAAACAGACAAGGGGGAGAGTCATTTTAAAAAAATAGAAGGAATATATTTTTTTCTGATGAAAGTGCCTTTGAAAATAGTAAAATTAAGTAGACTAACAGACTGGGCCTTTGTAGGAATGTTGATTGTTTATTTTTAAGGACAAAGATAATTGGTGGATTTTACAAAACAAGAAGATAAGAGTAATATGAGCCAGACTGTATGACTGTGACTACAGAGAGTCAATTGGGACTAAAGTGTTAAAAATCAAGAGAAGCAAAACAAAACGAACAAACAAAAAAGAAGCCTGCCTTTTATTTTCTCTGTAATAATTGACATACTTTCAGTTTTTCACCATGGCAGCCACAAGGAAAGCTGCCAAGCTGGGGAAGGATGCAGGGGTTCACTAGAGCAAATGACAGAGAAGAATATTTCACTAGATTTATTGCAGAAAATGTTTGAAGAACATTTAACAGTTCTTCAACAGTTAAAAAAAATGGAAGAAGGATTTGCAGGGATGAAAAAAGATCTGAAAGAAGAAGCTAAGAAAATTGAAGAAACTATAGGGCAACTGGCTGAAGATTTAAAACAAATTACTGACAAAGTGGAAGTTTTGGAAAGCAAGATAGAAGTTATAAATAGAGAGATGGAGAAGGATTTGGACAATTTGATATTATTGGAACAGAGAGAAAAAGAATTCTGCTTAAGATTTAGAGCAATTCCAGATGGACATGGAGACACTATCAGAGAAAAGATTGTTAAGTCTCGGTCTGATTTCCTGGATTGGGAGGAAGATGATACTGATACAGAGATTGATAAGGTCTATAGGATAAATACATGTTTTGCAAAATTAAGAAATGTTCCAAGGGATGTCCTTGTGTGCTTTGTCAGGAAGAAGACAAGAGACCAAGTTCTACAGCAGCATTTTAATACTAGGCTGAGGACTGATAATACAGATGTAATTGTACTTAAGGAAATCCGAATTAGAATACTACACAAGAGAAAAGAGTACTTTTTTCTGAAAGACAAACTTAAACAGAAGAAAATTCCATTTAGGTGGGACAAGTTGGAAGGGGTGATTTTTACTTTTAACAACAGAGATTTAGTTTGACTTCTGTGCAGAAAGCAAAAGATTTTTTGAAAAAAAAAATTAAAGAAAAACTGGAGGAGACACAAAGGGAAATGACAATGACAGATGAGACTAAATAAATACCACAACAGATTCCTGAAGAAGATTCCACATTGGGCGCTACAGGTATTGACTTTTCAAAATCTTGGACTAATTATGGATTATAAATGCTTAATGTGGAATATAAATGGGGCAAATGCCTCTCAAAGGAGAAAAAGTTTTTCACTATTTGAAAAAGTTAAAACAAGATACGATTTGTCTACAAGAAACACATATTAGGAAAAAAGATGTAAAATATTTAAGTCACAAAAATCTGGGAGAGGAATTTATTTCAGCAGGATTGAAAAAAAATGGAGTTGTTTTGTATATAAACCCCCATCTATATCCAAAACTTATATTGACTGATGATTATGGCAGATATGTTGGGGTGGAAGTTACTCTACAGGAGGCTAAGACTTTGATATTGGGAATTTATGCCCCATAAGAAGATAAAACAGCATTTTACAGAGGACTTATGGATAAACTTTTGGATTTTACACATGAAAATTGGTGTCTCTTGCGAGATTAGAGTGGTGTGGTTTCCCCACAAAAAGATAGAACTTCTGAGAAAAAGATTAAAATAATGCAGGGTAAATTACCAAATATATATATTTATTTAATGGATATTTTGGAGCTTGTTGATGTGTGGAGACAAAAATGGAGATTCAAAAGAATATACTTATTTTTTCTGAAAGACATAGATTTTTTTCAAGAATAAGTATGATTTGGGTTTTTAAGACTTTGGCTAATAATGTCTATAAAGTGGAGATATTACTAAAGACATTTTCAGATCATAATCCAGTGACTTTAACTTTTAAAAGGGAAAATGGATCTTTTAGGTGGAGATTGAATGAGATATTATTGCAAAAAGTAATGATGGTGGAGGATTGCAAAAAGAAGTTAAAGGAATTTTTTGAGAATAATCTTAATAAAGGTACAGAAGTAAGGATGGTTTGAGATGCAAGTAAAGCTTTTGTAAGAGGATATGTACAACACAATAGTGAATTTAAAAAGAAAAGGCAAGAGAAAATGCATATTATTTTAGATGAGAGTTAAAAAAAGGAAGAATAGTTTAAAAAATCTCCAGGGACAATAACTGTAACTCACCAAATTAAGCTTTTACAGAGGCAATTATCTATGTTAACAGTGAGAGATGGAAATAAAGATCAACTATGTAAAACAGAGACATTTTGAATTTGCAAATAAACCAGGGAGATGGTTGGCATACCCGTTGCAAAAAGAAAGAAAAAAAAAGTGCTATTAAAGTTACAAGAAGGGAATACTGTAATAACAAATGTGAATATGCGAAAAGTGTTTCATCAATATTATACTACCTTATAAAAAGGTCAAGAAATTTCCTTGGAAAAAGTGGATGAATAGAATAAACAGAATTTAATGAAAATTACAGACGATCAGAGGCAAATTTTGAGTGGACCTATAGCAATAAGGGAGTTGTGTGAAAGTATCAAAAAGACTAAAACAAGAAAGGTACCTGGTCCAGATGGGTTTGAAGATGAGTTTTTACAACCTTTACAACAAGTGATGAATATTATTTTGCAGAATAGAAAGATTCCTGACAGTTGGAAGGAGGCTAATATAACATTAATATCTAAAAAGGGACAAGAATTGATTTTAACAAGAAACTATCAACCAATATCTTTATTGAATAATGATTACGAACTGTTTACCATGATTTTGGCTGAAAGGTTGAAAATAATTTTACAGGACTTTATTCATGAAGATTAATGTGGGTTTTTACCTAAAAGACAACTACGAGATAATATTAGAAATGTTTTGAATATTCTGGAATCCTTGGAGCAACATAATGAAAAACAAGCTACATTGATATTAGATGCAGAGAAGACCTTTGACAATTTGAATTGGAATTTTTTGTTTAGAGTTTTGGAACATATGAATCTTGGAGATAATTTTATTAAATGGGTAAGGTCAATTTATACTTTCAGAAAGCACAAATATTTGTTAATGGAGAACTTGTGAGTTCCGAAAAGGGACAAGACAAGGATGTCCACTGTCTCCACTTTTGCTCATGTTGGTTCTTGAGGTATTGAATAAAGACATAAGACAAGATCAGAGAATTATGGGAGTTAAGATTAAAAAAGAAACTTATAAGTGAAGGGCATTTGCGGATGATTTTGTGATGGAAAGCATGAGTGGGGAGGATTCTGGAATGGAGCTTCAAGGTTACAGGGAGGGGGGAGAGGCGTTCCAAGGAAAGCATCTTCTCAGCCCCCAGATGGATTGTGTGAAAGTCAAGAGAAAGAGACTGGCCCCTCCCTAAGGGCATGATGTTATAGTTGCTGTCGTTGGGGGATTAGAGTTAGTCTGGCGAGATTCTATCTATTAGGTGCAGGCTAATAAAGAAGCTGAGCTGAATTCTGGACTGTCTTGTGGTGGTTCTTGGGCTGAACCTGACAGATTTGGTGTTAATTTTAGAAGATCCACTAGAGGATCTTTAGAAGATCCACTCCCTCTTTCACAACTGGCTTCTGACAAGCAGAGTTAATGGAGAACATGGAAGTAAAATTGGTCATGTGATGTCTCGCTTAACGAATGAACAGGAAGTGATGTCGTAAGCCCATTGTGGTCACATGATTTTCTGTTTAGCAACTGTGGACCTTAGCGACAGAGTTGCCAGTGTTACACATGCTGCTCCCAGGTTTGGCTTATGGTCACTCACCCACAGCCTGTTGAGGCACACGGATCTTGTCAGCCCCCCTTGCTTTCTACCTGGGTTTTCCAGATAGGTGCGGCTGGAGCAGACAGACACACAGCCGTGGTCAACAGCTGGGAAATAATTAGGGATACACACAAATCACTTCCAACCAAACACTGAGGCACAAGAGGTTCTTTGTAATACACGGAGACCCAGTGAATTTAAAGTAACAGCAAAACTTTACTGGTTGCAAGGTACATTTGCTCTTTCTCATACACACACACGCGTGCTCATCCACACTTACCCACGTCCTTCCCAACTAGGCTGCCAGGCACTAGCTAGAGGGACGGAAGCCGCCCAGTCTGGATCCAAAGGTGACTCAGATGACTCAGCTCAGATGACTCAGACGACTCAGAGTGGGTGGGCTTTGGGACCCTTTTTATCCCCAAAAGTCCTTGCTTTGTTGATTCACAAGTCTGGCAGTTGTTGATGGGATTGGTTTCCATGTGCTCAGGCCCAACTTCTTTTGTCTGGTTCAGGTCACATTTTTCCTTTGTTTCCTTAAGGACTTACTTCCTTCTTATCTATCTCCCCAAGGGATCTCATAGACAAGATTCCTGGTTTTTGTCCTCTCTGCTTACGTGCCTGCTTCATCTTTAGGTTATGGCAGCTTCAGCCTAGTCTCACACCAGTTCCAATGGTGGTTACTAAGTGGGGACTACCTATATACAGTAAGTTCAGTCATGAAAATGGGGAAGAGCAAATTTTTGTATTCTGTTGCTTAATTATACTATTTCATTTTCCTAGTGACATTTCACTGACTATAGATTTTTAAGCCCACATTTATTATAATATAACACGCCTCTTTTTTTATGTTAACATCTATCCAGCTAAAGGGAGACGTGATGCTTCTGCCTGAAGCACTGGGGTAGGGATGCCTGATCCTTTCAAACCACCAATATACAGTAGATGAACATTAGGCCCCCAACTTTAGGATTTTTTTTCCTTCTCTAGCCAGCATTTGATAAGAAACCCAACATATGACTTTTGGCCTTGTGAGATCCAGCAGGTCTATTTGGGTTCCAGGATCCACAATCTCCAAGATCAGTAACCATTTTTCTCCATTCATCCCTCCATCCCTCCATCCATTTCAAGGAAACAGGAAAGATGACAGCACAGTGTTTCAGAGGCCAAGGCAGGCTGAGGGGCATGGAAATTATGGAAGTGGGAAGTCTCCTTCATATTCCCAGCTAATGGAAATATTTGTCACCTGTTTCCCTTTGTATTCAAGATTTCAAATGGTTAATTTGCACCAGGAACATTGATAGGAAGATTTAAAAAGAGAAGACCTCTAAGCATAAATAGAATGAAGCATTCAGTGAACCTTAGTATGTATTTTCCTGGCTTTACCACTGAATACAAATTATAAGAATATGGAGTGCTCATAAATAAATAAAAAGTATGTTTGAGATTTGTATGAGCAAACAGCTCTGACCTTCCTGAGAGAAAAAGAACATTCATATCAGAGGGCTTGTTTTTAAGGTTGATTTATCCCAGCTTATTTTGAACAAACAAACAAACAAGCAAGCATATACACACAGAAACAGGGAAGAGAGAGATAGAGGCCCGCTAGTAACAAAACAGATCTACAGTTCTGAATGTAGTAATTACTCATTTACAAAGTTTATTTTAAGAAATGTACAAAGAAAATATTGTGCTGTCTAATAAGCCTTTTCTTTGTAGTATAGAATATCATATATATACTGTATATCTATATATACAAGCAACAGAGTCCATTTGAAAGAGAACAGTCTTTTTCCCACAGCTGTTTGTATGTAAATGCAATCTGAAAGCCTATCTCAAATAATATATTTGCTGGATGCCCCCACCCTTTGCCCTGAGCAGAAGTTGAAAACTAATCTTCCAACTAACAATTCAGTTTTGCCACTGGCAAAGTGAAGCATTTCCAACATTAGAGTGCTGGGTATTTGTTTTTATTTTATTTTTATTTATTTATCAAATTTGTCACCACCCATCTCGTGAAACGACTCTGGGCAGTTTACAACAAGGTTAACCCCCAGCAATCTACTCTGCAAAATAGTAACAACACATTGTTTTAACATTTATTTTATTACAATAATAATAATAAAATAGAATGCAATTCAGACCATAATGTAGCCTTCATCAACCTAGTACCTCTCCTGTATTGCATGGCTTCAAAGTGTGGGAACTATCCCATAAAGGAAAAATCTACAAAATTGAGATGCCACTACCCTCAAAAAATAAATGAAATCCATTCCAAGTTCTGCACACTTTAGAACAAATTTTCTTCTCAAGGATACAGGTAAAAAAACAGTTGTAAGAAGTACTTGCTACTAAGAATAGTTATTGGATGTGTTCCCCTCAAAAGGACCATTTCAACATTCATTTGACATGGAATACATTTCAGTTGTACATCTGATTTTTTTCTCTCGTGCCTGAGAACAACACCACCGATGGGTACCAGGTTGAGAAAGGCTATCTTAAAGAATTGTGCTTTCTGACTGGGGAAATTAGAGCTGGGGGGAGAGGGATTTTTGGGGCTGTGTGTCAGAAACTGCCTTTAACAGAGAGAAAGATTAATTTAACTGGAACAATGAGCCAAGTATCCATTAGCAGCATTTTTCTCTCATCCCCAAAGGCATGTGCAAAACTGAACCAAGGCCAGCAATTGCTGATGATAAGATGAGAAAGAATTTGGGATTCCAAAAATGCAAAATTGTATTTTTTAAAACTTTGACAATCTCATTTAAATTTTAACTGGCATTTCAGATTATAGATCTCCGTGGATTGAAAGGTTTAAGACTTGAACCAAAGCTCATCAGGGTTTAGACCTGAAACCCAATTCTAATGTCTGGTATAAACTCAGTCAAGTAAAAAGAACTAAGCAGACATTCTGATTTAACAAATGCAATATATAAAGCAATTAAAGTTCTAGAGGGATATAATGAGTTATTTCAAAACTTGAAAAACTGATTCTCAGGAAGGTAAGGAGATATCATCATGATGTTATAGTAAACAGTACAATCAGCACTGTGCACAATTAAGGCATGTCCAACTACCAGTTTCCACTTTCTCAATTTCTCACAAACCAATTTGAAACCAATTCACAAGTGGTTTCATTTCTGACTTCAAAATGCAGAGAGCAATCAGCGCTCATCCTCTTTCTCTCTACCTTTTTAAAAAGTCTCCCAGTCAGTACCCTGCTCCTTACTTACCACAATTCCTGGAATTAAAAAAAAATACCCTCCACCCCCCTTCACTCAAAACAGAGATAATTTGCTAGTACTTCCATCCTACTCCACATACTTAGTACATTTCTTGGGTATTTATCTAGTGATTTACCAAAAAATCTTAGCAGTTACTATGAGGAAATCTTCCCAGTGCACAAAGCCATCATTACCTTATTGTACTTAAAAGACCCAGAGTCAGTCCCAAAGTGAGACAGCATTTGCACAAAAGTGCTCTTAGTTTGTATTGAAACTAACAGAAGAAAGGGATCTGTTGGTCTGAAAGGATTACAAGGTGACCAAAACAGGAAAGATAAGGTCTAAACTGGTTCGACTATTCTAGGAACATCTAATAATATATGTCTGCTATTCAATTAGAAAAATGTGTTGGGGGCCATGATTGCCATTGTCTTCCATTTATAACCCTCTCATGTTTTCCAGACTTACCTTTATTTTCATAGTACATACATCTGTAACAGAGAGAAAAATGGACAATGCCTTTTGCAACCACTACATTTTTCCATTTGGATACATACCAGGTCATTTATCAATTTCATTTACTGCCTTTATAGGGTATGAAATTATGGCTAATTTAAATGTTGATTTCTAGCATCCTCTAGTTAAGCTTGATTAAATTCACATAAAACCTAGAGATTACTTGTAGAATTATGATCAATATTCTGCTACCAACAGAAGGCAGCAATGGCTGCCATTAAGGCAAAATTTGAATAATGGGACAAGTAAAAAGGAATCCTGTTTGATTAAGGGACACTCTGGAGAATAAAGTTGAGGAACACTCTCTCTCCTGTTTTATTTCTCTTAAGCTGATTCCACATTGATGAAGGCACAAACTGTTGAGAAACTCTTCTTGTGCAAATGCTTTAAAAATGAATAAAACATTCACAGTACTACTTTGCTTGGCATATACGATGTACTCTAATCTCAACAGAAATGATCAGGGAAGTTTTGTTGGCATACCTAGCTGTCAGATTCCTGCCTGTTCAACTTTTGAGGCACACATCATCTCCTGGGAAATGTCCCTTTTCCCCCTGGGATGCCCTTTCCTCGCTGGGCATGGGAATTCTGCTGCTCCTGATTATTTTATGGACGAGTGAAGGAAGGGAAGATGCAAATTACTAGATATTTGGACTGTGAATCAGAATGTAATGCCTCTCACATTTTAAAGTAGAGCTCTTCAGACATTCCTTTGAAAAAGAAAACAGCAATCTGGCAAATAAAAAATGCAGCTCACATTCCAAGGTAATCTATAGAGCTGAGAATTAACTTAGAAAAAATTACAAAGTTGACAATAAACCCTGAGAACAGATTAGCACATTATGTTTGATCTTTTTTCTTTAAAAGAAAGCAACTATATAAGTAGTGTACATATAATTAAGACTTAATTGGACTTTCAGCCATTTCTAACAAAAATCTTTTTTTAAGCCTGCTCAAATTATTGAAATAAAAAAACAACCATGTTTAAGACATTGCAGTTTTGTATTCCTAAACTGTGCCGTTATCTCAAATATTATTCCATTTCATTCACTTTGCACCCACATGCTGGAAAGAATCCTAAATCCAAAGTTTATGTCTATTAATATTATTATTTTTTTAAAAGTCAGTCAGAGACCCTTACCTAGTTGTTAATGTCTGAGAACCAGTACAGACTATAATTTTCACTGCTAGTGTTGTCAAGAAAAGCATACAAAGAAAAGTAGAGAGAAAATGGCTAAAGACAGATATTTTCAAATCACTCCATACTGGAATTAAGAAGCACCAGTCACTAAGCTCAGGGCTTTGCATATTTTGTTTTCCACGATCATATCCAATTTCTGCATATGGGCAGAATTTGGCAAAGGGCATTAATTTCAGCAAACTGGAAACTTCAGCTTTGACTGAAAAAGCAAGCATATTTCTAGTTCTTAAGCCTGAAAAAGACTTGAAAGTGTACAAACAATGTAAATGAATTCTCAGAAGCCATGTACATGTATATATTTTCCAGGGATTCAGTGTAAGGCTTCCATACCCTTGGTACTTTTTTTTAGCTTCTGGAGTTTAAGAAATTCTGGTGAAACTCTTCAGAAATGATCTTTTGTTCTCATTCAAAGCTTGAATGTGGCTACAGTGAATTAAATACGTCATTCTTTTCCCCTTTTCTTCCAGCACTGCTTAAACATTCTACTAATAAAGAGTTGATTCTCGACTGATTCTCTGATTCTGGATCCAGAATCATCAGAACTGATTCTGGAGCATTCTATGTTACATATAAACAAACATGAAACTAGGATGCCTATTCTTTTCACCAGCAGTAGAGAGAATTCACATTTACCTTATGAGAGAGAGAGAGAGAGAGAGAGAGAGACAGAGAGAGAGAGAGAGAGAGAGAGAGAGACTTTGCACATTGTGGTGGATTTGAAAAACAAACAAACCAGAAACCAGATGGGGTCCTGCTTTCAAAGTTAAAACCTGGAGTTAAGTATCTGAAATCTGACAAAAGAACCTTGTTTGCTCACTAAAATAGAAGATGCAGAAGGGCCCTTGTGAAAAAGGTCATTTGGAACCATACACCAACATTTGTTGGCCAAATGTGTCTTCATTATACAAATGATTCTTTTACACCACGTTTAGTATTCTCATTTTTTTTTGTTTTTCCAGAGTCATCTTCCCTCTTGCCATGATTGTCCTCTTCTTTAATTTCACCAGAATCCTTCTTAATCTCTGGGCTGCTGATTGGCTCAAGTGCAAGAGATGGAGCTGTTTCTGGGGACTTTTCCATTTCTACCTGTGAGCCATACATTGCATTCATTTTGTGTGCAATTAATCCTTCTTTCTCTGGGGGTTCTTCTCTCAGTGTGTCCACATCTTGACTCTGCCTGTACAGATATGAGGCCTGTTTCACTGACCGTTTTAACAGATATCGACGGAATGCTCTTTGGATTTTGATGGCACAAACTTCCTCATGCTTTCTTTTTAGTGTTGTAGTAATGGGCTCATAGGACACTTTGGAGGGATTTGCAGCCATAAATTTCTCCTCCATTGACTGCTTCAGGGCATCCATTTCTCCAGATTCTCCCAAGACTTCTTTTGTCAATGCAAAGAGAATGTCCAAGCAATGTATTTTATCCCCAGGAACCATGGGCAAGTCCATAGTGATCAACTTGATTTTATTGGGTTTAGCAATTCGCAGCGGCTCTTGTAAAGTATCCACAAATTCAGAAAGTGTGCTGTAAGCAATAAATTGTGTGGCATCAGGGTCAAATTTCTCCCATATTTCATAGAACATTTCAAAGTCATCTTCACACAGAGGTTCACTGCTCTCCTCTGTGGCTACATTAAAATTCTCCAAAATGATGGCAATGTACATGTTAACCACAATCAAGAAAGAGATAATGATATAACTGCAGAAAAAGCAGATGCCAATGGAGGGGTTGCCACAGTCACCCTTCACATGACTGCCAGGGTTCTCCAGATGAGGATCACAATCTGGGGGACCACTGTTCAAGATGGGGTTCAATAAGCCATCCCAACCAGCTGATGTGGTGATCTGAAAAAGACAGATGATGCTGTTGCCAAAAGTCTCAAAGTTGAAAATGTCATCAATGCCAGATTCCTTCTTTACGTAAGCAAAGTTTGACATTCCAAAAATGGAATAAATGAACATAACTAGAAACAGGAGGAGTCCAATGTTGAAAAGTGCTGGCAGAGACATCATCAAGGCAAAGAGGAGCGTTCGGATGCCTTTTGCTCCCCGGATTAGCCGAAGAACACGCCCAATTCTGGCCAAACGAATGACCCTGAAGAGAGTGGGTGATACAAAGTATTTCTCAATAATATCCGAGAGGACAAGTCCTGAAAGACAGGAAGGTGTTACATTTTTTCTCAGAATATCACAGAATACCACATCAAAGAGATGCAATTTTCAAAAATGGTTATCAGTAATTCATTGTAATGACATAAACATTGTACCAATAGGGTACAAAATTCCCCCAATATCAAAATCAAGTGATTGAGTGCCTATCAATCTGAAACAAATACAGGGCTACCCCAAAATAAAAGTGGCTTCTAAATATTTGTGAAATACTTTAGATACAGAAAGGATATAAATCTTTCTGTGCATAATATGTAAAACAAAATGACATGAGATCATATTTAACCATTATACAGCAAACAGATATTAAAACAGATTGAAGAGTATTTATATACAGTACAGCTTACAAAATTTATACAACAACAAAAGGAAGCTTTTAATAAACCAGTTACTGAGCAAGACACAAAAGAAGTACAGTAGTACAAAAATTGAAACTGAACAAATCTCCAGGACTAGATGGATTTTCTGAAGTGTATTACAAGACCTTCCAGGAAATTCTGATTAAATCATTAACTCAGGAAATGAATGAAATTCAACAATGTCAAGTAGTTCTTTGTTCCTAGAAGGCAGCTTTAATTTCTTTGATTTATAAAGAGGGAAATTACCTGAAATAGTCCAGAGTTGTATGGACTATTTAATTACACAATGTAGATTATGAATTTTTTATAGCAATAATCACAAAAAGAGAAAATGGCCTTTAACTGAGGTGATATACCCCCATCAGGCTGGATTTGTTCTGAAGAGATATTCAAGACATAATATCAGGTATATTTTGAATGCTATCAGTAATATAAACCAAAAAAAGTAAGAAAATGGCCATGATTTTCCTAGATGTACAGAAACCCTTTGATAATTTTGAATGGCCTTTTATGTTCATGACTATGAAAAAGATGAATTGTAGCAAGAACTTTCTTACATGGATACAGAGTATTTATAAAGAGGAAACAGCCAAGATAATCATAAATGGATTACAGGTGGTCCTTGCTTAATGACTACCTGTTCAGTGACCATCAAACTTACAATGGCACTGAACAAGTGGTAGTCACTACTGGTCCTCATACTTACAATGGTCGCAGTGTCCCTGCAATCACATGTTCGCAGTCCTGGCGCTCAGTGAATGGCTTGCAGTTATGACATTGCAGAATCCCACGGTCACATGATTGCCTTTTGCGACATTCACTGCTGGCTTCCAACAAGTAAAGTCAATCGGAAGCTGGCAGGAGGTTACAAATGGTGACCACTTGACGTCATGCTTGACAACCTTGTGGTATTTGCTTAATGATAGCAACCGGAAGTACCAGAAGTGGCGTCGCGAAGTGGCATGGTCATACGACATTGCACTTTATGACCATGTTGCTTGGCAACAGAAATTCTGGTCCCAATTACCATAGTTAAGGGAGGACTACCTGTATTATCACAAAAATTGGCAAAGAAGATATGACAGGAAAATAAATTCTCAGCAATCAATTTTTTTTAGATTTTTTTTTTATCCTGCCTTTATTATTTTTATACATAACTCAAGATGGTGAACATATCTAATATTCCTTCCTCCTCCTATTTTCCCCACAACAACAACCCTGTGACACCTCAGTGGGGCTGAGAGAGAGTGACTGGCCCAAAGTCACCCAGATGGGTTATTATTATTCTCAAATAATTATCAAATCAAGAACATACATTAGAACTATGCACAGATGATGTTGCATTTATAGTTATCCACCCAAAGGACATTTTGGAACTGATAATGGAATGCTGGCAGCAGCATAGTTCCTTATTGGATCAATAAGAACAAGATCTAAATGATGACACATAATGTATCTGAGGAAGAAAAACAGTACTTACAGCAAGCAATAGGCTTTATCATTGCTGCAAAAAAATATTAGGTATTTGGGAATTTGTTTAAGAAAAAGTAATAAAGACTTATTTAAGAATAATTACTTCCCGATATGGAAAAATATAATGGCAAATATTTCAAAATGGAGAAAATTGAAATTGTCCTGGTTTAGAAGGATAGCTGTGGTAAAAATAATTTCTTTTGCTAAAGAAGGCTCAATTTTTTTTGTTTCAAATGATCCCAATAAGAATTGAAGATATTAATGACAGGGACTATTTGTTTGGCAGAGACAAAATAATTTTATATTACCTAATAAAAGATTCAAGGTAAATTTCAAAATTTTACAAGATTAAAAAAAAAAGACTGGCAGTACCAAAGTTTAAATTTTATTACCATGATTGTTTAACTTGGATAACTTGATTAGATTACAACATCTTACAGGTGGATTGCTTCTATGGAAGAAGCTTGACTTCCAGGTAGTCTGCACAAGTATCTTTGATTTTATTTAAATAGAAAAATACAATTTATAAAGGATCGTTCAAGAATAAGTAGTGTTCTAAAAGTGTGGGATACATATAGAAAAGGAATTTGTCTAGATCAGTTGCCTCTTGCTTCAATATTAAATATTTATTTTCATGAAAGAGAATGTATGAAGAAATTTGGTCAGTGGAGTGATGATAATTCATATAGATTGCAAGACTTTATTAATAAGACAGATTAAATCATCTGAGATTCTCTTCTCAGAATGGCTAGCACCACCTCATTGGTTTCAATAACTGCAAATAAGAATATGGTTCAAAAGGAATTGAAAAAACAAGATGGGATACTAAGATATTTGACTGATTTCAGAAAACTTACCATTCAAAACTCAAACCACATAGTGGTATTTATTTATAAGCTGCTGCTGAAGTATGATTCAGAAAGTGAACAAGTTAAAGGCTGTATGATTAACTGAATGCAGATATTAAATAGAATAGTTGACACGCAGCAACAGGAATATCAGATGGAACTAAATGGATAAAAATGGTGCAAGATGTCCTACTGATGTATGGATTACTGAACACATTCCTATTCCAGAAAGTTTTGCCGACAAAGCTTTTATTTTATTTAAAATTTGTTTTTTCCAGGGCATTTGCCTCTGTATTTTTATAGCCTTTACAAATGACTGGCTTTATATTGCAATGAGGTTTAAGTTGCTGTGAGATGGGCTCACAGGGGTCTTCCAGATGGCCGCATTAAAATACTATCCACTGACTTTGAGATGGCAGAAAAGTATACTGACTTAGATTGCATTGCTCTCATTGCCCATCCTTATTCTGCAACAGCCCCCTCCCCCCCCAGCATTGTTCCTGCAGGCGCAGGGTCTGCTTTTTTTGGATCAACCAAATGTTGATCCATTGGTTGTGGCAGGAATTGACTGACTGGCTTATCGCCTGAGCCTGACATCATGGGCTGAAAGAGAGTGACTGGTCCAATTCTGCAACAGGAGTGAGGCTGGGAAAAGTTGCAAATTAAGAAAAGGAACTGATAGATTTCCTGGCTTTCTCTCCCCTCCCACCTGCTGGTGGGAAAACAACCCCAAATCTCTCTCCTATTGAGAGGTGGGATGGGATTGTCAAAGCACAGACAGGTGCTTAGAGTGGCAGGTTTAGCCACCTGTCAAGGTGCCGCCTAACAAATGTTCCTGTTTGATGCAACCCCTTTTCTATGCCTGTGACCTGTCAGTTGGGCTCTTTCTGAAAGCAGGTCTAGTGTTCTTCTGAAATAGCTATAAATCTGTGTTAAAAAAAATAGCCCAGCTAACAGGTTATGCATGTGGAGGATGGTCATGGAATGAAGCAGGAGGCAATGAAAGGGAGCTTCACTAGCGCTGCAAGAGAATGGCAGTGCTGGTAGCAAGTGTCCAAGAAGTCCAGCTCCAATTTTGGCACCCATGCTCCCAAAGCCAGAATGGAATAGGCAAAGTAGTGCAGCTCTCCCCCAGTGTAATAAAACAATAAAAAGTATGAAACCCCTTGTCAGCAGAAGCAACAGAAATCCTATAAAGGTGGCAGAACTAGCAACACACAGTGGGCAGAACCAAGCTCTCTTTCCAGGTTTATCTTCTGGGAAGCAGAAATATGGGTAAAGAGTCCTAAATCTGTGTCTATAAGAACCTTGCAATAGAAAAAACTGATGCAGCATTGGAAAGCACTGATCAGGCAGGTGCCACTCCAGAATCCAAGGGGCCAGTGTCCCATCAGCCCAAGCAAAAATGACCACAGCGGGCAGTGCTACATAGCTTAAGGGGAGGAGCCATATCCCTAGCAGCCTAGAGTAGCCAATAGGAGTTGGGCAGATCCCAGCCACATCAGCAAAGTGTGCCAGATCTTGACAAAAATTGTTTTGGGAAAAGAAGAAACTGGGTTAAACCAGAACAGCTAAGGACAGCTTTAAGCTGCCAGCTCAGCACTAGGGAGGAGATGAAGGTGACATTATGATGATATGGCAGGAAAAAATGATTACCCTGGCATGTTTGTCATTTGTTCATCAAGTGAGGAAGAGCTCTCAGAGTGATGCCAGCCATGATAAATGGCAGGATGTATAAAGAATGATCCAAAACATGCCTTTTAAAGGATGAAAACAGAATATAGCTTGAATTGCAGGTCCCACTTATAGTCATGAAGTGGTCTAGTTTCATAATCAGAAATATGAATTGCACATAAACAGGAAAGAAAATTCACACTGTTACACTTTTAATGCTTTTTGGGGATTGGGCAATATTCCTGGAAAAGCCATCAGATCTAGGTAAGAAACCAAATGGAACCAAATCTTCCAGAGGATGGGTGATGCGGGAGAAGGAATGGGAAACAAGCATATAAAATATCTATAACTTTCTCCCCTGTCGAGTTATGAAGGCAGCAGACATACTCCAGAATAATTTTCAAAGATGATTTTTGTAGAACAAGAGTATCTCATCACAACCTCCAGTCATAAATACTTTGGGGTTCAAGGTTTGTTAAGGCAAAAGCTGACATACAATTTTAGCAATAATAATCACAATTGTTCCTTGGTCCAAGTTGTCAGCTCAACTTCAGCCAAACTTTGCAACTTACTTTGTACATGGGTATATCATGCCAGCAAGTACAAGAACAGTTTATCCATTCTTTCAATCTTGATTTTATCCTCTTTTTTCAGGCACTTCAAAAATTTTTTAAAATGATACGTTTATTCAATCTTTAATATTACTTTTAAAAAGTCCATGACATGAATATTTATAGACACAGATCTGCTCCAGGAGTTGGGTATAAGGTATGTTGGTTATATAATAGCTGCTAGCTAATTGTAGTTATCCTTTGCCGTATTTACTCTTACCCTATTACTTCCATTGTACATACTGTTGGATTGAAGAATTTTAGAAACAAATAAGTTATGCTTATATTTTTCTTACCTACAATGGAGAGAATGACCACAACAAAGTCAAAGATGTTCCAGCCATTAGTGAAAAAGTAGTACCGCAGGGCAATCATCTTGAGAAAACATTCAGATGTGAAGATGATAATGAAGATCAAGTTGATCTGGGCAAGGATATTTATCTTGGTTTGGCTTTGGTCATCTGTTTCCACCATCATTGTTACCATGTTAAGACAAATGAGGATCATGATGACTATATCAAAAGCTTGCTGAGTCACAAAATCAAAGATCATCCCTTGATATTTGTTCTTCAATAATTTGGAAGGTGTGCATGTGTGTACGACAGAAACACAGGAAAGGTTCAAGACACATAGACAATGACAAACATGGAGACGAAAGAAAAGGAAGAGAAATGGAGAAAAACTCAAAGAAGAAAGTTGAAGTGGGCAAAGGGCTAATACTAAATCTTCCAGTGTGCCCCCCCAAATAAAATTCCACCATGTTTACTGCCTTGAGATGATTGAAGAAATAAGAAGTAGTAATAATTACTACTTTTTAAAAAGAAGCAAGATTCTCAACTCTGTACTAAAAAGTGCATATTTTTTCCTTATATTTTGTTAGCAATGAGAAAAGACAAAGTCCCTGTATTGCACTAAAATCTCATCTTCTCCTTAGACACGTGACCCTTTTGAGTTGTAAGATTTCCTAAGGGAGGGATGGGTGACCCACGGCCCATTTAGTGGATCCCAGAGCTTACTGAGATAGTGCTTTTGAAATTTGGTGAGAAAATGGCTAATGTTGAGCTGTGAGACTTCCTGTAAAGTCTAATTCACCCAATTTTACCCTTAATATTTCCTAACTTCTACAAAGTAAACTGAAATGTTTTAATCTCATCCATCTGGCAACATCATTGTCCTCCAAGACATGAGCCATGTGGCCTTGGAGAGAGATAATAATAATCTAAGGCATTACCTGGACTCACTTATAATGCAGGTAGTCCTCAATGACCACAATAGGGATGGGAAAATTCATTGTTAAAGTGAGGCGGTCGTTAAGCAAGGCATCACATGACTGCACTCGATTTTGCAACATTTTTTGTGGCGACCATTAAGCAAATTACAGTGGTTGTTACGTGAATCATGTAGTTGTTAAGAGAATCACGTAGTTCCTCGCTGATTTTGCTTGCTGGAAGCCAGCTGGGAAGGTTGCAAATGGTGACCACATGACTGTGGGACACTGCAACCATCATAAGTGTGAGCTGGTTGCCAAGTGCCGGATCGCAATCACATGACTGTGGGGGCGTTTCAACAGTTATAAGTGCAAGGACCGGTCATAAATAGCTTTTTAGCACTATCATAACTTTGAATGGTCAGTAAAAGAATGGTTGTTAAGCAAGGACTACCTGTATATTTTTGCATCTCTAGGGACCACCAGGATATTTAATTTCAGAGTTGCCGTAAAGCATAATGATACTACTTCTATAAAGACCACAAAGATTTTATGGGCAGGTAAAGGTCAAATGTTGGTATAAGAAAACAATGGGGAACTGTAGAACTTTGGAAAAAAATGGGATGCAAAGCAGAGAAAGAAATAGTAGAAAAAGTTGGTAGAAAAAAAATAGTGATCAATTAGGGGTGTATGAAAAATTGCTAGGAACATGACCTCAATTTTTTTTCTCAATTTTTACCCTTATGTTAAATAGACTTCATAGCAATCATCATAACTCTAGGGAGGAACATTCACCATCTGTAGACAGATATATTCTTTATTTTTGTGATCCCTAGAGTCTTACATAGTAAATTCTCAATTTACCAGACCAATGCGGCCGGGGGGCGGGCGGGGGGAATGTCTGTTAAAGCAAACTCTCCATTAAAACCAAATGGGATTTTTTGCATGTGCAGAAGCATACACTGGACACACAGGTTTTGCCTGCTGAATCCAAAGTCTGCTCAGCCATGGTCCATTAAATCAAAGGTTGACCGTGCTCCTTTCTTTAATGTTGACATTTTGGCTCAGAAGAATTATATTTTGTTCAGACGTATGTATCTGAAAAAAAAATGACTGACCTTTGCAAAGTAAGTTAGTTTTGCATGCAACTTTTATTCTGTGTCTTTATAATCAGTAAAGGTGCCTAAAATGTGGGAACAATATAGCACCATCATTTAGTGAGGCAAATCCAATATTCTAAATAGTTAGACTAGTTTTATATCTAAATACAGGGGGTCTGAGGAAATCTTTCCCATTGACACTGACCACAGATTTGGATCCTGAGAATGGCATACCTGGGGCCTCGGGATGGGCTTCACTGGTTTTTTTGAACCTAGTTTCTTCATGGCATTGTAGTATTTCTTTTGTTCCTCTGTCATGAAGATATCTTTGCCTCCAAAGTAAAAAGAGAATCATCCTTATTAGACATGGTGTTAAATATTATTGTTGTTGTTGTTGTTGTTGCTATTAATTTTCAAGTTAATACCAGAGACCATGCATCAAACTGTGGAGTCCCTGGAGTTCTCTGAGCTTGGCTGTTTTCTTGCAAATGTTTCATTACCCGGCTAGGTAACGTCTTCAGTGCTAGAATGGAATGCAGTTTGCTCTCTGTTTATATACAGTGGCATGCCCTGCCAGTGTTGGTGGGGTGTGGGTTTTGTGTTGTTTTGTTTTTTCCCCTGGTAGTTTCTTGATTAGGGTACTGTTTACTGCTGATTGTATGTCTGGTGATAATCTTGGTGTTAATCTCTGCTTATCTGGGTGATGATTGCTGGTGAGGAGATGTTCTGGTCTTTTGTTTTCCTTTTTATTGTCTCTTTTGAATAGTGTGTAGATGTTGTTTATCTCTGTGTGCCTGTTGATGGCTGCCTTGGCTGAATACCAAGCTTCCAGAAATTCCCTTGCATTTTTGGATTTAGCTTGGCCTAAGATGCTGACAGTTTCCCAGTTGAAACTATGGTTAAGTTTGTCCATGTGTTGTGAGATTAAGAAGTTTTCATCATGTCTTCTGACTGCTAGTTGGTGTTCATGGATGCACTCTGCTAGCCTTTTGCCTGTCTGTCCTAGAGAGCGGTTGTTACAGTCCTTACACCGTATGTTGTAGATGACTCCTGTTTTTTCTTCTTGGGTTACTGGGTCTTTTGGTTTGCTTAAGATGTTTTGGAGGGCTTTAGTTCATTTGTGTGCTACAGAGATGCCATGTGGTTGTAATAGTTTGTTGGTAGTTTCTGAGATGTTTCTGATGTATGGCAGTGTTATCCTTTTCATAGCTTGTGCTGGTTGTGTTGTAGTAGGTTGAGTGGTCAGGCACTTTTTGATAAAGTTGCGTGGATATCCATTTTGTTGGAAGATGTTGTATAGGTGGTCTGTTTCCTTTTTCTGCTGTTCTGGGTTGCTGCAATGTGTTTGTGCTCATTTGAATAATGTTCTTACAAAGCTCCTCTTGTGGGAGGTTGGGTTGTTACTTTGGTAATGGAGTACTTGATTAGTGTGGGTTATCTTCCGATAGACTTGGGTTTCAAATTTGCTGTTGTTTCCTCTGCTGATGAGGATATCCAGGAAGGGTAGCGTGTTGTTTTCTTCCTCTCTGGTGAATTTTATTCCTTTGAAGATGTTGTTGATAGTTTCATGTGTTTTTTCTAGTTGTTCCTTTTTTATTATAACAAAGGTGTCATCTACATACTGGATCCATACTTTAGGTTGTATGTGTGGAAGTGCTATAGTTTCTAGGCATTGCATTACAATCTCTGCTATGAGTCCTGACAGTGGTGATCCCATGGGTGTGCCTCCGTAGCACACAAACCAACTAAAGCCCTCTAAAACATCTTAAGCAAACCAAAAGACCCAGTAGCCCAAGAAGAAAAAACAGGAGTCATCTACAACATATGGTGTAAGGACTGTAACAACCGCTCTCTAGGACAGACAGGCAAAAGGCTAGCAGAGCGCATCCATGAACACCAACTAGCAGTCAGAAGACATGATGAAAACTTCTTAATCTCACAACACATGGACAAACTTAACCATAGTTTCAACTGGGAAACTGTCAGCATCTTAGGCCAAGCTAAATCCAAAAATGCAAGGGAATTTCTGGAAGCTTGGTATTCAGCCAAGGCAGCCATCAACAGGCACACAGAGATAAACAACATCTACACACTATTCAAAAGAGACAATAAAAAGGAAAACAAAAGACCAGAACATCTCCTCACCAGCAATCATCACCCAGATAAGCAGAGATTAACACCAAGATTATCACCAGACATACAATCAGCAGTAAACAATACCCTAATCAAGAAACTACCAGGGGAAAAAACAAAACAACACAAAACCCACATCTCCACCAACACTGGCAGGGCATGCCACTGTATATAAACAGAGAGCAAACCGCATTCCATTCTAGCACTGAAGATGTTACCTAGCCGGGTAATGAAACATTTGCAAGAAAACAGCCAAGCTCAGAGAACTCCAAGGACTCCACAGTTCAACCCTGAGCTACACATATTCTCTTCTATTGGTACCATGCATCAAAGTCACAAAGCATGCCAGTATTGGTATATGTATCTGTCTATCTCCCCCCCACCCCCTTTTTTTGGAAGGCCTTAATGCGTGTATTTGTTGGGAAAGTTTATCTTCCTTGTAGCTGAGTGTGCTTCTCAGGGAGGAATGAGCCCGCACTGAAATTAAGCTTTCTGCAGTGGATTATTATGCTCTATGTCCGACAGCACAGTCCTGGTTTTCAGGATTCTAGGAACTCAAGGTGGCTTTTCAGTCTTAACATCTGACCCCTGAAACTGAACTGTAAACCAGTTACTGAATCTGCAGCTACAGGCTCATAGATTATTCACAGCAATTTGTGAATCACTTCTAAGTAATGTTTATAATTTCATCCCAAGCATATTAGGCTTCTGCCTTCGTCAACTCCAATGTATGTAATTCTACAAACTTGGAAAGTAGATAGCAATTTCTATACTGGAAAACCAGAATGAAAAGTTGTCATGGGGCTCCAGAACTGAAGAGAAGCACATTTTGTCCTCCGCCATTGGTAAGAGATCCTGGACCACTTTTTCTCCTGGGAAGAACAGCCAAAAGGAGAGCAGCCTGGTCCCATCCAATAGCTACAGGGAGGTTGTACGAGGGTAATTTGATTGTCTGCATTACTAGTAAAAGACATCTCCAGAACTAATTATTTGAAAGAGAGGGCATATGCTTTTGAACAAAGAAACGAATAAATAAAAGACACTTATCTTTTTCTTTTGCTGGTTGAAATTGTCAATGATTACACCAATAAAGAGATTGAGAGTGAAGAAAGCCCCAAAGATGATAAAGATGACAAAATAAATATACATGTAGAGATTCACTTCATACTGAGGCTGTTCTTCCTCCTGGAAAAGCAAAGGAAGCAATGAACCCCCTGGTAGTTCTCAATGAGAGCTTCAGAAGAGGGAAAGTAACTTTCTCTTTTCAATTTACCTCCCGGGAGTCAACAGCTGCATACATGATGTCCATCCAGCCCTTGAAAGTGGCCTACAAGGAAGAATAATGCAGGACATATTGATTTGGTTGAGAATAGAGAATGCAGAATCTGTAAAATCATATATAAACGCATAGCACACAACAGGCAACTCACTCTGGAAGTTACATCTTCCACTCTCTTTTTCTAAACTTTTTAGAAAAATAGAAAATAAAAAAATAGAAGAGTTGCCTTGTGAAGGGAGAACAAGAAAGGATGAGGACAGCCATGTTTATTCAATCACACAACTGGCTTTGTTAAAACAGGGAAATAAAGGAGATTATATTACTTCATTAGCCTGTCCCTTTTAATGAAAATTAGAACCACCTGCTATATATATTGATTGAGCAGGTACAGGAAAAACAAATATATTTGTTCTGAATCATCTAGTTTGGTTTTTTTAAGAACAAACGGGAAGAGAAAATAGAACAGAATAGTACGTGCTCACGTCAGCAGGAAATTTCTTCATAAAAACAAATAAAAGTAGAAACTCATCCCTCATGGATGCAAACTACCTTTCCTCTACACTGTAACCTGATGGAACTTATTTCTGAATGTGACCCTTGTAGTGGGACATACTATTCAAAGTGTTTGGACTTTTCAGTGAGGGTAAAGACTAAATACCACCCACCATATTAGAAGGGGAAATAGAGTCCATTCTGAAGGACATTTTCTTTGCCAAGCAATATATAACTCCAGTGTGTAGAAATAAAAGCATATTTGGAAGGTCGTTTTTTTTCCAGATCAGACAAGCAGAGAAAGTTTAGTTTAGTTTAGTTTAGTTTAGTTTAGTTTAGTTTAGTTTAGTTTAGTTTAGTTTAGTTTAGTTTAGTTTAGTTTAGTTCAGTTCAGTTCAGTTCAGTTCAGTTCAGTTCAGTTCAGTTCAGTTCAGTTCAGTTCAGTTACGGTCAAAGACCAAAATGTCAAATAGATAAAATGAGAAAATCAAGGGAAAACCTAGGTAATTAATAGAAAAAAAATTACAAACTAGGTAAAGACAACCTCAGGCACCACAAAAATTAACCTCAAAGCATTCTTACAGTGATCATGTAAAACAGTGGGTGACTGCACTAGATAATTCTATAGACCAGCCTGCTGACAAAAATAGGGTGTTCTCATCAGATCAGCCCAAGCAGAAAGTTAGTAGGGATGCTATTAGCTTGGAATGCCAGGGGCTGATTGAGAGTACAGCACATTAAAACATACAAAACTGTCAGTCACGGATGGTCTCGTAGTGAAATATTACTGAACCTTTCTTTCAAGACCACAGAAGACAAAGCATCGAATCTGGCTAATTAAAACAATCTTCTAATGTTTGTGTGGGGGAAAAGGACATAAGAAATGTCATGTAGTGAGAAACCAGGAGACTGTGAGTTCTAGTCCAGCCTTAGGCTTGAAAGCTGGCTGGATGATTTTGGGCCAGTCCCTCTCTCTCACCCCATCTCGCCTCACAGGGTTGTTGTTGTGGGGAAAATAGGAGGAGGAAGAAGTATTAGGTATGTTCGCTGCCTTGAGTTATTTATAAAAATAATAAAGGCGGGATAAAAAAAATGAAAATGAAAAAATGAAAGATCTATTAAAGTGGATGCCATTGCAGTAATAAGGGGCTTTGTTCCGCTCTACCTGCAGATTCAGGTCAACTTTAATTTTAATCTCTAGGATGGCTCTCTTAGGCCCAGACATTCTAAAAATTGAATTGTTAGGTCACAATAATTTGGGTTCAAAGCTATGTTTTATTTTCAGGAAGAAATAAACTTATTGGCTAGGATTAACTAGGCCAAAGAACCAGCTGAGGAGGCTAGTTTTAGCCAATACTTTAGTTGGCAGGTTCTCATATGAGCCTCTATGTAAGCAAGGCCAGGTTCCAACTAAAGGAGAACATTTCCTACAGGAAAGCATGCTTACTTACCACTTGCAAAAGGGAGAGATAGCCTAAGCCCACGTTGTCAAAATTGACCTTGACATTGACCCACCGGACATCAGTGGCATTTTCAACTTCAATAAGGTTGATGCAGTCACTTTTGTTGTTTACAGTTTGGATTTCAAAGATGTCACCTGTGGTGGTATTGACACAGCGATAGAACTTCCCTGCAAAGAGGTTGACCCCCATAATGCTGAAGATGAGCCAGAAGATCAGGCATACCAAGAGGACATTCATGATGGACGGGATGGCCCCCAAAAGAGCGTTTACAACCACCTAGTACCCAGAGAAAGAATCTACTCAGGATTTAATCAAAGCAAATAAAAAACAAAACTTTTCACAAATTCAGAATACGGCCCTTTTGAAAAGTTGTTTTTAGCTTAAATTCTGAATTAGGATGGAGAAGAGAATTCAAATAAAATTTATACTAGTTGAGAAAAGGTAGTAAGAACATTAACATGTCAAATCTTTATAGATATTTCAGAGCTATCAGAAATCTGAGGGTTATAATTCAGAGATACCAGAAGTCTATTGATTTAGTTTAAAGCAAGAATCAAGAGAACTGAGTCCTAAAACATTTTATTCAGAATAAATAAATAAGTTTATAATAATAAAAAACAAGTGAGGCTGACAAGGTTCTGCCCAATGGTGTAATGGACTATGAGAATAACCTTGGGAGACAGGAGGAAGAGCTGCAGCCAGAGCAATGGCCAGACAAGAGATATCTCAGCCCACAGAAGATATGGGGGTAGAGAAAGGGTCTAGAAAGGATCCTCCCTAGTTCTCTGGAAAGTAAAGGCAAGGAAGAGGAGAAGTGTTTTCAGACTTGCAAGATTCTGTTACTGTTACCTTACAGTAAAGGTAGTATTAGTACTTATGGTTTTGGTTTCCTGTCTGGACTATCTCAAAGGGCTGACAGGGGGCTATATGGGTTTGGGTGGGGCAGTCCTACCAAGACTGAATGGATGTGGGTGTTTGAACTGTCCAGATCTGGAGATATTCCATCTGTGACCTTGGATGGGGTTGCACTTCCCCCTGAAAGGTTGGTACACAATGTGGGGGTCTTCCTAAACTTGCAGCTCCTGCTTGAGGAGGAGGTACCAGCTGTGGCTAAGAAGGCCTTTGCACAACTCCATGTGGTGCACCAGTTGCACCCTTTTCTAGATTGGAGGGCTGTCCAAATAGTAATTCATACCCATGTCACCTCGCAGCTTGACTACTGCAATGCTTTCTACATGGGGCTGCCCTTGAAGACCACCCAGAAGCTTCAACTGGTCCAGAATGCAGTTGTGTGAGCAGTAATGGGCATGCCCCGGTATGCCCATATAACACCGCTGCTTTGTGAGTGGTACTGGTTGCCAATTGCTTCTGGGTGCAATTCAAGCTGCTTCTTGTTACCTATACATCCCTACATGGCATAGGGCCTGGTTACTTGAGGGACCACCTGCCTGCCATAACATCTTCCTAGCTGATTCAATCCTGCAGGGTTGGCACACTTCAACTGCTTTGATTAAACAATGTCGTTCCTCAGGACCCTGGAAGCCTGCCTTCTATGTAGCAGTGCCTGCCTTCTGGAACAAGGTTCCCCCTGAGATCTGGGTGGCCCCCACTCTGCTGTTGTTTAGAAGAGCAGTGAAGACCTGGCTCTTCACCCAGGCCTACAGCACTTGCCATATTTTTTCTTTATTTTTTAATGTTTTATTGTAATTTCTTTCTTTGATTGTGGTAAGCCGCCCAGACAGCCACCCATTGGGTCATTGTTTCAGAGATATTTCCTCACCTAAACAGAGAAATAGAATTACAAAGGGCAAAAAAGCAGTGGGAGTGTGAACAACTTGCGATTTGCTGCCAGCCTTCCCACTGACTTTGCTTGGGAAGCTGGCAGGGAGCATCAGAAATCTTCCTTCCTTCCTTCCTTCCTTCCTTCCTTCCTTCCTTCCTTCCTTCCTTCCTTCCTTCCTTCCTTCCTTCCTCCCTCCCTCCCTCCCTCCCTCCCTCCCTCCCTCCCTCCCTCCGCACAGAAGGAAACTGGAGGAATAAAATCATGGAATGTCACACCACACCTACCCTCATGCCTTCAAATCTGGACAAGGCCCGAAGGGGTCTCAATGCTCGAAGTGTCCTCAGGGACTTGATAGCTCCCAGTTCCGAATAGCCTAGCCAGTTTGCTGTTAGACTAATGAGGGACACCTGGTAAGAAAATGGAATGCTTAGTAAAAAACTTGATAGAAATTACAGAAAAAGGAATAGAGTTCCGTATCTTCCATAGAGGATGCATCTAGGTCAGCCTGAGCCTTTTCCTGCTTGCATGTAACCATGATACAAACATGTCCCGGCAACATAATTTTTCTGCCACGTCCCCATGATGTTGCCTTCATCTTGTGCCCAGCCCACGAGTAAGACAGTTATCCCTTTAAGCAGACAACATCCAATGACACAAGGTTGTGTACATTCTGTTACACTTTGCTGTCCATTGCATTAATGGATGGAGAGTCAAATAATCAGGAGCAGATTCTATCAGAAGGGTGCTTACTGGCCATTTCAGATTGATCCATACACACCATCTCCCTTCCAGGTTAGCTTCGTCTGCAAGCATTTTACTGTTGCCTCCCTTAAAAGCTGGACACTGGACAGTAGCACTGTACCAGAGTCCTTCAGATCTGTTCAAGAGGGAAGAAGCTATAGTTTTTAGCATTCCACTGGTTACTCCATTCTAGCAGATTGTGTCTTGCAATCAGACCCACCCCATTTGTGCTGCAGTGCAATGATTAGTAGAAGATTTCCTGCCATCTGGTAAAATCCTAAAGAGGGCAGGAAAGCCAGATGAATCAACCAGTTGTTTGGCTGATCATGCACTGCACATCATAATCAGGACAGCATCATTCAGCAGCCATTCAGAACAGATTCAATAGAGGGAGTATAGGGATCAGCAATAGGAACATCAAATTCCATGCTAGTATAGTTTCCTGCCAACTTATTGGTGGGTCAATAGCATTTTAACTTGGCCATGGGGAAAGACTCTTAGTCTGGTTCCTGAATATATGCCAACTGTCCTTAAATATTTATCAGAAGGAATCCGTTTTCTCATTTTTCAGGGGCCATACTTTGAAATGGAAGCTAACAGAATCTCATAGTTAACCAGATTTTAAAGCAAGACCAAAAGGGAATCTTTGGGAATCTTTCCCAGATTGCTCACTTCCAGAAAGCTGCAACTTACATCAACAATGAGGAAGTCCAGCCAGCACCAAGCATTGGTGAAGTAGACCTTGTACCCATAGGCTACCCATTTGAGCAGCATCTCAATAACGAAAACATATGTGAAGACCTTATCAGCAAACTCCAAGATGGTGCGAATTGTATGTCTGCGTTCTATGTAGATGTCTTCAAAAGCCTGAAAGGGGAATTAAGGCAGAGCCGTCTGTGGGACCTCTTGACAATACACAAAGGCACCAAAACCAGCCACAGCATGAGCGTCACTTACCTTTCTGGGCATGCTTATGTATTACTGAACAGGGGTTATAATCAATACACACAAGAACTTGGACATTGTAAAGATAGATGTGAAAATATGTAGAAAATGCCTGGGAATCCCATCTTTAATTTCTAATCCTTAAGATTGCAATGAAAGCTTTGAAAGTGGCTGAGAACTCAGTAATATTTCTAGATGACAGAAGGAAGGATATGGGGATACATTCAGTTCATCTCTGAAGCATGTGTTTAGAGATATGTACACCACTACTTAGGTTACTCGTGGCGAGATTTCAGGGTTTCAGCAGAAAACAACAGTACTATAAACCTAAAGAACACCAAACGTTAACCTACATCATATGTTTACCACATCATTGCCCTGGGTTTTTCTTATATATCTTCTGGTCTTATCAAATCTTGGAGATCTCCTTTTGAAAAGAATGGAAATTGAGTACAAGCTCTGAGAACATGCCCTAGTGCTATTTTTCTATATTAAAAAAAACACACACATTAATGTGATTTATGTTCAGTGCTAATGTGTTTTCTTTAGCTCGACATATTAAAATATAGCCTCGTAGAATTTAAATGAGCACTATATTAAATGAGCATGAGAACTATATTAAAAATGTTTTAAGAACCTATATGTAGCTTTTTCTAGTTATTGACATTTTTAACAACTTGTTTATTTCCTCTTTCCCATATGTATATTTCCCATAAAACATATTCTACCATTTAAAAATAGTTTTAGCAAGTTATAAAAATAACTGGTCAGTAGTACATTTTAATGCACTTGAAATATTTTGATTAAAGACTGATGAACAGTTGCTGCTCAGATAAATATATTTTTTTTGCATCCAGAGATCTGTCATGCCCACTAGATTTCTGATTCCACACTGTGCTACAGCTTTTCCAGAGGCAAACTAACTTAGTTGCTTGTTGCAAATAGCCACGAGGAACCTGAAAATTACCATTTAGGTTGACATTTGGAGTCCTGATGTAATCTCTCCTTGATTTCTTAGAATACTGCTAGTTGGGCTGATAAAATTCCAGCTAATTCCTTCTCACCCTTTTACTTGTGGACTTACAGTTTAGCAAAATTTTGCAAAGCAGCCTGTAGAATGTGGCAACAGTTAACTCCAATAAAGCTGGTAATCTCGCTCTCTCTGCAACTGTAATATATACAGTAATTTCCTCTTGCTTTCATGGTACCATCAACTTTATAATGTATTGTATTATTGTCTGGATATTTTAGTTCTTGTAAGCTATTTTAAGTGATGGTATTTGGCTAGAATAAATAACACATTCAAAGAGTTTATTTCTTCTGGGAACATAGAGGCGTTGCACCTATCTGGGGGCAGCACCAAAGCCTGGAGTGGAAGTGGCCAATATCAATAACTGGAAAATCAACTTTAGCTCTATTTGTAGCTTGAGTTGAGAGAGCAGTGACTGGGTTGCACTGAAACTGCCTTTTTGGAACAGACTGGATCATAAACGTGATCATAAACATAATCTGTTGAATTCAAAGTGACCTGTGTTTTTATTTCTCTAATAGGATACAGGATGGTGCCTATGAAATCTTACAAATTAGAAAGACTAGTCTATACTCTTAAAAGAAGCCTTTTACTAGAGCAATTTAAAACCACTCTCATTCTAACTTGTATTACTGTAGATGGAAAACTCACTCCAGAGGAGAAACACTCACCAGGGCTCCACTGCTGAGGAGAATCATGAAGATAATGAAGGTCTCAAACCAGTTGTGCTCCACAATTTTGAAACATGTCTTCCGAAGATTCCACCACATCTTTCCCTTTTCCGTTTTGATGTCAACGTACAGGCAAGGACACCTTTGGACACAGGCTACGAGGGAAGAGAGGGGGAGAGAGGGGCAATGATAATGTTGCAGCTGCTCTACCTTGCTTTAAATCTATGCCATGTACTTGAAATGTTTCTTCGCTGCAAATTACACAGGCATTTTGTTATTTCCTCTTAGGCTCTTAATCTGACAACACGCTTTGGGGCTCCTCCGTGATGGCACCAAACTGTTTTGTACGTGTTGGAGCCCCCTTTGTTCACTTGTGCTAGAACAGAGTACTTGGAGAGCAGAATATACGGAGCTTGTTTTCTGACCATTATACCTTCAGTGAAGCATTCCTCTGGCCCATCATTCTCCACATTCTCGTCAGCTTCTGCTTTCTCCTCCAAAGGGTCTGGAGGCTTGTAATCCACCGTGCTGCATATGGATGAATCTGTTCCGTCTGACAGTGGCCTCTGAGGAGAGCAAGAGAATGGCAAATGAAACCTTTGGTTCCCCTCAGGAAGCAAGAACAAGCCTGCCCAAAGCATTCACCCTAAATATAAGAATTGTGCTGAATCAGGGTTGGGAAACTAATGAAAAGATAATTCAGCACATCCTCAACATCTGAGAGCAGGGGGGTAAAGAAAATGGACACTATCATAATTAACCCGAAAAGGTTCATATGAAATGGGAACAATGACCCATCTGAGAGGAGGACACTCACCAAATTCTACAAGGATCCAGTGGTTCACGTACCCACTTCTGAGGGCAGGAGATTATCTTGTAGCACTGAACTGGGAATGATTTTATGTTTTTATCACCCTTAGGACACGGAAGTGTCACAATTCTCTAACTCAGAGGAGGCTGATATTAAACAGGCAAGGCCAGATCAGCTTCTTCTATAGATGGGTGCTAATAAAAACTTGTAATTATTTATTTTTCTAATTCATTACAGCAAACAGTTTATTAAAATTGGAATTAAAGAACCTGATTTCCCAATTGAGATGTGGGAAAGATGCTAGAAACAATGTAATTCTACCAGAGTTTCAATACCGGTGACAGAATGAAGAAGTAGAACACTGTCATGTGGTTTCCCAGATATATAGTTTGTTCTTGTACTTTGATAAATGTAGGCTAAGAAAAGTGTTCAGTTAAAGAGATAAGCAATTACATTTACACAGAAACTTTCATGGGGAGAAGGGATGTGTAAAAGGGGCTAATGTGCTGGCAGGAAGAAAAGTTAGTTTGGTGCTAAATTTAGAAGTAGATAGCTAGTGAACCAGGATGGATGTTAAACAGCTTTTGTTCTTGAAGACTTGCATGTTCCATGTCAAGGACGAGACCACTGAAGCGTTCTGAATGGTTTGGGAAGACCACTGAAGAATGGAGATAGGGAACATTGTGGCCTGCAGTGTGTCTACTCGGCACAGATGGTCTAAGGCTGAAGATTTGAAGAAGCAATGCTGGCCTGTAGGATTGTCAATACAATTAATGCTCTTGATTAATTCTAATAAAAGAGAGGGTTCAAGAACTAATTATACACATCCAAGGGTTTAAATATTTGGACTTTAGAAAAAGCTTTATATTGCAGGAAAGGGGGTAGCATGCTAAGAAATACTTGAGCAGGCACACAATAGATCAAGTTATTGCTTTGTACTGTATGCTTATCACTTACTGCTGAAGTTGTAAGAAGGAAGGAATGGGAGGGGGAGAAACCAGCAAAGCTGGTTATTTAAATGCCTTAGCTGACTGCTGATTGGCTTAATGATCCTTACATTGCTGAAAGTAACCTGATGCTTTCTAGAATAGAATAGAATAGAATAGAATAGAATAGAATAGAATACTTTGTTGTCATTTCACTATACACTACACACCAAGTGCATAATAAAATGAAATTCCATCGCAACTGACTCACAATTAGACCTGACTAAATACAATTTAATTGTATTTGACTAAATAAAATTTACATTTTTTTCTATCTTAATTATGTTACAAATAAAAGAAAAAAAGTCAAGAAGGTTTTACAAACTGGCATTATCTGATCCAGTGTTTCTCAACCTTAACAACTTTAAAATGTTTAGGCTTCAACTCTCAAAATTCCCCAGCCAGCCATTCTGGGAGTTGAAGTCCACTCATCTTAGAGTTGCTGTCAGGCCCAGCCCAAGAACAACAGGGAAACAATCCAACCAAGTTCAAATCTTCATTGCTTACACCATATAGACAGAATCTTGCCAGACTAAATCTGTACTATGCTAACCTAATAGATATACTCTGGGAGAATCTAGGGAGCAGCTATCTTAAGTCTCTTCTTCCCACGTTCCTGCTCTGGACTATGTTGCCTCTTTCCTTCCTGGAACACATTGCCTCCTTCCTGAGAACCTGGATCTCTACTGCATTCCATCACATCACCTCCCCCTTTGTAGATACTTTCCATCACAGTTGCCAAGGTTGAAATACACTGATCTGATCATTTCCTGAGAACCCAAAACCTTGAGAGGTGCCCAAATTCCCTCAGCTGTGTGAGAAAGGAGATATAAAAAGATCCTTTCATGAACTTCCAGTGTATTTCCAGCAATGGCCAAGTAGAAACTATTGAACATATCCTTCTCCGTTGAATCTGTTTTAGAGACATTTGTAATGCACACTCATCCACTATTTGTCAGGTTACCAGACTGTACAAACCATTATTACTTTTAGAAAATGATTCTTTCATAACTTACAATGTAGCCAAATTCAGTGTAACAGAGTATAAGATACAACTGGAAGTGATAGCCAGTGTTAATTAAGGTAGAAATATATATTTGTATTTTGAACTTAGCATCTAGAGATTTGAATCTATTGTTGAAGGCTTTTTAAAATAATGTACAATTATTATTTTAATTTGACTAGATATTTATTTAATTTGATTATTAATTATTATTATATTAGGGCCAGAGCTAGGGTTTATTTTAAAGTAGGTTAGTGCACAGGGACACTGTGGGATATTTAAAATTTTTGCAATGTTCACTTGCTAAGCTGGTTTTGCCAAACATCCATTTGCAGCTTCTTTGTGATGCTAAGGGTGCTGCAGACTGAGAAAGTTTGGGAACCTTTGTTATAGAGATACAGATTTCAGATTTATATATTCTGATTGTTTGATTTATATTTACGCTAGCCCAAAACAAAGATAAATAAACTGACTGGCTGACTTTAAGCTACTTCAGCTACAGGCTACGGCTGAGATAAAGACAATATTATGAGTCCATGTCATAAAAATGGCTACCATGATCTATACCGTGTCCGGGAGATATAGGGATGAGCCGAAAATAAGCGGTGAAGAATCAGGAGGATAAAAGTAAGGTTTTGAACTATTACCATTCTGCCACTTTTCTCCAAAATCTAACGCCTCTAGTCTAATCAGTTTCAGAAGTTGATGAGAAAAAGGTGGTGTGAGAAGAAAACCAATAAGCTTTCTAAGGCTCCCATACACATGTCTCCTTGCCCCAAGTATTACAAGATAACCACAAAGTGTCAAAAGAGATTTGGAAAGGGTGGGGTGGGGTGAAGGCATACGCGTGTGTGTCCAAACATCGGGGAAGCGGGGTGGGGACGGGCACAGGGACTAGTGAGGAGGGAAGAAGAGGTTCCCAAACTTTCTCTATTCACAGTGCCCCCAATGGTTCCCAAACTATATGCTGTGGCGAACTCACTCAAAGTTCTGTTTATTAAGTAGTAAAATATCCTGCAGTGCCATAGTGAGTTCACTGTGGTGCTCTGGGTCACTGCAGCACACAGTTTGGGAATTGTGGCCTTAAAGGAAAAGGGAGGCACTGGTAGTTTGACCTGCACAAGAGCCACAAGAAGCAGGGGCACAACAATAAGATCTCACAGTGGCCATAATCCAAAATAAGCCCAGCCCAGTCCCACTGAAAACCCACTACAATCTGGACAGGGCTTTCCAGCCATTATGATTTAAGAGTCAAATCAAAACTTTGGGAATCTGCAAAATAAAATATGGAAAAGGATCCAGTGGGATTATTCCACTACCTATTAGTCTAAAGGAAACATAACACCTTTAAATTCAGACATGCATTTAATATGCAGAAACATTCGCAGCGTATTGTGTATTCGTGTTCCCTGGCTGGATTTCAGTATAAAACAAACACATCATTGGCTTAAATTGTGATTTGTTGAACAAACTATAGTGGTTGAGTTGATACCCTGCACTAAGAATGGTTTATAAACTACAATGCCTGGGTTCATACAATATATAAGCCAAACCCAAACAAACCTTTATGATTTAACACAAAACCAGGTCTTGCAATAAGGATAAGGATAAGGATAAGGATAAGGATAAGGATAAGGATAAGGATAAGGATAAGGATAAGGATAAGGATAAGGATAAGGATGATTCACAGAGCCCAAGGCAGCACATACCAGGTTCCTTCCTATTTTTTCACAAAACATCTCTTTTAGGATTAGCTTAGGTTGAGAGAGAATTACTAGCTGAAAATCACCTAGTGACCTTCCATAGCAAATATACACTTGCATATAATACTTAAGTATTTGTAGGAATGTTATAAGTTTTTCTGCCTAAATCCTTTGCAAGAAAGCAGTCAGATTGATTTAAACATGTTTAAAGTTACATTATTAAATAAAATAATTGTAACTTGAACTGATTCTTGCCGAATTCCATTTAGGAACTTGCTTCCAATAACTGCCCCACCAGATACTGTGCCTTATGCATAACATGTTGATCCAGGCACAAATTCTCTACAAAGATAGTCAACACGGTGAGCTTTGGCAGCAGTGATTATCTATCTGTGAGTGGGAATTGGATTTAGAATTGCCCATTACATGGAAAGATCTGTAAATGAATAATGGTATGCTTTTAAATATGTCAGTTTCTCATAGACAGACTGCACAGATCCCATTTTTCCTAGAACACACCAACGCCCAGTGCAAAAGCCATTTATAGGCTGCACTGACAGTACTAATCCTGTGTTGATTCCTGCCAGTCATATGGATTGATGGTGGTTGCAGTGCCTTATATTTTTGGATGATGGTGATCTACTTGCTGGAAGACTATTCCATTTTTTAAAAATGCAGCACCCACAAACACACAGGAAATCACAGTCAACTTAGACGTGAAGGATGGGAAGGGGGAATAAATCTGATTTTACAAGGGTTACCAGTATTTAGTGTGGTTTGTGTATGTTACCACTGGCTTGCTAACAAAGCCTTGTGATAGTAGTGACATGTTTAACAGGAGAGCCACAATAGATTCTTTGTGTGGTAGTTTCTCAAAGAGTGGCTTATAATAATCCTGGAATTAATCTGCTGTTAACACAGGATGGAAATATGAGTCCATAGCATAATGCAAGAATATGCATTAAAAGAAGTGAACCAAATCATGTACTGTACATATAATCAAAATTCAGATTGTATAATTAACAAATTAAATTTGCAGAAAACATTTATGCATTTTTTCAGATACAGAATACAAAAAAAGAATATCTAATAGATGTTAATTATACACAACATTATAAAATGTTCACACAGAGTAGGATAGGAAAGACAGAATGGGACAGAGTCAGAGAGGCCTAAGATGACAGGTAATAGTTTCCCACTCTCTGAAAACAAAATATTATGCAGTACACTTTTATCACATATGCCTAGCAGCAGCAATAATTCTTGTCTTTCCACAAGAGTTGACATTACTACTGTACTTAGTACAAAACTGACTATTTTTCTGCCAAGATGTAGCTGGGTAATCAAAGATGGATTGAGAATGTTTTAATGAACCCTTTACTTCTACATTTTTAAAAATTTAATAATTTCCAAAGCAGAAAACCTTGGCAACATTTCCCTGTGATTTTAAACAGATTCAGAACAACATTGCTGAAAAACTATGTACAGAATTCCTGAGCAATAGGAATGTGAGCAAATTCAGATCCTGCAACTTCTCTGAGTTTAAATTCAAATCAATTAAACGACGACGTGCCCTTGCTGAAGAGGCTGTTTCTCAATCCTGTGGTCCTGCATAATTATCATCTGGTTTCCCACCTCTTTTTGGGGAAGGTTGAGATGGTGGTGATGGATCAGCTACACAGCATCCTAGAGGAACCAGATTATCTGGAACCTTTTCAGTCTGGATTCAGTCCTGGATATGGGCCTGAGATGGCCTTGGTTGCTCTCCTGGATGATCTGTGTTGGGACCAGGATAGGGATAGTGCATCTCTCCTTGTCCTTTTAGACCTCTCAGTGGCTTTTGAGACTGTGGTACAGTATCATTGGGTATGTAACTATACAGCACTAGCCTGGGCTGTGGGGGAGTTGCTGTTGATATTCTACACTGATGCCTGGACTCTGTGAGGGTCTCAGTGGGAGAGAACAGGCTCATATTGAATGCAAACAGGATGGAGTTGCTGTCTGTACATTGGGTTCACCTTGATGCCAGTGTTATCCCAAGATGGACAAATGCTATCCATTCAGAAGCAGGTTTGGGATTTAGAGGTCCTTCTGAACTTGTGCCCCCTGCTTCAACAATAGATGGAGGCTGTGGTTAAGGGGTGGGGGGCTTTCCCCAGCTTCCACTGGTGTGCCAATTGCATCCTTATCTGCTAGGAGGACCTAGCAACATGCTCTCACCACCATCTGCCTAGACTACTACAAAGCACTTTACATATACTGCTTCTAAAGACTACTTGGAAATTATGATTAGTCCAGAACGTGGTGGCCTTTGTCTTAACTGGTCCCTGACACTGGGAGCATATTACAATTATATTGTGGGGCCTACACTGGTTACCAATTCTGCTCCAAGCACAATTTAAAGTGCTGGTTTTAACTTATACTGTAAAGCCCTACATGGCTTGGGACCTGGTTACCTACAGGGCCAGGTACTCCAGTCGGATGCAGTCAAATGTGTTGGATGATACAGGTGCTTCTCTGTAGCAGCACTGAGGCTATGGAATTTGGGGGGAGTTATTAAAAAAGGAACTTTTTCAAAGAGCCTTTCAATTACATAATCCAAATCTCTTGTTCTATTTTTCTTTCCTATTTTTTTTTTTTTTTGCAATTTGCATTGCATGTTTTAATTCTATTGTTGTGTTTATTGTGACATTGTAACCAGCATGTAATAAAGCGTCAGCCCTCCCAAGTAAACTAGACAGGAAACACGACCAGATGAGCTAATCCTACGTTATGGTTAGGCTACATAAACAGAATCTTGCAAGCCTGAAAGTACAAATCTCCCGCTGTCTCTTTTTACCGCCTGATTAGTTAGGGTGGGTCCTTCTTAAGTTACTTTTTCTGCCCATTACTCAGTTGTGGGCTCCTCCCGCTTTTACCTGATCATTCCCTAGGCAGCATCTTTTCCCCTGTCTTCCAAGGTCATTTTCACATTCTACTACATAAAGTGACAAAATTATGGCAGGATTTAAAAAAAATAAATAAAACCAATAAATAAACATCCTAGGATGTTTTAAAGCTAGGAAGGAAGGAAGGAAGGAAGGAAGGAAGGAAGGAAGGAAGGAAGGAAGGAAGGAAGGAAGGAAGGAAGGAAGGAAATACATTTTGGCAGGCACAAATAAGACTACAAATAGTGTGATGGCTCTAGTTCCTTAAAAATGCAGCTGCTTAGTAATTTTTTGTAGATTTTTCTGAAATTCTGCCAGATTTATCTCTCTTCTTTAATTGATTCTTAGTCTCTACAAAATTCTATACTTACAGAACCTGGCATTTTCAATTTACAATAAATGCAATTCTCAGAGCAAATAATGTAATAGAATATTGGGGAAAGTTTCACTTTAATCACAGAGCCCCAATTCTATAATTGATACCAATATTCAAGTATACATGTTTTAAGAGGATATATGCAGTGTAAAATATAAATTGTGTATGTATTTATTATTTGAGGAAAAATGGCTGGTGTGCCTAGAATATGCCACTAGGTGCCGCTTTAATATTGTCCTATTCCCATAAAACATTATTGTATGGGAAATCTTTGACTGTCAGCTGAAGCAGCGGCAATGTGCTTCTTAAAAAGCCTTTAGCTTCCCTTTAGATTTAGGAAGTTTGCTCTCCTGCTCCTGAGCCTTGACATTAGGAAACAGGTTCCCAAGCTGAGCTTTGTTTCTAAGTGAAGGGAATGCTAAGGCTTCAGGATGTGCTGTAGTCTCTGATTTGGAAGTCCTATCTCCTAAATTTCAAGCACCAATGCCTACACGTGCAGGAAACTGATCACAGGCACTTAGTAGCTCGGGAAAAGGCAATCTATAGATGCTCATGACTCTGTTTTCTGTATCATCATTTATTCCAGACAGTGGCACTGAAAACAGGGACACACATTAACCACACAGCTTGATGTCTCCTAAAATTCCCATAATTTCTATCCAACATGACAGCCATTTTTGCTCAGGCTGATGGGAGGGCATTTATATCTGACAGCTGGCTTATAGTTTATATGTGCTGAAAAGGATTCTTCTCTACCTATTCTACAAGTAAACACCAACATCCAAAACAGTATCTCTGTGTGTGTACAAAGTCAAGATCCTGAAAACACACAAGCGCAAATGTTTCCTGTCTTATTTAGTAGAACAGAAGAAAGAATTTGATGAAAAGGCGAAGTAAAATGGTTCGTAGTAGTGGCACTAAATCCTCTCTGTGTCCAACACATTGATCAAGAAAGGCTTTGATAGTTGCATACCAGCCATGTCAAATGGAAGGCCCCTGTCGGACCCCAGAAAGAGATGCAAGAAGTACAACTCACAACATCCACAATACCAATCTTAGGGTTATCCTGAGCCCCCCTGAGTGGCCGGGCCCTAAAACCTGCTTCAGATTTTGGGGGTATACGGGTGTTTTAAAAGGTAAAAGCTTTAGGCACCTATTTAATTAATTTTAGATCCTAGCATTATCAGCCTTTTGAAGTATGGTCCTTGGATTACAAGGTCCTGAAAACTATAACTACATTTCCCAAGTCAGCATCACCAATCAGCCCAGCTGAGACGAGCAACACATTGGCCCAATACGGTACATCTCAGACCAATGAACTCGGTCAAATCAAATACAGAGACCATCAGGAAAGATGTAGCAGGTATAATAACAGAGTATTTCAGTATGTCCCAACCACAGGTCTAAACATTCAGAACCAAGAATTACTCAGTCAAGATCGATGAACAAAATATAGTATCCCTATAGATCACAATAACATTCCCCAATGTTATCTTTAGTCCTTTAGCTTTTATGAAAATAAAGAGAACCAGCATATCTATTTGTAAAGCCAAAACCAACTTTGAATAAACTACACTATGGTAAGAAAATAGGATGGAGACTGGAGAACTTATAGTTTTTCATATTTTGTTAGACTTCAACTTCCAGCACTCCCAACATAATTGGCCAAGGGGCCACTTTGTAGTTAATAAATAACTGAAGGACCTTACTTTCAAATATATTTATTTGTGAGATCAAACTGAGCATAAGGATCTTAAGAAAAAAATTAATTTACCACTGAAAAAAATAAATTTAGCAAAAAGAAACAATATCCATGATGTTAATGTGTGAATTTACCTGTGTATTCATTGGCTTCAAGAGTACATGTGGGAATATGTGCAAAATAGTGGGAGGAAAGTGTTTACCAAAAAGATGAATGCATTACACACCTACAGATGCATTGATCTGAACTTACTGGGTTAACTGCCTATCTAGTCTGGAACTCTCTTCCTCATAGAAGCCAGCCAGATACTCTTGGAAATTCACAAGCACAGTTGTGATAGGGAATTAAGAGTATTTTATGGGGGTCTAAAGCCAAAAAGCCCTCAATCACATTGGCACTGGATATAGATTTCACCTCTGATTGTAAGAGATTCTCCTCTGCATAACTATCTCACACTTTTAAATGCAGTTATCTATTGGCAGCCAAATAAAGCTGGAAGCTATGAAAGACCTTCAGATGACTGTCTACTGTGTGCGGTAGTTCTTTATTCAGTTCAGAATTTGCTGCCAGCCTTAAAAACCATAGGAAACTGTGACCCACATATGCACTTGAAACTCCTGAAATCATCCTGGCTAAAACGATTTGTGCCCTACTGGTCTTACAAACAGAGATTCTTTGTCTATATATTAACGTTTTGCAGACCAAACAAGTTTGCATAAGTTCTCCTACCTTACTACCAACTGGGGGAAAGGGGACTAGGAGCAATGCGAAGTATCTGGACATCCAAACCTCTGCTCATCCTCTTGCTGCTCTACTGCAAGAACGGTCATCATGCAAGTCAGAGAAAGAAAGAGGAGCACATATGCTAGAAGAAGGTGAGTCAGTTGGGGGTTTCTCTGAATCAGAACAAGAAAATATAAAAATTTCTTGCCAGGCTATGGAATAGTAACACAATTCTACGCATGTGCAGGAAGTCACTTTCTTTACCGCAAATTGACCGTAGCTACCCTGATCCTTTTTCAGGAGTTAAATGTAGATTTCCCATTCTCTCGAAAGCACTAGAGTAAAACAATGTTGAGAAAGAGACTTGGCCCACCAGCCTCTGAAATACTATGCACCTATTTGCAAAACAGTTTGATGATTTTGTTTTTATTGTTAACCCCAATCTGCACTGACACTGTGCAGGGGAAGAGAGTTGTTGCATGTGAGTAGCTAATTCCATATACTTCCATAGTTCAAAGTCACTTCTGGAGAACATAATAAAAATAACAGCTTGGCTGGGAGATGATAATACAAAGTCATGTGCATGTATAATTTTTCAAGTTTAAATTATAAATGATCGGGAGGAGAGAAAAACAGAGAAGCCTACGAGTTCCGGAAACTTGCTGAACCTACTATAATTGGATCCAGTGTTAAGATCACAGTGGGGATCATCTTTGGCCATGTGATTATAAGCCTTGGGTGGTGGGCTTCCCATGCAAAAGCTTCTGGGATTTTAAGACGGAGTCAATGCTATAGGAAAAATTGTGAGGTGACACTGGCTGGAATCTTTATAAGGTTTATTCTTCTCTTTGGTGCTGCTGCCCTGACTTCACCTCTACTTGGATGCTCATCGATTATATCATCTGGCTTCTCCTTCTCCTCACAGTATGCCATGTGGTGCTTCTTGACTGCTTTTATGTTCCATCCAGGATTCTCTTTCCTTTCTGGACTTAAATCTACCCAACAAGTATCCCTTCTTCAATTCTACAGTTCGATTGGTTCTTTTTATCTTTGGATGTTTGTGTATGCTTTGGATCCAAATTCTCAGATAGGAACGATACTGGATTTGTCCCAAGCCGTAACAGTGTTACTTTTATGGCCTTGGTGATAACCTGTTCTACAGATAATAGCAGACATGAGTGGGTCTCCTAAGAACTTGCTTTTATAGTCTGGCATCCAAGAAACATGAATCTTTCTATTTCTGTCAGAAAATAATTCTTTTTCTTTGCCATTCTTATTTGGCTCAAAGATTCATGTTATTGCCTCTGTACTCAACACTTTCTTGTTCATTCTAACTACCTCCTTCATTGTGTGCTTGTCTCCATTATTTGCAGAGTCTGAGACTCTTACAATATACTCCTTAAATTTTTCCAGCATTTGACTTTTCTCACTGAACAAAGAAGTAAATGTGTATCTGGAAAGGTCATCATTAAATGTTGTCCTTAGTAATCTGTTCCCTCCAATGATTTTAGTCTTTGTGCCAAGACAAAGATGTTGTGTGAATCTTCTCTAGGAGGTACCATGTCTCTCTTCTCTTTTGGTGAAGAAAAGTGGGTCTGGTTCTCTTTATCTTTACACAACATGCACATTTAGACTCCAAATTTTCATTCACACACTCCATTTAAACAGGCCACTTTCTTTGAAGGTCCATTTCATAAAGAACACGTTTCTATTCAGAACAGTGCTCTCTTTAACTGTTTACTATAGAAGCCTCTTTCAGTGCATATTTCATTCCTATCGAATTAGCATCTTACACTGGAACACAGAAAGCATCTTTAATGTGTCATCTGCTGTCAGGGCAGCCTGAAGATGTCACTGCCCAGGAAATCACTACAGTCTTCCTAATATCGAGATTCCCCCGGACCCCTGCCATGTTCTGGGTGAATGGAGTGACAAGAAGAGTGGCTAGCCCCCACCCACCCATTTTGTGACTCTGGGTGTATGTAGTAATGGAAGCTGAGAAATGCCCTATGTCCTGGGAGAGAGAAAAGTCAGGTGGTAGAAAAGGGGGGAGTTCTAAACATTGTGGCTTTCCCAAAAAGCTGGCAAGTGACTGTATTAGCACTGCCATATAGTGGGCAGGGTACTCACAAAAGGACAGTGAAGCAGGCCGGAAGTTGTCAGTTAGCTATTAAAAAGCAAGCAGGGAAATATAATAGTGGTTGGAAGAAAGAGAAGATAGTTAAGAAGGGGGTTGGAGGGATGCTGTTGATAGGAATTTTGCAATTATTGAAGAGTACATGGAGTTGTGGCATGGCAAGAAACTGAGGAGAGGGCAGAGCTGGATTAAGGAGGACAGAGAGAGGACAGGGGGACAAAAAGCGAAAGTGGCAATTGTTGGAAAGAAAAAGAAAGTGATAAAATGTCTAACATCTGAGCTGGTATAGCACAGAAATATATTGACTAAAAAAGTGGTGGCAAAAGAAGTGATTGACCAGATTGTCATTGGAGTGCAAACACTGAGAAAGCACCAACACCCAGGATCAGGGTAGTCTGGTTGAAAATCAGACTGAAGAAGGAGGACCTCCTAGAGTGAGGGCAGGAGAGGAAGATTCCTGCCTTCATCAGCCTAGTAAGAGGGGGCTGAGAAAACAGGGGGGAAAAAATAAGTTAAGGAAAGGATGATATGGGTATGAAAGTGCAAAAATGTAATGTGAACATGTGCTGGTTAGAAGACCAGCTTGTTCAGATAAATGCAGGTTAAAGTTAGGATGAAGAAGTGGGGAGGAAGGGGGTCTAGGGTATCAGAATTGGATACAGAGGTAGCTCTGTTGGCTAGAAATGGGACTGGCAAATTCAGAAACTCTGGTGGAGTTATGCAAAACAAATCCAGGTATCTATCTTTTTTTTTTTTTAGATTTTTTTATCCTGCCTTTATTATTTTTATAAATAACTCAAGGTGGCAAACATAACTAATACTCCTTCCTCCTCCTATTTTCCCCACAACAACAGCCCTATGAGGTGAGCTGGGCTGAGAGAGAGGTACTGGCCCAAAGTCACCCAGCTGGCTTTCATGCCAAAGCTGGACTAGAACTCAGTCTCCTGCTTTCTAGCCTGGTGCCTTAACCACTAGACCGAACTGGCTCCCACATCTACATGAAGAACACCATCATAGACCCCAAGAAGTATACACCCAAGATTAGAGGTGCCTTCCTCTAATGTGATATATGCCAAAATCTGCTAGGAATGCCCCTCTGGATTCTACATAGGACAAATGGGACAAATCTTGCATAAAAGAATTAATGGACACAAATTTGAAATCAGGACTCAAAACAAGGACAAAGAGGTAACAGCACATTTCAGACTCTCGGAACACTCTATAGCAGAGTGACTATTTTGGAAAAACGGGACATCACTAAACAGCAAAGTGACTGTTTTGGAAAAGTGGAACATCATTAACAGCACCATTGAGTGAGAAATTACTGAACTCACATACATCAAGAGGCAATTTCAGAAAGTCCCAACAAACACAATGGATTTTTAACACAGTACAATTGTTAATTGACAAGGTACTTGCAATTCATTCATTCATTCATTCAATTTATATAACCACCCATCTCCCATTTGTAACTCTGGGTGGCTTACAATTCAAAAAGTCTGTCTTGCATGTAACCTGCATCTGAATAACAAACCTGTCTTCCCCTCCCTTCCCCCCTCTTGCCTCACCCCAATTTAAATCCTAGCCACTCTATGCACGTGGTGAAGTGAGATTAATAAAATGTGTCATTCAAAAAAGATGCTACCGCACTCCTTTCAATGGCCACTTCGGGTTTTTTCTCAGCAATCTGGTGGCAGTTCCACTGAGTGCCTGACTCAGGTCTGGGATACAGAGGGACAGAACAGATGCCTAGCGTGCTGGTGGAGAAAGGCTGGAGTGGACTTGGCTGAAGAGGGGCATGGGCTCACGACCAAGCCTACAGCATGAAGATGAAGGGTGGTGAAATTTTTATTTCTCCTCTCTTATTGTATTGTAAATAGTGCCCTGGCCATTTGCTTTAGGCTGACTTGTTACCTTCTAGGAGTGAGAATCAGCAAGATCAGTACTTTATTCTTTTTGTTTACTCTCCTGGAGGGTTCTTGTTTAAGTGCTTTTCACTTGCTTTCAAAATCACTACTGTACATTATTTCTGCCTCTTTTAGTCTTAATAGTTCTTTGCTTTCGCTAACTATATCCGTGACATCTATCTTTTTCTCTCTAGATTTATTATACAATATCTTTCTTTTACCCATATTTTTGCAACATTTTCTTAAATGCATTTTTCCTCATCCAAAACCGCTTTCACTTCATAATTCCACCAAAGATCCCTTTTCATACTTCCTATTAGGTAACTCCACAAACATTTGTGGTCACTCTGTAACATAATTCTTTCACTGTTTCAAGCAGCTTCACATCTTTTTTTAATCAACTTTCCATTCATTCTATTGGTGGATTATTCTAATACTTTTTCATCAAGACTTTAATCATCAAGAATTTAGATTTTTCTCACTTCTTTCCATTTCTTCCATTTCCCCCCCAATATCTACTCCTGACACTAGCAAAAAAATGGTCCATCCTACATTCAGAATCACTAATCATGAATTAGTATCTTTCACTAATTCTTTCAGTCTTTCATCTAATAGAATAATTCCCCTCTTCCCATCACATTTCTTCAAAATGCTGCAGTCTTTTTTCCAAGAAATCATCCCTGGTTCTTTTACTATTGTAAAAGACTGGAGCACAACATGCAACAATCACAAATCTAAGAATTTGTTTGTACTCACTACAGCCAAGATGATACCAATTTATACTTTTTAAATATACACACACATTTTAATCCCTTCATTCATAATTAAAGCTTCACCTTCAATTCCATGCATGTATCCATCAACTCCACTCCACAAAGTCAGTCCATCTTCATTCAGATCTACTACACTATTCACCTTTCTCTTAGCTTCATAAACACAAAACATATCTATTTTCTTCCATTTCATTTGTTAATTCATGCTCTTTCTTATTTACTTCTCTTATATTCTCAATCTCCTATATATCATGGTCATGTGATATGTAAATGTGCTTCTATATATTGACTTTTGCTGCCCATCATGACTTTGTTTAATCAAGACATTCACATAAACACTTTTTAATAGGAGAAGAAAAGAGCAGATTAGGTTACCAACCTTAGCCATAAACATATTACATAAACATTTCCTGCTAACAGCAAGGACACAATGCAAGTCAGACTTTGGCCCATTTTGGACAATATACCACAAGTGCAACCAAAGAGCAGTTTACTCCTAGCATAATCATGTCATCCTATGCAAGTCAGGATTTCTCAAGTAGAGGATCCCTTGCAAGCCACCATACTGTTACCTGTATCCCACCAACTAGGAGGTACCAGCACTGTGATTATGTGCCATCAAGTAGTTTTCAACTCCTAGTGACCACATAGATAGATTTTCTCCATGAAAACAGTACAAGCAGTGTACTGATATACCCCCCCCCCCAAAAAAATCATTTGATGCATTTGAAAAAGAACAGATGCCTTTCAAAGGCTTATAAACAAGAGGAGTTATGTAAAAAGAATGGCATCAAGGAAATGTATGTTTGGAGATGTTGCCAATGTAGAGGAATAGCTTGGCATAATCTCCTTTGATTCTTCTATTACTAGTCACTCTCCCAGTTTCACTTCCCCCATGAAACTACACACTTCTTGTGAACAGAACTTATCTTGGAGGTGCGATTGGCCCTCTCACTCCTGGCCTTCCATAGGGCTTTGAAGACCTGGTTCTGCCACTTGGCCTGGGGTGGGGAGGGAATACTTCAAGCGTGAGGATGGCTAGCCACATAGAGGCCTGCTGTCTTCAGCCCCAGATTCTTCATCTTCTTGGACTCTCCTTTTCCTTTTTTAGTAATGTTTTTAAATTGATGTTTTATGTATTTATATATATTTATGGCTTTGATGTTTTGTGTGAGTTGCCCAGAGTTCCCCCACTGGGGGGAGATGGATGGGGGAGAAATTTAATAAATAAATAAACAAATAAATAAATCTTAGAATCCTCTTCAATATATAATGCAATTGGTAATGCTAGACAACCTATCTTTTGGACAAACATTTTTGTGGAAAGTCTCATCAAAGGATCCTGAATGTGCATATGTTTCAGAGAACTCCAACTAGCTCCATCTCTACAGTAGCCTCTCTGGGAAAGAACTCACCTTGGTGTCATCAGCAGTCTCTTCACCTGTATCAGTTTCATCATAAAGGTCAGACTCCTCAGAGGCTATAGGCACATGTATGGTCAGGTTGGGATTATAAATGAAGTTCATTTGGTCCAGTTCATCAATGAGCTGCTCTTTTTTTACTATTCCATCCATGTATTCGGATTTGAAATCCTGGCCTGTGTCCACATGGTTGAGCGTGTCCATGTGGTTGAGGACAAAGTTCTCCTTTTTACTGTCCTCTGGTTCCTCCGATGGTAGTTCTGTTTTCTCTTTCAGTTGCCTGTGAAGTAGCAGGCGGACATGTTTCTTTACAAAATCAATCCCTCGGGTGATTCTGCCAATTGCAATTTGCAAATTGTTCATCTCGCTATCATCATCGGATGCTGCCAGGCTATCAGCGCTGAAGGAGCTAAGCAGCAAAGCTAAAAACAGGTTGAGTACCTAAAAGAACAAAAGCAAATATCACCTTAAAATTTATTCAGAAGGTTTTCACATGCTCTGAAAAGGGGACCTTTGTCCCCAGTCCTGATCTTGTGACCACAAGAAAACAGGGGGAAATAACCAAGGATAGATTCATATTCAAGCTCATTAGAAACGCTCTGAAAACTGCCACCCAATTCATAAGGATTGAAGAAAGAGAAAGAGAATGGAAAAGAAATGCAGAAAAATAACTTATGCTCCCAAATAATCCATATTCTCTTTTAAGAAAATCTGAATTTTATATGAATGGTATAAATCATGAATTATACTGTATTATGACACAATTCATTTAGCTTCCAAAGATGCTGCTCTTGCCTCGAATGTCTGGTTTATTTAAGTATTTCCTGCAATTTTATCAGGATGCTAATCTTTGCATATGAGCACAAAGTCAGCTTCTCATTTTATTTATCGACTTGTCAGCCAGGAGCTTTGTGGCAAGTTGGTTACATTAAAACATTGAAACACATCCAGGACTTGAGTCATAACCCATCAGTATTATACTATTACACCATCTTCTGTATGTTTGGCATGCTTTCTGAGACTTGTGGAAAACTTACAGTAACAGTAAAAGCCAATGAGAGATATATGTTACGGATACTATATTTAAAATAAATAAAATAACCCCCTTTCTAATTAATTCCCTGCTTCTGAGATAGGCTCCAGAGGGAAGATGGAAAGAAAACGATAGCAAATGTCTTCCCAAGTTAAAACCCCCAACGAAACCACTATTTTGTTCAATTGTGCATAATGGTAAGAATATATAATTGAACTTGATTTAAACTTGCCTGATTCAAGATTATTATATTCAATAAGCAAAAATCGTATTAAAATATTTGCTGTTCTTTGAAGAAATGCCTAAAAGCACTCGCTCAGTTTGTAAACAACATTATGAGACATCCCAACATACTCGATTGCTAAATCACAATCAGACACAAGACCCATACTTATGTGAAAGGGTTATTATTTGCACTATTTTGCACTTTGTAATTGGTCACCTGTGGAGAGAGGTGTGATGGCTTATATGTTCCTAATATTTTGAGAATGGTGGCAACCCATGGTGGTCTGAGAGGGGCCAAAGAAGAAAATAGGGGAGAGGAGAGAAATTTCTTCTCTCATGAAATAAAACTGATGAGCAATAGGCAGTGTTGGGCTTCAGAGTTTAGTGACTGTGGTGTAGACCACACCAGTATATTAATCAGCAACAGTTCACAGCAGGAAAAAAGGAAGCTCTTCATCACACAATACATCATTAGCTTACAGAATTTATTGCCAAAAGGTGAATGATAGCCCTGATCATATATGGGTTCATAATGGGATTAGACAAATTTATGGTGTTTCAGCTACTCTTAGCCATGACAGATAAGCAGATCCTCCAATATTCACAAGCTGTATTCCACTGAATACCAATTCTTAAGGACAAACGGGGTATTAGGCGGGAGCCTAATACCTACATGGCCTACTTTTGGATTTCTTGTACTCATCTGCCTTGTTTCTGTTGAAAACAGAATGCTGGATCTCAGTTTGCTCCAGCAAGAAAGTTCTCTTGAATTTGGGATCCTGCTTTTGGTCTCCCACATTCGGCTGAAAGCAAAATCTTCTTCTGTGCACTCCCACAACTTTCTTATCATAAGCACCATTAGGACTGGCATGCAGCGTACAGTAACATCAGCGAAAAAAGTGGAATGTGTTTGCTGTGAAAAGCCGGCTTCCTGCCCACTCACAGCTGTTGATGTTTGCGCTTCTGTCTTGCCAGGAATACATTTGAGAAGAGATTCTGCTGATATTCAAGGTCATGGCTATTTGCACATGTCTTCTGCCTCATGACTTAACTAGGACCTTTATATAAACTCCTTTGGCTGCCTTTAAGCTCTTGGAGGCTTCTTTTAAATACCACTTATAGCACAGAGTTGTGGCTATCATTAATAACTCTAACACTGGTTCAAGTTAGGGAGTTTCACTCTTTTTCTTATAAATCTCATAAATCATGATGTAAGTACTGAAACTGGCATAGGTAGAGAAAGGGTAGCTAGCTCAAGAGACTCCAGAAATATACCAAGTTCCTTAGGTCAGACTACAACATTCTTAACATGAGAAGTTCTTGGCTTGAGATGAGAGATGACAGAATGGAGACTGGAAGTCACATGTGCGGGTCTAGAAACATGCATACAAATGGGATTATTTAGTGTTGCGGAGAGGCTTTCTGTTCATGTTCAAGGCATACTACCCCACAAGGAGGCTGGGACCTCTGGATATCTCCATGGAAGCTGAATTGCAATAGGACAGGAGACATCCTTTTTGACAGTATTGTTAGTAATACTCCTTGTAGATACTGTTAAGCAGGAGGAGGCTATAGAACTCTGAAGTAAGTATGTATTCCCATACCAACATCATGGTCATAATAAGCCTTTGGGTATGTGCTTATCTCGTAAACAACACAAGAGTAAGTGCAAAGAGTAAAGGATATTCTCAAACTGATATCCTTCTATCTGTCTTTTTAAAAAGCCTTTTGGTGCATACTCCAAAAACAAAACTGAGCTTCATTTCATGCAATATAAACTGGATTGAATTACAAAGTTCTACCTGAAAAATCCACATACCAGTTGCACCTGAAATTACCTTACATCGACTTCTTTATCTTCATGAAATATTTTCCCTAGGTTTCCCTAGGAAATGCACTAAAATTTGAACTCAAGTATTTTTCAGATAAAACTGAAAACAGCCACTTTTGTTAGGAATATGGGCAAATACCTTTTCAAGGGGGGCCTCAGCAGTGGTGGTAGCATCAGCACTGCAAAGAAGGTTGGGAGTTGTCATTTTTCACAGTGCCCAAATGTCCTGAATAGTGTCATTCTGGGACCCTTGAGAAAACTAAATGGACGTTTAGAGAATCAGTTGCTCTACCAGTTGATCCTGGTAGCCCTACATTTCCAGATGCCAATTCTGCACACAATACTAGAGATCTGCAAATAGTTATCTGCCTAATTCTTTCAAAATAATCTGAGAAATTAAGTCAGACTCATCTCTCTGGGATTCTCATCATGATGAAAGCAAGTAGTACCCACCTGACCTGAACACACAGATGCTTCCTACTACTGCTCCACTATTCCTAGCACTACAGGGATTTTTATTTTCTGAAATGAGTGAGCTAAAAGTAAAGGTTCCCTTGGGTTGAGCTTGATGTATTCATGTGTTTCTCTTGGAAACAATATGAAGTGGTTTGACTTTGCCTTCTTCCGGGAAGTTCATGCAATGCCTACAGCCCCAGGATTTCTTGGCAGAGACAAGGAAGACTGCAACATCCAAGTACCACTAAAGGATAAGACAGGTTCTGAAAAGCCAGCTCAATGGGAAAGACAAGATTCATGCCATCAACATGTACACCCTGCCAGTCATCAGATACCCTGCCGGTACAGTGAGCTGGCCAAAGGAGGACATGGAGGCTGCTGATGTGAAGACACAGAAGCTCCTCACAATGTACGGAGGTTTCCACCCCAAGTCCAACACCCAGAGACTGTACACCAGTCAGAAAGAGGGAAGCGGAGTCTGGTGAGTGCCAAAGCCACTGTCCTGGACAAAACCCAGAGCATCCAGGAGTACATCAGTAAGATGGCACCCAAAGATGAGCTGCTGAGAGGATGCCTGAGGCAGCAGCAGTCATGGAAGGAAGTTCAAGCAGAGGAAGTGCCATGGCAAGACAAGCCCCTGCATGGGATGTACCATCAACAGATAGATGAGGTGGCTGACATTGGGAAATCCTACCAGTGGCTGGAAAGAACTGGACTAAAAGACAGCAGTGAGGCACTGATCATAGCAGCACAAGAACAGGTACTAAGCACCAGATCTGTAGAAATAGGGGTCTACCACACTAGACAGGACCCAAGGTGCAGACTGTGCAGGGAGGCTTCAGAGACAGTCCAACGCATAGTAGCAGGGTGTAAGATGCAGGCAGGAACAGCATATACTGAATGGCACGACCAAGTAGCTAGCATTGTGTACAGGAACATCTGCACAGTGTATGGACTAGACTTTCCCAAGTCCAGATGGGAGATTCCACAAAAGGTCGAGGAGAATAACAGGGCTAAGATCCTGTGGGACTTCCAGATCCAGATGGACAGGCAGGTACTGGCCAATCAAGCAGCCATGTGGTAGTAGACAAGGACCAAAAGACAGTGGTGGTGATAGATGTAGCAGTGCCAAGTGACAACAACATCAAGAAGGAGTATGAGAAGCTGGAGAAGTACCAGGGCCTGAAGGAAGAACTAGAGAGGATGTGGAAAGTAAAGTGGTCCCAGTGGTGATAGGAGCACTCAGGGCTATGACTCCCAAGCTGGGAGAGTGGCTCCAACAGATCCCAGGAACAACATCCGAGCTCTCTGTCCAGAAGAGTGCAGTGCTAGGAACAGCGAAGATACTATGCAGAACGCTCAAACTCCCAGGCCTCTGGTAGAGGACCCAAGGTTGAGGAAGACATACCACCCATAGGGGTGAGAGGGGATTTTATTTACCTTGGACTTCTTTATTTTATATCAATGCAGCCGTTTATTGAGGTCATTCCCTTCACTGACACCAAGCAGTTCCTTTGCACATATCACTTTCCAGGAAGATTCCTAAAAGATTAAGGGACCCAAGGAAAATAGCTGGTCCTCAGAGGACTGTCAGAAGGTATGTGTGAAACTTTCAAAGCTCCTCAGTTTTGCTTGGGTGCTGTTTGTAGGTGAGGAGCAGAAGCAGCACTTTTCCTGCACCTGTGGAGTCATATCCCAAAGGACAAAAAAGGAGGGAGCAAAATATACATGATTTTTAGCAGTATGTATTTTCTCTCCACTGTCTTTTTCTAAAAAAACACCGATCTGGGTACAACCTGGGGGAAGGAGGAAAGGTTAATGTTTTTAAAAAGGTATTTTCTCTTTGTTACCTTCTTTGCTGAAATTACATTCCCATCTGCTTATTTTCCCATAGCGAAAATGTGTTTCGACTTAAAATATGTCAATGCATCTGAATCTAGCAATTGTGGGGTGTTGGGCAGCAACATTGATACCCTACTGCTTAAATTTCTAACATTAAAATTAAGGGGGCTGTGGGGTATGTTTTCTCTGTTTTCAGGGTGTCTCCACACCTAGCCTGGATGGAAGATTTACTATGGAGCCACAGCCCTTTCTGCTTCTTCAATGGGTACATGCAGGTCACAGACATTTTTCCAGACAAGGGCTTCTCATCCACTCATTCAGTTCATAGGGTACCCTTAGCAGCTGCAGCTGAACCTACCAATTTGCTTTGACTCCTTTTTACAGTCTTCCCAGGGGCTGTTTCATGCATCACAAAGGCTGAGAGTGATGCAGATTAGGGAGGAGTCCAAATAATCCTTCCCAATAGCAACTTTTAGCCAACACTCAGAGCAGCAAATATCTGCAGCAGAATCTTGATTGTGGCATGGTGATTACTTTTAGGGGAAGAGCTTTTCTGTTTACTTCTAAAATGGTTTTTCTATATTTGTCTATAGACGGCTCCATTGGTGTCCACCAGTCTCCTTATTTTTTGAGATCCTTTATATTAAAGCTAAATAGAAAGCGATCAGAAGAAGAGCAAAGCACCATCCTCTAGCATCCACTTCATTTACAGTGCTGCCTCTGGGCTGCGCTTAAACCCCATCAGCATTGTTAGAAACTAAAATGGAAGTTCCTGTAATCCAATGGTTTCTTCAGAACTGTACCCACTGGTGGGTTAAAAGTCAAAGGTAAACTCGTGGTAAAGAGCATGGGAGCGGGGTAGCAATCTCGCTAATTTGCCTTCGGGTAAGTTGGCCTTCTGTACCTTGCCGTATGTCCCATAGCAGCCATTTTGTTATTAGGCAAGCTCCTGAAGACTAATTTGGGAAAATATCTGTAACACGCCCATTGCCCTGAAAGGATCCTTACTCCTATGTTGTAGAATGTTTCTTTTTCTGAACAGAACAGAGCTTATATTCAGAGAACGCAGTTTTCCCAAATCCACCTCCAACTCCTTACATACCCCAAAATCTGCTCCTAGGACTGGATGCTCCTCAAGAACGGTTTTTGCATATGATGATATAGGGAGCGGCAGGTAGGTTGAGAAGCTGGCAAAAATCACCTCCTCCTTTGGTAGACTGAGAGGCAATTCAGGATCTAAGCCAATATATTTCTGATTCTTTAAATACAGGACATAAGCTTCTATCTCTCCCCCTTTCCAGTGTGTCAGATCATATGGCGTGGCAGTGTTGTGCTTTCCTCTTCTCTGTCCCCACAAGCAACAGAGTGTAGAAGCAAGAAGCACCTTGCCTTTGGAGATATGGCATCCCACTGCTAAGAGATGATCTGCAGGTATAGGTCGAACCTCAGCATGAAATAAAATGAGAACCAAAGAGCAGACCAGAAAATGGCTTATAAGTAAAATAACACTCAAGGGGTAGGATAGTGTAATGTAGGGGCTCAAGGTGGATGAAGTGATGCCACTGAGGCTGGATTTGGGACACAATCTATAGCAGTATTTCTCAACCTTGGCAACTTGAAGACGGGTGGACTTCAACTCCCAGAATTCCCCAGCCAGCCATGCTGGCTGGGGAATTCTGGGAATTGAAGTCCACCCGTCTTCAAGTTGCCAAGGTTGATAAACACTGATCTATAGCCTCACTCAAGAGTCTGAGCAGGGAAAGCTCTCCAACACAGCAGGGCTAGTTTATCATAGTTTGAAGTTAGTGTTGCCACTAACTTCAGAGTCTAAACCACTCATTGCAGAGCGTAAAATTAGCCACTGAGTAGACATGAGAATCCCAAGTAAATATGCTTCCTTGACCTAGAAACTGCCTGCTGAGGGAGGAAAGAGGCAGGTGAAGAGGACTTAACTTATGCCAGGAATTGTCAAGCGTCAGCTCCAGTATCGGTTTCCAGTAGAAAATCAAAGTCAGTCCCATAATTTGAGTTCATACATATCAACCAAAAAGAACAATATTTTCTGGATAGATCTATGGCATACTTGCCAAATGGGCTGAAGTATTAGGACCATGAAGCTAAATTATATTTTTGTTTTCCTGGTTCCAGTTAGATGGCAAGGCCGTGAGGCAAACCAGCAGAATTGCCTGAACTCCTTGCATCCATATTTGACTAGGTGACTTTCAAATTTAACACTTCTGATTTAAAGTCAGAAGTATGAGTTAGATGCAGCCGTGGGAGTTATGGGGATATGCAGCAATATCAAAAATAGCCTCGTTTTTGATAAACAAATCCGATACAGAATTCAAGTTGGAAGCCATCCATGGATTATAATAATACACATGGGCTTGTATCACATCCGAAGTCTGGGTTTCTCTTAACGTAAGGCTTTGTTATGATTTATATTATACTGGATATTGTAGCTAGTTATTGCATATTTGCCTGATCTTGAAGTTCTCAATAAATACAATATACTTTAATATGCAGCACTAATTTAATATTAGAGCCAGTTTGGTGAAGTGGTGAGGGCACCAGGCTAGAAACTGGGAGATCAGGAGTTCAAGTCCTGCCTTAGGCATGAAGCCAGCTGGGTGACTTTGGGCCAGTCACTCTCTCTAAGCCCTAGGAAGGAGGCAATGGCAAACTACTTCCAAAATCTTGCCAAGAAAACTGCAGGGGCATGTCCAGGCATTTGCCAGGAGTCAAAAACTGACTCAAAGGCACACACACACACAAATCTAATACTACTTTGAAATTTTTATTTGAGCTTAATAATTCTTATAAATATTTTTTCTTTCTGTTTTTCTTTTGATTGTGTTTATTTTAGTAACTATTTACTAAATAATTTTTAGTAAATTATTTAGTAAACTAAAGATGTTTAAGCCCATGAAGTTAATAGCATTTCATATGCTGTTTGCTTGTTTTTTTTAATATCATATAAAGTTACTGGCATTAAAGAAACACCACGTTTTCTATTCCAAAACTCAAAAAGGAATCTGGTCAATTTAAAAAAAATCGGCCAACTTGTAGCCTATTTTTGCGGTCTCTTGAAACTTCCATCAAGATAGCATACCACTGAAATTCACTAGCAAAAAACTAATTTTCAGCAGCATTATTTTGTCTTTTCTAAAATAAGAAATGTAGGGACAAAATCAGTATGTTAAGGCAAACGTTTCTGCCTTTAGGTAATATTCCAAGTCTTTTAAAACACACATACACTTGTGACTGAACATCTTCTGGTGACATTAGTGAATCACTGTCACACACCTCTATGATCTTCACAGGCCTAAATTAAAATATATATATATATATATATATTTAAAAAGTTCATCACTCCTGCTTTATTGTACTTCCTCAGTCTTACATTCCTGCTACTCACCACTAGGTTCCCGATGACCATGACCATCAGAAAGACAATGAGACACATGGGCTGTCCAGCTACTTCCATGCAATCCCACATGGTCTCAATCCATTCTCCACAGAGGATGCGGAAGACGATGAGAAAGGCGTGAAAGAAGTCATGCATGTGCCAGCGTGGCAGCTCACAGCTACTGGAAATTTTACAGACACACTCCTTGTAGCTCTTCCCAAATAGCTGCATGCCCACCACGGCAAAGATGAAAACTATGATGGCCAGCACTAGGGTGAGGTTTCCCAAGGCACCTACTGAGTTGCCAATGATCTTGATCAGCATGTTGAGGGTTGGCCAAGATTTGGCAAGCTTGAAAACTCTCATCTGAAAAAGGAAGAGGGACCATGATTAATTTATGGAGTTCTGCTTTTAGCCACAGTAATATAGGCATCTCTAGATCATTAAAGTTACATATTCTGAAATCATAAGCTTCTGCTTACATTTTAGACCAGAATTGTTTTCACTACAGCTTTTTGCTATTTTTTCTTGAGTTTCCCTATGCAACATGGAAGGCATGCAACCCTCATAGGCTTCTTAGGTGGCTTTCCATGGGGAAGCAACCCTCCCCAAATCACTGCATCTTGAAAAGGCCGACTAAGAAGGAGCTGGAAGCTGCATTTGCTCAAATGGCAGCAAGAATTGCAGTGATGTAAGCTGGATTGCTAGAAAGAAAGGGACAACTCGAAGAATATGATGCATGTTTGTGATGCACATTTTTGAACATGCATGAGTATGCATGTATCTATGCACATGTACATTCTGCAAGCTCCACAAAAGTTAGAAGTTGTTTTCTTTTGAACAAAAGGTAGTCAAAATCTAGAGGGCTAAATCTGTACGGCAAAGTTAGAATATACTAAGTCAGCAGTCCTCAAACATTTTGGTCTCAGGCCCCCTTTACATTCTTAAAAATGATGGAGGACCTCAAACAGCTTTGATTTATGTGGGTTATATCTATTGATATTTGATAACTGAGAAATCTTAAAAATAATTATTTATTTGACTTTGCAGACTCCTTGAAAGGGTCTTGGGGTCCCCCAGGGGCCCCCAAACCACACTTTGAGAACTGCTGTTAAGCCATTATTACTGCAATGGCAGCTGCTCTTCCACTTCCAGCAGTGTGCCAGTAACAGCAGTCAAGACAGTAGAGTAATGCAAACCAAGGGGCAATCATCAGCAAAGCATAGGCTGTGAAACTGGCATTGCCCAGTTTTTGGACTAACAATTTAATCTGCAGTTCTCTGCACTGTTTAAGGGAGTCTCGAGATATCACTTCCCAATTTGCAGCAAACATCACAACCCTATCCCATCTAGCATGAGGAGGAAAAATAAAAGATTTGCCCTCCGTGGCGTGGTGTCAAATAATGAAGCTGCAGAAATCTTTTCATAAGGGTTTGCAGAACAAGTCACCTACCAGACGGAAGGAACGTAGTACAGACAGACCTTGAACGTTGGCAAGACCAAGTTCAACTAAGCTGAGAGTAACAATAATGCTGTCAAAGATGTTCCATCCTTGCTGGAAGTACTCATAAGGGTCTAGAGCGATCAATTTAAGCACCATCTCAGCTGTGAATATCCCTGTGAATACCTGCAGAAAAAGGAAATATAAACTTGACTTCTAAAAATGGGAAGAGAGAAAGAATGTATTTTTCTTTAAGGGCATGCTAGTGAACAATACTAAATTCAAAAGGTAGCCCTAAATCAGCTTCTTCAATTAACAAGAACAGGCAGTTCATATACTTTTCAGTGGAAGTCATGCAAAACGTTGATAATTTTCCAGGGAGGGAGCCACCAGAGGAAACTCAGAGATTTCCCCTCCCCTCCCCTCCCCTCCCCTCCCCTCCCCTCCTTCCTTTCTTCCTTCGTTCATAACACTTTTTCATAAGATAGCCATCTTGTGTTCCCTTGTTATATCCAATGTTAAGAATGGGAAATAACAGGACAGCAGTTAGAGAGAGAAAAAGATAAAGAAGAAGAGAAATCCCCTTTGCCGCCTTATTTGTAAGATTACCATTACTTGTAAAATGGATAATTCTGACCATTTGCATCATTTTCATCTCCCACACTGAAAAAAATCCATATTGTACTTCCTATCACTGAATAAATTCCACTCCATGAGAAGACCTGACCTCTTATTCCATGCTGCCAGATTTATTTGGCAGCCTTTGGGAAGGCTTTTTTTTTTTTTACAAAATATGAATATGCAGAGAATGACAGCAAATGGATAGCTGGCACAGTGCAGGGATGTAAGAGCTGTTCCCTAGGGATCTGTTTTGTAACACAGTGTTCCTCAACCTCAACAGCTCTAAGATGTGTGGACCAACCCCCAGAATTCCCCCAGCCAGCCATCCTGGGAGTTGAAGTCCACACATCTTAAAGCTGTTGAGGTTGAGGAACACTGTTGTAACACATGGCTTTTAATTTGTTCATAGGCAACCTAGAGTTAGGGAAGAGGAGTGCAGCAGTCAAGTTTGGGGATAGCTCCAAATTATTCAGGATGATGCGCTCCATGCAGGGCTCTTCCAACCAAGCATTTCCATTTTCCAATCCACTTTAAAAAAACACCTGAAATTTATCCAGGCTTCTTTTTCTACTGATTTTATATCTATTCAGGTATCAGGATGCAATGAGCACAGTCCTCTTTCTCTGTTTACAAGTCTAGAGCTTGCAGAGAATTGTCATCTGATTTGTGCATACTGTTTCTGATCAATAGCCTGACACAGAAACCTGTCAGCGAGTAAATGAATGCCTTACCCAATTCCCTTAGGTCTATATCTAAACAAACTTCCCTTTCTGCTCATCACAAAAATTTTTTAAAGTTAATTGCTAGTGTTTCTAGTCTCTGTATGTCTGTCATATTGACATAGGCCCATTGCCTTCTAATTTTGCATTTGGATTCATTTACCAGATTTCTACTATGATGGAATACCAGGAGTTGGGTGGCAGGCAAAGACTAGACTTTTCAAGCATAAAAAAGCTATACATTTTTAAGAATGTATTTATTTCAAGAATTTATAAGGCTATTCAATTCGTAATTTATGATTCTGGGTGATGTAGAGGTAGACCCCGGGTTAAGGATGCCTAGGGTTACAGATGACCCATAGTTAAGAACGGAGCCTATTGTAGCAAAATCTGAGTTAAATACACAAGTATTTGAGTTAAATACACAATACTACTTATACGGTATTATACAATAATACTGTTTTGACTTACGTACAAATTTGACTTAAGGACAGACCTTGGAAACAGAACTCATTTTTAAATTGGGGACTACCTGTACATCAATAAAACCCCACAACAATCATCACCCAACCAATATAAAACCAATATAGCAAACACAACATGTATACACATAGCTGAGGCTAGAAATATTGGAAGCTTACTGGGAGCCAGTGCAGTTCACAGAGTAATGACATTACATTGGCATTTCAAGGTGTACTGAATATTACCTGTGCCACTGCATTCTGGATCAGTTGAAGCTTCTGGATGACCTTAAGAGACAGCCCTGTGTAAAGACTATTGCAGAAATCCAGCTAGGAGGCAACCAAGGTGTGAGTGACTGTGAGCAGGGCCTCCCAATCCAGAAATTGGTAGAACTGCACACAAGTTGGAGTTGTGCAAAGGCCCTCCTGAACATGGCTGGCCTCTGTTCCTCAAGCAGGAGTCTTGAGGCCCATATTTATTTATTTCTATGCCACTGCAACCTCACAACTCTTAGTGGTTACAATGTCACAGTAAAAACTTCAACAGATCTGAAGCAACATACAGTCCAAATCACAAAAACAAATTGTGCATAGGTTCTGAATGGAGTGCAATCCTACCCAGAACAAAAGGTGGAAAATCCTCAGAATGGTCTTGATGGGATTAAGTCAAAGCATGTTCTTCACATCCAGACTCCCACAGCCTCCAGACATTGGGAATGTACTAAGGCAGCATTACTTGGTCAGCCCAGGGCAGAAGTGTACAACTGGGTATCATCACCATACTGATATGACCTCACCCAGCAGCTTCATATAGATATTAAATAAAAGTGCCATTTTAACTTCCATCCAAAAGCAAAGACGTCTGCACAGGCACAATCTGATCCAAGTCTGTCACCCACTCATTCTAAGGCCTCAGTCAAATCATGCACCAAGACTTCAGGCATAAGTCAAATCATGGCCTTCAGGAAAGGTATCAAATCCTGGCTCTGCCAGAAGGCCTGGGGGCCAGAGGGGGGCCCGCACCTGTGGAGATGGCTAGTGGGATGATGGGTTGTCCCCCTCCCAGCATCTTACAGGTTTTTTTTTTTTTAGGGCCAAAATCAGAGGAGGTTTTTTAGGGCATTTTTAATATGTTTTTTAATTATTTATAGATTTTAGCCGTCTTTGGAGAGAACTGTGTTTTTTCTTTTTATTGTGAGCCGCCCAGAGTCACCCGTTGGGGGAGATGGGCGGCATACAAGCCAAATAAATAAATAAATAAATAAATAAATAAATAAATAAATAAATGACCCCAAACTCTCTCTGAATCCCATCTGGGTCCATCAGGTGCCTGGGCTGGACCGATCAAACTGATCCTACCACCTTGCAGTAGGGGACAGCCACACAAAACTCGCAAGGCTAATACAAAGTGATCTGTCCATGACAAGGAAAAATCCACCAATTCCAGATCACATTGAGATTAAAAAACAGATCTGGTGTGTGACCCTCCTCCTTCTGTGTGAGTCAGGCCCTCAGTGACCTTGGCCAGGGCCATGGTTGCCATGGTAGCCATGAACTCCTGAGCCACTTCTGATTCTATGCCCAAAGAAGACAAGTTAAAGTCCCCCAAGTCTGTAAGCCTGGGGAACTCCACCACCAACCTGGCTAAGGCATCCAGCTCAGGTAGGGAGGCAGCTATACAGTAGTGAGGTTGGTACAGTCACAGCAATCCCATCTCATCCCTAGAGCCCAACTTCAGAGTATAGGGTCTCATGTCTGGTTATCTGCGCTAAAGTCTCTTGGATATCCAAAGCCACTCCCTCACCCCTGTTGTGGGATTGTGGCTCATGCTACACTCAAATCCTGAGTAGGCACATTTCCTAGAGGGGCATCCCCCCATGCCCAGCCAAGTCTCAGTAATACACACCAGGTCAGCCCTCTCATCCATGATTAAGTCATGAACGAGGCAGGCCTTATTACAGGCCAACCAGGAATTAAGTAGCAGCAGCTGCAGACCTAAGGCCTGATGACCTGGCAAATTGTCCAGGGGAGTAGAGCACCAAATTGGTTCTAAACACCAAGACTGCATTCCTCAAGAGTGGCCTGCCCTCTGCTCCTGCCATACCTCCCCCTCCCCTTTACCAACGAGATGTTGTTGCCTGCCCTTAACCCCCCAGTTCTCTCCCTGAGCCCTCCATCCCTCTCCTGTGTCACTGGAATCATCAGATCTTCTCCTTGTGTAATGGTCCAGCTGTCAAGGATGCTTCTGCCTCACATTCAGCATCTCAGTATCAGGTTAATAGCCACCATCCACCCCAATTCACCCACACGCACCACCCTCTGATTATCCCTGTGCTTACCAGGCCAATGAGGGCAAGAAATGACAAACTGCAGTGGTAAGCTAGGATATGCCCCTGCTCCCCTTTCCATCTCCATGGGGAGAACAAGTAAGAGTAAATCTGGGATCCTCAACCCCCAATACCTTCTACCATCGCTCTGTCTGAGATAAGTTCATAAATCCCTTCTTCTTCTTCATCTTCCTCTTTGGAAGGTGCAGCTGAATGACTGCTGAAGGGTAAAATCAGTCCTGGTTCTGATTTTTCCAAGTCCCCCAAGTTCTGATAGTGAAATGCAGTAGCAAGATGGCTACTACTGCATGAGACATGTTATGCACCAGCCACTCCCTCTGGCACTCAGGTAACTAAACAGTCAACAACACCGAGGGCAGGTTAACCCAGGCTGCTGTCCCTACCTTTGTGCACCTAGGAAGCCATAGCACAACAAACTCGCTGCATTACCACTCTCTGGTACAGGATCTTCACTGGCATCACTGTCCCAGTCCAACTCCGAGCCACTCTTTGCCAGCTCCACAGCCACCCAACTACTACTGCTGCTGATTCAATGAATTCATTTGTCACCTCTTGCAAACATGGCAGGCAATCCTGCGCTTGAAGGCCCTCAAGCCAGGAACCACACCATCTCCTTAACTGACTGAAATACTGCTCCAGGGGCTTCACTGGCTTAACAAACTGTGATTGTCATCATGTCACCCATGAAGCCAGCAATGTTCTAAAAATCTTCTCCCTATTCACAGATCATCCACAAACCCATAGCAAGATTCACCAACCAGCAACTCCTATGTCCCATCCTCAGACAATCCAACCAGCCTTGGGGCCATGTTTCTATTTCTGAAGTGGCATTCATTGCTCTGAAATGATATTTCCTTACTTGTGGATATATCAAAATTATTTGCAACTGCAAGTCCCAAATGCAATATCATGTGATCAGTGGAGAGTTCCTCTAAACCTACTAGTAGAACTGTGCCTTTTTCTGGAAGATACCTCACTCTTTATTTTAACACCAATATTCCTGCCTAGTTATATAAATATGTGTGCATTTAGCAGCTTAACAGCAAAAACAAACAAGCAGTTTCTGGAAGGGTAGTTACAAAGCTTATGTTGGAGAAAATTACATTAAGAATTCCTGCGTTGGGGAGATTTATCTAACAAAGAATGATTCAGAATGACATTTGGGAAATCTGCATTTTAAAAAAAGTTTCCCATGAATGTATGTAAACGACTTCTTTGTAACCACTTTGAACACTGGGGGAAGTTGTACATCAGTGTTTCTCAAATTTGGCAACTTCAAAATGTATGGATTTCAACTCCCAGAAGTGGCTGGGGAATTCTGGGAGTTGAAGTCCACGCATCATAAAGTTGCCAAGTTTGAGAAACAGTGGTGTACATAAAAGTTTCAAATGATAGGGAAAGTAGGAGACAAAAACAGATGCACAATATTTTAAAGAAACCAATTCATCAAATGACAAATCAGAATACTGCCTAGTGACTTGGCCAATGAAATGGCCCAGATTCATCCTGATCTGCACACCCACAGAGAACACAGAATGGTCAACCATCATGCACTATCTGTAATGGAAGGCTTGAGCGAGGAAGATACTGGAATGGAGGATCAAGGTTTTCAGGAGGGAGGGGAAGCATTCCAGAACAAGAGTGTGGGAATAGAAAGAGGAGGAGGCTAGCCCCCCTCTAGGGTCTCATGGGGTTATATCCACTAGTTGCTTTAGCATAGGGTTAGTCTGGTGAGATTCTGTCTATTAGGTGCAAGCTAATAAAGGAACTGTACTGGACTGGATTGCCTTGTTGTTGTTCTTGGTGAACCTCTTGCTGCGGACTGAGGAGGCGCTTGCTCTGGAATGTTTCCCCTCCCTCCTGATAACCTCGATCCTCCATTCCAGTATCTTCCTCACTCAAGCCTTCCATTACACTACCTCTCTGGAAGTATGACAGGCAAACAGGAAGGCACATACATTAAAATTTCTGCAATTTAACCTGATGCATTCTAACTTTCCATGACACTATATCCTTGCTCTTGTAGAGAGAAAAGCAGGTACAAGAGCAAACAGAAGGAGAGGAAAATTAACAAAATAAAGGAGAAAATATGCAAAAATGCATTACATTCTGCTTCTGTAATTAAGTTTCTTCAGGCGATGAAAATAAAAGAGTCAAACATTTCTCCAAAAAAGATGATTATTGAAGATTTTATGATATTTAGCCTAAAAGCAGCTCATCAGGAACCTGCCTTTTCCTGGTGCTATCCTGTGACATGCCATGGCATGATGTAAATAATAATAACATCCTACTATTACGTCTGGATGCTCTTCTGCTTTCCAGGGTTGATGGAGAATGTACTGCTGACTTGGCAACCTATCAGAGACCTGGCAAATGCCCCAGAAGCATGCATCTTGTAATTGGATTTCATGAAGGAAATACAATGGGGTTAACAGAACAAAATACATCCACTGTGTTTCCCAAGGAAACTGGCTAGTAACCCAACTCAGTGGGGAGTGCAGGCCTGCAAATTCTCTAAGATAAATTGCCATAAATAATGCAAAATGGCAAAACCTTCACCTAGTTTGATGTTTAAGTTATTTAAGGGACAATCCTATACCCACAGATTGGTAAGAGCTGCTGAATTAACCAACATCTATATGATAGTAATGTAAGATTTTACTTCTGATTTATCAATTACTTTAATTAAATATTGCTTTAACTGAAGCATTTAGGTGAAGATAGCTGAAGTATTAGAAGGACAAAATAAAAATAACATATACTTACAGGGAAAAATATTGAAAGATTTAGTTATAGAAACAGAATGGTTAGGTTAACAATAAAGGAATACCAATTATACTTATTCACTGAGTACTCAGAAGTAAAAATAAGTGCTTTTTTAAAAAAAAAATTACCTTGTAAAAATATAATAGATATATTGACATAATCTTTAGATTCAGCTACAAGAAAGCATACAAAAGTGTAGATATATAGTTATTTTTTTTTAAATATCTGGTCCAAAGAAGTAGTACAATATACACCACATGTTAACCTAGCTATAAGAATTGTGACTGAGCTACTATTTTATTATATCACATTATATTGTATTCTAATATAATGGAAGAAATGTAGCATTTGAAATTTGAAAATGAAATTTGCAAGATTCTAGTACAAAAGTAACCCTGCCACAAAAGACAATCACACTCAAACTATACATTCCATTCTGCACACGTAGGCACGAGGATGTTTAAGCATCTTTTAGTGAATGAGTTAAAGTGACTCTGGCAGGAAGATACCAGCAACTGAATTTTTTAAATTGTCTATTCAATGTCCTTCTGGTCTCCACAGGCAGAAACTACTTATGAACCCTTATTTGCCTGCACAGCCAAAAAATAAGAGATTTCTTTTAAAACAGTAAAGCAGCTGTATAGCTCCCTTGAACAGAGATAATGACATCTTATTTAATTTGGCAGTAAACCAAGGATCTAGGTCTTTTCTCCTACTCAGAATCAGTGCATTGGCAGAACTAAAATAACACCAGCAGGAAAGTTCCCCAGGATTATTGGAATTGATCAGCAACCATCCACCTCCTTAGAGAGATCAACATTATTGATCCAAAATTGCTGAATTTTGGATTCCCTGTTTAAAGTAATTTATGGTAAGCTCATAACAAAGGTGTTTGTTTAAACTCCCCAAATTTATGATCATAATAATCTAGTTGTCCACAAAACATTAAATGAAGAGCAGGGATGTTTATGCAATCCAATCTCCACAAATGTTTACACACTGACTTGATTTCTCCAGCTGAGGATACAGCCTTGGTGGCTGTGGGGCCATCACCATGGCAATGCTGCATCTTCTTATAACACTGCTTCAGAGTAGGGATGAGCAAAGTGAGTCTCTCCAGATATGGTTGCACTACCACTCCCATCATTCTGTTCCACTGGCTGTGCTGTTAAGGGCTGATAGAAGTTTTAATTCAATGACATTTAGAGGGCCGCATTACATTTCCTGGTCTAGGGCTTTGGGCATGAGGAATGGTAAGGTTAAAACTCTTCTTTTGACAGGAACAGTGAGAGAAGAGAGAATCTCTCTCTTCTCTCAAATTTCATATCCTTCAGTAAAATGTTTATATAGCCCCCTCATTTTGCCACCCTGAAATGGGGTAGAGAAATGATAAAGTCATTTCAGCTTGGCCTTCTATAACTCTCTGAAAATGAGAAAAGTTGGGTTCTGAGCTTAGGAAAAAAAATGCTGAGAAAATAGTGCTTCATGTAAATCGATAAAAGTATGACTAATATAAAGAAAATTCTCTGTTTCTCTCAAAGAACTAAAAGTCAGTGTCAACCAATGACTTAATTGAGATCATGATCAAAATAGACAAAATGCTTTTTAACAAAATGTCTATGCAATTTGCTATTCATTCCCAAACAGTATGAAGATAGTCAGTAGCAAGGCTGACAAGCAAACAAGCAAGCATCATGGAGGATATAGATGTGTCAATTGCTTCTAGATATCAAAGATATATCAAAAATATTTGATTTGTCACTGTTGAAAACAGAGGGACCACCTGATTGTTCCAGCTTGCCAACTGTTACATTATTATGGGATCAGTGGTCATCTCTCTCTTGCAAGCACCTCAGAGTTGACATACTATTAAACCAAAGAATGAAGAGCAGTTCTCCTACCAGGTTGCCCACATTCAACACACTGCTGAACTCTTCGGTCATTGGGTAGTGTTCCATGGCCATGAAGACAGTGTTGAGGACAATGCAGATGGTGATTCCCAAATCAACAAAAGGGTCCATGACAATGAGCTTAACAAACTGCTTCAGCTTCACCCAGGGTGGGCAACAGTTCCATACTAGCACAGTGTGGGCAAACTTATACCACCATGGTGGGCACTTCTGGTGTGCCTCTTCCAGTTCTAAAACCAAAAATCAAAAGGGATCTCTACCACACAATCACTTTTACTAGATGGAAATCATGAATGACTGAGAGTGCTAACTTAGCCAACTAATCAATTAGATTGATTGATTGATTGATTGATTGATTGATTGAAGCAGTGTTCCTCAAGCTGGAACCCAAAACTATATCAGATTATAACTTCTATACAGTAATCTCCACCCATACCTGGGCTGGAGATTATCAGTATTTACTTATCAAGTCTGGTGAAATCTCACTTTTTACCTCCTTCATTATGTTGGGCTGAGGGAATACCTGGATTGTTGCAACTAATAACACACTAAAAGAAAACAGAATCAACCTACATAAGAGGAGGTATGTCTATAGGAATTAAAAGAGTAGGGAGACTGAAAAAAAACAATGAAACAATACTAGATACACAGCAAAACAACCAATACAACTAGAGCTGTTTTATATCTTAACACTGTACTATCATGTATGGATACTGTATAATATATAATATATAAGAAGGAAACTGTTTTAAAAGATTTTTACTTTGCTGTAAAAGGCACAAAACTTGTGGCAGGGAGCTAATCTCTTTCAAAACACTCTCATGAATGTGTCAAATGGCTCTGAAGCTACTTTTTCATTGCTTACCAAACTAAACTAGCACATCCTCCATTTCTATGATTTCTGGCTAAAGATTATAGACATCACCAAATATTCTGGTATTTGTTAATTTATCTCAAGCTCCTATACTATCTCTATTGTAGAGCAATCTACAACATACTAAACATGGAAATATTATAAAAAGTTTTTTTTTAATTCAAAAAGCAATCCAGTTCCTTTTAAAGTCAAGGCATTTACCTTCGAGAGTATTGGAGGCCACACTGAGTGCGCTCTCTACTCGCTTCTCCAAGCCCTTCCCCTCACCGCCATCTGCAGACAAATGGTTTTGATCAGATTTCTCATGTTCTTTCACTGGGTCTGACTGTAATAGAAAAATGAGATCCAAGATTTAAAAAAAAAAATCAGTGGCAAAAATGTAATTTTTTGGATAAAGAAGCCTCTATGACCATTAGGATTAAAACCTGAAATGGCCCTTGAACTGGAGATGTAAGGCATATGAGGAAGGAATTCAAGTTGTTTGCTATCATGTTACTCTAGTCAAAGGAAGGACTTAAAAAAGTAACTATATCAACCAAGGAAATCACTTTGTACCAACAAAAAATGATTGTTGATACTCCTTGAGCCCTATAAGAACTTCATTGTCAGGGTTTGCTAGAACTAAGCCAACCACTAGATGGCCATATCAAGTAGCCACATATTCAGTTAGTTAATTATTGATAATTAAATGTATTATTGCTATATTTTCAGTGCCAGAGGCAGAGAGGTTTGGTAACCCTCAAGTACCAAAACAATTTGGCTGACTTCTGTAAATATGAAACTGGACTTGGATGGGGTACTGTTTACTGCTCTGTCTCAGACAGCAGAAAAGCTATCTTTTATGCTACAGACTTCTCTCCCCTAGAACAACCTTCTACTTTCACAACTATGTTCATTAATCAGTGCTTCTTGCTGATTTCCATTTATACTGGGATAGATATGGAGAAAATGAAAAAGGGATTGTACCCTTATAGTCCAGTTTGATGGGTTCCTCAGACATCTGGACTACTGGCTAATCTCATTCATATGTTGGGTTAATCAGTGCATATCATTTTCTCTAGCATCAGGACATAGACTAGATGACTGGAAGACGTCTGATCACAGAAATATGAGGGGAGGAGAGGGGAGGGTCCAATAGGCCAAAATTTCAGTCCTTTACAAACACATGTGGAAGTCTGTAGTGATGACTGTCTATCTTTTGGGACCAGCAATGTGAGTTGACTCTAATTCAGAACACAGCCATCATTTTTAGTCCATGGTGCCATAAACTCTTGCTGCTTGGGCGCCTTGTGAAAGCCATGTATGTAGTGGGCCACTTATAGCCCATAGCTAACTTTTTCTAGAATCATCTGCATGTCAGCTTGCACCAATACAATTCTAATGAGGATTTCTGTAACTTCTGAATAGGCAGCAAGAAGAGTAGATTATGTTTTCATCCTTGGTTCCTGGTCCATGGAGAACATACCTCATCTACTGTAGCTGATCGCTCCAACACCAAACGTGGGATGACCTGACCATTGCAATCTTTTGGCCCCTCTTGATCGCTCTGAGCCTTTTGATCTGATTCTTCTTTTTTCTTTTTTTCCACTATAATACTTTCTGCAGAGCTATTATTTGCTGCCTGTTCTTGAAGCTGCAGAAATATAAGAGTTTTATCATAAGAGAATCTCTTTACATGGCATCTGGAGCATTCAACTAGAGAAATAACCCATTGTTCATTTGGCTTGAAAGAAGCCTCCTTGTGAAACACTGATACACATTAGAACTGGCAGTAAAAGAACCAGGAAAAGACTACTAACATTACTGAAAAGGTGACTTGCTAACTTTTCCCTTGAATTTTGAACTCATAGATTTCTTCAGAGTGGAGTAAGGAAGATGGAATCCTATACCAGAAGGATGAAAAAAGGCTATGTATGTATGTTACTTATGTTACTTTTTCAGTCTTCTCCTATCTCGTGCCCTTCAGTTATGCTAGTTTGCAATTTCTATTTGTCCCCAGCATGTAGGGCAGCCAATTTATTAAGATTGATGGAAGTGGTGATCCCACAGATCTCAAGGGCGCCAGGCAGGGAAGTGGAAATGACTGTCTCTATGAACTTTATTAAAATTACTGTTGGAAAAGATGAGTAATAGTAACAGATATGATGCTAAGAACTTATACAGTACAGCTTTCTAAAGTATCCAAAGAATTTTGTAAATATCATCTCAGTAATATTTATAAAAGTATTGCAACATATGTTAGTATCATTATTCGTTAAAATGATTTGATTTCTGATGATAAAAAAAGATATATTTCAACAGGCTTTTGTATATTTGCTAGTCAATATGCATGATTCCAACAAGTCTAGATTTTCTGCCATTTAATAGTTATCTATATATTAACTTTTTCTGCAGAACAGGCCATTTTTTCCCACTGTTCAGGTGTAACCTGCTGACCTGCTAAACAATATCAGATAATAATAAATGATAATAATTTATTAAAGTTGTATGCTGTCCAACTCTCAATGGCTCACAACAATAAAAAAACAGTATTGATTTACAATAAAATCAGTAAAAGGTAAAGATAAAAGATGGCAAGCATGACAGACAAGATCAAACAAAGCAAGGAGTCTCACTCTCCCCCACCAAAGGCCTGGATGAAGAGTCAAATCTTCATGGCTGTTCTGAACAACAGCAGAGTGAGGGCCATCTGTCCCCAGGAGGGAAAGAAAAATGTTCAAATTTAAAAGCAGTGCTTTTAAAGTGCTGTTCCATCCTCTCTCACTCAAACTTTCCCACCTCACTTCCAATAAATTACAGGGATCAGTTGCTTAGGCTTCATTTTGGTAGTATAATTGAGAGTGTCTACTGTTAAACCACAGAAAGTTGGAAGTTCTTGTTCGTCTCTTGCAACCATTGCAAAATGTATTTTCTGCCCTTCTCTGTTATTGGCAGCCTACAAATAACTGAATAAATGGAGGAGCTGGAGGAAGGCCACTGTTTTTTTGTATGTCTGTCTCCCCTGTGACACTCTATGAAATTGAAAGTTGGACTTTGAAAAAGCAGGATAGAGTATTAATGCTTTTGGTGTTGGAGAAGACTCCTGAGAATATCATGGATAGCCAAGAAAACAAACAAATGGATCACAGAACAAATCAGTCCAGAGTTCTCGTTTGAAGCACAAATGACCAGGCTTAAATTATATCTTGGATACATTATGTGAACACTGAGAAGTCCATAATGCTGGGAAGGTAGAAAGAAAAAGAAGGATACGACCAGCTGCAAGTTGGATGGATTTGTTTACAGGGCCAATGTGTGCACTTTTAGGAGACCTGAAGGGCAGACTAGGGATAAATCATCCTGGAGAAGGTCTATCTGTGTGGCCACTAAGAATTGACACTGACTTGATGGCACATAATCAATCAATCAGTCAATCATCATCATGTTGTTGATAGTTTGGCCTGAGATTGCAGTGCACTGTTGTCATGGATATGAGAGGATGGCTGGCATACAGGTAGTCCTCATTTATTGGGACCAGCAACTTGGTTGTTGAGCGAAGCAATCACTAAGTGAAATCGTGGCTGTGCTTATGATCTTACTTCAGCCTACGACCTGTGAAGGTCATAAATGCAAGGATTGGTCACAAAGTTACTTTTTCATCACCGTTGTAACTGCAAACAGTTGCTGTACAAGGCAGTAGCTAAGCGAGGACTACCTGCACTCTGTTCTGTGTTTTTTAGAGTGTCATGTTGAATGTTTGTGCAAGAAATTAATCATTTGTTGAGGACTGAAGGGATAAAAGATGTTTTCTATATGTGTTCCATTTAAGCAGCTCCAGGAAGTCAATCCTGTTGGCAAGATTTCTGCTGTCAGTAAACCTGGCAAGGAGTTTCAGAGGCTAGGTCACTGCTCAGGAATGAAATAGCAAGCAAATTGCTGGCTCAGAGTTGATGGTTAAAACTCTAAGGCTGCCAGGGCAGGGAGGAGGGAGTGTGCAAGCATAAGGGGGTGTGTCATATGAATATCAATTTCTCACACACTTTGTACTAAAATAATAACAACAACGACTTGAAATAATCAGCAAACCAAATAATATCTTTAAAAGAAACTTAAGAACTCTAGCAGCACTGTCCCTCTTTTTTTTTTTTTTAATAAATCTAATCTATCCTGGGGCAAATTACACCAAATAATACTTCAATAAAACTACACACACACGCACACGAGAATTTGTTCAAACTTGAGAAATATACTTTTTAAGATAATGGAGTATTCAGCTAATAATTGGTTGGATTAGAATTTGGTCAGAAATACTAGTGAGCCCTGTGGAGTTGTTGGTGCTGTCTGAGCTTGGTTGTTTACTTGCAGACATTTCATTACTCAACCAGGTAACATCATCAGTGCGAGTGAGTGTGGGGTTTGCTGCCTATTTATATACAGTAGCTTGCCCTGCCAGTTTTGGTGGGAGGAGCCCTCTCAGGGGTCATCTGGAGGCCAAAGAGAAATTCTCCAAACTAGTCTCTGCTATAATTCTGCAAGGAATCAGCGTCCTGAAGCTGCTATTTGCAGGGCTAGAGTTGTGGAGCCGGGGGTTGGCAGGAGCTTCAATTTGCAGCTGAGGCTTCCTTTAAAATGTAAGTCACCATTTTAGCTTTTTGTTGTTGGAAGTATGCAGACTGAGAAAGTGTTAAATCCAGCTCCTCTGGATCTGCTATTTTCGTAACAAAAAAGCCAGGCATGTTAACTGCACTCCTGCAATTGCCACATCTAAACTGGCCCTGTGTGGAAGCATGTTTTCAAAATGAAGTAGCTGCTGGAAACTGTGGGGAGAGGAAGAGAGTTAACTGCTTCCTCTCCCACCGCCATAGTTGCAGCAGACATTGTCTCAGAAGCTTGGGAAATTCCCATTGGTACCAAAGAGTTTCCTTTGAAGGGCTAATAACACATCTGGTGGGGTTTCCAGAAGAACCACAGCAAGAAGAAAAAAATTAATTTTTTTCCCATATATCATAGTTAGAAGTTTTTCCAGTGAATTTTTACCCTTAATATGGGTAAAGCCTGGTATTTATTGTGGCTTTACTGCCACCTGTTCATCCTGTAAAGAAAGGAATGTATCAAAAGTACTTTTTTCCCAATCTTTCCTTTACTCTTCCTTCTCTACTTTCAGTTTTTTCTGGACACTGCCACACAACAGGGTTTCCACTTCCTAACATTTCACAAAGCAATTGAAGCTGGCCCTTGATTGTCTTCATTTCGGCAGATTTCAGAGTGCTGAGAATATATAGTACATCAATAGCTAATCAGTGTTCTCCTCAGCTGATCGATAAGAGAGCATAAAGAATGTCATTCATCCAATCCTAGGGCAACAAAAGTTCCCTCCCTTCAAAATAATTATTTTGAGGGACAGGGTGCCTTCAAGTCAGTCTTGACTCCTGGCAACTGCCTGGACTAGTCTCTGCAGTTTTCTTGGCAAGGTTTTTCAGAAATGGTTTGCCATCGCTTCCTTCCTAGGGCTTGTTATATTTTTTTTTTTTTGCTCGTTTGTAACCCAAAAAAGTTCCTGGCCACAAAGCCTCCATCTTATAAAAGCTGGCAATGTTGCAATCAGGTATTTTCACAATAGCATGTTGCTGCCATGCTCAAATGGGGGAGAGGGGAACATGCATTCTAAACAAAGATCACAGGCAGACACCAGGATGGAGATGTTGACGGCTGCCTTGAGTCCAGGGACTTTGAGACAGTGGGAGACAACATTTTCCACCAAAGGGAAAGCAGACCACCCACAAGGTCTGCAGAGCCTCAGTGATTCAAAGGGAAAAAGCAACTTTGCTCTGGTTTCAAATAAATTGGCATTGCACCAGAAATAAATTGCCAAGTCCCCAGAGTAGCCAATATCATGAGATCAAAGGGGTCCTAAGCTGATTCTGAGCTTTAAAAAAGCCTTTGTGTAGAAGTGTCCTCTCTCTTACATCCAGAATGAAGTTGAGCCGTCAAAAAGGCTCTGAATCCCTTGAGGAAGGGGAATTGTAGATAGACCTTCTGGAACTGAATAAATTAAATTAAACAAACATAAAGAAAAGGGTTCTGACCAGTCTTTGTTGCTCCTCCTGATGCTTTTTCAGTTGTTCTACCATCTGCTGGAACTCTGCTTCTTTTTCTTTCTCCTCCTGTAAGGTGGCATCATTCTGCTCTGCATAGGCCATTGCCACCACAGCCAGGATTAAATTGATGAGATAGAAAGAGCCCAAGAATATGATCACAACAAAAAAAATCATGTATGTTTTCCCAGCTGCTCGCAGGGTCTGGAGGAAGAAAAGAAGAATGTCATCCTTTGCACTGGGAAGCCCAGACCTTCATTCTCATATATAGTCTTTGTATATAGTCAGTAGTCTGAGGAATACACTGAGCATGCTCAAAGCCTCTGTGCTGTACTTCACATATTGCCTGGCATTTTAAAATACAGTTCTGAGACTGAGGATCAAACTAGACAAAGTAATAGATGGTTGGTGGTCATTACGGAAAAGAAGTGGTTAGAGTACAATGGACTTTGAAATGGCCCACCTGGATCTTTATGTTCTTCTCTGTCAATGGAGCTCCTACCTCTTTAACCTTTTTGTAAATCAATCAGAGAAGGGGAATTTGGACTGGTGTTGGGTCCCTGTACCCTGTTTCCTTCCCCTGGTTCCCATTATTTCTCCTATTAAGGAAAATTAATAGGGGTCCACATACAAGTGCAGGTGGGGAAAATTTTAATTGGAAAAATAGCATGGGGGGAAGAGGTCTTTCCGCCCTTCCCCCGCATCCTGTGCAAGCTTACAAAAGTTTAGAAGACAGAATATCTGGACCAATGTCTTTGATGTCTTCCCTAGTTGGGGTTTGATTCTATCTGGTGAGATAAAAGCAACTCAGAAGCTTTCATGAACATTGGCAAAAATGCCAGGGAACATCAACAAGGGTTAAAAAATAAAAGGGAGTTCCTAGAACAATAATAATATATAAACCTACCAATTGGAAGAGATTCTCCCAATAGTCCTGGGTCATGAGGCGGAAGAGTGAAAGGAATGCCCAGCTGAAAGTGTCATAGCTTGTATAGCCGTAATTTGGGTTTCGGCCAGCTTTCATGCAGACGAAGCCTTCAGGACATTGTCTACAGTGGGTTACACAAAAAATATCAATATGGTACCATGCTATAAGAGAAGCGTTTTCTTCCTAAATCTAAGGCATTATCTAAGTGGCCACCATCATCACTCTTGTCCCAACTTATATACTAGGGTCATTATTATAGAGGTATTGCTGACTTTAAGAATTGTACAACGACCTGACAATCAGCATACCGTACATAGCTTTTCCCAGCACTTAATTCCAAAACCCAGTTGTTTGAAATTATTTTTTCAATACGTTCTTGTCAGTTCCATGGACTTTTAGGAAACCAAGGAGTCCCTTATGTATAGTTTTCAAGAAGATCAGAAATGAGAAAGCTGGTAGGAGCCATTATTATTATTACTGTATTTTTATCCCACCTTTTTAATATATTACTCAAGGCAGTGAACATACCTAGTACTCCTGTCTCCTATTTTCCCCACAACAACAACAACCCTGTGAGGTGGGTTGGGCTGAGAGAAAGTGACTGGCCCAAAGTCACCCAGCCACCTTTCATGCCTAAGGGAGGCCTAGAACTCACAGTTTCCTGGTTTCTAGGCCAGCACCTTAACTGCTACACCAAATTGGCTCTCACATTCTTTTCCCAGACACAAAACCCCTTCCACACTCCAAAACAGATTCAACTGTTGAGAGAGACCTCACTCACCCAGCATCAGAGCTGTTCCCACAGAGCAAAGCATCAAGTGCACCATCAAGGAAATAGAAATTGGCTTCACAAGCAAACAAACAAAAAATAAAAAGCAAGAGTGAGAACTGACTTTGGAGCAATTTCACCTTCATTTAAAGACAGCCAGAATAGCCAAAGAAATTATGAATGAGGATGAGAGCCAGACCTGCAAGCAAGAAGCAAAATGCCTATGCAGCTACTATGGGTAGGAGTTAATCAAGTTGAAGCAAGGCCATAACATTGAAAAATGGGGGTATATATTTATTTTGTCCTTGAGATGAAACATATAGGTACTGTATTATTATAGGTGGGTCCCCTGCCTACAGCTGCTTTTAACTAAAAGCAAAATCATCTTCCCACTCAAGTGGAAATTCTAACCAAGAATCTCTTGTGTCTCACATACCTGCATCTACAGTAAGACACCTGATGGGAATCTGTATATAGTAACCACTGTATTTCCTTCTTCACACAATAAACTCACTACTTTGAATAAATTATCATTCTTTTGTTTTATCTGTTTCATAGGATTCTTTTAAAATGGAAGAGTGACTTGCCCGTGGCAATCTAACTTCCTTGGAGAAAGAACAGAAATCAAATGGAAAAGAATTTATTAGAATGAAAAATACAAATGAAAATCTAATGTAATTCAGTTACTCTTTTTCCTTAAGCTCATGTACTAGAAAGCTGGGAGCATGTATGAGTATTTGTGGGTATGTGAAAGAGAAAAGGAGAAGGAAAAACAGGTATTATTCTTAAGGGGATACTTTCACTTGATCTCTGTGAATATAAGGATCAATGAGAATAATTTCCACCAAAATTCTGAACCTGATGTATCACATTCTAAGACTCAGGAGAAATTCATTTTTTATTATCTACAGTTTCACACAGGCCATACAATAGGCAGATGGTAATGTTGAATAGATGGTGGTGGTGGTGGTGGTAGTGAACTATTGAAAAACAGAACTGTACATCTGTCCTCCCATCCTAAACTGGCATGTACCATTGGAAGCAGGGCAGATCACTGACAACATAGGGATGTTTTACTGCTTGTATTTGTAAACCACTTGTATTCAATAATTAGGGATACTCCGGGATTTTGTCAAGTCCACGTTCTTTAGGAAATGGATCTAATTCACACTTCCCAGATTAAAATGCATATTGGAATTTTTGAGATGGCAAAGCTCAACAAATTCACAAACCTTTCTTACAGGACATTAAGGAGTGAATATAAAAATCCATAAATTGTACTATAGTCCTCTGAAATTACATTATAGTAATTATAACTGTTCTAGATTTTCTCAGAGGGGATGAATTGAAATTGATCATCCTGTATTACCATCTCCAGCAATGTCCATACAGTCATTCTGGTCAAATGTTTTTGAGAAAATCAGAAAGAGTTTTATGATTAGGTCAACCTATAAATTTGATTTATAAATAAATTGATAACTCTTAACAACTTAAAAACTCTTAATAATTTCTGTTGATATATTGTCTATGTTTCACAAGTATCGCAAACTTGTGCAGCATGAGAAATAATTTAGTTTTTGGTTATCAGGTGCCAAATTTATTCTTGTAAAACACTGGAGAACCAAATTATATTAATGTATTTTTTAGTATTAGCTAAATTATTAGCTGATTATTCAAATTTGGTCTTTATTTCTTAGTTTTCCTGATTACTTTTCAGAACAGTTTAACGTGTGAGTTTATCTTCTTAAAGTATGTATTCATATATATGTGTGTGTGTGTGCGCGTGCGTGTGTGCATGCCTCACTCTCATGTGCACACACACATATATTGTTTGCATTAGGGTTAGGGTTAGGGTTTTTCTCTCCCCTCCCCTTTCTTCTCTATTTTGGATTTTCCATTTTCATCCTTGGTATTGTGCTTATTTCCATTTTTTACTTTTTAAAATTGTGGATTTCTTGAATAAAACAGTCTTACCGTCATTGTTGATGTATTCATCCCAGTCAAAGGTATCATTGCCACTGAGGGTAAGGTTGTCATTCAGCGTGCCATTGTCCAATGGATCCATCCCTACAGCATCCTGCAGGGTGTTGTTGGTGAAAGGTAGCCATAAGGCATCCTGCAGGGTGTCATTGGAGAAGGGTGGCCACCGAACACACTTGTGCCGCAGGTTCCCCATGAACAGCTGCAGCCCAATGAGGGCAAAGACCGCCAGACAGAACACAGTGAGGATCATGACATCAGAGAGCTTCTTCACAGACTGGATCAAAGCTCCCACAATTGTTTTCAGACCTTTTGGGGGGAGGGGTTAGAGAAGGGAGAGAACAGAAATTCCCATTTGTTATAGGCAATAAAATGGATCTTCTTCCAATCTGACTTAAAAAAAAAATCTTCTTTTATGAATTATATTTGCTAGCAGGGAAATTTTAAGAAGACATATTTTGAAAAGAATTGGAAGGCTAGTTACATAAACTATGGCAAGTCACTTGTTGATAATTCACTTGTTAATATAATTCTCATAATAATTCCAAACAATGGATATACAATGGATTCACTTTCCCTTCAGTAGCATGATTATACTACTTTTAAATAAAGGCAACCAAAATTCTGCTTTTTACTGTAATATCAGTTACGGATTTCATGGCCCAGCAAAGTGGTATGTCCACCTCACTCCACTACAGGCCTGACTGAATTGTACAAAAAAGCAATATCCCTAAAATCGTTTTTAGCCTTATCATCCCCATTACCTACCTGGAATGACTGTAATAGTTTTAAGCGCTCGAAGAACACGGAATGTCCGTAGAGCAGAGACATTGCCCAAATCTACGAACTCTGTGACGTAACTAGAAAAAAAAGGCAGGAAGGTTGTTCATCTAAAGACAATTTACAGAGGACTACCAACAAGCTAGAGAGACAGATAGGAGGAAATACAACTTTCACTTAGAAAGCATTCTTTGTAACTCCTATGTTATTAAAATTGGGCAGACACACTTCAATGAGGCACAAGAAATCTGCTTCAGATCCAGTTGGGGTATTTGTCAGAATGTATAAAGTTTTTAAAAGTCATGACAACATCTTTCATTAATCACTTATTTTGAAGAAATCATACAGACGTTTATTAAGTATAACTGTTCAACAAACCTGAAAAAAATTCAAGGTTTATTTTTCCATTCTTGCTTACTACAGTTGTAGGCTAAGTGTACTTTAGTAGGGAGAACCATGTAAATAAACATTTATTTACTGTTTACTGGTATTTACAAATGTATAGGTTAGTAATATTACATTTCTGATTGCTCTAACTGCTTTAATTCAAGATAGACAAAATCCAGCAGCTATCATTTTTTGTTGATAGGGTCGTATGAAAGTTTCTGAAATAGGTTTTGATGTACTTTCTCAGGTATATATTCTGGATCGGCATGTTTTATTTTATTTAAATTTAAATCACATTTGGACTTTATAGCTAGACAGTCTAGAATTCTTTTGAATATTTGTGTTAAGATAAATATCATAAAGACGAATTTAACTCCAAGGCTGACTTACATTTTAAGAGGTTTTTCTGTGTTATTCCTTTTTGCTATTTAAACAAATTTATATGATATTAAATTTAGAGCATCCTTTTATACATTCTTGGGGCATTTATTTTAGGTTTGATCACTGGTTGGAATTTCAGAATTCACCTATTCTTTAGGCTTAACTTGAAAACTACTATTTGGTTGTGCTGAAATCCTGTTGGGATCCTTGTATGTTCGGGGCCAGTCCTGAACATTGGATAGCTTGCTATCTGGGTTAACATGCCATCTACCTTGAATGAGCAGAAAACTATGGCATGCTGGTCCCATTCATTTAGATCTAGATATGGAAGTATATATATGGAAAAACTCAGGTTGTATGTATAATTCTGGGTTTTTACTTGTTAGAATTATTGGTATAGGATAATTCAATTCAAAAATAAATTTGCTTTTTATATTAATGGCACCCCCACCTTGGCAATCAGCAGGCAGTAAATTAAAGGGAGGCTGAAGAAGCGCTGGATGGCATGACATCACAAAGGAGATAATGCCACCTGCTGCCACCCTCTGTAATGTCTATTTAGTCCATCAATCAGTTCTCTGTCCATCCAAAAACAAACCAATATACTGCTATATAGCTTCTTTTATACATGCCAGCCTGATGACAGATATCACGCTAAACAGTGGCTCTGATTTAAAGTATATTCTGAGCTAAATTCTAGCTTTAGACAGAAACCAGCCAGATCATGATCACCTAAGGACCAGCTTTCACCATTATTTATCAGACTGGTTTGCAATGTATACATGTACTGGAAGAGGACAAGTTACTAAGTTTTATTCATTGGTTTTGTTATTTTAATGTACATTTATTGTTCAATGAGCATTCTCTCAGCTTAATAAGCATTCAAAACATTTGTAATTAAAAACTCTAAGGGAAGAAACTATTTTCAAAATTATAAAAGCAAAACAATATAAAATCAGGAACTACTAAAAATAAAAAATAGCATGAACTATAATCAATTCAGCTAAATAAAGCTGTTCTAGCCAACCATCTAGAGAGCAACCTTTACTTCTGCTTGGTCTCAGAGAAGCAGGATATACATCCTTTAAAAAAACACACTTTGGGGATGGGGTTAAGAGTTGTGGTTTCATGGATTGCTATCTCCATAGAGTATCATAGGAAATTATTTTTCCCATGCTGACCCCCATTCAATTTCCCACAGCTGGTTTCCATAATATTCTTGCAGAATGCAACATACGCCATGACGATGACACTGAAATCCAGCCAATTCCAAGGATCTCGCAGGAATGTAAAGCTGTCAATGCAGAATCCCCGAGCCAATACCTTGATCGTAGCCTCAAAGGTATAAATGCCAGTAAAAGTATATCTGTGAACAAGCAAATGTCAGGGAACAAGGGAAACAGAATTAATTATGAAAATATAAATATATGTTGTTGATTTTTTAAGAGTGACATAACAACATTCCAACTTTTACAGCCTATTTTAATAAAAGTCTCAAGCCAGCATCAAAAATAAGATAAATTATAAATAATTTAGTGCAGGAGAAAGTTGATTGATATTTATTTCCTAGATGTATTTCCACTCCAGTGTTAAAATTTCAGTTTTGAGAGCCTTTTAACTTGCAGATATTCAACCATCAAACCTAAAGAACTTCTATAAAAGAATGGACAAAGTGGAGACTATGGGCCTCGACCTTCTACTATACCCTTTTCTAGAAGCTCTAAGAGATGGCTGACATTTAGGGGTATGTTTTTTCAAGGTTGTTAAAATCGAAATAATCAGCAAAATAGATGCCTTAGGCTTCCTTCATACACTTATTTTACTTAACTATCCACCCCAGAAAAAGCCCTCCAAAGGGCCAAAAATGTTTATCCCACCTCCCCTGCTGATGTCACCACACCATTCTCCAAAGTGCATCAGCAACCTGTTGCACAAGTGCTGATTAGCTGGTGCTATGTGTGAACAATCTCCTTTGCAACACTGGGTAATTTAAATATATTGATAATCTATTTTAAAATGTTAATGTGATGAATTAATAGATAAAATATAGAAAATTGGAAAAGGAGTAACCCCGTTGCTGAAATCTACATTCAATTTGCTAGCATGCGTGCATTTCACCAAGAAACTTCAGCTTTTTATTAAAGAATGCACTGTGAGCCTTTATGAAAGATTGTATCTGCCTTCTTTCCAAGAAGAATATGTATAGTGACCTTCTTTCCAACAGTTTGCCCATCTTCATCTTTCATAAAAAGACAAAGATGTCCTCAGTTTGAAAAGAATCTGCCTTATCATCTTCCCCTCCCTCAGGCAAACTGTATTCTGACACTGTGTGGGTTCACACAGAAATACCCTAAATGTAGATAAAAGTCAAGGTGATTAGAATTCACATAACACAAGTTTCACCTTCTCTTGTGAATTCTTGCTCTTCTAAATTATTTTCTTCTTCACCCATTCTAAGCAATAAGGACCAGGCATAAAATCATTAAAGATGGAGGAAAAGAAAATAGGACACTTACTCCACATCCTTGGCCCATGGTGGTGGGTCACTCAGAGTCATGAAGAAACAGTTAGCTAAGATGGTTATCATGATAAACATGCTGAATAATTTGAAAACAAAGTCAAGGAAATGCCTCAGACCTCCACTGAAAATACCCCTTCCCCGCAAAATACTTATTTCTTAAAAACTACTCCCCTTGTAGACAGCAGCACGTTCAGCCAGAGTTCAAAAATCCACAGTTCAACTAATTCCTCTAAAGCTATCAACAAAGCTTTGGGCTTGTGCTTGATAAAAAAATCATCCAGTTCTCATACCAATCAGCTTTTCAAACTAAAGAATTAAGGAAAGGTGTTTAAAAATGGAACCCAAGGCAATGTTCAATGAAAAAATCTTGAGCATGCTAATTGAATTCCCCCTCTTGCTTTCTCAAGTAGCTTCACACAGCAGAACCCCAAAGTACAACTGTCCCTTACAATGTTATGGAGGATGATGGGTGTAACTGTTAAATTATTAGTAACCCTAAAAAGATCACTACCTTGAAAAACTTGAGCCAACCAGGCTGGGGAAAGGTGATTTAGGAATATGAGCTGAAAATGGTGGAGAATTAAAGAAAGGAAGTAGCCTAACCAATTTATTGGGTTTTTAGATGTTGGAAATTATGACTGTTATATCACTTCTTCTGCACATAATAGCTGGAATCCAGTGTTGGATAAGGAAATGATTTGATAAAGTGAATATTAAAAGAAATCCTTGTCATTGATAGACATGAAGACCTATTGGCAAAACCCTTGTTCTGCATAGGGGTAGATATCAGAGGGTGGGTCAGGATAGGAGCTGAAACAGACACAAACACGGGCAGCACTTAAACAAATGAGGGAGTTTAATTCTAACCAGTAAGATACTTATACAAATATAATAGTATGAGCTAATATATACAAGTGAAAATATAATTTACAAAACAGAATAGGTCCATAACAATGTATGTGTGTGTGTGTGTCCATATGCGTGTATTCATATCCCTCAGTTCTCAACCTCTCAACTCTCTTTCCCTCACTTTGGCCTGTGCTGTATTTTGGCTTCTTTTTTTACTCCTTACCTCAAGGAGATAACAGCTGATCTTGGAACGCCTGTGAGTTCTCCTGGCTGTCATGCTGCCAGACAAAGCCCTTAACTCATGCAATTCCGCTGTCCGGTATCTAAAACTCCTTAAACGCAACACAGTCTGACCTCCTGGTCTCTCCACGTGTTCACAAGCTGCTCCAGTATGTTCTTTCCGGGCTTCCTCCTCATCTCAGGGCTGGAATCACTGGACTTGCAAGCTCCACTCTACTCCGTTTACCAGGTGACGTCTTCTCCAACAGCATGCCCTGCAGCTTCTGCTATAACACCACCCACCCACCTACCCACCCACCCACACACACGCTTTTCTCTGCTTTCCCTTTTTATATTCTATATCCAGGTCATATAGGTACCACTGTACAGGTGCCTTCCAGCATTTCCCCCCTCAGTCATCTGCCTTCCCTAAAAAACCCATGGCTTTGGCACAAACCCAGCTGCTTTCCTTCAGCCAGGTACTTCAACCTGCCATAGTAGAAAATATATATCCTGCCAGATGTTGATGAACTACAACTTCCAGTAGATCCAGCCAGCCTAGTCAGTGGTGAAGGATGCTGGGAACTGTGTTTTATCAACATCTGGCTGGCCATAGATATCCCACGTTTCTCTGACCAGAAACTCCCAAAACTTCTACCCAATGTGGAGCCACACCATATCCAGCTCAAGCATTGTGAAGGATATGAATGTATAAGCACTTTGATGGCACCATTCCGGATAGGGTGGAATGGATCCAACATATAGAGAGCAGGAGTGGCACTGAACCGGAATATGGTCTTTCCTTTGTTGAGGATGATGTATGTCTGAAGGAAAAAAGAAAAACGTTAACCAAGTGACCATGTGGCATTATCTCTACTATTAAAGCCACCCCAGATAAAATATATAATGATTCTACTCAGAAGATCAACTTCTAAAAAACTATTACTCTTGATTGTATCATACAAAATCATCCGTAACTGAGAAAAAAATTAACCAATTTGATTTTAAAGGCTGCTAAGGTTCCTCCTGGCTATGCAAGTTGTCATCTGATTTTCTTGTTAAATGTTGACACAAAAATATTGATAACGACCCTAGCACATAGATTACAGGCAATATTACTTTCAAATACCTACCCTGCACAATCAGATTTTATAAGAGGTCACCAAGCATATGATAACATTGGATTACTAATTGACATTATACCTTCAGAAAAATTAAAATCACTGATGATGGTTGTTTTGTGGGGAAAGCCCTTCAGTATGATGGAATGGAAATTTTTGAAACTATGAATTTTACAAATGGAATTATCTCATCACGTACACAAATTGCTTTTATATGCTGATGACATCTCTTACTGATAATTATGTATATTCTATATGAATGTGTGTTAATAGTGTGCAACGATTTAGTAATTTCCTGGAGCTGAGGTTTACGCTACCAAATGCATCCACTGCGTTGCAGAAGGTAGAACATCTGAGAAATAATATTTAGATGTGATATAAGCTTATCTGATAAGCAGCCATGAATAATTAGCAGCAACATTAGCAGGATGTAGAATAGTAACATACAGAAAAATGTTACTGATGTGACTAAAGCACTACGTATTACCAGCTAACGCTGTGACCTGTCAAGTAATGCCACCAATAAATCAGGTTATCCCTGGTAGAGAGCAGTTGTCCTACTGATAGCCACTATAAGTGGAAGTGTGCAGTCTGAAACCCTTATAGTGGCAGTGGCACATAGAATAGTAAGGAAGAAATACATTCATATAGAAATGTGATAGCAGCGCAGACTATATTTTCCCAGGAAGACTGTCAATCGTGGGAACAAGTACAAAGAGGGCAAAGAGGACAAATAGCATTGATCACCATTTTGGAATAGAGCCGTTTGGAGTAAAGTGGCATAGAAATACCAGTAATAAGCAAACTTATTATTAGTGACAACAAATAAATAGTAGTATGGAAATTTATCAGGTTATTTGATTCACTTATAAACTTCCTATGGGTTCAAATGTTTAATGTTTCTATGGGAATTTGCATTCAGTTGTTTTCAACGCTTGGTTGAATTCTTTTAAATATCTGAAAATAATGAACTTGAAGAAACTTTCTTCATTTGTAGATGTAAACATATCATTTAAAAAATCTCAGATAAAAGTAGATTTAAATAGCTAAAATCCCACTGAATTTATGGGGGAAAACAGAATCATAGAATTATGGAGCTGGAAGAGACCACAAGGAGCATCTGGTCTAGTCTTCTGTAATGTGGAAGAAAACCAGTTAAACTATTCTCAGGAAGTGGCTGTCCTGCTTCTTCTCCAGAGAGGGAAAATCTACAACTATCACAGGTAGACTGTTCCCCTGTTTTACCTGCAGGGTTTCCTTATATTTAAGTGAAATCTAGGTAACTGCAACGTCTACGCATTATTTCTGGTCCTAGTTTCTGTGGCAATGGAAAATAGCTCCTGAGTTTTTTCCCTATGGCAACCTTTTATGTTCTTGAACAGTGATATCATGCCTCCCTTCAATTCCCTTTTCTCCAGAATAAATATCTTTAGTTCCTTCATACTGTCCCCTATATCAACTCTATCACCCTTCTCCGAACTTGTTTAACCTATTAATATCCTTCTGGAAATGTGATTCCTAGAGTCATATGCAATGTTCCTGGTGTGGTCTCATCAGTACATAGTACAAGGGAATAAGGACTCCATGTCCCTTTAATGCTTTTTCCAGTGCAGCCCAGAAGTGTGTCAGGTCTTCTAACAGCTGGCTTATGTTTAGCTTTTTGCCAATGTCACACCTATGTCCTTATCTGATGCAGTGCTTTTCCAAGCCATGAATCCCCTTTTCTTGTATGTGTACCCTATTGTTTCCTTCATTTCCCTGTTGAAGGACATCTTATTCCTCTCAGTTCAGTCTTGAACCTGTTCAGATTAGACTGCAATCTTATTCTGCCGCCCTTGTTTTGGCCAGACCTCCCAAATTTGATAAGCAGTTCATCAGTACCATTATCCAGGTCATTAATAAAAAGTTTGAATAATGCTGGTCCCAAGACAGATCTCTGCAATACTCCGCTGTTTACTGCTCTCCAGACAGAGCCATGTATGCTGACTCTTGTTATAAAAATGTTATTAAAAGGAATATTACTTAAGCATTGATACACTTACTTAGAGGTATTTCTACGCTAATACCTTTATTTTAATCAGATTGAAAAGATATTTTAAAAATCTTTATGAATAGGACAGGTTTCCTGTATTTAACTGAAACTACCATATAATGATATGGCTTTTAACTTTCCTGACTTTCAGCTTTATTCAAGGGCATATATTTTGAATTCAATATATATATTTTTTTATCCGCACGCAATCGTGACCGATTCTGCGGCGACTGCCTGGATGAGTCCCTGCAGTTTTCAAGGCAAGGTGTTTCAGAAGTGGTTTGCCAGTGCCTCCTTCCTAGAGCGGAGCTCAGCTGGTGAGCGCAGGAGGCGGGGTTTCCGTTGCTTTGCACCTTTTTCGGGCGTGCACGGCTTCCACGTTACTGGCAACTGATCCCGTCTCCCGTGCAAGCGCTGCCAGCATTTTTTCCTCCCACCGGGGTGAGAGTACCCATTTATCTACTCACGGAAGTTTTTGAGCTGCTGGGTTGACAAGAGCTGGTGGGGGAAAGCAGGAGCTTGCTCTGCTGAGCGAAAGCTGGGCTCGAACCACTGAAGTGTCGACCATTTCTGGCCAGCAACTTTCAGCGTCATTAAGCCGCTGCGCCACCACGTCCCCTCAATATCTTTGAAATGTTTTAAAAAACGCTACTCTATGGGCACAGGTCGAAAGTTATTATGTGATAGTAGGGGTTTGGCTCCATTTTTAGCCATACCTCTATGGTTATATTAGACTGCAAGGCACAGTTGGAAGACATTGGGATGGAAGTATAATTTCAATCTTAATTAATATGATAAATTTCTATTCTGGGGTAATTTCCAGTCTGAAAAATAAAGGAAAATACTTTTTTTTTTTTTAATTTTGAATCATGGACAAATAAGGTATTAATCGTTTAAATCAGTTGATTGCCAAATCAAGTTTTTACTTCATTCAAGTTATTATAAGAGGAATCTGGATCACATGAAAGTGCAAAAACAGCAGTATGTTCAGCTGAAATCTTTCTTGATTTTGTAATGTGGTCTAGCTGCACTACCAGAGTCTTAAACTCCTGTCAGTACTGGAAAGTGTTTCTTATGATCTTAAAAGACTATTTTGAGAAAAAAAATTGGAGTACTAAAGAATGTTTAAAAAGGGTTGGCCGTCAACCACATTATGTTGGAATGTAAAATGGGTAGGAGACATTTGCTCAAATGATATGAGCTTGTCCCACTCTTGCCCCATTTTGGTTTAATATCCATAAGTTTGTTAATACAGTACAATGCTTTAAATATCAATAGTTTATGTTTTGGGAGCAGCAAAAAGAGGTTGCTCTTCAGTATTAGCAAGACAGTACAACTCCAGATTTACAATCTTGGGTTGCTGATATGTGTTCACTTTCTCTTTATAAAGTTGTTGTTGTTGTTCAGTCGTTAAGCTGTATCCAACTCTTCGTGACCCCATGAACCGTATCGTGCCAGGCCTTCCTGTCCTTCACTGCCTCCCTGAGTTTGCTCAGTTTCATGCTCATTGCTTCAGTGATGCTATCTAACCATCTCATCCTCTGCCATCCCCTTCTCCTTTTGCCTTCAATCTTTCCCAGCAGGGTCTTTTCCAAAGAGTCCTCTCTTCGCATTAGGTGACCAAAGTATCTGAGCCTGAGCTTCATTATCAATCCTTCCAATGAGCAATCAGGGTTGATTTCCTTTAAGATTGACTGGTTTGACGTCCTAGCAGTCCAGGGGACTCTTGGCTCTAATATACTGGAAAGACTGGTTAGTATTATGCCATGTGGTCAAGGTTTAACGATGTGTTAAAAACTAAGCTGAATTATTTCTTATATACAGCATAATAAGTTTTTGGTGCTTCCCATTTTACTTTGTCTTTGGGATCCCCCCCTTCTTTAATTTCTCCTCCCTCCCTCCCTCCCTCCCTCCCTCCCTCCCTCCCTTCCTTCTATTTTGTATATTAAAGCAATTATGGAGGAGGTGAGGAAGTAAATGGAGCCACAATGGATCATTGTGAGGAAAGAGATGCTCAAAATGGCAGGGATGAGTGGCAGCAGGCAGTCATGCCACAATGGGAAACAGTCAAAGGAGAAGCAGCTTTAGGCAACTGCTACTCTCTCTGCATGGTACAAAGAAGAGAATTCTGGCGAAGCCCCTACAGCCACCATCAACTTGGTTCCCCAGAATGCCTCTGCATTCTAAGATAGCAATATTGAGCAACACTAGCATTCCTTTTTAAATTTCTGAAAAACCCATCATTTTTTAAAAAGTGCTGAATGCACTGTGGTTGATATTCATCTCAATTTCCTAGAAAGCCTCTGGAACCTGAGGAATGGCAAATCAATTCTATCTGTGAGGAGGACATAAACCTATTAGTGGCTGTGGCTGCTTGGCCCAGCACTTCTGTTCTGACTGCTGGACCCTATTTATTTAATGTTAACATTTCTGTGGGGGTGATACTGAGCTTGACAGATGTGATATGGCTAATATGTAATTTTGAATCTCCAAACATTTTAACTTATGTAAAGTCATGGGAATTCCTGTATTGAAACGGGGCAATGGTATTGGAGTACATACATTAACCTTCCCCATTTTCCCAGTCTGTCTTTCCACCCACCCAAACTACTACTGGCTCCTCTAAAGAAAACATATCCACAAATCTTAGCTTTAAGGGAGATTTAGATTAGGAAAACAATGCACAAAAGAAGGAATAAATGATCCTTTTCTCATGCACAACTATCCAGATATGCATTTAAGTTAAAATACTGATTACACTCTGCACCTAGGTCTTGTATGATTTGGCTGTCACTGAGTAAGTAATGGAGATAGCAAATAAGTGTGAAACAAAACCACCTTGTGTACACATATAAATGCTCTAAAGTAATAATGCTTCACTAGACTGGTTGGACCATTAAGTTGTTTCTTACACATGCTTCCAAATAATTTCTGAATGTGGCCTTTCATTTGTAGATCTTGTCTTGCTACAGTCCCCAGTAGGTGTAGCGGGACAAGGAAATGGCCTTGAGGGATAGGAGGAAGAGCTGCTACCAAGACAACAGTCAGATGAAAGAAACCCGAGACCAGGACAGAACTGTAACCTGAGAAAATGTCTCAGACAAGACCCTCATGAAGATAAAAGGAGGAAGGGGGAAAGTGCTTTCAGACTTGCAAGATTCTGTTACTATATCTTTATAATAAAAGTTATATTGGCCTGCATGGCTTTGGTTTCCTAGTCTGGCCCATCTTGAAGAGCTGACTTCAGGATAGGAAAAGTCACAAAGTAGAGACTTTGGCAGATGCTTAATTTTCTTCATTACTGTGATATGGCCTATACCAGTGTTGTCCAAACTTGGCCACTTTAAGAGGAGTGGACTTCAACTCCCAGAATTCCCCAGCCAGCAATTCTGGGAGTTGAAGTCCACTCCTCTTAAAGTGGCCAAGTTTGGACAACACTGGCCTATACTATAATACAGCCGTCCCCAAGCTGATTCCTTCCAAATGTGTATGGCTTGATGTCTGGGGTGATGACAGTTGTAGACCAACATATATGGAGAGTGCAGGTCTGGGGAAGACTTTCATGATACTACTTCACATTATTACCGTGTTCTATCTTTCCCTTTATATCTAACTCTTCCCACTTACCTTCTGATCATGGTAAAAAGTGTCCAGGTCTTCCAGAGGCACTCCAATGAGCTCTGGAGGAGGGTCCCCATAAATGAGCGGGAGGCTTTTTCCTTGTTCCAAGTCACTGCGGGGCTTCGGCCCCTTTTCTTCATCAACAACCTCCTCATGTTGGTTCTTCGATTTCTCGGCTTCCCGCTCAGCGATCCGTTTCTCTATAGCCTTAAGGGACTCACGGGTGAAAGGGCGCAGGCAGTCTGGACCTGGGAGGTATGGCCTGGCTGCCATCTTTGCATTCTGCTCCTGGATCAATTCTACGTGGAGTCACAAGACAATGGAGGGACGGCTGAAGAGAAGAAGAGAAGAAGTTTAATTTTGAACTGGATTTAACTATACACCATTATCACGCTTACTGAGCTTTGGATGCATTCAGACAGTTACATGTAACTCTTAAAAAGCTTTTGTTCTTCTTGAAGATTTAAACATACAATGTACATGTCAGAATCCTCGCAAGATTTAATAGTAGATTGTTATGATGGCTAGTTTAGAAATTGCTTTTTACATGCTGTGGTTCTGCCATTGTGAAGGGGGGGGGGAGAAGGAATGGGAAACCGTTGGAAGCAGATGGCTCCTTATCACAGGCACTGGCATGCTCAGGGTCATACCAGCAAGGGAATCAGGAGACCAGGAACTAAGGGGGGTGTAAGGGGGTAAAGTAGGAAAAACAACTTGGCGCGCTTAGGCTCAGTCTTAGCAATGCTTTGGAACTGTACACTTGTTCTCAATAAATGAACTTTCTTTTGAATCAATATTGGTTGCAAGGAAAGTTACTGGATTTGGGATCAGCGGGTGGCAGATCATTACAGTACATACAGAAAAATGGCAATAGCATTTCAAACTATACAAAGGGGTACAATTTTGAATTCTTCCTCATGTAAAAACCTTTTTGCCAGTAGATAGTTAGCACAATATTCTACCACAGTGCTCGCCTTACTGTACTCATTTTCTGCTTGTAAGGGTGCACTGAAGAAAACAAACCTCAAGGAAACTCTATAAACCAAAGTGGCACAATCTATGTTAGACTTCTATCATTTCATTTCTATGTATTTCTACTGAATGTATCAACACAGCCAATAGATTTTATTTATGTGACTTCTGCATTTCTCACTGTTCTTCTGGTTATGCAATTATTTTAAAATATCCGTCTTTATTGGCACTGCCATTGTTCCCATTAGACTACTCCTTACACAAAATACTGCTGGGGTACTGTAAACTACAGATTTGCTATTGCTGTGAATGGCAGCAAAGATTAAAAAAAAAAAAACAGCTAAAGAAAGACAGGCTCTACTCTCTTATAACTCAACCTTCTATAGTAATTCCAAATAAATTATTTTAGAAATGTCTCCAAACATTTCTAAAAGTCTTTGAAAATGCTCCCAACTACCACTGTGCTGATGATGAATGGATTTACAAAACCTGAAGGGGAATTTTATTCTACTCTCAGCTCAAAGTAATTTAATGACGCTTGGAACATTATCCCTAATCTGCAGATGAAATCCACTGAGAGATGTATGAATATAAGGGAAAAAACATAAGATGGGTCCTGATTCTTAAATAAAAATGGCCAGCCCTTTTCCTTCTGGAATATTACTCTGAGATTTTAAACTTTGCCCTGATTTTTCAAAAAGCATGGATGCTTTCAAAATAGAGCCCTTTTGGATAGCTTTAACACTATATGGCCAACTGGAAGCAGAATTGCAACTGGGGTCCTAAGTGTACCTCATAAAGGAAATGAATTTACTCCCTTTTAATTTACATACAGGAATTAAATTATTGCAGTATTCAAATGCCACACAGAAACCCATAGCTCAAATACTCCCCTTAGAAAAAACTCTGAAACTCATTAAACTAAAACAAAATGGGCTAGAGGAGGGAGGAAAGAAAGATTTCTGTAGCCATCGCTGATGTTTTCTCACTTTCTTTCATATCCTATCACCTTACAACATAAGAGCTCTGTGACTTCAAGATGAAATCACTTTATTTTCTGAATTCCATTTATAGCCTCCCTTCTCTTTGAGAGCTCAGGTTAGGCTATGCAGGTGTCTCCCTTTGTTTTATTCCAACAATAATCTTGTAAAGTAGGTTAGTTTGAGAGTGTGTGACTGACCCAAATTCAAAGAACTCTGCAGTCAAGTAGGGATTTGAACCACTGAGCTATTATATTCCATTGGGTGATATAAATTTATATGTTCATATTCTCTTAATGCATACAAGTTGAGTTTAATGAAGGAATAACAAACACACAAATTAAAAACCCACAAAAAGGCTGGGGGGAAAAAAACAGAGTACTGAGGGATGAGTAGCATCAGATAACTGGAGACCACATTTCGTACTGCTTAAATGGCTAGATTTTGAACCATCAGGAAAAAATATACTATATGTATATCTCAATTTCTTTATTATTAGCTATAGTGGGTCAATTTTTAAAGTTGAGTCCATTGCTACCAAATCTATAATGCAAATTAGACAATACATATCTGAAATTCTTGTGTTGGCACATTCCACATAGCAAACATTTTGAAACTGGGTGAGGGATAAAGTTTAGATATGAACCATGAGTGTCCAGAAAGATAATATTACTCTGCTATAGGAATGTTACTTCAAATAAAATAATAATAATAATTTAGAAAGTGCTTGCAAGTGTTCAGTTCAATGCACCAATCTCAATCTTCCTTCAAATAATATTGTAAGGTGGGTCGCTGTCACTACTCCTATGTAGAAATGAGGCAGAGAGAACCAAGTTTTGGCTAAGGTCATGTCAGAGGAAATTCATTCATAGCTCACACACTTTGCCTAACATTATGCCAGTTATCACGCAGAATATGTGCAACCAACAGGAAATAAGTAACCGTGCCTTTTGTTTCTGCAAAAAAAACCCAAGCAAAAGATATAAAGTAGAAACTGAAAGGCTTTTCAGTACCCCACTTATGAAATCAGAGTGACCTATCTCACAAGAAAATTGTCTGTGTGTATGTGAAGTCATTGAAGGTCATAAAGCTCTTTGAAGACTTAAACAACTGTATGCTTGTTGATTCTAATTTTTTGTTGATCCTACATTTATGAACCTCACCTATCTAGGGCACTTTGGAAGAGAGACAGGGCCTCCAGTAGGAGAGGGAAGGCTCTAACACTCCCTCCTTTGGACATGACAAAGTAAACCCTATGGCTGTGTGTGTGGGTGCATGTGTGTCTTGCCTTCTCTACGCAGCAAGCCTGAAGAGAGTTTTGCACTTTGCTGTTTCTCCAGCTGCTGTGGGCCATCATAGGTGGTGTTGGGTTTCAGCAACAAGATGACTCAGGCCATTCCTCCCAAGGAAGAGGAGGAAAGGACAGAAGCAGGAGGAGCCACATATAAGAAAAACAAGGCCTAGGCTCACTACCCTGCTGCTTGACTGTCACACCTGCAGTCTGCTCCCTAGGCTGCTTTCCCTCTCTCATACTCTCTCTCCCTTTTACTCCTATCGTTCTTCACCCAGCTGCCTGTGGGCTTCCACACAATGTGCAACCTACCTCCGTTTCACAAGCCACAGCTGCTGAATGGTATAGCGTACTGGCCAGTCATGTTTTTTCAAATCTTCCTTAGCTAAAAAGAACAAACTCCAACTTCATATTTAAAATAGTAGAGGACCAAAAATTGCTAAGCAAATAGATGTCATGCATATCTGGCAATGATGTACCACTGGAGGCTCAGGGAGGACCCACTGGGTTATGGGTAGGGTCCTCATGCAGTTGGAAGCCAAAATGGGTATCACTGTCCCTGTGAAAGTTTCCTTGCTTCAGGGATTCAGGCTAAAAGCAAGAACATCCCTAAGACAAAGGGTGTCTATGGAGTGGCATCTACATTTGTAATACAGGAATAAGGTTTAACACTCTATGCCATCCACACAAACATCCAACTCTGGTTGCAGGTAATCAAGACTTACATCAGAAGAGCCCTGCAGCCACCTCAGGAACAAAAATAGGCAACTATTTGCCTCTATGAAGCAGGAATTTCCCTTTAACGATTTTAGTCTAAAATTGCTTTTAAATCATAAATTTGCCACCTTGTTTTCTGGTCATTCCACACCACATGGATTAAGGCCCTTCTTAATAACCATGACTATCCAGATCCTCATGATGTCCCTTGATCTAGCCCTTCCCATGAAATTCTCTGTCCTTTTGTACATGCTAACCGTTCGACTTTTCATGTCCATATTACATTGCCCCTCCCTATTTGCTCTTTCCACGGCCACTGGTGACACCTCAAGTTCATATCAACCCACACACAAATATGTACTGAACATGAACTGAGGAGTACAATGTATCTCACCAGCTCACACACCTTTAGGCCAGGTCTTTTTCAAGCACAGTACAAAGTGTTTTTTTCTTTTTACTTATAAATACTAAATCTGCCTTCCCCAAGCTGGTAACATCCTCTCATAGAGTAGACTACAATACACATCATCCTTGAAAGTACAGTTAGCTTTCCTGGCTGGAGTTGATGGTTGCTAAATTTCTGTCCAGGGTATCTGAGGTACTAATAGTTTCTATATAACCCTAACACTCTGATTTTCTAAAGCAGTGTTGCTTAACCTTGGCAACGTGAAGACGTGTGGACTTCAACTCCCAGAATTCCCCAGCCAGCATGGCTGGCTGGGGAATTCTGGGAATTGAAGTCCACACGTCTTCACGTTGCCAAGGTTGAGAAACACTGTTCCAAAGTAAGGTGGGTTATGAATGGAGACATGGCCTTGCTTCTTGTGATTCCCAGCCTCAGAAATTCTCTCTTTAAGGAGGTCTGTTAATGCTTTTGCACTAGGTGCAAATATTTTTAGTGGACAGGCTTTTCCAGTGTTTAATTTGTAGCTATATTTTAATTTACTCTTCAGTAATTTTAGTGTGCTTTTTTTACTGTTTATATGGCTTTGATTTTGTAAGTCAAATATGTACTTGAAATTAAATATGTAAATCTTAGCATTTCTTTAAAACATCAATAGCCCAACGTTGTCCTCTTGAGATTTTTTTTTTTTTTAAACGTAGGTTAAGAGGGCCAGAGTAGATGAGATGTTAAATATTTTTGGATATGGGGACCTATAATGTAAAACAGTAGCCACTGTAATGATCAAGTTCCAGGAGATCTGGACAGAAAATACTTTACATTTACACTAGGAGAAAATTCCCCATTGGCATCATTTTGTGACTGAATCTTCTCCTTTAGAAAACTGAACGTTTGCAAACATTCTGTGAGACCTTGGTAATTCAGCCTACAGTTATTGAGAGAATAGCAGACACGTTCTCCCTGTTTGTGTTATATGTTTATTTCAGCCTATGTTATGTTCACATCAGAAAAACTGTTTTTCTATACTTTGTTCTTGTGAAGCTTGTTATTACACACCCAAAAGGTTAAAGCGGCATGTTATATTAAACACATGATTTAACTTTTTCCCCATCCCAGATTGGTACTGTGACACAGAGTGTAAACATCCTCTCTGGTTCAGAGGCTGAGGAAGTTGTAAGTATCTGTTTTAATGTACATTCTTAACATAACATATACCTTCAGTCACTGTTTTAGGCAGCTTTGGAAATAGGAGTAAAGAGATAACCAAACTTCAACTAACATTACAAAACTGTCATTTGTTAATCAGGAACTATCCACCAAACAGAAATAAAAGGGGTCACAGCTATAAGTAGGTAGCTACTATTTAACATTGCAGCTCTCTGAGCTGAAATCCTGAAAATCTTTATAGATGGATCTTGATCATGGGAATGGACATTGCAAAATAGCACGGCATTATCTTGTTATATGAAATCATCATTTGAATTCTGTTTCTAGCTTATTATGAAAAAGTAGTGTGGAACAGCCCTAGTTGGGGAGCAACCACTGTTAGCTTTGATCAAGCACCACTGGAAATGTCTCTTTCACTGTGAACAGTATATGAGTTTCTTGTATAACTTGTAAGCATAACCAGACCACACATCTGGGATCAATCGCATAGTGGTCACTAAGGAAGAAGGCAGGGCTCCCAAATGTTTAACTTCAAGTATTGGGTTGAAAGGCAACTCTAAAAAGCAGACTTCCATCAAACCTAAAATGGTCCCTGTAACCCAATGCTAGTTGGCTGTATCTATTTCCTTCTGTGGTTCTGATGGCACACATTGTTCCTTTAAACTTCCTGTTCTGAAACCTGCACAAAGAATGTTCCTTCACTTTCAGAGATTATATGATGCCTTGAAGGAAGCTGACTTAACTCCTAGCGGATGAGAATCTTATATTTGGAGGTGAAACAAGAGCCAGTATTAAAATACCCTTCCGGAAAACAGGTTTAAAAAGCAACAGCAGGACATAACCTGGCTGATCTTGCAAGCCTTTCATTGCAGAAGAAATTGTACTGAGATTAATACATGGCAGAAGAATGTTAAACCTACAGCACTAAGGATGCTTAATTAAGAGGCAGATAATCAATGTGTTTAGGATTGAAGTGGGCACTTAACAAAGCCAGAACTTCTATATCTTAATCATTCTCCAATCTACTTTCCCATTACTTCTTAGCATCTTAGCAAAACAATGACTACACACTTATTCTTTATCTAAAAGATTAGGGCAAATGATCAAAAATAAAACTTGCTGGAAATTACCAGTAATTTGGAGACAGAAGGTACTGATTCTTGAGTAGCTAGCCACACATCCCACACGTTTGGTGGAGAAGACAGTCTGTTCACACCTACTAATGTAACACTGAGCATTATGCTGGGCACTGTGTGTTGTGAAGAGAAGACAAGGACCTTTGTATTAGAAGAAGTCTCCCTGTACAGAGATACATTACGAGCACATTGTGTGAGTGAGTGAAGGCCAACTTTATATAGGGTGTGTGCAAGTCTTGCCCCATCTTAATTTTGTCTCCAACTTAGGCCAATGCAGTTTGATTTTCACTACAGGGATAGACAGGGGCATCCATGGTGTGTGTGTGTGTGTGTGTGAGAAAATAGTGATATACATATCAAAAAGGGACAAAACTTTGATCACACCACAATTGCAACCATCATCTTGACTTTTTTTTACTCACCCTATGGAAAGGGCTAGAACTTCCACCCCTGCCACTTAATTCCATTTTAATCCACTGAAATGGTTTGTTCATTTCCCCCTTACTAGTGTTTTCTAGTAAACTCTGAGAATTCAATTGTATCACTAAAATTGCACAACTGTATTGTAAGCTCTTTACAATAAAGCTCACAAAAATGGAAAGCAATTTCCATTTGTCCTCAACAAACAATAGAGCATCTTTCAGATAATTCCCTGAGCCTTATCTGAATTCAGCTTCTAATGTCCCTGCAAATAAAACACATCAAGAAGCCCTAATAAAAATGCTGCCTAATGTGGATTTTGAAATTAATTGTGAATAGAGTTGTAAAGTTTTTCATGAGGCAGGAGCTTGGTAATAAAGCAGAGTAAGGTTTCTGTCAGGGAAAGAGAGAGGCGAGGTGGGAAATGCCTCTTTTTGTGCCAGTAGAAGACATGTGGTTCTTCTGCTGTCAATTCTCCAATCCTACAGAGTGATCTGTCCTGGGATCAGATTCCTGGTACCACTTCTTTGCCACTACTCTCCCTTCTTCTCTCCACCTACTTCTACTGCTACCTATTGGTGGGGGGGAGAAGAGACCCAGTCCCCTTTCTTTCCCCACTGTTTTTCTTGTAATTGGGGGAGAAGAAGACACAGGTCTTCTGCTGTCAGTTCTCAAATCCTCTGGAGTGATTGCTCTCTAGGATCAGAGGACTAACAGCAAAGGAGCTGTTCTCCACACACTTTTCCCTCTACCTCCTGCCACCATGGGTAGCAGTTGAAGTGGGGGAAGACAATTCTCCCAACACCATATACCACTCCTCTTCAAGTAGCGGCTGTACCTGCTTACCTTACCTGCTTACCTTCCTCAGGTAAAGGAACGTGAGATGGAAGTGGCTCTACAGCCAGGAGCCCTGTAGTGAAACTGCCCATGACTATACCACAGGGCTTCCTTGATGTGTCACAGTGGTCTGGCCATGTGTCTAAAATATCCTCCTGCAGCTTTGGCACTGCAGTGCCTACATTGCACAGGAGGAGCAGCTGTAGTTCAGAGCTTTGCAGCTGGCACCCCCACAGTAAAGCTACCACAACCCTGAGTTGTCAATAGAAGTGAGAAAGGTGGCTTTTGGGCATAGTGGCATAGCCCTGACTTTCCCACTACCCAAAGTTAAATGGCACTGAAAATTAGTGGCCAGGTGCTGGGTGGGGCATGCCTCCAGTGGCCTCCAGTAGTAAACTTTGCAGTGGGCCAAGGCAATTGAGGACAGTGTTGTGCACTTATCTTGTCCTGCACAGTTAATAGAGCATCTTCATGCCAGGACAAGCAGGACATGAAGATGAGCCCTTGTTTTCCAATGTGTTCAAGAAAAACTTGAGGTACACACATTAGCAAGTGGCCAAAAATCATGTGAAAAAGGGCTACTGGACTCCTCCTGATTTTTGGCTACACAGCTCTCCTACAATGTTAGCAGGTGATAATTTAAAACCACCTCAATGATTATGTAATATTTGTGAAAGTGGCAACCATGGCAATTTTTTTTCTAGATAAATAGCACTCCTATCAGTGAATAAGGTTGGTGGGACTCACTTTGTAACATTACAGGTAGTCCTCGTTTAGCAACTGCCTCATTTGGCAACTCTTCACAGTTACAACAATGATGAAAAAGTAACTTTGCGACCAATCCTCACATTTATAACCTTTGCAGGTCTGTAAAGTAAAAGAAAGCTGAAGTAAGATCATAAACACAGTTGCGGTTTCACTTCATGACTGCGTTGCTTAACAACTGAGTTGCCAGTCCCAATTGTGGTCGCTAAACAAGGACTACCTGTAATCTACTTGAATTTTCAATCATATTTACATTTCACACTCAAATATTCAAATGTAAAATTGAAATACAGATACATGTTTCAGTTTTCAGACACAGACTTTACTGCAAGAATTGTTCACTAAAAGAAATTTCTTTTTTTCCAGTTGTTGACATGGCTAATTAATCTTTCTCTTGGGGCACGTAGGAGATGGGCAAGGATGCTGACAGGCCAAATCTAACAGGTGAAAATCCTGGATGAGTCCTAGTCTTAGCAGAGGCTGCATTTTGAAGTGAAGAAGGATGAAGTCTCTGGGTCTACTGGCTAGCTCATTTATGAATGATCCCCACTCCACCCCTGGGATGTTAGAGTTCTACCAGACAAGGCTGTTGCTGTGCAATTGTCCTGTGACTCAGTGGAACTGTTTGGTGGGTGGGTTCCAAAGATCTGTTTCTAACCCCCTGTGTTTTCCCACCTTAACAGATTTTCTTCCTTACCAGAAAAAAAAAATCTATCAAGGGAAAAACAGCATATCTGTACAATGTCTTTTGACTGAGAATGCTAGGAGCTATCATTTTTGCTTCTGATTCTGAAAACATATCCCAGTACTATTTTAACCATTGATTATGCTTTGTGTGCTGGGTAGAAATTACCGTTACTACTGAAAAGCCTCATAGCAACCAAGAGCGATGAGGCTTTCAGAATGAACATCCTTACTCACACAGGTGTTCTTCAGAAGTGTTCACCCACAGTGTTGACTGGAACTTTTTTTTTTTTTGAAGTTCAGGAAGTTAGTGTTAAAGTATTGCTATTTTACCCTGCGATAGAAAAAATGACCAGCTCTCCCTAGACATTTGTACATTATGAAAACTAATGGGTTTGATGGTGAATCAATGTTTCTGAAAACGTACTCAAATGTTTTATTGACTCCTACGATAATATTTAATCTTTTAGTAGCTTGGATTTCATCTGCTGACCTCTTACCTAATAACCCTTCCAAATGATTTTATTTGTTATAGTATTTCATTATTGTTTGCTGCCCTTGACCTTTTAGGGAAAATTAAAGTAAAAACATTGCAAACCTTCGTTCCCAAACTGAAACACTCTGCATTCACCATGTTGAAGAAGGAAACGTTAAAAACAACCATATCAGGAATATAAGCCTCACTGTCCTGCCAGGACAGAAACTAAACCCATGGTAGGTGTGAGGGTGGACTGAAAAGTACTATGAAGCTGACTCTCGCATGAAGTCAAATCATTGGTCCACTTATCCTGTCCTTATATCTACCAATGGTTCTACTATTTAAAAAAAAATTTTTTTTAATTCATCTGTCATCTGCTGCTTTGTACTTTATTATCATCATTTTACTGAATATATTTTATTATTACAAAATCAATTTTCAAGTTTGCATCTGCCTTGTTATAAATTCTGGAATACCATGGGTGCTGCACATGGTTGGGTATGGCCTAAGTCTTCCACTTTGCTTCTCCTTTTGGCAAGTGGGTAAACAAAGCAAGAAACCATGTTTAAAAGTAACTCGTTACATTTGAATCAAAACCCATAATTAATTGCTTCCAAAAAGCCTCAGTAAACCCATTTTGAATTCTTGCAATTTCCCAGTTTGTTTTCCCTGTGCACAAAAAAAGCCATTCGTCTGCTTTGTCCCATATGGTCTAATTCAGAATTGATGGTTCATAACAGCAGAATTAATAGCTTATTCTGATTCTTTAAGGTTTCCAAACTTGATAGTGGAAATTGCTTTTAAAGTGCTAAATAGCCAGGACGAAAGCTCACGTTGAAGGCCCATCTGTCCAATACAGAGGTCATGGAGATGTCCAGCCCAAATCTGAATAAGGAGAGCCCATAAGCTGCCCATAAACAGTTAGGAACAGGACTGCTTATTCATGCACAATCTTCTTCACTATGGTGAAATATGCTATATTTCTAACTGAATTACAGTAATTACTTCCAAATTAATCAAGTTTTGACATTTATTTCCAAGTCACCAAAAGAGAAGATTCACATGATGTCTTTCCTCATTTTTGGTAATGTATAAGTGGTCACCGAAAGTGAAGCTTTTCTTCATATAAACTGTTCTCAGTTTTGGAAATGTTCATAAGAAATTAACTGGGTGTGATTTGGGATAGCTTCTTAGAAAGAAGTCTCAAGGAACAGCAAGGATATGCTTCTATCCAATTTATATCTGGACATTACAATGGAGGTACATAAATCTTTCTGTTCTCTATGGCAGCCTCGAAAATGAAGTAGCATACTTCTTTAAAAACTTAAAAACTTAGAGATATCAAAACAAAAAACCTCTTCATAATCTCATTTAAATTTGGAAAAGTAATAATAAACATAACTTAATGGCTCAGAGAGGCTCTGCTCCATTACCTGTATGAACTGGTTCTCGGCATTTGTAGCATACAAGATTTTAAGGCAAGTTTCAGAAATATTCCAGAACTACAAAACTCTCTAGCTGAGTTTATATAATGTGCTGAACTTTAAACATTGGTTAACAACGCACAGTTCTAATGTACTCATAATATGTGATAAACTGGTTCACATGTTAAGAAATGGCTAGATTCTCACAATACGCTTTGAGTGAACAGATTAATATATTCTCTCTCTCTCTGCTTTCACCATTCACGGCACTTGAACAGGGCCCAACAGAATCCATGATTAGCCAGCAGAATCCAGCTAAGAGCCAAGTTCAGCTGAATAATGTGCAAATTTTAAATCCGATCCGATCCTGAATATTCTTCTCACCTAATTCCACACTGGCTTGAGCTCTAGCACTTGTTATTTCAGGAAAATAAGGATTATACCTGTTATTTAGGAAGGCGATTGAATTAAATAATTCTTTTCTTTTTTCTTTTCTGGATATTCACAGTGTGGAAGGGAAGTAAGTCCTCTAGCACAGAATTCTCCATCAAGGCAAAAAGGTATCTACCGCTGCTCTTCTTTGATGGGGGGTAGTTGAAGAGCAGCTTGAATGACTATTTCAGCGTCCAATGCAGAATGGATGTGAACTCCTTGCACAACATACAGAAACTGTATCCTTCCTCCATCAACAAGCCAAGGGGGTGGGTTGAAATATGTCAAGCCCTCCACAGTTCAAAAACAGAAAATAGGTTCACTTGTTCTACATTAAACACTTGAGTTAATCAAGTCATGCCATAACTGTGAACAAAGACCCTGCTTTTTAGTGAGATCTCAGATGTGCCACAGCATTTGGGGAATATTATTGTACTTTAGATTCAATCATATCAGTCAGATCCAGGGAATATTAATAATATCCAGGCAAGAAATAATGTTCGCCTAATATAAGAGCAGTGATTTACTTCCCCTCTCCCTGCAGGATTTCAAATTGATCTTGGCCTCGGTCCCAAACTCATCCTTCAAACATATGAAGTAAACAATACAAAGAAGAGTATATCTGAACATGGACAGAATGCCTTTTTGGGCCATTGGTTGAGCAGCAACTACTGGGCAACCTAGTCGGCTTTGGGACTTCCAGGCCAAGACGATACCAGAAGGCTTGAATTCCTACCTTGTGCTTCCACAGATGAAATCCAGCTTCAGAACATATCCTACTCTCTAAATATTGCCTTAGCAAATAACACTTCTAAGTCCTTCCATGTAACCCCTTGTGTGGCCTGGGTTTATATTTAGAGTGATAGATGAAGACGCCAGGAGCTGGGGCATTTCTGCTCCTAAAGCCAAGATTCGAGTCATCCTAAGAGCACGGGGAGGATGGACTCTTGGCACTCTGAAAGCCCTTAGCAGCTTCTTGTTGCTCTCATCCCAGCCACGTCCTTTAACTCTTCTTGCACATGCAGTTGGTCATGTCAGCTCGGTTATGTCCACAGACACCCCCCTTCCCCCCTCCCAAACTCTCTTCTATTTTGCCTGCTCTCCCCACCATCCTCACGCCCTCCTTTTCCCTTCCACATTGTGCTCATACAACCGACGAACAGAGATCTAACGGAGGGAGGTGGCCTTTTCCTTTTTTTGGAGGGGGGCAGACATAGCCAAGCATTCCTTTTGCCAAAGGTGTGACAGCAGCAGCAGCAGCAGCAGCAGTAGCAACACGTCATTTGTCCCAGGGCGGTCAAAGCCAGGCATGAATAATCAGCCATGCAAGAGACGTGGAAGTTAAGGAACTCATCCTATGCCAGGGAGGGAAAAGAGCAAAGGACGATTTGTGAGGCGTGAAAGCTGCCAGCCAGCAGCTGGGGATTTTGTTGCCTACTTACTGTTTGACGGCGTGAGCAATATCCCACCAAAGACCCTTTTAGGGTCCAATTTTCACTCCCCTCTGACTGGCTTTGGGAGTGGGAGCCTGGGGCCGAGCTGCTGCCTGTTGGCAGAACAGCTGCTGTTGCCTTCAAATGGTCATGGTGAAACCTGAGGCTCTCAGGCTTCTTCAGGTAGCATCCTCCTCTCTCTCGGCTTTGGCACTCACCCCTCTGGGCAGCCGGTCAAGTATCAGATGGTCTTGCAACTCTGCAGCTCCATCTTGTAGTGTGGCTGGATGGTACAGCCTTCCAAGAAGGCCCCCAGAAGGAGCATGTTTCTGTACCCCATCAAAAAGGAGGAAATACTTGGGGATGGTAGATTTTCTTCCCCTCTAAAACCAAGTGCCTCCTACCCTTTCCACTCCCACCTGCTCTTTTAAAACTGATGCAGCATGTGAGAAAGATGATCTTCTTTGCTCCAGCAGCTCTGATCTTCCCAGGTGCTTCCCTATTGTAACTTTTAGTGCTGCTTAAATAGTGCTGTTTTGCAGTTAACTGGAAATGGAATGTAAAGGATAGTTCCAATTAATTCTGTATTTCTTATCATTATTCTACAAAGTCCATCCTGATGGGTAAGATACTTGTTTTTGCAGGAGTAAATCATAGATTAACACTGATCCTAACCCTTGATACCTTGTCTCTATCCAGCAAGGTGTGAGCGTTCCAGGCTCCAAAAATGAGTTTTGATTCGTTTTTCTTGATGCTCGACCATTAAGGAGATGATCTGCCAGCTGCGGTTAGCTAGCTGGATGTTATGGGGCAGGCAATGTTTAGGGTACCTTTTCTAACCTCCTCCCTTATGCAAGGGTGGGCAGTGCTATCCTAGAAGGGCTGCCCAGTCGCCCCAGATGCTGCTGGACATCTCTGCTGCCCCAGGTACTGAGATGAATGACCACTGGTCCAAGAGTCACCCATGTGCAGATTTGTGACTACAACTGCCAGTGACCATCTCCACCTGTTGCTTTACTACTCCCCCATCGCCACAGGGATCAACGAATTAGGTTTGGACTGAGATGATTTGCAGATGGGTTGTAGATGAAAATGAATTGCACAACAGAAACCTGTGCGTGATGGACTTTTAAGTGGAACAGCCGCTGCACAGGGGCAGTCCCACTCTCTTGGCATCACAGATCTTAATCCAGTGGTACGGAGAACCATTACGGCTGGAGACCTCTCCTGCTGCAGTGGATGACCAGGATGTCTTGTCGTGCTCTTAGTGATCCACAATGCCTGCCGGGTGTACCTTCTTGACCATTGGACCATCGATCAGTCTCCTTCATTTGATCTGCCAGGGCCAGACTTCACATGCTGGGATAGACAAATCCCCTATCTCACCGAGAGTCAAAGACCCATCAGCTACCCTTACCTGTTTGGCCCATCTGCCAAGATGGTTTACTGGGGTGTGGCCATTGCAGGTGTTACAGCTCCTCAGGGCCACAGATGAGAGCTGAGCACCAGGTGGGGACCAAAGGTGAAAGAGTAGCCCTAGAAAGGATTTGGCAGGCCCCTCCACCAGAGGTGCTACACCTCCCTGGATACCCCATATACCCCATTTCTTTTACCATTGAGTGGGAAACTGTCAAAGATTTTCAGAAGGAAAAGTAAGAATTGGCTTCATACAAAACAGTTTTGTAGTACATATATGTGATTTATTAGGAAGATACACCTATGCATAAGGAAATGTATGGGTATTTCAAATTAGAGAATGATGACTGCCCATTGAGTGAATCTAAAGAGCATTATAAGAATAGGTGAACAAATTAACAAAATCTGTGTGATACTTGTTCTGTTACAGAACTGGTTAGCAACTGTATTGCATACCCAATAGCCAATTTTGCTTCAATCAACAAAGACCTTCAACCATTTTCAGATTAGACTTTTATTATCTGCAGCATTTTGTGCAGTGTCCATTGTTTTTCATTAGTAACACTTCCATGTTTTGCCATCATTTCTTTCTTTTTTTAAAAAAATACATAAATATAGAAATAAGGACAGAAGTACAAAGTGGCCTATAACATTAAGCGTTATGCCTGATCGCTTCAGAGGACAAGGTTTTCAGGTTTTTCACACTTTAGGAAGAACATTCTTCTGTGTCTTTCAGACATGCCTCCCCTTTCCCAGCTCCACAGAATGAGGAGGGGGGAGTTGTGGACTATGCCCCTTCTCTAGAGGGTCTTGATATTTGAAGATGAGGAAAGTGAATGAATCGGGCAAATTACAGTGGTTGTTAGGGAGGTTTAGGAATGATTTGGGCATGGAATAATTAGTGGTGTGATTGATTGATTATGTGCCATCAAATCGTTGTTACCTCTTAGCAACCACATAGATAGATTTTCTCCATGATGATCTATCCCTAAGCTGATCTTTCAGGTCTTCCAACTGTGCACTCATTGCCACTGTAACTAAATCCATTCACCTTGCTGAGGATCCTCCTCCTCTTCTGTTTCCTTCCACCTTTCCCAGCATTAGAGCCTTCTCCAGAGAGCTAGGTCTTTGTATTATGTCTCTGAATTAGGATATTTTGAGCCTAGTCATTTGTGCCTTGAGTGAGAACTCTGGGTTGATTTGCTCAATGATCCATCAGTTTGTTTTCTTGGTGTCCACAATATTCTCAGGAGTCTTCGCCAACACCAAAGTTCAAAAGCATCACTATACTTCCTATCCTGCTTCTTCAAAGTCCAACTTCCTCGTCCATAGAGTGTCACAGGGAATACCATGACTTGCATGATTCTGATCTTTGTGGGCATAGACACATCATGACATTTGAATACCTTTTCCAAGGTTAGTAGTGTGGCAGTAGGCAGAGCAGTTGTAGGGTGATTATTTTGATTGGGGAAAACAACTCACAGTGAAAGGATCAAGTATTCCTGCTACTGCTTCTTTTCTAACCTCATCTGCAATCCTCTATAGTTGCATGTCAACTAAATATACTGAGGGACTATTAACATAATTCACACATGCTTCTGTGCTTATCCCCTTCCAAGTGCATTTTTGTAAATCAATGTCGTATTTAAACAAAGCAGTCCTTAAGGTGCCAAAATCTTTGATTCCAGTCAGTGACAAATAGGGTATGCCTAAATTCCATGCAATAAATGGAAGTGTGACATCACCATTGTTCACATACCTCAACATTATAACTGTAGCCATACCTGAACATTGTGTCTGTATCCTTTTCTTAACCAACCAAAGACTAATATGGCTGTTTTCCTAGCTCATATTCAGAGAGACTAGCTACTTTCACCCACACACGGAATCACAAAGAATTCAGCCATGCTTTAGCTTTTATGTTGCTGTAATCCAGCACATGTGATTAGTTTATGGTTCAATATGTCATACAAAGCCAAAGAAACTGAGCTAATTGCATAAAAAGTGCTTAGATAATAATGGGCAATCATAAATACTGTTTCTTTTATTGCTTCAAGCATTCTAAAGCTGAGTTCTGGCCTGATATAACTGTGATTAACCCTGGTCTTAAACCTCTAGCCAACATGTTCTGATTTCTCAGGTGAATTCAGTTTGCCCACATTCACCCAAATATTAAAGATACAAGAAGAAACTCTTGTGACTCCTCCATGTTTCTTCAGATAAGGCAAAGGTAGTTTTCAGTTTCTCCTTGTTGTTTCTTAAGGGCAATGCCATGTTCAGCTTTCTGCCACTGTATCCAATGACAGTGCCAACAGAGAGATATGGGATCACACTGCCATCCTCAGGCATCCCTAAGCTTTAACAAATGTTGCTTTTCCTCTTCTTTCCAAGTTTGTCATTGTATAGTCTAATCTAGTAACAATCACACTTGAGAAGCAAGAAATCAAATGATAGCATCCTAATCAAGCTGGATATCTCAAATGTTGAGGAAAAAGACCAGGAGCCAGAGTAGTTTAAGTAGTTTCTCACATAGGCATGCCTTTTGATTCTATACCTTCCTTCAATATCAAACAATAGGACACTCTGGATTGTGTTTTTTTTAAATTATGGTTAATCTAAGTTTACTAATTTCAATGAGGCAATCAATATAAACATCAATTAAATGTGTTTTGTTTTTACAAAGTATCCAAGACTATTATTTTTAGCTTAAGTTGATTCAGTAAATCATGGTTAAACAAACCAGTTTAAGAGTTACCTTAAAAATAAAAAAGCAAATGAATCATAGAACAAATTATTCATAGAATAAATCAGTCCAGAGTTCTCACTTGGGACAGAAATGACTAGCCTCAAATTATATTTTGGATGCACTATGCAAATACCCAGCTCTCTTGAGAAATCTATAATCCTGGGGAGGATGGAAGGAAAGAGGAAGGTGGATGGACTTGATTGCTGCAGTGATGGATACATGGTTGGAAGACCTGAAGGGCCAGGTTGAGGACATACTGTATCATCCTGGAGAATCTCTGCCTATATGGTTGCTAAAAGTTGACATCAACTTGATGCACAAAATCAATCAATCTTAAAAACAGAGCTGGACTGCAGAATGTTAATCATTCACTAGTGAAAGGCCAAAAAAGACTAGTTCTCTAGTATGAGAATGGATTACAAAACTTACTAGTTTAAATGAAAGGAACAAATGTTAAGGTGATATTCCTGAGAAATATAATTGTTAACTAGGGACAAAAGATATGCACAGGGTTTTAATGCCAGGGATAGTAATGAGCCCTTATCTTTTTATATTTCAGACTAGTTTATAGCTTTACCCTTCATAATATCTGGTGGTAGGAGACAGAAATTCATTTTTCCAGGGAAAATATACTGTTATGAAATATGTTATGAGTATTTTTGGTGGCTTCCTCTTTAATGAGCAACAAAAATTTGTTATCTTTGTAAAAGGCTAGGACTGGACTGGGGAATAAAGACTGAGATTACCACAGCCTCAGTGTTATCCATCACAGTTGCTACAAGTCTTAAGACCAGACAAAGAAAAGAAAAATAACCAGAACCATCTGGTCCTGTATTGTTACCTATAGTGTCTAATCCAGTGTTTCTCAACCTTGGCAAGTTTAAGATGTATGGACTTCAACTCCCGGAATTCCCCAGCCAGCATGTGCTGGCTGAGGAATTCTGGGAGTTGAAGTCCACACATCTTAAAAGTTGCCAAGGTTGAGAAACACTGGTCTAATCAGATACATCTGGAAGCTTGCAAGTACATAGGGAGATGGTCCTCTTCCACTCTTGACCTCAGCAGCTGGTATTTAAGATATTGTTGCCTTTAATTCAGGAGACAATATATAATCACTAAGCCTAGTAGCCACTGATATCTCTATCCTCCATGGATTTGTCCAGTCTTCTTATAACATAAGTTAGTGGTGATCACTACATTTGATGATGATGAATACTGTTAATTAACAATGAATTGTGTAAAGAAGTGTTTCCATAGGTTCTGAATGTTCCTGAAGAATGAATGATCCCAAATTCTAACAACTGTGAGAAAGGGGGAAACATTTTTCCTTGTCTATAGTTTCTATACCAGGCATAATTTACATATCTTCATCATGCCTTCCCTTTTCTCTAAGCAAAAAAGCTGCAATTACTTACACACTGGCCTTTGTACTATTCCAGGATTAATTCCAAAGCTATGAGTCTTTACAACATTGTGCTCAGCAGCTAAGTCAGCTGCAGTGTATATTAAATTGCAAAAAGAAAAAAAGAGCAAATTATCTCGTTTCCAACAGTGAAGCTTAGGACAGATTGTCTTGTCTCACCCCGTCTCGAGTGTTTCTTCTGTCGTAGAAAAAAGTTTGCAAGTCCTTAAGGAGGCAAAGTGGCTTGATTGCTTCACAGGTTTTGCAGCATTCACAGCATTGGTTCCTTATTTTCTTGCATACAGTCTGACAAATGTATTCCATGCTGGTAATTTCAGTTTATGAAAACTAGCATTGATGTAGGCTTAGGGTTACCAGACCATCCAACAAAAGGAGGACATGTCCTCCTTTGTTTGCATGTCCTCTGTCCAGCAGGCATAGCCTTAAAATCAAATATTGTCCAGCTTTTCCAGTATCTCTTCCTGAACAGCTTTTCTCTGCGTTGCAGCGCTTCCCTAATAAGTGCTAACTGCAAGTTAACAAACTCTGCTCTGTGACTTTAATTAGTTGATTAGTACCCTCGGCTGGCTTGCCCTGCTGCCTGAAATTGACAAGACCTGAATCAAGTCCATGCAGGAGGCTTTTGCCTCCTAATGACTCTAGCACATTCCTGCCATTGAAAAACCAATCTGATGTTGGAAAAAGTAATTTCATATACATATAGGCCTAAGTACATTTGAGGTTTTTTTTGCAGTTTTTCCCTGTAATTTTTGTTGCAGACGCCAAGCAAGTTAAACAGTTAAGTGTATCCTTCCCCCCCCCCCGCCCCACCCCATTTGTCCTCCTTTCCAATTGTCTGTGTTCTCCTTTGCCTGTTCAGGTAACCCTACATAGACTGTTCTGACTTTTTGCTCAGTGTTGCAACTGTTCCCATAGGTAAAGTAGCCCAGGCAAAGGGAGTAGAAATGAAGTTGATAAAAGTTCGGTTTCCGCCTTTGCAAAGCCCCAAGTTGCTACTTAAACTTCTTTTTCCTGCATTTAAGCATTCTTATATTGTATTTCCCTCCTCTTCTTCTCCAGCAACATGCAACCTAGGGTAACAGCTACTGAGAAAAAATACTTCTTGCAAAAAATGTTGGCATGTTGCTTTTTCATTGTCATGATTAGCAATAGGTTTTTAAATGCAACATAGGAATGGTGAATTGGCAGCTTCACAGCTACCCCTTTAAAGCAACCACCTGGACCTTTTGCAAGTGGCCAATGAAACATGGATGGGAGGAAGAACAGCATTTTTAAAAAAATTCCATTGCACATGGAGAAGCTGGAGAGGGGAATTTTTTTGCTCCAAACTTCCACTTCCACTTGGATCAGAGTACTGTCTGAATCATGTTTTTTGCATTCCCCTATTAGTTGGAGTGTAACTACTGATTGGCTTAAGCCAGTGTTTCTCAACCTTAGCAGCTTTAAGATATGTGGACTTCAACTCCCAGAATGTTGGCTGGGGAATTCGGGGAGTTGAAGTCCACATATCCTAAAGTTGCTAAGGTTGAGAAACACTGGCTTAAGGTGTTCCCAGCCTATTCTCTATATCCAGCGATCTGCAGCAATGCAGGTGACTGCAAACCCACCTTAAAACGGCTTGGATGGACTGGGGAACAGAAACAGTGCCATGTGGAAATACTAAGACAAAAGACCTTTTCCCAGTTGTATCTAACCATGGCACAAATATGCTCTGGCAATACCTTTTTGCTGCTGTTGTTGTATCTGCATGCTGCTGCCTTGATTCCCAGCCCATGAGTGAGACAACCTTGCATCTAAACACGGGACAAACATGCACGGCAACCTTTTTTTCTGCCATGATCTCATGATGTTACCTCTGCTACCATTTTTCCCCTCCTGGTGGGCACAGCTGCATAACACCTGGTAGTTCCTCCAACCTGCTCAACAGCCAGATAAAGTGGGATTGCCCAGATTTGCCCGGTTTAGAAAGAGCTACACTTTACCTGGCATTCCCCACTGGGTTTTGAGAACGAGGTGGTTATTTCAAAACACAAGCCTGCTCAAAACTAGCCAGTAGTTTTGTGAGTTTTGAGTAGACGTATGTGCAGTACAGCCCCTGTCCAAACTTGCCCTCTCTCAACTCCTGCTGAACAACTGTTTGGTGAGCAGATGGAGTTGGAGAGTTTTGACAGGTGTGCTCTGTTGCTTTGACACACATGCTGAAGCAAGAGATGTGGCTGAGCTGTCTGTCAAAACACCACCTCCCAAAGCCCATCCCTTATCGTCATGATTGGGGGGTGTTTTACCACTTGCTTATAATGATCAGAAAAGGGGAGAGTAGCAAAGCCAGAGAGTTTAAACTAATTTCTTTCCTTAACTTTTTTTTTTTTTGGTGCCTTTGAGTCATTGTTGACTTCTGGCAACTGCCTGGACTAGTCCCTGCAGTTTTCTTGGCGAGCATTTAGAAGTGGTTTGTCCTTGCCTTATTCTTCCTAGGGCTGAGAGAGAGAGTGACTGGCCCAAGATCACCCAGCTAACTTTGTGCCTAAGGCAGGACTAGAACTCATGGTCTCCCAGTTTCTAGCCTGGTGCCTTCCTACTACACCACACTGGCTCTCTAACACACTGGCTCTCTAAACCACCCAGAGTCCCACATTGCGGGGAGATGGGTGGGGATAAGTCTATTAAATAAACAAACAAACAAACAAACAAACATGTCTTATAGTCCCAAAATCAGGACACCACCATTGGGCAGTTAGCTAAAACAGAGGCAATGGAGGCAGGATAGGGATTGGCAAATAACCCCAGCAACTTTTACAGCAGCACCGTATACTTTTCTGTTAGCTCAAGCACAGGATATAGTACTTCAACTCACCACTGAGATAGGATAAAACATGTTATGCCTTGCAAGGTAGCAGTTGTGAGACAATGACAATAAGTACTGAATAAAGGAGAAAAATCTTTATTGTTTATTCTTAATATATGGTAGTTGGATGTATCTTAATGTTCTTTCCTTGTATACATTAGGATTTACAGAATGTTGTAGGAATTCAAATTTTAAAATATTGGCCCTTGTTGTACTGATGACCAGGATTCCAGGGTCAGGAGAAAATGTAAATTCGTCTTTTCATCTTAGCAAATATTGGTAGGTATGTGTGTGGCATAGCAGGAAACACAAAACAAGAAGGCCTAGCGTTCAGCTGTTGCCATTTGCCCAAACGGAAGACCGAGAAGTGTTCCTTGATTGGCAACCCCCTTCATCGCTCAGCCTTCAGCACGAAGCATGTGCAACGAAAGTACAATGTGTTTCTACAAGAATGCCGAGAAGTGGCATTTGAATTAGTCTTTGGGCATGTTACAATACATAGACAAGGCTCTGGAAAGAAAACCTATATATACAATCCATGAGCAATAGCATTCTGAGTTCTAGGTGCCCACAAGCTGGAGTGCTAGGAGATGGCTGAGTCCAAAGTGAGCATGTTACAATGTAAGCTCCCTCTGTAGTTGTGCTCTTTGTTGCGATGTTGCCTCACTCTTCCTCACTGTTCTGCCTTGAAGTGTTAGGAGCCTTGATCCTTGCTACTGTGTGAATGTTAAAAAAAAAAAAAAAAGATTCTGGTTGCCCATTGCACCAAGAGCACAGAAGTTTGCACGCATTCACTCACACTGACTGCAAACACACGCATACAGTTGCATTCACAGCAGCATGTGCACACACTACAAAGGCAGCTACTATCACCCTTAAGCTACATCATTCAAAAAGGGCCAATGTCACCAGCTGACCAAACTTTCTGGGCAATGTAAAAACTTGACTTTTCCTGATACAAACAACCTCTGGTGCCATAAGAAAATCACCTTACCTGTTTTAAATTTCAGTTTGCCAACTCAGTCCTCACTGGAGCCAAAGGAAACTACAAATCCCCAAATCATTCCTCTAGCTGTAACCTCAAGGATGAGGGAGGAAGAAAAGACTTGCAGCAAAAATAGGGGGGCAAGAATGGCTGTAGTGCGGTTGGTTTGGTCCTTACCTGTCCAGAAATTTTAATACACTGTGGTGCTCACAGAAAAAGAAAGGGGAACAGAAAGAGTGGTTCAGGGAAATGGGTGAGAAAGCATGAAATGAAATACATTGCAATTTGGGGGGAGGGGGGAATCTAAAAACTACATTTAAGAGAATCTGCTCACTACAGAGCTTTTAGCTCTGCGCTAATTGGGCTCCTGCTTATTGGAAAGGACTTTCCAATCCCCTTTCCACTTGCAGAGATGCACAGGCAGCTACCCTCAGACAGGAAACTGGCAGGAATATACTACTAAATATAATTCCTTATTTCTTAGCATTTGAACCTTGTATCGTGTATTCAGGACAGAGGATTTGAACTACAGAATCTCAATTCCCTTAGGAAAAAGGTCACCCTCTTCAAATACTGAAATGATACTCTTGTCCCATGTAGAAAACCCCTAGCACAGTCAATACACTAGGAAAGGAAGGGGAAGGGGAAGGGGAAGGGGAAGGGGAAGGGGAAGGGAAGGGAAGGGAAGGGAAGGGAAGGGAAGGGAAGGGAAGGGAAGGGAAGGGAAGGGAAGGGAAGGACATGGGATGCTATAACTCGTGATGACAATGTCAGGATGCTCCGTAAAATTCTGTGAATAAAACAGCATGATTGAACAATAAAAGCCTAATCTATCTAGACATGTTCTGATGGGCAAGACATTAGATAGTTTCCTATGCAAAAGGTAACTCCTTTTGGAATCAAGTAAGTTGAGAACATAAGAAATCATTGTTTGAAACTTCTAGATCTTTCATGAGGCTCTTATTCAAACTGGGAAATTTCATTGAATAAGCAGATCCATTTTCTTTTCCCATATTTCTCCAATCTAATATACCTAGGTTTCAAAACGTACAGTTGTCCCATCTCAAAAACCATATGGATTCTTATATGGGACTTGCAAGTTTCCCTTATAGAGAAAATAGCCGTCTTGAAGAGCGACTTAAAGCAAAGAGACTCTCCCCCTCAGCAGTTCTTCATGAAGCCGTGCCATTCCTTTCCTCAGCATTTCTGTTGTCAAATTTTCCGGCATCTTATTGAGGGGCGTTCACATGAATGAAGGCTCTATCACTTTAAAAAGTTACAGTGGAACAGTGGCAACGCTGGATAGAAGAATGGTCTTATCTTGGACATGTGAGCTTCTCATATTCAAGGACTGTTTGTAGGAGAGCATTCACTCATGTGAATAGCTACCTGCAGTGTGAAATGGTACAGTTCAGATAACATAATGAACATTATAGATTCCATTATTGAGATGGCTGGATCTGATAGTTCTGATTTGACTCACTTCCTGTTTTTTCCATTGCTGTTTGTCCTGTCCTACTTCTGTAACGGCTTGGGCTTTTTTCCTGTTTTACCTGATGTTTACCTGGCTGTAGCATGGGAGAGAAGGCTTATGCTTTCCTGCCCAGGAGTGTTTGAGACCCTCCTTTCATGCGCAGCCAGAAGACTTAAAGTTGGGGAGGAGAGTGGATAGAGGAATCATTTGGCACTTTGTCTGCAAATACTGAAGAGGGATGTTTGCGGAGAATCCTCCGTAACAGATTATTAGCCATGCTAAGATGCTAATTTATTCTTAATAAGGCTGTAATTTTCACTTTGAAGATTTAAGGCTACCACTTCCTCTTTTGTTTTATAAATGGGGAATCATGGAAAAGTGTTACATTGTACAGCTGTGCTTATCTTTTCCTGGTTGCCTAAGATGTCTGTGGAGTTATTCCTATAAAGGAATTATAGTCCCACACATCTGGAAGATATTAAGGACACTTATTATCAACAACCAATCATTCCGCTGTCCAAATAATATGATCTCACAAGTAAAATAAAGCTGGTCTTCGAGCAAGTGGTTCTGACATTTTAGGATACCAGGACATGACGATACTGCGCATTTTCAGTTCTTTGCAGTGCTTACAGAGGACCATTGTCAACCAATCACTACTCCTTCCTGGACAACAGATATGTCCAGATGTTTTAGTCAGTTAGTACTCATCTGCTGTTGGTAAGAAGGGCCTCAGTTTCACGCCAAAACACAAACACTTCCCCTGCCCCCACCAAAAGAAAAAGAAACTACAAGATTCTGGTCTGGCATAGCCCCTGGCATGAGTCAGCCCTCTTATGACAGGGGAATGGAATGGCTGTCTGTCCTATAAAACCATCATGTTAGGGACTATGCCAAATGAGAAGCTTGCAGTGAATTTCCCTGTAGAAGTGGATTGGAGCATTATCGGATACTAGATGATGTTCCAATCCACATTTGCAGGAAAGCTCAATGCTTGCAAATGGCAGTTTGCACAAAACCTCGCAACCTTCATCAGGAAGCATCTGGGACCAAACAGAGTGGTAATGACAGCGTTGGTGGATCTCCAAGAGGTTATCAATTCACTCTGTGAGCAGTTCTGAACCTACATTTTAAAATGTTGTAAGTTGGGAAAGTTTTAAGGCATTTCCCCAGTCTCCTCAGAACTGAGGCTCACTTTATTGCAACTTAAAACCTACTCCTGAAACATTTAAAGGTGGGGGGGATTTTCAAAGAATCCCCACTCTTGTGCTACTGTTTGAATTATCAACCTGGACGTGCTTCTTCACTGGAAGAAGGCAACCCCAAGGAGACAATTGACAGGCCTCATTGAAGGTGGAAATTCTGTTTCAGTGGCACTGGATGGCAGGTCAACCAAAGCAGCCACTTTGAACATAACATTTTTAAGAGGTACAAAAAAAGCAGCAACTTGTAGTTTAAGAAACTATTCTACCTAGAAGCTCACCTTGGGGGAGGGGGGGAAGTTCCTGGCAGAATCCAGGCCATAGTTGTTTTTAGACATGCTGAGGGTCAAAATAGATGTGATGGTTGACCAGGGCTCTCTTGATTTGTAATTCTTATCATTGTTTAAAGCTAAAGTTAAACATTCTGAGTTTAATCCCATCTTACTGTGTGTAGCCAAGTGGATACATAACTCTCCCCTCTGTAGAATTTGCTTGCCGGGAACTTCCCTGCAGCCTGCCCTGGGGAAAAAGTTAAGTCACTCAGATATTATCTTCTTGATGAGGCCAATGACAATTTTCAGTGGTGATGGTGGGGTAGCCTTCATTCAGGGAGAAAAAGCTCACTCTGAATCTGCTTTTGACTCAAAGAGATGAAAGATCATCCAGTCCTGTCCTCTGCCAGTGGAAGAAATCTGCTGTCGTTCATCCCCAAAGGACATATCAAGTTTTTGGTTTAAAATTCTCTACTGAAAAAGACTCAACACCTTCTGAGATGGGCTGGTCCTCTGCTGAATAGCTGGTCCATGAAATGTGCCACCCATTCAATAGAGTGGGCTTTCTTTGTCTACCACAAAGGGGAGAAAAGGGGGCAACAAAATTCTTATCCTGCATCTTGTTTTCCTTGGCCCTCAAACTTTAAAACGAGATGCCTGCCAGCAAAGCCCCACTCTGCCATTGAGGTATGGCCTCCCATCAGTTTTCTTTATTACTGAAAAGATTAAAGCATTACTGAAGAAAATTCTATCCCATCACACACTACACTTAGAAAGCATGGCCAAGTACATGTGATGTGTGAGACAGGATTCCCTCCCCCCCTTTTTTAAATTTAGCCAATGGTATTAACCTTTCTTCTTATACTACTCCCTGAATTATTTCATCTGTTTGGTTCAGGGTGGAAAAAAGGTACAATAAGTGCCTATTTACATCTACATTGTCCTGAAACAGTGAAAATAAAGTTAGAAGCTGCTTCCTCAACAATGGAAATTTCCTAGTGTGCATGAGGGGTAGAGAATAGGGTTGTGTGTGTGTGTGTGTGTCTGTCTGTCTGTCTGTCTGAAAGAAGGCTCCTCTTTATGGAGCACAAACATGCACAATTTTATGAAAGATTGGCTTGTGGTTGACCAGTCATCCCACTTCTAAGGATGGCATATTGTGTTCCTGCTACATAAAGAACACGTGGCTTATATAAAGGTTTTTTCAAATCTCTACAAAGAAAAAAAAAAGCAAGGTCAAATTTATCCAAAAGGAAATCCTAATTCTAGTTTCTGAACTCAGAAGCTGGCATAATTCTTCCCCATTTGTGCTGATGAAAAATAATTTTTAAAATGAAACAAATGAAATAGGGAGCAAGATGGAATAGACCAGTGTTTCTCAACCTTGGCCATTTTAAGATGGATGGACTTCGACTCCCATTGCTGGCTGGGGAATTCTGGGAGTTGAAGTCCATCCATCTTAAAATGGCCAAGGTTGAGAAACACTGGAATAGACTAATGATAAATAAGTCAAAGGTTTCCACCCTCACTTCTGGCAGCAGGAATCTGATAGATCTATGGAACTTTTGAAGGTTCTGATATTAGATCCCCCCCCCCCTTTTTTTGTTATGAGCTATCACTATTCCAATCCTGGTGTGCCACCATGGAGCTATTAGCAATCACATTCAAAACAGAAAATGTAACCTGTTTGGTGGGGCAGAGGTAATAAAATTGGTCTATTTAGAATACTACCTCAGCATGTATTACTCATCAGGCTTTGTTTCTTTCCCTTAAATCTATGATGGCATGCTCCGGCACTTAGGCTTGTGCAGTCAGCATGATAGAACAACTAATCTGGCAAACTTTTAGGAACAAAAATATGGAAACAAAGGGGATGAATCTAGTTGATGAATACATGTCATTTCTTCACTCCCAGTGATTTCTTTGCAAGCATTAGCCATGAATGTGCAATTCCCTGATTTGGAACCATAGCAAAATTTTCAGTAGAATTCAAACAAATCCCAAATGTCCAGTGATGCTGAAACCACTTCATGGGAAGTGACAGGCAGTATGTCTTCCGAACGGCATCTTCCAGAAGTTGAAGAGTGTTGTTATACCCCTGAGCTGCATGTACAGTAGTATTTTGGTGAATCCAACATGGTACATTCCTTGGTGGGATTAGTGAAGTGAGGCACATATGTAGACCTGCACAGGTAGAAGTAATGCTGCTTTTTGGGCTCTTTTTTTCCCAGGCAATGTTGCAAGGAGATGAAAAGGTGCATCTGGCAAGGTATAAAAGAGCCGGAGGTCCTTCATGAAGATCTGTTCCCAATCTGTGAAGCAGAGCAATGTGGTACCCTTTCAAAGGAGGGCTTCATTCCTGCCCTTGTCTATCCAGGAAGCAATGGAAGACTTGGTAGATTAGGGTGTTGGCTATTTGCTGACCAGGAAAAGGAAGAGTTGCAGTTACCTTCCTTTTCACCCTATGGTGAGAATACTGACCCAGAAGCACAAAGATCAAGTTATGACTTGGGGCTAAGCCCCTCCCGACCTGTAACACAGAAGCAAGGGGGTTGGTTTAAGGTCAGAGCACTAAAAAGAATGCAAGATTGTGGGGATGGGGCTGTTGTGATGACTCCTTAGTCTGGTTAAAAGAGCCAGATGAATACCCCTTCCTTCATTCTCTCACAAGGCACTTGTGAGCTCACTAAATCTGAAAGAGGCAAAACATGGAATGGGTGCTGTAGGTCAGTGTTTCTTAACTTTGAGAACTTTAAAATGTGTGGACTTCAACTCCCAGAATTCCCCAGCCAGCCATGCTGGAAATCAATCTGGAAATTGAAGTCCACACATCATAAAGTTGTCAAGGTTAAGAAACACTGCTGTAGATATTGAAAAGTGGTGCTGTTGAAGCAGTGGACCCTTTGGCAGTTGCATGGCATTATTAGATGCTTGGTTGTGGTTATCCTCAGAAGTGTGTCACTCCTTTTTAACAACCCAGGCCCAGCAAAATTGGTCTTTTATTATTAATACTAATGTGGTGAGTGATAGCTAACCTACAATTTTCCCAGTGTAGGAGAAAAACACGTTATGTATGTTTTACATTTTGAAAGAACATACATGCTTCCTCTTCCTACCACAGGCATTAGGCTACATATGTACCAGCCATTTTCAATTTTCAGCTTCTAGTAACTGTAAAACTGCAAATGTAAACACAATGTAGAGGAAGCCCCATGAACCCTAGGACTTTTGATTTCTTTTTCTTTTTTTTAATGAGGACTGGGTAGTAAGTAACCTGTTCTCAACTCTTTTCAGTCGAATGTCCGTTCCTTAACTGCAAGGGTGCGTATAGGCTGCGCTTTGCCCTTGCGTGAACCTGAGAGGCCCCCTCTGCACTACGCCATCAAATTTTAGCAGCATTTGCTTGCTGGAATTTGGCCTGGCACCATTTTCTTTTGGGATTTTAACCAGTGTAATTCCTTGCCAGGTGGGATGCATGTCTGTGGTTTTATCCTGTTTTATTTTCTTTTTTCTTAGTCCTTCTCATTGTTATGGCACATCCTTCACTGTCTGAGTGCAACCTTGTCAGAAAAACCAAACCAGTTTTGTCCCAAGTTACTTGCTCTTTTTATACAGATTAACAAAAGCTACTGTGCCTTGTAAATAATATAGAAATATTCAATGATTTTTTTCTAACTCAAATTTGCTTCCAAAAATCCAAATATTTCTCAAGATACAAAGCACTAGGCTTAAGGTCACCACTTTGTTCATTATTATTTTTTCCACAGATATTACTAATTTGGTACTCTACCAGCCATTTATCACTGGTGATAAATTTAGAAATAAATTGGCTTTTTAGCTTTAAGAAAACCTTCTGAAACTAAAATTCAAAAACATTTGTTAAAAAATTATCCAAGTCTTTGTTACAGATTTTTATTTATTGATTCTGTATCTCCCAATATAACTGGTATAAATCTCTTCAGAATTGGACCTCACTACTCTCTTGCAGAAGAATGAATTTTGACTTACTAGAAGTATCAATTATAGAGTGAACATTTGAAATATACTTTGGGAACAATTGAAGGAATTTATACATTGAAAACTTGTTAATTTAAAAAAGAAATGAGAGGGATAAAGTGATTTTCAACCCTTTCCAACACAAAATTAAAAATGGTTATTTAAAACATCTGAATGCCTTAGGTCTAGCACACTTCATAGAACAGCCTCCTTTTAATACATATTGTATGTAAATACTGTAGTTGGAAAAAATGCAGACATATGCAATATGACTACAGGTTCTTTAAAAAGAAATGCTGATGTTTAGTTCCTCCAAAAAAAACCCTGGAAGATCTACCTTTAATATATGAACACTTTTATTATGTTGTGAAGATTTAGTCCATGCTGAAAGGCACTTATTTAGTATACGATATGTTCCATGACTAGCAATGGAAACAGAAGTCATATTACCCCAATCTAGAAAAGGAAGTGGTTTTTAGATGTTTTCTCCTCCAGAAAACTAACTCATTGGCATGTCAGTAATACAAACCATTTAATTACATAAGTATCTAGTGTTTAAAACAGTTATATGTAGAGGACAATCTCTACTGCCATCCCCAATACTCTGGCTCTTTTAAACTTTCAAGGAAGAATGACACCATGAAATGGGAACAATGCCAAGGAAGCAACCAAATCACATTAATGGAAGTAATGCACAATGCACAGAGAGCAGCAGAAAAGCATGGGTGTGCGCCTCATAGCATATACCAGGGGCAGACCATCTTCCCTGCGTTTCGAATGAGGCCCTGAACTTCAGAAAGGGGAATCTTCCTAAGTGGCAAGACACAAGATCTTCATTTATTAACATGAATGATAAAGATATAATCACCCTACATGTAGAAAGGAAAGTAACACATCAGATTCTAATAAATCTTCTGATGATTCAAGTGATGTTTTTCTCCTCCTAACTAGTTTTTTATGTGCATGTATTCACACAAAGACTATGGATATTTTGGTCCTCACCTCATAAGGACCCCACTAGGGTGAACTGCAGCCAGTGAACCTAAATCAAAACAAGTACCCCCTACCCTACTAGTCTCATGCAATTGTTAAATGGGCCTTTTCTATTCTACAGAACTCAGACGAAAACTATGCAAAAGGATCATTATTGTTGTTATTTTCTTAATGATAGAATTAATTATGCTGCTTAATCCTTTCCCTGCTGGCCCCATTCAAAATTGCAAATGAGCAGCATATATAGTTTCACCCTGATTCAGACAAAACGTTTCATTGGTAGTGGGGTGGGTACAAGCTTTTAATTTCTAAATACCACCACACAAGCATATATTTTGGGAATCTAAGAAAACACAGGATATGTGGGTAAAGTCTATGTATGTACTCCAGGAAGGTTCAGCAATTACACCAGGCCTTTAAGACTTGTGCATACATTTCTACTTAGAAGCAGACTCAGCCAAGTAGCAGTATAAGTTTCCTTTAAGATTCCTGGGAGTGCAGTCCTACCCCAGGACTGCAGAGACTGTCTCAGGCTTCCCCAACATGGTGATCTCCAGATGTCTTTGCACTATAGTTTCCACAGCTGGCTGGGAATTCTAAGAGTGACGATCAAAACACCCCTGAAGTCTTCAGGTTTCGGAAGGCTGCTTTATAATATAGCTTGATGCATATTATTCAGCAGTGTACCTACCCTCTTCTATAACAGAATGTGTGTGGACCAAATTAAGACACAGCCTCTCCTTGGCAATATAAGTGTATATTGCATATTATACATGTATAAGTACACGTATAGGTGGAGAAGTCCCTGGAGAGATGTGCTGAGATCTTTTGTGTCTCAGAATCAACACGGTTCACTGCAAACTGTGTTTCCCTCTGTGAAAGGACTTCAAAAATATGAGTCCCACAGTGAAAGCGATATAGTAAAACCCTGTGTTGATTACCATATCAACAAATAAAGGATTGCTATTTGGGCCTTAAAGATTAATCCCTACCCCTATCATCCAGTGAATGAGAGCAGAAATAGTGGCTCATCAGATGGCTGAAAAAAACACCTGCTGCCATTCACTTATTGACCAGACATCCCCTCTTCCTGCAACAGCAACTGAAGAAATGGAGAATGAGGCTGATAGTGACGGACGCCTGGAGGGACGTGATGGCACAGACGAGATTCTCTTTGCTGAGACTGGCCTCCAGGAGAGCCCTGGCCCTGCCGCCCCAATGATCACTGCAAGCAGCAAGAGCAGGGAGAAGGCGATGAAGAGGACAGGATGGAGGTGGTAGGTGATGGAGGGATGGTGCTCAGGGGAGATGCTACATGCCCTGCTGAGCTGGGTCGTACCTTCCTCTGCGAATGTTCCTTTGCAAGCCGAAGAGAGAAAAGGAAAGAGAGAGGGGGAGGAGGGGTTAGCAGATAACTTCAGCTGGATACATCTTGGCCTGACTGCCTCCAGTCTTCGTGCCGCATGCTATGGTTGGTAATGCAAACTAGCCTAACATGCAATTTCTTCTTACCATCCAGGACAACTTTTGTGCAGAGATCCAATTACCATCATCCTTGGAGAGATCATGTAGCTCCTGTCAGAACTTAAAGGGAGGCTGGAAATATCGCAAAGAGGAGCACCTTCATTTCATTCTCCCATGCAGCGCATTCTCCAAGGCAAGTGGGCCTCAAGTTCCTAGTCTGGGTTAGCCTGCATTTCTACTGGAAACACTATAATAAGTTTTGTCTGCCTGTTTTAAAGCAAGTTTACTTGTAATTATACACCAAGAATACCACATATAGAACTAGAGGGAATGTAGTAGAAGCTGCCAGTGAGTTAGGGAAAAAGGGATTTCCTGCAGGGCAGAGATTCTCCATTTTCCTTATCCCTCCATTAAGTTCCCTCTGCTACTTTTTTCATTCCTTGTATCGCCCTCAGCCCATGATTCAAGCAGTGCCATCACCTTTCCTAACAGATGGTAAAAATAAACAAATGACGAAAGAACTCAAATTTTGCAACCAAAATAACATTCCAAATGCCTGAGGCTTATGTGATTGGGGAAGCAAGAAAAGTAAGACCCACAATTGTTTGTGATTCCAGAGTTGTTACAGATCTAAAAAAACCAAAGTGATTATCTGTATTTGCTACAAACTGAAGGTGCTTTCCTCATCTTCGTTCCTCAGACTTCTCCTTCCTTCCAGCCTCCCAAACACTGGTGCAGCTGAATTTATACCTTCCCCTCCCCCAGTGCAGTAGTACAAGTAGACCGACCCATACGACATGTCATACCAGCAATAAACTCGGCGGGGGCGGAGAACTTGGGTGGGGGGTCCGAGTGGGATACAGTTAACTTTGTAGGATGTCAGACATTCTGGTACCTCAAGTTTTGTTAGAAGCAGAATACCCTAAAGCAGCTTTCCCCATTTCTTATGCACTAGATATATTGGATGACAAGGCATATCACCTCCTACCAGCAGGCTGAGAATGGTGGAACTGTGGTCCAAGACCAGGTTTTAGAAGGCTGCTTTGGGGGATGGAATATGTATTGAAGGACTGATGTTCCCCACCCCACCTCCATGCCATGGTCCCAATCACCACCAGTATTTGATTCATGCAATCTCATGTCAGGCACTCCTTCATTCATGCAAGTGTCAATCCATGCAAAACGTAACAGGAAGCCTGGTGTGGATCAGAGAGGAACAGAAGCCACCCCCAGCTGGTCTGCAGCTCCCCCCATTTCTGTCCCACCTAAAGATTGCCCTGCTTCTCTCTCCCAGGTTGAATAGCTTCTCCTGCCAAGTAGTTCTTCTCCTCACTAAGCAAACATAGTGTTAACTAAACTACATGAACCCAAACCCAAATGGCACTTTTACCAAACACAGGATCTTTGGACCCACGTCTTCTCCCATAGTGATTCTGTCACCAAATCACCCAGATGATCTTTTCCCAGAGAGTCATTAAACTGACAGTTGGAAAGGGGTCACGTGTCACTCAATTCAAAGCAATGTCAGTTTTAGGTATGAGAAGAATAGAAAAGGCTGTGGCTGAATTTTCATAAACCAGCAGCATTCATGCCTAGGAAAACAGGGGAGGTAAGTAACGAGAGCACTTTGTGGTCCCCTTCCAGCTATTATTTCTCAATCACACTTTTGAGCTGAGAGAAGGAAGGACAAGTCCTGCTTTAACTGTCACAGGACCAGCCAAACTAGCAAAACCATCTTAGGAGGACAAGAAATTGTATGACAAAGCTGCAACAGTACCAGCCAATCCCTGCAACTAGGAGTAGATCTCCATGAAATACTTCCAGTTGAGTTTCCTGTTGCTCTCTCTAATCCCATTAGGAAGCATCCTAAAACTCATCTTATATACTTTGTGCTAGTGGCAAAACACTACGATGCAATTTTAACATATCATACTTCTGAACTTTTTGTTCCAGTATAACTACTTGTGATAAGAATTGGAATTTACCACATTTAAGCAAATACCATTTTTGCCTCTTCCCCACCTCCATTCTCAGATATGTTAAATAGTGACTCTAACCACAAGAGGGTGACTTTAGTCTGTGTATCACACACCATGCAAAGCAGGTTGGAATAAAAAGTAAACCTGACAAGTGAGTTTAAAAATAGGTCTATGATGAGCCTGGAAATGCAACTAAAATAGCTACACTTGGGTAGGTGTCTCCAGAATACTGCAAACCTTCTGCCTCTCTGCACCTTTTCCAGACCTGCAGCTCAACTTGTCACGTTTTCCTACAGCAGCCAATCCTTATTTTGCTGGGGTGGATTCAGACTACTGACCAGCATCCTATTTGCATGGGGAGAAGCACATCGTGCATACACCTTCCTTTGCCACCCCTCTCTATCCACTGATGGTTACTTCCTGTGATTCCACAGAAGGATCACACCCCTTGAGGGGGAAAAAAAACCTTAACTAAATTCTCAGTTAATGCCAGCTTCAACTTAAGATGCAATTAAGAAGAGGAGAGAACTGGCTGCAGAGACTCAATCCACCCGCCAAGGCTACTCCCTGTTTCCAGTCCAGGCGTGTAGTCAGACCGTCCCACACAGTGAGCTCAAGAATACCCATGCTTCCTCTGCACTATCATGAGAAGGTTCTGCATCATGGAAACAAGCTTGCAAATTTGTTGCATGACGCCTTCAATAGAAAACCAAGCTTGTATGACTCCACCCTGAAGAGGATGCTCCCCTTCAGCCCAAAACGAAAGTTGGGGATGGATGGGCCATATTTTGGCTCAATTCCCCTTTCCGCAGAATTGAGTGCAGGTGCCACTGCAAAGGGCACCTGGAATACATGCAAGAGAGAGAAAGCCCTCAAGGCACAGCAATTTAGGAGGCCCAGTATGTGCATATTGACGCTGCTTACTTAAATCCCCATCCGGTGCCACCAAGAACAATAGCAGCCACCAAGATGGCTCCAGCAATGGAGCCAATAATGATGTTCGTACCACTGGGACCTGTGGAGAAAGAGGGGACAAAAAATGAGCTGTGTTACAATGATGTGTGTTCTTGATAGACAGCACGGTGGGCAGCACCTAGCTCTACAACAGGGAGTAGCCTAATTTAGTAAGACAGAATAAAATCCACCTTAAGAATTACTGTGGGAACACATAGCATTAAACTTCTCCTTTAGGCTGGCAGTCAGAAAAAGGGATTGTTTTTAAATAGCTGGAGCAGAAGAATATTAGAACAGTTTCTAAGAAGTAACTAAGGGAGAAAAGAACGCTGGCATGTTCAAAACAGTAGATTGCCACTTCAAACTCTTCTTGCAATATATATTACAAGTTCCCCCAGTCCTGCAAGATTCTTGTATTCCTCACTCCATTTCTCAGAGGTATCAGGAAATACCAGAACTGATAAAGGGCATCATGGGGGTTGTTCCAAACTGGAGAGTGGATGGAGGGTCTTCAGGTAGAATAAGATTTCTGCAAGAATCCTTTTTGATTCCTAATTTAATTAATTGAGTGTTCTGGCTATCTTCAAGGTAATGCCTTCCCACAAACTTACCCTTGTATTTTTCTGTTTCTCCAGTCGGTTTAGGCTCTGGGATAGGATCATACACACTGCAGTCTTTTCCTGTCCAGTCCGAATAGCAGATGCATTGGCCCTCATTGCTGCAGACCTGTAGTTAGGCAAAAGGTTTTTCATGGTGCTCCCCAAACACATTCCAATGAACTTTTCCCAGAGAGCTGTAAGTGTTCAGCTATGTTTCTTTCTCCAATGGGTACCATTACAAAATGAGATGACAAAAATAGAATTCTCAAGATAAAAGTAGCAATTGCCATAATAATCCAAAATAACAGTTTTGTACTCTTTAATAATGTTGAAGAATGACTATTTCTCAATGCAATAATAATTTTTTAAATGTTGGCATCCTGTAATACTGTATGTCGATCATGCCCATAGCATGTAATTACTGGATCATGATGGACTTTTTCTATGATTACTTGCCAACTTTAGGAATGTCCTAAGAAAGATGTGTTCCTATTTTGAGCTTAACGATTGCTATCCCTTATCCTTAATATTTAGTCCACAAGGAATTAAAGCCAAGGAAACAAGTATAGATGGCACAGTATTGGCATTTGTGCAGATCATACTTTGCAAGATAGTTGCCAAACGCTACATTTCTTTCTTTCTTACTTACTGTTTTTTGCATTATTATTTAATGGAAACACAAAACATGACTTTATTTCATTAGTAAGTTTTACCCCATGGTCAAAGCAGATCTGGCCACCCCAGCTGCCTGGGCAGATACTGAAGTTAAAGGCAGACACAGGAAGGCATTTGTGATCAAGACACAGCATGTTGGGCCCGCAGGGCGTCCCATCTTCTACGTAGCTCAGATCTGTGCCATCCACCAATTGCACGTGGCCACCCCTAGGACAGGGGGAAAAAAAGGCTCCGCTGGGTGATGGGAATATTTCATTGCCCCATTAAAATCTCTTTGTTCATGCCGACAATGGAGAAAGGTTTGAGGAAGAAAAGACAACAGTCACTTTTTTTTATAGCTCCCTTCATTACATTTCATAATCCCTAAGGAATCTGTGATTCTGTGCCTTCAGGATTGTGACTAGCAGACAGACATTCCCAAAAGCTATTTGGAAATTTATTCTGTTGTGGGAGGGGATAAATCTGCAGGCCAGAACTTTCCTATTTTCATCTCTCCAATTCTTCAGCAAGGTGGCATGAATAAAGAAGGTGGGAATTAAAGCGCAAGGCCCTCCACTTACCGGCAGTCAATATATCGCTTCTGGTGGTAGAACGTCATTGTTGTGATTTCACCAAGTAGTTCACCAATACGTGGAGATCCTGTCGCATTGGCACAGAGAAGATATCCGCACAGCACGTCCCTAATTGGAATGGGAGGAGAGAACCATAACATACTATTAACAAGACTGGGTTCTGCCTCATCTTATGGATTGTGGCATTGCAGTGTCTTCCCTGTGTGGTTTGATTCAGTACACTATGGGAAAGGATATTGTGGAAAAGGGAGAAATCTCAGATTACTCACTGCTTGATACAGGGCACCCAGCGGTTCCCCTCATGCCCACAGTTCCCACGCTCAGTGCCTTCGACATTGAGCTTCTCGTAGCAAAACCTTTCAGCTGAAGCTTGATTTTCAGGAAGGAAATGAGAAAGAGAGTAAGAGCAAGCCAAAGAACATAAGACACATGGATTCCACATACTGAATACTGTAGAACATTATATATTTGACAATAAAGAGGATAAATTCTATCACTAGGTCAGCAAGTGATGCTGGTGCATGGAGAGGCTTGGGAAGGAACTCCATTAATTAAATAATTTCTTTACTATACATCTGGAAGTTTTCTACTGACCTAGCTTTTTGATATATAATTTTTGGCCAACCTCAAAAGCTTAAGATTTTCTGAACATTAACGTGTTTTCAAATAAATGATTTCTATACTAAAAAAGGAAGGTGTGCAAATGATGCCAAGAAAAAAAAACTCAGAATGTTCAGGTATGTCATGTGCAAGCCTGGTCTGTGAGGTTTTATTTTAACATTTGAAGGCCAGATTCCTTAGTTGGAATACGTTTATGAAGCTTCATCTTGTTATCTAAGATGAAAACAATTACTGTTTTGCTTTTTATTGAGCCTCAAACCTCCCCAAGCCTTTTCAGTCAGAAGGACTGCGTAAAATAAAGGATAAATAATACTTCTACGGCACCAAATCAGGTTCCTATCCATCTCTCCTAATTTGCATTATGAGGACAACATTATTTGCTACAGCCAGAAGAAGAGACTGGATTGTCTGGACTCATGAGCCACTTAAATCTGACTTTGAGATGGCTAATTAATTGGATGGATAAGAAGACAGGTTTCTAGTAATCCATAAGGATTGGTGCAAATGATGGTGGTTTCTGTTTTGTCTTTTTTTCCATCTTTTTCTTCGTGTTCTTCTCTTTTGCTGTTTTTTGGGTTCATGGCATATATCCTCTTCTGTTTGAATCCATCTTCAACATTTCCAGAATGATCCTCTGCTATATTTTATTAAATTTGTCATAATCTGAGACCCTTCAGATACATTGAAACTCAGTTCCTCTCCTCTCCTATAAAGTGGTAGGAATTGGTATCCAACTCACTAGATTCTGGAAGAACCCTTACCAAGCCAAAGTAGATGTCACTGGAATCATCACATATTCTTCCCCTGCATTATCCAGACTTTTCCCTGTCTATGCGTGTGTGCTTTAAATTAGAATATCTCTGGGATAGAAACCTCTAGTTTTCTACAAAACACTATGTACATACATGATATTAAGTAAATATGGCAAATACACAAAAATTCAGAAACATTTGTCTCCTTGGCTATCTCTGGCTGATGCATTTAGTTTCTGCTTGGGGTTAAAGTGGGTGGCAAAAGTTGAAATAAGCAAAGGTGATGGTGGGTATCTCTGGCAGCAGGCAAAGAGCAGAGCTAGGATCTGACAAGATTATAATTCAGTTGGGAAATTTTTGTGTTAACTTGGCATAGAGCAACAGTGCATAACAGTGCCAATTTCAGTTAGTAGCCAAATTGAGGGACCTAGACTGTTAACTTCAAATTAAGTCCATTAACATCATGCATATAGCTGTGGTATATGCATGGACTATTTCTTTAAAGTTTTCTATGAATTACTTCCACAACAAATAGGAAAGATTCACTAACCAGTAGAGAAGATTTAGAGCTTTTTTCCCTCTTGTATACAATCACAACACAAACATGTTCTGGCAACTCCTTTTATTGCTGTGCCCTTGTGACATTGTCTTCATCTGATCCCCAGCCCATATTCCAGGCAGCATTCAGTCTTCCTTAACTGTTCTGGTATTTAAGCTGTGCTTTTCATCTTATCCTGACACTTTTTTTTTTTTTTGCCACATATACAAAATGACACACTTCACCAACCATTCTCTTACAGGCACAGCCAGGTGATCCTTAGGGTGTGGAATCAATCAAGCTCCTATTGGCCACTTTAGGTAGGTGCACGCACACACACACACACACACACACACAGACATATACCCCACCCCCAGTCCATGGACACTATCCTCCAGGGCTGTTTTGGTTTGGGCAGTGGGAAAGTCAGGATCTTTCAGACCAGCCTCTTCCCCTGTAACCACTAGATACAAAAGGAAAAAAGTGGATTTTAATACACTCAAAGAAATTATAAGTAGAATTCCATTATAGGAGAAGTTAATGGGAAAAGAAGCACAAAATGAATGGGTGTTCCCCCAAAAGAATGTACTAAAAGCATAACTGCAAACAATTCTAATGGGGGGGGGGGGGGGAGGAAGACAGCAGCAGAAGCCCATGCAGCTGCACAAAAAGCTTAGGGAAAATCTAAAAAACAAAAACGACACATACAGAAGGAAAGAGTTCTGCAGAGAAGTAATCTGGAACTGAAGAAAGTGTGTCAGGAAAGCTAAAACTCAGAGCATGCTGAGGTGGATGAAGAAGTCTAAGAACAAAGAAAAACATGTTTCTTTAGATATGGTAAGAGAAAAGATTCATAGACAGTTGCTCAGTGGAACTAGCAAAATGATAACAGAAGGCAGAACCGCACACCCCCTCCTTTGTCTCCATCTTCTCCCACAAGAGGGTATGTTTTCCCCCAGGAAATTGTGAAAAGCAGAACGAAGGGGCAGGACTGAAGCGTGAGAGTGACCGAAGCACAGTCAGGCATTATCTGTTTACTTTGCATTACATCTCCAGGGCCAGATGAACTGCATCCTAGGTTATTAAAGGAACTTACGGAGGGTCTGGCCAGTCCATTATCTATGAGAGTTCTTGGAGAACAGGTGAAGTGCCTATGGCTGGAAGAGGGCATATTTTGTTTTCTTCAAGAAGGAAGAAAAGGCTTACATAAAAGTCACTCTGATACATGAGAAGAGTCTAGAACAGATAATAAAACGATGAATCTGTGAGCACTTTGAAAACAGTGTGATAATTGCTGATTTTTCTTGCCAAATCAATCACATTTTTATTGGGCAAATTCCTTAGATGATTTTGGGAATACTGCAGAGTTCATTCATTTTGATTTCAGTAAAGAACTTGACAAAGTGCCCCATGGCAATTAATTAACAAACTAGTAAACCACAGGATGGGTGACATGGCAATTAAGTATGCACATAGATGGTTTGAAGAGTGCTCATCAATGGTTTCTCATGAAACTGGAGAGTAGTATTGAATGGCATGTTATAAGGCACTGTCTTGGGCCCTGTACTATATTTTTATTTATCAAGGGATGAAGAGGAGTTGCTAATCAAATATGCGTAAAACTGGAAGGATAGCTAATACGCTGGAAGACAGAAATAAAATTCAAAATCTTCTTAATAGATTAAAGAAATGGGCTGAAAATAAGAATAGGAAACAAGACATATTAACTTAAGAAACATAGCTTCCTTCACTTAGGAAATATAGCTATAGAATGTGGGATATCTGCTTGGTATTAGTATTTATTAAAAATATTGGAATAGTAATTGATTGTAACCCAAATACGAGTCAGCAGTGTAATGTTGGTGCAGCAAAAAAAAAAAGTACTGTAAATACAGTTGTAGGCTGGATCTACTAAAGGATAGTTTCCAAATCATAGAAAATAAAAGTTCCACTTTATTCTGCATTGGTCAAACCCCACCTTAAATATTGTGTTCAGTTTTGGACACCACACTTTAAGAAGGCTTCAGATAAACAGAAACAGGTTCAGAAAAGCACAATGAGGATTTAAAGGGAACTAAAAACGAACTCCTATGAAGGGAAATTGAAGGAACTATACATGCTTAACATTGAGAAGTGGAGTTGGAAGGGCATAAGACAACACTTTTCAAGTATTTGAAAGTATGTCAGCAGAAGGTGAAAACCTGTTCTCTGTTCTTTCAGAATGCAGAACATGAAATAATGAATTCAAGTCATGGAAAACCAGATGCTGATTAAATGTTAGAAAAAACTTAACATTAAGGAGCAGTTTGACAGTGAAGCCAATTATCCAGAGAGGTGATGGGTTCCCATTCGTTCCATCTGCTCATGTGAAAGTAAGCCAGCTGGTAGGGATGTTTTAATTTGGATTCCTGCCCTGAGCAGGCAGTTGGCCTAAACCGCCCTTCCCACACTATGATTTTCTAATCCCTTGAAATAATGCAAAGTTCACGCCTCTGGTTTCTTCATTTGGCACTGGAAAAATCAGAGGATGAATGCAAGAAGGAATAAAAGCCAAGCACAGCTATTCAGAATGAAATTGCCTGGCGCTACTGAAAAGTAAGTCTACAGATGGATGAATTTTGAAGAGAATGGATTTTCTCCCTCCCCTTCTCATCCCACACCCACCTCTCTTTCTCCATTTCTCCAGATTGGATACTGTAGTTTGTGCTGTTTGCAAACAGTGATGGAAAAAGGAATTAAAGTGCTGGTGTCTGCTGATAAGTGATTTGCTAGTGATGGGTGATGAATCCTTAACAATCAGCCCTTGAAATGGCCACAGGAGCATCTCCTGTTCCTCTCACTGATTCAAGCAATTAACTACCTCCGGAGAAGGCTGCCAGGCAAAAAGCCTCCAGGGTAGAGTTCAAGCACTCTGTTCCCCAAACTACTATAGAAAAACTGTACCTCAAATTAAGGGATAATGGAATTAGTATGTTTTCCCTGACTTGAGGACAATTCCATCTCCAATATTGATGTGCCTGGATGTCACTCAAATATTCAAGTGCCATTATACCATATAGCTAAGCAACAAAGCACATATACCAGGGTTTGGATTATCGCTAGATGGCAGCAAAGAGATTGAAAACAAAATTTTGCTGCCATGTACAGTACTGGTTATTTGGATTTTTGCAGATCAGATATGGTAACCCTTTTCTAAGGGTGAATGGCTACTTACCTCGCCCCCACAATGCATTACACTGACGGTCCCTGGTTTTACAACAGCCTCCATAACACCGGCCCTACAGAACAGAACATGGGACTTGTTAGAGGCTCGTGCAAGAACCTCTCACCTTGCATGTGTTTACAGAGAAGTGTAATACCCAGTGTCATGGGCTAGGAGAATTCAGATTTGGCTCTTCCAATCCTTGCATTAACCATTGGACTAGTATTCCATACATTAGTGGTCTGGTTAAATAGAGGAACTTCCTCCTTGCTCAGTCTGATTTAATTAGAATTTTCAAAGATATTCCTTTCACTGGGATTGACAGATGGGTCCAAATGCAATTAACCTTCTCCACAAATTATCTGCAATTCCAGGAATTCTAGCTATGAAACTGAGATACTAACTATACCTGTTCATTGTCACAAAAGTAGCCATCCTGCTTGTGTACATTAGGTGGACACTAGAGAGAGAGAAAGAGAGAATTATCATGGGAAGGATAAGATATAGATAACTACAAATCGGGAAAACCGCTAAAAGGCTCTTTTCCCTAACCTAGTACACTCCAGGTGTACTAGATTTCATTCCATACTCCTCAGTCACCATGGTACATCTTGGGAAAGTTGAAAAAGGTAGGGACCCAGTTTAGAGGGAGATGCTTTCAGGCCAATTGCACCCACAACATCTCTTTTTAGACATTAAAATTCTAGAGACAATCTCCAATCATAGAGAGAGCATGCTGTCTGCCACGGTGCACAGAAGCCACCAAAACATGGGTGTCTTGACTGGTAGGTTAGAGCACTTCCTCCGTCTACTCACAAGGAGATGGCATTCCTTGTAATTCCCCCAACTCACCTGACTGGAGTCACCAGTACAAGCTTCTGGAATATCACACTCATTCACAGCTTCTCGACAAGTTACACCCCGTGGCTCATACTTCATGGTAGAAAATGGGAGAAAAATAACGGTGGAGTTTAATAATAGCTGGCAAGGAAAGGTGGAAGGTCAAATAAAACAAAGAATGTGCCAGGTGAGGACTTTCTCTAACTTTCTCTCCTTTGCTACTCTCAGTGCAGGAAAAGAACCAAATTACCCCTTGCACCATGCAAAGAACAGCAGTGCTTACTGCCCTCTGTGATCCTAGCTTCCTCGTCTTCCTTCTTGCAACAAAAGGGAAAAGAAAGCATGTCTCAGCAATTTACCAAATCCAGCTGATGGAAAAAGTCAAGCAGGTTCAGATAAGGGTCCAAGTCTTATGCCTTGACTACAGTCCACAAAAATATCTAGAACGGAGCCTGTTCCTCAGCATGGCATTTGTTTGAATTCATTCCTTAAATGTACAGCATTTGGGTTGTAACCCTCTGTAATTTTGTGCTGTAAACATTAAACCCACACAGACATACATGCACAGAGACCCATCCATGAGCTGGGAATCCCTGACACTGTGAAGATGCTGAAGCTAAGCAGGTGAACATCTGCTCAAGCAGGAGACTGCTGAACCCACCCACCCTCCACAATTCATGTAAAATTTGATGCTTTATCTGTCTAGATATATTTTGTAGAAAATCTTGTACAACTGAGCCATCTCAAAATGTGTGCACTGACAGCTAGTACCCAACTGTGCCTTGGCCTGACTATGATTTGGTTTCTGTAGGCAGCACTGACATGCACAGACAATGCCCTTCTGCTGTATAACTCCCAAGAAAGGTAGCTTTGCTTAAAACTGGTGAGAGACGGGCACAGAAGAGAACCCATGCCCATGATAGAGGTCCCATTCCAGCTTGTTTACCTTGCACTCCCGACAACACAACCCATCACTGCACATGGCATCATGAGTAAGGGTGCATTTCTTGCAGCAGTTTCCCCCACCTTTGGAACACTCCTTTGAGAACAAGAAAAAAATAGGCAGCATAACGTTGCTTGGAATTTTAGATCAAAGTTGGAACAAAAATAGGACAGTATCAATTTTCTTAAATCCTGAACTTAACATACTAGTTTTACAAATTTTGGTTTTATTTTTAAATCCCCCCCCCTATGTAAAAGTTTATATTTGCAAGTTTTTGCAAGTTTTTCTAACATACATAGCCCTATTATGCAAATTATGCAGATTTACATTGTTCTACATGTTATTCTCAAGAAAGCTTTTTTTTTTGGGTACTAATTGAGATAACTAGATTGCTTGTAATATCAATTTCTCCATTGTTTGTTGCTTTTACTAACATTTTCTTTTGAGACACATCTCATGAACAAATGACCATTGTTTTGTGGACTTTTCAACAAAAACAAAAAAAACAAAAAGATGCAGGTTGATTCTATCCAGCATTAATGTCTGAATTATCACAACTTTTATGGACCCTGACATTCTGCAGAAAAACATTTTGATAAGAGTGCTGTTGGGGCCTGATTCTGAACCACCCCAGCCTCTGATACAATAACAGACATTCTTTAACATGCACAAAACAGAATTCAGAATTCAAAGTCTGGCAGTAGCATTCCATCTAACACTCTAATAACACAACTTTGAGTCAGATGGCACCTAGTTTCAGCTCCAGCTGTTGCTTACCGCTAAGGACCCACAGTCACATTCTTCTCCTGCTTCCACAAATCCATTACCACATTCAGGAGGGTCAAGGAGCTGTGTTAAGGAGATAGTGGTGAGAGAAATGAAATCATTAGAAGGTTCCAGGATATCGTTTAATAACTTTTTCATCTACATCCCTAATCTGTGCTTGAAAATAGGGATGGAGAAACTCTTCTGAAATCTCTCCCTTTTATGTTTCCATTTTGGGTGGGGGAAATCAGAGAAATCAACAATGAAAGTGGAAGCAGATTGTTTTTTTAAAGGCAAATATTACTTTCTTAAACTAAATCTGTCCATTGCTTTGCTAATTAGTACTTGGTATGTGACCATATTTTAAGCAAACTGAACTTGGAATGACACTACACTGTTTATGATAATAATGCAATTCAGAATTATGACATAACAACAAGGCAAAGGAATTTTGGGAGTTAATGTGCCATATATTCAGTGGGAACCAGGTTGTTATAGTGCTTCATGAATACCAAACGTTATGATATCCTTCCTGAAGTGGAGCAGAAGCTGAGACATTTCTATATATGCTGGATGGCTTTTTCCCCAAAGATGTATCAGCTTATAGGATGTGCAGTATATTATTTAGGGCCAAAGTAGGCACAAGGCCATTCCAGCAAGTAGCCATTGCCCTAACGAGTTTTTAAAAGTTGGAGATCTTGGCCTTTGGAATACAAAACCTTCAACATTTCACCTATTTGGCTATGCTACAATCTTGGATTGTCCTCCATTCCTTGCCCTGCTGTTTGAACTAAATGTGATTGTTGTCCCTTTACCTTTAGCTGTGGGGCTTCAAACTTTCTTACTCTGAGATGAATCCTTACAGTGAAAATGAATTATTCATTTCATCTGTCAAAATGTCAGGCTACAAGAATGATACGGAAAACAATGGATTTACAAATGAAGCCTACTGATGTCTTCATAATTAAAGGGGACATACAAATAATAATTCAGAAAAGTGACTTGGATAGCTTTCTTATCTTGGATTTACAAAAGAGATATGCTAAACTTGCGAAGAAGTTTCTGAGAGGAGACAAGGAGAAAATGATAAGAAATCAACTTGTGGACACTATTTGAAGGGATTAAAGATCAAGATTCCTAAAAGTAAATGGAAGGAATTCAAAGTGGATTTTTTTTTTATCAAAGTTAATATATGTGTGTGTGTGTGTGTTGTTGTTGTTGTTGTTTCTGGTAGCTCTTAAGGGATTTTTCTTTTTCCTTTTTTTAAATAATATTTTATTGAAATTGCCACGTCCGGGCGGAAGCTCCTTAAGAGATTTTTCTTGATTAGGTCCAAATAATGAGGCTTTAAAGATTTGTTTATAGTTAGGAGATAAGATTTTTTTGTGTATTTTTAGAGAAAATGATAAGTTTCTGTGTTAAAAGTAAAGGAAACGAATATTAAATTGATTTATTTGATTAAGGTTAAAATATATATGTTATTATTTCTGGTAACTCTTAATGATTTTTGCTAATTAGGACTGAATGACAAGGCTTTGTAATTTGTTTATAGATAAGAGATGAGATATGGGAAGAAGAGATTTTTTGTTGACATGTCAGAGAAGGTGAGGAGGTACTGAAACTGTTTGTACTTGTCTTGATGAAGGGGAAAGTCATTTCTTTATATATTTTTTTTCTTTTTCTCTTCACTTTTTATTCTTTCCTTTTCCTTTTCCTTTTTCTTAGTTTGTATCAGTTTTTTATCTTTGTATTTTTAAACTATAATAAAAATTATATCAAAAAAGATTGTTTGCTAGTTCCAGTTACTTATTCAGTTTACATAGAGCTACATAAACAACATGACTAAGAAAGTGAAAGTTTTTAAATGGCTTTCTTATTGAACAAACAAAACTAAAAATACAGAATTGATAGAGGAACTGTTTTTTAAAAAACTGCCACAAAAGCAGTACAGTAAAAAAGAAAGAAACTTGGGATATATATAGACAGATAAATTGTAAAGATTACTGACATATATTTATTTATTTAATAAATCAATATGGCCACCCATCTCATATACATGACTCTGGACAGCTAACAATTAAAACAAAGTAAAAACAGAGTAAAAACAAAATCAATAATTAAAAACATAAACAACATAACACAGCATTTAAATATCCATTAACATTAATACAGATGAGAATACTATGAAAATATTTGTTAATATAGCTAAGAAATGGTGATATATTTGAATAAATCTATCCTTAAATATAAAATCACTCAAAGTTTTTAATTATTAATCAAGTAATAAAAGAACTACAAAAACAAGGGGAACGCTTAAGAGGTTTGACTGAATTTGAAAATCATATAACACACATTTTCGAGGATTTCTTGGGTTGTATTTATACATTGTTGGTGAAATATGACTCAGAAACTGAGTAAGTTAATGTCTGTATGATTAAATGGATGTAGAATCTAGGTACAGTAATTTGATATGCAGCAATGGGAATTTCAATGGAAGAAAAGCATTATATTTATATCAAATATCATACCCAGAGAAAACTGATGTAAGATGTTTATTGCTGGTACATTACTCCAATACTGATTGCTAAAATGAACAGCTCATTCTTTAACACTTGTTGGAAATGTAATGAACAGGTCGGACTTTTTTCATATTTGGTGGCAATTTTATAAAGTTCAGCAATTTTGGAAAATGATTGAAACCAGAATGAAACTAATTTCCTTTCCAACTTGCTATTTTCTTATTAAATATTATTAAACTTTATATTCCTACAAAATATACTAAACTAGCATTGGTAACTGCTGCAAAGATACTCTACACTTCCTACTGGAAAGGGCATACAATTCCCTCTGTGAAATAATGGCTAATTAAGTTGTGGGAGTATGCCTTGATGTCCCAAATAACTTTGCATCTCAAAAGTAAATCTGATACAAATTCTAATTCATCTTGGAAACCATTTTTGGATTATAGTTCTATACATAGGCTTGTAGCACATCCAAAATGTGGGCTTCTTTTTAACATAGACTTAATATTCTACAAGATCTATCAAATCAGAATAGATTTTCAGTATCTTGGATAGAATTTATTGCAACTTAAACTTATTCTATGATTTATATATTGCTGACTATTGCTTTTGACATGGATATATTGTTTGGATTTTAGCAATGACCTTCAGTTTTCCACATAATATAGTACAATATCCAGTTACTTAAAACCAATTAATGAAATACTGAAAATTTTAGCTTAATTTAAGTATGTTTCTAAATTCCGTGTTTGTTTCATTTAATTTCTTCTTGTTTTTTTCTTGTGTTTATCCATCCTTTTTTCTTCTTTCTCCTCTGGAGAAACAGGGTCATTTTTTAGATGCTTTAGCATCATACCCGACCAATGTGTCAGTTTCACACTATCTGCCAATATACTGTACATATAAAAGCATAACAATCGGTGGTCTCCATCTTCAGAGCTTCAAGCCATTATATATGCACCAAGAGAATATTTCCTACAGGATGCCTTAGCGCTGCATCCAAGTTAACACTACATTTTTATGCAAGTCATCCAAGCTTGCCTAAAGCAGAGGTGCAACGTGCATTGGCTGAAGGCCATGCACTACATGTTGATGACCAGACTTCAGAAGCAGAGGGGGGAGGGGGGCTTAGGTGGGAGACTGACAGTAAATCTCAGAACTGTAGAGCAGACTGGGAAATTGAAAAAAATCTCCAAAGACAATTGCAAACTACTTTCATATTGTGGACAAGAAAATGATATGAAGCGCAACTTGAGGGAGTTTATTGTTATCTTTCTTCTAAAGAACTGAGTTTTATCTTTTCAACAACAGTTCAGTGAGGTCAGCTAATTGAGAGGTAGTAATTGGCTCAGTATCACCTATTAAGGTTCCATGATTAGATACGGTCCTACCTTTATCTAGATCTCTGGCTGACATTCTAACCACAAAACAAGAATTTAATTTGACTATAGCCCCAGAATTGCCAAGATATGAGAGATGGAGAAGGTTGTCTGGAAGTAATTCTTATTTACATATGTGACCAAATTAAAGCGATTTAAGATTACCTTCAAAGGCTTGTTAAACAGACAGCTTCCTCCTCCCTCAGCCAGAAACTGATTGTATTCATCAACACTGCAGCGAGAAAATTTCCGTGGCAGGTAGTATCTGTGTGTCAGGAAGAGAGCCATAGAGGATAAAATTAAAAGCCAATGAAATGTCAAAGGAGAATGGAGGAGATAAGAAGTTTTCCAAGGTCAATGCGGTTAGATGCAAGATCCCTTCATTAATGTAATTCAACACATCTGGATCTTGAATTTGTTTTCAATTGATGCCAGAACCTTCAGATGGGATGTTCTCTGACCCATGAGAGGTTGTATTAGTGACACAATTTTCCTTTCCTTTCTGTGAATGAGAAGGGGGGGGGGGCTGGTAGAGAACAGATAAGATGACCAGATATAACATATGTCAGATTATTAAAAAAGGAAAATCAAACAGATGTACTCTTTCTTGTTCCTGCAGCATAAAGTGCCGCCTGCTTTCTTCTGAAGCCAGCTAGGGAGAGGAAATAGATGGACTTAACAATAATCAGCCAAAGTGATTTTTATGATGCAGGCAAGATGTAAAGTTAAGATCTGAACATTGACAGTTTGGGGGATACTTTATTAAGGCCTTGGTTTCTGATCTCAAACATTACCTTGCACTTTTGTGATCCTTACTTCTTCTACAACTTACCCAGTATCTTCCATAATACAACCCAGCCATAAGTCAGGACAGCGACAATCTCCTGGGGCAATAAAGAAAAGTTGGAGATATGCCTTGTTAAAGAATTATGGAGAGAGACACATTCTCTGTTCTCTATTCCTAGTTCACATTTTTACCCACAAATCCCCTATTCATTCAAATTATACCTGAGAATAATATATCCCTATAGCTGAAATCACCAGGTATCATTTATTTCCTCCCCATCCATGATAAAACACCCCATTCTAAGATTTGAGCCTTAAACCAACTTCTTCTTAAACCTGAACTAGATGTTGTTGGAAGACAGCCATGTTAGTCTTTGGTGGCAAAAAAATCAAGAAGAGTCTAGAAACAAATTTCTAACAAATTTTATTTTTCTAAGGTTATTTTTATTGTTAAAATAATGAAATATGAAGGAAAAATACTAAGCATAAATAAAATATAAACATTTTGGGAAAACTTTCTAATAACAGATTCTCCCTTTCTATTTATTTCCTCAACTGCTGACCATAACCTAGATAATTATACATTAAAGATTAAAGATTATTGCTAGTATCTATTTAAATTCTTTCACCTATTGTTTTGATTAGTATCATAACTTTCTTCCTAAAAAACATATTCCAAATGTCTAAATTTGCCCCACTGTACACATATACAGTGTATGCCCCATATACACTGTAATATATATGGGAGCCATTCTTTTGTAAATTTTGGTTCTAAATAATGGACAACTTTGACATTGTTGCATATTCTTCAATTTTGGTCTCCCATTCTGACATCATCGACAAAGTTCCTCTTTGGTAATGTTAGACCAAATTTGTTCTTGCAGCTGTCAGCATATATCTTAGTAAATTGTGATATTTTTCATTTATGTTTTCTTTATTATACCTAATAAGAATATTTGTTCTTTCATTTCAAATTTTATTTTTAGGATTTTCTGAATATTTTGATGTATTTCTTTCCAGTACTTTTGATTATTTTTTACATTATTGCCACATAAGATAAAATGTTCCTTCTTTGTTATGGCATTTGCAACATTTATTGTTATATGATTTGTCTTGATCATTATTGACAGTTATATACCATCTGTAAAACATTTTATACCAATTTTCCCATATAACTTGGAGTAAACTTTATTGATTTTTTTTCCATTATTCTTCCCATTGTTGTACTGTAATTTTTTTCCTTTGAGGTTTGCATCCACTTCATCATATAATTTTTTATTTGTTCCATTTCTGCATCATCTCTCTCTCTCTCTCTCTCTCTCTATATATATATATATATACATATACACACACACACACATACACACACACACACACACACTAATAGGTGATATTGGTTTTGTGTGTTTCTACCATCATGATCCTGACCTTAAGAAGCAGCCAAACCTCTGACGGAGAGGAAGTGGAAGAAAAGCAAATTAGATCTGGAGGTATGACAACACAAGCTGCAGCTATACTGAACCCAGATTCAGGCCCCAATATCAAGCTTCTGCTTATCCACCCAGAGCCCCTGAAATTAGAGATAGCCAAATTGGAAACCATGGATAGAGTAACCCTTGACCTGAGACTGAAAACTTTAAGGAAACAATCTCATTTTACACTAAAATTTTCATGATCCCTAGTATCTGTTCACCAAGAGAAGCAAGACACAAGGGAGGAGCCAACATAGAGTTAATGGAGTACTAAGATGGAAGCCTAATAATTACCATTTCAAGTTTCTCCAAGAAAGGAGACAAAGCCTGAGAATGGAATAGTTTTTCAATCTAATAGAATAAAAGTGCCTGCTGAATTCCAGATCTCTCTGAAGCAAGCTCTTTCAGGCAAAGCATAGCCCCATAATTACTGCTTGACTGAGCAGTTCTCAGGTTCTCATTATGTCTTGAGATTAGGGAGACAGGTCACCTTCTCCACTTGGCTCATGACCCAGTTACTTACCTGCAGAGGCACGGTGCTTGTTCCACATCATGCCAATGTTTTGCCCCAAGGTCTGGGCTAATGTTACTGCCATCGCTGCAACGGTGCCATACTTTAGAAAGGAGGAAGACAACAAGTTATTGGGGAGGCCAGGTATGGAGTGATGAGCTACCGTAAAGCATGCTAAATTTTGGAGGGCAGGACTCATCTTGTGGAATGCTGTTCAAATAAGTCCATTGCTATCCATATCTTTCCCAGTACATTCACAGGCCTTTTGCTAACTGACCCCCACCCCACCCTGGACAGATCCACCACCCTGCAAAGAACAATGAACTCCTGGCTATGATTATCATGTAAAGAGCTCTATCAGTGTATCAGGTGCTTTGTAGAATCATGTAAGTAAATAAGACAGCCCCTGCCCTGAGGATCTTACAGTCTAAATTTAGATGACTGGAGGGAAAAAAGAGGGGGAGGGGGGAAGCAGATAATAAGGGATGATTGTCAGCAAATGCAATGGCAAAAACCATAGGTATTAATTCAGTTAGGGTGTGGAGGTTCTGAAAGGGTTTTAAAGGGCAGAAAGGAGTGGTATCTCATAAGCCTAGGAAAGGGGTCTTCTGAGCATCAGGAGTAGCAAGCTGAGAAGAGAAATCTAAATAAGCATGAGATCTTTGAACAGCCAAATACTGGTAGGGTTAGAAGAGCATGCAGCCTTCAATTTCCTACCTTTAAACTGGAGGGAAGTCATCCTAACCCAACTCACCTCATTCACACCTCCGCCTCTAGCAACAGAACAGATCCCTCCAACGTAAGCTGTACCACTGCGGCTGCTTCTAAAAGTGTGCCCGCTGGGGAAGTAAGAAGGAAGATTCACTATGCAAGAGAAGGAAAAGGTAGATAGTCTTGACCACTAGATTTTTTATCCTCTTGGCATTAATTTATTAAGCCTAGAACAACAAAAACTGTCAAAATAGGGCAAGAGTGTGGATTGGCTGGGGAATTCGTTTCTTTGCATCAGCCTGTTACCCCAGTTCCTCCTAAAGTAAATATGGGCTAATTAGTTCTGGTTATAGGAACTGCAGAAGAGAGGGGAGGCATGTTTCATGTATGAACACTTCCTAACACTATTCCAGGACAAAGCTACAGTGGTACCTCAAGATACGAATTTAAGCCGTTCTGTGACTCTGATCGCAAGTCGAATTGGTCGCATCCTGAAGCACGTTTTCCCATAGGGTTCAATGTAAATACGGTTAATCCGTTCCACCCTCTGAATTTGGTCGCATCCTGAAGCAAATTTCCCCATAAGGTTCAATGTAAATACGGCTAATCCACCCTCCGAATTTGGTCGCATCCTGAAGCACATGTCCCCATAAGGTTCAATGTGCACTGCTAGGAAATTCCCCAGGCGCGCTTTAGTCAGCCCTAGCGCAGAAAATGGAAGTGCTAATGAAATCTGAGAAAGGCTCCCGTGCGCACAGCCGGGAGCGGGAGCTTCCCCCCCACTCCCCGTGCTGATTCTTCTTAATTCCGCGCTCTTTCCTCTGTGCATAGCCCTTGGCGCGCGCGACAAAAGCACAGTGAAAGGAATGGGGGGGGGGAAGGCTTATGTAGCGCACACAGCAGAGCGGGAGCTTCCCCACCCCCGTGCTGATTCTTCTTAATTCCACGCTCTTTCCTTTGTGCATAGCCCTTGGCGCGCGCAACAAAAGCACAGTGAAAGGAATGGGGGGGAAGGCTTATGTCGCGCGCACGCACAGCCGGGAGCGGGAGCTTCCCCCCCACCACTGATTCCTCCGCGCTCTTTCCTTTCTCCATAGCGACAAAAGCACAGTGAAAGCAATCACCAGGCCAAGGGCTATGGCCAAAGGAAAGAGCAAATTTCCCCATAAGGTTCAATGTAAATACAAACAGTTCCGAAACATATGCATTTTATTTTTAAACCACAAAAACATGAAAAAAAGCACAGTATGAAGAGGGAGAATGGGGTGGGGAGGCAGTTATTGTTTGGAGGGAGAGTCCCCCTCTAAAGGGACTTCGGGGAGATCTCCTTCAGGGGTTTCCTCTCTTCTTTGCCTCTTAGCTGCAAAGACTTATTCTTGCCACGCCCGCTCTGCATTTTCTTTGGAGCCATGCTGACAAGCACACCAAAAACCTTCCAAACGCCACAAAACACACCACAAGCCTCACCGAACGCCTCCTTGCTACCGCGATCTCGCCCACAGGAAGCCGCGACCACGTGGCAGCAGGGCAAATGGCTTTTCCTTTTTCCTTTCTCCATAGCGAAAAAGCACAGTGAAAGCAATATCAGCGCGCACGCACAGGTGGGAGTGGGAGCTCCCCCCCCCCCAGCGTGCTCAGATTTCATTAGCACTTCCTCTTTCTGCATTGCTTTCCTTGGGCTTTTGTCCTCGCGCTCAGATTTCATTAGCACTTCCTCTTGGAAGCCGGGACCACGTGGCAGCAGGGCAAATGGCCGCGGATCCGGTTCGTAGCTTGAGGCGGAGTTCGCATGTTGAGGTAAATTTTTGCGGCCGGAGCTGGTCGTATCTTGAAATTTTCGTAAGATGGGGCGTTCGTATCTTGAGGTACCACTGTATTTCCACTTCAGTTCAGATCTTAATACTCAAAGTCCAAAATCTACACTGCTGTGCCATATTCTATATGTTGATATATATTAATTCGAGCAGATTTATCTATACATTTTAATCATGAGTCACTAGTAACTGTTATCTTGCAAACCATGCCTGCTAGAAAAGGAATTAACTTTGGTGTTATATTAGTTTGATATAACAGGGTGCATCTTATATAATTTTATCATCCAATACAGGTAGTCCTTTTTAGCAACCACGATTGGGACTGGCAACCCAGTCATTAAGGGAAATGGTCACTAAGTGAAACTACGACTGTGCTTATGATCTTACTTCAGCTTTCCTTTGCTTTACAGACCTGCAAAGGTTGTAAATGAGAGGATTGGTCATAAAATTACTTTTTCATCACCATCCTAACTGTGAACAGTTGCTAAATGAGGCAGTCGCTGAATGAGGACTACCTGTATAAAAACAAAAACTGACACATTTTTCTTTTGTGCAAACATTTATTTCTACTATATTAGTTAGCATTCTTCACCAGCAAAGAATATCTCTATGTTATCCTAAATGCCTAAAAAGAAATATAAATAGAAGTGATCATATAATAAACAGAAGGCTGTGTTTCATTTGCTACAATACCAGGAGGTATATTATGTGGGCTTACCAACAAAGCAGTCTTTAGGGCAACTTATTCAGAATCCAGCAAGTGAAAATTGTCATTACACAGATTTCCATAACACCCCTTATTAATATCTCTACTTCATCCTACTCTTACAAAGAGAGCTATTTTTCATCTAACAATTTTTTCTAGCGCAAAAGTGGTCACATTCCCATTTAAAACTCACGAGAAGAGATGTGCAGCATCGCTGTGTTCAGGGAGAAACTCCTGGCGATACTTCATGAACTTTCCCAATGTCTCTAGGGAATCTTCATCAATCTGGATCTTATCCCCTGATGCCCATGTCTCCATGGCAACCAACACAATACGTGTGTTCAGCTGCTCCTTAAAAATCTGTGACCAAACAAAGATACTTTTTTTAAAGGGGGGGCTTCCCCCTTCTATATATGTGGTATCCTCCCCATTTTCAAAAGCAGCCATAGTTTTCCAGCTGTACACTCAAACACCAAATGAAAGCTAAAGCAGTTTATTTCCTTCTTGCAACTAATTATCACAACTACTTTTAATGGAAGAAGATTAAATTTACTTTGAATATTATACTCAGAGAAAATTGGTATAAATTGTTTGATCATTGACATATCATTTCTGTCTTGATTGCTAGAGGCCTATTCATTTTCTAAAAAAATGTTGAAAATAAAATGAGGAGGCTGGAGCATTGCTTCATATTTGGTGGTAATATTGTAAAGTTCAACAATTTTGGAAAATAATTCCTATTAGAATTACACAAACTTTGAAAGTTGAATTCCCATTGCAACCTGTAACATTTGTATTAAATTTTACTAAATCATATAATCCTTCAAAGCATACTGAACTAGCTTTGTATATGTCAGCTGCTGCAAGGGAATTACATGCTTCTCATTGGAAAGGATGTTTTGATTTTCTCCTTGGAAGAATGGTTAAACAAGCTGTTGGAATATCGATGTCCAGAATAACTTGATATCTTAAAAGTAAATGTGATATAAAATTCAATTATAATTGGAAACCATTCCTGGAAAATAATTTAATACCCATGTTTGTATGACACCCAAAATTTGGGTTTTTCTATGCACACAGTCAATATTTCAACTTCATGGGAACTTAGATTTCTATACTTGCTAAACTTTATTTTTTACAAATGATATACTGTAACAAATTTTAAAAGAATAAAGGAAAAATAACACGTATACAAGTTTAAAATAATATAAAGCAGATAATACAGGTTTTTTGTTTTTTTTTTTGGTGCCTTCAAGTCACTCCTGGCAACTGCCTGGAAAAGTCCCTGCAGTTTTCTTGGCAAGGGTTTACTTTTTAAAGATCAGATTTACTTTTAAAATATGAAGTTATCTGAGATTTCTGGAAGAAGAAATGGTGGACTGAAGATGGCTTCACAAATAGCCAAGCCAATGACCGCGGTGAAGAACAAAGAGCCGGTGAGTAAATGGGCTCTTTGAACCTCTCCAGACAAAGAGAGGATGGGAAATCGCCCACAAGTGCTCCAGACAGTTGCTTCTCGCACAGAGACCACAAGGCAGCAGTCTCCAGAGGGTTTAGAGCTCTGGGAGATGAGGGAATAGCCATCTTGCTGAAACCATGGTCAGCACCTTCAAAAAGGACACTGGGTGTGCATACTTTCTTTTCTAATCAATTCGGAAATTGCTTATTAACAAATTTTCAGCTATTAGAAATCTTTGGATTGACAAGTCTGAAAACACCAGGTGAGTCTGCTTTCAATCCTTACTGGAAAAAAATTAATTACAAGCTTAAGACCTTTTAAAAAATTGAAATAAACAGCAAAAAGTTAATTAAGACTTTGATTTTAGAAAGTTATAAATGGATTAAAGGGTCCAAATAAATTTGAAAGGAGATTTTGGAATTAATTATAAAGAATCCTTCCCATGGGAAAGTTGTTTTGTTTTGAACATAAAGGAAATAAACAATTTCAAAAATTGGACACTGGAGGGAACTAAAGATTTTAATTAAAATGATACATAAACCCAATTAACAGCTACAGAATGACACAAAATATTATAACATTGGAAATGCTGACGGATATTTTTGAAAAATGGGATTAGAAGTTAATATCAACAATGTCAATAGTGATGTTTGTTTCTATGGATAGACTGTGTCCAAAAGATGTTTTGGAAGAAATGGCAGAAGAGGAACAAGTTTTATCTGACAAGACAGAGATGGTATCAAAAGTGGTTTTACAAATGACAGGCTACAAGAATGACATGGGAAAAGATATTTTATTGGACGTATAAAAGAAATCAGTTGATGCTTTAAAAATCAAAAGGGAAATACAAATAATAAACCAAGAGAGTGACCTGGATAATTCTTTTATACTGGATTTACAAAAGAGGTTTGTTAAAGCTTGGATGAGTCTTCTGAGAAGGGATTAAAATAAAAAATGAAATCAAGTTCCATGACATTACTTGAATGGACTAAAGATTAAGATGGTTAGAAGCAAAAGGAAGGAATATAAAGTTAGTTTATTTGATTAAGGTTAAAATAGGTATGTTGTTATTTCTGGCAACCCTTAATGGACTTTTGCTGATACCAGGATTGAAATGACAATGCTTTATGGATTTGTTTATAGATAAGAGTTGGGACGTGGGAAGAAGAGATCATTGGTTGTAAATTAAGAGGAGGTGAAAAGTTACTAAAATTGTTTATACTTGTGATGAAGGTTGGAAGTCACTTTTTATATACTTTTCTTTTTCTTTATTATATTCCTACTTTTCTTTTCTTTTCTTTTCTTTTCTTTTCTTTTCTTTTCTTTTCTTTTCTTTTCCTTTTCCTTTTCCTTTGCACTTTTTACTCTTTCTTTCTACTCTTCTTTCTTTTAGTTTGCATTAGTAATTAGTAATACTCTTGCAATTATAATCTTTAATAAAATTATTTTTAAAAAAGTATGAAGTTATTTTTGATATCAAAGCACACTCCCACAATTTGGTTAGCCATTCTTCCATAGAGGGGATCAAAGATCTTTTCTAATAAAAAGCATATAAAATGTGGGTTTTTCTATGCACAGAGTCTATATTTCAATTTCATGGGAAATTAGATTCAATTTATTATAGTTTATAAGTTTAATTAGTGATTTATATTGTATTAACTATGTATCTTTAGCTTAAAGCTTAATAGTGATTTTTAACTTTTTTCTTTAAAAACAAATACATTTTGTAATTTCAATGAGTAATTAATATTTTACTGGAAAACTGTAATTTCCAAGACAATTTAGATCCCTTGTCTATTTATTTGTATCTTACTATTTGTATTTTACCCACCTACCTTTTACCCTCTTAACATGTCTTTTATTTCTCCTTGTCTATATTCTTTCTTTAAACTGTTTAATAATTAAAAAGGATGAGAGAGTGTAGGATGTAAAGATATGGGAAAAACTTTGTTTGGTCCACATGTTTGACCAAGCTAAATTTCATTTCTTAGGCTAAATTTGCATTTCTTAAGCTAATATGAAAATCAGAACAGTTATCCTGTGGTATTTACTGTGTATAAAACATCTTTGAATCAGGGAACAATTGTATAAAAATAAATGTAGATACTTGAGAAACAGTGAGTTTGTGTGTGTGTGCATGTGCATGTGCACACGCATGCTTACACATTTAACTGCAGAGTGGTATGGAAATGAGATGCTAGGACTTAAGACTATATATATGTGAGACTAACCTAGGCTGGCAATAGAGTGGTTCACCTATCTGTACCTGATGGTGGCCTGTAGAAGCCTGGGACCCACCACGGAATCCCTTGGATAGGGGCAGAGTTTCCCTTGTTTCATTCTCACCTTCTAGGTGGGGAGAATGTCCTTTGCATGTCATTTTTGGAGGAAATTGCAATATATCCCACACTCACCACATCAGCGAGGTTTACTACAGACTTTGCAAAGTTGCTGGTAAGGCTGACTGAGCGGCGCATTTGCTCAAACTAGAAGAAAACAGATACAGAAAAACCAGTTGCAGGAAACTCACTCCGTACTAGATGCAACCTGAAGCTGAAGCAGTCTAGTGAGTGTCTTCCCCTTCTCTCCCCCTTTGCTCATGAAGTGACTTTCCCCAACTTATGAAAGCAGCCATAAGGTAAATTCCTCTCTTAACATACCAGTATATTCTTGGAAATGCCTGTCTTTTTAGGCATAATCTTTTATCAAGTTTGCACAGAAATTAGTCCACTGAAGGGATTTTTCCTGAATCTTGTACTGAATCAGGCCACTGAGTCCATTTAACTCAATAGTTTCAGGCCAAGTTTTTCTTAGCCAAAGCATCTTCTCTAGCCAAAGCAGGACTCTTTGAACAGATTTGTAGCTGAACAACTGTTCACACTGTCTTAAGCTAGCACTTCTACTTTGCAGCTTTGGTTTTTATCTTCCTGCTCAGAACAAAAAAGTTTCATTTGAGTCAATCTCAACTTCTGTTGACAAAAAAGCCACCCTTGAGTCAAGCTTGAACTTTGGTAACTTTGTGGACACATCACTGTTGTCTTCTAGGCAAAGTATAGAAATGGCTTGCTGCTATTTTCTTTCAGATTTTTTTTAAAAATTCCCAGTCTAGTCTACAGCTCAAGTATTTCCTGGTAGTATAATTATTTAATCAATTACTAATTAATCCAGTAAGTCTGGCCAAGGATGTAGGCTAGACTGGGATGTCATAATAATAACCTGAAGGCAATGTCAAACCATTTCCATAGCTGCCTATATGGAGATATCCATGAAGTCACTAAGAATTCAGAATAATAGCAGCATTATTGATGAATAGCCTCTTAATGGCCTTCAATTTGTCAGTTTCAATATTGAGAAAGAACCTTTCATTATACATTTTATCTCATTACTGTTATTTGGACAGGGTAGGGGGAGAATAACATTATTTTGCCTTTTAAAAATGAAAAGAAAATAATGAAATCAGAAATTAAAGGCCCGTATCCCAATGTTGAACAGAAATTGTCTATTTAAGAGCAGTTAGGAGGTATTCATTAGTAACACTGCTCTGAATGTGAAGCACTAAACAAGAGTAAGAGCTGCAGCAAAAAAATTACTAATGCAAGGCATAGTAGCCCTGGAAAACCTTGACTGTTCTTTATCAGTCTACACTGATTGCACTGACGGTGTAATTGCATTGATCCAGCAAGCTTCAATTTATCTGAATTGCCAATGGAAGAGATCTTGGCAAAGGATACACTGACCAGTTTAAAAAAGAAAAGAAAAGAAAAAGAAATCAGACTTAGAAGACTGAGAGGAAAAACACTCTGATCATTGTATGCCAAACTGCTCAAAGAAACAGGCTTGGCAGGCAATTCATTGGCTTCTCTCTACAAGCAAACTCATCCATACCTGTCTTTCTAGGCCATTATCAGTACTCACCAGCTGGTGGTCATTAACAATGATCAGCTCAATGAATTTGGTCTCACTGTGGACAGTCCGATGACCTCGGTGAACCTGGGGTAGGAAGAAGAAGACACGTTTAAACTGGTTGCTCTCCTCCTCATTCTTGCCCAGGGACAGATTTTCTATACTGGCCTGTGTACGTCCCCATACTCCTTCTCCCTACATTCTACAGCAGTGTTTCTCAACCTTGGTGACTTTAAGATGCGTGGACTTCAACTCCCAGGATTCCCCAGCCAGCATGGCTGCATAAAAAACTGCATAGTTTTTTAGTATAATGTTGTTGTTGTTGTTGTTATTATTATTCTTTATCTTTTAGTATTCTTCTTATTCTTGATGCTATGCAAACATACTGAAAGCTCTTTGCACCAAAGTCAAATTCCTTGTATGTTTACATACTTGGCCAATAAAGTATTCTATTCTATTCTATTCTATTCTATTCTATTCTATTCTATTCTATTCTATTCTATTCTATTCTATTCTATCCTATTCTATTCTATTCTATTCTATTCTGATTCAGCTCCCTTAATTCCTGCAAATGGTTAAGGATTAAAGGGAGCACAACACATCAGGTTAGGGAAAGTTGGAATATATTCTTCAAAAGGAAGCTTTCTAAGTTAGAACAACTTGTGAAATGCTATAAAAAAACTTCAAGCCTTTGTGTAGAATCAGTCAAAGCTGAACCAGATAGCATTTTAACCTTCACACAGTACTTTCATACCTCTCTTTTCAATAATAACTATGCAATATCCAGTGTAATTAATATTTTATTATTACATGGTTTCTCTTTTATCTTTCCTCTGGGAACTCAAATAAGCATACATAATGGGTCTATCTTAATCTGTCCCTACAATAACCATGTGAGATAGGCTGAGCTAAGACAGCAATTAACTTAAAGTATTCAGTGAGCAGCATAGCAGAGAGTGGATGTGAACCTGGATTTTTCCAATCCTAATCCAACACATAAACTTGACACTATAGTACACTAACTGGGACAACAGCAAGCCTTGCTGCTGGGAATGGGAGAGCTCATCTAGCTAACATTTGTTACAATGCCAAAGTAGCAAAGCAATTTCTTCCAATAATGTTTTCAAATAAAATTAACTAAGATCTAATCAAAAATATACTGTAGGGGAAGAGAGGTTAACCTACTTTGGACTATCCAGTTAAAAGTACAGATAAATGAGGTACCCTGGGCTGAGTTAGACAAATGAAGACTTACAAAGTTTTAGTTAACAGTGTATAGTTGGAAGAGGCATAATTTATCAGTACCTATGTAGCTTTAATTCAAATAAGCATCTTCCGTTTTTATGAAGCATTTTCTCTTTCTTTGAGATGCATAAGTGGCCACTAATTATTTGCTTAATATAATATTGTCTACATGGGAGAAGGGGGACAACTTGGCGCCTTCCATATATTTTGAAAAACTCCCAGAATGTCATGACGGTTCATTGAGTATGGGGGCTCTGAGAGTTTTAGATCAACATGTGTGTAAGGTATTAATGCTGCTTATGGTTGGTCTATAATGGTGTGTGTGTATATGTATATATGTATATATGTGTGTGTGTGTGTGTGTGTGTGTGTGTATATATATATATATATATATATATATATATATATATATAAAATGGTATATATATAATGGTAGGTAGCAGCTCCATGAAGATTGCAGAGAAAGCTCTGGTCTGTATCACCATAACAGGTCATGCTAGAAATTTATGCATGACAAGCTTGTGGTCTGTTTTTCAGGTACATTCATAAAGCTCCTTGGTTTTCTGTTTTTAAAACTGATGAAATATTACTGCCATGTAATAAATTTACCTGTCTTCGACGACGCAGTTTAGGAAGCTCAGAAGGAATGTAGTAGTTCAGTGCAGAAAATAAACAACCTGGAAGAAAATAATACACATTCGATATTGGAGAAGGATGTAATATGTAGAAAAATATGTAATCAGATTTTCAAGTATTTAAACTGGGACAAAAGTTGTGATCAGGCTCAACAGAAAATAAATCCAGCAGATTTGCATTATAGGTATTATAATTTATTGAGACTATGGTAAGAACAGAATTTCAAAAACTTAAAAGAAAAAGATCTGCAGATGTAAAAGTTGGAAACTCAGTATTTACCGCAATTCTCAAAATCCAAGGTACCAGAACCTTTTTGTAGGAAGTCACATTTACCTGGTTCTGTGCAACCACGGGCAGTGCGAGGTACTGGTGTCTGGTAGATCTGGTGAGGAAGTGGCCCCTGCTATAGGGGATTAAAGAAAGAAAAACAGTGCCACACTAAGCACTTCTTATTTCCATTGGTAGGAATAGTTAATTAAAATAAACTATTTACAGTACCCTGTTATTTAAAGTCCTTTATGTTCTTACTAATGGAATAAGAAAACTAAATCCAGGTTGCCTATATCCTTACATCAGAACCGTGCTATTTCATTCACCCGGTTCTATATTAAGAAAACTTTTCAGATGATCGGTGAAGGTAGAATGAATTAATCACAGAGCGGGAGGGACCATGATAGCGAGCTCCTTCACTGACTTACACATGTCCATTTGAAGGCCTAAAGAGAATGTGCTTACATGTAAACATATTCATAACCACTTATCAGTACTCCAAACAAGCAGAAATTTAAAATCACACTGAAGGATTCTTTGCTTTTAAAGTACCTTCAGTTCTGCAGACAAATGTGTGTCATTTGGAAAGGTAGCATAGGTTGCCACCACAGTTCCAATCTCTACATTCACATGTTCATTCTACTCTAATTTTAAGCTGAGAAGCCAAACATTAGGGCCAGTTCTGGTGTCCTACATGCCATGATAACAATGGTAAACTTTTTTTTTGGTTTTGGTAACCTGAGGCAGTTCCACATACCGTCGCTAAGTGATGTAGTCGTAAAGCACAGTCTCAGTTGTCATTGTAACCCATCGTTAAGTGGGAAGCAGAGGGAGTCCCAGGTAAGGAGTGCAGGGGTGCCACTGGGGGGTGGGGAGGCCCTGGGAAGCCTGGCCTAGGCCCTGTGTGAGTCAGGGGAGGGTGTGCTCAGTGCGGTGCAAGCTCAGAAATGCCAGGAAATGAGGGCATGGAGTGCATGCGATCACCGGGAGGCCAGAGAAAGAGGGCGCGGGATGCACGTGTGCGATCGCAGGGAGACTGAGGAAAGAGGGTGTGGGGTACATGCATGTGTGTGTGCAACTGCAGGGAGGCCAAGGAAAGAGGGCACAGGGTGCGTGCATGCAGGGAGGCTGTGGAAAGAAGGCACAGAATGTATGCTGCAAAGGGGGGAAGCAGGACACAGTGCGTACAAGTGAAGAAAGGCAGGGGGAGACTTACCCCAGCGACTTGTGACCTTCCTTGCTGGCTTCCCGTTGATTTTGCTTCAGGGAAGCCAGCAGGGAAGGTCGGAAATGGCGATCACATTACTGTGGGACGCTGCAACTGGTCGTAAGTGCAAGCTGGTTGCCAGGCACCTGAATTTTGTCCATGTGACCATGGGGGTGCTGCAAGGGCTGGAACTTCGAGGACCGGTTGTAAGTCCCTTCATTCAGCACTGCTGTAACTTCGACCGATTGCTGAATGAATGGTCATAACTCTAGGACTACCTGTAGTGTCTTTGCCTTGTTCCAGAAGATGTCCCCACCTGTATATTCTCATGTTGTCTGTGTGCAGCAGCTAAGCTGATTTATTTTTGGCTCAGCTGCTACCATATCTAGAATTGGTCAAAGGGAAATTTTCCATTTGTATTGCTTGAACGCTGAAGAGTTTGTAGGCATGCCATTTTCCATCAGTGAGAATGTACCTCACCTGGCCTCCAAGGTTCTGGGCTCAAATCAAATTGTTCCTGCTTCACACAGAGGTTTTTATGGAACAACAGGGAGCTCTGCACCCTCCCTTCCAACAGCAACCACTTTTTTTTCTTTAAATCACCAGGCACATGAATACAACCTGCTGATATGGTACTGATTGAATGCCATTAACCAGAGACTTCTAGTGGACAACTGGTAGGAAGAACTGATTGGCTCATGCTGTTTTCAGCATTTTGAGTTTGGCAGAAATGAAAATTACTGCAAGTCAGCTTCAGGCCGCTTTTGAAGGACTGGGGAATGGAACCCATGGTGGTGTAGAAGGGTGCCTATTAGCAATTAACCACCTCTTTCTCTGTGTGTCTTCTCTTAGCTCTCCTCTCTGAATTTCTCCACACCAGACAGCACTTTGTTTTTTCATCATGTAATGCAAAACTGCTTTTCTTTTTTTCCTCTCCTTTTTATGTTTCCCTATGTACAAGCAAGATTCCTGCCACCTCATTTTTCTGCAGCCCCACTTCTCAGGTTTCTCCTCTACGTATGGTGTAGCTCTCAATTTTCTGCATCCCGTGTCTCAGCTCATTTCTTCCTTTTTTTTTTTTCCTATGGGCCTCTGCCTGCTATGCTACCCCAGGCTTCCTCAACCTTGGCAACTTTAAGACAGGTGGACTTCAACTCCCAGAATTCCCCAGCCAAGGTTGAGGAAGCCTGTGCTACCCCATCACCTCTAAACCAGATAGCATTCTTTTATTTCTCAGAACCCCATAGGTCCATTTGCAATAAACTGCTTCACACCAGATCTAACATTACTGATGGATATGCATTGTAACATATTCATCTACCACTATCACTTACTCTGACAAGCTCTTCAAGGCTTTAGGTCTTCCTGATCACTAGTAAAACTTTTAGCTGGGGTGACAGGGATGGAACATGGAATATCTACATTCAAAGCAGATGCTCTGCTACTAAGTTCTCTTTGATTGATTTCTTCAACTATCCATGTATATGTGCACTTCCATCTCTAGGTCTCTACTTTTTCTACCTTTATTTCTCTTTCACTCTTTTTTCTTTCTCTGTCATGTTCCTCAGTTCTAATACTTACTGTTCCTTTTCTCTCTACATTCCCTATTGGGGAGTAGCTTGAAGTCTATCTGTATCACTTAGACATCAGAATCCTAAAGGAGACCCAGGATGAACTTTCTATTCCAAATGGCACCAATTCCAATCTCAAACAAAAACTTATAGGACTGGCAAAGAACAGTCAATAGATTTACACAGAGTGGGGGGAAAAAAACAAGATTCAAAATTTTGCAAGACTCAAAAGAAAGAGGAGGACTTGCATTTCCTAAGCTTAAATTATATTATCAAGCAAGTTGTCTATTATGAATAACAGAATGGATAAAATCCCCAAAAGTCCAATTATATAAGAAGCTGGCTTTGCCAATGAACTTCATAAGGATGTATGGCATAAAGAAACAAAAGAAGAAAAGAATTTGAAGAGACATAAGTTAAAATTTGTTACAAATATAGAATCTTCTAGAAATAAGGATAGGTTCAGTGATTTCACCATTAGCATCACTGTCAAATGCCTTGTGCTTCAAGGACAACTACAGTAAGTAAGATTTACACATACAGTATGCTAACATGATACAACCGGATCAGAAAATACAGAAAGAAAGACACAGCAAGAGGGACCTGAAGAAAGGAGGAGAGACCTCGGGAAAGATGACAGAATTTGAAACTCTTATACAAAACCAGGATTATCTGTTAGGATGATTATATAAAAACTGTTACTGAAATATGACATGCAGACAGAACAAATTAAAGGTTTTATGATAAAGTAGATGCAAAACCTGAAAGAAGTAATCCGATTAGAACAATGGGAAGAACTATTGAAAAAACTAATGAAATTTATTTCAAGCTAAAATTTGAGGGGAAATCAGTATAAAATGTTTTACAGATGGTATATCACTCCATCAATAGACCAATCATATAACAGTAAATGTTTTTCCACATGTGGTGGTCATGTAAAAAACATACATGAAAACATTCAGAAATTTTTTTAAGTAAACTCTGAACTGAAATCACAAATATTTTTATTAGAAAGAACAAATTTGGCACAACATTGGGAAAGTGAAATTGCCGATGACATCCGATTGGGTAACCGAAATAGGAGAATACCGTGTGCAGCAATGGCAAAACTTACAGTATATTGGCTTCCAGTCTGCTTCCAAGTGCAATTCAAAGTGCTGGTTGTCACCTTTAAAGCCCTTCATGGCTTCGGACTGGGTTACTTGTCTCTCCCAATTGTCTCCACCCATCCTACATGATCTGGCAGGAGGGGCATACTCTGGGTACTGTTGGCTAAGGGGCGTCAGCTAGTGGGGCCCAGAAGGACAGCCTTTTCTGCTGTGGCGCCCACCCCTTGGAATATCATCCCCCATGAGATTAGGTTGGCTCCATTCCTGCTGGCCTTCTGTAAGGCCTTGAAAACGTGGGTTTACGCCCAAGCCTGGGGCCCTGGGTATGTGATAGAGCCCATTTCCTGGCTGGGGGATTGGATGATGCCCAGCTGCTATCTGTTTTATTTTTATTTTTTCACACCGTGGATTTTATGTATTTTATTGTAAGCTGCCTACAGTCACATATGTGAGACGGGCAGCTATTATTTATTTCTTTATTTATTAGATTTATATGCCACCCATCTCCCCCAGAGGGAGCGATATAAACCAGATCAATAATTTCAAGCAGAAATGGCTCCATTGTGTATAACACATTACACAGCAAGGCAAATTCAGACATTTGGAATACATTTTTTAGGAAAAGAGTTAAAAGACCAATTAAAAACAATGGATGAAATAACTTAAACAGATACTAGCAATAACCTCCATTGTTTAATGTTCAAGTGTAGCAAAAATATTTAGGTAGTGGTTAGCAGTTGGGAAAATAAATGGAAAGGGATGGGAGAATGTACTACCAAAAGTTGTTGTTGTTGTTGTTATTTTTACTTACATTTTATTAGTAGTTGTTTATCTTTTACTTTGCTTTTTGTATCTTTATTGTTGTGTTATTTCTCTTTATATTATCTGTCTAAGCTTATGCAATAAAAAAAAAATTAAATCCTAAAGGAATGTGCAAAAACGAAGGGGAAAAAAAACTAGAATTCAATCAGGGCTTCATCCTGAACTACCACTGATGCAATTAAAATCCTCTCACCTCCACTCCACACAAAAGAGAAAGAAAATAATTGCTAGTGTCTCTACCCATATTCTTGCTTTCATTTTATGTTCAGTTGTATACAAAACAACCCCTGTGATGTGCTAAGCCACAAGGCTGCTAAGCCACCTTTCCCCTTAAAGGACCTATGAATTAATAGTATGCAAATAAAGCACAGGAACAGTGAAATAGGGCAAAGCAAGAATTCCAACCTATGAGAAAACAAACTGCTTTCATGCTCTGGATATCTGAAGCTTTGCAAAAGAAATTTTGCCCCAATTTCAGATGAACTGGTACAGAGCCAGAAGAAACACGAGTCATCTCTCAAACGTAGCCAATATTGTGAGATCTCACAGCTTTGGAACTGTTTCTAAACTGCTGAAAAAATTCTCTGTAGAAGTGCCATATGCACTGAGGTGTTATTGTTATTCAGTACTGAAGAACAGCCTGTTCATGCTTAAAAATACTTACTTCTTTCTTATTGGTTCACATATTAGAACACTAAACCACTCTGATGTTGAAAATCAGTTTCTTACCTCTTTGGTAAGCCGGAATTCACGTTTATGTTATATCAATTTGTGTTTTTTTCTGCCAATACCTCTTGGACAAAATACTTTTGGGGAAAAATACTATAATGCTCCCCTCCCATGTTTTTCATCTAGCAATACCTAAAAATGATTGATTGAAATAAAGAAATAGTAAAGCATGTATACAAATTGGAGTGGATGAGAAGTAAGAAGGTAGAGGAGGCAGCTTCTCTAAAAAAAGATGGAAAAGTTGCTATTGGAATCTCCTTCCTTTTGCTGCCATGGTAACAAGATTCAAAGGAAGCACCCTGGGAAACTCCTTATCAGGGCTCTTACAAAAGGGTGGCTGCTGGAAATACACTAGGCCAAGTGGGGAGGGGGAGGGGGAGGGGGGCAAAGCAGCTTTCGAAGCTGCCTAAGCCACCTACCACCATACAAAATGATCCTGATTCCTTTGGAACCAGATGTGTTCTGAATTTATACTCCACACTGGAGTTCAGCAGAGATTTTAGAATCTGAACACTATATTTTTCTTTAGCAATTCCTGGAGGATTTGCAATCATAATAGCCTATCATATACAATTACCTCTGAAGGAGAAAGAAATGCACATTTTGAAACCAATACATTGATTGTAATACACAACAAAAAATGTTGAGAAAAATAAAAAGCACAACAATTTATTGATAAAATTTTGAGTGAATTAGCCCTGCAAGGTTCTGACCTTGTAGTTTTAAAACGGCATTTCTCTCTCTCTGTGTTACCATGCCAAGAAAGCCTAAAGAGAATTTATGCATGCTATACTTGTATTCCACTATTCCTCCAAGGCAGTTCAAAGCAACTGCACACCTTGTGGTTATTACATTTTATCCTCAGAACAACCTAGTGATGTTGGTTGGGCTGATGGATAATGGTTGCTGATGTCCTTCAAGTGAGCTTTCTGGCTGAACAGAGATTTGAATCCAGGCCTCTGCAATTCAGTTCTAATTTTGCCCAAACACCTCAGTTTGACCCTGACCCTGTCCTTGAACAGACTCCCAACATCACCAGAAGTTTACAGGAGGGAAGGGAGCCAACACGAACTTCCTTTCACCTCTGGGGATGAAACCCAAGTGAGGCATCTCCATGGCAGTGATGGAATTACAGCCTGGGCCAGGCATTGCTTACCGCTTGGTGTTCAAGTGAATCATGAGGCTTCAGGAGGTACATGTCTTTTCCATCAGAGATAACACCACTGAAGAAGTGCAGAGAAACATGGAGAGGTTACATAAAACACAAAAGCAGCTATGTTTACATTAGGGGGAAAAAATTCAGAAACCATATTGAGGCAGTCAGCAGTAGCTTTATTAGGACAATCAAAGCTGCACGTTTCTAAACAGTTGCATGCTAAGTAGTTTTCATGAAGCACAGTCATAGCTGAAAGAGACTCCTTACTTTTACTTGGGGAAATTGGTTACTGAAAACAGAATATGGAGCAAGAAATGTCTATGTGCAGGTTGCACACCCTTAAGAATTACTAGGAAATAATATTCCCAGGTGCTAAACTGAACTTCAGTGTGGTAGAAGCCACAATGGCAGCATGCTGACATCACCCCCAAGCCCACTCAATGCTGGAGTACCAACTTTAATCTAGAGCTGATTGATCAGTGTGTGTGTGTTTTTTTTTAAATGTCTAAACTACTCCTTCATCTACGAAGGATTCCAACACACGTATAAAAAAAATTATAAACACAAATACTAATACAAGAGAAAAAAACACAACACAGTCACATGGACTTTGCCTTGATGGAAACTAGGCTTTCTTTGTCATGCTTCCTTTTCCCATTTCACAATTTCTTACTTACTGCAGGCCATGGCAGGTGGATAGAGCCACAAAAGAATTTGCTTCTCCACGGAGAGTGCCTTGATAGTAACAGTGCTCACCTGTTCCCTAAAAGAGACATAAAAGCATCATGTTTTCCTTTACCTGTTTAAGTTCTTGTAATGCAAATTGGTTTGTTTTTCAACACAAGAAACAAAAATAAGCAGCCACATAGCCAGGGACAAATCCAGCCTCCCCACCGCAGCACCACCATCCACTCCCCTATGCCACTCCAGAAGCAAGAAGGGAGTATGTGGAAAGTAGTAATTGGTGTGATCACTCCTTCGAAGGATGGGCAGAATAAAGAATGTGCAACCAGTTCACTGGGAGAGCAGGGAAGTAAACTATCCAACAGGGCAGGAAGCTTGGGAACAGTCTTTTGAGGGGAAATAAGGTTTATTTTCCAAGGTACCCCATTTCTTCCTCAGAAGAAATCTGGACTTGACATCCTGTTCAACAAGACATTTTCACATAGATCCCTGTTCTCTGTAAGCAGACTGTATGACCATCTTATGGGAGTGAGAAGCACTTCGTATGTAAAAGGAGCTGTACTCCCCTGTACCATATAATTTGGATCTTGGTATTTCAGCTTTTGGGGAGATAACAAAGAAAGGATTAGCATAGGATGGCTATCTAGAGGTACAAACTACACAGACTTCAGGCAGAGGACTAAGGGGATAAGCTCAAGTCTTCTGAGGCTGAATTTATAGGGTGTGAAGAAAGAGGAAAGCAGTACTATACTAGTGCCCTGAGAAGGGAGTTTAAGACATGAAAGGGAGCAAGCAAGCGAGAATGGGTTGAGGTTTTTATTTTTTATTTTTTCAAAGAAACAGAAACAGAGAAAAGGGGAGCAGCAAGAAGAAGACTGAAAGTGAGGATCAAGAAAGAGCACTGATACTTTAGAGGTAAAGCAGTTTGTATTTAATATGAAAAGGAAGAGAATAATTGTATATCTAGAATAAGAGAAGCCAAAGTTGCTGGTATCTGAATTCCAGATAGCTGAAGTTAGGAGATGGTGAAAAATCTGAGAGAAGAAAATTACAGGAACCAAGGGAGGAGATGACCAGAGAATGGACTAATCCATGTGGACAGCCAGGCTCTCATAAGACTTTCCACCACCTTCTACTCTCCAAATATGGATTCCAGATGTTCTAGCTTTCTACCATCTGGTGCCTTCCAGATGTGTTGGATTATGACTCCCATCATACTCAATACTGCTTACTTTAATAGGAACTACAGGTGAAATTCGAAAAATTAGAATATCGTGCAAATGTTCATTTATGTCAGTATGGCAACTCAAAAGGTGAAACCAATATATGAGATAGACGCATTACATGCAAAGCGAGATATATCAAGCCTTACTTTGGTATAATTGTGATGATTATGGCGTACAGCTTATGAAAACCCCAAATTCACAATCTCAGAAAATTAGAATAGTGTGAAAAGGTTCAATATTCTAGGCTCAAAGTGTCCCACTCTAATCAGCTAACGAATCCATAACACCTGCAAAGGGTTCCTGAGCCTTTCAATGGTCTCTCAGGCTGCTTCAGTAGGAATCACAAGCATGGGAAAGACTGCTGTCCTGACAGTTGTGCAGAAAACCATCATTGACACCCTCCATAAGGAGGGAAAGCCCCAAAAGGTAATTGCAAAAGAAGTTGGATGTTCCCAAAGTGCTGTATCAAAGCACATCAATAGAAGGTTATGTGGAAGGGAAAAGTGTGGTAGAAAAAGGTGCACAAGCAGCAGGGATGACCGCAGCCTGGAGAGGATTGTCAGGAAAAGGCCATTCAAAAGTGTTGGGGACTTTCACAAGGAGTGGACTGAGGCTGGAGTTAGTGCATCAAGAGCCACCACACACAGACGGATCCTGGACATGGGCTTCAAATGTCGTATTCCTCTTGTCAAGCCGCTCCTGAACAACAAACAAGGTCAGAAGCGTCTTACCTGGGCTACAGAAAAAAAGAACTGGTCTGTTGCCCAGTGGTCCAAAGTCCTCTTTACTGATGAGAGCAACTTTTGCATCTCATTTGGGAACCAAGGACCCAGAGTCTGGAGGAAGAATGGAGAGGCACACAATGCACTTTGCTTGAAGTCCAATGTGAAGTTTCCACAGTCTGTGTTGATCTGGGGAGCCATGTCATCTGCTGGTGTTGGTCCACTGTGCTTCATTAAGTCCAGGGTCAACACAGCCGTCTACCAGGAGATTTTGGAGCACTTCATGCTTCCTTCCGCAGACGAGCTTTATGGGGATGCTGACTTCATTTTCCAGCAGGACTTGGCACCTGCCCACACTGCCAAAAGTACCAAAACCTGGTTCAATGACCATGGGATTACTGTGCTTGATTGGCCAGCAAACTCGCCTGACCTGAACCCCATAGAGAATCTATGGGGCATTGCCAGGAGAAAGATGAGGGACGTGAGACCGAACAATGCAGCGGACCTGAAGGCCACTATTGAAGCATCCTGGTCTTCCATAACACCTCAGCAGTGCCACAGGTTGATAGCATCCATGCCACGCCGCATTGCGGCAGTCATTGCTGCAAAAGGGGCCCAAACCAAGTACTGAGTACATACAGTATGCATGCTTATACTTTGCAGAGGTCCGATATTGTTCTATTTCCAATCCTTGTGTTATTGATGTCATGTAATATTCTAATTTTCTGAGATTGTGAATTTGGGGTTTTCATAAGCTGTACGCCATAATCATCACAGTTATACCAAAGTAAGGCTTGACATATCTCGCTTTGCATGTAATGCGTCTATCTCATATATTGGTTTCACCTTTTGAGTTGTCATACTGACATAAATGAACATTTGCACAATATTCTAATTTTTCGAATTTCACCTGTATAGTCCAACACGGCTGGAGAGTGACAGGGGGCACAGTGTTATCTTTCAGGGATGACTTGGTGATGTTGAATGTACAGTTCAAAGGAGGGACTTTGCATTTAAAACGCAAAGTCAGTGTGGATAATGCTGCACTTGAACAATACTGGCAGCAGTGAAGAACGAAAAATTACACTTGAAATGACATTGGCACACTAATACCCAGCTTCATCCTCTGTGCAGAAGCATGCCTGTCTGCTGACCTCTCCTTCTTTTGTCTGCTTGCCTCTTTCTATGGAGCAGTTCACAAGTGTCCCTGCACTGCCTGTTGTGTTCAAGGTTGTTGCAGTGTGATAGGCAAGCAACCCCCTCCCTCTCATGTCTATTTATGGAAAGCAGCATGGTTCAGGTTAGCTCAGACAAGAATGGGGGAAGCCATCGCTCCTGGCAAAGCAGGGAAATAAAGAGGAGGGACTCAAGGATTGGCTGCAGCTGCTTGGGAGGCTGTGTGTGACCAACCACTTAGCAAGCACTTAGCATTATTGATGCTCTACTTGTGAGGCTTCCTTTTGCAGGGAGAGCAGGGCTATTTCTGGAGCATCCATTCATTCTTTTTCAGACTCAGCATCTGCAATCTACATCTTTGCTTTGGCAGCTGCAAAGTACAAACAGTGTTCCTCCCATCCACAATCTTCCCACTGCCCCACCCAGCTAGTCCCTTCATGCTTAACAGATAAGAGAATTAGCCTGAAATAAATGCAGGTCAAGGTCTTGTGAGAACCATCTCCTTCTCCTTTTTTTTTTTTAGGATTCAGAGCTGCCTGATAACTGCCTTCTGAGCCTGAGACCTGGCTACATGAGTTTAGATTTTGAACTGATGCTTTCAGTTAGTGCTGATGCAAAGGCACTCTACACATGTTTAAATACTAAGTCAAACAAAGCCTCCTTAGATCCCTTACCGTGGTGTGGCTGGCATTTCCATCCTGTCCAAAATGACGTTCCACATAATTTAAGGACAGCAGATGGCTGATGGGAGAAGAAAGAAGATGAAAGTTATATGAATACTTCCCCTACTGTTTGAGATCAAATTTGCCTCATATCCTCCTGTTTTCCCCATCCATTCTTATAAAGTCACATGGATTGAGGACACCCTCAAAACCTATGTCATTTCTTTCATGAAGCCCTTCCTATCCCTGTTTTACCCATTCTCCTTTGCTCAGTATGACTGCTGTAAGCCACCTTCTAGTTGGCAATCACACCAGTTGTGTGGGTGCACATAGTGAGGAATCTCTTTAGTCTGTATTGTGACCAGGGCTTTTGGCATGAATAAGCTCTTACTGTTGGTCTCTGATCATCCCCACATTGTCTTTCTTCCAGGATCTCCTAGCCTAGCTTCTGAATGCAGATCTTCACTGGAAAGGCTTGGGTCAGAAGATTCCTTTGGTGAAAAAGCAGTGGACCTAATTGAGCAATACTAGGAACCAGAATTAGTTCCTTGGCAAATCTAGTTTGGGAAATAACAAAACTCACTTTTCCTCAATACAGATGTGTCGATTTCATAGTTGTGATAGAAAAACATTCTACAAACATTCTTCTTGAATGCACTATTATTATTTATCATTATCATTACAACAAATTATTAGATTTATTAAGGTTGTCACTGTTTTATTTGGAAGAGCCGTAAAAAGGATCTTCAAACTCCCTAGAAAAGGGAAAACAGGCTCAGCGTAACCCAGCAGCCATAGTCCCTGGCAAACGGCCCTTCTTACTTCTCTTCAGTTCTGTGGTCCCCAGGCAAATTCCAGCACTGAAAATGGATGCTGAGCTTTGTCAGGTTATTTTTCAGGGCACCTGGGCTCTTGGGTAAAAGCAGGCACGGTCTAGGGGTGAAACTCAGTTACCTGACCTGCTCATTAACCATACCATATCTAGTTACAGACCAAGACTCATCATCAGCAACCTCGTCTTACAGTGATCTAGTGCCTAACCCTGAGCTTAATTTATTTGCAAGATAAAGCAGGAAGAACAGAAATGTTTCCAGATGCCCTATTAAATATTCAAAGGCACTCACCTAATCGCAGCTTTCAGACATAGTACTTCAAACCACCCTCCCCCCCCCCATATATATTCACACACAAAATTAGGAACTAGTGTGAAAAAAGCCAAATATTTTTACAATATTGCATGGCTCATGTAATAATAAATCAGTGCATCAAAGAATCTCAGGTTTCTCACAGCACAGCCACACCCCCATTTATATCCTGTTCATCAATACAAACTTACAATACATACACAGGAGCTCATATATTGGCATACACTGTACACATAACCATACTTGCAGGAGTCCATGTGAGTTGGGTGGCTAATAAATTTAAATTAATAATAATAAGTGTACAAACACTGCGATCTGGGCAGAATTAATTGTAACTATAATCACATGCACAAAATGCCATGAATGAGCAAAATTGTGAATATGGTGTCAGTCATAGTTACTAGATTGCTTACATTGTTTCACATGTGTGCACATGCACACACGCAAAAAAGAACTCTGTCAAATATTGATAAACTAATTAGTTTCTGAGATAGTGGGAACTGAAATTTGACTACAGCATAGCCAGTAGAACTGTCTTTCATTGACAGGACAGCTCTGGAAGCTATAAATAACAAGTGTAGAGTGTCGCTGAGCATGTGCAGAGTGACTTTCTTTCATTGTTATGTAATTATAACTTCCCTGAACTCATCAGAGATGAAGAGGTAAGGCATATGCAGGAGAAGCTACACCTTCCAGGTATACTTGTACTCCAATACTGAACTTCCATTGTAGAAATTAAACACTGTGTTCCCCCTTTCCGTATCTCCTTGATATTTTAATTAGCACAAGAATCATCAACATACATAAATCACATCAAATCTTTATTATGGTCATAGACCAGCATAATCAACATACATAGAACGTTCTCCAGAACTACTCAGCCATCTCCATTTCCACTTACTCAGTGTTTTAGCCATGTTCAGGCTGTAATTACAGCCAGAATATTCCAAAAGTGTCTAATAAAAACAAATGGGACAGAGCTGGCATAACTGCAGTGACCCTTTCCACTCACAACAAGCACCCAGTCTTATCACACAAACATATGCACACCCACCTACCTAAACAAACAGGAAGGCAAGTACACCTCCTCACACATTGTGCTGCACATAACTTGGCTTGCCATCAGGAGTACAAAATCAGCACATTGTAACTCCTATCCTGTCACACTCCGTTACAGCCATATGTTAAGGAGATGTACGCACCCACATACTTGCCTGTGAATTTGCATGCTGCTACCTCAACTTCTGCTAATAGAGTACCCTTAGATTTCAGCTCTAATAAGCTCCAGCCAATATGGCCAAAAGATATCTGGGAATTAAGAGTGTTGGGAACCCACATGCTGGAGGCCACTAAATTGGGGGAGGCTGATTTCCATAAGGACTCCCACTTTGAAAATTTCACACCTCCCATATGGCAACCCATCCATGAGACCTTGGCCTTCTCTTCTGCAGAGAAGAACATGGTGTATAATCTGAGCCAAAACATTGCTTCTTCCATATGCAGTTTTTTAAAACAAATATCTGAACTGAGATAACAACATTATCCAATCTCATTATTGCTGTTAATGATCAAATTAAAACTACGATAATTGTGTTATCATCCATTGTTGTACTCTGAATGCTCACTATGTTTACCTACAAGAACATTTCATGTCAGACTCTATCTCCTGCCTGGAAAGATCCTCTCCTTACATTTTTCTATCATTTTGTCTGCTCTTGTATATCTAAATCTGCTACTTGACATAGGTATCTCTGCATCTGATGAAAGTTTATACTGTAATATATTAATTCCTCTTTAAAGTATCACAGGATAAAACGTTCAGGCAGAAAACTTGCCAGAATGACCTGGGGGCCACTGCCTTTGCCTTCAGTGCTCCATTATCCATGAAAATTTCTTCAAACCTATTTATGAAATCACCTGCTTCTATTTCCATAGTACCTTCAGATGCAACAATTGCACAGTTAACCCCAAAATGTTTAAAGATTACATTGTTTAATTAATTAATTGAATCAGAGAGTCCACAGTTTCAGGAGCATGGAATTCAGCTTTAGTTCCAAGATGGTAGGAAACAGATATTTTATTCTTCTTTTTCTTATTTATATGCCTGAAGGATAATTGGAATGAAATTTATTTTGTATGATCAGATTCAGCTGGCTAATCCAGTTTTTTCCTTCTACATTTGGGGATGGACGAGTTCCCAAGAATCTCTTGCAGATTCTGTTACACAGAGATATACTTCTCATGAACTTGGAGATTCTGTTTTGCTTAACCACCATGAATTGGGCTACCACTTTTTAATGAATGTTATATATAGTGGCAATGAATTACATACATTTATTTGTATTGTGTGAAGACATGTCTCCATTTGATTGTCCTGAATTTGTTACCATTCAAATTCATTGTATGGCCTCAAAATATGCTTAAAGAGAATAACTATTTATTATTTCTATCAATGACCTTTACTTATTTCTATATCCTTTTCTTCATCTTTCTATCTATATTATGATAATTTTAATATAAGACTACTGTGACTGAATAAGTATTCTAAACAGGATCACACCCTAGATTTATATAATATTTATTTATTTATTTATTTTCACTTTATATAGCTACCTATCTCATATGTGACTCTGGGTGGCTCACAGAATTAAAAAAAACACAGCAAAATATTATAAACAAATACAAATAGACAATAAAAACAGATTAAAACCTGATTAAACCATAAAAGCATACATAATCAGCAGAATTTACAATCATTGTTTATTCATTCACTGTTTACTATTTCAATCCATTTCATCGAAATTCCTGACCGTATATCTTTTGCTATCATACTTAGCTGGTTGTTACACTGCACTCACACATTATGCTAAGCCACAGTTTAATAACAGTTTACTAAACATGCCACAATGTTTAGTAATAAATCACAACACCTGGAACCACTTATATCTTAAATCCAAACCTAACAACGTACTTTAGAGTTTAGTGTGATGCATTAACCCAGCTACTGAGTTCTCCATAACAGGGCTCCCACAATCTATTTTCTCTATGATCAGAGTCCATTTTCAGAAAAAGGTGTTGAGACCATTACAGCAGTGAAAAGAGGCATCTTACAGAATGACAAAATTCCCTGATGTGACTCCAGACAGACTGTTCCTCTTCCCACCGTAAGCGGGAGTATCACAAACATACAAGGTACCCTTATACCAACATACTTTATCTAGCCAGCATTATTTATTATACTCTGACAGCAACTCTTTGAGGTAGAGGGGTTTTTTTTACAGCTCTGTTATTCAATATTCTTGATCCTCATACATGAAAGCATTTTGTTATATATGTTGAATAGTACTGTACTGTACCAAATGTTCTCCATTGTACCATGAAAATCAGCATATCATAAAGAAGAATCCTAGTTTAGTATTCTCTCAGATGTGACACACCAATTTTCTATGGACAAGGTTTCTTTCGTTTTAAATGTGGATAGATTTTACTACTTCCTTACCTATTCTTTGTAAAAGTCCATTTCCTCAAGATCTACAGTTCTATATACATTTTTGCTGAATGTATTTCTTGGCTCCAGCTTTCAGAGAGGGCTCCCAACAACCATTCCTTCTTTACCCAACCAAAGAGTGGAGCTCTCACATTTGATCACAAGGACAGTCATTTTGGCAGTAAATACTTACTGGTTCAGTTCAAGATCCAAAGTGAAGGTTGAGCCAAAGGCAGGGATGAGGAAGCTCACTTGGGCCAGATGGATAACCTAAAAGAACAAAAAGAAATTAAGACAGAGCCTTCTTTGGCTTTTGCCTTTATTTGCAGTGGACTGGTCAAATAAGCTTTTGAGAAGCTTCTCTATACAAGAATATCCCTTGTATATTAATTGTGATAGAGATGTTCCACATCTAACTTTCACATCTTTCACATCTAACTGTGCTTAATCACATGTATTCCTCCTTATATTTAACTCTCCTCTCCCTCCCATCCCTTTATACGCTTACAGCAAGGATTTAATTAATTCATTGTAATCATCACCTCATACATATGGACAAAAGACACAGGTACCTTTATAAAAATACAGAATACCTTTGCCCTCACCATTGAATTTGAATTCACCACCACCATACCCAATACATTTGATACTAAAGAGAAGAATATAGAAATAATACTTTAGGGACCACCTTACTGGCTCAGAATGATTCTGCCTGTCCTATGAGGTCATCTAGAGAGAGACTCCTTTGGCTCCTGTCCTCTTGTGAGATACATGGGTGAGAAGTTGGTCTCCTTAGCAGTGGCCTCCTTGATGTGGTCTGCAGAGGTGACTGCTCCTGGCATTCAAAAGGCACTGAAGAAGGGCATTCTCAGTAGGATTCACTGACTGAGGGTGAATCATTTCCATTTATGGTTTTGTTCTGATCTTATTTTAATTGAGCGGTAGGAGCTGTGGTTCAGAGAACATTTTATGCTCAATGTTTTTACTTTGTAAACTGCCCAGAATCTATATGAGTGGGTGATATAAACACTTTACAGGAAGGCAGCAAGGCAGGCAGGCAGGCAGGCAGGCAGGCAGGCAGGCAGGGTTGGTTCCCATAGGGCAGGTTTTCCTCAGATATGCCCTACATTATGCTTTTTCAGTTCTGTCATGCCCCAGCCTGAGGATGAAGTAGGAACAAGGAATCGCTCACTCTGGGGTAGCTGCAGTCCCAAGGGTGGGACTTGTGTGCCTGTGCAGTGGGAGAAAATGGGTCATGATGAGGCAAGGCAAGATGAGTCTTGCCCTGGTCAAGATCACACATCACCCAATGGCAAAGACGGCATGAGGGAGCAGTTAGAAACTGCCTGCTGATTGCTTTCATAGGCTCGGAGTACAAGTAAGAGTCAGCAAAGAGCACAGCTTCAAGCTCTCTAAGCTTCAGGACCCTGGGAGGAGGGTGTCCCCCACCTGTTTCAGCTTCTAAGAACCTCATGGGAAACCTCTCCAGTCCAGTGGGAAAAGCCTGGAGACCTCAAAACCCCAGATGAGGAAAAGGCACAAAGATGCATACTCTGGTTTCTCAGGTGCATCCCTCCTGAGAACCCCAAACAATCCTGGATAGAAGTAGCAGAACAGTGAGTGAGAGTAGCCCCTTCTGGCTTACTAGTTAGGGAACAGCATCCCCCTCATCCCCACCCCCCAGATCTGGCTTTAAGCGCTGGTGGGCCTGAATTCCACATTGATAATGCTAAACTTGTTCCAGTTAGCTCTGACTCATTATTTGCCAGATACTGGACCCACAGTACTAAACAGCTCCAATTATTAATATTTTGTTTGATTATTTATTTATTTTGAAAGTTATCTTCTGTTGATATCAGTGCTCAAGGTGGCTTAAAACAATCAAAAGACAAATGATAAAACAGCATAATAAAATCAATCCAATTAAAATCAATCCACAGTTAAAAACTTGGCAAGATCAGCACATCTCCCTGGGGAAAGCATTCAACCACCTGAGAGGCCCTCTCCTGGGTATCAGGTATTTGACCTTTTCGCAGAGGGATCGCCTTCAAAATGCCTCTCTTATTGATCTAAGTAATCAGGCAGGTTCTATCCTTAGTATAGAAAGCACCTCAAATAGCCAGGCCCTAAGCTTGGCTTAGAGCTCAATTCAATGTTTTAGTGCAGCTAAGCATAGCTTCTTCAGCTAATTTTGATTGAGCGTAACTCTGACTCAGATCTTCATACAGCACACATCTTTTTGCATGAAAGTTTCATTCAACCATCTTGGCTAACTGATGAGTAGCTAATCACTATCCCTCAGCTTTCAAACCCTGTTTTTACAACCAGCTGGATAAGGATCAACTCACAGCTACCTATCATATTTCAGATGGTGAGAATAGAACTTCATCTCCCCACCAACATTTGGCAAATCTCATGTTTTTTTTTCCTGAATCTCTTAGGAATTCAAGTGAATGTGACAGTACTACTCCTTGTTTAATGACTGCCCTGTTTAGCAATCATTTGAAGTTACGACAGTGCTGAAAAAATAACTTTACAACCAGTCCTTGAGCTTACGACCATCGTAGTGTTCCCGCAGTCATGACTGAGATTTGGGCGCTTTGCAACTGGCAAGGCTTACGACTGCTGCAGTATCCTGATTGAGATTTGCGCGCTTCACAGACAGCTTCCAACAAGCAGAGTCAATGGAGAAGCCAGCAGTAAAATTGCAAGTTGAAGTCATGTCATGTTTCGCTTAATGAGCACAATGATTTGCTTAACCTAATGACTGTGGCAGAAGTGAGGTCATAAATTCATTGCAGTCATGTGACATCTTGCTTAATGACCAGATCACTTAGCAACAGAGTTGCCAATCCCAATTGTAGTCATTAAGCAAGGACTACCTGTATTTGGGGAGATTAGGGGCAAAAACAGAATCTTGTGAGATTTGGGGATAAGAATGCCAACATTTTGCAATTTTTGACTAGATAGATAGATAGATAGATAGATAGACAGATAGATAGATAGATAGATAGAGGTAGTCCTTGAGTTACAACAGCAATTGGGACCAGAATTTCCATCATTGAGTGATGCAGTCGTAAAGCGCAATGTCACATGACCGCATTGCTTAGCGACAGCAATCCCTGCAGTCCCATTGCCATTGTTAAGTGAGGATCATGGGTTGTTAAGTGAGCAATTCCTCGCAACTTCCTGCCAGCTTCCAACAATCAAAGTCAGTGGGAAATCCAGCGGGAAGTTGCAAGTCTCAGGTAGCTTGCAAGCAGGCCGGCAGGCAGGTAAGTGGCTGCTGCCAGGTGGGAGAGGGAGCAAGGGAGTGTGCGGGTGGCTGGGGAGGTGCAGTGCAAGTGCAGCGGGGCTTGGGGTGGCTGCTGCCAGGTGGGGGAGGGTGCATAAGGGTATGCAAGTGGCCGGATTGGTGAGGCACAAGCACGGTGAGGCTCAGGGAGATTGCACAGGTGGGGGAGATTTATCTGGCAATTTACAACCTTCCCTGACTTTGCTTGTGGGAAGCCGGCAGGGAAGGTCGCAAATCACAATCATGTGACTGCGAGACGCTGCAACCACTGTGAGAACTGTTTGCCAAGTGACCAGGGGGGTGCTAGGACAGCTGGAACTTCAAGGATTGGTTGTAACCAGCCCTTGTTCGGTGCCATCGTAACTTGAACGGTCGCTGAATGAGTGTTTGTTAATCGAGGTCTACCTGTAAATAGATATAGATAGATGTGATCATACAAAATGGTATAATGGTGTTTAGTTTCTAAAAACATTGCTGATCTGTTTTAGATCTTGAGAGACAGCATGTTTGTTGAGAGGAGCCCGAATAAATACATTTTGCAATACAGTAAAGCAGTTCCTAAATTAGAATATTCTCTTTCAGAAAATTAAAATATGGCAATATTAATTTATATAATTAGACTTCCAGGTAACTTTGAATCTTTAGCTTTTAGAAATTAAGGGATGGTGGGCATTTCTACCTAGCAGCTGATTTTGGGATTCCACAACCAATTAATTTACAGGCCCAGACTAGGTCATTCCTTCCCTGGAAGTGCAGGAAACTACAGATCATTTGTTAGAAACATCAGCTATATGGATCTTAAGGTACAACTAGGAAACAGAAGGCTGGATGACTGAAGTTGAATCGAGTTGCTGCAGCTGACCACCTGCAAGGGCTAATTAAAGCAGGCACAAACTAACGTAGACACAGAGTCAATATTATGATTTCACTCCAAAAGATTTTTGCAAGATTCAGGAGCCAGTATGATTTCCTGGGTGTCAGATCAGAGGATAAATCTGTTTCTGCTCTATGCAGTTGCGCAACCAAAACACCAGATTCTAGGGATAGCTACTTAGCATCTGAATCTTTGCACCATTTTGCACTCTAGCACTCTGGCCTCACTTATGTTTGAACGTGGATAAGACAAAGTATCAATATCTAATGTGCCTATTGGAATGTACTGGATATGCAGGACCTGCATTGTAATGGCTTAAGGAACTGCACTTTGCAAATACATACAGTATTTAGAACAGCAGCGTCTAGCCAAAAGGAGATGTTTGCTTCCTTTCCATCTTTTATTAGGTTTTTCTCTTAGGCTCCTGTGCCTTAGGCACAGCCTGTATATTCCCCAAACTTTTATTTATATATTTCTCACCCCCACCCCCTGAGCATGTTCATGTTCATAAACATAGTTTCACAATAGCCTGACCAGGAATGGAAACTGGTGGAAATTCAGGCAGAAGCAAACAAGTTACCCATTTAGTCTACGACACATGTATGTTCCTGCTGCACAAGGTTTGGGTTCAGAAACCTAAGAACATGAGTGCCCTGCTGAACCAGACCCCTGGCCCATCTAGTCCAGCAATCTGTTCTCACATTGGCCAACCATTGGCCAACCAACTGCACAAGGAACCCCACTAGTCTCCCAGACAGATGGTCATCAAAGCTAATAGCCATCAACCCCCATGATTTCTGTGAATTGTTCCAACCCTTTTTTGCAGCCAGCCAAGCGGGTAGCCAGCAGCACATCTCATGGCAGTAAATTCCAAAGTTCAATTATATTGTACGCCGCCTAGAGTCGCTTTGTGTGGGATGGAAGGCTCTATAAATGTAATATGTAAATAAATAAAGAAGTAAGCAAGCAAGTTGTGTAAAGGTTTTCACTGTGCTAGAGCTTGGTATAAAATGCATGAAATTGTAATTTAGAATACCACTCTATGCTTCAAACACTCTGTTGTGTTTCTCACTGAGAATGGACTTCCATGTCAGAGCGCAGTTCAAGCTGCTGCCTCCTACTCATTTCCTCTTTCTCTCTCCTCACCTTCTTTTTTAATTAACATCCCCCCTGAAAAGTTGTTGATTATTTGATTGAATAAAGCCGAGAGTTCCTTTACAAAAGCCTATAAATATGGATGGAAGCTGGCTGCTGCTAGAGTGTCCTCAATAAATGTGTCCACTCCCCTTTAAAGCCTTCTAAGTCAGTAGTGATCATTGCAGCTTGTGGCAGTGAGTTCCATAAGGAAATAGTGTATTTGGTGATGTGCTTTTCTTCTTCACGTCCAGAACGTATTAGCACTGATTGCATGTGTTCTGGGAACAAGTCCTTCAATATTGGGATATCAAATGATATCAGACAATATCCAGAATCAAGCAGAGCAGCAATGTGCTAATGGCAGGAATGTTTGGTAATGGAATGTGAAGTGAAATGGATCATCAGAGTGATGGGAGGAATGGGAGAAATGTAGACAACAGACTAAAAGCTTCTGGGACTGAATCCTGGCTTAAATTAAATCCTGCTAAATGCTGCTGCAGCATATTGGACTAATGCAATTTTTGGCTTTATAATAGAGGGGGAGGGAAGGGCTAAGACTAAGAATAAGGGCTAAGAATAAGAAGGTAACTCAAACATGAGGGACAGTTCTGATTTCTCTGTTGTTTGCTCATTCCATTTCCTACAGGAGAAGGGACAATTGCAGGGTGAAGTTATCAGAATATTTCAAGGGCCGAAAAACATGATTTCCAAGGAAAAGCTATAAAGAACTCAACATTTTTTAGCTGCAATAAAAAGATGAAAGAAGGATAAGACAAGTTCAGGGTATATTCCAAAGAGAAGGAACATATTTAACTCTTCCTTTAGATTGATATATACAACCTATTTAGACAGAGGAAAAAAGTCACTCCGAACTTCAGTTTACATAGTGACTCCTTCTGATATTTATTAATGGTGAGGGGCTGATTTAAGGGTTACAGTAGGAGAAGAGACTTCAAACCTAAAACTGTCTCCCTTTCCTTTTCCCCAAAGGAAACAATTATATAAACAAACTGGATGATTAAAATACCTTCAACATTTCCAAAAACCTTTGGACAAAGTCTCTCATGCAAAGCTTGTGAACATCCTCAGTAGTCATGGGATGACAGAGCAGATTAATTACCAGCATCCATGGGAGGGAGGTCAAAAATGTCAAGATGGTGGCTGCAACAGGTAATCAAACCCCCCCCACACACACACTTTTTATATGTATTGCCCCCAACAGACATGAAAATAATAAAAATAATAAAATAAAACATGGCTTCAGCCCAGGACTTTCCTGTTTAGAACAAGATAAAGGTAAATTGGGGCCACAAAAGAATTTAAGGGACTGACTTCCACAGTTCACTTGCTGATGAATTATTTATCATTTGGTTTCACAAACTGATATGCCATCGACTCTCAGATTATTCTGGGAGGCTTACAAAATTTTAAATATAAAAATCACACACTCAACAGCATAACAAACTCTAAAAGTCCTGAATGAAAAGATACGTTCTATTATTGAGTTACAAACTGGGGTTGCAAAAATCCAGTGTTTTCTGCATCTTCTTTCCACCATCTGGTGGGAATCTGGATTTTTGCACCTCAAAGAAGGTGGGCCTGGGCAAGCCTCATGTCCAACAGCAGTTTGTTCCAAAATAAGGCCCTGCCACAGAATTGAACTCTTGTAAAACTGTGACAACCATCTGTGATAATATATGGCATCCATTTTTTGTCATTTACAACATGCTCTGAAATATCAAATGCATATCATATCTCAGCTGCAAAAATGTCACCAATCACTAGATAAGAGTTAAAGTTTTCTATTTCTCTTTGTCACCATTTAATGGTTGTCCAGAGCTTTCACCCAGAAATGGTAGGCCTGCTGAACACAACGAAAAGGTGGGGATCCTTGATGTCAATGAAGTAAATAAGGAATTTGTTTCTGAAAAGATGATCAGTGAAGCAGTCACATTTGCAAATGACATCAAGGTAGTGAAAACCTGAGAAACCTGTGAAGAGCTCCAAGTATATCTCTGACTAATATGCAACCAGTTGGTAAGTATGGGTCATTGTAAGCAAGTGTAAATGATATTTACTGTGGCACACAAGTCTTACTTTGTATATGTTATTTGTAAACTGGTGGTAATTAAGTCTTCCTGCATGCTTTGTTAGGTTTTTAAAAATGTAATTCTGAACTCTGTACACTACAATGTGATCGATTTGAGTTCAGGAGTTTAATACTGGGGCTATATATAGTCCAGCAGGAATATTAAAAACAAGTTCATTGTGCATGTTATAATCAACAGTTTTTGAATACACATCATAAACAATGATACTTCTGGACTTCCGGGGAAGAAATGGTGAACTGAAGATGGCTCTGCTAAAAAGCAAAGCTGACGACTGCAGCGGAATGAAGAGCTGTCAAGTAGACTGGCTCTTCAATAATTCCTCTCAGGACAAGGAGAGGACTTGAGATCACCCACAAGTGCTCCAGACAGCTGCTTCTCATGAGGAGACCACAGGACAGTGGTCTCTGGCGGGTTTAGAGCTCTGAGAGATGAGGGAATAGCCATCTTGCTCAAACCATGGTTGACGCTTTGATAAGGTAATATAACTTTGATATAAGGTGATAAATTACTAAAATTGTTTATACTTGCTGTGATGAAGGGGGAAGTCATTTCTTTATATATTTCTTTTCTTTTTCTTTACTATATTCTTATTTTTTCTTCCTTTTCTATTTTTTTCTCTTCTATTTTCTTTTTCTTTTCTGCACCTTCTATTTTTTTATTCTTTTTTTGTATTAGTTTTTATCATTGTACTTATAATTTTAATAAAATTACTATTAAAAAATAAACAATGGTACTTCTCTCTGTTTTTATTCTAAAATCAAATGCAGGCATCTAGTCTCCACTCTTTTCCAATTACTCTTACAAGTGCACAGCTGATTTGTGAAGTCAGGATAATGCCCAGACATATTAATTTCTGTCAATACAGAGGATCCCCAAGTAGGTCTTCCTTTAGATTAAAACAAAAGAGAAGTATTTAATCCTCATTATGGTATACACTATGGGAAAAAGTTGGCCAAAGTTTCAGTTCAAAGAATGAGCTTTTTGTATTGAACATGGCACTTAATTTGCCATCTTCATCTTTATTGTGTTTTTGTTTTGATCTTCAGATAGGAAAAGAAAAAATAAATAAAAGTACAAACCCTGAAACATCAAAATAAAATTCATTTTTACTTGCAAAAATATAATAGTTTATCATCATAAACTACAAAAATAACATGGTAGGGAAAATGTACTCGGTTTCTTCTATATTACAGTCCTTTATCACAACCAAAGCACTGCTTTTCACCGGATGGATTTAGGTTATTTAAGTAACCTTTTTTCCATAACTAAGATTATTCTATGATGATTGGTAAAACACAAGCCCTATTCACTACAATGTTAATTAGTTGCTTTCTCCATTCAGTTTCTATCTCTTCTATTTTTTTTTTCTGTTCAGAGCACTGGTGAATTGCTTCTTAATTGATCAGCTTCTCTTCCTATGAAGGGGAAGACTTTAATTACTGATCTCATTTTATTTCTTTTATAGGAAATTAATGATCAATTAATGTGTCATGCAAAAAAACAGTACCTGACTAATTAATGAACTGTCCATCAGTATCAGTCCAACCATGCTAACTCAAGGAAATATGCAAGAAGAAAGTTTTTAATTAAAGACACCATTGGTATTTAAAAAATCAGTACTGATTTCCCAGTCCTAGACAGAATGACATTTTATTGCCAAAGCATTGCCACAAATGTGGCCTGAAAAGGACCAGAAGACTACAGAATAAACACTGGGATGCAACCATTCTACAATGAAATCATATGAGCTTTCGTAAAAATAAAGAATGAAAAAATGCTGGATGGCAAGTCTAGATTTGCTTAACTTTGGAAACAAAACCCTTACCACATGCTCAGGAAGATCTCCATCTTTTTAGTTGTTCACATTTTGTGCAGTGCAAGCCTGTCAGAATGTAAAGCAAAGCAATGCCAGGAAATACCAGGAAAGCTTTTGCAAGACTTACGAAAAATCTCAAATGCTTTGCCATAAAAAGGACAGTATGTAGAGTTAGAATGTTTAACACAGTCCTGCCATGCCCAGCCTGTCCTCTAGTCCTACTTACTTATCTAGACAATGCAAAGATTTAGTTCTGGAATAAACTACCCCCTAGAGGTAACTACAGAGGGAACAAAAAACACAAAGGAGGACCTGCGGTTTGAACCACCTACCCACTGCAGTTGGCCATGTATCACACTTGCTCATATAGACTGTGTGACTCCCCCACATCCAGCAGCAGCAGCAATTCTACCTTTGCTCCCATCATAGCTGAGTGATTATCTAATTCATTATGGATGAGATCTTCTGCATGCCTTCTATTTAATCTAGTTTAACACCTGCATACACCTACAACAGAGAATTTAATGGAATCCATTAAAGAGATTTTGAAGCAGGAGAAGGAGAGTGTAGAAGGAAAACATGGATCAGAAAAATTTAGAGTTGGAACTTTCTGACAACACAGAGTAGGAGAGACTGGGGAGAGAGTCCTCTCAGCAGCTGTCTCTCTAACTAAATTCCTCTGTCAATTTTTGCACTTCAAAAAGATCACATGCTTATATTCTATGCTTTTTTTAAAAAAAAAATCACATGTCAATTTCCCATCTTTTCAATGATTCCACAAGATCTTCCCTCTCTTAAATGTTTGGGGAGGCTGAATTTTTAAGTTGTATTGTTTCATTTCTATTCTGTTTTAATTTACTTTTGTGAAATGAAGCTGGCTAACAATGTCCTGGTGGGATGAAAATCTTGAGTATCAATTAAGTACAGTATACCATCACTATTAATATTAAGATTCATACCATTCTTTTATCCAGGAGCTCAAGACAGTGCACTCTCTCCTTCCATTTCCCCCCATAACAACCTGTGAAAGAATGACTGACCCAAAGCCACACATTCAGCTTCCATGGGTCTTCCCAGTCCTAGTCCACCTTACTCTACTCTGTCTCAATTAAGAAAATTAATACACAGAAACATTGGGAGAGGTCATCATAAATCTTTGCAATCTTATCTAGTTTGACTCTAAGTAATTGCCAAATTATGTCCCAGAAGGAATAGTTAATATGCAATGAGATACTGAACATGTAATTAAAGCCATAATGTTTATCTTCAGAAGAAGGGGCCTGCTGCACCTCTGTATGAGTTACCACTCTCCTTTAGAGTTATTTTGCTGTGTCTTTGCATTAGGAGGCTCTGAATGATCAGTTCATAGCTGATATACAATGACACGCCCAGGATTTTGGACAGGGATGCTTATTCTCTGGGATACTTCCTTCAGAAAACAGTTCAAGAAGAGAGATTTTCAGAATGAAATAGAATGGGATTCTTCTAAAATCTGGATGTTCTTGCTCTTTTATATCAACAATGTTAGATCCAAATTAAGGTATTTTTTGTTGTTTTTTTGTGCCTTTGAGTCAATGTTGACTCCTGGTGACTGGAGTAGTCCCTGCAATTTTCCAAACTGGTTTGCCACTGCCTTCTTCCTAGGGCTGAAAGAATGACTGGCCCAATGTCATCCAGCTGGCTCTGTGCCTCAGGTGGGAATGGAACTCATGGTCTCCCAGTTTTTAGCCTGGTGCTTTAACCACTACCCCGAACTGGCTTACAAACTAAGCTAACTAAATGCATTTTACAAATAAATCAGTGGCAAATCTGTCACACTGAATTAATTGGGAATCATGTTCAATTCTAGCCTAGACTCAATCCATAGCATTTAATACTGAAGCATGATAAATTTAATTTAATTTTATTATTTTATTTTTTAAAGAAGGCCTCAAGCTAGCAAAATATGGAATAAACGATATGCTACAGGTAGTCCTCGACTTACAACCATTCGTTTAACAACAGTTCGAAGTTACGATGGTGCTGAAAAAAGTGACTTACAACCAGTCCTCGCACTTATGACTGTCACAGTCTCCCTGTGGACACATGATCAAAATTTGGGTGCTTGGCAACTGGCATGGATTTACAAGAGTTGCAGCATCCCAGGGTCACATGATCGCCATTTGCAACCATCCCAGCTGGCTTCCGACAAGCAAAGTCAATGGGGAAGTTGGATTCGATTAATGACCATATGATTCACTTAATGACCATGGCAAAAACGGTTGTAAAATCGGACACGACTCACTTAATGACTGAATTGCTTAGTGATGGACGTTCTGGTCCCAATTGTGGTTGTAAGTTGAGGACTACCTGTACATTCATCTGTTTGAAGGAAACAACTTTCCCACTGTGAGACTAGCTCTCCGGCAGCTTCATAGAGTATTTGTTGACAAAGCTTTCATTGCACAATCATCCTGCCTCTTTTATTATAGCCCTCCTTGTATTCTTACCACAGATAGACTACCTCTACGATGTTTTTCGATTGCAGCACATCGAGCTGTCCATCTGGAAGCACTCTAATTTTGCAAGTGGGCCTTTTTGCATAGGGAAGTAAGCCAGTTCTCCAGATCCTGCCAGAAAATGCTTCACTGTCCATCTCTGGTATCCTTCTCTGCAGTTGAATTCCCAGAATGCCGCCAACTGTTAATTCCTACCGCAGCTCAGGGGGATTGCAGTGATTAGAACCAGAAACTGAAATTCAGCAAAGCAAAAGAATGTGTGTGACCCATGCTTTTTCTTCCCCTTCTTCCTGCACAAAGGAGGCACAGCCAAACCCATTCCAGGAAACAACAATTCTCTAAACTAATCCTGTACTTGGCGGCAGGAAGCACAGCAATCCCACACAGCTATTTAACAAAACTATTACCTCAGAGCAGCTTCCAAGGAAGAAGACACTATATAAAGAACATCGAGTTCCCAGAACAGTGTGGAAATAATATTTTGCAAAAATTTTAAATCTGGGAAGTAAAATAACTGAAAAATGGTCAGATGTTCTTTTCTGAAATGTGTGAATTTGAGTAAGAGTTTCTCCCATCTGCTTAACTTTTTTTGAGAGCCAGTTTGGTGTAGCGGTTAATGTGCTGGCCTAGAAACCAGGAGACTGGGGGTACTAGGCCTCCCTTAGGCATGAAAGCTGGCTGGGTGACTTTGGGCCAGTCACTCTCTCTCAGCCCAGCCCACCTCACAGGGTTGTTGTTGTGGGGGAAATAGGAGGAGGAAGCAGTATTAGGTATGTTCACCACCTTGAATTATATATTAAAAAAAGGTGGGATAAAATAATAATAATAATAATAATAATAATAATAATTATTATTATTATTATTATTATTTTCATTTACCTGGAATAGCTAACAAGCTACTCTAAAAACAGACCATTCATATCCATTAACATATCTTTACTCTGAGGAGAAAGAAGAACTGTTATTTGAGTATACTCCCGTGAATATTCGGTACAAAACAATTCCCTGTATATAACAATTTGTCTCCCCCACCCCCCGAAAATTATTAAGAGTACAGCAACTTTCTGAACCTGGTGCTTCAGCTGGGTAGATCTTATCTGGATTTTTAAAATTAATTATTTTTTTATGTTTAGATAGAAGAAAAACTGACAAGAATACCCACTTCCCCCTGCAGCCTCACCTCCTGGCTACTTGTAGGCTGGCAGGGAGGCTCTCCTTGATTGCTTTAAGGTGGTTCTCTAATTCTATGAATATACTTGGCATACTGTGGGAAGTAGAAAAATAGGAAGATAATGGAAAAGGTGAGTGGATGAGATTAAGAGATCCAACAGGAATACTCATGTTTCTCATGAATATTTAACTAATGATGCTTTCTGTTATGAGACATTATAGAAATCTACCACATCTGTGGTATATGTCTTATACCATAAACAGCCATGCTAGTATCCTTACAAAGGGTCAGGCATATCTTTTCTGCAGACCCTCTCTATGACAGACATAGGTGTCCATAACAGGCTACATGCATCATAATGATGACATGTGCATCATTACATCAACACACAGATGATACTTTCATGATGCAAGAATGCAAGTCACACGATTTGCACCATGGTAACATGATGCAATTATCTGCATATACCCCCTGCAGACTCCTATGATGACAGCCTTCTAATACCTGGCACTTTTCTGACTGCAACTCCTATTTTCACCCAGTCAGCATACCTAGTTTGGGAAAGCTTGTCTGCAGAATGTGTGGGTTCATACGTTGTGCTATGCCATGTTTGGCTAAACATAGTTTCTTGGGTAAGTCACAGTTGGCTAAGAGTCATCTGGATTTTGGTGGGATGGAAATGGAACAAAGAAACAAATTCACACATTTCCTAAAGCAAATAGGAATAGCATATTTTTCAAATATGTAAAAAATTGACAAAGGGCAGGTCTCCTGAATCTACTGTTTGACCTCTGAGTTTGTTTGCTTTCCACTGATATGTGATAATTGAAATGTCTTTATATTGTAGAAATGAGAAGATGGAGTACTATGGTTTTATATGGTCTAGATTTAATAATATATTAAAAGGCTGAGCTAGTGTATATTAATATTCTATGGATCTTTTGTTTTCTCTCCCCCCCCTCCCATTTTTTAAGCTTTTAAGAAATTTCAGTTGCTATGATATATAGTTTTGTTGTATTAACACGGTTGTATTATTTTTATTTTTGTTTGTTAACTTTCACCAAGCCAACCTATTCTAGTTCAGTACCATGTGTAAACCCAGGTACAGTCTATATTTTGCAAAACATATCACATTTTGCAACTTCTTGTGCCCTTTTCCATCTAGAAAACAGAAACTGTAGAGTCTTTTCCTACTAAGAGTTTCTATCAGTGGGAAAACCTGTAATGATGTCACATGCATCAAGATATTATTGCACCAGTGACATGAAGTAGATAATATGCATCAGTTGCGACTGATGGAAATTACATAATTTGAATCATTTGCACAAGGATCTCATGATTCATATAATGATACTGGTTTCCCTTTAGGACATCCATAAGGCTTGCTGGGTTGGCAAACATATCTGCAGTCCTTGCTAATCAAACCCATGGATTTTCAGCCAGAGATCAGTGTCTTGTCAATATCTTGGGTGGTATATCCCACTGGCCAGTAACCTAAGGGTTGGGTGAGCACACCTACCTGCTTGCCCAAGATGTATCTCTGATCATGGTGCAAGAGGTCATCTGACCTCACCTCCTTCTTCCCCCAAAGGGGAGCACACCTTCTTGCTATGATGGGACCCTGTCAGCTTAATCCAGAATGTATTAGTGGCATTTCAGAAAGATCAGCAGCATAAGACTACACAAATTCTTGGCTGCAGACAAGATAAGGTAAGATAAGATAAGATAATTTGATCATCATATGATCAAAGGGAACACAGACATTATTGGGGTACCCTAGTGTTAGTGTAAACTTGCAAGTGAGAAAAGGGTCTGAAAACATTTTCCCCTGTGATCTTCAGCTAGTGGGTTACAACCTTCATGGGGATCACAATCTTATCTAGACTCCCACTTTTCCAAATCTAAAATCAACAGAGCTCTAATTCGCACCGGCTGAGTTTGTATGACACAGTTGCAATTTACCAACCTTGTTTTTTCTTAGTGAACCCAATGCAAGTTCACACTACACACTAACCACTTGGGCTGGGTATGCATGCAAGGGAAAATGTGATCGGCTAGTTTAGGGGCTCAGGGTGTCGTGTGAACCCAGCCTTTGAGAAAGGAACAGAAAGTAGAGAACAGCAGGACATGAAAGGGTGAAAGATGAGCTGACATCAGGAAGTAGATGACGGATCTACTCAGACTAGCTTTCCCTAACATGCTGCTCTCCAGATATGAGGCACAATACAATACAATTAGGTATGATGAGAGTTGTAGTCCTTCAACCCTAGAAAAGGCACTGGGCTGGGGAAGGCAAAGATAGAGCGAAGGTAATATGTGTGATTTTTCATTAAAAAAAAAGCTTCCCATTTTAGAGGTGAGAGTCAAAAGTGGGAGAAGAATCTAGAAAGACTTAAGACCACCCTACAACATATTGTTCTGTTGCAAATGTTCTGTGACGTCGGTCTACTTTTTCCTGCAGAGATTGGTTTTGCACATCTTACATTGAAAAGTGTTTGGCTAGCTTTTGGTTCAATGTGTTACGCAAACCCAGAGATCTGGGATAATTCAGTAAACTTTGATCCAATTAACTTTGGGTTAGTACACTTGCAAACACAGCCATCAACCAAGATGGCTGTTTTGGTATTAAGCATTAATTGATCTAATTTCTACATGAATGCTAAGTCAGAAACTGCAACTGTGCAGTTTGTAATGCTCCTATAATTGAAGTTAATTGGCTCTGTTTATAAATTCTGAGCAAGATTTTGTTCACTTAACATGCTCCCACATAAATGATGACCTTATAATACCTGTTTGTAAAATATTGGAATCCCGCTATCTGGCAACTCAGATTTAAAGAGTTTTTAAAGAGAAATATGGCTGCCAGAGGTTGAAAGTCTTGCAAGTACAGTAGTTCTTCTATGGTCTAGCAGTTTCAGCCTTTCATAATTTCTTTTTATCTATCATGCAGACAAATTGAGAATTAGTTGTGAGGCTTTTTACTTTTATATAGTACTCAGTTTGTAAAGCTTATCTTAAATTACCAACAGTACTGCTTCAGGAAACATTGGCAAAGATGAAATTGGCTAATAAAGAAAATACAGAAAGTGGAAGTCATCTTCAGCTACAGATACTTCCCGTTTAACAGCTGACAGAGTTGCAATTTTAACAGGCTTCCTTAAATACTATACTGTTCTGATGTCTGTCCATGATCTCCGTATCTTTGAATTCTTCAGACTGGATCCTAGAGCAATGTCTTTCATCTGCCCAAAAGGTGAACCCCCTTGCCCCATAATCCAGACTAGGTTACTTTATTTTGGGGTGATCAGGTTAGCTGCAGTGCACCACCACCTCTATCCCAGGTAGCAATGACTAAATGGCTGAGTTCATACAACACATTAGACTACAGTAAAACAGGTTGGGAAGTTTGTGCTTCAGCAGGTTTCAGGAATATAGCTATCACCTTCAGCCATGATACAGTTTATTGGAGGAGGCACAGCTTGTTATGGGAAAATAGCGATTGTGGTTTATTTATTTATTTAATTTACCAAATTTATACCCAGCCACAATCTAAACAAATGCTTGGCAGCTTACAACAAGGAACAAAACACAAAATATATAATAAGATAGAAACAAAATACTGAAAAACCCACTGACAACTATTTGGTGGGTTCATGTTCCAAATGCCCTCTGAAAGAGTTCCAACTTCATCTTCTTCCGCAAGGTGGAAAAAGTTGGGAGGTCATTCCTGAGAGCTGTCGCTACCATGGAAAAGCAATGCTTTCAGGTTTCATCCTGCTCCTCCCCAAACTGGGGGACAATCAGCTGCTTTTCCTGGCACAGTCAAATCAGTTGAGCCAACTCCAGTGGAGCGATGCAATCTTACAAGTAATTTTTTTTTATAATGGGTTTAGAATTTGCATGTGAATTCAGCTATTGTGTGCGTTTAAAACCATGATTGATTGTCAGTGGTCTCAGTCTGTGGTTCAGGGACCATTTGTGGGCCATGCAGATAGTAGTTGCATGGAATTACTATGCTTATTTATTATGGTCCATTAGTAGTTCCTGAACAAGAGATTGAGATCTTTCTAATAAACTACAGAGATACACATACATACACACGGGCATCTGCAACTAGCCATGACATCAAAATGACAAAATGTGAGTTGTGAGATCATGACACAAACTTTGGCCTTCGCACTTGCATTGCATAAAAATACAGAAGGGGCAGGATTTGTGTCACAATGTTGCAGTGTATGTTTTGTCACTCCCCCCCCCCCCAATACCCATGATCTTCCATACACAATGAGTCTTAGGAGATTACCAAGATTTTGGTTGTTTTGCCAAATTTCGGGTGAGAACGCCAAAATACCATGAGATATGGCCATTTATTTTTTAATTCATTTTTATTTAATTTGGAGTCCTAGGGATGCCATCTGGGGAATGCATGCGCCACAAAGCCCAAAGTCAGTATGTTGCCAGCCCTTGGCTCATGTAGTAGTTTTTATGACAATATAGTGGTCTGCATAATATAAGAAAACCATTGGTTTATAGTATACCGTGCCATGCAATAGTGCTTTATTTAATAAGTTATGGTTCAATAAACCATAGCTTAGCAAGGTATATGAACTTAGCCATTATTGCTACTGACTCCATAGAGAAGATAAGTAGAGGAACTACAGCAGACTGGTTGGGTTGAAGATATCCTTTGCTTGCTGGACAAGAGTAACTTGTCCAAACATTCCCTTCCCATGGATAAATCTAACCCAGGATGCTGGTAGGGGCTGGCTCTGGACAACAAGTGGCAGGAGAGGGAATGCTAGCAGAGGCGTTTTACTTTTTATGCTGGACAAATGCTTCAGTTGTCTAAACAGCTGGCCAACCCACTGCACCACTGAATAATAGTATCCAATTAAAAAGTTGGAAGTAGTCCTTGCCACCCAACCATTGTGTGTGTATACCATCTGGCTTCACAGAACAGCTTGGAGTCTGCTCTCTCCACCCACATCCACCTGTGCTTTATTGGTAGGAACCTCAGTACAAAGCTGTGAGAAGAAAAAGAAAGCCAGCTTATGAAATGGTGTGGGAGAGAAGCTTCTCAGGTTCACTTACAGGGCTTCCTCCTTTTCCGCCGCTTCCTCTGCTGCCACCAGTCTCTTTTCTCACTCTTGTGTCCAGTTGATACATCTGGATCTCTCCCCCAGAGTTGTGTTTCACCAACCTGGTGGGGTACACGATTTCTGAAATACCCCATCTTTTGTGCCAGCTGGCATTTGGGACCCACCTCCGCAAATCACCAGGTTGTGGATCTGCCTTGACAAAACCTCCAAGGGAGAAGAAAAACAGAACAAAACCAACAGTTGGTCTCCATGGTGCAATCAAAGCAAGGAGAAAAGAGTAGATGGAAGATCAACAAAGGGGTTCAGTCTACTTGGAAGCGGAAGTCCTCATACATAAATCCTGGTGTGAAGGGGGAGCAGGGGCTTGTTCTGATGTCAGTGGAGAAGGCAAGCATCTGAATATGCTCAGATTTGCTGTTCTGGATTGCAGGCTGAACCCCAGAAGACATCTGAGGACTAAATTCCAATGCATTCTCAGCCAAGCCAAGCCAAGCCAAGCCAAAGCTCGGTGTATACTAAAACAAGTTAATGCATGGCAGGAACACTTGCACATAGCAAGTATAAGGAAAAGCCAACCCACATAGAGAACAGCTGTTTTCAGTGCCCTTTCACACAACCTTAGCCCTGATTCACTTTCTTCTGGGCATGCTCACTACCTTATATTCTAAAAATGACAGGTGCTGAGGTTCAAGATTTCCTGGAATCCACATCTCCTACCTCTCAATCTTGGATATGCACCAAGCCCCTGGACAACAAAGGGAATGCACTCTGCACGTACTCAAGGATTGTCTCTCCTTTTGTTTTTATGACCATATGTATTTTTTGAATGGCCCCAGCACACAAAATTCCTTAGGCTGAACCCTGGCTGACAGTATTGTATTCCCGAGCATTTCAGTCTTCACTTTCCCAGCTTCTTTCAGCCAATTCCTTAATGTTTATCAAGGAATCTGTAGCCACACTCTCACCCGTGTAAGCTTGAATGGCAAATGCCAGAGAATCCCTTCCCCCCTCGCCCCCCCAATCCCAGGTAAACCTGACAAGAGATTTCAGCCACCCTCCCCAGCTGTTGCTCAACCATCTTCACCTCAGGACTGAAAGGAACTGCAGAAAATGTGTCGATGCAGCAGAAAAGACTGCAGTCCCAACGCTGATGGAGTGTAGAAATGTGTCTATGAGGAAGGGATGGATTTTAAACGAGGGAGATGTTTACAAACAGCAAATTGCAACACCCCCCCCCCCATGTGCCCCATTCCAAAAGGTGAGTGGAGAAACCATTGTTGGGCGGGAGGGGGGAGAAAGGAGGCAGTATTGGAATATGGTGCTCCCTGTCACTTTGAGAAATGTATGCAATGTAACTCCCACTGCTTGGTTGGTACTCCTGTGCCTGTACCCAGGCTTCCCACCCCATATAGCGCTCACTACTCCAGTACAATGCTAAAAGAGAAGGGGGGGAAGAGGGGGAAAGTTGGGAGGCCCAAAGCAAAGAGAGTTTCCCCTCACCTGAATGACAAAGCAGCAGGCAGCAGAAAGCTGTCAACACCCAGTTCTGGAGCGAGCAGCTCATAATGCCTTCATAATCGGAACCAGAGTTGGCACCAGCTGGTCTGGCATGCGAGGGAGGCAGATTGTGGTGCCCCTTCTTCGTTTTCTTTTGCTTTGCATTGAAAGTCTGGGATCCTCACTGGTCCTTGCCTTGCCTCTCTTTGCTTCTCCTCTTTGCTGTCCCTTCTGGATTATTGCTGAGAAAGAGAAGGGTGGAAGAAGAGGAGTGGAGGAAAAGCGTTCAGAGCAGGCGATGGGAGTCTTTTGCAGAGGCAAATCAGAACCAGGAAAGAGTTGGAAACGCGCAGGGGAGAGACAGAAATTTCTTCCTTCTGGTTATGCAGTGATGGATAGAAGAGCCTAACATGATGTGAGGGAGAGCTGTGGACAATTGGGGTGGGGGAAGCAAGGGAGAAATGGGACACGTGAGCTACAAAGATCCCTCCTCCTGCCTTTTTAGCATGGAAGAGCCGTCTCCGGTGCTCTCTTGCTTGCTCGCTCTCCAGCTTCATACACAGACTTTTTGTATGGACAAGCATGAGAGAAGGCAGTAAAACCTGCAAAAGGAGAAACGACTCATACACATAAATCAGCCTCCTCCATGCATGCATACAGATGAATCTGGCCCTTATGCTGACAATCAGTCAAATCAGAATAAAATGTACTAGTAAATCACGGATAGAAACATTGGTCAATTATATAATAAGGAACCACCACCTTTGGAGATTGGCCAGATAATTGGTTTTACTGAAGCTATGAATTTAATGTCAGAGATTTTGACTCCAAAAAGGTGCAGAATGCCTTCTACTATTACTAGATAGCCCATAGATTATGCTTAAATCCATCCCCTTTACTCAGCCCAGGAGATTAAGCCTGACCCATTTAGAAGAAATTAAGTCCTATTTAATAAGTCATTCCAAGCCAACCAGTGATGTGCAATCTCATGTAGGTATCACGTCTATAGAGAGGGCAATCTAAAACAAACTGATTGGCAAACGTGGTGCACCATGAATGGATGTGCATAAGGTACTATACCATGTATTCCATTCACATGCTTGAGTCACCAGCAACTACAGGTAGTCCTCGGCTTATGTCCATTCATTCAACGACCATTCAAAGTTATGGCAGCAGTGAAAACATGGATGTACTAGTCCTCAAAGTTCTGGTTGTCACAGCAACCCTGCAGTCATGTGACCACGACCAAGGCGCTCATGTGCTTGGCTCATGATTATGTCACAAAAAGCCACAGTCATGTGATCGCCATTTGCAACCTCTCCTGCCAGCTTCCCACATCCAAACTCAGTGGGGAAGCTGGCAGGGAAGTTTGCTCTCACTTTTTCTCCCACCTGCAGCACTCCTCCACCCATGCAGTTTCCACCAGCCTCCCAGGCCCTCCTCCGGCCTCCTGCAACCCTCCTGCAAGCTTGTGCCAGCCCTCTCTGTCCCTCCCCCAGTCTTCCCCACCCCCCATGGCACCCCTGCACTCCTTACCTGGGACCACCTCTTCCCATTTAACAACCTGTGCGTCTTGGGATTATGACAGCAACTGGGATTGCCGTTGCTAAGTGATGCAGTCATGTGACATCGCACTTTACGACTGCGTCACTTAATGATAGCAATCCCAGTTCCAATTGCTGTCATAACCTGAGGACTACTTGTATTTGCTGTCTCTGAAAGGTACATTTTCTGGAGGGCACCTGCTTGTGGTTTCCCTGGTCAAGATTTTGGAAGTTGGAAATGCGATGTGCTTTGCAGGGATGGGGGGAGATTATAGGGCATACTACAAAAGTGTTAAGTACTTTCTGATATAATTCATTAGCTATAAAACCCATTTTAGTAAGTGTGGTAGTGGACTGATATAGGCAGATAAACTGAGGCCATGTTCCTGGTCTGTCCTTCAACCTTTTATTTGATAGTGCCCAAGCTCTAAAATAACTGGTGCAATTTGTTCTTTTGTGTAATCTCTCCCTACCTTTAAGTTATATGAGTGATCTCTTACTTAGGAACAAGGATTTTGATCATGCTCAGACATACTAATTTAAATCTGCAAGATGCAATTTTTTGAGACAACTTATTGTCTGAATAGCAAGAAAGCTAACTTTGTTCTTTAGTGGATTATCCCTATTATACTTTCTAAATTCTCTCCATGACCACCCCATCCAGGCCTTTTCCATCATAAAATACTAAGTCCCCAAACATAGTAGATTGTTTTATGATTAGTTAAAGTAGTGGTCATACATTTTAAGTCATGGTTCTCATGTTCCTTCTGAGTGAGCCAAAGCTTTTCTTGCAATCAGTAGATTAGTCTGAATAATCTGCATATAATATAAACTAGCCTGAAGATTTTATCAAGCTAGGTGTTGTCCATCAGTCATATCTGGATATGAATGAGTAAAACAGGACAGGATCAACCATTTTCCAGGTCACTGTAGGGCATTGTTGGATTTATTTTGCTCTAGCATTTACAGGTGAAACTCGAAAAATTAGAATATCGTGCAAATGTTCATTTATGTCAGTATGGCAACTCAGAAGGTGAAACCAATATATGAGATAGACGCATTACATGCAAAGCGAGATATGTCAAGCCTTACTTTGGTATAATTGTGATGATTATGGCGTACAGCTTATGAAAACCCCAAATTCACAATCTCAGAAAATTAGAATAGTGTGAAAAGGTTCAATATTCTAGGCTCAAAGTGTCCCACTCTAATCAGCTAACGAATCCATAACACCTGCAAAGGGTTCCTGAGCCTTTCAATGGTCTCTCAGGCTGCTTCAGTAGGAATCACAAGCATGGGAAAGACTGCTGACCTGACAGTTGTGCAGAAAACCATCACTGACACCCTCCATAAGGAGGGAAAGCCCCAAAAGGTAATTGCAAAAGAAGTTGGATGTTCCCAAAGTGCTGTATCAAAGCACATCAATAGAAGGTTATGTGGAAGGGAAAAGTGTGGTAGAAAAAGGTGCACAAGCAGCAGGGATGACCGCAGCCTGGAGAGGATTGTCAGGAAAAGGCCATTCAAAAGTGTTGGGGACTTTCACAAGGAGTGGACTGAGGCTGGAGTTAGTGCATCAAGAGCCACCACACACAGACGGATCCTGGACATGGGCTTCAAATGTCGTATTCCTCTTTTCAAGCCGCTCCTGAACAACAAACGTCAGAAGCGTCTTACCTGGGCTACAGAAAAAAAGAACTGGTCTGTTGCCCAGTGGTCCAAGTCCTCTTTTCTGATGAGAGCAACTTTTGCATCTCATTTGGGAACCAAGGACCCAGAGTCTGGAGGAAGAATGGAGAGGCACACAATGCACGATGCTTGAAGTCCAGTGTGAAGTTTCCACAGTCTGTGTTGATTTGGGGAGCCATGTCATCTGCTGGTGTTGGTCCACTGTGCTTCATTAAGTCCAGGGTCAACGCAGCCGTCAACCAGGAGATTTTGGAGCACTTCATGCTTCCTTCCGCAGACGAGCTTTATGGGGATGCTGACTTCATTTTCCAGCAGGACTTGGCACCTGCCCACACTGCCCAAAGTACCAAAACCTGGTTCAATGACCATGGGATTACTGTGCTTGATTGGCCAGCAAACTCGCCTGACCTGAACCCCATAGAGAATCTATGGGGCATTGCCAAGAGAAAGATGAGGGACATGAGACCGAACAAAGCAGCGGAGCTGAAGGCCGCTATTGAAGCATCCTGGTCTTCCATAACACCTCAGCAGTGCCACAGGCTGATAGCCTCCATGCCACGCCGCATTGTGGCAGTCATTGCTGCAAAAGGGGCCCAAACCAAGTACTGAGTACATATGCATGCTTATACTTTGCAGAGGTCCGATATTGTTCTATTTCCAATCCTAGTGTTATTGATGTCATGTAATATTCTAATTTTTTGAGATTGTGAATTTGGGATTTTCATAAGCTGTACGCCATAATCATCACAATTATACCAAAGTAAGGCTTGACATATCTCACTTTGCATGTAATGCGTCTATCTCATATACTGGTTTCACCTTTTGAGTTGCCATACTGACATAAATGAACATTTGCACGATATTCTAATTTTTCGAGTTTCACCTGAATTGTATAAAGTATGCACTTTCTCCATATGCGAGGAGATGTGAAGGCAAAAGCTTTATCTAGATAGAAAAAGCTTTATCTAGATAGAAAAACTAAGGCATCGCTCTGAGCTTTTATTAAAAGATATACTTGCTGGAAATAAGACAAGTATGCCTCTGCCCACAGGACTATGACTTTTCTCTCACCTCTGGTTAAAGCCACTATATGGTTGCTTTTACACTAGTCTGGAATTGTTCTTTTATTAGCACAAATTTTGTAAAGGATACAAACATTGACCATCTGTTAGATTATAATGATTTCTGTGTTATCATCCCATTTTTAAAAGCCTTTTAGGATAATTTCCTCCACTTATAATACATGTTGCAGTATCAACCTGTTTAAGGTGGATCAAGAAGACGCTATGGAGAATTTTCAGGTCTCCTAGTTTTAATCTTTTCCCTGTAATTCTTTTCAGTTTGGAAACTAGATTTAATTATCTTTTACCTTGTAAATACCTGGTCTTTGGAAAAGAGTGAATGAGTTTTCAGTTGCTTCTATTCATTAATAGTACTACTCTTGCCATTTTTATTATTTATTATGTCACCAATCCCATTAGAAAATTAAAATTCGTGGGAGAAAAGTATTTACTGTGAAGAACACAAATGAATAAAGATATAGTTGGTAATGCTACAGTGGCATTGTTCAGAATGCAATCAGAAACAGAAGCTATAAATGGAAGCTTCTGGTAAAAGTTGCTGAATATTTCCAGATACTAAACCAGAAGTGACATGCATCTCAAATGTATGCTTTCTCTGTTTACATATAAGAGAAGAATGGGTTTGAGGTGTCCTCACTAAGCCACAAGAAACACGGGGCGGGGGGCGCGGGCAAGAAATTCACCTTGCTACACTGCTTTCATTTAACCAAGTATCATTTTAGCGTGATGTATGCACCCAATCATGAAATGTAACGTGGAATCACCATTTTAACTTCTCATACAGATGTAAATCAAAAAGCAATGTCTCTACCATGCCAAAGCTTCTGTGTGTGGAAGCAAGTGCAAACTGAGTCTCCAGTAGCAGAAAAGAAGGTTTCCAGAATACAGGCTGCCAGTATACTTACGATTCTGTACCACACATAAGAAAAAGATATGAAGCTTAATAAAGGAAAAAAGTGTTCTTCAAGCATTAACAACTGACTTAAATAACAGTCCTGCAAGAAGTGTTTTTTTGTTATTTTTAAAAGCACCCTAAGAAATTTTAGGTGCTTCATTAGTAAAATTACCTTTACTAGTCTTCTGTGCATACACATTTTGCTTTTCATGTAATTTAGACTGGCTGCAATAGATACACAGAGCAGGGTAGAAAAGAACAAAGATTCTAATCATCTCTCCATCCCCACAGCTATAGTGATATACATAAACTAAGTCTATATAAGAAAATATGTTCAGTTATATTTATTTTTTAAAAGAAGCTGCTGAAGAAGAAAAACATCAGTAATTAAAAAAAACACATTGATATGCAGACACAAAAATGCTTGTAGAACTTGGAAAGGATGGGCAACTGAGATTAGATCACTGCAAAATGTATCAGCAGCTTTGCTACTCCCACTTCCCTCTATTAAAAGGCCCAGAGATGTAGCTGTCTGCAGAGGGACAGAAGAGAACATCACCTTGCTCTACTTCAACCGGGTTGATTAGTGAAAGTGAGCACTCAGAATCTCACTATCCCTTTACTGCTATTCACAAGCTCTTATGCTGGTTTGACCTCCTTAACCTAGTGCTGTTTCTTAAAGCTGAGAAGAAGGAAGAATATTACTGTAACTGCTTCTTTTTCCATAAATGCATAAGGCTACACTCCACTTTTTCCCATCAGGACATCCAATTAGGACTGTTGTAACAATTTAAACAGAGGTATCTATATAGATGAACATTCTTGCTTGAATTCTGAAAAGGCTCAAACTTGTCATCTCTCTCTCTCTCTCTCACCCAAAGACATTTTGGGGTCTTGGGGTTAAAGAAATGCAGCATGTACTCAAATGAGCCCACACAGGATAGCAAATGGCTTCTTCTTGCAACGGAGGTAGAGAAACTCAGGATCCTACATGGAAACTTTGCATATGTGCAGGAAAACAGGCAGCCAGAAGATGACAAGAAAAGTCTAACTTGGGCCATTTTTCAGGCAACTCCCAACTTGAGCAAAGGGAGCCCTTTCTATCTCCAGCTGGTTGCCCTGCTCATTTGAGCTGTTCCTGCTCAGATGTTGGCCAGAGGATAGAACAAAGATGGGATTCATAGTTACTATCTTGCAAGCTGACACAGGTCCCCAGCAGTGCAGCATCAATCGGGTTCTCAGAAGAGAGGTGGGAGGCACCTGCCAGCACACAAAGAAGCGGCCCATCCCATTCAGACATGGAGGAAGAGCTCTTTGCTTCTGCAGAAAGACTAGTCAGTGGGTAGGAAAGGAGAGGTAGGCAGGGGCTGGGCCCTGGGCCTGGTTGCTGTGGCAACATATTCTGTGCTAGCTCAGATACATCCATGCAAGGTGAACAGCGCTCAAATACAGAGCCCACCAATTTGGGGGCTACTTGCTTGTCCTCATGGAATCCAGATAAGCTGCTCGATGTACTATCAGTGTTGGAAAACTTGCAAGAACTGTGCAAGTCCCATTCTTTAGAGGGAGAGGTTGCAGACACCTCCTTCTGGTCTAGCTGTTGCGCTGGATTTTTGAGATAGCTTGTGTCTATAGCAACAGGCTTGCAAGACTGACAGTGGAGGACTTTCTGAAGTATTTGTGGGGGAACACAATAAGAGCCGGGGGTGTATGATGGAACTGCAGGCAAATCGAGTTGACGAGGAAATGAGTGTCCTGTTGTTCCAACTTGTTGGCTTGCAGAGAGCAATTTCTTATCAGACAGCCTTTTATTTGATGTCAATGTTCGCTTCTTTTTTACCTGTCCATATTGCCCATACAGGTGCTTGCGTTTGCAAGGGAGCATACCAGATTGTGTTGGGAGCTTCCCTTCCTGAGGAGCAACACCAAATTTGAATTTAACGGGAGCTACAGTCTTCGAAAAACTGTCTGCAACCTCTCTGCCTTTTTCACGGGTCTCAGAGGCAGACCATAAAGATTGCAAGGCAACTGGTACAGACGCAGTGGGTATTTCCATGGGCTTCATTGTCAGATGAAGGAAATCTTGGTCCTTAAGGAAGCATGGTGGATCCTCCAAGCTAGCAAGATGACCTGCAGAGCCCTCAAAAAGCATGTGACTTTCCATTACCTGACCTGAAAATGGTACTTTGGCATGTTCAGCAGCCTCCATTTCAAATTCAGAAGAAACACCATTGCATACGCTGAAAAGAAAAGAGGAAGATAACAATATAGTGCTTTCAGCTATCAAAGTGTGTTGCACTGTAACAAAAAGAGCACTTAGCTACTACACATATCAGCAAGACCTCCTTCCCACTGGGTTTCAGCTAGGCATTATCATGGAGAAAATCTACCTATGTGGTCACTAGGAGTCAAAAACAACTTTATACCACATAATCAATCAATCAATCAATCAATCAATCAATCAATCAATCATCACACTCCTCTAGTCCTGTTTTACAACTCTTTCCATACAATCTTCATTGTGTTTACTAACATATATATCTGATTATATATAGAAAAGTTTACTTCACATAAGTACACAGGATTTAAGTACTAATACACTTTATTGTGTGGGCATCTTGCAAACACAAATAGACCTACCTTAGGCTGAGTGCGTACCGTAGAAAACAGATGCTTGGGGGGAATAACTACAAGTAGCTTCTCAGTCATTTCTCATGAGCTTTCCAGCTGTTCTCTGCTGCAGAAGAGCACTACATATGTTATACTACCAGTTCTGAGCCTCCCTCTTGAAATATAATGGAGGATGCTGTTTCAACACCTGCACTGAATAAGATTCTTCTGCTTAGGCAGGCACCTTCCATACATGAAGCATGCATGTATGGTTCTTGTTTTTTGCCTCAGGTAGCAAAATGTTCTGTCTCATCTCTAACAAACATCTAGCAAAAGCTTCTTAATAATTCCAACGTCTTATAGTTGTATTCCCCTACATCTGAATATGGAGGTTTAGTCTCTTATTATTCCTCACCCAAACAAAAACAATTTATGCAGAAACTCAGTCACCTATTGGCAAAGCAGTATATCCTTTGTATGGGTTTTTTGAAGTGTGAAAGTATGACTTTCTTCCCTTCTTAAGAATGAATAACCATTCTTAACATCAGGGTTTTCCAAGCTGAAATTAATCTCTTTACTCCCAATACCTCAAGATGGCACAGCATGCCTGCTCTCAACTCAACTAATATTCAATTGGTAAGAAACAGGGCCTATTCAGAGATGGCCCTACAATTATGAAATTGAAATTTGTTAAACTCTTCCCTTCCTCTTTCTGGACAAGTTTTAAAGGCCTTTTGAAGGCTTATAAAAATGGAGAGGGGGATTTTTTAAAAGTGGGCTTCTACTTTAAAAACATCAAGTAATAATCATTGCATTGACTTGACATAATTTCTTGCTAAAGATCCACTCTTGTCTGTCTCTCTCTTCTGTCTAAATGTTTTGCTGGTTGCAGCAAAAAATCTGAGGAAAACAGGCAGAAAAAAAATCTTCAGTAAACAAATGGGAGTCAGGAATTCTCATTCTTTGAAACAGAATTGGATGCTCTTCTCCTCTACCTGTGGATCATACCTCAGCAGTGGAGTGCAGGAGGCCACAAAGTCATTGCTCAATTGGGAGATGATGCTATCTAATAAAGCATAATGGGATGGATCCAGCACAAATTCTTGATGTTGCGAGCTTTGAAGATGCTGTGAAGACAAGACAGTGCCATCAGAGGGTATAACGCAATGAGAGAAATTTGAAGACAGGAAAGAAAACAAGAATATTAAACCAAAGTGTGGGGAAAAAAACCCTTGCTCCATCCTGTTCAATCTATCACCCAGGCAAAGGAAGGAAAATTCTCCTGTGAACTGGCAGGTAGAATGACATGAGCTCTGGAACGTAACTGACAAAGCAAAGCAGTTGAACAGGCTATGGAAAAGAAGGCAAGAGCTGAATCAAAAGTAGAATTAGGTTTAAAGTACCCAATGGCATTTATTCAGGACAATATGTAAAAAGGAGTCTGGTTTTCAGGTTTCATTCTGTTACCAGGAGGTCCAGCAGCTCATTCTGCTTGAGGAATGTAAAGCCACAAAATCCCAAGGAAACTACCAGATTCTGCAATTTCTGGAAAGATAAACTCAGAGATAGGCTCCCACCAGTCCCACCAGCACTCAATATAGTTCTACCTCAGTTAAGCCTACACTATTAAGTGAGGGAGCATGCAGAGCTGCGTATATTAAGTTTGTATGACAGCACAAGAAAAACATAGAACATACAGTACACCTTTTACTCTGTCAGCCTGCCTGCACCCTAAGACTGATTGAGAGGCCCTTCTTTATATTCCAATTGTACTGGAGGGACAGTTGATGAGGACAAGAGAAAGATCCTTCTTGGTGGCCACACCTAAATGATGGAGTTTCCTGCCTCAGGAGGCTCTGCTGCCACCTCTTTGATGGCTTTTCACCAATTAGTTGAAAGCTTGGTTAGGAAAGAGAATAATTTTTATCCAGTTTTTTATTTCAGCTATAAGTAGTCCTTGACTTACAACCATAATTGGGACAGGAATTTCTGTCGCTAAGCGATGGGGTCTTAAAGCAAGACATCACATGCAGAGAGCTGGGAGAGATGGCAGCTGGGCAAACATGCTTCCTGGAGCAGCTTCGGGTGGCTTCACATGGCTTGGCTGGGGTGGCTGCCGCTTTGTGCTATGCTGCGGCTCAGGGGCTTCTTGCAGCCCCAGGGGCTGCACAGTTCTGGGGCTGCTTGCTGCCCTGCAAGGCAGAGTGCAGAGTGGCCAAAAGGGCATAGATGGGGGGCAGACAGGCGGGTGGGGAGAGTTGAAGTGCCCCTGCAGTCGTAAGTACGGGCAGGCTGCCAAGTGCCCAAATGTTTAACTAAATGTGACTGTGGGGATGCTACAACGGCCATAACTTTGGGCAAGGGTTGTAAGTCCCTTCATTCAGTGCCGTCGTAACTTTGAACTGTCACTGAACAAATGGTTGTAAGTCGAAAACCACCCGTACTGCATCTGACTGCTTTCATGATATACTGTAATGCAATTCTATGCATAAGATACTTGTAAGATATTGCTGTGTATCAGTCGTAATAGATGTTAGCGGCAACAGCTTTAACTATGTGCAACTCAGCTTTTATGTACCTGGTCCAGGAATGGCAGATGCTGTCATAAATGGGCATCTCAACAAAGCCTAGATATTTCTAAGGCAGTCAAAGGTGATGGGGTGCTTTCTTACCATCTGTAACTCTGTGAAGACTTCTTCACAACACTCACAGTAGCCCTTCTGTGTTTTGGGCATGACAGAGCAGACAGAGAGAGTTTGTGGTTCATTGGGTGACTGTCTGGTTTTGGGCTCTCTGCAGAAAAATGATGGGAAAAGATACATGAAGAACTTCCATTCCCCATCACATAAATCCAAGTCTCTACTTTCATTCATTACAACTTATGACCCAACCTCACATTTTCTTTTTTCTGTGCACAACCTATGATCCTCACCTAGGTCCAAAGCTGCCTTCTGAATATGAAGATAGGGAGCCCTGCCTACCACAGTTTCTAAATTTTTCCCTTTGAGCACATAGTGAGAAAAAACACTGCTAGAGGTAGAATTCCTTGCCAGCCTAGTTTCTGTAACTACACATGAAGTTTGGGTTGTGTCTACTGCCAAATCTTTCCTAAACAGACTTCATTGCCTTCCCCAATTCCCACAAGTATACTTACTTTGAGCTGGGTTCAAATGGGCTACACCTTCTCGATGCTAGGAAATATAACTGAGGAAAATTCTTGAACAGTTTAAAAAATGGTCGGAGTTGCCTAGATAAAGATGAGAAAAATGGTTCAATCTTGGGGAGATAAATAGCAGCAGCCTTTGAAGAGACAATTTTCCCCAGCAATGGTAATTTCCATATGTGGTGGACTTCAACTCCCAGCCAGAATACAGGACTTCCAGTTGGAAAAATGGGATGGTGAAAAGTACCAGAGGATAGTCAGGAAATGCACAATCATGTTAAAATTTTTGAATGCCTTAATGGCTTACAGGTGTAGTCATTTATTTTATCCTTGTTTTAAAATAAATTTATAAACAAAACACACTGAAAATGGTATTCTTCTGCATGAGCTATCTAAGCTAGAAATTAAACATTCTATGTAATAATTTTTACATTCTTATTTGGACGGTAATTCCAGAAGGTAGACTAAGAAATGGCTGTTTGAAGCCCTATTATTTATATTATAGGCTCACTTTTGTCACCCATGCTCTATGAAAATTTATACAAGATTTATACAAACCAGTTAGTGAGATCAACTAGAGTGAGGAATCATCAATATGCAGGGCACAGCCAACTCGAATTTGCTTTTCGGCTAATTTAGGTGAGACAGTGAAGGGCTAAATTGGTTTCTGGCTACATGAATGAGCTGGATGAAGTCAAAATGACTGGGACTCACTCTAGTCAAGTTGAAGATTCTTTAGAAGTGTGGTTTATCTGTCCAAATGACTATGACTGCTCTGTTTTGGCTGGCCATCAGTTATGACCATATTTCTGGAAATACATGTTAGGATTAGTTATCCAAACTCCAGGAATCTCTAATTCAAATTGCTGTACATAATGCATTATATGCAGGACTGCCTTCGATAAAATATCAAAAACTGTGGTTAAATAAAAATATAGCAGCAGAATTACTACAGGTAACAGGGATGGGTTTTTATGATCATGTTACACTGAAGCTTCATCAACTCAGTGATTCCTTATCTGTCTCAAGGGGTAGTTTTTGGCACTTAAGGTTCTTCATAGGTGTCTGCCCCAACTCTTAAGATTACTTTAAAAAAATATTCCACAAGATTCCCACTCCTTCAAATATCTGAAGGACCCATTAGACAAAACAAGAAGCGGGGTGAAAATTTCCATAACTTGTCAATAAATAAAAGCTCCAAAACCAGTTGTAATGCCAGAATGATTGTCATTAAAGAGAACTATGCTTTTAATCACAGGAGGAGATAACCATAATTATCTCAAAATAAGAGATGATGAAAGGAGTGGAGAACTTCAGCCTGTGAGCCAGATGTGGCCCATTAACCACCCCACATCCAGCCTGCTGAGAACCCTTCCCCACCCCCATCACAGGAAAAAAACCTCCACCCCTCATAACCATTTTGCTTTGTGCCCTTCTAGGCTTGGAGAAAAAGGGGTAGGCATTAGTTCTGAGAAATGAGGTTTCAGAGAGGAGCAAGAGGCCTCTTCCAAGCCTCAAGAGGTGAGATGGGAAGTCTTAGACTGCTCCTGGATCATAGGGCACTCTACCTGCAATCCATGCATTCCCTAAAACTGGAAGAACTTGCGTGTTAGGGTGGCCCAAAATCTTGTGTATTCAACATTAAAAAGCCAGAAGATGAGACTCCACTATACTCCCCTTACCTGCTATGGTCTTCAATTTTCACGAATGGTGGTTTCAGCCTCACTGAAAGAAACAAAACATGGAGAGTGAAAAGGGAAAAACAACTTTTGACAGCTATCAAAATATCAGAAACAACATAGATATAAATGTCCAGTTTTGGATTAGAAGAAAGATTAAAGGAAACCATAAATCTGAACTCTAGCACTTCTCTAAAGTTAAATACTGGGCTGTCTCAGACTGGGGGCTAGGGGAATTGCTGTTAAAGCAGCCAACTCTGGAAGAAACAGCTGAGCAAGCTAGTGCAGGTGACTGTTACTTAAACATTGTGCAACAAGACGATTATTATATTAAAACAACAGTCTGCCTCATGAGCAGGCACAGTGCCAACACTAAGCCAATACAGCATTGTTAGTGAGTGGGGCACTGTCCAGGGCTGGCAGCCACGATAGCACATCTCCAGAGAACAGGAGATGGGCCCGGGCTTTGTTGGGCATACAATGAAAATCCATCAGCAGATTCAGATATCAAGAAACATTTAAAAATTTCCCAGAAGAGACAGCCAAGTATGGTAAGGAGGAAGCTAGATGGTCAAAGCCAATGCTAAAATTTCCAATAGAGAAAACAAAGAGAAAATTCCAGATTCTCATTGGCATTAAAAGAGGACTTGAAAACATGGAGTCCCATATGAATCAACTATGGTAAATCTATTCTGCATTTATTCTGGTAAGAGGTTCTGCAATCATTCTTCCTGCTTGTAGTGACCAAACAAATCTTCTCTAAGTTCTTTGGTTATTATAACCAAATTGAATTGGTCTTTTCAGCCTCATCTACCCACCTTTCTTGCTCTGGTGCCAAGATAAACTGCTGTTTGTTCAGGACATGTTGTCACTATAGAGTCACCATTTCACTACCAGCCAGCCACCATGACAAGCTGAAGCCAGATCAAAATGATCTGGCAGGAGTGATGTTTTCCATTGGAAAAGGCAATACAATTGCCTGGACAAACATTCCGGTTGGCAGAGGGAAGGAGCCTGGTGGGGACTTGCAATCTGTATGGTTCCAACTGGCCTGCTCCTGGAGTAGCCGCTCCCATCCAGCTATGGGGCTCTGTGCCTCCTCAGCCATTTCTGTTCTGGGTGCTGGAAAGAACAGAACCTCCCTGGCAACCAAAGTCTTTTTTTTTTTTTTTTTAGGAATATCAACCTCCTGGAAGATATTTCTTAAGGTTGATATTTTTCCCAGCAACCCCCACCCCACGCTTGGTTTTTCTCTTTTCCAGCAGCTGTGGAGGCTTGCTAGAGAAGAAAAAAAACATGGCACAGTGTTTTCCAGCAAATATGGAAAAAAAGTAGGAGGCTTTTTTTATTCCAGGAGGCACAAAACTTTGTTGGAGAGGAGAAAAACTAGGGAGTCAATGATTCTTCACCCTTCCTTCTTCCCTCACCTCTGTGTTTCCCCCATAGTCATAGTCCCATCCTCATCTGAGGGTACCAACTTTGCTGGCCTCATTTCAGAGGCAGTGGTCTTCTGAAGCAGTGTGCTTTCCTCCCATCTCAAAAACAGGAAGAAAGCACGTTGCTGGGAGAGTGGGGAAAAGCCTTGACGTTGTATGAAATTGCTTCCTTCGGAGGCCTCTTCTCACTTTTCTCATTTAAGCACAGAGTCCACAAGGTATATCAAGATGTGCAATCAAGCCACAGTGTAAACTCAGAATCTCTGCCAGGTTGTAAGCAAAAGGTGACAAACCAGATCTATGTATCTAGCATCTCTAAACAAACAAAACTTTCTCTACTCACTTTTTGAAAGTTGGAATCCAGAAGCAAGCACTTTCTCCTAAACCAAGAAAACGATACTAAGATAGGGCGGGACTCTAAACCTGCAGCAAGCATTTTAAAAAATGCAAACCATACATAAAATATGCATATTTGATTATTGTGAGAAACCATCCAGAGTTATTGAGAGTCAGGTGGCATACAATTTAATAAATTATTTTTGGTCACACAGCCAGATGTTTAGACTGGATTTGGCATTTTTATCCACCTATCGAGCCTTTCCCAAGGACCTGGGATAGGCAGATATTGTTGTTTGATGGTGTTAAAAGTATCGTCCAGGATGTAAGCTGTTCCAAGTAAAGCTGCCTTTTGCAATGGACTGATGGTGATTTTTGTCAATGCTGATGGTGTTCAAGTGATGCTCCAGATGTTTCGGGATTGCACCTAAGGCGCCTATAACTATTGGTACTATCTTTGCTTTCTTTTGCCATAGTCATTCTACTTCTACTTGCAGGTCTTTATATTTTGTGATTTTCTCTAGTTCTTTTTCTTCTATTCCTGGGGTAGGTCTGGATACAGAGAGCTCATGTGGTAGACAACAGCAAAAGAAAGCAAAGATAGTACTGGTGTAGGTTTTCACAGATGGTATCTGTTGGGCAGCACTGGGCTTCAGGGCTTAGTGACCATGGTCTAGACAACAGATTTCCTGACGTTTTGCCAGCAGCTGTGGCTGTGGTATCTTCAGAAGCAAGGTGGTCTGCTACATAGATCATAGGCAACTGAACAGGGACTGACTGGGCTCCTGTCTTTATAGTCAGTCAGGTCACCAGGTATCTCTGAACTGTGGTTTATGCTCCTATGTCTCTGAGGCCATGGAAGAAGTGGTCCTTGGACTTTGCTCTCCTCAGACCAAGTCTAACTTCCGTCAGTTGTCCTATGTTACCTCGGAATTTCTTTGAGATTCTGCCTGCCATTTGATCATTTAATATTATGCAAACAGCTGAAAGAGAAACTCAAGGATCTTTTCTTTAACCTCTGGTTTCAGGATGAAACCCCCTCCCTCAATATCTGTGATAACCAAGCACTACAGGGGCCATTTAGGTGAGGTGAATGGGGGTCACAATAATTTTAACCATGTCGAACTCTGGTAGACATTTGTCTGATGCATGTGTCTATCATGCACAAGAAAGAATGGTTTATATTAGTGTTTCTCAACCTTGGCAACTTTAAGATGTATGGACTTCAACTTCCAGAATTCCCCAGCCAGTATGGCTGGCTGGAGAATTCTGGGAGTTGAAGTCCATACAACTTAAAGTTGCCAAGGTTGTGAAACATTGGTCTATTTCATGTCTCCCTTATTGCATGAAAAGGGCATTTGTACCTTTAAAAAAGGTATTTTTCAACCTCCATGTTGTACTGCATGAGTCCCAATCCTATAATCAGAACAGCCTTTCCAACATTACCTTTCTTTGCAGAGGCTGTTTCTTGGATAACCTTTGTATGTAGGACAACATTTCTTGAAGAGCATTAAGGGGCCAGTATCACAATTTTTCCAAAGATAGTTGAGGGAAACAAGGCAAAACAACATTTCTACTTAATTCCTCCTCCTTGTAAGGAAAGGGAAGAACTGAGACAAAGTTTAACCACAATTTAGATCTATGACAGATTATCAACTTTTCAAACAACCACTGTGCTATATCTTTTAGCTTTATCTGCAGATATTAATAATTACCACATGTTGCTACTTTGGCTGGAAAATAAAGAGATCAAAATGTAACACATCTGGGAAGCACCAGGTTTGGGAAAGCTGAAATAGATCAGATGTTAGTTAAGAGGGGAAAAAAGAGGAAATTATATTGTACAGAAAAGTAACCAAAATTATATAATTGAAAGAGAGATTAAAATAAGAAATGAAGAAGCACAGGCTCCCGACCTAAAGAACAGTACGGCCCCAAGACTGTTGGTCTATATCAGTGTTTCTCAACCTTGACAGCTTTAAGATGCATGGACTTCAACTCCCAGAATTCCCCAGCTGGTCTATATGAACAATACAGGATTATAACTTTATCTTACAGAGTTTTGTATATCTTCTCTCCTCTTTGTTGATGCTTAGATCTAACATGGACATTATAATTATACCCACTAAAGTAGCACTGATGCAAGGGGAAAAAATATCTACAAATATATCACTGAACACAGTCATCTTGCAGGATATTAGCATTAAATACTATTTTTTTAAAAAAGAAAACAAACAGCATAGTGCATTTTACCTACAGACAAGTAAAGTATGCCCTCTCTCATGTCCATCACAGAAAATCTAATATTTCTGATATCCCTTTATTTGCTTAGTTGCAAAATCCGTTTTGTGGCCCAAGTAAGGCTATATTTGCTAGCTGAGCAGAAATGAGATATTTTGTGCCTTTAACAGCAGCCTGACCAGCTTCCCCCACCCAAGTTAAAGTAGGCTTTTCATGATAGAGATTACCATCACCTAATAATGACTACATATCACACTGCTAAAGGCATAGGAGCTACAGACAGGGAAACATTTGGCAACAATAATCAAATATGAAGGTGAATCTAGACAGACAACCACTATACTGGCAAACACTTGATCCATTGCTCTGACCTGCCATCTCCTGGCAAAATTAAATACTACATTATTTTCACACAGAAGAAAAATGTATGTATTGTATAGCATAAAGCAGTGTTTCTCAATCTTGGCAGCTTGAAGATATGTGGACTTCAACTCCCAGAATTCCCTAGTCAGCATGTTGGCTAGGGAATTCTGGGAGTTGAAGTTCACACATCTTCAAGTTGCCAGGGTTTAGAAACACTGGCATAAAGTCTCCCTTTAAGTTAAAGCTTTATTCTTTTCTTAATAAAGCTTTAATAGCTTTATAACTCTATTAAGTTAAGCTTCATTCCCAGTGACTTCATGGTCAAACTCACATAATTTTCTTGGCAACAATATAGAAGCGATTTGCCCCTCGCTGCTTCTGAGATATTTTGTCAACTTTCCAGTTTAGCTTCTACACCTGGGATTCCTGTGCAGGTACTAACTGGGTCAATGGTACTCTGCTTATGTTTTTCAAGATCATCTAAGACTGGCTAGGTGCTGCCTTGATTGAAATCAAGGCATTTTAAATAATTGGACCAATAACAAGAGGTTTTTTATGACATTAAAAACCCAACACATAATGTTAATAATATATTGCTTGGAATAAAATATATTTTGAAGTCTAATTAAAACAAGCATTGAGGCAGCCAAATATATTTCCTTCATGAGAGAGTTCCATAAATCTGGCCCATTCCTGGAGAGGCTCTGTCACTTTAAGTGAACTTGATGATGGGCCTTCTGCTGGTGACTCTCAGATCATTCATAAAGATAAAAGTGGCCTTTAGTGACTTAATCCTAAAATTTAAAATCAATACTGCCACTTTCAATTGATTCCAGAAACAAATCGGGAACTGGTGCTTCTGATATTAAATTGGAATAATATACTCTGAACACATCCAGGCCTTGGCATATCACACCAACTGTGGTTTACAAATTGTCTTCAAAGGCTGTAGATGGAATACTGCAATATAGCAGTTGAGTCTGCGTGTAATCAGAGCCTAACTGAAGCAAGGCCTGTTGCCTAAGCAGATAAAATCATTCCTAGCTACTCCCCATTTTGTTTGGATTAACTTTTAAGTCTACCCTCATTCACTAAAACCTGCCTCCAAGTACCCACTCAGCAATTCCACAGCAGTATCCAGGATTCACAGAGAAATAAGTGAAAGAGTTAGTACATTATCTTCATACTGGGGATATGCTCATTCAAACCATATGAATTCTTTCACAATCATAATCATTATTATTAGCTACCACAAGACTCTGGAGTTTTATGTAGAGATTAAAATACATGAGGAACCAACCCCTCCCCCACCCCAACAATACCATCAATTGGATTCATCTTTCTAGGAAAGACTAGTTAACCTTCCTCAACCTGGTAGACACCAGATGTGCTGTGCTACAACCCCCAAAATTCCCATACAACTTTTCTGGCTGAGAGTTCTGGAGATTGTAGTCCTGGGATATAAAAATGGCACCAAACTGGGGAAGGCTAGAATGGAGTCACAATGATATAATTGTCTCTAAAGCCCATTCTTGCAATGTGATCCAAAATGTTTCCTCAGTATAAGGCATTAATTAGGAGAAAAATACTGTTTTCATTTCATATCAGAAACCAGATTTGGAACCAAATTAAATAAAAAATGTCCTCTGAGACTTTCTGAAATTAAGAAGTAATTCTACTATCTTAAGATAAAAATGGAACATCAGATACAACCTGATAACAACACAGGATTATCGGATGTATGCTTGAAATTTAACAGATAAAAGCATCTGGGAACCCACTAGGTTTTTTTCCTTAAAGGCAGTAACATTACACATTTCCTCAAGAAAACATTAACTGAACTACCCAAACCCTGAAACACATCCAAAACAAGGCAAAGACTTTGAGGGCCCTAACCAGCTAGCACTCTGCTTGTTGGCTATGTATGCAAGCAAGCTTGACTGGCAAGCACACTGCACTTATAATGGAGGTGGTAATTGGGATTTATTTACAACTCTTACCAATGCCGGCCTCTGCCTCAACAGAAGGCAGCACATGGCTTAGGAGGTGAGCAGGCTATGATGGGCAGGACACAGAAGAGGGATCAGACTAAATATTATCTACTACAGAAAGAAATGGCAACATACTCAAGTACTCTGCCAAGAAAACCAAAAGGACATTCATACCAGAACAATTCATACCAGAAATATCAATAAGATATTGGAAAATGAGCTCCCAATTGGAAAGTAGTCAACAAGCTGAGAAGAGTTACAAGAAACACAGGTACTTATGATGTGGTTGGATTAAAGCTGAAAGGACCTCCACTGCTAATGATCTCAGAAGCAAAAGAAAAGTTAGATGCTGTAAAGATTTCTATATCATTGGTATGTGGAATCTCAGAACTATGAACCAAGGCAAACTAGATATTTTAGAGCTGAAGACTGAACACACAGGGAATTGGTGATCTGAAGTGGACTAAACTGAGTCACATCACACCAGAGGAACATCACGTATTTTATTGTGGAGAAGAATATTAAAAGAAATGGAGTAGCCATCTTTATTACCAAAAGGGTTCTTAAGTCAATGCTCAGATACAACCCCCAAAATTACAGAATGATCTCAATTCAAATCCAAGGCAAGTCAATAAATTACAATGACCCAATACTCCAGCTATAGAGGCATAGGAAAAAGAAGTTGAACAGTCCTATGGCGATTAGCAACTTCTTGACAACACAACCCACCAAAACCACTCCTAATTATAAGAAACTGGAATACTACAAGTTGGAAGTAAATAGGTTTCCCCATCCATGCATGACCCTATATAGAACCTAATCAGGTAATGATCAGTCCATAATAAGTGTTATTTCTTTCTTCCCTACACACAGATGTTCCATTTCAATTCAAAAGGCAAAACCCTCAGCTCCCACTTTAAGTCATTGTCCATTTTGAAATTCTTACAGTTCCTAAGCTTTTCAGATTCTATCAGTTAGAAAATACTGATTTGTTACTAAAGAGGGACTTTGTACAAGATCAGACTGATCATCTAATCCAGTGCCGTTTATTCTAGATGGCAATGGCTTTCCAGGACTTAATTAAGCCACAACCATTTCAACTGAGGTCCTTTTCTCAAGCAGGAGCTGCACCGATTTTCTTTATGCCTCAATGACATTGCGGGGTTTTTATGGATCTCAAGAAGCTGAACTTTTCACCGCAAAAACTTATTGACTAGATTCCTGCTCTAGAAGGAACACTGAAATACAGTTCTGCAGGGTTTCCTCTGAACCTGCAAGGCAGGTAGTTCCTCAAAGGTAGACACTTTCATCTCCAATCATTGTCTTCCTATTTACTGTAGGAAAGGCAACATGGTGCCTTACCATCATCTTCCCATCTGTTCCAAAGGGCACTCTGTTGATTTCCCATACAGCAGATGATTGTTTTATTTGTGAAAAAAAAAAGAGGCCAAGGTTTGCTGCCATTTCTCATTCTCCATTAGCTAGCTGGAAGGAATACTGGGTGGCTCAAAGAAAACTGTTGGGGTGCTGCTCAGCAGCAGAAAAATGCTGCTTAGAATCAGGGCCAAAACTAGCAGCTGCATGTGAGAAAACACTTGAGAGATGGGTAACCTATGGTTTTCCAGATGTTGGAATATATAAAGCTTTATCACTGACTAGGCAGGGAAGTTTGCATATAGTAAGAGATGGCAGCTACTGGCCAAATTCTCAAACACATTAAATCACAAGGTAGTGTGTTTCATCTGGGCTTAGCATGCTATGTGTGAAGCAAGTCACTGTGGGTTGTTCAACTACCCATGACAAAATCAAGCCATGATTTAATCAGTATGTAAATCCAACCAGTAATCTTCCATGAAATAGGAAATAACTACTAGCATTGCAGTTTGGTTAGTAGTTAAATCAACAGTTTAGTACTGAACACAATGTAGAGATCTCAGTGTCTGGAATAAAACAGTGGTGCTACACTATACAGATGATCCTATTGACTATCTATTGTTCTCTTCCTCAGTAGATTCAAAATTATGTTATGTATTAAATGAGCCATGCAGGTTTATATTTCTGCTTAGTCACAAAACTCATTTGTCAATCTTAGACAAGTCCCTTTTTTCACAAAACTAACCTCTCAGATTAAAAAAATATTAAGAGAGAAATCAGTAAGGTCATTCTAAGATTCATAATGTATGGCAGATTAATATTAACATAAATTTAAATTGAGGTAGAAGAAGAAAGTACACAGACTGCATATGCCAACAACAGCAGTAATTATTCCTCTTTGTTTTTTAGCAAGCAATAAGACTGAAAGGTAAAACTATTTTAAACTAGCTGGTATGTTTTAATGATATCCTGGGAACTAGAGCTTTAAAGGAGGCAGCATCAAAAGTTCAATACCAACAATCTGTATAATTATATAAATGGCCGGGGCGTGGGGGTGGAACTGGACTTATATATAATTAAAGATAAACTGAATGTAAGAAAAGTAGCAACTGCCCCAAAACTCAGAAGATGGTATTATATCTGGGGTGGAATGGGAGACAACATAGGTAAAACTTTTAGGAGAGTTATGAATGCCTTCACTGTCAAGCTAGAATGGGTTGTTTTTCAACTTGCAATTTCATCTGCTCCTACTGTTCTCATGAGAAAAAGGATACCATCTGTGTGCATAATCTGAATGCCCCAGGATCGTGCACTGACAAGGATATTGCTGCCACTTATGTTGTCCTGAAAGAGAGATGATCATTAGGATTTGGTGAAATATCTCACAAAAATAGAGAATACTTTTCCAAAAGAAAAATCCTTATTGAGTGGTTTTGAGAGAGAACTCTCAGGAAGCCCTCATGCCACTTTTCCATGGAGTATTGGACAACCCACTACTAGCAATGGATGTTTGGTTGATATACAAATCCATACTTATTCAAATACTTTTGGACAGAATCCTGGGAATTCTCCATAATTTCTGCAGTAAATCATTTTGGCTGAGTTGCTTGAGTCACTTGGAACCATTCTGCTCAGGGGCATCTATACAGTAAATTTGCATTCTGCATTAGATGGGAGGCCCTGCCTTGTGAGATGGGCTGGAGCCAATGATTTTGGGGTAATGTTTCAACTCCAACTTTGTCCATACTTATGCTTCATTCACAGATGTAGACATCCCAGTGAAAGAAAAGCTAACAGCCACACTGCTTACCTGACTGCCAATAGCTTTATGTAAGAGCTTCTTCCCACGACTGACCAGGGTCTGCAAAATAGTTTTGTGGAGTACAGCAGAAGTGTTATCAAGGGTAGGGATGGAAAAATCAGGCTTTGCTGACCCCTGCAGTGGGCCTACATTCATTGTCTTTTCATGCTCACCAGGTCTTATCCTGAAACTTCTTCATTTCTTTCCTGCTATCTGGTTGAGTAAATATATTTTTTCCCAAATTAGTGTAGAGTCTGAATGGAATGTGTAGAATGTACACATTTTTGCCAAGTTTTAAAGAGCACTGGAGAACATTCCTTGGCACAGATATAAAAATTATATGAAGAACATATGAACTAATGAGGTGGCTCTATTATTAATATCCCTTCAGCTATTAGTTTCCTTTACTGTTTTAGTTTGTTTTTATAGTTTTTAATGTTTTTAATAATTACTGTATTTATTGTTTTATTGGACTGTTGTATGCCGCCCCGAGTCAGTTTTTGCAAGATGGGCGACCGTATACATTTGATTAATAAATCAATAAATGTATTTTGGAACGTTCAAGTTTCAAAGATACCTAGAAGACTTAATCAGGATTACAGAACAATTAAGAGAAGTTGCATTACTTGGGTTGATATCTATCTAGTCAAGCAATTCTCATAAGGAATGCCCAGTTCACTAGCACCCCACAAAAAAGCAAGTTTAAGAACCAAGGGTCAAACCAGCAGATTAATTTTAAAAACATGCCTGTAACTTGTTCTTCCTTTTAAAAATGTGTGCAAAAAGGAGAACAAGCATTTTTTCCACTCCAAAGTTCTTACCACGTCCACTGGCTTGTGCATGGAGCCTCTCTGATCCTCTGGGAGCCTTGAAAAAGACTGGGTTCCAGCTAGGGCATCTTTCAGCACAGTAGCTGTTTGCTTCTCTGGCCTTCTTTCTTGTCTAGCTTCTCGGCTGCTAGAGATAACACAAGTCACTTCTTTGCTGAGAAAACTTTCAATAACCTAGACGGAAACAAAGAAAGCAGAAATGGAGCATTAATGCTGTTTAGTCTATGGGATGAAATGGGGTGAATCAAATAGTTAATAGAAAGAGCCAGACCTTGTATAAGTTATTTTAAGTGACTGACTAATAAAGAATAAAGTTGTTTGAACTTGCCCACACATAGCAATGCAATTGCATATCATGCATTTTACATAAAATAGAATCATGGAGTTGGAAGGGGCCACAGGATAATCTAGTCCAACACACTGCAATGTGCAGAAAAAACAGTTAAAATGTCCTTGAGAGGTGACTGTCTTGCCTCTCCTTAAAAACCTCCAGAGATGGCAAACCCATGATCACCATAGGTAGACTGTTCCAATCTTCTTCTATTTAAATGAACCTAGATAGCTGCACCTTGTGCCCATTATTTCTAATCCTGGTTTCTATGGTAATGGAAAATAGTTCTATGGCACACTTTAATGTACCTGAACACTAACATGTCCCCCTTCAGTTTTCTTTTCTCCAGACTGAACATCCTAACTCCCTTCAGCCTGTCTTCATACAGTATGTATTTAAGTCCCTGTATCATCCTGTCACCTTCCTCTGGACTTCTTCTAACCTCTCAGTTATCCTTCTGGAAAACTGAGGTCCAGAACTGTACACAGTCCTCACCAATGCAAAGTAGAGGAGAATAAGGATTCCATACATCTTTGATATGGTGCACCTTCTAATATAGCTCAGAACTATGTTATTCTTTCTAGCATCTGTCTCACAGTGCTAGTTGATGTCCAGGTTTTTGTCAATGATCACATCAAAGTCCTTATTTAAGTACTGCATCCAGATCATGGCTTCCCCATCTTGAATGTGCCTTACACTCCCTAAATGTAATAACTTACATTTACACATTCTAATCAAAGCAACCAATTAACCAAAGTTTGTTATATTAAAGAAAATATCTAGTTATAATAATTGACACAACTGACACTTGTGAAATTCTCTCTTTCTGCTTCCTAAACCACAATACTATAGCTTGATAAACAAAGGCCCAGCTCTTCTTGTGTTTGTTATAAAAAGGCAGCCTGTCCTACTGTGAAAAGACTATGCAGAACTGAACCAATGTGGTTCAAACAGAAACCGAAATATACCAGCCTTTGGGTATCATGTTACTGGAACTGAATTTGATAAAGAGAGAGGGGGAAAAAAACAAACAAACAACTCCAGAAAGCATGCCTTCATGGAATACACCTTCTCCACTAGAAATCCAACTTCTCCACCGTCAGCTGTGTATATGCAAGCTATTTATTCACTCGTGGGTAAACTCTGGGTACTCTGGTGGAGTTATAAAACTGAGCTTCTGCCAAATTAGCTCTAATTCAAACAAAAGTCCTAGCAGTTGTTCTCCTTATGTGTGGCCACGTCAAGGTGGCAGTTTTCCATTCCAAAAGACTACAGTACCAAGAGATACAGCCCATCATACTCACTCCTCCAAGTCGTTTCACCTTCTCTGCTAGAAAAGCCAAGTTCTTGCCACTTGGGAGATCTAAGAAAAAAGATTTCCCAGACAAAGGACGGCTTCTGGCTGTACTCATAGCCTCAACATCTTTCCTTGAGCAATTGATATGGCTGTTCTGGCTATGGCCATCCAGTGGAGCTGAAAATTAAATAGGATATTGTTCTTTACATATCATCTCAAACTAGTTTTATAAGTGATTTTATTTGATTTTTCTATTGTGTCAATATCAACTTAATTTTTCTATTTTACAATTTCATAAACTAAACAATCTCACTACTGAATTGTTCTTCTTTCTGCAGTCTATGTCTCTGTATGCTATATCCCTGCTATAGATAATTGCTGAATGATTTTTTGTACATGATCAGTGACTTCATTTCTTACAGTTGGATCCAGACAAAATTACAATGCAATTTCTACACCAAAGCAAGCCCCAGGGTGTTCAATACTTAGTTCCACTTAAATGTGTATAGATTTGTAGCTTTAGTTGTGCTTAGGCCCCTGTAAAACTACTGGAGCTCTAATTCCGTTAATTTCTTGTCCATGTTATAAATTAGTTTACAGTATATTAGTGCATTTAGTGCATTTTGGAATCCAAGGCAATTACTGCCAATTTATCAATAGCAGATTATCAATTTCCATTTGGCTAGGGAACTATGCCCCACCTAACATAATGGATGCATTCACTCACCAAAGCTTTGGCAGAGACAAAGTTCCCCATCAGTCATTTTAGCAGAAGAGGATGAGCCAGACCAGGATATTCTCCAGAGAAAAACAAAACAAAACAAAAAACAGGAGACTAAAATGCAAGTAGAAATACAATACAAGGTCATGATAGCGTTCAAGAAACTGAGGCTTTCCCAGAATGCCATTTGTTTTCTTATTTGACACACTTTTGTATTATTTTAATTACTGATTCCAGAGTTAAGCTTTAGTATTTAGAACTGAGATAGACTGATGCTTTAATAATATTTAAAACATTTTAAAAAACACACAAATTAACACCATTTTAAACCAAGCAAGAGAATCTGATGGAAAGGTACCAAGATAAAAAGCCTCTAGAGTTTCCATGAACAATGCAACAAAACTTTGAAAACACTAAATAATGAATGTAGAAGTTTAACTGGCCGTGCAAGTTTAACAGAGTGAGAGGCTAGGGAAGGCAACCCTCCCATCTTTTTGATTTTACTAATCCTGTTTTTCTAAGTAAACACACCAATTTAATAAAAAGATCCTGAAAACAGAAAAGAATGGAAAAAAAATGTAGGGGGAAAGCAGTGTTTTGCACAGATCACGTATACATCTTCCTGCCTGCTGGGCAGCAGTTTCAGCTATATGGAACTCCTGGATCGGAGGTAACAACTTGAGTTCCTTCAAGCTAAAGCAATAAAGAGAAGCAGAAATTGTGATAAGGCCTTTGAGGAAGAGGTAGCAGCATCCCATTACTAGGATGACAGTTCCAGTCCTCTGCTATGTAGTCTTATGATAGAAAAATACCACTCTGAGGCAGAGGGTTACTACCCCCTAAATGCAACTCCTTCTCTGGGGGGATATTTATTTATTGATTTATTTTATATTTATATCTTGTCTTTTATGTACAGGAGCTCAAGGTGGCATACATTGTGCCCCCTCCTTTTCTTTTTCCCAACAACTCTGTGAGGTAGGTTGAGCTGAGAGACAGTGACTGTCACCCAATGAGCTCTTGTGGCTGTGGGTGGTCCAGAACCTGAGCCTCCCTGTTCCTAGTCTGATACCTTAAGCATCAAACCCCACTAGCTGTCTTATAAACTTATAACCTTGTAATTTAAATTATAAACTGGATATACCTGAAGTGAGAATCTGTGAAGAAAGCCTAATACCTGGCACTCTGACACTGTAAGAAACAATGAATGGCAACTTTGGTGGGCAAGATAGATCATGGGGTGACTTGACTGCCTGGGGCAAATATCACAGCGGGTTCTTACACACTGCACTAAGCTGCAAACTTAATTCTTGGCCTAGCACAATATATTCATCCAATGGAGTTTAGCATTACCTGCAAACCACATGCCAACAGCCATAATTTTAAAAAATCCTGGCTTGACATAATTTACAAAATCAGCTTTTGTCTACAGAAACGATTAGATGCTACCAGGAAGGGTTTAGTAGGTTAAATGGAAGCACCAGAATATGCCTTTAAATATCAACCAGTTCTGGAAAGCAAAAGCAAAAGCCGTTGTCTTTTGTCATATTTGTTGATTTTCCATCTTCATATAATTGCTACTGTGGAAACAAGATACTGGACTAGAGAGGCTTTATGTTGTTATGAGTACGCAAAACAGCTTCCTCTCACAGCAAGCTACTGCCTGGAGAAATGTAAAAATGCACACAAACCATGAAATCCTGTGTCATCCTAAAGAATATATCTATTTTAGCCATGATGTAACCTTAAAGAGAGAGGATAAAATATAAATGCATTTATAACTGCTGTAAAGATCAGAAGCTACTTCTTTATATCTTTCTTTCTTTTTCACTTTTTTCTTTCATTTCTTTTCTATTGATTTATCACTCTTTTACTTTTTTTTCTTTAAATTTGCATTTTTTTACTTTGTAAAAAACTTCTTTAATAAAATTTTTAAAAAGATTGTTATCTATTTTGATATAAACATCTGTGTGATGCCCCCTTGACAGTGTGTCAGGCATGTAAAATATAGTAATAATATAAAGTGACTGATATATGATGTTAAAACTCTCCATTTATAGCACAAAGTCTCAGGAATAATATAGTTACTGGTAGATAGTACACTATCTCATTCAAACTGTAGGTAGAGCAATTAGAAGCAAACAGATTCTCAAAAGGAGGCAGTAAGGTAGTAATTCACCCGGGGGGGGGGGGGAGGACAGCAAGATTCCAAGGAGTTTTCGATAGCTCTAAAATGAAATATCAAAAATTGCTTGTCTCTCACCGTTACAATTCAACTACGAGAAAAAGGAAACCGCGCGGTAATAAGAAATCATTGACGTGCCTAACAACTTCATCAGATCATAGTTCAAGCCGTAGTGATCACAAGCAGTAACCCAATCAGTTTAAATTTATAGAAGACTACAAAGGGGAGAATTACTACTTTGATACTACTAAAAAGTGAAAGCTTTACGAAGGGAACATCCTGAATATAAACCTAGCAATTAACTTTACAATATTTACACACAACAGCTTTACTTACATATAAAATCTTCTGCCTCAAGTAAACTTCAGACCTAATTTGAATTTCCCTGAAATGGCCAATGAATCAAATTTAAATTTTCTGCCTCTGACCAGTGTAAATTTTGAGCACTACGGTGGTGAGGAAGGTCCAAACTAGTTGGGATGGACGGGGGAGGGGCTTGGAACGTTGCGAAGGTACAAGGGAAATGCCGCCGAATAGGAAACCCGCTTGGGGTGGATGAGAGAGAGAGAGTACAGTAATAGAAAATTAAAGGCATCAAATGACTTCACTAGAGAAACCTCGTCCTAACATGGGTTATTTTTATTCCCTCCCCCACGAAGCTCCTGTGCTTTTAACAACAAAGTGACAGGCATAAATTCAATAGGTGAAAATCATATTTATGGCTCCCATTTTCCACTGATTTGTGATTACTGTATATGCAGGGTTATAGGTATCGCTTAGAGGAATAGGATAAAGAGCACATGGATTCATTGATATCAGCTTGAAAATTGACTACTCAGAGACTAATCAGAAACCAAACTTAACTTAGGGAGAGGAATAACATATGCACTATATTGGCACAAGTGTCAATTTAAAAAGAACATTGGGTTGCAAGGTGAAGGGTTCCTTGTGCGAAGCCCTGAAGAATTATTGTTGGTCTGAATTTGCAAAGTGAAAACTACAATGATCTGTGGTAGCAAATGTGACAAGGTATGTTGTGACTCTCATATAAGCCAGTGGTCTTCAGTCTTGAGATACCCAGGGAACCCTTCTCAAAGTGAAAAGTAAGTGTGGAACTCATTTAATAAATACCTTTCATATAATACATTTTATTTGAACAAAATGTTACAATTACTGTTGCAATAATACATTTCATACAATATAAACAGAAACTGTCATGTGGAACCCCTGGATGATTCTCATGGTACCCTCAGGTTCTAGGGAACATAGTTTGAATACCGTGGGTATAAGCCAACACATATATCAGGAATAGACAACGCAGAGCTCACAGGTCCTATTGTTTCCCCAGACATCTCTGTCCTTGCCTAACTTTAAAAAAATATTTTAATTAAAAAAAATTAAATTAGAAGCTAGTATGCTGCAAAGCAAAACACTAATGCCTAGAACAGCCTTCTGTAATCCGACACACTCCAGATCCGTTGGGACTGCAAAGATCAGAATTCTTAGTCCAAGGCTTGGTGATAAATTCTGGGAATTAAAGTCCTAAACTACTGTACTTGAAATGCTATAAAAAGTTTCTAAACATTTAAAGATAGCATTGTTTATGAAAATGATTACCATAACTGCAAAGTGATTAATAATTGCTTTACTAAGGAACCCAGTTTTCTGTGTTTACAGAATATGCTGAACCATAAACTAACCACAATAATTCAATCTATACAATATGATAGGCTAAATGTGTTGGCTTTGTGCTTCTGCTTCCCAGATAGCTTAAAATACAATCACTTGATCTGGGCTGCAAAAATCCAGATGAACACTAAGTGGGAGCAAAGAGATATAGAACATTATTTTTTGCCATCTAGTGATCAGATTTTTGCAGCCCAGATCTGATAGTGGTACAGTACTTAAATACTTCTAGATGGACTCCTGATCTCACATGATTTTCATGGCTGGGACAAAGACCTTTCATCATTGCATCTTAGATCCCTTTCCAGCTTAATTTCTCAGACAAACTACATACAGAAACCTTGTATTCCTTTGATTTGAATGACTGTAATTCTGTTGTACTTTTAAATATCTACATACTCTAGATTCTCATTAGGTGACAATTCCTCGTCAGCCTTGGATGATCTCAAAAATCTGACTTTAGTACTTGTTAGTACCGTACTTGTACAGGAGACACCAGGATGTAAGAAGCCCCAGGTTTAAACCCTTTAGAATATATAGAAGTCCCTGACGTCGTTGTATTAGAGAGGGCAAAACTAATGTGTGTAACTTCATTTATGTCTGCAATAAAGATTCTAATGTAGCCGAACTGTGGTCACTGAGTCGTCTTGCCAAGTCAAGCCAAGCAGTTTTGCTCAGGAGATTCATAATTTATTGCTAAATCCAGGTGTAAAGCGTCCAGTACGCTAAACTGAGAGATTAAAAAAAATCTGGCAGAAGGCAACAACAAAATAGTGCCAAATTAGACAAAGCAGGAATTCCTACTACTTGTTGCTACTTTCTTTCGGGGACAGACTTTCTGAGACCCAATTACCTCTAAGTTAAAACCTTGTTATATTACTTTCTATTGAAAGTTCTCATAGCTGACAAAAAAGCCACTTTGTTTCCCGAAGCGTACATCTCCAATCCGAACACTTTGTTCAAACTTCCGCCGCCGGAGCACTGCGCATGCGCATTGATTCGCAGTGGCTACTTCGGGATGGTGATGACCCAATATGGCGGCGCCCTGCGCTTTTGAGCCTTGGCTTGAGGGTCGTCTGGAGGCCCTGGGCTTAGATGGAGATGTGTACGGTGGATATATACGAGGCGTATTGCGGGAAGCGGAGTGCGATGCAGAGCGGCTAGAAGGGCTGGCGGGGGCCTTGGCTGCGGGGGAACCGGTGAGAGTGACGGAGCAGTTGGTCCTGACCGGCTTCCGTAGCCATTTTTTTTCTTCCTTCATTCCCCTCTCGTGGCACTGTCAAATATTGAGAAAGGCTGGATTTCATATCTTTCCGGCCTTTGGGGAGATATTTTATTCGTATTTATAAAATATATCCAAAGTGCGTGTGCCGAATCCCAGGAACAGCTAGCTGTTTAGGTGTGTTGCCCCGAAAGTAGTTGGCTTAATTTTATCTCTACCCATTATATCCGTGAGTTTGATAGCGTTTCGAGGTGGCAAAGGGGTTATTTTTTCAAATTTGACTTCATATTTCATTTATTCCTAGTGTTCACTAGGTGCGTTTAGGCAACGGTCTGTCTTTCTCACCCAAACATCCCCATCCCTTACATTACAAACATGAGAGGATCGTACTCTTCTATTCTTGATTTCATCAAGATGGTACTAAGTGTTTTGAAGTCTTGCTCATACTGGTACCCTCAGGTTGAGTTTGTTTACAATTCATGTACTTCCCAATCAGCATGATTTGGCCATGCTGTTAGGGAATTCCTGGGATTCTAAGGAAGTACATCAAAGGGGAGTCATTTCAGAGCAGGCTTCAGTATATGAATGGTTGCTATTATGACACCTGAGCTAACACTCATGCTTTTCATGAGTTTTGTTGAATGCATGATTGCCTTATATTTGTTCTGGATTGTCTCCAAAATTTATACCCCATTTCTCTAGTTTTGGGGTGGAATAAGTAAGGTTTTATGCCACTATCTTATTCATAGAATTTTGGGTGGGGCAGATGACAGTGTCTTTAATTTACTATATATCTTTCTCTTGTGTTTCTTCACAATTTTTCTATCAGGATTCTTATCACAAAAAATACTTTATAGCACTCAGAATGGAATAGGTCTGCAATGTCTTTTCATTGGTATCAGTTTTAAGAGGGACAATTGCTTTAGTTTCTTGTATGCTAAAGACTGGTCCAAAACTAGGAAGGGGAATAATTTTATTCTGCCCTACAATAGGGTGCCAGCATCATCTTAAAGATGTAAACATTTTTAACCAAGAATCTCTCCTGTCATCCCAGCTATCAGAATACCTAAAAGGAAAGATGTGTCAGGATTCTCATGAAAATACAGAACTTAACACACCTTATGAAAACCCTGAAGACACAAAATGGAATCATACAGACTTGTACATGAGGAAAGGTTAAAGAGAGTCCATTATAAAACAATTGAGCCAAATTAAATCCTAAAAGTTTATTTGAAAAAAGAGAAAAATAGGAAGAATTAAGGAAGGTAATTATCACACACACTGAATTCCAATAAAATCCATCTAATGTGGAGTTTCTTGCAGAGAACATGATTTGAAAGAGCATCTTGGCCTCTTCTTAGATGTTTGCCTTTCTTTCTGTTTCTCAGTTTCTGAGCAATAGGCTCCTAATTTTGCAGAAAGCAAAAGCAAACCTGGGGAGGCTGGTGGCTACAGCAGTCTAGCCAGCAAAACTACAATTTTCCTGCTAAACCCATCTTCTTGATAACCTTACTGCTGAATAATAAAGAAGCTGACTAAATAAAATATTGTGCGGAAATACCATATATCAGAGATGAATATTGGAAGAAAAAGTAAAAAAGAGGAGTTCTGGTCCATTCAGGCTTCCCAGTATCAGTTTAAATTACCAGGTGGTCTATGTGCACTGTTGAGTCATGTGAACCCAGAAAGATTTATGACAAAGACCAATAGATTTATGATCCCATAAACTTTGTTGGACCACATCACATTTCCATGCATCTAATGCAAGAAGCTCTGATGTGTGAAAGTATGTTTATTGTTGTAATCACAGGTCATAATATATAACTTGCCGTAAAATACAATAAAATAACAGTAAAATAGTAAGACTGTAAAATAAAATAATAAAAGGAGCATTAGATGTAAAAAGGTTACAGCAAAATAAAGCCAAGGCTACAGCTAAGAACTTAAATATTTCCTTCTAAATTTAAATGACAGCAGAGCAAAAGTAGCAACTTGGTTGCTAACAGTTGGAAACACATCTGCAAGAAGATAGTTCAATTTTTCAAGATTGGAGCCATGTGAAAGTATATGCCATAATAAATTTCTTAGTCTTTCAGGTGTCTTAGACTTTTTGCTGTTTTACTACTTGTGTCTCAGAACTACAATTCAAGAATGTTTTTCTTTTACTTTTCACTAAAAAAAGGTCTAATACACCAATATGTTTTGATAATGCTACAATCCTGTATCAGCTTACTTCCATTGTACAAATGGGACTTGCATTCATGGCCTACCAGTCTGCTTTTATGTAACTGTTGTTTAAAAGTAATTTTTTGTGAGTCACAAAATTCTAAGAGTTATTTCTCTCTTGTTCTGATATTTGCATATTTATTCTATTTCTCTCCTGCTACAATTCAAGCAGCTCTCAGATTTTATTAGGAACCAGATTAAATCAGTCCATAGTCTAAAATTTAATTTTGTATATGAAGTGATCCCTTCACAATGATCAGGCTCTATAATAAAGTTGGCATCAACTAACATAAAGGGCTTCCCTATTAGGACACACTTGCAGTCATTGATAGTATAATAATTACACACAAAATTGTATAAAAAGGCAGAGATTTGCATCTTCAATGGAACATTTCAGATTTCAGAGTGTATGGAATTGTATTTTTGTGATAGATAAGATTTTCTTGATTTAACTGAATAGTTTCTTGGTTCTTAATCAGGATGAAGATGTGTTACAAGAAGTTTGTAAAGAAATAGTTGAAAAGTGGTCAGAGGCCCAAAATGTTGGAACCAGTGAGAAGAAAGAAGGTATTACATGGTACTCGTGATATCAAAGGTGTTGCTTAGATCTAGATATTTTTGCATGATATGCATTGCTTCTACTCTGAAAATTATTTTTTATCCCCTTTGTATTTTTTTTCAGGTTTTTTTCATGACACATGCTTCTGTACTCCTGTGCAGTCTTTTGTTTTATTTTATTTTTATTCTATTTCATTTTACTTTTTATTTTTTTTATTTTTCTGTATGGTGTTATTTTGTTGGAATATTTATTTATTTCATCTCAGGCTATAAATAAAGTTATGATTGTTATAATTCTGACTTTGAAACATTGCATTCAAAATGGAGGAAATAGTGACTTACAGAAAGCATCTTATTCATATGCAAGGAAAACAAAGACTTCTCTGGTGGACTTGACAATTATTTATTCTTGCTTTCCTCCCCAGATGAGATCCAAGCCATCACGAACATAATTGAAAAGCAGGCACAGATTGTTGTGAAACCTAAAGAGGTCTTGAAGGATGATACACTTCAGAAAGCTGCCCTCCTGGCACAATATGCTGAAGTGACGGATGATGAGGAATATCCTTTCTGTGTTGCAAGTTCTGAAAGTATCTATTCTTTAGTTGGCTGATTCAGTGACTCAGATGCCAGGGTAAATTGTATTCTATTGGTTGGCTAGTTTTTTGTTATGGTCTGTTCTGTATTATAAATTTAGAGTAGAATGTATGCAAGAACTCTGAAAATGGGTTGGAGCAAATATAGTCTGTAATGACCGCACAAGGATAACTAATAATCAAAAGCTGTGGTTTAATTGGAAAAGAATAGAGCCTTATTATTCCACCATCTGATTAACAGATGCTATCATTGTGATTATGTCAAAAGTCATGGGAGTTATATACCCACTTGATAAGTGCTGTTGAAAGTACAGCAATACATAGGTAGAAGCTACTTCTTCAAAATATTTTAAATAACTTTAACATGGACTGAACACACTCATGGTGATAAATTATTTTAGCCATGGTGGTTTGGGATGGAATTTTCTATATTCATGAGAAATCTCTGGTTCATAGATACAGGAACAAGTGGAGGTTGAGGATGTCCATCTTGCCATCCTTGATGGATGAAAAACTGTAGACAAATATTTCTGAATAGTTCAGTAGGGGAATGGAAGATTCTTTGTGGCTTATCAGTTATTTTTCTTGGTGGCCTGTGGTCATGAAGTCTCTTACACAGGCTTTGTACATTATTCCATATTCCAAATATTTTATTATCCTTAACTCAGCACACTGAAGTAGATGTACATGAAGATCTGGGAGCAGCAGCAATTACTATTGCTTCTGACAAATGTATCCTTTGTGGGATGGCCTTTGAAGCTAAATTTGGTCATCCTTAGTATAATAATGGGGAAGCATGTTGTGTCATTGAGGTAAAATCTTAAAGAGTATTGAGTCTCTGAAAGAGGATCTTGGGGAAGGAAGAATGGAATTGTCTTTTATTTCCATTATTATACAGTAGGAAAGATTTTCTTGTGACTGGATGCTGTTCCAGCTTTGTTCAATGTCTTCCTGACGAGTTAATTGAATAGGTGCAGATCATGCAGCAGCAGCTATTTTCATTGATAACTTCAGTTGCACCTTCTGCTTTGTTAAGTACTCTTAGTTTTCGTTATTTCTCTTCAGAATAAACTTGGTAGATTGAGGAATAATCATGTTTCTCATTGAGAAACGCAAGCCTGAGTTGAGATTTGAATGCTAAGTCTCATTTTCCAAAGAACCATATGGAATTGGTTTTCCTTCAGGCGATACCCTATTCCTATGGCTTGAGGCTTCTATTATAAGCCTGTTGTTTAGATAAAGTCAGAACTTTAGACTATGTGCTTAAAAGGTTTATTCTCCTCAACTCTGTGCTTATTAGCTTTGTTCAGAAATACAAACCTGGAAACTGTTATGAATGCCCGTAAGCTGGAGAGAGAACATCTACGTGATGAATCCCAGCGGAAGAAAGAGCAGGACAAACTCCAGCGCGAGAAAGACAAGTTGACTAAGCAAGAACGCAAGGAGAAAGAGAAGAAGAGGACACAAAAAGGCGAGAGAAAGCGGTAGCTAGGAACGGCTGCTGGACTTTTCTTTCTTCTTTTCACCCCCTCCATTATCTAATAGATGGCACAGCATGCACGTACAGCCAGAGAGATCCGAAGACAGAAGCCTTTTGAACATTTTACTGTGTGTTTTCAAAGCAACAGCATGTACTTGGCAAGATCTGTGGGGAGGGGGGAAGTTCTCTTCCTCATGATAGAAGCTTTGAATTAAAACTTTGTGTATACACATTTTGCTGTCCAAGCATTTGGCTGAATTGTCATGGCCAAGATCTATAACCAAAGAACTGGTGACTTTTTCTTTTTCCTCTTTGTCACTTTCTACTCTTATTAAGTACTTTCATGAAAGCTGTAAAGTTAAGGGAACTCCTATAATATTCAGTCTACCCAAAGGTTACTTTTAGGTGGTGGAACTGTTGAGGAAAAACCCAGTTTGCTACACGCCATGATAAGCTTATAATGTTGAATTTAAAGCTATGCTGTAAATATCTGACATCAAATGTGAGACAACCTATTTCAACTGTTCTGGATTGGCCTAATAAATTGATGTGTGATTTTAGCAAGGCTGTACTGTTGCTATTTTAAGTAAAGTTCTGTGAATTTAATTAGTATGTCACATGCTTGACTTCTTGCTCCATGCAGTTCTTTATCATTTACCATTTTTCATCCCAAATAAAGACAACTAAGTTCAAGATGATTTCTACCCCTCTCTGCAAGGATCCTTAAATGTTTACATTCTTAGCAAATCTCAGATGACTCTTCCATTTTAGAGGTAAATTATTTTAGAACAAAAAGTATTTTACTTTCAGGTAATACATGAAATATGTAAATATGTGTTTGTAGCAGTGAAGTCTCTGCTTAGGTTTTGCTATAATGCAGAAGCATGGTCATCCTAACTACATGGGAACTAAAGTTGTTGCCTGTGACTTCCTCTTTGTTCTAATAGGTGTTCTCAAAATATCTTCTCTATCCTGCTATTATTGTTTTACAATGTTAGTACAGTATCAACATTTTCAGCACCAGAGATCCTGGCTACTTGATTCTAGACCTGATACAATGAATACTATCCTTCCTGTTCTCTTAAATGTTCTAGTGTAATTGCAGTACCTTCCCAAGACATACTTCCATTAACTATCTGGTCAGAACAAAGGAAATATTTCTAAGTATGTTGTTGGAAGAGCTCGCTACTTGGTCTCTTATTTGATTAATACTGTGTTTTAATAGTTTTGTGTCTCAAGAGGTTTATTAAAAATACAGCCATTGTGACACTTACTGTTGGCATTGCTATCAAGTCATGTTTTCTTTACATTTGCAGTAGTAAGTAATATTTACATTTGCTTGTCCTACTGGCTACTGCTAATGGGGTACTATTATTTGTTCTTTATACATACCTTCACTCTTAACTATAATCACTAACTTTCACACAACTTGTGCAGATGTCAACTTGGTGTTTTATCTGTTTCATTGCTCTGAAAGGCTGTTGGAGGAAGAGACTGCGACAATTAAACCCAGGGGATCCTGATTAAAAAGGTATGCTCGGCACCTGATGTCCTTAAAAGTTCACAGTATGTGTGTCTTTCACTATAACTGAATTAAAAGATATCCTCAGGAAGTAGGTAAGAACAGGAACTCTATCAGGATATAAGTAGAGCGCTCTAAATCATAAGACAAACGTCTTCAATGGGGCACCCCATTGATGAGAGAGTTCAGGTCCTGAGCCACTTCCCAGCTGATGTCACACTGATGTAATTGAGGAGGCAAGCTTGCAACTAATTAGACCCGCTGACAACTATCCAAGAAGTCCTGAGAAGTAATCTTTATTGAAAGAAACTTAGGAAGCTATAATGAAAGAATTCTAGTAACTACTGTGTTTCAAGAGCAAGTCATCTATATAGAAATGACACTCAAATCCTTTTGTGCCTCTTTCTCTTTCCCATTCTTTCCAGTGGAGTACCCTGCCCTCCCTTTGGCATGGGAAGGCTGGTTTCCATCTGTCCCTTGTTTTTGCAACAGCTAGATTTGCTATTACATTGTTTTTCACTGACTGAGAACTAGCAGCTCAGGTGTTGGAGGGCAGATGGGAAAAAAGGAGAGTCATATAGCTATCTTCCCTGTCATCTCCACAGCAGCACACCTGAGTTATTTGAGACATCCCCTTATTTCAATCACTGCAATGTATCCCTTCCCCAGCTGAGAAGGAAAAGGAGGCTGGCAGTGGTGCTGGCAATGCTGTTGAGTGAGGTAAGGAGCTGCAGCATCAGAGGTAGTGTAGTAATGGTGGCTCCTCTCTCCCTCCTCCTGCACCACTCCTCCACTACAGCTTCTATTGAAAGGGGAATTCTGCAGAAATATCTTGTATATCCAGTTTAAAGTCAGCAAGAATCTCTGGTCATGGTCTTTCATGGTGTGTGGCACGGCATTCAGTTATGAGATAAGGGGGCGTGGACATTTAAGACAATCTGGGTGATGTACCCCAGAGAAGAAATGTGAGATTAACAGCCAGCCTGTGGGTTTGGGGCCAACTGGTGCACCAGTTGATAAGAGTCAAGTGTCCCCTAGCAATGTAGTCAAAGCCCTCAAAACTAAGGCCTGAGAAATGGAAACAGATTGGACTATGTTTGATCCATTCTCATGCAGTGGGCTGTGGTCTCTAATTTTTGGATTCTATCAAGAGAATTGAGTTTTACAGCTAAATAACACCTTGCCATCAAAAGGAAGATTCCCTACCTTTACACAAGCCTTTTGTATAAATCCATTGACCTCAGCCATGCACAATGCTGCCAGATGATAGCCCCCACTAGTTGCATGGGACTGAAATCAAAATCATATTTAAGAGTGCCATTTTGCTGTTTCAACATTGTGAAGGCCTCAAAAACTTATTAGGTGCCTTTTTCTTGTCTGAAAGCAAGTGAATGAGGAATACTATCCTTTTCCTTAGTAAAAGTTGGTACATCACAGCACAGGCTATACAGCTGGCAATATAAAATGCTAATGCAGCAGTTGAATAAGATTGGCAACCTATTGAATTTAATGTTCAGTCCTCTTTAATTTCCAGAGCAATGTGCATTTTTGCTCAGGACAACCCTTATGATGTTTTACTATATTGGAATGTTTATAGTGATGTTGGAAAAAGAAAGTACATTTGTAGTTTAGGCTATGTGCAGTTTTCTTCAGTCTCCTGGAGGTAGGAGGAGAAGTGGACAGATGCTTCCAAACATCACAAGGTCCTTTGAGCAAAACTGAGAGAATGAAGACAACTAGGATGGTATCAGAATGAATGACAGGAGCTACAGGATCATGCATTGTGGGGTGGGTTTGCTGAACATCAAACCTAGAGTTCTGGCACTGTAGATCTAGTGATTACAAGTTCAGGCATCTTATGCAAACAAAGAAGAATCAAAATTAGAATCCTCTCTATCAGAAATGAAAAAATGCCTAACATGATGTCAGTACAATGAGACATACAGATGAGTTTGGCTGTGAGAATTCCAGAAATTTCAATGATACAGTAGAGGAGAAAACAGAAATGATAGCATGGGCAGTGCCAGAGCTTGTGAAGCAACCTCAGGATCAATTGAGGGACTATTGCTGGAGATTTTAAAAAAGGATCTTTCATTGGTAGCTGGAATCTGGTCACAAGATGATCAGGAAGGCAATATTCTGAGGGTAATTTTAAGAACTAGAAGTTTACATTTTATCTTACACTATTTCCAAATATTGGTCAGACCAAATTTTGTCATGTCTTCTGAATAAGCTCCATAGTTCTCCATAGGGATGTACAAACTGAGAAAGGTGCTTTGGATCTGCATTTGTGTTTACGGTACCTGTCACACTTTTCCTGGGCTTGCAGTCCCAGGATATTCATGGTTTGTTTAAGGAGCCAAAGATAGATATAGTGAGCACACCAAGCTGTGTCCAAAGCACCTTTCCCACCTCAATTTGAATAGATGTGCATCCCTAGTTCTCAGACCCTATTAGACAGTACAGTTAAAACCTTATAATAAATAATTCTGGAAAAAGTGGAACATGGGGGCCTGAAGATTTTAATTTATAAAGCTCTATTTGCCAGTATCTTGTCTCCAAAAGGCAAGGCATAGTCAGAAAAAACACAATTTACTGCAACAAAATCCAGTTTATTAATTGAGAGACTGAAGTTAGTACAATATTTGTTTTCATAACATGAAACATATCAATGTCAAAACTCAACCCATCTTTTGCAGTGGCTACTATAGTATGGTGGTATGAATTTGCTGCCATCTGCAGTTTATTTTGGCAGCATGCAATGTCATATCAGTGATCAAAATTGTTCCCTACATTTTCTCTTGCAATCTCAATCAATTCCTTTCATCATCTAAAGGCAATTTATGTGGTTTGATTATATTTTTTAGCACACCAGGATTTCTAAAAGCTGGAAGAACACAAATATTTAAAACATCTGTGTACCTAGCCAAGGGCAGATTAATAAATTTTATCCAGACATTATACAGTTTATGTTCATGCTAGATTGTTAAAACCCAAGATCTCCTGAGCCACATAATAACATGCTAATTTAATAAATTACTCACATTCAATAAAAAGATATTAATAGATTTTTAAGACAAAAGCAAGCATTCAACAGTGCTAAGGTATGCAGAAGCAAACAAAGGAAACAAAATATATACCAAACAATCTCAAACCAAACTGGCTAAAGTGTAACCGCAAAGAAAGTGCATTTCAGAACTTCTTGATACCCTCCTTAAAGTAATAAACCAAGGGTATTAAAAATAATACTCATTATTTCAGTTGCAGTACAACTGTAAGGACACAGATTACATAAATGTAATTTTGCTTACATTTAAATATTTTGAAACAGGCAATGTTTTACTGATATTATTTAAAATAATAGGTACAAATGATTTCATAACTTTTATGTTCCCAAACATGCATGGTTGGATAATGACTTTATGATAATATCACTAATTTAAGAAAATCAGGTTAATTTCTTTACTTAAGCTTAGAATAAGATTTCAAATCCATAAATATGTCTTTCTTTAAATATTTTCATTTTTTAAATTTTCATACTGGGTGTGTTTAGCTTTGTTTTCTTTCTGTTTTCAGGTACTCATTGTCTAAATGGAACCTTTTTTACTTTCACAATCAAAGCTTGTCTTACTAGACTGCACACACGATAGTATGTGACAGTAATTCAGTTCATTATTTGAAAATACTAATGTAATCTAAAAGAATTTTTATCATACAAGCAAAACTCTCACTGTGTATGCCTACACTGTAGAATGGATTTAGAAGTTTAAAATATACTGATTTATTTAACCTAATACAGTAGTTCAGCCTCATTAATATACTAATTCCAACAGCTGTTAACATAGACATCTTGGCTTGTGTTAACTGATACTCATCAGTTAGCTGCTGGATTCACATAAGCCAACTTTAGTTTCTTGTGTTTACTTTTAATTTGGACAGAATGTTTAAAAGTTCATTTATCGTTTTTAGTATACTGCTATATGATGAATTTGTGTTTTGCCTTTGCTTTTCAGTGCTTTTTTGTATCTCCCCTTTGAATCAAAGGGTTGCCACTATTCATCTGATCATAGGATTTATCTTCAGATGTTACTAGCTCTTGTAAAACCTTTTCCATCTCAGCTGGTACAGATGTATAGGTTGTTTTGGGCAAGGTCATCTGAAGAGCACACCACAGTGTAGTACGAGCTTTGCGTGTTGCTATGCACATCTCTTTAATAGCCAATGCAAGAGCAAAAACATCTAAGAAGTGAGAAAAAATACAAAATATGAATTCTTATGAACTGCTCAAAATCATTATAATCTAAGACACAAACCTGCACCAGTGTCTGCTGTGAATTTCACCAACACTGTATTATTTTTGCACTATTGTGAGAGAAAAATATTTTATCTGAATCACGCAGGTCTCATAAATATAATATTATCCATCCCTGGCAAAAAGGAGCATGAAAGGAATTCCCAAATTCGCACTGTACTTTTGCATATCTCCCATTATTTCGATGTCATATATAAGAGAAGTTATAAAACTATCCATTATATATATTTACTAATCAATATTTTATATATATATATATATATATATATATATATATATATAAAACATAATGTATATGAGCCAACTTTCTCCATAAGCTATGTGTTGAACTGAATGATCAAATAATGTTAACAACCTCTTACTGGAAAATACCATTCATGGGTGATAAGAAAGTTTAAGAAGTCCTAGTATTGCTAGGACTCAAATTAATGTAACAAACGAGAGCAGAAATTATGTGTATAGTTTTTCCATCTTTTTACAGAGTATATTTCTAACCAAAATGTGCAGTACCTGGTTATGAAGTGGCAAGAGTGCTTTAAATCTGATGTGGGCACTCTCTCTTTATCTGTTGGTATCAACAGGTATAGAGCATGCCCATACTAGGTATAAAGTACTCTTGCCCGCTTCTAATCCAGTACTGCACACTTCTCATTTCTAACATCAGTAATTATCTTCAATTTTACTAACCATGGTTTCAAATGATGGGTCAGAAAGAAGTACAAGAATCACAATTTTATATTTGGAAAGGTACTATCTCACCTTCATTTGTTAATTATTATGGCAAGTGTACTTGCACTCTAATTTTGAACCTTTTAAATAGCAATCGCTGTTATAAGGCCTACAAAAATGCCATCTGAGCTTTGTTGCTTGTATTGATGCATTGATCAACAGCAACCATCAATATGCTATTCTGGAAATTTTAAATAAAGAGTTTATTTTATGCTAGGTTTGAAAGTTGCAAACTATTATTAAACAAATGTTTTCCTTTGAGTCAGAACCCCTAAAGTGACTCAGCATTAAGAAAAAGTAGCTAACTTGTTTTTGTTAAAAAAGATGCAAAGATAAAATACTTTAAAAAGTGCACCTCTGTCATCTTGACACCGGGGGGCTCCTTGTCGTTGCCGATGTGAAGCATTGACAATTTCATCCTTTCTGCGGGATTGCACAATATGAATTGCTTCCAAGTGTTTATCAAGAGCAGTACAGATATTAGCATGAAGGGGAGAACTTCGAAGACGTTCCATCTTTCCCAGCAGAGTCACAACCTATGAGTATTAATGGGCAGTAGTTTTAAACTCTATCATAATTAACTTCTGTCAAGAAAAATTTAGCACTTTCCCAAAAGTGCTGAAAAGAAAAATTACTACTGAAGGCCTCACTATAAAACTACAGTAAGAAAATGCTTTTTAAAACTTTCAAAAAACTAAATTTCTGTGGATCCAAGGAAGCTGTCATATTTGTGTTTGATAACATATCCCCATGCCATTTCACAAGCTTCTGAATTTAAGAGCTTCGAAACATTTTCTGTTTCTGAAAATTATATTGATGGAACAAAAACTTCAATTTTTTTACTGATAACTACAGTAGTTGGATCATGATAAAGTTACTCATACCTGTTGGACTGCCTACTCCAGCCAGTATCAGCCCAACCAGTTAGATCTACTAGGGATCACTGCTACAAATCCTTTACTTCTGCGTGGTTTGGGGTGGGGGGCAGGCTGAGGCAAGGTGTTGCTTCTACATGGCTGCACTGAAATTGTGGAATAGCCTCCCTGAGGTGATTAGGATAGTCTCTTTTTGCTTTTTTTTTTTAAAAAAAACTAGTGAAAACCAAGCTGTTTCAGAAAGCCTTTCCCCAATTTGGTGTTGCCATTTTGCTTTTTTATTTTCTATTTTTATAGTATTACTGTGATTTGTGCTTAATGTTGTTTAGCACTATTGTTTCTACTTATGGCTGTCAGGTTTTTAGATTGTCTCATGGATGTTTTAAATGTATTTTTTATTCTAGGTCAGCCATCAAGTCATCTTTTTTTTTACTGCATTAGAAATACATTAAATAAATAAATAGTGTAATTTGTTTCATTTATTTATCTCCTTGAATTGTTCTAACCTTAATAAACTTCGGATTCAGGATGTGAAGATATTTGTAGAATTAAAATATGCAAGCAGACACAAAATGTTCAGTGTTTGGAGGTACTTACTATCTTTTTTATGTAGTGGTGCTCCTGCCTCCCCAATACATGCTTGCTTCCACTTTAATTACTAACCCAAGAAGAACACAGACAGGAGAGAAACTAGTAAGAGGGAGCAGGAGCAAGAAAAGTTGGTGGGAACTGCATCCAGTCCTTGTTCCTTAGAATTGACAGGACTGGAACTGGGACAAACTGTGTCCCTCATCAAATGGATTATACAAAATTGTTTTGTGCAGCCATGTCTGTTAGGAGTGAGAAGGAGAAGCAATGCATAAAAGGATAAGGATACTCTTCACTGCAGGTAAAGGTCATTCTTTCTGTTTGGAAGAACGTTTGTGTCCGTTTGGGAAAAAACAACAAAGCTGATAAAACATGAGATTTGAAATTTAAATGACTCACTCTGGCTTGCTCTCGTAACTGATCCACAATTAAGCGGTCAACTCTAGATGGATTTGATGTCAGTCTTGGGATTGGTGTGTTATTAGTGCTAGATACCTTCTTCCCAGGGTAATTCTTGGCAAGAGCAGATTCAGTCTGAAAAGCAGAATAATGTCACACTAAGACTATAAAATAGTACTCATCATGATAAGAAATATTTTTTTACACTTCTGGGATGCAAATAGTGATGATATTAGCTCCAAACATAGCTGTTAGATTCCAACTGTTAAGTAAAGCCTAACTTTCAAAAATTGCATATGTGTGTATATGTCTCCATATATGTCTGTGTAATATATATTCCCTATCACAAATTTACAATTCAAAATTTCAATCATAGCTATGACAAATTTAGAAGTGAATAGCTTATTAAGTTTAATAATCTGTGCCTGTATTAAAATAGAAGACACTGAAATTTTAATAATGAAGAAAACAGGACATTGGTCACTGACTGTAAAGTTTCTTTTTGGTTTGGGATGGAGGATCTGAGGCACAAAATTATATAACTTTGTAACTATATAACCACATCTTCCTCTAGTTCTCTCTACAGCCAAACTTAAATTAGGAATGTATATGAAGGTAGCATTAGGAGGAGAAAAAGCCTGTTGTATCATTAATGGCTGATAAACAGCATATTAATTAGTTGAAGTTGAAATAGAGTCTAACCCTAGATGGCTCCTTTACATCAAATCAGAAGGAATCTTACAGTAAATGACTGATTTTTTTTTTCTGTTTAATATTTAGAGGCATCCTAATATGGGTCTAGGTACATTTATAGTGAGATCATAGACTGACATGTGAATCAGAATGGACCTGTGGCAAGCTGCACCTACTGAAGGCTGCTTTTGCAAACCTATGAAATGCTAATTTATAGTATTTAATTAAAGCAAAACCAGGTAGCTGCCATGCACATTTCCAATAAGGAGACATAAGATGACGGAGTCTTGGTAAAGTACATGGTGATATGAGAAGGCTTGGAATATTTCTTGCTGTCATAGGACTTGTAACTTAGTTTAAATTAAACTAATTAGCCGGAAAAGGGCTGGCAGCTTTCTTACCTAGGAAACAGGGATTAAATGGCACAAAAATGGAATCGGTAAGATGAAATAAGGATACCTATTTAATATACATTTTAATGCCTTGTAAATATCTAATTTGTGGCAAGATCTCTTTGTGAGATGAAAATCATTTAGACAAAAAGATAGAGAATGAGATGTATAATGATTATATGAACAGGGAATGAAGTTATTAAAATATGTAAGAACTTAGAAAGGGCAGTCAGCTTGGAGATTCTTTTTGCCAAATTAACGGCTATATAAACATATTGAAGACAGATGCCTGGGAGATACTAATCTCAGAGGTTCAATGAAAGGTCTTGAGAATAATATGTAAGATCCCTGATCAAAATACAGTATGTGTATCACAAGTGGGTAAGAAGCACAGCCCCACTCAGGAAGTACTTAAGGATGGTATGGAATCTGATACATTGTCAGAAAGGAGATTAAAAGAGTCATTAAATGAATGTTTTTTTACGATATACATAGTAGATACCAGATACAGCATACATTGGAATATTTTATATAAATCTGTGCTTGAACTCAGAAGGATGATTAATGTATTCTCCAGGTATGAGTAGATATTCACTTTTTAGAGATTTAGTTACTATGGGTTATCCAAATCCCAATCTGGGATCTCCCCTGAGAGATCCAGATGGTCCCGACCCTGTTAAGTGTTTTGTAAGGCTCTGAAAACCTGGCTGTTCTTCCAGGCTTTGAGGCCAGGTAGTTAGGTGAACAATGTTGGTGTTGGTGATGTTTTGTCTTGGGGATTATTGTTTAATTGGGACATCATGAGTTTGTGATGGTTTTAAATTTTCGCATGGCACCCAGAGTCACTGCTTTGAGATGGGTGCTCTATAAATCATTTAAACAAATACAGGTGAAACTCGAAAAATTAGAATATCGTGCAAATGTTCATTTATGTCAGTATGGCAACTCAAAAGGTGAAACCAATATATGAGATAGACGCATTACATGCAAAGTGAGATATGTCAAGACTTACTTTGGTATAATTGTGATGATTATGGCGTACAGCTTATGAAAACCCCAAATTCACAATCTCAGAAAATTAGAATATTACATGACATCAATAACACAGGGATTGGAAATAGAACAATATCGGACCTCTGCAAAGTATAAGCATGCATATGTACTCAGTACTTGGTTTGGGCCCCTTTTGCAGCAATGACTGCCACAATGCGGCGTGGCATGGAGGCTATCAGCCTGTGGCACTGCTGAGGTGTTATGGAAGACCAGGATGCTTCAATAGCGGCCTTCAGCTCCGCTGCATTGTTCGGTCTCATGTCCCTCATCTTTCTCTTGGCAATGCCCCATAGATTCTCTATGGGGTTCAGGTCAGGCGAGTTTGCTGGCCAATCAAGCACAGTAATCCCATGGTCATTGAACCAGGTTTTGGTACTTTGGGCAGTGTGGGCAGGTGCCACGTCCTGCTGGAAAATGAAGTCAGCATCCCCATAAAGCTCGTCTGCGGAAGGAAGCCTGAAGTGCTCCAAAATCTCCTGGTTGACGGCTGCGTTGACCCTGGACTTAATGAAGCACAGTGGACCAACACCAGCAGATGACATGGCTCCCCAAATCAACACAGACTGTGGAAACTTCACGCTGGACTTCAAGCATCGTGCATTGTGTGCCTCTCCATTCTTCCTCCAGACTCTGGGTCCTTGGTTCCCAAATGAGATGCAAAAGTTGCTCTTATCAAAAAAGAGGACTTTGGACCACTGGGCAACAGACCAGTTCTTTTTTTCTGTAGCCCAGGTAAGACGCTTCTGACCTTGTTTGTTGTTCAGGAGCGGCTTGACAAGAGGAATACGACATTTGAAGCCCATGTCCAGGATCCGTCTGTGTGTGGTGGCTCTTGATGCACTAACTCCAGCCTCAGTCCACTCCTTGTGAAAGTCCCCAACACTTTTGAATGGCCTTTTCCTGACAATCCTCTCCAGGCTGCGGTCATCCCTGCTGCTTGTGCACCTTTTTCTACCACACTTTTCCCTTCCACATAACCTTCTATTGATGTGCTTTGATACAGCACTTTGGGAACATCCAACTTCTTTTGCAATTACCTTTTGGGGCTTTCCCTCCTTATGGAGGGTGTCAATGATGGTTTTCTGCACAACTGTCAGGTCAGCAGTCTTTCCCATGCTTGTGATTCCTACTGAAGCAGCCTGAGAGACCATTGAAAGGCTCAGGAACCCTTTGCAGGTGTTATGGATTCATTAGCTGATTAGAGTGGGACACTTTGAGCCTAGAATATTGAACCTTTTCACACTATTCTAATTTTCTGAGATTGTGAATTTGGGGTTTTCATAAGCTGTACGCCATAATCATCACAATTATACCAAAGTAAGGCTTGACATATCTCGCTTTGCATGTAATGCGTCTATCTCATATATTGATTTCACCTTCTGAGTTGCCATACTGACATAAATGAACATTTGCACGATATTCTAATTTTTTGAGTTTCACCTGTAGGTAGATAAATAAAATATAGAAAATACTCTGGGGGACCAAGGAAAATCAAAAGACAAGGCTTAGAACTCAAAATGATAGTTTTGATAAGAAAATCAGAGAAATGCTTGAGTCAGTACTATGGGAATATATCTTTAAACCTCTGACAGATCTGTGGAAGACATGAAGTCCCTAGCTGAAGTCCTTACTAGATTGGAGGGTTTTCACCCTGAAACTGCAATACTGAATTTGTTCATGTATTTTCGATCCAGAATGGGCTTCTCCTTTTGGAGAATAACAGAGAAAAAAGACTCTGGAAAAACTTAGTATCTTAAAACTCAACAGGCGCATTATTCAGTTTCTTGAAAAACAGAGAAGGATTAGAGTGCAAATCACATAACAAAAATATCTCCTGGCATCACGTACCACAGCCAATGCAAGCATCTATCATGACATAAGCTGCAACAGAGCAAGTTTGTACAGAAATAAGCATATTATGGAGCTCACTCCTATCTTGATCTTCATAATTTGTGTTTTACCCACAAGAAAGAAATGCTGGGAGAGGAGGAGGATGTTAATGAGGCCAAAAGCTACTGTTTCATGGATTTTCTTGGAATTTAATGTGCTTGAACAGTTATGGAAGCATCCACTAGAAGCATTTAAATAATACAATATATATTGTTAGCTAATTTGAGGACTGTCTTTTTTTGTAGGGGTGAGTCACATTCTTCTTTACTTATTTTGTTAAATTGTATTGGAAAAGATACTTTCCTTGAAGATACGTTTGGTTCCAGGAAGACCAAATAATGCCTGGATTTTGATTGACTAGACTGAGTATCCAATGCTTATTTAAAATTCAGGTCTAAAACTGCTGTGGCTTTAGAAAGTAAATAGAGAAAACCATATGACTTTGGGCTAGCTCTATTCCCCCCAAACCATAATTCTGCTGCTACAACTTATTTTCTCTTGGCAATAATGACATCACAGGCAGCATGGAATGGGAAGTGGGGGAATGAAAAGGAGGAAAATTAAGTCTCTGCCTTTCCTGACCAGTGCTACATATTAGAAAACAAGTTTGTTGATCACTGGAAACACACAATTGAATGTCCCAGTGAAATTGAGCTTCCTAGTGATTACGTGATTCAGAATACATCATTCAAGAAAATGATGCCCAGATTTGGGGTGCAAACAAGGAATAGCTGAAGGCTACTATGTTAGCTCCCACCAAGAAACCTGCAGGGGTGTCAGAAAAGTCATTATAGTGAGGATGACCATTCACTCAAAACTCTGCCCCTTTTTTACATGAATGCAGTGCACTTTAAAACGGGCAATGATTCAATTGTGCCTGCTATCTTGATTTTTTTTTGCCCCCACTGAACACCCATGCTGGAGTTACAAAAGAAACCTATGACAACAGGATTTATTTGGGGACAGGCAAGGTAGCAATACTAAAGTTATACTGAAAGATAATTGGCATGAACAGTGTTTGTCTTCATTTCACCATCTGAAGAATTCACCAGTCAATGGGTGAAATGACAGCTAGTGCCAGCAAAAATGGCACTGGAATGCATTCCTAGATGATGATGATGATGATATTATTATTATTATTATTATTATTATTGATAGGCAAGACCTCATCCATCACCAGATTGGGGTACAACATTGTGAAACATCAAGAGTTTAAATATAACACATTTTTTCAATGGAGCCATTAAAAAAAAGAAGAAAGTTTAAGAGAAAATATTTTTAAACAATAGGAAAATTCTGAGTGAAAGTAAAAGATTAAATATTGTAGAACTCTGAAAGAGCATAGAGATAAAGTTCATTCTGAGAAAGAACTGGAAAAGTAGCTAAGGAAAGCCAATTTATCAACTTTTAACCATGTCTGCATTCTGCAGTATGAAAGCTTAACCAGAGGTGGACAACCTGCACCTCAGGGGCCTCATACTAAGTCTCCTTTCTGCAACCCTTGGACCTCCCTCTGATCATGATTCCTGAAAGCACAGTTGTCTACAAAAACTATACTGTAACCCTTAAAATCAGCATATCGTATTAAGAAAAAGATCCCTCCAAAATTCTTTCCTCATGCTCTGTCTCCTCCCATCTATATGGCGTGGCATCATCCATTTTATGGTCCTCAGCCCCTCCTCCTGCTAATGTTAACAGTGGACCTTGGCCAGCAAAAGATTGTCTACCCGTCTAAGTGTCACACGCTGAAATTATCTGCAGACTTTCATAGTCTCATGAAAAAGATGAATCTGTATTTCCCTAAAAACAAAATTCCCTCTCCAACAGGGAAGATCCCCAAAATATTTTAACTGTCCCTCTATTTATTTACTCTGAATATTATTATTATATACAAAACAAAGTCTGCATGCAGAAATTGCAGATTTGATCCTATAATCATCAGATAAGGCTGATTCTTAGACATGTATACAGTACTGATGTTTCTGAGAGAAAGCACTACAATTTATTCTAATCTTTCTGCTAGCAATCTGGCTTATCATGGTTAACAAGTCATTTATGATAGGTAGTATCATTCAAGACATCCTGGAAAAACTATTTATTACAAGAATAGGTAGAAGATACTGGGGAGAGGCTTTGAATGTCTATGGGTGAAGTGGAAAACTCTGTGCACATTCTCTGGACATTTAGGAAAGTTTTATAGAAAACATGAAGGCTTGCTATGTTCGCTAGCAAAAACTTCAAGTCTAGAAACCATATTTTGCTTTGTTGCCTTGACAAGCCTTCAGCTACCGAACTTTCTCAACACATGGCTGTAAGGCTAACAAAGATTAACTGGATCCATTATTATTCAGCTCTTCTAGAATATACTATCCTTACATTCTATATAGTAAGCTTCCTCATGTGTATCTAACTGCTGTTCCTATATCCTTCTACTCAAAGACAACCTTGGACAGCCACTTTCAGAAACAAGTTGGGTTAAGACATGGCTTGTTTTAATCATAGTTTGAGCAAACCACCAAGAACTAGTTCAAGCAATACACTATACCATAAACAATGTTTTACAACCTGCTGTGTTTGGGTTCATGTATCACATACCAAACCAAACCAATCACATTATAGTTTAGCAGGTATGACCCTATTCCCAGCTGGAATATACCTGTCATGAAAAGGTAGGAGGGTAAATTGATAGCACATCTTTGCCATCTATTGTATTTTGGTTTCCCTCTATGGGATTCCTTTTAGTGATAGCCTGACTATCCAATTCTTGGATGAGCAGTAGTTGTGTTCTCAAGAGTAATACTTTATTCTTCCATATAGAAATAACTAGATACTTTCATTGCACAAGGAAAAGTAAAGAGGTAAATTTTGGAATACCACTGTTGTGAACTCCTATGTGTAACTACCCAAAAGTAAGCCCACTGAGTTCAATGTGGGTTAATACTAGGGAAGGGACGCAGTGGCGCAGCGGCTTAATGACGCTGGAAGTTGCCGGTCAGAAATGGTCAGCACTTCAGTGGTTCGACTCCAAGCTCCGCGCGGCGGGGTGAGCTCCCATCCTGTGCCCTCAGCTCCTGCCTACCTAGCAGCTTGAAAGCGTAAGCGAGTAGGTAAATAGGTACTCTCACCCTGGTGGGAGGAAAAAACGCTGGCAGCGCCTTGCATGGGAAAACAGGAATCGGTTGCCGGTTGCTGGACGCAACGCAACGGAAAAGACCCGATTTCCTGCAACTGCCAGCTGGGCTCCGCCCTAGGAAGGAGGCAATGGCAAACCACTTCCGAAAAAACCTTGCCAGGAAAACTGCAGGGACTTGTCCAGGCAGTCTCCATAGAATCGGTCACGATTGAAAGCAGATTAAGAAAAACAACTAGGGAAAGCTTATATATGACTACCGCTCCTTGTCTTCTATTACTATAGCCATCAACAATTAAATTACTCATTGTTTCATATCTTAAGTTCTGGGTGTTTTTAATAGAGTATGGATATTCAGAACTTCTATTATATTATTTGTAATAGAAGTAATTTAAGAAGAAGAAATTTAAGAAGAAGAAATATATTACTTGCAATATACTCTCTTCTACTCTGCATAGGTTTGGCTTCTTACCTTTTTCCTTTCTTTTTCTAGAGCTCTCCACTGTTCATAACATTCTTCCAATCTAATATGAAGCTCACTGGCTGATCCACTCCGAGTTTTCACTGGTCTTTGAAATCCAAATGTTGGCATGAAACCCGTGAAAGAATTGTCTCCATACATCATATCATTAAAATATGGGTACAAATGGCTTAAGTCCTCATAGGAAAACAAATCATAGGAATCCATCAAAGGAATGACTGAAGGTCCAAAAGGATGGTTGGATTTCAAAGGAAATCTATTTGAACTTAGCTGCTGGGCATTTGGGCTGTGTCTCAAATCACCCATCATAAAATTATTTGAGAAACAAGAAACCTGGTTGCGATTTACACGGTTACTGACAATGTTACTATCTCCACTTCCTTGTCTATGACTATTGAAGTGGCCTTGAGACTCCAATATATCTTGGTAAGCATTTTGAGACAGTCCATCTAAATGTTTTTGGCCTTCCTCAACCTCATAATGTCCACTCTGTGGTTTAACTTGAAAATTGTGTTTGTTCACATTTTCAATTATCCCATATTGCTGTGAATAGTTATCACAAAAACCATTTGGTGGCTTAATTTTTTTGTCAATAATGGATTCAAAAAGGCTTTCTTCTACTTTACTCAATCCTTCTGCATGACTGGCAGAAGAAACTCTGTCTGCAGCACCACCATCTTTGAAATCAAAATTGGAAAATATTGTAGGGGCTTCTTGGCAATATTTCTGAAGCAACAAATTATTATTTAAAGTTACACTGGTCGATGACAGCTGAGAAAAATCATAATGATTGGAACCTTTTGAACCTGTAGATAAATTATTCAATTTTATCAAGGTGCCTTGATTCCGAATAGGGACAGTGGAACTGTTTTTAGTTTGGATATTGATCCATGTTGGCCTCAGATTTGTGCTTGGTGAAGTAGTTACTGGGTTTGTTGTTAAAATATTCAGTGATTTGAAATAATCTGAATTTTCTGTAACATTTGCAAAATCACCACTTCCTGGAACAGCTGTATGAGACTTCAGGGTAAAATCTGATTTTAAACCAAAATCAGGGGTAAATGAATTTTCATTCACAAATTGTTTTTCTGATATGAGTCCTGTAGTCTTTTGAAATGTAAAATTCTGCTGTTCTGAAGAAACATCTTCCATTTTCTTTTGGATAACTTGTTTGTTTTGAAAAAGTTTACTATAATTATCTGTATCTAACACTGGTAGCTCAGGTGTTCCACTTGGTAATTTTTTACTTTCTTGAACACCATAATTTGCATTCTTACTGTGCTTCACTTTATTAGGATGAGAATAATCCAGGTATCTATAATAATCAGCACTTTCACCATACCTATTAAATTGTGAAAGAAACATTTCTGCTCTCTTTTGATGTTGTGAATCATGTCCCTTAGGACCCATTTTATCTCTTCCATAAGCATAGGCATCTGCTCCTGATTCTTTTATTGCTTCTAAAAGATTGCTTTGTGGGGTAAAACATGTTTTCACATATGAATAGTCTTGAAATTGTGATGCCTTTGCATTTTCATTGGACTGAATATTGTAACAGCTGAGATGATCATTCCTGGAAGGAAACAGCCACTGCTCATCAAGATCTATACTGGTAAGCTCATGGTAAAGGTCATCCACCTTCTGCTGCAAAGTTACAGTACCAGTGTGCAGATACTGTTTTTCAGAAACTGGTAAAGATTCTCCACCATAAAAAGCCTGTTGAGGTATGACTCCATCTATTGCCCTTTTTGTTTCAGACAGCAAATCAGGGTGTTCTGTAAATCGAGTAGTGCTCACGGGCCATACAGATTTTAAACTGGAGGCACATGCTCTAGAAGAATGAAACATAAATAGTTGTGGCAATTCCTTACTAAGTTTTATTCAATTAAGCTACTTTATGCTTTTAGTTTTGTGCCCACAGAGCTATTAAAGGCTATTACAATTATAGTCTGAGAACCACATATGTATCAAAGTAAAAATAAATATTAAAAAAGGGATGTATGCTGCTAATATGAGTTGCAAGTAGCTGGCATATTTCTTATTCAATGAATAAGTTCAAGAACTAAATATTTTGAAACAGATCTAATACACTGTTTAAGATACTAAACAGATGAAAAAATACTTAGAACTTTTACATTTCAGGCATATAGGCATCAACACTTTGTTGACAATAGGAACAGAAACTGCAACCTTTCACTATTAGAAGTAGATTAGCTACTGAAAAAGTGGCTGTATATAGTGAATGCTGCTTATAACTGCGAACATGAGAGATTGTTGTTCTATTTCAAATACAGTACTAACCCTTCAGTAAAATATGGTTGTGATTTATCTTGTTCTTCCAAGATGTTAGACACAAGTCCATATAGATCTGTTTCACTGCCATAGTCATTTCTTTCTGTTTGAATCCTGAGGACAAATAAAGTATGGTAAATTGTTGCTTTTCATCCAAATACTAATATGCTTGGTCTTTCTAACTGTACACATTGATAATTAAATATAATGAATTATCCAGAACTACAGCTTATTTCACCAAGTTCTCTCTTATATAGTATAACTAAACTAAATTTTACCTACATTTTACTAGGCTAGCTTTCTACCAGACAATAGGAGATAAACATACATTTCACAACCAAGCCTTGACCCGAATTACATATAATTGTACACCAATTCAAATTTTTACCCTAAGAATTCCCATAGTTCACATAAATGCTAATATATCCAACCTGCTGTTGCTGGAGAGAATCTCAAATTATTTAACAATTTAATCTGTCAGCCTTGCATTCATTTGACAATATGTGAACTCTGACTAGATGCAATGTGTTTGCTTATTTTGTAGAACCCTGTCAAGGTGACAGATGTTCAGCAGTGCAATTACTTGTGAAATTACAGAATACTGTATTGTATCACTATGTTTTATTTACTGTATGTACATCAATAGTTATTCAGAGCAAATACATACACATTAAATATATATATAACTGATATAATTTTCAAAGATAGAAGCAAGTGTCTGATTTAAATAAGAAACTCCAAGATTGTGTAGGTTGGAAAGACCAAAAGCATACCCTTTTTATTAATCCCATTCTATATATACCACTAGTGATGCCAGCAAAATTTTCCCAAGGCAGATTTACCCAAGGCAGATTCTACAATGAACTTCAGGCCGAGATGATCTTACAAACCTCAGACTTCCATCAAAATCACCCCATAAAGGTTTTGCTACCATCATTTCCCAAACATTCACACCAACTTCTCTTACAAATACAGAAAGTGCAAGAGCAGACAAAAATATTTTTTTTCTTTTTACTTCTCACACCCTCCGTCACCTAGACTAACAAGATGATGAGGCACAGTAAATTACAACATAAGGGGATATGGTGAAATATATAGTTGTAATTCTTAAATTATTCTCTTGCTGTTAGAAGAGAAGATGCACGGAGGGACAGAAGGAAGAAAAAAGTTTTGCTTTTTACATATACTATCACTGGTATTTCTGTAAAAGGAAGGGTAGATCAAGGACAAATATGTTTACAGACTATAACATTAGTAACATTATTCTGAGCCTTTTAGCTGATGCCAGTTTTCTTTTTTTCTGATTATTCTTCCTGAAAAAACCCAAAATCCAGAATCAGGAGAGTATTCAAAAATCCACCCATTCTATAAAGTTTAAAAGTATGCTATAAATGACGGGCCAGAATAAAAGTGCCCCACACAGAAGCATAGCTGCATGATACTAGAAACAATTTAGAAAAACCACAAATATAATCATATCTTATACCAGAAACCAAAAACAAATTTCAAAGTTCATTTAACTCTTAAATCATATACCTGTTCTTTACACTAATCTGAGAATTAGGAGGTTGTTTACTATCATCTGCATAAGTGGACCATGGGACGTAGAAAAGAGAAGAGTCATTGTGGTTTGAACATTCAGAGGCTGTAGAAAGTGAAGTACTGTAAGTCTGCCGTAAGTCTACATTCTCTTCATTCTGTATTTTTTTAAACGAGAAAAAAGATAATATACAAAGCAGTACATTTCTTCATTTACCACATAAATATCATAGCTACTTTCCTGTATTGAGGTTAAATAGGCTGTAAAGGGCAAAAGGACCATCTGGTTTATTTGCCCAATGCCAGGAAGTAATAGGTAGGTTTGTACAAATGAATCAACCTATACATTAGTAGTCAATTCAGTTAATTAACTAATTTTACTTGAAGCAAAATTGTTTCATGATTTTACCAGGCAATAACAACCGCAAGTGATCAGTCACCAAAGCATCCAGCTCTTAATTTTTAAAATAACTAAATTTTATTCTCACAGTTCAACAGATAATCCAACATTTTACATTTTATAACTTCATATTTCTAACAAATGGCACAGCAATCAAAACAGTTTGTTTTCAAATTAATCCATGTGTTGGTAGCAAAATAATTCTCAGAATATTTTCTTTGTGTTTGTATTAACAAATGTTAGTAGGAGTGAGGAGTCTGTGGCATTGAACTACAACTTCCAGAAAATCTGCAAAGCATATAAAAATTTTAAATGCATATGCTATTTGAACTAGTTTATTTGGATTTCACTTGTCAATAAAGCATTGAAAATGTAATCCATTTCTTATACTTTTTTCATTCTCTCTCTCACAACTAAAAAGGATTTCTATATCATCACACAATGCAAATCCATCTTCAAGCAAAGAAGTGGTAAATTGGATGTCCAAGGTGTCCTAATCCAGGAATAACAAACATACCAAACAATGGAATAATATGTACAGCACTGCCAGTTAAAAAGGAATACCTTCTCCAGTGATGCAACAGTTTGGTACAGCTACCTGTTGTTCTTGTGACTGTCTGATATGTAACATTGCAGGACTATTTTTGAAAATATAAGCATGTATGTGATTTATTGTATTTCTCCAAGATCAGTAGAGAACCAAGGAACAAGCCTTCCTTCGATGGTTGCCTTCAGTGGCAACCATTCCATTAGGCTACTTGAACTGCTTCCATCCCAATCACTTATTATAACTGTAACTGTTAAGACCTACTGCCTAAGTTTGGTTTTTTTTTTCCTTTTTTCCCAGGCCTTTTCCCTGAAGTCTCATGTCATTTAAACGGAAGGCAACATCTGTTTCACTATGTCTGGGAATTTCTCTGGCTAAAGAATGGGGTAAAATATTTTAAAGCTTTTTAATTCAAAAAGTGATTAGATAGCCATGCAAATGAAATGTTATCATACATTAATATGTATACAATACTTTTAAAGAGGAAAGTATCTTACACTAGCACACATCTCTATATCTCTTGGGCTCCCAGTTTTATACTAATTTGCTTCAATGTGCTATCAAGTACTTCTTTTGGAAACCACCAGACTTTCTGCTGTACCTATAATACCTCTTGTTTTAATCAAAAGAAGAAAACATGGGAAGGTAATATGCTGAAACTACCATCCCCAAGCACAGTATGCATTTTCACCAATGACTCTAGGCCCAACAGAGTCTCCAAAGGCATCCCATAGAAAATAATAAAAACAAATGAACAGCTTCAGTCTAAAGCTTGTTTTTTGGAAGCATGTTAACCTGACCAGAAAAACAAATTAAATAAGCCAAGATGATAGAGAACATCTGTATACTCTCCTTTTATTTATTCAACCTATATGTTGAGTATATACTGAGGGATGCTGGATTCAAAGATGAGCATGGTTTTAAAGTTGGAGGAAGAAACATCAATAATTTGCTATGCTGATGACACTACTCTGACAGCTGACAATGCAAATGACCTACAAACTCTAGTAACGAAAGTCAAGGAGCACAGTAAAAAAAAATTGGACTAAGATTACATATAAAGACAACCAAACTCATGACAACAAGTACAGCTACCAGCCTTAGAATTGGCAAGATTCTGAAGTATTGGATAGATTCTGCCTTTTAGGATCAACTATCAACAGTAAAAAAAATCAGCAGTCAGAAAATATTCCGCAGACTAGCACTTGGTAGAGTAACAATGAAGGCCTTGGAAAAGATATTCGGATGGCATGTTGTGTCTATACTTACAAAAATCAGAATGGTGCAGGCAATGGTTTTCCCTGTGACACTCTATGAAAGTGAAAGTTGGGATTTGAAGCAGGATAGAAAGAGTATTGACACTTTTGAAATTTGACGTTGGAGAAGATTCTTGGGAATACTATGGATAGGAAAACAAATGTATCATTGAACAAATCCATCCAGAATTCTCACTTGAGGCACAAATAACCAGGCTCAAATTATTATGATTTGGACATATTATGTGAAGACCTGGCTCTCTGGAGAAGCCTATAATGCTGGGATAGGTGGAAGAAAAAAGATGAAGAAGGCAACCAACCACAAGGTGGGTGGATGCAATTAAGTAGCGACAGGTGCACCACAGGAAGATCAAAGGACCAGGTTGGGAACAGATCAGGGAGAAAATAGCTAAAAGTGAAGAGCTGGTCATTAACAGTCAACATTTACTTAGTGGCACATAATCATCAGAATCAGTACAGATGGCTGGGAGTAATCTTACTAGTTTGCCCATGGTAAATGAATATTTGGTCACACCCACCACTGCATTCATTTCATAAGCGTGGCTAAAGCATGTTCTCAACATTCCAAATGTATTATAAGTTTGGTGATTTAAGCTATATTCAGTTTTGCTCAAAAAACAGTAAAATCATTAAACTTCCTTAATTTTAAATTTATTTCATGCAAGTTAGAATTCCCAAAAATGATACACCAAAACCAAATAGCTAGATAAAAGCATGACTATTAAGAATCTACTTATCCTGAAATTTATTTTTAAAGGGCATATATAATTACAATGTTTAAAATTAAACAGGAAAGGATTATAAAACTTTAAAAATTCTCCAATCTCATATTGCTTGGCAATGCTATTACTACATGCAACTATCCCCTAGCTGTGGTTTTGTAACTGCCCAATGCTTAATCCAGCCTTTGATATTGCTGCAGCATTTTAAGAATGCCTTTCTGGATCAAACTGAATCTCTAGCCAGTTGCTTCTGGAAAATCCAAACCTGGACATGAAATCAATAGACATGTGTAAGATAAGCAGCCCTCTAGATGTACCTGAATTAGAATTCTCAGCAGCCTTAATTGGCATGACTGTTTATAAGTTATGCTCAGATTTGAAGTTCAGAAATATCTGGATGCACAGGAATTCCCCACTCCTGCAGTAGCAAGTTTGCACTGCTGCCTTACTCTGTATCAACTGATACTCACTGACAAATACATCAATAATACAATAAATAAATTGTATTATTACAGCCAAAGGCCAGAAACATAAAACACAACCAAAAACTGCAATAAGATTACACAAATACATCGGAGTTTGGAGTATCAGCTTTCATGGGTCTACCACATCCTGTGATCTGTTCATCATGCTAGGGGCATGGCGCTAAACTAACAGAAAACTGTGTGTCCTTAATACATTTTTGCTGTTGTGGCAATGTATTGGAAAGCAGCATACCTCTGAGTTGTGAAGATGAAGGAATAAAAGATCTATTCACTGAAAATGTTTATTAATTTTTACATAAATACCATACACATGTTTGAAAACAATTGAGTCTGGGCCTCAATAACACCTAGATGAGCAACCACTTTGGAAGTCCCAATACCTCACTCTGAGTTCCTGGGACAAATAATGCAAAGGTATTTCTTTTCCATTCAAATACAGAAACAAATATACTGACATACTTGTTTAAACTAGTGAAAATTTGGGGGATTTTTTACGTTTGCTTCTATTCTTAATTATCAAGTATATTATACTGAATTCTCATTTAGCTGTCTTAGAAGTAGGATACCCACACAGGAGAGCAAAACATAGAATTAAAAAAAGATTAGAGAAAAAATACATCATTTTGACCCATCTTTCCCTAGATCTTCTGAATTTGACAACAGATTATAAACAGACAATCCTTTTTTCTGATATGATATAGAAGTATGGCAAGAATAGGAACAATATAAAGCAGAGTAAACAATGCATACACAAAGCTAAAATATCATTTATGCATATTTGTGGGCAGAGGCTGCACATCTATTTTCATATTTTCACTGGCCAAGAATCATAGGATAATGATGAAATGAATCTTTAGAGACAGAGCAGTAGAATTTTCAGACTAGTACTTCTTCTTAGGGTTTTGGGATAGGACTTTTTAAAACATTCATTGATGTATTAAGCCTAGCAAAATCTTGCAATTTCTTAAATTTCTCACTAAAAATCAGCAGAACATTGTGCTGTATTCAGCACTTTGCTGAAAAAATTTGCATTGTTATGCCAAAAGAAACTGCAAAAAAGGGACGCAGGAGTTATATATGATTGATGGGCTGCCCATACAGTTTAGAAGGCACTGTTCTGTTATATCCCTAATACAGAAATCACTTGTAAATTATTTGATAACGCATTTTAAATACAGAATTTATTATAAAGCCAATATAATAAAATAAAACCATATTCTGTCATACAATGCTCAGTGTGGTTACTCCCTAAATTTTTTTTGAAGTAAAATTATCTCTTTAAAAAAAAAAACTGATTGAACCTGCAATTTGTAGCAATCATAGAAGGAGCTGCAACCTGTCATGATAACGTTATTGAACACATCCGTCAGTCTTCCACTGGATTCTGTACTATTCAAATAGCGGCTGGTGCCTCTGAAAGCTACTTTAGGCTGAGACAAAACAATGAAAGTAGAAAGACAAACAATTAACTCACATCTAAATTGTTTGCTTTACACTTAAAAAATTTTAGTCAGTATGCTCCAATATGCTGACTTTCAGGGAATCAGCCTATTAAAAATATTCTTCTCCATTTTTTTCTTATATTAAAAATTTATGTACATAAAAGATTTGGGAAAGAACTGCACAAGAGGTATCTGCATCTCCAACTTGGATGAATTCTGTGCCAAGATTGCTGAGTTAAAACTCACAGATTTGATTACAGTTAGCAAAATAAATAGCCAAAGTCCACATTTTTATTCAAATGCCCACATATAATTCTAAATATAAATGAGCCAAACACAAAGGAACAATTTAGATTTGCCCACTGAGAAACAGCTGGCACACCAGGAAAAAGATGACCGGGAAAACAGTTGATTCAATAAATCCAACCCAACTCTCATATTAGTGTGTAGTTAATTATTGCACCCCTGCTTCATAGTGATGTTTGCTTATTAGGCTTTACAACCTGTGACTTCCAGTTCCTCAAGTTCTCCTCTATTTCCTGTGCTTTCCCTTGCTTTCTAGTATTGGCATGTCCATTTATCTCCCTTACAGCTTTTCCAGTCCTTGAAAACCTGCCAGCCTCCACTTTAATTCCCTTTTAATTTCCCTACGGTTTGTACCCATTCCATTTTCCTCTTCTCGCCCTTCATCATTATACTGTCCCTTTCAATCCCACAGACGCCCCTTCCCTCTCCTCTACCTCTACGTGCCTTGCCTGACCCCTCCGCTCCTGCTTCATACCTCAGCGCACCATTCTGTTGTTACCATTCTTCCCCTGCCGCTCACCCCCGTTCCCCCACCCCCTCACCTCCATCCCTTTCCCTACACAGCTTTAAGAACGCCTCTCACTCCCTCTCTTCAGGGAAACCAGGGGACAAAGAGAGGCGTCGTGGAATCCCCTCCATGCCCAGGGAAGCCAAGAGCGGCTCTCACAGTAGACGGGAGGGGGGAATGAGAACAACCGTTACCACACCTGACAGACTGGGGGAAGGGGGAGGGGGCGGGGGAGAGAAGGAAGCGACTTCCAAGTGATCACCCTCCCTCCTCCCTCAGGCCTCCCCACAATTGGATGCCGCGGATAAAAAGACGACCAATAAGAAGCGGCGCTTCCCCCCCCTTATAACCACCCCTCCCCCGCATCTTCCTCGGGCGGATAGCCACAGGGATAGGACTAGCTCAGGGATATCATTGGAGGGCGCCTCTAAGCTTTTCTCTTTTCTTCTGCTGAGCTCACGCCTGTAATTGGTGGCTATCATCATCAGTGCTCCTGCAGAGAGCCAATCAGGTAGTCGCGCGGCGCACCGACTTTGCCCAAATTTGGCCCCCTCTTACATTGGGTCACTGAATTAATTGCGCTGCTCTCATACTCGCTCGTAGTATTCCCGTTCTTTCTCCCCGCCCACTACCTTAGTGGGCGGGAACTTCTGGCATGCGATTGGATGAACTGCCTCCTACCCAATGAGAAGCCAGCAAATGACATCAATTACCCGGAGATAAGTCAAACAGAAGGCAGTTGAAATAAGTTTTAGCTTTTTTTTCTTTCACAAACTCAAGTTAAAACAAAACAAACCATGTGGGCTAGAAAGGAATAAAAATCAAATGTTAATATGCTGGATTTAAAACTGCAAAAAAGAAAAAAAAAGGAATTCCTCTCACACCCGGAATGTTTGATTTCTCTGTTGCCCTGAGGGGGAAGGGAACCCTGGAAAGGGGCAGGACAAAGCTGGAGCGGGAATAAACCCTGATTTATAGTGTGTAGTAGTATGTTTTGTGGTCTCAGCTGATTGTGATTATCCACCATGGTAAGCCATAATTTAGTGTATTGTAGGGACCCAGCCAGAGCAAACATGTTACAGTTTAAATATAGAGGTTGGATTCAAACATTGCATTAAGCCATGGTTACTTAACCAAAATTTATTAACAGTTGGCTGTGTTCACGTGTACTCAGCCATGATTTGTACACCACAATGCCTGGGTTCCTAAAACATGCTAAGCGGAAACCAAACGATTGTACTGTTTGGCATCTTGTGTGAAGAAGCCTAATTGGAAAATAAAAGGATGAAGAACATTATGGTTTCCTTGGTTTTTATGTATTTCGCTCTCTGAACTTAGCCAACTGTGGTCTGTAATCATGATGCATGGCTTAATGTGCTGTGTGAACCCAGACCTTGCAACTTTGTCAAGAAACCATAACTGGAGGCTACTAAATGTGTGCTGGAAATATCTGGAGAAGGGCCAACAGTTTGTATAATTCGTTGGTACCATTTAAGGTCATTTGAATCTTTGCAGCCACATCTCTTAACTCTATACAGTAATTAAAACAAGCCAAAGCTTACACTGATGAGGGACAGGGCTGAATGTGGGAGCAACAATAAATTGTAGGATCTCTTTTTCCCTGAAGTATAATATGAAGTTCCCAGTACATCTGAAGAATAAAGACAGATCCATAGAGAGTTTTTATTATGATGAGAATTCAAGACTCAGAAGCTGAGAGCTATCTGCAATATAGAAAGTAGCAATAAAGGGAACTCTTCCATGAAAGGGCAAAATACAGGATTTTTCATTTTGCTTTATTCTGAAGTAATATTGTTTATTTAAATATTCATGTAACCATATTTCTAGCCAAAGTCTATCCAAGATTTCAAAAAAACAAAAAAAAGTTTGAACATTTAAAAACATGGCAGTCTGTCTGATTCTGCTTACTGTTTGAGACCATCCAAAGTTAGCTAGGTACTTCCTCCTGAGTTGAACCCAGTTTTAAAACTTGTAAAAATTCACACTGGGAATACACATGGACAGTAGGTGGTGCTAGAAGCAAAAGCAGATCCTTAAGTTTTTCTTTAAAATTTTTGTCCATTTTTTCTCAAGGAGTAGTTCTGGCCTTTCATAATTATATCAGTTTCTCTGTTTTTGCCACTGTGTAAAACCTTATGCAGCTCTCAAAGCCTGATTTTAAATGAGACTCAATGCATTCAGAGTTAAGTGTTATTTTATATATATACAGCTAACTGTCCCAAATCCTTTCATTTTTCCTCACAGAATATTTTGCATAAGAATGAACAATAACACTGCCCTTATCCACATACCCATGTAACAACAAAATGACCTTACAACAAAAGAAATTGTTAAAATCTGAATCTAAAAATTAAATAAAACATAAACTAAAATAATACTTAAAAAATAGGAACCGTGATGAACCGTGTATTCTCAAGAATACAGTTGAACTTTCCAGAGAAGCATTTCACCTAGGGCCACAAAAGAAAAGACTATATTTGACTGATAAGCATATTACCTTCTGAAACAATCTACCTTGTTTGTAGATTTACATTTGGGGTGGTTTGCCCTCAGACTATAAAGTAACAATATATATATGGAGGCTGGGAATCAAATGGGAGGAGGTACATAACTGTAATTCAATTTAAAAGTTAAAATAGTTATTTGAGTGATCCCATAAACTAACTGATAATAACTACAAAGTTTTCCAAATAGGTGTAATATAGCTTCACCAATCTATCAATGATTGAGTGTTGGTATTTTGTACCAGCTACATTTTTTAGATCATATTCAAAAGTAGTCTACCAAGACAGTTTATTACATTAGTCCCGCCCAAAAATCACAAAAACATGAATACCACTACCCACGTTTCTGTCTTTTGGTCACAGAATCTTAAGAGTGGGAAAATATGTCAAATAGTATCTGATAGTGTTGATCCAAAGAATCCACTACTGTACTACATCATCCTGCCTGATGATTATCCAGCCCTTGTTTAAAAGCCTCCAGTGAAGATGAGCCCACTACTTTCCGAGGTTCCAAAGGTGGAAACTATTTCTGAAAATTTCCCCTGCCTTTTCATGCAAGTGCAAATAGATTAGGCAACATGTTCTTTTGGGAAACAGAACTTCACTTTTTCAATAAACCCTTATATGCATAATGCAAATATTTATACTGTACTATACACTGAAAGACCATGACCTAATCAATAGGGGGCAGATGTTGATTCTATTGCATTTGAGAACGACATTCAAATTGGAAAGAATTCAGTGGAGAACTGTAAGGATGAGTGGGGAAAATAGATACATTTAGTTGAGAGAAAGAAAATTACAGATTGCTATGCAAGTTTTCCTGGGAACCATTCCCAGTGAATTCGACAAAATCCTGAAGGGGTGTCATTGTTTTGTCTCAAACGGCACTCCATAGTTACAGTCACCATCACAGTCTGGCTCATATTACCTTTATCTTTTCTTTTCTTTTTTCTTTTTTGTAAAATCCACCAATTGTCTGCACTCTTTAATAGTAAACAAATAACATTCCCACAAAGGTCCAGTCCATTTATCTGTTTAATTCCAATTTGTTCAAAATCACTTTAACCAAAAATCAGTTTTTCAAAATTACTGTCCCCTTTATCCATTTTAAACTTTCTCACATCCGATCCTTGTTAAACTTTTTGCCAAAAGGTTAAATCCTTTGAAGCCCCCCTTATTTCCCCTTTTTTAATGAAAGAATGCTGACTCACCAAGTGGATTTCTCTTATCCTGCCACTCAGAAAACCTCTCTTTAACTGTAAATAGATTACATCCGAAAGTGATTAAGAAAGTGAGGCTTTTCCAAACCTTGTGTCCATATAGGCTGCATTACGGCTGTGAGCCTGATTGAATTCCCTCAAACCCCAGCCGCTCAACTCACAAGTCGACTCCTCATGAAAAGACCACAGGGAGCAGCTGTCTGGGGTGCAAGTGGGTGATCTCACAATCTTGCTTTGTCCAGAGAGATGGCTGGCCAGAATTCACCATCTGGCCACCAATCTCCACCACAATGCCGTCCCTGCTCCTTCAGGGACATCTAGTCCGCCATAGATTCTCACGTGGAAGTCCCACTATGACTGGCTTCTCAGTGTTGCCCTATAGTAGAATCTGACCTATAATTTGCTCTGAAATATATAGGAAGAATGCTTAATTATAAAGAATCTCAACAGCAGGCTGGACCATTTTGGTATTCTGGAAAAAAAAACCCAGCACAAATATTCTGTTCTGCTGCGAACATTTCCTATCAAATCCTATGGGTTTAGTCTGACATGCAGAATGTCAGCTCTAGAAGCATCCCAGAGATGGGTTGGCTCGATGTCAGGACAGCTAATGGAACTATAAATATCAGTTCTTGTAAAGTTGTGCCCACAGTGAGGCATACAGTGTATTTTCTTTCTTGGATTCTTTTATTGTTTGCTCTATGAATTATAGTATTTGGAACTTTATGAGCTGTGCATATAGCCCTATGGTTAAACTGCATCTTTTCTGTTTTATTTTTAACCTTCTTATAATAATTGGGCAGATTGGTGTGTGTGAGTGTGTGTTTAATGAACTATGCATAGCCATGCACATTTCCCCTTAAAGCAACATTTTTAAGTTGTTGGTTCCAGCCCTACATTTTTTACAAGCTGAGGACATCTAACTATCCCAGACCACTGTTGTGCACCCAATCTCCAAGTCATTTTTTCTATAGTCAGTTTTTTCTAGTCCCAGGGCACTACATAGCCATGTTAAAGTGCAGACCACCAATCTATGAGCAGGAGAAACATATGCCATATAAAATTTGTTGCCATGATAGCTGAGCCCTATTCTGCTGGAATTAAGATTGCAGGGAGAAACATCAACAACCTCAGATATGCAGGCGATACCACCCTAATGGCACAAAGTGAAGAAGAACTAAAGAGCCTCTTGATGAGGGAGAAAGAGGAGAGTGCAAAAGCTGGCTTGAAACTCAACATTAAAAAAACTAAGATCATGGCATCTGGACCCATTAATTCCTGGCAAATAGAAGGGGCAGAAATGGAAGCAGTAACAGACTTCATTTATTTGGTCTCCAAGATCACCGCAGACAGAGACTGCAGCCATGAAATTAAAAGACACTTGCTCCTTGGGAGGAAAACTATGCCAAACGTAGACAGCATATTAAAAAGCAGAGACATCACCTTGCCGACAAAGATCCGCATAATCAAAGCTATGGTTTTTCCAGTAGTAATGTATGGCTGTGAGAGCTGGACCATAAAGAAGGCTGAGCACCAAAGAATTGATGCCTTTGAACTGTGGTGCTGGAGAACTCTTAAGAGTCCCTTGGACTGCTAAGAGGTCAAACCAGTCAATCCTCAACCCTGACTGCTCATTGGAAGGATTGATAATGAAGCTCAAGCTCAGATACTTTGGTCACCTAATGCGAGGAAAGGACTCTTTGGAAAAGACCCTGATGCTGGGAAAGATTGAAGGCAAAAGGAGAAGGGGACAGCAGAGGGTGAGATGGTTAGATAGCATCACTGAAGCAATGATCATGAAACTGAGCAAACTCAGGGAGGGAGTGAAGGACAGGAAGGCCTGGCACGATATGGTTCATGGGGCATGAAGAGTCAGACACGACTTAATGACTAAACAACAACAACAACATTCTGCTGCTGTATCAAGGCTGGTGAATGATGCTGGTGCTACTGTTCTAATATAGGGCATGTTAAAGAAAATGATTGGTGGAGTCCCCTGATTTTGTTTTCATTCCCATGAAGAGACACTGCCAATGGGAAAAAACTATAACTGATCAGTCTCCTTAATGTAGGATGGGATAGGACTGGACAATTACAAGCAGGTGCTGAAGTGGAGAGTCTAACTATTTGGTGTGTTGCCTCACAGGACACAGCTGCTAAGGGGGGGGGGGGGTGTTGTAAAGTAAAGCAAGCTTTTCTGATGCTCCTTGCAATCCTTCCTCTATGCTTGTCTATTTCTGAATACAAGTCTTGAACTCTTATGAAAGAGTGTTAAACCCATCTCCAAAAATAGCCTGGCTAACATGTTGCAGGCATGGAAGTGGGGGCATAGGTAGAAACTGGAGAGAACTCTATTGGCATATAGAGTGAATTGTCTCCTACTTTATCCCATATCCCAACTCTGCAAGTGGGACCCATCAATATGGCTAAAAGGTGCAGAGGAGGGGTGCAGGGTATGGAGGGTGGGAGTGATTAATGGCCCATCTTTGTTTACTTCTTGGCTTATTAATGGCACGCCCCATCTTTGTTTACTTCTAATACACTTATTGGTGACGGAGCCAGCAGCATGCAACTGACAGAACCTGGCTCTCTTTCCCAGTTTAAATAGACCTGTGCAGGACAGGATTAAGGGTCTCTCAAAAGACCAATTGCTAATCCTGTTTTTTAAACACAAGTCTAACACACTTTCAAATGAACTTTAAACCCATGGAAGACCTGAGATGCACTTCAGAAAGCATCAGCTAGGGTTACATGGGCAGGCACCACTGCAGAAACTATGTATCTGATCTCTCCTTTAAATGTTTTTTAAAAAATTTATTTAAACTTTAAAAACATTACAATTAACATTTCTTTTTAAAAGATTAATTGCTTGTGATATATTAATGCAACATATTGGAAAGTGTGAGCATTGGCATGATGGTGCCAAGTGACAGGAGAGGGAGCAGATTGGAGTAGGCTAAGTGGTTGGGGTAGAAGGGAGTGTGATTGAGAGGTTGAGGGTGGTGTGATTGATTGGGTTAGGGGTAGAAGGTGGCTGGGTTGGGGGTAGAAGGTGGTTCAAGAAGCTTTTGATTCATGGAAGTTGTAGTAATGCTAACACCACTTTTATATTATTTATTTACATTATGTTTTCCTCTCATGGAGGTCAAGGTAACAAAAATGGTTCCCCATTCATACATTTTTATCCTTATACTAACCTCTAAATTAAACTGAGAGGTAGAGATTGGCCCTAAGCCTCTGAGATTTGACAGCCCCAGTCATTTTGCCTGTGTCAAGAAAAGGAACTTGCACTGATGATTTAAATCAGAAGTGGGCAATTTTGGCCTTTCCATTGTTATTAAGCTACAACTCCCTGTATCCCTCATCTTGGGCCTTATGGGTTGAAGTTTCTGGGAATTGTGCTTCAGCAACATCTGTGGGTTACAGATTGTCATCTTTTCTTATAATCATAATGCTATTTTATGTTTTGTGCTCACATTCTGCTAACGGTACAAAGATGTCTCACTAACCCTTTTTAAAGGACATGTGCCCACATGATGTTGCCTTGGTCTCATCCCCAGCCCACTGTGGAAGCAATGTAAATTTGTCTTTAGCTGTTCCAGTTTTAAAGTAGCATTTTTCTACTTCTCCCAACACAATTGCTGTATGAATGAGCTACAATGCTTCATTGATGAGATTGATGCTAATAAGATCTCCTCAACTCCAGCTGACTACTTGAGGCTGCTACAGTCAGTGCTTCATGCCTCTGATTGCCAGACACTGCCCTCCTGGACCACTTAGCCTTGGTTGCCAGAAAGACCAGGCATCTGGTTTCTGCAGAGGCATCTGCCTACATAATGCCTGTCTGCTCCTTTGAAGAACCACCATGTGGGTATCTTATATACATGGGTTTAGTGTTCTTCTGAAAGAGCATTGGACTTTAAAAACCATATTTAGTTTTCTTTTGAAAGAGCACCAAACCTGCCTATTAAAAAAAAAAAATTGGCACTCCCATCAATTTAAATCAGGAGAGGGAGATGGGTTGTGCCAGTTGTATATTGCTGATTCTGTCCCAAACGAATGCATTACCAGCTTTCCACTGCTTCTGCCAAGAATTTATTTCATGTGGCTATACTGCCAGTTTTATTGTTTTGGGAGGAAGCCATTTGCCCACCTTATCAGCTATTTCTACATTCTGCCATTTATTTATTTATACAATTTTTTATAACTGCTCATCTATCAGAACTCTAGGCAGTGAACAAAATAAAAATACAATATAATAAAACAACCATTTGAAACAATAAACAGTGTTGAGGCATAAAACTCACATCCACTGACCAATTACTCCATGCCAGCAATATCAACATCCTGGCCCCAGTGCCTTGGGGAAAAGCCAGGTCTGTGCTGCTTTTCTGAAAGCCAACAGGGTCAAGGCCATCTATATCTGTGGGGGGAAGCTGTTCCATAAGGCAGGTGCCATGACAGAGAAGGCATGCTTTTGAGGCCCCACCAGGCAATACTCCCTCACTGAGGGAACACAGAGAATGCTCACCCTTCCTGATCTAGTAGGATGAGCAGAAACCATCAGGGATAGGTGATCTCGCCAATAACCTGGCTCCGCACCATGCAAGGACAACCAGCACCTTGAATTGCACCTGGAAGCCTACTTGGACCTCATGCAGCAGTGGAGTTACATGGGCATACTGAGGTGTGCCCACTACTGCACATGCTGTTGCATTCTAGACCTGCTGCACTTCTGAATTCTCTTTAAGGGCAACCCCATGTAGTATGCATTGCAATAGTCCAATTGAGAAGTGACTAAGGCAGGAGTGACCATGAGCAGTTCCCCCCAATCTAGGAGAGAGTGCAACTGGACACAAGATGTATTTGTGCCTTTCTGGCCGTGGCTACCACCTGCTCTTTGAGCTGAGAGTCTAGAAGAACCCCCAGATTGCGCACCTGCTCTGACTCGGGGAATGTCACCAGGGGACCCTAAAACCCACAGCCACTTGGTCTTGTCAGGATTGAGCCAAAGCTGGTCCTTACCCAGCCAGGCCCAGACAATCTCCAGGCACTGGGAAAGCAACTTGTTGGCATCACTTGAGTGTCCCAGGCAGAAATATAGCTGAGTATCATCAATGTATGACGGTTCTTAAGCCAGTGCTGATGGATGTTAAATTGAAGCAAGGAGAGAGTCAAGTCCTGAGGTGCTCTGCAAAGCAGTGGCTTAGAGCTGGGCCTCTCCCCCACTGCCAACACTGACTGGAACCCGTGTTAGAGGAAGGAGGAGAACTACAGAAGAATAGTGTTTCCCACTCCCAATCTCCTGAGCCAGTTCAGAAGGATACCATGATCAATAGTATCAAAAGCCATTGAGAGATCAAGTAGGGCCAGGATGGATACACTACCCCTATCCCAGGCCTGTCAGAGGTAATCTACAAGTGTAATAATACCATATTAGTGCTATATCCTGGCCTAAAACCCAACTGTAACAGGTCCAGATAATCTTCCTCCAGAGCACTTTGAAGTTGTAGGCTTGACACCTTCTCAGGAACACTTTCCCCAAGAAGAGAAAGTTGGAGACTGGACAAAAGTTGTCCAGAACTGCTATGACAGTTAAGCAACCATAGCTGATGTATGCAACTTTGTTATTGTTTTCCAAAGGAGAACCTAACAAGAAGAATTAGAATTGGAAGGTTTTGTTTGCCAATGGTTTACATATGCACAGTTGCTGAAAAGATTTAAACTACAGGTGAAACTCGAAAAATTAGAATATCGTGCAAATGTTCATTTATGTCAGTATGACAACTCAAAAGGTGAAACCAATATATGAGATAGACGCATTACATGCAAAGCGAGATATGCCAAGCCTTACTTTGGTATAATTGTGATGATTATGGCGTACAGCTTATGAAAACCCCAAATTCACAATCTCAGAAAATTAGAATATTACATGACATCAATAACACAGGGATTGGAAATAGAACAATATCGGACCTCTGCAAAGTATAAGCATGCATATGTACTCAGTACTTGGTTTGGGCCCCTTTTGCAGCAATGACTGCCGCAATGCGGCGTGGCATGGAGGCTATCAGCCTGTGGCACTGCTGAGGTGTTATGGAAGACCAGGATGCTTCAATAGCGGCCTTCAGCTCCGCTGCATTGTTCGGTCTCATGTCCCTCATCTTTCTCTTGGCAGTGCCCCATAGATTCTCTATGGGGTTCAGGTCAAGCGAGTTTGCTGGCCAATCAAGCACAGTAATCCCATGGTCATTGAACCAGGTTTTGGTACTTTTGGCAGTGTGGGCAAGTGCCACGTCCTGCTGGAAAATGAAGTCAGCATCCCCATAAAGTTCACCTACAGAAGGAAGCATGGTGCTCCAAAATCTCTTGGTAGACGGCTGCGTTGACCCTGGACTTAATGAAGCACAGTGGACCAACACCAGCAGATGACATGGCTCCCCAAATCAACACAGACTGTGGAAACTTCACGCTGGACTTCAAGCATCGTGCATTGTGTGCCTCTCCATTCTTCCTCCAGACTCTGGGTCCTTGGTTCCCAAATGAGATGCAAAAGTTGCTCTCATCAGAAAAGAGGACTTTGGACCACTGGGCAACAGACCAGTTCTTTTTTTCTGTAGCCCAGGTAAGACGCTTCTGACCTTGTTTGTTGTTCAGGAGCGGCTTGACAAGAGGAATACGACATTTGAAGCCCATGTCCAGGATCCGTCTGTGTGTGGTGGCTCTTGATGCACTAACTCCAGCCTCAGTCCACTCCTTGTGAAAGTCCCCAACACTTTTGAATGGCCTTTTCCTGACAATCCTCTCCAGGCTGTGGTCATCCCTGCTGCTTGTGCACCTTTTTCTACCACACTTTTCCCTTCCACATAACCTTCTATTGATGTGCTTTGATACAGCATTTTGGGAACATCCAACTTCTTCTGCAATTACCTTTTGGGGCTTTCCCTCCTTATGGAGGGTGTCAATGATGGTTTTCTGCACAACTGTCAGGTCAGCAGTCTTTCCCATGCTTGTGATTCCTACTGAAGCAGCCTGAGAGACCATTGAAAGGCTCAGGAACCCTTTGCAGGTATTATGGATTCATTAGCTGATTAGAGTGGGACACTTTGAGCCTAGAATATTGAACCTTTTCACACTATTCTAATTTTCTGAGATTGTGAATTTGGGGTTTTCATAAGCTGTACGCCATAATCATCACAATTATACCAAAGTAAGGCTTGACATATCTCGCTTTGCATGTAATGCGTCTATCTCATATATTGGTTTCACCTTCTGAGTTGCCATACTGACATAAATGAACATTTGCACGATATTCTAATTTTTTGAGTTTCACCTGTAGATAAGTTATGAATTTACCATTGAGAACACTGAGTTTGTATATGTTTTGTGTACTAATGATGAACATCTTATTGCTAAAATGTATAAATTTTTGTTAAAGATGAATTTGGAAGATGAATATGTTAAAGATTGTATAGTTAAATGGGCAAAAAACTTTGGATATAACATAATGTTAGACCAGTGGGAAAATATGTGAAATAAAGGGTTAAAGTTCACTTTCAGTTATACATTGAAAGAAAATTTCTATAAAATGATGTACCATTGGTATTTGACACCAGATAAATTGCCAAAGATGTATAAAGGAACCTCAGATGTATGTTGGAAATGTAATCAGTGTGAAGGTACATTCTATCACTTATGGTGGACTTGTGAAAAGGCTAAGAAATATTGGAATATGATATGTATTTTGGTTCAAAAGATTTTGAAAATAGGTTTACAATTGAAACCAGAGACTTCTCTTTTAGGTATGATGGGTAAACAAATGGAAAAACAACACAGAAATTCATTTCTTTATATGATAACTGAGGCGAGACTCCTATATGCGCAAAAATAGAAAGATTTACAAATACCTACTGTTGAAGAATGGATATTGAAATTAATGGAATTGGCGGAGATGGCAAAACTCAGCGCTTTCCTCAAAGACGGCACTTGTCTAACTTTGTCTCTAATTGGAAACCAATCTTAGACGTTTTGCTTGATACTCAAAAAAATCCATCTTTGATTTTAGGATTTGCTGATTGATGTTATAGAAATATCTTGCACAAATTATATGTATTATCCAAATAGATTGATTTTAGGGATCTTCTTGAATATTATATTAAAAATTATTTTTACTATGTAAACGTTTAGATATTAGAGTAAGAGGCGAATATATTCTGTATCTATACCTGTACTGAGGAAAGTCAGACGCTCCTCTTTCTTTCTTATGCCCCCCTTCCCCATTTTTTTTTCTTATTTTCCCTTCCTTTTTCTTGATTTTTCTGTATTTTGACTTTATTTGAAAACATAATAAAATTTATAATTTTAAAAAAAGTTGTCCTGCACTGCTGAGCCCAGGGATGACCTCACTGCCATTCTTTTGCAGTGCTTATTGATTAGTCTCTCCCACATCACCCTATGCCAGCTGATAGGTCACATGCCCAGTGAAGGGATGTTGGATGAAACTCCATCATACTTCATCTCCCCTTCCTGCATATGTGTATGTTGGCCAGGCTATTTTTTTTTACTATCGATTGAGTGCTCTTCCAGAAGATGTTAGACCCATCTTTAAACAAACAAAACTAGTGGTATTCCAGAAGAATGCTATAGTAGTATTTAGAAATAATCTGAGTAACAAGTCAGTGGCACAGATAAGTTCTGCGCCAGCAACCTTTCACTTGAGCAGCTTGAGAGTTAGCTAAAGCCTCCATCTCAGGAGTCCCACTGCATATTAAGGATAGTGACTGGTGACTGTCTTTCCCCCCAGTATGTGTTATTTGGTAAGAGGGGAAATGGAGCCAGGGGAATCCAACAATTACTGCCTTTAAATTAACCCACATAAAAATTCTCAAGGACAGCACCAATCACTGTCCTCATCACGAAGACAAAATATAGTTTGGCCATCAATGCAGTAGTAACTATGCTAGCATTCCTTTCTCCTGACTCAAGGCATAGGAGGCTGCATTGGGTATCAAGTTTTTTAGATGTAAGACAACTTTATTTTCATCCTCATTTTCTCCTGCTTGATAAACAGCCAAAGAGGTCCTGATGACCAATAGGTAAGTTTCTTTGGGAGTTCTGACCCTTTCAAATTAATTTATTTAGTTTGCTTCCTTGAAATGGAGGCAGAGTTATGCAATGCTTAAGAGCCATTCATTTATTTAGAACCATGAGTAAAATTGCTGCTTCTAATTTGTGGTAAGCATACAGCAAGTAACAACAAAAGGTATTCTGTGATGTGCAGGAGGAGGGGGGAAAGTGGAAGTAAAGGAGGAGGAGGAGGGAACCTGTAGTTACTGCTGCCCCCAATCACCTGGTCAATGGCCCTCTTTGATTCCTTTTACCTATATCAAAAGAAGAGATTTGCACTTGATATATGAAGTGTTTGGGTTGTTGTTTTTTTTTGTATTGAATGCTTGGAAATCTCTAGAAAAACTTGTGTCCAGACACTATGCTTTCTCTTCCTCCTCTTCTCTATTGACTCATATCCCTTTGAGGTTTACATTAGTTTGGTTTTTTTCCCCTCTTGATGCTGATGCAGTCTTGGGAATCTACAAAAGTTTGAGTAGGACAGAAGAAAAAGGGAGAAAGTTGCCGGCCAGAAATGGCTGACGGCTTCGGCGGTTCGAGTCCAGCCTTCGCCGTTAACAAGGTGAGCTCTTGTTTCCTCCCCAGCTCCTGTCAACCCAACAGCTCGAAAACTTACGTGAGTAGATAAATGGGTACTCTCACTCCGGTGGGAGGAAAAATGCTGGCAGCGCCTTGCACAGAGAGACAGGATCAGCTGCCGGTAAGCGCGAAACCGCGCTCGCCCGAAAAAAAAGGGTGCAAAGCAACAGAAATCCCGCCTCCTGCGCTCGCCAGCTGGGCTCTGCTCTAGGAAGGAGGCTCTGGCAAACCACTTCCAAAACAATTGCCTTGAAAACTGCACAGGATTTGTCCAGGCAAGGATTCGTCCAGGCAAGGACTCGTCCAGGCAGGCACTGCAGGGTCAGTAATGACTGAGCGCAGACAAAAAAAAAACAAAAAACAAACAAACACATGACAAGAAGGGAATATATGGCGTATTGTGCAGTGACCAGTTAGAAAATGTTGTGTTTAAAATATTGTGCAATCCAATTTTCAGCAGGTTTTGGACAGATGATGGACCACATATAGCATGCCCTGTCAAAGTGATGTTGAAGTGTGTTTGGGTAAACGCATTTTAGAATTCTGCCAATAGAAGTCTCGTCCAAAACATCATAGTAAAAGCACAAAGAGCTCAACTTTTGGATATCTACTTTAAGATGTTTATGTACTGCTCTAGGCATCCTGCCTTCAATTTGTTCAGTCTTCCTCCTCTTCATTATTTATGCTTCAAGTGATAAGAGCATATGCAAGAATGTGCCTTCCTTGTAGTATTGGAGCAATTAGCTTGTAAAAATGCCATATTTTCTCTACCCTTGGCAGGCATCCTGTGTCCCATGAGAAGGCACACTGCTCCATTCCCTTTGACTCAGAATGCTCAGATAGACATAGGAGAAATGCCTACAAAAAAATAGGAACAAAGATTGGACAAAAGTTCAAGCATAGGTTTTCCCAGGCTATTGACCTCACAGTGCTTCAAGTTCCCAGAACTACAATGAATAAAGGATTGAGGTCCTGGTCTAAGCAGTACTTTCCAGGATCTGGATTCCTGACTGTATGATAGAACTTGGGAATCAGCCATGGAGACCCACCACAGTGAGCAGATGTGTTTAATGTCCATTGCTTTACTTCAAACCTAGAAATACAGTTCTTGGGCTGAAACCTGCTGGAAATTGTGCTTCCTTCCTTGAAAGCCTTTATTTATCACTCCAGATGTAAATAAGATAGTTAGTTACAATTGCTCAATGAATGTTAATCTCTCGTAGAAGGTCTCTCTTTCCTAAGACTGAGCGTTGGTTTTAAAAACAGATTCCAGCAGTAAATTCTGATTAAATGCAACCCCAACCTGAAAGTTGGGCATCTGCAATAAATATTCTAGGGGCAAGGGTAGAGTTGCAGTGGAACATACGATTGTAATTCTGGTGCAAATTCATGTAATTATCAGAAAAGGACTCTTTGTTTTCTTAAAAAACAAAACAAATCCAGAGACAGCTGCCTTTACCAAGTTAGATCATTTGGTTCATTTAGATCAGTACGATCTATACCAATTGTCCAGGATTTCACACTAGAACCATTATCTGCCTTGGCAACAGAGATCCCATTGAACCAGAGATCAGAGAGACATACCCTTCCATTATTGTGCAGCTAGCTAGGCCCGATAGAGTGGATACCTGAAACTGACTAGCTGCTTGGTAACCATTCTGTTACTTTAACAGGGGAGGAAGTAATTGAATCTGACAAATATAGGGAAACTGGCAAATATGCAAAAACTTAGTTCAGCATTCCTTATTGTTTTCTGGATACAATAGTGCTGTGAAGAATGCCAGATCTAGTGCATCTTAAGATAGATGTGTTTCAGAATATTGTTAATGTGGTTTAACACAAATATGTCCCCTTTTCTTCTCCAAATAAAATTGTGGAAGTATGCTGTGCTCTCCTCACCTCACCCTTTTTGGGAGCCTGGAGAGAAGTTGGTGTCAAAAAAAGAAGAGCAGGAAGTGGCAGTCATGAAATGAATTGAGGAAAAAGATGTGCTAGTGAAGAAGGCAAGTGCTGGGAAAGAAAGAACTGTGGTGGAAGCTGGTAGTGACCAGAGGGGAAGAGCATGCCTGTGCCCAACACTGTCAAAAAAGACCTGTGATCATACTTACTACTGATCACCTGACTTCACCTCCAAGTAATGGGTATCAGATAAGGGGGAAATACTACTTATACAAGTACAAGTAATGCTGATTTAAGGTAGTCTCGCTCATGAACTGTGAACAACATTAGGGCAACTTCATAGGACCAAAGGAGAAAATGAGTTTTGTCAGAGCATGGTTGTACTGCAGTTAAGAGCAAGTGGGATGGAGACTAAGCAACCTGGCAGTGTGTCTTTCTCCACTACATAGCTGAAATCCTATCAGCCCATCCTGAGTCAGCAGAAAACTATGCCGACATAAAATTTGCTCCCTTTATCTTTCATCTATGTTTTATTGCATCTGTTCTGACTCTCTGGCCAATGGCAGTGTCCCAATTACGCACCTGCAGGGCATGTTAAGCAAAGCAATTCGTTGATTACTCCAATTTTGCTTCTGTTCCACCTTACAAAAATCATCAGTTGGTGGGGAAGCATCCCCCAATCACAACAGTGATGCAGGAATTGGGCAAGTTATGGTTGTAAGTTTCCCTTTCTCTTGATAAATAAAGGCTGGGAAGTGAATGGACACAGGAAGGAAGTTGAGTCACATACATATATTCAACATTTGCATGAATGTAGAATGAACCCAATAAAGCAGGAGAGTGATGGTCTTGCACTTTTGTGCAATTCTTCAGCTATGCAAATCTGCTTGACCCAGCAGCAGCTTCAAACCAATATTTTACAAGCAGCAGAAGCTTCTACGGAAGTGCACATTCTTGTTTTGCCCTTTCTGCATCTCTCTCCCAAACTATAAAAACACAGAAGGATCAGACAGAAGGAAGTCCCCTCCATTTTGCAAAAGTAGAATGATTCCCTATGCTTTTGGGATGTGTTTTATATACTGTATCAAACTGCATCCAGCTTTTAGGGAAAAAAAGGCAATCATAATGGAGAAGCTTGCCTACAAACCAAAAAGGAGAGGACATGCCTATATCAGTCACAAATGGCCAATCAGCACTGAGTTGATCTCACAGTTGACAGAATGGGTGGTGAAGTTCATCAGATTTTACACATCTTTCAACTGCCCCTAGATGCTGTTAGGAGGAAAAGAAAAATATCAGTATACCTGAGGATGACCTAACCCTGTCTCATTCATGGGCTGGAGATAAGATGATGGTAATACCTCTTGGACACAGCAGAAACAAGACGCTGTCAGAGCTAGATGCAAGAAAGGGAACATCCCAAATATAAGGTCTACCTTGATTTGAACATAACCTCCAGTGACTACATGGACAACATAGACATTAATTGCCATTGCCTTCTGGGATTTTTTTTATCTTCTCAGTGTAGTCTACCTTGTTCCCAGCTGATAAATTTGGAATCCAAACAGTATCTTTTCAGCATGAATAAAATCCTCAGTTTAAGACTGAAATCCAAGGGAACCATTCAAAGTCTGTGATACTAATAATGGATTGGATGAGGGAAAACAAAATCAAACTTAAGCCAGGATAGACAGGTGCTCCAAGCCAGGCAAAACACAGTTCAGTGAAGAGGGACTCAACCTAAGTTGGATGGATAGAACTCAGTGTGTGTTACCTGCCCATATTGTCTTACTCCAGATAACAATGTTTGGACTCCACATTTCCTTGTTGAGAATCAAAGAGAAGCTGATAAGCAAATATATCAAGGTCCAGTAGAATTGTTGCCAAGTCTGACCAGCTGCTAGATTCACTCCAAGTGCTAGAGCTACTATCTGACTGCTGTATACACACATACCTATGTCACCAACTCTTCCATTCCTCTATATCTTGCAGTGCTGCTATGTTCCCTCAAAAAAACTCCAACACTTCAGGAGATTGGATGACAATACTGGACTCTTCTGCAGAGTTACTTCCCCCAACCCAATTAAGTGTAAGAACACTGGGTTAAATTGCAAGTCTCAGTCTCTTAGCTGCTGATCTGTTGTTTGCAACCAGTGTATAATAATTATGGCTTTTATTTGTGATAATTGTCACAGTATTTTTTTAATGTTCAAAAACTCAGAAATCATTTTTTAATGTTAAGAATAGAAATGTTATCAACTCTTGCATTTGCTCCTGCTTTTTCTTTTTGGAAAGGCATGCTATGCTTAATCTTTCTTTCTTTCTCTCTCTCTCTTTCTCTCTTTCTCTCTCTGTCTATCTCATAATTCTTAACTTCATGATAGAATCCTAGATTTAAGGGTGTGTGGGGTTTCTTATTGGAATGATTGCTGGCCCAATAAAAAAACACACATTCCCAGGTATTCCATTCTGTAAAAAAAAAAAAAATAATAAACTCAAAGCTTCATTCTCTAGCCAGTATTAATGTGTGAGAAGCACTGAAAGACCAGAATATGTAGGCCTTTCTTACAAAACAAGTAGACAGAATAGTGGCTGACATTTTGTTTATATTTCTGTTTCTAGAAAGGATAAGAAGCTGGGAATTTGAGGTTTACTGCTTTCGCCATCCAGATTCCTGTGAACTGAAGCTTTCTCCTTTTCTGTCACAGAATTTCACTCCGCTCTTTAACAAAAGGTCATCTCACAAGTTTGTCTGACCACCCTTCTGATCCAGTTCTCAAAAAGAGTCTGCAGCATATGGCTTTCTGTCTTCTCTTTCCATTACAAATGCTCTTAATATCTTTTTCTGTTCCTCCCAGTGGCTACCAATGTCCCAAACCCAGACACCACATGTGTCAATAAATTATACTGTACATGCGCCATTGAAAATAACACTGTTACCGCATGTAAACAAGCATTGTAACATATCTGGGAATCCAGGTCAGAAGATGCAATCCTTGGCTAGACGTGTGTAGAATAAAAAATTACAGCTCATACTTCTAGCACAGTGTTTCTCAACCTCAGCAGCTTTAAGATGTGTGGACTTCAACTCCCACAATTCCCATGCTGGCTGGGGAATTCTGAGAGTTAAAGTCCATACATTTAGCGTTGCTGAGGTTGAGAAACACTGTATTTGAAAATCACCATTTGTGTGGTAGGACTATGAAATTTAGGAGAGTCACTCTACTCCATATTTGTTATGAAGAACCCACACGCCTACAGAAGCATTGGTTGGGAACTGGACATGTTAATCAAGATGCATTGTGCTGGGCTACTTAATCCCTAGCTTCTGGCAATCCAGAATTATAGAAGCATGTAGATCAGAATGAATAGCAAATTCAAACTAATTATCTGATTGATCAGTCACTTAATAATTACGTTTTAAATTACAGTTTCTCTATCTTCATGGGCTTGGTTCCTTCACATTTGTGTGGTATTTTAATCAGTAAAGCTTTCTTGATGAAGATTTATGATAATTCCACAACATACTACCTTTCAGATGTGTTCTTCTTGCTGGCGAGGAATCATGGAAGCTGAAGCTGCTCTATTTATCCTTAGTAGCAGGAATGACTCTTAGCACAGAAGATCTGTTTTATCTGTGGCTAAGCAATAAGAGTTCTAGTTCAGACTTTATATTCAGAAACATAAATTTATTTGTTTTATTCATTTATTTATATTTCAGATTTGTCACCACCCATCTCACGCTGGGCGGTTTACAATAAAAACAGAATAAATATTAATTAAAATAAATATTAATTAATTAATTAAAATATACTACAACAACAAACTTCCTATATAGTACTTCTAAGACTCTGATGTTAATTAGGTATTAATAAACGTGGAGAGCGCCAGCCATCCCCAGGGTCGGTTGTATCTCTTCTCGCCCCATGCAAGTTGGCAGGTCCTCCGGAAAATTGGGAGGGTAGGGGCCTCAACAACTTAATGTTGTACTTTCAAGATCAGTCTTCCCACTAGGCAGAATAAAGCTATTTCTGCCAAAAACATCTACATATCTTAGTGTTGGCCTTGTTGTGTACTGTATGTATTCAGAATCACAGGATGAGGGAGAGAGGCTTATTTGTTTGTTTTTATTAGTGGGCCACCGGACTCCATCGCAACTCTGGGCAGTGTACATCATGACACAATTAAAAATAGAATAATACAGAGATCGTACAAAACAAATGTCCAGAAGAAAACTGCCCAAACCACCAAAGCAAACATTTTACAAGAAGTCTGCCAACTGCTCTGGGTCTGGGGGAAGAGTCAGGTTTTAAGGACATATTTAAAAGGGTCAGGACAGGCACCAAAGGAATCTCTGGGAGGATATCATTCCAGTATGTCCAGGTGCTGTGGCAGAGGAGGCTTGCTTCCAGGGTCCTGTCAGATGACACTGTCTAATCAGTGGTACCCAAAGCATGTTGCTGACTCTACCTGATTGTATAGGATAGGCCGAAGTTACGGAAGACAGATGGTCTCTCAAGTAGCCCAGCCATATGCCATGAAGGGCTTTATAAGTGATGGCACCCAGAAGCCGACCAGTAACCACTGTAGCTTATGAAGCAGCAGCAGTTTTTGTTTTGTTTTTAATATTGTTTTAATTGTATATATGATACGTATTTTATATATACTTATAGTTTTAATGTCTTTGTAACCCGCCCAGAGTCCCCTATTGTAGGGGAGATGGGTGGGAGAGAAATCTACTAAATAAATAAAATAAATTATGTGAGCATACTATGGTATGCCCTTAACTGCCCATACTTCTATATTCTGGACCAGATGCAGCTTCCCGGTGGTCTTCAAGGACAGCCACATACAGAGTGCATTACAGGTAGTCCTCGCTTAATGACTGTTCATTTAGTGATCATTCAAAGTCACGGTGGTGCTAAAAAAGTGACTTACGACCAGTAACTGAAGTTACACCATTGTAGCACCCCCGCGGTCACGTGATTGTGATCCAGGCACTTGGTAACCAGCTCACACTTATGATGGTTGCAGCATCCCAGGGTCACATAAACACCATTTGTGACCTTCCCAGCAGGCTTCAGGCAAGTGTAATCAAGGGGGAACTGTGTAATTCACTTAACAACCACTCAATTCAATTAACAACTGTAGTGATTCACTTAGACTGCCAGAAAAAAGATAGTAAAATTGGGTCCAGTCATGTGATGATTCGCTTAATGACCACATCGCTTAGTGACCTACATTCCAGTCCCAATTGTGGTTGCTAAGTGAGGACTACCTGTACAATAGTCCATGCACGAGGAGAAAAGAGCATGACTGACTGTCCTAAGGGCCTCCTGATCCAGGTATGGGTGCAACTGGCACACTAGATGAATTTGTGCAAAGGCCTTTCTGGCCACAGCTGCTACCTGCTCCTTGAGCAGGAACTGTAAGTCCAGGAAGACCCCCAAATTGTACAACAGTCCCAAAGAGGGAAGTGCAAACCCATTCAGTACTAAAGGTGGAACATTTTCAGATTCAGGTGGTCCAAATAGTCATAGCCACTTAGTCTTGCCAAGGTTGAGCTTCAGCCTGCTCCTCCCCACCTAGACCTGTACAGCTTCCAGATACTGGGACAATGCCTTGACAGCATCATCTGGTCAGCTCAGGGTTGAGATGTACCACAGGGTATCATCAGCATACTAAGGTACCTGACCCCAAACTGATGTATGATCTCATCCAACAGCCCCATGTAGATATTAAACAGGAGGGGTGAGAGGGTCAAGCCCTGAAGCACCCCAAGTCAAGGATCTCTGGCTTGATCTCTCCCCCTCTGCCAATAGCAACTCAGCCTGACTGCAGAGAAAGAACGACCACAATACAGTGCCACCTACTACTAACCCCCATATGCAGTCCAGAAGAATACCATGGTTTGATGGTATCGAAAACTCCTTACTTCAATTCTCAACTGTATCCTCAAGTGTAAAATAGTAATTTACTTGGTTTCCAGCAACAGTTCTTTTAGGACAGAAATTATATGTGGGAGCCATGGGCCAGCAAACTACATCATGTGCACTTTCTTGCAGTTAAGTTCAAGCAGCCGGTTTATCTACAAGTCTGCCTTTTGTCCATTGCTATTTACCTCTGCATTTGGAAAAGTGAGTAACCTACTCCAGTTGTGAACTTCTGTGAGTTTGATAACCCAAGAGTGTGGGCATGGAGAGAATTTAGAATAATGTGCAATCCCCCCCCAGAAAAGGAGGAACTAAGAAAGGAGAAGTTATGAAGTGCTATCAGGGGAACACAGAAAGAGTCTTGGTTCATGCTGTGGATTGGGAAGTAAGGGCAGGGCCCTTGAGACAAGCAGATGAAAGAAAATCTTTCTGGTGTTCCTTTGAAAGGCTTCTCCTGACATCTCAGTTCCTGAGAAATCCTTAAACCAGGAAGGCAAAGGGGAGAGGAGATGCCCTTCTTATCAAGAAAGTAAACAGAGCTGGCTTGATTAATGTATAGCAAGCTCTACTAGGTTATGATGTCTGTTTTGTTTTGCTTTTTTTAATTTTCTGCCAAAATGGCCGGCTTGCTTTGTTTGTTTGTTCTAAAACATGTGCACCCTGCTTTCAAGCCAGAAAGGTTTATATTGGTAAATATTTTCCTTAAAATCTCTTGCTCAATTGCTGCTAGCTCAGACCTCACAGATATGTGGGAAAGGTGAAGCAAATACAAATTACTTTGATTTTTTTTATAGGACTTAATACACTGATGAAGGATGAGTCTGTCCCTTCCAATCTGGCTTAAACAGGCATTGTGGAACCTGCGGCCACAAATACTTGTCGGCCCTAACCAATAATCATGCTAGTGTTGGTTTCTGAGCGTTGGAGTCTGTCTCTGCAGAGACATGTACAGAGGCAAAATATTTTTGAGTAGCAGATACTGGGAACAAAAAGCAAGTGAAGGCTGATGCATTCTTGTTGTCCTTTGGAGATTTCCAGAGGCATTCAGGTTGTGTCTATACACGCGCACACACACACGGTTTGCTTAGTGTGTTGCATGAGCCTTGCTACTGTGAGTTGTAAACTATGGCTACTGTATAATCTGATGTGTGACACTAGTCATTTATGGCTAATATTACAAAACCATTTAATCAAACTACAGCGTAGCTTAATCCTTTGAATGCTATCAGCTGTTGGAGACCAAAGGCAAGACAAGGCAGAACCTTTGGTCTCATCTAGCCGAGCATGGCTAACTCAGAGCTGGCTAATTCCCTCCACACCACACTCTAATCAAGACTCAGCTTCAGATTATGTAATCGGTTGCACAACTCCTTTCTAAACCACATGGATTTCTGTTAATGAGTATAAGTGGGCATTTGAGCATATACAGAGCACCTCCAGTTACCACTAATAATAGTCGATCTCTAAAAACCTGGGAGATCGGGAAAGGCAGTGGCTGGGTTCACATATCATATGTGTGGTATATATGGTTTTGGTTTATTATGCTGCTTTAGCCTATCCATCATGACTTATTCAACAACCACGATTAAGACATACTGTAGCTTATTGATTGATTGATCAAATTTATATGCCACCCACCTCACTATAAGTGACTTCCTGTGGTTTACAAGTAAAAATAAAAAGTTGTGCTACAACGTAGCACAATCTGCAAATCCAGGCATCTCCAGTGGCCACTTTACATGGGCTTATTTTCACCAGAATGCCAGTGATAGGGTCCTACAAATAATGCAGCATAAGGGGATGAGGAAGTTTGCTTCCAAGTCAGGGGTATTAACTGTAAGCAAATCTGCATCAAAGTCCATCTTTGGTACAATCCAACATTTTTGAGAAAAACCCATCATGCTGAAATATGTTCTGTTTAGATACGATTGGTTGACTAAATGATGGTTGGTTGGATTTACATATTGTAGTAGGCCATCATAAAACATGGTTACAAACCACAGTGGCTGGGCTCACATACTACACTAAACCACAACATAATTTGCTGGGTTCCACTTTAGCACAATGTGTGGACCAAACTGTTGGGTTCTATTTCAGTCAAGGCTTAATCCTGAATGCAGGAAGTGAAAGATTCAGTACAGTATAAGAGAATATAATTTGTAAGCTTGACACTATATATTTTAGAAAGAAAGGAACATTTATACTTTTCTTTCAGTTGATATTTCAGTTCTCTTGCTTAATAGGAATAAAATATATTCAGAAAAAAAAGGTTGAGATCCTCTTGCTCAATAATATGTAGCTGCTTGGAACCTCCAGGGCAGTTGATTCCATCCACCTTGTTAATTTCTTAGCTCTTGAAAATAGTTGCTCTCCCTAAAAAGCATTCAAATAAGAATCATAGGATTTGCCTTCTGAATTCCTCCATTGAGACATTTTGTTCCCCTAGTTCTTCCAGAGAGTCCTTTTCAGCTTTATAGTTTTAACTGGTCTATAAATTTGTTCTGATTGTAAACCTGAATTTATTAATGACCTACCCTGGGATTGAGTAATGGTGCAGGTCTATAATACATATATCACTATGTAGGTTATTCTGTGGTCCTGTAGTGTGTATGACTGGAGAGGCAAACAGTAACAGAAAAGTGCTCAGAATTGCTGTAAGGGAATATGGGGGTGGAGAGACGGGAAAAACTAAATTTATTATTGATGGCACCAAATACTGTATCTAAAGCTTGTTAGTTTGAACATCATTTGGTGTGATACAGAGCCAAGGTCCTAACTGCTTGTATTTATGAACCACCCGGCATTTTTTATTGGCTTTTGGGATGCATAGACATATGCCCCTAAAAAATCATTATGATCCTTCATCAAAATTTCTCCTATAGTTTCAGTGGACTGCCCAATCCCTCCCACTGCTGGTACATATGCATAGAAGTGACATACTCAGCTGCTAGCTGCAATGATCCAATCAAGAGGTGGTTGCAATTTAGAAGTTTGCACATTTAGTGCAAATGTGGTGGAATGGGGAGAACCAGAGGGATATAGTCAAAATTGAAAGGAAGAACAGAAAAGGGTTATCTGGGAACAGTGTTGCTCTGTTACAGATGCGGGGGAAGGACTGTTGTATGGTACCAAAAACTAGGGTCTCAGCAGATGGCAGCACTTGGCCAACTTTGTGCTCAAAAACTAAACAGGATTGGGATTCCTCTAAGGAATATTTAAGATTGTAGGCTAGACTAGGAAATTAAAAAATAAAAACATCTGGAAGAAGGTAGTAGCAAACTATTTCTACTTCACCACTGAAAAAACTATTGCTCTACTCATTTGACTGCTTGAGTTGGCCTGCATGACACTTTTTCCCGCTCTCCAATATCCCTTTAGAAATAGGGGGATCAGGATTGTGCAGTTTCACACTTTATGTATGAGATGATATATACATCTACAGATTATATACGTGTATGTGTGTGCATTGTATTATTGGCAGTTGTAATTTTTTGTTTCTTTCCTAATGAATTCCATTAGGGACTTATTTTCAAATGTCTCCTCTATCTGTATATCTCTCTTATAGCAACCTACTTGTCTGTCTATGCTTCTCCTCAGTCTCTTCGGTCTATATATCTACCAATCATCTTACTCAGCCCAGCACAATCATTTCTGTTCCTTGCCTCTGCCCCTTTTCCCCTTCAGCCCCTGCCACTTTTTATTTTAGCTCCTTATCACTTGACCCTGACCCACTGAGGACCCTTCCAAAGTAGGATTCTCCATTCTGCTCCAGTTGGAAAGCAGCTTTGCACCTATGAGATCCCACAGTTGATTGTTGGAGAGCTGAGACAATTTACTTTTAGGTCTCGGCTTGTATTTCTTTTTGCATGTGTGGTCATGGAGGACGGGTGCCTTACTCGGACTCTTCGCTCCTGACCTTCTGCAAATCCTGAAGGAGGAATGCTGATTTGCCAGCTTCATGGCTTCCCCTCAGTAACCCAAGCAAAACAAGCAAGGGTGAAACTGGATGTTCTTTTCCTTTTGTGCAAAGGGGATAGAGGGAGGGGAGAGTTTTGTAGCTCCCGGACCTGCAATAGTCTAGAACAGGGCAGCAATTGAATGACATATTCTTCCTTCTCCTTAGCCTTCTTGAGTTAGTAGAAGTAAAGATGGTATGGATTCTCAAACCACTTTTGAGAGAGTAGGGAATAAAAGTGCCCTGAAATAGCTTCTTAAGATACCCTTTTACCCTTGTATTTTTTTTTCCAAGCTGACTCTTTTTTTTTCTCTGAAAGGTGTTTTCACTTAACCTGGAGTGTAATCTGGTGGATAAATCTGTATTATTTTTAAAGCTTGAATAATACTGCATATATCTCTGTTTAGTTGTTTTAAATAACAGTAGCAGCGATTACTGTTACATATTTAAAATGCTATTTAAACAGTAAAACTATTATTATTAGTTTAATACAATTAATTATGGAGCTTTAGAATGTAACACTCAGTCTCGCCAAAGGCACTTAAATAGTGCTCATGAAGAAGTTGAAAGAGTAAGAAGGGCTTGCCTAACCATAGCCAAGCAGAAGGCCCAGATGATATCTCTACAATGATTCTCTCACAGTGAACTCTGAACATGTGCTGAAACCTAAGATTGTACTCAAAAGGTAAAAAGAAACTACTTTATTGCTGGCTGTACTGATTGTATTTGGAATTGTTTCATATCTAGAAACTGGACCATGAGCTCATTACATTTTTTCCCAAATGAAAGAGTGCATAGCTATATCTTGTGTTTCAAGATTGGCACAACTTCTGGACCAAAGAGCCTTCTTTTCTATTATCCTATAGCAAGGATAAATAGAGAAATCCGTGGTAGAAAAGCTAAAAACTCCTCAGTCAGAGTCAATGTGACTGGTAATAACCTACCATAAACATCTTTTACTGGGGAATTTGCCAGAATGGCCCTGCTATGAGGTCTTAAAGTGTCCCTGTCACGTTTAATAAGAGGCGCCTATATAAAAAAGATAGATTCATTCTTAGGGTAAAGTTTTGCTTTCGGATTGAGAGGGTTCAGCATCATCTGTACAATCATGTTGTAAGAATAAAACTGTGCTTGAGGTTTAAAAAGCATTAAGGAGTGTCTGTGCCAGATCTGAAGCACCTTTCTCTGCTTTGGATCTAAATACTGCACACCACTCCTCTGGAGTGCTCCTGAGGCACTAGGGAATTAGGGCATTGCAGCAATACGAAGTAGCTTTGAACTTTCCTGATACCTCTTCATTTTAGGATCTTAATCAATTTATTTCTGATGCTACACTACTGTACTTTATCTGAAACCTGGAGCAATGCTGCTTTTTTTTTTCTTTTGCAATGTTGCAACTCAGTAGAATTTGTATACAGACATTCCCATCTGCAGAGCTTCAGTGTCTCTTCTCCATGCCAGCCGCCACAGCAATATGCAGTCACAATTATAGCTATTGGGGAAAGTGCCTGTCTGTGAATCATCTCACCTTCACAGTTTGCAAGAGGTCTTCTGAAAACAACAGAAGAATGGCTCTTCCTGCAGCCAGGAAGCTTCCCTTTATAGCAATCCATTCTCTGTTATGCTAGGTTTTTTTTCTCCAAACTGAAGCCTCAGCTACATTTTATAAAGCAACTAACAACAAGACACAACAAAACTAAATATAATTTCTGGTTCTGCCTTTAGGACCAAACTAGATGAGGCAATAGAGATCCATAATAGAGGCTCCACCCTGACTCTTTCATCTTTGTTAGGTTTCATTCATATAATACTAATTGCTGCATATGTATGTTTTAAGTATCTTGTAATCTGCCCACAGCTCTTCAGATGAGAGAGATGAAAGGGCATTTTCTATACCTAGCATCCTTCTCCCTAACCATTTGAGGCTATAATCACATGCATGCAGTTGATTTCCATCCATTTCTCCTTGGGCTTCTCAGTCCTCGGTTCTCTTCTTGCATTATTTTCCACAAGTAGCTTTAACCTTCCAAAATTTTCCAGCAAAGGGAGCCCTCAGCCAGCTTGCCATAAAACACCGCCCCTGACTAAGAGGGGGAATAATTTAAAACCTCAGGGACAAAACCCTTCTTCCAATAAAAGATATTTATGATAAGTGCCATCAGTTCAGGCTGAACTGCCTGATACTCTCTAGTCTGGCCAGCTGGGTAGCTCTCTCCCTTTAGCCCAGCTCTAGGAAAATAGAAAGGTACTTCAGATCTTCTTAGGCAAAGTCCAGAAATATAGAACTTAACAACTGTTGTGCCACTCTCAGATCATAAAAGGTAGCTGTACAGTCATGCAGTCTTGCAACTGGGGAAAATCAAAGAGAAATTCCCATTTTTGCCAAAGAAGCCCAATAAAAAAGTTAATTGGGAAAAGATAAATGAAGGAAAACAACAGAAGGCAACAATCACAAACACAAAATTCCCGATAAAATCAATATAGTCATCCTAATACATTTTAAAAATTTCAATACATGCGTTTGTCGTATATAACAACTTATAATGAGAGCTTATCAGTAGCTTTCATCAATGATGTAATCAAAGTAAACCATCAAAACCCACGTGGTACAAATGTCCCCCTACCACATATGACAGTTCAGCTAATCCCATGAAGAAAGGCTACTTATCAGCCCTAAAGGCAATGATTGACATAACCCTCCACATGATTGCATTGACCTCTGGTAACCCCAAGGCTTGACTGTATTGAAAACCTACATTTTGAAGCAAACCTTATTTTAACTGCTTTTAAAATAAATAAAGCCATAACCAAGTTTTATTTTAGCTGAGTTTTTTTTCTTTTAAATCTGCCCCTTTAATGCGGGGGGGGGGGGGGGGGAAAGAACTTTTTAAGGTACAGCTTCCTTTCTGTCTTTTTTGAAAGTTAGATACATACCCATATTTTTGCAAAGTTTAACTGGAAACACACACACACCTCCAACTCTCCAGCAAGCGATGCACATATTGAGCAAATCTTATTTTGAGCATTTCCGAAGGAGAATAAAAACTAGTAAAAAAAACCTCCTGTCTACAAAGGTTTAATTTCAGGTCTGCAACTCACCAGAGACTCACTCTCTGCAGACATGTGCAAAGCACATCCTGCAAAAACAGTTTTGTTACGTGTCTGGCCATGGCAAAGAAACTTCGGTAAGTATGTGCAGAGCATACCCCCTGCAAGATATCACTTAGTAAATGGAGTATTAGTTATATGTTCTGGCACATCTGGACAAAGGTCACACTTGATTTAGACTTTTTAAAATTCTGAGTACTTCTGAAAACTAAAGGGCTATAGTTTTGCAGATGTTGACTTCAAATACCAAAGAGGAGTTTAAAGACCCTACAAACCTTTGTACATCATTGGAGATACCCTTCAGCACCTGGAACAACTCAAGATCATGTTTCTCAGGACTCACCAAGCTACATCCTCCACGGAAGGAATAACCACTGCTGACAAACTAAAATAAAATCTGTGTCAGAGTTTTAATCAGGAAAATTGTTTCTTCAGATTGATCTTGTTTGGCTGTCATAAGCAGTGTTGCAGTTCTGATGAAGCTAAGCAGAGGCAAATGAAGGCAATATCATGTAATACCTACTGGGTGAACAGCCCACCCTTTAGATCCCTGCCAAGGACACCTTGGGGGTAAGTAATTGTTTTTTATTTCTTGTTATGTAAATATAAGTTGCTGGACATCATCCTAAAGGATTTGATTTATATTTTGCAGTCTCTGAATTAACACCACCTACTAGCAGTTTGAGGCCATGTTTATATTACTGTGATGACTGCCGCTGTGACATATTTTCTGAGGATTTTTCTGATTTGGTATATGACTATGATTCCATTCTAGTAGAAGGGCCACACTAAAGTGCTGTAATTCAGGCAAAGACTGGCCTGATTGTGACTGCAGCTCAAATTCATTGGATACAGACCAGGCAGAAAAATATGTATTTTGTAAAATGGTGTAATACAAAACTTCTTCTTCTGAAGAGGTTGATGACATCCAATGACATAGAAATGCCTCTCTGTACTCTGTATATTTACATTATCAATAAAAGTATGTTTTAAGTTGACCTGAGATCATTTCTCCAGGTCCGTTAATAATGTTGGAATATGAAAAAATTCTATGAAGCATTTATTATATCTTTGGTCATATACAGAGTTATGGGGTGTGAATTCCCTTCAGGGCAAGAGGCTTATGTCTTCATAAAACCTGCAAGGGTCAACCGCCCTAGATATTTCAAAATTTTCCAAAGAAAGCCATGGAAAAAAGTTTGTCTTGTCAGTGATAGATGTACTATTCCAAATATACCTAGGCCAACCCTTTATCTGACAAGTCGAGGAGAGAGGTAGCTGCTGCCTTTCAGAATATCTTCCAAACAGGGCATGCACTCCGAAAATTACAAACAGATGCAGGTAAAGAATTCTTAAACTACCCTCTGAATAAACTTTTAGAAACATTACAGTGTTTATTACTTTGCCACTCAGAGTGAAACTAAAGTAGCTGTAATGGAGAGGCTTCACTGTACCTTGAAAAGTAAACTCTGGAGCTATTTTACATCTAGAAATACCCACTAGAACATGGACATTTTGGCCAATGTTCTTTGGTGCTGCAATATCGCTTACTGGTGCTGCATCATAGTATCTGGGCTGCCCCTAACATTGTAAACCCAGCTAATGAATGGGATATGAGGGTATAACTGTACGAGGAATTTTGTATAGGCAAAAGGAAGGGAAAAGATCAAGAATCACATCAGAGTATCCAGACTGAAAGGATGATTAGAAAAAAGGCTATTAGTAAACCTACACAGATGAAATATTCATTATCAAAGGAATAGGGACAAGGGGTAAAAGAATCTAAAAAGATTCAAAGACTACACAGACAAAAGGTCCCCACTGACCAACAGCATATGCCCAGAAGTGGAATAAAGCTCAGAAAAAGAAGGTAGGAGAAATGCTGACAAATTCTAGTCAACTGGGTTGGCTGATCAGAGATGTTCAACCTCAGTTGGGTTGAGATTGAGGTACAATACCTTTGACATAGCAGCATTTTACATCCAGCAGTGGTTTCCCCCAAAAACAAAAGTTCCAATTTTACTATTCAATTAGCAGATCATGGGAAATAGAATTAGTAGAGATGTAATACCCACACAGCTGGCGCAGATTAACTTCAGATGCACATTATGAAGTTGCTAATGAGAGAGATGGAGTTTTTCTTTGAGAAGCAGGTATTATGCCAGTATCCAAGAACTGTTGGAAAATATGAACAACCTTATATTAGATGCCAAGGGTGATCCTAAGATGATTGTGCAGAACGATCTGGTGGTTTGAAAAGTTAATTTTAAAGGAAATGGTATACATGCCGTTCTAGCTAGTAAAGAATTTGGACGTGTATTAGGTCTGTTCCATAGATACCGTTTCAAAACATTCCTGTTTGCAGCTGACATTACTGAAGGCTTCAGTGTGTTATATGTTTATGCAGACATTGTACAGCATCAGATAGTGGGAGACCTCTATGTGCTATTACTGTGTATCTGTATATCTTGTACAACATTTTCATCATGGTAACTTATGACAAGCCGTATTGCATTGCAGTGAGCAAGCATTACATCAATACCTTACTGTGGAAATCAAAATTGACCAGAACAAAAATATCAGTGTTTATCATGGGAAGGTGGTGGTTAAGCTTTATTTTAGACTACAGAAAAGTGAGGGATAGTTGTGATCAAGGGTCATTGAAGTCCTCAAGATTCCATGGCTTATTACAGAGCACAAGCTGGTAGAGATCTTGCAGGCTTTTGAGGAACCCTCATCATGTATTGGGCAAGTTTAGAAAGATTGTTCCGTGGACTTTTTAAAAAAGCAATGCCTTTTCTGAGGTAAGGCTTAAGAACTGTTAAACTGCACATGTATCCTGCAGCCAGGAATATTGTTAGAGATGTGGATGAGCTCATTTTGTTGAGGGAGAGCAGGAGGGATCAGGTGTGGGCATAATCAGGAAGAGTTATGCACTAGGCCTGCCTGTCCCAGTTAAAAAGGTAACTCTACCATACAAAGAGGAGATGTTCATGGAAGAGGAAGCCCTGTGACAAGCAGGACACATTCTAATTCAAAATAGCCTTTATCCATGAGGCCTCCGAAGAATGTGTTTAATCTGAGCTGGACCTTTTTCAACTGGCACTCACACAAACCAGACCTGAAAATTGTATGTATGTTGAAATCCCTCCATTCTCCACCCTCTCACCAAATGCCCCCTGAAATGTTTTTATCACTGCTCATGACAAACATTACACAGACCTAAAATCTTGATGCATGTGTGTTGCAAGGTCATGAAGGTTGATGGTGCAGATTGATAAGGGTGCATGGGTGGCCCTGACCAACTACTCTGTAGTATCACTGTTCAACCAGGTAGATGTTACCATGGGAGACCATTTCATCACACAGAGCCACCATTGCTATTCTTTCCTGGCTGTGATTGAACTGATCCCAAACTTTGGTAGTGATGCACTGGGGACTCAGTTTATAGCTGGAACATTTCAGAAAGAACTCATACAGAATACCTCATTGCTGCCTGACGGAAACCCCAACTTCAGGGCTAGAGCAAGAAATACAGCCCGGAATCTGCTGGGCTCTTTGTGTGGCAATCTGTTTTTTCAAGACAAGCTGCTGATTAATGGTGTTCGTGTGAAAGTCAGTCTCACACAGAGCAAATGGAGTCGATTGTCCGATGAAGGACAGCAATGAGAATTACGAAGTGCAACTCCTGTCAGTCTCTCTCTCTGTAAAGTGTATAAAAGTAGCGCTTGGGATCCACTTGGGCCATGCAGAAGCCTTCCTGATAGATACCTGTTGATCAAGTGCGCATGAAGGTTTACAGTATTCTGACTGGCAGTCTTGTGTGTAATCGGGAAAATCTATTTCTGGGGCAGCTGCCTAAGCAAATATTGATCAGGTTTCTGGACAATGAGGTCTTCAGTGGTGATTATAGGACACACCCTTTCAAATCCCAGCACTGCAACTTTTAAACCGTTCTGTGTAGACTACATTTGCCTTTCCAATGTGGCAATTTGCATCTGGTCAAGGGGGCCATAGAATATTTGGAATTCGGAGCAATTGTTCTCATTTTCTTATCTTGGAAAAACAGGTTTTGAAGAATGAGTAAAATGATCACATTTCAGTGATCTATATTCTGTGCAAAGGCCTTTTCTATTTGATTACTGTCACAGGCTATATGGTCATGTACCATTGCTAAATTCTCTATTTTGTGAAAGTTACTTGTTATCTTCCAAAGACGATGGAAGACCCCCCATAAATTTACTACATGGAAATGTATTAAGCAGTTCACTATGCAAAGGTTGCCAGCAACTGTAAAACCATACAATATTTTGAAGCATTTGAGACAACACAGCATCACCAAGTTCTAACATTTGTTGGATAAAGAATAATTTTCCAGAACTTGACAGCCTGCTTACAATGCAAGAGAAAGGATGTACAAACTATACATTTTTCCATTATGTTTCATAAACTTAAAGTAGCATACTGTAGTCTTTGCCCTTCACAGCCCTTTTATTGTATATCACCTTTAGAGTTTTTTGAAATACCTGTGTTTCTAACACTGTTTCTTAACTCTAACAATCCTAAGCTTCTGCATTGCTCTCTTTCTTACCCTCCTCCTCAGACAAACAGTAAATATCCATCAAACCTTTCAGGCTCTGAAAGTTAATTTTAACATAATGAGTTCTGTTCAGCATAAGCTACTTCACCTATGGCACCATTTTCCCATTCAGTAAAGGCTACCTCTATGTTTTGAGACCTGCTGACACAAACTTGGTGATTATGGTATATGGTGGGATCTTGCTTGTCAGTTGCCCTAAAGAATTGCCTAATGGTGGTTTCCATGCTCCTTCCTTGCCTGATAAAGATGTCTGTGTCATGATATGGACAACTCTCACCCAAACCCTCCTGGAGCCTGTGTACCATGCATAAGCTGTAGCAACCATGCATAAGCTGTAGTAAAACAGGCAATGCATATGTTAGTACACGTGGATTGGATGGGGTGGTGTTTGACAGTCTGTTGGTAAACTAACATGAAACTTCATAAGATGGCACCAAAAAAAAAAAAAATTGATGAACTCCTCTGGATTTGTTACTACAGATGTGGTTGCATCATTGAAGCTCTGCCCAAACTTATCCCACTTTAAAGTGAGTTTAAAAAGAGTTTAGCAGTCTATCTTTTGAAAAGGTTCACCAATATGACCTGAACAAGACTGATAGAGGAGAGCCCAACAGCAGGGAACCGTGTAGATCAGTGTTGTCCAAACTTGGCCACTTTAAGATGAGTGGACTTCAACTCCCAGAATTCCCCAGCCAGCCATTTTGAAGTCCACTCATCTTAAAGTGGCCAAGTTTGGACAACACTAGTGTAGATGCTGAAGACAAGGCTGCTCATGTACTCTGCATGATCAGCTATTTGGCAGCACCAACAGCAGTCCTGCTGATGGGCTGTGGAGCAGTGTGCTGGCTTCTAGGTGCTGCCTACCAGTGGAGTGGAGCTGGACTGAAGAGACCAGGTGGCTGATTGGCAGCTGTGTGGTGGTGGGGTAGACCTGTTGGGCAGCGACAAGAGATTCCTTGGTGTTGCAGCCAGTTCCAAGAGAATTAAAACAGATTTTGTTTTACATGTACATGCATTTTATTATAAAATTTAATGGAAGAATGTTAACTTCTTTTGCAGATGACGGGGTAACACTTTGACACACCAGCCTTTTCAGACTAACAAGCAATCTAGCTCCAATTATTAAAAGTGGATTACTGCCCTCCTCAATGCAATGTATGAAGGTTGCCTTTTCAATAAAAAGGGCGTGAAATATAATTTATCCACCTTGGTGGAAATATTTATAATGATCCAAAGGGGCTAAGCTCTGGAAAACTACAGCAAAAGGGTTTAATGAGTTCTTTTTAGGGCAGCTGTCGACTTGTTCTTCTCAGTCACATAGACAACCCCCCAGAAAACGAAAGGATTTTTTTTTTATGATACAGGCTTTCAGAATCTGAATCATACTAACATCTTGAGACCTCACAGTTTCTAAAAATAACAAAACACAAAATAAAATTAGGGTGTTGGAATTAGAACTAACTTGAAGTACTATTTTTGTTACTCTTGATACTTAACCATTTGCAGAACCTTCAATAACAATATAGTATAATTCCAACTTTACATCCTCCTCCAAAAAAGAGTGCTGGACCTTGCTCCTACCCTTGGCTTCGGAACTTCAAGAGTCAATTTCACATCAAACAAATCAGTCTCCATCCTACTTGAAAAAAATGCTCATGCGCCCCAGATGTGCCAGGTTTTGTAACCAACCCCCCTTTACTAAGTGGCAGAATATCCTCTGCACATGCCTAAAGTAGTTACTGGGGGCACACCCAGGCATGTAAATTATCTCCCCTTGCAGGATATGCTTTGCACATGTCTGCAGTCATTGTGAGGGTATGTCTTTGCTCAGTTGCAGACCTGCAGCTAAATCTTTACTCAGAGCAGTTTGAAGTTTTTACTAGCTTTTATTTTCTTTCAGAAAGGCTCAAAATAGGCTTTGCTTGCTATATTTGCTTTTTTCATTGCTTGCTGAAGAATTCAAGGGGTGTGTGTATTTATTGATTGATTGATTGATTTGATTTGATTTGTCCCCGCCCATCTCCCCTACAACGGGGGACTCTGGCCGGCTATGCAGGTGTTTCCAGTTAAACTTTGCAAACATATATGCATGTATTGAACTTTTTGAAAAGACAAAAAAGCAGGCTGTCTCTTTAAAAGCTCTTTTCCCCGTCATTTAAAATGTTGGTTTTAAAACCTGAAACAAAAGGTTTAGGGCTTTATTTATTTCAAAAGCAGCCTAGATAGGTTTTGCTTCAAAATATAGATTTTCAGTACAGTCGAGTCTTCGGGTTACAGGAGGTCAATGCAGTCAAGTGGAGGGTTATATTAAGCATCAACTTTAGGACCAACAAGCAGCCTTTCCTGGTGGGATTAGGTAACACATCATATCCATCTGGGTTTGTGACCTGGTGACGTCTGCACCACATGGCCTTTGATTGTTTACTTTGATGATATCACTGATTAAAACTATGGATAAGCTCCCATTGTAAGTAGCATATAGAAGTATCCTATTATAACTACTCTCACATTCAGAGTTCATTCCAGCAAGGCTAGTGGGAGAGAAATCATCCGTGCTTTCTGCTTAGCTGTTCCCTCTTTGCTGTTGCTGTTCTCTTTAGCACTGTCTTCAGTTTTCCAAAAAGTGAAGACTATCGGAAAGCTAGCTTGTTTGGGGAGACTGTTGCTTTGCCCAACCAAGGAAAATACTCCATGTCCAATATCCCGTATCTAGCCTGCCAATCAAAAAATAACAGCTGGCTGAACTTATCTTCCTAACAGCCTATGATTGAATGATAAAAGTCCTGACTAGTTTTTACAGTCATGACTTTGTATGAAAAATATATCTCAGAAACTTTCTTTGGAAAACTAAACATAAATTCCATGTATTCTAATCACCCAGTGTAGAGTCAGCTTAACAGATGCTTTAGGAGGCATGATTATACCTTAGCAAAAACTGGGGTTTGTCCCAGCATCACGCTCCTCTGAGTTATATACCCCCTTATGAAAATGCTCATGGTTTCTGAGTCAAACTCAGTTTCTTTTAGATATTCAGAGAACAATTCTTGCTGTGAGAAAAGCTTCGGGGCAAATGCATATTTCAGTGATGCAATTACTGTCTTCCAATGAAGTTAGAGCAGACTTGGCACAAGATTGGAAGAGATGTAGAGTGCTAACAAGGGGAAATGGAGAAAGAAGCCATTGATATAAAGCTGAGCACGCGGGGCTCTTCTGATTGTTGCCCACGGGGTCCTGCTGTGTCATCCATTATTCCTGCTGCTACGTGTGGCTTTTGGCCGCATCCCATCACAATTTCTGTTGCTGCAGGTGATGCTGTATCCTGGCACACGGCATTCTAATGGCTGCCGAAAGCATCCCATTGCAGTTAGGTTGCTGTGTACGGCAGATCATTTTGAATTGTCTAAATCAGTGTTTCTCCACCATGGGAACTTTAAGGTGTGTGGACTTCAACTCCCATCCCATGCCGGCTGGGGAATTCTGGGAGTTGAAGTCCACTCATCTTAAAGTGGCCAAGTTTGGACAACACTGGTCTAAACACTGTATGATGTGCTCCTTTACATTTGCGTTAGCCTGTTAATCTGTGTATTTGTGTATGTCTGTCAGGGAGAGAGAGAGAGAGCAATAGCACGTAGACTAGCTGTTATACTTGTCCAAAGCAAAATGCCTGCTCATAAATAGGTCTTCTTTCAAATCACTTTGAAGCAGAAGAGCTTTGTTTCTCACTGCAGAGGGGGGCTTACATGGTTGAATACTTTTTCATACTCTTGAAGTCTTCTGCCTGACATCTTGCTTTCTACGTGCCAGAAGTGCGCTCTCTCTGCAGTTACTGTTTTTCTGTCTTCCATATATTTGCATGTCTCTTTCCTTTGGAGGTTTATGTTCAAAGCTGAGCACAGCCATCCTGATTCCCCAGTAGCTTATTGGGGGGGGGGGGGGGGGGGGGAATCACAGTTGATTTCCCTCTGTTGGGATTGAACACTTAAACCTGCAAGGGAAGACAGTGAGAACTTGGCTTTTACAGGTGGATATGAAAACATGATCTCCTTTTCTTAGTTTAAGGAATGCCCCACTAATTTTATAACCTGATAGGGCAAGCTTAAAGTGTTACCTGAGCCGAAGCTGAGAGCAGGTATTGCTCCACTCTGTGCTGCCACATTCTGAGTCCCAGGGCTACATGTAGCCCCCCAAGCTTTGAACACAGTGCCCTATCAGAAGTTGTCACCAAATTGTAAAATTTAATGTGACAGAAGAGATACATTTAATTCAAATTCAAATATTAATTGAATTTAATTTTCATAGTGACCCAGTCCCTTCTTTTTCATCACCCCACCTGTTTGGAGAGTAACTCCAGCAAGGCACTTAAGGCCAGATATGGTCCTTGTTCCAAAACCATTTTGCACTCCTCCTCTTGTGCCACAGCATCTACATACTGCTGTTTGTCAAGTACTTGGACACGTTTCTTGGGACCTATTGAAATCAGTTGTGATATTTTAGGCTGCTGTCCCAAGCATACATATGGAATTTAGTTCAGTTCACTGAAGTGGAACTTAACATTATCCAAGAGAAAAACCCACTGAATGTACTAAATTTAAATTTTTCATAGGGTTTAAAAAAACTTAGATAAAATATTTATATAGAATTAAATGGGACTTAATTCCATGTAAGTGTATTTAGGATTGCAGCCTAAATTATAGTTGTCACTGGGATAAAAATAATGAATCTTCTCAAATCTTTGTTCTCAAGCAAAATCTCAATTGCATAGGAAGTGCCATATTAAATAAAATGACATGCAGGTTAGCCTCAATGAACACTGTAGGAGTTACTTCTGAGTCAGCATCCATTGATCAACACTAAGGCACTTCCACACTACAGTTTCCGCTCCTCAATTCCTCACAAACTAGTTTGAAGCTAACCTATGTTTATCTTCACTTCGGTTGACCCTGAAACACCATAAGCCCATTAATCCTCAGCTTCATTGTCTAACGGGAGAGTGCAAAAAAATAATCCAATCCAGTTGCTCATTATCCATCACTCTCTACTGCTTCATCTTGCTCCCTTCCTCTGTGCCTGTGGCCTGTCAGCTGGGCTGGTTCGGATACAGGTTTAGTGCTCTTTCAGAAGAGCTCTCAACCCATGTCCAAAACTAAGCCAGCTGACAGGTTATAGGTGTGGAGCATCCCTAAATCTGCAACCTGTTGGGCACTTAGACATTGCAAATTGCTTTTCTTGATTTGTTTCACATTAAAACAGCAAGGGCAGCACAGCAAAGGCAGGAGAGGGATCAGTGAGGGCAGCTGATTAGGAGAAGAACACTTTAATAAAGCAATCTGGCTGCTCCCTAAATCACACTAAGACCAAGAAGGATGAGATGGGGAAAGAGAAAGTGGCTGGCTTTGTTCAGCAGTTGACCACTATCTGGAAAGTCAATGGGAAATAAAAAACCAGCCATAAGTAAGATTCAGTCCCTGCCAGGGGACTGGGAGCAAGACATCCTGGCAGCAGACAGGTTAAAATGGATTTTACTTTGACAGTAGGCATGTCTTTGCTAATTCTGCATGTGCTGCTTCTGGATAATGTGACCTACATAAAACTCTACATAGCTGAAACTGTTTTGTATGTTGGGGAGTGATTATTGCTAAGACAAGGGACCCTGGGATTCAGAACCCTTACCCAGATCAGTTGGCTAGTTCTAACCAACTGGTGGTGTCACTATTTTGATTTACAGGTCAATTCAAGTTTGATTTCTGAAAACTTCCCTTTTTTCCCAAATGCATATTGATCTGTAAAATAATAACAGAGGATGCATCTGAGCACATGCAGGGTGCTTTCTCTCCCTATTAAATAATTATGGTTGGCTCAGCCAGGATGCATCTAGAACAGAGTACTGGCCAGCTGCAGATCAACATGGAAATATGAAGAATTGAAATGTGAGCCCCAGAGATAGCCCTGAAGTCACAATGCACCTATTTGCACACGTGGGTGAGCAAGCGAGTGTGCACACGCCTGCCTGTAGGAAACTCCAGCTCCTTTTGAGCTTTAAGGCTGGGATTAATAAAAGGAAAGGATCCCTCCTCCTTAATAGACTGCAGCTGCATAAACATTCCCAGCATTCATAGCCAGCCCCATGGCTGAGAGCCTCCTCCCTTCACAACTCTCAGACCAAGGCTAATTCCATCCTCCCCTCCCACAAATTCAGGGACAGCTGTTCCGGAACTTCTCTCCCCAAAGTCTGCAAGCCTGGGGAGGTTCACTTTCCATTAGGGCATTGTTTTGCTGAAGGTGAGAGCCCTTGGGAGGAAGAACGGCATGTTGGGAAAGTCAACCTGGGGCTGGTGCTCGCCAAACCACTGTTTGCAAGGCTGCCTCTTGAGGTCTCGGAGGAAGGTTTGGAAGGAAGCAAAGCTACTCTTTCAGGTCCTGAGGAATGTTATTACCGATTGTGGGCAGGGAAGTTTGCATGGAGTCCCTAACCAGAGGGGGCAAGCAGCAGCTGGGATATTCATGCTGTTCAGCTCTGAGATAAGGGCAGGAGTAGTGGCTACTACTGTTAGTATGACCAGGATGCTGGGCAACATATAGCACATGGCCACAGGAGTTCGGTCTCTCCCGAAGGGCAAATAATCTCTGCCTGGGCAACAAGACCCGAATGGAAAGGAAGGCCACAAATTAGCCAGTGTCAACAAGGGGTGATCATAAAATAGGAAGCGAACTGAATGCTAGCAGAGGAGTATAAACACTAAGGTTGAAGTATAATAGGAAAGGGTATGTTATGAATGGACACTCCTTGGCCTTTCTGCTCTTTATTATTTGCGTAGCAATCAGCAAGGTTACAAAGGCACTGTGTGGTGGTTATTCCTAGAATAACCCTGAGCTAAACTGAGTTGAGCTGTTAAGCGATCGAAGGTAGATAATCTGCATCAGGGATGGGATTTAAGCCTTTCATTCATCTCTTCAGCCCCAGGACCGCATTGACTTCAATAGGAATTTTTCTGCCCAATGAAAGTCACAGCTTTGGAGAGGCCACCTTTGTCGGGAGTGCAGTGGAGGAAGAAAGAGTTGAACGCCTTCTCATTTCCCACTAGCACTTCTTGCATGATCCTTTCCCCAGTGTCTGGTGTTGAAAAATATTTCAGCAATAAAAAGAGTGCCATGTATAGTTTGTCATGTTTTTTGCCATGAGAGGATTCTCCAACTTAATAATTCCTTTTTGCATCATGAGACAATGCAATTGTTTTAGGCAGCAGATTTCGTAGTTAACAACTGCTTCATCTACAGCTGATTCAACTACAGGCTTGATGGAGGTGGTTGTCTACTTACAACATCCTCTTTCTCCTGTATGAGAAAAGTGGCAAGATGGCCAGGCATTTGAGGACTGTGGTCATAAAGAGAACAGTAACACCTGATCTAGCTAACTAACATCACAAAATGTTTTCTCTAATACATGGGCCCAGGTTTACCAACTGAGAACATTTAATCTAGTGGGACAGAACATGGCTGGCTACACAGGCTCTAGCCAACCTCTGCTATAAAGAAGTCTGTGCTGCGATCGTTTAGCATACTAAGGGCATTTCTTCACAAGGCTCTGATGCTGTTCCCACATCAATGTCACCTGCCTACCACCCGGTCCTACTTGGGTAGCCAAGCTGAGTTTCTTCTACCTTGGCTGTTGTACAGCTCAAATAACAAGCTTTGCTATTTGCAATCTGGAGCCTGGTAGGGCTTGGGGGCAAGCCTTTTTTCTGTTGGAGGAATTTTTGCTTCATTGCACCTCCCAAAGCTCTCAAGGAGATTTCGCAGGCCATCTCCTCAGGGAAATGGATCATAGTCTTTCCAGTCAGTTTCACAATCCCTATTTTAAAAACTGCCTTGCTTGATTTTTCCTGCTGATATCAGCAGCATGCATTAAGGGTTTGCCCTTCCCAGCACAAGTGAGTCATTACTCCCCCCACTCACTATACTCATGGCCAGACTGATGGTTTAACATGCTTTTCTCCAGCTTGTGAGGTGACACAAAAGTTGCCAGAGTAATTTGCCTGTCCAAATTCTGCCTTGGTAAAAAGGCCAGCAAGTGGCATTGTTCTGACAGTCTAATGAAAGGCAACTTAATGTGCATCACTCGGTCAATTTCCTGCTGGCAGGAAAAACCATTTACCAGTCATTCTTCCTAAAATGGGATGGGGCTGGGAAGGAAGGTGAGTCTGACAGTTGGCTAGACCCATGGCTCTAGCCCTCTGTCAGAATCTGATCCTCAGGATAGATGGTCGTTTTGCCAGAACCGTCCCCCCACCCTCCACAGACGATCTATGGATCTTACTTGCTCACACTGACTTCTGCATCTTTCTCATGCTTGCTCACAATGTCTCCTGCATCCTCTCTTGCTTTATCCTTCACTCTATTGCTTGTCTGACCCGTTTGTCTTGATTGCTCATCATACTTGCTCTACTGTAGTGTTTCTCAACCTTGGAATTCTGGGAGTTGAAGTCCACACATCTTCAAGTGGCCAAGGTTGAGAAACTCTGCTCTACTGCTTGCTCTATTTACTCTCACTTGCTCATCTTTCTCACTTGTTTCTCTGTCTCTTGTACTCTTTGTTGCTCACTTGTGCACTCTCTTGATTCCCATGCTCTCTCACTTGCCTGCTCACACCCTTTCACCATCCTACTGACTGTCTCACTCTAGCTAAAAACAGCTGATGAGGGCTGCTGACAGGTTCTGGCAAGTGGATTCCCCACTTCAGCTCCATCACATGAGCTACCTGTCAGGCCTTCCCACCTTCCCCCCCCACACACACACGCACATGTATTTATTGGTCTTGTGTGAGACCACTAGACCTGTGTAGCTAAGGAGCCCATGTAATGCCCTACTGGGCAGGCATCATTTGGGTAAACGTTTAATGCCCGATCACTCCTGCTGTCCAACCCAAAATAGCCATGAAGAGAAGTCCCTGGAGAGGGAGAGGAATGCCTTCAGCAGCTGAAAGCAGCCACTAGGAGTGGGCAGATCCAAGCCTATGCCTGATCACCCCCACAGTTGTTGCTGAAGTGCATGTGGTGAGACTAATGTTGGGGAAAGATGGGAAATGCCACTAATTTGACATCAGATAAACACAAAGCTAAGTGGCCTTGATTATGGGGTGAGAATGGGAGAAATGCTGTGTCATGAGGACTTGTCCTTCGAAAACAGGCGGGAAGGCATCTGTGGGCTCTTGTTACAGGGTTGTATGGATGTGCTCATAGAGGCTGTATCCTGAAATCTATAACTGCAGCCGCAACTGTTGGGGAAAGCACCTGATTGCAAAACTACAATGTAATACCATGATCAGAGCCTTAATGGGAATGTGTATGCATGAAGAACAATGTCTTGTCAGACAGCTTTTCCCTCATGCCCGTATGTTTTAATTGACAAATGCATACAGCATATGCTGAAAACATGGGGGGAGGCTAATTTATTTGTTTCCTTTCTGCCTCAAGCAGGGGCAAGAGAATTGTTGCTATTCTAGGAACTGTTACAAATCAGGAGGGAGGCTCCGGGAGAAATTATTTCTGTTGCTCATCTAGATCAGCGTTTCTCAACCTCAGCAACTTTAGGAGGTGTAGACTTCAGTATGCTGGCTGGAGAATTCTGGGAGTTGAAGTCCACACATCCTAAAGTTGCCAAAGTTGAGAAACACCGATCTAGAGGATGCCCCAGTTGGCTCAGACTATTCCTTGCCTGTTCTCAGTATTCCAAGGTCAGCAGGAATAAAGGTGGTCATGTTGTCAACTTTAACATTGCTTGTTTTATTTATTTCAATTCAATTTTGGGGCTACCTGACTCCACGATGACTCTGGGCTATGTCATTGAAAAGGAATACAATCCCTTTACAAGAAAGAAAAAAAAAATCAGAAAGATACCAGAAACCAAAGGGACTCAACTACCATCAATCCCAAAATCTAGGAGAACAACCAAGCTTTTAACAGTTTGTGAAAAGTAGTAAGGTGAGAGCAGTAGGATCTCTGAGGGAGATGTCATTCCAGAAAGCAGGAGCCGTCACTGAGAAGACACATTTATTAGGTCCTGCAAAATGACCTTATTTAATTGGTGGAACCCCGAGCATGCCCACTCTAGCTGACCTCACTAGATGGGGAGAAACATATGGAAACAGGCATTCCCTGAAGTAGTTATGTTCTATGCCAGGACTTTATAGGTAATCACCAGCACCTTGAATTGCACTTGGAAGCCACCTGACAACCGGTGCAGCAGGGGCAGGTGCACATACCATGACATGCTCCTCACTGCCCATGCTGCTGCATTCTGGACCAGCAGAAGCTTTTGAGTGGTCTTCAAGGGCAGCCCCATGTAGAGCGCGTTACAGTAATCCAATTGTGAGAAGAGCAAGGTGTGAGTGACTGTTTGAAGGGCCTCCCAGTTCAGGAAGAGGTGCAACTGGCACACCAGGTGAACCTGTGCAAAGCCCTCTTGGCCACAGCTGCCACCTGCTCTTTGAGTAGGAACTGTGAGTTCAAGAGGGCCCCCAGATTCTGCACCAATCTTCCATGGGGAAGTACAACCCCATTGAAGATTAAAGGTGGAATATCCCCACAACTGGGGGGGGGGGGGGGAGAAGACCAAATAAACAAAGCCACATGGTCTTGTCAAGATTAAACCTGAGTTTGTTCCTGCCCATCCAGACCTGCACAGCCTCCAGGCAGTGGGCCAGGACTTCCACAGTGGCAGCATATTGATTGTTCCTGACCCCAAACTGACAGATGACCTCACCCAGTGGTTTCATGTAGATTTTAAAAGGGGAGAGAGAGTCACAAGTGGGGAGCTATAGGTGTGATCTCTTACCCCCATCAACACCAATTGAAACCAGCCACAGAGAAAGGAGGAAAACCACTGCAAAATGGTGCCTCCTACTCCCAGCCCCCAGAACCTGGCCCAAAAGGGTACCATGGTTGATGATATCCAAAGCTGCTGTGAAATCAAGATGGATGCACCACCCCAACACCAGCTATGTCACAAATCATTGATAAGCACAGCCATTGCTGTCTCCGTACTGAACCCGGGCCTGAAGCCCAACTGAAACAGGTCTAGATAATTTTTATTTATTTTATTTAGTTATTTATTATTAAATTTGTATGTCGCCCATCTCCCCCCAACAGGTGACTCTGGGTGGCTCACAATTAAAATCAGAAACCCCATCAACAATTAAAAATCTCCCCATAAATAGTTAAATAAATAATCCATTAAAAATCAAATCTAAACAACAAACCCAGTACATAAATACTAAAAACATTCAAGATGACGGGGGGGGGGGCAAGATCAATCACCCCACAAGCCACCTCCACTGGTGCGAGCCCCCATCCAGCCCCCAGGCCTTCTGGCACAGCCAGGATTTCACCCCTTCCTGAAGGCCATGAGAGTGGGGGCACACCAGACCTCGGGAGGCAGATTGTTCCATAGGGCGGGGGCCATAGCAGAAAAGGCCCTCTGCCTAGACCCCACCAGTCGAAATTCCTTGACCGGTGGGGTCTGCAACATGCCCCTTCTGCTGGACCGAGTGGGGCTGGCTGAAATAACTGGGGTGAGACGGCTCCTCAGATAACCCGGTCCTGTGCCATAAAGGGCTTTAAAGGTGATGACCAACACCTTGAATTGGACCCGGAAGCAGACTGGCAACCAATGCAGCTCACGTAACAGCAGTGTTATATGTGCCCTCCTAGGGCCATTTAGAACTGTCCGCACCACTGCATTCTGCACCAGCTGTAGCCTCCAGATACTCTTCAAGGGTAGCCCCATGTAGAGCACGTTACAGTAATCCAACCGGGAGGTGACCAGGGCATGAGTGACTGTGTGGAGGGCCTCCTGATCGAGGAAGGGGTGCAACTGCCACACAACACGAAGTTGCACAAAGACCCTCCTAGCCACAACTGCCACCTGCTCTTCGAACAGGAGTCGTGAGTCCAGGAGGACCCCCAGATTATGCATTGGGTCTCTCTGGGGTAGTGCGACCCCATCAAGAACCAAAGATGATAAACTCCTGGATCTTGAGGCTCCCTGTACCCACAGCCACTCTGTCTTGCCAGGGTTCAGTTGAAGCCTGTTGGCCCCCATCCAGGCCCCCACAGCCTCCAGGCACCGCGAGGGTAGTCACAGCATCACTTAGGTCACCTGGGATGGAGATGTATAATTGGGTATCATCAGCATACTGATATACTTCTGATATACATACTGATGATACCTCACCCCATGGTGCCGGATGAATCTCACCCAGCGGTTTCATGTAGATGATAAATAGGAGTGGCGAAAGCACCAAACCCTGCAGCACCCCACAGAGTAGGGGCTGTGGGTTGGACCTCTCACTCCCTATCAACACTGATTGGTTTCGCCCTTGGAGAAAGGAGCTAAACCAGCACAACACTGTGCCACCCAGCCCCAACTCCTGCAGCCAATCCAAAAGGATACCATGGTCGATGGTATCGAAAGCCACCGAGAGGTCAAGAAGAGCAAAGATGGATGCATAATCCATTTCCTTCAAGGTCCTTTGGAGCTGGAGCCTGACCACCCTCTCCACCACCTTCCCTAAAAAGGGGGCAGAAATTGTCCAGGATGGTTGGGTCCAACAATGGCTTCTTAAGGAATAGGTGTACCACAGTCTCCTTCAAAGCTGAGGGGACTACCCCTCCCACAGAGAAGCAGACACCACCATTGTAGACAATTCACAGAGTGGAAACGATGCCATCTAGACATGTCCTAAATCATAGTTTAGTTTGTGTTTTGGCTTAGTGTGATATGTCAATCTAGCTATCGTACTTTGTAAAACATACTTTATGAATCAAGTCAATATAATGATACTATCAGATAGGGTTCAATTTGAACCTAATTTCAGTACCTTGCCTCAACCCTGTAAACAAAATGCCTCCAAATTCCAAGTGAGTAGTCTCATTTATGGTCCAGACATCAGGAGATAGAGAATGCTTGACCTTTCAGAGCGTCTTCATTTCAGAGTTCAGTCATGAGACATTGGAGGTTATAATAAAGGAAAACAACTGAAGCATGTACACAGTATTTCTTCTTTCCATATCACATAGCCCAGGCAAGTAACTTGTGGGCTGCAGGCTCTTTCCCAGCATTATGACCAATGGACCATGTTCTATTGTTCGTGCCCTTGTTAAGTGTATTCAAAGAGCACTTCTCTATAACTCAGCATTCCCCAACCCTCCAAGCATTGCTACACTTAGCCTAGCTAAACTAAGACTCCCTCCAGCCAACCATTAAGAAGAGCAGAAACCGACCTCCTGCCAGCGCACCCCTCCCATGCTTGTGTTGCTCAGTTAGCCTGCAATAAGGGGGGTGGGGGGTGGGAAGGAGACTAGTCTGGCTGCAAAAAGCCCTGGAGCATTGTAATGCTCTGGAGACATTGCAACAAAGGGAAAGGGGAAAGCTATGGATCAGGAGGTAGGCACTGGCAGGAGTTCCAGCCAATGGGAAAGTTGTTCAGCTCCAAGTCCTGCAGAGTTCAAGCATCTCAGGTTGCAAATTGGAAGTTTTGCAATTTGAGATTTTGGATAGCTGAACTGGAAAAAATTGGTTCGGCTGCCCATAGAGGACACTAATGTGGGAACAAAGGGATGCAGGGGTGCTGTGGGATGGATGCTGAAGCCCTGTGTGGAAATGCCCACAAAGTCCCCACTGTTCTTGCTCCGTTCTGGGACCACAAAAGAGTTACACAACATCAGAAATCCTATCCTCAGATTATGCCAATTAGAGGACAAGTTGGCTACTGTGCCAGTCAGACTCCAAGTTATATTGAAATATATGAAGTTACACCAATGAAGTGACATCATTACGCTATCATAAATTTTCAAGGGAGATAAATTAAAGTCAGTATTAACAGTGTGATAGTTTGAGTAGGAATGGGAGTGGCTAACTTAAAAGTATCCTGTGGTACTTCTGTCAGCAAATGTACAATAAACAATCTGAAGATGATGATTCCCTTAAATCTATTGAAGGACTGGATCACCCAAAACTCTGCAGCAAATCCTGAATCAGCACAGCAGCAAATAATTCCAACATAGCCAGGAAACTGCTCTCTGGATATCAAAATGCATTGTGTGAAGCTCTCTCACTCCACCCATAGAACATACACAAATGAGAAACTGATGATGAAACTTCAGTGATGAGGACTTTGCACCAAGAGCCATAGCTAGCTACAATGTAGAAGAATGCAATAAAGATCACATTCCGAACTCTTTACAGCAGTTTACCCTAAAATAGCATACCTCTAGGGTGCTGTATTATAATCCCATCATCCATCACCCAGCAGGTTTGGCTTGGATGATGAGACTTGTAGACTGCCCTCAGTGCCTCTGGAAGATGCCATGAGGTGGGTTAATGATTTTCAGCCCTTTTTCTTGAAAAAATCTGTGTAACTCTTAGGAATTCCTCTTCCTGCCTTCTTATATTAGGACTTTAAAAAGAAAAACTGGTAGAAACTTACGTAACTGCCAGAACATTTTTCTAAAAAGTCTACTCGACTCATATCTTGGAATATTGTTCAAAGTTGTTGTGCACAAGAGGAAAAAGTGAAGTGCTCTGAAGTGGATGTGAGGTGGCCAGCTGACCTGTTTGAGTGACTGTCCAACCTAAGTCTAGTTTAAAGGTTAAGAATCTTATGATGTGAAATACAGAAGCATTGAAGTTGTCCAGCAGCATCACATAGACAACAGTCACACAACTGCCATGTTCCCCACTATGGTGAAATGTATATCTATTTAAATTATAAATAATCTTTCCAAATTATCAGCTCTAAATAAATTAGATATGCAAATTTTATGCAAATGAACAATGAATAAATAGCCACCCTAGGGGGAAAGTCAGGGAACCATGAAGTGAGTGAAAGTAGCAGTGATGACTAAGGACAGTCATAGAGAGGTGCAAAAATGTTGTTGAGGATCTGGGGGTAAATCCAGTGGCTGGGTGGAGTGCTCACTGCTTGCGTTGTGAGTGCTTGGCTCCCTAAGTCCATTTTCCATGAATACTGCAGCTAGGGATCAAACCTTTTGCACAGTAAACCTATGCTGGTCCATTGGCCTCTGGCTCTACTTAAGGTCTATAAGCCTAGCTCTATATAGTTGAGCCTGCATGCCACTTGGCAGAGCAGAAAAAAGGCATGGCAGGGGAGAATATCAGAAATGTGTCATGAGCTTTGCCTGTCATGTCTTGCTAAGGCATGGCTGGACAACCTTTTGATGAGCAGTAGTAGAGGGGCTGCACTTAATATTTTGAGGGAAATTGAGGCCCACTGCTGGCAGGACAGTGATGCAAAGTGGGCGGGGCTATTTTGCTTTGTTTTTAAAACTATTTTAAGCCTATTTTTGGAGTTGCGCTACGTTTTTCATGTTGTTTCCTGTTTCAAAATGGTGAGAAACAATTACTGTAATTTTCAGCAATAGCAATAAGAAGAGATTGTTGGAGCTTCAGAGAATGGGACTGGGGAATGCAAGCTGCCCGTCATGGAGCTAAGGCAATGCTTGCTGGAGTGAGAGACCAGGTTTATGGACTCGCTTCCATTGTCCCCTGACAGTAATGTTACTAGCAAGCTCATAGTTTGTGCTCTCCTTAGTTTGTTCTTACAGAAGCCTAACAAATGCTTCCTTCATCCTTCTGTGCTGCAAAGCACTTAGACCAGTCACCAATATATACATGATGTGGGCAGTTATGTGCAAATTATCTATCTGGAAACTTGCAAATTCAAGCTTTTCTTCTAGGGGCTGTCATCTGTGGACTCATAATCACTAGATTTGCGTTGGTTGATGTAAGTGGAACATTAATTCTTTCTTTCCCAAACTAAAAGGGTCATTAGTCAGTTGCTTCTGAAAGGCTTGACCTCACAGAGACTGGAAAGTGGTATTGAAGATGCCCAAGAGTTGGTGGCCCACTGTCCTGTCCAGTTTCTCCTGTTCTCTGAAATTTGGAGGTATAGGCTACGGGAAGCAGTATAAACTCTTTCTGATGGGGATATCATGTTTATCATGATTTCCAAGACTGTCTTGAAATTCTTATTATGGTGCATGTTGATCGGTGTTTTGCAAATTTAGCTAATGTGCAGTCTTCCCTGGGAGCATTGCTGAAAATATGGTGTTGAGAACTACTGGTATACATGGAACTACTGCTGTTGCTGTTGTTTGCCTGGGCCAGGTTTACTTTGTTCCATTGGTAAGAATGGAATTTACTTTGTTCCATTGGTAAGAAATGCAAAATTTAGCTTACTGGTTTTAAGAATGTAGGCTTTTTGTTTGCAAAGTAGGATGGTTTTTCAGCATTTTTATTTATTTAAAGTCATCTTTCTCCAAACTAATATCTTTAAGTTACGTTGAGCCACTACTCCCAGCAGCCCCAAAATGGATCTGAAAGCTTTAGAAGCTAGCTTTAACTTCACAGCATCATTCAAAAATATTTTTGCATCAGCTGACAATTGAAAACTAATAACAATAAATAATTTGAATGTTGCCAGTAGCAGCATACAAATAGGGGTAGGTAAGTAGATAACATTGCAGTAGGATTCTTGTTATAACTCAGAATCATATTTATTTATGTATCATCTTTACATGGCTGCCCATCTCATGAAACATGACTCTGGGCAGCATACAATCAAACCATAAAAAACAATAAAAAACATTCAACAAATACAAAAATTAAAATGATAAAAAGGCTAGGAAAGAGCATCAAATATTATGAACAATGGAGCCACCTCATTAGATCACCATTCCCTTGTGGCCCCCAGGATTGCTGACACAACCAGGTTTTGAGGGACTTCCGGAAGGTCAGCAGAGATGAGGTCAATCTCACCTCGGGGGGATGAAGTCCCACAGGGTGGATGCCACCACAGAAAAGTCTCATCTCCTGGGTCCCGCCAGATGTAACTCTTTGGCAGACAGGACGTGCAGCATACCTCTTCTGCTGGACCTGATGGGATGGGCAGATGTAATCAGGAAGCGGCGGTCTCTCAAATAACCCAACCCTATGCCATGAAGGGCTTTAAAGGTCAAAACCAGCACCCTGAATTGGACCTGGAAGCAAACTGGCAGCCAATGCAGCTCGTGGAGCAGTGGTGTAATGTGTGTTGCCCATGCTGCATTCTGTACCAGCTGAAGCTTCTAGATACCCTGCAACGGCAGCCCCATGTACACAGTGTATTACAGTGGCCCACCTGGGAGGTGACCAGGGCATGAGTGACCATGAGCAGAACCTCCTGATCCAGGAATGGGTGCAATTGGTGCACAACACAAAGCTGTGCAAAGGCCCTCCTAGCCACAACTGCCACCCACTCTTTGAGCAAGAGTTGCAAGTCTAGGAGGACCCCCACATTGCACACTGGGTCTGTTTGGAGCAGTGCAACCCCATCCAGTACCAAATATGGTAAAGTCCCAGAGCTGGCAGGCCCCAAAACCCCAAACCACTCAGTCCGGACAGGGTTCAATTGAAGCCTGTTGTTCCCCATCCAGATCCCCACAGCCTCCAGGCACCAGGATAAGACATCAATAGCATTGCTTAATTCACCAGGGGCAGAGATGTATAATCTTTCTGTGCTGCTTGGCTCCACCACTTCCCTGGCACTTCTAGGTATCTCCACAGTGTGCTGCATGGTGCTGCAACTGGGTCTGTGTGAGTTAGGTGTGCGTGTAATGCAACTTGGCATCCAAAAGTCCTTCGTGCTGTAAATGTTTCTCAGAGAGCTATACCACAGCTCCCTCCCTTCTTCCCCGGGGCTTCTCCTAGCCTCAGGAAAAATGTTGTGGAATGCAGAGACATATTCCAATGCTGGGCACTCATCAATCACTCCTTTCTATACATAGAACATAGTTCCCTTCTCCACCTCCTGCTTCCCTCCCCACCACTCTCCCTTAACGCTGCTTAGGTCATTCCCCCTCCCGCCCATTTTTTTAATTTTTTGCTTCCTTACTTTCATCCTTGAACATTCTTCTCTGATACTCTTTGCTGCATTTCTTTGTCTGCCCTTTCTGTTTTCTTGCCTGTCTAAATTTTTCTCAGTCCTATTACTCTTCATTTGTTTTGTGTTTCTTTTCCTATTTCATTTTCCTGTATACATTCCCCCCTCCCCCCCCAACCACATGCAAACACCCCCTTCTGTCCATCTCGGAGGCCTCAGCTGTTGGCTCAGTGCGTGTCTCAGCATCTGGAGCTGTTTGAAGAGAGGAAATAGACCCCCTCCATCCCGCATGGGCTTTGTTCTCTGTGCTTCCCCCCATCCCTTCCCTCTTTCTCTTTTCCTCTGTTCTTGTCATAGTTGGCTTGGCACTGAGAGGTACAACAGAAAGTGGGAAAAGTAATTGGAGAGAGTGATGCTTGCTAGGTGGAAGAAAGTAGTGTTTGGGGGTGGGAAAGGAACCCAGAAAGAGAGGGGGTGGGACATTACCTTCTAACTCCCTCCCCCACCTGAATAGCCTATATTAAAATTCCAGAACTGATCTGAAGGCAATACTTTCACTAGGCCAATTTAAGGTCAGAAAATAAGACATATGCTTTCAGGTTTTCCTGAACTTTTTAATGGGCAAGATGGTAAAAAAAGCAAGGGGGGGTGGGGAGGAGGCTGATGAAGAATCAGCATTTGGTTACAGGCTTCAGAACACAGCAGTGCTCTGCTGGATCAGACTCCTGGCCCACCTAGTCTAGCAGTCTGTTCTCACAGTAGCCAGTCCCCTGCACAAGGAAGCCCACTAGTCTCCCCACAGATGGCCTTCAGAGGCAGTCACACTCCCATCAAGGCTAATAGTGGAACATGAAAGGAGCTGCAGATTTTCCACTCAGTCAGGCTTCAGGTTGCACCCAGGATTGCTCCAAACCAACAATATTTGATCACCCATTTTTGAAACTGTGGAATCTGCTGATAATCAGCAACTGTCTCCATTTCTAGTGAAACCTATACAGTATATTCACTTGGAAGAAGAATACACCATACATCTGTCTGTCTGTCTGTTTGTCTGTCTGTCTATCCATCCACATACACAGGAAATAATTTTAGATTGCATACTACTAGTTTGTTTTTAAGTCATGATAAGTCAAAATAAGCAAAATTGGGTGGCTCTACCTAATGGTTGGAGAGTTTATACATGCAGAGAATAAACTCCAAGCATTCTGTTGTATAGAATTATCTTCCTCCAGCACAGGGCTCAGTTGCTGAGTTGGTAAATTCAGTACTGCTCTCCACCAAATATCAAAATTACCCTGTACTACCCAAAGTAATATTAGAGATGCCCATCTATCTTCTTCTCATATACCTCAAAACTGTACAATTCCTCCCTTGGCAAGCTTGCTTTTCTAATGATCTGCTATGGCAGTTCAGCATCTTGTCACAATGCCCAACTAAATTTGTCTTCCATATTGCTTCAAATTATTTCTTCGGTTTGAGAAATTAATAAACTCTGAGTCACTATTCTCCACATAAATTTCCTCCAAATATTTGGATTTTTTTTTAAATAATCATTTTTTAAATAATCACCTCACCACTTTCTTATAAATATTATATTTTTTTAGGCAAAGCAATGAATTAATTATTTAAAGAAAAGAATTGATGCACTTTTTCTGAACACTCAAGGAAGGTCATGCGGCTTTAAAATTCAAGAAAAATATCTACACGAAGATGTTAGCTTGAAACAGATGTCCTCTCTAAGCAGGCACTGTTTCTTTGATTGCAGAGGCTAGGTCCTTGATTCTTCAGATCTTTTAAATGACAAGTTTCATCATTCCCAGCCACTGGCCCTGTTGGCTGGGGCTGGTTGGAATCTGAAGAATCAAAGATTCCTGACCCATGTGCTGAGGGGTTTGATTTTTTGCAGCAGAGGACATTTACCCATATACAACTTGATGAACTTCAATACTACTTCAGCCCATCTATCCTAAGACCTTACTCCTGCAGCAAGCATCACTTAGTCTGCTTCCAGTTACAGCCCAGAATTAAAAGATGAGGGGGAAAAAACAATCACCTTTAAACCACAACTTAGAGCCATTACAGACACACGCCCAGCATCCCTGACAACATTGTTAATTCATCCAGTCGTAGGATAACGTGGCAATGATAATAGGGAAAGACCCACTCCACACATACCAAAGGGAAGATGTCTACATAACATCACCCTAGCCTTGCCCACACATACACAACTGGCCAGGCACAATGATGCCACAGTGCCCTCCAGTGCATAAACAACTAGGTTGCAGAGAGCAAGAACGGGGATTCTCCGTACATTTCTAAACCTACATACAGACTGATCACAACCACTATTCTGTTGCACATTAAACAGAAGACAAGGGTAAAAATACACCACTCCTAAGGTGCCCACCAGCCATCCTGGTACAAAGTTTAGAAATAACAGAGGGACATGAGTCATTGTCGAATAGGCAGGGAAGGGAGCTAGGAAAAGTAACAATTGAGGGGCCCAGAATTCTGTGACCAAAGGAATGAGACCTACTTGTAAAATATTTCTGTTCAGGGCTAATATGGATGCATGAGAAGGGGTAAGTTGAAGCCCCACTGTAGGCATTAAAAGGAACTAGATCCCACTGATTTTTTGTTATTTATGCCAGCAACAGTCATCTTAGAGGAGAAAAAAAAAAGTGTTTCATTCATTCTCACCTGCCCTATATTCAAATATTCAAATATTGAATATTGAATATTCAGTTCAAATGGAATATTCTATATTCAAAAAGCAGTGCTTACAGCAATTATTATGGGTAGCTGTTGACCTCCAGCTGCTGGCCTAAAGACCCAATAATCTATGTTAGGATCATGTTGGCTGCATTAAGAGCTGGAACCTGTTAATGGACAAATCACTCAGATTTCACCTGAGGGGGGTCTCAAGGTAATTATCATTCCCTTCAAGGGCACAGTGGAGAGAAGTGGAGCCGGAGCCGATCAGAAAGAACGCCACAGGGTTTCTGAATTCACCCATCACAATAAGTCAGTTTGCTTAGCCATTTTTTTCTTGAATAAGCCAGAGCTGACATCCTGAGTTATTGATTATAATGTATGCATCCCAACGGGCTGTTCACATAAGATGCTTAGCCATAAACAATGATTTACAAGTCATAATGGTTGAATTCATTCACTTTAACAAGCCAAACCACAACAAACCACATTGTGACTTAGAGTGATGTGTCTATTCCTTGAATTGGCTCTTAACACACTCCTTGCCTCACAGTTTGATCTTGTTGGTAACTGACTCAGAGGGCTTTCATTCTTCCTCTTCTCTGCCAAGGGACTGATTCTTTCAACATGGCAGAAGTAACCATTTCATATGTGCTCTGAGATGTCTATGCCTTTAGATGCTCTGGAGCCAGAGTGAGAGAGAGTAGAGGAATTACTGAACATGAGTCCTGGGAAAACAAGGTCTTTGGCCCCCTTCCCAACCATTGAGCCAGATGCAGTGAGTAGAAAGGAAGGGATCTCACTCTGCTAACTTCTATCTGCAAACCAACCAGTACTGTAGAAGACATGTCAGAATAGCCCCAACAATGGAATCAGTTCTGGAAGGAAAGACACAACTATGGGGTTGCAAATAAACTAGTCCTCCTGTGTTTTGGGCAGTGACAGGACCAGCAACAAAGTGGCACGTGACATGTTCCACTTCATTTGCATAATTGATTTAACTGACTTTGCAAAAATGCAGGAGACTATATGGAATGAGGCCCTCTTGGTAGTGTTCTGACCACACAGCTAGATGTACTGTGAGAATCCTTAGAACAGTGTTTCTCAACCTTGGCAGCTTGAAGATGTGTGGACTTCAAAAAAGAAAAGAAATCCACACGTCTTCATGTTGCCAAGGTTGAGAAACATTGCCTTAGAATCTGCATGAAACTGAATGAGAAGAAGATCCCATCCTTTAGCTCAGGAATGAACCACTTTTTTTTCTATGGCGGATAATAGTCCATTAGATGAATGAAAAGAAGAAATGGGGCCAGAGTCAAAAGTGGGTAAAGCACCTCTGAGACACCCTTTTTTTTCTTTCTCACAGTGTCTTTCCTCTTTTCCAAGTAACAGGAACATCTGAGTTAATCTTTGACAGATGACTTTTCAAATTAGGCCAAGGATTGCATGTCAAGTCTTTTTGAGAATGTCACGTGTGTGGAGGGGATAATTTGAACCCTTCCTGGCAGAATCCCCCTTCCAAGGGTTTCTTAGTCAAAGGTTAAAACATGTTGTCCCCAGTCAGGCTGAACCTCCTGATACCCCCTAATTCTTACCCTTCTGCTCTAGCTTCTTCACATAGTCCATCTCTAAGAAAATAGAAAGGAAGGTTCTTCTGGTCTTCCTGCCCAAAGCCCAGAAATACAGAACTTAATCCTGAAATCCAAGAAATAGCTGTGTAATTGCAGCTGTGTCTTGCAGAAGGGCTGATTGGAGAGAGGTCATCTAGGCCTCCTGCTTGGATACTTATAGGCAGGCCCTCCTTATTCCTTCTAGCCCTTCTTTTCTTCCATTCTTCTTCTTTTCTGAGCATTTATTCCCAATTTTATAGACTGTAGGGGATAAGTGAAAACCAGGTTCTTTGGGGACATTGATCTTTCCTTTGCCCAGTCAAAGATAATGCTCCATCTATGATGCCCTGGAACTAGCTAGCAAATCAGAAATTATCTAGGGACTAAACTCAGCTTCCTAAAAATCCTTGCTATAAAGGCATGGTCTAGACCTTTGTATAAATGGGCTTACATGGAAGAGGCTTTTGGGGGAAACAAAAGCTGGATTCCATCTATTCCAATCTCTTAGCACAGAGAGATTTTATCAGTTTATACTGAGCTGGGTGTCTCCTATGGGGGAAGACATTGCTTGTAAGGAAGAAAGGATTGTTTCAATAGTGCAGCCTGTTTCCACATATAGCAATGGGATGGGGGTGGGGAGTAGGAACAGGCATAGGAGACATTTGCAGCAGTTGATATCTTGTAACATGGATCCTCCCTTCCCAGGGTGGGGTGTTGCTGGTGCCTGGGCTTAGAGTACTGAGCCAAAGAAATTGTGAGACAAATGTTTGCAAGGTGCTCTTGTTCTAAGACCAGGCTGTTTGTGTAAAGACCTTTTTCTCATTGGTCTCCTCATCACCAAACATTATCTCTGTGTTCTACACCACAGGCCAAAGTGATCTAGCTCAAGGTCTTGTCGTCTGAGTTTATGGTATCCTTGTCTGAGGTTTATACACTACTCTTGGGGCACTGTGATGGGGTACACAATCAGCCTGAATGAATGCCCTGGGTCTGCTGGATTTTGCCAGAATCTAACATATCATCCCACGCATCAGATCAATCCTTTAGTTACTTGGTTACATTGTAGATGCAAACATATAAGCCATTTGCAAGTCATCTAGGACTGGAGGAACCAGTTCTTTGAGTCAAGGCTGTTACAGCATCTTCTCTTTAACTGAGCACAGTTGGTACGTTAGCTGAGAAAGGCAAGTTATTTCAGGCTTCATAGAAAAGCAGAGACTGCAGTGCCCAGTCTGTTTCATTCTTTATTACCCTCTCTAATCAAGGATTGATAATTTGTTGACACAGCAATCCGTAGCCTGATTACTTCTAGGTGATGGGCTGGCAGACTTGTTTCAGACTCTCCATGAGAGCTGGCTAAAAGATAGAACTGGCCCCTTGCCCTTTTGTTATCGGTCATGACCTTTTCCTCTGAGAGACTAGATTACTTTACCTATCTATCTATGGTGGCAATCAAAATGTACTTCCACTGTACCACCTATGATTTCTGCTTGGGCTTTACATGTTCCATTTAAAAATTGCACTGAAGAGTGTCTCATTACTGATGATCCACCTAGGTGATTTCCCCCTCTCCAGATTTGTTCTGTGCAGACTGAGCAGCTGGGATGGGAGGGAGGAGAGCCTTAGCAGCCAGTCCCTCCCTGACTTTGAACTATAGGGATATACCCAAGAATTATACTATCAATCTGTCTGTTTAAATGCAAAGGGCGCTTTTCTTCAAGAGAAACCGATAATCCACTCCTGTCCACAACAAAGAGTGGGTGAAACAGTGGAGTTCATATTTGACTTTGTTTGAAAAAGGGGGGGGGTAGCAATCAGTTGAATATCTCTATTGCAACCTTCTTTCACAATTATCCCTTAAAGGTTGCAATTAGCATAAATTAGCAAAATAGTCAGCTCAAGGCCAGATGGGTTTTACTTTATCTTGCCTACTTTTTCTTTTTAACAGAGACTTGGGGTGTTGTCTAGATTGGCATGTTAATTGGGGATTATGGGAGCTGTAGTTCAACACAGTAGAAGTGCACTATGTTGGGGAAGACTTTCCTTTGCAATGGCCTTTATCAGAGATACAATAATCTTCTTAATTGTCACAGTCTTCTTCCTGGTTTTTGATACCATCTACCAAGTTTTTTTTCTGAATAAACTGTCCAGGTTGGGTGTAAGAGTCATTGCTTGGCAATGGTTCCCCTGCTGCTTAAATTCTATTTTTAGAAAAAGATGCTGGGAGACCTCAGATTATTATTTAACCTCTTAGGAATCATGTGCTAAGATTCTATTCCTTCTTCCATTTTATATCAGTTCTAAAAGCTGCTGGGAGATTTGGTCTGAGGTATCATCACTTTTTTTGTGACCAATACTTTAATGTGGGAATGGATTGGATAAAAGCAAGCAAACAAACTCCATCTAGATAAGATGGAAGTTGTTGGATGGTGGTTCATCCTCACCATGGAGTGATGTTTAGCCTGTTCCAAATGGGATTAGTCTACCTTTAAAGAAGAGCTGGGCAGACAACCTTACATTTGCCCAGGAAAAATCCTTTGGAACTTATGAGTAAGTAGGACTATTTCACAGACATTTGGAATGTTTGCATTGTATGCATACTCATGACAAACTGAACCATGAGTTACTTTGCTTACCTAGTTTCCAAGATTCACATAACACATCATACCATAAACTAAGTGCATAGGATGGGTTCATACAACATGCCAGACTAGCCTATGGTTCAGTGCATCAGGCAAACACAGCTGTTCTCTAGATTTCTGAAAAGTTCTTGATTTTCATCTCTCTCAAATATCATGATATAAGGAACATAATTGTTTCCTACTGTTGTTAGAGCAGTTTAGCTCAGATTTCCTAGGGCAGAAAGAGGTTTTAACATCTTCATCCAGCGATCCTGATGAAGCTTGCTGAAACAGTAACCTCTTCCCTACTGTCCAGCTGTGGGATGATCAGCTGTGTGGGAAAAATATAGGTAGAGTTCCTTGGGGTTCCTCAGCTATAGAGAAAACAGATGGGGGCTGAATGGAATCCAAAAGCGATTGCAGATTATTGTACTCTAAAGAATCAATTGTACACTCTTGAGACTTGAAGTACTTTTTATCTGTTTTACGAACCACTGTACCTAGATGTTTGTCCTTCTCCCATCTGTTACTGTTACTGAGAAGCAGTAGCTTCTGATTCAGGAGCACTGATTCAGGAGATGACCTGTCTCCAGACCTAATTGAAAGTGTTGGTTAATCTTTGAAGCCATACACAGTTTGGGATCAATCACCTTCTCTCATAACTACCTTTAGACACCTAAGCGGACTTTCAGACACTTTGCTTGGAGTAATTCCATCAAATGAAGTAAGATAAATAACCTCCTGGAATTGCCTTCCCAGGAAGGCCATCTTTGTGGCCTTGGGGCATCCAAGAAAGACCTTTTTGTTCACCCAGGTCTTTTAATGGATTCCTGCAGTCTGAGCACTTAAAAATTGATGTTTTAACATTGTAGCTGAAATTTTTATTTTCTACGGCTCTATTTATTATGTTTTTAAAATGTTTAAGTGTGTTATATTTAATTGTTTTAGTATTTCTTTATTGTCACACAGTGAAGTTTATGTTTGGGATGGTATACAAATATTGTTAATAAATAAACCCTTCCCAAGGGGCCAAATAGGAAAAGAAATGGACAATTTCAGCTGTTCTGTCAGTGTTGAGAAACAACTGGGTTTAGGGTGGTGGAAGTGAAGAATATAATGGGGGAAGAACACTTAGGCTCGGCACTTTGATTGACTTTTCCCTAACTGAGCGAAACCGAGCCATCTGGAAAAACATAGCAGAGGTAATTAATCCACATCAAAGCAGAGTCACCTTGCCTAATTCCCCTGTCTGGCAAATAGCAGGCAGGCCTTCTTTTAAATAAAATAGAATGCTTCTTCCTTCAACTCCAGCCATCAAAGTCCTGCTCCCAAGGTGTCTCCCTCCTCCCCTCTCACTGGATCATTGCCTACCAAAACAAGTAAGTAGGACATTGTTACTCCTAGTGTCTTGGAGCATGGTTCAAGTACAGGGACTAGGAAAAGCATAATATAGCTGGGAACTGGGGCAATTGGACCTAAGCTAGGCATACCATCCATATCTGGGCTGCAAAACTCCTGATGACCACAAGATGGCAGCAAAAGTGGTTGTTTGGATTTTTGCAGCTCAAAGGTGGCAAGTATAACTGTCAGGTTCAGCCCAAGAACTACGAGGTCATCCAGTACAGTTCAGATACTTCATTAGCTTGTACCTAATAGACAGAATCTCACCAGACTAAACTTATCTACAGCTACTGTAGAATATACACTGTGAGGCTCTAGGGAGGAGCCAGCCTCATCCTCTTCGTTTTCCCACAGCCTTGTTGCGGGCTGAGGAGGTGCTTGCCCTGGAATGTCTCTCCCCCTTCCTGACAACCTTGAAGCTCCAATCCAGAATCTTCCCCGCTCATGCTATCCATCACAATAACCCACATGAAGGAACTCCCACCAAACCCCCAGCTCCTGGGCATATTGTTGGCCCCTGCTCCACCCCTGCCATATTGCTTGCTAGAGATTCCCCATGTGTGGATTCTTGTAGGGGTCAATGAGGGTCCCTTAGTAGGCTTTGGGGTAGAACTACCATAACTGGACTGCAGATATATGAATGCCTATTACATGGCAGCAAAGAGTTCGAGTTTTCTGGACCTCTTTGCTGCTATCTACTGGTTGTCCAGGTTTGTGCATCTCAGATGTGATAGCCTACCCTAGAGCCCTTTAAGTGGACCTGAGCTATTTTGGTGCACCTCTGCTGATTTTCTTGTATCTTTCATTGGTTTTGGTGCCTCTTGGAAGGTAGTGTTGCGAAACTATGACTTTAATTGATGGCCTTTGACATGGGATTCTTCAATATGCTTTCTAATCCTACATGCTTTTCAACATTTGTTTGAAACCACTGGCTGAGTTCTGCTGGAACTTAATGGAATCAACATGTGTTTATGCCTTGTTCTAGCTGTTTTTTCTGGCCACTGATTCTCTTGATGAAACTGAAAGTTCTGAACTGACCTCCAGTTTATTCATTCAATACTTTTATATCTGCTTGATGTTATTATAGGGCACAATAGGGTAGCAATAGACTCTGGGAGGCTCCCCATTCAAGTGATGACCAAACAGCCTTGCTTAACCAGCACATTGGCTGCGTCATAGTCTGCAGTATGAGTAATCTTGGCACTTTTGGTTTAATAAAGGTTATTGGAGCTGGATTGTTTTGCCAAATGTTCAATTTGCTCTATAAAACTTTTGCAAAGTCTGCCTTTCTGGCCAATAGAATGTTTTTAAATAAAAGTTCATCTGACTAAACCCAGGCTAAGAAAAAAGATAAAAATGAAAAGCAAAGAGAGAGAAAGAAATTGCTCCCAGTGGGCCATTTCACTAAGTAGAGACAAGTCTCCTGTATGTGCTTACGTTTGTGGCCATCCTCTGATTTGTGATCTACTTTTTTGCCCTGATTTTTTAATAATCCCAATTTTCATTTTAAAACATTCCAAATTTCTAGTGCTGTTGTTGATGAATTAGGCAGAATGTCATAAAAAATTGAAAACATAGGAAATAAATTATAGTAAAAGAGGAACCACTGTTGCACTATTGAAATGTCATTTTCCTCTAACAGTATTGGAGGATTTGCCATGGACTTAATCTTTGAAATGTCTCTAAATAATTCTGTAGCTTTGTTGAAAAGCTACAGAAGAAGAAATTTAAAGAAGAGTCCTTTCTGGGTAGAATGGCAGGATATCAACAACTCCAAATGGGATGTAATATTTCCTGCTGACTTGTTAAAAGAATGCTCAGTGATCGGTATAAGTAGACAGAAGACTTTAATACGGTAACAGCACATTCCTGCTCATAAAGCAGTGTTGCTCTTTGGAACGCTATGCCCTGTGATTTCATAAAAGCTAAGATTATATCATGAGCCAGTAAAGGGAAACAGGCAATGAACGTGACCAAGTACGTCTCTGATGTTCTTTGGGCAGCACGATTGGTAAATCCTGCTTGCAGTTTTAAATACTTTCTGATAAGTTTGTAAACCATGATATTTGTCGTGAGTTTGTTGGGTCTTCCTGAATGTGGCTGCTAAATTCTGCAGGACCCCAGCTACTGTAACAGCTTTCCCCAACCTCGATCCTTCCAGATGTTTTAGCCTCTAATTCCCATCAGTCCCTGTCACTGTACTCATTGATTTGGGATTCTGCCCTCATTATCCAGAAAGACCCAAATCAGAATAGGCTTTGCCAGAGCAGCCTACAACTATTTGCATCACCTCTACAAGAGAAAACAAGATTTCCAAGTGTTTATAACTCAGCTACTGCTCTGTGTAGGACTACCACATCTGGGTTGCAGACATCTGGATTGGCACTAGATTAAAAAGAGACAGAAACTTTATCTCATCTACCATTCAGTGGTCACAGGACTGTCACCGCCCAGATATTGTAGCCCAATGTATGGTATAATTTGCAGGTGATTATTTTTTAACTTAAAATGTAATTTTGCAAAAGAGGTTGAGTTAAGATGATGATGACTAGATTTACAGTAGAAAGCACTAAGCCGTTAATATTGAAATGTACAACTCAACAGAATTTTTTAATATTGTCTTTTCTTTATATTTTAAATACGTATTTATAAAAATTTATCTCTCCCTTTCCATTAAAATGACTTAGGGAGCGTAAAAGCATATAGAATTAGAAGCATACATATGTAGACATAATAAAAGCATATAAAATTACAGTAGATTAAAAAAAATTGAGCAGGGAAGTGAGAAAAAGAGCTAACAAAAGGCACAGATAAACAGAAAAAGCTAGGGTAAACAAGTCTTCACCAGACCCTGGAACAGTCAGTGCCAACCTTAATTGAATTGTGTGGGAATCTTATAATTGGGGGATCTGTATCAAGAGCACCCTTCTCATGTCACTATGTAGCATATGTTACACTGTTAAAAAGCCATTCCCTATCACTTTTAATGACTGGGTGGTACTTAAGGGAGTACAGGTGAAACTCGAAAAATTAGAATATCGTGCAAATGTTCATTTATGTCAGTATGGCAACTCAGAAGGTGAAACCAATATATGAGATAGACGCATTACATGCAAAGCGAGATATGTCAAGCCTTACTTTGGTATAATTGTGATGATTATGGCGTACAGCTTATGAAAACCCCAAATTCACAATCTCAGAAAATTAGAATAGTGTGAAAAGGTTCAATATTCTAGGCTCAAAGTGTCCCACTCTAATCAGCTAATGAATCCATAACACCTGCAAAGGGTTCCTGAGCCTTTCAATGGTCTCTCAGGCTGCTTCAGTAGGAATCACAAGCATGGGAAAGACTGCTGACCTGACAGTTGTGCAGAAAACCATCATTGACACTCTCCATAAGGAGGGAAGGCCCCAAAAGGTAATTGCAAAAGAAGTTGGATGTTCCCAAAGTGCTGTATCAAAGCACATCAATAGAAGGTTATGTGGAAGGGAAAAGTGTGGTAGAAAAAGGTGCACAAGCAGCAGGGATGACCGCAGCCTGGAGAGGATTGTCAGGAAAAGGCCATTCAAAAGTGTTGGGGACTTTCACAAGGAGTGGACTGAGGCTGGAGTTAGTGCATCAAGAGCCACCACACACAGACAGATCCTGGACATGGGCTTCAAATGTCGTATTCCTCTTGTCAAGCCGCTCCTGAACAACAAACAAGGTCAGAAGCGTCTTACCTGGGCTACAGAAAAAAAGAACTGGTCTGTTGCCCAGTGGTCCAAAGTCCTCTTTTCTGATGAGAGCAACTTTTGCATCTCATTTGGGAACCAAGGACCCAGAGTCTGGAGGAAGAATGGAGAGGCACACAATGCACGATGCTTGAAGTCCAGTGTGAAGTTTCCACAGTCTGTGTTGATTTGGGGAGCCATGTCATCTGCTGGTGTTGGTCCACTGTGCTTCATTAAGTCCAGGGTCAACGCAGCCATCTACCAGGAGATTTTGGAGCACTTCATGCTTCCTTCCGCAGACGAGCTTTATGGGGATGCTGACTTCATTTTCCAGCAGGACCTGGCACCTGCCCACACTGCCAAAAGTACCAAAACCTGGTTCAATGACCATGGGATTACTGTGCTTGATTGGCCAGCAAACTCGCCTGACCTGAACCCCATAGAGAATCTATGGGGCATTGCCAAGAGAAAGATGAGGGACATGAGACCGAACAATGCAGCGGAGCTGAAGGCCGCTATTGAAGCATCCTGGTCTTCCATAACACCTCAGCAGTGCCACAGGCTGATAGCATCCATGCCACGCCGCATTGCGGCAGTCATTGCTGCAAAAGGGGCCCAAACCAAGTACTGAGTACATACAGTTGCAAGAAAAAGTATGTGAACCTTTTGGAATTTCATGGTGTTCTGCATTAATTTGTCATAAAATTTGATCTGACCGTCATCTAGATCAAGAGTATTGACAAATATAATGTGCCTAAAATAATAACACAAAAACAATTCTGATCCTTCATGTGTTTATTGAACACACTCATTCAACATTCAAAATGCTAGTGGAAAAAGTAAGTGAACCCTTGGAACCAATAACTGGTTGACACCCCCTTGGCAGCAATAACCTCAACCAGGCGCTTCCTGTAGGTGTGGATCAGACCTGCACATCATTCAGGAGGGATTTTAGCCCATTCTTCCTGGCAGAACTGCTTTAGCTCTGTCATATTCTTTGGATGTCTCATGTGTATGGCTCTCTTCAAGTCATTCCATAGCATCTCTATTGGGTTGAGGTCTGGGCTCTGACTTGGCCACTCCAAAAGACAGATTTTGTTTTCTGAAGCCATTCTGTTGTGGACTTGCTCCGGTGTTTTGGGTCATTGTCCTGTTGCATCACCCAACTTCTACAGAGTTTCAGCTGACGTACAAACATTCTCACATTATCCTGAAGAATTTTTTGATACATTTGGGAATTCGTCTTCCCCTCAATGACTGCAAGCTGGCCAGGCCCTAATGCAGCAAAGCAGGCCCAAATCATGATGTTTCCTCCACCATACTTTATGGTTGGGATGATGTTTTCATGATGATATGCAGTGCCCTTTTTATGCCAGATGTAGTGCTGCGTGTTCTTTCCAAATAGTTCAGTCTTTGTTTCATCAGTCCACAAAACATTTTGCCAATACCACTGTGGAGTGTCAATGTGCTCTTTCGTAAACTTCAGGCATGCAGCAATGTTCTTTGTAGTAAGCAACGGCTTCCTTCGTGGTGTCCTGCCATAGACACCCTACTTGTTCAATGTTTTACGTACTGTAGACTCATGAACACAGATGTTAGCCAAGTCCAATGATGCCTTCAAATCTTTGACTGTCACTCGGGGTTGTTTCTTTACCTCATTGATGAGTCTTCGTTGTGCTCTTGGGGTCATTTTGACTGGGTGCCCACTTCTTGGTAGAGTAGCCACAGTCCCAAAGTGTCTCCATTTGTAGATCGTTTGCCTAATGGTAGACTGGTGAATTTCTAAGGTCTTTGAAATCACTTTGTAACCCTTTCCAGCTTTATGTAAATCAACAATTCTTGATCGTAGATCCTCTGAAAGCTTTTTTTGGCGAGGCATGGCTCACATAAGCGTATTCTTCTTATGCGGAGCAAACTCAAAAAGTTTGAGTGGTTTTTATCAGTCAACATAGCTCTAGTCCACACCTCCAAGGCTTAACAAGACTCCAGGTATGCTAACACCTGACTCCAATTAGCTTTTTTGAGGTCAACTCAAGGGTTCACATACTTTTTCCACTAGTACTATGAGGTTTTTATGGTTGTTCTCAATAAAGACATGAAGGATCAGAATTGTTTTTGTGTTATTATTTTAGGCACATTATATTTGTCAATACTCATGACTTAGATGACGGTCAGATTACATTTTATGACAAATTAATGCAGAACACCATGAAATTCCAGAAGGTTCACATACTTTGTCTTGCAACTGTATGCATGCTTATACTTTGCAGAGGTCCGATATTGTTCTATTTCCAATCCTTGTGTTATTGATGTCATGTAATATTCTAATTTTCTGAGATTGTGAATTTGGGGTTTTCATAAGCTGTACGCCATAATCATCACAATTATACCAAAGTAAGGCTTGACATATCTCGCTTTGCATGTAATGCGTCTATCTCATATATTGGTTTCACCTTCTGAGTTGCCATACTGACATAAATGAACATTTGCACGATATTCTAATTTTTCGAGTTTCACCTGTAGATGACTCATCAAGCACCCAGGTCCTAATCTGTCAGCAGAGTTATCTTGGATTGGATTCAATAGCGGTTTGGCATTAGGAAGCATTGATGATACTGGGCTCCCACAAGGCTAAGCTGGTATCATACGCTAACATCTTTTAACCTAAGAGACCAGCAGAATACCTTCCCATCTTCTGACCTCTGTGGCCTATCAATTGGAGGCCTCCTTGGAGAACTTGCACTTTCTGTGGAATGATGGAGTTGGCTCCTAGTTAGCCAGTACATTGCCTCAGCAGGCAGCAGTGCTCAGCTGGCCCTGTCTGGGTTCAGAAGATAAGAGGAAAAGGGCCTTGTTAGACTTGGATAAGAGAGAGCCAGAGCTAAAGGCTAGACTGGGAAGTCAACAAAACATATCCAATTCACTTCAATCCTGCTGCCAAGAAGGTGGCATGGATCTGTCCGTGAAGTCATCAGGAGATTTTACCTTTTTAAATTAACACACTCATACTGTTAGATAGAATGAGTAAACTGCTGGGGGCAGCAATGGCAATTTTCATTAACGTCTTGGCGTTTCACACAACTTAGTCCTTAGACTAGATAGTTTCCCCAGCATAGCTGAGGAGACTGATTCCTAGTATTGAAGTTCTAGTCCAGTCAGCTTCTGTATGTGATCTTGTAGAGAAATTACGTTGTGTTTTTTCCCTCAGACAGAACAATATCTTGGGTCAGCCCTGATCGTTTCTCTTTATTATGGTGGGCAGAGGGAGATATTCACTGCAAATCTGGGTGCTTTGGTCTTCCACATATTTCACTGGGAGAACTTGGAGGAAGAGATTGAGGGAAGTAAGTTCTGTTTTAAGATATGGTCTCCCCTCCTGGTTGACTTCTCTCTCTTGTGGGCCTGTTTCAGATGTCTTGCTGGTTTTAACTCTAGTGATAGCAGTGAAGCTAGGAGTCTTGTCTGTTTACTTTATTTATTTATCTACTTATTTATTTAAATTTATTGGCTGCCAGTGGACTGGAGTGGATTATAAATACTATAGTACTGATGACTTTGTTACAAACCTCTTTTTTTCTTTTTTCTTTTCTGCAAAGTGACTTTTCATACTTGTGTGTTCTATCTTCCATGCATATTGTGAGGACAGAAGAATGATGTGGCTTTCTGTATTCCTTTGCTGGGTCTGACATACAGCTGATGATCTGATGGAACTGGAGCAAAGTTAGCTCAAATTCATTATTCTGCTATGGCTGTGGAGATGGAGAGGGAGGAGAGAAGATGAACTTCTGGGAAACTCCACTGACTTCAAGTAGAGGTGACCTTATGCTATTGTGAAATCTGAGACCATCCTATGAGAAAGCATGGAGTTTTCCCTCTCACATAGTGGCAGGATAATTGTATTCTAGTGAAACTTCTTCCTTACTATCATGATCGATTGATTTAGGGAGTTTTATAAGAATTACATATTTTCTTCAGGGGATATAACCTGAGGGTGGGATTGCCCTGTGTATTTCATTTTTAAAAAATATAGCTTAACCAAATGAGTACATATATTTAAAAGTCCAGTATATGTAAGAATCTAAGAATCTTGCTAGAACAAACCAAGAGGCCATTTAGTGCCACATTAGGGAGTCACACAGTGGCCAATCAGACATACTAAAGGTGGTTTTTTGGCTTAGCCTTTGACAAAGTAGAGCTTTTCAGGTCAGGATCTAAATGTTATAGTGGCTAGGGATCATGGGACTTGCAGTCTAATACATATGGAGAGCAGGGGCCATGAACAGGCCATCTGAAAATAAGTTGGGGGGAGGTGCATATTCTCCTCTTAATGCCTTGAGCCATTCTTACTAATCCCAGATACTGACTACTCAGCAGTGAGTGAAAGGGTACTTTTCTGTGTCAGTGATGAAAGACGTAATGTTTGTACAGTAGTGAGACTACTCTGGAAGCATTTGGTCATACCTATTAATTCACCACCAGGGCTATACCCTGGAAAGAAAAAAAAAACAGTTCTGCAAGTTTGAAGCTGAAGCCAGCTGCAAGTACAGTACAGTGCTGGAACTCTTCCTCCCATCGCTGCAATTCTGCCTCATGGTATCATCGAGACACCAAAAATCCTTCATTTTGCCCTCTAAAATACATTTCTTCTTCAACAACTGCAATATTCGTGTGAAGCTTTTTTAAAAGTTCTTTTACAAGGTGGCAGATCCACCTGAAGCATAGAAGGAGAGGGCCGAGCTGACGTTCCGCCAGAGCTCAATTGCTGGTATGTGCACCTGTCATTTCCATCACAGGCCAGGCACAGCAGGCGGCTGGGTGAACAATCTTGAGTCTTCTTTTGACATTACATTTGCCTTTATCCTGCATTACAGATTTCTGTATTCCCAGGAAAACTGGTCACAGGGTTGCTTCATTCTGCTTCCCATGACATCCTGATCAGCCTTGTTGGGTAGGGTTTAGCCAAGCCAGCTAGATGAGGTGGACAGGATTTCTGCTTACCCAGACTTTGGAAATGGGAGCCCTTACCTACCACTCTTGGGTTCCTGTCTGAATTTACAGAAAAATATTGCAGCACCCCTTAAAGAGACTTTAATCGAGGCTTCATGAGGTCTGTGCTTTGCAGAATCAAGGCATTATTGAAGAGGTAGAGTCAAGACATGGCAGCTGTACTCATAGAAGCCTGTCTTGATAGGAGTTGGAACTGAAGCCTGGCTTCAGTTGTTCACCAACCCCTCCTTTATGCTATTTCATTAAACAGCATTGGTTGACTCTTTGCAACTGTGAGTCATTTAAAGAAGGGCTTTTTTGTCTGCACGACTGGACAGCCTTCCCGTCTGCCGCAAAGGAATTTCATATTCCACCCCCCCCCCCCCAAATAGCTCTAGGTCTGTAACAGTTTATTGCACGAACAGCCCCCACACTCTTGTCTTTTGGATGGGGGCGGGAGGAGGAGAGGAATCCACCCTGCACAGATCAAACCTCTCCTCTTCGCTCTCATTCCCTGGCAGCTGGGATTCTTAATGTGTTAAGCAGGCCTCTGCTTCACTGGGGGAGAAATCTCCATTTCAAAGCCTGTGTGTCAACTTTAAGTGGGAATGCAAAAATGTCCTATGCAACTTCTTTCAGGGAGGAGGGAAGGGGATTGGTAAGAGATCGATTCATTTTTTAAAAGTTAAACTGATTTTTTAAAAACCAGATGCTAGCTTCTGAGAGGGTAACCAAAGTTTATTTCTCTCCCTCCCCTTTCTCAATTAGCACTGCAAACAAAAAAGGGGCAGGGGGAGCCAAAAGAGGATGGGGTTGCAGAAGTCGAACTTACACACTGAGCTGGAAGGAGGGTAAACATGAAGAGGTAACGGGAACTGGGGGTGGGGGGTGGGAGGAGAGGAAGAAATGGAGTTTAGACATTTGTTAAAATACACACATACATGGAAAAGCGCCTGCCTGATATAAGCCATCTTGCCATGAGATGGTCTTTTTTCCATAGGCTTCCAAAACCAGAAGGATTAAATTAAGAACAAAAGGGGGGAGATAAACCCATGGCCCCAACATTCCTTGGCAGAAGAAGTCCATTCTCAGCTCCCCTCTGGTCCACGTTGCAGTGTTCTGTCCAGAGGACACGGAAAGGGGGGTTGCTAAAAGTTTGGGTGTAGTCCCTACTTGTGTGGGGCAAGCAGCTGAAAGACCTTTGCCAAAAAGGGAACTAATGAGATCCATCTGTTGATGTATTTGCAGGGTTCCTAAGACAGGTTTGCAGAAAATGCTGGAAAAAGAACCATCTAGATGCAATCGCTATTTCAAAAAATGGAAAAAAGGCTGATAAGAAAACTCCAAGCTTGATCCTTTTGCACAGCAATTGATGCCATCTAAATTGGGTCCTAATATGAGCTTATGGTACTAATATCAGCTAGAAAAAACAAAACAAAACTGGATCTTACAAAAGTAATGGGGAGAGGGAAATGCCCCAATCTCATACTGAGAGGAGAAAAAAAGGGGGGGGGGCATTTGTAGCTGAAAGCTTTGGACAAAATGTTGTTCTTGAATTTAGGAGCCATACTGGAATCTGTGGAAAACACCTCTAATTTTACAACCTCCTGTCACCAGTTGCTTTGGAAAAACCCAATATTATGGCAGAAGGCAAAACACTCTAATTGGAAATAATAGAGATACTGACATGCTTCATTGCGTAGTAGGCAACATTCAAGAACAAAGCATATGTACTGTTGTGCTACACAGTACGTACTTTTTTTAGAAATAAAACCAGATAGAATTTGCTTCTCTGTCTAGGTGGACACATGTTTATAGCATTCCAGTGTCCATCTGGTTCACTTTAGTCACCCTTTGATTTGGGGCTTTAAACCACACTCCTTTCTCTGATGAAGAGTGTGAGTGTGTGTGAGTGTGTGTGTATGCATGCATGCAAGCAAGCAAGCAAGCAGTGTTGGAGGAAAAATTAGAGGTTTCCTTTTCCACTTCATTTTAAAATGTAGAATTCGGAATTGGAAGCCTTTCTCACCTCCTCCCTCTGCTCACCTTCAGTATTATAAATCCCATTTTCCATTATTGTTTCTTCATCCAACCAAAGTTGTTTCCTTTATGATCATTTGGATGCAAAAGGAGTGGGAAATTATTTCTTTTCAAAGTTTTAAAACTTCACCAAATGACACAAGAAAGCAACCAGCACCATTAGCAACACAAAAGCACTCTAAGAATGACAATTTGCCAAGGGCAGGAGGGAGGAGAAAAGAGGGCAGCAGAGACTGCCACGGGGAAAAAAAATTCTAAATTTAATGGGAGTTTTTAAAAACCATTTGTGGTAGCAATAGGTTTGTTTCACCCTTTAGCATCCTGTTCCAGCTTTAGACTTATTGCTAAGAGGTGTTATCATCCTAGAGGAATGGACGGAATTTTCTAGCTAATTTCTGGGTAGGATTAGAGCAGTTTCAGTAAAGCCTTTGAGAAACTTAGTTTAACCCAGAAATGGCTTTTTGTGCTTGTTTATAAATTAATTCCAACTGATGCTAAATTATTTAAATACTCTGAAAAAATCCAAAAGGAGTAAACTGGTTAGAAGAGTATTATCTAAAATACTAACCAGTCCTTTTTCAAAAGAAAGCACTAAATTTCAATATAGAAAACACTTCTTCCACCATAATAATTTAGACAGCAATTCTTAATTCTGAGCAAAAATGTTCAGGGTCCAATTATTAAGATTTACACTTTCACTGAAAGGATACAGGCACGCCAAGATTCTCAACATATTGGAAGTAAAAAGAGAAAAAAATTATAGCAGCCACATCTTTCACAGCTTGCATAACAGATGCAAAATGCATACGTGTGCAGTCGTCATACATGGGGACTCAAAAGACAAATTTCACCATGTTTTGCTTCCATTGCTTTTTGCATAAAAAATGGTAAGAAGTTAATCTGCAGTGATTTCCATGGAAACGTCAGGCTGAGATTGTTCCTTAATGTTCTTGGAAATCAATTCTAAATCAGAGAAATTTGATTTGGAAAACTGGTTTAGATTTAAGGCTTTTTTCACTGAATATTGCTCCTACAGCTGTTTTACTGAATAATGAAGAAATCTGTTACTTTCCTGTAAGAGGCATCTAAAGAAGTTACCCAAATATCTATGAAATTTCTATGAAATTTCTTAACAGGAAGTTGAGAAAAGTATATATCCTCAAGAGAAGAAAATTATAAAAGTTAGGCAGAAATGTTTTTTATCCCCCATATGGGAGGAAAACTGTGGTAAAATGAAGTTCCTATGCTTCTCAAAAGACAGTATTTTTCAAATGAAGGAAATAAAATTCCCCTTAAACCTTCTAAAATGCCACCAAGCATGTCCCAATAGCTTTTTTTAAAAAAAAGTTCCTTTCTTTAAGAAGAAAACAGGTCCATCTCTTCAAGAAATGGGTATTGTGCTGTGAAGTATGTATCGCGGTTTTTAGCTGCTTTATAGAAGCTGACGCGGGGACATCTCACAAATAAAATTACTTTGGAGGCAGCCGCTGCTGCATTTGAAAAATACTCAAACTGAATTTGCAAAGAACAAATCTGTTTAATAAAGGAAATGTCATTTTTAAAAAGCTACCTTTTGTACAAAACTTCTAGGAAAAAAATAGAAACATACAAATGTAACAGAAAGAGAATTCTGCAGCTTAAGGCAGGAAAAAAACTTTCTTGGAGGTCATAATTCTTTAGCAGAAATAAACATAAGAAAATCTTCACAGCCAAGGCCCAAATTTCAGCAAAGGAAAGAAGCCTCACCCATCTTCCCCAAACCCACCCCAAATATATTTTCATAGACACAGAACATTACTTGCCAACCTTCCAACCTGGAAAGGAAAAAATGAGATGGGAGAAGTCTTCCTGGAAACATATCAAAAACTGTAGCCTCCAAAAGGGAGTTGATGGGAGATGTTTTAGGTGGGTCGGGTGGTGGGAGTGATTCGAAACCTGGCTCTCATGTAAAGTTTAAGCAAAAGCCTATTAAGGGCCAACCCAAACAGCACACAGTCCTCCTGGCTCCAGAGAGAGGGAAGGGAAGGGGAAAGGGGGGAAAAATAGCACTCAAAGAAGAGGAGGTGGGAAAAAAAAGGTTTTCTTTCTCTGACCCCTCCATACTTTTCTGAAAAATAAAGTCCTTGCTGCTGTTCTCTATTTGTTTTTAAATAGAAATATATAATTAAATTTACAAATGCTATTTACAATTTTAATTACAAAAAGACACCCTTTAATAGTTAATTAAAAACCTAAAGCAAAAAAAAAAGTTTAGAACTTGTTTTAATTAAAAGGAGAGTTTTAAATACTTGGGGTTTTTCTCCCTTGTTTTTCTCTTTTCCTCTCTGATTGTCAGAGGAGTCTCCAGCTCTGTGTAGCAAAGAAGCCCCACTCCCCAAATTCCAGGGAGGCTTTCCAAAGAACATCTCCCCATACGTACACAGCATCAGCTCATGGAGGGAGATACAGGCAGGTCTGATGTTTGTTTGAAACTCTGGAGCTGGCAACCTGGGTTCTTTGCGTCCTCCATTGTCCCTTCTCAAACAGTAGTCTCCCCATGTTTGCTGTTAGTTAGCCTGGTATAAAATTTCCTCCAGGAGTGAAGGGTTTTCCCAGACCAGATCCAGAAACCTGAGGTGATGCCCACAATGAGCGTCATGAGATACTTGATCATGTAGACAGTGAAGTCAGGAGTCATGCGTGGGGTGTACTGAAGTGGGCAGGGGATGGCCAAACTCTTGCAGTTTTGGCTAATCCAGCTGCGCTCCCAGTGTTCACGGAAGGCCTGTTCATAGAAGTAGCAAGCAATAACAATGGTGGCTGGCACCGTGTAGAGGACACTGAAGACCCCAATGCGCACCATGAGACGCTCCAGCTTCTCGGTCTTGGTGCCCCCATGTTTCATGATGGTACGGATGCGGAAAAGTGACACAAAGCCTGCTAACAGAAATGAGGTGCCAATGAAGAGGTAGACAAAGAGGGGAGCTAAAACAAAGCCCCGAAGTGGGTCTATGTTGTTGAGCCCCACAAAACAGACACCACTGAGGAGGTCACCATCAATCTGCCCCATGGCAAGGATGGTGATAGTTTTGACAGCAGGCACAGCCCAGGCTGCCAAGTGGAAGTATTGTGAGTTGGCTTCGATGGCTTCATGCCCCCACTTCATGCCAGCTGCAAGAAACCAAGTGAGGGACAAGATGACCCACCAGATTGAGCTGGCCATGCTGAAGAAGTACAGCATCATGAAGAGTATGGTGCAGCCTTCCTTTTTGGTACCTTGCACCACTGTCCGATAGCCATCGTCTTGGAAACGTTCATTGCACACCACCCGTTCCTCCAGCACAAATCCTGCAATGTAGGCCACAGAAACCATGGTGTAACAGCCAGAGAGGAAGATGATGGGTCGTTCTGGGTAGCGGAAGCGCTGCATGTCCACCAGATAGGTGGTGACAGTAAAGAATGTGGAGGCACAGCACAGAACAGACCAGATGAGAATCCAGATGCGTGCAAAGTGGATCTCCTCTTGGTTGAAGAACATGTGTCCATCATTCTTGGTGGGTTCACATGGTGCTGCACAATCTTTCTCTCCGAGAAACTTGTAATTGAGGTAGCTGGGCACTTTAAGGACTCGTGGGCAATGGAAGGGGTGGTCCAGGGTGGCATAACGTGGTGGCCCAGCAGTACCCTGTCCAGCAATTGGAGTGGCACTTGTAATCAGTGCTGGAGAGCCACCTTCCTCTGAATGGTTCTGCCCCACACAGATCTGCTCTGCCCCATGGCGGGGAAAGTTCTCGCAGCGCAGTCGTTCCGGCCACTGGAAGCCAAATTTGTTCATGAGGGCTTCGCAGCCTTGGCGCGCCCTCTCGCAAATGGATCGGCATGGTGGAATGGCTTGCTCCAAGACAGTGCACACCGGGGCATACATAGAGCACAGGAAGAACTTGAGCTCCGGGGAGCACTGGACCTTCACCAGAGGGTAGAACTGGTGGACCTCCAAGCCAGCATCTTCTTGGCTGGTATGTCCCAGCAAATTGGGCATGATCGTCTGGTTGTAGGCAATGTCAGTGCACAAGGGAATGGAGATAGGCTGGCAGAAGCCGTGGTCGGGGATAGAAATGCCCTTCTCTCCGTGGAATTGGGCCCAGCAGGAACCCAGGAGCAGCAGCAGCAGGCAACGGGCCAAGGACGCGTCGGCACGGCGCATGGTGGTTTGCTCCCCCGTCAGCTCTTACGGACACCCGAGCGCTTTGTCTCCTCCCCAGGACGAGCTGGGATCTGTCACTCCCTTCGGGGACCCTAGTCCTGGCAAAACTTTTCGGGATCAGCCTCGGAGACCTGAGGGAGGCAAAACTCCACTCACCCAGCGGGAACTCTTCCTCGCCGCGCGTCTCTCCAAACGCCTTTCGCTTCCCTTTGTGTCTTCCCTCCCCAATTAGTCCGTTTCAAAGGAGGGCCCCCGGGCTGAGTTGAGCTTCGCCCAGCCTTCTCTTCTTTCTCCTCCCAACTTAATCAATTCCAGGCCGGCCCCTTCTCTCCTTCCCTCCCCCCGCCCGGCCGCTTGCGTCTCCATCAAAGAGATCTTGGCTGCCTAAACCCCTTCCCAAAATTTCTTCTCGCCCAATCAGATTCAAATTCAGGGACCAGCCCTCCTCCCCTCCTTCCTCCCTGGGATTGGTCAGCCACCTCCGAAGGTGGGGGGGAGAGGAATAACTCGACCGCGAACCAGAAGCCAAGTTTCTCTGTCCTACGATCCTGTGGCTGTTTTAGAGGAGCAACAATTTACCTTGGATTATCATTATTCACCTCCTGTGATCATTACTATTATTAGCAGGCAGATTACCTTGGCTGTGCGGCCACGTCAACTCCCTCCCCCTTCCCAAATTCTAATAAGCAAAGTGTAAGGCAGCTGCCCCTCCCTTCTCTATGCAAACAATTTCCAACCAAAACACACACAAAAACTGCCTGGAACACAATTGAGGAGCTGATGTGTTTTCCCAGTTTTTTTCCTCCTCTTGCCTATGCTCCCCCCCCCCCCCAACCAGTGAACTCTCTGGTGGTCTGTTTGGGGAAGGTCTTTGGTTACAACTCACACAATAGGTGAGCTGTTAACAATCTAGGTAGAAAGATTATTATTTCTTCTTCATATCTTTCATGGCTAGTTTAGAGAGAGAGAGAGAGAGAGAGGAGAGGAGAGTGTTCTGCCCGTCACTGCTCTTCAATAAACACAACTACATGTGTGGCAGGCTTAGAGGTTTTCCTGTCTTACTACTTCCTTATATAACAACTTGGGGTTTGTAAGGTTGATTCCTTCAGTTTAAATAATATTAGCTTCTGTGATGAGAATCTCCCCTGCCCTGCCCACATTTCTCCCTTTCCTAGAGGGAGAAACCAAAATGCCAACAAGAATCACAGAGCATATAACTCGAAAGAGACCTTTTGGGTCATCTAATCCAACCTTCTCAGTGCAGGAATCCACTAAATCATCCTGGATAGATAACCACCCAACAGCTGTTTGAAAACATTTAGCAAAGGAGAATCCGCCCCTGCTTGAGACAGACTGCTCCACAGGTTAGCATCCCTCACCACCTGGAAAGCTTCCTAACATTCAGCCTGAATCTTCTTTCAACTTTTATTGGTCTTTGTCTTGTTCTGGATTTCAAGTAAAAACATGTCCGCTCCATTGACAGCTTTCTAGATAGTAATAGATGGCTATCCTATTTCTCTTCGGTCTTCTGTTTTGCAAACTACACATGCCCAATTCCTTTCTTCACACTTCATAGAGCTTGCTTCCATTCCAACTCCTTCTCTTCCTGGCAGCTCTGCCTTGAACCAATTCCTGATTCTCTGGGCCCCTTTTAAAATGCAGCACCCAGAAGTGGACATGGTACTTCAAGTGTGGTCTAATCAAAGCAGAGTACAATGGAACTGTTACCTCCTGTGATCTGAATGCAATGCTTCTGTTCATACAGATTATAATTAGTATGACTATAGTCAAGTACTTTGGCTTAATGTAGACACATGTAGACAAATGCTGAAAGATTGGAGAGAGAATCGAATTCAAGTATCTTCTCAGTCATGAAACTCACTGGGTGTCCCCAGGAAAGTTACTCATAACCTAATTTATCTCATAATCCATGAACTGGGCAGGTGTGTGTGTGTATATAGATATATATAGATATAGATATATTCACTCATTCAAAATTAACCCTGTCATGGACTTGGTTTAAATAAGCTCTTAAGATGAAGCCCTTTGCTTAAGTACTGATGAGGAAGTTATAGCCCCACTATGCTAGCACAACTTGACATGCATCTGCAGGATTGCTTAGAAATACTTGAAGAATACACTAACCAATGGTGTTGCCAGACTTGGATCCCAAGTGTGGTTCCAAGATGCCACAGCCTGGATAGCTTCAAATTCAATGCCACAATCATCTTAAAGAAAGAAACAGCAGACATTTTGTCGCTCCCCTGCCCACATTTCTCCCTTTCCTAGAGGGAGAAACCAAAATGCCAACTAGGGACATCTGCAGGGGGATCCCTCTCAATAGATGCCCCTGATGCCAAGTGCAATTGCAGCGTAGCTTGGCAGCATGTCAAAGTTATTTCAAACTCAAAGAAAAGAAGAAAAGAAAATACACTGTTAATGTGAGCAGTATCACTGATGCTAACTGCTAAAATTGGGTCATACAAGTGACCCTTGCAATACAGCCCATGACCATGAGTGAGGTGGGGACAGTGAGCAGACCTTGGGCTGGAGGTCCAGAGAAGACTGGCTTGGGTGGCCATTATTAAGAGGGGGAAAATAGTGGCTAAACTGGAAAGTATACAGGAGCAATGTTAGACAGAACAACTGGCATTTCAAACAGTGGGCTTTTTCCAGTGCTGAGCTGGTGCTAGACATCTATCCTTGAGTCAGCTAAAAACTATACTATGCCATCATGAAATTCACTGCCTCTATTACAACTCTTCTGACTTGATAAGCAAAGTGATTGGTTGATTCCTCAGTGTTGCTGCCCTCCTTTTGTACATAATTGTGCTGTTGTGTCTGGTTGTTTAAGAAGACTGCAGGGATCAGAGGAGAGGGGCCATCCGTTCTTAACACTGCTCTGATCCCACCCATTACTGAAGCTTAATAAATTTTACACAGTTGGATGCTAAATATTTTATATTTAAACTAAGGATGACTTAAACCTATCTTGATCATGAGCTGGGGACAAGATCAAGGGACAATCAAGGTTAATACAAAGTGTGGAAGTCCAGTGAGGTGTCTGCCCAAACCCAGGTTCTTCTCTAGAACAGAGAGAACACTATATGCAACATGCACTCCAGAAATTACAAGACTTCCTTATCCTTGTTGCCATTTTCTGCCATGAAAAATGTAGGGCTCAAGGACAATGGAGCTGGTGTGGTAGATAAGCTCAGAATATATTGCAGTGAGTGAGTTGAGTCTCTGATCTCCAGAAGGGCACTGAAGAACTGATACAAACTATGAATACAAGTAGTGGTGATTAAAAATGACATGACCTATCTTAACAAAGCAAAATGGTATAGTATATATTATTCCTTTCTTGCAATACTTTGATAGGAGAAAGTATGGCTGATGACATTATTTTTCTTTAATACCAAGTTCTTTAAACAGGTATGGACAATGTCTAATGTTCCAAATGTTGTTGATCTACAACTCTCAGCATCCCTCATCATTAGCTGTGGGTACTGGGAATTCAATAGCATCTGGAAGGTCGTAGGTTTCCATACAACACCTATTTATCTTATGGAAGAAGGATTCTGGGAAAGCTACAAGCCAACAATGTTCTAAAAATTATAGATAATTGAGAGATGTACCAATGGCAATCAGCAACAAAAGCTGAATGGGCTTTATATCCTCAGAACATGGGGAGATCAATCATCTATTCCTCATAATCTCTTAAAATTTAATTTCTGTATTTAGAGGAAGAGTATCTGATTGTGAGATGCTGTGGATGGATAATAGAGGTAAAGAAAGAATTTGGATACAATGGACTTTCGATCTAATCAGTCTTGGTTTGCAAGTGTTCTTTTACCATTCAGAGCGCATCAGCCTGAAATCTACCCCCAACTGTCACTTCTCTGCAGTGTGGGTCTTTGCAATATTGATGAGCCAAAAAAGGGAAAGTAACGGCCATGAGGAATCAGTGAGAAAAAGCACACACAGTTCCTCAAATGCTGAAAGCACCACCAAGCCTTGGGATTGCACAAGTCCCCACTGATGGCTACTGAGTTGAATCTGCTGTATAGCTCCTAAGTTTATTGCCAAGATATAAAAACTGGTGGATCAAGTAAAAGGTATTTCTCTTGTTTATCCTTTTTTATCCTCCTCATACTTTTACTTTTAAAGTGGTAGTAGTTATGTGAATATGTCCAATAAGAACTCCATCAAAGTCTTTATTCCCAACCCACCTAAATCTCTTTACCTTACTGTAAATGAGAAAGAAGGAGCTTGGCCCTTTAAAAGAGTCCCTTGAATGGGGATGCTCTTCCGCACTTATAATTGCCCCTTTTCGCTAACAAAGAAGGTCCATTATGACTCCTTTCTTTCTCAGTGGCACCTCTGTGCAAAGACATTCTTTCTCATCTTAGTGTGAAGATGTATTTGGAAGGGGCGGAATTTAGACTGGGATGAGAGAGGAGGCTGAACATAATTATGCTAAATTTAGGGGCCATTACCAAGCAGATCTGAAGGCAACAGTAATTGCATTTTAATTACTGATGATGTTATTTTGTACTCCTTCATGCCTATTGGGGAGGTAGGGTGAGGATCTGAGGGATAATCCAGTGCTATCAGGAGACAAACTCTGGGTTAGAAAATATGTGATTAAGATTCAGTGTAATTGTGATTGATTAAATATCAATAATTAGTTTCATGTTCTGAGTTTTATTTGTGTATGGTGGGATGAATACACAGTTTTTAAACATGTAGCAGTTTCAGTCCATTCTTAAGAAACACTTCAATCTTTTTGAAATTTTAAAAATAAAGAAGAACGATATACCCATAATCTTCTTCAGTTACTCATTGTGATGAAGACTGGATTAGATCCAAGCTAAAAATAGGTGCAATTACTTCCTGGTGAAACCAATGAGACAGATTGGTCAAGAAAACTGATTCCAATGAACTTCCCTAGGAATTTACCTAATTTAGTGAGTCTCCTCTCCTGGGAACAAGCATCCCTGGACACAGACATGCCGGCATTGCTCTACAAGCCTAGATCCTACCCACAGGGCCATTTTCTTGTGCAAGTTCCATTAAAGTAGATGACTCCCACAGTCAATTATTTTAGCACCTGAGGTAGGATATGCCAGAACTGCTTCTCCCTTCCCACGGCAGTAAAAATACAACACAAATAAACTAAGAGTTTCAGGATTTTCCAAATCAGCTGCTTGATGTGGCAGCAGATGCACTATGCCTGCCTGCCTGCCTGCCTTGTTTTATTACAAATCTCTGGTGGAAGCTTCATTTCTGATCACAATTGGTTTTCACCCAACGCCTACTGTTCCCTTGCTTGCCCTTCAGAATCTCTCCCCACCCTGACCCTAAACTGCAGGGGAATCTGGTATGTGTAATAGGATCAGGCCATAGCCTTCCTTTTTGAACAACTGACCCTAAGCCTTTCTTCGCTTATCTCTCCCCTTCTCTGCCAACCTAGCCTCCACTTTCCCCTTCCCCCTCCTGCCATCTCCGCTTACTCTCAGCCTCTTATCTTCCTGCAGTTGTAATTCTTCCCCTGTCATATTTCAAGCCCTGCTCTTACTTCTCTCCTGCCTGACCCGGGGCTTTTATCTGGGCCCATTTTTCTCCCTGCAACTTGATCGTGCATTTTTTTTAAACACACCTTCCACTTTCTGCTATCTTTCTTTCCTCCCACAGACACACTTTCCAAGTTTTTGGGGGTTTTTTTTCAACAGCCAGCACCAAGCTAGGCTTTTGTCCCTGGAGGAGCTGACCCCAGGCAAGGCTGCTCCTGTCTTCTTCGAAATTTGGCTGCCTGTTTTGTTTCAAGCTATCTGTGATTTTCCCCAGTGAAAACAGCCTGGGGTTGGGGCAACCTGATCCGATGCAAGCCAGCCACAAAACTCTTCAGTTCCACATTCCAAGAGACAAATGAGTTACCAGTCATGACCACCATGAAAGGGACTTGGCTACTTCTGGTACAAAATGACCAGGCAACAGAACTCGCTCAATTCTTTGAATCATCTGTATGATGGCTCGGTCAAGTTCGCCCCCCCCCCCGCACCGCGTCCTAATTTCTTGCTAGTGATATTTAATACCTGTCCATTATTGCCCTCTTTCTTGATTGAGGGGTGGGCCCTTTTGTTTTTATATTGCAAGCGCAACCAAAAATGCCCCCAGTTTCATAAGGTTCAACGTCTTGTTTTGCAAAACTATGGCCCTGTTAAATGCAGCGGCAACTTAATGCTGAACTGCATCTCTGATCAATGCTGTTCTTTCATCTCCAGATCTTCGATAAGAAAGCACACAATAAGCCAAAATCAAACGAAGAACCTGATCTCTAAGCACAGTATGGGAATCTAGGCACAAAAACATGATGTTCTTGAACACCATCCTTGTTGCCTTTGACCCGACATGTCTTGCAATGAATACGCTTGCTGAGTTCATACATTGCAATAAGCCATGGCTTATTTAATTGAATAAATTACAATTGGCTAGTTTCCACCAACAAGTGAACCACAGTTTGGCTTACCTTGTTCTATAAATCCAGCCACTGTCAGGCTAAACTTCCCTCCTCTGTGACCAGGCCACATCTGACTATAGAAGAAGCATGCTGAAACTGCAGAAAATTTCTAATCTATTTATCACGTTAACGCTTTTTCTAAGAAGCCACTTTATTAGACAGGTAGTCCCTAGTTTAAGAATGAGTTCTGTCCCCAAGGTCTGTTCTTAAGTCAAATTTGTATGTAAGCTGGAACAGTATTATTGTATAATAGTAGTAGTATTGTGTAATGAACTCAAACCATTGTGTAGTTAACTCGAATCATTGTGTATTTAACTCAAATTTTGCTACAATAGGCTCTGTTCTTAACTATGGGTCATCCATAAAGCAGGTGTTCTTAACCCAGGGACTCCCTATAAAATATTTTGAACAGCAAATTCCCAAATAGTTGAAGCATAGTCATATAATAATGTGCCAGAACATTGTGCTCTATAGAGCAGGGATGGGCAGGTTTCAACCATGTTTAATCTACTGTGCTTCAGTTCCACCAGTTAGATATAGGTGCAGAAAGGAAGCACTTTTCAAGCATGCTATATAGAAGTTGCAGTCACTCCAGGTTCACACCACACACTAAGCCTAAGGCAAGCCAGAAAAATTAGTGAGAGTCACCCCAGATGGAAGATAAGTAAGCCCGTTTGTAAGCAGTGTGGCTTCCTATGCAAAGGAAAGACACTTGTAGAAATAATAAACAGAGTGCCTCTGAGCATATTTTGGGTCCAGGAATTTATTTTTAGTACTGCAGAAGAATTAGATCCCAGTCCTTGCAAATTCTTGCAAATGTCTTTCATTTCCGCAGCGTAATTTAGGCTGGAGAAAAACCGTTTATTGTTATTAGCGTTGAAGAGTTGGTCAACCCACAGAAACTTGCTGATCTTTTGCAAAACACTCAGAGTTCGAGTTTGATTCTACTTCTAGAAGTGAACACACGGCCTGTATGTTACTTCATGTTGCTGTTTTGTGTGAGGCTTTTCAGGCGTTCTCCACTCCTATTGTGGCTAGAAAAAAATGTACTTGCATAATGCTGGAACATTCTTGCATTCCATTCCATACTAAACTGAAGCTTCTTGGCTGAGTATTCCTGAGCAATGGGCTGGACTGATTTTATTCCCGTCTCCTTTTTATTCCTGGGGCAACACCAACCTGCAGTTACACACTCTGGCTGGGTTCACATTACACAGAAAACCCTAATCCTAGGTTAACAAATCACAATTGCTATACAGTACACCCCAAAATGGCATCTTATGCTATATTAGCATGAAAGCATGCCCTAATTCACACAACGTGCTGGTAGAACAGCTGACTTCACATAACACCCTGAAACTTCAACTACTCAAACCTATCTTAGACCTATTTAATGTGCTGTACGTACCCAGCCTTGGCTGTGTTCAGGAACTATCAGATATCAACATCAGAAACCAGGATATTGACTGTCAGTCTGGCTCCTTTTTTGTACAGGACCTAGAATGAGGTATAAAAGGGAAGCAAGCATGGTAACCACTTTTTCTCTGCCTGATGGAGGGAACCAGATTGCTGTTAGGGTCTTCCTGAACGGCAAAGGGCTGTATATACCTGTAGTCCTTGAGCCTGGCTAGTGAGAGAAACAAGATTGCCTTGCTTCACCTCTGTGGTCCTCGGACAACTGGCAGTTGCCGAAAAGGCTTCTCTGTGGCAATGAGAAGAAACCCCTTGCAGGTGCTGCTTCTCTGGTCAGGGAAGGATCCTGGGCTGGTTGTCCTCTGCTATGATGTTCTTTCTCAGGACCTTTCAATGTGTAGGAGAGCTGCGTAGTGCTTTGGCTTGAATTGCTGATAAATGCTCCAGAATTTCCCACTGTATGTGGGGAAACAGATGCAGAATCTGACTCCTGACTCATTAAAACAGCTATGACTCTTTCCAAGATATCACATAGCTGCTCAGGGGTGTGAGAGACCTATACGATGCACTTAACCAACGATGTCTGTGTTTGCACCACATGCTTCCCAGGAGTGAGCTAACCAAATTTCAACCCAAATGCCGGCTTTGTATGACACTGAATCATAATCTAACCACAAGAGGTGGGCTAGCAGAAAGTACGAGGCTAAAATGTACTTGACTAGTTTGTGGTGCAGTCTGTCATGCAAATAAAGTCAGTGACTGGATTCATATGTCATGCTAAGCTGTTATGTGCTTGGTTTGGTTTGAATTAGGTGTATTGTTTGAACTTTGCAACTATGGTTCATAAACCATGATTTATGGCAAAAGTGCAAAAAAGTGACACCTGGGGACTACGTGCAGTCTGCAAACATTCCTTTTGCAATCCCTAGAGCCCACTGAATGGTAGGTCCAAAAGCTCTCGGTGTGTGTTTGTGTGATATATAGCGCTTGCTTGCTGCTGTGTTTGTGGGACACATAGAAGAAATGCAACAGAGGAGACAGCTCGAAGGAATACAGGTGGACAAATCTCACTGCATAAACACACACTGTACTTTGTTCGTAAGGGATAATTGGCTATGTTCACACAATACATAAACCATAAGCCATTGTTTACAAGCCACAATTGGTTTAAATCCCAATCAACTACATCACATAACTTCTCATGGAATTCTAATGATATTTAAGAGGATTGTCACCAAAGGTAACTGGCTCTCCCCTAATTCAAGGACAGCTGAGAATCTACCAGATCCACTTCTTATTATCCAGAGCTAAGTACATTCCCAAGGTACCCCCATTCTTCCTTTTGTTTAGTGTGCCAGTTCTCAATTATGGCTGACATATTAGATTTTCTCTTTCAATCTTCCATGCAGACCCGATCTGGGTTTGTGTCAGGTTGCTTGCTCTCCTGTTTATAGGGTTTGCTTGCTGACAGACGTACAAAAACACACGAAATATCCAAGCACTTCAAATCAGCTTTCCCCAATCTGGTGCCCCATAGAGTTGGTATGTAAAGAAGTGGGACTTATAGTCCAAAGCATCTGGCAGATCCTGTGTGGGGTGAGATCAGAAATGGGCTTCCCAAAGTGCTTTCAGCAGTCTCAGCCAGCCTAGCCAATGGGAAGAGAGAAGGGGAGTTGTAGTTTGGCAAATCTGGAGAGCCACAGGTTCTTGGAGGACATCCTTTTGCACCTGCCTTCTGCGTGAGGCCATGTCTCTTTGATGTGCCCAGATGTTAGGCTTTTCTTTTTCAAGTATTAGCAACTTGAATTCTGAACTGTACAGGTTCCGTCACTATTTCAAAACTCTGCCGATGGCCAAAATGAACACTGGGGACAGGATTCCACATTCTGTGACACTCTGCTTTCATGATGAGAAGGCTTTTGCACCTCACCCGGCTGCAAAGAGGCACTTGAAAGGAAAAGAGCAGCGACTGGTAACTCTCAGGGAGGAGAAGCAGAGCAAGCAGAACTTCAGGGAGCAGGGCTTCTGTGCTACCCAGAGCTCCTTGCCCTTGCCTTGACAAGTGGCAACAACATAAATAAACAATGTAAATAAGCAAGTATGCAAATAAATGTCATTTGCATACTTTACACAAATTGCAAAAGACAGCATTTGGTGGGGTAGCATTTCAATTGCCTTGCTGCCCGATAATTAGTTATTTCTGGAGGAAGAGCAGAAGGAGGCTATTTGGAAGATTCCAGCCATGAGCAAAACTGGCTAGCAGATTTATTGTGCATTGGTTAAGATTGTCAGCACGCTGAGATCTGGTCATAAATAAGTTCAAATCAGCCTGAAGTTCTTTGGATAAGCACCAGTGAAAAGGCTACAGGAAAGAATGGGCCTGGCCCTGTTTCTTGCCTAGCCTAAACTTTCTCTCTCATTCTCACTCCCAGGCCTTTTCTATCTTACTTCTCCCCACTGCCCCCACCCCTTCTCTCTTGTTTTCTTTCCATCATTCTTCTTTCTTCTTATTTTTCTCCCCATTTTTTCTTTTGGGATTTTCTTCCCCACCCAAGCCTCCCCCACCCACCCACCCCTCTGTTTTTCCCCCCTCCTGTCCTAACTTCTTTCCTTCACTCAGCTCGCTCCTTTTCCTGTAACTTAAGCTTTTGTTGAGAGCAGGAGAAGGCCGGGCTGCCTTGAAAAGAGGCCCCTCTCTGCCTTTCAGGGCGTAATTGAAACCATCGGCGCTGTTCCTAGCCTTGGAGGAGGGGGGTATAGGATCCCAGAATCAAAGATCTGGAGCTGGGATGGAGGGGAATAATTTGACCCTTCAAGACAAATGGTGATTTATGACCCTCTTGCCCACCAGCTAGTCAGTCCGTTTTTCCTACTCTGGCCCTTGGCAACCAAGGAAGAAATCTCTCCCCCCCATCCCTAAAAATCAGGCAATTAAATACAGGGAAGGTTTTATTGGTACACACACACACAATTTCTGCTCGCATACCATCAGCAAGAACTCCTAGTGAACATTTTATCCCAGGTGATTGCAAAGAGAACTACTTCTTTATTTTTGAAACAGTTTCACTACCTTGAAAAAAACTGCCCAACGCAAAAATTCATAGGCAAACTAGTTCCTATCACTGCTATTTACCACGCCAAAAAAAGTTTCATATCTTCTATTTCTGCCACTTAAAGTTACAGAAATTCAGCCATAAGAAAAAGTGGGGATAGGGGCAACCAAAATGGTTCCTTTGGCTTTGCGACAAAACAAATTAACCATGTGTTTTTTCTCTTACCTCGCTCCATTTATAAACTAGAATATTCAACCAGGACTAACTAGAACTTAGTACAATTATATAATTATCAGTGTTTCTTTTCTGGTTTTCTTCTTTCTTTTTTAATTAAGTAAAACCAACAACAACAAAAGGGAAAGGTATAACTGTCAGGGTTGATCCTTTGAAAAAGTGTAATACTACAACTTTTGAGCATATGCAAATTCTGTTATGAAACGTGAGCTTAGGATTCAAGGCTAGATCTGTTTTGAGGTTTTCATATTCTGTTAAGGCATGGTTTGTTTTAACTATGGTTCACTGAACAAGCCATTACAACTGGATTCATAAAACATACTAAGCCAAAATCAAACAATCCTTTATCATTTAGTATTATATGTGATCCCAGACAAACCATGGTTAAAATGAGCAATATGTCAATCTCAGGGGGGAGAAGAGAACGCTTTTGCAAATGCACAAAATGCATTCAAGAGGAAATTATTATTTATTAATTAATTGTATATGCCACCAGATCATCTTGACTCACAGTGGCTTACAGCAACATAAAATTACACTAAAACATCCACAGTAAGAAAATTAATCTGCAACCTCTAATAAAATTATAACAGAACACAAATTCATAACAAATCAAAATAAAAAATATGCATGGTAAGTAAGAAATAAAATATCAGTGGCAAACAAGCTCATGGCAAGGTTTGGTCTTTGCTAACTTCCAGGAAGCCATTACTGAGGAAGACAGCCTAACTTCTAGGGTTGTGTTTCTCAACCTTGGCAACTTGAAGATGTGTGGACTTCAACTCCCAGAATTCCCCAGCCAGCATGCTGGCTAGGGAATTCTGGGAGTTGAAGTCCACTCATCTCCAAGTTGCCAAGGGTGAGAAACACCGTTCTAGAGAAAGCCTATTCCAGAGTGTAGGTGCCAGGATGGAAAAACAACCACTTCTGGCTTCATCCTCTCCAACCTCACAAAATTGGGGCACCCCCCATAGTTCCTTCCAGGAGGCTCTCCTCAGATGGGTCAATTCTAGCTGGAGAAGGCAGTCCTGCAGGTACCTTGATGCTAAATTGTATAGGGCTTTATAAGTCCAAATGAGCACTCCGAATTGCATCTGGAAACCTACAGGTAACCAATAGGTATAATATGATTGTAGCAACTAACACTAGGCAATAGTAAGTGAGCTGCTGCATATTAGATCAACTGAAGTTTCCAGGTTGTCTTCAAAAGCAGCCCCTTATAGAGCACCTTAGAGTAGTTGAGCCGAGTAGTGATAAGGGCATGAGTCACCATTGATAGGTCCTTTCACTCATGAGTCACCATAGATAGGTCCTTTCACTCGGGGAAGGGACTCAGTTGGCTCAGCAGCTGGAGCTGGACAAACAGCCTCATCCTGCAGTAGCTATGAGTCCAGAAGGACCCCCAAGTCACAGAGCTGGAGCTGACAGAGAACCGTAATGAACAAATAACAAATCCAAAGCTTAACACAGGGACAAGACTGTCAATCTCCAGCTGCCCCAGGGTGGCTATATAACTCTGTGTTTCATCAGCAAATTGTTGGTATCCTCCCCCCACTTCCTGAACCACTTGTGGCTTCATATGAAGGACCAACAAGGAAGGACCAACAAGGAAGCGGGCACTGGGCTGGTTTCTCCTCCCCAACTCCTTTGATACATTGGTTTAACAGCAGCAACACATTTTATTACAGTCTTTGGCCCATCAGTAAATACAATTAAAACGCAATACAGTACAAGCCATCACATAATCAAATTTTAAATAAATAAAATTGGGTTGACCTGGTTAATAAAATGACAGCAATAGAACTGGACTCTCATCTTAATAGTGGTATAGAAGAACTTTGCAAACGTTGTAGTTACATTTGGACTCACATATATTGAGAATATTGCTTAAACAGGGTTTTCAAAAGACTTCTGACTTCATCATTAACTTTTTATTTTTATACTGTTTCTCCCGTTAATTATTAATACATTTACATGTTTTTTAAGTGATCTTGTAATCGATTCAGAAATCCAGTCAGTAAACAATCTTGTAATTAATGTAGTTAATTCATCCAATTCAAGTACTATGCACATTATATGCACAAATAAACATTCCTGAGGTATCCCACTTGTAAAGAAGATCCATTTCCATACCGTAGAGCATGCTGGCTATGGGAATTCTGGGAGCTGAAGTTCACACATCTTAAAGTTGTGGAGGTTGAGGAACACTGGTGTAGAGCATGAGGAAATCTTGTTAAGAACAGATTGGTTATATGCAGGTACTTCCTTAGGCATTAAGGATAGTATTTTGTCTGTATCAAATTCTAAAGCAGAATAACTGGATTATATGCTTTCAGTCTGGTGTGACCTGCAGTTGATCTCATGCACAGTGTATCTTAACTCACTGTTTGCAAGGGATCTGACCATTGGCTGAGAACATCTTATCTCTTACATAGCTTGTCCTGATTAATTCTGAAGTGAACTCAGCTCTCGCATACCACTCTGCTATGATCACTATTTATTTCTTGCCATTTTCTGAGCAGGATGACCTATCACATCTAACAACATATACATACAGTGTCAAAGTGAAACAACCACTTTTTAGCTTTGTGCAAGAAACCAGGAGACGGCGAGTTCTAGTCCGGCCTTAGATATGAAGCCAAATGGGTGACTTTGGGCCAGTCACTCCCTCTCGTTGTAGGAAGAAGGCAATCACAAACCTCTTCCAAACATGGTGCCAGGAAAAGTTAATGGACTTGTCCAGCCACTTGCCAGGAGTCAAGACTGATTGGGATGAAGGGAGGGAGGAAGGAACTCAGCCTTTATCTATATGAAGTTAAATTATTTTGGAATGGTTTGTAGAGGTGTGACAAAAACACAATCCTCACATAGTGGAAGAAGTATATGTCTACCTCCACTGCTGGTAGAAGTGAGATGGGACATTATGGATAGGACTTTCTCACAGCCATGAAATGTTTCGAGGCTACTTGAGGAGTCCTCCAGGTTTATGAAGAATGTGGGAATATCAGAAAACAAAAGAGAAGAATCAGCAGAGGACATATGAAATTGGAGAACAGCAGTCAGGAGAACAAAAAAAAAGCTTAACAATCACATAGGATCAAGGGTGGAAGGGAATTATAAGCAGCTGATAGGCAATAAATTGACAGGTTTGCTTTGGAGGCCTGGAGGAAAAAGTCTAAAGAAGATGAACAAGTGGGAGGTGTGAGAGTAAAATCAGCTCCAGTGGTCCAACCCTGTCCATCTGCTAAAAGTGCCACAAAAAATTCATAATCATTTTAAGTACTGAAGGACAAGAGTTCATCAGGAATGTTGAAAATCAAGACAGTTCCTGTAGTTCATTAATTACATACTAAGCAAGGGATGGGGGAATCCCTGAGGGCTGTATTTCCAAAGGGTAGAAATACTGGAAAGAGTGTTTTGCAAAGGAGCTGGGGAGAAGGAAAAGGCTGTTGAGTGATGGGGACCTGATAAGTGAAAGGGTGACCAGGAAGAATTAATGGTAGTAATAATCTTAAATTTACTGAAGTAATGTAATTTTCATCCATGTTTTAAAAGGTGTACTCCACTGGTGGCGGTGCGAATGGGATGGACTGGGAGGCAGATGGTCCTTCTTGCAGGGTTTAGTTGATGTCCTTTGAGAAGGAGAGGAGCCAGGAGCCAAAGTGTTTTCAGCCTTGGTTTCTCAAGACTGTGACTCATGTGGGGAGATTAAACGCCACGTGCTTAGTGAAGTATTAAGTCTTTCTCCCAGTCCCCCCAGCCCAGTTGTCCAAGCTCAGTGAGAACAGCTGAGGGCCCTCATATGACCCAGCATGGGGGCTGCACAGAAGAAAACCAGCGAGACAGCAGCCAGAGCAGGGATCCCGCAGCTGTGCTTGTCAGGCTTAGCCTGGTTGGAATCCCTACCCATCCAGAAGGGGATTGTGGCACCGGTGCTCTAGTTCGTTTGAAGGAGGAGGGCAAACAGCTTGATGATAGGCAGATGAAAAGAGTCAGTGGTCTTTGACAGTTCTCTGCTGCTGCCTGCTGATCCCTGAAAAAAGTTGCATTTCTCCCATGGGATAGGAAGTTGCACTTAAGAAACCATATAGCTGTTGTTCTTGAGGAAGCACTTTGTAAAGACCAGAAAGACTGTTTCTCAACCCATACCCACAGATGTTATCCAACTGCCTTGCAAAACTGGAATTGGACATGGGAATACCTGTGCCAGTGTCTTCATATTTGGGGACACTTTTATGACTTGTGCAGTGAAAAAGATCACTTGTAGCAGACACTATGTAATGCCCAGATAATTGTCTATTGTCTATTCTCTGCAAAGTACAGTCTCTGAAATCCCAGGAGAATAGTCTTGATGTCTGCGTGGGGTGTAGGTGTGTGTCATTGTCATTTCCTGAAAAATGATGGGACCAAATTCATACTATGTGGCACAAGCTATAAGTACATCCTAGATTTAGTCCCTTGTTCTGTATAAGTATTTTTTTTTCTGAATTCTTTCTTGCTTATAATTGTACTTGAACTGTTGTGCCTAGGTATTAATTCCAGAATTCCAAAGGAGAATCTAAAAATTGCCATATTGTCTGGCTTAGATAGAAGATCCATAGAGCTCAGCATTCTGCCTGTAACACTGGCCAGTTAGATGCTTAAGCACACGACTGCTCCAGATATTTTGGTGCCCAAGTCAAAAAGCAAAGGTAGTCCTCTCCTGTCCACTATAACTCTTAAGTATATAATGTGAAGGTTAGTGAAGTTATCTTGGAATTAGGAAATCAGTAGCGATGTATTTAAGCAGGAAGCAAAAAAGGCTGTTCTTTTCTTCCTCTTTCTGCTGGACAATAAGACTGACCTACTCTATCATAGCATGATGAGAATATATATTTCATATGTTAATGTATAGGTCCTGCACTTTTTAGAGTCAAAGGTTTCTGGCTGTCATATTTTATAGCTCCCTCCAGGTTTCAATCTAATGGCCTTTGAAAACCCATATTGTTAACAACCATCCTAAGATTTATGTTAAAATGTGATTGAGGGATTGGTCTGCAAAGAAATGTGCCCTTCTGGTGTCAAGAGTTTAATGGTCACATCAAACAATCATTTTTTAAATAATAATAAAAAAGAAACTGTACTTACTGTACTACAATTTGAGATTGCTAAAGATAATAGCCTAAATGTAAGGTCAGCCACAGGGGGCTGAGCCAGAGCAAATCTCTCTTCCCACTATATAAGGCCACGTTGCCAGGATGCTGAGAACAGAGCTGGGTATGATTCTGTCAGTCTAAACCAGTGTTTTTGAAACTTGGCCACTTTAAGAGGTGTGGACTTCAACTCCCAGAATTCTCTAGCCAGCATGCTGGCTGGGGAATTCTGGGAGTTGAAGTCCACACCTCTTAAAGTGGCCAAGTTTCAAAAACATTGGTCTAAACACTGAAAGCAGGTTGAGTGAGGGTTGAAGCTACCAACCCTGCGATAGGAGCAAATAATCAGAATCTGTCTGGACCTTGTGAAAGTGTAGTGTGCAAATGTTTGGTAAATTCAGTTTTGCTCTGAGACCTGCAGTCAGTTACAGAGTACCCAAGAAATCCAGCCTGCTGTACAGTTTGGCAAAGTGTGCCCAGCTGCTGGGGCTGCTGGAAACTATTTTAACTCTCCTAGGGAAGTGATACTACAAAACAGGGAAGGTTAAAAGAGACTGCAGGTGGGCTTTGGGCTTGCTGAGCCAGTCTGGGCACTATTTCCTTTTGCTTCAATCCATTTCCAGCCCCCCACCGTTTGCATGTGACAAGAGAAATGCCAAAGGGGACAGCTATTTATAAGGTCGGAGAATCTTCTGGGCTGCTATGACAAATTTTTATCCTGTGTAAGAGATTTGCTACATGGGAAATAATTAGCTGTACTGTATTCCCCACCCTGGAGGCAGCAACACCAACTGGCTTTCCTGTGCTCTGTACTCCACTCCACCCACCTCTCTCTGCCTCATTCATCCTGCATCGCTTTTCTAGGTAGCTCGCAAGACACAGCCCTGGGAGTCCAGTCGAGTTCTGAGGTTTGGGCTTTGGTTACTCAATGCTGGGAGAAAAACATTCTTCTCCTGACCACTACGTTTCTTCTCCCCTCTCTTGAAATCTGTTATGAACAGTACACTCATGCACAAGGGAGGTAACAAGGGAGCCTCAGGATTTACAGAAGGAGAATGCAAGGTAGGAATTTAATAGGAGAACAAAAGGCCCCAAACCACGCATCAAAGGAAGGCTGCCAACTTACTGTTGAAGTGATGATGGAGAAGTACAGAGACTTAGGGAGAGGGAATTGGAGTACTTTGGAAGAAGGCATGGCTGGTGGGAAGTCTCTAAATAAGAGCTTTCCATACCATAATGTTTGCTTTGGGATCTTCCTCTGTGTGTACATCATACACAAAATTTCACTCTTTAACTTATTAGATGTATACAGTATTCCACCTTCATTCATGGAGAAATACATAGTATTCTTCCTTCATTCCCCCCCACCCTTGCATACTATCTCTGTAAGGTAGGTTGGGCTGAGAGATTATAACTGGCCCAAAGTCATCAAGTGAGCTTCCATGGCTGAGGGTGGACTTGAACCTGGGTCCCTCTGCTCCGGGTCTAGCACCTTCACCACAACACCACACTTGTGGAGGAGCTTGAGCTCACTGCTTTAATGGGCTGCTTTTCCAGCCCTTTTCTTTTTATTGTATATCTAAATCATATCTAAACCTATGAGCTGTCTAGCAATATCTGTCGTTTTTAATTATCTGTAGTTGTGAATAAAGTTTTACTGGAAGAATAATAAACCTACAGAAGTTAAGACATTCCTTGGTCTAACAATACATCCTAACACATATTCCAAGGCCTGACCCTCAGCAGATTTTGCTAAGATCAAGCCCTATAGTGGATTCCTCTGGCACTGAAATAAACTTTGTGAAAATATAAATTTTCCAGCACAATATGGAATGGAATGGGGCACAGGAGGTATTATTGGGGGGCGGGGAGAATTATCCTAAACTAAGTGGGCTTCCAAATTGTACCACATGAATTTACAGCTGAAGATACTGTGGCACCCACTATGTTCCTTTTGGGTCCTGTGAGTGATGTGAAATGTCTGCCTAATCCTCACGTGCTTCACTGCTGGGAGTAGGAGATTCATCAGTGCACGGTTGCAGCTGGGTGATTGATTGGTTTTGCTGATGTTTTCTGGAAGCTGGGTATGGGGCCATTATTGTTGTTAGGTGGAGGGTTTTGTTTTCTTCAGAAGTTGTGATGGAAGTGCATTGGATTCTCACTAAGTTGCATGGATGTTACAGGAGCATAAGCAGAATGTCAACTTGATGGAACCATAAATTTGCTTGGCTCATGATCTTAGAAACAAATACATATGTAAAGGAAGATTAACCTTTGTGGTTTTGGGGGTATTTATGTTGTATTGTATTGTTACAATCACCTGCAATTAGTTGGGTAACATTTGAATAATCAATAGCCAGTAAAAATCTACTATAAACTTTTTGTCATGTTAAAAATGCCATGCCATTTTTAATCCCATTGACTTCAACGGGATAACAGAATGAGCCTTCTCTGTTGCAGACCACCTTCTTTGCAAAAGCATACACCTCAATTTAGATTGGCCCCGACCCTATTATTTTTTGGAAAGGTCTTTAAAACATGCCTTTCCCAGAGAATCTTGGGTATGGAATACAAGCCCCCCAACCTTTTTAATGGTTTTTTGGTATGATGTTTTAACTGTTCGTCAAGCATTAGGGTTATTGTAATTTAATCATTGCATAGTTTTCTGCTTGTTTTTAACCTTCTTACTGTAAAAGGGCAGGCAAACACTCAGAGTCCTTTGAGGATTGGAGTGACACATAAACTGTAGTAAATAAATAAATAGTTATGCATATCTGATGCATCACATTCTGATTAGCCAGACTTCAGTATGCTAAATCATGCCATGGACAAAATAAATTTATAGGGGAAGGAGCACCGTTATTAGAGAAAGAAGGGAGAAAAGGAAGATTGCTGATGGTTTTTGTTTTCAGAAGAGGTGATGCAGTGAAAGTGAGCTCTTATGCTGTTACTGGGTCCTGTACCAGGCTGTGTATTATATATGACATTACTATTTTACATATAATGTATACTGCATAGGTGATTTTGTATGTTGCTCCCAGCCAACATATGTGATTTTAATGGCAGGTAACTTTTACTTTGAAAGGCCCTCCTGCAGAGATACCTGCACAATAAAAGAGCTGTTCAAGTGATGCAGCAATGGGTTAGGTTGTTACGGGGAAGATGTACATCAAAGCACAATTTCTTTCCTTTCCTTTTCAGGTCCACCCAGCCAGGCTCCCCAGTCACAGCTTCCACTCTCCAAACTACTCTTAATGGGTCTGAGAATGCTTCCTCTTGCTCAGGGTTGTTAGCATTGATGCCTGGTGGTTTGGGGTGGGGGTTAGTGCTTGCATGCTACAAGAGGAAGGGAAGACTCTCCCTCCTGATATTTTATCCCTGCACAGACCCCTTCGTCTTTGCTTTTGTCTCACACTTAAGAGTCTTTTAATTAAAACCAGCCACAAAAGGCCTGGCTAGCTGAGTGCTGCCCGCAGGAGAAAAAGAGGATCATTGCTATGGAAATGAATGGGAGAGGCTACACTACCATTACATACTTGGCATCAGCAATCCAGAGAAGCTGGGCTGGGGTAGAAAATCACATAACTAGGAAATGTGAAATATCTAATGTATTTCACATTTGTAGCCTGTATCCTACCAACAGCAGCAGCTTTCACAATTCATAGATTGGGCTTGCCAAGAAGAAAATAGGGACCCATTTGGTATCTTGACCCAACCAAATATCATTTGAAAATAAGAACCTCAGATGCACTTTAAATTGACCTTTGTAGAATCAGAATTGGAAAAGGACTGAGCACCCAGAAGAGGCGCTAACCCAATGCAGCCTTCCCAACCTTGCGTTCTCTAGTTGTGTTGAAATGACAGCTGCCAGAATTCACCAGGCACCTCTGTTTTTACAGTGTCACATGTTCACCTTGTCCTCTAAGTGATAATAAGGTCCAGGGCAAGCCTAGATACCCAAGTTTACTTTCCTTTATGCTTCATTTATAAATTCGTGGAACAATATAATAGATCCACTACATCACACTATAAACAGTTATGTTGAATCAAAAGATGCTTCCAACTTTCATCTAATTTTCTGTTCTTGTTGGCAGAAATGGATTTTCCCACATCTTCCTCCCACCTTACCTCATTTAGCAGGAGAGGATGACTGAAGGAACTGCCATGGGAAAGAAGGGGCAAAGAAGCCAATTTCTTAATTACAGTTACATACCTACATCTGGATCCAGCTCAGTGTTCCCATTGCTTCTTTTTGTTTACTTGCACATACAGCTGAAGACAAGGGCTGAATTACCTTCTAAGCTGATAGCTCTCTTATTCAAAATGTTCAAGATCTCCAATAATTTCTTACCTATTGGGACCTACCTTTTAGTCATTTCATCCCAGTAAGAAAGGCCAGGAGTGGCCAGTCAATATCTATAACATAGTTATATCTATCATGGATTTAGTTAGACAAAGTACACACCTTGTTCTGAAAAAGGCTCCCAATATTAGTTGGGGGGAGGGAATAAAACTTGTGCCAGAGGGTTGCACTTGAACAGCATGTGGGAGGCAATACTCCAAAGAATACTGAAACCAAGACAAAAATTAATTTTGATTTCAATTAAATAAATAGCTAATATGATTACTCTCCACATATTTAATAATTTCTCTTCGCATCAAAAGTACAATTTGGTGGTACAGTACTTTTTGGAGTGGTTCTAGTAGCCATACCTAAGGCTTCTAGAGCCCTGGAATCTTAGACTGTGCATCCCTGATCTAAATGGAAAGTGGAAAGTGGAAGTGAAAGAAGCTAAAATAATTAATATTCACATTTTCTTGGTACTCTTATTTATCTTGCTTCAAAATCAGAATTGCACAAACTTTGCTATCCTTTTTTCCTCTTCATTCTGAGGCTGCAGAATTTGCACTTGCAAGGAAATACGTTACTATTAATTTTGCATATTTAAGACATTCTTAAACATCACCCTTCTTGAACCAACAGCAAAAGTGCAGATTCTCGTCCTGTTGATGAACTAGTCTCAGCAAGAGGAAGTGGTGATGGTGACAATTTATCTCACATGTGTCTCTTTCTCAGGATAGCAAGTTATCATGTCCTCTACAAGGAGAGCAACCTCAAATTCCAGCTGGTGGAGCAGTAGCAGCAAGCAGAAACAATATGATTACAGATGTCTCACTCGTTCACCCAAATCTGTGGCACAGAGAATAATAATAGCAATCTGCTTAACAAAATTGTTGCATATGGATTACTACATGGGAAGTCTTTCACACTTGAAATATGTTACAAAAACATTTATTGAGGAATGCTTTTAGACATGTGTTAAATTTAATGTGCCACAACTTTTGTGGTTGTTGTAATAGACTTAATAGATGGCTACAGAACAAAAATGATTCCTGAAGCTTTTTGTTATTATGGGCCTGGGGGGAAGTTGCAGAAACAGCTTTAATGCATTGTTGTTGTTGTCACTGCTATTATTATTATACAATAAATGCACCATGGATTGTTAGCTTGGAGGACAGTTCTTCTCAGCTGTTGTCTGGTTCAATCATAGCATGCATATCTTGATATGGGGCAGAGGATTTGCAAGACCCGTGGGACTGTCATCAACAGTGACAAATATCTATCCTATCTATCTATCCATCACCCATCGGCTCACATGATGCCTGACCCACTAGGGCTGCACCTTTTCCCTGTATTGCAAACTTAGGAGCTGTCCCAGCACCAGAAGGTTTTCCCATCACCTCATTTCCATGTCAGGAGATGATGCCAGCTGTTGAATGCATAGTGAAAAAGAGGCTGGTAGTAGCCACCAGTATCCCTGCGGTAAGAAGATTGGGGCAAAAGACTTTCCCAGAAAGTGGGCACAGTGTCATGGGGAGACGCCTTGGTGGCCCATCCGGGCCAGGAGGCCGGTCTGCTTTCCCGGATAGGTTGAGGGCTGAAAGCGAAGGAAAGCTGGTAGTGGCGATGGGAACAAACCCTCACATTGTTCCTGCGCTCCTTCAAAGCTGGCCCATCGGCGCCCGCCGCCCAGCCGAGGGAAGAAGCTGCCTTTAAGCGCACCTTGACCTTGCTGGCGGGGGACGGATCCCTCCACTTGTCCAACACGTCTCCTGCCAGGGAGAGGCATTGAAAGAGCCGAGAGCCAGAGCGCGCCGAGGAAAGGGCCTGAAAAGGCAGCTTAGGGCCTCCCGCGGCGAGGAGCGAGGGATTAGGAGGGGCCTTTGGGGAAAGAAGGCAGACTGGTGAGCGGGGAGGGAGGAGGGAAGAGCCACGCTGAGGCGGAGGTGCGGGCTGGCTTTGCCCCAGGAGCGGGTTGCTTCTACCCTTTGCGCTGGGGAGGCCCAGGCACGTTGTCCTCTGGCGGAGCTCTCTTGCCATTAGCATGGGTCGCGTCCGGGGAAGGCACAATCGCAGCCCTTCTCCCCTGCGCTGGGTTATTGCACGGATGGGATCCGTCCAGCTCACGGTGCGCGGCCGGACACGTAGCCTTTGCCTTCCTTTGTTCGGAAGGCTGAGGCGGTTGGGGCCTCTAATGTTGGGGAAACGTTCAGCGAGTTGCTCCGGTGCGGAGGGGGCGGGATAGATAGCAGCTGGCCGCCCGCTTGGGAGAAAAATACGCGATCCTCTTAACTGTCGGTAGTGTATTTCCTTGCCATCTGGCAAATTGTGGGTTTGCTCAAAACGTTTGTATTCTTTTCCCCCCCAAAAGTTGAGGTAACTTACACAGTAAAATAGCTGTTAAACGTAGGATTATTGTGAAACAAACAGAAGAGGGCTTTGATTGAATTAATGGAGAGACCGCTTGGCATTTAATCTGCCAAACCAATGGCAGTCCAAAGAGCCATGCCTTGCAGAGGCTATGGAAGTTGAAATCCTTCCCATCTGGGAGCCGCCGGGTTGGGGAAAGCCAAACAAACAGTAGTGTGCCATAAATCCTACACAGCAATACATTTGTTAGTGAACCAAAGTAATGTTGACTAGGTTAAGGGCTACGGGGTAATAGGATGTAATTATAACTACCAATTCATGATTTTGAAAAAGGCCTTAAACCATGGTTTCTCATCTATTACCCTTCAGATGCTTTGGACTTCAATTCCCATAATCCCCAGGGAGCATGCAGGCTTGGACAGGGATGAGTGGGCAGAAGTTTCACACATGTGAAGGAACCAAGGTGGAGAAAGCAGGACTGGATAAACTGGGAAAGAGATTTAACAACAGCTATTAACATGTGATAACTAAAAAAATCTGAATCTTTAAATTGAGAGTAGTCTATCTTGGATGATCATGCACTAGTTATTGCATTGCAACTAAAACCCTTGGTTAGTGTCTGCCTCAATTTTATCCACTGTTGTGCGTGGCCTCTTAATCAAGTTTCATGGCTTACTGTACCTTCTATGCCTCAAACAGCTGTTGTTTTTGTTTCTGGCAACTGGACTGTTTGTCATAGATTGCATTTCTGCTTTCCAGTTTCTAAAAGCCAAAATGGCAATTGTTTGGGGTTTGGAGAGCACAGTAAACCACGAAGTTTGGTTAAAGAGCCACTTGTGACTAGATGGGGTGGAGAGTAAAATAGTGCCGTACGCATACTCTAGGAGCCAGTTTGGTGTAGTGGTTAAGGCATCAGGCTAGAAACCGGGCGGCCATGAGTTCTAGTCCCACCATTCTCTTTCCAATCATTCTCTTTCAACCCTAGGAAGGAGGCAGTGGCAAACTACTTCTGAAAAACCTTGCCAAGGAAACTGCAGTGACTAGTCTAGGCAGTTGTCTGGAGTCAATGCTGACTCGAAGGTAGAAATATATATAAATATATACACATACTCTAATGTGTTGAGTGATAATAGCCTATATCTACAAACCTATATCAATTCTGGAGAGCATTGCTGAACTCTGCTACTTACTGTTGATTAAAAAGTTGGCAAGGAATCTGACAGGGAAGCTGCTAAACAGAGAGATACTGGATTTCCCCCATAAACTTCCCATACCTCTATATCACACTATTCCCTTTCACAGTAAGCAACGTAATGTAAAGTTCAGAAATGAACTTTATAGCTTCGGGCATAGCATAGCTTTGGGCAATTAAAGCTTTCACTTCACCCTTCTTAAAAAGAGTTTTCTAAGGATTAATTTAAAAAAAATCCATATAAGATATTGTGGCAGAGAGAGCTGTGTTGCTGGTTAATATTTCAAAAACAAGATTCACTAGGCATCTCTACACCAATGAACCATCTTCCTTTAATAATAAAATTAATCATAGCACCAGCTAAGGAAAACATACATTTTTCTAGCACTGTTAAAATATTGCAGTGTATTGCAGTATTTTTTTTTTTTAATATCTGCTGCAAGAAATGAGTTCTAACTATTCAATTGCTATCAGTTTCCTTGAACAAGGAAAATAGAGAAAGAAAGGGGGTATTCCAATTTCAAGTTGACTGTGTGTGTGTGTGTGTGTGTGTACCTTCAAGTCAGTGTTGACTCCTGGCAACCAGCTGGACTAGTCCACACAGTTTTCTTGGAAAGATTTTCAGAAGTGGTTTGCCACTGCTTTTTTCCTAGACCTGAGAGTGAGTGACTGGCCAAAGTCACCCATCTGGCTTTCATGCCTAAAGCAGGACTAGAACTCACAGTCTCCAAGTTTCTAGCCTGGTGCCTTTAACTACTACGCCAAACAAGTTGATTTGCAAGCTCTTCAAATGTTCTAGTTAGGGCAACACAATTGGTGCAACCATTTTGTTTAAATGGTCAGATGTCTAAACAGTACAGTTATGTCTTTAACAGCAAGTAAAAATCAGTCACTAAAATTTGCCTTTTTAAAACAGTTTGACTATACTACTTTAAAATAAAGAAAATAAATACAGTAAACTTTACATGTATCATATTATATAAATAAAAAGGAGGGGATCCTAAATCCAGGAGATTTCATAACACAATAAATAAGATTAACTGCTTTTTTGGTTAACATTAATATTATTATTACTATGGATTGACTCCAGCTGCTAATGCTTGGTTTTAATTGGCACATCCTGCTGGGGTTTTTCCCCCCATATGTAATCTTACAAACCCAGACATAAAGTAGAACTTTTGAACTTAAAAAGTTTTAGTTAAAACTAAAGCACACCCCACTGATTGTAATGGGTCTATTCTAAATATGAATAAATTTAGATCCAAATGTATGTATAGTATTAAAGTATATAATCAATGGTTATTTGAGAGTATTTTACTACTCACTGATCTGGATCATGCAATATACTTGATTCCGTGAACTTTTAACATTGTCATAGCTCCTGTTTATTGGATCTGAAGCACACAATCACATATATAACTAGGTCACTTTTTAAAGGAGTTCTCACTTAACTACCTCTAATCCTGCTTGATATCCAGACAGTGGAGGCTTCAATATATCAAGGGTCTCCTCATTAGCTAGATGGCTAACAGTGATGTGGGTTGGGAATAGCAAACACTGGTGTTTGGCCATCATGACCTGAGGACACCAGCCTTTAGCAGGGAGACCCATTATGGAGCATTGTATTTTCCAGCACTTCTATAAGTCCACCTTTTTTTTTTTTAAAGGACCAGTTGGAGGGCTTGAACATTGTCCCACAAGTTATTGGAGTTTTGGTTTTGCCCAACATGACTGATAGAGGAAAGAAAGTTTGACTCACAATTGCTTTGGTACAATTTTACACTAATACTGGCTCTCTCATGCTATGTTCCCTCTAAGGTCTGCACGTATGTTATTTGTCAAACCCATACACATGATAAAAAAAATTGAGCGCAGACAAAATTAAGTTCTTCCAAAATAATAAGAATAAATTTAGGCATCATAAAACTGCCTAAGCTTGCTGCCTCGGCTGAACTGCAGCGGCAAGTGTCACTTGGCACCACCTTTTGCCTGGGACAGCAGGCAGGCAGTCCTCTCCCAGCCTCGCAGCTCACCTGCTCTGGATTGGGTCCAGCTAAAGACACACCAGGCATGACCCCGGAGCCTCCTGCCTGCTACTCACCTGCTCTGTACTGAGAAGTAGCTCCTGATAGGCCCCTTTGATCCTCCTCCCTCCAAAAAAGGGGTTCATTAATACCAGTTGAGTTTTGGGCTGGACAAGGTCCGTGATTGTTGTTAACATTATAAACATTTCATTTTTAAAATTAATAATAATTAAAGTTAAATATGTTCAGAATATATCCAGAGAAGGAAAGTATGGGGAAAAAAATGAAAGAGAAGGGCCTATCTAAATGTTTTTTGTATAATGCTTCCCTCCTTCCCTCCTTCCTTCCCACCCATATCAAATTCCAAAAAGAAAAAAAAAATGCTTACAAAAATTGATTTCAATTATCAGTTATCAGTGACTAGTGAGTTTACATTATAAGCTATAAGCCTCTATGTGTAGAGCCAGTTTGATGTTTAAGTTAAGGCATTAGGATAGAAACCAGGAGACTCTTGAGTTCTAGTTCCACTTAGGCATAGACCCAGCTGGGTGACCCTGGGCTAGCCATTTCTCTTGGCCTGGAAAAGAAGGCGCTGGCAAGCTACATCTGAAATATGCTGCCAAGAAAACTGCCAGGGGCAGTCACTTGGAATCAATAATGACCTGAAAGCATAACTTTTAAGCATGTGTGTGACATACTATTATACTCCCTAGATTAAGAAATATGTAAACATTTTAACATGTCACTATTACATGTATTTGCAATTTACTCATATATTTGCATTGTGGTGCACAAATTGTATTTGGTTTGTGAAAAGCTGTACAAAACCATTTTTCTCTGCATGCAGCATGTCAGAAATTAGAGGGAACATTGCTTTCATGTTTGAGTACTGACTGGATTAACATGTTCACACTACATGCTGCCCAGTGTTGTATGAATCCAGCCTGCCAATATAATTATATGTATCTAACATCCCCCTCCCAGGAGCTGTAATCCCTATACAGGTAGTCCCTCGGTTAAGAACGCCCATGTTACAGGCGACCCATAGTTAAGAATGGAGCCTATTATAGCAAAATTCAAGTTAAATACACAATGATTCGAGTTCATTACACGATATTACTTACACAATATTATACAATAATACTGTTCTGGCTTATATACAAATTAGACTTAAGGACAGATCCTGGGAACAGAACTTGTTCTTAATTGGGGACTACCTGTACAGTACCAACTTTCCTTGTTAGTCTGCAATTCACAGATGGTATCTTGGCTGAGAATATTGGAAGTAATCCAGCCTGTCTGGAAGAGACCAGGTTTGGAAAATTGATGCATTCTACAGGTACACATTTTTTTGTGAATCAGTGGATTCCTGTGGTGGGGGCAGCATGAAAGTAGGCAAATGGAGAAAGTGGATATGCTCTTTGTGGCACGGGCAGAGTGGGCATGCTCTGGGTCCTGTCAATTAAACAGTGACATCTTGTAGGACCTTTTCAATTAACAGCACCTGCCCTTGGGAATGACATCCCCCCAGCAATCTGGACAGCTCCCACTCTAATAACATTCAGAAAATCATTAAAAAGTTGGTGGTTGTCCCAGACTAGTGTTTCTTGACCTTGGGAACTTGAAGATGTGTGGACTTCAACTCCCAGAATTCCCCAGCCAGTATGGCTGGCCAGGGAATTCTGGGAGTTGAAGTCCACACATCTGCAAGTTCCCAAAGTCGAGAAACACTGTCCCAGACCTTAGGATAAGGTTGTGGAATCCCTATGTTTTTGGTTTTTATTGGTATTGAGTTAGTCTTTTGGTCAGGGAATGAGGTTGTTGGCAACTCTACCTAGAAGGGAGTTACAGCTACTTCTCCCCACCACCACCACCCTCCACCAGCAGATAACTGGTTATGAATTCCTGTCAGTGCTGTTATGCAGTGAAACAACAACTAATCCCAAAAGTAATTTGTCCCAGTTCTCATATTCATGTTACCCTTCTCCAACTGGATACCTCCTTCATCCTACTGAGCCTGGCCAACAGCCATGCTGATAGGTTTTGCACTCCAACTCCAACAAGTGGAAAAGTCGAGCACAGACCAGGTTGCTGCTCATCCTATCTTGGACAGTGTTTCACTGGTATGAAATGCAAATTGGATCCACAATGAAGGGGAAGTCAAACAACCTCATCAGAATCAGCTTTCTCCAGTCTGGTACCTACCAGATGCATTGACCTGCAACTCTGATTTTACTACATTCACAGATGAGGCTCACATATTCCATAATGTGGTTTGATTTTAGCTTAGCCTGTTTTGTGAACCCAGACCATTGTGGCTTATTCAGCAAACATGATTAAAGGATGGCTTTGTACAATATATGTGTCAGCCCTTTCAAGGTTGTCCAGATTCAGAAACAGGCTTCACAAGAAGGCTAGAAGTAAGCTTCACAGAGATAGGCTATATTAACAAATCTTTCAGATCTGATTGTATTTTTCCTCCCTTCCCTCTAATACCCTTGCGAGTGAGGGAAGAACCAGCCTGAGTCTCTACTACCACCTTTCCCATCATGCAAGGAATGCTGCCCTTTTTGTTACAGCTTCTGAATATTTCCATCAAGGCCATCTCCATGGCTCCCTGCAATATGATTCTAGTTACAGCCTGGAAGATCCAAGATATATTGGTGCCTATACCCCTGGTTTGTTTGCAGCTGTTCATTGTAATAGCTTAGTGTATACAGAAAAACTGGAATAAATTGGCAAAAAATTCACAACACACTTAACAAACTTTAGTTTACAGCTATAAAGGCTAAGTCTAAACCAAACAAATCCCTAAATCAAGTCATCACATTAAACCATCATGTTTGGTCAATTAGCCTGGTTATTTGAACACAGCCAATATGGCGTGTTAGCCATGGTATATGGCCTACAATGTTGTCTGAATACAGTCACTCTGTCTGAGAGATCAGATCTGTCTGTCTCAGAATTTTACCTGGTATCTGCAAATTCCAAGAAGCCTACAATCTTTTCACACAACTCCATCCTCTGAGACAGTTTGAAAACCACAGTGTGTTACTGAGGTGGGTACATTTTTAATATGGTTAAATGCAGCCCTCTGGTGGTCAGTGTTGAGGGAGCTAAAGAAAATAAGTCTGGGAACAGTACATGGAATGGGTTGCAACAATTATTCTAAGCTAAAATGAGGTTGAATACTATAGTGTGTGGTTCAATGCGTTGTAAAAACCCAGCCATTGTCTTTTTATTTGTTTGTTTGTTTAGTATTATTGAGAAGGAAAAAAAGATAGAAAGTGCTTTAACAAAAAAGTGAAATACAACAAAGGAAAAAAAACAAGTTAATAGGTCATAACAGTAAACAATTACAATTCTATATATACTTATCTAATGCAAATATTATTCAAGTACGTATATATTTTTAATACATTGATATGACTATCGTTTTTTTTTAACCTACCATATTTTGTATAAATGAGTCCTATGTTTCATTATACTTGTCCATACAAAGTCTATACAGGTCTTCAATCCACTGAATAAATGAGGCTATACATTTATCTTTCCAATGCTGCAATATCAGTCTTTTGGCCATAGCAAGGGCACAGAGAATCCATTTATGTCGTCTGGTTGTCAAGTTCCACGTACTAGGTATATAGTTCAAAAGAATATTATCCTGTAAAAATTTTAGCTTTTGTCTCACAATCATATTTATATAGTCCACTACTTTCTCCCAAAACTTGGTAAGTATAGGACATTGTAGAAACATATATTTTAAAGAAGCAGTTCAGTTCAACTTTATTGATTTAGTCTATTGACCATATCAAGTATAAGGGAAATAAGATAAAATAAAATGCCATTGTAAACATACAAGTAAGAATTAATAAAAATGTAAATATAACTAAAACTATGATACAAGTTCATGTCAAGCCATCACCCCTGCAGTCAACACCAATCTGATCTAAATAATCTGCCCTCTTTATAACTGCCTTTGATATAAAGAGTGCAGTCTTACTGGTGATACGGAGGTTCTTGCCCTGTAAAAAGTAGGCAAGTTTCTGCTGGCCACTCCAGTATTTTTTATTTTTTAAATATAAATCTAAATGGTCAGTCCCCTCTGCTGAATATAATCTACAATCAAACAGGATGTGTGCCGTATCTTCAATAGCTGGGGCACCACAAATACATAGTCTTTCTTCATATGGGACTCCTTGAAATCTCCCATATCTTATCATAGAGTCTAACTGGTCAAAACGAGCTCTGGTGAAAGCTCTTCTAAGATATTGGGGTAAAGGAGTTGTTAGATACTTTTCTAATTGGAAGACTGATTTGTGTTGGGCCAGCCACTTCAAGGACTTGAGATGTTTCAGGTGTGCTATATCCTCTTGGACAGCCACATCCAAAACCCTTTGTTTAAAAGTTTTTTTGGCCTTCACGTCTGATTGTGCTGGGAAGTGGGTTGAAAATCCATATTGGGAAATTGTATTGGTAAGTCGGGCTGTCCAAGCATGAGGAGGCTTGTTGTGCAACTGTTCTTCAAAACAAAGCTTTGGTAATCTTTCTGAGTCCATAGATAGGATCTTCAGCCAGTAATTGAATACTTTTGTTACCAAATGACTTTGTATGGAGGGAATGCCTAACTCTGCTCTTACAGCTCGGGTTGGGGTAGACTTATCCACCCCCAAGATACATTTCAGAAATGAAGACTGTATCTGTTCAAACAAAGGGACATTTGAGCTTCCCCACAGTTCTGCCCCACAGGTAAGCATTGGGATGATTTTACTGTTATAAACCTTTATGATTGGTGTTAATGATCCTGGGTAACTGTGGTTAGTTAACTGCCTTAAGGCATTAGCACAGGCTGTAGCTTTTATGGAGCTTCTCTTGTAGTGGGGGAGCCATGAACCTGTTTCAGTAAAAACGAGCCCTAGGTATAGATGGGACTTAACCTGTTCTATATGTTCCCCATCCAGGGTTCAATTATATCTGATCCTCCTTTTCCCAAAGATGACTACCTTGGTCTTAGATTTGTTAATAGACAGGTAGTTACATGTGCAATATGTACTAATCTTACATAGCAGCCTTCTCATTCCTACTTGGGTGTGTGACATCAATACCATATCATCTGCGTAAAGCAGTATATTTATGTGTTTGTTTTTAATTTTGGGCATGTGTGTGTCTGTTGAATATAAAAACTTTGGGATGTCACTTATATATAGATTAAACAAAATGGGGGCCAATATGCATCCTTCTCTGACCCCTTTGTAAGTATTAATGGTCCCTGTTAGGGCACCATTTGTTCCAGTACATACCCTTAGGCAGGAGTTTGAATATAATGCCTTGATTAATAGAAGGAGTCTGGGTTCCATGCTCATATCCATTAGTTTCTTCCAAAGGAGATCTTAAAGAAGCAGTATCCTTATTAAATTTCCAATAAAATGCTGTTTTTGACAATCCTTTTCTATACAAACATAATGGAGTCCAATAAATTCTAAATATTATTTTTGGTTGTGTAAGTCGTAATTTGAGGTCCACTGACACTCTTGCCATTGAAGTTAAAATACTCTCCCATTGTCTAGACAATATAGGAACCTCTAATTCTTTATTCCACTCATTTCTTAACATCTGCATATCAAATTGATTTATTGATAACAAATATCTATACAAACTAATAGTAGGTTTTTTAGTTTTAAAGGATTTAACAAGTTGTTCTTATATCTCAGGTATCTCAGCAGCTGAAAATGCTGTTGGTCCAAACAAGGTTGTTAACAAATGTTGTAACTGTAAATGTTGCCATTGGGTTACATCTGATAGATGCTATTTATCTCTTAACACAGAATATGTTAAAAATTCATCTTCATCATTTATCAGTTGGTCCAAAGTCAATATCTCCACTTCCATCCAATTTTTCCATATCATCATCTTTTTCCCAATTTTTAAAATTGGGTTTCCCCATAAAGTCAGTTTGGCATGGGAAAAAGGGTCAAATCTTTTTTTTTTTTTTATTAGACGTTACATCCCATAGCCTTCTAACTGATGCAATTGTTTCCAGAGATATTAGAGTTTTAGTATATTTAGATTCTAATACTGTCCATCCAACTAAAAGTGCTATATATGTATATTCCAAAATTGCCCAAATCAGAAAATTAACCAATGGAGGCGAATATGTGTAGCTCAGGGTTGAACTGTTCTAGAACCAAGCTCAGAGAACCCCAAGGACTCCACAGAAAATTAACACCAATTGCTGGCTTCTAGTATTTAATACTTGACAATAGGTAAGCAAGATGATATAGCTCCAGATTGGGAAAATCAAATTCTCCCTCATTAATTGGTAATTGCATTTTCTGTAAAGATATTCTTGGAACTGAAGAGCCCCATAGAAATTTTCTAAACAATTTATTTTCTGAAAATATTTTCTAGATATACAAACTGGAATTCCTCTCAGAATATAAATTAATCTGGGAATAATATCCATTCTGAGAGCATTCACCTTCCCCCAAAGGGTGAGGTTTAATGACTCTCATCTACTGATATCTGAAGAAACCGCTCTATGTATTTTATTTATATTACATGTTACTGAGTTATATCCTTTGGTATGCACATACCTAGATATTTATTGAATTTGGTACAAATATGGAATTGATATTCTTTAAATGAATGGGTAACCCAATTTTCATCTATTGGCATCAATTCCAATTTGGACCAGTTAATAGAATATCCTGCTATTTTACTACATCTATCTTTTGCATCAACACTGTAATAGTAGTATGAGGTTTAGAAATAAAAGACTATCATCTGCAAATAAAACCAATTTGTGTTCAGCTGAGTTGTGTACTACTCTGTAGACGTCCCTATGTTGTCTAATAGCACAAGCCAAGGGTTCCATGCATGTTAAAAAGCAAGGGTGAAAGTGGACATCATTGTCTAGTTCCTTTAAATAGTGGAAAAATAGGAGAAAACATGCCATTAACCTTTACTTTAGATGTGGGCGATTGATATCCATTTTACAAATTCCAAAGGAAATCCAAATCTATTTAGTACAGCAAACATGTATTGTTTATGTATTTTGTCAAAGGATTTTTCAGCATCAAATGGTAAAATTACAAATTGATCTTTATTTTTATTCAACTCTATTAGATTTACAACTAACATAATGTTGTGTGCTGCTTGATCATTCTTAATACCGAACAATATTAATAATGAACGGTACAAAGAACATTAAACCTAGCCATTGTCTTAACATATTCTGTGAATCAGGCTGTCCCATTAAGCCATGACATGATGTATTCGGCCATAGCATGGCATGTGAATACAGGAATTATGGCTTGTGCCAAACCTAGGGAAGGTTACCATGTTGTATGAGCCCAGCCATTGGCTGAGTTCACATGTTAACTCTTGTTTTATTTAACTGTGGTTGACAGTTCAGTACAACACACTGAACCATAAACTAATCATACTGTTGGATTTGTGAAACATTTAACATTTGTATTTGCATAACTAATTGTGGTTAATTTTAACCTGATTTGTTTTTGGTGTCCTATCATGTTCTGCAAATCCTGATTATTTGCTTGGTTTATGGCTCAGATATTGAACCAGAAATGAATTAACTCAGTAACCCGTTTAAGCATGTTGTACAAACATACTCACTGAGCACAAACTAGCCTAGCATATTTTGTGAACTCAGCTACTACCTTTCAAAAAAACTTAATTTTCAAAAATTCATTTACTTTAAAAGAAAGAAAAAGATTCAAAGAATTTACAAAATAAAACAGATAATACAAACTATTCCACTGGGAAAAATGCCCCTAACTTTTATCTTTATATATCAACTTGGATTAGAACAAATAGACAAAACATTTAACAACATCTTAACAATGTAAAAACTATTATTGAAAGCTAATTAAAGATTAGCTAAGACAGCTGTATAACAGAAATAAATGGCCATGATTGAAGAGTTTAGAAACCTTATTTTAAGAGAACCCAAACCTCAGATGTGGCAGTTAGCCATATACAGAATTGTACTCCATAAACTACCGTCTCATCTCTTTTCCATTTTCAGGAAGGCTATACTGTAAAGGCCTTAAGGGACCTGATTTCATCCTTGTATTTTCCTTGTCTGCTATTATTTTCTTCCCAGCCTCAAGATTGCCTATCAGGTGGGATTTAAGATTGTAAATTGGGTCTTCCTGTTATGGGTGAGATGTGGCTTCTGATACTGAGATATGCACGTAGTTCAAAGCTAATCGCTATTTATTTGATTCAAAGTTTAGGAACTTGTTCTTCACACCAGGAGCCAGACTCAGTATCAGAAAATGGGCTTTCAGTCTTAAAGAAAAAAAAGATGAGGTAGCTTCTCAGCCAATGTTGGGTTCACACACTGTGCTAAGCTACCGTGTGACTTGCTTAATTCTGGCTTAGTGCAGTGTGTGAGTTGTGGTTGTGGTCTATAACCATTGTTTCTATGTTAGTATTATGTAAAGCAGACCTCTATGGCTTGTTCAGATCATGGTTAAAATAGACCATGACTTCATGCAATAGGTAATCCAAGGGCATATCTTTCCTTCACCAGGGTAGGAATCACTTTGATTTTAGGTCAGGTTTCCAAGTGAAGTTTGTGTGCAACAGAACCCGACCGAGTTTGAATAATATGCTAGGATAAAATTTGGTTGGATAGCAATATTGCTGGTCAGATGATAACTTAACCAGGTCAGATAGTGGGGACATGTGCAGAACATGGCAAGACATGTTACCCTTAGATACTGTTTGTGGCTTAGCATGTTGCACAAACCCGGTCCATGTGGTTAGTTATAGCTCAGTATGTAGTCCAAACACAGGAAGTTGGGTTAAATCAGTGTACTTCAGCTTAACATATTGTGTGAATGTAGCCCCACTTCCTCTCATTTTAGAATTGTTAATACAAAGGAATTAGACAGTTCTGAACATTCTACTGACTGAATCTCCAGGGCAGTGTTTCTTAACCTTGGCCACTTGAAGATGTGTGGGCTTCAACTCCCAGAATTCCCTAGCCAGCTTCTGAATTCTGGCTGGGGAATTCTGGGAGTTGGAGTCCACACATCTTAAAGTGGCAAAGGTTGAGAAACACTGCTCCAGAGATATTGGGACAATGCTCATCATCAGTATAGCATTAGGGAACTATAGCTTTAACACATCTGCAGTTGTGCAAATTGGGGAAAGTAAGTGGTTTAAATAATGTACTTGGGAGCTTTAGGTAGTATCGTATAAGATTTAATGAGATAAGATAGATTTTCTTTCCAGTCGGTGATTGTGGAGGGTTATATACAGTAGTAACTGAACAGATTTACTATACTGGGCCAAGAGGTGGCAGCATCATACATGCCCAAAATACAAAGCAGGAAACTGGAGCAAGTTGTCTTCACATCTAGGTCCTATTGAATTTCAGCATTTACTTATAAATGTATCTCTCCCACAATCCAAACCCAAGTTTTTCAAGGCTAGCTGATAGGCACAATAAAATTTGGTGAAAATAAGTGGCATATAAAATTACAGAAGGAGATAATAATAAAAAATTAGGTAAAAATTATCATTACAACATAAGTGTTTTAAATATAATAATAAAATAAAGCAAAATAAAATTACAAATGTTAGAATCCATGTCTAAACAAAAATGTCTTTGCTTGGTGCCAGAAAAAATAAGAGAGTAGGCATGAGGCATACTGGTAAGGCATTCTAAAGGTAGATTAACTGAATGGTGTTTTACTGAAGTAACCCAATTAATTGGATTTGTATAATGGACTGAATTGGATTTTTACAACACACTGAACTAAAATTCAGCCAATTACATTTTACCTAGTGTGTGTGTAAATACAGTTGCTGTGACCAGTTTATTGTTTGGTTTGTTGTGCAAAACCAAACACTGAATAAGCCCTACTTCATGTAATCATTGGTTAGCATTAAAACTATGCATGCTTTGGAAATGTAAGAGAGATGCTTTGAAATGAATGGGGGCATAAGAGCAAAATCTCTTTAAAACAACTGTATTGTTTTTCTGGCTTCCAAACCTCTAAAAAAGTTACAGATGTTTTAATAAATATGACTAATTAAAGTAGCCAAGTCTTTAATGGGACTCATTAAAATAGCTGCTTTAGAGTAGCTCTAAAGAGCATCTGCTTTTAAAAAGGCTGTATCCCTGCTCATATACATTTCAAATCACCTCCGCAAGATGATTCTTCATTCTCTTTGAAGCATGACCAACCAAAATTAGCAAAGCACAGCAGCCACAAATACATAATCATAAATCCAGTCATGCATCATGTAAACACACAAGCTGGATTTTCAGGATCAAACTGTCTGGGTGTTCCACTCTTCTGGGGTAAGAACTTCCTATGTCAGTTTCAGATGACTGGAGATACCTCATTCAAATGCAGGAAGCCCACAAAGATAACTAGGAGCCTTATAATTTCCTGCTTTTGTCACCTTTGGCCCATTTCAGGGGAAAAAAAAACACCTGCTCCGATTTAAAGCTACTGCCGACAGGGAGGATGTAAACTTACCTCGTCCATGTGACTGAAGGGGGTGGAGAGATGTAAATTAACCGGAGAGATGGCGTACCTAAACACTGTACTATATAAAATCTAAGATCAATTGATATTTTTTTCCTCCTCAGAAGTACTTTAAAAATTCAGGTGCGTGTTTAATAAACCAAGCATTCCGTTTATCAATCAGCTGTGAGTTCTATCTACACGCCAAACTTAAGTCCACTGATTTCAGCATGAAAGTTAAGCAAGTGCTGATATTCCTTCCACTGAAGCTTTTAAGTGGTTAATTTCGCTTAAATCACTGTATTAATAAAACAATGGGAACCTGACTCTTTTGTTGAGGTAGCCTCCCCCAAATCAACCGAATCAATATTCTAGTGGGAAACTTGCTACCATTCACTCCCCGGTTTCCTTCACAAAAACCGGCGTGGGGCTCGTAAGCAGCCTGAAAATATCCGAGGGAGGGGGGAATAGGAGGAGAAAGCTTAAGCGCGGCTTAAAATGCAGAGGGTGGCTGTCCCCGGTCCTCCCCTGGGTAAGAGACCTGACAGCGGAGGGGCAGGAGGGAACTCGCCCAGTGCTGGAAACCGCTATCCATTAGTGCCTATGGGGGTCGGCTATAATCAGTGCCAGAAACAGAGGGTTGCAATTCGGATTGACTTCGGACTCCCCCCGAGCAAAAGCTTTACTGTACTTAGACGGGGAGGAAGTTTTGAGCTGCCCTCAGGAGACCTCTAGCGTGAGGGTCTCAAAGAGCAAGGACGTAGGCGCGAAGGTGGACGGAATGCGCAGCTACTTTTACAGGGCAAGGCTGCGTGCGGGGCTTCTTACTCCCACGGGCTGCAACTTATTAAAGATCTCCCTCTGCCGAGGAAAGGAACCACCATCCACACGTGCTGACCGACTAGCTGGGCTGCAGAGAGCGAGAAGAGCGGAGCCTGAAGACCTCTCAGCGACTCTCCAACCAGTAGTCGACTTCCTGCAATCTCTGGTCTTGGGGTGCTCCCTAGAGAAAAGAAGGTTAGACTAGAACTAGGTTTCATTTTCCAAAAGCAAACCACCAGACGAAAGTGACAAAACGCCGAATCATAGGTTGGGTGGTGTGTACTGGTCAATGACTGTAATAAACTGATTATGTTGGGCGGTGCAACGAAGAGCACTCTGCACCCGATTCCTGCTTTTTTTCTAAATCGTAATTCAGCCAAAAACTCATTTTCTGAATACTAAAACACTTTTTAAAAATGACGTCTACGTCAGCCATTGCTCGGCCAGTGGGCTTTTTTTGGTGGTGGTTGACAGACGTTATGCCAATACTGGCGATCGTATACTGTTCTTAGCTACCGGATATCGCTCGTTCGGATTTTTACATGTGATATTCCTAAATTATAGTTTGAATTTTTAACAGAAAATCTCCAATACTAAACAATCACTCAGGTTGCAGCTGTTTACTTTAACTGGAATCTAGTCCAAATCCCGCGCTCACTAGCAAGCAGAATACAAGCTTATTTAAGCATGTGTTTTAAAATGTTTTCTGCTCCACTCCTGTTAAAAAGAATAAGCAGCTCTGTTTTCGCTGCTTTTTAATAGGGAGAGGGGTGGGGGCGCTGCTGGCCAATCACAGTCTTGAGAAAACCCTATATCCCAAAAAGAAAAAAAAAGCGAAAGAAGCTCGGAAGCTGAGCGTTTGTGTGAGTCTGCAGTCGACGATCGCCCTGGGTGTGCGCACGTCAAGTACGTACGGCCCCTCTTCGTCGCAGTCTCCTAAGGTAGAGGCGAACCGAAGGAAAATGGCGGATAGGTTTTCCCGCTTCAACGAGGACAGGGACTTCCAGGTACCGATACCCACGGCGAGAAATGGCGGCTGTATTTGTCTGTAGCGTGTGGGAGCCCTCTTTTCCTCTTCGCGTGGGCCTGAGAGAGATAGCAGTGCCCCCTCCCGCCCTAAAGTGTTATTCCATGTTGTTGAGGCCTCTTCCTTCGGGTCTACGTAACTCGTCCTCCCCGCTCGTCTTTGGGGAGCCGTTTTGGATATTTGTCCTTCTGCCCTTTGTTTTTTTCTGATTAACGTTTCCCCTTCCCAAGTCAGATTTGCACGGAAGGCGTACTTTCCCCGCGGGGTAATCTGGAATCTTTCTCTTTTGGGGTTTGGTTGGGAATGAAAGGATGCTCTTCCGTTTCACGCTTTAATGCAGTTTCTTAGAGACAAGTCCTTCCTTCTTCTCTTTTCTCTTTCATGCATACATCTGAATCAAGTAGGGTATATATTCTACTTTGAATCCTTTTAGCTATAGGGGATAAGGGGAGGAGAAATGTTTTAGGATTAGTAGCCATATTTTATTGGCAGCTCCCGTGCCTTTCGCCAAGGATTTAAATACCGTAGATTGATTCGAAATGGCCTCCTTTCCCCTCCAGTATAATGCTTCCTTTCTCCTTCTCCTGTTGTCATTCTCTCAAGGTAGAATTTCTGGATAATGAACTTTTTCAAATAATTACCTTTAAGGGGCTTCTTACTGTAGAATGGTTTCTCCACCTGATCTCAGTTTAATGTAAAAATGGATGTTTTTTGGTGAAGGGAATGCTTTGGTAATATTATCTAGAGATGGAGGTGGAGATGTTAGAAATGTATTATTTAGTATTTTCTCCTCTCCTGTCCTCAGCATGTGAAACGACATACTGTATAAGAGAAAAATAGGGTGCTGACCTTTGTTAATGTAGGAGGTAATCTCTTCCAAATATTGATGATCTTGCATTCTAAAGAACACAATCCTCCACTCACATTTTTGTAGCTTTGTAAAATCAATCAAAGTTCTTCCTGCCCTGATGTAGATTGAAGAATGATGATGGAAAGCAAAGATCAGCTATATAATCTTTTTTCCATCCTGGGTGTATAATTAATTGTCCTTTCCCCATCTATAGGCTTAAATAAGGTTGCATAATTCTGTCTCTTATGTCATCCATTGCTTAGCCTTTTACGATTAGAGACTAAAATGTAATTGTTATGTGTTTTCTTTTAGATGGGGAAGGTAATTACTTCTACAAGAACTTTTGAAGTTATATATTTACTTAAAATAAGTTTATCTTTTCTGCTTGAAAAGGATTATGGGCAGACTCCGCTTTGTTACTTACGTTTTCTTGCCAGCCAGGAACAGATCTTTGCAGAAGGGGAAATTGTGGGCATACAGCAGCAGCTTAAAGTTGACAGGTTTTTTGCTTATTGGGGATAGTTGTTTAGTACGTAGCAATAAAGATTGTTGGCTGTGTATTTTAGGTGGAATGTAATAATGTAATAGTGACTTGAGTTGATAGGCAAATTAATAGTCAAAAATACATATTGCATAAAACAACACAAGTGTCAAGCATTTGAGCCTTGACAGAGATTATGATTATCTCCTGAATGGCCTTTTTTGCAGCCCAAAGAAGCACAATTGTTTCCTTTTGAAATAAAATCTAGATGCAGAATTAATGTTGTTTACTTTTTTTTTCAGATTTCTGTTTTTTTAAATGTCAGTGTTTGCTAGAAATGAATATCTTTATTATGTTATACTAGCTTTGTGTTTGAAAAACACTGACTATTGAGTAAATAATGAGGATGTTTATTCGTTTTTTCTGTTCCCTGCATAAAAGTAAAGCTTTTTGCAGTTTCAGAAGAAAGTACTGCATTATGCTGCATATCCCTGTAATAAGCAATGGGGTCAGAGGGTGAATATTGACTTTCCTTTCTAGGTGTCTGATGGAGGCTGAAATGTGAACTCTAATTTGCAGCAGAAATAATTTTGGAGTTCTTCCTCCAGCCATAGGGCTTTATCTCTGAATTGATTTGAAAAAAAGAAACCATGTTGATACATGAATAGGACATTTAGTTGAACACCCCCTTCCTTTTTCTTTGGGAATATCTTCAGTAATGGACATGTAACATGTTCTGTGGGTTGACAACAAAATTTTAAACAGTTATCTTCAAAAATGCAGCACCAAGCTATTAATGCCAGTTTTACTGTAAATTAATATCCAAAAAGAAACTTGCATAGCTCTTGCATGTAAAAAAAAAAAAAGACATTGATATAATTTACACAGATTTACAGTTATTTCATAAAGGCATCACAGTTAACTGCTATTTAAACATTGACATATATCTCATATATTCAATTGATTTTTGGGTTCTTATTCCCCTAAAATTGTGGTATAATTACGAGTATAGCATACCTAAAATGTACTTTTAAGTAGAGACATTTGAAATTTGCAAATAAAGAACTTCATTGTCTTGATTCTCTTCTTCTTGATGAGGTGTAATACGTTAGTAATTGGGTCTTATTCTCTGGTTGTTTTACCTTGTACTTGTTTTCTAACTGTTCCTTGCATTCTCTTATGATTCTCTCTGAAGAGAGAAAGGATACAGTCTTTGATGATCTAGTCTTACAAAAAATAACTGGCAGTATAGAGCTTCAAATTAGATCTCCAAAGAACACAAATGTAGAGCCTGTCTGCAACACCTTAAAGCAGCTGCAGGATCATGTCACACAGCCCCAAAAATAACGTGTTTACCTCCTGTGCCTATATTGATATAGATTTAGATAATTAAAGCATTTAATAACGGCACTTAACCACTCTGCATAAAATGATTAAGCAGGAGACCACTATTTCTAAATGAGAAAGATAATGTACCAGGTTTCGTCCAGATCATTACTCAAACTCAAAGGCTAGTAGATAGCGATTCATGAATACAGCTCTTTAATAAACTAGTTTTATTAGAGATACTAGAAAGCTGTAAGCAGCCAAAAATCAGCACCTACCAGCCCTAAGACTCAAACCATATATATATGTATACACACACACATGTACACATAGATCCCCTCCATATCCCCTGGATAAAATCTTACAATTTTATACCCTTGATTGTGTATCCGAATGACTGAAGAGCTGGCCCCTTCTCAGTGGGAGGAGTGGTTGACCTCTGCGCATTGTTATTGTAACAGACCTGTCTGGTCTCAAGCTCTTTGCATTTGACTAGTTCTTCTAGCTCTCACATAATAGCAATGATGAAAGAAAAGCCATGTCTCTTAAATAAAAAATATATTTTAGAAGATTTCAAATGTATGAAATTAAAAGTACTAAAGGTTAACAAAACAGCCATGGTGCATACATACCATTGAGGTCCACAAATACTAACCACGTCTCAAATCATGCTTATATGGAACCAACTGTTACTCATGATTGACTATGTATTAATTGTTAATCCTGTTTTAATAAATTTAAGATAGCATACCTGCTTTTCTACACAGATTCCTTTTTATTTCTGTGCTAGTTTTTTCCTATGAAAATAGTATAGTTTAAATACAAAAGATTAAAGCTTGTTTTTAAAAGGTAAAAATAAGATATCACAATATCTTGTAAATATAGGGAGCCACACTGGCTTCCTATAAAATTCAAGGTGCTGGTTATCATCTATAAAGCTCTGCATAGAATAGGAACAGATTATATGTGGGACTTCCCTTCATACCACATGCTGCAACAAGGAAATTACACTCTGGGTCCCTTCTCTGAAACAATATCACCTTGTGGGACCCAGGAGGCTTGCCTTCTTGGTGACAGCCCCTCCCCTTTGGAACAGTCACCCACCCAATATATGGTTGGTCCCGACCCTACAGGCCTTTAAAAAGACCTGGCTCTTCCTCCAGGCATTTGGATCAGGATGAACAGAGCTCCCATTTTGTAGGATACTTTTTTTCAAATTATTTACGAATTACAAGAAAAATTGATAAAACACCTAAATACCCCCAAAACTAAATACACTAAAAAAAACCATACACACTTAGAAAAACAGTTTTTAAAATTAAATTAAAAAATAGAAACCAAAACAAAAAAGGAAAGGAAAAAAACCCAAATAAACTAAGAAAGAGGGAAAAAGGGGAAAATCTACTTTGTACAGTCATGTGAAAAAGTAAGTATACCCCACTTGATTTTTTTTTTCTACTTTTTCAGCATATTTCAACATACAGATATTTGGACTTAATTTCAACTATATTGGTAGATAAAAAGGATATAATATAGCAAATACCGTGCACCATTTACATTTTATTGTCTATTGTGTAATTAAAAAAAACCTTCCATGCAAATTTTGCAGATGGAAATGTAAGTACACCCCCACATTTATCACTACCTCAAATACCTAAAATTAGAATCAGGTGCACCAGATCAGGTGCAAATGATTAGGCCATTGTTAGATTCTGGGAGGAGCCTGTCTTATTTAAACTTCAGAATTTAGTTTGATTTGATCTTTGTTGTTGAAGTGTATGGTATCACCATGTCTAGATCAAAAGAGCGCTCTGAGACCTTCAGAAAGAAGGTTAAGGATGTTTATGAGTCTGGGAAGGGATTTAAAAAGATCACCAAACAATTGGACGTCAATCATTCTAGTGTCTGAAAGATCATCTACAAGTGGAGAAGGTTTCAAACAATCGCCAACTTACCCAGGCCAGGCCATCCCAGCAAGTTCAGCCTGAGGGCAGAACATAAGATGCTAAAAATTGTCTCTAAGAACTCCAGAATTTTATCACCTGACCTACAGATAGTTCTCAACTGTGATGTCAAAGTGCACGAGTCTACCATTAGAAAGAAGCTGCACAAATTAGATCTACATGGGAGGTGTGCCAAGAGGAAACTAGAAAGAACATTAGGGCAAAACTAAAGTTTGCTCATGAACACCTAGGCAAAAACCAGTACTTTTAGAACAATGTGCTCTGGACAAACAAGGCAAAGATAGAGTTGTTTGGCAACAGTATCAGAAGACATGTTTGGCGAAAACCAAAGACAGCATTTCCCCAGAAGAACCTAATACCAACTGTAAAGCAAAGTAGTGGACATGTTATGGTTCGGGGCTGCTTTGCTTCATCACAGCCTGGGGAGCTCACCATCATAGAATCTACTTCATTGTATCAGAGAGTGCTTGAGGATAATGTGAGACCATCTGTCAGAAAAGTGAAGTTCAACTGAAAGTGGACCTTGCAACATACAACCCTAAACATTTCAGTAAATCCACCAAGGAATGGCTTGAGAAGGAAGGGTGGGTGGGTGGATATCTGGAATGGCCAATTCAAAGCCTGGATCTAAATCCCACTGAGATGGTGTGGGTGATTTGAAACGGGCTGTGCATGCAAGAAACCCCTCAAACATCACATAGCTGAAAAAAAATTGCATGGAGGTGTGGGAAAAAATTCCTCCCAGTCAATGTCAGAGACTGGTAGACAGTTATAAGAAATGCCTACTTGAGGTTGTTTCTGCCAAAAGGGGCAATACCAGCTATTAGAGTATAGCATATTAGAGTAAGTATGGTATATTTAATTTTTCCACTGAGGGAAATGGAATATCTGTTAATTTTTTGTTGAATAAATGAGTGCAAAGTCAATTTTTCATATTTTTCTTGTTCAGTTACATCACGTTTACTTTTTTAACATATGTAGATATAGCAATATTTTATCTTTCAAACTGTATATAATGAAGATAAAATATTGATATATCTACATATGTTAAAAAAAATACATGGGGTGTACTTACTTTTTCACATTATACTTATCAGTAATCACTGGTTTACCTACTATAATATGATCAGTACGAAATATTATTGTACAATATCACAAAATCTCTGCCATAGTAATACATATTGCTGCATCCTTCAATTAGTTGAAAGTACTGCTTTTTCCAAAACAGCTCACACATTTCTGAAAGCGATTCCTTAACATCTAGAATATCACTTCTCCAATTTCTCAGTATGATTCTTTTAGCCACCCCCTTTGCTTGATACAGCCATAATTCCTGATAAATAGTCAGATTCCAAAGCTGTGGTATATAATTCCACATTAACATCTTTAACATTTCATGATTTCCCCATAAATCTACTTATATACATTGACACATTACTCCAAAAATATATTAGATGATCAAATGACCATATCATATGGGTCAGTGAACCCTCACTTTTTTTTCCAACCTAGAAAATCTGACGTCCATCCCTTCAATACACATTAAATACTTTTTTGTTTTTTGGACAAATCAACTTTAATCCCAGATCTGTAGATACCATTTTAACATTTTAAAGACATTAATTAATTCATGGGGCATTATTGGAGATTCCAGTTCTTTAAGTCCATGTTTGGAATATCTCAGAAATGTGCATTTTAAAAATATTCTTGAACTTTTGATAGAGATACCTTATAGGTTTTATTGTCACGGAGTCCATCATATAAGAGAGCATCTCAGGTGCCTTTGAGGCACCAAAGTGTCTGGTCCCTATTGATGCATCATAGGATACGCATATTTTAGTTCTGATTGCCATTTACTTACTTTGTTTTAGTGGCATGTACTGTTTTCCTTTTGTATTTTTATTTAATGATTTTGTACACTGCCCAAGTTCACATTGAATTGGGTGATCATAGAAATGTTCTAAAAAAATAAACTAAAGGAAATCTGCCATAGATTCCTGAAAAAAGTAGGAAAATAAATATTTTGACTGGTCTTTCTTAACAAGGTTCATAATAATTGTAAAAATAGTGAGAATCTGAAACTCAAACACTTTGGGAAGGACATTTATGTCTCATCTATTCCAGGACATAAATACATACATACACTGGAACTTTCTCCATCAGTTATTTTCTTATTGCTACTAAGATGGTTATTAGCCATAATTGATAAAAAGCTGATCCACAATCAAGAACAGATTGGTTGTTTGAAACTTTGATCTGAATTATATGGGATCAAATTAAGTAATACCATCAGGATAAAATAAGAAAGGCAGTAAGTTAGCACATTTATTGAAAATTGGAGTATATTTGTAAAATTTGAATGTTAGAATGTATTTCAACACTTGAGTTTTTAGAAAATACTGATCTTATCTCATGACATTTTAGTGCAAATTGCTATCAGATGTATTGAGTATGCTCTGGGTAGAGATACAAGATATAAATTGTATAAATAATTGCAAAGTAAACCTACATAATTTACGCTATTCAGTATTTTGTTAGCCATTGTTTTTGTTTTAGTTCTAAGAGAAAACTATGGGTCTCTCCAGTCCTGCCCTAATTCTTTGTATTTTGTTAATGTATGTTATCAGTTTTTAGCCATGTCCTCATTGATAGCTATTTGGATGATTTTCACTCTCAGATTAACAAATATATCTTACTTCCTTATGTGGCTATATCCCTTTTCTATTACTTTCCCGTGTGCCTGGGACTCTAGAGCAATACTATCCTTTTTTCTTCAAAACTTTTCTTAAAACTATTGTTTTTCATAATAATTATATTATACATACCATAAATACTTAGCAATATTTTTCATATTCACGTCTTGTTGCTCTTGCCTCTCCCATTCATTTTTGGTTCTCTTATATCTCCCTTTCTTAAAATGGAGCTTCTGAGCTCCTTGGAAGAGGATCTTGCTATTTTTGCATATCTAATAATGCAAAGCATCCTGTTATTTTAAGAATACAGGTAGATCTGATTATATATGTGAACCTATAGCCCAGTTTCTCATAATATCAGTCATGAGGCACAAACAGCATGTAGCACACAAAATTTATTTATTTATTTAAGAATTTTATATAGCTGCCTAACTTAAACAGTTGGGAACCCAAGTTTATATTACACCACTCCCGGTGGGAACTTCAGTCAACTTGGCCCCAAAGCCGAAAGAAAGAACCAACTTTTTAGAGCCTTTCTAAAAGCCAGCAGAATCAAAGCCAATCATACATTGGGGGAGATCATTCCAGAGGGTAGGCATAGCAACAGAGAAGGCATACCTCCTGGATTCTACCAGATGATATTAACTTCTGGGAAAGGACCTGATACCCATCCAGTTAGAGCATACGGAATGGGCAGTTACCATTGGCAATAGGCAGTCTCACAATTACCCAGTTCAGTGCATGACTTCATAAGTGATAACCAGCACCTTGAATTGCACCTGAAAGCTTAGTGGGAGCCACTGCAGCTCATGGAGCAGTGGTGTTACATGGGTGTACTGAGATGCACCCATAACTTCCCATGCTACTGCATTCTGGACCAATTGTAGCTTCTAAATGGTCTTCAAGGGCAATCCCATGTAGAGCACATTGTATAGATCTACCTGGGAGGTGACTAACTAATCAGAGCCTCCCAATTCAGGAATGGCCACAATTGGTGCACAAGATGAAGTTGTGCAAAGTTCCTCCTGGTCGTCTGGAGCTGTGGGTCCAGAAGAACCTCCAAATTGCACACTTGCTCTGAACAGGGAAGTGCCCCCTCCCCCGGAGTCAACAGTGAAAAATCTCCAGTCCTGGGATTAGGAGAATCCAGAACCCATAGCCACTTAGCCTTGCTAGGGTTGATTTTAAACTTATTCTTTATCCAGACCCTCACACTTTTCAGAAACTGTAACAGAACCTTGACAACATCAGTTGCTCAGCCAAGAGCAGCAATACATAATTGAGTATCATCAATATACTGATGATATTGCATCCCATACCAATGGATGACCTCCCCCAACAGCTTCATGTAGATATGAGCACAGGGTAGAACCATGAGGAACTCTGTGAAACTGAGGCCAAGGGCTAGACCACTCCTCGCCCACCCACAATGACTGGAGGTGGCCCTGGATGAAGGAAGAGAGCCACCACTTGCCTCCTACTCCCAACCCCCTGAGCCAGTCCAGAAGGAAATCATGGTCAGTGATACCGAAAACTGCTGAGAGATCAAGAAAGACTAGGATGGATGTACTTCACCCATCCTGCACCTGCCAGTAGGCCATCAGCAAGTGCAACCAGTGCTGTCTCTGTAATGTGTTCCAGTCTGAAATTAGACTGGAAGGACTCCAGACGATCCACTCCTCAGGACCCTTTGGAGCTACAAGCCAACCATCTTTTCAACAACCTTCCCTTTTAGAAGTTGGTATGGCAAGTAAGGAAAATGATCTTGGTGGAAATATGCAGGAACCATTACCAAGAAAAAAAGGGATTAGAACTTTTTTGAAGTCCAAAACAAGAAGATAACATTCAGAAGATAACATTCAGAAGCGGATCAGGCAGACACCTCCCTAATTTACTGAAGTATTTATTTATTTTATTTATTTAGTGGACTTGTCCCCGCCCATCTCCCCACAATGGGGGACTCATTGTATAAGAAGGAGGAGGTACAGCACGATCAGACTTGCAAGATTCTGTTATAGTCAATCTCAATAAAAGTTTTAACTGTCCTGTGGAGTTATTTCCTGGGCTGGTGTAACTAGTGGGGCTGACAGTTTGAAGTCAAGATGAAAATTGCCCAATTCAGCAGTGGTTTCTTCCAAGCAGTATTCTAGGTATACAGGTCCACCCACATGCTCACTCTTTTAAGGCTCTAACCAACTAGGAGGGGCATGAATCTAAAATACAGAGCCTAATGGCTAACAACCTCAAAGATCTTGTCTACTTCCTCAGGACTAACAGGATTAAACACCTCCAAGATAACACGCCATATTTCAGTCACCTCCATAACTGGAATCAAACTCAGCGTGAATCCAAGCAATTTTATCCACCAGGTTCCAAGAACAATCCTCATAGCAACCTTACAAGTGGTCCCTTCTGGAAAAGGAGGGGTCAGGGCAGCAAGTCACCCTGAACAAATCTGCTGACTGTCACTTGGAAGATGCATTAAGAGGGAAGAAATAAACATGTTTTTCATTTCCTATTGTTATAAGGTAAGCCTTAAGGAAGGCTCTTACCTGTGTTCAGTCAGAGTCACACTTTGTCTTCTTCCAAGCAGTATTCTAGGTATCTCTTCTGTTACTTCATCTTCTGGAGGTCCTCTGTAAATTGGAGCCCACTGGGGTCTGCATGCAGAGAGTCCACATGGGTACAATTTGATCCAAGGCCATTATCACCCTCTCATACCAAGCGGCGACTAAGACCTCAATCAGACCGGGGATGGATTGATTGCATAGGTCCTGCCTCCCTGTGGTAAGGAGCATCTGTGGTAAATTCCAGTTTAACAGGGAATGATCTGTCCATGACAAAGGACTGATAATAATATCAACCAATGGTAGAATTTGCTGCCACTGCTCTGAGACAAAAAAACAGGTTTAATGGGATTAGTTATTAGTTGATTAATAAGCTGAATCAGGTTCATAGTTGCCATGATGGCCATGAACTCAGAAGATGCACCCAGGGAATTCCAACTGATTCCTAAGGTCCAACCTCAGAAGAGGTGCTCTCCTCTTCAGCTCTTAATGTTCAGAAAAATAAACCAGAATTCCATTTTTGTTTAGCAGACTTTTGGATTGTCTTCACATGTTATCAGTGTTTAAGCTTGGAAATGAATGTAATCAATTGTTTAACAATGTTTCACTAATTTTTGAGCCATCTAGAGTTTATTTTAAATTACATCTCATTTGGCATGTAATATACCATGAATTTTGCTGAATTACAACTAAATTCTGGTTTATTCTTTCCTCCAGTTTTATTGGAGGAGAAAAATGGGAGTGTGTGATCTCACTACTTGCTCTAGTTTGTTTTGCCTTGTGCATGAAATATGATTTAGCATTACATGTGCTATTACATAGGTCTTTGTACTAGTAAGTAGTAGACTACTAGTAGTAGGTTTTAAATTCAGGTTGCTGGTATATAGGCAAAATGGAAATATTTGTCAGGTTCAGCTCAAGAACCACAGCGAGACAAATCCAGGAATAGTTCAGTTACTTTACTAGCTTACACCTAATAGACAGAATCTCGCCAGACTAACTCTAACCCCCAACGACAGCAACTAAACACTCCGAATTCCTTAGGGTTGTACCAGTCTCCTTCTCTTCACTATCACATGCTCTGGCTGAGGGCTGAGGAGATGCTTGGGATTCCTCTCCCCCTCTCTATGACCTTGGACCTCCTCGCTCATGTCTTCCATCACATCACCCCCCTCCTCACACAGCCTCTCCCTCTGAGTTCTCATGGGAGCTGGGCAGTGGTGGCAGAGATGAAAGTGCAGGTGATGAGGCTCTGTCTGTGTCTCCTGGTGCCTCCTCCAAGTCATTTGATTGGTCCTGCAAAAAAGCTATAGCATTAGTAGAATCAGCCCCCCTCACCCTTGTAAAATGCAACCCAGAAGTGGAAGCCTCTTCCCCCTTGACTATGACCAGTGGGGGTGGGGGAACTTGTGTTCTCAAAGGACTTGGGGGAGCCTCCTTAACTAGCAAGGAGCGGTGAAACACAGGATGAAACACTGAAGGCAGCAGCTGCAAGCGGAAAGCCACCTGGTTCACCTGCTGCAACACCTTAAAAGGCCCAACAAACCAAGAGTCCAATTTTCTTGAGGGCCTGGCGGAAGCTAAGAACCTAGTAGACAAGCACACCTTGTCCCCCACCGAAATTTGTGGACCTCTCCGTGGGCGTCAGCAGACCTCTTGTACTCCTCTTTCGCCCTTGCCAGCTGGTCCTTCAACAGCTGATGAACTGCCTGCTGCTCTTTAAGAAAATGCGCTGCACCGGCACCCCTCCGCTAATTCGGCTGTTGCGACACGAGGAGAACTGCCAGAGGAGACTGCAAGGCACCAAGAGGATTGGAAGGCAAATACTGTTTTAAGTCCTCCAGCCTGGCATCAATTACTATACAGAGCTGATAGAGATCATCCAGAATATTTGGAATGCCCTGCTTTATCAGCTCACACTGAAGCTCGTGGTCCAGGCCCTCCCGAAATTGGTCAGTGAGAGCCGTGTCATTCCACTCAACATCCCCCGCCAACAACTTGAAATCTGCAGTGTATAACTTTACCGGTCTGCCGCCCTGCTTGAGCTTGTGAATGTCCCGGCAGGCAGTTAGTCTCTGTATTGGATCCCTGAAATGCCCCCTAAAGGTGCTGATGAAATTCTGGTAGTTATTGAGCACCGGATCGGCCGCCACTATTAGGGGGGTCGCCCACTTAGCAGCAGCTCCTTTCAATAAACTCAGTACAAAGGACACCTTTGTGCGGTCCGTAGGAAACTCCACCAGCCTGCCATCCATGAATAACTTGCACTGCTCCAGGAAGACTCTCATCTGTTCCACCTCACCTCCATACTTCTCAGGCATGCTTCCAGGAGAACGCAACAACACTGACAGTGGAGCTGGAACTTGTTGGCCAACTTGTCCAAGCTGTTGTGCTAGTTGACCCATAGTGGCCTTTAAATTATTAATTTGTGCATCTACTTGCTGTTGATGTTGTAGCAAAGCCGCTGCCAAAAGCTGTGGTGTCAAATTAGTTCCCTGGGGATCCATCGCCATGCTTAAAAATTCCTCCCTCTCATTGGGAGTATGAGTCTGGCGAGATTGATGTCAAGTTCAGCCCAAGAACCACAGCAAGACAAATCCAGGAACAGTTCAGTTACTTTATTAGCTTACACCTAGTAGACAGAATCTTGCCAGACTAACTCTAACCCCCAACAACAGCAACTAAACACTCCGAATTCCTTAGGGTTGTACCAGTCTCCTCTTCACTATCACACACTCTGGCTGAGGGCTGAGGAGATGCTTGGGATTCCTCTCCCCCTCTGTATGACCTTGGACCTCCTCATGTCTTCCATCACAATATTACAGTCTGAGTTTCTATTAATAAACGTCAGCAGTTTGAAGATATTGGCCTCAATTTGAATAACTGACTTGAAAATATTTTCTTCTTTAAAAACTAACTCTCTATAGCCATGATTCCCAAACTGCGTACTGCAGTTCCCCACGGTACCACAGCAAACTCGTAGGGGGTGTTGTGGGATCATGAACTACTTGCTCGAGGTAGTTCACAGTTTTAGCCTCGTGGCACTGTCAAAGAATTATTGAGACTAAGGGCTCCATGAACCAAGAAAGTTTGGGAACCTTTACTCTCTATATAGTCTCTTTTTCTTTAAATATGGCATTATGATCCTTGTAAAATAGAATAGCAAAATGTACTAACCTATCTGCTAATAAGTTAGAGTTACTTATTAGAAGCCTAAAAGATAAAATAGGACCAACTTCCTTTGAGAGTAGATTTTCTAAAGGAGATATATAACTATCAAACCAGAAAAGAGATACGGATATTTTTTTCTATTGGACGTACAAAAGAGATCTGTTAAAATTTTGAAGGATTTTCTGAGAAGTGACCAAAAAAAAGGGACATATTCCTCTTACTGAATGTACAAAACAGACTTGCTAAAGTTTTGAAAGATTTTTTGGGGAAGGATTAAAAAAAAGATGACAAGAAATCAAGCTGTGGGATTCTATTTGAAGGGGTTAAGAATTAAGATTCTTAAAAATATAAGGAAGCAATACAAGGTTGGTTTATTCAATCAGGGTTAAGATAGATAATTAGTTATATCTGCAACCCTTACTGGACTTTTGCTAATAAGGAATGAATGATGAGGATTTTGGATTTTGTTTTTAGCTAAGAGATGAGATATGGGGCAAAGAAAGTTTATGTTATAATTTAAGAGATGGCAATAAATTTGCTTAAATTGCATGTACTTGTTGGGATGAAGGAGGGAAGTTACTTTGTTTTTCTTTTTCACACTATTTTTTTCTTTTTCTTTTCTTTTTATATTTTTGTAGTTTGCATAGTTTTTATTCTTTTTAACTGTAATCTCTAATAAAATTATTTGGGAAAAAAAGAGAGTAGATTTTCTTGGTTGGATTCTCTGGAGACTTCTGCTTCCCTCATGTAACCAGGTAGATTAGTATTCATTAATACATTCTAATTCATGGTTTATTTTGTAACTGTAATATAGCCTAAAACAGGGTTATTTGAACTGTAAATTGGTCCAGTGTGCTTTAAATGTAGTGCTATTTGTGTATCCTTTAATATTGCAGCCTACTTACCTACATTCTGTTTTATTTTGTGAATACGTACAAAGTAAGATGATCATGAATATAACCATTGGCGCTTTTTAAGGGGCAATGACGTGTGTCCATAAATGAACACGTAATGGTTTAGAGTGAGAGATGTTAGCACAGCTGTCATAGGTGCAAGTCTGTGGCATAGAGTGTGGCTACTTGAGGGACCGCCTGTCTCTATATTTTCATCCATCTGATGAGGTTAACTAGAGTGGGTATGCTATATAGTTCCCTCAATCAAAGGCTTCAGATAGACTGACAAGCAGTTTATCTTTAGATCCTTTGCTTCTTCAGGAATTTTGTAAAAGGTAAACTGATCCCTGGAAGCATGCTCCTATATTTTCCGTGTCCTTCCCTTCCCCTAGGAGCCTGCATATCTTCTTTAATTTTCGGTATAGAATCTGCAGATATTAATAGCCAATAACACTGCTTAAATCCAACTCAGTTTGCCAGCTGCCACCTCCTCCTCTTCCTCCTAACCTCAACAACAGCTCCTTTCATACCTTCAGTTGATCTACAGATTGAGCAGTTTTGTGGTTTATCTCAAGCTCTCATTTGGCTAAAGCTTCACATTTTAACTACTTCTCTCTTTTTGTACTGTGATGACACAAAATCCAACAATTAGAACAAGTAATATGACTTCTCCTACCCCCTTTTTATCTTCCTTTAGATGATTCAGTTCAATTTTTAACTAATTTTCTGCCTAGGTCTAGCTTTGGGGAGGCATAAAACAATATATTCTGGACTATACAGATCAAAATAAAATGAGGATACATGCTGCAGACAGCATCCCAAGAGAGTTCTCTTGGACTATATAAATTTATCTGTGCTTGCAGGTTTTATGCATAAAAGGTTAAAAGGGACATTTGTTTATTTGAAGTGCTGCAGTGTCAGCCTTTATCCTGTCCTATTCCTTTTGGTAAGCAGAATATAATGGTGAATAGGAGAGCCATCTTCTATTGCAGCATTAAATCTTAAACTGATGGTTTACTTTTTCTCCTCAGGATTAGAAACAAAGATTATATTCCTGCCAAACTAAAAATATTGTGAGGTTTTGATGCAGTCTTGTTAAACAAAGATTAGGATATCACAGCTTGCTTGTAAAAATGGTGACATTGTACAAATATAGATTGTTATAAAAACAGGGACTAGTCCAGGCAGTCACCAGGAATCAACTCTAACTTGAAGACATCCCCCCCCCCCCCATATCACCAACATGGAGTTTGCTTTGTTCATAACAGCTTTACAGTGAGCTTGTTTTTATCAAATTGTCATAATCTGAAGCTTCCTTCTGTGACTGGCTACTGACATGAAATCCTGAAGCATATATATGAATATAGGTGTGTTTTTATTTTCCTCCAGTATGGGTTAATTTACAGTAATTAATTGAACCACATCTGCCATCTTAATGCAGTTTGAAAGGATCCTTTTGAAGCACTTCATTCCTTTTTGTTCTAACCATCTTAAATAATGTGGGGCTTTTATAAATATTTGTTATCATTAGTTCCCCTAAGTCTTTTATGAACAAATAAGTACTGTTTTCAATACATATCTTTGTGGGACTACATCATTTACATCCCACCATTGCAAGAACTGATCATTTATTCCTTCTCGCTTCTTTTTGTTTTTTAACTAGTTCCCAGTTCATAAAGAAAGCTCTTCTTTTAACCTATTGCTAAACTTGCTCAGGAGTCTTCCTGAATGGAGTTTGGTAAAAGACTTTTGAAAGTCCAGGTAAATCTGTCTGTTATTTCACCCCTGTATATACACTTGCTGATGCTCAAAATACTCCAAAAGAATGAGACAGGAACAAGCTATGCTGATTCTTCTTTTTCCACTGCTGCTGAATTCTTCACAAAATGAAAACGCTGTCTTGGCCCTTTCAAACCTATTCAGAAATGTTTATGTCAACCAGGCCATTTATTTCACACATCAGCCAGGTTTCAACAGAATTATGGCCATAGGAACAGAAAACCCATCTATAGACTTTTCTGTCTCCATGGGAAACCAATTTAATACGTCCTCCTACCTGGCACAGGTTTGTAGGGAAGAAAGAATGGATGGAAATTAAGCACTCATCCTCTCATAGTTGACTGTGGCTTTGATTTTGAAAATTGGTTATTATACATTTCTGTTACATTTTTCCTCAGCACTCACTGTACCAAACCTATGATACTTGGGATAAGCTGGAGAAATGTATTTCAGGCTGGATACTCTGACTCCCTTATGTGATTGTTTAATGGCAGGTCACATTTATACTAGACTAGATGTAAATGACAAAACATTCACACACTTCACTAGTTCACCCCTCTCAGTAATAGCCTCATTCACCTCCATCCCTGTTGCTCTAAAGACTCAGGAATTAAATGGGGTTATTTCAAATGTTAGGTAAATTTTATTTTATTTTAAATAGATTGATTGAGGGGGACTGGGAAGGGCAATACATCTACTAGGGGGATGTGGTGCAAGTAATATCAATTGTCTCCTGATATCTTCAATTATATTCAAAATAATTTCCCTCTCAAGTGATGGTTATCCTAATAGAGATTATCTTCCACTGATCATAAAATTAGGCATAAAAGTCTCTGTTCATCAACAAGACCTATTTAAGCAAGGGAAATACCTGTCTGGAGAAGGTTGGAGATTTTAGGTGATATAAAGAAGTGGAAAATCCATTTTAATTTATCCTAATTTGGATGAAGCTCTACAACTTCTGTACTATTCTGAGCTATCTGCTTTGGCTATTTTACGTAATTTTCAGCTCTTAATCTCTAGTGTTTGGATCCTGACTAAAGTCTAAATAATTTGCAGGCTAAGAGTAATTGTAAGTGTTGGTTTAACCACAAATTAATTGTTGTACGCTGCCCAGAGTCACCTTGTGTGAGATGGGAGGCTATATCAATATGATTGATTGATTGCTTGATTGCTTGATTGATAGAGTACTGAAGCCAGGGTTAGGTTAACTGAATGATTTAGGGCCTATAGAGTCGCAAGCATTTGCTATCTACAAGGTATTATCTTAGAGAAAAAAATATATAAGGCCCTGTTTACAAAGGAAAATGCTGTAGACCCAGAGGAGTAACTGGAAAAAATGTGCAGTGATAGTAAGATAAATGGGTTCCTCTGTGTTCTGGTGCTTTGTAGCCTCTGCCTTCCCAAGAAACGCTGTTGATCCACACTGTATCTTTTCCCTTGAAGCCTGGGACAAATATTTTCATGTTGTATTTTGTGTGACACAAATGTTATCTCTTTACCAAGCTTTGCTCTGGCATTATTGTAAGCTGGGCACTGTGTTTCCCTCTGAAACCACTGAATGTATTTTACAGCTAAAGAATGTCAAAGGAAACTTAATCTTGGCCAAACTACTGTAGAGAAACATGGACTGATGGGCACCAGTAATGGCAACACTGTTTACATATATAGACAGCTCAGCACAGATTCCAGCAGGTTGGAGCAGATCTACTACTGTTCTATTATACAATAAAAGGATGCCCTTGTGAAAAATTAGTGGATTGCATGTTCCAGGCTTGCATTTTGGGGGTACAGCAAGCTCATTTCACGGAAGAATGGCCAATACTTGATCACTGCCTCCTTCTCCATCATTTAGCTGGCAAATATGTCTTTCATCCTCAGTGAAAAGTTTATGTTGCTTCTATCAATCTTAAATCAACTTTTGATTCTATCCCCAGAAACAGACTTTGAGAGAAATTGGCTGCTTTCTCCATTTAAGTCTCCTTGTTTTGATTATGAAATTATATTAAAACAACTCAGTGCAAGTTCATTGTGACCCTCCAGCAGCTTTTTTTCTCTCCCTTTCAATTCCTAATGAAAAGGGGGTGAAACAAGGATAAATTTTAGCAACTATCCTTTTAAACTTTTATATTAATTCTATGGTATAATTTGAACTGGAACTTCAGCTCCTACATTAGCCAGTAAACCTGATTCAGTTCTTTTGTATGTGGAGGCTGCTGCTGTGTTCTTTACATATCAGGGGCTTGAGACAATATCTTTGGACACTAACTCTCTACTGTAGAGAGGAAACCTAGTCATGAACCACAGGAAACAAAATTTTCCATTTTCCAAAACAGCTGTGATTTAGCAGCACTCTTGGAAAATTTATAGTGATTGCATCAATCAGTGCAAGGTATTTAAATATTTGGTCGTCCCCTTTCAAGTCTCCGCTATTTGGAACAACACTTAAGGACTACTCAACCTGAGCTATTGTTTTGCAAATGCCATTCTGTGTTATGTAAACTGAAATGGTAACAACTATGTCCTGGCAGCAATAAAAATCTATAAAGTGAAGGTCATGAATCATTTGGCCTACATAACTTGGCTTCTTTTGAGGCTGTCCAGTCTAAATTAAGCACTTTGCTGTGATTCCCCCAATATGTTCCAAACTCCCTATTAAGGGAAATTAACCTTAATATCTATGGAGGCTTGCATGCGTCTTTGCTGCTTAAAATTTTGGCTCAGATTAATATTGCTTAAGAGCTCTTTCATTTTACAAGATAATTTTTACATCATTTTGGTTGATAGGTATTAATTTAGAACTAACATTTTGCAGCTTTTCTGCCCAATACCTGACTTCGATTGGCTTTGACAACCTGGTTTGAGCTGAAAGTGAACTTTTTACATAGAACTGCAGAATGATTTAAATTATAATTCCACCCAATTTAGGGTAGACTTGTAGGGGAGATTTTTTTCAGCTGCCACTTGCTAACATTTTGTGTCCAACTCACAGGAGAGCTCTTACTGCAGCCAGATTTGATGTTTGTCTTCATCCGTGTTAGGAGGGAGATGTAACAGTGTTCCCTTGCAAAAGTGCTTTCACCCAACAGGGGAAGGTGAAGCATTTGTAACTTTGCTTGTAACTATCCTTTTTATGCAGTCTATGTGGGGATTTATAATAACATCTTTAATAATAGTCCTAGAAATTAAAAAGAGGACCTTCTGTTCTTAGCCATCAGATCAATTGTGATTTCTGAAAGAGTTGTGAATTTTGCTCAGCTGTCACTAGCATCCTCTGTGCAGTATTGTACTCTACTATTTTGTATAAAATCTTTGTCACTCCATTTTAATTTCTTTTGTGTATTTCTGTTGTGAAAGTATTGTGGTCTCTATTTACAGTTGGACCCTTCAGGGGAGGATATTAAGTAAATGCCTGCAGTTGCTGATAGGAAAGAATGGAACTTTAGATAGCTTGATAATTTTTGTTATAAAAGCAGAATTAAGTGGAGAAGAACAAAGTAGTATTATAAAGAGGGAAAAAGCTACAAATGGAGAAGTAGTGGACTAAGGACTAGGGCAATTAGCAATGGATTCAGAAAGGAAAGCATTGGTTTGTGGAGATTCTGAAAAGAAAGATGTTTGACTACCTGATTGCTTAGATGTGGAAAAGAAGGGTTGGAAAGAACTGAAGGTGATGGAGAAATGAGCCTACTAGTTAAAACACTCTCCCTGTAATAGTTTGAACAGAAAAATGAACATAGATATTTAGAAGAAAATTGTTGATTGGGGATATGGAATTATGTGTAATTAAATATTCATGAAATATTCCCAATGTGATTTATGATAATTTAGAAGCATGAACAAGATGTTGTAGTGAAATATTTACAGGTATAAAAGGCTATGTTAAAAAGTGTGGTCACAAAAATAATACTGCCTGGGTAACTTCGAGCTTGAATAGCTCAAATAACTCTACTTCACAGATTGTTGTGGTGGTGATAAAGATGCCTTGAGTTCTTGGGGGGAAAGGCAGATATAAATAATAAAAGTTTAAAATTCAATAGAGGTTTGAAAAAATAAAAGCATCCTGCCCTATATCGGCTGCCAGAGCCATAGGTTTAGACCAGAATTTTTTGAAAAGTTGCTACTATCTTTGCTTTCCTTACTTGTCTTGTTTTTCTCCAGTACTGCAGACCCTGACTGCATGCCGCACTCTACCATTGTGCAAGATTGTGCCCCATTTCTCCTTACCTATTTCACTTGTGCCAGCCACCATCATCTCCAAAAGCCCCACTCTATTCTCCTGCTTGCCCTTCTCACTCATGCTACCACCAAGTCACTCCTGACTTTTCTGTCATGCCATCTATTTTTTTCCCCGTTACCTAAGCACTTATTGTGGTCTTTTTGTTTATTTGTTTCCTCTGATGCTCACTATCACAGTTCCACCTTCCTGTTCTCTTAAGTCTTGAAGCCAGAGCAGGCACTCTGGTAATAAAAATTGAAATTAACTGTCACAGTGTGATGAGGTTCTTTTAGAACTGGAAGTGTAGTTTGGTTTGTAAGGATGGCAATTGACACAGAAAAACATGACAGTGGAGGCTTTTATGGTTTTTTACCATATACAGTGAAGCTGTTTACAACAGGTATTTGCAACAGGTATATACAACACAATCCCAGTGTCATGTTTACTCCTAAGTCTCTCTCCCAGAGACTGTTCTCCTCTAGCTCTCCTGCTGTCTCTTTATTTCCTCCCCCTTCACTCTGTCTCCCTCCCCATTACTGGGCATATCAAGAGAGAGTGAAAAGAAAGGAATGTACTAGATTTACTGCAGTGTGCTCAGCTTGACTCCTTTTGCTGGATTCCCTCAGCTGATCACCTTTTCATCCACTGGGGGAAGAACCTCTCTCAGTGGTCTTCTGCCCAGCCTTTCCCCAGAGACTAGGGCTTCACCAACAACAGCTGATTCCCTCTTTCCCATCTTGGGTCCTGGGCGAAGATGTCTTGCTGGGACTTCACCTACCTTCTTCCAGGGAAGCCACCCGCAGACTCTTCTTCTCCCTCTCCATCCAGGAACCAATAACTGCTCCACACACTCACATAACTTCACTCTCCAACTTTTCTCTCTGTTTGGCACAGTCTTTCTTTCTCTTCTCCTTCACTATTCTCCTTCTCTCGGTCTGATTTTGGGTCAGATGGGCAGCATGTCCCCCAGCAACTGAGGAGATGAGTGTCGCCCCAGGGCTCTAGTCCCCAACACTTATATACCAGGCTGGACCAATGGGATTGCTGTCTCTATATCTCCCCACAACAGCCCTGGCTAGCAGTCAGGTCAGCTCATCAGCCCTTGTAACAGTGCAGCTTCCCTTCAAGGCCAGAACTGAGCTGCTGTTCTCTTTTTTCTCCTTCCATTTGCTGTCTCATGCCAGCACAACAGCAGCCAGGCAAGGCCACTAAAAACCATATTCCACACTGTCCACAGCAAGCTGGCTAAACTCCACTGGGTAAGATACCCAGTGGAGTTTAGCCAGCTTGCTTTGTGTGGACAGTGTGGAATATGGTTTTTAGTGGAGAAAGAAAACTGTTGGCATTTTTCAGTAGTAAGATATTCTCAGTAAGTGCCATAGAATTACTATGAAATTAATTACATAGCATTTAATTTAGAAATGGGATTTATAAGCTGGGAATATATGGAATTGTTTACTGTAGTATTTATATCTTTTACTATTTAATATTAAGCTACATAGTTTTTGTTCCGATCCACCCACTTTTTGAAGTCCAACTCTCAGCAGAGCACTTAAAGGCAAAAGTGGCCTTGAGCTCGAAGTTATGCATTCATGCCATAACTGTAGTTTACTTGGTTTTGGGAGAGGGCAACATTGATAACTTAAAGATAATCACAGGCCACAAAATAATAGCTGGCGAGCCAATAATCTGTTTGGCAGCTAGCAGTGCAGCAGTTGCACTGAAGATGTCTGTGAGGCCTGGAGGTATTGGAGGCATTCAGCGGCATGTCTTTCAGAGCAGAGGTGGCTGCAGAAAATTAGATGATGGTGGATCCTTCCTGGCAGCTGTGACGTTTGGGAGCAGTGGATTTGTCAAGTTTTCAGAAATCACGAGTGGGGTGCATGAGGCTGCTTGGCGGGCTGTATGTGGCTTGTGGGCCATATAGTCTAATGTGTGTGCTCAAGAGCTGTGATTTGTTAACCATGGGTTATGGATTGGTACATGTTTTGAGGGGTTAGGGTTTGGGGGGTTAGTCTGCCAAAAAGTGTAGCAACCTTTTCAGGAGCTTTTTAAGAAAGCAAAGAATCAAGACTCCCAGGAATTGCCATTCCAAAGCCAGATTTCAGCATTGTGGTCTTGAGTAGCTCTGCAAGGCCATAAATATAAAGCTGGGGGAACAAATGTATCTTTCTGTTGGTCACTTCAGTGCTGGTTAAGAGAACTGGATTAGGAGTGGGAAGGCATAAATTTGCATCTCTATTCAGCCAGAAAATATGCTAACAAGTAATCTTAAACAATACTGACTCTTCAGCCTCTCACACAGTCATAGGCATTAATACTATTTTGTGAGCTCAGAAGTTTTGGATTATGAACCATGTATATTCTTAGCCTGTTATATGAATCCTCCAATTGTAATTTATTCCTAAATCTTGATTAACAAACCTTGATTTATGAACTTGGCCTCATTCTCATTCGAAGTATAAAATGAACAAAAGAATTCTGTATTCATTATCATGAGCTCTTTGGAGAACTGATAGGATAAAAAATAAAGTACACTACTACATACAGTCTTCAATTTTGTATCTCTAAACATTTGTTGTCCACATGTTTTACACTGTAGAATTTGTATTTTTTTAGGAACTCATTTGTGAAATTAAAGATTTCTGTTGGATATTTTGTACACCAAGACCAAACTTGAATGTAAATTACAGCTAGTAGCACCTAACCCACTCATACTGTTCATGAAGTGACATTAAGCAACATTATCTGTTTGAAGAAGTTCTTAGAATTTTCTGAACAGTGATGATTGATTGGGGAGAGAGCAGCTGACAGCATGCAGGGCCAAGAGTAATTTGCAAATAACTTGACCAAGAGTCTGATTACAAGGGAGGGGTGCAGTGAATACCATAACATACAATTCTACTCTTTTAAGCCTTCATGTTTCAGCTTCAAAAAAAGTAAAGTAAGACTGCATTAAAGAAAATATTGTTAAAACTGAAAACAAAAATAATTATAGAGTAAGAAAAATAAATAATTAGATGTGGTAGGCATGGTTACCACCCTGACAATTCATGCAACCTCCCTGCTTCTTTATTTCTTTGTCTCCTCTTTGTTCTGTTTTCTTGTATATACTTTAATTTCATTCCCAGTACCAGCAAACATTTCATTGAACCTACCTGCATTGGAAATGCTAAGAGTAGAGATGTTTTAATCACAATACTTACTGAGATTCCCAGCCATCTCTTTCATATGACTTCCTCTATTGTGCAGAAATCTAATCCACAGTTTTCCTCTTCTGTTGCATATTGCATAGCCAACAATTTAAAAATGAGGATGTGGTCAAGAATGAATTGTCCGTTTTCTTGTGCACATGTGCAGATTTTTAGTTAGATGTACTGTGATGGGTTGTGGATATGCTCCATGATGGCATTTCTGCAGTTAACAGAAATGAAGCAAGAATACTAAGGCAGTGTGGTCCAACTAGATATCATATCTAGCCATGTTTTGGCTGCCTTTTCAAAAACTGGAGAATTAAAGGTGCTCATAATGTTACTTAATTTATGCATACACAGGTTATGTTCTACTTGGTATGTGAGGAAGAGTCATGAAGTTGATGGAAGTGACATATGTGCATAGCAGCATTTGTGACAAAAGTGTAATTTTTGTTTGTGGTTTTTCAAAAACACAACAGTTGGTAGAAACAGTGTTACTGTTCTAGATAATTTGGCTTGAGTGTTATCTGAGTATAAGGAGTACAAACATGTTGAATATAGAGTTTATATTATTAACGATTGATATGATATAGTGCACATGAATATATTCACTATGGGGTCTCTATATTATAAGGGACATGTAGCATAGTGAAATTTTAAAAGAAAAACTGTTTAAAATCTATCAGATAGTTTTTAAAATCATGGTTGTTATCTATTATGTGAGTATACATATTGGCTTTGAAGTAAAATAACATATCAAAAAATAGTGAATACCTAGATATGATATGATATGATATATCAGATATCACTTCTGAAGCAGATGTTTTGGCCCTGAGTAATCATGCTGATATATGTACTGTACATAGCTTCATGTAGTAGGCCTTTTTAAAAAATTTTGTTTGACAAGAAACTATTGGCCCTGAGTAATCATGCTGATATATGTACTGTACATAGCTTCATGTAGTAGGCCTTTTTAAAAAATTTTGTTTGACAAGAAACTATTCTTGGCAACTTCTGGAGGAAGAAATGGTGGACTGAAGACAGCTCCACGAAAAGCGATGCCACAAGTAGACTGGCTCTTCAAACCTCTCTGGGCATAGAGAGGATGGGAGATCACCCACAAGTGCTTCAGACAGTTGCTTCTCGTGAGGAGACCACAAGACAGCAGGCTCTGGTGGGTTTTGAGCACTGGGAGACAAGGGAATAGCCATCTTGCTCAAACTGCAGTTGGTGCCTTTAAAATGACACTAAGTTTGCATACTTCCATTTCTAATCACATTCGGAAATTGTTTATTAACTACTTTTCAACTATTAGGAATCTTTGGATTGACAGATCTGAAAATACCAGGTGAGTCTGCCTTGGATCCTTAATGAAAGAAAATTTTAACTATAAGCTTAAGAACTTAATTTAAAAAAAAATAGAAAGCAAAAGGTTGGTTTAAAAAGTTACAAATGGACTAAAAATCCAGGTAAATTTGAAATAAGTTTTTGGAATTAATTATAAAGAATCCTTCCCGTGGGAAAATACTTTTGTTTTAGATTAAAAAAAAATAATAAGATTTTAAAGCCTGGACACTAGAGGGAGCTAAAGATTTCAATTAGAGCAGAAGAACACATAAACTTGACAGTTACAGAATGGCACAAAATATTCTAACTGGAAATATTGAAGGATATTTTTGAAAAATGGAATCAGAAATTATTAACAGTGTCAATAGTGATATATGCCTCTATGGATAGACTATGCCTAAAAAATGTTATGGAAGAGGAACAAGTTTTACCTGACAAGACAGAGGCTGAGTTGAAAGTGGACTTACAAACAACAGGCTACAAGAATGACATGGAAAAAGATGTTACACTGGACATACAAAAGAAACTAACTGATGTTTTAATAATTAAAAGGGGCATACAAACAATAAACCAAGAGAGTGATTAGCCAACCTGGATAATTTTTCTATATTGGACTTACAGAAGAGACTTGTTAAAACTTTGAAGAATCTCATGAGAGGAAACCAAGAAGAAATGGAAAGAAATCATGTTCTATGACATTATTTGAATGGACTAAAGATTAAGATTGTTAGAAGTAAAAGGAAGGAATATAAAGTTTGTTTATTTGATCAAGGTTAAAATAGATATGTTGTTATTTCTGGTAACCCTTAATGGACTTTTCCTGACATCAGGACTGAAATGACGATGCTTTATGGATTTGTTTATAGATAAGAGATGGGATATAAGAAGAGGTCATTTGTTGTAATTTAAGAGGAGGTGAAAATTTACTAAAATTTTTTATACTTGTGATGAAGGTTGGGAGTCACTTCTTTATATATTTCTTTTCTTTCTCTTTACTATATTCGTTTCTTTCTTGCTGTGTTTTCAGTTTATTTCCTCTTTGCACCTTTTACTCTTTCTATTTTTCTAACTTTCTTTTAGTTTGTATTAGTTTTTATTATTGTAATTATAATCTTTAATAAAATTACTTGAAAAAAAGATAAGAAACCATTCTTGAGCTCTGTACAAGAGCTTTGGAATATTAAAAAAAGTGTAACCATAGAGAAATTCACGAAATTCACGCATTGAAGGGGAAGAAGGTTAAGAACAGGACTGATTCTGACTTGGTCTTCTGCCTCAGATTGGTGGTTTTGGGGTAGGGAGAGCATTCACTGTGCAGTGTTCTACCAATATCCTGAAGACGTACAGGTTAGGAATAGTTTTACCATGCAATTCACTGTATGTTGGAATATAGAATTGTGAGTTTTAGGTGGATGGAAACCAATAGTTCATGTTCTGTCCTGTGACTTGAGATGTCTTTAAAGTTCTCTGAGGGTTATCATTCATGTCTTTCGCTAAAAAAAAGTTACGTAAGATGATTCTCCTTCAAAAGGTTAATGAATAATAAAACAAACATATTAATTAATGCTGGGATTCCAAACATTAGTGCTGCTAAGGAAAACACACAAATCCTTTAGTTACAGTTTTTTAAAAAAAAAAAACTATTTTACTAGTTAACTATTCGACATTACTTTCATTCTAACTTGGAATAGAGTGTTATAGACTCGATCCATCAGCAACTAGAGTGGGGGTTCCAAATGTTGGGGCCTGGTGGTTACACTTGGAATGTTGAGATCATTGTCATGGACACATGACTGTCATGATGGATATGACCAGTTACAGAGTCTATTTACCAGAATGCAAATTAGGTTACTTCCCTGCAGAATTTTTTTTTTTTCCTCCCTAGGCAGATAGTAAATTTCCAAATAAAACACTTGACTGTAATCCTTCTCCCCCCTCCTCCCCTGATTCTTTTTTTATTGTGACCGTGTGTGTGTGTGTGTGTGTGTGTGTGTGTGTGTGTAAAGAATCTAAAAAACAAATCAATGACAAAGGGAGCTTGATGGACACTATGGAAGGTGCTATTGGGTTCTCTGGTCCTTGAAGTTTTTTTGGCTGATTAATTCTGTATTTTACTTAAGATTTCTAAATTATGGTTCAAAATGTAACATTTTCCAAAGGAGCATAAAATAGTGAATCATTAAAAACGAAGGTCAGAATTAACATTTAAAATAAATTATTTCTATTTTTTTAAGCCAGCCTTCCTATTATAAAATCAAAAACCCTTCCATAAACCCATATAAATAAGCTTTTAGATTTTTTTTTTTTTTTACTTGTTGGGGGCTGGTGGAAATGGCACAGAGAACTCTACTTCTCCTCCAGCCATCCATGGCATTTTTAATGGAAGAAGCAGCTTTCCTCATCATGAAGCCTGCTTGGTTTCTCTGTTGTATGCAATTCCTTGTCACCTATCATTACCAAACCAAGGCTGTTTAGATATGCTTATTTTTGTATAACATTGTTGAATTTCAAAGGTAATTTATTAGAATTGTTACAGCAGTTCATTAGCTTGGTTTGTCTTTGAAACATAAACAATTATTTATTACTGTTCTACTAAATTAATATTTGAACATTTTGGCCAGTTCTTTTGCTATGTAAAATAAGACAAATCAATAAAAAAAATCAGGGATTTATGCTATTAAGGAATGCCATCCTGCTTATTATAATATACTATATATATTATATCATACAGTATAATAAAAGCCTGGTGGAGGATAGCCAAAGTGCTTATGCCATCTGCAAGTATCATCAGAAAACTGATTAATGTGACCCAGATTATTTTTGTGCAGAACAGTTATATTTGCCTTAAGGCCAGAGATAATTATGATATTAATAGACTGCCCAGAATTTTCCAACTGCAAGAGTTATAATTATTGGGTAAAACTGTATTGTTTCATGAGATGTAATATAAACATAATTTCTTAAAATAATAAATACAATACTTGATCTATTGTACTGCATGCATTCATTATTTTCCCTCTCTTTTATTTTAAAAGTTGGCTTTAGCAGATTATTATTTTGGTTGGTCACACAGTCAACCAGATGTTTAGACTGGATTTGGCATTTTTATCCACCTATCAAGTCTTTCCCGAGGACATGGGATGATGATGATGATGATGATGATGATGATGATGATGATGTTATTGTTATTGTTATTGTTATTGTTATTATTTCCCGCCTTTTTTATATATAACTCAAGGTGGTGAACATACCTAATACTCCTGCCTCCTATTTTCCTCACAGAAACAATCCTGTGAGGTAGATTGGGCTGAGAGAAAGTGACTGGCCCAAAGTCACCCAGCCAGATTTCATGCCTAAGGGAGGCCTAGAACTTACCGTCTCCTGGTTTCTAGGCCAGCACTTTAACAACTACACCAAACTGGCTCTCTATTTTAAGAATTGTGTAGAACTGAAATATTTAATTTAAAAAGAGGTTTCATTTTTAATCAGGTAACCTGAAAATTGCTGTTACTTTTTTTTTTAAAGCAAATTAATATTTATACATCTCTTATCAAATCACAACCCTGACATTATACACTGGGGTCCACTCTGAAAGCCTGTAATTTTGAATGTAACTTTCTGAGGCATGGGGACTACTTAAGTTGTTGCTAGTGGCAAATTAAACATTAAGCTGTATTTGCATAATAATAGCCACAATGCTGTTTCTGTCAATGTTGTAATTCCATTCAATAGCTATAAAGAGATTCAGGAATAAAGCAGTATTGCTGTTACTGTAATGTAAGAACTGTGTATTATGAATATATCAGTTCACAGGCTAGGATACCCCAGATCTTCAGGCCCCAAAAATGGAGGCAATTTTCCTGCTATAGGACATGTGCAGACTTCTGTCAGCTTTACTGGCCTCTCCCTTGGATGTCACCACTGAACCAGCCTTTAGCAGAGTTGACAGATGAGAAAGAGACACTCCATTGACTTTTCTCAGTCAATGACTTTTCTCCTTTTCTCCTTTTACTATTTTTCTTTCAGGTATCATAGAAATTCTTCTATAGTTTCAAAATTTGATGCCTGAGTTTGCTTATTTTTCTCATCCTTTATCCCACTTCCCTTTTTATGTCTTTTAGATTATAACCCTGCAGACAGGGAATTGTCTTTCTCTGCTTGATTTTATGCAATATACTCTTTCAGCTAAAGAATATTTTTAAAATTCTCTAAATGTTGGAAGTAAAATAGATCTCAAATTCCTTCATGAGCCATTGATCAGATTACCAGTGTTCCCATAGACACTGGTCTTGTTCCATCAGAAAAAGGAAGAAATTGACATGTTATAAAACAGAGTACCAGCATTGAGCAGCTTCTTTATTTCCCAGAATGTTTCTGAGTCCTGTAGGCATTTTTAGATAATAGAAATGGAACATGCTGATAGCTCAATAATTTGTTTGGAAGTATGCCAACCTACACATATAAGGCAAAGGTCAAATAAAGGTAGTTTGGAGACCTAGAAGTGTGGTGCTGGTGAGTACCTTCACCAAGTCCTTGCTGTTGTGTTCAGTGACTGGCTGTGACCATTTTGGCAGCCATATTGTGTGTGGACAATTCCCAATGGTAGCCATTTTGTGCAAATTCCCATGATGTACTTTCAGAATTTCAAATATGTCCATCTGAGGACCTGTGAGCTACTGGGTCAGAGAAGAATGGTAATTTGGAATTTGAAAATGAAAGTGCCAAGAATAATGAGCTTCTTTTGGTTCCAGTTTCAGCTGCACCCTTCCCCTCGTAAGAAGAATTTTTATGCTTCAGCCTAATTCCCTTAGTTCTCTGGCCCCTCCCATGACTAACATGGGCCTCCATGACAAATCTGAGTTTTTATCCTCCAGTTATGATTGACTGAGCCAGATGGCCAATGAGGGTCAATTGAACCTAGCATCTTGTACTCAAAAAAGTGAGAACCACACCCCTAAACGTAATATACTTTGATGAAAGGCTACACGTGTGAAATGCTGATGCTTATCATGCAGATAACACTGCAACCATCATAGCTGTCATGAGAAAAAATAAAATTAGAAATGCACTGAGGTTTCTTCATTTATCTTGTGATTGTTACTGTTAGGGCTTAGTTAGAAAATTGTCTCATATTCTTTTTCTTTAAACTTTTGCATAGAAATCCTGCTCTGTTCTTGCTTTTTCTTTTCTGTTCAACACCTTTCAGCACAGGATGAAAGCAACAGAAATGCTCTGTTTTTAGTAGTTTCTTTTGTTGATAACAAAAAAGTCTACACACTGTAATTCAGAAAGATCCAATTTTATGATGTTTTGAGAGTCAAATTTTGCTCAGACACAGGTAGCAGATAACTTAAGCATGCTGGCATTTGAATTTGTGGCATCTGCAGACAAGGCAAAGGTCATGTGAGAAATCTTTAGGAAAGAAATTGAATAAATTATAATCCTTTATATAAATCTGTGGTAAAACCACAGTTAGAATACTGTGTACAACTCTGGTTTCCATATCCATATCGAGCTAGAAAATTAAAATCAAAATGGTAGAGTACAGAGGAAATTTCCTATGAGAAAATCCTATAGTGTTTGGTCTTTCTAACTGTTGCTGTCATTTCTGACATAGAACTGGACTAAATATTTTTCTGATCTGATCTAATTCATATATATTTATATGTATATATGAAATATAAGAGGTTTAACAGTAACAAAATATATAAATTATTATGCAATATTAAAAACCCCCATCTGAACAACCAAGGAAAAGAAACAGGAAAAAGAGATTAAAAAAATCTAATAACCAATTTACAAAAGTCATGTAGGTTTAGGTTTGTGATATAATTTTTAAAAAGCATTGCTCTGAATGTATCAGTAGTCCACTTTTAGTGACCACAATTTGGTCATTAAGCAAAGTAGTCGTTAAGTGAAAAATCATGTGACCGTGACTGTGCTTACAGTTTTATACAGGACAGCATGCACTAACTGACTGTAATGGTGAAGACATGACTGAGAGACATTGTGAAGGTCATAAATATGGGCATTGGTCATAAATTTTTCATCACCATTGTAACTGCAAACAGTTGCTGTCTGAAGCAGTCATTAAGCGAGGCTACTTGTATACACTTTCTGGATATCATCTTAATAAACACTATCATAGCAGTAAGCTTAGTAGAAAGGTGAAAAATCTTAATGACAGAGCAATGATGCTTGCTTTTATTCTGTCTCTTCCTTCTCAATTAGTGAACCTTTGCTAAAGTGTTATGGTCAGCTATAGCTGAAATCACTTGCCTGGTATGAAGCCTAGAAGGAATAGGGTGCTCATAAAGGTATTTATAGCAGTTGCCTAGATAGCATTTTTTTTTCTTTCATTTCTCAGGCTCCTCATTTTTCATATACATATCAGTGAGAAGATAAATTGTAGTAAGAATTTTGTATTTACGTCTTTCTGGTATAAATTGGTAAAAAAGCAATAGCATTTCCAGTTGTAAGTTGTTCGTTTGGCAATGAAGTGAATCTACTAGCCAATGCTTGCATACTGTTTTGCTTAAATATGCACAGTGCATTTATAGCAGTAAGGTAAACTGGGTGACTTTATGCCATTTGCTCTCTCATAGTCAACCTACATTACATGGCTGTTGGGATATAAAATCAGGAGTGATCCCCACATATTTCCTTGAGTTCCAAATAAAAAAGTTCTCTCCTCATTTTTTACCCTTAGGTTTGCTAAAATGCCAGTTTTAAAAGATCTAAGGCCATATAACTGCAGAATAACTTTGTAAGTACCAGAGAATAATACAGAAGTTCACCAATTGTTAATTGTAGTATATTTCTAGCCTTGAACAAATCTGTAATATTGCCATAATCATTAGCTTTTAATTTGTTCCCCTTCATTTTTATCATCTATACCAGAACTTTCATTCCCTGAATTGTTGGATCGTTTTTTTAATATATTTCTAGGCATGCTAGAATTAAATGTAATGAAGAAGCTGACAATACAATCCAGATGGCAACACAACATGCCATCTGACATGCATGTGTTCCATATATTAACAGCTGGTTGCATCTTTAGGCCTAGATTGATGATATAATGTTAGGCACAGTGGGTTGGCTAGAATAATATCCTAGAGCCCAAATCCTTTTATGGTCCTTTTCAGGAAGTTGTCTTGGCAGAGCTATGGATTAGCTACAAGGACCTTAATCTTTAGGCTATACTGTCTATTTTGATGCATCTTGGTTTATTCAAACCTTGTAAAAAAAGTCATTAGATTAAAGCAATCTAGAAATCTTGAAAATAAATAAATACTGAAAAGAAGGATCCTTCCAGTCAGTGAATCAATATTTATTATGGTCTTGACCAAAGAAATAAGAATAGAATAAAACATTGGAAACAGACAAGAAAATAACAACATATTCAATACATATTCAGCAGTATTACTTGCTGTATATAACAAGTAATCAAGCCAGCTGGCATAGAGATATTAAATAGCATGCTTTCAGGTTTGTGAGGGAAAAGGTGTTTTTGAAGGTACCCCCTGCAAGCCCAGCACTGAACCTACCCAACTGGCATAGCTGCTGCTAGCCCCTCCCTCTTCCCAAAACTAGGCTCAATTTATTTCCCTCCCGCAGAAGGGACATGACGGTTATTAGTGTCCTGGCTGTGTCAGGAAACCCAATGAAGGAGCACTCAATTTTCCCCCATCTCCTGCCTGCTGAAAGAGGCAGACTGGCCATCAGATCCAACTTGCAGGCATCCATGCTAGCATCCTAGCTAGCTGGTTGGCCATTCCCAGCTCTTTGACAGGCGTAACAGCCCATACCCTAGCCTTTTCAAGGATGTGCTAACATCCTTAACCAGCCAGATTAGTCCACCTTGCCCCACCCAGATCTTCAGCCTTGAAAAAGAAAAGCCAACTCAGAGAATGGGTGGATAAGCAGGAGAACAGAGACATAGGAAAGATGGCTATTGGAAGAGGAAGTGGGAGGTGATGTCTGGGCAACTTCAGCAGTGATGGGCAAGAAACAGTAGTCAGAATCAAAAGCCATGGTAAGCAGCCCCAGTTCTGCTTGATCTCTGTGAAGCCTGGCTTCATGCTCAGTAGCAAACCTGCATAGAGCACAGCTTGGAGCCTGACCTAGAGCTTGGCAGTAACTTTGTTCCATAACTTGATTTAGATAAGGAGCAACCTAGCACAGATTGCTAGCAGAGCCTGCACTTTAACTGCCACTTTAACCTATAAGAACTTAAAGAGACCAAAAAGGGTTAAGTAAGCCAAAGCCTAAAGAGCTGTTTACACAACTCAGTAAAACTGGGAAAGTAAATTTAACCCCGTCTAGCCGGGGCAAAAGCTGTATATTAGAGAACATGTGGAATACGGATGTATTGTGTAAAGCTGTTGTCCCAGCTGTGGCGTGTCCAGTCATAGCCAAAAGAATCCCCTACCTGATTGCATGGATCAAATGTCACATTTACTTAAAAGAATGTGAATTAACAAAAAGTTGGATTATTTGTCACATTGACAGTAATTGACAGTTTCAGATCTGCACAGAATGAGAATATGTTCAACAGATTTACCTGTTCTATTTGCTAAAAAGGGAGGTCTGTTCTCCTGTTCTACCAGCGTCAAAATAAAGTGAATAATGCAACAGATTGTGGTTCACTATTTTGACTTTGTTCCCCAAGGAGAATGGTACAGTATCTTCTTTGGAGCAATGCTGAGGAGAAAGCATTGAAGCAAGCTAGTATGAATGCTCTGCATTGTTTCAAGGTCAAAAGCTTACTCAGTTAACTTTCTTTTTCTGAAGATTCCGAAATCTTCCAGAAAGCTGATACCTGCCAACAAGCTCAAATATGATTGCTGTCCACTATGAAAACTTCACTGTCTGAGAATCTCTTTAGCACTCTGACATTCCTGAGAGATTAGAAAATTAAGGGAAAACCCCAGAACCTAAATCCTAATGGAAAAAGAAATACAATTTTAAGCAATTATTAAAAAGCCATATCCAAGCTCTGGCGTCAACCTGAATTAAGTCTGTTTCTAACTGCAGTGCTACATTAGGGATTCTTACAATGTTTATGCTTAGGAGTGCTCTCATCATTGTTCTGAATGTATTTAAATATAGTTGGAACTGATATTTTTCTTTTTAAGAAAATTTTCCACTTTTAGAAATCAATTTAGAAATTGATTAGTTCATAATATTAATACGTAGTATAATGAACCCAAATAAAATTAGACAACTAAAATCAAATCTAAAATATACTTTAACTTATTCTAACTCTAAATAGAATCACATTCTGATTGAAAATGACTCTAATTAGGAATTTCTTAATAATTGAAGTTACCAGGGGGGAAAAAACCTAAATAAATGGTATATCAGACTTCCTTAGCTTTGTTTACTGAATCAGACATGCTAAATCAAATGTCTGAAAATTTGCAGGAACTGAAAATACTGTGGCTTTTTAGGCAATGATTATTTATTTATTTATTCACATTTGTACCATCACTCATCTCACATAGTGTATATGAGTAATAATCAAGAATATATAAAAACCATTAAAATCAATTTAAATTAAAATAAAAACAAGATAAAAACAAAATGGCAGGAAAACTTACAGAGAGTGCATCTATTAACTGTCATACAACCATCTAACAGGCTACACTACCATAGGATCCCCAAGCTAGTTGAAAAGGCTTTCTTCCTAGGTCCTGCCCAATGACATTCCCTAGCCAACGGGACCTGCAACATGCCTCTCTTGAAAGACCTGATGGGATGGGTATATATAACTGGGGAGAGGTTTAAATCATGTTTCCTCTATGTAGCACCAAACATTACTGCAAATGACCTATATAATCTGCACATATAGATTTTCCTCTTTTTCACTGAATTTGGTACTATACATTATCATGTGCTATTAGGCTAATGATCTTTTTCTTAAGAGCTTTACTGACCGAAAGAGTTATATAAGGTGTAAACAGAAATTTATAGATCATCAAAAGATTGTACTTAATAAGCCAATTACAAAAGAACAGATGAAAGTTAAAAATGAATAAATCTCTAGGACTAGACAGACTTTCTGCAGTAACTAAGACTTTTAAAGAAATCCTAATAAAAATATTAACTCAGATAATGAATGAAATTCAGCAACGCCATTCATTAACTCCATCAGGGCAAGAGGGTTTTATATCTGATTTATAAAGAAGGAAAATATCCATCCCATCCGGACCTATTTCTTTGTTGTATGTTGGTTAAAAATATTTTTTTTCCTATCCTGGCAGGAAGACTAAATAATCTGCTTGTAACATAATACACTCTGATCAGATGGGCTTTGTTCCTCAGAGGTGCGTAAAAGGCAATATAATAATATTTTGAATGTAATTGATTATATTAAGCAGAAAAATAAGACAGCGACTATTTTTTTAAATGTGGAAGGTGCTTTTGATCATTTGGAATAGTCTTTTATGTTTTCAGTGTTAAAGATGAACTCTGGCTCAGACTTTTTAACATGGATTCAAAGTATTTATCAGGAACAAATAACAAAGATAATAGTAAATGGAACTTTTTCAAAAACATGCTTTATCACAAGAGGGTTAAGACATGGCTCCTCTGTTTCTTCTTCTCTGTTTTTATTGACATTAGAATCATTAGCAAGGAAATTTCTGAATTCAAAATGGCAAGTCAAGAACATAAGTTAAAACTAAATGCCGCTGTTATACTTAACACTTACTCATCCAAGGGATTCTCTAGAATGGTTAATGGAACATGTACAGCAATTCAATATAGTATCTGGATATTGTATCAACAAGAATAAGACACAGTTGATTACATGAAATTTTATCTGAAGAGGAATAACAATACGTAACATGAACAACAGGGTTTAACATGATTGTTAAACCAATTAAATATTTGGAATTTATATAACTGGAAATAATAAGGATTTATTCAAAACTAATTTGGAAGTGCATAATGGTGGGCAGTTTTAGGTGAAAAAACTTGAACTTATCTGGTTCGGAAGAATATTGACAGTAAAAATGAACATTTTTCTAAGGATTAGCTTTCTGTTCCAAAATAAGACCCAATAAGAATTGATGAAAAGATGCTGAATAAGCGACAAAGACCAACAATTTTATCTGGATTCATTCATTCATTCATTCATTCATTCATTCATTCATGTATGTTATCTAGCTGCCCATCTCACATTCATGACTCTGGGTAGTTTACAATTAAAACATAATACTTTAAAAAATCAAAAAATAAAACAGTCATACAAGCAATACAAACATTAAAAACAAATAATTAAAGGCCATGCAGTACAATCACTAGGAGAGCACAGCCATGCAAGAACAGTACAGCCATTTTATGGGCTCACTCTCTGATCCCCAGGCTAGATGGCTAAGCCAGATCTTCAGGCCCATCCAGAAGGCAATCAAAGTCGTGACCTCAGGGGGAATGATGTTCCATAGGGCGGGTGCAGCAGTAGATAATAAACTACCAAGGATTCAATTTAAGATTTTACAAGGTATAAAAGAAAGTAGGGGACTGGCTATACCAAATCTGAAGCTACAGTATACCATCAGGTCAGCTGTTTGATCTGGATTACAGACTGGATTTTAGCACCTTAGAGCCAGTTTGGTCTAGTGGTTAAGGCACCAGGCTAGAAAGCAGGACACTGAGAGTTCTTAGTCCTGCCTTAGGCATGAAAGCTGGCTGGGTGACTTTGGGCCAGTCGCTCTCTCTCAGCCCAACTCACCTCACAGGGTGGTTGTTGTTGGGGGGAAAAAAGGAGAAAGGAGTATTAGGTATGTTAGCCACCTTGAGTTATTTATAAAAATAATAAAGGCAGGATGTATGTATGTATGTATGTATGTATGTATGAATTGCATCTGTGGTAGGAACAGAAGTCAGGAGAGGCCTAAATAAATAAATATCTTTGGACTAAAATGAAAACACAAGTATAGAAAATCACTGTATTAGAACTAAAAGTATTGGCTTATTTTTTTCTGTCCAATGTGAAATATATTTTTTCATGAAGAAAAATATGCTAAAATCTTAGTGGAGAGAAAGCTTACAGTCTGAAAGACTTTATTAACAGAACAAAAACGGAATCATTCAAAAGTCTCTTCTTAGAATTTCAGCAGGGCCACTGTGGTTTCAGTATTTCCAAATGAGCAATATAGTAGAAGAAATTACAAAGACAAGGTGATAAACTCAAATCCAATTTGGTTGAATTTTAAATACTGGTAACACAAAATACAGAACATCTAGAGTTTATACATACATTGCTGCTGAAATACGATTTGGAGACCAAACAAATTAAAGATTGCACAATTAAATGGATATAGAACTTATGCAATTAATATGCAACAATGGAAGACAAGCATTCTTTTCAAAAACAAATAAATAACATAATTATTTACTAAATGTATATCCCATCTACCTATCCTTTACTGAAGGAATCTCTTGGTCCTTTGAGGCAGGCCAGGTCAGGGAACAGACAGTACAAAGAGTAATAGAACTCTAATTGTTATAGGATATAATAACAGAATCTTGAAAGCCTGCCAGAGTATTCCTCTGCCCCCTCATACCAAACAATCAAGGTGGGGTTATCTTGAGTTTCTTTCTTACTCCTTTGTCTTTCCCAGGACTGTGTGATTTATTTAATACATCTTGCATTCCTTCAAGTTTACCTCCTTATTTTACACCACCTTACAACAATTAAAAATACAAATTATAAAATTTAAAAATAAAAACAAGATAATTAAAAGCAAGAGAAATTTAAAATCAGCATTGGTAGAAATAAATCTTAAAGGAAGATTTGACATTTTGCAATATACTGGGACAGTGGGAAGCCAAATGTACCTCCTTAAAGAGTGTATTCCATAGCCTGGGAGCTGAACAGGTTAAGACCTCTGGCTTAAGATAGATGAGTTGGGGGGGTGGGGAGTGGAGTGGAGAGGGTGGAAGGATCAGGATCTGATCTAGGTAACTGAGCAGGTTCATAGCAGGAGAGGCTGTCTCCAAGAATATAAGCCATTTAGGTATTTAAAAGTCAAAACTGCTACAGCAAGATTTTGATTTAATGTATCCCCAATTAGCTGACTGCAGATGCAGTGAATCAGAATTCTATCTGAACACCCAGATAGAACATCCCTTGTACCCAAGGCAAAGACAATGTATTCTCTATACAGAAAGCCTGCATTTCAGCAATTTTTCAGCAGTTCCAGTCCTGCAAATACTGCTAGCACACACAGTTGTTACTTTTGCAATGATTCTTAAAGAGGTGCTAGTTTCAGTACCCACAGGATGGCAATAAAAATAGAGTCCAAAAAAAAAAACAGCAACAAACTCAGGCTGTAAGACATGAGTGCAAAAAATGTAGCCTGCCAATAATCCTTTTATGGTCCATAAAGCCTCAGAATGGGTGGGTCCAAAAAGTTGTCTTTGTTGGGGGGGGGTTGTAAGGGGTAAAATGAGCCTCCCAAGTCCAATACTCTCATTTCATCTCTTAAAATTTCAAAAGCACCCCAAAGATGGGTCCATTTGAATCTTTACCCCAACAAAAGAGGCATCCTTTGCTATGATGTGCAAAGTTTAATGCAGATCCTTAAAAACCAATAGAAGTTGTGCATCGTGGCCTGCGTTTCTGGCCAGCAGAATATTCAGCAATCTCGGCAGATTTATCAAAGAGTTTACTATGGAGAAATGGAAACAAAAATTGTGGACTTTAACTCTTTGGAAAAAATCATTCTCCTTAACATAGTCTAGATTTTCAGATTTGTGAACATTAGTAAACAGACTCAAAATCACATGAAAAAAAATTTCAGGCTAAAGAAACATGGAAAAATACAAAAAGCATTATTCTAAGCTATATTTACTTTTTATGGAGATTTAATTGTAGCAGCATAGATGCTTATAGCTGTACTATTTTATTGTGATATTTATAAAACATTTTAATAACTGCTTAATGCTTGCTTTATATGAGATTTGCAGAAAAATAAGAGAACTATATTGCTTTGAAATGTGATGCATCTTCAACTAACATTCAGTTGACTGTGTAGCTCTGTGGAGCAATGATCATGCTTGGGTGACTTGGTGTGTCAGTAAGTAATCCCAAGATATTTAAAGTCTAGTAAAATATGCCATGCAATTGTTGCAATATGTGATGGGTATTGCAAACTAGATTAGATGTTAGTTGTGAATTCTTTGTCTTTTAAGACATAACAAACTGATAATGCTGAGCTGATACAAAGCTATAATATGATTAACAGATGAAGTGGGCTTCTATGTGGCTAAGAAACTATGGATAGTAATTGTTCGTGGGCATTTTAACAGTAATTCAGGCACAATTGTTCGTGTCTCAAGGAGGGAATAATATGTGATTCTTCTCTTGCAGGGTAATCATTTTGATCAGTATGAAGAAGGCCACCTGGAGATTGAGCAGGCGTCATTAGACAAGCCTATAGAATCGGTAAGACATGACTTTTTATTCTCAAACCCTTGGCAAGGCCAGGTAGTGCTCACATATTCTTTGTCTTAAGTGCAGCTTGGTTAGTCATGTTCTTATTAGAAGGGATAGATACTAGTATATTTGCCTATCTTACATTAATGTTAGATAGATCATTAATTTATTTAAACTAAGTGTTGTTCTTTTAACAAATGAAAAGCCTTTAATTCATATTAATAAATTGAAAGCCTAATAGATGAAAAAATAGTATTTTTTAATTTCTAGATTAATGAAAATTGAGAAGTCATATATATTTTGTTTGGCTCAGAGGAGGAGAATACAGAATAAAAACAGCAACATTAGCATAAATAAGTAGTTGTCATAAAATAATATTACCGTCATAGTTTTTTATATTAAAAAATATTGGAGTATGAATTTGCTGGAGAAAAGCTATAGACAGGGAAGGATGAAGTCACTGCCTCATGTGCTTCTACACTTGTTTTTCCTTTTATGCACGTTTCATTTTTGAACTTCCTTCTCATGTCATACCTCTGTATTGCTTTCTTCTTCTGAAATAAAATATAGTTTCTACTGCCTAAATATCTGTTTGAAATGCAGCAATTTAAAGGATTTAGGTGAGGCTCTAAAAATGAAAACAAAGTAACTTCCCTCCTTCCAGTATTTTCAGAACTGGAATAAAGAATATCCAGTCCATTAACCACTTTTGGTCTTGTCCATCCCCTTTAGTTCTTTGGATGTACAGTATATATCTGAAGAGACCCCAGTCCCCCTAATCTTGTGATCTCTTCAGCCTCTGAGCAGACTTGCATTTGCCAAGCCCTTGTTTACAGGTAGTCCTCCTTAACAAAGCTAACTGGGACTGGAAATTCTGTCGTTAAGCAACACGATTGTAAGTAAAAAGAAAAACCACATGACTACGCTGGTTAGCGACAGCAGTTCTGGCAGTCCTGGTTGCCGTTGTTAAGTGAGGACTTCATATGACCATGACTTGTGACTTCCTGCTGGCTTCCCCATTGACTTTGCTTGTCATAAACCAGCTGGGAAGGTTGCAAATTGTGATCATGTGACTGTTGGGACACTGCAATGGCCATAAGTACGAGGACTGGTCATAACTACCACTCATTCAGCACTGTCGTAAGTTTGAACGGTTGCTGAACAAGTGATTGTTAAATGAGGATCACCTGTATTCTCTTCCTCCCGCTCATGGCAAATTGTAATTATCTTTGGAGTTTTGTACTATGGGTAGGCACAGTTCTTAGAATAAGCTGTAATGCAATTCTGTACTAAAGAACTAACAAATAACTAATAAGGGCAATTCCATGAGATCCTGGAATCTTTCTTAGGAGTCTTGGAATCCATGGAGCCCTGAAGATGATACCATTTCATCTTGTTTTCTATTATTTCAAAGGTAGATTATCTAAAAACCATAGGGAAGAGAACAAGGGCATGCAGACCTTTTGTCTGATTCTAGCATTGGAATGGCAGGACAACCTAGCCATCATTTTTAGCAGTGGCTGCCTTCCTCAACTTTCTGGTCAGTACTTTTCAAACCATGGTACTTGTTCCTTACCCTTTACTAAGGCAATTCGTACCATGTCCCAATGTAGATTATTCTACAGTAGTGTCTTCTTTGGATCATTAATGCACATAGCTCTGGCTATGCTCACTGATAACCTCAGCTGGGAAATTAAGCCAACTCAGTTAAACTTTTATCTAAATGCTTTGTTGTGAGTCGCCCAGAGTTCCCCCATCGGGGGGAGATGGGTGGGTGAGAAATTTAATAAATACATAAATAAATGCTACTAACTGTAAATTGTTCTAAATTCCACTGCATTCATGAATGCTTAAAAATCTGTAGTATTAAGAAAGAAGCTATACATATATATATATACATATATATATATATATATATATATATATATACATATATATATACATACACATACACAGATGAAAAAAATATATACCTGCTTTTCTGTTTAATAGATTGATGTTTGTGTGTGTGTATTTGTGTGCGTGTTGAGATGTTCACAGAAATTTACACAACTTGGGGTGTTCGACATTTTTTCTTCCACAGCAGTTGATCCAAATTAGCTAAGCAGCCATGACCTGGTTTGTATTTGCACGGTCTGCATTTTTAATTTCTTTTCTAGGGTTTCCTTTCTTCCTCCCCCTTTCTACCCCCCCTTTCCCATTTCTTATTTCTGTTCTTCTGGTCCAACAAACACTGCATTCAGTATCTACTGTCTTATTGTGCTGGCATGATGCTAGAATTAGGCATGATAGTAATTGGTGACACATGAAATAATGCTGCAGAGGGGGTGGGAAGGATGGTGGTGATGCAGCTGCATTTGATTCTGTTGAATAATTCAGCTTTGTTTGCATGCACAAGCACACACACCAATTGAAATGCAAAGCCAGTTTCCCTCTGTGCAAATGTCATGGAATAGTTAGTATTGGAGCAATATTGTATGGCATATTGGAGATGTTAATACAAGGTAAATGACTCTGTGATCCACAATCACCATGCTCACAGGATACCTATTGCTGACCGTCCTAAAGGGAATGTAATAGGAAAGCCCCAGTGCTATTTCATTGCAGTGCATCAAGATACATTGCAACTTTAGAAGGATCGTATTCCTAGATGTTTGATTCTGGTCCACAGATCTGCATAATAAACTAAATCCATAATCTTAAAAGCAGCATTCCCAAAAGTTTAAAAACATGTTTTGAGTTTATACTCTCTTTCCCAAGAGTAGAGATTCTAGAATCTGCAAGCAGCTCTCTTAAAGTGTCCCATGCTGTAGCCTTTTTCTTATCTTTTTGCAGGCTGTTAATTCTTGCTCTTTGTGTTGTTTGGATCCAGAATAAGTTATTTGAATTTTGGTACTGGATAAGTTTGTTAAAGATTCCATTTAAGCTTCATTGATTTCAGTGGAAACTGAATATGAGTTTATGGAACTCAGATTTGAGCCAACCTGTTTTCAGTCATCCCAATTTATCTCAAAACTAGATTAGTCAAATTTGCTACAGAATTAATGAAAATTTGAATCAGGTTTTTGGAGGTCAGTGGCTGCCTCTGGTCTTAAAAACTTAAAGCTAGTGCGATCTCAACCAAAACTTTTTCTTTTTTTCCCCTTAATCATTGAAGCAGATAACATTTTTATTGTTGCACTGCTTCTTGAAAAGACTCTTTAGCTGTACTAATACATTGTGCTAAGGCAGAATGTTTTGTTCTGGTTTAAAAAAAGCCCACTGTGGCTTGTAAGCAAGAGTTATGGCTTAATGGGATATGTGAATTCTGCCTATACAGAAACAAATAACATACATTTCAGAGGAATTAATATAAACATATGAGGATAGGGTTGAGAATTGAAAAGACTGAAACTAATCAATTGACTTGATAGATATTAGCAAAATAATTAAGATTGTTTAATCAGTAACAATAATAGAAGAAAAACACTTTTACTGCTCACCATAATTTAACACATCATTTAGAAAAATATCTTGTGACTTTTTATTTCAATGGCTGCCTTTATTTTTTCTGCTCTGGCTGTTTTTGCAGGTGTATGACAAAGCCAGCAGCCAGACCATATGGAGAGGGATGGTTCTTGCAAGAAGCAAGAGGAACCAACCATGGGCTGGTTCTAAATAAAGGACTTTTGTCTACGTCCACTCTTATGTTCCTGCTTTCTGTCTAGGAATGACGGTACTGAACACTGTATTGCCTCACACATTGAGTTTTGCTTTGCATCACACATGTGCTTTGTCCAGTGGTAAAGCAAAACGAGAATGAAAAGATACTGGTTAGATCAGTGAAGTGGAAAGATTTACAGTGCAGTCTTATACAAGTGAAACTCGAAAAATTAGAATATCGTGCAAATGCTCATTTATGTCAGTATGGCAACTCAAAAGGTGAAACCAATATATGAGATAGATGCATTACATGCAAAGTGAGATATGTCAAGCCTTACTGTGGTAGAATTGTGATGATTATGGCGTACAGCTTCTGAAAACCCCAAATTCACAATCTCAGAAAATTAGAATAGTGTGAAAAGGTTCAATATTCTAGGCTCAAAGTGTCCCACTCTAATCAGCTAATGAATCCATAACACCTGCAAAGGGTTCCTGAGCCTTTCAATGGTCTCTCAGGCTGCTTCAGTAGGAATCACAAGCATGGGAAAGACTGCTGACCTGACAGTTGTGCAGAAAACCATCATTGACACCCTCCATAAGGAGGGAAAGCCCCAAAAGGTAATTGCAAAAGAAGTTGGATGTTCCCAAAGTGCTGTATCAAAGCACATCAATAGAAGGTTATGTGGAAGGGAAAAGTGTGGTAGAAAAAGGTGCACAAGCAGCAGGGATGACCGCAGCCTGGAGAGGATTGTCAGGAAAAGGCCATTCAAAAGTGTTGGGGACTTTCACAAGGAGTGGACTGAGGCTGGAGGTAGTGCCACCACACACAGATGGATCCTGGACATGGGCTTCAAATGTCGTATTCCTCTTGTCAAGCCGCTCCTGAACAACAAACAAGGTCAGAAGCGTCTTACCTGGGCTACAGAAAAAAAGAACTGGTCTGTTGCCCAGTGGTCCAAAGTCCTCTTTTCTGATGAGAGCAACTTTTGCATCTCATTTGGGAACCAAGGACCCAGAGTCTGGAGGAAGAATGGAGAGGCACACAATGCACGATGCTTGAAGTCCAGTGTGAAGTTTCCACAATCTGTGTTGATTTGGGGAGCCATGTCATCTGCTGGTGTTGGTCCACTGTGCTTCATTAAGTCCAGGGTCAACGCAGCCGTCTACCAGGAGATTTTGGAGCACTTCAGGCTTCCTTCCGCAGACGAGCTTTATGGGGATGCTGACTTCATTTTCCAGCAGGACTTGGCACCTGCCCACACTGCCAAAAGTACCAAAACCTGGTTCAATGACCATGGGATTACTGTGCTTGATTGGCCAGCAAAGTCGCCTGACTTGAACCTTGACTTGAACTGACTTGGCATTGCCAAGAGAAAGATGAGGGACATGAGACCGAACAATGCAGCGGAGCTGAAGGCCTCTATTGAAACATCCTGGTCTTCCATAACACCTCAGCAGTGCCACAGGCTGATAGCCTCCATGCCACGCCGCATTGTGGCAGTCATTGCTGCAAAAGGGGCCCAAACCAAGTACTGAGTACATATGCATGCTTATACATTGCAGAGGTCCGATATTGTTCTATTTCCAATCCTTGTGTTAGTGATGTCATGTAATATTCTAATTTTCTGAGATTGTGAATTTGGGGTTTTCATAAGCTGTACGCCATAATCATCACAATTATACCAAAGTAAGGCTTGACATATCTCGCTTTGCATGTAATGCATCTATCTCATATATTGGTTTCACCTTTTGAGTTGCCATACTGACATAAATGAACATTTGCACGATATTCTAATTTTTCGAGTTTCACCTGTAATTGTCTACTCAAAAGTAAGCTAAAGTAGACTAAACGTTTTTGGGATTGCTGTCTTAGGCAGTGAGTCAAAGTTCTGATGAAAAAACCAGGGTCAAATGGGCCCTGGATACTCTTTTGAGAAGTGTCTGCTCTGGCATGAGTAGAACTGTGATGAGTAAAACAACTTAACAGGAAAGTGAAATGTTTCAAAGTAAATAGTACTAAAATCTGTTCTGATTGTAGTCATAAAGCTACCTGTGTATTATATTTGGTGCAAAAGTTAAGATTTCAATTCATAAAGCATTTGTTCACCTTCAGGTAGTAATACAATAATGTTTATTCAGTGTTGAAAACTTTTATTTAGTAAATGAAATTCTTTTTTCAGCTGGAAATATAAAATGGTTTTACATAGTACTGGATAGTACTAGGCAAAGTCTTCTAAAGCATAAGTGGGTTTAACTTTCTGAAAACTGTTGAGATCTGTTGGATCTGGCAGCAAAGTCCAAGGGAAAGCACAGATAATTTTAGAAACTTCTCCAGGGAATGGCTTTGCTTGGGAACACAGTTAAATTCATATGTGGCTCTGCAGCATTATCTTTTGAGGTGATCCTGATTTGTATTGCTACAGCACAGAACTGGATGGTGGCTGGAAAAGATTGGTTTGGGAGTCTGCAGATCACTGCATTGATTAAGAATGATGCAGCTGAAATTAGTATTCAGCAGTTGGTAACTAGAATAGGAAAATGAACTTACTTTGCACCACTGTGCTATGCCTCCAGTAGGCTTGTGTTTTAGGTCCATCCCCTTTGTGACACTACTACATCCTGCATTATTGAGAGAATATATTGCCTAATGTTCAAAAAAGAAATCAGTCTGGGAACCAGGTGCCTGAATCTGCACACTTGAAGAAGCTTCAGGTTATCAACACTTTAACCAAAAGACAGTTATTTCAAAGATGGAATGAATCCCTCCAAATTGGGACATACTTTAGAACCTGGTTTTATAGAACTTTGGCTTGTCTTTACATTTTCCTTATTTTTGGTAACTTATCCTATTTTATAGTGTTGACTGTGACTTAGGGTTGAATCTAGTGGTACCATTCTGCTGATAGATTTAATAATATTCAACCCATATGCACACAAATTTACCATGCATCCCCATGAACAGCAAATCGATTCCTCAGGTTTCCCACAACTGAAGGTTTAAGAGAATGTTGGTAGCTGCATGAGGCAAAGAAAATCTGAACAGCCAGTGGTATCCATTCTTCTGGTCAATTGATGCAGTTGGATATAATCCATAGGATGCTTTTTACAACTTGGTTATTACAGATGTAGATAACACTCGGGAAACATTCAGGAAATAGGAAAAAAGATGTTCCAGTTCCTGTCTTATTCTGAGTGACAGAAGCAAAGTGAAGACGATTTATTATACAAAATGTAGTTGTAGAATCCACTTTTGGCTCAAAAGTAACCTGTTTTGAAAGCTACGTAAGGATGAAGTATTGTACTTTTGGGCAGGCTGATTTCCTTGTAAAATCCTCTTTTAATAAGGACTAAGTGGTGAGACTGAACCTGAATCCTTGTCTGATACCTCTTAGACTCTGCCAATTTCAGTTCTAATGGGAAAGAAATGCAAAGATGGAACCCACATACTAAAAAGATTGATGGACTTCCTCTTATACCTTTCCCTGTCAAAAAATAAGGGCTATTCGCTTCAAGCTTTCCTTTTCCTCTGTCATGCAAAGCCTGGCTAGATACAGTTTTTCCCACAGGCTAGCTCTTATCCTACTGATGTCCTGCTGAAGTTCTAAGACAAAAGATTGGCATGTTTGTAACAGTTGAGAAAGCTATTTAACCATTGGCCATTGTTTCAGGCCACCTTCCAATGTATTGTGCAGTTGTATGATTCCAGTTTTAACTATTTATATTGGGAAAGGGCAGCAATTTCAGCAATTACTTGGCAAACAGTTCAGCCTTTCTCCCTTTGTCATCCATACCAGTTTGTTAGCAAGGCTGTCTTAAAATTTTACTGAGAGAAATAGTTTACTTTCATCATTTTTCTTTTTGCTCTGCCCTTGTCATATATTATTAGTATTTACGACCTTCAAATATTGTAGGCAATATGATTCTGGTCAGAATTATTTATTCCCAAGCCCACTTGTGGAATGGAAAAAGAAGAATGTTATAGTAACTTATGGGACTTAGTTTTTGTCACATTGCACATCTGTACCGATCTGTGGACTCCCCTGGATCCAAAATGGTATCTAGATAGGGCTGCCAATTTGATACTTAGCAGCAGCCCATATGTTGCCAAGCACTCTAAATATTGTGCTTTCTGCAGATGCTGAATGATGTAGCACTACTCTTGGGCTTTTCTCTCTTGCCTTCATTGTGTCATGCAGTACGCTCTAGGTTTTTGTTTGGGGCCTTTGTTCTTTTTTTTTTGCCTCTATTTTGCATGGAAGCACCCTTTATAGCACCTAGCTGTTCCTGCTTATAAATTCTTTGATGCACAGTCAGTATCCCTTTTGGAGCCACTCAGGAGATGATAGTAGTAGTATTTTATTGTGTGGGACAAAGATCTTTTTCAGCTAGTTTAATTGATCTGTATATTCATAAGCCTTTATATCTCTCTCTTCCCTTAAATATATAACAGAATTCAATGGGATTCAGTTAATTGCTGAAGCATCTAATGAAGCAACTTTGCCTAAAACTTTTTTTTTTTAAGAAATGTTTGATCTGAGTGCCTATTTTATCCAAGGAAGAATAATGTGAAATCTGAAAATTTGCACGTCACCATAAATCATAGGATTCTTACAAGCTGGAAACTTTAACTTACATGTTGAAGTGTACACAGTCTCTTGAGTGGCTTGGCAAGTGTGGTGCTAATGTGTATAACCATCCTCAGTTTTATTCTCTTTCCCTATGTTCTGTTTTAATGTTTGTTTCTCTCCCTGCTCCTCCCCTTTCACAATGTCAGTCACAATGCTGTTAAAACTCCCAGCTGGTCTTGTGTTTATTTTATGCGTTCATTCTTTTTAAAAACATTACTTGCAAGCAGTGAATAAAAGCAAAACAAACAAATTAAAAAAAAAACAAATTACCACTAGTTGGTTGGACAGTTTCTTACTTTGTGTTACATTTAACTGTTCTTTTGACAGCCCAGTTTTTAAAGCCAGGTTCGTATGGAAATGCTTTCACTCCACCTGCACTGCTTTTGGAAATAGCATAACGGCTTCATTTGTCTGTTACTTTTTAGTGCATTCATAACACAACATGTTTAGCACAATGTCTCATCTGAGCAATAATTATTTCCTTTGGCAGGAATGGAAGTACACACAGAGTTCTTTTTGTCAGAACTTATTAGTCTAACACTGTTCAGTTAATAACTACCAAAAGTGGCTGCATTTTTCAATATTTAGAAAAGTCAGTATTTAAAAAGATTTTAGAAAAGTTTGAAAACTGAAAATATCAGCTAAAGGGGTCAGTCTCTCTGTCTCATTTAGCTCCTAGAAACTAGTGAAGCAGGCACTGAGCATGGACACAAGGAGGCATAAAACAATGAATGCCAGTGAAGGTGGGGGAGGGGGAGGTAGAGACTGATAAAACTGGAAAAAAGAGGGTTTTGTTTGATGAGCCTGTTACTTTTTTCATACATATGGTCCCACTGTTATTTTCAGCATATCTAGTAGTCCCAGGTTGGGGAAGACTATTGTATACATTTACTTAGAAATAAGCCCCACTGATTTTAATGGGATTTATTCCTAGGTAGATATGTATGGAATTGCAACATAAATACACATATACATAGATATACTCAACCATCACCTGCATATATGTACGAAGTTGCCTTCTGCTGAATCAGACTCTTGGCTCATCCAGCTTACTGGTTTATGTTGTGTCTGCTAGATTCTTTTGAGATTTTAGGAAGGGGAGACTTCTCTAGCTTTGTCATCTGAGATCCTGGGAGTCTTGTATCTGCATGACAGGTGCTTTATCATTGCATGATGGCCAAATTTCAGGGATATTCTCATGTACAATTAAAGTGATAGCAGTTGTCAGAATTGACAACTTAATATTGTTTAAAGTCTCACTGATTTAAATGAAATCTAATTGTAGCTGACATGGGCAGTATGGGATGCTGCAGATGGGTTGGACTTCAGCTCCCATTCTCTTCATTAGTCATGCTAAGCTGAGTGTAGCTGGAGTTTAGAAACATATTAAGAGCCACACATTGCCCATGCCTGCTCTAGCAAGTGATAGAAGTTGTAAGTCAACAGATTTAGAGGCCACCTACTTGTACAAGGCTGCCTGAAGTGCTGGATTTAAATTAGGGTTCATCCCTGAAATAAATGAAACAGAATATTAAAGATGAAATTCAGGTAGAAGAGGTAGATTGACAGAGCTGTAGTTCCTTTTATAAGCTCTTCTGTCCAGTAACATCTAAAACCAGGTTTAGTGCTGAAGTCCATTGCTGAAATAAGGGAAAGAGGTTATGGAAGAGGACACATGGCCAAGTGTTAAGAAAGGGAAGGAGCTAATTTATATTTAACTTTCTTCAGTTTATATTCCAGGTGAGAAAATAATTTTAGGGAAGGTTTGTAAGAGAGATTCATCAGGGAAGAATTTATCACATTGTATGGTTCCCTGTAATCTCTCTTCTTCCCCAGTTAATATTATATGGAGATGGGAATCCAGTGTATTCCTTGAAATTAATTCCATCCTAGCTAGGTATATGCTAGTTTCTTTCTTTACCCTGATGTCAAAAGCTAACACTGAATTGCTACATTCACTTCTTATTAATTTCAGTCCATTTTGATTTTCTTTTTAAAAGATGAGACATTATGCTTGTTGTGTTTTGTCCCTACAAGCACTAATGGTTCCTTGCTGTTTTAACCTGTTGCTAGACCTGTTCATCCTAACATATTAGTGTTTCTGTTAGTTTACATGTGTAATGCATCATCCAATCTGTGCTTGAGCTCATTTTATTTATATGTACTTTGATTATTTTTAATTTGTTAATATTTTAAATTTGGGTTTTTGTATTTTTGTATTTTTACTAACTTCGCTGTACTTTTTCAGTTTAATAATGGCTGCATGTTTTAATTTTCATATATATGTGTGTGTATATACATGTGCGTGTATATATGTATATATATGTTTATATATGCATATATATGTCTGTGCGCGTATATATACTACATATACATATATATTTGTATGTATGTATTTTTTTTAATTTGTAAAAAAAAACCAATCAAGTCTAACATGGATTTTGCTCTGATTGTGTTTTGGTTTCTAGTGGTGGGGGCAAGTCTGACACTTAACAACTTAACGTGGTCTCTTCAGAGTCTGACACACAAACAAGTAAAGAATAGACTAAACACATTGTTAGTTTTTCTTTGCACAAATCAAGTGGTGCTCTTTAGGTGATGGATATGATTGTATAACTAGATTGATTTAATGCTTTTTAAATGTCAATTTCTTTATTTTTCCCCATTGCTTTTTTTCCTGTTATGCACAAAAGTTGCCCAGCACACCATCAGAAAGTATGATGATCCTTCCTGAAACCCTGTTCCTGTGGAAAAATCTTACCAGCAGGTGTTTTTGTTTTTTTTGTTTTTTATGTAAATATCTTTTCCCTTTTATTGGGCAATTGTTGCCCTTAAGTAGTTCTTATTTTATTTATTTTGCATGCATATATGTAGAAAATTACCTTGTTCACCATGTGTTGAAATGTCAATGTAAAAGAAGAATATATTATTGGAATATTTTTGGTTTGTTTCTCTGTTCTGTCTGTCAGGATAATATTGGACACCGCTTGCTACAGAAGCATGGTTGGAAGTTGGGCCAGGGCTTGGGGAAATCTCTTCAAGGTAAGTAAAAAAAAATCTAACCATTAAAATATTCAGTGTCCTTCAACTTAAATTTCTAGTTTAGATTCTTTCCCTTCCCCCTTGCCCTTACACTTATTGAGTTTTACATTTATCATTATTACACTCAGTCTCTCTTCATATATATCAGTCAAGTGTGTGATCTGTATTCTGAATTATGTATGTATACCAGGTTTTATTTAAGGCAAGTTGAAAGCTGGATGTTGAAACAGGAATACAGTATGGATGGGAAACCTGTGCATCACTTGTTGACACAAATTGATTAATCATAGTGTCACCATGATTTTATCACCGTTGGTGGAGGAAAGCAAAAAAAAAAACAACAACATGGATCTCCTATCCAGAAAATAGTTATTTTAGCTTAGGAGGTGGTTTCCAAGCTTAGATACCTAGATTTTACACTAAAATTGGATATTGTCTGTGTTGGCTAAAATCTGGGTATTTCAGGCTTGGAAGTACCACAGTGATGTTACTCTAAATAGTAAGTTTGAAAACTCCAGGAATTTGATTAGTGCAAGCTATTTTTTTGCTGCACTTTATTCATTGGAAGTTGCCTCTGAGAGGTTACACATTTTGCTTAGTCTAGCATGAAGAATTTCTGCTATAATTAGTATTGACCCAACATAAGATCTGAATTTTTCTTGCTAGTTTGATTCCCCACCCCATCTCATCCCCTATATAACCTAAGTATATTATCTGTACATATGTTGAATATTACCTTTTTTTAGCCGTGGGACACTTACCTTGGTTAGCCAGGTTTTTAATTCCCAATACAAAGTTCAGTGAGTCAGCTACAGAACAATTTAAACAGCAGGATGGATAAAGTAACAAGGTCATTCTGAAAATAAATTCCGAGCATCTATTGGAACTTACTACATTGCCTGTCCTCTAATATATTTCACTCCTATTATGCTCTAATGCAACTTATCTATTAATGAAAGTGGTAGTTGTTTGTACTACATGAACAATCCTGAACAATTATTAAGTAAGTGCTGTCTTAAACCGTTTAAAATAAGCAAGCTGAGCTATATTTATAGGAATGAGGGAGCTCCTTGGTTAACTGATTAAGGCATAGAAGTGATTTCACATGCTTCCAGAATTGAAAAGACTGTTCTTGGCAAGCAAAATTGATTACGGAAAGTTATAATGAGAACATTGAAAATAATAATTAATATACACATATAAAGGGCAAGTTCTCTTGGCCATAAGTCAATATATAATAAAGCTTAAATATTTATATAAATTTTATACGTTAAAGCATTGAAAAGAAGAGTATCCTTTCACAGGGAAACTTATAACTTTGGATGTAGATAATGTTTTGACATGAAGAATGGCTGTAGTCGCAAACTATGTTGTCTGGTGTTTATTTGTATAGCTGCAAATTGGTTTAATTTAAGATTAAACATGCATGCACACTGGAGGGGGGTATATTTCTACAGTATCACGTAGTTTTAACATATATTCTGTATTTATTACATTCCAGTTTAAAGCTAAAATCTTGTGGAAATCCTTCAATGGAGGTGCTCTGGAATGTGTAGAAGCATGTTTTAAACATCTTTTTTGAATCATTAAAATGTGTCTTTTCCCAGGTTTGCATGGCTTCTTCCTCCTGTCATTGCATTTGTATGTATGCATAGCTGCTTTGCTTCACTGAGTGGTGGAAAAACAAAGCAGTTGTGCATGCCTACACATGCAGAGACATGCAGGAGCAATTTCTAAAGCATCCATGTGAGTCTGAAAAAACTATGGCTGCTATAATGATTCAAAAAGTGCTTCGTAGATACCCCTGCACATTTTGAAGAACCTCTTTTGAAAGCTATTCTCTATTAGCTTTCATTATTTGTACGTCCCTGGTGACATGAATTCAGAATGTTACAATATTCTGAACTCCTGCATAGAAGCTCTGTCTAGAAGGCTCATTTAAAATTCCTGTTTAATGAGAATTGGTGTATCAAAATCTGCCCAGCATCTTGTGGTATGTCAGAGGAATAAGTTACACTGCAGTTTGATTTCATGTAATATAACCACACGTGATAGTACATTCTTGATCATAGCTGGTGGGAGGAATAAAAGGAATATATTGCATGAGTAAACAGTGTGTCTTCTGCTGGGCATCTTGGGAGCTTACTGGCAGTTCCTGAATGGTTCTGAATAACCTTTTTTGTTCGTGTGTTTGAATAGCCAGTTGCATAAAAGGCCAGGAGAATGTCCTTATTACCCTCTTGTTCAGTCAGTTAGCTTTTTCAGCTTACATCATCCTCAGACCTATGGATAAATAGTGAAAGTAAAGAAATAGCATTGGGATTCCAAAATGATATGCAGCATTTCACTCTATCACATCATCCTCTTGCAAGATGAAACACATGAAAGTATGGTCAGTACACTAGCATTCTTAGATTCTCAAAACTTATTTTGTCCCTTTTACATTATTAGTTCTCAAAAAAAAGTCTGTCTGAGGCCTGCACAAAGGGGGAAAGGCCACATTGATGAATGAAAAGCATTGTAGGCTGCAAAGGAATACCTGATGCACCAATCAGCTGTTTGGTGGCTAGTGGAGCAGTGGTAACACCGGCAGGCCACACAAAGATGCTTGGTGGGCCACGTGTTGTGCAGGCCTGATCTATATACAGTGGTACCTCGGTTCACGAACTTAATTTGTTCCGCGACTCTGGTCGCGAACCGAATTGGTCGTGAACCGAATCAAATTTTCCCATAAGGTTCAATGTAAATACAGTTAATCCGTTCTGACCCCTACAAATTTGGTCGCCAACCGATTTTTGATCGCGTCCCAAATCAAATTTCCCTATAAGGTTCAATGTAATTACGGTTAATCCGTTCTGAACCATATGTGGTTTTTTTTTAAAACCGCAAAAATATGACACAAAGTACAGTACGAAGAGAGAGAAAGCTAGCCTTGCTCGACGCGACTTCTGGCGTGGAGGACAGGAAGGCGGGTGGGGAGGCGGTTACTGCTTGGAGGGAGAGTCCCCCTCCCTACAGGAAGCCGCGACTACATGTCACGGGAGGGAAAATGGCCGCGGATCCTGTTCGTAACCTGATGCAGAGTTCGTGAACGGAGGCAAAATTGTGCGACCGGAGCTGTTCGTGAACCGAATTGTTCGTGAACAGAAGCATTCGTGAACTGAGGTACCACTGTACTTGCATCTGAAGCCTGAGGAATCTAAAATATTCAGCTTCGTATGCTGAACTGGTTCCTAAAAATGTAGTGTGGCCATCTCAGGTTTTTAGAAATATCTAGTCTTTCTACTTTAAAGTATAATTTGGTTCAGACACCCACACACCTATGTTCTTGCCAAGATTTTGAACAGTTTCTAGAAACCTAGGCTGGAAAATCTGCAGAGGTAGATTTTCAATCAGAAGTAGTATTTGAAATGCTGAAATAAGTCAGCTCCAAGAACATTTACAAATAACATTCACTGCTATGAATGTTAATTAATTAATTAATTCAGCAATTAAATTATTTTCCTCACTGTGTAGATTATCATCTGAAAAGTAAATTTTTGCTGCTATTCCTTAATTTGTACTATGTGGAATAGACAAGGAATATATTCTGTTATTGTGCACTGAATTTAAAATATTTTAAAATGACATTTCTTCCAGATATGTCTGTCCAAAAGACGAGATTTACTGAAACTCTGGAACTGTCCATTTCTGCTTCTTTACAGTATTTGCTTCTGAAAAGCAGTAAATGATTGCCAGAGTCACCTATTACTTTTAAGTTCAAAATTTTTCTAATGTTGGACTGTGTTTAAAAAAAAAGCTTCATTAGATAAGGGAATTTGTTGTTGAGAATATTGAAAGATCTTAGCTTTAGCAGACATGCATAGGAATATCCAGATTTTTGGTAACATCTGTATGTCCCTGTATTTTTTTGTTTCACTATATAATAACTATCTGAAGTAGCTGCAATACACATAAAATTATGAAATATTCCTTTTGATCTCCCTTAAGGTTTCCATTTGAAATAATAATAGCAGCAGGATTCTGAAGCAACTTCATGATAATTATCTAGTATTAAATGTGCTTTCTTTAGCTCTGAAACCTTTGTGTTTCAGGCTTGGTTGTATGTAAAACAAAATCTTGCCTGCAACAAGAAATAGCCATTAAAATACTGGTAGTTAAAGCATGATCATTTAGACATGATTCAATCTTAATTATATATTGATTTATTCATTAATCAGAAGTTGGTCACTTCCTTCCATGTCTATGCTAGAGTAGGAGAGGAGGGTGATGGTGAACTATAGCAGGGCCTCTTAATTTTGGGCAATTGGACATATTGTGGGCAATGAGAGCAAATAGCTGCAATGGTAGAGGCTTTCTGATTCATAATGTGGCTGCTACAGCAGGTGTTGCCAGTCACAAAACATCAGTTTACTTGTAGACAAATGCAAAGTTGTTTCTGACACTTTCTCTAGCTAATAGGACACTCACTATCAACCCAAGATTTACCTTTGTCTTTTGAGGACAATTTGTATATTTATAAACAAAACACAAGACTGCTGCCACCTACCATTTTTATTTTCTAAGAACTTCTATGACATATCTGAGAACATTCCTGAAAATAAGATGAATCAAAGTCTGAGTCTGATGCTATAGTTTAAACTTAGGACTGAATTCGGCCACTGTCTTCTTAAAACGAAGCCATAATTTTCAGTGTGCTGCATTCTTCACCTGATAATTTTTATTTTGTGTGATGTGATGGTAAAAATCTAATGTAAGTTGTGAAGTTCTTCCATTACCAAGTAGCTAAAGCAGCGCTGGGTGTGTTCATACATTCATGAGTTACTGAATATGACAAAATAGGAAAGTTCTCTCCTTGGAGAAACTTTTTATATGGGATTTACAAAGGGGGCTTGTTAAAGTTGTCAGTGACTTTGTGAGAAGAGACAGTGAGAATATGAAGAGTGACCTGGTATTTTCTTTATGGTGGATTTACAGAAGGGACTTGTTAAAGTTGTCAACAACTTTGAGAGAAGAGACAAAGAGAATTTGGGGGGGCTAAAGATTGTCGGAAGAAAGAGGAAAGAATACCAAGTTGGTTTATTTGATCAAGGTTAAAATGGATGGGTTGTTATTTCTAGTAATGTTTAATAGATTTTTGCTGACTAGGACTAGATGACGATGTTTTAAAGGTTTTGTTTATCTATAAGAGATAAAGAGAGTTTACTTGTTGCATTTTAAGTATATTTGATTAATAAATATAAGGGAAGGATTTAAAATAGGTTTATTAGATATTGTTTGTAATAGTTATGTTGTTATTTCTTAACCCCTAATGGACTTCTGCTCATCAAGATGGAGTGACGCTTTAAAGATTTGTTTATGGAGAATGGGGTGGTATTTGGGATGAAGAGATGGCTCGTTGTATTTTAAGAGATGGTGATAAGTTGTTAATGTTAATTATACTTGCTAGGGACAAAGGGTGAGGTTACTTCTTTCTTTTTTTTCTGCATTTTTTATTTTTATCTTTTGTAGTTTGTATTTTTATCTGTATAATCTTTAATAAAAATTATTGTGTAAATAGGAAAGTTCACATGTCATACTAAATCCTAAACCTGTGTTTACAAATCACAGTGGCTGAGTTCATGGAACTCCCCTCTCTCTCTCCGCTTTATTGCATAGAAAAAATTCACTGTCATTCCAAGCAATTTTCCCAGAAAATTCCAACTACAATGGTGGGCAAATTGAGTACTTGGATTAGTCACATTCTTCATGTGCTACAGCACATATGTTCATTGCAGTGCATTCTTTATTCTCTTGGAATATTCTCTCCAAGAACAGTAATTAAAACTTCTGAAAAGTAAAATAGAGCTCTTGTTCAACTCTTCATTCTTTAGTGAAAATATAGCAGAATTTATTTCTAAAAAGCATAGCTGCTCAATACTTTTGTAAGCAGTTAATGTAGCTAATTCAGCTTCTGTATTGTTGCCAAGAACACGAACTTGTCCATATAATCACCAGCAAGACAGTGCTTTTATTTTACCTTCTTCCTGAAACAGCCCATGGTGACATATGAAAAGAAAGAATAATAAAATAATTTTTAACAAATAGTTTGATAAAGTGATTGACAGTAAAACAAGATGGTATAACAGGGAACCCAAAATTCATTAAATTGATTCCAGAAGGATTAAGCATTTGTGGTAATTTAATGTCAACAAGGCAGAGAAGACTACATTCTTGCTGCATTGATGGTAAGATACAGCTTTTATCATTAACAGTCGCTTAATAGAGTTGGGAGTATGAGTCACTCTTTTCCTGTTTTCTGCCTGGCTCTTTCTCATTTCCCAGTTACCGTTATTAGTATTAACCCTGGAAGCTTCTAACAAAGCTCCAGTAATTATTCCCGTGGCCCTATATTTAACAAAGGGATACTTATTCTGAGAAGAATAATGCTCAGTACTTTTGCTCTAAATCATGAATGTTTGGAGGCAAGATAGTTAGGAAGAACTCAGTCACAGAAAACACTATGTTGGTCTCTCCCCAGAACACATAACAAGTAAACAGAATTTTTTATAGAAACATTTAACATTTTTTTGTTTGTTTGTTTTGCCTTCAAGTGAGACCTGACTTTTGGTGACTACATGGACAAGTTCATGCAACTTTCTGGGCAATATTTTTAGAAGTGATTTGCTACTGACGTCTTCCTAGGGCTAAGAGACAATAACTGGCCCTGAGTCATCCAGCTGGCTTCTGTGCCTAAGGCAGGACTAGCACTCAGGTTTTCCCATTGCTACTCCAGCATCTTAACCGCTACACCAAACTGGTTCTCATAAATTTAAAATATGACACTCAAATTTTCTAATGCCCTTTTTAAAAATCTAGTTTTAGAGAAACTTGTAGTTTGTGGAATCTTATTACTTTTATGAAATTACAGCTTGGAGAGTGGAAGCAGATGTAAACTGTATCCCATGAGCCACATGTTAGGATAACCAGTGTATTCTCTGTCACCAGAGTGATGAAGTCAACTGGAAGGAGAACTTTTCTAGTGAAAAAGGAGAGCCAAAAACAACTTCTCCCTGTCCTGTAAGAGAAAAGCTTCTTCAGTCTTTGTCTCTACCTTCTCAAAAAGAGCAATGACTTCTAGCCAGTTTCTACTTCTGGAGAAGAATCTAGTAGGAGAAGAAATAAGTCGAAGTCATCAAGCACTGGGAGCAGACATAATGGGAATACTGTAGTAGGATCATAGAGACATCTGGGGAGTGTGGATTGTTTGCTGTGTCTTCTGGCATGCTGCCTTAAAGTACCATTAAGCAGAAGAAAGAAGATAGTCCCATTCAGCTATTAGCCAAGAAACAGGAAAAGATCCACCAATCACAGAAAGGCTGCAGAAGTGTGGCTGGGCAGTCCTTCCAGCAGTGCCTCCCAGAGATCACAGACAAGCCCTGTTTCCCACACAGCATTAAGAATGGGAAGCAGCTTCTTTTGATGGCCTTGGAAATGATGCTTAGTTAGACTTCTGCCATCTCCTGCTCTCAGGAATGCAGTAGGGAGAAGGAGCAGCCACAGCAGTGTGTCCAAGGACTTGAGCGGGGGGGGACCATTATAGAGAAATGTAGATAGTACAAACAACTGCTTCTCCTCCAGTCATTTTGTCCCTGAGGGAAAAGGTGCAGCAGCATACAGACATGTTTAGCTGAGAGATAGAGAGCACCACAGCCTTCCCTTTCTATGACCACGTAGAAGGTCCTTAGCCAGTTTTGGGCTGAAAATCTGGACAGCCAGGAAATATCCATGGGACAACACTGAAGCTGTCTACATCTCCTTCTTCCTCTTATCTCTCCTTTTAATCCAGCAAGAACAGATGGAGGAGACAGGAAAGGAATTCAAGAACACAAGGAAGAGGAAGTATAGATGTGGGAAGGAAGTCACCCAACAGCAACAGCTCACTTAGGATTTGCCAAAAATATCTAGGTTTCATAGCTCCAACAGCAGCCTCAGCCTCAGTTCTCTTGCCAAGTGAAGTGGAAGCAGGGAGATCTAAGGAAACCCTGTGATTCAGAAGGAGAAAAGAGTGAATGTTCTAAAGATGAAGCCTGCCTACCCACCCTTTACGAACTGTTCAGAACAAAGCTATACCCCAGGTTACTTGGCAAGGTGACAAGGATTCTCAAACACTAACTGGCAAATGTCATAGTACATTCAGTTCTGTGCTTAGTAGTCAAAAGACTTCAGAGATTTTCCCAGAAAAGAACTTTCTGGAACCAAGAGTGATTTTCCCATTCTTTTTCTTTAACTTAGTGCTCAAAGACATGAAGGGGGAACCAATCAAAACCTGAGTCCCCCCTCCCCCAGCCCTAACCAACAAGTTCTCTTGCTATAAAAAAAACAGTGGAGATACTGAATATACTATCCATAGATGAACCAGTGATAGCCCGAGCATTCAGTTGGTACTCATAGATTAAATGGAATTCTCTCAGGGATCCACACAATTGGAGAGCTGAAAGATCATGGAGAAGTCTTCCTGGGGTTGTAATCCAAGTGGCAAAAGCTACTTTGATAATGACTAAGGTCTCAGTACTATGGGCATGTTCTCTGTTCCCAGAGGAATCAGTAGATGTAAGACACCTAAAATAGATTTGAGTAAGCTAGTAAAGGCCTTCAGATTCATGGCTGCTTCGTTTATGTGCTTCATTTATTTATTTTATTTATTTATTTAAACAACTTATATGGCTGCCCAACTCAGGGTGACTCCAGGCAGCTTGCAAAAATAAAAATCCCAATACAAAACCCATTCTACCCTCCAACCCCACTGGTGACAACAACACATTTACACTAGCCACTTGATGGGCTCCAAGTTGACCTGGGATCCCCAGGCCCACTGGCACAACCATGTCTTCATAGCCTTGTGGAAAACATCAAGGTGGAGGCCAGTCTTATCTCTATGGGGATGATGTTCCACAGGGAGGGAGCCACCACGGAGAAGGCCCTTCTTCTTGGTCCCACTAGATGGACTTCCTTAATAGAGGGGACCCATAATATACCCTGCCTTCCCGATCTGGTGAGTCGGGCAGATGAAACTGGGAGAAGGTGGTCCTTCATCCATAGACACAATTCAGTTCTCAGCCAGAACTGTGGTATCAAGTGTGGGTGTTCATCAGGGTCTGTAACATAAAGACTGGGAGGTAAACCATCATACCAAAGCAAAGTTCACTTCATTCCTGAGAGGGAAGCTGTTCAGCACAGCCCTATCACCAGTATTGGTTAAGAGCAAAAGTAAGAAGCTCTTCTCTACAGTCCATAAACAGATGATAATGGAGCAAAAACGAGCTACCAAGAAGTCTAGTTGCATCAATAGATTGGTGCTAGAGATGGCAAAATCTGGATACTCCATCCAAGTAAAAGAAACACATCTCAGAGTACTGCAAGCTGTCAGTTGTCTTCTAAAATTAGGTGTCATAGAGTATATGCCCATGGGAGAGCATTTCCCAGGGCTAGTTTCTGTCTTTTTCATAATTCCCAAAACTGGTGATTGGAAAGCAGTTCTGAACTTCAGAACTTTGAAAAGTTTCATCAGAGAACACTCAAGATGGAGATCCTGAGATCAGTCAAGAGAGTCAGGTAGTGTAGTGTAGTGTAGTGTAGTGTAGTGTAGTGTAGTGTGTAGTGGTGAATCTGTTGATCAAGGACTGGGAACACTCGGCCATGGAAATTCACTGGGTGATTTTGAGCCAGTCAAATTCTCTCAGCCCACCTACCTCAAAAGAGAAAAATTGAAGGAAGGAGTGCTATATATGTCACCACGAATTCCTGGAGAAAAGGAATTTTTATCAAGAAATTTATTGGCTTCAGCAAATTTATCAAAAGCCTATCTCCATGTTTCCATCAGCCCCACCCAGCCCAGCCAAGATTTATCAGCTTTGCCTACAATAACAGTTTCAAGTCAGTGCACTATTCTTTGACTGGATTCAGTCCCATGGGCATGCCTTTACCCCCACATACTTCAGTTACTGCATCTGATGAAATGAGGTGCAGCTTACAAAAACTTACACCTTTTAATTGTTAGGAAAGGAGCTACCAGACTCCTGATTTTTGTACCACCATACACTAACATGGCTCTCCTCCTACATTACCTACATCAGTGGTTTCTTTTACCATTTCAGAAACAAATTGTCAAAAAAGTTAACCTTTTGATGAGTCTACCAGAGAAAGCAGCCCAATTCCTCCATTGGTGACTCATCCTGGCCAGTGTTTTTCAGGAAGTTCTGCTCAGGAAGCCAACCAGAACATTAGGTGGGATGTTCCCTTTGAGAACAGGGGATATGATCATTCTGTGAGTATTATTCCCTATCAGTCAACTGGAACTCAGAGCTGTGCATCTGACTGAAGTTGCCTTGACATCCAGAGTAAAAGAGTGTCAAATCTTGATGCATAGAGGCAGTATCTCCCCAAGTGCCATGTAAATCACCAAGGAGGATACAGATTCTTGAAGTGCCAGAAGGAAGTCACCTTTCTGATGACTTTAGTGGAGAGGGAACTTCTTTCCATAGCAGCAGAATACATAAAAGGATCAGCAAATATCAGTGTACTGGCTGAATCAGCATGACCAGTCTCAAGGAGAGTCAGGCCCCAGCTGTTGATCTTTTTGCAGATGCAAACAAACAAAAAACAGATAACCACAGCACTTCTTCCAGGACAGCAGAGCACAAGTGGTAAATATATTCATCCATTTGGTCTCTGGGACTACTCTGCCTATTCCCATCCCATACCAGTACTCTCCAGAATATCCCACAACATAAGATTTTTGAAGGGCTAATCTTTTTATTGTTCCTTACTGGCTATAGGCTGGCTCTGGCTGTGTCTCTGACGTTGACCAAAAACTATTCTTGAGCAGTGGCCTATTAACTGGAGTCAAAACCTTCCATTCCTTGAGGCACCCAGGTACAATAGTGATCACTGGCAAGCTCTCTGCAGATGGTGCAGGAGACAGCAAATAGAAATAGGATCAGCAAATATTTCAGAATTCTTCAGGTTCCTTCAGCATGGACTGGAGAGTCAGTTGGTGTCCAATGTATTATGGAGATAAGTAGCTATGCTGGGCAGGCATGTTTCTTTCCAACAATCAACTATGCTATTTTCTCAGGGGAACGTTCTCTTCCTGCGAACAGTGTATTGTTTTTCAACTTGGGTCCTAATTCTAGTCTACCAAGCACTAATACATGCACCATTCAAACCAGTTAAGAGTTTGACTTGGAAGATGGTATTTCTGGTAATTCTAGGCTCAGCAGGAGACTAGAGAAACTGCATACAATTTCAGTAATTTCAATAATTTGTATGTCAGCTCTTTCCCCAAGGTAAGGTACTGTATTTTTAAGGACAAATTTCTGCTTCATAACCAAGGTACATTTGAATTCCATAGGTTGCAATAAATTGTGTTACTGGATTTCTGCCCAACCTGTTTCATCCCAGGGAATGTACATGGCATAAACAAGATGTGTCCAAGGCCTTTAAGACTTATACAAAGTACACATTAGATTTCCATCAATTGGACATCCTGTTTTAACTCCTGAAAATTGGGCGTCAAGGAAATGTTCTTGCCCCTGGATCAGAGAATGTATTGCATTGGCTTGCTCTGTGAGTGACTAAAGTTCCCCATTGGAATCATGGTCCATTTAAGGTGACTAATGACATTGGCAGCCCTGGGTGCAGAGGTACATTGTACCTCTAATTGATATCTACTTGCCCCTGCCTTCTCACCACAACAAAAGCAAACCATTTCCTGTTGGATCAGTTATCCGGTGACCAGAAGATTATCCAAGTACCATTCAAATCTAGTGTCATCATTTGGGCCCAATTACTGCTTTTTTAAATAATTGAGGACCTAGAATTCTCAGTGATCCTTTGAAGAGCATCCCAGGGATCTACTGTCTGGTTCCTGATCTCTTTTTGCTCTACACAGAATCTAAGGTGTTCTAGATTTGGTTAGGCAGCTCACAATTCCTTCCCCCACTTTAATTGTTGCAATTGTAATTGGGGGATGGAGAAGGCTATGATGCATCCAAGTTCTTCTGTAAGATTTTTGAAGCAAATCTGGATAAACCTATATAGAAGGACTCAGCCATTTGAGACCTTTATTTCGAGCTGGTAATCCATGCATCCCAGCCTCTTCTTCCTCTTGGATAGAATTCATCCTGAATGTTTCTTGTTTACACTAAGGGGGCAGGAAGGATGTTTTCCATGTCACCCCAAATGTTTGGGAGGCAGGCATGGCTTTTTCCATTTCTTGTATAATTAAATTGTACTCCTAACTAAGAAACAAAAGTCTCCTTTTCTGGCACAGCAAGAACTGATTTCTTCACAGCTATGAAGGCAACACTTGCCTATACAATAATTTACTTAAGATTTTAGACTGCAGTGTGAACTTGGCAGCCAGGAAACACACATGACATAGCAGTCATGTGATAGCAGTCCATTTCCTTGAACACAGAGATTAAAAAATAGATCCTTCTTACTCTTTTGTTTCTATGATGGAATGTAATCTTCATGATACTGTACCTAATAAAATATGACAGTATTTCATTCTGTTGGAGTTTGTATTTATAAAGTTGTAGCAAAGCATGTGCAATCTCTTGTGACAGTAAAAAAGTTCTGGTTGGAGATGTAGAAATTTCTTTGCTGTATTCTAATCTCCTCACAAGAGTGGGGAAAGCCCACAAGCAGGACATCAATTTAGTAATATCCTTTTGTTTGCATTTTCCTGCAACTGGTATTGAAGGGCTTATTGCCTCTGATTTATGTGGTAATACCTAATCACCAGGACTAATAGCCATTATCTTGATATTAAAAATCTCTGTTAGAGAAATGTTGGAGGGGATTCAGTAGATAAGGTATCAGTGACCACTGAATTTAAAACACTGTCTGAATTTAGGTCCTGAATTATTCCCACAGATGGGAATAAGATTAATGTTCTTTGGATTTAAAATCTGCATCCTGCTCAAGGGCCAGTTAAACACTTGCCTCCACATTTCTTTCTGTAGTAGAAACAATAGAGCATGTTGAAGGCCTGCTACTACTGATTCTGAGATGCTGTGGGAGGACCCATTGGCAATGCTTCCTTTGTTTTACTCTCCTATGCAGAAAGAGGCAGTAATGAGTCTCCCTACTTGGCCTTATTTTTGTTCTTTACTCAGTGCATCAATGATAATTTAAATTTCTGAACATGATTTTTTATAATAATTTTATAATTTTTATTTAAAAATTCTCTTATATAAAACAAAGGAATATAAAGGAAAAGAAAGAAAAAAGTGAAGTGAGAAAGTAAAAAATAGTATAAAAGAGAAAATATAATTAGAAACAAGAAAAGAAAAATATATAAAGAAGCAACTCCCAGTCTTCTTTACAGCAGTTACAAGCAAACAAATCTTCACACTTCCCTCTTTAAAATTACATATTTCCCTTCTTCCCATAAGCAATCCTTTTTAATCAGCAAATCTATAAATCATGAATTCATTTTTTTCTGTTTTCAGCAAAAAGTCCATAAAAGGTTTCCAGTCTTTAATGAAAGTACTTGTTGTCTTAAAAATTCTGAACACAATCCTTATGCTATAGTCTTGATCCACCTGAAGATTTAGACTACTAGATAGGAATGACCCACTCAAACTCCAGGTCATCCAGGATACACCCAGAAATTAGACTTGCCCCGACCCTGCTGACCTTTTGCAGGGGATTAAAAACCTGGCTTTGTCATTGAGCCTGGGGCCCTGATATCATGGGTGAGCCCATGTCATGGCTTGTTGGAGTGTTCGTGAGTCTTCTTGGCTGCTTTTTTAATGTCCTTTTTGTTGTTTTTAACCCTGATTGTTTTTTACCGTTTTTATTCTGTTTTAATTGTGAGCCACCCAGTCATGTATAGGAGATGTTAGGAGATGACTGAACAAACAAACAAATAAATAAATATCCACCCACGATCTGCTGTCCCATCTATATTTTTTGAGCCGCAGTTATGATGGAAAGAGAACATCTGGTTTTGGTCAAAAGCTTGAATTTAATCTGTACTGTTTCTTTTTCAATAAAACTATAACCTTAATCAATTTTTATACTAACTCTGGAACCAGATTGTTAGTTTTACAAATAGAGGATAATAGGCTTGTTCAGGCTCACCTAATGGCTTCAGGTTTAATAGGACATAGTCTTGATGAACCTTGGTCTTACATATTCCCTCAAATTAAGATGAACTGATTAAACTATTAATGTAACTGTAATTAATGAACAATGGAAGTTTGTGGGGGGAGGTTAGGTAGGCCTGTGTTAGCCTGAGATTCAAATATCACTAAATCATGATGTAGCATTATATGAAGCACAGCTAATGGCTGTGGTTAGGCCAAACCACAATATGACTTGTTTATGTGAAAGTACACCTAATAGTTGAGTTCGTACTTCATGCCAACTCACAATGTGATTTATGAGAACCCAGTATATAGGAGTTGTAAAACAGTTTATCACTTGGCATGCACTGCATTAACATACTAGCTGGGTTCATGCAGCATGGTAAGCTAAAGCTAAGCAAACCACTTTATGATGCGTGCTACTGAATGATTTGTGTTATCCAGTTACTGAATGAGAATTCAGTCTCCCAGCTGGTACATATGCTACTAGTTGTTGACACTTTTTTTTTTCAATTTTGGGGCCAAGATCTTTTGTTTTATTTTCCTTTGACAATATAAACAGATGTAATTTGGTCAGGCTGAGCAGCTGTCTTTGAAGTTGGCATCTTTGTCTTCATTCTTGATTAAGAACATTTCCTGCTCCCAAATCTAATTGGGAAAAATATTCTGAAGAATCAGTGCCTCTGATTTCCACAGACCTTCTAGTTGGTGTTTGATCAATATGAGGCAAACCCACATCTGTCCTTGGATCCAGGTCTGTGTTGTGTCATTAATGTTATATGGAGCTGGTGGAGAGGCTCTGTATTTTGGGGTTTTTGTAGAACATTTCTTCACTGTGGTGGTAGTCCTGGTGTACGTGTACTTTTTGTGCCAAAGACATTTTATTCTTAAAACCCGAGGATTTTAACTTTTAACCCATGACTTTCTTCCAGTTTGTCGTTTAGAGGTTTGCATTATCTGCTGCTCAGTGTGATTTTTAATTTTTTTTAGTCTGCCTTAAAATAGTTAGCACTGCTTTATTATATCTTACTAAAAAGGTGCTTTAGAATTTGTTGTTTTAAGTTGATAACATTTTTCTGTGTGACAGTTATGTGTCTCCTGAAGAGTCAGTACATAGCCAAATACTTTTCTTATGTTCAAAAAGCTTAGTTCCTTTATGTATATAATTCAACAAGCACATTCTGCTTCTTTAAATCCCCATTTATGTAAAAGAAATGTGAAAACTCAGGGCACCTGCCAGTACTGACTCAAAAAGCCTCCACTTCTCTTCCCCCTTTTGTTTTCCTAGCTTATCTTTCAGATATTTGCAAATCTTAAAACAGGTATTATATAAATATAGCCTGGAATTCTGTTTTTTAAAGAATGTTGTGTAGTAGAGATACTTCTCCTGAAATTTGGGATCAGGGGTTGTTACACTATCAAATATAAATCTGTAAAAATACCATATCTTTATATAGTCCGAAGAGAAAGCAGAGTATCTTTATTTAGAAAGGTAAATAACACTGCCTTGCTTGTCATCTTAAATGGGAAGTAGTTTGCCTCTTGGATCATAAAAACCTCTGTACACTATGATTTTCAATCTTGCTTTGATTATTTTTAGTTTAGTTCCTCCACTTCCTTCACCTGAAGTGGCTATTGCCAAAGGTGTTCTTGCTATGTTAAAATTGCCCTATTCAGTAAGGCAGAACATGCATGATTGAAGCCATGGATGACGTGAGAATTTTCTTTAGTAAGAAAAAAATCCAACTTGTAAGAGTTTTGTAACTCTTACAATTTGTAAGAGACAGTGATAATGGATATGTTGTTAGTCACATACATTGCAGACCAATGAGCATTTTAAGTTGGGGTTTGCATAGTAGAGTGCTCATAAACTTGTGTTGATGGTGCTGAAAGGGGCTTTTCCTGGTTCCTGGTTGAACAGTTTTTCAACACAGCTTGAAATCCTGGGAATTTAGCAAGATTAGCATTAAAAATAAGCCTGTCTGTTTGAATAGTTAGAGCTATATATATTTAATGTCACATGCACATTAATTCAATCTCAGTAAATCCCATGCCATGAAAAGTTGAATAAATTTTAATTTTTTTGTGTGTGTTATCATTTATATTATATGTCTTGTTATATCCTGTTAAATCTGTTGAACATAAAAGGCTTTGGAGGCTGGTCAATCCAATGGGGAACCTCTACCAAATGCTTCATTCACTATCGAACCATTTTTTAGGGTGAGATAGCTATATTCCTAGGGACATCATCAATGGCTGTTCCTGCTTAGCAGTAATGTTAGCACTGCAGACATCTATATATGGATGGTGTATTCCATTTTGCTAGTGTTTGCTAACAGCATAAATAGAATTGTAGACTAGATTGTTAGTAGTCTTTTAGGGAATAGAAAATTAAACTTTTATTGTTAGGGGCATTTTTATAATCAGAAAAAAATGTCCAAATACCTTGAATGCTGTTTCAGAGAAATTCAGACAAGCAAGATATGTGAAAGAATTTTGGAGGCTCAGCTGCAGGTGCAAAGAGAACATAGATGGTGAGTTTGGTGCTAATATTTTGTAAGGAAGGTAGATGGAAGACTGTAATAATTTAACAGACAATATGTGAAATTATTATAGTTTGGGTTAAGACAGTGAGAAGTGTTTTAAACTTTGGTTACCCCCTATTTCTATATTGGTCTTTGCTTCTGTCAAAATCAGTGGGTAACTTAACACAAAATTATGTGTCACCTTTGAACATTGTTTAATTATTTTGAGAGGTCGAATTTAACATCTCTAAGGCTTTCTAGAAGAAAGAAGGATTGCCTAACACCTCCATGTATGAGCTCCTTAGAAGCAGCATTGAGCAAATGTAAGATAGCAAAAGGAATGGAAATACCATCTGTTCATTTCTTGTCTCCTGTTGATATTTCAGAATTCGCCAGATGTTGTCATATTTACCTTCTTAAGATAAAGTCATAATTTTCCTTTTTAAAAATAGACATGAGGACACATTGTTTTAGAACACATTATAACAGATGTGGAAATGCATATGTTCAAGCCCTGAGGATCTGTAGTGTCTAGTTAGTTTTTAATTTGGCCAAATCATTTTTCACATTATCATGGAAGATTAAGATTAGTAAGTATTCTGTTGAGAGATTTCAGTAGTAGTATTGTTTGATTTCAGAACTGGAATGTTTCATGTTATATCTTAGGAATATGTGGGCATTTGAGTGTTCTGTAGATGTCTTTCCTTACTTTTCTGCCCCCAGTTCCCTATACTGGGGATGCAACTAGTCCTTTGGATTGCAATGTAGCTTCTTAAAACAATAGTCTGGTAACCTTTCACTCTATATGTTACGTATGTAATTAAAAGTTCCTGCCTTAGTCTTGACTGGGGGAAAACTAGTAAATATGATGTACATTCTGCATGTGAATTCAGATAACCAGGTCAGTTAACATGATAGCCTGATACTTTAAAGCTTACTTGTTAAATCTCTCGTGGAAAGATTGAAATGGAAAAGTCCACATTAAAATGAAAGGTGAGCTTTGCAAATCTTGCAGTTTGTTTCTGGATTGAGTTTTTTCTTTTAAAAACACCCACAGAGTAGTGTTGCCCCCCTTCCTTCATCCCACATACCCCAAGCACACTATTCATTCCCTTACTTTAAACCAGTGACGTGACCTGCAGCAAAGATGAACATTAAAGAGGATAATTTTCCTTTTCTCCTTCACTCCATTGTGGCAGTTTAATATCATATCATTGTGAAGGATTCCTAGAGAGGTATTTTTCTCAAGAGTTCTTTATAGAGAGGAAGTACTTTGTTTTTTTCCCCTAACCCTTAAATTGGCACAGATAATTTACAGAACTGTTAGCCTTTCTATTTGGTTTACAGAGCAGTTTCAATTTTTGGTACTAGTTACTTTCCATATGCCGTTTTAAAGCTGGGTTTAAAATTCATTTTATGCTTCTTATTCTGTTGATACACTTCTTCATTTTTTTAATAGTTCATTATATTTATTTAAGTTTTTTACAGATAAAAATTGCTTTTGTAAATTGCTCAGGGGCCTTCATTAATGAGCACTGCACAGAGCTTAAAGATTAATAGGCATCAGTGAAATAAATCTGCAGAATCCCTCTAAGATCTTACTTTAAAATAGACTTACTGTAGCATCAAATGTCCTTCTATATGTGAGGCTTGCTTCTTTCTTAAGGCTGTTCTTCAGTTAACAGCTTTCAGAAAAATCTTGATTATCTCATGAGGTCCATCTCCCCTGATATTATATTCAGTAGTCAGAAAACCATATGAAAAAAAATTGGATTGTGAATTGATAATCTAACTCTTAAATGATATTAGACTCGGTTTTGTCTGATTTCTAGTTTAGTTTGATGGACAACTTATGCTGGAGTGGAAACTGAAAAAAAGGACTGTATCCCTGTTCTGCTAGACTTTCTGGTAGCTTTTGGTACCATCAGTCATCCTATTCTTTGGACTGCCTGGCTAAGCTTGGATTTGGGGATCAGGGTGGGCATGAGGCCTTACTTGAGGACAGGTTTCAGGAAGTGAAATTCCTGGACTCCTGTTCCTGTACCAGCCATAGAGAATTTATATCTTATCCTGTTTTCATATCTGTATGAAGTCAGTGGGAAAAGTTATCCAAAAGCTTAAAGTGCAGAATCATTGGTTTGAGTGTAAAGGAAACAAAACTCAGTTACGTAAAAAGAGGTAGTAGAAAGTTTGAGCCTTGGAGCAAAAAAAGACAAAACTTAGTGAAAATAAGATAGAAATAGCTTTAATTAATAATCTGGGAATTGGTTTTCAGCCTTTTTAAAGACACGATATCACTCTTTTCAAAATATTTCTGGACCTAGCTTTCTTACTTGGATGGTAAAATTGCAGTTATAACAATTACATAGCTTAGGTTAGTGGGTTCTCACCCTTGACAGGGAAGGAAATCTGGCCACTGTTGCATGTGATTTGTTCACACCCAGCTTAGCATATTATAATTTCCGCATAACACTGTCTTTGAAAAGTGTCTGGATCTACTGCTGGAACAAAATACTGCTCCCATGGTAATGGTGTTAGCACAGTATTTGAGATACTGATCAGATACTGCTCAATTCTGCATTTGTTTCCACTTTGTTTCAGAGCCTAGTTCAAAGGATTGATTATTTCCTTCAAGGCCTTAAATGGTTTCATGTAAAAATACCCCAAATAGGTTTTCCCATCAACTGGGATAAGATAAATTAAGTTCTAAAGTAAAGCTAAATTGGTATATATACTGGACAAAGCTGCCTTGGTTGTGGTAAATAGCTCTGAAACCTATCTAGATCTTTATTCCCTGCTAAAAATGTAACAGAAATGTATTCCCTTGCTTGGGTTGTTGTTGCTCAATGTCACTTCTGTCTTGTTTTTATTGCTGCCCATTTTATTCTCTGTTGTGCCTTAAATAATTTTTTTACATTCTATTACTGCAGTGAAACTTCTGAGGCTTTTGGCCAAAAGTGGCACATACATTTTAATACAAATAAATAATATTAGTATAATTTATTTCAAAACAGATTTGTAGAGCCTGTAGCCATGACACTAGTATTTTATATTTTGAATAGAAAAGGGAAATACTGCTAATTAGAGAATAGGATAATGGGTATGCACAGACCAAAATGAATGTGTTATGTTGAAGTTCTGTTTACATTCACTTAAAACGTCTTTGTAATATTCAATATCAGGAACTTATGTTATTTTTCCAAAGGCAGTTAATTGGAATTATAGTAATAAATCCCATTAGAAAAGTCATTTAACACTTTTGCCATGAGCTGTTTTATGCACTTAATAAATATCTGCTCACCCCATTATATTTGGCCCAGCTGGAGAAGGGATGTTGTTGGCAAGAGGGATGGGAATGTTCAGCCCCTTCTTCCGTACCACGTGCCTAATATTCAACTACTTACTTCTTGGCTGCTTTGAAATGCACACATGCAAAACATTAGAAGATTGAATTTTACACATATCATTGGACCCTTTGGCCAACTTCTTGAAGTAGTGAATGCACTTTAGAGCTGAATTACTACTACTTTAGGTGAAGGTTCATCTGTTTCCCAATGTGCAGAAACAAAAAAGCACTATAGAAAACTAGCAGTTGGGGGGAAAGTTCTGTTGTCATTTTTTCATTAACCTTCTAGTTTTCTATGCAGAAGAGCCTTAATTTTCCTTTAAACCATTGAATGTGGTCCAGTGGTTGCTTTGAACAGTTGAATGTGGTTTACTATGTGGATGAGATTATCAGAAGTTTGGGAAACACTCCAAAAAAGTCTGTTTCTTACTACTTGTTACACTGCAAAACAGCCACCCCTCCCTCCCAACAAATTTAATATGAAAAATTGTGAGTGCTATGTTTATTAAGACTCTAAGTATTAATTTTCAGTATCAGTTATATGCTGAATGAATCTTGAAAATAAACCAGTGTTACTGCACTTGCACTGTTTCCAGAAGAAGGGTGGCGTGGGATGGGTGGAAGTCCTAGTGTCACTCTGATTTCTCCCCCTTCCCTATACCCTCCCCCTCGCCTGCCTACTGCATAGGGCCTATTTTCTGCCCCTGACAGTTTCTGCCTAACAAATGGTGTTTCTTTTTTACAGCATAATGATCCGGGACTTGTTGTGGTGATGGTAAACTTAGTGGTAATTTTTAATTTTCAGACTGAATTTACTTCTTTTTTGTCATCAGAGCACCAAATATGTTAGGCTTACTTTTCTCTGTTGTAGCCTTCATCTTTTCTGCTTGGTCTTTTTGTTTCCCTTTTTTTCCTTTCCATTTCTTCATGCACTCTTTTGTGTCTGATCCTTGTTCATTAAGGGTTTAATGCTCAGAAGGGATGTTTGTGTTAGAACTGCCAAAAATTTGTGGAGATTCACTTCAAATACCAAATCTCTAATACTGTCCAAACTTGATCTCCCCCCTGCCTTTCCCAAGCACATACTAAGTGTTAGCAGTTGCTAGGACAATTCAATAGATAATTGAAAATTGAAAACATTGACTGCCTTAGGAAGCAAAAGTACTAATATATTCTTCATATTATGAAGGAGTCTGTCATATTCATTTGGACAGAACAAATGCCACTCCTGTAGAAATGTAACAAAAATTAAGGGGGAAATATATCATTTAAAATAAACTATTATGAATTTGGTTCTTTTGCTCAAAACTGCAGTCATTGCTTCATATACAATTGGGCATAAATCCCCTTCCTCCCCTACCCTTGTTACTGAAACTGTGTATATATAAATAAAAATTGTATTTAAAAATGCTTTTTCACAGATGATCAGTGTTTCCAAATTTGATTCACCCTACTCCAGGTTTCTAAATTCGAGATACAAGCAGAAATATCTCTCTAGAAAAGAGTTGTTCAATCTGGAAAATGTTGAAATGTATTCCCAAATTAAATTTATGTTGGGGATTGGTTTGCTTCCATTTTAATGGCACATCAAGGGCAAAACCTTTTTTAACCCTCATGATAAATTTTGTGAGGAATTACAATTCCTGTTTTATAGCTAAGAAATGGAGACAAAGCTAATAAATCCTCTGACAGAGGTGAGACATGAACTCAGATTTCCCAAGTACAGTGCTGTCATTTGGGCCACTCTACCTCTCAAAAGTTTTTTAAAAAATAGCAATTTTTTTGGAGATGCAAAAATACTGTTATGCCACATGAACTGATACTAGCAGTCCAGTTTCCTTATTTCAGCACGATTCAAGCTTGGACATCTTTTGGCCCAAGGGTATAATCTATGTGTTTTTGAACGAGAGGAATATTGTTAACACCAATCCCCCCAAGTTTGCTAATAAGGGAAGTAAACATTCTGTTTTTTCACTCAAGGTATGTACCAGATAAGGTAAGTAACTCCTTTTTACCAGTGCCCTTACATCACAACTCACAGCGCATGTTGTGATGTAAAAATAAACACCCCCAAAGGCTGTGATAGTCGAAGTGCTCGTCTGCCCCATTTTGCTTTGTTTGGCTGGTTATGAGTGAATTAAAAATACATATGAAATCTTCAGCATAGTTTGATTAGTTCAAAGTCAGTTTTCTTCGCAACTAGTCCTTTTCACAGCTTACAAGGAAAGAATATGGCAGAAACCAAAAAGCCCATTTTGGGCCTAGCAAAGTCTTCATACCTAATCTTTCAAACGTCTGAAATAATTGCATACTAAACGGGTGTTGCTGGACATTGGTGCTTGCATTTTATTAAATGTTATTTCAAAATGGTTCAGAAACACCCAGCATTCTGTTTGCCTCCTGAATCTGTGTCCTGTGATCTGAGAGAGTGCTTCTTTCCCATTCCTCAAATTCTTTTATTTTCTAGTATAAGGATTATTAATTTTAGTATTAAGTTGCTCAAATATTTGGGCCAAAAGCTGGAGGTAGCAAAAACAAAAACAAGGCCAGGTCTGGCAACCAAGATGTGCAGGCTTATGATTGTAAGCTGTGAGAATGGCTTGTGTTTGGTTCTCTGTAGCTTTCTGGTCTCTGCATTCCAAAGGCAAGATCTCTAACCAACCCCAAACCAATGTGTACAAAGCGACTTACCAAAGGATGATCATTCTGTCCTACTCACTCAACTGATAGGTCTCATTCCCTTCCAGGTAGAACAGATCCCATCCCTATCGTTGTCAAATATGATGTCATGGGCATGGGGCGGATGGAAATGGAGGTAAGTGGCCCTGCAACATACACTTTGTACCAGGCAAGATTAAGTGTCTATGCATATGTTTTAAGACTATAATACATTTTACCATAACATTTTCCAAACTGGTGTCCTTTTGGACTACAGTTTTCATCATCCAGCCCCAGGAATTATGAGTGTTATAATCCAACACACATAGTGGGCATCAGTGGGGAAGGATCTTTTAGTCAAGGAAATGATAGTGCTTCAGTATAATATAAATGTACAATAGGCTTCAATTAACAAATATGATTTTCCAATTAAAGCTTTAATTGCACATTTAAAAAATTGGTTGGGCCTGTGCAGCTCCTGTGTACCAAAATTATTTTTTGTTGTGAAAAGGTTTGCTCAGCTCAGTGCTGTGAGCAGACTTCCATGTCAAGACACACTCAGAAGTAATATATGTAATTTAATACCTGAAGAATACAGCAGGTTTTACTTATTAGGCACACTGGAACGGTAGTATCTGTTCTTCAGATACGGAACTAGATATCCTAGCATAAAGGTCAGAAAAGAGTGCTTCTGGTTCCCACACAAAGAATCTCTGCCTTTAGCTATCCATCAGAAATGTGGCAGAGTCTGTAATGGATGCACATTTTAAAGAATCTACTAAATTACTGTGTAACATATCTGAAAATTGGAGCGCCTGTATCCATAGACAATGGTGGAGCTTTTTAATAGTGCTGTGCAAAACATTTGGAGGAGCATTTCATGAAGCAGCTGAAGGGCCTCTGAACCACTGCTCAAAACACTGTGCTCTCTCTAAGGGTTAATATCACTTGTGCAAGACTTCTTCATGTTATCTCAACATGTCTGTGCATGTGCAAGAAGCACCCAACCCCCCCCCCCCCATGCTGAGCTAGGTGGTGTGGGGATGTTTTGAAATGGCTACAGAAAGTCTTTGAGAGGACATGGAACTTTGACACTACACCTCTCTGAATAATTTGCATGGCCCTATTTTTTAAAAAATTCAGAGAAATGATTGAGGAGGATATGAAAAGCTTATCAAATCACAGCCTGTTTAGAGAGAGCAGGGATGTTTTCTCAAAACATAAGCTTTTTGAAATTGCTGGTAAACTCAAGAAAAAAAGGATGGGCAGAATCCAATGGTGATTTTGCATTCTGCTCATGGAATGAGTGGAGGTGCTTTCTTCTCTGTTGCACAAACCTTGAAAATGTGTTTCAGTGTGAGAGAAAGGATTTTTTTTCATCCAATTATACATTTATGTGGGATTAATTTATGTGTATGATGTGGTTAGGTTGTAGGTTTGGGACCAGGCAGAACCAGATTAAGTTATCACAAATTTTATTGGTGACCCTAGGTAAACCTTTATCCCTCAGGCAAACCTATCGTACAAGGTTGCTATGAGATGGTAAAATGAAGGGAGATTTTATGTGCACTGCCTTTAATATCCAGAGGAAAAGTGGGATATAAATGCAATAAGAATACACACACACACACATGCATGAGTAGAAAATGTAGGTGTTTTATGGCAGGTCTGCTGGGCTGGGGTTTATTTTTGGTTTGAATTTTCCTCCATTTGAAATTAACAAGAGGGAAATTTCCTATACCACTTCAAAAACTGATGTATGTTCAAGTCCCAGGTCTTTAGGAGAAGGTTCTTTAATTTCAAAATTATTTCCCATTTAATATCTATTTGGGGCATATCAATGACAGTTATGTACCATGGAACTTTCTGTTATTGTATCAAGTATTTCTGAGGTAGACATTGCTCATTTTCATTAGTAGAAGGCTTCCTGTGCCTCATCCCAATTTTCTTAAGTCAATGGAAGTTAGATTTTCTCTATCAAATGGAATTTCAGTATTCAGCAACAGCAAACCATTAATTGCTATCTGCTGGAGAATTATCCAGTGGTAGAGTACGTACTTTTCCTCCAGAAGCTCCTAGTCTCATTCTGTAGTTGAAAGTTTTCATGCAACAGGCATAGGAAAATGAAATGAGACTACTTCATATTTCTAGTTGGCAGTGAGTTGGCATGTACTTTGCATAATTTTTCTTTTGGGGGAAGTTAGATTTCCACTACAAAAAAGCCCCTCCTCTTTTTGGGCTCCAAAATGCATAAAATTTTCTTGAAATAAAATGCTTCCATTAGAGGTTTTTAGCATTAGTAGATTAGTATATTATTGTGCATTTTGTTTCCAGTTTGCAGACGAGTTGGACCATGTTTGAGAGAATAAAATGTGTTAGTATTTTTAAATATTTCTTGCTCGCTGAACTTTAATACCCAGTGTGTACAACTACCTGATTTGTCTCTGCTTTGGTTGGTAGCTTGATTATGCTGAAGATGCCACAGAAAGGAGGCGGGTCTTGGAAGTGGAGAAGGAAGATACTGAAGAACTGAGACAAAAATACAAGGTACTTTCTGCTGACCCAGTTAAAGAACCACAGACAATTTTCCATTGCATAGTAGTCTATCCTCACCTAAAGCATATCAGTATAGAATCATTTAATAATATTAAGATACAGATTTTATAAAACAGGGATGCCTAAGAGAGATCCTGTGATCTAATGAGATGTCTAGACCATCTAGTCGTAGGAACAGGCAAACTTGCAGAACATAGGATGTGTTGTTTTAATTTTATGTTTGGTTAATGACATGGTAACATTATCAAAATGGGTGGAGTGTAATTTCTTGCGGGGGTTGCCCTGGTTTTTGAGCTTTAGGTGTGTTAAAGCCTAATAGAAAACATTTACATGTTTTGTTGTTGATGTTTTCCTTCCCAAATAGTTTGAAATTTTACCTTTGGTAGTTTGCTGCCAAATTTTGGCAATATGATTTCTGGAGATTACAAATAAAGTTCTCTTATGTAGGAACCAAAAGGGAGAGAAAGTAGGAGATCACATTGTGTTGAAATGAACCCACTCCTGGTTTGTATACACCTTCCCTTGGAACATTTTTTGTACTCTCTAGCCAAACCCAAGTGACATTCCTTTGAATCCTCTAAGCACCTTATCCAGTTACTTTCTTCTCCACCATCTGTGCAAGTCTCACTGCTAACATCAATCTACTATATTTTCCTCTCTCCAAAATGCTTTCTTTGTTGATGATCTAATATAGGTTGTAAGTACCCTGAACTAGTATCAAATTTTAACAGTGTTTAAAACGTTTGTTATCTCAGCAGTGAGCTAAGTAGACAGTAACTGGGATTTACATTTAATATTTTTGGGTGAGTAGTAGTCTGTAGTGGGTGGGCTCAATGATGCAAAGTAAGAAGTCACATCATACCTCTTACGGCCTACAAAACAGCTTTTTTGTGAATTCTTTCTTGAAACAATGGGAATCTGTTTCATCAATTTTCTGCAATTGCACCACTGAAATTTGAAAGCATGGTAAAAATTACTCTAGAGGTACCGTGCAGGGGCTGTGTGCAGCCTGAGACCCTGTACCAAGAGGCTAAATTTTTTAATGAAAACCTTCCCTGGCCATTTTTGTTTCATGCTAGTTTCTTCTGAAGGTTTAAGGCTTATCTCCTTTTGCTATTGCAGGATTATGTGGACAAAGAAAAGGCAATTGCCAAGGCACTTGAAGACCTTCGAGCTAATTTTTACTGTGAGCTCTGTGACAAGCAGTATCAGAAACACCAGGAGTTTGACAACCACATAAATTCCTATGACCATGCTCACAAGCAGGTAAAAAGCTATTTTTTTCTTACATTGTTTGTGATGTGCGGGGGTGTGTTTTGGAGTACAGTGATAATTTCCTTCAGTCTGCTTTATGTTTGTCTTCTTCATCCAACACCCCCCACTTCTAGCAACCACATCTTGATGTCTCTTGATTCTATGAGATCCCTTGCTCACCTTAACCAAAGCATCAGGTGTGACAGTTTTATCCTGGCTCAACAGGACAAAGCACCGTCTGTTGTTTGTTTGTTTGTTTTAGAGGAAGTAATGTTGTTAGCTAGAAAATGGAGATTGGGTACCCTACTTTTGTTTTTGGATGTTCTTCTAGGTTACCAGGAGAGGATAGGGTGCAGGAATCTCAAATGCTGATTGTGGCCTGATGTTTAGAGATGCATTGTAGGGATAGTTTTTGAGCAGGTTAGATTTGGTGATGTTGTCTATGCTTTGGTCACATGCTGAATTGACTATTGAAATGCGTGCTATCTGGGGCTACCCATAACATGTATTCAGAAGTTGCAATTGGTGCCAGTTGTAGCCAATGCAAAGTATAGGAATTATATAAAGCCTATTCTGAAGGATCTCTGCTGGTTGCAGTTTATGGTGTTGATGTTGACAGCTTATTTTCCATTACAAATGTGTCCAGCTGATAAATTCTCTGGAGAGACTCTTTTAAAGACTGGCCTGCTGTCAGAGACCCATGCTTCTGGCATGCAACAGAAACCTCCCATCTTGCTCTCAAGCTCTGGAACATGGGTTCAGTTATGGAAACATCCCTGCTTCAGGGGGCTAAACAACCATAACCACTTGGTCTTGTCAGGATTGAGCCAAAATCGATTCCTTCCCATCTAGACCCAGACAGCCTCCAAACACTTGATCAGTACATTAGCAGCAGCATCTGCGCAGCCCGGGGTTGAAATGTACAGCTGGGTATCATCAGCATACTGATGATACTGAACCTCAAACTGATGGATGACCTCATCCAGCAGTTTCATGTAAATGTTAAGAAGAGAGAGAGAGTGTGTCAAGTCCTGAGGCACCCCACAAGTGAGAGGCCATGGGTGTGATCTCTCCCATCAACACCAACTGAAACCAACCACTGAGGAAGGAAGTGAACCACTGCAACACAGTGCCTCCCACTCTCAACCCATGCAGCTAGTCCAGAAGGATACCATGATAGATGGTATAGCAAGCCACTGAGAGATCAAGGAGCACAAGGATGGCTGCACTACTTGATGATCTTTGGCAAAGCCAGGATTGAAGTACAACAGCACTATACCCTGATCTGAAACAGGACTAGATAATCCATTTCCTCCAAGATCATCTGCAACTGCTATCTGACCACCTTCTCCACAATTTTCTCCAAAAGGAAGATTGGAAACTGACTGATAGTTACTCAGAATGGATGGCCTTTTGAGGAGAGGCACACCACCGCCTCCTTCAAGGCCAGCAGTACCACCACCTTCCTTCAAAGAAGTTGATACCATCTTATGGACTCATCCCTTGGTCACCTCCTAGGCTGCCTTACCAACCCAGGAGGGGCCGGATCTAATAGACTGGTGGCTGGACTGGAGGACCTTGCCCACATCCTTAGGAATCACAAAATCAAACTCACTCCAGATCTCACGAGACTGTACCCCAGGCAACTCATTTAGACCTGCCCAGTCAGAGTCCAACTCAGAGCAAATCCAAGCAACTTTATCCACTAAATAGCATGAAAACTATACACCATACCCATGTAGATGATCCTGTGACCCAACTCTCCCTAACAGGGAGTGAATCACTTGAAACAGGCCTCTGGATCGCTGTTGGTGGATGCAGTAAGGGCAGAGAAATAACAATGTTTCACCACTTTTATCACCACTATGTAGGCCTAGATATGGGCTCTCACTCATATTCAGTCAGGTTAACCCTTTGTCTTTCTCCAGTGGCACTCCAGGTGTCACTTTTTGTGCTTCATTTCCCAGAGCTCCTCAGAAAACCAAGGTGCACCCCAGGATCAGACTGCATAGGCACAATCCAGTCAAGGGCCTCAGTCACTGGCCTGTTCCAGACTATTACCAAGGCCTTGGCCAAATTGCTGAGCAGATTTTCAGGAAGAAAACCAAGTTTCCTCTGGAACCCAACAGGGTACATCGGTCATTTGTGGCAGGCCAATCTAATAAGCCATGTCTCCCCACAGGAGGGGAAAGGTTGCTCCTGTAAGCCAGAGGGCAACCAAAGAGTGATCTGTCCATGGCAACAGACTGATGATAATATCCTCCAATGCCAGTTCACACTGCAACTGCCCTGAGACAAAAAACAGATCTAGCATGGTCCCCCACTATGCATTGAGCCCTCTATTATTTGGGACAGGTCCATGGTTACCGTAGGGACCTGAACTCCTGAGCCATCCCAGACAGAATCCAGCCGCTCAAGCAGGAATGATGCTGGATCGTAGAGAAGGCGGTATACCAGCAGCAATCCCAACTGTTCTTGAAGGCCCAACTTAAGCCAGTGGGTCTCACATCCAGTTATCTGTGGAGCAGAATCTCTAAGAACCCTCAACAACTCACAGATGATGATAGCCCCCCACCTCCCCCAGGGTTTTGGCTGATGCAAAACCCAAAACCCCAGTGGGCATGTCTACCCACACCAAACAACCACAGAAAAATAAACAATAACCATCCATCTTTCACTACCACTCCCGTTGCATCTGCCTGATCCCCCTATGGTCCTAAGGCCCCACCAGCTGTTCTGCTCACAACACTGCAGCTGTGAAGCCCCTACTTCACAAACCAATGAGTCAAGTCAGTGCACACTTGTTTCTGTAGTAGTGACTCAGCAGCTGCAACTGCTCTACCCTTCAGGGATCCACTGTTCTGTATCCTGCTCTGCATTGTCTTTTTTATTTCCCTTGAAGGATCACAGCTAATTTTTTTCTGTGAGGGTCTCAAAGCTGTTTCTGAGTTCCAGTAGTGTAGAGTATCTTCTATGTCTTTTGATTGTGTTTAGCATTTTCATCCACTGCTCCCTTGTTTGATTCTTTTTCTTATAGAAAGTTGTTTCTTATGCTGCTCCTGTTGTAGTGCCTTGCTTGTTTGATAAATAGATCTTTCTTAGGAGCTGAAATGTGGCCCTTTGCTAGTTCAGTCCTCTGAGTTTTTCTTTAAACACCTTTACAAGCTTGCAGTACTTGCAAGCAAGCCAGGTTGTTTTCAGGCAAGAATACAAATGTGGCGTTGCAGCAGGTCAAGACTACAGAGTAATGTCCTGTTCTTAAAGTACTGCCAGTGGAAAAGCTTTTATTCTTGTCCTCTTCTCAGGCTCTCAGGTTAGCAAATTATGCACTTTTTACTTACAGGTAATATTTGATAAGACCTTCCTTTGCTGAACTTTCCTAGCAGCCTCTTTTTAGCTCTCTCTCTCTGTTTTTACTAACTTCCTGAAAATTTCAGTTTTCTTACTGGTAAATAAATGTATGTTTTGTGATTGGCTGCAGCCATCATAACCATTTTGGATATGTACAAGTTCCCATAGTTGCCATTCTTTGAGAAAGCACACAGTGTGCTAACTCCAGATGTTCCAGCAGTCTCCAAAAACTATCTACTCCTGCTTTAAAATGCCATAGGATTTTGTTATCCCTTTGAAGAAGGAAGATTGTCATCAAGTAGGCAGTCTATGGAATAATTTATCTCACCCTCTTTTCTGTTACTATGATTTGCAACTTTTATACCTGAAAAAAATGGAAAGATTGCCAACTACAGCAGCTTAGAAGTATTGTTTTGCCCTGGTGGGAAAATCAATAATGCTGCCTCCTTGGCTAAAAACTCTAGAAAAGTTTAAAGGTAATCCTCACAGATGCAGATCTCAATTATGGATTCATTAGTTTCTGTTCAACTATTTTGTTTTTTGCTTTGCTTTCCTTTTTTTCTTTTACAAAAATGTATGTTAATCAGTTTCTTCCTGAGGTCTGCTTCCTGACCTCTGCTTATCTCAAACCCTTTTCTAAAGGAAAAGCAGCTTGATTTCTTCTATTTATACCCTGGGTTTTTGGCCAACAGATGGAGCTTAGCAGCTAGCAAAAAAAGAAAAACAATATAACTAAAAGACAAGCTTTGATATTTTAGAGATTATTTGGGTTTTTATGCATTTCGTAGTTGGATGACTTTGTTAAACACAGAGTACAAACTAAAGAAATGTTAGGCTTATGTTGAAGAGAGGCTGAGGTGCAAAGAAAGAACCAGACTAAAGCTGGAATGCTATGTTAAAGAGAAATCCATTTGGCAGGTGTTGTGCTGAACATAAGTGTACAATGTATAATCCAAGTTTGTGCTGTGTCATCAAAGCTTAATAATAAAGGTTGTTGGTAAGGATTTCCAGTTGGGGATTTCGTAATGCAACTGCCACTAAGACTTCGTCTTGTGTGAGAAACATTCAGTTGTACTACCATAAGCTCCAAGGCTGAAAAAAATCAAGATGGAAACACTGGTTTTTGTTTGTGAGAGCTGAGCAGTTTGAGCAACATAAAGACATTTCCCTGATGTCATTGCGGCAGTAGATGTTCTTTATTGGATTTTACAGGCCAGTTATTCTTTATTCTTGTGCTTTAAAGAGCAGGAATATTCAACAATAATTATAATGTTTATCAGAAAGATGCATGTACACATCTGCATTTAAAACACTGGCATTTCTAATATGTTCTATTTTCAGTTGTTTGTACAGGAGTTCCACAAGCCAGAAAATGCCTTTAGTTTTGCCCATATATCTCTTTCAGGAATATATTCAGAATCTACTGAAGTACATCATGTAAACAAAGCTCACCTAGAAGAAGTAAATGAAAGACAGCAAAACTTAGAAAGAGTCCCTTCAAACAGAGATCTTATGTATTCTGGGATCATCTCATACTTGTGCATGTACTACCCTTTTAGCCTTCTGGAGGGCTGTGAAGACCTGGCTCTTCCCCCAAGCATTGGGCTAGGATGGGGGTTGAACTGTAAGAATGTTTGTTCTGGCACCTGGGGGGAAGGGTATATTTGTTTTATAGATTGTTGTGAGCCACCTAGAATCATTGTAAGAGATAGATGGCCATATAAGTCCTATAAGTAAGTAAGTAAGTAAGTAAGTAAGTAAGTAAGTAAATAAATAAATATTGTGACTTAGATATACTCTGAAGCTGCTCTCACATTGATAGATATCACATATTCACCTTCAGATGTCCTTTTAAAAGTTTAGCTTTTCTGTCTCATTCCCTACAAACGCTGGCTATTTGAATGTACTCTTTCTTGGTGACCTGCCTCTTCCCCCAGCTCCAGTACAAACAATTCAGGAAACATATTTTAGGGAGCTATTAATAAGTTAATTCTCTGTCTCTTCCCTTGCCCTTCCAAAATGAAGACAGGAAGTATACGTTTTTCAAGAAGACTCAACATTCTACTGTGCCATAGGACTTCCATTTTTCAGAAGCATTTTTTTCAATATCAGAAAATCCCATAGGCAAAATTTGTTTCTTTTTGCTAGTTTCAGAACAGCCCCCACCATCACCACTGCATCAGTTTAATAGACTGGAGGTGGTGGTGTTCCTGCATTTTTGCCCCAAAGGAGGACAAATGTGAATACATGATACTTCAAAATGGCTTAGTACACCTATTGTGCATATTAAACCACACTATTCTATACACAAGGTAGAAAAAAGGCCAAATAAGTTCACTCCACCTTTCCAGTGATGTCACAGTGCCACATAAAAGTGATGCACTCCTGAATTAAATAGTGCATCATTGGAATGCAGCCTCCAGCACACCACTCAAAAGCCAAGCTTGGTCCAGATAAAGTTGTACGCCATTGAAATGGGTCATGACCAAGTCTGCATTTTTCTGTGATTGTTACGGATAGGGAATCACTAAAGTTGACCTACCAGTCTGACTGCTCATCTGACTTTGAGAAAGCCTTCCTCATTTCCAGCATTATTGTTTCACCTGTTCTCATTCTCCTCTGAAGGGGAAGGATAGGGCATGCCCAAAGCAGAGGAGTGCCAATGAGATAGAGTCCACATTATATCTTTTCACACTGAAGCTGGAAGAAGCACTGAGACAGGTGCTTCTACAGAATCAATAGTGGCATGAGCTCTGTTTGGCTTAGTCCAACTCTTCACTCTTGCAGTTGAAGACTAAAGCATGGATAAAATATGCAGGATTTTGTCCTGATTTGATTAACAAGCCAACCTGTGTTTTCCCTGATAGTCACATCATCCAGCACATATTCTACATAATGGGGAAAGGCCACTGTGTATGAAACTCTTTGCTCCATGCAGGATAATAAGGAGAGTGATGACTTTCCTTGACCTGCACAGCTAAATCCATGATGACAGGTTTAACTGAGGTTAGCTGGATGTCTACACTTGAGCCCTCAGCCAGATTCACTTATCTCTGAGTTAAGTGTGAAAATTGGTGGGAGTAAAATTCAATATATCGAGACCTTAAATTAAGGATAAGTAGTAGCATCCCATAGCAGTCCATAGAGTCAAGGGCAACACTTACCAGTACTTGTTCTCTTTGATTAATAGAACTTGGACAGAATGAATACTGGCTGATGAAACTGGCTTTTCTTGGAATAGAATTGTGTTATTTTGGTGCAGAGCGCAGGGTTTATAATTAAGAATATACACAGCCTTGTTAACAGTAGCTGTCTCTTCAGTGCACAAATAGGATTTCAGTAACTAAGAATCTAAGCCTGCCAGCTTGAAACACAAAACAGGCTCCTCTAAAGCCATCTGATGTCATCCAGTATAACAAGTGCAACCATATAATCATGCCAAACCTTCACAGATGAGCACAACTTACAGTGCTCTTCATTCCCCATAGCTTGCTAAAAGTACTAAGCAAAAGGCATTCTCATGGCCCATCATTAAAACTGGGGTATAATTTTCTTTAATAGTAGATCTCTGCTGTGCATTTGGGGCTCACAAAGAGCCTTACTGTTGCAGAATTTGCCAGTTTTCGTATTGTTGTTTTGTTCCTTTGCATGAAATTTGGCTTTCCTATATCAATACATATCTCTGTGTTAAAATGAGCTAAGTAAATAGCCCACTTGTGACATTTACACATTATAACATCAAGATAAGAGAGATCTGCAGATTTTTCTAATTAAATTTTATACATTTATTTGATGTATTTATATACTGTCCTTCAAATAAAAATGTTCATGTATGTCATATGGCTCTTAGAGCTGAAAGAGCCCAGGTTTCATTCAGAATTCCTATTAAAAATTAAATTTAGTTTCCTGCTTATCTTCAAAATAGTTTAGGAACAGTAATTTAGGAAGAAAACAATTCTCACAATTTTAGAATTGTGTAGATATCCATCTAGCCTTGTCTTTTCAGGTGCTTGTAAATCACCCTTCCGAAAGGTAACTCTTACAACATTCCTGGGAAACATGTTATTATTAATTATATTGCAAGAAATAAAATGTTTTTTTTCCAGCTTTACAGTTAGAATATAAAATTATTGCTTACATAATAAAGCAGCATTACTGTTCCAAGCACCATTATTTGTTCTTGCTTTTTTTTTAATTTTATAAATTCCATATTGAATCCAGCCTCTGACAGTTGGTTACCCTCCTGATGTGTTGGACTCCATTTCCATCTTCCCCTGGCCAACATGAGCATATTTGCTGGGGATGTTGCGAATTATGGGCAAACATATCTAGAGTAACATACTGCAAAAGGCTGCATAGAAACAAGTGTATAGGCATGTTGAGCATTTATGCTTATAAATGCTTTTTTCTTCTGCATGTGTTTTTGCTGTTTCCTCCCTGCACTAATATCTGATACATTTGCATATAAATCATCTCATGACAATGAAAAGGAGATTGTGAAGGCCAAATCATTAGAGTGTTTGGGAGTTAGGGTGATTCCTACTAATATCAGTCTTTTTTCATAAGTGTATGAATATCACTTTGTAGTCTGTTTTTCTCATTCATTGAAACCATAACCACTTACAATTATATCTGATGTATTTTAAAGAATTGTCTATTTTCCCCTCCCTAATATCGTTATTTTCTTCTCTTATTTTGCACAGAGATTAAAAGATCTCAAGCAAAGAGAATTTGCTCGCAACGTTTCCTCAAGATCCCGGAAAGATGAGAGGAAACAGGAGAAAGCTCTTCGACGTCTACATGAGCTGGCTGAGCAGAGGAAGCAGCCTGAATGGTGAATTATGACCTACCTCAAGGATGCAAAATATTTAAACCTAGAGTCTGTCCAGAGTTTGACCAGAATGTTAGGCTTTTTTTCTTTTTAATAGAGCTTTTGGCTTAAGGTACCCATTTTGTTCGTTAAAATCCTCACGTTGCCTGCCATGGCTCCTGGGCCTTTCCAGCTTTTTACTGTGGTCCACAATATTCCTTGCAAAGCCAGGTGTGGCCTTCGAGCTGACAGAGTTTGCACATTGCTGGTCTGTTGATAAAACAAAAGGCAGTTTTGTTTCAACATGCAAGTTAGACTAACTTGTAACTAAATATGCAGTTACTAAAAGTTATACAATGGAGACAGAATGAAGTGCTGCTGCTTAGTTCTTTGTAGACCAAAACTTTAATCTGTTGTCTCCTCAAAACAGGAATGTCCACTTCCTCTCTCTGACCTATCTGGGATTATTTTTTTAAAAAAATACAGGGTATGATATGAGTACATGAAGGAACTGAGACTGTTAAAGCCAACAATTCTGGTATTTTATATGGAAAAGGACCTAAGCCTGAAACAAGTAGGACATTTATTCCTACAAAGTTCCATGTATGCATCAGAACTGTGTGTATTTTGATTCCCAGTCATTTTCTTGAGGTTTTATCCTTGATTTTGAAGGCTAGAATACATCTAGTTTTAAACTTTATGCTGAGTTAATTCACCTTCTCATAAGTGTATGCTTTAGAACAAAGTAACTGTTCCATAGTGCTTGTAAGAGCTACTTGTTAAACATATTCCATAGGGAAAGATTTCGAAACAAATGGTTACTGAGTATATTCACAGCTTGTTGAGCAATTCCATAAAAGGTAACAGGAGATTGCATATGCATGGAGTAAGGTTTTGAGTGTAACAATAAGGTGGAAATGTTAATAACTATATGTTCTAACTATTCTTTCTTTGTCTGCTTTTCCCTGTTCCCTGTCTTCCAGTGCTCCAGGAAGTGGGCCGATGTTTAGAACCACCATTGTGGCAGTAGATGAGGAAGGAGGAGAGGAGGATGTGGATTCAATATTTCCTGGTAGTTGCTCCTCCTCCTCACCAGCTTCTGGGCAAGCTGCCAATATTACCATGGATAAGGGTATAACTTATGGCAGTGGGCAAATCAGTAGCAGTACTGGACTTGGTCAGGTTCCTGTCCAGATATCACAAGCTGTCGGCCTGGGAATTAATAAAACAGGTGTGTCTTTCTCATTTGCCAAAAAGGCCCCTGTAAAGCTAGAATCAATTGCCTCTGTATTCAAAGACCATGTGGATGAATCCAGTTCTCCTGATGATGAAGTCAAAACTGATGAAAGAGCTCATTCAGATTCTGGAACTTTGGGGAAAATTGGGGAAATTGAGGGGACAAACAGCCCTGACAGCAAGGGAGATGAAGATGAGCTATCACATGAGAAAGATACCACATTATCAAAGCTTAAAAAGATGAAACGGGATGATGGGCCAGTGGCAGTAGAGCCAGAGTATTATCACTACATTCCTCCTGCACATTGTAAGGTGAAGCCCAACTTCCAGTTTTTGCTGTTTATGAAGGCAACAGACCAAGTAGAAGCAGAAGCTGCAAGCAAAAAAATAGCCCGTGAAAGGAAACAAAGCAATTCCCCCAAACTCAAAGTGGCAAAAAGTGATGAGAAAGAGACAGCAGCAGAATGTGTGATCAGTCAGAAGGAGCAGAGTCCTGTCAACCAAAGCAACAAAATGGAAGATAAGGACATTTTGGAGGAAGTAGGCAAGCAAGCAGGAAAACTACCTAAGGGAAATGATCCTGCAGACTCAGATGTCATTAAAGAGATTCCCCAGCCTGCAGGAACTAGTAAAGAAACCACAGATGGACCTAAACATTTAACAGGGCCCTTCTTCCCTGTTCTGAGTAAAGATGAGAGCACCACCCTCCAGTGGCCTTCAGAACTGTTGATCTTCACCAGAGCAGAACCTTCTGTGTCATACAGCTGCAATCCCTTGTATTTTGATTTTAAGCTGTCTCGTAACAAAGACACTAAAATGAAAGGAACAGAAAAACAGAAAGGTGCAATAAACCTTTCTAAGGAGAAAATACAGTCTGCCGAAGATAGTGATACAAGCAAGAGCAAAGAGATGGACCTTCTAGCTGGCAGTTCAACTGCAGTGCCAGAAAGCAAGTCGTTGGTAGTGTGTGGCAAGCAGGAAGTCAGCCCTGTAAGAACTGGCAAAAGTGAAAATCTGGAAGACAGCAGCAGAGGCAATCTTATTGGTCGCAAGGACAAAATGGGAAAGTCCCACAAACACAAAAAGAAGAAGAAGCACAAAAAATCCACCAAACGTAAACACAGGCGCAAATGTGAGGCAGAGGAGAAAAGCAGAGAAGGGGACTTAGCAGAAGATAAATCCAAGAAACAGAAGAAACACAAGCACAAAAAGAACAAGTCTTCTTTTCCCACTGAGGCTGAGCGGATGCAAAGGACTGAGGATATTGGCTATTCTAAAAAAAGAAAGTGGTGTGTGCAAGACTCTCAGAGGAAGTCTCTTTCTACTGAAGAAAGTAGTAAGAAAGAGGACAGTGGAACTTCTTCCCAAGATCATGGCAACAAAAAAATCAAGGGGGACTTGCAGCAGACTTTGTCTGCAAGCAAAAGGCGACCTTCCACCTCCACTTCAGTTCACCCCAGTCATCGAGGCCAACAGAGCAGCGGTGGCTATGAGAGTGATGGAGACTCCTCCTGCCACAAGCACTTCAGACAGAAGTCAGCATCACAGTATAGTGATGATTATGACTCTGGCAGTGACTGTTCACGAAGCCGCTCCCGGTCAGGACATAGACACTCCTCAAGAAGATCATCTCAGAGATCCTATTCATCAACTTCATATGCTTCCTCTGACAATAGTCAGTACAGCCGGCGACGTAGCTACTCAGAAGACAGCTATAGTGATTACAGTGACCGGTCACGAAGTCGTACTAAGCACTCCCATGACTCAGAGGATGATTCAGATTATGCCAGTTCCAAGCGCAGGTCAAAGAGGCGCAAGTACTCCTCTTCAGAAGATGACTATAGTCTGAGCAGAAGCAGGTCCCGGAGCAGGAGCAGAAGTCGAACTCACACCAGAGGGAGGTCAAGGACTAGAAGTCGAGGAAGGACGCGCAGCAGTAGCTGTAGCCACAGTCGAAGTAAGCGGCGGAGCCGGAGCCGAACAGGACATAGCTGGAAACGGAGTAGAAGCTACAGCCGGGAACGCAGTCGGAGCACCAGAAGCCTTTCACAGAGATCTCTCTCACGGAAGGGATCGCGTGGTCATGAAAGCCCTGGTGAGAGAAGATCTGGCCGACGTGATTTCATCCGGTCCAAGATCTACCGCTCACAGTCTCCTCATTATTTCAAAGCCAGACAAGGTGAAGGGTCTGCAAGAAAGGAAGAAACAAGAGGAGATGAAGCTACAGGAGCCTCCAGTCTCCCTCAAAATAGCAGCAGCTCTAACTTTGGGAACAACTGTAACTCTGAGGAGAAAAATTCTGCCACAGCTAAACTCCTTCTGGAAAAAATCCAGTGTAGAAAAGTTGAGAAGAAATCTAGCAGTAATGATGATTCCATTGCAGGATCTCACAAGGTTGGAATTAAGCTGAAAGATCCACCACAGGGCTATTTTGGCCCTAAGCTTCCTCCCTCATTAGGCAATAAGCCTGTTCTTCCATTAATTGGAAAACTTCCTGCAGTTAGAAAACCAAGCACCAAGCAGTGTGAGGAGTCTGGTTTAGAAAGAGGAGAAGAACTGGAACTATCAGAGCTGGATGAAGCAACTCACGAGAGTGGGGACACTGTTTCAGCAAGCCAGCCTCAAGTGGAGGAAACCATGGTGACTGGAATACAGGACAATGTTTCAGGTGATCAGAACCCAGAAGAAGTAGCCACAAAGCTGGCTCCTGTTCCTCTTGAGCCCCCACTGCTCCCAGAGCGGTATGGATCTGGTGACCTGGTGGTGCCGCACAACTTCCTCCCTGATCCCAATGAAAGTGAAGCTTTAGAGCCTCTTGACAGCGGGAACCAACCTGTCTCTATAGAAGGAAGGATGGTACCTTTAGTCCCAGATGTTGAGCATTTCCCTAGCTATGTAGCACAGAGTGGGGAGCCCAGCATCAGTGGGGAGCCTGAGGGCACTGAGGACTCTTCCCTGGCGCCTCTGGAGAGCCAGCCCATCACCTTCACCCCAGAAGAGATGGAGAAATATAGCAAGCTCCAGCAAGCAGCCCAGCAGCATATTCAGCAACAGCTCCTTGCCAAGCAGGTCAAGGCCTTTCCAGCCTCAGCTGCCCTAGCTCCCACCACAGCCCCTGCCTTGCAGCCCATCCACATCCAGCAGCCTGCAGCAGCTGCAGCCACCTCCATTACCACTGTGCAGCATGCCATCTTGCAGCATCATGCAGCAGCAGCAGCTGCAGCCATTGGAATCCACCCTCACCCTCATCCCCAGCCCCTTGCTCAAGTGCATCATATTCCCCAGCCCCACTTGACCCCCATCTCATTGTCCCACTTAACTCACTCAATCATCCCTGGGCACCCTGCTACATTCCTGGCCAGCCACCCCATCCATATCATCCCTGCTTCTGCCATCCACCCAGGTCCTTTCACTTTTCATCCTGTCCCCCATGCTGCCCTCTATCCAACTCTCTTAGCACCCCGACCAGCGACAGCTGCTGCCACAGCATTACACCTCCATCCCCTTCTGCACCCCATTTTCTCAGGGCAGGATTTGCAGCACCCTCCCAGTCATGGCACATGAAGAAGTGAGAAAGATGCAGCCTCTTTTGGGGAGAGGACAGGGGCATATGTCTCTGTGTGCATTGGTGTTTTGTACAGACTGTGAAGGCCATGACTGACACCGCCTGCGAATAGTGAAATGGGAGAACTGGGCATGGAAATGGGAACTGAATGTAACATATCTGTGGAAAGGGGAAAAATGTTGCTGGAGATCTGCTTGTCAGTATTTTCAGGGTCCTGTGCACCCAGGGAGGTGACTTAACTCACATCTATATGAATGTGAAGTTCTTCAGCGGTTATGCCTCTCTTAATTGCTGATGCTTGTGTTTTTAAATTGTTTTCTCTCCACTCTGAAACCCTGAGTGAGTAATATCTAAATTATTTGCCTTCCTTATTTGCTATTTATTTGAGTCCACTTTAAAGCTTAAAACTTCAGGCAAAAGAGCCAAGAAATGGTCAACATCTGGCCCATTCCTCTGTTCCTCCCCCACCCAACCAAGAACCATTCTCAACAACCTGCTGATCATCACAAACAGCAAGTTTTCTTCTCACGCAAGCTTGGCCCTGCCATTCTCCCTGTGCCACTGTCACAAGGGAACAGAAAGTAATTCCTTTATCAGTCTTTGAAGCAATATGTTGTACTGAAATCCTGGGAACATCCAGAACATGACTTGTACTCTGTCCTCTGTAATATTTCATGGTTCCTTATTAACTTATGATTTTTTTCAGAAGAGAAAAGGTTTTTAAAAATTGCACTGAACTCTGTACATGTCAATGCTGCTTTTTGTAGCTCTTCTGACAAATGTTCCATAATGATAGTATACTGCAATAACACTTTTTATAGCTCGCTCTTTGAGTGGTACTCGTTCAGGTTGTTTGGGTTATCTATACATTTTGATGTAGTTGGAAAGAAAGCTTGCATCAAAGGTTCAGAGCTTCTCATTGTGACAAAGGCACAAGAAGACTTCAAGCATGTATATTCAAGCTCAGTTTTGTTTTCTTAGGTACCATGCAATGGAAAAAAATAGAGGCGTTTCATTTTACAGGAGGAAATGTGACAAGGTTTGGAATAAAGGAAGGAGCAGTGATATGGACCCTTTTGTACCATAGCTAATGAATTCCATCGGGTGTAGTGACGTATCTTGGAACATCTGTGAAAAGAAAGCCAATGTGATACTCTGGTCTTCACTGCATCCTCTTGTCAGGAGCTGGGCTGCTATTTGGAGAGGAGCAGCCCATTGGTCGGGCAGAGCAGAAAGTTCAGTTGACTTTCCAGTCAGAAGAAAAGGTGTGTCCCACAGAAAACTCTCAAAGCCTCATAAATTTTCTTGGGACTCAGAATTAAGTCTTTGCAGCAACATAGCTTCTATATAGAGGGGTGTGTGGGTGGGTGTGCACCTGTGTTTATGTTAAGGCTGTCGTTTAAAAGTGTGCCTTTATATGCTTTGGAAAGGTTCTGAGTGGTGTGTTTTTATTTGGATTCCTTCCAGAATGATAGGTTGCCTGACTTCACAGCTGTCCTTTTTAATGGAGGGTATGTCTGCCTTAGGAGAGACAATAATTTTATTACCATTCCCACAGCTTCCATTTAATTTCATCATCTCTGGTGGGCAAAAAAAAGGCTACAAAAGAAAACAAGCTTTCTGTAAAGCCATGGCTATTTATGACCTAACTGTCCAAGTACTGCTAGTGTTGATCATGGAAAATGGCCTCCACTCCAAAATGTCAAATATAACCACTGTTACTTGCTGCTCTGAATCTTTCAGGCTCTAGGCTTCCTTACACTTTGCCAGAAAAAAAAAAAAAAGGCACTGGAAAATGCTGCTCTGACCAAGGGACTCAATTTCTAGTTGCTTAGATACTGAACTAGTAAAACAGTATTACTGTAATTATTGAGTGCTTCATTTCCATGAGATTAAGACCCAAGATCCAGCATTCCAGTGGGGCACAAGAGGAGACTTCTGCAAGAACTGTTCCAACAAAGAACACACTATTACTTCAGTATGAGCAGGCTATATTAAACTTTGTCACATAAAAGTATATATATATATATATATATATATATATATATATAAAAATATATATATATAAAAAAAATAAAAATATACATACATGCTGTAAAAATGAGGAAAATAAACTTTCTAATAAACTAGTAGCTTGGGGGAAAGCGTGTATGTTCTTGTTTCCCAAAGGAGCAGATTCAAGTTGCTAGTTCTCATACTGTCACACTCACTTTTTAAATAGGTCTTAGCAAATAAAAGTTCTATAAACATGGCCCAGTACATTACATATGGTTATTCTAAGCCAGGGCAAATGTATATTGCACGTGCAAGAAAGTTCATTCTGATATGTTGAAGCATGTGAAATACAACTTATAAAAATACTCAGGTATAAGATACCATTCTCATTGATGTTCCAATATACTGACTATACAAATGTAACTTCAAAAAAATGGAGAAATTTGGAAAAGAAGATTAGAAGGTTCTCTTTCTTGGTTATCATCTCTTGCACTTTAAGTCTAGAGAAAACACTTAGGTCTGCCCAAGACTTGGTAGCTTGAGACAATGAATAAAATGAGTATCTCCATTCGCCTACAGAAAAATTCACAGATGTTAGCTCAGGAGGAGAGTGGGAATTGGAGAGAGTGGAGAAGCTGCTACAATTGTCATTCAACTTCCAACATCTGTCACCAGAGACAGCTCCCTCTGTTAATGTAAAGGTCAGTCCCTGAAGAATAGAGACCGACATTGGGGAGGGAGGATTTCAGGGACCCAATTTTAAGCTCTGAAAGGGTTTAAAGATCCAGACCTGTAAAGAGTCCAGCAGCCCTTTACAGTTGTTTGAGGACAAGTGAGATGATTTGGTTCCTCTGGTTCTAATCCTTTGGTTAGCAATCGAGTAATTTGTATCAACGTTATTCAAGTGCAATCCTATATATGGTGCACTGTTTTGATGACAGCAGAGGTTCCTGATCCTTTTGGAGTAATATAGACACTCTGGATTTTGAAAATTATGCTCTGAGATATCTTGTAAAAAATGGCTGGTAGAAGGCTTCTCCATTTACTAAGTGGATATTGTTTGGGATATGCTAGTTATAAATTGATTAAATGGATTGCTATATGTCACCCTCTCCTAGTCCACTTAACTCTTCTTGCCTCTTGCCACTTTTTGGCATGAGGACATATTTCTAGGCAAAGTACTGGGTTGTAACCAGCTGTCATTTTAGGTTATGGCTTCCATCTTGGGGTAGAGGTATTCTTGAAATAAAAGTGCTTTTACTTTGCTTTGAAGCATACCAGCCCCCCCTTTTTTTAATGTTAAAAAGCAGGTGGGACTTGGCAGAAAACGTGTGTAGACATGTGTCCCCAGGTGCTATTATCACACCCATATAAATAGTTATGACTATCCAGAAGAGTTGTGATTGTACACCTCCTTGTAGAAAGCACTCCATGTCAGTAGAATCATTATAGGCCTGCACCATCAAACCTGCATCAATGAGTACCAACAAGCAATCAACCTGGGCCTATTAAGGAATTTCAGGCCCATCGAAGTCAGACTGGATACCAGCATTGAGAATAAAATAAACATCTATAGCAGTGATAACTTGTTTAGAACAAGTTTCAACAAATTGACCCATGTAAAAGCCATTACTATTTTTGGATAGCATTTCTAATGCTTCCTTTATTTAGATGTAAAGGAAAAAGAATTGGGTTGGGGGTTGTCAAGACTGATAGCACTGATGCAGAGGAATTTCACATTTGATAATACTTTTTTTAAAGGAACCCTCCAGTCAGTATACTGGCTTTCTGATAAGGCCTATGCTGGTTTCTCCTGCACGCATGGTGGAGCAACTGCACTGAGTTGATAACAAGGCCCCGTTCATGTGCGCAAAGCAGGAAACTTCTTACTGCTCATCCTGTGAGATAAGGATATAAAATGGGATCTAAACATAGTCCCATTTTATAGATTTTTTTTTTTTTTGTCCTGCAAACCTAATTCAGCCATAGTCCCTGATGAGAGAGGGGTCATTTTGTATGTTTAGAGGACTGTTGTCAGCTGACACAGACCTTGAAAACTGATTTTCAAATTAAAGTCCTATCTCAGAGCTCTTTATGACCTCCTTATGTCACATGTGGCATGGCAAAGACCTTATGTTTGAAGACTACACAGCCTAGACTGTTTATCAGTAAAGGCTGCCATGGTATGCCAGATCTATTATTCTACTCATTTACTGGCTTGTGAAAGGCTTAATATATATATTGCAAACCTGATTTAAAAATATGTTTTTCAGTCCCTATTTTCATCACAGCATCTGAATGCTTATGATTTATAGCCATTTCAACTGGTGCCCTGGAAGTTGAGCTAATGCACTCTTCTTAAATTTGGTTCCATCGGCAGTCATTCTACATGAAGCACAATTACAGTGTAAGACTGTATCCTAAGGGAGCGCTAACAAGATTCCATTGTTTTCATAACAACTTGAAAAACAGCAAGTTAATTTATAAAGGGTTTTTTAAATGTTTAATTAATTTTAATCAATTTTAAGTTGATCTTTAAATATTAAAATTAATACAGATAATTAAAATACCTATAATATTCATCAGAAAGTGGAGGCTGAGCATTTACTCATTTCTAAAACTCAGTTCAAGTGAATTAAATGCATTATTCAGATTGTCAGTTTTCCAGCAATGCAAAACAAAAACGGGAGGGGTGCGTGTTATTCTTGTCAATAAATACACCTTGGGATTCTAGTGATGAAGACACAGCAAAGAAATGGCATTTTATCATTATTGTCACTCTTCTTGTTATTTTTTCCTCAAAGTACATGACATTATTTGGTGTCAACCTTTCTCTGCCTAACTTGATATGTAATTTGGAATTGCTATAGGTAGACCTCAAATGTCATTGTTTTAGAAGTTTGTAGTGATTGGATAGTTTTGACATATTGAAATGGCCATGTCTCATGCATGCAAGTCTTGTGCAAAATGACAGAGTCACAGTTATATCTGTTGCTGTGTGTTTTTCAAGTTTATTCTTAAGGTACAGAATTCAATAGCATCTAAATTTTATTTAAAAAAACATATATTTCTATCCTATAAAATTGGTAGGAAATTGAAAGGGACCAGTGCCTGACAAAAAAATGGTTGCAGGGAAGGCAATGAAGAACTGTTTAGTGGCAAAACTAGTGGTGTTGGTCTCAGGAAATAAAAGAGTCCCCACTTAAATGTGGTTTTTTTTAAAAAAAAAAAGTGTATTTTTTGTTTTATATCCCTTATAAAAGAATCAATTTGATTGGTACAGCTTATAAACCCAGTGAATAAAAATAACTAAGAAAAGATTCCTCAAACAATGTTTAATTACGATAATTATGAAGCATGCTGGGTGCTGACATTTATAATGGTGTTTCCTTAAATTTGATGACAGTCCATGTTCTTTCCTCAAGAAAAAAATGGATGGAGGCTGGCTGATGATTTTAAAAAAAGTAGACCTCCTAGTGAATTGCTAATAACCTGCGATATGTATCACATCATGGGCATTTTGGGGAGAAAATGTATTCTATTTATAAGGATGAACTTGTTCCTTCTTAGCATCTGGCATAAGGAGCTGTCAAAAACAGAGAAACCCAGCATCTGCTATCAATCGTGGGTGTGGGGGGAGATCTGTGGGGAGGCAAGATTGTAACTTCTTAGCAATATCTGTAACTTATTTAGAATATTTTTTTCTGGTAGATAGCACCAAACCTACCTGCTGATAGAATCATCATGTATTGGAGTTAGAAAATATATCACAAGGGCTCTGTGAATTCACAGGAAATGATCCCACAAAAGCATACTAAAAATCTTTCTGGTAATTTTTTCCCCCTTCTGTTTGAGTGGAAGCAAGAGGAGAAGTGTTGCTTTCAGCAATGAAAGTGGTGCTACTTAAGACACTTAACAGTTGTCTCTGCTGGACTTCCCCAACTCTTTCCTGCAACCCTTCTAAGAAGTGGCAGTAAAACAGTAAAGTGGAGATTTGATTTATACTTGGTTATTCATAAGCATGAATCTCAGGCTGGCAGGACAGAGTCTTTTATCTTCAGCCACCACCACCATCTTGAGTTGCCCATCTTCCTTCATCTACGGTCTTCAGATCCCATCTGGCTCCTTGCCTCAGACTCCTCCAGATGAGTTCAGCAGTCTTGGGTCCACCCTGGAACAAACAAAGCTTTGGTAGCTGACACTGCTTAGAATCCATTTTGGGTTAACTTTCTCCTTCCTTAAGATTCCCTCTTCAGGTCTACCAGCATTCTCCCCACTCCTGGCCAGAATATTAGCAACCCCCCCCCCTTTTTTTTCCCTTTGTTAAAAAGGTTTTTTTCATGAGAAAATGGCATTTTTTTCTTCTCCCAGCTCATTTATCAGCTAAAGAACAGTGTGTATATAAAAGCTGTATACTGTCACAGGAGAGAACTAGTTTGCTGTAGTGGTTAAGGCATCAGGCTAGAAAGTGGGAGACTGAGTTCTGGTCCTGCCTTAGACACAAAGCAAGCTGGGTGACCTCAGGCCAGTCACTCTGTCTCAGCCCTAGGAAGCAGGCAGTGGCAATCCACTTCTGAAATCTTGCCAAGAATACTGCAGGGACTTGTCCAGGCAGTCACCAGGAGTCAAGACTAACTTAAAGGCATCCCTGCCTCCCCCCTAAAAAACTCTCACAGGATACCTTAGCACTTACCTATTTCAACAAGTCCCCATCCCACCCAATCAATGCATGAAAATCATGGCTCATAAATATGTATATTAACAAGAAAAGTGTCAATGGAGGGTTAATGGTGCTCCCTTGCAACAGTTCTTGGACTCTAATAAGAGCTTGCTTCAGCTTGTTTCAAGTGCAGGCATTTCCATCATTCCCATGTTTCATTTTATATTCATGGATATCCTGCTGGGGAACTTCTGCAGGACTTCTGATAAATTGCTATCTTTAGCTGATGATGGTTTGTTGAGGAGGAAGAAGTTTAGGAAATGTGTCATGGTTGTGGTTGCTAGGAGCATGTTAGTGTTAGTGTTATAGCATTAAGAGCATAGTGCCTGGAAAGAAGGAATATGAAGAAGATGGTTAAAGGCCATGGGTCCGTGGGTTTGCTTGTCATGGTCTGGCTCTTCCTGGTGGGATTTCTGCTCCTTTGCCAAAGAGGATGGACCCTCAATTTGCATGCAGATGCTCCCACTGTGTATTCTGGGCCTCCTGGAAGCTATTTTGGGTTTGCCTTGGATTTCTACCAGGACAGTAAAGGAAGGTAGGACTATATTTGGCATAAAATGGTAGAGTCTGGCATTGTTAACAGCAGGAATTAGGGAATACAAGGTAATCAGTTTCTTGGGATAGGTCAACACAACTTATTTTTTGATAGTGGTGGTCCTGATATAGAAATGTTCCCAAGCAGAGAACATTGATGACGTTAAGATGTTTTGTTGAATCTTGAATATGGGTTTAAAATCTAAGCAGGTATTTTTTAAAAAAGAAATTCACACAAATTCCCAGGCAGCAGTCCCAACACATGTTTTCCTAGAGCAAGGAAGAAGGATGCATTGAAACTGGATGGCATTTACAAGGACAGGGTCTCAACAATAAGAAGCCCCTGAACCACAGCGCAAAGCCCAGCCCCAGCCCGGCCCAGCAGCGCGGTGCAAAGGGGCTTCTTGGTGCAAAGAGCCAGGCCAGGCACACCTCAGCAGCAGGAGCAAGAAGATGGCAAAGGTCAGCTGGGACAGTAGGGCGGCAGGGGTCTTGTGCACAGTGGTGAGGGCAACTGTGGCTGGGGCAGCTGGGGCTTCCCAGGGCAGTGCAGCTTTGTGTCACAGCATGCCAAGAAGCCCCTGAGCTGCAGCATGCGATTGTGGGGCTGCTTGCCACCCTGCAAAGCAGGGTGCAGAGCAGCCAAAAGGCCAAGATAGGCAGGTGGGGGGAGCTGGAGGCAGTCCCTTACCTTACTGAGGCTCGAGGCTGGGAGAATGGCTTGGATTGGGGTGGGTCTTCGACTAACAACCAGTGGAATTCACTTAACGATGGCAACAGGGAGTGCTGGGATTACCATCACTAAGCAATGCGGTCACAGGACATCGTGCTTTATGACTTCATTGCTTAGTGATGGAAATTCCAGTCCCGCTTGTTGTAAGTCAAGAACTACCTGTACAACACAGTAACTATCTCTTCCTGACCCTCAACATCCAGTAGCTACATATAATTTGTTTCTTGAAAAGAGAGCACTTTTCCAGATCAAGAACTGAATTTGGAGGAATGAAATGAAGTGATTATTCATTCTTAAACTGCAGCAACTGGGCAAAATTGATTACAGCATGCTAAAGTTAAAGCAAATAGAATGGTATTTTTGTTACTATAGTACAATCACATACTGGAATGGAATACCACAAAGTGCTGCTACAGTGGCCACTGGCACTCATGATCAGATGGCCTAATTCAGGGTTTTTCAAACTTCCTCAGAACCCCAGGATTCCATGAGAACTTGGTAGGGGTCCATGAGAGATTAAGGGGAAAAATTCATTTGAATACAGCCAATTTTCCATCACTAGGATGTTGCCTATTGATCAGGAGTTTGGGGATTTTTTTTTTAAACTAACAAATTCCACAGAAAAAGTTTGACAATCCCTGGCCTAATTCACCCATAAAGGTAAAAAACTTTTATCCATGGTTCCCTAACAATCCAAAATGCCCTGATTTGCATTAACACTAAGCCAAAAGCCAACATACTATATTATGGCTTAGTGTTCTCTGTGAACCAGGTTAATATATCCATTGGTGGCTAATAGAGCTATTAGCCAAGTTACCCATCTCCATTTTCATCCTTCTGTATAACTCCTAATGCTATAACATTCTATAGGGTTATCTAGATATATTGGGTTTGGGAATTACAGGGCCAACATAGCTGGAGTTTGCCAGGTTGGGGGAGGCTGAGTTAGATTTTCTATCCTCTGCCTGTTCTGGCTTTCCCAACTTTTTCCAGCATTATTCAAAGGCTGAGGGTGGCTCCTGACTTGAGTTTAGTGTATGGGCAGGAAGAGCCCACTCAACTTGATTATGACTCAGATCCTTCCTTGTGTATAACCTGTCTCCTAGAAATGATTGGGGAGACCTGTTACTTGTTCCAAATAACCGATCTTAATATTATGCTATTTATGATGATGCCAGTGCAACCTACTTTCTGACCAGTGAACACCAAGCAACTCCAGTCAGCACAGCCCAAAGTGGGAAATGCTGGGAGATGTAGTTTTGTAACATGTGGTGGGCCAGATGCTACTCATCTATCATTTATACAGACATACAACCTAAGCATTGTGCAAGGTGTCCACTCTCCAAAAGATGATTGTTCCCCCAAAGATTTCTAAGTGAACCCTTTCTGCCAGTCTTCAGTAGAGAAGAATATCAGTTTTCTGTTTAATTTACTGGTTTAATTTCAGCAAAACTCCTCCCTGTTACACATGCAATGCATACTCTCCTTGTACCCTTCACTTGTCTAGAGCAGCAAGAGATGGTCCATATTTGCCCATCATCATTTATAATTATTTGCTTTGGTGATGGTATTGCAGCTGAACTTCCCAGTGGAAAAAGAGAGAGAAAGCAAAAATCAAATGCAGTAAACATACTTTTAAAAGTCAGCACTCATGCCATGCTTGTAATTGTCTAAGGTAAAGTTAGGTCCAACCAAAATGGATGCAAATGCAAAGAAATTCAAACAATCACACCCTTGGTATTCAGGGATACATCAACCAGTGTTGTATGCCCGGAGAGTCCACAGTTGTCTAGTCACGCTGACAACATTGCTAGGATAATTGTAACTATGTTGATCTAACTGTAGGTGGTGTAGCAATGTGCATCTTTTCCCAGCTTTTAGATTATTCTAAAAGATGAATCAAATATGCTGAATAGGAATTTTTGTTCTTAAGATCCTTCTGCATGATTCACAACCATGGTTCTTTCTTCTAGTTCTACTAATTACAACAGATTCAGATCTGAAACTTTAGTTTCATTTAATTTAGAGCATTAACCTAACAGCGCAATCCAAAACATTTGGCTATGCAGCCTACATACTTTTTATCACATAGAGTACAATGTGGTTATCTTTAGGGAAGGCATATATGTATGCAATGATACTAAGAATGAACACTTAAATGAAAAGCACGGCTTTAGTCTTATGAGCCCATATCCTGAAACAAGTATCAAAAAACAAAGCAGACATATATAAGATTGGACTATAACGTATTAAGTTTCTAACTTTTCAAAAGCAAGACAGTACAGTTGCTGGATGAAAGATATATTTCTAATGAGATGGAAGTTCTTAGTCTATTATGCAGATGCTAAGCCAGTTCAAGGCTTTTATGCTGCCTTCTAGAAATTCTTGACTTTTTAGGAGGATTTTGGCCAGAAAGCCCTTCAAACAGAGAATTACCCTTTGTAAAACTAAACATTCTAAGACTGTATTCCCTCACTGAGTTAGGCCATAATATGGCTTGTTGGCTATTGTTATAGCATAATACAAGAATCCAGCAAGAATCTAGCCACTGTACTTTGTAAATCCTATTGGGCAAACCTGCCAACTGTGTTTTATTCAATAAACTATATCTGGTATATCTAGTCAATAGACATTAACTCTGAACTTCTTTTACTGCAGTCCCGAAATATCTTCCAACCACTTCATTAAATATTGGTGGGACAAGGGCTGAAAATTGGAAACACAAGAGAACTGTAACCATAGTCTTTTAATCATAGTCATAAACTTTGCCCCATCCTAAAACCTGATGGGGGGGTAGAAATGAAAAATGTCAGTCCCATTCTATTGTATGCCAAGATCCTGCACACTTTGGGCAGTTACTCTACCCACTGCCCCCCAAAAGTTACATATTCCTGGCCAGCACAGGGACGCTTCTGGCTTAGTGTGAAATGCAAACTAGGCCAATGAGTGTCTGGAGAGTCCAGATAACTCCAGGAGCAGTTCACAGAACCAAATACTCCTGAATCTAGCTTGTAATTTGTAAGGAGTCTGATGCAGACAGATTGGAAGCAAAGGCCATAATGCAGTTGTCTGTAAAAACATATGCATTTTAGTTTAAAAGAAGAGTCACATCTATCAAATTCTTATGTCAACCCATCTTGCACGCTTTATAACATCATGTCAAAACACATCTTAACAACAGTCTTTTACATGAATAATATCCCGTCCTTGATTAGTCTTCTCCCTTTTATTCAGGAAAATGCATTGCAAACTTAATAAGAGTTTAATATAATATCCAAACAAATGGACACATGACGATTCCCTCCTGCTGCCTCAAAAATCCATCCAGATTTTTGGTTTTCTTATAAGAGATGGTCTTGCCTATCTAGATACTAACCTTTTCTTTTCTTCAGTGTGAATGTAGTCGTGGGGGCCCCTCGGGCCAACACATCACAGCCTGGTGTGATAGAAGCAGGTTCTGTCTATTTGTGCCCTTGGAAACCTAATGGCAGTAATTGCATCCCCACTGAGTTTGACACCAAAGGTGAGTGGCTTCCCACAGTCTGGTGTGTAAAGCCATATTGTGTGTGAGCAGTTGCTACCTGTGATACCACTATCAGGAAATGGGAAGGTGGAGGAGGAAACAATTTGAAGTGGGGGATGTACCAGTTGAGTGTGTGTGTGTGTGTGTGTGTGTGAGAGAGAGAGAGAGAGAGAGAGAGAAGGACGATGTGTCTGTCCTTAACAGACTCATAAGCTAATTGAGTGCAAAATAATAACTGGAAAGAATGAATAAGATTTGGCTGAATCCTCTTCTGAGGTGTAGCTGAGAGAAATATGAGGAGTTTTAGGGTAGCTAATTGATATAAAGAATGAACACCATCCTATCTTTTCGTACACATGTGGCCTGAGATCCCATATGGCCTTTGCTCTAATTTCAAAATCAATTTCCAAATAATCAGCTCACCTCTGGCCAGAGTAAACAGTTTCTTCACTGAAATCTTGATGGCCAAAAGCAAGTGAGAAGAGGGTGCAAGAAAGTAAGTGGGGGTAGGGAGAGAAGGAGATGGTGGAGACAAGACAGGGAGGTTGCAGAAGAAACGAGAGAAAAAGAAGAGTCCTACTCACTTACCACTAGCGTTGGCTCTGCCCAGTACCAGCATATTAATCTCCAGCAGATTAGAGAATGTAAATTTAGATAGTTCAAGACCACACATTAATAGCTCAGAAATTATTTGGGGGCAGGATGATGCTTGCAGTATTTATCTTCTTACTTTAATCATTTATATTTTGTCCATGCCACCATTACTGCCAGGTGATCAAGTGGAAAAACTTGGTCTCATTACCGTGAAAACCTTCAAGTCCAAACAGTGGTTTGGAGCATCTGTAAACACCTGGAAACAAAATATCATGGTGGGTACTGGTTTCTGATTGTCTCCAAGAAACTGCAAAGTTGGTGAAATAAAATTTAGCACAAGTTGAACATTTAGCCAAATGATTTCAGATTTTGACCTTAACACGCTGACTTTCATAATTTTAATTTTGACAGGCAGCTTTGAAAATATTGACCCTTAGTAATATATTATAGTTCAACTTAAAGAAATAAAGCCATTATTTTTTTAATATGAGATGCCTTTTGAGTGCTAAAGTCAGTTAAAAATAAGAATAATTTGCTAGCAACAAATTATGATATGATCCCCTAAAGAAGTCTGGGAATTTGATAAGGAACAAAGAACTGTTCAATGGAATTCCCTTGACTCTCCAGTGATTACTTTGTTTTTTTTTATAAGAACTTTATTAAGTTATAAAAAGCATTAGGATAAAAGCAAACAAGAACTAATGATCAAGAAGAAAAGTAGAAAGCAAGAAAGTTAGAAATCGAGAAAGAAAATAAAAGTGGTGGAAAATAGAGAAAAAGAAGAGAAAAAAAATACAAAAAGAATACAGTAACTTCCAACTTCTTATACAGCAGATGTAAATGAATCATACAACAATCTCTTACTCTAAAACTATCTTGACATACATATTTTGTATAATCTATTAATTCAACTAATCATCAAATCATAATTTCATTTTTTCTGTCTCCTGCAAAAAGTCCAAAAGGGGCTCCAGTGGTTACTTTGGAACACTAAGTTCAGGTCTGCATATAAATATCTTTCTGCACCTCTGGTTCATTTCAAGAGGCATACCATAAGAAATTCCCCAATAGAGTTTTGTGTATGTGCCATTGGCTCCTTGTTCTAGTTTTTTAACTGGAGGTGAGAAATCCTTTGCCTTTGATCTGCAGAGGGATGGGTAATGTGTAGTCCTCCAGATGTTTTTGAATTCCAACTGCTTTCAGCTCCAGCCAGCAAAGGCAATGATGAGAGATCAGGAACTGAAGTTAAGATCTGGAGGGCTATTATTTATTGCCTACAGTACTAAAACTTCATGCCAAACAAGAATGAATACAAAGAGCATAAGCTAAAAAAAACCCTGGCCATTGGCCTTGTCCCCACCCTCCATATGTTTAACCTTGCTGCTTGCTCAGAAAATCATTGACAATCTAGATTTTACAAATCAGGGGCCCATACACATATGGGTGTGCAAATGTGTAATCTTAAACATGGGTGGGATCTTCTATCTCTCCACTACACATGATGACTTTTTTAGAGAGTGCCAAATGACAAGAATGATTTTGGCTTGACAAAATGGCTCAATTGCTAGCATTGTCTTTGATTTGTACTTCTTCCCAATTTAGTTGAAATTATTTTGTTTGACAACTTTTACTCCACAACAGGCTCATTGTGTCTCACTGATTGTTAGTGCTACAACATATCCTCTCCCTCCTTTCAACCTGTCAGGCCTGTGCCCCACTGCAACACTGGAATGCTATGGAAGATGAGGAAGAGGCCACCAAGACTCCGGTGGGCAGCTGTTTTTTGGCCACAGGAGACTATCAGAACTTCTATGAATACTCTCCATGCCGTCAGATTAAAATGCACTCGCTTCACAAATCAAACTCAAGTGAGTTTGTATGTACAATACAATACAAGTGAGTATTGTAGGTACATGGTGAGGAATGGAGGAAGGTGACTATCTAAAGGAAGATGCCCTGCCTAAAACCTTCCATGGCCTAGTAATCTTTCCATGTGTTGGGACTACAACCAACCAGTAGGTTATAGAGATGCCTTAGGGGTACCTTTGCTCTTTTGGTCCCCAAATTTCTTCAAGCTTCATGCCTGGTTATGCAAATTGACCCAGTAGTACTGTGCCACATAAATGATTCACAAATAGGCTGCCTGAACTGTATCACACAAGCTTTCTCAGAAACACTGATGATTACCATATATACTCATGGATAAGATGAGAATTTTAGGTTGCAAAATGCACCCAAAAATTGGGTTTGGATTATCTGGGGATGGGCTTATCTGCAGGTATATACAGTAGGTTTTTCCCTCAGCTTTTTAAAGGTACCCATATATCCTGTATATACTTGCAGATAAGCCATCCATGGAGAAGTGGGCCCTCAAATTTTTAACCAAAATACCATGAAAAATGCACAACCCTCAGGTAAGCCACATGGATGGCACATTTTTCATGGTATTTTGAAAAATTGAGGGTCTGCTTCTCCACATATGGGCTGATATGCAAGTATGTATGATACAATTCATTTTTAGTGTGTATTTTCTGAAAGAAACACATTAGAGGTCAGCCTTGCCTAAAAGTGTCTGGCTCTTATTTGCTGATGTGTGGGAGAGCTTATGACTATGGACACTCAAACGTGACAGAAGAAATGCATTCTGCCTATGCCAAGTGGCACTCTTGTATGCTTGAGAGTTGCATCCTGATCTTCAGAGAAGTGGCCCTGTTAGGGAAGTCCCACTTGGGATGGGAGGGCAGGCAAAAAATCCCTGGAGGGGGAGGCATAATATTTAAGATGATGTAGGGATAGGCTATTGAGGCAAGGAAAATAAATGCTTCTCTCTATCACATACGCAAATCAATACACATAATTAATACAATAGAATTGTGACAGCAGCAGGCTCTATCCTGCCCCCCAAAAGGTCTGAATGGTGCTACCTCAGCCTGGCTTTCCAGGCTAAGACCTTTCCAAAGGCACACTGGAGAGGCCTACCTCATGTAGCCACTTTTGTGATAAATGCAGCAAATCTTCAGCGATTTCATTTTTACTATATTTTTACTGAAATGAGAACGGGGGCTGGGGAGATTTTCCTGTCAGGCTAAGGTATGTGGCAGGAGGGGTGGCAGGAGGGAGGGCGGGCGGGAGGGAGGGAAGAGCAGTAGATAAACAACATAAAACTCCATCACTGAGTCCTTTGCACCCCTTTGGATAATAATTAAAAAAATATATATCCAAATTGTCACTGACCATGATGTTTGTCAAAGCAAAACCAAAGGAAAGAATAGTTAAATAATGTAGAATAGAGAAGCGAAATATTTAATTAATTATTGTACTAAAACATGCATTAAATATTTAGGCAGCAAACCCCAATGGCTATAAAATAAGGATTCATACAGGACAACATTTGCCTCTGAATTTCCTGACCTGCTGCCATGAAGGCTACAATCCTGCCTGCAGAAATGGCCTGTCAGTTATAGGCAAACTATCAGTGTTTATTACCGTCAAAAGACCCCAACATATATGGATGAACCAGGCAGTCAGCTCAGGCCCTAAGATAACTAGAGCACCAAAATTCTGAGGAGAAAAAAAATGAAATCTGCCCTTGGCGGTCGGAGCACCAATTGCATGGCTGGCCTAGGCTGCCAATAGAACCGGTAAACTTGAAAGGTGGGTTAGGGAAGAGCATCTGGATCTCTCTTTAGGAAGGCTCCCTAACCTCACATGATTGTTGACCTTTTCTCCTCCTCTGTTTCCTTTCATAAGCAAATGACAAGCGTTACTGTGAAACCGGATTCAGCTTCACCATCTCTCAGGTGAGCTTTGTAGGGGAAGCATGCAAGAGGCACTGAGAAAGGGACAGCCATTCTGCAAACTCCAAGTGGCTGACTAGCATGGTTACCTCTAGAAAGGATGGAGGAAGTTCCCAATAACCTTGTACAAACTTAAATTCTTATCGTGTTTCTGGGGATCTGGGGAGGCAAAAGACTTTGACTCAGCTGATTATTGTAGAGCAAACACACTGTCATATGTGTTCCAGCCTCCTGAAAAAGTTGATAGGGAGATGTGAGGAATGAAAATTGGTTTTCCTAGCAATGGATGTATGTAATTCCCTTTGTGCTTCTTGGTCACTGAGGGAGAGGGGGGCAACTGGCAACATGTGCACCATGACACAAAGGATGTGACTTACTTGCATCAGGTGTAAGTATGTAATTACATCATTTGCACAATGGCATCATGATACATGTGTCATTTTGACATCATTGTTGCTTCTTACGGATATCTCTATGTCCTGCGGGGGGGTGTAACTGAGCAATATGCATCCGCTCCCATGCATGTATAGCCAGCTTCTGCCTCAGGGACCAAACAACTCTATGCCTTTTCTAGAAATGTCTACCCACTAAATGCTGCAAATACTGGTGTTGTACATGAATCTTTCCTGCAAAGACCTAAACAGGCAGGCAGAAACAGGCAGGCAGAAATAAGGGCTGGGTTGACTCATCATGCTAACATATATTTGTTTTTGAATAAGCACAATTGTTCATACACTCAGCCATTAAGCCATGGTTTATAAACCATAATGACTGAGTATAAACGATACAGTGAACCAAAATCCAACCATGTCTTTTTCACACTTCTTTTTGCAAAATTCAGGAAGATAATGAACAAAAATGAGTGTGAAATTGACATACCATATGTTCTGAGTTCTAGTATTCTCTGACTGTGGCTTGAAGCCTGTATTTCTTTTCCTGATGTTCTTGTCTTCTCCCCGCAGTCTGGGATGCTGATGCTTGGGGCACCAGGTGGATATTACTTCACAGGTAAATGTGTCAACTGTTGTGAACACCAAGAAAACTGTTGCCCTCAAGATACTGTGCCCTGTTCTTGCTACTCATTTCGAAAAGGATATTGCAGATCTGGAGAAGTTGCAGAAAAGAGCAAGAAAAATAGACAAGGAATTGGAGCAGTGCCCTCTATGGGGAAAAGTTATACCTTGGTCTGTTTAGCTTAGGAAGAAAAACAAGGGGATAGGAGGCCACAGTAATAATATACTGTGTGAAATTGGTAACTTTTTTTTTTCTAAACTCGTAATCTTAGACCAGCGTTTCTCAGCCTTGGCTGCTTGAAAATGTGTGGACTTCAACTCCCAGAATCCCCCAGCCATGCTGAAGTCCACACATTTTCAAGCGGCCAAGGTTGAGAAATGCTGTCTTAGACATAAGGCTAAACCAAAAACTGGAAAATGGGAAATTCAGGCCAGGCAGAAGGAAGAACTCCTTCATGAATTATGGAAGGGGAGCTGAATATAGAACTATAGACCTCTAATTTGGACAGCATTCATGAAGGATGACAGTCAGTGTCTATATTACTATTATTTGCCCAGCATCAGAGACAGTAAGAGTCTGAGAGGAGGATGGGGCTAATTGTACTTATGTCCTGTTTGTGGACTTCCTGCAGGCATCTTGTTGGCTACTGTGGGAACAAAATGCTAGATTAGAGAGGCTTTTTGTTCAGATCCATCATGGCTGTTCTATTCTTAAAGGTGCAGTGAGGGCAGAAACAGGAAAGGAAATATATACATGGCCTTTGGTTGCTAGATTATATTGTCTACCTTATGAGAAAATAGGTGAAGCAGGGAGAACAGGAGACCCATTACAGAGGCAGCTTTGCTCAGTTCTTCAGGTGATGATGATTCTTTTACCACCCAAGGCGGACAGGAGAGGAAGCACTGTGTAGATCACTGTTTCTCTACTTGAGCAACTTTAAGATATGTGGACTTCAACTCCCAGAATTCCCCAGCCAGCAATTCTGGGAGTTGAAATCCACACATCTTAAAGCTGCTCAGGTTGAGAAACACTTGTGTAGATGGGGACCTGCAGTCTCCCATCTAGCCTTGTCCAGTTAGGGTTCTGCTGCCATTACAGAGAAATGTGTGCTTTGGCTTCCTTTAGGTCTGATCTATTCAGTTGCCCTGTCAGAGGTTGAAGCAAAATATCCTCACTCTTCTTCTACCTTGTTGTGGCATGTGAACTCAGAGCTGGTAACATGGAATTATTTACAGCTGGAATATGATGATGGCTACCGGGGTGAGTTGGCAATTCTTTCCCTTCAGTAGAGTCTGGATGCATTCAGAAGGATCAAGGTGGAACATACCAGATGAGTTCAGGAATTCCCAGGAGTTGGCCCTAACAAATTTAGCAAGTGTTCCTCTTTTCTGAGGCACCTCTTTTGCCCTTTGTGCTCATTGCTGATCTGCCAGGAGTGGGCCATCAACCATCTTCATACTAGAGGTGGCCCTTGACCTAATTCCAAACCAGGGGTCTCTGCATGGAGGTAGGATAAAAAAAAAACAGTCAAGATGGTAGGTGTGACCATACAACAGAAGGCCTACAGAAGCATCTAAACAAAGGGGTGGCACTTCAATTGCACAATCATGGCCACCATCTTGACTTTTTGGACTCCTCCTGCCATGGACACTCCTGTTCAAATGGCTTCTATGAGTAGTCAGCTCAACCCTGTGCCAAATCCATCTCCTTGCAATACCCTGACTGGCCGGGAAAAGAGAAAAAGAGACAGAAAGAAGGGGCAAAAAAGAGAGAAAAGCACATCACACCTCACTTTTGGCCCTGACTTTGCCAGCTGCTTAACATGCAGCAACCATTGATAAATTATCTTAAATTTTTAGTAAACAGCAATAACTGTGCTCATTCAAAATAATGTTGTATAGTCTGCTTTTCCTAGGCCTAACTGCTCAACTGTTCCCCCTCCCGAGAAATGATCTCTTTAGTCTCAGAAATATTATCATATGCTGCTCCCATATTATTTGAAATGTCTTCTTAGCTATTAGGATCTTTAAAATTATCCATTCATTCGGAAGAGTGATATGCCACCCTTCCCGTGTAGTGGCACAGGTCAGGAAAGGTTAGTACGGAAGCTGAAATTCTCAAGATGAAGAATTCTGCACTCAAAGCCACATTCTTGATGTATGCTCTTATTTGGATGAATGCATGCTATAGGTATGCCTTAAGCAAGGGACAGTCCTCAGCTGGGGCAGCTGAAGTTGTGGTTCTGTGGGAGTGGAACCTGGAGACCAGGATGGTTTCAGTTAAAGGCTATGTAGAAACACATGCAGAGGTGTGCAAAATAAAAATTACCTGATACCAAGATGGTCAAACCTGTCCAAAACAACTTGCAATGCTTGCAGATGCGATAACTGTCATCCTGTTTGATTCCCCAGGGAAGATATATTTTGATAGCCTTGGCCTGGGATTCAGGGGACAGGTACTTCATGTTGAGGTGTGCTGTCCACAAATCGCCAAATCCTTCCTTCCACACAGGGTATTCTGTGGCTTCGGGGGAGTTTAATGAAGACTCATCATCACCAGGTAACAGAAGGAGTTTCTTTTTTCTCTGGGATGGAGTAGATTGGGGTCAACAGACTTGGCAAGAGACTTGCTTCCCGACTATTTTGTTGTTTAGTTAAATTTAACTTGGCCTACTTGATCCTTTTTGGCAGGAATTTGAAATGAGTATTATAACATTCACATCAGTTGCTTGCCTGTAGCATTAGCCAAGAGCACCCAGGCTTTTAAGAGTATCTGTTTAATATCTAATTAAGCTGTTAAGCCTCTCTAGTCTTAATCTCCCCACCCAAAGATCAGGAATTTAATAGGCACCAGGATTCAGCCAGAATTCCATGCCTAGAACATGGACAACTTAGCCTGCCAGGTGTTTTGCAACCTCTGAGATACTCTTCTGTTTGCAGAATGTGTAGTGGGCATTCCTAACAAGAGCCTAACACAAGGAGGGGTGAGTACAAGATATGAGCAGGAGAACTATGAAGGGAGGGACAGAGGGCCTGTTTTGTCTCTTTCACAGAAGAAAGTGCAAGCCAAACAAAAACAAATTCTTATGTAAAGGGACACTTAGCAGCCTTTTTAGAGAGCCCCTTTAGGGTCAACTTACATACTCTGAATCTGGACCTTGGCACTGGGTTGTAGGCCTGAACAATGGCACAGATTATGACCTCCTTTCCATGTATGCACTGAAGCATTTTGTATATGTTCCTGTTCCATTTATTGTAGGATTGAGCAATAGCTATTAATGAAGAGGCCTTTATTATTATTTTTTTATCACTGCACTGAAAACAAGTCTGGGTTCATAAGAAACAGTGACAATCAAATAGCAAGTATTCCCACCTGTTTTGAGCCAGTGAGCATGTTTGGCACTTTTCTAAGGGGATTTGCCCAGAATGGCTACCATGGAGGATGTTTGTTCATTCAGACTCTTAGCCTTACAATATGGGCTTTCTGTTCCCAAAATGCCCTATTGATTTGGAGCTCCATCTGTTCTTTTTCTAACCCCTGGGTGGTGCTGTGCTACATTTTTGATGGCAGGGCTAGGTAACCTGTTGGATATGGAAATGTATGCTTTCTTTGTATATTCTGGTTTCTTGGAAAATATAAATAGCTGGATCCCTTTGAGAGGACAGAGCTTTAATCTACTCAACTCTTTGCCCCCATTTCTTATCTTAGGTGGAAATTCTTACCAGTAGCCCTAAGTTCCAAATTCTTTGGAGTCTTTCCAGTGAACAGGTAAAAAATCTTTCACTCACATTGTTTTCTCTACTTCTGACCCATCAACAAATTTCTCTAGCTAGTTCCTTCCAGGTAGGTTGGAAATGTTACTACCTGAGAATTCTTCCTCTTGTAATCCTATCTGGAAAGCATGATGCTGGGGAGCACAGCCTTATACTCTTTCCCAAGCTGGACAGGGTGGGGGAGAGCCAGGGGATTTAGATAATAAATCCGCCCTCCCTCGTATTTTTAAGTATTGCTGGTTCCACTCATGCCTTGGTTCACTGGAAGCATTTTTCTTTTTCATAAAGCCTAAGAAGGCAAGTGGGATTCCTGGACAAGTAAATTTGAGCCCTTGCTCTTCATGGCTCTTAAACGCTTCCAGAAGGTCACTGGCCTAGTAGGACTGGGAATTGGCCAATGCCCCCCAACAGGAAGTAATTCCCATGTGGCCATTTGTTTGATGGGAAGGCAGGCTATCAGCGTATCAATGCATAATAAATTTCCCATGATGTCCCATGATGTTTCCTTTTGCAGGTAGCATCATATTTTGGGCATACAGTGGCAGTTGCTGATATCAATGGAGATGGGTAAGGCCAAAGGAGGGGTCAAAGCAGCCAACATTTGATTTGGATCTGATGCAGCTCGGTGGGTGGGCATCCATTAAATCCACCAAACTCCTGTCTGAAATTAGGGACTTCCATCATCCTACTTTGTGAGGGCTTAATTCAAAGACTGTTCTAAAGCAGGGACTCAAGGAGTAGGTTCAGGAGCATCAGTGGCAATACTTTGGGTAGAACTAGATATAAGAGTGGAAATCCAGGGACCACAGATAAGAGAAGCCTATAAAGTATTAAAGCTTTGATGGATATAGGCAAGCCTAGCCAACAAGGGCTGATGCTGCTGATGACACCATCCTTTATTTTTTTCTCATTCCTTTTAAAAATATATTTTACAGCCAAGGAGTTAGCTGCAGTCACAGATGCCTTTTTCATTATTTCTACTTTTCAAATAAACAACAAAAGATACCTACTGCCAGATCCTATGGCTGTCTCAAAAGGGTGGATAAGACCATATAGCCCAAGGTTTAGCATTCAGCCCATGGGTTGAAGAACAGAGGGGGATGGCAAGAGCGTGGGATTTTCCAGGAAGCTCTTCATTGCTTCATCCCGATTTTGTCCAAGCCTTTGAACAGTTGCGGTCCTTATTCAGTCCTTTCTGGTCTGATACCCTCCAGACAAGGCATCCCACTCCTTCCACCATCCCTACTAGATAGCCAGTTGACCGTACTGGATGGCTATGATGGAAGTTATATCCAACACATTGAAAGGGGGACAATTAGAATTCAATTCTAAATGTGAGCCTGGGTTCACTGTGCCAAATTATGGACTAATTCAGTGGGAAGGATAGAGACAGTTTTTTTTTTTTAATTAGAATTTTTTAGTACAGTAAAAGTATAAAGAATCAAAGGAAAGATAAGAAAAGAGGGGGGAAAAGTGAATAGAGACAACTTTCTAGATTGTAACAGCAGTTAAATCCTGGTCTGTAACAAAAACCACATGTTTAGCTTCATATCCTAAAGGGCAGGCAAGAGAGCGGCCATCCAAGCCATTTTCTCCCCTACAGCTTGGTTAAGATGCTTCCCACCCATCTGTGAGGCAGCAGATGAGTAACCAACGTAGAATTTCTCATCCCCATTACCAATCCTAACCACCTCTGTTGTGGCTTGCAGTCAGTGTCCTTATTTCCAGTCTAGGGAAGGCTGTCCTCCCCAAACCCTTCTCAGTGCCATCAGCCAGTCAAGACACCATCTGATAATCATAGCAAAAAAGACCACTCTCTGCTGTGGGTAAGAACGAGAGGAGAAAGGCCCTAAATCCTTGATTTTTATTTTTTTTTTACTTAGTCCATTTGGCAGCTAGGTAATGTGGGACATTTATCTTAATGGCTCATGTGGCAAGAAGTAGTTATTTCCATCACAAAGCATCCAAAATAATCCCTTTTCTTCCTACCATCCACCATTCCATTATTAATAATTGCTTCTACAGTCCTGATAAACTAGAACAAAAACCCAAGGAATTTGTTTTCTGATTATAAAGAAATCTTTGAGCACGTGGAATGTTTTAATTTGAAGCTCATTTAAATCATAGAATCCTTCTGACTACAGGAATAAAACAGAATTTGCTTCTGGGGCCCTGAAGCTACACTTAGCAGCCACCATAGACCTGGCCAGCTGCCCTTGTTCTCTCTCTCTCTCAGTCCTGGCCTGCTGATGCAAACCAGGGGCTGACAGTGACCCCTTCGTTGCTCCTCCCTCATCTACTTTCTGAGTGGATATTTGGAGGACCACTGAGCGCAAGTCCTTATACTTTATCCCTAAGCTGCAGCTACACACAAATGCTAGGTTAACCAGAAAGTTTACACACTCCTTTGCTCTGAAATTATCTATGAACCAACTTGCTTCCTCTATTTTTCTTTCAGGGTTTCCTTTTGCCAACCAAAGAGATTCAGGTGCCCATTTTGGGAATCTGCTGCCCTCTGTTGTCAGCTGGCTGTTGCTGAAATTTTGGCAAACGGAATCATGGTACTCCTAGTAGCACCAATCAAAAGGCATCGTGCAACAGCAATTCTGCCTTTTTTTCCATAATTGATTTTTTTTAAGGAAAGAAAGAGATGGAAGAAGTTGGTAACAGTAGAGAGGGAGGTTATAAACAATCTGCCCCATCCTCCAGATGGAAGCACTATCTGGCTTCACCCCAAACACTCAAAGCTTTTTATTTCTTAAGGCATATTTAGATTCTGTGCTTGGAATTCCCAGTATACTCCATTCCCTTTTTTAAAAAAGCAAACAAACAAACAAACAAGCAGGAAGCCCCCAAACAACCATGAGCACTTATGTGGCTCAAAAGTAAGATAAGAAAAAGAGGAAGTACAAGTGGAGAAGGATTAAGCTCATCCTGCCAGCGTGTTGCTGAAAATATCCCCTAGCCTCTCCCCTACCCATTCTCCATGCTGGCTGGGGAATTCTGGGAATTGAAGTCCACACATCTTCAAGTTGCCAAGGTTGAGAAACACTGCTCAAGAGAATTTTGTATTTGCTGTTCATACAAGCTTCAGGAGCAATGAAGGGTTGATTTTCAACAGCCAAACAGTGGGAAAAAGGCTTAACTGTCATACAAGCTTCCCTCTTTATGCAGGCAATGGTTTAGGCCAGAGGTGGGCAGCCTTTGGTGGTTGGAGGCCACACTGACTCTTCTGGGCAGAGGCACCAGGGTACAGATGCATAATTGGGTACTGCGAAATGTATGCTTGAGCAGCTGAGATTTTTGTCCTCCATCTCTCTCTCTTTCAGGGGGTACTTACGGTTTATACTACAGTTCACATGTATTTCCCACCTCAAAAAGGCAGAAAATTGTGGTACTGATTTGCAGAAATTGCATTCAGAAAAGAGCTTTGGAGACTGCCGAAAGGGGGCTGCCAATATCAGCTTTGTATAAACTGCTGCAAATTGAATTCTAACTATAGTTTTACACTTTGAACTGTTATGGTGTTCTGTTATTGTTGTTACCAATATTCTGTGGGTTTCATACTAAAAAAAAAATACAAGGGTGTCAGAGTATTTGTGGCCACATCCAACACGTTAGGAGTGGATTGTAATTTGCCTATTATATTTTTCACTCAAGGGTACATGCCCTAAAGTGTGATTCTGCAACAATTAACAACAAGAAAGGAGTAGAGCACAACTGCAAAAGAGCGGTAGAACTGCAGTCTAAGAACTTTATTGTAATATGGTTTTGCCTAGCTTTGCTGGTCCATGAGCTGTTATAATAGTTTCCATTAGACTGAATTAAGATTTAATCAAGCTCTTTGAAATCAATTACATTCATGATTAAGCCTGGATCCAACAGTTACTTTTACAATCATTTAGCTTTCATCTTTCACATTGTAAAATATTTGTCATCTGGGCCCAGTTTTCTTCGAACACACATTAATAATAATTTAGAAGATAGCTATTTCCTTGTTGCTATGGAATTAAAGATTAATGACAGCAGCAAAAATGGTGAATCATTTTACACCCTCCAGATGTGCTGTGCTATATCTTACATCTCTTATCGTTCTCAGCTCCAGGTTATGATACAACTTATAGTACAACACATCTGGAGGATATCAGATTGATTTGGGATGCCTTAATACATTCATAGACAGCCACTTTGGTGGAGTGATTAGAGGTACTCAGTTAGAAATTGGGGACTGTGAATTCTATTAATGACTTAGGCACAAGGCCAGTTGGGTGACCTTGGGCCAGTCACTCTCTCTCAGCCCTAGGAAGAAGAAGGCAATGGCAAACCCCTCCTGAAAATGTTGCCAAGAAAGTGGCAAGGCTTGTCCATGTAGTTGTCAGCAGTCAAGACTAGTTCTAAGGCACACACGTATACACACAAACACTATTCATAAGCACAGAAGAAAAGTGCTTCTTTGTCTTGTTGTACCAGGAAGTATCAATTTAATTTAAAATGAAAACAGGAGTGGCATGATTTGAGAATGATCATGTTGAGGTGGCAGCAGATAGCACATGAGAGGTAGAATAGTCTATAAGAACACACCTGCTATTGATCTTACTGCTTGGTCTTTACTGACTACAAAACAACATTGTTATGCCAGTTCTTACAGGTATTGATTATTGCCACAATCTCCTTCAAAGCAAGATCACCTTCCCTGATCTCAAAACAAATTAGCATTTTCAAATAAGAGGCTGGATGGGAACACTAGAGAAGAACCGTTGCCTAGATTCTCAGGAATGCCCACATAACTGAATGATGTCAGTTGTGGGGAAAGGTCTGAAAGGGAAGTAGCAGAACAGATGTTCCTTGAGAAGTAACAGTCCATTCACAGCTTCACTTACCACTCCAAAGCACATGTTTATTCTTGGTCATGTTCTCCTAGTATCATTTATGTAGGTGCAGTTTCCAGTAGTAAGTACTACACTTCTTAGGTGTGTTTCAGTGATATGCAGGCTCTGTGAATCTGACAGATAATAATGCTTCTCTGCACATTGTTTATTTCTTTTTTGGAAGAAATTCAGATAATCTGTCTGTGGTGGGAAAAACCCTGATGTAACCTGCTTTAGTATGTAGGAGACCCCTGCTGGAGCAACCTTAAGGCCTGCCTGAACCAGCATCCTGGTTCATATTATGGCTAGACAGATGCCTATTGAACAGCCCACGGTCAGATTTCTGCAAATCCACTATAACTTGAGCTCTCAGTGTTAAACAGGTTATTGTTACATTGAAAGAAATGTTATACTGTATTTGCTTTGGCTGAACTGGAGACTGTGCCATTGATAAGCTTTGTTTCTCTGTGTCCCAGGAAAGATGACATTCTGGTGGGTGCGCCTCTTTTCATGGACCGCCGCTCAGCTGGAAAACTCTATGAAGTGGGAAGAGTTTACTTATATCTGCAGCGGAGGAGACCACACCCTTACAGCACTCCTTGGCAGACACTGACAGGCACAGATGTCTATGGCCGTTTCGGCATGGCTATTGCTCCTTTGGGTGATATAGACCAGGATGGATACATTGGTAGGAAGGAGTGGATGAGAAATGGGGAGGAAGGGAGTCTGAAAAATCCCAATGTTATATCTCCACTCGGCTACCTCCCACTCTTGAAGGAGAGACTACTGTATCATCACATGAACCAGGGTTCATCATGGTGGAGCCTAGATGTTTTAAACACCGGTCCCTGGTCTTGGAATAGTTTAGAAGATGATAAGTATGCATTTGACATTGTGAAGAAGCTGCTTCCTTCACCACAGAGATCCTGCTCTCATTGCTGAGATCCTATTAAAAGATCCACCTGGAAGTAACTTTAGTCATCTGCAGTACCTTTTCCCTACCCTATTAGTATCCATACCTATTAGTATCCTAAAACCTAAATTTGGGGGATACCCAAAGAGCATTCAGTTTAATATTCTGTCCTCCTGATGCTTGAAGTTGGCCTTGTCGTCTCCCCACTTGCACCTAACCATGGCACAAACATTTATTCATTGTATTTATTTACAGTTTTTGTAACCTGCCCCAATCCATAGACTTTGGCCAGTGCACAACATGCCCTGGCAACTTTTTTTTTTTTTTTGCCATGTCCTTATGATTTTGTCTTCATCTAGTCCCTAGCCCTTGGGTGAGACAGACTTATGCATCATTCACTGTGCTGGGATTAAAATAATGTTTTCCTCTTAAACTAGAGTGTCCAATGACAGCTACAGGGTGTATAAAAACTGTTAAGCTTTGCCACATCTGAAGTAAACTCAAGTGACCAGTAGTGGGTGGGATCAGAGAGTTGTTCTGATCGCTGGTCCTCCCCATCTGTTCCTATTCTGCTGTATCTCCCTAAAGAGCTAGACACACTGGGCATACTAGTGAGCTATCAGAATTGTGCAATGGCACAAGCTACTTAGTTGGCTGTTCCATAAGTACTTTAACTTTATTTGCTGGTCTAGTGAAAGGCTGAACTAGTGTAACAGAGGAATGATGGATCAACCCCTTGCTCCCTCTTTGCCTCCTGAGAACAGTGAGGAACCTGGAAGTCAGTGTTAATTGTCTATATTTAAAAAAGGAAAATAAATGGAGAGAAATCCTAAATAAAAGTGAGATTTGGCTACCTTTGTGACACCAATCTGTTGTTGTTGTTGTTCTACTTTATTTAACTTGGGTTATGACCAAAAGGAGTCTATGGAAAGGGACACCAAAAGCATCCTAGACCTGCCCTATTCCATGCTGCAATGCCACGACTGGTAGATGCTTTTCCTTCTGACTGCTGACATGCTGAAGAGGAAGAAATACACTAGTTGCTTTGCTTATCACATGCTACATATGCATAATAAGGACAGCACCATTTTGCGGTGAGGCAGAACAGAGGCAATAGGGGCAGGATAGGGGTTGACTATGGGGGCAGCAAGTTTCATGCTAGTGTAGTTTTCTGCCTAAAAATGGAAGGACAGCAGTTTAATTCAGCAGTGGAAAAAAGCCCTTGTGTAGGAGAGGGGAATTTCCTCTTCCTCCTCCTGTTTGGGTTCTTTACCTTGTGTTTCTCCATCATGGAAAATATTTCCCATTATATTTCCTTCCACAGACATAGCCATAGGAGCACCCTTTGCTGGCCAAGATGGAGGCGGCCAGGTTTACATCTACCGTGGGCACAGTGAGGGATTGAGTCCATCCCCAAGCCAGATCCTGGAGAGTCCTTTTTCCGAGCCTGCTGGTTTTGGCTTTGCCATCCGTGGAGCCTCTGACATTGATGCTAATGGCTATCCTGGTAATATAAGGTTTTGTTATGTTGTATGCTTAGTCCAATCTGTTTGAACTAAAATACAGCAATGCTGAAGTCCCCCAAGAGTTTTGCTTTGATCTCAACCAGCTTTCTCCTAGCATGGCCCTTTTAAGTGTATGTCATGACGATTTCTATAATTCTAAACCAGCATGACCTTTGGGCTTGTGGATTAGAAATTATGAAACAGGTAGGCCAACCTGGAAGAACTATGTTAGGGAAATACTGATTTAGGCCATAGGCAGGTTGCAAATGTGTTTTAATTAGCCAAAGATGAATATGTGTGAAATCCTGTGCTTTGTACAAGAGAAGCTTAGATTGATTATTATTCTCTTCAGTGGAATGGGTAGCACTGGGGCCTCAGAATGATGGTTGATGGAATGCTGCATCCTTAATGCCTCCCTTCTTTTTATCTTGTTCCTCACACCCAGATGTGCTGGTTGGCGCTTACAGGGCCAGCAAGGTGGCTATCTACAGGTGAGTGAATGTGGCCAGACCCTTGGGTCTCATTGTCTGAAATGGAGCTGTCAATGTTTTTGCTCTGGAATTTGTGGCATCATCTTTCTGGACCAAGAATTGTCATATGTTCTCTCAGGAGCCCCATTCTTTAAGGAAACACACTGGGCATTTGTGTAAACTAGTGCTGGAAGGGCTGCAAGGAATTTGTACCAATTGGCTTAGTTGGGGGATAGAATATGTCTGAAAAATGGCAAAGTCTCCTCATTATGGCATAAGTTTTATTCCATGCCCCTTTTCTCCTATGGATAGAGAGGGAGAAGTGAGTAATAATCTCTTGCTCTTTTTAATTTTTAATTTATGTTTAACAAATGCTTGTGAATTGAAGATGAAATTGTGTAAGGAAGAAAAATAGATCAAGGAAATATTGAAGAGGCAAAAGAGTACCTAAAAGGTCTTATTTAATATTAATTTTTTTGTTTAATCAAATTTAGAAATATAGGATTTTGTTAAATCCTATTGATTTTTATGGGCCTGTTGTAAGTATGAATAATCCAGAGTTTTGCAATAGGAAACCCTAACTTAAATTATAAATAGGTCCATTTCCTAGGCAAAAGTGATAGAGTTATGGCGATTGTTGTTCTTACTTTGCAAATAGAAGTGTTGTGTTTGCACATTGACAAGTTTGGAGACCCTGGGAAGAAAGCTCATTGAGCAAACAGAAATAGTCCCAAGCAATAGTGATCTACCACCTGAATGTCTTGGAAATTGTTCTTGTTAATCAAACTTCTTAGTAATTTTTTCCAGCTTGTGCCCATTTTTAGAACTGAATCATTTCTTTTTCGGACTAAATCCAAGTTTATAAAAGCTGTTCTCTTCACTTAGGTAGGTGAAAAGTGACATAACATCTAAGGATTGGAAATAGAGGTCATCCAAAGCTATTAAACTGCATTATATTTTTGCATATAACCAAATGTCAAACTTCACAAAAGCATACGCCGGCATTACCAAACCTGGGGGCTTTCAGATATGATGGGAATTCTGGCAGTTCTTATCCCAACTCACCTGGAAGCCCTTTGGCTGGGAAAAGTTGGTATACATCCAAGCACAGGGGAAGAGGGAAGAGAACCTGCAGTCAAAGTAGCTTCACTGAGAGGAAGGTCTGTGATGTGATGCAGCTCTTGGGTCCAGGGCTTCCTTACAGATGGATTGATATATTGCTCCCATCAGCCCCACTCAACTGTGAGAGCTGTAGAGCAAAGCTACAGAAGGACATGAAATTGGAGAAGGCTGGCCCAGGGCATGGTACTGTTAAATTAGCTTAATTAAAGGCAGGAAATTTTATTGTAGGGAAAACTCACCAATCCATCAGCATATGTCCATCACTAGAAATTCGGGAAAAGTCGCTTGGGATTTCTGACATTCCTGCAGATCTTTTAGTCACCGTTTATCCTAACTGCATATGTGCCTCTGTTATGTTTGTCTTCCTTAGAACTCAGCCGATGATTGTACTCAAAGCCCACATTTTCATACCTGATGTGCTCAATTCAGAGACGAAAACATGTCCAGGAGCACAGGCCAGCTGGTGAGCTTAGTGGGAAGGGCATCTATGCTGTCATAAATAATTAACCATAGTCCCATTTTGTGTGCTTTGCTCAACATCAGAGCATAACCACTGGAATTCCTTTCCTGGTGGAAAATCAAGAGTGGGAGGATTTAATTTCTTTGCGGGTATCCTTTCCCTAACTGGTATTCTCCAGATGTATTGGGCTCTCAATTCCCAGAATCCCCAACCAGCTGAGAGAAGATGGTTAAGGAAGGTGATCGTTATAGTTCAGCATATCTAACAGGCACTAGCTTTGAGAAGGCTGGTCTAGATGTATTCATTTTAGAAAAAAAAGATATCCTCTAAGAAGGGAGTGATGGAGCATAGTAACATAGGATAAGGACCCTAACTAATAAGTCAACATAGTCAAAAACACAATGAAACAAAACCTAGTTCAGTGATGGCAAACCTATGACATGCGTGTCAAAGGTGACACGCCAGGATGTTTTGGGTGACATGCCAGCATTCACCAACACTCAACAATTATTCTCCCTGTTTGAGTTACCAAAGAAACTGAATTTGTTTTCTTTGTATTTCATTTTTGTAATGATTTGATGTTTCTTTATATAATACATAGCACCACACATCATTGGACTGTATTTTTTTAAAATAAATGACTATGTAAAGAATTGTTTCTCTTTTGTTTTCTTGGGGGGAGGGGTGACATGCCAGCAGAATCAAGTTAGGCATTTTCCAAATTTTTGACACACTGAGCCCAAAAGGTTTGCCATCACTGACCTAGCTGGAGCTTTGAGAAATCTTTGCCATTTGGCACTGCCCCACTGCCTGATCACAGATATCTTCTTTCTGTAAAAGTGTAAATACAATAGCATTGAGTCTTTAGCACCTTAAGACCTACTGACCATAAGGGGGCAGTGGGGTGCAGGTGAAAAGGATTTAATCTGTGTCCCTTATTTGTTTATTAGTTTGCTTATTCTTAAGACTGCTCATCTGAGATCATTTTTTTCTGCCTTTCTTCCCAAGCACATACTCACAGAGCACATGCTCTGAATCTCCTCTTGGTAGGATGTAGCTAGTTATGTGATAGACTTTGCCTATTCCTATAATGTATTTCCTGTAACCAAATCTCTTTTTTGGTATACTTATAAAACCTGCTTCACTTATCATTGTTCAGGTCAGATTCCCACTCTCAGGAGTACATGCACAGAACACTTCAACCTCCAATACTTCCAAAGTCCATGAAATAAATAATTTATTTAAGTGCATAATGAGACCAATATAAGTGTATAATGAGACCTGCAACTATACAGGTGGGATTCAGAAAAGCAGGTTCTATGGTTAGTTACTTGCCAGTTGGGTATGCTCAATTGCATACAGTATCCAAGTTTGATCTGTAAAATGGCCCTCATTGTCTTTTTCTTCATCAATGCAGCTTCACCATCCAGATGTGTGTAGGGATGTCAGGAAAGAACATTCCATCAGAAATCGGTGAGTGTTGAATCAGTGGCAGGGAGGGACGGAGGCCATTGTGGTCATGGAGATAAAGAGAGGAATGAGATAAAAATCCAGACTATATGAATCCTGAGGTTTCAGGGTCTGCCCAGGTGAAAGATTTTTCAGAAACTTGGAGGCAATATTGTAGAGGTAGCATTGCCCACAACACAATTTTTTCTCATCCTGCAGCGTCTCTGATCAGGCAGGATTAGTAGGATTCAGTAGTTCCTCAAGCAATATCTGTAGAAACTTAAAAACTAGTTATCTTGGGACAATTGACAAGTTTTTGCCTGATTGCCATGGGCTTCTTTTTGATAGTGCCCACAGTCTCCTCTGTCCCTATGTCCAGAGCAATTCTGGAATTATTCTTTAATTTTTAAAACGTATATGAAAGTATGCCTATTTATTAATTTATCAGCATGCTTAGCACTTCAGACAGAAAGAAAGAACCAGGATGTATCTCCCTTTGTTAACTCAGCAGTGCCAGAAATGAAATTAACTAGTCCGAAAAGAATTCTGCTGATTTCTTTGAGAGAGCAGCTGAAATTAAGAAACTAATTAAGAAATTGTGTTTCCCACCCACCCACCAAGAGCTGCTTTCCATATTTGTTTATTCAGAACTGAAAACTACTAATTCTATTTCAGCATTAGTGGTTGTAGTAAATGGGGGAAGGATCTATTATATTAGTTATTTCTAATCTTGATGCCCCACCAAAATGCTGGACTAACTTCCATTAATCCTAACCAGCACAGTATTGCTATCCAGTGGCACTTCTAGAAGACACTCAAGTTAGAGAACAGTGGTATTCATCACTGAAACAGTTCCATACTTGAGAGAGTACATTCAGTTACATATTCCTAAATTTTCTGAATTCTTTCATAGCCACCATTAGCAAAATAAGCATGGACTATAAGAACACTGAACATGATTGAGCCAAAAGTCTTGTCTTCTACAACCAAAGACAAGAGTTTGGTATTCTAGTTATCAATATGTACAGACCAGTGTTTCTCAACCTTGGCGACTTTAAGATGTGTAGACTTCAACTCCCTTGTGGGCTAGGGAATTCTGGGAGTTGAAGTCCACACATCTTAAAGTTGCCACGGTTGAGAAACACTGGTATAGACAGTGATCTTGTCTGTTATTCTTCACAGCGATCCATTGTGTTGCTTTCTGCTTGTCTCCTTATGTTTGCTAGAACTGAATGCAGAGCTACAGCTGGACTATATGAAGCAAAAATTTGGGCGGCGGGTTTTCTTGCAGCAAACCAACCATTCAAGCCAGATATTCCAACTGAAGCTGTCAGGAAAAATTCCCCAGACCTGTGAGAATGTCACAGCTTACTTGCGGGTAGGGGACTCGGGCATCAAAAGTGTGTGTGTGTTTGTGTGTATGTATGTTTGGAATAGTAGGGAATGTTTCAGCACTATGTTCTGGAAATTATGTTCAGCTTTGAATGTTGCAGCCAAAGTTTTGCAGAGAAATAAGGAAGAATGCTGAGTGTATTTTCCCTCCTGCAATTTGGGAGCCACCGCAGCCCACCTTCACATGTCTGAACCTTTGATCTCTCATTTTGAGAGGTCTGGTCTTGGAGGTTTTGGCCTCTTTTATGGTACTTTCCTTTCTTGAAATCAAGAAATCAGGTTCCTTATGTTACTGTTATATCGATATCCCAACATCTTGGGAAGAGGAGAGCAATCTCCAGATTTATTTATTTATTTATTAGATTTATATGCCACCCATCTCCCCTAGAGGGTGGCTCTGGGAGGCTCACAATTAAAATCAAACAGTAAAAACAGTAAAAATATAAATATCCATATTAAATTACCTAAAAAAATAATACTATATAAAAAAACTATACACATAAAATGACTATATAATTCAAGATGACGGGGGGGCAGAATCAATTATCCCACCAGCCAATTCCAACAATGCAAGCCCCCATCAGGCCCCCAAGCCGTCTGGCATAGCCAAGATTTCACACTCTTCCTGAAGGCCATGAGAGTGGGGGTGTACCACACCTCGGGTGGTAAGTTGTTCCACAGGGCAGGGGCCATGGCAGAAAAGGTCCTCTTCCTAGACCCCACCAGCTGAAATTCCTTGACTGGTGGGGTCCACAACATGCCACCTCTGCTGGACCAAGTGGGGTGGGCTGATATAACAGGGGCGAGACGGCTCCTCAGATAACCTGGTCCTGTGCCATGAAGGGCTTTAAAGGTAATAACCAACACCTTGAATTGGACCTGGAAGCAAACCCGCAATCAATGCAACTTGCGTAACAGAGGTGTTATATGTGTCCACCTGGGGGCATTCAAAACTGTCTGCACCACTGCATTTTGTGCCAGCTTGTGGGGATATGGGAAGATAGAGGCCAGAGTCGGGGAGTGAAAAATATTCTTTCGTCTCCTGAGCCGCGAGGGAGAGATAAGAGGATGAGGCTGGCACCTCCCTGAGGAATGCAAGCGGTATTTACTGATTGACCCTGGGAACTAGTTCCAGTCTGGGAAGATTTCTGAATAGAGGTTGCAGCTAATAAACCTTGCTTGATTGAATCTGCATGGTCTCCTGGAGTTCCCTGGGCTAAACCTGACATCAATCTTCCCAGACTGGAACTAGTTCCCAGGGTCAATCAGTAAATACCGCTTGCATTCCTCAGGGAGGTGCCAGCCTCATCCTCTTATCTCTCCCTCGCGGCTCAGGAGACGAAAGAATATTTTTCACTCCCCAACTCTGGCCTCTGTCTTCCCATATCCCCACATCAAATGTTTCAGGTTTAGCCCAGGGAACTCCAGGAGACCATGCAGATTCAATCAAGCAAGGTTTATTAGCTGCAACCTCTATACAGAAATCTTCCCAGACTGGAACTAGTTCCCAGGGTCAATCAGTAAATACCGCTTGCATTCCTCAGGGAGGTGCCAGCCTCATCCTCTTATCTCTCCCTTGCGGCTCAGGAGACGAAAGAATATTTTTCACTCCCCGACTCTGGCCTCTATCTTCCCATATCCCCACACAGCTGTAGCTTCCGGATCCTCTTCAAGGATAGCCCCATGTAGAGTGCATTGCAGTAATCCAACTGGGAGGTGACCAGGGCATGCGTGGAGGGCCTCCTGATCCAGGAAGTGGCATAACTGACGCACAACATGAAGTTGTGCAATCTCCAGATGTGGATGAACTACAAATCCTAGTAGCCACAGCCAGCGAGCATGGCTAATGGTGAGGGATTCTGAGAGTCATAGTACAGTAAAAGCTGGACAGCTACTAATTCTTTTTTTCTAGGAAATACGGTTGGTATCTTTGCTTCTGGCGGGGCTCCTGCATATCTTTCACTGCATAAATCAGAAATAATTTCATTGTGGCTATATGTTTGCCTGCTATAATGCAGAGGTTAGTCATCCCATGATGATGTTGAGTGTATGAGGAAATTTGAGACTGGAAGGGTATTTCCTTGCTCATAGAATTTTTGAGACGAGAAGCAGTGTTATGGATATTAAAGTTACCACCTTTTTGTTTTAGCAGAACTTTTGTGCCTTTTAGTTTTGACAAATACTACATACCTCTTTTTTGTATCTAGAAATTGCTCTTTGCAGAGAGGGGAACCTGTGGCTTCTCAAACAGCTAGAGGGTCAACGTTTTCCCATCTCTGTGTTAGCGTTACAGACCTTCCAGAAAGTTATAACCTGAGCACACATTTTCCAAATGGATGTCCTCCAAAGCTGTCAGTCCTGCACACCTGGATGACACCCAATTGGAAAAAGCTTCCCAATGAGATCTGCAAACTGCTTTTTACTCCCCCGCCTCTTCCCAGGATCAAGCTGATATCAAAGACAAACTGAGTCCCATTGCTATGAGCCTCAACTTCAGTTTGGCATCCTCCTCCACTGCTGGAATGCTGCGACCTGTGCTGTCTGGCCAATTGATGGTCCAGGAACAGGTAAGATTTCCCTCCTCTTCAGCTCACAGCAAGTGCACTAGAACCACTAAATTCTGCTCGTGAATTTGGTGTTCGTTTGTTTTAATGTTTTATACTGCGGCTGTTATTTTGATGTGTGGTTTGCTCATTCGTTGGTTTGCTTGTCTGAGTACTTGTTGAACATAGGGTATATCTCTAAAATAAGTGTTTCCAAAGAGGTGGCTTTTGGAATGACAGACTTTCGCAGTAAAAATACCCTATGCTTGCCCAAGAACAGCTCTGAGTAGATATAATACTCCTCTCTCAGAACTAAATCCCACACATCTGTTGAAATCACAGATTACAGTCAATGATAAACTGCTTAGTCTTAAGGTGCCATGAGACTTTTGTTGTTGTTATTACTAAAATAAATAATTTTGAATTATTTAGCTAGCTCCTGTTTATAGAGAGATTGGAGCAGTCCTCTCTGAACCAGGAGCCTAGCTGTTTGATCAAAGATTAGGCATGCCAAGTAGAAAAGAAATGTGTTTTTTATGTAAGAGGTATGCAGACTGAGGGCCCTGGAGGCTTTAAATGCAACAAAAGTTGCCACCAAATGATATTTTTTATGTGAAAGAATGGGGGAAATAATTGAATAAAAGTCATATCAACTGTAAACATAAGTTTAATGCTAATTCAGTTTACGAGTAGATTAAACCAAAATAGATGTAGTTTTTGTTTGTTTTCATCTACTTATTTACCATGAAATTATCTTATTTAAGAATGGGCAATTGCAGTGGTATGTAGATAGTTAACTGGACTTAGTGAAAGGTTCTACATGCTCTGAGTTTTCTACTTCATACCTGGTATTTTCATGTCTCTAAATTGAGGGGATTTTCTTCTATATTCCTTGGTTTCCTACTATGTAGCTGTCCATGTTCACCTCCAAATTGTATTTGCTATTCATTCAGTGATAGCTGTGGGTTTCCTCTCACCCACAGACCCGCATCCTTATTGACTGTGGAGAAGACAACATCTGCATTCCAGACCTCAAACTCTCTGCTCACACGTAAGCACCAATAGCTTAGTCTGGTGTTGGCTGCAGTTGCTGAGGGGTGAGAGGAAAGGATATTACACATGCTTATGTGTAATGTTTGTTATCTTTCTGTGTGTCTTTTGCTCAATACCAGAGATCCCTTGTAGGACTTCCATGGATCTACTATAGGAAAACATGTAACCGTATTTCTTCTGAACAAAAGCTTGGCTGGGGACTACCCATACTGCAGAGGAGATGACCTATAGTTTATAAAAAGGACAAAGTCTTCATCATCACTAATTTTTATCAGGATTTCTTAAAAAATAGTTTTATTAATCCATTTTCAAACAAATATATATAACATAAAATGAACAATTTGCCACAAGCAACGAAAAAGAAAACACAACAAAAGAAAACATAGAGACAAAGAATCTGTAATTACAAATATATTCAAAGTTCACCTGATTGTATAAGTCTTTAAAAGAAAACACTAAGCTTTCAATGTTCATCAAGCCTGTCCAATAATTTTTTCCAAAGGGAGAGGTAATGTGACATTTTCTGATTGACAAAATATATAATTTTCTCAAAAATTACTAAAACACACACCTCTGAAATCCAGTCCATTATATCTGGAGTTACAGTATTTTTCCGTCTCATAAGGATTATTCTTTCTGCTATTCCTAGAGCACAAAAAACTCAGAACATGTTAAATTCCAAGTAGTTGGTATATAATTTAGTACAATGTGAGTGTCTTTAAAAAACAGAGTTTTCAGGACTTCCGGTGAGGATTTATAATGAACTAGATGTCCCTGAAGGAATGGGGCTGGCATTGCAGTGGAGCTACTAGATGTCCCTGAAGGAATGGGGCTGGCATTGCAGTGGAGCTGATGGTCAGAAGGTGAATTCTGGCTGCCATAATCTCTCCGGAAAAAGGAGAGATCATAAAAACCAAAGTTTTCCCAATAATTCTGTCAACATATTGTATAACATTACTCCAAAAGGAGTATAAGGAAGAACATGACCATAACATATAAGTTAAGGTGCCCTCAAATTTCTTGCAACACCAGAAATTTGTTCAGTGAAGGTCAGTGCAACTGATGCATGTGCAAAGGCAGGCATGGCCTATCATGTTCTTGGAATAAAATAGCACCCAAGTTGTCCTTGAAAAAATCTGTGGACACTTTGCTTCTTTTAGAAGGACCAAAACATTGCAAAATAAATGCTATACTTAGTATTTGTAATATAATTAACGAGAACTAGTTTGGTGTAGTAGTTAAAGGCACTGGGCTAGAAACCAGGAGACCATGAGTTCTGATCCTGCCTTTGGCACAAAGCCAGATGGGTGACTCTGGGCCAGGCACTGTCTCTCAGCCCTAGAAAGAATACAGTGGCAAACCAATTCTGAAAAATGTTGCCAAGAAAACTGCATGGACTTGTCAAGTCACCACGAATCAAGACTGACTTGAAGGCACCAAAATAAATTAATACATGTTGTAATTAATGTAATAATATTTTTATTATTATTTAAGACCCTGTCATAGGCTGAAATCCAATGCCATATGGTTTCTTTGCAAAGTTATGCCTTCAGATTTCTGGCATGGATAGCCAAGCTGGGATGTAATTTACCTTCCTGTGATTTTGTAAACCTCCTTCTGGCATGTTGGTTTTGACATACCTACGATTGCCTTTACTTTAGCCTGCTTTGGTTTAATGCCTTCTTTCATTCGTGTTTCTCCCAAATACTATATTTCTTAAACTTTAAAACATTTGTTTTTGTTTTCAAATTAACATTTGAGGACCTGGCTTTTTCTAGTACCAGTTTTAATCTCTGATCACATTCTTCTGTGGTGTCCCATAAAAATATTAATCCATAGTGTCTGTGGAATGCCTTCCATCAGTTGCTGCATGCTGCAATGAAACATTTCCAGACTAGAACATAACGCAAAGGGCATGTGTTAAAAGTTGTACTGACTGATTTATTAGACCTACTGTATATTACCACTGTATGTTTTATACCCAAACTGTAAGTCAGTTCATTCACTGTACAGATTTATAGTAATTAGCAACAAGATCACATTTCTAGCTCTTAAATGAAAGTAAACAAATAGGGTAAATGATATTGATTACCCCTGGTAATTATCAGAGACTTTATTAAGACTGATTTCATACCAGAAAAAGTAACATATTGTCTGCTTTGAGGTTTAGTTTGTTGATTTCTGTTTAAAAGCTAGAAATGACTTCGCTGCTGACTTCTCTGTGTTTCTATAATGGAGGCTTGACTTACAGTTTGATTAAAACGCACAGCAGTAATATAGGTCTTAGATTAGATAGATAAATAGATAATTGATAGACCAACTGATTGTTTTATTGCAGTTATAGACCAGCACAAAAACATTATATAGCAACATTTGCAATCAATCCAGTAAGAACAATCTTAGTTGTAAAACATGATTAAAAACATAGAACCAAAAACAATCAAAACAAGTTTACAATTAAGGTGAAGACTATGTCAATACAATAACATATAAATGAAGTCTAAAAAAATGAAAGAAACTAGAGTAATAAAAATATAGAATATAAAAAGGCAACTGGCTAGCTTAAACTAAATTTAATAAATCACAAAATAATCAGATTACTATGAGGAAAAATATTAAAACTAATAATTTCAATTAACATTGGTAAGTGTTAAGACGTTTGCAAGAAAAATATGTTCTCATGACTGAAGCTGGATTTAGAAATGAAACATTTCTGCAGAAATCTGTATATGTTCAGTCCATGTAACTCTTAACAATTTGGTCGAGACACTCAGGTCTTTAATACAAAGTAGACTTATGGGAAAAGATTTGCTGGATTTTGCATCTTCCTCTTCCTTCACACAGTTCAAGAGGTCATATGCCATTCATTTCTTAAATGAAGAAAGAAAGGCAGTTGGATATCAATGAGTGGGAAGGAGAAACGTGTCTGTCCTAATCCAACCAAAATGTTCCATCTTCTGCCCACTCCTCCAATTGATCTTGCTGCATACTCAAACCTCAACCAACAATTTTGCCTTGCCAACTGCAGTATTACCCACATGGTATCCTTTCTAATTCCTGATGCAAAAGAACCAAAGTTTGCTTATTGATTTTTTTTATTATTATTATTATTATTATTATTATTATTATTATTATTATTATATTAGTGTTTAGTTCTCTTTCCTTTCTATGTGGTTATGTCTCAGGAATGAAGCCTCCCTGCTTATTGGGGCTGAAAATGTGGTTCTCATCCAGGCTACAGCAACAAATGCTGGAGAAGGAGCCTATGAAACTGAGTTAGTGGTGGAGCTGCCATTTGGGGCTTACTTCCAAAGAGCTAACAGCGGTGCACAGGTGAGGTCAGGTATGGTTGTTGAATTGTAGCTGCCAGCATCAGTCACCACTGAGCATCTTGGCTGAAGTTGCTATGAATTGTAGTTCAGGAACATCTGGAAAGCCAAGTTGCCCATCGTGGATAAGAGGTTTATCACTGTGGCTAAACACTGACAAAAGTGCAGCCTTGTAGTCTCTCTTGCCCCTTATGAAATAGAGCCAAGAAAAACAGATGTTTTCATCTTTGTTTATTCCATTCTTAAAAGTATGTTTTTAAACGTTGTTTCCTAAAAATATTTACATTTTCTTGCTTCCTGTGAGTACAGGGCAACCCTCAGTTGGCTGGAAGCTCAGATTTACTAAAATTGGTCATGCTGTTGCATCTGGATATGGGTGAAATTATATACAGGTAGTCCCCAGTTTAAGGACAAGTTCCATTCCCAAGGTCTGTCCTTAAGTTGAATTTGTATGTTGCTAAAATAGTATTATTGTATAATACTGTATAAGTAGTATTGTGTAATGAACTCGAACCATTGTGCATTAAACTCAAATTTTGCTACAGTAGGCTCCGTTCTTAACTATGGGTCGTCTGTAACCTGGGCATTCTTAACCCGGGGACTACCTGTATACAAGAACATATTCTTTCCATCTCTCTTTTGCCTGCAGAAAATTATCTGTAATTTTCGCAAGGAAAATGAAACCCGATTGGTGGCCTGTGAAGTGGGCAACCCAATGAAATCCCACACAGAGGTATGAGATTAAATTCTAAAAAGGGCTCATTTTTCAAGTTCGCTCTGAAGTCTGAAAAAGTAACAAAATCTAGAAAGGAATGGAAATTCTTTACTCCATGTAATACACAAAATTATGCTACAGCAAACTTTATTCGCCAAGTTAACCTTTTTGCTAAAAGGTTAACTTGGCAAATAAAACTGAATAGGATATAAACAAAACCAATGCTTTTTCCACCAATGCATGGCACTTTTATTATTTTCATATAAACAGAATAGAATCATTATCAATACCTTTTAATTGACACTTACAAAAAGGCAGTTACTAATTCCTACATATTTTAGTAAACAGAACAATTGATTGTGACATGCCTTCTCTGATTCATATTATACCACAAATAAATCCATGGTCTGGCAGTTACTGGAACTCGGGTGAGTTACTGAGAAGTTGTAGCACAAAGCAAGCCATTGATGCCAAACAGCATCCTAGGTTGGTACAAAGTGCTGTCTTATCCTGCCTGTCTTTCTTCTCCTCTGCTCCCTGATCTTAATGTGATTGTTCTCACTTTTCTTCTTGCTCCTTATTACTTACAGATCAAGTTGGATGTGGAACTAAGTATCAGCCAGCTAGAAGATGCCAATAGTAGCATTGTCTTTGTGCTGCAACTCAAGAGGTAACACTCAGCCGTGTCCCACTTGGCTAGTTTCTGAAACCAATTTCTCTTTTCCAGTCTGGAGCCTCCCAGATGAACTAAGACTACAATTTCCAGAATTCCAAGCCATTATGATCCAACACATTTCCATGGAAGTTGTAGTCCTGGCAGATTTGGAGGTGCTAGATTGGGGGATGCTACTGTACCAGCATTATGTACCATCCCCCAACCAAAAGGCAGAGAAACTGCCCTACATCTTCAGTCCTTCTATGTTGCCAACTGTTCCCTCACCTACCTACCCGCCCACCCTTTTCTGTAATTAGCTTTCCTATCACAACACTTTTCCATCCCTTATTCAAGTTGACTTGAGTGTCCCTAGTACTGTGAAGAAATCCTGGGGCTGCCTCAAAGGTGAGCCCCATTCTGACATCTTCATCATAACTTCAAATTTCTTCTCCAGTAAGAATAGCCTAAACCCCAACAGCAATATAAAACGGCTGCAGATGCCACTCAAGGTTGATGCACAGGTGGAGCTGTTTGGGTGAGTATAAGCCATTTTGCTCAGCCTCTTTCATTGGAATGTTATTTTTCTGTGAGTGCAGATTATTTTTTTTCCTCCACTGGGTGGATAAGAGGGATGCACTTTAATTCTTGTATTTCGTGCTCTCTGTTCCCAGAATCTCTGTACCAGCTGCGATTGTACTCTCATGGGCCCTTGAGGACTTTAAGAACAAGAGCAATGAAGCTGATGACTATGGACCAAAAGTAGAGCACATCTATCGGGTACCAAGAAACAATAAGCAGAACTGGAAATATGGGAGTCCTAACCCAATGTTGATACTTTTCCCCATTATTGATCTCTTTTCTTTCTCTTTCTCCATGTCCACACCCTCCCCCCCCCCCCGCCCCGCATCTCTCCAGTTGCAGAATGCAGGCCCTAGCACAATATCTGGAGCTAACCTGGTTGTGTATTTCCCCAACCACTTCTGGAAAGGCTTCTTGCTTTACATCACAAGAGTGAGCACAGAAGGGAACATCAGCTGTTCACCCATAAATGAGACCAACCCTCTAAAGGTAGGACTCATACTGTATCTGGAGGAGGAAGAGGAAAGAGAAAGACCTATTACACAATGCTAGAGCATCTCATTTGCATGCAGAAGATTTTGGGATTAAATTAATACATGGCACATTCAGGTTAAGGATTCAAGAAGCTGGTAATGAAAAGACATCTGTCATCAAGAGGCCAGTAAGAGTAGAGTGGTTCACAGTTAGAATGTGTTAAATTTAGTAGGATTTGGCCTAACCTGATTTCTACCAGGAATTTTTTATGCCACAATGTGGTTGGAAGAAATTGGGAAGTTCTGGAGAAAGTACCAAAATTCAGAGCCTACAAATGGCTTTTCCCTTGGCAGTCTAAAGACTTTGGCTTCAAGAGCCCCAGGTGACTGCACACATGTATATAACCAGAACTTGGGTCAGAGAATGAAGAAAAAGGAAAACCCAGTGGCTGTGATGATCATGAAATATCCTTAGCTTGATTTGTGATAACCTTGGCTAGATTTTTTTTTTTTTGTGGCTTAATGTATTGTATTAACTCAGCTTATGGTTTGCTTATAATTTATTGTGCAACCTCAAAAGATGGGTTAATTCAGTAATCAGATTAAGCATGTTGTGAATGCAGCCATTATGAAGTAGCCAGTTTTCAATTTTCAACGACTTCAACAGCATCCAGAGAACCATGCTGTAGATTCTCCACCTTTTACTAGAGAAATTAAGCATGTGTGATTTTGTTTGTATGTATTTATCTACTATAGCCTTGGCCTTCCCCTTGTAGCTCTGAATTTTACCCTGTATTGATATTCTTAAGTTTGTCAAGCTCAGTTTATTATTGCTACTGCTACTCAGGAAGTATAAGCTTATCCATGATTTGCTTCCCCATGCAGGACTTCTGATTGTCTGAAATAGCTGACTGAAATTTGTATCAAAATTATCCTTTATGGTGTCACTTTTTACCAGTTCATACACTGAACTAAGCATAATGTGGCATGTTGGATTTTGGTTGAGCATGTTGTGTGAACCCAGTCACTGTATTTTCCTAACCATGTATACAGGTATACAATATACTTGTGGTTTAACATATTGCATGTACAGCATATTGAACAAACCATTATTAAGGAAACCATAGTTACCTAGCTAGCTATTTACTATAATACATTTTCAAATCCATCAATATTCCCTCTTGTTTTCCTAATTCTCTTGTTGCTGTGCTAATTTGAGCGTATCAGAACCAAAAACAAGTGTGGAAGAGCACTGTGCAACAAAGGACTTCTTAATAATAAACAGATTATTACGTATCTGTCCATTGAGCATGTTCTTACTATTTTCTTCATCATAAAAGCAGACAGGCAGTAAGGAAGCAAGAGGGGAGAAGGAAACCATAACTTAGTGTCTCTTTTTCATCATAGCTAAAAGTCCAGGAGCCCACAGTTGCTCCTAGTTACAACCTGACAATCCCCTCATGGCGTCGGCGTGAGAGGCGTGATGCCAGCCTTTCAACATTCAAGGAACCTATTGTGGTGGTGAGTCTTTGGGGAAAATACCTTGAGATGTCTTAAGGCTCTTTGTTGTTTAAATTTCATAGGGTAATCCAAAGCAATTGACACTGGATCTGAGTCCCATTTCTTTGCTCTTCCTAAGTGAGATTAAGCCGGTACTCACTGGCCCAATCTGCACACCTGGGAGTTACCTGTCTTGCAGCGTTATTCTGAAAATAAATGACACAAGTATTCTGTACATTAAAGTTTCATAAAGATTCAACATAATTACATACTATTTCAACTGAAACATTAGGTTAGGAACTTGTTTGTTCTTAAAAAGTCAGGACTTCAAGACTCAGAAGTTTCCAGCTCTCCTTGGTGGTCTTACAGAGGAATGTCCCACCAATTGGCAGGTTCTGTGATGCAAAAGCTATCCCATTTCTAATCCACATCTGTCTCACCTGCCTGTAATTTTCCCTAAGAAAGAAATTGCTACCGCTGAAATCCAAAACATTACTGCATGCTACACTTTCAGCCACAATTCTGCTGCCAGTGGGAGTGCTCAATTTACCAGTGCAATTATTTCTCACCATGACTCCTTCTCCCCTGTTCTGTTCTGTATCCATGTGAAACTAGAGTAGATGCATCATCTGCAACAATCTTCTTTTTCTCTCCTATCCTCCAGTAAAGATTTACGGTCTAGTTTGTGAAGTTTCCCATGTACCAGTTTTCCTGATTTAGAATCTTCTTCCCCAGCTGTTGTGCCATTCAGAAAAGATTTGGATTGCAAGTTTGCAGTTACATGCTCACATGGCCTGTGAAAGGGCCTTGAAGCATTTTAATACATTGTTTTCTCTCTTTTATACCTGATCTTTCCTCACTACTGACTTGTATGAACAGAGAATGCGTGAAGGGATCTTTGATTTTTGTTCATTCGTGACCAAGTACAATGAGTGGGATAGAGCTGCATGATGCTTGTCAGAAAGGGAAGGGACTTCAATCACATGGTCTCAGCCACCATCTTGTTCCTTTTAACTTGTCCTGCAGACGCCTCTGCTTTTTATTTTCCACCACTGTGATGCAGGGTTGCAGGAACCAATTACAGCACCAGTGGCATTACTGTGGTTATTGGTGTTACTGCACCTGCTAGTTGCTGTCCCTCCGCCGGCACTCGCTTGTCAGCTGTTCCTCTCTGGAATGGCTGTTGCTTGCCTTGGCTCAGCTCAGCTCAGCTCAGCTCAGCTCAGCTCAGCTTCAGTGGCTTCTCCTCTTTTCCTTCCTTCCTTCCTTCCTTCCTTCCTTCCTTCCTTCCTTCCTTCCTTCCTTCCTTCCTTCCTTCCTTCCTTCCTTCCTCCCTCTTTCTCCAGCATTGCCACACTCTTCAGACAGTGCAGCAAAATGGGAAGGGAAGGGAAGGGAAGGGAAGGGAAGGGAAGGGAAGGGAAGGGAAGGGAAGGGCCCCAGGGGACTAGGGGACTAGGGGAGCATGAGAGACTTTTTTGCAGCTCCTCCTCCCTTTCACTTGCTAAATGGTTCTATTCAGCCCTAGTTAGAGATGGCTGCTGTCCCACTTCACTGGTAGGCCACTTACACTCCTGCAATGACAAAATATAAATAAGGGTACTTCCAGTTTATGCTTTCTATTACTATGGACCAAAAGTCATTGTAAGGGACTTTTTTTGTGTGTGAAAGGAAAAAGATGGAAAAAGCAGTAGGAATGGAAGGGAAAGTTATAAGACCAGGTGAGCGTGTTTGGATTATTTGCCAAATTATGGGAGTCGGGCATGGTGATAAACTTCCACTGGCAGAGGCATGTTGGCTTAGCCAGATTTCTGTCACACTCCATAGCTCTCAGGCTGGATGGTACATTTGGAATATAAAACTATATCCTGGATCTGATATATATCCTGTGTTTGATCATATTTTCAAACAATTTCAGTTGATTTTAAAACATTTAATCCTTTCTACCTTCAGAATTGTGGTAACCAGTCGTGTGCTATCATTCATTGCCAAGGGGGGACACTGGAGAGGGGCCATGGAGCTATGGTGACCATTCATTCAGTGCTGTGGCTGCCAAGTTTCCAGGAGGTAAGAAAGGAGCTTATAGTTTAATAGGTATAGTCATCCCTTTTATACCCACCCAGAAGGGTCTGCTCTGTTAAATCAAAGCCTTAGTAAAAAAGGTGAGGTATCCAACTAGTTTCCCAAGGGACTACTGGTATGTTGCACTGAAATTATAAACATAGTCTACTCAATATGTCATGAGGATGCTGAAATGTTGTGGCATCCAAGAAGACAGATATTTGTCTCACAGAACTGACAGTGGAAAATTCAGCACAGGATCCAAAGAAAAAGAAGGGGCAGCAGGGTAAATTGAGAAACAATGTGGTGGTTTGAGTTCTACTCTCACCAGTTAGTAGGCCATGGGAACTAGAGAGTTGTGCCTAAGACTTTAAGGAAAAAATACACTCTGAGGAGGGATTTGAAGGAAATAAAAAAGGGCAAGCAGATCCAAGAGTATAAGGTAACAAGTGAGAAAGGATGGAGTTGCATGAAGAAATAGAAGCCCTTTGGACAATGAAGGTTGTGGAGCTGGAAGAATAAAAATCATAGGGCAAGATGTACTGGTGGATGAACATAGAGAGCTGTAAGGGCAATATAGCACAGTGTTTAAAGGCCTGAACTAGGACTGGAAAGAACTAAGCAGAACTCCCCAGTCAATCAAGATATTCAGTCTCTGATCTTGAGTCAGTCATTGTCTGGCAGCCTAACCTACCTTATAGGATTGTTTGGAGATTAAACTTCAGTGAACAGAGCCATTTATACCACATTAGACTACTGCAACTTCTGTGTTGGATCTTAGAGCAGGTGGCAAGCCAGCAGATGATGCAGGAGGCAGAGCCAACAAATGTTTAGTCCCTTTCTGCCTCTTCCCACTCCACATATTAATGAGGCTCCCATGCTACTTCCTTCTTCCACAGCATCTTCCAGAGCAGCTTCTTATCCAGTCCCAGGCCCGCTTCACCACTACAAGTATGCCTTACAACATTCAGCCAGAGGTTGTACCCGCTGGGACTGCCCTGGTGAGTCCAAAACTCAGTTTTTCAGGATTATCAGGACTACTGGCAAATGTGAAGTTTTCCATCAATACCAACATTTGTTCAACAGGCTTTGAATTTTGGCTTTGAAAATCAAATCAAAGGATTTCTTGAATCATAGCATTTATTAATTTCATAACACAGTGCTAAGTATCAACTTGCCTGGTTTGAGCCTTTTCTTTCTTTTTTTTCCTTCACTAATCCAGAGACTGTAACTCAAATGCTGAAAGTGCTAGCATGGGGGTGAGAGGCGGACTGAAAGCTAACAGAATATTTCCCCCAACAGTTTGTTTCCATTTTAGAAATCTAGAATGCATTACTTCATTCATTCCTGGATAGTCCTTGAAAGTTGCTGACCCCTGAAGAATTAGATAACGTTGTGCTCCTATGTATGACTGTATGATCTGATATTATCAGTGGGCCTTTATCCCACATCTGCAGCCCTTTGTCCTTCTCTTAATGATATTGAACAAGAAAGGCTCTAATTAGCCATTGTTTCCCATTTAATCTGGATTGGGCAAATATGTTTTCTAAAACTTCAGGATTTGATAGGATTTCCTATATTAGAAACACCTTTATTCTGAAGCTTCAGTCATCTTGTTGGAGACTTCCTGGCCCTGCAAAGGGGAAGCAAATAGATTGTTTGTAGAGACAAAAAGATAATTCACATTTCATTTTATTAAACCAGGATATGATTGTTATTAGAGTCACTAATAACAATTTAGGAAAATCTTTCCCTCCAGAACATAACAGCAGTTCTATCCATTAGCAGCCCTGCAAGTATGACAGACTGACTGTTGGGAGTGATGACAATCACTATTTTACTATTTGTTCTTGGCTGTAAAAAACACTCAGTTACTTTGGACTAAAATACTGTTAATTCATTTGGATTTCTTTCTCCTTCTCTGTCCTGCTGCTCACAGGCTAAAACACTGGTGGAATGGGTGAACCCTGATGCCGAGAGAGATATCCCTATATGGTGGATCATAACAGCTGTGTTGGTGGGGCTTTTCCTTCTTGCAGTCTTCATTATTGTTCTTTGGAAGGTACATGAAACCCCTGGGCCAGGGAAGCCTGAATATGAAGCATGGGATGCAAAAATCCAAGAGTATGTTCCTCTTCATCCATGCAGATGTCCTGGAGATAGAGCCAGGGCCTGCTTTTCTGAGGCAGAGTGGCCAAGGATGCATCATGTAATCCAGAGAACATAGCTGATGAACTCTCTGATGTCTGCTGGTTGCATTAGCTTATTTGTAAAGAACAGAAAATACCCGGAAGATCCACACCAGCCAACAGAAAATAAAAACAATGCATTTTAGAAGTTTTAAAAAATAGTATCCGAGTAAAGTTAAGGGTGGTCGCAAACATCTTATCCTGGGACTATCCCCTCTGATTGCCAATTCCAATCTAGCTTTGGAATAGAAACTGCCATGATGGGTCTGGGCAGATGATTGAAGACATGATCCTCATTCAGTTTCTTAAAATGAATTGTTGGCAGCTATGAGATTGTTTAGAGAGTTAGCAGTTGGAAGGTGCTTAGTTTTGCCTCCAGGCTCTTCAGTTAATATCTAAATAGATGTATAGGTTTGTGTGGCATATTTTAGCCATGTCAGAAGCATTCACCTATAAGAATGTTCCTCTTGTATGAAGAGAGACTTATTTCTTATTCACCCTATTTCTCCCCCCCCCCGCCCCACCTTTTCTTCTGTAGACGGGCTTTTTCAAGAGAAAACGACCACCCACTGAGGATGAGGAGCAGCTAACTCATGATCCTGGGGTTCAGTCAGCTGAAGAGGGGCAATAGGGTATCCTATTCTTCCTAAACTCCTCCCACATCTAATCTTGTTCTTGAATGGATCCATCCCTTGATGGTATGGAAAGGACATCTGCTAGCAAGATACCCTGACTCCCTGTACCACCTGCCTGTTGTTGTTGTTGTTTAATTATAGCTGTCACCACCTTCTTTACCCACAATTCAGGACACATAAAAACAAGGTTTATCTAGTCCAGAGTGCATTTCAAACAGCAGAAATCAGACATCTGCGAGAAGACCACAGGCTGGACAGAAGTGCAATTAGATCTCCTGCTCATGTTCTCCAGTAGGTAGTGTTCAGATGCCAGCGATAGGCAGTGGCTGTTTGTACACGTTGTAGAGAACATAATTTTACTCACCTCCTGGATGTGCAATTCATATTTTCATCAGCCTGCCAATTTCAAAAATCAGGTCCTGGCTGCAAAACCTTCTTATAACTCCACCCAAGTGGATCACCAATCACAGACTCAAAGACACACCCATTTATAAAAATGAAAAGCAGATGATGGAAAATAATGTTATAAAAAATCCAGTAAAGAATCATCTACAACTTATGTAAAAAGTACAAGTTTTGCTTATGAAAGGGGGAAGGGAAATAAAAAAACTGCCTAATGTATTAAATACATTTGAAAATTATCTGTTTCCTTCAAAATTCTTACAGCTAAGAAAATTTTTATTTTTTTTAAATAATATTTTTATATACATCATTCCTTTTTATATCATTTCCCTTTATTATATAACTCTGTTCCAGACTGCAATATAGAAGATATCCCTTAATAATTAAGGTATAAACACTCTCGGATGCAGTTTGTGGGCTGATCTGAGAAATGATTAACTATTCCAAACTGACCACCAGTCTGTTCCCAGTTATGACAATTTCTTCCCAATATTTAAAAAAATAGTAAACATTAATACTTTTTACACTAATGATATTGGCTTCTTTGACTCTTTGTGGTCCATGGGGAAGTAAAGTTCACTGTGGTGTTGATGCTCAGTAACAACTCCTGGGATTACAACATCACCCCAGCAATGTCTTGTCCAATAGAGATTAGAATCATTTTGGGTCTGTTCCAAAGCTGGGGATGTAGACGAGAGAAATCTGCTGATTCTGTTCCCTTAGGCATCCTGGTCTCCCTGGGACTGCTGAACTCAACAACTGGCTACAGAAGGCATGAAACATGTTCCACTGATGTGTGAAATATTTTGCTGTTCAATCAACAAAAGCTTCAGTTTAGATCTTTTTTTTTTAAGGCTTCTCTTAATATTGTAACACCACAGCCAAAATGCTTCCAACATATAAATTCAGGCTCCACCAGGATTGTGAAAGACAACTTATAAAAGTCATCTTATCAGAGAAAGATGGTCAGTTCTGATTATCTGATAAGAAAACCATGATAGGGTGGTATGGAAATTAATCAGATTTAGCATTAGGAAAGGGGGGGGGGGGGGGAGAAACTACACCGCCATGTGGAGACTCCTTCAAAACTTTTGATTTGTTGCCTTCTGTCTATCCACAGCAGTTGGGAGCTATTAATTTGTGACTAAAGCTTGCTTTCTTAGTTGTTCCAATTAGTTAATTAAAATTGGAACATTTCTTTTGAAGGGAAAACTACAGTATATGCAAATTAGCACTGACCTCTTCCTCTTCCTCTCTCTCTTGCTCCCCCTTCTTTTCTGAGGGATTCTTGAGAACACATTTCTTGTCATTCAGCGCATGTAAGAGGCAAGCCATGTGTTCGCTGGAGTTTGTTAATACTCAAGAGGCCAGCATCCTTGAAATGGGAAGGAGGGGGACAGGGAGAATGTGTACTGTTGCCGTCTAAAGCCAACTGAAGCTGAACTTGAAGATGGATAGTGTGAAGAATCCCTGGATTTGGTCTGAACAGGGAAGGATTTTAACATTCTAACAAAACTTTCCAGTTTCTCCCTTAAGAGCCTTCAACTCACTGCACAGAAATACATGGACGCGGCTTTAGCAATTAACAGTTTTTAAAGGAAAAGTAGCTTTGGGAGAAGTGCCTGAAAAAGAGCAGCAAGATAGACCACTGATAACTCCTTCCCACTTTTTTCCCCTCCGTAAGTGCTCTTTGCCCAGATTCCTGATACATATTTGCAAGGGGAAACAGACTTTGGAATGCTGTGGGAGCAAAAGCAACTCTTGCCAAGGGATTTTGGTTGTGGTGGTACAGAAACACATCCATCCATACTTGGGGATGATAGGCAGAGAAAGCAATCTGCTCATTCAGAAAAGCTTTTTATTTAAAAACATGCCTGCTGGGATACTGATTTGTGTACAATAAGTAGTTGAATTCAAGGGTGGGAAGTGCTCCCCCCACCTCAGTTTTCTGCATTCAGGAACTCTCCTCACACCAAGGTATCCTGAAAGCACTAAAGAACATTTTGGGAATCAGGGAGCTGGCTGGGGAATTCTGGGAGCTGAAGTCCACACATCTTAAAGTTGCCAAGTTTGAAAAACACTGATCTAGAGAAACCCACTGAAATCAGTAAGATGGTTTCAATAGGTTTGCCATAAATATGATTAAGTCTGGGTCCAACCCATTGTATTAAGTTTTTCATTAAATCTAGGGCCTTAAGGAGAACACAGTAGCAAAAAGCTGCAGGAAGATGACTGGCTTAGGGCAAAGATCAAGATGATGTAGTTTAACCCTTTTTTCCCACAGTCCCGAAGACCATCCTTTCTAAAGCTATTCTTCTTACTCAGGAAGGTTAAATTATCTTCTCTAGCCAAGGTGGTCTTGTTTCCAATCACCTCCTCACATGCTTGCTGCTTTTTAAAAAAAGAGTCCAGATTAGTGCAAAACATATTTGCACTAATAAATTAATTCCCTAGCCCTCCATCCTGATAGTATGCTTGTCTGGTCAGGGACTTCATTTTAAAAAATATTTTATTTTTTTTCTTTGTTCTAAACTGCCCAGTCTCACAATAGGGCAGTTTATAAACATTACAAATACATAATTTTTATATAATTTTATTGGAAATTTTAAAAACAAAGATAAAAACTAATACAAACTAATAGAGAGTGAGGAAGAAAAAAGAAAAAGAAAAATCAAAGAGCTAAAAGTGCATGATAAGAAAAAAAAAGTAAGAAAAATAGAAAAAAGGATACTAGAAAAAATAGAAAAAAAAGAAAAAATGGCTATGAAGGGGAACTGCCTACTCTTCCTACACAATAATTCACTTGAATGAGGTGGTGCTTAGAACAACAACAAAAAGAAGTAAATAATGACAAATTAATAACTTCACCCTATTTCTGGCATCAAATCCATTCAGACCAATCCATCTCCAACGGCCTTCCAGAAAAGTCAACTCTTGACAAGTCTCAGGAGTGGGAGGAGAGCTTCCCCCGAAGATCCCACCTTTATGCCCCGCCCCCATCATCCATCCTGATAGGTGGTGAACTTGAGCAGGCATTCTTTGTTCATCTGGATTGGCAGGCAAGGATGGGGGTGGGGTCTTGAAGATGCCCAGGTGTCAAGCCGTAGGTGATAGCTTGGTGGTAGTTATAAGTTATGGCCAGAACCTTGAATTACACTCAGACCCATTTCCTAACAAAGGAGCGGAACTATTATAAAAGTGCCCCCCTCCTGCCAACCCTTGCAGGTGGCCCAGAAGGATACTGTGGTTGCCAGTACTGAAGGCTGCTGAGAGGTAAAGCAGGACAGGGGTGAACATACTCCATTTCAGCCTGTAGAGAGTAACGATGTCCTTGATGGAGATATGCAAGCTCCGTTGCCAAGAGGTAAAACATTTTTAAAGTCCAGAATGTCCAGATAACATTCGGAAGTAACTCAGAAGATACTTTCCTAATTCACTGAATTATAAGAGGGGAGAAGGAGGTACAACACAATCAGACTTGCAAGATTCTGTTGTTATAGCCAGTCTCAATAAAAGTAGTTTTAGCCTTCTTGTAGAGGTGATTTCTTGGTCTGGTCTCCTTAGTTGGGCTGACACGGCCCCACCACAAGTCATCAGAGAGAACAACCAACATGATTTCCAGCCAGCACTCAGCCTGAATCCTGACTGCCAGAGGTCCAAATAATCCATAATGCCCCACAACCTTCTCTACCACTTTCCTCCCAAAGATATAGGGCAGTAGTTGTCTACAGAGGTTGGATCCAAGGCAGGCCCTCTTTTGAGTTGCTGACTTGGCATCTCCCCCTCCTGCAAGTACGTGTCGACGGCAGCTAGGATCCAACTCCTTGTCCCCTTTCTGGACAAGGCTGTGGGAGATGTTCCAAGGCAGGCTCAAGTGAGGAACCAGCCATGCCTTAACCAAGCTTGTGCCCTCCCTAGGAGCATCTGGAACCAACCAGCAACTGCCTCTCCACATAACCATGCAGCAAGGCCCAGAAGAGCCAGGTGCAGACCACATCAGACTGGCATTTTGGATGCAGCTGCTTGTGAAGAACTCCAGAATCAGGAAGCATTATAGTCTATTCCAGATTTGTTCTACATGAGCAAAGGATTGCTCATTGCTCATTGTTTCAGTAGGATGCTTGTTCGCTTCTGTAGCTTTCTTTTTCCCATTCGCTTACCATTATTGAGAGCAAGACTTGGTCTGAGCGGCAGCCATGTTTTGCACATGCTCAGAGACACATTTTCGGAGCGCTGCTGATAGGAGATGCGCCTCCTTACGTGTTTCAGGACCCTAGGTCGGTACTGATCACAGTTTCTAGGTGAGGTAAGGCAAGGGCGGAGCGCCGGAGAAGAAGGCGGTGGCGGCAAGAGCGAGGCGGTCGCGGTGCTCGTTCGCCCAGTAGGTGGAGCCGTTCGAGCTCCCCCAATCTCCTCGCTGGACAGGAGGGGCTGCCGGACTCGGGCACCGTCGCAGCGCCGCCTCTGCCGTCGCCAGCGCATAACCGGATCCTGCGGAGCCAGCCCAGTTGCCGCCGAGGTTTCTCCGGACGCGCCATGGCCGGGTAGCCGGAGCCGGTGGCGCGGCCAGAATGCTGCGGGCGCCGGCTGTGGCGATGCGCTTCGCCATCCTCTTGCCGCTGCTCGTCGGCCCCGGCTGGTCGGCTCTGGGCAAGGCGCAGCCGGGGGAGCCTCCCAGCCCGCAGGGTGAGTGGCTGCGCGCCCGCCGGGGAAAAGCTCGCGGGCGCGGCGGGTTGGAGGGCGCTTGCGGGGTTTGCGAGGCTCCGCTCGTTCTCCGCGGCTGGGGTGGGTGGGGCAGCCCGGAGGGATGGGCGCAGTGCCTTAAAACGCGTCGGGTGGAGGGAGGCTGGCGGCTGAGATTGCCGCCTCCCGTCCCTTCGCGCGCTCGGTCAAGGTGAGGCGCGCCGGGGGTGGGGGCAGGCGGGCAGGTTCTACGTGCCGGGGAGCTTTTACTCCCGCCGTTCTCTGGGGGCTCCGATTTTCTCTGCAGGGGGTCAGATGGGGGAGATTGGGGGGTTGTAGCAGGGCGAAGGAGATGCGACACACGAGACGGGGAAGGAAGGAAAATGGATGGGTCCACGCGGTTTTTTTCCACGCGTCCCCCACCCCTTATCGCGCCCTCCTTGATATTGGAAGCCGCATTGTCTTCTCCACTTGGAGGGCGCCCCTCCCGGACAAAGAAAGTCAAAATGGGGCAAGAATCGACCAGCTGCTTGCTAAGGGTCTGATTGGGTACCCGTGCGCGGCTGCAACCTGCACCTCCCGGACGTGAAGTGGGGGGAGGTGGGGAAGAGAAGGGCTGTCTGTTAAGGGTAGGGTAAATCTCCTTGATCTCTCCCCACGCCAGATCCTCTCTCTCAGCCTGGGTAGCACCCCCCTGCCCCTCTCTTCCCCATCCCTCACAGCCTCCTTTTCTCCTCCCCCACTTTGCCCGGCCATCTCCTTACATGGTAATCTCGATTTCCCCTACCCACGCAGGCTCGTCCAGGGTCTTTCCCCCCTATTATTTCCCTCTCCAGGGCTTTGTCTGCCCTTCTGTCCTTTTCTCTAACAGATGTGCCCCTTTTCTCATCCTGCCTCTGAACCATCCGCACATCTCAGCCTTCTTCCATCCAGATTTCTACTTGGTCCACACCCATCCTTTCTCTATACATCCTCTGACCTCTGTTGGTGTACCTGTTGATGCTCTAGCAGTCTTTGTTTCTCTTAAGCATTTTTTATAGATCTACATACATACTTGTGTGAATTGCCCCCAAATGTGTGAGCTTTTTCACTGAACCTTTATTGTCTGAAATAAACATGATATGTCCGATATGTGGTATTCAAACACACATGTAGGCTGAACCTGTAAGTTTAATCTAATCTTAGCTATTCATCTAACATTCTACCTTTCCGTGTCCATCTTTCTATCTCCCATTTACTTGCGTTTCCTCTATCCATCCCTATTTGATAGCCACAGTTGTATTTTTCCAAGTGGCACAATAACTTAATTCTGGGTCCCCGCCTTTTTCTTCCTTCTTGGCACCATGTACATCTGGCAGGGGATCCTCACTTGGAATATGGCGTGTGCCCTAGAGTGTCTGTGGCCGTTTATGGAATAGCACCCCAAAGGAAAACACCCCTTGTGCTGGTGGGAAATGGCAGCGATGGAAGTCCCTGGAGGAGTAGCACCGAATGAGTCTGAAAATCAGAAGAGTCTGGCAGCACCATATGAGTCTGTGTGACTTTCATGTAGTTGCACCTCGCTTGAATTCAGTGGCCTTCCACGTCCTTGTTGTTATGTCTTGGGCCCAGATGTCAGAACAGAGACAGAGGTCCTGTTTGTTCTGACTGGTGAGCTGCAGATTTTTGTATGTGGATGATGGAAATAATTAAACCTTTATGTGAGCTTGTGCTTGCTGGAGCATGAGTGGGTAGATGTGACGACTCTTCCTTATATGCAGTGCGAAATAAGTTGTCATTTCACTTCTATCTCAACAAGGAGATAATAAACTCTGTGATTTCTGGAAATGTACTTGTTTTCCCTAGAACTGCCATTACATTTTGGAAGAACTGGTTCTACCCCCTTACCTGCAGGTTGTCCGTGCACCTGCTGTTCCTGAGAGCCACTCCAGCCAATTCAATATATCAACAACATCTAGCAAAAATGGTTGGCTGTAAGCCACAAACTCCTCCAGCCTGGTCTTGCATTGTGTGTTTTCATAGGAAGAATAAAGAAAATAAACTATCTTGACAAACATGGTATGTCAGTCTGGTTTTAAAAAGGAAGGCTCACCTGTGCTTCTTTATACCAAACTAGAGATGTGCTCATCCTGGTTTTCTTTGTTTAGAAAAACAGAACTATGAATACTCGATTACTCTGTGCCTGAGCCAGTTTCTGTTGTCATTTTATATTGGGGAAGACATGCGATTTAACATCTTTAGATTATATTAGATTTAAAGTTATATGTTGCTTACGGTCAAAGCTATTCACAAATCTGAAAAAGCAGCAGCAATGTTAATTCATCAGTGTCCTTAGACATTAATTGTGGGTTTTGTGTAAATGTCTCTTGGCTTATAAAATATGCACAATAAAATAGTGGAATATTTTACTTTCTGAGCGGCTTTTACTGTACTATGTTTAAAAAACACTTGGGTACTTTAGCATGAGTTTGGTGCATGCTGGTTTATTTCATGTCATTAAAATCTCCTATCCCTATAGTAGCAGTAGCCCCTGGCAAAGTTTCCTTAGCTGGCTGCCATGTTGCCTTAGTTAGTTCCATGTTTCCTTTGTCAATAAATTGCTCTGGAAGTCTCCATTCCAAATTAAATCCTGCTTCAAAGGATAGAATTTCTATAAAACTAGCTTGTTGTCCGTCTGTTTTTGTTCTACAAATCTACAACACTTTGCTTGGGAGTCACCCTCTTTATTATGAATACCCTGTTCTTTATAATCCCTATGATTGTAGTTGCAGTTATTTAGTGATCAAAAGGGAGTCCTTCTAAATGCACTTAGATACTCTTTGCTTTGTTATTATTGTTGGGGCTTGATCCTGGTACTGTACTGCAAACAGATGCCAGAGGTGAGCTTTCAAAGCATTGTGAAATGTTTAATGAAAAGATGTAGCCCAGTACTAATTCAACTGCAAATTCTCTTGAATTGTTAATAAACAAGTCTCTTGCCCTCAGTTTTCCCTCTGTAATTAGTATGTGTTTATCATAAATACTCTGAGCAGTGATGCTTTCAATTAAAGATCTGTATGTGATAAATCTCTTGCAATTTGGAGTGAAAGTAGTGTTCCATGCTTCCATAATTCAAGTATCTGGGATAGGAGGTAACCGTGGAGCAGAGTAAAGGGGAAGAGAAATGGTAAGATTGTAGGCACACTACATTTACATCAAAGTGCTCTTTCAGCCCAATAAAGCATACAGTGCAGATAGGTAATTGTGAAGAGCATATACCATCTTAAGTAATGAGTTGGAATAAGATGACCTAGCTTGACAAATGGGACTGTGGCTGCCACCACCTCTCTCTGATGGTTTTCCCCCAGTGTTAATTTGTGTCTAGCATATGATCCTAAAGCCTCTTCTCCATGCTGGGTCCTATAAGTAACTGTTAGCCCTCATTCCCTTACTACTGACTACTCATAGCTTTGGAAAACATCAGTGATATGGTCATGGAATGCAAGGCTGACTTCAGGTGGTTTCTAGGTAGGTTTTCACTCAGCATCTATCTTATTACAGATTAACTAGTTATTTATTTATTTATTGCTTTGAAAATAATAAATAAAAAGAAAAAAATAGAACACAAAAATAATTGTAGTGCAGATACATACAGGTAAAACTCGAAAAATTAGAATATCGTGCAAATGTTCATTTATGTCAGTATGGCAACTCAAAAGGTGAAACCAATATATGAGATAGACGCATTACATGCAAAGCGAGATATGTCAAGCCTTACTTTGGTATAATTGTGATGATTATGGCGTACAGCTTATGAAAACCCCAAATTCACAATCTCAGAAAATTAGAATATTACATGACATCAATAACACAAGGATTGGAAATAGAACAATATCAGACCTCTGCAAAGTATAAGCATGCATATGTACTCAGTACTTGGTTTGGGCCCCTTTTGCAGCAATGACTGCCGCAATGTGGCGTGGCATGGATGCTATCAGCCTGTGGCACTGCTGAGGTGTTATGGAAGACCAGGATGCTTCAATAGCGGCCTTCAGCTCTGCTGCATTGTTCGGTCTCATGTCCCTCATCTTTCTCTTGGCAATGCCCCATAGATTCTCTATGGGGTTCAGGTCAGGCGAGTTTGCTGGCCAATCAAGCACAGTAATCCCATGGTCATTGAACCAGGTTTTGGTACTTTTGGCAGTGTGGGCAGGTGCCAAGTCCTGCTGGAAAATGAAGTCAGCATCCCCATAAAGCTCGTCTGCAGAAGGAAGCATGAAGTGCTCCAAAATCTCCTGGTAGACGGCTGCATTGACCCTGGACTTAATGAAGCACAGTGGACCAACACCAGCAGATGACATGGCTCCCCAAATCAACACAGACTGTGGAAACTTCACGCTGGACTTCAAGCATCGTGCATTGTGTGCCTCTCCATTCTTCCTCCAGACTCTGGGTCCTTGGTTCCCAAATGAGATGCAAAAGTTGCTCTCATCAGAAAAGAGGACTTTGGACCACTGGGCAACAGACCAGTTCTTTTTTTCTGTAGCCCAGGTAAGACGCTTCTGACCTTGTTTGTTGTTCAGGAGCGGCTTGACAAGAGGAATACGACATTTGAAGCCCATGTCCAGGATCCGTCTGTGTGTGGTGGCTCTTGATGCACTAACTCCAGCCTCAGTCCACTCCTTGTGAAAGTCCCCAACACTTTTGAATGGCCTTTTCCTGACAATCCTCTCCAGGCTGTGGTCATCCCTGCTGCTTGTGCACCTTTTTCTACCACACTTTTCCCTTCCACATAACCTTCTATTGATGTGCTTTGATTCAGCACTTTGGGAACATCCAACTTCTTCTGCAATTACCTTTTGGGGCTTTCCCTCCTTATGGAGGGTGTCAATGATGGTTTTCTGCACAACTGTCAGGTCAGCAGTCTTTCCCATGCTTGTGATTCCTACTGAAGCAGCCTGAGAGACCATTGAAAGGCTCAGGAACCCTTTGCAGGTGTTATGGATTCATTAGCTGATTAGAGTGGGACACTTTGAGCCTAGAATATTGAACCTTTTCACACTATTCTAATTTTCTGAGATTGTGAATTTGGGGTTTTCATAAGCTGTATGCCATAATCATCACAATTATACCAAAGTAAGGCTTGACATATCTCGCTTTGCATGTAATGCGTCTATCTCATATATTGGTTTCACCTTTTGAGTTGCCATACTGACATAAATGAACATTTGCACGATATTCTAATTTTTCGAGTTTTACCTGTATATAACTATCTTTTGCCTTTAACCTACTGTATTTTGTATAAATGAGTTCCATATTTCATTATACTTCTCCACACAAAGTCTGTGTCTATAAGCATTCCCCTCATAAGTGGCAAGAATAATCAGGTCTTCAATCCATTGAGTGAATGGGGCCATACATTGATCTTTCCAATGCTGTAATACAGTATCAGTCTTTTGGTCATAGTAAGGGCACAGAGAATCCATTTACATTGTCCAGTTGTCAATTTCCATGTAATAGGTATGTAATTCAAAAGAATATTATTCTCTGAGATTTTTAATTTTTGTGGCAGTCATATTTATATAATCCACTACTTTCTCCCAAAATAGGACATTATAAACACATGTGTTTTAAAGAAGCATTATCAATTACAGATTAACTACTTGATGTTTTTATTTATTGCATCTAGTATTTCTTCGAAAGAGTTATCCTGGATAATATTTAGGCTCAGACCTACTTAGATACATTAGACATCTTCAAAGAAATATCTGTTTTACATTTACAGTTTCTGATGGGAATCTGGTATTTTCTTTCTACTACATCTAGTTTCCATTGCAGACATTATATTTGAAGAGAATCCAGCTCATACATACGTTTTTCTATCAGGCCATCCGCTAATGAGATAGTTATGAATGGAAATCAGTGTCAATCAAGAATGAAGTTGGAGTTGAAGTCACTTGAACACTTTCCTCCAAAGGGACTAGTCAGTAGTTAGCAACATCCTTTGGGTCCCATCTGGACTTTTTCAGGAGTGGCTACATAGGTGCCTCCATAAGTACAGTGAGTGTTATTGCTTCAGAAACAGTGATATTTGTCACCCTTAGGATTCAACCATCCACCATCTGCTAAAGTGAGCTGCAGGTCATGAAAGCTTATGCCTTTTAATAAAATTTGTTAATTGGAAAAGGTGCTACCAGAGTCCTGTTTTTGTTTTGTTTTTTTGCATCATAGACTAACAGCTCTCCTCCTACAGCCATCCATTAGTAGGTATTATGAACTGAGATAGGCAAACATTGAGCACCAGAATAATGCACCACTATGCCCGAGGTCTGTTGACAAGATGTTTGGGCTATATCAATAAAGAATGCAAAACAAGCCAAGTTGCTGTACATTGGAACAATTTCATCTTCCAAAGGTTTCAGAAATAAAATTGGCCTTCATATCCTTTTGGTGCATTTGATGTAACAATTTGTGGCAATATTTGTCACTGATGTCTTGAAAAGAGATCCATTTTATTGTGTTGGCTCAGGTTTTGCACAGTTTCTTTAACTTGGAAGTAAGCTTATAGAAGACTTAAGTGAAGGCATAAGGACTTTGATAATTTCTAATAACAGCTAATATTTCTAAATTAAAAAATGATTTCTAATAAAAAGAGACCATGAAAAAATTATTGTGGGGATTCAAGAAAAGTGTGATACAGATGAATGAAGAGTGTTATTTCTAAAATAGCTAGCAGTTGATAAAATGAATTTTTTTTTTTTTGTCTGCGCTCAGTCATTACTGACCCTGCAGTGACTGCCTGGACGACTCCTTGCATTTTTCATGCTTGGACGAGTCCTTGCAGTTTTCAAGGCAATTGTTTTTCGGAAGTGGTTTGCCAGAGCCTCCTTCCTAGAGCAGAGCCCAGCTGGCGAGCGCAGGAGGCGGGGATTCCGTTGCTTCGCGCCCTTTTCGGGCGAGCGCGGTTTCGCGCTTACCGGCAACTGGTCCCGTCTCTCTGTGCAAGGTGCTGCCAGCATTTTTCCTCCCACCGGAGTGAGAGTACCCATTTATCTACTCATGTGAGTTTTCGACCTGTTGGGTTGACAGGAGCTGGGCGGGGGGGAACAGGAGCTCACCCTGTTAACGCGAAAGGCTGGACTCGAACTGCCGAAGTGTCAGCCATTTCTGGCCGGCAACTTTCAGCGTCATTAAGCCGCTGCGCCACCGCATCCCCCTAAAATGAAAATACATAGAAGTTATTTCCTACTGACTCCCCCCAGTGTGTGATAGAAAATATATGGGTTTACTGTTTTCAATCTATGGAGAGGCCTTAAACAACTTATTTTTGCCACCTTGAGTGTCATTTTGAGCGAAAGATGCATGAATGGGATAGAGACAGTGTTTTATGCCTCAGATTTCAAGCTACGTAAATCTTTCCAGAAACTGGTAAGGAAACTTTGGCCAGAATTTTATTTAATTAATCGATTCTTCCATTTCTAAGGCCACCCACTCATCAAAGAAAACAATCACAGCCATAAAACACTACGTTGCATAAGATGGAACCCACATCCATGTCACGTAGGGGGTTAGCATGACATCCTGGCCCTGTGCCCGTGGGAAGAGCCAGGTTTTCAAGGCCCTCTTAAAAGCCAGCAGGGTCAGGGCCATCCAGATTTGGGGGTGGGGTCTAAAGGGCAGGCATAGTGACAGGGAAAGCACACCTCCTGGGTCCCATAAGAATTGCATCCAATAAGCATGGCAGGACTTCCTGTGACAGAGGGTGTGGCCTGGTTAGGAAGAATATTGTGTGGTGGGACTTGTATTGCCTGGAGGAAGGGGTCCCAGTTTTTAAAGGCAGCCACTAGTAGTACAGAACAGCTTGTAGACTTATGGAAGAGACAGCTCCTCCAAGCACACACTATGATAGACCTAATATATAGTAAATGCCAGCTTTTCAACTTTCATGACAGCGATTTTATGGTAGCAGCTGCTGAAGTGTTTGCATGTGGCATTCAGCTCTTAGCTGCTGCTGCTTTTCTAACCACCTCTGGGTATAGTCTCTTGTCTTCTTCCCCATGTGTGAAGGCTGTTCGTTCTACCCAAGCTTTGGTCCCCCTGGAGCCTGGGAAAGTAGATTAGGCCATTGGAATTTTGCTTGTAGCTGAAGCAAGATGAACATCTGGGAATCATCTGAATCCAACAGCATTCCTCAACTGCAAAAATCTGCCTGCTATATGGTTGGAGGGTGGGGCTGTTCGATTTGCTACCATTATTCTTCCCATTAGGACTGTCACATTTTGAGATTCATTCCATTTGTTCTAAACACAAATAGCAGAAAACAGCAGGCTGATTTAACCACCACATTTTTTTTCTTAAGGTACTCTGGAAATAGCTACTTGAATAATGCCTCAGTTCCTGCATAGACCCCTTTATTATCATTAAAGTGGATGCCATGTAACTTTTTCTTGTGGGTTCTCAGTATCATCATTCCTACTGTTAGTGACCTGGTTCAGTGTCCAGTTTGGACCCTATCCAAAAATTAGGGAAGGATTTTCTCTTACTCCCTAAGCATAATGAATAAGGGGACAGGGACGGGACGGGAAGGGAAGGGAGGGGAAGGAGGGAGGGAGGGAGGGAGGGAGACCAGGTCAGGCAGATTAAGAGATCTGCCATGTGATGAAATTGCTGTGACTCTGCTGGTAAATATGCCCCTGCTGATTCAAGCGAGCCTGTGATAGAATCACAGTTGGAAGGGGCCATTCAAGCCATCAAGGCTAACCCTTTATTCAGTGCAAAGCTCCAAGTTAAACCATTTCAGAGAGTTTACTGTCGAGCTGCTACTTGCACACATCCAATTAAAAAAAACCTACCATCTCTCTGTGCACTTGGTTCCATGGTTGGACTGTTCTCACTGTTACAATTTTTTTCCAACACTCTATGAGAATCTGTCTTCCTGTATCTGAAATCCATTATTCCATATCCTGCACCCTGGAACACAAAAGAACAGGTCTTGACCTTCTGTGCGACATCCTTTCATGTATTTGATAGATGCAACCTTATATCCTCCTTAAGTGTCTTTTCTAGGTAATACATGTATAGCTCATTCAGTCTCTCTTCATAGGTTTTAATTTCTTGTCCTCTTCATTCGCCCTTCATCAAAACTGTTTCAGTTTATCTGGATCCTTATTACAGTGTGATGCCCAGAACTGGACCTATTATTTGTGGTAGGATCTGACCTATGCATAACAGAGTGGAATAATTACTTAATTGTCATGTCATCCAGGCCATCCTTTGACTACTTTACTAATCAGTGTCATGAGGTACTTTGATAAATGCTTTGCTGATGTCGGGTTATGTCTACATTTCCACAATCTATTAAGGAAATTTATCCAGTTTTTAAAAATGGGATAAAATTAATAGTTCTTGACAATTTCATTTTGATTTCTTGTAATTTCTGCTTTGTTTTAAAGGTACTTGCAGATCAATCTCTTTTTAATTTACTCTGGAATCTTCCCACATATCATTGTCAGACTGGCTGGTTTGCTGGAGTTTCCTTTTCCTCTTTCTGTAGATAGAAGCAATATTCTTCTCCAGTTATGTGGCTTTTCTCCAGGATTTCTGAAAGATAAATATGTAAAGGTTTGGTCAGACCATCAGCTAGTTCTTTCATTCCTCTAGGATTCAGTTCATCTGATCCGAGTGGTTTAAACTCAAAGTAGAGAGGTGTTCTCTAATCAAGTTTCTATCAATCTCAAGTATCAATCTTTCCCTTCTATCCTGTTCTTCACAATTCCTTGGGGTATTTACATAGTTTTTATTGGAGAAAACTGTACTAAAGTAGAATCTAAGTAGCTCTGCTTTTTCTTTGTTATTTGTTAGCATATTGCCTTCCTCACTGAGCAACTAATACACTGATCTTTGCCTTTTCTATTTTGAGCATATCTGAAAAAGGTGATTTTTTGGATTTTTTTTTTTTTGTTATATTCTGAGATTTAGCTTTCCTGATACTGACTCTGCAGTACTGGACTATCTGCCTGTATTCTTCCTTTGTGACAAGACTCTTGTTCTTTTTCCTTCATGTATCCTTTTTCTTTTCAGATCTTCAGTCAGCATTTTGGAGCCACGTTCTTCTGTTCATCTCAGTAGAATTGTTTACTGCTGTGCTCATCTACTTTAGGGACTCTTACAAATTTTGTGTCCCTTTTCCCATTAGATTCTCCTACCATGGATCCTAAATATCATTGCTCTGAGTTTATTACAATTTTCTGTTTTGAAATCCAAGGTATGTCGATTAGACTTTGTTTTAGTTTCCCATAAAATCAAGGTCTTCATGGTCACTTTCTTCAGTGTACCTGCTATTTCCAGTACCTCAGCTAAAGGCCCATCCAGTCAGCTTAATGTGGTTTGCTTCAGTCTGTGAGATAGTGTAAAGTATGCCAACTTTAATTTGCTCTACCGACATAGCTGGTCTCTACTCTGCCTTGGTAGCTAGGCCAGCAAATGGTACTTTCCTAACAGTTTACTGTTGGACAAGTTAAGGTGCAACAATTGGTGCTTTTCCCACCTGGCAATTTTTTTGCCCCCCTATCAGTCTGTCCCACTAATTTGAGCTGGGGTTGGGAAAGGAGGCAAGTTTTGTTACGTGCAACTGTTGCTCATAGATGAACATCCTACAGTAACAGAGCAGGTAGCAAGATTCTGCGCAGCAACAATGAAGATCCGCCTCACCAAGAGACCAAAAGCTGAGAAAGGCTATCCTCTGTAATAGCTTGTATACTTAGAAAACTTTTTATAATTTTGCCTATACTTATTTTTACATATAGCATAGTCCCAATGTAGACTTTTAAGTTTTATACTTTACATTTAATATATTTTTAATCCATACATAGTTAGTACATAGTTAATATAAACAACATAGGCTATATCCTAGACCTCACTCATTGAGCTGAACAGGTAATAAGTGTATTCTAATATATATGCCTCCCACTACAAGTTGTTAACATTCCAAGTTTGACTATGCTTGTTTTATAAATTTATGTTTTGTATTGGTCTATGACTGTAATAAAGATTGATTGATTGATTGTTACATGGTCAAAGTGGCAGGTTTAGCCATCTATTAAAATCTTTACAACTCACTTTAGAGAAGTCCTGGTCTATCAGTTTTTTTCTGGGATTTCATGGTAACAAGAGACAGTAGTAGACCAGGTCCTCACTATATCACTGAGAAAAGGTTGACCAGGAAAATGTGCCCCCAGCAGCTGAAAGCTGCCAGTAGGAGCAGGGCAGTTCCCAGCCCCTGCTACTTCTTCACCACAGTCACTTCTAAAGTGACAAAAACCACAAGAATAGCAGAGCTTCTGCTGAGGCAAGATGAAAAACACTACCTCCTCATTGGATCAGAAAACCCCAGAGGTAGTTGGCCTTGACTATAGGATGGGAATGAGAAGATGTGTATGTGTCTTTCAAGAATGGTTAACCAGGTATCCTGAAGTTGAAGTTAAGGGAATATGTAGATCTGTCTTAAGTCTTCCCTGTTAATTAGTGTCAGGAACTCTGACTGTGCTTTCCTGCACTTCACAGCTAGGTGAAGTGCAGTGCAATTTCTTCCTCTGGTTGTGGGTGCCTCCTTGCCACTGCCTCCTCCTCCTCCTCCTCTTTGAGCTTACCTGATACTCTACCTACCACCAGGCTTGCATTCTTGACTCCAGAGACAAGTGCCAGAATCACAAGCTATGCTGTTGCCATGTAACAAGAGGTTCAGGATTGATTGGTTGAATACTTTTGGGGCTTGCTAAACTGGCAGCAAGATGGAAGGAAGGTTTTAGAGATTGCCTGCAGCTGCCCCAGAGGAGATTCCCACAGACTGCCTGCCATGCCTTTTCTTCCAGCACAACCTGTTTGAAGCACAGTTGGCAAGAACAATGCATAGAAAAAAAGAGTTGGATATATTGCCTCTTATGAACAACATGTAGATTGCATAGAATGTAGGGTGGCAAGTTGATGTGTTTACATGCCTCTTATAAAAGAAAATATAAAAGAAGGAATTGATCTACTCAAGCCCCTGGAAAGGAATAATAAGCATGGGAGGGAATAAAGATTGGCTGGAGTTCAAAATGCATGTTGTGGAGTTTACAACTCTCTCTGTCTCTATCTGAAATACACAGGAGTATTTCAGGGGGAAACAAGACATCTTTTCCCTTTCCTACTCACTGGAATGTGTCTATCCTATATCTATGCAGGTAGTCCTTGCTTAACAATCACAATAGGGACCGGAAAAATTGGGGCAGTCGTTAAATGAGTCACCACATGACCAGACCTGATTTCATGACCATTTTTACAATGGTCATTAAGTGAATTACTGTGGTCGTTAAGCGAATCCAGCTTCCCCAATAGATGTTTTTTGCCAGAATTTGCTTAATGACCACGTGATTCACTTAATGACTGTGATTTGCTTAATGACCGTTGTAAAAAGTCACAAATTGCTATCATGTGACCAGAGGGGGTGATATGATGGTTTGCAATGGTCATAAGTGCGAGTACAGGTCATAAAGCACTTTTTCCAAGGCCGTTGTCACTTTGAACCATCATTAAATGAACGGTTGTTAAGCAAGGACTACCTGTATACTACTAAAACTCTTGTGTTTATCTGTTGTACCCTCAAGTTAGCCAAATAGTACATAATACCACAACAATTTTTGAATCAAGATACCTAAAATCTTTAACTTAAAGAATGCATAAAAAATCCAGAACCCATTACTCCTGTGGAATTGAAATTTCCATGATGTTCTGACCAGTTTTATTTGCAAAGTTGTAGCAGTTGCAGCATCTCCACAGTCACATGATCATGATTTCCAGCTTCCCACAGGAAAAATCAATGGGGAAGCCAGCAGGAAGTCAGAAGTCACTCCTGCTCCCACTGCTTTTTTGCCCACCCTTGGTCATTCTGTTTATCTGTTTAGGTAAGTAAATATTGACTTATTATTGAAATTCATTTGCTACTACAATTATTTTTCTATTTATGATATATACTACAATTATTTTTCTATTTATGATATATATAGACGATCATGGGATTATCCAGCATTGGGGTAAAAAAAATATGGTCAGCCTAAAATTTAATATTCATTCTGGTCACATCAGACTGCACTACCTTTTAAAAAATTTTTAATTTTTTTTTATTATTTATTTATTTAATCAAATTTATATACCAGCCATCTCACTATACAAGTGACTCTAGGTGGCTTACGCATAAAAAATGATAAAAACAATAAAAAATATTTATAATAAAAGATGAGGAAAGCGTCATCAAACCACCAACCACCCCCAGTGCTGCGAGCTCCCATTAGACCCCCATGCTAGGTGGCAGAGCCAGTCTTCATGCTCTTCTGGAAAGCCAGGAGAGTGAGGGCCAACCTCACCTCAGGGGGCAAGATGTTCCACAGGGTGGGGAATGATGGAAAAGGCTCTACTCGACCCCGCCAGTCCGAATTCTTTAGCTGATGCGGTCTGCAACATGCCCTTCACGTCGGACTGGATGGGATGGACGGATGTAACCGGGACAAGATGGTTCCTCAGATAACCTTTCTCTCAAAGGACGACCCAATGGGTTGTCTAGTATGGATCTAAAGCTATATACATAAAAACATAACAAGTTTCAATGTGGGGTTCACTGCTCTAAACTAATATAGCAGAGCAGGGAAATATAGCACAGCAGAGAAATGTCCTTTATCTCTTCCTACTCCTGGTTCTCTCATATAATACCCCATGACAAGAGGAAAAGGGTTAGGAATATGTTGCAAAAATGTGTTACATCCTGCCAGTTCCTTCTAGTTTAGTTAGTCCCATCTAATTGGAATTGATAGGACTATCCTAAAATAAAGGAGTAGTTTCTTCACGCTTGCATGCTGAGAAGTGTCTATCATTCAAAGGAAAAAAATACAAACGGTGCGACAAGGACCTGTGTAGGTCTGATGGACTATTGAAGTCAGCTAAATGACAGCATGTTGAGGATTTCAAACAAAAGATAATATTCTAGAGGTGAAGACAGAATTTTGCAGATGTAACTTGTTGGGTTAAAAAATCTTTATTATTTTATGCAATTTGATTTCAAGGAGAATCTTTCTTACTAACAAATTGAATTAAAAGGCCTAAGCTTTCATGAGCTGGAGCTCATTTCATCAGATTCATAGAGCTGCTAAACTGATGGAGGATTTAAATTGGGATGCGGGGAGGTAAGGGAGGGAAAGACAGGTTGGTTATGCAGATGCAAGTTATGTGAGACAGATTACAAGTACCTTATCAATTAACAGTTGTATTGTATTAAAAACACATTGTCTTTGTTGAGACACTCTGAGATTGCCTGAAACCTTTTGATGTGAGTTCAACAATTTATCTCTCAATGGTGCTTTTAAAGTCTCCTGATTTCAAGGGGAAGTGAGAGAGAGTTTTCCTGTTACTATTTCAGAAGCTTACAGGTAGTCCTCGGGTTACGATGGCAATTGGGAATGGAATTTCCATCGCTAAGCAATGCAGTCATAAAGCATGATGTCACATGACTGCATCACTTAGCAATGGCAATCCCAGCAGTCCCAGGACCATGCGGGTCATTAAATGAGGACCTCACATAACCGTGACATGGGAAGAGGCAGGAGTCCCAGACAAGCAGGCCAGTGAGCAAGAACTATGGGTGGGTGGGCAGTATAGAGTGCAGGCAGGCGGTACAGAGTGCGGGTGGGCAGTATGGAGTGCAGGTGGGTGGGTGGTTGTCTATGGGCAGGTGCTATGGAGCCCAGCAGGAGCTGCAGGCAGGTAGATGCTACAGAGCGTGGGCAGGCAGGCAAAAAAGTGGTGGGAGTGACTTGTGACCTCCTGCTGGATTCCCCATTGACTTTGCTTGTGGGAAGCCAGCAGGGAAGTTCACAAATGGTGTTCCTGTAACTGCGGGATGCTGCAACTGTCGTATTTGCAAGCTGATTGCCAAACACCCGAATTGGTATCATGTGACTGCAGGGACGCTGTGATAGCCACAACTTCAAGGACAGTTGTAAGTCCCCCTCTTTCAGCACTGTCATAACTTTGAATGGTTGCTGAATGAGTGGTTGTAACCCAAGGACTACTTGTACCAACTTTAAGACTGGTTATTACTTGGCAGGTTTTAATATGGGTCCCCACTCATTCATAATGTTAAGGTATAGAATGTTTTTAATTGGCAAAGTTTCCTGAAATCTGTTTCTAGTATCTTGATCCAGATTCTGCAGCTCTTTTGAAGGAAAATCCTGACTTTAACTGATTCAAGATTGTCATATAGGCCTGCCCAAGCTACAATTCTAAAGCAGAGAAAAGCGATTGTGTAATTTGGAGATAATGTATGGTCTGCAGTGCAGTGCAGGTAGGGTGGGGATCCAAGAATGAAAAGAAGCAAGGGCACACTTTGAAGCATTGGACCGAAACCATGCCATGCCAAAGGAAACAAGGGAAACAGCTTGGAGATAATAGATTAGGAATGCTGGCCGGGGGAGGGGGGGTGACCTGAATTCCGGTGTTTGTGCAACATGATGCTGGTGACTGAAACTAGAGAAAATGCTATTTTTGATCCAAGGATTTGAAAGAGAGGGATCACTAATATTGGTAGTAATGCCCTTTTGAGTTTTGTCGATGCTAAACAATTTTCAATATTTTTGCAACAATAGAAATGTTCAAGAATACTTGGTTCAGTGAGACAAAGCCAGTGTTTCTTCTCTGGGGAATCACTAACTACCCATTTTCAACTCTCCTGGAAACTTTCTAGAGTGCTTTCAAATGAGATTTTTATTTATCAAAATCTTCTTTATCAAATTTTGGAGTCATAGTAATATTTGTTCTCTGTTCCTTACTTCTAACTTTATCTTTTCCTTCAATTCTTCCAACATTTTTCTTTCCAGAAAAAAATCAGTTAAAGAAGAAAAGTTGAACCATCTGAGTAAACTCTTTTGGTTGTTAGTGTTAGGAGTTATCTGTAATGAAGGTTTGAGAGTACAGCAACAAATTTGCATAGACAGACTTGTTCTTTTTATTAATAATTCTGAGAAACTTCCTAAAGCTCAAACCTAACCAGAAGCCATGCTTTCTGAGCTAAGTTTTTTCTTAGTCCTCATTTTTTTTTTAAATTCTTGTGATGAATATTAATTACATGTGTATCTAACATCAGTATTGCAAGTATTATGGGTACTCTGATCTGTCATTAATTGTGTATGTGCCCAGTTATAATATATTACCAAATCATATCGTATCATATCATATCATATCATATCATATCATATCATATCATATCATATCATATCATATCTGATAGTATTGCATATTTTCCACAGCTATTTCCCAATATTGAATTTCAATTCAAAATAAGCTACTTGCTCCACAGCACTGTAATGCATTCCTAATCTTTTCTTTTCATAGCAGTATAGCACATAAAGGTTGGAAGAGATCTTGAAGATCACCTAGTCCAGCCTTCTGCCCATTGCAGGAATCCATCATTATAGTATCCTCAATAGCTGGCCATCCAGCCTTAGCTTAAATACTTCCAACAAAGAAGAGTTCACTGTCTCCCAAGGTACTCTGTTCCATTATTGAATAGCTCTTAATGTTAGGAAGTTCTTCCTAATGTTCAGTTGGAAACTTCCTTGTAATTTAGACCTGTTATTTTTTGTTCTGTCTTCTGGAACAATACTGAACAAGTCTTCCCATCTAAAGAGCCCTTTAGATATTTGAAGATAGTTTTGTCTTCCTGCAGGTCTCTCTTCTTTAATGAAATATCTGGATGCATTCAACCATTTGCCATAAGTTTTTTTTTCTTCCAAGCTATTTATTATCTTGATTGCTCTCCTCTGGACATGCTCCAGTTTGTCAATGTCTTTCCTAAAATCTGATGTCCATAACTGGATGTAATATACTAGGTGTGGTTTAACCAATGTGGAATAGAGAGGAACAATTACTTCTCTTGATCTTAACACTATATTTCTGTAGATGCAGTTTAGGATTGAATTTGAGTTTGGAGTTTTTGTTTGTTTGCAGCTGTATCAAATTGCTGGTTCTTGTTCAACTTGTGACCCACCAAGACACCATGTATTGCTGCCCAGGTCTCCTCCATCATGTACTCATGCCTTTTATTATTTTCAATCCCAATGAAGGATGTTGCATTTCTCAGCTTGCTGGTTTCTGTCCCTTCTTCCAGTTTGTTACGATCCTCCTTCACATTGTCCTCTGAGATGTTTGCTATCCACACTACCTTTTGTCTTCTGCAGATTTGATAATCATATTTTCTAACCCCTCATTCAAGTTATTCACAAATATGTTGAGCAGAACTAAGCCTAGAACACAGTTCTAATGGTATGCCACTTGACGTCTCTTTCCAACTTGATGTGGAGTCATTGACATTACCCATTGAGTACAATTGTTTAGTCAACTTGGTATCCATCTAATGTTTGCATAGTTCAGCCCACATTTTGCCATCTTCACTTTCACTTCACATGAAAGACTTTGTTAAATGCCAGGTCCATCGCATTTTTGTGGTCAACTAAACTTGTTGGTGTCAAAAAAGGAGATCAGGTTGAATTGGAATGATTTGTTTTGATAAACCCATCCTGCCAAGCAGTGCATTCTTTTCTAAATGCTCACAAACAAACTGCTCCCTATACATCCACAGTAGTTTCCTAAGCTGCCCCCCCTTTTTTCTTCTCATTGAAATTGTGTGCAATTGTACCTCCAATATCTTATATTCAAGAAGTTCCCAACTCTCCTGTTCGCCCTTTGACCTGAGGATTTCTGTTCTTGGGATCCTGTCTAGTAGTTCTCTAAACTTGTTGAAATGGATTCTTCTGAAATTGGGAAGTTCCATTTCTCCTTATGTAATACCCTGAAACCCAAGATGATATGGTGGTCCCTTGCCCTCTGTTTTTACCTCTTCAACAAGGTAGAAAATGAAGCAGCCAGCAAGACCTCTGAGGAACTTTAGGGACCTTGCAATCTTGGCTCAAATGATATTCCAACAGATGTAGTCTCCCATTATTACCACATCTGTTCTCCCTGCGAGTTCTAAGATCTGGCCTAGGAAGGCATTTTCCAGATCTTCTGCCTTACTTGGTGGTCCATAGCATACCAACCCTCAATAACATCACTGTTGCTTCCTTTTCCTTGTACAGTATTCTTACCAAAATCTTCTGATTGGCTGCTCATGCTCAAATCCTGGATTTCTATACACACGTGCACTTCTTTCACATGCAATGTCTTTCTTCTCCCCTTTTGACTGATGTAAGTCCTTGCTTTCTGTTCATGGGTTCTGACAACCATCAAAGCTGCAATCATACTGGGCAATCAGAAACCTTTAAGAAAGAATCAGCAGCAGTCAGGAACTGTGTACTCTCTAATTTCTGGTATGTTGTATGCAGAAAGAAATGTTTTGTGTAGTTTTTCCTAAACCAAGCACAGATTTGTGCACCACAATATGAGTATACAAGTAATAAATACATGTAATATCCACATGTTGACATGTTTGTATATTTCTTGGTTAAAGTACAGTATAGAAACTAGAAAATATAATAGTATGTCACTTATATGCTTAGACGTGTTTCCAAGTCGTGTTTTAACTCCTGGTGACTGCCCCCTGCATTTTTCAGAAGTGACTTGCCAGTTCCTTCCTCCTGAGAGAAGTGACCGACCCAAGGTCACCCAGCTGGCTTTGTGCCTAAGGCGGGACTACAACTCACAGTCTCCTGGTTTTTAGCCTGGTGTCTTAGTCATACACCAAAGTGGGTCTGCACATACATACTTGCAGATAATAACATAAACTCTCTAGTCACTGATAACTGATATAGCAATCGATATTTTGTAAGCATTTTTTTCTTGATATTGCAATGAAGACATTTAAAGAAAAAAGAAAAGCATTGTACAAAACCATTTAGATAGCTCCCTCTCCAACATTTTTCCCTTTCTTTTCTTCTTCTTTAAATGCATTCTGAACTTATTCAAACTTTATTATTAATTTAAAAATTGAAATTGCTATAAAGTTAACAATGATCATGGACTTTGTGCAGCTCGAAACTCAACAGATATCAAACTTTTTTTTTTTAGGGAGGGGGGAGATACTCCTTCATGCACGGGAGGCTCTGGGGTTGCACCCGGTGTGTCTCTAGTTGGGCATGATTTGGGGCAGGTTAGCTACAAGGCCAGGAAAGGACTGCTTGCCTGATGTCCAGGAGCTCTTGCTCAGTCTGCACTATGGTGATGCGAAGCGACCCTCACTGCTGCAGTTAAGCCAAGGCAGCAAGCTTGTGCAGGACTCCTCATGAGTTGTGACCTCAGAAGTTTTATAATGCAGCATTATAATAATAATAATAATAATAATAATAATTATTATTATTATTATTATTGAGCTTAATTTTGTGTGCACTCAATTTTTTATTGTGTGCATGGTTTTGAGAGTAGTGTGCACACATACAGTGAAATGCACACCTTAGAGCAGTATTTCTCAACCCTGGCAACTTTAAGATGTGTGGACTTCAGTTGTCAAGGTTGAGAAACACTACTTTAGAGGGAACATAGGTCAGGAATCAACCAGCAATCTCTTCCTCTTGGTGGCACTTCTGCCTTTTCACTTTCCTTGGGAGGGGGATCTCAAGCATGGCTTTATTTCACTTTTTAAAATGTGGAGGAAGGGAAGGGAGTCTTATGCTGGTAATGACTGATCAGTGGATTTTAAAGATTTAATTTCAGGGGATGGTGTAGGAAAGTCCCAGTATTCCTTTATTCACAGGTTTACACAGTTACCATATCCAGGATGCAAAACTGCAGATGAACAGTAGGTAGAAGCAAAGAGGAGAAGAAAATTGTAATCCTCTGCTGCCATCTAGGACCCACCTGGATTTTACAGCCCAAATATGGTGGCCCTATTATTTGTTTTAATAATTCAATCTTAATTAAAAAGTCTTGGGGAGATTACAGCATTGTACATTCTGAAAAGACGTCTTTTTTCATCTGTAAGCATGTAATAGGGAAGGGAGGGGCCTACTTTTTTATCTCACCTACCCACTGTGAACACAAAATAATTAAGAAGTGTGAAACAGTAAACAAAATTATGCAGTTATGGCTAAGGAAACTACTGCTCTACACCATGGTTACTCCAGGGCCTGCTGAAAGATGTGACTTAGGCCTTGCTCTTGGATGCAGTTCCCATGGCAACAAATTCCAGTAATAAAAAAGAGGTTATTCACATCGACAGTAGTTGGGTACAAAAAAAAAAATGCTTATGCTGCTATCTAGACCTAAGTGTAACTTGAAGGGCGGGAAATACTTTGTAGGACAAATGAGGCTGTTGCTATGGTGATGGAAGTGTAGTCTCAGAAATGGTGGAGGCTGGGCTGGCACAAGCATTTTGACTGTGGGAAGTTGCCAGGTGTTTGGGGTGGGGGCACAGAACTGGATTCTTCTCAGAGCAGAGTTGCTGATACAACTTACTAGTAGGTACTGTGCATGCTGTGCACTGCGGTTCTTAACAGGGATCACATTGGAGCTTGCCAAAGTCTCAAGGGGTGCAGTCAAGTCAAGGCACCCTGCCTATTCCTTACTCCAGGGTAAACCCTGGGGGATTTATGAGAGATTGTCAAGTTTTATTTACCAAATCTGTATCTTGGCTCCATCTGATGACCCCTGAGGTTTACATAGTCTGCAAAAAATGAAAACATCCATGTCATGATTAAAACATCAAAACAAATCATAAAATAAACAACCAACCTACAGTATTACCATAAAAATAACAAAAATAGAAAGTAAAAAAGAGAGGGCACACTGGGTGAGCTTCATTGGAACACTCTCTAGAAAAGCTCAGTGGTTAACAACCTGTTGAAAGCCTTCAAGGAGGGGAGTAGCTTGATCTCTGCATGGAGTCCATTCCACAGCACTATCACTGCTGCTGAGAAATAGCGCCTTCAGTTCCCCTGGTCTCCGAGAAATGTGGCACCACAAGGAGTGTCTCCTCAATGCTTCAGTAGGTCAGGTCAATACAGGGAGAAGAAGGCAGTCCTGCGAGTACAGGTCACACATGTAAAAAATGGGTGGGGCTTCAGTTGTGCAGATGCAGCTGCCATCTTGATATTTTTTTACGTCCCTGGCAGTTGGTTTCACCTGCGGTGAGCCCTAGCATTTGCTAACATTGGGAATGGCTTTACCCTCAAGCCGAATCAAAACAATCAATGCAGTGGTTTTAGATGGTTACTGAAAACACCTGTCTCAAAGTAAAACCTAGATACAGTGGTACCTCGGGTTATGAACGCCCCTCCTTACGAATTTTTCGCGATACGATCAGCTCCGGCCCCAAAAATTTACCTCGCCGTGTGACCTCCACCTCGAGCTACAACCGGATCCGCAGCCATTTGCCCTGCTGCCACGTGGTCGCGGCTTCCTGTGGGCGAGATCGCGGTAGCAAGGAGACGTTCGGTGAGGCTTGTGGTATGTTTTGTGGCGTTTGGAAGGTTTTTGGTGTGCTTGTCAGCATGGCTCCAAAGAAAATGCAGAGCGGGCTTGGCAAGAATAAGGGTTTGAAGAAAAAAGTGGGGAAATTTGCCTCGTGGTGCGACCAAATTCGGAGGGCGGATTAGCCGTATTTACATTGAACCTTATGGGGAAATTTGCCTCGCGGTGCGACCAAATTCGGAGGGCAGAATGGATTAACCGTATTTACATTGAACCTTATGGGAAAATTTGCCTCGCGGTGTGACCAAATCGAGTTGCGATCAGAGTCACGGAACGGATTAAGTTCGTAACGCGAGGTACCACTGTATAGGATTGGTTACAGTGGATTATCTCATGCTGCCTAAATGAGTCCACCAGTTCCCCTGGCTGCCTCTTATTCCTGAAACCATTTTGCAGAGAAGCTGAATGGCTTCATTAGTCTCTCTTGATAAAAATCTTTTATGTGTTTTAGCCCAATTTTTTTTCAGCTCTGTTGAAAATGAATGTAAATACTTATGTCTATATGTGAGCATTATTCCTCCCCATATTACTATATTCAGCCCTTTCTGACACAAAATGTAGACCTGGGATGGACAACCTATGGCCCTCCAGATGTTCTTGAATTATATCTCCCATCTCTCATAACTGAGCACATTTGGTAGAGCTACTGGGAATTGTAGTTCAGCAACATCTGGAAAAGCACTAATTCATTTTCCTTGATTGAAACCAGAAACTCATCTGGGGGGACTTATTTTGTTCATTGTTTTGAAAATCAACATTGTTTACTAATGGCATTAAATTACGTGTTGTTAAGTGTTACTGGGTTGCAGCTTTCATCTGGATCTAGCTCATAGGCATTCTGGGTCTAGTCTGACTGGGAGATGATAAGATAGAACATCTACAAGCATCATATTGGGGAAGATTATTATGTTAGATGTGTAATGCTGGAAAAACACATCATGCTTCCTGTTCCTTTGGAGCTAACTACATCTGTTACAAGACTTGTCAATCAAAAGGTTCTGGAGCTAACTACATTTGAATGTATTCTATAGCAACGATTGTCCCAGGTCCACCTTGATCCAGTGACTTCCTTCCAGCTGAAGTCTTGTCCCCAGGCAGCTGAGATTCAGAGCCAAATGGAGCTGAATCACTGTCTCTGTTGAGAGATCTTTTTTCCCTTTGCACACAGGATGGGAAGAATATGTTAGGCAACCAGCCAGCAGAGTGACCTTTGCCATGTGTGACCAATCATCATATTTATATAAGACTAAAATGAAATGGGTTGATGGGAACCAGTCCTGCCTGATCTGTAGAGCACTAAAGAACGGCAAGAGATGCAATGAGACAAAACACGTACTGGGGAAATAGAACAATTGAGTATTTTATTTTTATTTATGATGTTTTCTTACTAGCTCTGCTCCAGGTGTTTGTTTGTTTGTTTGAGTTCTCCTGTGTCTAAAGTAATTTTTCTTTATGTGAGTTCTTGATTATGTTAAGGTATGGGAAGAGAATAGTCTGTTTTAGAAAATCCATTGGTTTTGGCTTGAGTATCCATTTTTGATTTGTGATCACTCTTCCCCCTCTTGAGGTTGCAGAAGAGTTTACTTACTATATTTAAACCATTTAGAGCACCACTGTTAAAAAACGGTAGTCAGAGTTGGAGTCTGAAGGAAGCTCAAAGTCTATTTCTACTATAAATTGCTTGTTTATGAGACATACCAAACCAATACCTGACTCCTTGTGGTGTTCCAAAATATTTAAAATGTGCAAATGACAGCCACAAAATGCAGATAGAAGAGCAGTTTCAATGAAGGAAGTGAGATTGTATTATCTGAGAAAATGTATCCTATTTGGTCCCAGAAACAATAGGAGGAGTATTGTTGGCAAACGCTAGAGAAGCAGATGATGTATTGCTATTGGGTAGCCAAGTAGGAAGCAACTTTTAAAAAACAGATGAAATACCATAGGTAGAAAGGAAGTAGAACATAGAAGCTTTAGAGATGGAATGGAAGTAGAATGTCCCATATTACTGTTAACCAGTTGCATTTTTGCTACATCTCTAACAACTGGATTTGGCAATATGACTACCAAGGAAGATTGGAAAGAATAATGAAAAAATGCATAAATATTCAAATCCCGTGATAGTGGGTGGAAGTTTTGTATCCTAATGTATTCTTCTATGTTCTCTCTCTCTCTCCTACAGAGGTGGTGATCAAAGTCCAAGTGTACGAAAATGGCGATTTATCCCCACTTTCCCAGGCAGCGGTGGAAGTGTATGGCAACCAAACATCTTTGGCTTCAGGCACCACTGATCATGAGGGTATCAGCATGCTCCCCATCAGCTATCGCTTGGGCACCTGGGTCCTTGTCATGGCCTCCAAGCGTGGCTTTGTTACAAACTCTGTTCCTTGGCGTGTCAACAAACTACCACGTGAGTGTTGTCAATCATTGGTTGAAAGAACCTGGTGACTGAGAAATTACAGAGGCCTGGGTGTGTGGTGGGTACCTCATGGGTAGATAACAAAAGATGCATCTATTATCAAGACACTTTCCAGTGTTTCAAGAAAATCCAAACTCTATGAACTTTAATAAGTAGAATAAGAAAGTAGCATATTTTTCTTCAATACAATAAGAGTACTTAATATTTTGCAGATATTTTAAACAATCCTTTCTTGGAGACAATGGCGTTATCCCAGAACTTTGGCCAGTTTTCCCAATATTTGCAAAGTTACATTTCACTGAGTGTACCTGAATTTCATATCAAGGTGTGTGGATTTTCAAAAAGTTGCATGAGAAGTGTGTTAATATAAGAAAAGGGGAGCTCACTTAGATTTTTACCAAAGCTAATCTAGTCTGGCATTCTGCTTCCCATAATGACCAGCTGGATGTTTTAGGGAAGCCTTTGAAGAGCACATGAGGGCAATAGCTCCCGTTATTGCTGTCAGCATCTTCAGCTGCAAAATACTGCCTTAGAGATGTTAGAAGTTATAGATGTCATGTAGCCATTGTGGCTAGTGATCATGGATGATGGAGTTATTTTCCATGGTCATGTCTAATATCTCTTTAAAACCACCTAAGCCAATAAGAACAGAAGATACAGAGAGCAATTTAGCAAGTGTTCTTCCATCCCTGTTCATCATCTGGAGTGCCCTAGGAATATGCAACTAAATAATTAGTTGCAATATGCAACTAATTGTTGCATAATTAGATAGTTGGCAATCCCAGTGAGAAATAGCTGGTTGTATAGTGTTATAAGTATTGTTGTCATCTGGCTTGGACATAAATGGCCTGGACCTAGGTTGAGATTGCTGTTGCCTTAGTATTTATTGGAAGGCTGCTTGCAATGAGTCAAGAGATTGATATTGATAGTGGTTTTTCCTAAATATCAGTGTGTATTAACAAGTAGAGAAGAGGAGAAAGAGAATGGATTCAGTCATAAGACTGACTTGAAGGCACACATAAAACATCACAGCCAGTATAGTCTGAAGCAGAATTGTACTGAGCTCCAATAGTAGGCTGAGACAGATCTTATGTGGCCTTGACTCCATTCCCAAGCTATTCTGAACAAGAGTTTACTAGGGAATGTATCCATAACTTATTCTTATTTTCCAGGCCTGGATTCAGTCCTGTGTTACAAAATACCCAAGTATAAATAGTGTGTGCATCTGAACAAGTGCAAACTTTCATTCCTTTACCAAGTGTGTAATAGCAGCAGCAACTAACCAGCAGTATCTGCAGGAGGTTAGTGATGTGAAAATGGTAGGTGTAACCATGTGATCAAAGCCCTGATCTTTTTTACATGTGTGTAGTGATTCACAATAAAAAGGATGTTCCTCTGATTGCCTTGTTGTGCCTGCCATTTTCACATTGCTCAACCTACTATGGACACCCCTGCAACTAACCCATATTGCTGAGAACAGAAAAGGGTAGCTGTCAAGAAAGCTTGAACCCTTTTCTAAATGAAATTAAAATCTATCAGCTTCCAGTTAGGCTGAAATCAAGAGTGACAACTCAGTGGATTTGAGAACACTTAACTGGTTTCTTTCTTTTTTTAAAAATAATTTTTATTGAATAACTTTTTAATGAAGTAAAAATCATAAAAGAAAATAAATATCAAGAAAAATAATAAATAGTGAAGAAAGAAAATAGAAAAAGAAATAGGAAATAAAAAATAGAAATAGAAAGGAAAAGAAAAGAAAAAAAGTTGACAGTACAAGCAGAGATGGCAAAATTAACTTGTTTGATTAGAGAAAGATCAACAGCTACATTTATCAGTGACTGGAAACCCCTTATGGACTTTTTGCTGAAAAAAGAGCAAAATGAACTTGTGATTTATGGGTTTGAAGATTAGAAAGGGTAGCTTATGGAAAGAAGGAAATTATGTTGTAACCTTAGAGAGAGGGGGTAAAATACAAATGCATTTATAACCACTGTCAAAAAGATCAGAAGCCGCTTCCTTATAATCTTTTCTTTTTGTCTTTTTTTCTTTTCTATTTCTTTTTCTATTTTCTTTCTTCTGTTCTTTATTTTCTTTGTTTCTTTTCTAATATTTGTATTGTTTTACCTTGTTAAAAATTTCTTCAATGAAATTATATTAAAAAGAAAAAAGAAAAGGGGTTGAGAGAGAGAGCAGGCAAAAAAGTAAGCCTCTCCATTACAGAACTCACTGGCTGAGTCTTAGCAGTCATACGCTACGCTCTTGGCTGCAGCACTGAAGCCAAACTCACTGCTGCCTGACTGGTCAGTGGGACAGGAGCCAATAATGTCAGGATGTTTGCCCGTCATTTTGTGCCACAGAGTATATAGAATACCAACTGCTTCCTACTGGAAATTGATGGGGATTCTGCATTTCCCAAATTGTAGCTTTTGTCCCAGTTATGTGAATCACTGATAAAGAGACATGAGCAGCTGACTGTTTTAAGCTAGGATTATGTATCAATTTAAAAACAAATTTAATTGTCTTCTGAACCATAGTGTGCTTGCATTTAAGTTTGTACTTATGTCCTCAGTATAAAAAATGTGTATAGAAGCACTGATATCTATATATTGCTGATTCCCTCCTACTTCCTGCCTAGAGTCAGAAACTATCGACAGTAGCTATTTAAAAGCCAACTATGACTTCTGCTTCTAAACCCCAAGGTGGGTCAATAAAATGACCTTATTACCAGGGTCATTGTGTCCTTCTAATGCACACTCACCTATGTTATGTGCATTTTGTTTTAATAGGAAGTGTTGCCAGGTAACTGTGTACAGTAAATCCAAATGGCAGAATTGGTTAATTATAATAAATTATTACAGCGATGGCACAAGTAATTTTCTTTTATGATGGGGAAGACATTGAAGCAGTTGCAACACTTAACAGTAAACTGGGTGGAAAAATGCTTTCCATTGATCTCCCGTTGAAATCATAGGCTTTAGAGAAGGTCACCCAGTGGAATCTCTGCTTTGTATTTGGATTCTTAGGTACAGAATAGAGAACAGAACCTTAACATCATAATTGACCAAATTTGGGGGAGTGCATGTTGTAAATTGAATTGAGTTCTTAATCACCCCTTCTTTACCAGAATTCATAACAATTCTGTGACTATCCTGGTTTATGCACAATGAGTTCTAACATTAGGTAGAGTAAGCTGCTGCTGCTGCTGCTGCTGTCTTAAGCAGCAGATGCTAAACTTTGAAGGCAACTATTGATTCAGACTGCCACTACCTTTAGGTAAATGCTTTGCTTTGTTGTAGCTAGCAGCAGGCATGAAGGCAGTCTTAAGCTTGTCAGATATATACAGATACAGATATACACAGACACATTATAAAAAATAAAATAAGGGTCCACAGTGGTCTAAGCAGGGTTAGTGTCACCATGGACTGTAATAATAAACTTTTTGAAGTATTCCTTGTACTTATCATTTAGAATTTTAGTATTTTATGCACAAAATAATGTTATAATTTACTTGTTTAGCTTTAAATATCTAACCTTTTAGAATTTTAGTACTTGTATTTTATTGCTCTATTTATCAGTTTTATTATGCTGTTGCATTCCTGGTCAGTAATTGTAACTGAACTGAGTCACCATGGAGAGACTGACTCAGTCAACTCCTGCATCCCATTCTATATCTGTGTTACTTCCTTTGGTCATTGTGGGGGGTAAAAAAAACCAAACCAAACCTCAAGAAGCTGCCTAGAGAAGCTCCATTCTGTAGGACCAATCTAGGTTCTCATCTCTGTGCAAGTGAACTGGTTGGGTTAAGACCAGGAACCTATAACTAACCCAGTATAGTTTGGGATTCACTGGGGGCTGATTCTAACTTAGAATGACCATTTTATTGAGTAAGCCACACAAAAATTGACCAGGATTAAAACCAACCAATCTTAGCATGTTGTGTGAATTTCAACTGAGTTATACAATAAAGTAGTTGAAGATCTTTTGTATTTCATTTGTGTTGTTGTAATAAAAAAGGAAAAATAAAAATGGTATGATTTATAATTATGATTGAACATGCAAAGACAAGTATTTTTCATTATTAGACAAAAGAAAACATCCATCACTGGATGTATTCTACGATTAAATTCAGAAAAAAATCCTTCTGTTAAAATAATGTGCATTGAGTAATGTAATAGTCTTCTTTTGCAGTTTTACAAAATGTGTGTAACACTGTTCTAATAGTAGTGTTCCAGTAGAAAAGGGTTGGGCTACTTATAGGCTGTGAGTACTTGATGTGTTCTCTGGAACTTCTTGCCATCTTGTTCAAGTCTTCTCTTCAATGATAGCTCAGTACAACATCAATTATCCAGGCTTTAATACTAGAAGAGAGAGACCAGGCAACCAATTTCTTCCAGCAGTTTCTCCCATGTTAGGATTGGAGGGTGTGGGGATGAAGTGGTCATGATCTATAGGAATTCCATGTCACTAATCAGTTGCAGCATGTGACAGTCTGCCATTTTTAAGTCTTTGCTACTGCATTTGGGTGGCTGGGACTATGTAGGAATATTGTTAATGTACCATCCATCCTCAAACTTAATCCCTTCTTGAGCTAGCTGAGTTGATCTTGGTTCTGATGCTGGTTTACCCTAGGCTCCTTGTCAGTGAATTTCAATGTCCACTTTGACTTTGCCCGGTCAGGAGTGTCTTAGGATTTTATGTCCTCCATGACAACCATATCCTAGCTGCTATCTGGCCCCATGCATACAACCACCCTGGATCTGGCATTCTATTTGTGTGGAGCTGATAATGTGAATGTGGCACAGCTTTCTGTGACTTCTAATATGGACAAATTACTCCCTGATCAGTCTTAAATTGGTGGCTGGTACAAACTTCTGAAGGTATTGATTAAAAGGGCTTAACCCTGGTATTTGATGGATCCAGATGGTTTCTTGCATGCACTTGGGGAATTTAGCATCACATTTGTCAGTGCTACTGTTGAAGTGCTTCCTGATCTGTGGAATGTAGAGATAGCACAGATGAGTAACACTATTGCTCCTAAATGCTTTCTTCCCCTTTGCAGAGCTAAATCAGCTCCTTTACTAGTAAGCTGAATGTGGATGGGAAATCAGCTAGAAATGGAGGACTCTTGAGACAGATCAAATTGAGTTAGGAGTAAGGTCCATTTAAATTCCTATATTATGGTAACAGAGGTGACAATGAGTGTATATTTCTTTGTATATTTGTTACATCTCCACAGAACAGGTTGCTGTTGCTTTTCTGAACTGTGAGACAACTCTTTAACCAAAATGTTGCAGGGAAACAAGCTGGAACAGTTGTGACCAATCATGGATAAATTCAGTCAGTTCCACCTCAGGTTGGGACAGGATGACATATGGATCTAATTTCAGCAATCACTCATCTTGCAATTATGAATTCTTTTCAGTTTGTAGAACATGAAGTTATTAATAGGTTATGAAAGAAGTACTCGTCCAATGATTAAGGAAGGTATCAATGCTTCCTTCAAGACCTGTATTAAAAACATTTTGCACAATCCAGGAATTCTGTGCAGTCATAAGGTAGTCTCGAACATTCCTTTCCTGGAAAAGGTAACTGAGAAAGTGATGGCTCTGCAACTGCAGATGCATCTAGGTGGTTCTTATTATCTGAATCCATTTCAGTTGGATTTTCAATTAAGATACGATATTGAAACTGCAACTCTGCTACTTCTGGACCTCTCAGTAGCTTAATACTAATCATGGTATCTTTTGGACTGTGTAATCAGATTGGGCCTTGGAGGCAGTCTTTCACAGTGATTCTGGTCTTTGTGTTGGAAGAAAGCTGAGAGGTTCAGTCTTGAGTATTTGAGGTTTGATCAAACAAAAGTGGAAATATCTCGCATGCAATTGAAGATGCAGGTTTGCATGGAGAGTAGATATTTTGCTGTAGAAATAAGGCTGAATATCACTGGAATTGAAGTTGCACTAAAAGCCATCATTTATGATGTTACTCCTACATGGAATAATACTGCAGGAATACTCATTCACCACAGATCAACTGTGAAATTGTTCACTCCTAGTTGGCTCTTCTCAATAATTAGAAGTTGAAATCTTACAATTTTGCCTGAATGTGAATTGGAAATCCTGACATTGCTTCTTTTATAAGCCAGGATTTATAAACCAAGAACAAATTCTTTGACATCCTAGCTTTTTTCCATGAAAATGTGGATCACATATTTTAACAGAACAGCAGAGGTCCAAGGATAGGGTCATGAGTGTTCCCAGTGGAGAAATTTGACAGGAAGAAAACTATAAATAAGAGATTAGGAGTTATTTGCAAGGTCACACATTTCTTCCCCACCCCTCTTTTATTCAAGTTTCATTTTTCCTTCTTTGCTTCAGCTCTATTCTTGAATAGTATTATATCTGCACTGGGACTAAAGCTAAGCACAGCAAAATTTATTTCGTTCCCCCACTAGTGATTTTTAGCATGTTTTGGAATCGTTCAACCATCATTGTGGTTATATAACATTAATGAGGATAGGTTTTAACCCACGCATGGTGGCAGGGTGATACAGTACTAGAAAGACTCTGTAAAACATTATTGGGGAAATTGTCTTAATCACATTTTTCAAATCCATTTGCAAATTTTGATTAAAATCCGGGCTGACTCATTATAGAATTGCTATATTGTCACCCTCTGGGGGAGATGGGCGGCATATAAATTTAATAATAAATAAATAAAATATTGGAATAGAATATTCAGAATCTATTGTAGATACAATCAATATTCCCACTCTCCCATTGTATTTCCATTAAGCTTTCCCCTTACCATCAGTTTACTGGATCAGTAAATTATTTTAAATTATTGGATCTGTAAATAATTTATTAGACTGAGAAAATTTATTTAAGGAAAAAAAAAACAGGAAGCCAACCGTTCCTATTCTGGTAAGTACTAATAAAATAGATGGATATACATAATGCCTCAATTAGATATCAAATCAAACCTTGGTTTAAAAAGCTGAATTACCTTGCTTGGATAATAATGTTTGAATTGGCAATCCATGGTTTGGACAGCAAACTAAAACTGGGAATTATCTCAGCTGGTTTTTGTTGCCATAGTTTTTGCTAGTTGCTAGTATTTCATCCTGAAAGGTTGGATATAAAATTAACATTTGCTGTGTTGTTTGAACCAATAAATTGTGCTTTCCTTTTAGAACAGGGCAGCTGCATTGTTTGACCACAGTGTCAAAATGACAGTCACAACAGGGCAATAGAAGCCCTGCCCCTTTTTACAAATGTACAGTACATATTAAAAAGGGGTGGGGCTTTCATTGCTTGGCTGTTCCTGCCTTTTGGCATCATTAACTCTCCTTTCCTCCTGGATGTCCCTGATTTGGAAATTATTGCTCCTAAGGATTATTGCTCTGAAGAAAATGAAAGGCAGTTAGCAGCTTGAAGCCAGAAGTTCTCTCTTATAGATTTGGATGCTCAATCTATTGTTTGAATAGTGATAATTCACTTGAGCCACTGCAAAAGATAAGATCACAATCTAGAAAAGCATGCACACTTCCTCATATTTTTGGTCAGATTTTCTTTTCGTTATCTGCCCCCAACAGAAGTCCCTTATTTCTAGTATGCCTCAAAAGTCAGGTTGTATGTTAGTGTTAGCCTCCAACTTCCTTCTAAGGAAAAAGGAATGTTATATTAATTGTTTTTTTTCCCCTTACAGTCTATGCTTCTGTAAGTCTCTATCTGCTTCCAGAGCGTCCTGCAACACTTATCCTTTATGATGACTTGATACAAATCCTTCTTGGTTCTCCAGGTAAGTCCCAAGATCCCATAATCACTGGGATGCAGAAGTTGTGATGGTGGGACTCAGAATAAGTCACTGAAGTTCTCTATTATTTATGTTAATTATTAAGAACTTGCTTAACAATAGAAAACATGGTGGGACCCAGGCTCTGTCTCTACAAGCTCTGTACCTCCATAGAAGTCAATACCAACCTATACAAAAAAAACATCAGCATCAAGGTATACCATGTGCCTTTGCAGTGACTTTGGGGATAAAAATCTTCAAGATATGAGTTATTCATCTGGGTTACGTTATGGGAGGAGCAAATTGGGCCTTTACTAGAATCATAAGCAAATGAGTTGAAATCTTACCCATTTCGCAGTGAGTCCTGATACAGACAGGAGCCCACATGATGGCAATGTGGAGGATGATAAAATGAAGGTGGTGAATGCTTTTGCTTTGAGATGCTTTTCATGGGAGATTATCAGTTGCTGCTTATCTGTTAGGGGCCTCCATAAATTGGACAAATTAGTCATGATGCTTGTTTTGCATATTTTCTTGTCTGGTTATCCATGGTGAAGATCTAAATAGGATATTGGAGTCACATCTTGGGTTTAGGAAACTATTGTGAGGCCAACTTCTATTGTGATTTGAATGCCTACTTTCAAGCCTATCTATTCAGATTTAGATCAAAACCTAAGATTCTTCTGGATACTTAATTGTCTATCTGGGCCCAATTCTTTTTTTTTGAGAATTCAGACAATCCTCAGATAGTTCTATCTATGAGTCATGATCCCACAATGGATTGTGAATAACTTTGAGGAGGGTCCAAACTTTAAAAACATTTTTTTTCAATAAAAAATTAAATTAAGTAGTCAAGTTCAGAGTTTTCAGTATTATTAAGCTTACAAAATGGTTTTCTACCAGCTTTGTTTTCTTAGGCACACAGGTTCTATGAACTGCTAACAAAATTATATTCTTTAAATTACTAACTTACAGGACATTTGCTTAAAACATAATGCATTTTCATGGATTGGGGTTTTAATACAATTAATGCAATTGAAATAGAGCTCAAATTTCTTCAGAGTATAATAACTTATATCACTTTTAGACATGTGATAAACTATTATTGCATATTGATGACCTATTAATACCAATAACTGATAACTGGATTTAAATTCTCTTGGAAATATTTGTCTGCCTCCAGCATCTTCAGCAATGTGGCATGTTGTAAATTCTAGTCTTTGGAATGTCTGTAGAAAAGTATGTGTTAATGAAGTTAGTGAACCCATTCAGTGCTAAGCTGATAACTTCTGCACTCACTACTACTGAAAAGGAGCAATTCAATGATGTCTCTTCTGACACTACTTTGAAAATAAAATTCTTGACAATATCTCTTCCTGAATTTTGGAACAATGTACAAAATGAATAGAACAAAATAAGAAAGAAGTTTATCAGCATACTGATTCCATCTGCAACAATCGATTTGTGTGTGTAAGGATTTTCTATAGTTGCTGCTTATAAAGAACAAATATTGATCAGAAACAAATGTGGAACCAAAAATGAGGGTGGCTGTTTTGAAAATGATACAGCGCATGCAAAAGTTTAGGTATTTCTGTTAAATTGTATGTTTCAATTAATCACAAAATGAATCGACATAAACCCAATCTCTCCATCCTAGAAAGTTAAACATGACTTCTTTGTGCAAATTTGAATGCATATTTACTATTTATGTGCAGTTGTTTACAGATTCAAAATTTGAAAAAACCCAACAACAGTGAACATGTCAGGTGCAGACTTTTGGACACCCTTTCAGTCAATACCTTTGTTGGCAGAAGTAACAGCTTCCAAAAGTGGCCTGTAGCCTTTTTTTCCCTTGTTTTTGGAATTTTTGCCCATTCTTCTTTGCAGAACTCTTCTAGCTCAGAAATATTCTTAGATCCCCTTGCAAATACTGCATGTCTGAGATTTCCTCAAAGATTTTCAATAATATCCAAGTCCAGTAACTATGAAGGCTATTTCAAAACCTTTATTTTTCTTTCCTGTAAGTGCTTCACAGTTTGGATGTATATTTTGGATCATTGTCTTAATGAAATTTCCAACCTCTTTTCACCTTCAATTTCTTCCCTGACCATGGAACATTAGCTTCTAGGATATGCTGATTTTAGTTGAACTCATTCTTTCACCCACACAAACCTGTGCCACACAACTTCAAAACATTAACTTCTATACTTAACAAGGTATTCTTTGCTTCAAATGCTTCACCTTTTTTCTCCTGCATTGTTATGGTTGAACAGTTTTTGTTTCATCTGTCCAAACCACTTTTGTTCCAAACAATTCAGGCTTATCAAGATTTTCTTTTGCAAGCTTTATATGATGACTTTGGGGATGAGGTCAGAGAATGGTTTTCTTTCTATCAATTCCCTCATGCAGGTCATGTGGCATAAGCATTGCTGTACTGTGGGCTTGTGAACAACTACTTCAGTTAAACTGTTCAGCAAGTCATTTACAGTGATCTGCAGGTTCTGTTTTGCAGATTTGCAGATTTGATCAGTTTGGGGGCAGTTCTAGCAGAGGTTTTTCTTGGTCTTCTGGATCTTTCCTTCACTTTAGTAGCTTCAGTAATTTCAGTTTCTCACAGTTGAAATTGTTAGCAGGAAGTGTTTAGATATTGTTTTTGTAGCCTTCTCCTACTTTGTAGACAGAACAGTAGTCACAACCTTAAGGGTTGGAAGGGTCAAGTATCTGTTCATTTGTGGAATTGTCTTCTCCTGGTTAATTGTAAATCTAATGAGACAATATTTTTTTGGACTTTATTGACAACTTTACAGGGAAAAAAAAACTGCACATAAGCTTCTGTTCAAATTTGCAGAACAATGCTGTGTTTAACTTTGTTCCATACAGAGGTTGTGTCGTCTTTTGATCACTTAGGGGTTCATTGAAACATACAACTTGACCAAAGGTGCCTACACTTTTGTATGCAGTATCCATGTTTCAGGAATTATGCAGAAATAAACAAGTTTATCCTTTCCATTAAATTATGGTTTTAAATTTGATTTTAAATTTCCATTGAAAAGTGGTAGACTTATTTATTGCCTAATCCTAGTTTTATTCATGGGGACATACATACATTCACATACATTTATTTGTCATTTCAGGAAATCATAATATCACAAAGTTTGAGAACCTCTTCAGTTTTTATGCTGGGCTCATATATAGAAACAAAATACATATAACCTTATTTAATTAAATTAACTAGGAACCTAGAGATAGATAGTAGACAGTAATGCCTTTGTTGTAAACCAGGCAAAGTAAAAATAATCTGAATTATAACCTTTATTGTCAACTTGTCCATTAAAGCATATGGAAATATTCAAAGCCTTTCCTGTTTTCCAGGACCTTGCTACTACCTGCCTGGCTGCAACCAATAAGAAAACTATCAACTCTTTATGTTTCAAGGTGTCATTTGGATTAACAAAAAAACTTAGTAAGGCCAATTTAGTATCTAATATTATGGCCTGGGTTGTAATCTGTCCTATTTTAATAAAAAATTCAGTTCAAAAAAGCTGAACAGTTTCACAAGACTACCATATAGGTACTTATTTCTTTATGTTTTCTCCAACACATGGGGCTTATACTAGAAGGCTGCATCTCATGGTTAATGACCAATCACTTATGGATACTTTCTTGAGTTATTGCATTGCAAACTTGTGCACTAAGGCCCAGCACTGAAAGCAAACTAAGGATTCTGTGGTCTTTTATGAATACTGCCCAATTAGGCCAGAAGGTTTAAGTGTTGATCATTGCAGGAGCTAAGAGCCAGCCATGGGCACAGTTCCAGCGCAAATCTGCCCGTCTGTCCCGCAGTTCCACCTACAGCCAGCTTTCAGCCACCTTGACTGCCGCCAGTGGTGGGCCAGACATGAGAGGGTTCCCGTCCTTCATTGGGGCTGAAAGTAATGGCAGCGGTAAGGGGCCAGAATGGGATGTGGGATCGGGAGGGCTGGAGCATTAAAGCTTGCCATTATATTACAGCTTGACTCCGACACCAGATTTGGAGGTATGAAATATATATTTAATTAATTTATTATTATACACAATTGTTGTTGTACGGGGCAGGGGGGAGGAGGAGGAGGTGTCATTAACAGCAACACCAGCCTGCCAAACTCTTCCCTGGAATCTTCATCCTCGCATCCTTTATACCTGAGTTTAATGGAATGTGAGAATGACCTTGGAAGATGGGGGAAGAGATGCTGCCTAAGGAATGATCAGATAAAAGGGGGAGGAGCCTGCAACTGAGTAACAGGCAGAGAAAGAAACTTAGGACCTGCCCTAACAAATCAGGTGGTAAAAAGGGACAGGAGGAGATTTGTACTTTCGGAGTTGCAAGATTCTGTAAATGTAGCCTAACAATAACGTAGGATTAGCTCATCTGGTCATGTTTCCTGTCTGGTTTACCTGAAAGTGCTGACAGAGTTTGGGATGTTCAGCTAAAGAGTTCCACCTGAGCAGGTAGTTACATTGCCACCATCTGTTCTTGAATAGGAAGATACCCCAATGCCACCTGGAATATGGAGCAGAACATGAAATCCCCTTTACCCTGGAATAAGTTATTAAATTAATGGCTGCAGAGCCAATAACCAGGCCCAAACGGTTTTTAATAAAAGAAACAAAGTAAAGATTGGGGAGAATAATGTAATTGCTATGAATTACATGAGGCTGAGACCAGCATTCTGCATCCAGCGCTTGGTAATCTAACACTGAGTGAACAAACAAAGAGGTATCCATCAAGCCAGCACTTACAGTAAATTAAGTAACCCCCATGCAGTTAACTAAATGTTCCCTTCCCTTTGCTGGTCCTTTCTAGACTTTGGGCTTAAATCTTTAGCCCAGTCACATGAAATCTGTTTTTTTAAGTGCCCAATTCCTGCAGGGCCTCCAAGCAAAGCTCACTGAGAACAAAGAAACTTTTAATTTCCCCTCTCTCTAAATTCCACCCCCCTCCCCACTGCTTATTGGAGAGAGTAGTGGCTGTGTTTTTCAACACTTGATTATAATTAAAAATCCTTTTAATCCACTACAATTATTATACACTACTATGCACACAGGTAGGAATAGGAGTAGCTTTTGAATTTTCTCTTTTGAAAATGCATATCCAATATACGAAAGCCAATTTGGTGTAGTGGTTAAGGCACCAGGCTAGAAATTGGGAGACCATGAGGTCTAGTCCCACCTAGGTACAAAGCCAGCTGGGTGACCTTGGGCCAGTCACTTTCTCTCAGCCCTAGGAAGGAGACAATGGCAAACCACTTCTGAAAAACCTTGCCAAGAAAACTGCAGGGACTTGTCCAGGCGGTCTCTGAGAATCTGACATGATTGAACGGATTAAAAAATGTATATGTAGCTTCTGGGGCTTTGGGGATGTGATAGCTGTCTTTTCTTAACTCCCTCTTTGTACAGCTAGTAATACGTGGTTGGAGCTGGTGCCCATTGTTGCAGTCAGTGTTCATCTCTTCACTGGAAATGGCACAGAAGTCCAGCTCTCTGGTTCTGTCCACCTCTCCATCCCACTGCCCCCTGACACGGCTGCTGCAGCAAGTACCAGTGTGCCAGCCTGGCGCTTTGACCTTAAGAGTGGTGAGTGATGGAATGCTTGTGAATCATATTTTTAATGGTTTAATCATTATTGTATCTGATAATTACAAACATACGAGGCAAGAAATAATGTTGCTTGTATAAACAGAGACTTTGGCAGGAAGTACATTGTATGATTAATAGGATCCAAACATCCTCTCCTTCACCCATGGAAACAAATTCTCTGAAAGGTCATAAAATTCTTAAGTGCTTTTGGAAAAACATTAGGAAATCCTGCAGGGCAAGCAAGAACCATGCCTACAAGAACCAAATTTGATGTGGAGGCATTTTGTTCCCAGGAAGAGGATGAGATTGATGGAAGTGTTCTACTTCTAAACTACTACTGTAGTAGTCTAGATGGCTAGGTTTCTGGTGCAGCTCTTGATGTTTATACATCAGCCCTTCCAGTTTAGAGCTGGTGTGGGAATATATGATTTATTTCTATAATTCCCTGTGAATCTAAGCTGGTTTTCTTTGTTCACCCCTAAGTGCGAGCAGTATAAGCAAAATGCTGTCTGGTATTGTTCATATTGGGGCAGACAGGGTTAATCAAGGTCTCCTAGCCTCTTTCAAATTAGGGGTTGTGCTTAGGGTTAATGCTAAAGTTATTAAATGAAGTGACGGGACTAGAATTCTAGATAGGGGAGATATTCTGAGAGCCACACTGTGTTCCTAGGTTGCCAGTTCCCTGTTCTAACTTTGTGCTTCTCCTGTACGAGAAACCACAGTAGGCATGCCACAGCACAGCTGCTGATTACAATATGTCCGTGTGTTCTTGAATAATTTTGATTAAGAGGGGTTTGGGGGGATAGGGCTGGTGAGTAGTCCTCTTCCTTTCCGGTAGGGTTTTATTCAGATGTCCTTTTTAATTACTTCAGATTCAGTCAAACTCTCTCTTCTAGGGCTGTGGATCCGGAATGGAACCGGACTCATCCGCAAGGAGGGGAATCAGCTGTACTGGACATTTGTCTCTCCGCAGCTGGGCTATTGGGCAGCTGCCATGATGTCTCCTGCATCAGGTAAAATTGCCACAGCCAAAGACTCTGAGTAATAAACTGATCTCAGTGCACACAACAGTTTTTGCATACCTGGTATCATGGTGTGAAAGGAGATTAACATGCTGGTCGCTGGACATTCCTCTCTTATTAATTAAAAGAATGGCCCTCTGCACAGTTCCCACAGAGGTCCTTAGTAAAAGAGTGAAATGTCTCTGCCTTAACTAGTTGAGGGATAACTTGACTTCTGAAAGTTAAAGCTATCCAGTTGCTGAGATTTCTGTAACTTTATCCTATTTTCTTCAGTAAATCTTGCTAAACCCAGAAAGAATCTTGCTTTCTGTTGAAGTGGGCTGCCAAAAGCTTGATACTGGTGGGAATTGTTTTAGGGTGTGACATTTTTGGGATTGTAATTTCTAGAACAACTCTCAGCTTGAGTGGAATGTTTTCCTCCTATTGAGTTTGGGACATGTGCCCTGCCTGTTTCATAGATGCATGTGATATCATGACACATGTACAAAAGGGGTGGAGTTTAGCACACAGCACTGTGTTCATTATTCCCCCCCCCCCCCAATCTTTTCTGGAGACCCGTTTGCCAGGGGAAGCTCTTATTCTGTAAATCTTTTGTTGTTTTGGCCTTTTTAATTGTTACTTTACAATTATGTTATTTTAATTAAACTGTATTTTTAAAAACTGAATGAAATTGTAAGTCATCCAGAGAATGTTATTTAAAGGGCTTTATATAAATACTCAGGACAGATAGTAAATATTGTTTCCAAGTAGAGAGGAAAGGGGGTGGGGCAGTGCTCCAAACTGTCTAGTCATAAGAGCTGCTTCTCTGCAGGGCTGGCAACTTCAACAGCAGGAATTAAAGATATTGCCACCTACCATACTATCTTTCTACTTACTATCTTGGGTGCCCTGGCATTGCTGGTCCTCATTTTGCTCTGCCTGCTTATCTACTACTGCAGGTGAGTGCCACACTTTCTCTCTTCTCTCCTTCTCCCCCACCACCTGTTGCTTCTAATTCCAGCCCCATCTCTAAAACCTTTTTTCATAGTCCTACTAAGCATCACTACTTTAGTAAAGGCTTACTTATTACACCATATTTTATTTCACTTGGATATTATACACTTTATTTGGATGCTACTTACTGCAGTAATTGGCCCTGAGTCCACGAGATTGAGCACACCTCCTATTTCCGCCATAAACTCAGAAGTTACAACTGCCCACCATTAGTAAAGTCAACATCATGGAATGTTTACTTCTGGGAATTTCGGACAGGGCATTTTGAAAAGCAACACGCCCCTGCCAGCAATCAATTGGGGCAGAGCCTAGGCATGGCAGCTGAACTGAGGATTGTAGGATTCCAATTCTTTGGAATTTGACAGCTGTTCCAAACACTTTGACACCAGTCACTGGACAATGTCAGGCAGTCTTTGTGGCTGATTAGTAATGGATCAGTTACTTTCCCCTCCCCATCTCCAAGGCCCACTTTCTTCACCCTTGGCTTCCTTCCCATGTTTTAGTTAGCAGTTTTCAAACTTTTTCAGCCAAGGAACTTGTTTGCTAAATAAAAAAAATCAAGAGAGGTTGAGCTTTCAGATTTCAGCTGACAGGCCCTTCCCTTTTCACTATACAGAGAAAAAGTGTCGCGGACAATCCTGAAGAGTGGTATTGAGGCATGAGCAGATAGCTGAGTGCTTTCAGTTTTTTCCCCTCAGTTCCTTACAGAGAGGTTTATTGTCTCCCTTAATCTCTGGGAGGGAGGGAGGGAGGGAGGGTTCCCCCACCAGTCCCCCACAACCATTCAAGTCCTTGTGGAACTAGGATTCCACAAAACCCAGTTTGAAAAATCCCATTCTATTGGGCAGTGGTGTATAATAGAGGACAGCACCCCTGAGCGTGCAGAAGTGCCTTTTCCTCAGTCGTGAAGGAAGCACCTGCAATTCAGCCAGGAAATGGGGAAGAGTAATGTAGGTCAGAAGCTTAAGCTTCCAGGGAAATTTGAACCCAGGATCTTTCATTAGAAAGTCTGTCCATGATCACCGCTGCGTCTTAAACCCTTCTCGCTTATGCCAAGGAGAGATTTTATTTCCCTCAGTTCAGAAATTTGTGCTGGAATTAACTAGCTGGAGACAAGCGTATGTCTCTAGCAAGCAGAGTATTCTTTCTTTTTTTTACAGTATTTCATAAAATTAGAGCCAGAAAGGACCCCAGGTCAAGGTCTGCCTTCCTCTTATCACCACAACACATTTCTCTTGTGCCCAAGGCCAGAGTTATCCACTTACTCAAACTGCTCTCATTAGAGAGCCCCAGGTGCCACAAATGGAGGGCCTGATACATTTCCATGCAGTTCAGGTAAGTCAGATCCAAATATTGACCTGGACATGGAAATCAATACTTTGTCAAACCCTAAGCATTCTGAGCAAATTGGGAGGATACATTGAAATTCTGTTACTCAGTATCCTGAGTGAGTTAGGACATTAATTAGGATTCCCTAATGTCCCAAAAGAAAGAAATCAGATGGAAATGGGAATTCAGGAGGAGGAAGACCATGATTCAAGGACCTGGAATATTACTAAGAGATCAAATCCTCAATTGCACAAGAACTGAAGGGTCATTAATACCAGCTGCAATTATTTTCTTTGGAATAAAGCGATTTTAATCATCTTTTCTGCATATGGAGACATTTTGGCAGTGCATTCCTTCCATATACGTTGGCTGCTGATTCCCATTTATGTCACTGTTCCTTTGACCTCTCCCTGCCCCTAAGTAGACACTTAGTTTGGATGCATGAGAGAGACCTCAGGTAAATTCTACTGTTCGAAACTTAGAAGAAAGATCCCTAGCTATTTCCTTATCATTAGTTCCAAAGGAGAAGCAGTGATTACTTTTCCTGGGCAATTAACATTTTTTGTCCAATCTGTACAAGGTACTACTTTTAGGAGCAAAAACATAGATTTCACTCACCATAGTTAAATGGATTTCACTTGGAAGTTAGGGTCATCCTTTGCTGGGATCCCAGAATTGCCAGTTGCTTATCTTTGAAACATATTCTATTATACGATATTAATACTTTTATTTATGCATGTTTGCCTGCCTTCTGGTTTGGGTACTGCTTACTCTAAGGGGGAGCAACTCATCAGATGGAGATGATCTTTCCCACCTTATTAACTGAGACCTTTCAGCTGAAATACCTCTGAACATTTTTTGTGTGCAGAGGTATTCCAGCTGAAGTTAACAAGATGGGGACTTTCAAGTATCATAGTTCTGTATTGCACCCTCTGAACATCTTTTGTGTGCAGAGGACGCACTATATCAGAACTTGGACTATGATACTTCTCCATCTGTACAGATCTTTGTACCCATTTTCTTTCTTTATGTCTTCCTTTCTAGGAGACTGTGTCTGAAGCCACGTCAACAACATAGGAAGCTTCAGCTTTCTGGGGCTCTGGATGCATCCAAGAAAGATCAGGCTACATCAATGTCCCAGATTAATCTTATTTGCACAAGCCATATGGAGACAGCCTCATCCAATGGGGACATAGACGTGCATACACCCATCCTCAAATCAGCCTTCTCCTCCTCCAGGGAGTTTGAGAGCTCCCGTGAGGAATTTTTCAAGCAAGTGCCAAACCAGAAAATTCGTCATGCCAGCAAGGCCTCCACAGCAGATACACTGAGCCAACGAGGTGGTCCCAAGGATGACTATCCTCGAGTGGTGGAGGGCTATTCACTGAAGGCAGCCCGGTCTATGGATGCCCCTGGCACACTTGAACCCCCTCTCCTGGAAGATTACAAGCGTAACTATTCACATCAGCGGGTAGAAGATAAGAGCAATGAGACACAGCGCAAACAAGCACGCAATGATAGCAAGTCTTATTTACAGGAGCCCCCATCACCACCACCTCTCCCAGCTCCTTTTGACCATTATATGGCCCATAAAGGGGATGCCAAGCCTCCTGACTTCATGATGTCACAGTCTGTAGACCATCTGGCCCGTCCTACCTCCCTGAGTCAACCTGGACAGCTAATCTTCTGTGGTTCTATTGACCATATGAAGGATACAGTGTACCGAAATGTCATGCCAACTCTCGTAATTCCTGCCCACTATATGCGCTTGGCTCCAACAGAGCAGACTACTGGGGGCTCTGAAAATCAACCAGATATGGACCCAACTGCCATGGGACTCCCTCATCAATTTGGTCCCCAGGAACAACAGAGGCAGCAGCAGCTCCTCCAACAGCAGCTGCAACATTCACAGTTCCAACTACAGCAACACCAAGTGGAAGACCCTGAAGGGAAGGGTTGGGGACCTCACACACAATCTGTCAGTGGTTCAGTCACCATACCAGTGTTGTTAAATGAATCCACTATGGCCCAATTGAATGGGGAGCTACAGGCACTGACTGAGAAGAAGTTGCTGGAACTGGGTGTGAAGCCACATCCACGAGCCTGGTTTGTATCTCTGGATGGGCGTTCCTCTCAAGTCCGTCATTCTTACATTGATCTCCAGGGCACTGAGAGGAACCGCAGCAATGATGCCAGTCTGGACTCAGGTGTGGATGTCAATGAAGCCAAGCCCCCCAAGCGCCTGAAGGAGGAGCGCATGGCTCCTGCCATGGGTCCAACGTACTCTAAGCTGGTCTTTGCCGATGCTGACACAGAGCAAAGCAGCAGTGAGAGCCGTACCGCCATTTGTTCTCCTGAGGACAACTCACTGACTCCTCTGCTGGATGAAAACACTGACCATCGTGCTGCTACAATTCCTCGACATGGGCGCAGCCGTGGCAACAGCTCTCGCAGCAGCAACAGCAACAGCGAACTGCGCCGTGACTCGATGACCAGCCCGGAGGATGACAGCAACGAACCTTCTGAAGGAACTGATGACCAGGGGGACAAGAAGAGTCCCTGGCAGAAACGTGAGGAACGGCCTCTCATGGTCTTCAATGTGAAGTAGCCAGCAGGAGGAAGACAGTTCACCCTCATTGCACACTTTGGGTGGGGGAGGATGGGGCACCAGAACCACGGAGATCAGTATTTGCCTTTGAGTCTGGTCTGGCTTCCTTTTCTCTCCATCTCATCAAGTGCTCGGCTGAACTGAAGCCCTTATTTTTTGACAGAAGAGATGAACGAACAGAGCAAGGAGCAGAGTGCAGCCAAGCTACACTAATGTTTTTCCTAGTCACTCAAGATGCTGTCTTGCTCAAAGCAGGTTAAGAAGTGCCACAGCAAACTACCTAAGAAAATTTGGCCTCTTTCTGTTAACACCAACCACTGTGAGCCAGGCAACCCGGGGCACAGGAATTACAAAGGATGTGATGGCAGCAAAGGAAGTTTCATTGTTCTGTAACTCTCTTGTTAATCTGTGGAGAGGATACAGCTTGTCCTGTGTGGTTCCAGTTCCTAGAATCCCTTGCTCTCCATCCAATTTGGTATAACCAGAACTAGCGCTGGCCTCTTGCTCTGACACATTGGGAACAGAGGTGCAGTGGAAAGGCATGACTCAGCTCTACAACCCTCTTGCCCTCAGGGCTTTGTACAGTTCTTTTTTTTAAATTAAGTCCTGTGGATTCTCCAAGCCAGAAGCTTGGAAGGGTGGGTGCCCCAGGGCTCTAGGCCGATGCCCATCTGTGCCTGTCAGCCTTCTATGATCCAACAACTTGGATTAGAGTACAGGGCCCAGACAAGGGGGTGGGTTTGGGGAAATTTGGGCATTAGTGTGGGTAATATACATATGTGTGTGCATGCGTGTACGTCAGTGGTGGGTGGGAGTCTGAGCCATGTGTGTGTGGGTAGATGTGTCAGTTGTGTCTGACCTCGCTGCCAAATGAGCTCCTTAATGGAGTCATCTCTGTGCCCCCTTTTTTTTCCTTGTGCCTGCAACTCCTCCGTCTCCTCCAAGTGCCTTCTGGCCCCAGTGTCTCCCTCCCTCCCCCCAGCCAGGCAGCTGTGAATGAAACCTTGATATCTATAGAGGCGTACAGGCATACCATCTGCTCGTAGCTGCTCAGATCTTCCTTTCTGTATAATCCCCTTTTTTCCTGCAGTGAGTGCTTGGCAGGGGGATCAAGAAGGGGGATTACTGAAGGAAAAACCAACTGCTTGTAAGCACAGCGGCCAACTTGCTAAGCTATCAGCAAAGACTTAGGGAACTGAGCCAACCAGCGACACAGTCATGGTGACTGGGATCCTGAAGAGCAGCAGGACCACGTTCAGGTCTTACGAAAGTGACAGTATGCATGATGAGCAGTCCCAAGTGAGGCATCTGTGGAGGTCTTGGAGGCCATTGGGGCACATGATGATTTCATCTGAAGAAGGGAACGGGGAACCACAAGCCAGCCCCATGCTGAGGCTTTTGTCAGTCCAGTTGGAAGATAATAAATGGGGATGTGCACATAGGTGGCTGCAAAGAAGAACGTGGAATCTAAGAGCCTTTTTAGCTTTTTCTTTTGTGTTTACGGACAGCTGGGCTTTTATTAATCACAGGCCCAAATCCTTTTGTAACAGCAGAAGGCAGCAAAGACTGAATAGGTCAGAAATAATTTGGGGAAATATTTTATTTCAGACTCACCTTCATACCAACTGAACTTAAAATAGAGGTGGGAATTCTTTTTTCTCTTGAGGGCAACATTCTTTAGAGATAAGCTGGGAGATCACATGCTGGTGACAGCCGGGCCAGAGCTGAAAGTGGGTAGGGCTTTTCTCCCTTCCATCCTTTTCTCTCCATCTCACACACACCCATCATCCCCAGCCCTGCAAGCTGCTAGAGAACGGACAGATTGCTCATTAGCGATCTAAGCTGGTTATCTAGAGCACATTTTCCCCTACTATTTTATTTACTCAATCTATTTGTCTGTATTTCCTGGTTTCATATTCTTTCTTCTATTTCTGGTCCTGCTCTTGTATTTTTTGCCCTTCACTTGGATGCCCTTCATTACATAAAATTAGGCTAAGGAGTGTCATTTTCTCACCCTGCTTGGAGACATTGTCTTTTCTGAAGGACACTCCTCTCTTGGCCAAGATCTGCATATTCTGACTTAAAAATAGGTCCCTATTCATCTCAGCTTCATTTGAGTTTATTAGAATAGAACATAACTCTTACACAGTGTGAGAGAAGCACTTCCCATATGCTCAGAAACATTGATCTTTATTTGCCTGCTCCAGGGTTGAGCCTTATTGATGAAAATAGTCTCTGGGGCTGAGCCCTATTTGTATAAAGACTACTTCTTCCATTATACTCAGATTTTTTGTTTTTTTGTTTTGGTTCTTAGGATGGTTTTTCTTTTAATTTCCTTTATTGAGTAATTTCCATATTTTGCCTTCTTCCACAGCATTATATTGAATCCTTTTTATGTTCATAGGTTTTATTTTTTTCTGAAACACCAACATTAGAAAGACTAATTGTGGAACTTCCCAGTACCTGATGTGACTGATGCAAGCTCAAAACTTGCCAAAGAGCTCCAGAAATAATGAAGTTACTTACATGAAAGTCTTTGTTAAAAATGGCAGAAAATTTTCATGTTTGATTAGTTTGTAAGTTTTGCAGCTATTCATTTAAGGACTTTTCATGTTCTGTAAATCAGCTGTAATCTTTTTCCAGCTGCGGATGAAACTGCAAGAGCTGGCTGACCATTCTCCCAAAGCAGTTTGTCTCCTTCCATGTTCCACTAACATCTGATGATAGATATTGAGAAATGCAGGAGAATCCCGCACTTGTAACCAGACTGCCCAGCTGGAGGAAACAGCACTGGCCCTTACTTGGCTGCAGGGAAGTTAATGCACAGAGAGAGTCCACTGAGCCATAAAGGACTTTTCCACATTTGTGGATTTTTTAAAATGTTGCCCCTTAGTTAAGCAAAAAATTATTTCACATTCGCTATATCACAGCAAATGTATGGTTGAAAACTGTGGCGACTAACATTTAAAAAGATAAGGCGGCTGTGTCTCCTCCATTTCCTAACTCATGCCTGAGCAGAGATTAGCCTAATTCAATCACTAATCTCTCCCAAGAAAGCTGCGCCCAACGTGGTTTTAAGATATCACAGTGGTGTGATGAGATAATTATAGCTCTCCGCAAAGATAGTGGCTTTCTAGTCAAACCAGAGGAAAGTTTTTGAAAAGTCAAGGAAGTATTAATCACTCCACCACCCCACACAATCGAAACCCCAGAACCAGATGCCTCTTTTTCCTTCCAATCAGTGCACAATGCTGTTTTCTACTAATTTTTATAGCTGAAGAAAAACCTTGCATCCAGGGACTGGCATAGCAGGGTATGTCCTCTGACACAGATGCATCTTTAACTACGTTAAATGCCTTTTGCCTTCTCCAGTGATGTCAAGCTCTGCCAAACAAGCATTTGAGTTTTTAATGATCTAAAGAAAAAAATAGTTGGACAAACTTGGCAAAACAGGGGACTCCGTGGCTACTGTTGGTGAACCTTCTTACTTGTTCTTTAGAATGGTATTAATATATAAACCTTCTGAATTTATCACAGCAACATCGCACAATGGTGATTTCCTTTCCCAAGAGGATATCTCTTCCTTCTAGGCTTTGGTGTGCCTGTGAAACTGGACGAATAGAGGAGGGTTACCCTTCTCCAAAGGCAGGTCTTACCCGGGAGAGGGAATTGTGTGTTTATTGATAGCTTACTGGCTTGTTATTGTCCCTTTTCAAAGCTACAACTCTTTAGCAATGACTTGAGACCTGGAACAAGAGCAGCTACTTTTCCTAGCATGGAGACAGCATTAGAGAGAACTTCACTCTTGAATTACAGTTACTGCTAGGGAACAGTAATAAGGTAACTCCAGCTGTCTTAGTCTGTTCCCCACCCCCACCCCAGAATTGAATAGACACAATATGCTAATCTTAACATTTATACATGGAAGCAGTGAACGTTATTCAGTGTGGAAAGGACATATGCTTTGCCTGCACAAGAAGCAGCAGCTTTCAAAGTGAACAATACAGTCTTAGTCACTGCTGTGTGGGTGGGATGCAGAGGGCTAAAGTTGGGTTGCCTCCTCTGGGCTCCATTCTAAATTTTGAGCTGCTTAAATATACAGCAAGTTCCAAACATTCAATGCTGGTGAATAAAGATTTGGTCTGGGGGGAGGGCAGAGGAGCTGCATGAAAGTTGGGAATAATATGGAGTAATGCGAACAAGGATAACATATTTTTAAAGATCTTGGCTGGCCTATGTAGACTTTGGAAAAGTAAGACTACTAGGTTGGGCTGCAAAAAATTCAGATGGTCACTAGCTGGCATCAGTGAGTTACAGAAAACTCTTTTAAGTCTTTGCTATCATCTAATGTTTGTCTGGATTTGTGTAATCTAGAACAAATAGTCTAAATCAAAGTGGTGCAGTGAGATAAGACAGCAAAGCATTAGCTGTTGTTTTGATTCATAACAAGACGTATTTCTGTTCCAATCCACAGATTTAATAGTGGCTGCTTTAAAATGTTAGAATGTGCAGTGCATAGACACTGTGGCTATCACCTTTGGGGAATAAAGCCGCAGTGCCATACAGAGCAACACTGACACATAAGGCACCTATTGCAATATCAAATTTTGAGTGCCGACAGCGTGTGAGCTGTCCAGAGGCTTTTGATTAGCACGCAGTACAAATTTTAGTAAATAGAACAGGAGCCAAAATTAGGTTTACTGAGAGCAGCATGTGGAAAAACACTGAGGCTTATAGAAGTACTGTACATATTTAAAAATATTAAAGAGGACACACAAACTCTCCTCCCCCCACCCCCCCAGTAGACAAAAGGAAAAGATTCCCTCAGTGTGACTTCTGATGATTTTAAGGCAGCTGTTTATATAGTTCTGAGACCTGTACAGGACAGAATAGAAGATTGGATAAGGAATGCCTGGCTGGCCTGTTGGTAGATAAGATTAGTATTTCAAGGTCCACTATTTCTTCTACTATCAGTTTAACAGAAACAAGAGATAATAGTTGCTGGTTACAGAGAAAAAATCTTTAGCATGGCAATACAGAAAATACTTATCTCTTTAAATAAAACTAGTCTATAAAAATTGCTTTATACTATTGGGCCAGCTCATACTTGAGTTGTCTATTATTCTTCCAACATTCCAGACTCTTCCCTTTTGCATTTGGAAATGGTAGGGACCTATGGGTGATGGTTTCTAAGGTTTACTAAACATTAAAAGAAGTTGGGGGAAGAACATGAAGTAATGTGCATTGCATAATATTAATGATGCCCTGCACTGTGTGGAGATAAATGTAAAGTCTGTTTCAGATCAAATACTGTTCCGAGTGATGCCCGGGGCTTTTCTTGCCAGCAGTACAGATGTGGTTTTCCATTGCCGCCTTCCAATTTTTTCAAACATTTTTGGGGTTAGCCTATAGCCCTGATACTCCCTAAAGATCTCCCATCCACGTTATTAAAACCTGTTTCTCACACACATTGTGTGGCCCTGGAAGGAGGATGCTCCAGAAACAGCACAGCACTGTTCCCAAGTTGGGAATAGACTTCAATATTTTGAAGCTTAGAAATACTCCCCAGCCCTATTGTACTCTCAATAAATATAGGTAGGCATTTTAATAATTTGCATGACAGAAACTTGGGTATATCTGGAAAGTGGACATCAGCAAGTTCCTTCACTAGTTCACATGGCTGACTTTCTCAAACTGGTTTTACAGATGTGTTGGACTGCAGGCTGGAGATGTGGGAATGGTGATTAACACATCTCAAAAGCAAGGTTAAGGAAGCCTATGATATATCACCTAGTACTTTTGGTACATCAACAGGTGTAAAATCTCCCTTTCATTTAAAGAAGAAAATCCTTAAAATGCCTTCACAATGGTTAATTTCCACAAATAAAAGTATTCTTGGAAGGTATCGTTTAAGATCATCTTTGGAGGATATAAACTCCATTGTTAGTACAATTCATTATACTCCTGCCAAAACTTCCTTTTAAAATTATAAGCAGGGGTAAGAACATGTCGTTTTAGTATAATAGCAAAAATGAACAATTTTATTCTATAAAAAAATAATCTCTCGTAATTTTACTCGTGTATTTCTGTCCTACTACTGGAAGCTACTCCTGCGGAACAATTTGTATCTTATTAACAAGCTGCCGTTGCCTTCCCGTAACAAGGAGGGAGCCTTTGCTCTTTGTCAGCCAAGACAGATTCTCTCCTTCCCTCCCCGCCCTATTTTACTAGCAATGGATGTCTCTGCGCTGCTGCACCAGGGACACTCCATAGACTCCACTGGCTCGTTTAGGTCAGGAGTCCGTTTCCGGCTTCCATCCACTTCTCCCCCTTCCCACCAGCTTCCCGACAGGAAGTAAAGCTTCCGGTCAGCCGAGAGACTGCGACTGTGATAGACTCGTCTCCCCACCAACACACAACCAAAGATGTGACCACCAAAGGCCTTACGTGATACCTCTTCATTTCTGAACATTTAAAAGTGCAACGTTTCGCATGAGGTTGTTATGACATAAGGAAGCTGCTTATGCATTGAGTTGGGCTGGCGGGGGTAAATTAAACTAAGCTCCCCTGCGCCACCGCAATAGCTGTCGGTGACAGAGCTATTGCGAGACTCGCGGATTCTCAGCACGGGACCTACCTACCTACCTACCTACCTACCTACCTACCTATCAAACTTGTATGCCGCCCATCTCCCCCAATGGGTGACTCTGGGCGGCTCACAATAATAAAAAAGGAAAAAAAACACACAAGTCCCTCCAATCATGGGTAAAATCTATAAATAATTAAAAAACATATATTAAAAATATCCTAAAAACCTATAATTTTTTAGCTCTAAAAACCTGCAAGATGCTGGGGGGGGGGGGACAAACCCATCACCCCACCAGCCATCTCCACAGGTGCGGGCCCCCCTCCGGCCCCCAGGCCTTCTGGCAGAGCCAGGATTTGATCCCTTTCCCGAAGGCCATGAGGGAGGGGGAACACCGGACCTCAGGAGACAGGATGTTCCATAGGGCGGGCGCTGCAGCAGAAAAGGCTCTCTGCCTAGACCCCACCAATCGAAATTCCTTGACTGGTGGGGTCTGCAACCTGCCCCTTCTGGTGGACCGAGTGGGGTGGGCTGAAATGACTGGGGCGAGGCGGTTCCTCAGATAACCTGGTCCTGTGCCGTGAAGGGCTTTAAAGGTGATGACCAACACCTTGAATTGGACCCGGAAACAAACTAGTAACCAATGCAGCTCACGCAACAGCGGTGTTATACGTGCCCTCCTAGGGGCATTGAGAACTGTCCGCGCCGCTGCATTCTGCACCAGCTGTAGCTTCCGGATACTCTTCAAGGGTAGCCCCATGTAGAGCGCATTACAGTAGTCCAACCCGGAGGTGACCAGGGCATGAGTGACCGTGCGGAGGTCCTCCCGATCCAGGAAGGGGCGTAACTGCCGCACAACCTGAAGTTGTGCAAAGGCCCTCCTAGCCACGACTGCCACCTGCTCTTCAAGCAGGAGTCGGGAGTCCAGGAGAACCCCGATTACACACCGTCTGTCTGGGGTAGTGCGACCCCGTCAAGAACCAAAGATGACAAACTCCTAGATCTTGAGGCTCCCCGTATTTGAGGCTCCAAATTTTTACTTCTGAACACAGCTACTATGTGTTATGTTCCAGGTTGGTCTAGGAAATAAAGGGGATTCAGATGGGTAATGCCTAGTATTATCAACCAAAGGGCACTGTGCAGCTATTGTGTCTTTCCCTGTAAATTACTGCATGAAGTGGACTTAATTCAGAGAAATATTCCACTTATTTTGAATGCTGGAAGTAAAATTGAAATTGCTTCTTCATGCACCCTCTAGCGGTTCATAATTGCATGGTCACGTATTAACTTAAAAACATGATTTCAAATATTCTCAGGGGCTCCTACTTGATGCAGAGAATACCGTATGTCCGCTGCTGGCCACTGCCTGATATGTGCACACAACTGCAATCTGGAAGTTTGGTGAAACAACCAAAACCTGACTGTTCTGCAATCACTGGAAACTAAAGCCCCAAATCACCAAGAGATACGTGCAGATAATCTTGCAATAAGAAGCAAAGCATTAAAGGCAAAAGCATAGCATGGAGCAGTGTTTCTCAACCGAAGATCTGTGGACTTCAACTCCCAGAATTCCCCAGTCAGTGTGGAGTTGAAGTCCACACATCTTAGAGTCGCTGAGGCTGAGAAACACTGGGGTAGAGACCTATTTGGGCAACAGCAGGTTTAAATGAATGACCTAGATATCTTAGTTGGCCATAAGTTGAACATCACGGAACAGAATGATGTGGGTGCTACTTCTTATTAATTAATTAAAGCAATCGTTTTCCTTCTGGGGTAGGCAGCGCAGCGTCCGTGGGTACAAGCATCTCCTGTGCCCGCCCAGCAGCCATAACATATCTGAAGAGACGTATAAATGATGCAGCACGCTTGACCACAGTCGCGCCAGACAGGACTGGAACTATTGGGTCGAAATAGCAGGGAAGTAGTCCCGCATTCCCTGTGAACCCAGCCCACAGCCCAGGGTCAGAGTCGTTTTCCACCCGGAGTGCCCGAAGGGCTGAACGCCCTGCCATGACTTCGAACGGGCCCAATAAAGATGTCACCCTCACATGACTGGAACGGGCGGGGGGCTCAAAATTGAGGCTTCGGGTACGATACACCCTTTAAGAGACGCTCTTCTTGATTACCACTTCCGGGCTGCGCCCTGACAGCCCCACAGTCAACATAACAAGTTCCGGGGCTGAGTCGACCCCCGCGTAAGTCCCTCCTCCCACCTCGTCACGTGCGCCCGAAATCTTATTTGAACCTCGAGAGGGTTTGGATCTTAGCCAATACGACCCCACGCTATTTGCATTCTACATTCGGGTGGGGAGGTGGGACTAGGTAGCAAACCCACCAATCCAAAACAAAGGGCTGCAATGTCTCCTCTTCGCCTCCCTGCCTTCCTGGAGAAGAAGGGGCCAATCACCATGGAGTAGGAAGGGCGAGCGGGCCAAACCTACTCAGAGGGGCGTGTCCCAGCTCGAGGTGTTGCTTCCCTGCCTGCTTGCTTGTTTGCAAGGAAGGCGCCTGCAGGGCTTTCCTACTCTCATTTCGGAAGCGCCGGTGCCAAAGGTGAGTTTTCTGGCGCAGCGCTTTGGCGAGGCGGGAGGATTCCCGTCGACCTTCGTGGTGGGCTGCTCCCTTAGCCTGTGTTCGGAGGCGGGTGCTCCGGGGCGCATGATGTCGGGGGAAGAGCCAAAGTTGGGGGATCGCTTACAGTTCTTGCTGCCTGACTCTGTGGGAGACAAGACGGGGTGTCGGACGGGGCCTCTCCATTCTCGCGTTCAGCGTCGCCTTTCTCTGCCCCCTCTCTCCCCCAGAGTTGATGGGCGGATTGGGGCCAGGAATAATCCTTCGTCATCTCCTTGCGGGATATCGTTAGAGCCGGGATTTGGCGCTGACAGAGGTCGGTACAGCCAGGCGCCTCCTGCAGATGACTGAGACCAGAGCTGAGGGCCCTTTCCTAAGCTGTTGACCCCGCCTTGGGCTTTGAAGCTCACAAGACAGCCGAAAATGCTGTGAAAGAGTCCTCAGGAGGAGTTGCGTGCGTGGGGTGGACTGCCAGGCCCGAATCTTCTATCCAGAGATCAGCCGTCCTGGTGCTCTTAGCAGATGCAGCCTGTTCTGCTTTTCCTGCTTAGCGCCGGGACAGCCTGTGCTTGGGAGTGGGCATGATTGCTGGCAAGCAGTTTGTTGGGTTTGGATAGGTCTGCAGTGTGAAGTGCACATATGTGTACAGCTGGGCAGATTCAGACTTAGATTAGCCAATCATCGTCGTCGTTGTCATCATCTAACATTTGGAAATTCTTTGTGGTTCTTCAATATGCAGCTCTACGTGCAGGTTGCTACATGAAACTTTTACAATTTTCTCTAAGGAAATATCTCACAGGTACTTCTCCCAATGATATTTGCTGGCCCTTGATGAATGGACAGCCTGCCTTCTCCCTGACTTCTGTGCCCACCAAAACAGGGTGGGAGCTGGAGGGTCAGAGCAGAATAATGAAGAGAGAAACCAAGAAAGCTCTGTAGGACATGGACTTCAGAAGCATTTAGCAAGAGGCCAAACCAGCACCCCTCAGCAGCTCCCATGGGTCCTAGAGTAATAAATGCTGTTCCTAGTTTTCCAAATGAATTTCTTTTCTTGCTTTTCTTCTTTACAATCACTTGGTGCCTACTGGGAATTGTAGCCTCTGTCTGACTGGGGGAGGGAGCAACTGCTTCACTTGTCCCAGAGCACAAATTTCCTTTTCTCATTGGAGCTGTCCTGCAGGGGTGAGCATTGCTTGCTCACAGTGCTGCAGAGTGTTGAATAACCTCCCTTCTTGCAGTGACTGTTTTTCAGTGCAAGATCCCAGAACTTTCATTTGTAACCACAAGTTGTATATAGAAAATTGGGGGTTGCATGAGAAACTCTGGTTCACAAGCTGGTACGGTTCTCCATTTGACAAACTCAGCTTCTTCTGTGGGCCTCCTTAGTGCTTTGAGAGGGGAAAGGACTTATCTCTGAACAACTGTGGCTCTGAGACTGGGGCAGTGAAAAAAGGAAGTTTTCTTATTATTGGGACGGAAGAAATGGTTCCTCCTGTGTGGGTCAGCTGAAGAGGACGGACTGAATTTTGTGTCCGTGTGTGATTGAGATTGGAGAATGTGTACAGTATTAAGAAACTGTGTAAGCATCTATATGAGAGTGGGGAGTACATGCCTTTAGCAGACTTCAGCCCCCTATTTGAGGTCAGTTTCTTTTTTGGTGAAGAAGTGATTCTCCATTGAAGTGCTAGTGTGTGCTGGACCGCCATGGGCTTTGGGACTGAAGCTTGTGGGAACAGTCTCTAGCGTTGTGAACATAGGATACGTGCACACGTATTTTAACTAAAGTGCTTACTTGGAATTCATTCACGACTGTCAAATGGCATGAGAGATTAAGGGATTGGAAAGAAGGAACTGGTAACCAGTTTCACCATTGTCACGAGCAAAAGTTTCTGAATGTCAGCACATGCATGCACAGGCATTCTCCTTGTTTCAGTTTCCTGTGTCATCAGAGGAAAATATTCTGTGGCTGGCTTATTCTTACTATTCTAAGGGGCAGTTCTTGAAGACTTTTAATTTCAGATTGAGCCAGATGCATAGTATTTTATACAATGCATAAGCTATAATATATTATGAAGCGTGTGGTAAATATGTGTGTCAGTAGTGCAACTCGGCTTGCTTAGTTCATGATAAAGACAAGTTGGGTTGGCTTGCAACATTTTTTCCAGATCAGTGTGTGTAATGAGATCTGGTATGTACATGAATCTGCAGATTGTTTTTCACGAATAACTAGATAGCAAAAATCTGGGTTTCTGTAGCAGAGGTTTAGTTGGCCCTTTTCTAATTGACTTCTGTACAAACTGAAAATGCTTAGATCTATAACTTGTAAATGTTATAGTTCTAACACTGATTTTAATATTTTCTCCCCTATCATAATCAAGAAGTTTTTATTGGCAATTGATCAGTAAACTAGCTTCAGTTAAATCAGAGGGACAATAGAAAAACTTTGAGTTTGTGGTCTTGGGATGCAGCCCACTCTGAAATGGAGAAAGTCAGAAGTGGGGTGCTGCCTAGGCAGCTAGTACGTCAGCTGACATGTTATGCTTCCTAAAATAAACATCATCTGTTCATTTAAAATTCTGGGCCTAAATGGCATCATGAAGCATTTTAATTTTTTACTCTCAGCATAAACTACAAGAAGTTCTGGGTGTAATAACCATTTCAGAATATCAGTTATTGGGGCTTGTATGCTCCTCCAGTCAGCAGGATCCTGGACTGGATATGTAAGGTTTGTAGGGAAAGTCGGTGGGATTAGGATGTCCCAGTCTTCGCCAATCTCATATCTTCCCCATGTGTTGGGCTACAACTCCCACCAGGCAGGGGATGATTAGAATTATGGTCTCTCACATGAGAGGAACATAACATTGGAGATGGCTGGGTGTGGTTTATTGGGACAGAGTGTTGAGTCAGCTGTAGACTTTCCTAGTGTATTCATTTCTAGGCAGATATGTTTAATATATGGTTGTTTATATGTGTCACGGAGAGAGCAATATATATATATAGATAGATAGATATTTATATACACATACTAGAGTTCTACAGTGCTTTGGATTAAGTTCCAAAAAATACTTTGGAGCATTTGGATGCACAAGAGTAGGACCTTTTTGGAATGGATCCAAAGTGTTGCATAGTACTAAAAGTCAGGCACAATAGATAACTTACACAAATTACACTTAATGTTCAGATTGATTGCTATTTTCTTCTAAACACGTCCTTCTTGTTCAACACATGAGTACTCCTAAGTACAATAACGTTTCTCTGGGAAAAACAAACAAATAAAACATTAGCCTATGTGACCTGACTTTTAGTACACCCTGTATATCTCCTGCTATCAGCTTTTCCTAGCCTTTACACCCAAGGCTCATCCACGCGATCGTCCTCTCTTGCTTTTAATGACTGTCACATGAGGTTCCTTCAGTTGATCTTCCTTACTGAGTCACTGAGTAGCCTATAAGTCAGAATTCTGCACCACAGAGGTCATGAGCAACTCCCAGTTTATGATGAGGGGCTTGGAGAGACTCTCCCTTTGGAGCTGAGCATTTCACGGCAGTGCAGTGTTCTGATGCGCCTCTCCTCTTGCATTATTCTCCTATCTAGGTTCATGTCTAGGATGTGGGTGCAATTCATAATATGCCTGGTATTGAGCCGGACAGCCTCTTCTTTGCAGTGCCCCAACGGGCAGAAATGTGAAGGATCTTCAACATGTTGCAAGGTCCCTGGAGGAGATGAGTATATCTGTTGCAACCAGCCTCAGGTAGGAACTGTTATGTTACTCTTCTGCTGAGGATGGGGCAGAAAATGGTTTCCTAAAAAGGCAGAAGCATTTCCACTAGCAAAGCTTGTGTTAATTGATTACATGAATAAAACAACGTAAGGAAAAAAATGACTGAATATTGCTGTTTTAATAGTCAACTTTGTTACAGTGCATCCAGCTTCTCTAGAGTTGTTGCCACTTCCTGAAATAATATATTAGGCCTTGCAGTTTACATAACATCTTGGGGGATGGGGAACAAAGTTGCCTGTCATGTTTTTGGCTCATCTTTTTTATTTATAGTTCACAGGAGCATCCCTGCGCATGTTGCCTCCAGAAAGCAGGAATGAGGTCTCTGGTGTTGTGTGTCCTGATGCCAACACGTGTCCAGTGAAACACTCCTGTCAGCTCAGCCTGAACACCACCTTTGCCTGCTGTCCCTGGGAGGAGGTGAGCTTTGGAACCAAAAGGGGGATGAGGACTGGCAAGGATCAGAATACCTTTCACGTTTGGGGATGCTTAGCAGAGCAAGTTTAACTGATTTGCCCCACAGCTCCTAATTTGTTCTTGCTGACATGCCAACCCTACTTTGCTGTGTGCTGAACTGAAATATAATAGGTAAAATGAAGAGCTTTTACCACTCCAGTGGCCTCCAGATATAGTAGATTACAACTGCTATCCTTTACAGTCAATGTGTCCAGTGATCAAGCTAGCTGGGAATGTTGGATTTGGAGTCCTTAACGTCTGGAGCCCTATTAGATTGGAGGAAGTGAGATAAATATTCTAATACAAGGCTGAGGATCCTGGACTCTTCAGACATTATTGGATCACTGCTCCTGTATATCCTAATTATTGGTCATGCTGGGGAGGGCAGGCAGTAACAATACAGTATCATTTACTAGAGGACCATAGATTTCCCATCTCTTTCCCATTTGGATTTGATTCCTAACCGGAGGTTAAGAAGAAATGAAAAACTATAAGGTTGAAATGTTTTTGAGTTGTACAGACAGCTTTGGTGTCTTCAGAAGCTTTTCCTGACCCAGTCAGGGTTACAATACTGTTCAGCTGATGTTTTGCCAGGGTGAATGTGGTGCAGGGTTGCCAACCTCACAGTCCCAGCTGTAGTGTATTTAATGTAGCAATGGAGGTGAATATGTGTAGCTCAGGGTTGAGTTGTGGAGTCCTTGGGGTTCTCTGAGCTTGGTTCTTTTCTTGCAAACGTTTCATTACCCAGCTGGGTAACATCTTCAGTGTATTTAATGTTACCACCAAAGTACAGTGATACCTCGGTTCACAAACTTAATTCGTTCCATGATTCTGGTCGTGAACCGAATCAAAATTCCCCATAAGGTTCAATGTAAATAAGGTTAATCCGTTCTGACCCCTACGAATGTGGTCGCCAACCAAATTGGTCGCCAACCAAATCAAATTTTCCCATAAGGTTCAATGTAAATAAGGTTAATCCGTTCTGAACCATATTTTTTTTTTAACCACAAAAATATGAAACAAAGTACAGTACAGTACAGTATGAAGAGAGAGAACACTAGCCTTGCTTGAGGCGACACCAAAAAGCTTCACAGCAAGTGTCTGTCTGCGACTGCGATCTCGCCTAGAGGAAACCACGACCACATGTCAGAGCAGGGAATTTTGCTAACGCTGCTGTTTGCAAACCGAATTGTTCGTGAACAGAAGCGTTCGTGAACCGAGGTATTACTGTATCAGTAATCACACTCACCTCTGTGCTATAAGTTTCGACTTTTCAATTCTATGGGTTATATTGCTGTCCAAAACATTACAACAGTGTTTTCCTGGTTAGTGTCTTATCCTAGTGTAATAATCTTATATGTGACTTCCCAGAATTTCCATGGCTTGTGGCCATATTAGTTGGGAATTCTGGGAATTATAGTTCCAACATATTTGGAAGGTGCCAGGTATGGAGTGGCTCTTAAAGAAATGTGTTGCCTAAGAAAACAAAGGGGAAGAGAAAGAGGGCTGGGGTTCTAGAACCTGGAGGCACATTGCTTGCAATCCTAGCAAAAAGCTATGGAATAAGTACTACTGAAGTTAGGAAAAAAACCTTCTGAGCACATGTACAGTGGCTACAGTTACTCTTACTCCCCTACCCTTATTAGAGCAAACCAAAACAGCACACATGTCCATTCTTAGGGATTACATTTACAAATCTGAATTTGCACAGATGGATGTGTTGTGGGATTTATTGGAAATTCTTCTGCTCCACCTGCTGTTCTGGATTCTATGGGGTATTTGCCTCTCTTATTCCTCCCCTCCAGGCCATGTCTTGTGCTGATGGCTATCACTGCTGCCCCCTTGGCACCCACTGCAGCGCTGATGGAAGAGTCTGCATAGAAAATGAAGGTATTTGGGGACAAGGTGGGGCAAATTGGAGTCACAGGGAACAGTAACAATAGATCAGTAAGAAAAAATAATCTCTCCCAGTGAATTCAAGAAGATGCTCAGTTCAGTGCTGTCCTAGAAGGATATATTTGCCTTATCAGTGTAAGCAAATAAGAGAAGCTAAAACTGCCTTTTTGAGCAAAAGGGTTCAGAATAAGCCATCGTAGCTCTTGGGACTGAGGTGCACAACCTGAGACTCCTGAGCCATGTTGCAGCCCCCCAGCGCCTTAGGGATGGTGATCTCCAGTATTGTTACCAGTTGTAATAATAAATGTGACCACAGGAAGAATGATGAAATGTTTGCAGAATAATCCTATTAACTAGATTTAATTTTAATTAAATGTAAATTAAGTTACTAATTTCACCCAGTACATTTGGTTCTCCACGTGTCATACTGCCAGCAGTTTTATTTTAAGCTGCTTTTGATTTGAAAAGAGAATCTGGTGTTTGTCTTGTCAGAGGAACTAGTGATGTAGACAAATCAAGTGCCCATTTTTATGCAGGAGAGAGAAACTGAGACTTTAAATTTCTAGGCCTTCAAACTTGAGATGTCAAATTTCTTCTAATTTTTATTTATTTTGCTCTCCAGATTTAACCTCTGCTGCCATAGTCAGTGCTGTTCAGTGCCCAGATAGTGAATGGGAATGCCCAAATGACTCCACTTGTTGTTTGATGGCTGATGGATCCTGGGGATGTTGCCCAATGCCAGAGGTACGGGAACTCAGAGTATGGGCGAGTAAAGGATAAGTTATAAACTGGGCTGCCATTTCATGCAGACAGAGGTGAAGAATGGCTCTTTGATTTTTAAAAATGTGAAGAGGTCACTGAGTTCCACTCTCCTGTCCATCAGTCCAGGGACTCCAGACTACTGACCTTTGGAGTCAGTAATTGCTTGTGGAGCAAGCAGCTTCAAAAGACTTGCATCTAAGGGCACCTCTTGATTACCCAGGACCACATTTAATAGAACCTTTTGTGAAGGCTAAACCCTGGTGGAACATTCCATTGCATTTTGGTCTTTTGGCTTACAAACCTACAAAGTTTAATGCTGCAGATAATTGGTGACCAAATTCCACTAACATGATTTGGGGATGGGGGTTGTTAGGTTGAGAATAATAGGTGTGCTTTTCAGAGGGATCCCAATCCCATCTTCACCCTTCCTCCTTTCAAGCACACATCCCAGAACAACACATTCCAGTCACCCCCTGCCATTGATTTACTGGATGGCCTCCTGCACCCCCTCCCCCCAAGTTCCATGATCCCTCAGAACTTGCCACCTTTGCACTGCATCATAAAACATTGTATTCTGAAGACTTCTCAATTCTGCACTGACTTTCCTAAAACGTAAAAGAAAGTAATGGGCCAACATTTGGATTCTTCAGGTTGCTCGATGACACCAATATTTTAAAAGCTGCTTCAGTTGTACAGTTAATTTGGGGCTTTGCTTGGCAGGGGAAGTGTTGAATCACATTCTTGCATCACAGTTTCTGCTCACCAGGACTTTTGAGCAGCTTGCCTCAGAGTCCAACCAAAGGAAATCTTCTTTAGCAGTTCTTGCATGAGGCTTTACAGCTACAGAGACTAGAGATCTTTGTATATGTATTTTTTTTAAATATGAAGTTAGATTTCTACCACCTTTCCCATTATGTTACCAGGTATAGTTATAATAAATCTAAGCTAAACAGAGCCAACCTTTAAAAACAACAGAAACAACCAAAATCGTTTGTAATAGTATCTGGGTTTTTCAGGAAAGTGACTTCTATACCTAGGCTGCTGCACTACATGCTTTATCTTGCTCCTTGGAAAATTCCAGATTTTTTTAAAAATAACTTTTAGTTTGTTGTTGGCCTATAGGCTCATATTTGCTTAAATAAAGCATGCACCAACTTCTAAAAAATAATCACAAAGCGAGTGACAATGTGAAATCGCTGAACCAAAAAAGAACTCTTCCCACAGTACTGCAGTTCCACATGCAGTAAATGTCTGTTTTTTTTGTTAATGTTCCAGTGTGCCATTTTCATTAATACAATGCTTAAATAGCATGCTGGTACAAAGCTGTTCATTGAGCACTATAGGAAAAGAGTAATGGTGGGGAATGATGGCACACTGATCCCCTTCTTCTTCCCCAGGCATCCTGCTGTGCAGACAAGATTCACTGCTGCCCCCATGGCACAACTTGTGATCTGGTCCAAGCAAGGTGCCTTGAAGCTTTTGGGGAACAACCTCTTTCAAAGAAGTTTCCAGCAAAGAAACGGACCCTGGTGTTAAGTATGGAGTAGAGAAATAAAGCTGGGCTTATTGGAGCTTTACTATTGTGCATGATGGGAATTGTACTTTAATCCATTGTAGTTGCCAGGTTGGGTAGGCTGGGTGATGCTCTCTCTTCAGCATCCTACGCTGGCCAAAAGCGTCAGTTAGCAATCTGTTCCCCTGCCCATCTGTTCCACAGAGGCTTTTTATCTCGCCTCTTGAGAGGGTAACCTTTGCTCACCTTGCAGATCTAACTCAGAAAAACATCTGTCCTGGTAATCACTCTACTTGTCCAGATGCTGCCACTTGCTGCCTGCTCCCAACTGGCGAATATGGTTGTTGCCTTTTACCAAATGTAAGTACAGGGTAGGATTACACAACTCGTGACCTGACAGTCCGGTCTCAGAAGGAGCTTCCTGTGTGTCTACTGACATCTGCGGTGTTGTGGGGTGGGATGGGGATTAAAAAATAAAAAGCAAGATGACAGATATGATATTACAGTACAAGCCCAACCCCTTTTGTATGTGCTCACATCGCAGGGCCACATCTGCCATCCTGCCTTTGTTGACGTACAGCCACACCAGGTGGATGTTGCTTTGTGCATCACTAGTGTAGATTTTGGCCAAAGGGGCAAACGGCAAGGATTGCCTGTGCTGTTTAATCAGGGCATCTGTCCCTGCTCGTGGTGGTCTGGTGGGAGTGAGAGATGTTGGGGATTTTCATGTCTCAGCTTCTTCGGAAGTCCTTGGCCCTCATCCCCATCCTACTGAGCCAGTGGACTTTCTTTGAGAAAACTGGAACAGCCTCCGTTAGCTAGGACATTTTGCTTGATGCCTTTTACCTTCAGATGGCGATTGAAACACTTCTTCCCAAGAGTTTCCTTGGGACTGGAGGTTGGGAAGGTAGGAAAGAGGCCAAATAATGTTGGGCCTTTTAAGGGTCAACAAATATTTCTTTTGACCAAGGAATATTCAGTAGCATGACTTCATTAAATTTTTTCTGCCTTGTTTGTTCTCCCGAGCCTTTTGCTGGTATTTTAAATAACTTGTTTTCATGGCTGTTAGGATGAGTTGTGATGGTCCATTAGAACTGCTTTTAATTCTGGGAATCTGGCTTTCTCTTCTGGTTCTGTCTTCTTCGCATCTTTATTTGGATTGTGATTGCTTTTTATGTTTGCTGTATTTCGATTGTTTCAAATTATTTATTTTAGTGGTTTGCAATGTTTTCATGCATCAGGACCCAAATAATTAAAATTAGGGGCTGTTTTAGATGGCCAACACTTTCCAAGATTTTTGTAGCCTTCTCGACCCTGTCCCACCCCACCCCTCACTCTTATAGAAGAATGCTTAATCTCATACACTTCTGGAATTATTTATTTTGTATTTAACTGCAGTTCCATAGATTCCACTTGGGAGGTAAAAAGGTTGGTTTGATGTCTTCAGGTCTGAGATGCAGACTCCAAATGAACCTGTGCATCATCAGACCTAAGTTACAGCCTGCTAATTAAATAAGCCACACCGTCCTTAACCAAATAATGCATCATGGGATGCTGGGCTCAGATGGAAGCCAGCAGCCTGGCTTGAGCTTTTTTTCCATCAGCTGAGCTTGGTAGGAGCAGGCAGTTGCTTACCAAACGTGCTGTCTGCGCTCTCAGCTTCTCCTTTTCTTTTCTCACTAGGCTGTGTGCTGCAGCGACCACCTTCACTGCTGCCCACAGGGCACTAAGTGTGACCTGAAGCATTCCATATGCACCGTGACCCCCCAGTGGTCATGGCCCATCACCCACCTCTCTGCAGGCCTCCAGACAGGTGAGATGACTAAGTGCCGTAGCAGTTCACTGGCTGAAAGGAAGCGCCTCAAGTAAAACAAGGATGCCAAAAGAGGCTTCATGTAGATGGAGAGGACTGACAGTGCAGAACCAACTCTTAAAAGGAGATTGGATGCTGGACTCTTGTGAAGAAAAGGCGGGAGCTCTGTGGAGCAAGGGAGAAGAAGGAAGGGCAGTTTAAGGCACTGAGAAGAAACCTGGGGGGGAGAAGTTGAGCCAAAAAACATCCAGATTGCTAAGGAAGCAAATCTATTTTCCTGAGAAGTGATTATTGCTGTTCAGCATTTTACAAATAATTTATTTGTCCTATTAATTTAGGACATCGGTATTTTATAATTTGCTTTCTTATTGTTAGTTGGCTGAAGATTTGCTGCTGCTTTTGCTTAAAAGAAAAATATTTCCCATATGTTTTGGATTCTGGATTAGTTGCTATTCCAGATGGTGATTGATTGGGTAGTGAGTGGGGACTTATGCCAGTTCAGTGCCCAAAGCAGCTGCTTCATTGCACCATGTAGTAGGGCTGGTCCTGCCCTCATAGCCCATTTGGGATTCCCAGTAATGTTCTGTCAGCCACTGGGGGAAACGAGATGCTGAATTAGACGACTGGTGGATCCAATCCAGGAAGATACCTCTTATGGCTGTGGCATGATTCTTTCTCCACGGGTGCAGAAAACTGTAGAATATGGCGTTAGGGGCAAAATCTAGTTTTCTGAGAAAACATGTATGCTTTCTTCCAAAGGAAGTTAATAGCTGTAAAGATAGCAAAGGTTTGCTGTTCTGAGCAGTGTCTAGAAATACTGGAAACCAAAAGCATTGTTCACTAAGCCTTAGTGTGATGGAGACTGGGACGCCTGTGACTTGCACAATTTCTTGTTTCTGTTCAACACTCACCGGCAGAAGGAGAATAATTTTTGTGTTAGCATTAAAAAAAGAAATCAAATTAGAGACACTTTATAGTACTTTGCTTCACACTCTGCAGAAATCAGTAAGTTAGCTGAGAAACTGTCACTGCTACAAACATATTTTAATGTTTGCTGGTTGCCGAATTTGGATACATTTTACATGCATAACTCTGATTACGACTGTGCTTGTATATGAAGCTAGGTGTTCCCAATAGTAGTTTAGAACTTCACCTCATATTCTCCTTTCCCAAGTTGAGCGCTTGGGGTAGTTCCCTCCATAAGTGCAGGAGCATGACAGTTCTGGAAGTAATAATGTAACCAATCTGGAAAGGACCAAATTGGGGAAAGCTGGTCTATCTGTCAGTGGCTGAAGAGAGAGAGCTGGGTGTTGAAAAGGCTTCATGGTCTTCTTTGAACATAACTTCTTTCTCGTCTTGCAGCTCGTGATATAGTTTGTGATGCAGAGTTCACATGCCCAGATAATTATACTTGCTGCAAGACAACCTCAGGTTCCTGGGGGTGCTGCCCTATGCTGGAGGTAAGAGAAACTATATTTGCCAGAAAACATGGTTAGTTGACCTAGAAGCTTGACGGGGGGCATACCTGGGGTGGTGGTAGAGAGAGACTCCTGGTGGTCTTAGAGGGACTAAACATGTTTAGATAGGCAACATCAGCTTCCATCCTGGCATTTGCTATTTGAAAAGATCCTTCAGCTGAGACTCTGAAAAGCATGTACCAGTTGGAATTGGCACAACTGGATAGGTGGATGTTCAGTAAAGAAACAGCCTCCTACCTCCTCTTTGGGCTTGGAATTCCATGATGGTCTCACTGTCTTTTGTGTTCTTCCCAGGCTGTGTGCTGCTCAGACCATGTCCATTGTTGTCCAAAGGGTTACCAGTGCAACGTGGCAGAGGGCACCTGCCAGAAGGATGCCCAAAGCATCCCTTTGGTGTCAAAAATAAACCCAAGCTCCACAGCAGCCTCAAAAATAGACACAAACTCCACAGCAATCTCCACAGGCACAGTGGTGCAGTGTGATCCCTACAACACTTGCCCAGATGGCTACACTTGTTGTCACCTTGAAACAGGTGCTTGGGGGTGCTGCCATTTTACACAGGTGAGAAGAGATCTAAACTTATTTCATCCTTCTGTGGAGGGCCGAAAGAATATCAAATTGCTTTATTTCCTGCCAGGTGCTTCCTGGCATTTGCTTAGTCTTGAAAATAGATGCAAGAAAGGAAGAGGTGGGAGAACTGAGCCTAGTCTATGAGTGAGGAACAAAAGGGAACTCTAATAATCTCAGCTAGGAGCTGGTTGCCCAGGTCCTGCTTAGCTTGCACTGCTAATTCAGCCCACCTCTCATTTCTCACTTATGGATTGCTCACAGCTGGTGACACGTTGAGGTGTGCACAAAACCATCCTTCCTTCTTAAATTCTGTGCATTTCAGCTGCTAGGTTTTGCAAGATGTTCCCCTGTTAAAGCTTAGGGGAAGGTCTTGGAAAGGAGAAAGGGGTTTATTTTTGTTTCCCCACACATTCTGTATTGTCTGTTTCTACACAACTGCAGCAGAGTTGGTTGATTCCAGTACAGGCCAGATGTAGTTTTACAGTTGCTCACCTGAAACGCCCAGGTTTATTAAAAAAAAAAACAGGCAACCTTTTCATAGCTGGGAGCAACACTTTAAAACACAGCATTTTGTCCACCAAAGGCTCCAGAGGATGTGTAGTAAAATCACCAATGATTTTATTTTTTATTTCAATCCTTCCTTTGATGTGTTTTGAGATCTGGAGGCAGAAGGGGGGAATAGTAAAACATTTTAGCCTATTTTAGCCCTTATTTTTTAAAATCCTAAACACTGGCAATTTTGATGCTGCATCCTGGAGGCAGAATCAGCAAGTTCCATGTGGGCTGCAGGCTCTTCAGTCTTTGTTTAATAGAGATGGTTTGGAAAAATAAATTATGTCTTTACCTGTGCTTTTCCATACTTTCTGGCTTCCTGCAGCTGGAGACAAAAATAGGGTATCATCAGTTTGGGCCTCCAGTCAGAAGTGGTCTTAAGATGCAGTTGAGGGGCTTTGGGCAGGGCAGGGCAGGGCAGGGCTTCCTTCTTCTGGTCCAGTAAGCCACTGATGGCTTTCAGCCCTTGATCTGAGCTCCCTCTCTCCTGCCAGGCCGTTTGCTGTCAAGATCACATTCACTGCTGCCCCAGTGGCTTTGACTGTGATTTATCATCAGGCAGTTGCCAAAAGGACGGAGATCATATCCCTTGGGTGGAGAAGGCAGCAGCAGTTGTTGGCAGCCTCCTTTCAAGCAGGGATGTAAAGTGTGATGACCAGTTTAGCTGTGCAGATGGGCAAACGTGTTGCCTACGTTCGGGAGCCTGGGCATGCTGTCCCCACTTTCAGGTAAGTTGAGTGTTTCAAGGCAGGGCATGCATTGTGTGGGACTGACAGTTGGTTTTCCTTCATGGACAGATGGTTGATTTAATCAATCACCCATGGAGTCTCAGAGGAAGAATATATTTGCATGCCTACCTTTGGGGCATTTGGAACAGCCTGACATCATGCCGTTCTGCTGGGCTGGAAGTCACAGATGATGCTGATACTCTGGAAGACCTGCCATGATTAGCTGAAATGAAAGCCTGTCATTGGTGAATTAGTCAGCTAGCTCAGCCTTCCCCAACCTGATACCCTCCATACATTTTGCAATGTAATTCCCACCCCCCACCCACAAGTCATTGGAGCTTCCTGACGGAATAGGGTTGCTCTCAGGAACCCATGTTTCTCTCCACTCTCCCATGCAATCTCACTGTCAGTAGGTGGTGATGGATCTCATGTTCCAAATACAATACAAGAAAGAACCTTTACCATGAGAAGCATCTGTGGCCAGTATTGTAGATGTTGTGGGGCACATTTGAGGAAGGGATATATGTAAATATTTTGCACATATAGAAAGGCTGGTGCAGGTAGTTCTTGCTTAACAACCACAGTTGGGACTGGCAGCTCCATCGCTAAGTGAAACATCACATGACCGTGATGTTTGTTATGACATCTCTTCTATTTGGTCATTAAGTGAGTCACCGTCAGTCATTAAATAAGACATCACATGACTGCAACTTGCAGTTTTACTGCTGGCTTCTCCATTGCCTCTGCTTGTCAGAAGCTGGTTGTGAAGTGTGCAAATGGTGATTACATGGCCTCAGGATGTTGCAGTGGTCGTAAATGCAAGGATTGGCCATAAAGTTACTTTTTCAGTGCTGTCATAACTTTGAGCAGTCGCTAAACAGGGCAGCCATTAAGCGAGGTCTACCTGTAGTGTTATTTCTCCACAGAGCAATTTCAACAACAGTTGGTGTTTGGACTTCTGGTTCAGCATAGCTATTTCTTTCCCACAGGCAGTTTGTTGCAAAGACGAAGCACACTGTTGTCCTCAAGGCTATACCTGTGACATAACACACAGTTCCTGCAACAAAAGCAGGGGCTCTTCCCAGGGGATCTCAGTGACTCCCATTCTGGCAAGGCAAGAGATGGTGGTGAAATGTGACAAATTCAGCAGCTGCAAAGATGAGGAGACCTGCTGCAAACTGGCCTCTGGTGATTGGGGTTGTTGTCCTTTCCCAAAAGTAAGTAGGCTTTGGAAAGGAAGCCTTGATGTGAAGGCAAGATCAGATGCAAGTTTAGAGCCTTCTGATGATCAATTAAAAAATACCAATATGGTGGATTGATGCTGGTACTGTATATGCTGGCAGAAGCCAATCTTTCCAGCCTTGGAGGTCACATGCATTTGTAGGTTCTCCCAATGATCTTTAGCAGGGTTGCTGGGAGGCAGGAGGATATGGCAAAATATCACCCTTTCTCCCAGCAGCTGTGCTGCCTTTATGAGCAACTTCCCCTCCCCATAAAATCAGTCTGTTTTCTGTGGACCATCTGGGCAGCACAAAAAGTGAACAAGGCTCTCAGGTTTTGCAGGCTGCCAAAAATGTGGCCAAGGAATTAAAGGTGCCCATCCATGGAATCTTTGTCTGTGAAGGGTTGTGCTGTGCTGGCTGGGAATGGTGGGATTTGTAGGCCATCACATACAGAAGCCACTAGGTTGGGGAAAGCTAGAGCTTGAAGATTTATCTCTGCTTCTAAAAACAAGATGAAATCTACTGATGCAGTCATTGCTGCTCTTCCTTTCATATACCTCATACCCTTTCCTTATTCCTTTGCAGATGTTTAGCTACTCTGTCTGGCAGTTTGAGAGGAAAGGAAAGCATATTGTAAAAAGCACATTGAATCATTTGCATCCTTGTTGAAAGTGGCACCTGAAACCAAGGCCAACTCACTAGATTAGGACTAAGTAACACCTTGCTGGCTGTTTCTTTAAAGGAAGCTTTAGCCATTTTTAAAAAGGAATGCAGTATTATTGTGCAAACTCATGTAAGCGCTTTTCATGGCACTATTTGACCTTTGGATTCTGCTTAGACTGGCTTTTTTTTTTTCAACTTTCTGTCTCCCCTGCAGGCAGTCTGCTGCTCTGACCACTTGCATTGCTGCCCCAATGGCTACATTTTTGATCCAGCCACAGGCAGCTGTGTAGAATCAAAGCGCACTCTGCCTTGGGCACCCAAACTGCTTGCCAAGAAATTGCAAAAGGATGGCATTCTCTGCAATGGCAGTGTCAGCTGTGAGGAAGGGCAGACCTGCTGCCAGAGCCTGTCTGGTGCTTGGAGCTGTTGCCAGCTGCCCAATGTGAGCGCAAGCATGATTTCCCACTTCCTTCATGTTCAGGTGCCACCTTATATGTAGAAACAATACCATGCCTGCTCCTGCAAAAGCTTACAGATACCATGCAATCTCTGCACCTCTTTTAATCAGGATAAACTGTATTGTTATTGTTGTTATCCCACTTTTTTTTAATATATAACAAGGTGGCAAACATACCTAATACTCCTGCCTCCTGTTTTCCCCACAGCAACAACCCTGTGAGGTGGGTGGGGCTGAGAGAGAGTGACTGGCCCAGAGTCACCCAGCTGGCTTTCATGCCTAAGGTGGGACTAGAACTCACAGCCTCCTGCTTTCCAGGCCAGCACCTTGACCACTGCGCCATTATATTGCGATGCTTTAACTAGACACTGGAAAATAGGCCAGGAGCTGCCATCAAGGTAAAATGCTGAAAATGGTGCAGGAACGGCAGCAGTGGCAAAGGGCCAGGAGAAGCAGAGTCTTGACAAGGAAGGGAGCGAAAGGTTGTTTACACAGCTGGAGTTGGGCTGCTTGTACTGCCTAGGGTGAGCCCATGGGCAGGGGCATCTGGGGGGATGGTGTCTAAAAAAGTCGAGATGGCAGCCGAGGGTAAAAAAGGGGCAGGGCTTCAGTCCTGCAGTCATGGCCGCCATCTTGGTTTTTTTGATCCCACCCCACCCCCTGCAGATGGATCATCTGCCCAGATGCGATATAAACACTGTGCTGGAAAAAACTAGCTGTGCCTCTGCTACGATTACTTTTTCTAGGCACAGGGAGGTACGAGGCGCTGAAGTTTCAGCCCCCTGCTAGGTTTTTGAGATGCTTAGAGGCTTGAGAGTTTATGAAAAGAAATGCCAGTATTTGCAGTATAAGAGCTTCCGGACCTGCTTCTCTGCGAGGTTGGCCCTTCAGTTAACCCCCTGCAGTCCTAAAGGTGCCTTTTCACATTCCCATTGTGGTTGTGAATTGGGCCTGGAGGGCGAGCTAAGCCTTTCCTTGTCAGCCGAACAAGAACCGTCACTGGAGATGCCTGGAGGGTCTCCTTGAGAGAAGTGCCATCCATCAGCCCCTGAGAGCTTTCAGCTGTTTTGTTTTTCTTTCTTCCCCCATTCCATGTCCTAATTCAGACATTTTAAGCTTAACATGGAAAGGGGAGAGATAAGGAATAAAAGGGGTGTTTCTGCCTTTTGGACAAAGGTTTATTTGAAGCAAAGTGGAGCCATAACAAAATTAGTTTTATTTAGGTCCTTTAAAACAGGGTTCCTCAACCTCAGCAACTTTAAGATGGGTGGACTTCAACTCCCAGAATTCCCCAGCCAGCCATTGGGAATGGCTGGGGAATTCTGGGAGTTGAAGTCCACCCATCTTAAAGTTGCTGAGGTTGAGGAACCCTGCTTTAAAACATTCCACCATTGGATTTGGTGCACTGCACTGTCCCTTCTGGGATAAGAAGGAGCATTTTTGTATCAAAATCTTTCATACATACTTTTTAAAACTGGATGTCTTTTCTGTCGAATCCTGTGATTGGGGCAGGGCCGGAACCAAGCTGTGCCTCTTCTCTTGCTTTCTGCAGGCAGTTTGCTGTGAGGATCACCAACACTGTTGCCCCTCTGGCTATACCTGCAATGTGGCAGCCCAGAGTTGTGAGAAACGGCAGTGGCTCGGCCCCATGGCTGCTGCAGGGGGCCAGCTGATTTCCTCGCAAACTGCTGTCTCCAGTCAGGATGTCTTGTGCGGTGAACAACACTACTGCCACGAGGGCCAGACCTGCTGCAAGGCCAAGGGGGGCGGTTGGGCCTGCTGCCCTTACCAAAAGGTTAGTGCCTGGGCCTATAGATTCCATGGTTGTGAGAAGTTCAGAGGAGGCCATGGGTGGGTGCTGGGCCAGGTCTCCCCAAATAAGTAAAGCAGTGTACAGTATGTTGTTCCTCTGTACCAAGGTTTCTCAACCTTGGCAACTTTAAGATAGCTGGCTGGGGAATTCTGGGAGTTGAAGTCCACAAATCTTAAAGTTGCCAAGGTTGAGAAACGCTGCTCTGTACCATAAGAAGAACCAATATTTTACTAGAAGGTTGTCTTTGTCACTGTATAAAAAGCAAAGGCAGCCTTGCTGGGAATAAAGAAGACCCATCAAATTCCACCATAAATGTTCTGTGCAAGTTTTTGAGTCCTTCAGAACTCTGCCTCAGGTGTGTTGATAAAATCAATAAGACAGGTGGAGGTAGGTATAATTATATCATCACATTCAGATTCTAGGGATGCAAGCCTTTTTTCCCAAATGCATGCATTTTTAAGTTTGGCCAAGGCAAGATAGAATACTGAAAAAGAAACTGCAATTCTTCAGAAACTGAAGAACCTACTGTTGCTGTGGATTTGGGTGTAATGTAAGCCCCTGCATTACACAAAATTGTGTTGTAGACTCAGAATCTAAAGCTCTTTCTGGCTTTTATCAGCTAAATATATTTTCTAGGTCATCCTTCCTCAACCTTCAGATTTACTGAGAATCATGTAAAGATTCTGAGCAACGTTCTTGGTTCTTCGCTAATGGATTGCTGTCCTTCATTGTCTCCTCTTCCACTTCACAGGGAACCTGCTGTCGTGACAAGCGCCATTGCTGTCCATCAGGCTTCTATTGTTCCATATTAGGATTTCAGTGCTACAGAAGGAAACCTTTCCGTTGGGACATCAGTACCTTCTCCCCACATTCTGTTGGAGCACATGTTTTGCTTTGAAGTGCCTTTTGGGGTGGATTTGCCTGATGCCTTGGGTTAGAGTGAGCTGTTTCAGGGAGAGTGGTGTAAGAAGGTGAACCAGGGCCATTTTGCCAAATTGCTATTCAGATCCTAAAGGATGCCTACTACCCTACACTTATCACCACCATGGGCCAAGCAGGCCATCTTCTCTACTTATAACAAGTCAACCCTTGTATTCCTACATCTCATTTTTCTTTCTTTTCATCCATGGTTCATTGCCCTGTCCAAAGTCCTCAGGACTGCAAGCTGGAATCTGGAAAAGTTGCCATCTTGAGCTTCTGCTCTGAAGGTGCAATGGCTTAACCTTGAAAGGGAGGGGAGTTTCATGCACTTTCCAAAAAAGAAAAAAAAAACAGATTGGCAGATGATTTTGCTGCATTACCCCTTCCAGCCCTGTCCATCTCACCCCACCCCCTTCCCACTTGGCTGGTGTGTTGCTCTTTATTTTCTGGACGGCATCACTTACTCTCTGAAGAGCAAAAGGGTCTCCTTTTTCTCATAGTGTTTGAAAAGGACAGAGATGTTAATTGCCCAGGTGAACCATTGCAGATGTCTTGAATCACTTCTGCTTAAAGAAGGGCTGCCCAGCCATCCTTCATTGAGGTATTATGGTGATTTCCGCTTTCTTTTTAAGATACTATTCTATTTATACACAGCTTCCCTTTTTCAGAAAGTCCTAACACTGCTGCAGGAAGATGCAAGCTTACTTCTGGACAAGTAATACACATTTGTTTTGTTTCAGCTGATACTTAGATTTTGGCACCTGAGCAACTGGGGGGGAAATGGTTGTCTTTGACTATCTCTGTTTGTGTGTTCTGTCCTGTGATCTCCTATGCAGAATGAACACAGTTGATGCTGCTTTTCCTCCCCTGCACCGCCCCCCCCCATTGCTAATACGAGAGCTTCAACTTATAAGAGACAGGTGCTTTCTCTGTTAGCAAACTTTGATGCTATGGTTGCACAGGCAAATGTGGACAAATCCAATAAAATTTGATCAAGGTAATGGTACAGTTTTCCATTTTTAACAATTTCTACTTCTTAACAAAGGTTAACTTACAAGAAACTTAGAGGATTTTCACATGATTTGTGATTCATGGGAATTAGGTTAATAGCAATTAATTTTTAAGTATCTTGGCTTTTTCACTTGACTTGGGGTCAGGGGGAGAGAATTTAATCTTTCTTTTACAAAGTATCTTTAGTGATCTGACAGTTTGGTTCTTCCTCACAGAGGCCGCAAAACTGTGGAGGTACCTTCTACATAATTGAAACTTGAAAGTAGCCGTCTTGCCCTTGAGGATGGTTGGGTTCTACACAAATCTGAAAGGGCAACCCTTTTGTCTAGATCCTGCCACAGTGTTATAGAACAGCACCTTGCATTCACCCTACATATTAAATGATGAAACAGTGCACTTTACCTAAACTTGCAAGACAGGACAGAAGTATTTTGAATCATAAACAATCATAGCAGGATTCCATTATACGTGCATTCATCCATACCTTGTGCCCTCTAGATGTGTTGGACTGATGGATATGGGACTTTTAGTACAACATATCTGGAGGTTGCCAGTTTGGGGAAGGTTGAGACAATGTGAAGGATAAAGACAGTATTACTTAGGGTGTGCTTCCATAACTCTGGCTGATACTTTTTTTTTTTTGGCCTGATATTTAATGTAACCTTCATTTATCTTGCCCTAATTATTCTGCTTTGGCTGTTGCTGTCAGCTTGGTGCAGGAGCCAGAGAGCGAGAACCAACAGGTATATGGCTGGGACATCTTTCCCTTACACAAATATTGACCTCTCTTCCTGAGCAGCTGTTGAGTGTGGGTACTTTCTTCCCTCTCCCCTGCTGCCTGCTCTCATCCTCTTGACAAGTTGACTTCATCAAGAGCTGGGTGGCCCTTTCATAGTTCTTGCAAGATCACTTCTCAGCATCATATCAGGGATGAGAATGCCTCCTCTCACCTACAACAGCCACCACTACCAAGAAACAGGTACCACCTTCAGCAGCCAATTGATCTCAAGGGTGTGAGCTTTGGAAATTCCAGTGTTTGTTTTTAAGGCACTTTGCAAAACCACTTGGAGCCAAAATGAAGCAAGATTGGGGCAAAGGGTATAGCAGAAGGCAAAGAAAAATCAGCATGTTAGACTGAAGGTAGTTCAGGATCTTCTTTACATCATAGGGAGAATGACATTAGAGGGCAAGGATTTCTGATTCCCAGTTAAAGGAAAATTTGAGGTGATTTATAATGTAACTTTAAGGAACAATATTGAACACTGTTCCTTGCTGAGTGATGGCCTTGGCCCAACCAGCCATTTTGATTAATATAGTCCCTTGCTTGACTTCTGCTGATTATAAAAGCTAGAGCATGTCTTGCACAAGTGATTTTAGATTTTAATTGGGCAGCTTCTAGTACCATGGTCCTGAGATGGGGGAGGAGGGACCTTAGCAGGGACACATGTTTCCCCAAACCATAATGCTAGAAGATTCTCATATCACACCCAAACACTTGGACCACTTCTAGGAGAACTGGAATATGTTAGGCAGGAGGCAAAAGGCTTCCATGTTAAACATTGTCTTTCAGATACAGCTTGAAATTAGGTGATTGCTGGCCAAGAGTTGGTGCACAGCAGTCCTTTAGTTGCTCCATCAATATGCAGGGGGATTATCTTCCAACTTCTGAAGTCCTTGTAATAACTAAAGGCACTGTTGTAGAAGAACAGACATGTTAAACTGAAAAACAGGGCAATAAATGCACTGGGGCCTAGTGACAGCTTTGTTCTAGATTGAATATCCTAAAGCTAAAATATGACGAGGGTTTGCTTTTTTCCATAGTTGATGCTCAGTGGAATTGCACTCATGAGCTCCTTAGTTTCTCTTCTACCATCTTAACTGCAGCACCTTTGAGGAATAATCTGAGCTTTTCTTTATACTACTTTCCTTAGTCTTTTTTTCTTTCTTCTTCCTTACTGTTCTCATTCTGGTTTTAGTGCCATATTTTGCTCATTGGAGAAATGAATTCTTAATAATACTGTAGTGAGATGTAAAGTGAAAAGGCAAAGTGAAAGAAAGTCTGGACTGATGAAGGATTTACCTCCTGTTCTTAGCATTCCAAATTTAGTAGTACTCAATTTTTTCATTCCATTTTTATTTTTAATTGTATGCTTTGGTGATCTGAACATAAACTGCTACTACTAGCAAAAATAATCCCATAGAAGTCTAACCAGAATCATGTGCCAGTGAGTTAAAGGCTATTTACTCCAAGGTAAAAGCCTAAACAAGCAGCTTGACATGAATTGGATCTCTTTGGCTATGCTGACTGGGGAATTCTGGGAGTTGACGTTCACACATCTTAAAGTTGCCAAGTTTGAAAAACACTGGCTTAGAATGCCATGACCCCAGTTAAAGAGAGAGACTGAAAAGCTGCCTCATTTCATAAGTGTGTTTTCCTTTCATCTGTTCTCTTTGAAGAGGCATTCATGCGAATCATCCATTATGCTACCCTTCAATTTGGGGTGTGTGTGTGTGTGTGGAAGTCTTGTTTTAAAAAAAGGACTTAAAAAGCATGGACATTTTAGAGACAAGACACTTGTAAATCCTTTTGCTCTACCTAGAACCTGTTCCATCTTTTTTCTGAGTTGGCATGATTCTTAAATGGTGGCTCCCAGACTTGGGTGTCGTGTTCATCCATTTTCCCAAGATGTCAGCAGTTCTCCCTTAGTGAAATTATAACTGTTTTGTTTTCCCACTTTTACCCCCAGCTCAGAAGTTGGTTTGATTTTGCAGGATGGCTTCAGAAAAATGAATAGGAGGAAAATTGAGACAGCCTTTCTGAAATGGCAGAACCACTGTAAGAAATGGCTCTTCAGAAAGGCATTTGGAGCTACATGAAAATGATGCAGTCCCTGAATGGTGGTGCATCAGAGTCGTGCTTTTCATTGCTGTTGTGTCAATTTTTTTGTGTTGTTACTTGAAAGCTGCTTGGTATCTTGTTATAGGATAAGTTAATGGCCAGACCATCAAGGGTTAAAGTTGCACTGGAGAAGCAACCTGAAAAGTACAGTGGTACCTCGGTTCACGAACGCTTCTGTTCATGAACAATTTGGTTCACGAACAGCTCTGGTCTCAAAATTTTGCCTCCGTTCGTGAACGCTGGATCGAGTTACGAACAGAATCTGCGGCCATTTTCCCTCCCGTGACACGTGGTCGTGGCTTCCTGTAGGGAGGGGGACTCTCCCTCCAAGCAGTAACCGCCTCCTCACCCGCCTTCCTGTCCTCTACGCCAGAAGTCGCGTCGAGCAAGGTTAGCTTTCTCTCTCTTCGTACTGTACTTTGTGTCATATTTTTGCGGTTTTTAAAAAAAAAACATATGGTTCAGAACGGATTAACCGTAATTATATTGAACCTTATAGGGAAATTTGATTCGGGACGCGATCAAAAATCGGTTGGCGACCAAATTCGTAGGGGTCAGAACGGATTAACCATATTTACATTGAACCTTATGGGAAAATCTGATTCGGTTCATGACCAATTCGGTTCGCGACCAGAGTCGCAGAACAAATTAAATTCGTGAACCAAGGTACCACTGTATATACATGTAAAACTGATTTAAGTGTTCGAAGCGAAGCTATGAAGGGTTAGAGAATTCTTGAAAACTTTTTTTTTTCCTGATAAAATTCTTGTACTCCCTATGGTCACGGAGTGGTCATGCAAGAGAACACCTTGACAAGACAGACAACAACCAGACTTTGATGAACAATCATGACATGATCTGCGACACTGAAATAACCTAACAGTCAGTTTATGGCAATCCAGTACTGTTTATAGAAGAGAACTGGTGAGAAAAGAAATCCAAAGACCCATCTCCCACTTTACTTCAAATTTATGTTGGAAATGTGGGTAATGTGGGTCATTTTTATCATGCCTGGTGGACTTGTAAAAAAGCCAGAGATTTTTGGGTTCAAATACATATGATACAAAGAACGTTAAAGATCAACATTCAACTGAAACTAGAACTTTTCTTGTTGGGATTAATGGACAGTCAATTAGAAAAGAGCCATGGAAGATTATTTTTATATATGATTACTGCTGTGAGACTATTATACATGCAAAAATGAAAAGATTGTGAAATACCTACTTTGGAGGATTGGTTGGTGAAGCTTACAGAGTTAGCAGAGATGGCAAAATTGACTTGTTTGATTAGAGAAAGATCAATAAACTGGAAACCCCTTATGGGCTCTTTGCTGAAAAGAGAAAAACGAACTTGTGATTTATGGGTCTGAAAATTATAAAGTTTAGTTTATAGAAAGAAGGAAATTATGACGTAACCTTAGAGAGGGTAAAATATAAATGTATTTATAACCGCTGTCAAGAAAATTGGAAGCTGTTTCTTTAGAGTCTATTTTTTCCTTTTCTATATCTTTTTCTATATTTCTTTTTCACTTTATTACTTTTCTTTTTTCTTTAATTCAAAATTTGTACTGTTAATTCTGTTCAAAAACTTAAATAAAAATTATTTAAAAACTCCCATCTCCCACTCGATTGAGGTTCACTTTGAAGAACACTCTAAAGCAGGGTTCCTCAACCTTGGCAACTTTAAGATGGGTGGACTTCAACTCCCAGAATTCCCCAGCCAGCCTCCTGGAAGTTGGAGTCCACCCGTCTTAAAGTTGCCAAGGTTGAGGAACTCTGCTCTAAAGAGACTTCCCATACCCTCTTGTTGTCTGGCCAGTACAACAAAGGATTTTGCTGTGTATGATCTGAATGATTAAGAGAGTGGATAGAAGATGCTTATGCTGCTAAAAAAAAGATAAGCTTTTAAAGTCTACTGATAGTCTGGCCTTGATGGGTGCTGTTTACTGAGTTTGCCCTGGTGCTGCATAAAAGATTCCTAATTCTATAGCAGAGGACAAACCTCTTTTGTAACAGACTTCAGAAATGGAGTGGCATATAAGCCAAAGTAATAACAAAATCAAAGGGGACGCTGTTTGCAAGGCTTGCTCATGTGTCACAATGTTTGTGGCTTGGCAGCTGGGTAGAACCATCAGCTAACAGGAAGAAAAATAACTGCCTTGCATTACATTGTATGAGATACTTTTTTCAGAATATTCATAATCCACCATTATGTTAGCTTGTCATTCTAGAATTGGCGTCTTTCTAATTTTAAAACAACCAGATTGACAACTAATCACACATATACAAGACCCAAATTATGAACTGAGTGAATCTAATCTTACTCCATAGGCTTGTATTTAGTTTAAGGTCCATTCCATACATTACATTTTTAGAGTGTATCTCTAATGCTGTTTTACTAGGGCAGCTAAAAATTGTGAAAGTGAAAATGTGTGTTTACTCTCACTGGCAAAACACAAGAACTCTTATTAGGAAATTGTATACTATTATGTTCTTCATGAGGACAGGCTAAAATATCCTTCCCTAATATGGTGCTTCCTAGATAGGTTGAATTACTAGAATCATCCCTAGTTGGGATGCCTTCTCATGCCAGCTGCAGTTGACGGACACAGTAATTCAAACCATCTGAAAGACGCCTTTGCTGGAGATGAGAAGGTTGGGAGCCATTTTAAACAAAGGCAGGTTGCTGGATCAAGATTGAAAAAGGTTGGGATTAACACTGTTCCTTGGAGCCTCAAATCAGAAGTTTAGAATTCAAGTTCAAGTGAAGCTTGTGTGTGTGTTTTCTCCTTCTCTATTGAATACATGGAATGCCAGCCAGCTACACTGTTTAAGGTGATCTTCCTCATTTTTTGGACAAATGGTCTGGAAGAACTAGTCAGTGCCAGTTGTGATCATCTGATCATTTCATATATAAAATTGCTCACATCTGTTTTGAGTCTGAAGCTGGGTGGGCAGGATCTGATGAAATGGCAGAGGGAGTGCCTTGAGGCATTATTTGGAGGTTCTGGAGCCTGCCACTCCTAAGGAAACGGAGAGTCATCTGTGGTCTTGCAAGCTTTACCCCTGACCCTCCTGACTACTTAAGGCAACTAGGGAGGGAGCAGAAAGGTGGATCCAAACACTTGGCAACACCTATTTTGGCCTCAAGAGAAGCACTAGTCTATCACCTCTACAAAATGCCTTAGACTTGCTTGTACTGTATTTGACAACTATCATCCTATATCCAACTTCCCCTTTGAGGGAAAGTGAGAGAGGCAGTGGAAAACCAAACCCAGTGTTTAGAGGCTTTCAGGGCCTGGATGGGGAGGAACAAACTCAGATTCCACCCGACAAGATAGAGTGGCTAAGCATTCAGAAGTCCAGTAATTCTGGGATTATACCATCTTTGACTTTGGACAGGGTGGTACTCACTTTTGGAGAGAACATCCATATTGTATTTCTTTTATTGTATATTATTGCATTGGTTTCAGCTGTTGCCTTTGTACATCTCTTAATTGCCTTGACTGAAGCAATTTATAAATTAATTAATAAAAGGGAAGAATCAAGGTTAGAGAAATCCAGCTCCGCTGTAGTAAAGTAGCAGGTTCTATCTGTACTAGTATACTTAGGAAAGGATAATCGTAAAGAAATCCTTAAGGCTTTCTTTAATAAACAGTATTATATTTGATCATCCTTTCCTTGAAGATCTGACCTGAAGCCCTCCATCTGGCCACTAAGGAAACACCTACACCAACTGCTTGTTCCTAATCTCATTGATTCATACTAGCTAGGAGTTTTAAATGCATTTTCTTTTAATTCACAAATGTATGTACAAATGAATAGACTTCATATACAATTCCTGGTGTACGAAGAACCTATTATTTTTTTCTTCATCTGGCTGCTGCTTCTTTCCAATGAAACTCCCAATCATCCATTTGCCATTGGAGAAAATGATAAAAAGTTAATAAAGGTTCAATTACAAGGTCTTTCCCCACTGCCAAGTTTAAGGGTTCCCCTAAGGGTCAGTAGAAAACTACCACCATGGAATTTGCTGTCCCCATTGCCAAATCTATTTCAGTCTCTGCAGTCCCCTGACTTCCCTCCAGTGTAATGGGTAATCAGGTCTGAAGGTTCTATACATCTTGAGATTTTTGGCTGATGTCAGAGCAAGGGGAAAATCTTCCCCCTCAATCCCAGACAAAGCAGCAGCACAGAAGTATTTCAAGAGCACTCTGCTGTGGGAGAACTTCTCAGCTTGAAAGAGGAATTGACCTCACCTGAAACATATAACCTATTTCAGCATAAGAGGAACTCTACTTTTTGCAGCTAAAATGCATGCAAAATAATTACAGGAACAAAAAAATCTGGCCTTCACTCATTCTGTAGTTGGCAAAAGGTTTTGTTGCCTCCCCCCCCCCACTTTCTTTTGAGTGCAGAGAGCAGATGCAACTTAATGCAAAGTAGTACTGTATTTTCCCATCAATAAGACGCTCCCATGTACAAGATGACCCCCATTTTTCCAACCCCAAATTAAGAAATCAATATTTTAAAGATAGTGCAGAACACATTTTTATTTAATAATTAGTTAACATTTACCTGATACACTCGGTGGGAGGAGGTCCAAACCGTCTCTCTGCAGCTCTATTTCCAGGCTCTTTTGCATAACTGATTACATTCAAGCACGAGTGAAACTGCCGATAGCTCGTCTCTGCAGACTTCCTCTAATTGGTTTGTTCAGCATCAGCTGACATCAGTTACATAAGGCTCGTGATTGGAGAAAGTCTGTTTGGGAGACAAGCTATTTCACTCGTGATTGGAAGCTAGCAATAGGAGGAAGCCTGCCTGCAGAGACAAAGTATGGGCAGTTTTGCAACAGCGAGGTTCTCTCTTTGGCTGACTTCCTTGAATAAGACGCCCTTCAATTTTTAGGGTAAGGATTTTGGAAAAAAGTATCGTCTTATAGTTGGAAAAATATGGTATATCCTAAAAGTAAGCCTAAGGAGGTGATGTATTGACCATCAACAGAGCCAAAATGCATTGGCCCTATTCTTGCAGTCATTCCAACAATTAGAAGAAACAAACTTTCTACCTTTAAGGACTTCTATGCAATATTGGAATGTTTGGAGGCTTATTAAGAGGTGAACTAAATAAGATGCATGCCAAGCCTTACTTCCATGTGGGCTGAGGTCACTTCCTAACCCTCATCACACTACCCAAGGCTGATATCACTGAAAAGAATAATGGGGAAATGTTTCACCATTGCCTAATCTTCAAATAACTCACCTATAGCTGGAACAACAGTGTTTTCCAGAAGCACTGAAAACCTTAATTTTATTATTTGGACATGGGGTCTGTCAGAATATGTGACCCAACCCACCTGCATTGCTTGTCTAAAAAGGGCTCTGAGATAGTCAAGCAAATCCTGTATCTGCTGCTGTCTTATCTGAGCAGAAAAGGAAGAATCAACAATATATCTTCATTTGAAAGGCAATTTTGGGATCTGCAGTCATACAAACAGCTACTGTTACATGCACATTTGATGAATATCATACAATCTTTCATGTCCCAAAATGCTGTGCATGTGCCACCCATCTTTCAGTGCAAAGCGAAACAGGCACTCACATGAAATTATTGTGCAACTGTTAGTAGACGTTTCCAAACCAGGCTGCATTTTATTCAAGGCAAACTTCTGAATAAAACCCATGAAGTAATTTACAAAAGCATTCTGCCTTCTCTCTCATCCTCCCATTTACAGCACCATCCCAACATTTGGCTAATAACTTTGTTACTTGATTGAATTCAGTTCAACTGATGAATAAAGATTCCAGAAAATATTTATTTGCTAACATTTTTCAACCTCTCAACAAATGTAGTTTTGTACTGAAATCATCCTTGAACAGCTGAGTATTTCCTGCTGGCATTCATAAATGCACAGTATTTCCACATCTTGCATCCAAAGTATCGTTTTAAAAAAATGCTATTTCTCAAAATTAGGTACAGTACTTACCCAGTGTGGGGATCCTAGGATGGCAAAACTATTATGTATTTTTAAAACAATTGTTTTCTGGATTCTACTAATCCATCAGAGACTCAACTCTAGGAAAACTTTATAGCTGTTATGTTACTTCTAGAAGAACCCAGGGATGTTCTCAGAAAATTGGTCTGTCTGTTCACTAATCTTTCCACCCACCGTCTTGTGCATTTAAAGGTAATGGGGGGAAAGCCTTTTAAAAAATAACACTGAAATTCTACATAACAGAAACACAATCAGGTGTCCTCCAAATGTATTGGATTATAAATCCCATCAGTTACAGTCAGCATGGTTAATGGTCAGGGATTATGGGAGTAGAGTCTGAGAAAGGGAGGTACAAGCTTATTTTTCCTTCCCTCTTCTAGACTATGGGGTTATTTTATGGTAAACATAGGTTTTCCATTTCTGATTCATATATTGTGAACTGAGATTTATTTTGAGAAAGGTAATCTATAAATTTTGGAATAAAAGAAAGTGAAAATGTCAAACTTCTCAGCAGACCGCTAAATCCTAGGGAGAAAAATCACAGAACAGTTCCATAAAGTGTAGTCTCTTATCAGAAGACATGGAGGAAATGGAGAAGGCTACAATTGTAATAAACATTAATCAAAACCCATGTACACAAATATCTACTTTTCTCTGCCCTCACTGCCCTTGCCAAGAAGACACCACCAAAGGCAATAAACATTGCATTCTCTAATTATAAATACAAGTTGAATATTAAACTTGACTGATTTTTTGAGTAAAACAGAAACTAAACATCCACTCAGCCCCCAAATTTGGATTGCCTGGAGTGATAAGAAAAGCAGTTTAGGAGAAATAGGAATTCATTTAATTAGAATGGCCTCTGCCATGTACCAACACTGAAGAAACCTTAAAACAGCGGTTCCTTAAATAAAATTTCAGATACAGATTTTTCAATAGTGGAAGCAGCATGACTGTTCTTATCCAAAATTGTCATATTCCTCAATCCAATTTTTCAAGTTTAGGCACAGCAGCAGGATGGTATGCATTTGTCTCCTGTCCAAGCCTTTTAAAACACTGCACAAAAGATTGGGGATCCTGCTGAATGAGACAGGCTTTGGTGGGTGGAGTAATCAGGCAGAAGCGGCTTCTATGATTTGAGCGTGACACACAAAAGGTGCTTCTGTCCAATCTTGGGAGAATCCCTCTTTCCCCACATCATTGCCTACCCTGCTTGGGAAGTATCTCCCCAGTGCATATTTCAAGGAGCTACATATGCTACCAAAAATGAGTTGAATGCATCTAAATTTGGATCCAACCCCATTTTCTACTTAAATAACTATTAGATTTTTGTATTGGATTTGCAAAGCCAGTTTATTCAGTGATTGTATCACAACTGCAGGGGAAATGACAAGCACTTGTGGTAGTGTCATTGCTACCCATTGCTTTTAATTCATTAAAAATCTCTGAGTTGATTTCGCTGTATATTGAAAGATGTAAAATACACAGACCCTTTTTCTGAAGAGCACCTAATGCATTCAGTCCAACTGCACCACTTACCATATTTTGCAAATGTTGTCAGGTCAGCACCATAATAAATATTTATATGTTCCACAAAACCACAGCAATTAAAATACACTGAATCTATGAACCAAATAATCTGCAAACTCCAAAAGCTGATGGCTAATTGTTTTTTCCTCTTCTCATTAGGAAAGAAATAAGACTTCCAGCTTGCTGTATTGAGCTGAAACTCTCCTTCAAACAAAGGATCTATTTATTTAATTACAACAGTTTGCAGTTTCACAAGGCAGATTGGAACATACACTCCCAAGTAGCTTCCTGCTGCTTTTTGCATGCAATACATAAATAGCATGACAGGAACTTAAAAGACCAAGGAGGAAGAATGACCTTGGGCACTGCTAAAATAAACAGATTTTTCAAAGTATAGAAATTTTTGCAATGTCCACCACTTCAAATCCATAATCCCTCCCTTGCGCCTTCTCGTGGTAAAGAACTTCCTGAGGAACTGTATTGTATATCACATGCCTTTAAAGTAACATTTCCCACTTGAAAAGAAAGGCATTTTTTTTTTAAATTCTGTTCGTGTTTCCCTTATATCAAGGAGGTAGGCTGATTTTTCCATTTGAGTACTGCTACAAGTTTCAAGAAAGGAGGTCTCTCTTTGGCTCAACAACAGTTTGACTTGCTTAACTTTTATCAAAAGTTTAAATTGTTTCCAAGATCAGGAGGTGATGAAGTCATCTCTAAATCAGGCACAGGCAACCTAGCACTCTTTAGATTTTTGGACTGTAATTCCAACCAACATGAGTCAGTAATATGGGAGTTGAAGTACAAAATACCTGGAGGATACCAAATTGCTGTCCCTGCTTTACAGTATCAGATGTATGTTTTAAAATAACCATCAGTTACATGCAACTTTATTTTCCCAGTGGCTGAACTCCTACATTTTTTTATTCAGAGAAATATTGTCAATTCCCAACACTTTTTCCTTGGAACAGCTTCACACACCGAATGCAAGGATATGTGCCAGAAGCAGCCAGTTTGAAATTCACACCAATTTTTTTGTCCATTCAGATTCAAGGATACCCACTACAGAAAGAAAATCTGACTGCATCTAAAGAAATTTTTCACTAAACTAAAGTTGAATTTATTTGGCTGGGACAGGAATGCAGAAGTGGTTACATCTTTGTTCATGACAGTCATCCAGAAGTATTTGCTCCATAATTCAAACTTCTATAAAACTCAAAATAGATCAGCATCTCTATGAAATATGAGGAGGAAAACTTTAGAAAAATGTTGAAAATTCCTATTTGATTCCTTTTAATATAAAATGTATAACTAAGGTATCCAATATACAAATACAAAAATGTGCATAATAAAATGTACCCTAATACTGTACATACAGTGTAAACTGTTCAACAAAAATAATTATATATATAAAAAAAAACCCTGGGACTTCTCCAGATCTGGAAGAAACATGAATACATGTTTTGGAAACATCAGAATGTGAGCATAAATACTTTTCTCTTCTGTTCTTTTAGACAGTACCATTTAGCAGCACAAAATATCCCTGAACTTTAACAAGGCCAATTATTTTTTTACTGGAAATTCGCACCCAATTCGTTAGATATAACAGGCTATGAAAGGCAGCATTCCCTCTCAAGTGAACAGCATCAAATCCAAACAGAGGTTTTCCCGTCTCCTGATTTACTACTGCCGCTGCTTTTGTTTGAGCTGGCTCTGGGCTTCTTCTCCTTGGAACAGGATGGATTATTCTGATTATTATATGCATGGATGGCCAGATCTAAGCGTTCCTGAGCTACTTTGATCTCTCGCTGGAGGTTCACCAGTTCAGTGGGAATGTTCTCCTCATTGCTGCCATATTGCTGTTCTTGGGCAATATTGGCTTTATTCTGCTTATGTGCTATTTTGGCATTAGACAGTTCTGTGTACTGTATCTGGTCAGGTTTCACTGCAATATTGTACCCTGGAGGAGCTGACGGTGTATTCCAAATAAAAGGATAATGATAAGCTCCTGAATCTTCCAGCTCCTTCCGCTTACTGTTCAGTGCGTCCCGAATGGTGCCAAATCCCAAGTGAAGCATTTCCCAGATGTTCAGAAGTAAACACAGACCACTCACACCATACATGATGAGCAGGAATATGGTTTTTTCTGTGGGCCTTGAAATGAAGCAGTCAATTGTATGGGGACATGGATCTCTGCTACAAAGATATGTTGGACTGACTTCAAATCCATAGAGTAAATACTGGCCTATCAGGAAGCCAATTTCAAACATAGTCCTACTCAGGAGTTGAAAGATATAAATCTTCATAAGCCCATCTTCTCGGATTCGCCTCCTACCATCATGTTTCATTTTTGTGAGGGATGGATTTTCCTTGTTCTCTCGTTCGCTCTCTACCTCAATCTCTGGATACATCATTGGATCTTCCTCATTGTCATCTTCTGCCTCTTCTAAACCCCGGTGTTGTTTCCAGCGCATTAGAAAAGGTTTGCTTCGTAACTTCCGTCCCATTTCACCATGTTCCACTATCCGGGCAATTTTGTGAGCAGCATAGCCTAAGTACATTACTGAGGGAGTAGAGACTAGGATGATCTGAAATACCCAAAACCTCACATGAGAGAGGGGGGCAAAAGCATCATAGCACACATTTTCACAACCTGGCTGTTCTGTATTGCAAACAAATTTGCTTTGTTCATCATAATAGATGGATTCCCCTCCCACAGCAGTGAGGACAATGCGGAATACAATCAGCACCGTCAGCCAGATCTTCCCAACAAATGTGGAATGATTGTGGATCTCCTCTAGTAGACGTGTCAAGAAACTCCAACTCATTGTGGTCAAAGATGTTTATCTAAGAAGGAAAAGGGAGGGGAACAAAGTAGATTTTAAACATACTTTTTTAAACAAAGGAAAAATATTTAATTATCAGCTACTTGCGCATCTGTATTGAATTTGAACAATACACAATTTTACAATACTTTACAATTTTCTAAATATTTCTTCTGTTGCACCCTGAAATAAATGAGAAAATAAGTGTCTAAAAATGATTCCATTTAATATTTATCAACATTTTGCACTTACATGATTCAGTTCTACTCTTATCTATTCACCTGAACTTGTCCAAGCCAGGACATATTTATGTGAATGTTCAGTACTATCAAAAGAGAGAGTACTCTATTCCCTATCCCTAACCCCAATTAAAAAGAACATGACTAATTTGATCATGTAAATTTCTAAGTGTTGTTTTTGGAATCTGGTGTCACAGAAATTCAATCAGTCATGTTATAATGGAAAGAAACATTATTCCAAGTGGAATTTTGAAACATGTTTCTGTATTTCATTCTTATTTTGTAATTTTAAGATATATACAAATGATGAAAATAAGCAAATTTAGTGTTTGTACATGGATGAGAAGGAAAAAGCATATTCAATTTATTAGTTGAAAGGCAGAAAAGAGAAAACAATGGATAAAGGCCCATGGCTGGATTTCCTATTACTTAGGAACAATTAGGATCATGTTAATCAATACTGTAATTAATCCTCTAGAGAAGAAAGAACTAAGCCTTTCCTCTCTAATATTTTCCTGATGAGAAATCCCTGATCAGGGAAGCAACCAGAAGTTAGGGAAAACATACACTTCTTTTTTAAAAAATATCACTGCTTTGGGGACCATGAAACTGTCTAAAAGAGAATCAACTAGCCGACTATGGTCAACCATGAAAAGGCTAAACAAATTAGATCTAGTTCATACTTGGATGGGAGACAAACAGGAAATCCCAAGCCTCTATCTAGAGTAGGAAGTCAAGAAAGATTCTCAATGTTATTTGTAAGAGAAAAGTGCAGTTTTCCTCCTTAATGAGAATTAATTCCCTCCACATGGCTTTTTGTCAAACTATAAAAATGTAGGAACTCCCATCACAGAACTCTGTTGACTCATTTAGCTTGTTCCACAGATTGATAGCATACGCAAACTAAATGTGAAATCTTTGTATTTCCCTTTTTAGAATACATGCAGAAAATAATATCCAAACAGTTTCCAACAATGGCCAGCTAGTCTAGAAGAAAATGTTTAAATTGTGTTTCCACTGTTCAATATTATATACATATTTTGTCTGAATTTTCCCACATACTAAAGTTCAATGTGAAATTCATGTTTTATCTGAAGAATAAATTATTTCACTTTCATATCTAATTCAGGGGTTCCTAAACTTTTTGCCATCACACCTCCCTTTAGTGTAATTTTAATTACACACGTCCCCTAAAAATCCAATCACTAAAATGAACACAAATGAACAATGAAAACAATACAATGAAACTTTGGGAAAGGTGTTTTATTGTAACAATGTACAGGTAGTCCCCAGTTTAAGAACAAGTTCTGTTCTTGTATGTAAGCTGGAACAATATTATTGTATAATACTGTATAAGTAGTATTGTGTAATTAACTCAAACCATTGTATATTTAACTTGAATCATTGTGTATTTAACTCAAATTTTGCTACAATAGGCTCTGTTCTTAACTATGGGTCATCTGTAAACCGGGCACTCTTAACCTGGGGACTACCTGTACAACTAAAAGGTTCTTCACACCTCCCCTGGACACTGTCTGCACCTCCCCACGGGAGGTACGCCTCACAGTTTGAGAAATCCTGATCTAATTGATGTATTTCTTGAAGAAAGCACGCGTTCTAACTGGACTGCATTGTAACAATTTAAAGGCATGCTTGCCTTCAGCACCTACATTGCCAATTTAAACAGTTCCCCATTACTTTATATCTAAAACATGCAACTGCGCTTTAATCCCATTTTATTAATCTGAGTATGAAACTGTTAGATGAAGATTATGGGCTAAAAAACTAGAATTGTTTTGTCTGAACCAATCCTGAATAGCTATTCTATTTGGTAGACAGGGCTTATTCTGAATACTCCTTTATAATCTGTAAAATAATTGAAACACATCTCATTCCATTTGCAACCTTGAAAACATATTTAAATCAACTTCGTAAAGTCTCATCCAGTTTAACCAAACCATGCATATAACCATTGTTTGATTATCAAATGACACAAGGTAAAACTGGTTACTCTCAACCATTTGGTATAGATAGATTTCCTATTAGGGAAGGGAAAAAGTGAGGGAACAAGTCTGTGTTGTGCAGAGCTAATATACAAATGATTATGAATGACTGATGTGCTCAAAGAGAGAAGTAGCAGCAGCAGCAGCCACCACATCCACTTATGTTTTAAATATCCAATTAGATTCATTCAATTGCTGTGCATATACACTTGGTGCCCAGCTAGGTGGCAGCACCTAGTCGATCTTAGCTGATCTCAATTTAAAAAAAAAAAAGCTGGGACAGACCTAATTAGTATTTGGACAGGAGATCACCAAGGGGGAAAAAAACCGGATCCAGCACACGTGGGAAAACCACTAGGAAGGAAAAAAAAAAGGAGATCACCAAGAAATACTAGGACTGTGGGCTACACTGGAAAAAACATCCTAGAGGAAGGCATGACATACATTGTCAAGAAAACTACATGGACATAGCTGCAAAGTCACACGAGTGGAGTTCTACTCAGAAGAATTTGTTAACTACACTGTCACTTCATTTTCAGGACTCATGCCTTTCCATGTTCTGTGTGGAACAAAACTGGGGGAAGATGGGATATGAGCCCAGATTTTGCTAGATTTCATTAAACTTTTACTTTGAGGTTTTCCTGAAAATAACTTGTACTGGATTCCCCCTTTTCTAAGGACTATTAAACTGAGCAGTCCAAACTAAAGCCCTATGCACATATATCCAGAAGCCTTACTGAACCCAATGGAATGTCCAAACAGACTGTGTAGGATTGCATTTTTATTCGTTTAAGTCACCAAGTACTTTCAGCAAGATTTCAAATTTGTGCAATATCGCATTCAGGGCAAGGCTTAGTTGTCTGCTAAACTACAAAGCCCATTATCCCTTAATTTAAGAGATAAAGGTGAAATTCAACAACCTCTGGAAAAGACTTATTTGGATGTTTCTGAATTCAGCGGAGTTGCTAAATAAAGGAGGTGGCAAAGTTCTCACAAATATGTAAAAAGTTTTAATTTTGTAATACATTGCATCTCCAAATTTTGTTCCAAGGCCCACTAATATGCTGAATTGCCTGTATACTATTAAGTTGCCTTCAATTATATAGATATAGTGGGATAATTAAAATTGTACTATAGTTGTTACATTTTTAAGAAAGGTTATTTTAAAGTTTGCTTAACAATAATGGAGAATCACAATCCTCCAAAATGCTAGTTCATTTCAATGATGTCATATGACAAGCTAAAACAGACACGACAATAAACACATAACTGCCTCTATGTTGTTTTATTTTTTTTTTCCTTTTTTCTCTTTAAGTAACATTTCTGCAGCATGGAGAATCAGTGTGATTCAAAGAGAAGAACAAGATAAATATACACATCACATTAGTCCAACTGATATTGCCCCACATAAGATGAAAGCTTGGAGACATTTTTTCTCAAGAAGGATGATATTTTCATCTTGAATGTTAGCAGGGAGTAAAAGGAACAAAAATAAATTTTTCTTATGCCCCTTAATCCCTATCATGAATAATACCATCCACAGACATTGTAAGAAACAAACTGGGGGTGTCAAATGCATCAAGATGTCTAGTTGGGCTCCACTGCTCTGGTTATTTTATTTCATTCTCTTTTATATCTATTTTACTGCTGCTGTCTCCTGGTGGATCTTTTACATGAACAACTGGTAGGTTTTTTGGTGGGAGGAAAACAGGTTCTTCCATGAAGGAAGCAGATTACCTGAACCCTTTCCAGTCAGGATTCAGACTGGGACATAGTACTGATATGGCTGTGGTCACTCTTGTTGATGACCTGTGGTAAGCCCAAGACAAGGGCGGTGCGTCCGTCCTGGCTCTCCTTGATCTTTCAGCAGCCTTTGATGCCATCGACCATGGTATCCTTCTGGGGGGTTGGGAATGTGAGGCACCATTTTTGCAGTGGTTCTCTGCCTTCCTCCGTGGTCAGTTCCAATCAGTGTCGGTAGGAAGGGGGTGGTTCAGCCAGAGGCCCCTGCTTTGCGAGGTGCCTCAGGGGTCCCCCTCTTTTTCATGTATCTACATGAAGCCATTGGGTGTGATTATTTGTTGGTACAGGGTAAGGTATCATTAATATGTGGACGATACCCAGTTATACATCTCTGTTCCCAGCCAGCCGAGTGAGATTGTTGAGGTTCTATCTGGAGGCTGTGAGGGTCTGGATGGGGAAGAACAGGTTGTGGCTCAATCCTGCCAAGATTGTGGTAATGGGTTTTGGGTTGCCTGGATCTGGGGGTTGGTTCTGGATGGGATAGCAGTACCCCATTCAGACTTGGCATACAAACTGGGGGTTCTCCTGGATTCACAGCTCCTGCTCAAAGAGTAGATGGCAGCTCTGGCCAGGGGAGCTTTGCACAGCAGCATCTTATGTGCCAGTTGTGCCCATTCTTGGTCCATGCTCATCATCACTCACCCCTTAGTCACGTCTCAAATACATAAGGAGTGGAGCTTGCATCATGAGGTCACAACACGTTTCATCATTTTGTCATCAGCATCGCTAGCTGAGATGTAGAGAGATTGCAAACATGTAATACATGCAAGGAGACCTAAGAATAACTCTGAGCTAGGAAAAGAGTGGGGGGAAAATCCAACACCAAGAATAGAAAGACTCTTAGCTAGCTACAGAAAATGTTGGGAAGCCATGTATTATTTTTTGCCAATGGAGCCATTACCAAGTGGGGACTTAAAGGTGTCCACACTTTTCCACTTGCCATGTTGACTGTTTTCCTATTTTGAATCTATAAAAATTCAGACAAAAATAGTAGATTTATGATTATTTTCCCCACTGTGCCCATTTGGAAAGCAAATGTGTAACATCTTTGCAAACGTGAGAGGTATTAGGGTCTGGGTTTATTCAACTGAGATCTTCATTTCCTACTCTGAAAGCTGCTGGGCGTATTTAGTTATTAATAGGTAAACAGTTGCGATTTGATCCCACATCACATCAGAAGTTGACACTGTGGTATATCCCAAATGTGAAAATAGCAAGGAAGTTGTATTACTGGAATACATGAGCTAAACAAATCAGTTGACTTTTAACAGTTGTTTTAAAAATTTTGATATATTGTCTTTTGAGTTTGACATGCCTTCAGTATATGCTTGGCTTCAATATAATTGAACTATGTATTAACTGAACAGTATGGCCTGGATGCTTAAGAAGCCTCTGAGGCACCAACATTTTTAATAACTTTAAGAGATGTTATGTTTAAACAGAAAATAGCAACTCAATTTTATAAAATATAAAAAAGTGAAATGAAAGTTAGTTATATATTTGATCTGTGGAAGGAAGAATTGGAATATCCAAATTTGAAAAATCAATAGGTCCAGGTATTAAAAAGCATGAAATAATATAACAAATATATCAGAAAATATGATTTCTGGTATATTAGACACTTATCAAATGGATCTTTATATTGTTGTCATTAATTTTTTTTTGTTTAACTGGGTTTTTTTGTTATGTTTAGTTAATTTAATCATTGTATTTCATTCTGTATTAATCTTTCTAGACTTTTTTCCTTTGTATTTCACTATTTTAACAATAAAAAATAGAAATCCAATTGTTCAAACCTGCTCCAACAATTGTAGAAACAATGTAAATGATGTCACAAGCATTAGACAATAAGTACCCTTCTTTTCTCTAGCTTATGCTAAATTATGCTGAAAACTTACAGAACCAGCTTTTGTTAAGTTTATGCTTGTTGCTGAGAAATTGAAAAAAAGCGGGGGTGTAATATAGGGGAAGTGGACCTACTAAAACTGCGGACCTACTAAAAATCTGGATGGCTTGGGTTAGACATTGAATATTAGATTGGAGAGGACTGCTTGCCTGCTGAATTTGAACTGGTTTGGTTTTGTAATGCCTTCACAGGGCTTCTCTCTCTCCTTTCCTTCCCTTTCCAACTATTTCCTTCTTATCATTTTCACCCTGGTTTTTTCCCCTCTTTTTTCATTGTTTCTTCTGGAAAGAGCAACTTAATGGGTGGGCTGATAAGGCCCATATGATTTTCAGACAGACTGGTCTACCCATTAGCTAATGGAACTCTGTGGTAATCTGGTTGAGGAGACTTTCAAGGAGTCACATCTACCCATAGGCTAACAGAGTTCCCTATGGGGACATTTGCCAAAGCAGCATTTTACTACATGTTCACTTTTGTATTTTGTTTCTTCCTGATACATCTTTGTTAGTTCAGATTCTGTAGGTATTCCATTTTGAATACACAGATTTAGTATCGCATTACAGGAATCCATCTGGGGTGTTAATCTAGAGCTTTGGGAATAGCCTCCAAACCTGGTATTGCATTGGGGCCCCAAATTCCTTAAACTGACCCTGGTTGCTATATATAATAGAGGATTAATTTTCCCAGTAGTTAGCCTAACAGAAAATGTACTAAATTTTAATTTAAAAATACTTTACATGGAAACTGGTAAAAACCATTTTCAAACTGGTTTCACAGTTCTTAATTTTTTGTACTATCCCTTGCTCTTAGAAAGAAAAGATGAAGGAGAAGAGGGATTTATTCTCAAAGACTAATGAGCAGTGGGAAGTGAGTTGGCTCAGGCCTTCATGGTTTCCTTTTCCTCGTGAAACTACAGTCAAAGAGTTCCAACTATGCTTGGAGCTATGGCTTGCAGAAGAGCCACAATACAGTATTAAGCAAAACAGCATGTTTTCACATAGGATTAAATGGACATGACAGCAGCAGAGACAACACGGAATTAAACATATCCTGCAGGAAGTCATGCACCAAGGGCTCTAAATATATCCAGACTACACTGAAATCTGGGTTCAGCAATGCTCCTACTGACTACTATCCTTGACATGTCTAGCCTTGCAACTAAGCATATATTTAATCATCTCAAAATTGTGTTATTAGCATGTCTATCTATCTATCATTACATCATTTGGAACATTCAGTAATCTAAATAGCAAATAGAAAAATAAAATTTCAGTTTTCTCCAAGCCATGTATGGGTAGAATTCTTGTAGCCTCTCTGCCCTTTGGCCATTTTATGCATTTAGTGTGAAATAGCCATACATGGCTGATTCAGTTTTATGGAATATCCACATGAAATCATCATCAGCACGTTCACCTCCTTACCGTGTTTCACTCGCCTTTTCTCAGATTCCAGAAGTCTGGTTGGAGAACCAAAAATATTAACTCAGTCTTCAAAAGTGTCAGTGAATGTTAGTACTCTCTTACCTCCCCAACTGGGGTTTTGCACGTTCAGGGTTATACTGGACATCTACGCCTATCACCACTTGGCATACTTTTATTATTATTTCCTGAAAGGAGGCATTATATTGTCTTATATACTTTTGATACTTGAAAACTAAAATGTGTTTTATTTTTAATATACACCGCATTAAATGAAAGATAATTAATGTATTTTCTCCCAACATCTGAAAAATGTTTTCACTTAAAAACTTGCAGTTGAAAAACACCAAATACAGGTAGTCCTCGAATTACAACAGTAATTGGGACTGGAATTTCTGTTGCTAAGCGATGCTGTTGTAAAGAGTGATATCACGTCACTGCATCGCTTAACAACAGCAATCCTCACACTCCACGTTGCCATCGTTAACCAAATCGCACCGGTCATTAGGTGAGGACCCACCCTGATCCAAGCCACTCCCAGCTTGGTCCCTCTTAGCCCCGAGCCTCGATCAGGTAAGGGACTGCCTCTTCAACTCCCTCCACCCACCTATCTCTCCCACATCTCCACCCTTTTGGCCACCTTGCACTCTGCTGCCACTGCCGGCCTTATCGCCCTGCATTCCGCTGGCCCTGCCGGTCCTGACAGGCCCAGAGGAGCGCTGGGTGGAAAGGTGGGCAGGGCCAGCAAAGCGCAGGGCAGCAAGGCCGGCAGGACCAGCAGAGCACAGGCTGGCAAGGCCAGCAGGGTGAGCACAGCGCAGGGCAGCAAGGCTGGCAGGGTGAGCAGAGTGCAGGGTGGCAGAGGCAGCTGGGGCTGGGATGGCTGACTGCAGTGCAGGGCTTGAGGTGGCACTCCTTGGCGGCAGTGGTGCAGAGGGTAATGTAGAGGCCCAGTGGCAGTGGCAGCCAGTTGAGACTGCTGAAGGCCCTGGGCCTCAACTTCAGCCCCAGTGCTGACGTCAAGGAGTGTCACTGTGCAGGGCAGCCAAAAGGGCAGAGTTGGGGGGGAGATAGGCAGGTGGGAGGAGTTGAAGAGGCCCTGCAGTCATAAATGCAGGCAGGCTGCCAAGTGCCCAAATTTTGATCACATGACTGCAGGGGCACTGCAACAACTGTAACTTCAGCTACATTTGGCAGGCCCTAGGCGGCGAGACTATTTTGCTGCAGCTCCCACATTGTGGAATATTCTCCCCCCTGAGGCGAGGCTGGCTCCATCACTTCTGATCTTCCACAGGTCCTTCAAGACCTGGTTGTGCCATCAGGCCTGGGGACCCCAGGGGACTGGCAAACTGGTGAGGTGGCTCCATTATTATTAACATCCCTTCACCTACTATTTCTTTGTTTTAGTTTTGTTTTCTATAGTTTTTAATGTTTTTAATAATAGTAACGATAATTGTTTTAGGTATTTATTAATTGTTTTAGCGTTGTTGTACACCACCCAGAGTCACTTGTTTTGTGAGAGGGATGGCTATATAAATTGGACAAATAAATAAATAAATAAACTTCGGGGACCGGGAGTAAGTACCATTCATTCAGCACCGCCATAACTTCAAACAGTTGCTGAATGAATGGTCACAACTTGAAGACCACCTGTACTTTTTTGTACATGTCATAACTGGAATAGGACAACTGTAAATTAAGCCATAATGTAAATTAAGAGACAACAAGAGCAAGAGATAAGAGTTTTAAAAATTGGATTTGTTCAAGCAAACAGTATCACCTTCTCTCCCCACAGATTTCTATTACGTATACCAAGATAGATATAGTATGAAATGTGTGCACAGAAATACAAGCCCCCCAATATGAAAATCCAAACTATATTCATACATTATAGCAGAAAACCAAGTATTGAATAGTGCTAAAGACTGCTCATCTGAAAACGCTCCCATTCACAAAATCTTCCTTCTTGCTTGCCACACAAGTAAGTTGTTTATTAGCTTGCATTGTTTGATCAATCAGAATAGTTTATTCAATGCCAAAATATGTTCTCAATTTGATATGAAGACAACAAATACAGACCCTCTTCAAACCAGCATCTCTATTGTAAGGACATCATATCCTCTAAAGCACAGATTTCACAGTTATAAAGTCTATTATTTCAACCTAGACTCTTTCAAAGCACAGAAACAGCAGCTATAGTACTTGGGTGTGTTTCTATGTAAGATCTTATGGCAGTTTAAATAGTTTAAAAGACTTCCACAGACTAGACGTAATTCACTGAACACATGCAGGCTGTAATCCTTGAAAAGTTATGCCACAATAAATAAAAATTAATACATGTATTAATTTGTCTGCTACAACAGATTCACCTGTCTCCCCTTTAGAAAAACTTTTAGAAAGGAGCCATGGCCAAGTTCCAAAGGTCAGAGAAACACAGCTGTGTGTGAATACTGCTATCTATTCAGTACAACACATATGTATCCTGGTTAGCCCAAGAAAGAAAAACAGGAGTCATCTACAACATACAGTGTAAGGACTGTAACAACCACTATGTAGGACAGACAGGCAGAAGGCTGGCAGAGCGCATCCATGAACACCAACTAGCAGTCAGAAGACACAATGAAAACTCCTTAATCTCACAACACATGGACAGACTTAACCATAGTTTCAACTGGGAAACTGTCAGCATCTTAGATCAAGCTAAATCCAAAAGTGCGAGGGAATTCCTGGAAGCTTGGTATTCAGACAATGCAGCCATCAACAGGCACATAGAGATAAACAACATCTACACACTATTCAAGAGAGACAATAAAAAGGAAAAAGACCAGAACATCTCCTCACCAGCAATCATCACCCAGATAAGCAGAGATTAACACCAAGATTATCACCAGACATACAGTCAGCAGTAAACAATACTGCTAATCAAGAAACTACCAGGGGAAAAAACAAAACAACACAAAACCCACATCTCCACCAACACTGGCAGGGCATGCCACTGTATATAAACAGAGAGCAAACCGCATTCCATTCTAGCACTGAAGACGTTACCTAGCCGGGTAATGAAATGTTTGCAAGAAAACAGCCAAGCTCAGAGAACTCCAGGGACTCCACAGTGCAACCCTGAGCTACACATGTTCTCTTCTCACGATAAACTATACTGCACTTAAGTTCTTCCAGGTGCTTGGTACCTACTGGATGTTAACAGTTATCCTGTTTTCTCAAAATACTAATTGCCAGCATTTTTCAAGACTGCAAAGACTTGTGGGACCTCAGCTTATCTTAAGCAAAATCTCAGATTTCACCAAAATTTCTTGAGATAATAGCAATTCTTTGTAAGCCATTGCACTGCATGGAAAGTGTAACTATCCTCTATGAATTTGCCTAATCTTTTTTTTTTTAATCACCCATCACAGTAGTCATAATCACATTCACCTAGCAATGAATTCAAGAAATTAATTTACGTGCTATGAAAGTAAAACTTCTTTTGCTGATACCAAATCTATTGTCATTTTATTTCCATGTTCTCATATTGGAGAGTTGTCTTTTATGTAACAATTCTTCTGATAGCCACAGATTAGGAATTCTATGTAAGGAAGTTAAGTGGGCAGATAGAAGAGAGACAAATTACTCCATTCTTCCCATGCTAAGCACAGAAGATCAAGCCTCTTCCTCCAAAGCTATTATAGCGTGCATTTTGGTGGCAGCCGATCTGTACTGTCTGTGTTACTTGGTAGAAAGCATTTCTTTGCCAGATTCCAGAAGCAAAAGCGACTACTCTATTAATACTTCCAAACTGCCATCTTTTTCACCTTCTCTCAGAGCTTTCTCCTAACCCTCAAAATGGGCTTGAACCACCCTGTACGCCTCACACTGTCTTCCATAGGTTCCCTTCTGCCAGCATGAGAATAAAAGAGAACATCTGAGGAGCCGTCTCACCCTCATTATATCCACCCACCCCACTCGGTCCGGCAGAAGGGGCATGTTGCAGACCCCACTAGTCAAGGAATTCCGGCTGGCAGGGTCTAGGAAGAGGACCTTTCCTGCCATGGCCCACACCCTGTGGAACAGTTTGCCACCTGAGGTGCGGGCGGCTCCCACTCTCCTGGCCTTCTGAAAAAGTGTAAAAACATGGCTATGCCAGATGGCCTGGGGGCCTGATGGGGGCTCACATTGTTGGAATTGGCTGGTGGGATGATCGCTACAGCTCCCCCCATCAGCTTGAACTGTATATTGGCTTTTTATATAAAGTTGTTACTTGTTATTTTAATTGTGGTTATTTATATTTTTTTTTTATTTTTTGGATTTTTATCCCACCTTTATTATTTTTTATAAATAACTCAAGATGGTGAACATACATAAACTTCCTTCCTCCTATTTTCCCCACAACAACCCTGTGAGGTGGGCTGGGCTGAGAGAGAGTGACTGGCCCAAAATCACCAGCTGGCTTTCATGCCTAAGGTAGGACTAGAACTCAGAGTCTCCTGGTTTCTAGACCAGCACCTTAACCACTACACCAAACTGGCTCTCTTTTACTGTTTTATTGTCTTGGATTTTAATTGTAAGCCGCCCAGAGTCACCGTCTGGAGGAGATGGGCAGCATATTAAATAAATAAATAAATAAATAAATAAATAAATAAATAAGCAAGCAAGCAAGCAAGCAAGCAAGCAAGCAAGCAAGCAAGCAAGCAAGCAAGCAAGCACAGCACTGCAGCAGAAGCAGCACTGAAATATTTCAGGCTTTTCTGTCTGTATAAATAGCATGAAAAGCAGATTACTGGCCTTCGGGCAGGTTCATTAAAACTTTTAGACAGTTGTAGCTTTTGTCACTTAATTTACAAGGCTCTATGAGTTGAAGATTTATCTGTAGCTGTATTTTATAAAAAATGTGATTCCATATATTTCAAATAAGCAGGTTTTTAAACTAAAAGGCCTACTTTAAGAATCGAGTTCCCATCCTTGAAAAGATAATCTCTGGCTTTAAACATCTACAGTACATTTTGCTCCCTCTCCTATAACTTTTGGGTTCTTTATAAACTCAAACCATTGCTTCATTACCAAAATGTTTAAACATATTCAAATCTGTCATACAAAAAGCAACAGTTAAAGTTGATCAGATATCAATGTTGCACGTACGATCTGTCCAACTGGCTGACACGGATGTATTGCACTGGATTTTCTTTGTGTCAGGTATTCGGAAGCATCTGTTTGAATATAAGCAAATAAAACATTTTGCTGCCTGATGACTCCATAGGGAAATGTCTCTTGGATCAACTCACCCGACTCAAATTTAAACTTGCAAGCATATAGTCAACCCCACCCCCATTTTATTTATAGCTCAGGAAGAAGTCCCAATTCGTATCACAACTTGAGTCTACAACCCATTTAATTAACTGCACTGTTAATTCATAAGTCTGGTGGGCAGGGATGTGAGCATTTCCTATTTTATAAATTGGAACTAAGTGAAGAAATCAACATTCCACAAATATTTTTCTTTCTTTTTTTAAAGAAATTAGACTGCTTGCCTGAAAGGCTCTGAAAACAGACATCAAAGCAATGTGAACGATAGGTGAACTTTCAAAAGTCAGACTTCAGGATGGGTCTTCAGACTGTTTTTTTACTGCTTTCCATGAGAAGCAATAAATTGTTCTTGCAATCTACCACATTAATTCCATTCATGGAAAGACTGAATTCAGTAACATCAAGGCACTCCTCTCCCTTTCTTTCTCTGTAGACTTTACTGTAAAATCAACAGTAGCCAAGGTCTTCCATAATATTTAAAACTTTCTGCAACAGTTGAGCCTCAAGCATTATCACAAAAATATGTTTGAAGCCATTTTGAAAATCTGCTCTTAAAAAAGTACAGAATCAAGTGCTATTATGTCATTAGACCTTGGCTAACCACAAGCCTCAAACCTCAAACTTTGAGGTTCAAGTCTGGATTTCAAAATGAAATTGTCAAGGCAGAACTATGTTTCAAATCACAGCAAGTTGACATTTTGATTATTTACAGGTTTTTAAACTTTGCATAAAGTAGGAAAAAGACACTACCACGCTGCAGCATTCCTCACAGTTGAGCCATCATTATGGGAATTCAGTATATCATTTTTATTCATGACTGGGAAGAAGAGGGAGGTTAAAAAAAGGAAGTCACATCCTGAAATAATGAGCCATTCATAGGGCAAGGGTAAAAGCCCCACATGCTAGCCTTCTGTGACGCATGTGAGTTTACAGCTCAATTCTACTTGAAGTCTCCAGCCTGGATGGGGGAAGCAGGGCACAGGGCAATGATAACATTAACGTCACTTACAAAGCATTTTTGTCCGTTTTCCAAAAGATCATGAGCAATATTCTTAGAATGTATGAGGGCTTTTTGCATGTCAAAAGCTATTCATATCTTTTATTCCATATAGCAGTCCTATGATTCAACATTATTAGTGAATACGTTGAAAACAGTGTAGAACAGGGATTCAGGCTGATCAAGCAGCAACTATTCTAAGGTCATTTAAGTGAAATCATGGCTGCAGCAAGATTTAAACCAAACAGAATCCAAGATTCACAAAACTATCCTTGAAAACAGCAGTCCTGTAGGGAGTATACAGGATGGCCTCGAAGGACAGAGGGAAGATCCATTACCAAAGCAATGAGCAGCTAAACAAGGCTTGAACCCAGACCAAGAAAGTGGTTTACAAAAATACCTCAGATAGCCCTCCTCCCCCACAATTCACATGAAGATGAAATAGGGAGGAAGGGAAGCATATTCAGATTTGCAAGATTCTGTTACTATAGCTGTTCTAATAAAAATATCTTTAGCTCTACACGTCTGTTTCTTAGTCTGGTCTACCTTATATGTCTGACAGATCCTAAATTCACGTCTCTCCTTGGTAAATAAGTGTAGTACAATTTATCCATCCATATACAGCATTACTGGCTGAGGAAAGTAGATTATATTGCAAGGTAAGGGAAGAGGAAGATTTCACACAGGCTTGCCATTTTCATGGTAGCTCTGAACCTCTTTTAAAATGTGCACTTTCACCCTTAGCTTCTTAGTGCCCACTCCTACCCCGACCCTGAATCAACACCAAGAATGCTCCATTCATTTCTGACACATCTGATCCAGCAACAGACAAACTTCAGGCCATTCTTTGCTGGATCAAATCAACAACTCACTGAAATTAGCATTCTCTCTTGTGCTAACCAATTGGTCCTAGAAAACACAAGCAAGGCACAATGGCAATTTCCATACTTGGTTGTTAAGCCCTTGTATATTTGCTCTGAAAATGGTTACATCTTCAGCTTTCACTGCTACTTGTCTCTGCCAGACCTATCCTCCATATACTCTACTACTTTGTAAGATTTATGTGGAAGTCCAGTGATTTCTACATAGTTATATTTTGCATGGCCAGTGGCTTCTGACAGTTACTATCCCTCAGGATTCATATGCTATTTTTATAGACATGTATATAAGCTATCAGGAATACTTTCTGCAGCAATTATTCTAAAGGCTCATCATGTGTTCTACAGTTCTTTCATGGTATTTTTGATGGCACATTTCTCTGATTATATTTTAAGAATTTGTGCAATGAAGTAGCCACCCCCAATAAGGATCTTCCTTGAAATCCTATTACTGGGCCCAACCATGTGGGCATTATATGTATCCAACAGTATTTCCTTTGGTGTCTGCCAAGCTCACTGCTCCACATGATTTTACTTGCTTTTATTGAACTAAAAGAGGGAGACTAGTATGCTGCAAAGTAAAACTGCAGCCTCAGCTTTATCTGTATTTTCAATACATCTGAGCTCCACAAAGATCCCATAGGCATTCTTAGAAAATAACATGATGGGTGGCTGCAACCCAGTGCTTATTATGAGAAAGGACCATTTCCCCTCCTCCCCCTGCCAGGCAAAGATAAATTGGGCACTGTAGGAGTATCTGGGGAGAGCTAAGGGATGTGATGGAACATTCTAAGGAGCAATGAAAGTAATAAAGTTATTTTTATATTTCTGCATTTTGTATGTGTGGTAGCTGGTTATTTGTTCAGGTGCAAAAAACTTCCATGGCAATCATTACAAGTTCCAAATGTGTTCAGTGGCCCCCAAAAGTTGAAAAGTACAGGGTTGTAGATCCACATCACCATGACAGCGTATATCTGAGTAGGATAGGAAGGGAGATTAATGAGCAATAGGGCTCTTCAGCAATCCAGATTCAAAGAAGAAAAGGCGATTTGGAATCCATGGGGGTAATCATGTAGCATCTGTCAATACTCTTTAAAGAACCTGAGCTTGCACATGATCCTATCCCACAAAAAACATTTGATACAAGGAGATGCGACAAGTGTCCATGTATGTGGTGAACTGCCTTTTCCCCATGGATCCTGATTGCTGCACAGCCCTAATAAGCAATTTTCTTCCCACCCAACACTTTAATTCAAGGACACTAGAAGAAGCCAATGGTTCTCCCAACTTTCTTAATTTATCTTACAATCTAAGTCTAAACATAGAGGCTATTATTTATCTTAATTTCAAATCCAGATTTAACTACCTTTACAAAATAAAACTGTATTACTTGCTATAATTAAACTTTAATTCAAAATATCAAGAAAACAGTCTATGGAAAGCTGGATTACAGCATAGCCAGTTCTACAAAGTGATCTTATTAACCTCATTAAGGACAGTGACTGTTTCAAGTCTATTACTGATCCCAGAACATTTACTATACTATCAGAAAAGTGACTCTAAATTTAGATGCGTTCCCCCCCAAGTTTAAATAGAAAAAAAATCTTCCTCCTTTATCATATCCCCAATAAAGTGAAGACAACTCTCCTATTTTAAAGTTGCATTACCTAGAGGAAAAACTCTTTTTTTCAGGGAAGTTTATAATAATTATTATAAATGGATGTATAATAATCCATACAGCAACTCACATTCAAAAGCAACAAGTGATAAATTGAGAGGGGTAAAAATATTTTAGAGATGTTCTTAATTAATGGGCAGTTGAGCTTATAAAAGCAAAATAAAATGCAAAATTCTGCAAATAAAAAAAAATAGGGAAGCAGCAGCAAAAATATACAGTTGCACAACTAGAAAACTGCCACTGCTTTACTTTTACACTAATGTATGTGTTCACAACATACTTCATATTATGTGTGGAGTAGAAAATTGCAGGTATCTGCACATTGTACAAATGTTTCCAGGCCCCAAATGTATCTAGAATGTTAGACAATGAGTAGCCTATAGTAGAACCTCATTCCCTCAAAGATGCAAGACAAACAATGGGTTCACACACTTCCCACCAATGTAGTTATAACTTATAATGTAGTTTCATTTTGGCTTACCATAATTATGGGAATTCAGCAACTGTGGTTTGTAATCCACAGTTAGTATACTCTGTGAACCAATAAACTATTATTTGTTCAATAAACCATGGTTAAACAAACCATGTCTTAGGTTAATGGGTGAATCCACTACACAATACATAATCCAAACCAGAAAATGTTCCCCCAAAGGATTGGTCTATAACTTGCAGCATGGGCTGGCTGGTATAACAGCAAATATGATCCCAGGAGCATCCCCCCCACACCCGGTGATACAGCATCTGCCTTAGAAGCAGACATTGATTCTGACCGTGTTGTCCTTTAGAAAAAAGAGGGTTTTTTTTTTCAACAGGCCTTAGGGTAGGGTGATTTGTGACCCTGCGTGATATATTTTGTTTTGTATTATTATTTCCCAATTTGAATGGGTGATATTTACCTTACCATTGGCTACATGATTGTTGTTTTTGAGGTTTGTATTGCAACCTTGGATCTGTTGGCAATTGACACAGCTCATAAAAACTTAAATAAATAAGTACTTGCATACATAAAACATACATTTAGACACTCGCTTCTGAAGGCCTGGGTTAGGGAAAACTGACCTTAACATTTAGGTAGTATGCTACACATTAAATAAATTTATTGTACCCTAAAATCAAATGCACAGCCTATCACTGATTGCACTGAAAGTATTTCCTGTGGTTCTTATATCAGATTCCAAAAAAGTGATGTGAAATTTGCTATAAGACTGCACTTTTTCTCCAATTCTTTCTTTTTTAACAGTCTTCTGGAAAATTCACAGATAAAAGGTAAAAAAAGATACTGCAACTGTGAATCTTTATTTTTCTCTTAATTCAGAATTACAAATAAACATGCAAAATATTTTTAAAAAACAAGGAAAAGCAACAAGATTCAATATAACAGTACATCTATGGAAGAGTCAGAGAAACAAAGAAATCTCAGGGTTAAAAGTCCAGCTTTGGTTTCAACTGAAGTTTGAATCCTAAGCTAACAAGCTAGCAATATATAGCATTAACAATTCAATGGATATTAGTGCTTCTTTTTCTTCAAACACTTTGGCTATAGAAAATATTATGTAATTTTTTTCTTAAAAGAACTGTTTTTAAAAAGTTGAAAGCAACAAATTACATGCACAGTGAAATGTGTTTTCAAAACATTAAGATGTAAAAAGGAAGAAGGTTTTGAGTCCAGTGTAAGCCGCCTTGTGTCCAAAGATTTTGGCAGCATACAATTATGACAATTGTATTATGACAAATAAATAATAAATACGCCCAGAGAATTAAAATGGTAAAATACATTTATTTTGTTCTGAGGTTTAATTTGTCATTTTGCTTTAAATATCCTAAATCAGGAATAGTGTTATGCTGTAGTAATCAAGCTGCATTCAATAGCTGCTGTTTCTTCAATTATTCATATACCTTCAGTAAACACTTTGATTCAGTAAACATTTTTCCAGCAGTGAGTTTTAAACCATCAAAGTTAATTATACCATTTTGCACTCTTTGAAAAGACAAGAAACTAAAGATCTGCAAATCAATATATTCCTCACACTAAGCATACACTGCATATATTTTAATGTTTTTAAAAAGGAATGCAGAATTTGCTTGAAAGATTTACATTGCACCTAACTGATTTTTTTTTCTTTAAAGAAACTGGCACACACTGTACAAATACTTACAGTCTCCAGCAGTTTCCAGGAGGGAAGGAAAAAGAATTCAACCCCAAGAAGTCATCAAGAAACATGGGATAAAAAATGACCAATGTAACAAGATGCTGAACATGGGAATGTTCCCAAAGGTGGTAGTATTAGCACTGGTACAGCAAACATTCCTGAGAAGGCCAAATGCTTTCTGTGCTCATCAGAAAACAAGTTTTGACAGCCACAATGATATGTTCTAAGCCAGCTATTGTTTAAGACAACACGGCACAACCCTTTTCTCCTCCCCTTATTACAGTGCATGAACATTATATGCATCTCAACCACTCACCAGGGGGACATGAAGTTCTCTTTTCACAGTGGTTTTTGAGTAATAACAATGTGAATGTACAGTCCAATCACTTTGCAGATGTAGTTTTGCACCCTCCCACAACCTATAGGTCAAATTTATTATTTCATTAAAATAGTTTGGGTCATATAACATTTTGTTCATGCTTTTGTCCTTCCCTTCTCTTCTGCAATTAAAGGAAACGTCTCCTCTAACATATTGCAGTCAAAGACAGAGAATCTTTGTCCAGCCTAATGGTAGACATTAAGAGAGAAATTCCACTGAAATAGTGCCTGCAATCTTAAGCAAATTTCACTGAATGCAGTGAGAATTACTTCTAATCAGGACAGATAAAAATCAAATTAAATATCTTTTTTTGTTTAAGCCAGATGTTAAAACTTTCTTAACATGTTTTACAACATTAATGTACAGTACTTCAATGATATAATTATGAATATAACTTCTAATTTCTTATTTACTAATACAGATATAAGTTAATAGAACTGACACCTGATCTCCTCTGTAAAATCCAGAGATGTTTTATGCAACTGAAAAACTGATTATGGTTCTCTTAGTGGCTAGGCTTCCCTCAAACAGTAAATAACTGCATAATTAATTGAACTGACACTCGTTCATCTTTTAATGACTGTACAAGTATGCACCTCTTTGCTAAAGATTTGCAAAACTTACCAGTTCAGGATCAGAACCATTCTGTTCCCCCTCTGACCATGCTGCCCCTCCTCAGACCCTGCTGCTCCAGGGACAGTGTGACCGTTTCTTGAAGTAAACCCTCCAAACCAACAGAGGTTCAAAATGTCCCAAACACAGCATTCTGACCTGAACAGGCATGTCCCAGACACAGCACCCTGACCCAAATGTTTACAATTCAGATTTATGTCAGGAAATTGCCAAACTATGCCTTGAAACAGCATGATCCGGGGAGGGGGGGATGGGAAGTTCCAGAGTTCTCCAGAACATTTTATTTCCAAATCTGGAAGTTTTACAATCCCTACTTGGTACTAAAAAATGTTAAATGATTCAATTTTTAAAATAAAAATTAATTTGTACAAATTATGAGTTAATTGCTTTAATGTGGCATGCACCTTTTAAAATCTACATCTTTTTCTGAATACTGATGCATATGTGTTCAGACTGTATTGAATAAGAAAGCATTTTTATAGAAAGTATTGTAAAATATTCCAGACTAGTGAACAAATCATGATTTAAATAATTAAAGATGGTAGATGGAGTGTTGTACATGTATTGAGTTTGTATGCATGACCAAAAGAAGTGGGCTTGCACTGTGATGCTCTGTCTGCCATCACGCCAATGCTGACCCATCCCCAATGAATGTCACTGTGTATTTCTTCTGTAAATGGCATGAGGCGGCTAATTTATTATTGAACTGCATGTTTACACTGATCTGAAAAGATACATGAAAAAGGCAATATTTGTCAATGGAAAATTAGGAAAAGAATAAAAAATTTTGTACAAATTGCAATGTAACCTTGTTTAAGGTTGTTTAAATAGAGAATATGTATAAAAGGGCAACTGAAATGGCCAAACACTGCAGAAATGCATAAAATAAAGATGTTACATGGTGCTGGAAAAGTGGCTGCCAAAACATTTTTCTTCTCTTCTTTATCATGCAAGAAAATGGGACCATCCAATGAAGCTAAAAGGTCAGAAATTCAAGACTGAGTAAAGAAAGCACTTCTTCACACAACACCTAACTAAACTACAGAATCCAGTATCAACAGATGTAACAATGGCTACCAACTTGAGACTATTAGCCAAATTCATGAAGATAAGGATAGGACTATCAGTATTAGAAATTATCCCATATTAGAAACAACATGCTTTAGCATATCAACTGCAGGGGAATAAAACTCTTATATCCTACTTTGGGGTTTCCCAGAAGCATTTCTTGGCCAGTGTTGAAAACACTGAAAACATACAGTTCAGTGGCACTGTAGCTGTTCATTATTTTTTTCTAGATTATATTATTCTGCAAAGTGGCATGTATACAGTAGCAGTATAATAATTATAATATTAATCATCATAATTAGCATCATCATTGGGGTAATGTTGTAATTGGTTGATTTTACCATCTACATGCATATAAAGCAAAGATTACCAATGGTTTTATTCAGAAAAGGCTAGTTCATCACACAAGATGAACTTGCCCCTCTAAATGCAACAGACATACCAACAGACAAGGAATGTTCTACGTCAAAGCCAAATCATAGCATCCCGCACAAGTTAAAGCCTTTAAATAGGGGTAGGCTTGGAATTTAAGATTCCCAAGCCTATTAGGAAGAAAGATACAGCTGAGTGAAACTATCCATAAAAGATTACAGACAAAATCAGATTTCTACATTTAGAGGCAGTACAATTCAATTTAGCTGTAACAGAGCAAGGGCTAACCATAGAAATTAGTGAGCTAGGTGGACCAATGATCTGGCTCCATATAAGCCAGTTCCCTGCAGAAAGGTGGTGGCCACAACTTAAATACCTTGATCTGATTCAACAGAATTCTTCTCTTCTTTGACTTCTCCACTTCAAATACATCCTGCTCAAATCCCCACCAATCGCCGGCCTTTCTACTTTCTATTCTGTCCTCTTTGTGGGTAGAAACCTCATCCCACTCTTCTCCTTCTCCCTCTACAGCAGCACCCCCTCTACGCTGCCCTCTCCTGCTCTCGATTTTGTTTTATTATTTGTACCATTTACTGTTCTATAGTTAACATTGCTGCATCAGTATCATCATATGGTGGGGCACTCGTCGCAGGCCCAGAGGCTGGATATAACCCAGATAGCAACAAGCCCTCTTCTTACTTCTGCCCTTCCTTGGTTTTGACAAGTGAACCTCGCTTGTTTTTTTAGCTTTGGCTACCCAGGGAATGTTCCCTTCCAGCCCTCCCCTCCCCCCAACAATGGCCTTTTCTTTCATCTGACATTGAGAGATTCCACGGAGCGCAATTCATCATCATCCCCGAGCACTACAGTTATCCCGCCTTTTGCCTTCGGCTCCTCTCCCTTCGCCATTTCCCGGGCTCCCCATAAGTGCCTTAAAATGACGCCCCCCCGGACCCTCAATGAAACTTCAAAATGTCTCAACTGTTTCTGCTCACCTTCAAGAGCGAAAGCAAGACCTTTCACCCCGTCACGCGTAAAACTTTGTGGTCCCCATCCCTTAATTCTCCCCGCCCCCCAATGACCCCCGTTGGAGTCCGTCCCTCTTCTTCCCACGCGGCGTATCCCCCCTCACCTGCCTTCCCCTCCCCTCTCCCGCCTCCCCCCCCTTACTCTTTGCCTCTGGACTCACCCGCCTATCTCAGGCCATTTCACCGTGCGCGGCTGGGGGCTCCTCTCCGGATCCTGAGAGAACGAACTGGCCACCCGCACCCGGCCCCGCTTTTTGTAACTTCTCTCGTGTTCTAGAGACGGCGAGCCGGTCCGGATACGATCCCCGAAGCTTCCTTCTCTCCCGCCCCCGGTCTCCATTCCCAGTGAAAATCGACGAATGGGCAAAAGTCTCTTTGCAAAAGAACGCCTAACAAATGCAAAAGTGAGGTGGCGATTTGGTTCGGGATAACGCACGTAACAGTACGAAATGCTGTTCTGTTTGCAGAACTCTTTATTTTTGGGGGGGAAATAATAATTTGCAAAGGCTGCAGATGTGATAGATGATGCAAAGTGCAACCCGCTGTTGATTATTTTTGTCAAATTTACTTTTGCAAACACATTTGTTTTCAGTTGCAAACGCTTTAGAACTGAATTCGGTGCGGGGGTTTATACAATTTGTCCATCACAATTATTGACAGGTTTTGGCCCATGCAAAAATAAAAGGTGCTTAAAATAACAGTTCCTTCTGAACTAAACTGCTTCAGAGGTATACCGTTACAAATTGGAAGTTGCAAATTGAATGCCTCAATTGTGGTTGCAAAATATTTTTCCTCAAATATTTTTGAAATTGCAACCCTCCTTAATTTGAACTGATTTTGATTAGACAAGAAAAACTCACAAAAAGCCCCCAGCCAACATACATGCTTGCACACATGATAGTATGCTCATGTATCCTATACCACTGATGTAAGCAGGTAGATAAACACTTCAATGCTTTCTTTCATTCATGACACAGCAAACCTATAAGCCACTTTCATTCCGTCATGACTTGAAGCAACATGTAAATTTAGTAAATGAATAGTTAGGAAAGAAAATACGTTGCATCATCATTACCACATAAAAAGAGTTTATATATGCACACATGTACACACATGCACATGCCAAAACCACACAGAGCATGCAACATTTGTATATAATGCCTGCACATAGTCCAGAGCTTCTTACTCCGCCATTAATAGCTGGGCCTCCAACATGGAGCCTGGACGTAGCCAATATGCCCACAGACAATTTCCTTGATGTTCACCAGGCTCCCTACCTCATCTGACTTTTTACATTTTTTACATCTTTTTTTTTAAAGGTAACTGTCAGGCTTCAAAGCACAGTACAAGGTTCCAGCATCATCTCTGTACAACAGAGCCTCTTGGCCCCAGATCTGCCCCTAAATTTTCACCAATAAAATAAAATAGGCAGCTGTCTTAAAAAAGGGCAAAGGAAGAGAAAATTAAAGGAAGTGGCAGGCATCATTTTGGCAAGTCATTTCCTTGTGTCCCACCTAGCAGCCATTTTGTGAGTGCCCATCTCCACCCAGCAACTATTTTGCCAAAGCACCTGCAACATGCTCTCAAAATGGCCCACCAGCCATGGGAACTATCTGTCTGTCTGTCTGTCTATCTATTTATTTTTGATTTATAATTAATTTATTATTTATTAAGTAAGTTAGTTAGTTACTTAACTTACTTAGGGGACATATGGCTGCCTATCTCATATAATGATTCTAGGCACCTCACAACAATATATTCAAACAGTTTACATCTCTCTCGTTATCTGATTCTGAGATATACAATTGAACATAAAAAAAATTCTTAAAATCTCCACTTTCATACTCAAAATGGAAACAGTTGCTATCTCCTCCTCCCCCTCCTCCTCCTCCTCCTTCTTCCCATGTGCCTCCCAACTGCCATTGTGCAAAACTTGCATATTAACAGCTGTAATATTGTCTGTATATCCAAAATAGCCACTGTGTTTTGTGGAATTTCATACACCCAAATACCAATGGTATAGAAACTTAACAAGCATCTCAGTTTTCTTGCCCAATTCCTCTCCAAGTATATGCTATTAGCATAGTAAAATATTCTGACAACATATCAGAGCACAGGCAGCATGTGGGTATTTTATATATTTATGTCCTTTCATTTGCCTGTTTGTGATAGAAGATTATTTTAAGCTGTATAAAAAATATCCAGTTGGAGAATGCTGTTATAAATGATCTCAGGATACTGGAAAACCTGAACAATTGCAGAGTTCCATTTTTTTTTAAATTGACAATATCTTTATACTGCCCTCTTGCAAGAGTCAGGGCAGTATATGCAACATAATAATAAACATTTAAATCATCACCTCAATCCCCATAAAACCCATTTAACCTTAATAATTTATTATAAAACACTAAAGATCACCCCAAATTATTGCTAGGCATAAGTGTTCAATAAAAATATGATTTTCAGTGCCTTTGGGAATGCCAGAAATGGGGCTTTATGCACCTCAAGGGGCAACATATTTCATGAAGTGGGCACAACCATATATAATTATCCTCTTTCCTCTTGTGGTACCAAACACCTTTGAATTATGCTTTATTTCACAGTGTTGGGATTTACACTGGTCCATACATTCTACCTTTAAAACCTCTATCAAGATCCCTATTTGAGGGAAAGAGGGAGATAGGGGTGCTGAAGCATTGCAGTTTGCAAACTCTGAAGGAGTCTGCAGCTCCAATTCACATGTCCTAAGCACAGTGCAAGGCACTGAAGACAGGAGACTAAACCCTATTTTAAAGCGATCCCTTGAATGAGATTCATCCAGAAAATAATCTTTGTTTGTATTTGTTTAACCCCAATAAATGTCTTCCTGATATTCACCAGTTTGCCACAATGGAAATTTTTAGCTCCTTTCTCATAACATCATCTCCTGAGGCTGTCCAATCAGTCACAATGTCCTCCACTCCTCCTTCCAGTTTGTCAGTGTTGTTTTGTTAATGAAGCATTCAAAGCCCAGGCCAGTCTTTTTCTTTTCAAAGCTTTGGGCAAATCAGTCCCTTTCATTTTTACAGATTTGCCACAGTATGTGATTAGATTTTTGTATAGAGTAATCCTGAGATAGCATATCTCAACCTTCTCCAATATGGTGTCTATATTTCCAGCCCGTTCATTTTGGTTAACAATATATATTTATCAGTTTTGCAAGTAATTTTAAGTATTTTGATAGCTGAAGCTCTTAGGATCAGCTAAGCCAATATGTCTCACTGCCCCACATAATTTTGTTTTCTTGCATCAGCCTGAATGCATATTGATTGGGCTAACACATCATGCTAACTCAAAATATGTTTTTGGTGGGTGTGTTGGCTTGGGTTGTTATAAAAATCCAGCCATTGTGGTTTGTAAAACATTAATTGTGGCTTAGGACATTATATGCGTCAGACCAGGCAACAAAGCATAATGGATAAATCATAGCTTGGTACAATGTGCGAATTCAGCCATAAACTTCCATACCAGTTACAGAAACCAGAGAGAGGGTAGATGTAATCAGAGAGAGGTGTTCCCTTAGAAAACCTGGCCCCATATTATGTAGTGCTTTAAATTCAAAACCAGCACCTTGAATTGGACCCAGAAGCAAACTGGTAATACAGGTGAAACTCAAAAAATTAGAATATCGTGCAAATGTTCATTTATGTCAGTATGGCAACTCAAAAGGTGAAACCAATATATGAGATAGATGCATTACATGCAAAGCGAGATATGTCAAGCCTTACTTTGGTATAATTGTGATGATTACGGCGTACAGCTTATGAAAACCCCAAATTCACAATCTCAGAAAATTAGAATAGTGTGAAAAGGTTCAATATTCTAGGCTCAAAGTGTCCCACTCTAATCAGCTAATGAATCCATAACACCTGCAAAGGGTTCCTGAGCCTTGAAATGGTCTCAGGCTGGTTCAGTAGGAATCACAAGCATGGGAAAGACTGCTGACCTGACAGTTGTGCAGAAAACCATCATTGACACCCTCCATAAGGAGGGAAAGCCCCAAAAGGTATTTGCAAAAGAAGTTGGATCTTCCCAAAGTGCTGTATCAAAGCACATCAATAGAAGGTTATGTGGAAGGGAAAAGTGTGGTAGAAAAAGGTGCACAAGCAGCAGGGATGACCGCAGCCTGGAGAGGATTGTCAGGAAAAGGCCATTCAAAAGTGTTGAGGACTTTCACAAGGAGTGGACTGAGGCTGGAGTTAGTGCATCAAGAGCCACCACACACAGACGGATCCTGGACATGGGCTTCAAATGTCGTATTCCTCTTGTCAAGCCACTCCTGAACAACAAGCAACATCAGAAGCGTCTTACCTGGGCTGCAGAAAAAAAGAACTGATCTGTTGCCCAGTGGTCCAAAGTCCTCTTTTCTGATGAGAGCAACTTTTGCATCTCATTTGGGAACCAAGGACCCAGAGTCTGGAGGAAGAATGGAGAGGCACACAATGCACGATGCTTGAAGTCCAGTGTGAAGTTTCCACAGTCTGTGTTGATTTGGGGAGCCATGTCATCTGCTGGTGTTGGTCCACTGTGCTTCATTAAGTCCAGGGTCAACGCAGCCGTCTACCAGGAGATTTTGGAGCACTTCATGCTTCCTTCCGCAGACGAGCTTTATGGGGATACTGACTTCATTTTCCAGCAGGACTTGGCACCTGCCCACACTGCCAAAAGTACCAAACCCTGGTTCAGTGACCATGGGATTACTGTGCTTGATTGGCCAGCAAACTCACCTGACCTGAACCCCATAGAGAATCTATGGGGCATTGCCAAGAGAAAGATGAGGGACATGAGACTGAACGATGCAGCAGAGCTGAAGGCCGCTATTGAAGCATCCTGGTCTTCCATAACACCTCAGCAGTGCCACAGGCTGATAGCCTCCATGCCACGCCCCATTGCGGCAGTCATTGCTGCAAAAGGGGCCCAAACCAAGTACTGAGTACATATGCATGCTTATACTTTGCAGAGGCCCGATATTGTTCTATTTCCAATCCTTGTGTTATTGATGTCATGTAATATTCTAATTTTCTGAGATTGTGAATTTGGGGTTTTCATAAGCTGTACGCCATAATCATCACAATTATACCAAAGTAAGGCTTGACATATCTCGCTTTGCATGTAATGCGTCTATCTCATATATTGGTTTCACCTTCTGAGTTGCCATACTGACATAAATGAACATTTGCACGATATTCTAATTTTTCGAGTTTCACCTGTAAATGCAGCTCATGGAGCAGAGGTGTAATGTGTATCCTTCTAGGGGCACACATAATTTCCTGTGCTGTTGCATTTTGTAGCAGCTGAAGCTTCCAGATATTCTTCAAGGGCAACCCCACGTGGAGCGTGTTACAGTAGTCCATTCAGGAGGTGACCAGGTCATGAGTAACTGTGAGCAGAACCTCAACAAAAATTGTTACCACATTGTAATTTTTTATAAAGAGAAGTGGGAAATTATTAAGATAGATGACTGGGGAGTAATTGTATTAACCATATTTAGATGAATGTAAATAGTATGGAATTACATTTAGCTTTGTTCTAGCCCCAGTCACTGCTTTTTGGAACACAGCCTCCAGCAAATCAGTTGTACCAAGTGTGGCTCTCAACCAGGAAGAAGTTCCATGGCCATGGTGTGTGGATTGGCAGGATCCATGGTTTGGCCAAGCAGCTTAAGGATTTTTTGAAAGCCAGATTTGTAGGAGGAAGACTGAGTATAGCACATTACATTAAGAAACAATCAGTCTGGGTGGCAAGGTTTTAGGGTGTTAAGGAAAGGTAGGGGGCAAGTGATGAAACGTATGCAATATTGCAATGCAAACTCCATCCCTTACATACTTGTATGAGATGTTGGGGCACAAATATGCTTCTGTCATTACATCATGATGCACATTTCAACATTTTAGCATAATTGTGGTTAAGAACAGATACCTTTGACAGGGGCATTAGATCGACTATCAACAGCATAAAAATGTGGCTGGTTGTCCCGCCAGAATCCTCTGGATCGCAGTCATAGGTTGTAGCTCATTAAACATCCTGTCAGTAGCTCTCTAAAATGTAAGATTTCATTGTAATACCACTTGTGCTCATATATATTCCACAGCATTTACATGGACATCTTCAGGACCATTTCCTCCAAGCAGTCTTGGATTATCCTATGGTCATCTCAGTTTGGGGGGGGGGGGCAGGTTCCGGAGGGAGAGCTTTACTGTGGCAGCCCCAACTCTGTGAAATAGCCTTCCTCCAGAAGTGCAGCTCACCCCTACTCTGGCATTATTCTGGAAGGAGATTAAAATGGAACCTCGGGGCTCTTGGAAATTAGTGTTGCCTAACTGAGATTGCATTGTCGCAGATGATTTTTTATTTGTGATTTTATCTTGGGGTTCTTATATTTTTGTTGTGATTATTGTTTTAGGATAATAATGGATTTTATGTTTTATAGTTTGCACTATAAGCCATCATGAGCACAATACATACATTTTTGAGGTGTGTGTATGGGGAAGGGTGCCTCCAAGTCATTTTTTGACTCCTGGTGACTGCCTGGACTAGTCCTTGGAGTTTTCTTGGCAAGATTTTTCAGAAGTGGTTTGCCATTGCCTGCTTCCTCGGGCTGAGAGAGAGTGACTGGTCCAAGGTCACCCAGCTGGATTCGTGCCTAAGGTGGAACTAGAACTCACAGTCTCCCAGTTTCTAGCCTGATGCCTTAACCACTACTCCAAACTGGCTCTCACATACATATATGCATACATACAAACACAGATAATATTGAAACCAGGTAATAGATGAAGAGGTCTAAATAGTTATAGTGTGTTTAATTTTCTATATTTAATATGCTCAAATTGTCAATTTGCTCGGTTTTGTTTTATTTTCTTGTCTCTAACAAATACCTTAATATTTGTGCAAAGCTATATTTATCTAAACTTTACCCTGATACTTAACATATTTCTCTACACCAAAGTAAAAGGCCAAACATAATCAAAACCGGCTCCAATTTCAGTATGGAGTGGTTGTTAGAGAACTGAACTGCGGCAAACCCAGGTCCAAACTTACACTTAGCCATGAAACTGGGTGACTCTGAGGCAGCCGCTCTCTTTTACCCCACCTACCGCACAAGGATAAAATTGTTCTGAGTATTATACAAATTGCCTTGTGTCTTTGGAAGAAAGGCAGGATAGAAATTATATACTTTTGTATATGCAGCTTTTTCAGTATAGCAGGTTATTTATACCTAGTAACTCCTTGCAGTAACATTCAGCTAATTTTTCACTGCAGCTTTGGGTGCATTTGCTAGAAGCCAAGGATTTCTTTTGTGCATAATATGAAGGAAGACTGAAAGAGGCCTTTAATCAAAGTTATGTGGGAATAAGTGACTTAGGCAGAAATAAATTGCAGTTTCTGGTAAGCTTGAGTGCAAATTAAAACCTGCACTCTGCACATCCTTAGAAACGCATTAATTGACTGATAGTTTTCAAAACTCAGAGCTGAGCCCTGACATAAATCAAACTCTGCTCACAATTTCTAAGACAAGGAATGAATAAGCCATCTATTAACTGCACTATGGCCATCCCCCTGGCAGCAATGATCAGAGAAACTGAAACAGATTTTTTTTCTTTTTTTACCCCTTTTCTCCCTCAGCAGCCTCTTCCCCAAGAAGTCTATATTTAGCCCAGCTACCCAGTTTGTACCAAGTGCTCTGGGCAGCTCTCAGATCTGCAAGCCAGCCTGTGTCATCAAGGATCACTCATGACCCCAAAGCAGCCAAAGGGCTTGCCCAGAGCCACTAGCTGCTAGCCAAAATTAAAACTTAAACCATGGGCGGATAGGTGGGGCAGAGAGTGCAAAGAGAGGAGGCATTTCAGAAAGTGGACATTTCAGGAAATGCACTCTGCACACAATGACTTCACATTCAACCTTCAACGTGTTGTAGGGGAATCCTAGGACTGAAAATAGGTCTTTGAGGCTTTAAATATTGAGTGAGAAGATAAAGGATATGAGATGCCAAGATTCAGTGACTGGATTCACCCATGCCAGTAAACCAGGTTTCTCATTTAGGCACTCCCAACTTGTGTGAACTTCAAGTCCCCAAATCCTCAGCAATACCCTTAGTACCTGGGGGGTACTCTTCTAGGGAAGGCTGCACTAAACCATAATAATGGTTTCTTTAGTTTGGCTTTGCATGCTGTATGAACACAACCATTGTGGTTTGGTAGGTAAACCATGGCTTAACAATAAATCAGTCAGTCTGAAGATTTACTTTGGAACGTATAGATGGGCCTTGAAGGTTACTGCCAACCTCTTATATTGTCATTGACAGTGACAGACAATGAAACTTGCTCCAGAATATACTGGAGTAAAGACTTCATTCACTAAAGAAGAATGGGCAGAAGTCTGTAGGCACATTCAGAAAGCAGTTCCTATCTGACAAAGGATTATGATGAACCTTCTGCCAGTTGTAGCTGGCATATTGCAAAAGCACAGGATTCTTGTTTTGTTGTTTGGGGAAGAGCCATAATTGTAACAGCCGAAGTCATTCCCCAGATGCCTTGGATGAGCTTCCATGTAGCTAATATAGGCTTTCTCATTAATGGAAAGTCCAGTATATCCACCCAGTCCTGTTTTCTTGCTATTGCATGGCATGTTGGCTTGTAGGGGAGTTGAAACCGTGCTCCTGGCGTCACATAAGCTTTTTTTAATCACATCCACCATCAGATGTGTAAAGGTCAATCCTCAGGAAGGGATATTTTATAATCATGCAGTTCTTCAGGATAGGGAGAAAAGGAAAAGAAAAGGAGAATGAAAAAAAAGGGTCAGAGACCAAGTGATAGCATTCCTTTAGAGGCGGGAGATAGAATTATTTAATGAGAGTACTGTATAATTAAACAACACAAACTGTTGTACCAGTGGAGTAACTGTGTATGTTTATTGCAGATTTAACTTTGGTGGGCTTTTCGACAGAAGTCATACTTTATATATAGATAAAACAGCCAGAGCTACAATTTTCAGAGTTGGTGACAATATCTGGAAAAGGTTATAAGTTATCAATAATATTTGCCAACCAAGAAAATTGTTCTGGAATTGAAAGATCATGAAAATAGGAAAGATCTTTATCACACATTTACAGTATTTCTAAATGTTATATCTCATTGTAATCTCTAAGTAGCTCTCTAAGTAGCTATCTGATAATCACTGCAAATTTGACTGAACCTTTGCCAGCTTTCTTCAACCCAAAGCCCTCCAAACATATTGGACTTTAACTCTCATAATCCCTAGTTGTGCTGGCTAAGGATTATGAGAAGTAGAATCTAACATATGTAAAGCCCACCAATTTGGAAAATACTGAGCTGGAGACTAAAATCTAGTGGTATATTAATATTTGAAATATTGCCTAAATAGATAAGTTAAACGAAGAAATATGGACAGCTACCTCAATATATATAAATACATAGTTTGGGATATGGCTATCATAGATGGAAAATATAGCAAAATACTTTTTTCATTAAACTAAATATTTATTTGGTTTGGAACAACAACTCTGTGGCTGTATTCATACAATTTACTAGCCCATAATATGGTCTGCTTGTTTGTGGATTAATTATTGAATAAACTGTAAACTACGATAAAGCAAGTTGTTCATGACATAATGGAAACTGAGAGAAAAAGAATCAAACAAACATTGTTTGTTTAAAACTGAATGGAGATGTTTTCCATATTTCATTGTTAATACTCTATTTTCTGGTTATTTTGTTCTTTAACTGTGTTTCTTTCAAAATCTCTTTGAAACACACAGACCACACACTGCTTCAGACAGTTTTTAATTCTGTTTTTCATCCTCTGTATTATCTAAAACTGAGGCATTTTTAAAGGATGCAAATAATGTCATGAAAGACCAAAATGGAAAGTTGTGAGATCCTTGGGATGGGAAAACTGGGAGTTGTAACCTAGCACATCTGAAGCGCACCAAGTCAAGGTTAGCTATATTATTTAGTAGAGTGAGGATGAACAATTGACACCCTGGAAAATAGAGCAGCAGTGACACCCAACCCCCCGCTTTTGTGGCAAGCCCTCCTCTTTCATTCCATCAGTCTGACCCCACAGGCTGACCCCACAATGATGCCCCACGTCAACCTGCCATGGAAGGTTTCATGATATATAGTGATTAAGGACCAAATTCAAGTTCTGATCCAGCACAGAGTTCACTGGCAGATCTTGGAAATCATTATCATTCAAAGTAATCTGTATGGCAGGGTGGGTCTGAGGATAAGATTAAATGATATCCACCTATTCCTTGCATTGAGCTCCTAGGACAGGGATGGTAGTGACACAATGACATCCCTGGAACTGAAATGCTATTTTGGAGGGGAAATGGAGGGGAGGTAAAGGCAAAATGGGTACATTAGTCCAGACTTTATACAGACTTCAGAAAAGCATGCCACTGAAGATTGGCAGATGTGATGGCATGACATTCTGGCTCTGGAGGCTGCAAAAATGAGGCTGCCCTACAGAAATGGTGGAGTATAAACACAGTAGTAACAATAACAACAGCAACAATAATGGTGTTTTCTCTCCCTGCACACAGCCTGCCTGCACCCATGTTCCCATCATATTGCTCTTCATTATAGGAGCATCAGTAGTTCTAGGAATCCCATCACACTGTGGTTTGAATTCCTTTGAGCGTGTGCTTATGTGTAAAAAAGAAGGAAAAAAAATAAACTGTCACACACATACACTGATAAGTCATACACACCCCTTCAATTGTATAACCCGAAGGAAGGAAGGAAGAACACCCAGCGCTCAAATCGTCCCCATGGGCATAGCTTGAATAGAGAAAGCACGGGGTTCAAGCCTTCCTTCCTGGACCTTCTGGCCAGGAAAGGGACGAGCTAGCTTAATAAACAATGGAAGCCGGGATGGCATCCAGACCCTCCCTTTGCTCTCCCCGTGGGGCGTAGAGGTAGGAGATAAGGAGCTCTCATTTTGCATCCCTGCCTGGCAACTGTCTGATCAGAGGCAAAAGGAAAGCAGATATCCAGCCTCGGGGCACACCACTCCCTTGTCCCTCCCCACCCAGCTGCCAGAATATTAGCCTGGGAGTCTTTTCCCTTTTTTCCTCCGAGGTCCTGCGGTTTGTGCCAAGTGCCCTTTCTTCATATCCCCTCTCCATCCCCTTTGGGATTTGCTACCTGTATTCACACATCATGCTGAGGGATCCATTTAGTCTAGGCTTGCCCTGATTGCCCCAACCTTCCCATTTGGTTGCAGGGTGTCTTAAACTCATCCAAGGGTGAATGAAGCAGACATGAGTCCTGTAGAGAGTAAGGGATATGGCCTTGACAGAGATATGCAGGAACTGTTTTCTAGGCAAAAGGGGCTGGGGAATTTTTAAAGTCCAGAACAAAGAGATAAGATTTGGAAGCGGCTCAGACAGACGCTTCCTTAATTCACTGAACTATAAGAAAAAGGAGGAGGTACAGCACAATCAGACTGCAAGATTCTGTTATCATAGCCAATCTCAGTAAAAACAGTTTTAGCCTTCCTGTGGAGTTGATTTCCTGGTCTGGTCTACCTAGTGGGGCTGACTCATCACTAAGAATTCCTCCCCACTTGCACCGAACCATGCCAGAAACATACCCCAGCAACTTTTTTTTTCCTGCCATCTCCTCCCCATTTTGCTTTCATTGCAACCCCAACCCATACCTGAGGCAGATTAAGGTTGTATTTAACTATGTTGGCATTAAAGTAGAGTTTGCCCTCTTCTCCCAACACAGGTTAGGAAGTCAAACCTTTTTCGTTCCTACTCCAGTGCCCTGATTGATGAACATTTCCCCCACTGGCTAGCAACTTGCTAAGAGGAAAGGATAGCCAAGCCAGAGAAGGAAAAACACTAAACACCCTGGCTATAATGTCACCAAGTAGGACAATACAATGTGGCAGAGACTCTTGAGACCGGAGTGGGATTGGCGATGGTGACAGCAAATTGTATTTGGCCTTGTTTGGTAAGGCAGGGTAGATAGCACTTTGAATCAGTAAGGGGAAGCCTGATTGTTCCATAGAATTGCCACTTATAATTGTCATGGTGTGAATAATTGACAAAGAGAAAATTGAACATAAATTGGGACTTTTGCACCACAACTTGAAAGAGGTTCATTTATGAATCATTCTCTGTTTGTATGCAAATTGTAGTTCCTGGCTGGAATAAGTAGAGGAGGAATAATCATCTTTATCCAACTGCAATTACCAATATTGGGGGGGGGGGGGGGGGAGCAGTAAGACAAATCTAATAATGAATCAAATTGAAGTATGGCTATAATAGTGAAACATTAGCATTCCACAGTATATCATTCCCATGACATAAATGGATAAAAATGACATTAAAATGTCAATTACATCAATATGCAAATTTTGTCAATTACCTCAGTTTGGCTTCAATGGACCTTTGGCTTTAACAGGCACCCCTCCCCTATCATCTTCCCTAAATAAAGGTTTCACTATACCAACAATGTTAAAGAAACAGCACAAAGTAAATTTCAGAATGTTGAGATCTTTTCACACCAGCTAGAAAGCCAGTTTGGTATAATGGTGAAGGCACCAGGCTAGAAACCAGGAGACCATGAGTTCTAGTCCTGCCTTAGGCACAAAGCCAGCTGGGTGACCTTGGGCCAGTCACTCTCTCTCAGCCCTGGGAAGCAGGCAGTGGCAAGCCGCTTCTGAAAAACCTTGCCAGGAAAATTGCAGGGACTTGTCCAGGCAGTCACCAGGAGTCAACACTGACTCGAAGGCACTCACACTCAAGGCTGAAACTACTTTAGGTAGGACCCAAGTTATTCTGATTATCAGAAAATCTGAAACCATGAATTTAAATCTGATAGCAAAAAACAAAAGAAAACCAACAACAGATATATTTAGCTCAAAAGAAGTATGACACAAAAATTCAGAAGGTGTTGCTTTCCTCATTGTTGCATGCCCAGCCCAGGAAATGTTCACATACAGGCAGAGTTTGCATACTGCACTGCCATAATATGGCTTGTTCAATTTTGGTTTAGAGTGTTGTTGAACATAATCCATGTAGTTATTAATCATGCTTATGGCTTATCATTATGGTTGAATGTAAATACTGTGGCTTCATTTTGTTATAATTAGAACAAACTATGGCTTAGCACTATGTGTAAACCCAGCCATGAATTGAATTGAATTGATTTGATCAAAGTTCAAGCTGTTGGTGTTGTTTTTCCTACACCAAACCATTCATTATCAATCTTCCAAAACATTTGGGATCACTCAGTGATGCAAGTTGGCAGCAGATGAATCAGGACAAAGCAAAGCAAAGCAAAACAAAACAAAAAAACAAAAAGGCTTGAAATTAATCTATGGAATTCACAACCACAAGATGCTATGGGAGCAATTCATGGAAAGATATTGTGATGCAATAATGACCACCTGGTTCAAGGTCAAGCTAGGGTTCCACTGACGGGGGGCCTATGTTCTCAGTCCGGCTGCCTCCTACTGTGAGAAATGTGATGGGAAACAGAGTCAGGAAGCCATGGAATCTCTGCAAGAGATTGGGGATTTTTTAGTAAGATCCTCTTCCAGCAACAGGAGGCAGAATAAATGGTTATAAGAATCATTTCCTCAGCAACAGTTAATGGACAAAAGGAGGGGTGCTTGAGCTCCAGTTTTGGTTAGGTAGGAAAGGGATTGCTGGATTTATTTATTTATTTATTTATCCATCCATCCATCCATCCATCATTCATTCAATTTATACATCACAAAGTCATGACTCTGGGTCATTTAACAATATTAAAAACCCCATAAAATGTATAAAAGTGAAAACAACACACACATAACCAGCAGCTGGGGTAAAAATAAAACAACCAACAACCAATCAACATAATCTTTGCAAGGGCTTTGCCACACATCCAGATCCCTAAGCATGATGGCAAAACCATGTTTTTAAGGCCTTACAAAAGGCCAGAGGACCGGGGCCAATCTAATCTCTGTGGGGGATGATGTTCCAAACCACAACAGAAAAGGTTCTCTTCCTGGGCCCTGCCAGATGACACTCCCTAAGAGATGGTACCTGGGGTATGCCTCTTCTGTCAGACCTACTAGGATGGGTAGACATAACTGGGGAGAGGTGGTTCCACAAATAACCTGTTGACATGAAGAACTTTATAGGTCACTGCCAGCACCTTGAATTGAACCTAGAAGCATACTGACAACCAATGCAGCTTGTGGAGCAGAGGACTAACGTGCTGATTGAGGAGTGCACATAACTGCCTGCACCACTGCATTCTGCATTAGCTTCCAGATGCTCTTCAAGGGCAGTCCCATGTAAAGCACATTACAATAGTACATTCGGGAGGTGACAAGGTATGACTGACTATGAGTAGAGCCAGAACGGGTGCAATTGGTGCATAACAAGTTCTGCAAAGGCCCTCCTGGTCAAGGCTGCCATTTTTGAACAGGAGCCATGAGTCCAGGAGAACCCCCAAATTGCACACTGGTTCTGTTTGAGGTAGTGAACCCCATCCAGAACTAAAGATGGAAAGTCCCCAGATCCAGGAAAATCCCCTGTAAGAGCTGAAGCCACTCAGTCTTGCTAGGGTTGATTGGAAACCAGTTGTTCCTCATCCAAATCTCAGATATCGAGCCTCCAGACATCAAGAGAGAACCTCCATGGCATCACTTGGGCAGTCAGGGTTGGAAATGTAAAGTTGGGTACCATCAGCATGATACCTCAGCCTGTGCCCTCAGATGACATCACCTAGAGGCTTCATGTAGAAGCTAAAGAGGAGCAGAGAGAGTATTGAGCCCTATAGAAACTGCAGAGCAGGGCCTGGGAGCTGGACTTCTTCCCCCTATGAACACTGACTGGAACTGGATCTGGAGGAAGGAACCAGCATGGCACAGTACCGCCCACTCCCAAAACCCAAAGCCAGTCCAGAAGGATACCATGATCAATGGTCCTGAAAGCAACTGAGAAGTCAAGAGCAAGGATGCTCTTGATTATAGAAATATCTTGCATGAATCCTTTTATATTTCCTGTTGATATAGACTTATTTTGTAACTTTTTAAAATATTAGAGTAAAAGATTTTATTATTTATTTTATTATATAATTTTTTAAATACTAGAGTAAGAGGTGAATGTATTTTATACCTGTACCTGTACCAAAGAAAGTTGGAATTACTTTTCTTTTTTCTATACTTTTTTTACTCTTCCTTTTTTTCTATATTTTATTCTTTTCTGAAACTTAATAAAAATTATTTTAAAAAAATCAAGAGCAAGGATGGGTGCACCACCCCTCCCACTCCTGCTAGAGGTCATATGTTTAGTTCAGCTGTTTCATTTTTAATATGCTCTTTTAGAGACTACCCATAGTGACTGGCAAATGTAAAAACAACCACCTGATCTTTTTTTCCTTTGATGATTTCCAAATGCTTTCCCTTATTGCTTTTCTGGTTTGGGGTACCATGTATTGTCCAGTCACCCATTATGATTTTCACCCCTTCTCTTTCTTTTTGTATTTTGGGAGGTGAGCATACATTTATTTGCAAGTAAAATTTATGGATGTGAGAAAACAACCACAATGAGATTAGTGAAGTGGATAAGATCTTGCGACTACAATGATGGGATAATCTATCTATCTATCTATCTATCTATCTATCTATCTATCTATCTATCTATCTAATGCAAAATGTCTGAAATTCCCAACTGTCTGAAATTTGACAGGAACAATTACAGAAACTTGGCAAATGTCAGAAAAGTTTGTTAAGAAACAGACACAGAAATATTTCTGCTGTTCATACTGTGCCTGTAACATACTGCTTGCTTTTCCTTTTACAGTACTGCTCTAGATTCTACTCCCCCACCCCATTAAATAAACTCTAAAGGATCTTACCCTGGGGTAAGCTACAGTTGGCTAAGTTTGCATTTACTGTAACTACAAATCTGGGTTTACAAACTATAGTAGATTCATACATCAAGCAAAGCCAGATAAATCACATTATGGCTTAGAAAAATATGTATGATTCCAAAAAATGTGAAGGCTAAGACATGAACCAGCAGTGTAAGAGGAATGATAGTTCAGTGGTAGAGCAAATACTCTACATGGAGAAGGTCCCAGGTAGGACTATCATATCTGGGCTGCCAAAGTTCAAATGATTAAACAGCTGTGAGATTTAGTTTTTTGTCTCAACTAGTGGCCATCTGGATTTACGTAACTCAAATATCGTAGATTTGGTCCCAGATTCCATCTGTAATGTGTCCATTTAAAAGCTCCAGTAGCAGATTTCCACCTGAGATCCTGGAAAATTGTTGATAGTTACAAAAAGCCAACATTTCCACTATGGTGTTTCAAATGTACTGGGAGTTTCATGTCTAGAATTTCCAGGCACCATGGCTAAAGAATCTGTGTTTAGCTCAGGGCTCTCAAGGATTTATAATGTTCTGGTGGCAAAATACGGTTCCAGAGTCATCGTGACAAAAGAAAGCAGGTTCCCATGATACACATTTAGGTCATTCAGACATTTAGTATCATATATATCAAGTGTTTGTCGTATCTGTAGGTGTACTAGTTTCTTATTTGCTGTACTGAATGAATAAAATGTATGGAACAGCTGTGTTTACAGGTGAAACTCGAAAAATTAGAATATCATGCAAATGTTCATTTATGTCAGTATGGCAACTCAAAAGGTGAAACCAATATATGAGATAGATGCATTACATGCAAAGCGAGATATGTCAAGCCTTACTTTGGTATAATTGTGATGATTACGGCGTACAGCTTATGAAAACCCCAAATTCACAATCTCAGAAAATTAGAATAGTGTGAAAAGGTTCAATATTCTAGGCTCAAAGTGTCCCACTCTAATCAGCTAAAGAATCCATAACACCTGCAAAGGGTTCCTGAGCCTTGAAATGGTCTCTCAGGCTGGTTCAGTAGGAATCACAAGCATGGGAAAGACTGCTGACCTGACAGTTGTGCAGAAAACCATCACTGACACCCTCCTAAGGAGGGAAAGCCCCAAAAGGTCATTGCAAAAGAAGTTGGATGTTCCCAAAGTGCTGTATCAAAGCACATCAATAGAAGGTTATGTGGAAGGGAAAAGTGTGGTAGAAAAAGGTGCACAAGCAGCAGGGATGACCGCAGCCTGGAGAGGATTGTCAGGAAAAGGCCATTCAAAAGTGTTGAGGACTTTCACAAGGAGTGGACTGAGGCTGGAGTTAGTGCATCAAGAGCCACCACACACAGACGGATCCTGGACATGGGCTTCAAATATTGTATTCCTCTTGTCAAGCCGCTCCTGAACAACAAGCAACGTCAGAAGCGTCTTACCTGGGCTACAGAAAAAAAGAACTGGTCTGTTGCCCAGTGGTCCAAAGTCCTCTTTTCTGATGAGAGCAACTTTTGCATCTCATTTGGGAACCAAGGACCCAGAGTCTGGAGGAAGAATGGAGAGGCACACAATGCACGATGCTTGAAGTCCAGTGTGAAGTTTCCACAGTCTGTGTTGATTTGGGGAGCCATGTCATCTGCTGGTGTTGGTCCACTGTGCTTCATTAAGTCCAGGGTCAACGCAGCCGTCTACCAGGAGATTTTGGAGCACTTCATGCTTCCTTCCGCAGACGAGCTTTATGGGGATGCTGACTTCATTTTCCAGCAGGACTTGGCACCTGCCCACACTGCCAAAAGTACCAAACCCTGGTTCAATGACCATGGGATTACTGTGCTTGATTGGCCAGCAAACTCACCTGACCTGAACCCCATAGAGAATCTATGGGGCATTGCCAAGAGAAAGATGAGGGACATGAGACTGAACGATGCAGCGGAGCTGAAGGCTGCTATTGAAGCATCCTGGTCTTCCATAACACCTCAGCAGTGCCACAGGCTGATAGCCTCCATGCCACGCCCCATTGCGGCAGTCATTGCTGCAAAAGGGGCCCAAACCAAGTACTGAGTACATATGCATGCTTATACTTTGCAGAGGCCCGATATTGTTCTATTTCCAATCCTTGTGTTATTGATGTCATGTAATATTCTAATTTTCTGAGATTGTGAATTTGGGGTTTTCATAAACTGTATGCCATAATCATCACAATTATACCAAAGTAAGGCTTGACATATCTCGCTTTGCATGTAATGCGTCTATCTCATATATTGGTTTCACCTTTTGAGTTGCCATACTGACCTAAATGAACATTTGCACGATATTCTAATTTTTCGAGTTTCACCTGTATTGTGCACTCTTAAAACGCTGAGCGTTTTCATTTTAGATGTTCAGAAAGTGATAGCATGGGAATCTAAAGATTCATTCCTCTTTAGAACCCAAAGAAGATGATAGTGGGGTCATTTTAGGCAGAAGTCTAATGAGGAACTTTGTTTCTATTATGCCTAACAACTGGGTGGAGCTGAGGAAGTATGGATGAGACTTTTTATGTGTGTCAGGAAAAGCCTATCTGTTGGAGGAAGAATTTTGTGTTCCTGCAGAATGGTGGTTAACACATCTTCTTTTTGAAAGATGAGAGAGAAAATTCTGTCCTTCCAGTTTTTCTTTACCCTAGAATCTTCCTGCCTAGTTCTGAAAAGTTAGCTGTTTTCCTTTCTAGTTCCTCTTGAAAGACACGGCAACTGTGACATAACTTTCCCCTTTCTTTCCCAGAACTCTTTACTTTCTCTGTGCTGGACCCATAACCCTATTAGAGGAAGCAGTTTGTGTTCCTGGAAAGCAGGGTTCAGGTTTTGTAACTTAGCTTGCTATGTACTGCCAGGTAGAATTGCAAGAAAACTGCTCCTGTGTGTGTGAGTGCTTAGGGAAGAAAACAGGAAAGAAGACCCAGAGATTAGCAATCCTATAAAAAAAGAGCGAGTCCAATAGAAGATAAAGAGGAGATGCCTAACTCTGTGTATATGTCCCCTGCCCCTTGTGGTTAGGAGGCACCGAGAGATACCTGAAGTCACATCTTCCTCTAGAAGGGCCTGCATAACATATGCCCCGCACGCTGGATCAAGCCTACTCTGACATGCTGTGTTTGAAAGCATCTTGAACTCCTGAATGAAAGTCAGGATATAAATATTATATAGGATTGAAGGTATTTCTATTTACTGAGTCTTGCCAGATTCTTAACTTGCTGGATCAGTGGCATCTGCAGACTATTTATTTATTTATTTAATCAATCAATCAATCAATCAAATATATATTGCATCATGCAGCAACCTCTGCCCCTTTGAGGCATGCATGCAAAGTTGCAATGCACGTAGAAAAGGTGCAGGGCTTGTGTCATGATACTGTGATGTCGTGTGCATCACTCTGGCTTCCCCCTCGCCACCCTTGCGGACATGCAAAAAGCTTGGGCCTTGCCTCATAACATCACACCTGCCATCTTGCATATTTTGCTCTCTGCTCCGCCCTGCCCCGGAAGCCTCTGGTAAGCATGTCATATTAGAGAGACTACATGTAGCTTTGTGGATTTGATAGTTTTACTACTAAGGCATTATATTAGCAGTCAAACTCACAAGCAGTTGTTTTTGTCTTCTGCTTTTCAGATTAGAATTTCTTGAAAATATACTGAGATCAAGTGGGAAAAAAATAAGCAAGGAGAAGAAATACTTTCCCTGTCCTGTATTATTAGAAAAGACTATTGAATGAATGCAGCAAACACTTTATCTGTCTTATCAGATTTTAAAAAAAATTATGACTAATTCAAGTGGGAAAAAAGTTATTAGAAATATCAGAGATTAGAAATTCTGTCTCAAAAAGAGGCAAGTGCCAGCAAAATTGAACATGCAGGCCATACACATAACCATTCCTATAAGTGTCAAAAAGGAAGAACATCTTCTCAGTTTTGGCACCCAGATTAGAGAAGGGAGACTAACAGTGAAATTGTTTCAGCAAAAATAGTTTGTTTATCTGGCCATTTTGATCTGTTGGTTTTGTCTGTTAATTTTGATTTGCTTTCTTTCTTGCTTTGAGGAAGATGATGATAATGGTTTTATTATTTTGATCGTCTTGTGTTTTATTGTTATAGTGTGCATGCACTGTTCTACAGGGGCCACAATTGAAGGGCTGCATGGGGGCAAAAAAGTCAAGATGGTGGCTGCAATTGAAGCCCTGCCATTTTTTGTATGTGTGCATTGCATATGCAACTCACATAAGAAAAGGGACGGGGTTTAATTGCGTGGTCACCACTGCCATCCTGAAGTTTTTTACTTCTCCCCAGTGGACACTGCTGCTGTTCTAGTATAGACGATAATCAAACAAGGCAGTTCTCCCAAAACTGATCACGCAAAATATTGGTTCTTAATTTTTACAGTACAATTGCTATCATGTTTTTTGTGCTATATGATTTTGTAAAATGGTTGTGAAAGCGTTAATAATGAATGTACAGTAAAAGATAAAATTGTCATTGTTAGCTTGATGTATGAGGATAGAAGACATGTGTTTTCACTTTGGTAGCTAAAAAAATTCCTTTACAGCTAAGGTCTGTGCTCTGCTCCCTGTAGCCTTGGTAACCATACACTTATTTTGTTTTCTAACTTTCCATGACTCGGAAGGCTTCAAGTTTTAGTTTTCCTAGGGTACACCATTCCAAATATCAGCAATTTGTAAGCATGAACAAAAGAACACAGATCTCACAAGGGACACACAGCCTTGTGGCTGGTTTAATTTTAGTTTAGTGTGATTAAACATTGTGATTTGTAAATCATGTCTCAGTGTGTTGAAATCTAGGTTATCAATAAGCCATAGTTAGGCAAATCATAGGTTAGCATGATGTGTGAAGCCAGCTGATAAACTGTGAAAACAAAGGCTATTATTTAATTGAATTAGATTCAGAAAGTTAATTAACAGAAAATGTGTGCTGCTATCTTAACCTCATCCTGTAAAGTTTCCTCACCATCATAGGGGATTCAGATGGGGTTCGGCATGTTGGCTGAATCTGGAGAGACTGCCATTTCCATTTAGTGCTACCTAGAATGTGAAATCAATAGTTAACCTTGGTTTCAAATTGCATTTATAACTCACCAGAAATGGCAGGTGTTCTAGGCTTAAGCAACGTGCTAAACCTCAGGTAAACCAACTGAGTGTAAAGAATCATACAAGACAGAATGAAGATTGCTGCATACTCTTAAACAGCTGTAACTGAGCATGTTTTGTGAACCTGCTTTAAAACTGTTCATTGGGAATGAAATGGATAGCCCGTTATTTGGTGGGTTTCTGCTGTGATTTCAAACCAGGAGTGATTCAGAAGTGGACAATGGGGGCAATTGTTATTTATTATTTATTTATTCAATTCGTAATGCCCTGGGCTGCACACAGTGAGAAGCTTTATCTAAAGTGCATTTAGCATGTAAAATGAGGAGCTGGAGGAATTGTTTCATTCATGGTAGTAAAGGTGATAAATGCAATCCCAGGAATTAGTTCAGTATTTTGCATTTCATGTTTTCTAGATCATTGACTTCACTAAACAAAAGACAATGGAGGAAAAAAATATACTTTTTTTAAATAGGATGCAATGAGAAGAAGGGTAAGGTGGGTCATATTAAAAATTTGCCCCTGTAGTCTTTAAAAGGCCCTGCTGATAAATAATTTATGTAAAAGCCTATAGCATTAATATGTGTATTTGGGGGCTAAATTATATATTATATGTAAGAAAATCAAATACAAGTAGTCCCCAGTTTAAGAATGAGTTCTGTTCCCAAGGTCTGTCCTTAAGTCAAATTTGTATGTAAGCTGGAACAGTATTATTGTATAATACTATATAAGTAGTATTGTGTAATGAACTTGAACCATTGTATATTTAACTCAAATTTTGTTACAATAGGCTCTGTTCTTAACTATGGGTTGTCCGTAAACCAGCGTTCTTAATCCAGGGACTACCTGTAATTCTTCCTCCTCCTCCTCCTTTTTTCTTTTTATTCTTTTTCAACTAAATCAGCATTCAGAGGAAAGTTTTTAGAGAAATGTGAAGGGAGATGCACGTGATCCTTTTCCAGCACTCATTTCTCTGCTCCTAAGTGTTCCCCCAAGTCATTCCAAGGGATCCCACAGGATTCTAGATAGACAAAGGCATATTTAGAACCTTGTAGGGTGTAGAAGCAGCTGGAGAATAACACTGGGGCAACTGGTGGGAAGGGAGAACATAAAGCCACCCTCCTTTGCTACTATTCACTATTTTTCAACAAGAAGTGGGCTACCTGGAATGTCTTCCTTACAATCGCATGGAATTGGCTGTTAAATACCTTTTTCAGCTTTATTCTTCTGAATGGAAATGTGTGCTCCACTTTTTAATTCATTCACTGATGATACATTTGCACACATCACCACTGAAAGCTTTCCACTTGACGTTGGCTTCCACATCCATCAGACCTCGAATTTGAAAAAGGGTCAGTTGCATTCCTTCCATCACAGGCCTGGGGAGTGAATGTGAGCAGCTGGCTGCTCCAGCCAAGGCCTTTGGTGTAAACATCCTGTGTGTGAAATGCACTGTAGCATAGATCTAGTGGGAACACAGAAAATCATAAAGGAAAGAACAGAGGCAGTCAGGCAGAGGAAAAGAGAAACAGAGGGAGATAAGAGGCACGTCCTGTTTTTCCATAGAACAATTATTTTTAATTCAGATTTCAGAGGTCTGATTTTCTATCATATGTATGATTTTGCTAAAATAGCACAAATTATGTTATATTAAGTTAAATAAGCAATTATTTAAAATCTTGTTATGTCATTTTTCTACCATAATGGTTGTTTGCATAACTCATACCCATGATTTGCTCAAATAACCAATTTTCTGTTAATTCTACATGCTGAACTATAATTTAACCACATGGTCTGATTTTACTAAGTGATCACTTACTTTGTATCAATAGCAAATCAATCTTTACCTATTTCGTAGTTCAGTACAGTATGTTGTAAGAATGCAGCTAGACTGTCATAAGTAGAAATTGAAAGAACCAAACTGATGAAAGGACAATTTGCAGCAGATAAAATAATGTCAATGCATTAAAGGATCAGAACAGTTTCAGAATAGTTTCAGTAGTCATCAAATAGAGCTATAAACAATCTGTTCATGTTGATCCATAAGAGATAAAATGGCTTAAATTTAACATCAGAAAAACAACATCTTGGTCATCAAAAACTCAGGCAAGCAATTAGGTTGCCTCTTTCCACTGGCAACTTTCTCTTCTCTGAAGGTAAGAGCAATCTGGAAACACCCTCCTTTAAAACTTCTCATTCATCCATTGTAAAAAGTGTAGATTTCTTATTCCCACTTTTGGTTATACAGTCTTTTTATTTTTAATTCAGGGAAACTTCCTTAATTAAACCCGAAAACTGCTTCCATAAAGAAGAAAATGGAAATCAGAGAGATGCATTCAAGATCAAGAATCTCTGGAAAGATTGATTGATTGACTGATGTACCTTTAAGTTGGTGTCAGCTCTTAGTGACCACATAGATAGGCCTACTTCAGGATGATCTCTCCTCAGCCGTTACTTTGGTACAAAGCTATTTCACTCCTAATAATACATGGTGTAACTCTGCTACCTCTTGTATTGTGATTTGAAGAGTTTTAGTGCCATCCTTCTGTATGAATTCAGAAACAGTTCACACCAATGGACGCAATATGATTAGCTTACTTTTTTGTTTAATCAAACAAGTAAAGTCCAATTCCAGTTCCAAGTACAAGTTCAAGGCATGGTACATTACATTCAGTTCCAATATAGACATTCTAACACCTAATTTTTTCTTAACAAGGATCCTAACTTGCCATTGGTAGATACTTTGTATTCAAAGATTTTGTGCCTGTATAAAAAATATTTTTTGTGCCAAAGTGGTGCCTATTTCTGTGCCACTAAAAATTGAAGCCATAATTGCATAATTAACATATGTAGTAGAAAAATTGCAAGTAAACAAGTTGCCATTGTGTTCCCATCTCTTTGTTAAACATCATGGAAATAGCTTCATTGTGATCTCAAAGTGACAGAATGGGAAAAGACCCAAACAGCCCTTATCTAAAACAATTCTGCTCAGGAAGACTTCAAGGAGATTTCTCCACAGTAGCCAAGAGAAGCAGACTAATAACTTCTGGGGAAAGTATAGGAGGGAAAGAGGAAACAAAGCTTCAAGATGCTGATAATGACCTACAAAACCCTACATGGCATGGAACCGGGTTACTTGAGGGACTGCCTCCCCAATTACATCTACCTGTCCCATCAGGTCCTACAGGAGGGGCATGTTGCAGGTCCCAGGAAGCCAGTTGTCTGGCATGACCCAGGAAGAGAGCCTTTTATGCCATGGCACCCACCCTGTGGAACATCATCCCCCTGGAGATCAGATTGGCCTGACCCTGCTGGCTTTTTGTAAGGCCTTAGAGACATGGTTTTACCAACAGGACCTGGGAGTGCGGTGGACCCAGTGCAGTGGCTGTACTGATTGTTTTGGTGAACGGGATTACCTCAGCTGTGAGTTTTATGTATTTTATGATTTTTTAAATATATTTTTATATTGTTTTTTCTTGTTTTTAAATTGTTGTATTGTTCCTTCTTATTGTTTCTATATTTGTTTTAATTGATTGTAAGCTTCCCAGAGTCATATATATATGAAAGTGGGACTTCCAGATCCAGACAGACAGGCAGGTACTGGCCAATCAACCAGACATCATGGTAGTAGACAAGGACCAGAAGATAGCGGTAGTGATAGATGTAGCAGTGCCAAGTGACAGCAACATCAGGAAAAAGGAGTGTGAGAAGCTGGAGAAGTACCAGGGCCTGAAGGAAGAACTACAGAGGATGTGGAAAGTAAAGGCCAAAGTGGTCCCAGTGGTGGTAGGAGCACTCGGGGCTGTGACTCCTAAGCTGGGAGAGTGGCTCCAACAGATTCCAGGAACAACATCAGAGCTCTCTGTCCAGAAGAGTGCAGTGCTAGGGACAGCTAAGATACTGCGCAGAACCCTCAAACTCCCAGGCCTCTGGTAGAGGACCCGAGATTGAGGAAGACACATACCACCCATAGGGGTGAGAGGGGATTTTTTTTTATATAAGAGATGGGTGGCTATATAAATTTGATTGATAAATAAACAAACAAACAAATAAATAAAGCTAAACCCTGCGGGTGAGTCTGAATAGTGGAGCCCTTGGCAGAAGACATCATTTTGCTAGATTTGTTAGTGTGGGAATGCATATTCTTGTATTTTAAGTTGGTTTGTCTGTGTGTGCCTTCATGTCATTTTTTGACTCCAGGCAACTGCCTAGACAGTCCCTGCAGTTTTCTTGGCAAGGTTCTTCGGAAGTGGTTTGCCATTGCCTTCTTCCTAGGTCTTCCTAGGGCTGAGAGAGAATGGCTGGCCCAAGGTCACCCAGCTAGCTTTGTGCCTAAGGCAGGACTAGAACTCACGGTCTCCCAGTTTTTAGCTGGGTGCCTTAACCACTACTCCAAACTGGCTCTCAAGTTGGTTTAGTCATCCCAAATTCCAGTCATACTTTAGAATAAGCAGGGTCTAGCATATGATGCATACTCTCAGTAGTAACTGAGATATCTGTTGAGAAAATACCTCAGCTAACACAATTCACATCAACACAACTTATGTATTTTTACAGACAGAAATGTTACTTACAACCTTAGATGGCACTTTTGAATTCTTTAGGTCAGCGTTCCTCAACCTCAGCAACTTTAAGGTGGGTGGACTTCAACTCCCAGAATTCCCTAGCCAGCCATGCTGCCTGGGGAATTCTGGAAGTTGAAGTCCACCCATCTTAAAGTTGCTGAGGTTGAGGAATCCTGCATTAGGTACCTTAGAAATCCATTCCTGCAGCTTTCAATGTCAGCTAACAAAAGTGTATGGACTCTGGAGCAGGAAACAATCACCAGTATTAAATCTCTACAAAGATGCAGAAGAGTCCTTTTGTTCCAGCTAGTAAGTTTGAAAACGCCAAAAGGCCCCTCTCTAGGAATCTGTATATTCTATTCCTTTTTCAGCTTAGTCCTTGAGAGATGTCCTCAAGAGCTTTTATTGATAACAGAGGAGCAATGTCAAAGCAAGTACAGAAGGAACACAGCCCAGGGTGTTTCTGTGGCTAAAGACAGGCATGGAATGCTGAGACCAGAAGGCCCCTAAGCATGCTTACGGCAGGCAGAAAAGGGGCAGAAAATATGATGAGCAGTGAAGCGTTAGTTAGAAATATGGCTTTATATAGTCAGACCTCTGCATAGCCATCCCATGTCTAGCTTTTCCCGATCTCCCGTCCTCCAGTTGGTATGAATTCAAAGGTCCATCACCTCCAGCCTGCATAGCTGTGCAATTACCAAATAAGGAATTACCTGCGCTGCACTGATAGAAGGTGGATTCCATACATCTTGAAGCCTTCAGGTTGCAGAAAGCTATATGCCAGGGGTGGAGGATCTGTGGCCTTCCAGAAGTTGTTTAACCACACCAGCTTGGCCAACAGTGAAGAAATTAGAAGTTGTAATTAATCAACCTCTGCAGAGCTACAGATTTCCCACCTCAAATTCTAAGAGAGGACTTTTATTTCAACTAGTGCTGCCTGGGATGTGTACTATCACTGAGTTATACATTCACTTTTAGTTTAAAATAATACTTGCAGCCACTCTTTGCCAATCCAATTCTCTCTCACACAATCACTTAATATAAATAAACTCAGCCTGTCAACTCCACTTTTTCTTATAGACCTCCCAAAATCAGCAGCAGCAGCAGCAATCCATAACAAAATATAGCTGAATGTAACTTAAAACTATATGACATAAGCTCCCAGCTTTTCCTTATTTGGTAATTGTGCACAGCCTTTTAGCATATGGATGGTAAAAAGGGAACAGAAATCTTACAATCTAGGAGATTATGTGTAAAACCAGACTAGTCAGAGCAGCCTAGGATGGTTCTCTCCTACCATGAAGGAAAAGAGAGGAACAAGTAGCAGTCCTGCCCATTGTAGGTTATAGAGTCTACCTTTAGAACAGCTGCTGATCTTGCAGATGCATATAAGTTTGCAGATAATTAAGAACATGGTGATTACTGTTCAAGTGTATTTTTAATACCAGGATCAATAATCTACAGGCTCCAGTCTAATTTCAAGGGGCCTTTGTGATTGGTTTAGATCAGCCACCTGTTCAACCCTTGACAGAAGAATCACCTTGTCTAGAATGTTGATTCTCCAGTTTCTCTGGCCTTACAGGTATGATGAGGTTTGTGGTTGTGGCAACCTATGACATTTACCAACTGAAGGGGAGGGCAAACATGAAGAAGACCGTTCGCCTGATTCACTTGGATAGCTGCCAGGACTTGTATGGTTGGCACCATGACGCTTGGTAAGGTGGTAGGTATACAGGGAAAGAAAGCAAAATATGTCAGCATAGTTTTCTTGAGAACTAAGCTTATCAATTAACATATATTACAGGATATATGTTAATAATGTATATTATTATAACTGTATAGCAGAACCACACATTGGTACCCAGTCATCTAGAAAATTTACTCAAAATGTGAATCTAAGGCAGCCCCTCACTACTAGATATTCTGGATTCAGTTCCCCTAATTCCCAGACACCAGCAGTGTGCTTTAGGCATCATTGGACTAACACAGCTGGATGGCATCAGGTTGGAGAAGACTGGTTTAAGGCTTAAAGTTATCTGAACATTAGAAATGTCCATTCCTTTGCAACTTTAATACTTCTGAAACCATGGAAATCAGCTGGTCCAACTGAACTTTTTTCTTGTTTGAAGAAGTTAACTGTGCACTTTAACTTGGTATAAAGTAATTTTTATTCAAATCCAGAGAACAGCAGGAGCCAGGTTAGATTCTGGCAAAGAAGCCTGTAATCAGACTGAGTACTGTGTGAAGATAATATTGGGAATTAGCACACACAATCTGGCCCCTAGGCCTGGAAAGAAATTTGAAAAGAGGAAGGAAACATTTGGGGAAAAGAGCACGAGGGTGGACAGATAATTAATGGCCCCATGTGATTAATAGCAAAAACAGTGTATCACAACTGCTTGCTGGAAACTACTGTATTTTCTGTACTCCACTTCCCAATTCCCTTTGCTGTAATATTACAGTATTCTTCCTCTCACAGGTGCAGTTTACAGCCTATACAGAGATCACTTCCTGAAACAGAAATAGATGCAATATGACTGACATTGCTTTGTCTGTTTACCCTCAATGGTTCTGAAACTTCTAGTGCAGTGATGGCGAACCTTTTGGGCTTGCTGTGCCAAAGATTCAGAAAATGCCTAACTTGATTCTGCTGGCGTGTCACTCCCCCCAAACAAAAGAGAAATAATTCTTTATATACTCATTTATTTAAAAAAAATACAGTCCAATCGTGTGGTGCTATGTATTATATAAAGAAACATCAAATAATTACAAAAATGAAATACGAGTAAAACAAATTCAGTTTCTTTGGTAACTCCAACAGGGAGAATAGTTGTCAGGTGCTGGTGAACGCTAGCAAGTCACCCCAAATGTTGAGGCGTGTCCCTTTGACACGTGTGTCATAGGTTCACCATCACTGTTCTAGTAGCAACTCTAACAAAACTGAAAGAACCTGGTTTGCTTTGCAGAAAAATACTCTCTGGAGCTTCTATTATTCATTGATATCGTTTGTTTCCCTAAAATCCCCCATTCTGATTTTTTTCCTTAGAAAGGTGTTACTGAGAAGTATAACAATACCTTATATACTTAGAAAAGAGCTACAAAGGAATATCAAATAAGGAGGATTTTGGCCAAAATGCTTGTTTTTGCAGGAACAGTTAACTCACCATAAAGCATCCCTACAAGATAGTTAGCCTTTCCCAAAGCCGTTTTCTTCTTCTTGTATATTGCATTTATGAAAATGACACTCCTTTCTTTAAACTCCCCAAGGATCTAGAATTCTGCTCTATCAAATTGTCAGCATCTTCTTGTTTGGAAGGAAAAATAAAGTAGACCATCTCCAAATCTTGCAATTCACAATAAAACACACAAATTGAGTGTGTGCATTCAAAACCTTATTTCCTCCTGTTAACTACTGAGATGCTTAATACTGACTGCACCCAAATCTCTCTCCTTATGAAACAGGATTTTTCTATAGATACGCTTTAAATTTTAACAGACTTTGTATCCCAGCAATACATGACATAGGGGCAATATTAATATCTAACATCATTATTTTTTAATAGTAATTTTATTAAAGATTACAATTTACAACAATAAAAACTTTTTTTTTTCTTCCTAGCATTTTTCCTACAGGTGCAGGGTCCACTTTTTTCGGATCAACTGAATGTTGATCCATTGGTTGTAACAGGAATTGACCGACTGGCTTGTCACCTGAGCCTGACTTTGTGGGCTGAGAGAGAGCGACTGGTCCAAAGTCACCCAGCCAGCTTTCATGCCTAAGGTGGGACTAGAACTCACAGTCTCCTGGTTTCCAGCCTGGTGCCTTAACTACTAGACCAAACTGGCTCTCTCTCATTCTCTCTCTCTCTCTCTCTCTCCCCCCCTAACAATAAAAAACTAATAGAGACTAAAAGAAAAAGAATAAAAAGAAAAAACAGAAGGCGCAGAAAAGAAAAAAAAATAGGAAGAAAAATAGAAAAGAAAAAAGACTATAGTAAAGAAAAAGAAAAATAGAGTGATTTCCCTCTTCATCCCAATATAAACAAGTTTAGTAACTTATCACATTCTCTTAAAATACAACCAATGATCTCTTCTTCCCATATCTCATCTTTATCTATAAACAAATCCATAAAACCTCATTCATTTCATCCTGATGACAGCAAAAGTCCATTAAGGGTTACCAGAGATAACAACATATTTATTTTAACTTTGATCAAATAAACCAACTTTATATTCCTTCCTTTTACTTCTAACAATCTCTGTCTTTAGTCCCTTCAAATAATGTCCTAGAACTTGATTTCTTTTCATTTTTTCTTTGTCCCTTCTCACAAAATTCTTCATAATATCACTATTTTAAACATAACCTGATCCTTGAAAAATGTACATATTGGATACAGTAGATGGCTTACAGTAATACTATTTACTAGATGTTGGGACATGGATATATGTAGATGTGTAGATAGAATACTTCAAACTCAAGCCTTCTGGGAATGTGATTTTCAAGATTAAGACCAACAATAAATTTGGAAGACAGGGCTGTACAAACACGAGTATAAAAAGATGGGATATATAGTAGACAGGTAGCTTGAAGACATATAGAGCCATACTCAACCAAGAGGAATGCCAGAAATGCATAGGTAAGGATGATAGGTTCGATGATGCCTCGCTGCTAGTATGTGTTTTTATTATTTGTTTTTTATATTGCATATTTTATGTATTTTATTTGTTTTATTGTAAGTCACCTAGAGTCACGTAAAAGTAAGATGGGCAGCTATATAAATTGAATAAACAAATAAACATGTAAGCTATTTATAATTATACATAAAATATAGACAGAAGGAATAGAGCCACAGCTTGGCAGCAGGTCTATTCTTTCATGGCTCAATCCTTAGTATCTCCAGTTAAAATCACAACTTTGGTCAGAAGAGCTGATAATGGCCTCTCAAGATCCCAAACAAGTGCTGCAATCTGAAGTTGACAACAGTGGTCTAGATAGTCCAGAAACCCAATTCAGTAAGACAGTTTTGCTTGAGGCTTTGGTTTCTGCCAAATGCTTCCCAAATGGAAAAAAAATCACTAGCAAAATTCAATGATAGAGGTAACACTCTGAAATGAACACATGGGATTTCCAGTATAATTTTGAATGGTATTTGTGGAAGGAGAGATTTCTTTCACTCACACATATAGGAATGAAACCAAGAACTAGACCCAGACAGGTTTATTACAAGACATAAAAAATATTTATTCTCTTTACATTACTCCTACATCAAAACCTCAGTTGTCAGATGTCAAAAATCAGATGTCCAAAGTCAAACTTCAATGAGTTAGGGATAGCACAGGAAGATGGGACTTTACATTTGTATCTCCTTTTAACTTTAACAGGACAATAAATATTCTCACACAGAACTGTTGCTGAGTTCTTCGTCTTTCACAATCCAAACAGTATCTGGTAGCAAAGAATCACCACACTACCACTGTGAGCAGGTTGGGATATTACAATTCAGTTGGAATGGAAAAGATTAAATTTTCCCCAAACCTTTCAAACAGCTCTGTCAGTATCATTTTAGATAAAGATACATTCACACTGGTTGCAGATTTTTTAAAAAATGAACACAAGTGGACAGGTTTGGCATTATTCTTTTCAGACATAGCAAGCTGAGGACTCAAGCATTGCTCAGTTCTCCAATGGATGGTACAAAGCCTTATTGAAGGATGGAGTAGACAATTGCCAAAGTGGTTTGTTCACAAATCTGGGGTCTGCCCTTACAAAACTGGTATGCCAAAAATCTGTCTTGACTGTGGGATAGTAGCATCAATGAAACAGTCTTGCTGGGAAAATGCTAGTATGCTGGGGGGAGGGGAAGAAGGAATTGAGCCAAATTGAGCACAATCACATGGGATAGTTCAGTACCACATCCTGTTTGGCCAACTCCAGCAACATAGGGTCATCGAAGAACTTGCTGATGCTCACATCCTCACTTAGACCCTGGAGGAGAAATAATGGAATGGTGATCATTAGTTGGGGGTGGGGGAAGAGCCTGAATTCCATTGAAGGGAAAGAACTACAGAAGCCAAGAGATAAAATGGCATTTCATCTACGTCTTACCTTCCTGCGTCTAGTTTTGATCATAAACTCTCTGGCCAGGTGGGGGGCTGGCTGTGGCTCAAGAGGTCTGATCACAATGCTCTTGTCCAGGGGGTCACCTGGCACAATCTGTAATGTCAGGCACATTTAGTAAATCAGTCTGGATTTCCAAATCAGTCTTGACACATAAAATATTCAAAATCTTCATTTTGGAATATTATTAATAAAATAATAATTTTTTACCTCATGCCTTTCTACTCATATTTATAGGGCACTAAATGAATGCTTTTTAAAACATTCTCAAGAAGAGTCTTGCCCACATTTCAAAATCACAGATCTGCTTCTAAAACACTTTTAATGGATTAAACTACCTATAGTGTATAGATCTCTCCTGCTGCTATAGTTGGAGCTAAGTATGGCAGCTATGGAACAGATTTGTAAAAAGCTTACTGTTCAAGCTTCAGAAGGAAACCCAATATTGACTTCTTAATAGCTTGGGAGATATTGAAGAAAAGAAGTAAGAAAGGCTGAACAGAAATTCCATTGGCCAGGGAGATAAGAATTCCAGGGCACTAAGCAGCAATCTGTCCTCCTTCCACCCTAGCAAAATTGGAATAAATTTCTGCCCTTTCCCCCATACCAAAAAAGCAGAACTTATGCAAAATAACTCAACATACAGTAATGTAGAATTCAGAACATGCTATTTGGCTTTTTTTCCCCTGCCAAAGCATGTGGGGTAATTCAACATTTAATGTAGGTTGTCTTAGCAGGTTCTCCTACACAAATCCATGGCACTTCTTTAAATAATTCTGCCTGGCAGGCTGGGAGTTTGAATAAAAAATTGAGAACTTTGGAGCTCCAACTTTTTCTCATCTATCTCCATACCACTTACTTGCCAGTGGTGGAAGACAGAGAGCGAGAATGCTTGTCCCTGGGTATGTGTCCTGAGGTCTGTCTCAAATCCAAATGAGTCAATAGCTGGGATAAAGGCTTTGATAGTGTACAGAGGGGATCCTGGGATTGGTGCATCTTGGGTCACATGGCCTCTGCAAAAATACAAAAAAGAAAGTAAATTTTTGATTTCCTTCATGTTTCCCTCACAATCCCAGTGTTTGCCCCAGTGTGACACAAGAAAGGAGACAAGTTTTATTAGATAGAAAAATGGGTGAGATACCAAAGCATAGCAATGGGGGGAAGGGGCGGGAGAGAGGAGAACAGAGCAAGTAGGATGTCCATAGTTTCTGAGAAGGAAAAAAGAAGAATGTAAACATTTGTCTTGGCAAAGACAACCAGCTCATTACAAAGTGCATAAACAATGGAGATAAACTTCTCATTTGTCTTCAGTAGCCAGTACCAAGTCAGAACCAGCCATTACAAAAGAAACAAAAAAACAGCAGCTGCTTTTTCTTTCTCTCTGATAATATCTAGCACAACAAGCTCTAGGATTCTGCAGACTCTGGGAGGGCTCAAGCAAGGTGTCTTCAGTAAGCAATTTTAACTTTGAAGAGGAAGACAAGTAACAAAAATTCTCTTGCATAGTATCTGACTACAGGTAGTCCTTGACTTATGATGGCAACTGGGACCAGAATTTCCATCACTAAGTGATGCTGTTGTCAAATTGAATCCCATGGTTGTTAGGTGAGGCAACTTCCTGCCGGATTCCCACAACGAAGTCAGTGGGGAAGCCGGCAGGAAGTTGCAAGTCCCAGGCAGCTTGCAAGCAGGCTGGCAGGCAGGTAAGTGGCTGCTGCTGGGTGGGGGAGGGCGTGAGGGGGTGCAGGGGAAATGTGATGAGGGTCGGGGAGGGGGTGCGATGGTGCAAGAGGGTGCGTGAGGGTGCATGGGAGGCATGGCGAGGGTGCTCAAGGCTGTGTGAAGGTACGAGGGAGGTGCGGCAAAGGTGTATGAGGGTATGAGGGAGGCTCAGGGAGTGTGTGTGAGGGTGCACGAGAGGCACGAGCGCAGAGGAGCTGGGGGAGGGTGTGCAGATAGATGGGGGATGGTGCGCAGACTTATCCCAGTGACTTGTGACCTTCCCTGCTGGCTTCCCCATTGACTTTCTGGGGAAGATGGCAGGGAAAGTTGCATGTGACAATCATGAGATCATGGGGTGCTGCAACTGGTTGTAAGTGTGAGCCAATTGCCAAGTGCCCAGATCGCAATCACTTGACCGTGAGGGTGCTGGGATAGCTGGAACTCCGAGGACCAGTCATAAACACCATTTGTTCAGCGCTGTTGTAACTTCAAATGAGTGAATGGTTATAGGTCAAGGACTATCTGTATCTTTAATGCCTGGTACAATACAACAATAATGAAGTGGAGTGCCAAAGTGATCTAAGCAGTGTTTCTAAGCTGCCAGTGGACCAGCATATAAGGTACTTCTAAAACCTGCCTCATACCTCACAGAATTGATTTACTTGGGTACAGAAGAGCCTTCACCCCTGCAAGGTGAAGCACCCTTCCTTCAGGGGCTCTAGAGGGGAGATACTGTATAAAAAATCCCCTACACAAAATTATTGTGCTCCTGTGGGGATGAAGAATAGAAACACCTGAACATGTGCTATTTGCTTGTCAATATTATAGCCATGTACAAGTACCTATATTCCCAGTTTGTCCCAGGCATTTCATCTTTCCTATTGCCTGATAAGAGCTCCATCACAATGTATAATGTAGCAGAATTATATGGTGGAATGTACGATCAGGAAGATGTTGGTTGCTCCAAAATATTACCAACAACTCTCTTTTTTCCTTAGATAATTTTTTCCCCCTCCTAAGCTTCTTTGTAAAAACCTTTTTGGAATAATAACTTCTTGCATACTTTTTATTTTTGACCAGGGAATTTAGATTCACTTTTTGATGAACTGATATCTTCCTGTTTTACTCACTGTCTAGTATACTATACAGGTAGTCCTCGACTTATGACCACAACTGGGACCAGAATTTCCATCGCTAAGTTGCCAGCATGCTGCCTCTCTGGTGTCAGCACAGCTTTACAAAGTCAGCGCAGGGAGCCATGTATTGGAAAAGTTCGCTGGAGAAGCTTGGTCCAAAAAGGAGAGGAGACAGCAAAGGCAGTGAGGCACTTCTGCTTTAGCCACAGGGGCTGGGTACAAAAGGCGAAAGATCAGTGCGGGGAACTGGGAGAGAAGGCAGCTGGGCGACCAAATGCTTTCTGGGATGGCTTGGTGCGCTTTAGGTGGCTGGGCTGGGGTGGCTGCACCTTCCTGGGGTGGCTTTGTGCAGCTGGGCTGGGGCGGCTGCAGCTTCATGCTGTGCTGCAGCTCAGGAGCTTCTTGCGGTTCCACAGCAGCACAGTTCTGGCGCTGCTTGCTGTTCCCGCAAGGCAGGGTGCAGGGTGGCCAAAAGGACATAGATGGGGGGAGAGACAGGTGGGTGGGGGGATCTGAAATGGCCCTGCAGTTGTAAGTGCAGGTGGGCTGCCAAGCACCCAAGTTTTGATCACATGACCGTGGGGGAGCTGCAATGGCCTAACTTTGGCATGGGTCATAAGTCCATTCATTCAGCACTGTCTTAACTTCGAACAGTTGCTGAATGACTGGTTGTAAGTCAAGGACTACCTGTATTTATATAGTATAATTTTATAATTGTCTAGCTTTATCCTGATTTTATCCATTTCATCTCTATTCAGGATTTAGTTTGTCTAGTATATATTCTCATAGCTTTGACCTTTTATCATTTTAGTTTTTACTACATATTGTGGCAGTTTTAACTATACTCTGATTGGTTTTGTACATTTCTTCCCCTTCATCATGTGATTTTTTGAAAAGAAAAAAAAATTGTATGTTCTCTGCTGGTCTTTGGCTGTAATAAAGTTTAAGTTTCAAGTTTCAATAACAAGTTATTAACAACAACTGGAGCAGTGAGTCCTTTGTGAGCAAACAAGCAAACATCTTTTTTTAAATTAAATGTACATTCATGGACATTGCTGTATCCTGAGACAGAAACAGACAGACAAAACAGTGCAGTTGCCAACAGATCCATTCTTTGTCATTCTGGCACTTCTCTTTTCCCATTCTTTTTCTTTTTCTTTTTTTCTTTTTTTCCAGTCAGAACAGATTACATACTTTGGTTCTAAAGCAGGAGTGGGAAGTCAGCCTGGCCAATATCAGAGATGCTCAGGCTTGAAGTTCAACAGAATCCTTCCCCACTCTTTCATGAGAAGGGACAAACCCTCCTGTCCTTTTTTAGAAAAGATTAAAACAGTGTTTGCTACATTATGAATCATGTGTACTTTAAGTACTGAATTTCAAGAAAGCATTAACGAAGTTTAAGAAATATATCCCCCAAGGCTATTTCAATCAATATTATTTTAAACTTAAACATAGCTTAAAGCTGCCACTTACCTACGCCTGGCCAGGACTGTGTATACTGCAGAGACGCAGTCAGCAGGAGCCTGGACCTCCACAAAGTAATACGGCTCCATTAACCGTGGTGTGGCCTGAGGAAAACACCATGCAAAAGAGTTTAGCTGGAGAGGAATGTTCCCCAATAAGCTCATCAGTGGTAAGTTTCTGTTTCTCTAGATTGAATATATTTCCCACCTCTTCCATCACTCCTTAGAAGCCATTTTGCTCCAGGAATAACAGTTCCAACCTTCCTATCCACTTTATTCCAAGTAAAAAAAAACAGGAGCCACTATTGACTACAACATTTTAAACAAATAGTTAAAAAATTAACTATTAATTAAAAACAAAAATACAGGCACATGGCCCCTTGGCCCCTTTTTTTCCTAAGCTTGCAAGTTTTGAAAAAGTTTGAAAAATGGAATTGGAGCAGTAAAACACTGTAGCAGAAATGGTTCTACCATGCAGTAATTCCTACTCTTCCAGCACATGGCAGGGAATTAGCCATCCACTAAACCTCTACACAGAATTAAAGAATGTGTAGAACTATAATTAAGGTGAGTTAAGTTAAAACAAGCTGTACTTTCAAATTACAGTTAAGGCTCTTCACACTATGTCAGGTCATAGTCCAGGTCTGAATGAAGGGCTGAGCCCAACCAAAATATAGCTTAGTGTGTCTTGCAAAGCAAGCCACTGGGTCAGGATAGCTAGTGTTTGTTGCTATGCTAGAAGTTTCTTACCATGAGGAAGGCAGAATATACCACCCGACGGGCTGTTGGGATGATCTGCCCGCCTCCCCGATGTAGGGGTTCCTGGGCAATGACAGCATCCAGGATCTTAAATTTCACATTGCGGATCACTAGCAAAAAAGGGAGCACAAAACACAGTAAGTGAGCCAGGTCTGTTCATATGATTAAAACTGCAGTATTAACTTAGGGGGTTGGGGGGATTAAGCAAGCTATTCTATCTTCATATGAATAGAATATCTCATATCTATAAATTATTCTCAATTTACTTACATCCTAAAATGTATAGGCTGTATATACTGAGCTCCAACAAAGGCCCTGAAGATCCCTGAAACATCTGAAGGCTCTTTCAATTGCTTGAACTAACATTTGACTCAGAATAAAAAGAAGCTAAAGCAAGGCAAGAAGCTAATGGAGGATTCTGGCTAATATGACAAGTTCCCTGACAAATTCTTCTGGAGAAATTACTATTTGTTAAATAAATGAGTAATCCATACTGCTAAGCAGAAATCACAGTTCCATAGAGTAATCAAGAGCCTGGGAACTTTCTGAGAGGTAGTAATGGATACTCCACTCTCATCAGGACTGCTGTAATTTCTGGTGCATTAAGATGTGAGTGTCTCTTTATGAGCTGAAAATATAGTGTTAGCGGAATGGGCTTGAGAACACTGACTGGCTTTCTTGAACATTTACTTACATTCATCACAGAGAGGCCCTTCCCTAGTCCCCCACTGGAAGCCTTGCACGATACTGTCCTTCACAGAACCTAAGAGGGTTTTGTCAACCTGTACAAAAGAAGCAGCAGCGTTATCAGATGGGAGAAACCAGACTCTCTACACTAAGCATAACGTGGTATGCTAATTAATCTATTTCATGGATTTACGTATGAACCAGATCATTAGGGATTGTTCAACAAGCTACGGTGAAAAGAAACCATGACTCACAACAATGTGTGAATTCAGTTTGGGTGCATGTAGGACTACTTGGAATAACACAATCCCAAAAGCAAGCATGAGTACTACAACATTTTAGAGCTGGAACAAAATGGCTCCCAGCTCTAAAGCTCCAGCTTGCTTTCTGTTTCATGATATCTACATTACTAGCAGTGCAAACCAGGATCAATTTTCCTACATTTATTCATTGTGAAGGCAAGAAAAAGAGTGGCTTCAGAAAGTGGAAGGTATCTTCTAATCCAACCCCAAACCAGGCCTTTCTGGAGAACTGAAGATCAATATAGCTTGCATTTTGCTTGTTTGTTTAGTTCTCTGTTATCATCATTTCCATTCTATATTTCAGGACTACAGAATTATATATCTGGGCTGTGCAATGCTTTGGATTCAGTTCCAAAATCTTGCCTTGCAAGGCATGGTAGAACACAGCATGTATCCATAACTCTTTAAAGCAGCCTCCTTTTTTCTCAAGATCATGTGGCAGCAGTAGCATGATCCAAGGAAAAGAGACAGCTGTTTCAAAGAGTTTGCAGGCAAGTACTACATTCACACACCTACACACATCTAAGCACCTTTTCTGAATTAAAAAAGGGCATTTTTCCTGAGTATTGCACAGCTCTATTAAATATTTGGGATGCCTATTACAAGCTCAAAACCATCTGATGTAAATAGCTTCTGCAGGATCATTACCTCTGAGGGTAAGGTATCATCCACCAAGATGTTTGGTCCAGTAGCATCTGGTCCAAATGCCCAGATAGAACGGGCAGCCAGCAAATCCCAGTCATACTTGGTCTGGAAAAACTCACCCAACTTTTTCCTAATAGGAGATATATAAATATTACAACAGTGGAAGGGAGAAAACTCAAAGGTCAGACAGCTTAACATTCTTCTCCAACAGTGAACTACACCATGGCTGGTGTCTGACAGATGTTTGTCAATTCCTCCTTATACCTTTTCAAAGGGAAGACTGCTCAGCTTTCCCTAGCAACCTGGCATAACTTTTGTACCCCTTAAAGCATGGACGTGTTTCACGGCAATGTTTTTTTGACTAATTGGTTAACTCACTACACATTTTTGGAAGAATTAAGGTGGCCTTGACACAGCAAGCAAGCTGTAATGGCATGGTAATGCCCCTAGACCCAACCTTATTTTAAAAAATACAGTTGACTTTTTTTTTTAAATGCTCAGTTCTGTATTCACAACAGTGTAAACATAGAATGGAACTGGCAGGTGTAACTGCAAAAAACGTATAACAGCCATAAGCTCACAACTTAAACAGTAAAGCTGGACCACTGGACCAGAATTAAAGGGATTATTTACTTCACAAATTCTCCCACCTTGGCAGGTCTCTAGCAGATTCATACCTGTTCCATGTTATTTGCACAACTTCATTTTCAATGTCTTCAGCCAGACCCTTTTCTAGAGGCTCAGCAATCATTGTAATCTTGTTCCTGAACAAAAATTCAAATGTTATTTGCCTGGGATGAAGGAAAACAAAGGACAGAGGGAATGTTTTCTAAAATGAAAGGCACTGCTAAAACTTCAATCTGGATCTTCTTTCACTAGGAACTGTTCTTCCATTTGAGATTATTATAATAATAAGGGAGATGAGATTCCTGACAGTCTTGGCAGCTGCAGGTAAACTGGGGCTCTTCTTCTACTTGAAATCTTTTAGGGTTTAAGAGAGCAGTCTGCATTCCTCAGGCTACACACATACCTTGAGCTAATTTAAAAACCCTCTGGAAACAATCACTTTAAACCAGTGTTTCTCAACCTTGGCAACTTTAAGATGTGTGGACTTAAACTCCCAGAATTCTCCAGCCAGCATTTAGCAACCTACTGAGCATGAAACAATGGGAGAAAACAAAAAAGGGGTGGCCCCACATACATGGGGCGACCCACTGCAAGCCTGTGGCCCTCAACAGATCATCTGCAAACCCATGCAGTCCTCGCCTTCTTTCTGAAGTTAACTTTGAAAGGAGCTGAAGGATTCAACATAACAACTATGAGTAAGAGGGCCTGTGGGCATTGTAGAATGCCTGACAGCTACTGTAGTCTGCTTTCTTTCTGGGCAATATTGTACTGTACATTGTTGAAAACCAGTCTGTAACAACTGGGGAGAAAATACTTTGACCCAAAGAAGGAACAGAAATAGCTTACTAACTTGGACAGCTGTGATGAGGAGGGACTTAAAATGGCTTTTGTAGTTTAATGTATACTCCCCCAAAAGATACTTTTTCACATCAATTATTTCCTATGTCATTTGAGGGATTTTAAAGACAGTATAGCAAGTAAATAGGTAAGTAAGTAAGTAGTTTATTGAATGTCTCCAGACCATTTCAAGTAGACAGCATATCAGAAACTGTGTGTTATCACATCACAATATGGCTCATTTTTAATATTCTCATCAAAGATCTTACTTCTTATTGGGTGTCTCAGCAAAACACTTCAGTGAAGATGTTTCCACAACTGTCTCACAGAATGTGACAACGGGATCAGCTACCTTTGAAAATCAAATTAGGAGAATGGGTAGAGAGTCAATAATCCAACTTCCCCCCAACTCATTTCCAATGGGGAAACCCAGGAAAAGCCAAAAGTCAAATTCAGGGGCAGTATTAGAAAGGTAAACTCCTTTATATTCACAGGTGTCCATAAGGGAGGAGGCTAAGAGGTGCATAACAATGTCATCATGCACACGCCACCATTTATGTACTTGTACCAGATGTTGAGGTGTGAGTATGTAATGGTGGCATTTGCAGGATGATATCACTGTGTGCATGCTATCACTTTAGCATCATTGTATTTTGCTGTGGGTGCATTGTTAGTACCTTGATATCAATCTCTGAATACATTTTCCGAAGATCATGCATTACACAGTCAAGATAGAGCTCTCCTGTTCCCAAGATTACATGTTCCCCAGATTCTTCCACCTGGATAAGGCACAGAGAGAATATAAAATATAAGAAAATAAATGGATTGGCAGCTTTACCTAGCCTATAGCAACAAAAGCAAGATATGGATATTAGAGTAGATTTTCCTAGTCTGGGCATCGTTTGGATGCATGGACTTCAACTCCCAGAATTCTCAGCAGTGGTCATGCTGGATGAGAATTTGGGGAACTGAAGTTCACATATTTATAGGACATGCAGATTAGGGAGGGCCTGATAGACAGCTAAATTAAATTTTCCTTTTCAAACAGCAACATACATTTGAATGAAGGATGCTAGAGACAAGCAATATCTTAGTCATCATTTGCTTCTATGAGGAAATCCTGAGAACAGCCCAGAATCTCAGGTTAAGAAATGGCTATTAGTGACTGATCATATGAATTTTAAAAGAGAGTAAAAACACAGAAACATGTCAAATGTTAAAGTTAAGAAAACATCTGAATACATTCAGATTTAATACTTGGGAGTTCTTCAGCCCATTAATAAACTATAGAGAACTATCAGTGCATACAGAGCATGTCCTAGCTTTCTGTCTTTCAGTACAATGAGTGTGTCACAGTGGAAGCATGCCAAAAAACAAACAAGCAAAAAAAAAAAAAGCTAAAATGCCCCAAGGCCTTTCTTTGCTACAGGCTTCCCATGTTTGTTTCTTATTGAAGCATACTCAAAAGCTAAATCAATTTAACTTTGTCACCAAAATTAGTTCTCCAGTTATTAACACTTCTTCATTGGGACAGGAATTTAAATCTCAGAATACAGGTAGTCCTTGCTTTAATGATGGTAATTGGGACCAGAATTTCTGTTGCTAAGCGATGGGGCTGTAAAGTGCAATGTCATGTGACCACATCGCTTAGTGACAGCAATTCAGGCAGTTCCTGTTGCCATTGTTAAGCGAAAATTGCGGGTTGTTAAGTGAAGACTTCACGTGACTGTGACTTGCGACTTCCTGCTGGCTTCCCACAAGCAAAGTCAATGGGGAAGCCGGATGGAAGGTGCAAGTACTGGGTGGGTCACAAGCAGGCCAGAGGGCAGATGAGTACTACAGAGTGAGGCAGGGGGGCACTGCACAAGTGTGTGCAGGCTGGGGAGGAGGTGCTTCAGCACAAACACACTATGGAGTATGAGATCCCTGGGAGAAAAAAGCAGCGGGAGCGGCTTGCAACTTTCCTTCCCAGTTTCCCCATTAACTTTGCTTGTGGGAAGCTGGCAGAGAAAGTCGCAAATGGCAGTCACATGGCTGTAGGACGCTGCAACCGTCATGTGAGCTGGTTGCCAAGCACCCAGATTGCGATCATGTGATTATGGGGGTGATGCAATGGCTGGAACTTTGAGGACTGGTTGTAAGTACCACTCATTCAGTGCCGTTGCAACTTTGAGTGGTCACTGAATGAGAGGTCATTAACTAAGGACTATCTGTATGGCCAGTGAATGTTACAATCTGCCTTTTGTTTTATATATATATTTTCCATTAACTGTTTTCACCCCTCTCTCAACTTTCTGAACTGAACACGCACCTTGGTGGTGAGAGAGGGGTAGCTCTTATTGACCTTCCGCAGGCCATCCAGCATTTTGGGCAGTTCGGATGGATTTACAGGCTCCACAGCTATTTTGATCACAGATGTGGTGTTGAACTTCAAGGGACGGAATATCTGAGCCTGAACAAAACAGGTAATTATTATAATTCGTCACATTTGCATTCCTCCAAAGAGCTTGTGATGGCAGACATCAACCTCCCACTCACAAGTTCTCCAAAAACACTGTGTACTTTTTCTTATTGTAAGAACAAGGAACTATCAGGATGTTCTCATGGGAAGAAGGTCATCCCGTTCCCTATACAAAAACAGGTGTCGAGATTATTCTATGAAGCTAATGTAAACATGTGTTTACATTAGCTTGTGTTATGATTTTTACTGCCACCTACTGTAATGTGTACGTTAGTTATTCAGTGGGGGTGACATGCTGGCAATATAACGGGAGGGCTAAATGCCCAGTCTGTTCAGTGTGTTTGTCTTGCAAAAAGTTAATCATGTAGTTTATGGGTTATGTAGTCTTAACTAGTAACCTCTTCTCTTAAGTAGTGTACCTCTTCTCTGAGAGTGTTTTTTTTTAGCTAGAGACTTTGTTGTGGTTAAGTCTTGGAAGCTAAGGTGAGAAGAAGTCTTTGTTATATCCTATATTTTGTATGCAACTTGTATTTTATAAAGTTTTGCATTTTTATCAATAAAGACCAGTTAGTTTATATTTTCTGACTGGATTTTCTTTGGAAAGCTAACTATGGATATTGCATTTTGCAAGCTCTCATGCTGATGTGTAAGTTACTTGAGAGCAGGGTTTTTTGGGACCTTTTTTGCTGCACTCTGCGCAACAGGAATCTCGGGCCTCCAAATAACATGAGACTACAATGCCCACTACCATATCCACTGGCTGTAGCCTGACATATTCGAAGGGCCAAGGCTTCCCACCTGTGTCCTAGGATATGTGGAACACTTAGAAGACGGATTTATTTATTTAAAGAACTTATATGGCCACCTATCTCACACAGTGATCCTCACAACTATAAAAACAACAAGATAAAAACAGAACAAACCCTTCCCACAAGGTGCCAGACCCCCTGACTTGACCCCATCCTAACACAATGCTTGGGAGAAGAGCCAGGTCTTTACAACCTTCCAGAAGGCTAAAGGAGTAGGGGACCCTTGAATCTTGGGTGGGAGACTATTCCAAAGGGCTGGGTGGTTACAGGCAGTTCAGTTTTAGGGAGGTAAAGTTCTAAAAACATAGCTAAGATCTGTTTCAACTGAATGCCTCCTGTCACAGTACCTTCACCTGTCCATACTGGTCACTACTTTCCATACACATATGACTGAATAGAAGATACTGTTGATCAATACACAAAGTTTTTCCAGTAGTCATCAGAAAATTTGTAGACAGGCTGAAACTAAACCTAGGCTTTTTGGTATCAAGAAACATTTAACCAGGACCAGCATGTATGACCAAAGGAGCACAGCCTATTATTTATTTTGAAGATTGTGGCAGTAAAAACAGCAGCTGAAACAGCAGGTTGCTGTGTAGCTACACAGGTGATCACTGAAAGATAAATAAGGCTGCTGCCCGAAGGGTTCCTGAAGATTTGGTACTACAAAAATGTTCAGGATAGCATGAATATAAATGAGGAGGAGAAACTATTAATCTGCTGAGACAAAGTGACACTTGGCTCCATGTTGGTAGTCACAGAATGTGAAGCTGATTCATCATGATGGGATGGAGTCAAAGCTTTTAATTCTGAGTACACAAAGGACTTGGAAGAGCAATTACCAGACTCATGTTGCTCCTTGAGCTGAGGACAAATGCAGGTCCACAGGATACTTGGTCCCTTACAAATCTAAGAATTCATGAACCAAGAACAGAGACATGAAGGTCTGGAAAAATCTGGAAAGAGTAGGAGCAAAACATTTTTTTCCCATTGCTTCAACATTTCCAGAACTTTTGCACCTTTGGTCAAGAGCAGATCTATAAGAGGAAAAAGGCTTTCATTCCAGGGTTCAGTCTTTGAATTCCATGCATCATGTTGTAGGTTTTTACCCATGCTCTCCACAAAAGCAGTTTTCCCAAAGGAGAGAGCTTCAATGCAAGAATGTAAGGTAGTAAAGATTAGAGCCAAGTGTAGCTGGAGGAAATGGGAAATGACCACAGAGCTAAAAGATATTATGTAGTGCTTATTTACTGCTTTGAGAGAGAGAAAAACACACCATATGTTATTACGCTTGTTACATTTGAACCAACTATGTATCAGCAAAAAAACAAACTAAAAAAAACCCAGATTATCTGCTAATCCTCAACATCTTGGTCTGTTCAATATACAAAATGCACACCAAAGTTGAAAGTTAATTACATTAAGCTAAAGATAATCAGGATGAAGGAATAGACAACTGGAGTATCAGGAACATGGGATAAGACACTCTGGTTGCTTTTCCCACTACCCATGAGAAAAATGTTGATATTAATTGTGCTACCTCTTCATTGCCCCTGGGCTCAGTGACAGTGGCAGTCTTCACGATAGGCTGGTCTACTCCCTCAATAAGCACCCAGTTACCAGCAGGCACTCTATTAACTTCTATATGGTACCTGAAAAGAAGACATCAGTTAATACATCTCCAATATTCCTGTTCATTGTTGCAAGGGTATTCTAACAGATTTTTTCTGAGTAGCAATTGCAACCTCTCTTAAAAAGGGCCAAAGAGATCTGTATACATGACTTGTTAGCAATCCATTCACACAGCTGTAATGTCACTGTCTCTCGTGCAACTGCACCTAAAACTTCAAGATACCAAAAAAAGAATAACTTGCATGTGAAATCTTCAAAAACCGGTTGTCTCAACTAAATAATTATCATAACTGTAGCATTCTTGGCCCTCCATGTCAGGCTCCCAGAACATTCAGGAAAAGGTGGCGAACTTCCCTTATTACCTGAATATAATAGGTAATACCGAAGAGCATCTGAAGCTGTAGCTGTATAGGTCCTGAACCATCCTGAGAAACTGAACTTAACTTTCATTCACAAGCAAATTTCTACTTTTAAGGACTGAAAAGTGAGGTTCAGCTGAGTGCTAAGAAGGACACTCAGCAGTAAGCCTGGGCTTTGCTTATAAGTGAAATGCCATTCTGGATTCACTCAAATCTTCGAACACCAGTGAAAAGCTTGACACAACTAATATAATGCCCTCCTGTGATTTTTTCAGCATGAATTTGCACATGCAGAATACACTCCACAATACCAGAACACCTCAGGAGAATCCTGAAATAGCAGCATTGAGTTTCGGAGGGGATCCAGAGGGGTGCCAAGTGAACCATCCATTTTAAGAATTTGCACAGGCCTAGTAGCACTAACCTCTGATCAGAAGAGATAGAGTCTGGCCAATCTATGGAAATGTGTGAACTGGTCTCTCAGGTCGCTACTTTTATTACAGCAAACTTCAGCTAACTTTGAATTTCCACAACAAAGCTCTGTCCAGATTTTCCTCTGCTCCCAAATACGCAGGATGTTAAAAAGAGTTAATTTAGAAAGGAATGTTTATGCCTTCTTCTACCTTAAAAACAATACCAATATATGCAAGGAATATACTGTTCCCATTTACTTTAACAATGTACTTGTTTTCTCTGCATAATCTAGTCTTGTCTCTAAACTGGCTGCCAGATTAAAGGAGGCTGTAAGTTTTCCACATAAAAGAAAGACACTACAAAAAGCGTGCATGGGAGAAAAAAATCTGCTAGTAATTAAAGTAACACAGTCCTGGGCCAGGATGCATATAACACCAAACTCTGCTGGTATTCCCAATAGCACTGAGATCTTTGACAGTGTGCAAAATTTCACACTACTCCTGCAGCGCTACAAATAAAAAATACCAAATAGCTTTTCCCAGAAACAGCTACCTTGCTACAGAGATCCAAAGGCGTCCCACAGTGCAAATCTGTGAATCTTCTTCATCTTCTAGAGTGTAGTTTTCTCCAAGGACCTTGACAGGTTGCTCTGCATGGATGGTTCCACTTAACACCCTGCCAAATGCATGGAATTGGACTCCATCGTCTGTACTATACATCTTCGTGGTGTGGCACATAAGTGGACCCTTCCCAAAGAAAAATTTTTGGTAAAAATCAGCCTTTGACTGATTTACAATTTGCTTAAATACCATAACAACAACAACAACAACAAATTGTGGTTTTCTCCAGTTCTTTCTCGTCTATTCTGCTGTCAATGATGATGATTGGTCACACAGTCAGCCAGATGTTTAGACTGGATTTGGCATTTTTATCCACCTATCAAGTTCTTCCCAAGGACCTGGGATAGACAGATGTAGTTTGATGGTGCTAAATGTATCATCATAGGATATGAGCTGTTCCAAGTAAAGCTGCCTTTTGCAATGGACTGATGGTGATTTTGTCAATGCCGATGGTGTTCAAGTGGTGCACCCAAGGCACCTATAACTATTGGTACTATCTTTTCTTTCTTTTGCCATAGTCATTGTATTTGCAGGTTTCTATTTATGTCTATTTTGTGCAATCCCAAAACATCTGGAGCAACATACCTGCTTCCCTCTTCTTCTGTAAGTGAAATGTTTCTTTTATGTTTCTTCTTTTATTTAATAATGAAATGAAATGAAATGAAATGAAATGAAATGAAATGCTACTGAAGCCCAAATACATGAACCAGACTGATGCTAACTACAAAGGAAGAGTAGATGAAACTCTTACATCAGGGTCACATTCACTCATGGCCTCTCCTAGGTCAGAGTCAACTCCACCTGTGTAAGTATGCTCAATCTTGGTCTTTGCTCCTATTTTGGGAGAGGGGATGTGTTGCACGCACATATCCACAAAACCTAGAAGAAGAAAAGCTAAATGAGACAACAATGCAGCTTTTGAATATTTGGAAAAGGCAGAGATGGAAGCTTGTGCCAGCTTCCAATTTCCACTGGATTACAGTATAGCTTCTTTTATGTAGGAACACCCACTATATTCAGTTGTATGGTATTTACACAACAGCATCTGTTCTAGAACACCTTTATCCAACCTAACCTTTTTCTTTATCTAGGTTGAGATTATGGGACTTTGTAGTACAAACCATCTGGAAGGTGTAAGGTTAGAATTATGCTGTTTAGGGTTGTTTTGAGATTATTTATTTGGCCAGATAGGTTTGGTTTGTGCCAGAAACAACTAAGTGTCCAATATGCAGAACAGTGTCAACACCTCTGCATTTTACAGGCAAGATGGAGAAAAGCAGACACTGTTACTGATTTTCCCCAACAATTTATTTCTGACATGGGATACATAGTTTCTTCTTGATCTTTCTCCATAAGGTGATGGGGACACAGAACAAGACAAAGCCTTTATAAATACATCTGACAAAGTTTTGGCTGGGATACTAAGGATTATAAACATTCACTGGTTATTTATTTGATTTCAGGACCAATTCAAGGTGCAAGTATAAAGTTTTAAAATTCTAGAATTATTTAAGACATAAATAACTGAAAATGCACCTCATACCAGCCTACATGATTTTCTGGCAAGACTCACTTCAGATTCCTCAATTAAAAGAGAAAGAACTTTCCTGACAGTGAACCCCTTTATCTTTCCCTAGTGATGGAACACTATTTTGTACAGATGACTGCATTCTTGGCCCCTGATAATCTTTCCAGTGCTAAGCTAAACTGTTTTTGTTCACCCAGGCATTGTCTCTTATGTATGATTTTAAGACTTAGGTTTTGGCTGTTGTACTGTTGTATTTTAATGAATCATAAATCACATAAGAATTCTAAACGGAATGAAAAAATAAATCAATATTCATACTTAAAGAAACAAAAAATTAAGGTAACCCACTAAAACGGAGATGCAGAGGATTCAATATAGACACAAGAAGTAACGCTTTGGAGCATACATAAACGCTCTGGTGAGAGCTTTTTTGTTTTAACTTTAAAGAAACCTTTTAATAGTTTTTCACTGCAACCCACATTAGATTAGTCACTGCACAGTGCTTCTAGAAGTTTAGCAGTGGAAAGGTTTCTTTTAATGTTTTGATTAAGTGCATTCGTTATTTTTAGCCTTTTAAAACCTTTTGAAAACCATGTTGTGCTCAGAAAGGAGCCCAATAAATCCTTGAATATATAAACAAGCACAAGGAACTTAATGTTATTACTATGAGGCCCACTCTAATAACAATTTTTAATGCTATAAAAAGTGCAGTAAAAGAACGAAGAATACAGAGACATTCCCTGGGTCATACACTTAAATTTGATAATACTTTAATGCTGCCATTTTTTAAAGTTCAGGTTTATGTACCAGTCAAACTCATGTTATCCTAACAATTCTGTGAGATTAGGTTGAGAGAAAGTGATTGGCCCAAGGGCACTTAATGAGCTAAAAACACTGCGGTCACCAGTGTTTGGCTTACATCCAAATCAGGTGTTTGGCTTACATCCAAATCAGGTCCCTCTGAGTTCTTCCTATATAAACAAATGTTTGCCCTTCTTTCTCTAGAAAAAATAAGGCACCACACTCAGGAACATCTTTGTGGCAGAACAAATCTTGTTTGATTTCTCTTCATCCTCCTGGTTAGGGCTTTAAGGTTACACTGAGGAGTTATTGCTAAAGAAATCTTCAGCAACATGTGTTTAGCTATCCTTTGGCTGGGAGGATTTAGGGAGTTATGAGAAGTATAATTAACTTTACCTGTGAACTCTCCAAAGAATTTCTTGCAGACAAGCCTCAGGAGGGGGCGGATATTTAATTTCAACTCTTCCTTGGTCAGGTGAATTCCCAGTTCATCCAACGTTCGAGGCAGGGTGGTATCAACATCCCCAACTACCTGTGCAACATGGAGGCAGGAAAATAAATGAGAGATGTAGGTAGTGAAGTTTCAAAAGACACTAAATTCATTGGAGAGGGTGGCAATGATGGGTTACATTGACAATTTGAATATGACCCACACAATACAATGCTTCCTCCCTTCCTGTATCTGTCACTTTACTTTCTAAGCCAGGGGCCAATAAGCAATCATATAGACTGAAGGACCTATATTATTCCAGCAAACCTATTTATTTAGAGCTGATAATCGATGAACTAAGTCCTCTAAATTGCGTCTGGTTACATCACTTACAGTTTAGATCTTTCCTTTTTAATTCAAAAATAAAGGCCCAAGCAAAAAGATCCTTGACAAATTTTGAAAAACTAAATTATGTAATATTATGGAACCAATATATCAGCCCCTAATTGGTCTGAAAATGGCCTGAGAAAAGTATTTCCAACAAAAGATTAACAAAAAGACTAACTATGAAAAGTGGTAAAAGGTATGGAAATGGAAACCAGTGGCCTCTTCTTTGGCCCGAATTAAAGAAAATTTTCTGAAATTGTTTCATAGACGCTATATTTTTTTTTATAAACTAGTATGTATGAACAAGAAAAACTCTTTATGTTGGAATGGCTGTGAAGAAAAGGACACGTATTTCCATCTGTGTTAGCTTTTTCCCCATGTTTTTTTTCTTTTAGTCTGAGGTGTTCTTGGAGATTTCTAAAGTTATGTATCCAGAGTTTGTTTTGTTGAATGTATTTCTATGGTCCGATGCAGATATTCACTCTAAAGAATCAGTGGTAGTTTTGTTGACTGCTGACAGAATGTCTGTAACTAAACACCAGAAAGATAAAACTATGTTACTAGAGCTCTGGTTTCAGAACATCTGGCACACTGCCATAGCAGAGAAGCTGACTTATATTCTTCGCCTTCATGCTGGTCAAGTTAAAGCCTTCTCTCATATATGGTCTGATTTTATGGTTTATGCCAATTAGGGGAATTGTGACTGTTTTATGTCAGTTGAATACATTGATGTGTGGGAGGAATATTAAGGAAATACTAAGGTTTGGTTTTGTTGATTTGTTCACGTCGTTTTAGAAATCCATACAGGTGGTCTTCACTTACCAACTGCCTCATTCAGTGACCATTTGAAGTTACTATGGTGTTGAAAAAATAACTTTATGACCAGTTTATGACCATTTACAACCCTCACAGTGTCCCTCAGTCATGTGATCACCATTACAGTCAGTATGCATTGTCCTGTGCCTAACCTGTTGCTTTTCTTTTTTACACCCCTTGCAGAGCAGAGAGATTGGAGAAGAAGGGATTACAAGAGAGTAAGTAGGCACACAATGGGGAATACACATTGAAAGCAATACGCTGGCACTGGCAGCTGCAAGTGCACTATACAGACAGCCCAGTGTATTCCCCATTGTGTGCCTGCTTACTCTCTTGTAATCCCTTCCTCTCCAATCTCTGCTCTGCAAGGGGGGGAAACAGGTCAGGCACAGGAGAGATTGTCTACAGAAATTGCTTGTTCACCCCCTGCCCCTGCTCGCAGAGCAGAGAGATCGGAGAGGAAGGGATTACAAGAAAATAAGCAGGCACACAATGGGGAATACACCAGGCTGTTTGTGTAGCGTGCTTGCAGCTCCCAGCCCCCAGCGTGCACAGGACTGCCAGCGCACTGCTTTCAATGTGTATTCCCCATTGTGTGCCTGCTTATTCTCTTGTAAACTCTTCCTCTCCAATGTATGTAAATACAAACATTAATTCCCTTCTTGCTAATTATCCCAGCGCTGGGGGTGGAGTGGGGAGTGCTTAGGAGTGCTAAGCCAAAGGTGTGAAAGTGATTAGTCTTGTCAGTTTCAAGCCAGAAATCACAGTCTCCCTCACTTTGCTTAGCTTGCGATGGAGCTGCCGGTTCCAGTTGTGGCCACTAAATGAGGACTACCTGTATATGTATGTATACAAAGTTCTTGTTTGTTTGTTAATAAACCAAGAAAAACAGTTTTGTATCTGAGAAGAGTCAAGATGACAGCTGTGGTCTGGTCCAGACAAGGGATAAAGTATCTAAAATAACTGAAGGAATGCCCCTTTGTTTACACTCCTACTTGTATGCCAAGATCTGCTTCAGAGGACCAGCTCTGGGTACTCTTCCATGCTAAAGTGTAACATGTTGCTACCCACGAGTAGGCCTTTTTAGTAGTAGCCCCGTCTTAGTAATGCCAACCCAAATGAGGTATACCCGGCGCTAGCTTCACTGTCTATTCTGTGCCAGTTAAAGGCTCTTTATTTCTCCCAGACCTTTTAAGGAACCTGCTGTGATATTCTTAATCCTGCTGTGATATTTTTAAAAATTTACTGCAGTTTTTACTCTGTTATTGTTTTTACTGTATATTTCATTATTTTAACTGGCATATTTTATACAATGTAAGCTTTTATCAACAATTTTAACCTTCTATTCGAATAGCTTTAATTTGGTTGTAAACGGCTTTGAAATAAAAATATATTAAACAAACAATACAATGCTTTTCCCCAACCTCCTCTTCTAAGATTGATGAATTCTCTCCAATTTGTTTGCTCCATTGCAGATTGTCTTTTCTACTGTTATAGAACAAGTCTCCCACAGAACTTTTAACTGCTTGCTTCATTAAAAACCTTTCCATATCTCTTCCCAGGATGTTTTTGCCCACTAGTTTATCTCTCACTATAGGAAGCACAGCAATATTAAACTTTGAAGTAAGGGAGAGAACAACACTATATTTTTTTGAAGTCTGTGCAAACAGGATGGATGTCAGATACAGAATCCCAGAGCTGAAAAGGGATTTTGGAAGTCATTTAGTCTACCCTCGAGATATAACTACACAACTGCTGACAAATTGTTGCTAAAATACATGTAGCAAAATAAAATCTATCACTGCTTGAGGCACATCCAAAATGTTTCACTCTTGGGAAGAAAGGAATAGTTATTCTTCTGCTCCATCTTTCTTCTTGAAATGACAAGTCTCCAATATTGTAAAAATAGCTTACATTTCCAATATTCCCAATCAAAAGACATGTATACATTCACCAGAGTTAAGAACATACCTGAGCTAGTATTTTGTAAAGAGGCTCAAGAATAAATTCCACAAAGCTTCGTTGAGAACTACTGGTTGGGGCTTTTTTAGTGAATTTTCTCCTAGAAAGTACAAAATGATACAGAACTGAATATGCATTGGCAGTTCATCAAACTTAGTTAAAAATCCTGTTCTGGTATTGTACCAAGATGCTTAGGAAAATTCTAGCCATGTATTAAAGTAACTGGAAAGCAAAACTCAACCATGTCCCCATTTTATTCTCCCAACCATAATTATCAGATGACTATTAGGACAGATCAGAATAATAGTTACAATTTCACTTTTTTGTCATGCATTGCTCTTGAACATCAGATGACTGAATTGGAGATTAGATGCCAGGTGGAATGTTACCACAGCTATGAAAACCTCTCCTGGAACGACTCAGGTACTGAGTGCCCGAGAAAGCAGAGTTTGATTTGCTTGCCATAATAATCAGGAACGCATTTGTTCATTTATAAATATATTCCAGCCCATTTCTGCATGAATGTGCATTCGCAGAAGAGAAAATCCCTTGCTCCCCTCTCCCAGGCCAAGGCATCCATTCACCCCATTCATTCACCAGCAACAGCAAAAATACCACAAACATAAAACCAAACATATCACACTTATTCCAGGCCCTTATAGCAGTACTTCAACCCCACCTCCAGTGGGGAAGTCAGGGTACATCCCTACATATCCCGCCAATCCCAGCCTACGTTGTTTTCAGTTTTGAATGCTGAATTTGTAACACATAAACAAAGCTGCTTTAGGGAAAGCCTATTCAACAAGGAGCGCAACAGGCTTCAGCTCAACCCTAGCAAGACCATGGCTTTGAGTTTTGCACCTCCCAGTTCCTTCCATCTTTGGTTATGGATGGGGTTGCCCTGCCTCAGACAGAACCAGTGCACAATCTGCTCGAGGAGCAGGTGGCAGCCATGGCAAGGAGGGCCTTTGCAGAGTTTCGAGTTATGTGTCAGTTGCACTCATTCCTGGACTGGGAGGCCATGCTCATGGTCACTCATGCTGTAATGACTTCCCAATTGGACTACTGCAATGCACTCCACATGGGGCTGCCCCTGAAGAGCATTTGGAACTTCAGCTGGTGCTGAATGCAGTGGCACGGGCAAGTTAATGGTGCCACTGCATTCAGCACTGCTCCATGAGCCGCAGTGGCTACCAGTTTGCTTCCAGATGCAATTCAAGGTGCTGGCAGTCACCTTTAAAGCCCTTCATAGCTTAGGGTTGGGTTACTTATGGACCATCTCTTCCCGGTTGTTTCTACCTGTCCCATTCGGTCCAGCAGGAGGGGCACAATATAGGTCCTGTCTGCTAAGGTGTGTTGACTGGCAGGGCTCGGGAGGAGAGCCTTTTCTGCTGTGGTGCCCGCCCTCTGGAATATCATCCCTCCAGAGATCAGACTGGCTATGTTCCTGTTGGTCTTCTGTAAGGATTTGAAGGCTTGGTTCTGCACTCGAGCTGGGGCTCCAGGTGTGTAACAGAGCTCTTGGTTGTGTTGTGTGATTTTTTTTTTCTGGGCTGTTGCGTGTTTTATCTTTTTTGTTTCTGTTTTTATCATTTTTAATATTGTTAGCTCTCCAGAGTCATGTATTTGAGATGAGCGGCCATATAAATCTAATAAATAAATAAACGAGACAATAAAAAATAGTTGTTCCTTACGTCTTGGGGTTGAAGTAGATATCTCCCCACAGTCGTTTAGCAAACTCCTGGTAATTGATGTCTCCTATAACAAGCAGAAAGAAGAAGTGGAATCTCTCACTTCAGTTATAACAGTCTGTACAACAGCCAGTTTCCAAAAGTAGTTTCTTTCTCTTTTCCACTCCGATGTGGATAAGAAAATGAAATAGAACTTAATGAGGAACTCCACTGAAAATGGAAATGCTGTTGCCTGAGAAGGAAAACCTCTCAAGATACCACAGAATACAAATTCTTCCTTTGAATACAGTATCTACCTTGAGATTTCGCCCCTCAGTAAGCAATTGGGTAATTTACAAAAAGTTACAACCCTTCGTAGTGGATTTAACACTTTTGACCTTATTTCTCCCTTCTGGTCTTAATACTGAAGGAAGCAACCTGTGACTAGAAGCCTCTGTTCTGTCTGTTACAGCATCCCATCCTGGATGGAATCCTTGGAATCCTTTTTACCAGCACCCTTCTCTGCCCATCACAGCTTGAAATCTTACTAACTGAAACTGAACATCAGCACACACAAATTGCAACTCCAGATGCAACTGACTGCTTGGTGGTATTTGCTAATATCAGACAGAATTGGGAGACTGTGAAAACTGGGTGTGTAGTAAGGGTGGCAAGTGAAGGAACAAACTGAGAGAATCCTATACTTTTTTAATAAATGGATTTGAAAAATAAAAACAATAGAGAGGAGCATGACCATGCAAAAGGAACCAACATAAGCAGATGCAGGAGATCAGAATGGCCTGAGAGCATGTATATGTGCACGCATGTAGCATGAGCATGTAATGTGTAAAAGAACACTTAAATTTGTTTATGGCAGAGACAAGATTAGAAGTTCTTATTCAATAACAACTCTTTAGCTGCTAGATGTTCTTGCATGGGATGCAAAGAGCTAGGGAAAAAGAGATAAAGAGATAAAGGAAGTCACAGAGGTAAAAATGGAAGTGCTTCAAAAGTCACTTGGGAAAACTAATATTGTTATTTTGTGATCTACTGAATTCCAGTTTGAAAGGCCTTCTAAATCTCTGATCAGCATCTTTAGGGACTTGTTTTTCACTTTAAAAGATGGCCAGACGGACAGCTAGTTACGTTTAAAAGATTCCTGAGCAGTAAAATAACAAGACCTTCTTGTAAACTTTAGCACTGAAAGAGATGAACTTCCAACCTCTGAGAACACACTGCTCACTAAGAGATGGACAGATTCTCAACACTGCTTCTCTGGAAGCATCATAGTGAGTAATGTAGCCACAGCCTTCAAGTTCCACAAGTGCCTAAACTTTATGACAATGGAAAAGTGTACAAGAACCATTTACTTATACAGGGTAAAGCATCACGGTTTCCTCAGGAATATCACTGGAACAGCAGACAAACCAGATTACTGCCTCTGCTACCTTCAGCTACTAAGAACCAAAATTGCACATCTGTACAGCTCCACTGTCAGTTGAAATCCTCTGCTGCTGGACTTGTTGAGTGTGATGCAACACTGCAACTGGCAAATCTAAATACATATACACAATCTATATTTAAATATCAACATTAAAAAGAATAAAAATATAACATTTGGATTTTGCAATTGGGCTAGCCTTTTGGATAAGAGACCAGGATTTCTCAGTGCAGAGTTATTTTGTCTGACACTTACCATACATGTCAGCATAGATCTTGGCAAAGGAACCCAGTGTGAAGCAAATGCTGTACTGAGAACTGGCAAAACAGACATTGCCCAAAAGAGGTGAAAGAATCAGGTTCTCATCTGTGGAATACATGCTGAATACAAGAAAGTTTAAAATCAGACAACTTCAGCAAGAGAAACAGTAAAATTGTAGGATAAATATGAACTTGAATCAAAGCTTTTGCCAGGAAATTCATTGTTTTGAATTAATTATGGTCTATGAAGACAAGATTTAGTCAGTGAAACTGAGAGGTAAGAGCACATGTTTAGGTTCTTTAGACTATTTTGATTGCATAACAAGAAGTAAAATGATATGAATAACAATACACAGATTTTATTTACTGAATAAAGTTCCATCACACTTTCTTCAGTATCTCCCAAGTTTTGATTAATTGGTTAAAGCCAATTTAATTTATCTGCCTTTTAACCAATAATTGGCTAAATGAAAAGAATTTGCACTTGTTATCAACATCCAGTGATGTAGCAGCTAGAATGTTGGGCTAGGGTTGGGGAAACCCGAGTTCAAGTTTTCATTCAATCATAGTACTCTATGAGAATTTTAGGCCGCTTAATTCCCTTTCTTCCCAACCTCTCTCACAAGGTTGGTATATTGTAAGGAAAAAAATAGGATGTTTCCATATATGCCACCTTGTGCTTTGAAGAGAAAAAACTGGATTGAAATAAAATGAAATAGTTTGGCACTTAATCTCCATGAGGTAATGGAGTCACTGGGAGTCAGGTGGCATATAAATTTAATAAATTATTGTTGGTCACACAGCCAGATGTTTAAACTTTTATCCACCTATCTAGTCCTTCCCAAGGACCTGGGATAGGCAGATGTTGTTTGATGGCGTTAAAGGTATTGTCGTAGGATGTAAGCTGTTCTAAGTAAAGCTGCCTTTTGCAATTGACTGATGGTGATTTTGTCAATGCTGATGGTGTTCAAGTGGTGCTCCAGATGTTTTGGGATTGCAGCCAAGATGCCTATTACTATTGGTACTATCTTTGCTTTCTTTTGCTATTGTTGTTCTACTTCTATTTGCAGGTCTTTATATTTTAAGATTTTCTCCAGTTCTTTCTCTTCTATTCTGCTGTCTCCAGGTATTGCAATATCCACTATCCAGACTTTTTTGTCTTTCTTATCAACAATTGTTAAGTCTGGGGTGTTGTGTGGCAGATGCTTGTCTGTTCGAATTCTAAAGTTCCAGAACATTTTAGTTTCTTTCTTTTCTATTACTTTGTCTGTTTTGTGGTCCCACTAGTTCTTGCTTGCAGGCAAATGGTACTTCTTGCAGATATTCCAATGCACCACTGTTGCTAATTTGTCATGCCGTTGTTTGTAGTCAGTCTGTGCAGTCTTCTTGCAGCAGCTAACTAGGTGGTCCACTGTTTCTTCAGCTTCTTTGCAGGGGCAGCATTTGTTGTCTGTTGCTGCCTTCTCAGTTCTGGCTTTGTATGCTTTTGTTCTTAAGGCTTGGTCTTGTGAAGCCAGAATTAGCTCTTCTGTCTCTTTCTTCAACCTTCCTGCTCTTAGCCATTGCCAGGTCTTGTTGTTATCTGTGATGCCTGCTAGCTTTTTGTGTACTGGCCATGTAATACTTTGCCTTGCCATGTCTCTTTTCTAGTCTTCATTTGGTCTTTCTTATAGGCCAGTTTTGTTTCTTTGGTATTCAGTAAGCCTTCATGGTATACTAGCTTCAGTTCATCTACTTCACTGTCCTTCAGATATTCTTCTAATGCCCTTTTTTCTTCGACAACTGTCTGGTGTACTACTACTACTACTACTACTATTATTATTATTGGATTTCCAACTTTGGAATGTGTCAGGCAATGAGGCAAAGTCTTCAATACATTTGATCCACATTTTAAATGGGAGATTCTAAGATGTATAAATATATAATTAGGTGAAAATCACATGTTTTAAAATAACCACTGGGATGTGAATCTTACCAAATTTGACGTTTAAAAAAACTGACATTTAAGGAAGCTCAGTATTGTTCTGAATTGATAGCTATATCAAATATTGAGGCTGTGGGATTCAAGCATATCCATTACAAACAGTCTCATTTCTGTACCTGATTAAGCCATTGACTTCATCCACTATGTGCCTCAGCTTATAATAGGCATCAGTAGGTGGCAGCTTCAGTTCCAATATCAGCCGGTCAATCTTGTTAATACACACTGTCACTGCCAACCTTTCCTGCACTGCGTGTTTGATCAACCTCTCAGTGTTGAGCATGACCTAAAGGGAGACACAATAGATAAGGGCACCAGGTAAGGCTTGAGGAATAAAACAGTGAACCTTATCTGGTGGAGGAGCAGCCTACAGAACAAGTATGCTCAACTGTAAGCTTGTCTGTCTGTCTGATCTGTCTATCTATCTATAAATATAAATATTAGAATAAAAATGCCTACTGCAACGTTGTCTTTAAGACAATGACTTTTCACAAAAATAAATCTCTATACCACATACGGAAGTTAGCAAGCAAAAGATGTAGGTGCATTGTATTTTATAGTGTACTGATACCTAAGCCTATGCAAACACAGAGAAAAAATCAGAAAGGATGCCATTACAAAAAAGAAGCTGCTGGTACTGCAATTAGCATATATGAGTAGCATATATGAGAGCCAGTTTGGTCTAGTGGTTCAGGCAGCGGGCTAGAAAGCAGGAGACTGGGAGTTCTAGTCCTGCCTTAGGCATGAAAGCCGGCTGGGTGACTTTGGGCCAGTCACTCTCTCCCAGCCCAACTCACCTCACAGGGTGGTGGTTGTGGGTAAAATAGGAGGAAGGAGTATTAGGTATGTTCGCCACCTTGAGTTACTTATAAAAAACTCAAAATAATTAAGGCAGGATAAGAAATCTAAAAAATAAAAAAGAGTATAACCTTCTCCATTTCTGTGCTGTGCAATGTTTACCCGTGCTTAACAGATTGGGCTACAATTCAAATGAATCAAAAGGAGGAGGAAGAAAGACATTGGGCTCTGTAGTCTTTTCTTGAAATTGTGAGAATAGAGATTTTAGAAACCACCTTGAGGCTCAAGTGCCCAATTGCTTCAAAAATTGCTTGTAAATTTTAATGATGTAACCCAGATGCTCCCAAACCTTCTTGGCTCATGACACCCTTAGTGTGTTGGTAATTTTTTCACACTACCCCTAGGCCAAAACTTTGAACTACCTCAAGCTAATAGTAACATGTTTCTTTTCCTGACATGAGTACATACTTGAAACAATACCTCCCCTTCTCCTTTTCATTTTATGTAATCATTTAGGCTGGAAACATCCTGCTTTCAGAATTTGGAAAAAACTAACTGTTCTTGGTGCTGGCTATAATTTTTAACAAAAGAACTTCCTTTCTGCCTAGATAATCTGAGTACTTGCTCTTTGTACAATACTGTGTCCAATGGAAAAAAGTCCCAACCTAAGAGAACACACACACTCACCCCCTCAGCTGCATCAATGAAAAGTACCACACCATCAGAAATGCGAAGACCTGCTGTGACCTCATCAGAGAAGTTTACATGACCTTTAGGGGTTAAGACAGAAAAACCACAATTCAGGAATGGAAAATCACTACATTCTTTTCTTAGGAAATGAGGTTAATTGGAGCATGAGAAATCAGTCCTTGGGCCCATTGTGCTTCAAAGCTTTGAATGTTGCAAGTCAAAGGCCTTCTTTACACCCCACAGTGAAACAGGGAATACTGCCGACATCAAAATACCCTTGAAGAGTTTGCTGATTCTCAGTGTTCCAGAAATTCATGGAAACAACAGCCTCCCCTGAATTTGGAAACCTTGAAAAGGTCTTGGCTTGAAGCTTGTTTTGGAAAGGAAAACTTGCAACTCTGTGGTAGAATACCTGCAGACTTTATGTACATAAAATCTAAAGTACAACCTGTAGCACCCCTAAGTAGGCTTAGAAAGAACACATTTAAAATCCTGGAGACCTTAGTGGATAGACCATGCTAAATTAGAAAAACTTATGGTCTCATTCAGTGTAATTGTACCTTCATGAGTTGGCTAGCAGAGCTGTGTCTACATCAAAAATGATTCAGAAGATCTTCAGATCTTTTGTCCAACCTCTTTGCTATTCACTAAAACTGTCTCTCTTTTTTCAGGTTTGTGTGCTAGCCTTTAAAAAATGCTACTGTTTAAGGAATCCATTCTTTAAAGTCAATGCAACTCTCAAAGTATTAGCACCATTTTCCTTAGGCTGGCCCAGAAGCCTGAAAAATGATGAGGTACTATGATCATGTGAGGTCCAAATGTTTCTTCCAAATCATTTTCAAAAGATATACATTTTTTTAACATCTATATGAAGCCACTGGGTGAGGTCATCCAACAGTCTGGGATGCAGAATCATCAATATATTGATGGCACCCACATTTATATTGTCACCTTAGGCTGTAGGGAAGATACTGTCAATGTCCTGTCCCAGTGCTTGGAGTCTTTAAGGGTCTGGATGGGAGCAAAGACTAAAGTGGAACTCTAATGATATGGAATTACTTCTTATACAAAGGGGTCCTCTGTCAATGTTAGTATATTTCTGGATGGGCAGGTATAACCCTTGAAAGAGCGGGTTCATGATCTGGGGGTCCTCCTGGACTCCCAGCTTCTGCTAGGACAACAAGCGGAGGCCAAGGCTAAGGGGAACTTTCCCTGGATTTGGCTAGTGTACCAATTGTGATCCTATCTGATGCAAGAGGACCTAGTTATAGTGATTCATGCCCTCATTACCTGGATTACTGCAATGTGCATTACATGGGGCTGCCCTTGAAGAAAATTTGGAAACTACAACTGGTCCAGAATGCAATTGCCTGCATTCTTACTGATACCTGACATTGGAAACTTGTCATACAAATTCTGCAACTGATTACTATACATTTCTGAGTATAATTTAAGGTGCTGGCATTGACCTATAAAGACCTTCAAGGCTTGGCTTGGCTCCTGGGTACAGGACTGCCTTCTCCCAATTACATTGGTTTAGCCTATCAGATCTTGTAGGAAACAGCTGCTAGTGATGGTGAGGAGAGCCAACACTAAGCAACGCTGCTTCTCTGTAGCAGTGGCCTCCCACTGGAGATCAGACTCACCCCCTCCCTAATGACTTTTAGGAAACTATTAAAAAACAAATTATTTCAGAGAGCATGTTCTTGCTAACTTAATTTCTTGAGTTACTTTTATTATAGTATATCGCTCAATTATTCTTTGTCATTTATGTCTGTTTTCTATGTAGGTGTTTAAACTGTCATTTCATTGTATTCACTGTAACCCACTGAGAGTTGTTTGAATATGGCAGGGTATAAATCCAAAAATTAAAAAAAATACATCTTATTAACTACAGTTCACTTACAATGAAATCTATCTAGGAGGATAATTGGATAATTCATACTGTTACTTTGCTCATGACGGCAACATTCTCTCTCTACTAGAACTTCAGGAGATACAGATGTCAAGAACTGCATGTCATTAAATATATAAACTGGGGTTGTTGAATGTCATTTATGCTTTTGTGCATAATTTTAGAAGATTTTCTTTTTAAATATAACAGGGTAAAAACCTCTTAGCCCAAATTTCTGCTGGTTTATAGATCTCTTGCCAGTTCAACTCACCAGGTGTGTCCATGATATTGAAGAGAAATGATTTGCCTTTTGTGTCTGGGAGGACAATGGTCACTGGTGTGCTTTTAATCCCAACACCCCTCTGAAATGAAAACAAGATCATGATAGAGGTAGAAATAATTCTTTAATCTGAAACCAAGGACCAGAGTTTAGGATAGAGGTTGGTAAGGAACGACAAGAGAATAAGGAAAAATTGTACACATTTCTGGGACTATAACATTAAGACATAAGGGCAGAGATCTGTTATATGGCATTTGACAGTATGAAAACCCTTGAGCATCAAAATAGATAAAGATATGAGAACCTTTCTTCTAGATTTTGTGCTATAGATAGGAAGGGGAATAAAACTTCTGGAATTTCCCTATATTTATATGCATTCTAGGTCAGACCAGATTCCCCTTTCCCAAGAACCACCAGGAAAAAAAGTGCAGAAAAGGACAATTAAAATCAATATGGAGTTACAATATCTTCCTGGAAAAGCTAAAGCATTTGGAATTTTAAATATAAGGGGAAAAAAGGACAGCAAAGGAGAAAAACAGAAATGTATAGATTTATAAATGAATGGGGAGAAAAGGAAGATGTTTTCCAGTGGAACTCATTGATAGCCATGCTGGATGGGGCTGCTGGGAACTGCAGTCCAGTAATAACTGAAGACTTACATGTTCCCTATTCCATAAGTTCGTTTTAGTTCCAGAGACGCTAACAGCAAATAGGGGTTTTTATGAAGTTACATGGGGCATCTGAAAGGTCACTACAGAAAAAAAATGCTGAATAAAATTGACATTTTGCCTGATATAACAGGCTTTTATGTTTTTGCCAGAGTTGAAGCAAAACTTATTGTTGTGTGGTTTTATATAGTCTTTTGTACTTCAAAATGTTGCAGGAATATAATGAAATAGCTAATTCAGGGAAGTATGCAAGATGCAAAGGATCATAAATACAGAACTTCCAAAAGGGCATAAACCAGTATGAAGACCTAAATATACTTACCTCTTGCTCGGTGAACAGAATATCTGTATAGCAAAGCTGAGAAAAATAAAACAGAAATAGCATTGCTCAGAGACTGGATTAACTGAGGCAGAATATTTTCATCCAGACTATCTTAGTAATAGTGAATGCTGTTTCTCCTTTACTTCTGTTTTTCCAGTCTGCCCTCAGTAAGTCATGTGAGAGGTCTCAGAGATCTGCTCTTGGAATACTCTGTTGTGTATGTTTTATGATTTTATTATTCTTTAGATTTATAACCTGCTTTTCCTCCAAGATCCTGAAACAGCTTACATGGGGCTCACCCTTCATTTCATCTTAATAGTCTTGTGAAGCTGTGCTGTGTGTGAGGGAGGGGCCCAAAATCACCACTGAATTTCCACAGCAGAGGGTAGATCTGAACCTGTGTCTCCTGGCACCAAAATCCCAAGAAAACTGACCTGGTCTGTCTGTTGCACACACTCCAAGAATAATGGACTACGTAATTGGAAGACTAATCATTTCTGTATGTTTTACAATGCCATAAACCTACTTCCCAAACAAAGCATCATAGTAACTTACATCCTGATCATATCGCTTCCTGATCTCAGGATGTGTCTGTTCAATCAGGCAATCCACAAAACAGGTCTGAAGGCATTAGAAAAGGAAAAAGAAATGACACATCAACCAGCTAAAATACCTAGTCCAAGAAGCATAAAAATATGGTTTCATAGCTCTTTTTACCAATTAGGAGCAAGATGGTCCCATATTCTGGGATGACAACCAAGCAGCATAGGTATAGGCTGGGGGGGGGGGGGGTGTTAAAATCAAGATGCTGATTGGGATCACCAATTTGACTTCTCTCTCTCCCCCACACACACACATACTGCGGACACACCTGTTCCACATATTTTAGAGGTCTATAAAATATTAAAACCTATTCACTAAGAGTTTCACCTTTATTTTACTGTTAAATATATATGCCACTAATGTTAAAAGCTGTTCTCAAAACCCAGAGCCATGAGAGTTCAAAGGAGCTATTAAGACCATCAAATCCAACAGTGCAGGAAGCCAGTTTAACACATCTTCATTGGTACATGTGTCTAATGAAAAGGAGCTTACTCTTAGTAAATGGCTCCCTGCTCTTACTGACAAAGTTTTAATAACATTCAACCAGAATTTGCGTTCCTGTAACTTAAGACCATATTCCATGTCTTGCATTTTTTTAATACCCCCACATCCACTAGACAGTTTGCTTGCCCTCTTAGTAACTTCTCTTTTAGAAATTCATTCTTTCTTAGATCTAATGACACTGCTCAAAGAGATGTTTGCTTTTTTATTTTCTTCCCCACTCTGCATCTATTTGCCATAGCATTTAAAGGTACTGTAGCTATCCCAGCTTTATTTGTAGGCAGGCAGATAACTTTAGTATCTCTTTCTACCACGCAACCAAATTTTGAAACTACTTCTACCAGAAGAGTCATAATGCTACAATTAAAGCACGCTTTATTTGTTATAAGTGTGCCCAATCACCGAAAAGCACCATCAGTTTTTATTAAATTATTTAAAAACATACAATAATTCATTTCAAATTAAATGCATTAAAAACTCTTACAAAATAATCAACAGAAGTCCAACGTAACTGACATTCATGTTAATAATTCCAGCAAGCACAATATCATCTGTTGCCTTGTGTAGTGCTTCAAAAACAAAGAGCTATTCCTAGTCTGGGAAGTGATTACTGCATCTTTTTGCACTGACAATAATGCATTTCAAATATATGCAATATTGAAAGGAATAGCTTCAAGAGTGTCTTAGAGACATCAGAGTTAATTCTATGATGATTTAATAAAGCTTAGAACAATTTCACAGAGCCCTAAATCTTCCAAGGGAAAACTTTTTTACTACCACATTTATTAAATAAACTATCCAACCCTATGAGTGAACATGTTAACTGATGCTCACCTTGCCATGGTGTAGGTGCCCACAAAGTGTAACATTCCGAATCAGTTCCGAGTTGTCCATCAAATCTGCAAGAAAACTAAGAGAAGAAGATCAAAGAGAGGAAAAAGCTGTTAGTGGTGATCACTGGCAAGGAAAGTTTCCCTACAGATGCTTTGGTCTCTCACCTCATCCTTGTCAAAGATGGAAATCATTACAGCTTTACCAGTTTTTGAGAATCTTTACTTTGTAGCTGTGTGTTTAAACAGCTTAAATGAATCTCCCAATACTGGAGTGAAAATCTCTTTATGAAGTGGAAGAGTTCTTCTCATACTAAAATGTACACAGCAAGATTATTGCCCTGTTGAATCAAGGCAGGAAGAGAGCAAGATGAACAGCTGGACAGTTGCTGCATCAATATCAATTAAAGTCTAGTGAAACTTGTCTCATGTTATGACTTCATAATATTCTGTATTTCCTCATCTCTCTTTCACATTACTAGGCTTCCCCAGCAAACACAAAGGGCAGGGAACAAAAACTACTGTAGTTTAGATTGTAAGTTCTGAAGATATTGAGATAAGTAGGAAAGAGTTGCTATATGACAGAGGGCTTCTGATTGGTCAATAAAAAATGAGTAAAATACACTGAGTAGAGCTTAAAACAATATAAGTGCAAGGATGATTACATAAAAATGGATTAAGGGGCTAATGTAAACAATGGGAAAACAGAAAGGGTTATGTAGAAACATAAGAAAAGTGTTATAATATGAATAAAGCATCTTTCACCAAGCTTGCACATTGCATATAAGCTGGACTACTTCTCTCAGAACATGATACAAGTTCAGATGAATACAATAGTTACTAAATCTTTTACTGGCCAATTTGTAAAGCTGTGAAAAGTACTGACAGAAACAAAAACAATAATGAGGGTTGGATGGAAAAGAAGAGGGAAAACAAATACATTCAAAGTTCTACTCACTCCATCTCATATACGGTAACTGGCAATGTCTGCTCCATGAGGGAAAATTTCTTAGTCTTCACTGGTTTAATAATAGGTTCTACAGTAAAAGAAAGCATTAAAAAATACTGTCTTTAAAGGGAAAGCAAGGCATTCCTAAATTGCCTAGTGATCAGTAGGAAAAGGTGCAATAATACATACTTCACATACTATGAGTCTCAAACTGAATTCCATGGATTTCTGATTTATGTGTGACAAGCAAAGAAGAATGGGACAGAGAAATTTCCCAAGTATCAGGTACTGAATGTAACTAATGGCAAATTAGACAGAACAATATATTTTGGCTTAGTTCTCACTGATGTAAAACATCTAGCATGAAATACAGCATGGCAAATCAGTGTTTATATATGCTGTTCTGTCAAAAGAATAAATACAGAACAGATTTCTTGATGAGGATTAATGCTAGAACCTTTCTCCATGACATCTAGTTTTACATGTGCTGGGAGTTTCACATACTTTCTTAGTTCAGGAAGATTTATCTAGCAGCTACCTTTGTGTCCCTTCAATATCAGGAGGCTTTTTTAAGTTATATTTAGAATACAGATATATGTCAGAGTCTGCAACACTCAATTCCCAATCCAAGTAAATCCTCTGGAGACTAGACCATTCCAGTAAAGATTTCTTTATCGAGAAGATGTACACAGCGTTCCATAGATTGCTGAAACTGAAAACCTGCTCTCAGTGTTTCCCTTTTAACCCCCCTCTCTGCAGTTTCCCTCCTTTCAAGTTCCAATCCCTTTCACACCTTCTCTTGGATCTTTTCTTAGTCTCACACTTGCATGACCTTGCAAATTCCTGAGAACTCGATAACATTCCATCTGTCTCTGTCTACCTAAATCTCTCCCCCCCCCCCCTTATTTTATGGCAGGAACGAGCAAGCAATTTATATAAACTAACATTCTTAACATTTCTACTTTATGGCCTATGGAAGGAAACATTCTAATTAGGTCAATAGCTCTACTAAATCTAATAGTTGACATAAATTAATAGTTGATTGATTGCGAGGATCCTGACAATATATTATATAAACTGTATCAGTGATAACTAGGCAGTTCCTATTGATGTTTAAGTAAACAAATACATTTAATGGAATAGTTTTAAGAATGGTTAAACATATCCTTTTTTCTAGCCGTGAAAGGTTCAATGAGCTAAATCTCTCACATTGGCTGCTATAAATATTTTTCCAGGCCTGTATTGTGGATACTTTTATGATAGGAAAACATCTTTATTTACCACTTATGTTGTAATCTCTCCCTTCTACCCAAGGTTTGGCTGCCTTCTCAGCATGTTAATGGAACAGTCTCCCCCAAGCTGGTGCCACTGGGATATGTCAAATTACAACTGTGAGAGCCACTCTGGGGTAGCGGCTAAAGCAGTGGGCTAGAAACCAGGAGATGTGAGCTGTAGTCCTCCCCTAGGCATGAAAGCCACTGGTGACTTTGCACCAGTCACTCTTTCTCAGCTCAACACAACGCACAGGGTTGTTGTTGTTGTAGAGAAAATAGGAGGTAGGAGCATTAGGCATGTATGCCACTTTGAGCCAACCAAAAATAAAACTAATAAATAAAATAAATAAACTCTGATCATTCCCAGGCAAGCTGGCTGGATTTTACAGCAGCTGTAACCCTACAAAACAGAGCTAAGGTTTGGAAAAGACTGTAATAAGTTATGCAAGAAATTGAGCACCACCATTTAAATTTCTCACCTGTAAGAGGCTGTGTATCTTCCTCCTGCACTATGGTTTCTACTTCTGGACCATATACCTCTTCAGCGGTTGGATAATATTTCTTATCCTCATGCAACACTACGTCCATCCCAGGGTGGTCTTCATCACGGTCTCCCATGTCATCATCGTCATCATCATCATCAGGCTGAAACCAAAATAAATTGCCCTCAGCCAACTGCTAATAACTAGAGTCCCACTTACAGAACTTAGGGCTGGTGTATACATTCACAGTTATAACTTGCAAACAGATATGCACATTGGGTAGTTTTTAAAACGCTGGCAAACAGTAAGGCTCTTTTTAAGCAACATGTAACATAGCTACTCTTAAAATTAAGGCTAACTCACACTCTTTTCCGGAGCAAGAGCTGCAAAAAGACAACTTTAATCTGTTCATTACAGAAATTGAATTACATAACAACTATGTAACTAAACAAAAAACTAAAGGATGATCTTAAGCATGAATATTGTTTGCAGCAAAAGCATGAAATCAGTACCTCATCAAGATCTTTTGAATCACGACCCATTTCATCATCGTCATCATCGGAATCAAGCTCTGGGCCAATATAATTCCCAAATTCATCATACAGGTCTGTATCCATGTTGCTGGGTCTTGGAAAGGAAAAAAAAAAAACACCTTTAAAACAGAGCTAGTTTGTATTCTGAAAAATGTCATTCCAATATTTGATTGCTTTGCTAGTTATTTAATGTGCTTACAGCTGCTTGCAAGATTCATATTGGGATACTTTTTAATTTATTTTTATCATGACACCTTAGTTTTACTGAAAGCTTAATACTTTATCAGCATTTAAAGCTACTCCTCTCAACAGCCTATTCCTTGCCTATAGTTGCACATTATATTTTCAGCTTCCCTATTATAAGCTACCAATCCATTAGCTTTCCTGTCCTTTTATTTACCGAAGAGCTGTTTCTTTATTCATCAATTCCCTTAACAGCTTCCATCATTTTCCCTAGTTTTAATTATCAGGTATACCTTCTCCAACTCCTTTTCAGCCACAACTGCCCTCATTTCACAGCATTTACCTTATCCAGAATAAAAACAGTTATTCATACAGTATTAGTTGTTCTAATTCAACAGTGACCTTTACAGAATTGCCAGCCACAATTTCCAGTTTTAGAATATGATGGCTATTATGGGTTAAAAGAAGAAAAAGAAGGAAAAAAAAGAACAGTATTTCATCAGAAACGTATATTATAATTTTATTTCCCAGAAACTATCTGAATGCATATATAGGGTTTCACTGTTGAGTCCTTTTTATTTCAGAGGGAGGATTGTATATTAACTTTTCACGCTGCAATCAATAAAGGCAGCCATATACTGTAGAGATTTAGCAGGTCCACACTTATTCTCTACCATTTGAAAGTTTGAAGTCTTATTTCTAAAATCCCTCATCTATCTTCCCGTTAGCTTCCATAGATAGGGTTCTCCTAAACCTCTACGCGTTACTATATCCATTTATTCGAATTTCAGCCCGTACTTCCTTCAAAGTACGAAGCGCGTACTTTAAGCGTAATGAGAGGTACTGTGCAATCTAACGGCTATTTTAAATAGGTTTTTAAAAAAGAATCAATTTTTTAAGCTTGGAAGATTATGCAAGAAATACTCGCGCATGGATACACTCACCTTTTTTGTTTCCGTTCTCAGCAAGCGCGCGTTGCTTGAAACGTTTCTCTTCCCAGCGCACGATGCGACAGCGGGACAAGAAGTCCCTTTCACTTCCTCCGGAAGTGTGAAGTGTGAAGTTGTCTATTTACAAGCCTAATTGATTCTCAGTCCTTTTCCCTCTGTTTGGTGCTGGGGAGTGAGGGAGAATTAGAGATTCACTTCCGATTCTTTTCGGTCCGTCTCGGCAAAATTAAAATTCCTGCAAAAGCATGGGCTGTATCAGGCATTTATTATAGATTGCTCCGATCGCCATAGGTCCATCCGCCATTCCTGTGACATTTCGTTTTCTGGTTGTTATGGAAACCCAACCGAAGCTTAATTGCTATAGAAACTGGAGGCCTAGGCGGGAAAAAGGTAATCGAACCACGTTTCCACAAAGCTTCCCTTCGTTCTATCTGGTATCGGTCGTGTTAGGGAGGGGGGAATCGAGATCAGTTTTCGGGGTATATACGTCGGGTAGTAACATAAAACATAAACCAGTGGAATCCGCCGGCACTGAATATGGAGTGGTCAAAACAGCGTTATGAGTTCGGGCTGACTTGCTTACTGTTTCTGGGAGTGTTGCTGAATACATTCTTGCTTACTGTTTTATATTTACGTACTTCGTTTCCGTCAGTGTCTGTTCTTGAGTGGGAGTCGACCAGGAGACCCCAGGGCTGTAGGCTAGATTGGAAGTTGAAAAAAAAAAAAAAATGACCCAGAAGGATGCATTCAATAGCAAATCCCTTACATAGTGGTGTCAGAACCCCCTTGCAAGGATATGGCGGTGAAATCACCCAAAGTTGAATTGACTCAAAAGAGACCATGTCTGTCTGTCTATTTTTGCTGTTTTTACTGAATGAATTCACTGGCCACAGAGTAATGGGGATGGGGACTGTGTTAATATATTAGAGCAAATGAAATGGAAGATGGAGGCAGGCATGGCTAATTTGGAATAGTCAGTGAAAGCAGTTCCTGCAACATTTTATTTCATTTATTTTCACATTACAGATGTGGGACTAAATAATGGTGTGTTTGGATAATCATAAGAAGCTGATTGATTTTTCTTGTGAGATTATTTGAGAAAGAAACCTAGTCTTTCAAATCAAATGTATAATGTACTGGGCAGCTGTGTTGTTCCTAGGTTCCCAAAGTGGAAGGCATGATAGATTTCCATGCTTTAGAGAAAGAATTGGAAGAAGCTATTGCCGCTGATGAGAAATACCAGAGAGAAAATGAGGCTAAGTTCCGAGCAGTGCATCAGAAAGTGTCATCTTACGAAGAATTCAGGTTTCTTGATTTTCACTGATTCCTTTATTGATTTGATACAAAAGATGAATAGAGACATTAATTTATCCATGAAGGCAACTTCCTTTGAATTTAACACAGTTTATATGTGAGCATTTGTAAGCCTGGTTATTTTTAGAATCTGAACTCTTCTGGATGAAAGCACAATATTTGTAACATCTCTATTTTTGTCCCAACAGTGATTGTCTGAGCTGCCTTCCCACTGTTCTATTGGTGCTGAGAAATGTATTCATTTTATAGTATCCTACCTGCAGTGTGTTAAAATTGGAGAGTAATAATTGGCCCATAAGATTACTAGTTCACTGCATGTAGAATATTGGTGGTATATTGTATTACACACTAAATAGCATCTTAAACGTTAATTATGGAACGTAGAGATTGGAAAGTAACCTATGAGACCTTCTTGTCCAATCCTTCTATCTTATGCAGGAAACTTACTACAAGACTGAAGAGGTATTCGTTTCTATGATATGTGTTAGCAATACAGTGCAGTTTCCATCACCTCCAGTTTTAACTTTTGCATACCTGAGAGAAGGGAGCCAAATAACTTTTAACAATTAAATCACTCTCCCTCTTATTATTTTGCATTATTTATCAGGGAAAGAAGCAACAATTGGAGAACTTGACACAGAGAGGTTAGAGTTACCAGTTAGAACTGGAGGAAGCAGAGGTGTTCTCTTTACCACATCCTTTTTCTCCTGCGTGTTGCAGTCTGTATTAATGTTATAGTAAGTTATCCAAACTTTCATGTGACAGAGCTGCCTTTCCCATAAACTAACAGTTCAGAGGCCAGGGCTCATATAGGATGCATGAAACAATTGAAACATTCCTGCATCTTTAATAGTTAATTTTAGATAAAAATGATAGTTTAGTAGCTTTAAACTTTTTCATCTCTGCAACATTGTATTAGACCAAGTTGCTGTTGCTGAAATATCATCTGAAATATCTCTGGAACCTTCTTCCGTTCTATCTGCAGGGATATTGTTCTAGCTTCCCATTTGAAACCTCTGGAGAAAAAGGACAAAATGGCAAATGGCAGAAATGTGTTATGGAACTCCTATGCAGTTAAAACAAATCACAAACAAGAGAGTAAGATAGAATTGCCTCAGGTAAAAGTAATTTTTTCTGTGAGCTGAAATTTTTCTCCAAATGTTCTTTTAAAAATTAAAACTATATTTGATTGTATTTAGACACTAAAACTAGAAGATTGTTTTCCTCAATATTTGGATAAATCTGACAATGAATATGGAATAATTGTTCTCTTCTCTTCTCTTCTCTTCTCTTCTCTTCTCTTCTCTTCTCTTCTCTTCTCTTCGTTTTTATTGTTTGATTGAAGTTATACCCAAAAGTATACAGTGAGAGCAAATATCTTTCAAAAGATGATGCTCCTGTATTCTGCTTTCTCCTCTTGGGTCTCTTCTACTTCTGGTTGCTCATCATTAATTAATATACTATGCTGTTCATTTGTTAAAAAAAACAGTTTCTACCAGCCTGTTTAGATTTCAGTTTCCATAAGACATATAATTGATACCCTAAAAAAGGAAGAAGCCTGAATTCTTAATTATGGGGTTTGAAAGTAGAATAATAGCTAGGTGGTGGACCTATGTCATTTTTTAAAAATTCTCTAGGAATTGGAGCGCCTCCCTGAGACCTCTGCAGAGTTCTACAGAGATTGGCGCAGATGTATGAAAAACAATCAGGAACGCTATCACCTCCTGCTCCAACTTGGATCCCAGAACTTGGGCCGGATCTTCCAAACAGATCTTGCCTTTGGCCTCTTAGGTGAATTTCTAATGGTGCTGAATAAAAATGCTCGCATCGAAGACTGCAATGCTATCTTGGACATCTTGGAGAATTTATCAGGCACCAAACGTTTTGGTCTAAATGTTGAACTCCTGAGTGAGAAAGAGAAAGAAAGCTGCAGGCAGTTGTTTGAAAAATTGCAAAAAATGGGAACTGCCCTTGGCGATTTTCCTGCAGTTCCACAGGTTCCAAATGAAGATGGTACAGATGTTACTGAAATCCATTGCCAAGCAGGTGAAGTAGTTGAAAGAAAAGTGTTAGAACTGATGAGCCTTTACCATATCTCCTTGATCAAGTCTTGAATTTATATTAATAACTACACGGGATATGGAAATATTATAATGTAAAAGAAGGACTAGAGTGCCCATAAAAAAAACATAAAAATCAATAAAAATGAACCATATCCATCAGCTCTTTTAGTATATATTGGAAATATAGAAGAGTGAATGAAGAATAGATACCTAGTCAAAGAGTCCTTGCCTCTTGCTTTTTGTCTCTGTTGCATTAAAATGTTATATCAACTTTACTTTCTCCAATCACACAGTTAAACCATTATTGATTAAAAAATATTTGCTATTTGATTTGTTTTTGCAGTACTTTTGTCATATTTCTTATGACACATCTTGATTGATCTTCTGCTTTAACTAGAAGGCTTAGTCCCTGAAGTAGCAAAGGCACAGCAAAACAGACAACTCAAATGTGGGCGTCTTTGAGCATATTTGCATAGTGTTTTTCTCTGACTGATAGGTAACCATAGCAAGCAACTCAGCTGGGATCAGAGAAGGACTTTTAATTCAGACTGTAGAAACTGAAGACAAGTATTAATCATAATCAGGATTTTATTAAGATATTTTGAGGGAATGCACTTTATTCTTTAAAACTATACAATGTCAGTGACGGTATGATAGATTGCTTGTCTCTTCTATTTCTAGATGCTCACCATAGCAATGGTCCAATTAACAGTTTGGAAGCAAGCTTTTGAGTATCTGCAATGTTTTGACATATTATGTCAAAGCAAAAATAGTATTGTACATCCAGGCTAATATTAACTTGATACTATATTAGTTGGGATTCCAATGAACTTAGTCTTGATAGAGAAAATAAAAAATGTGTTACTTCCCAGCAAAGCAATAAAACATTTCAACAAGACAGACATCTCAAGATGTTTTACTCCAATTTAAGGAAGTTGTTTCGGATCATGGTATCAGATGGAACTGTCCATCAGATACCTATACAGTACTTAATCTTTTCCCTTTGCATTCTCTTTCATCCTTCTCATCAGAGATGCTACATTTACCAGGGAGGCCTTGGCAAGTTGAGAGTGCCTACAACCCTTCACAATTAGTTTAACTAAAGATAAACATGCAGGCCATGCATTGTCAAGAAATTTGCTGTTATCAAATGATCGAATTGTTTGATCTTGTGTCATCTTGGGCACAATACTGAGGTAGAAATGATACTATAAAAAGATATTATTGTGAAAGTAGTAAAGCAGCAAAGAACCACAGATATGTTTGGACCAAGACGATTAGACTTTGGGGCTTAGCATATCATGTAAACATAGCAAATGAGGGATGCTATATTTACCATATTCAAAAAATAAAGCTTCAGCTACAGTACATAAGTTTCTTCTATCTAGTTCAGAATTGGGGAAGCCACATTCCTTAGACTCTACTTTGTGCTGCCTAGCCAGGCTTTGGTTCCAAGTCAGTTTAATACCATTTTAAAAAACAAAAAAAACACCCACCCTAAAACCAAAAAAATATCAGCTTTCCAGCAAATATGATTCTACCACACACTTGTATCATTGTCCCAATCTCTAGATCTCTTAGTGTTCCACAAAGGACATTGCATAAGCTTCAGCCATCAAAAGGCTATCTACACCATGACTGCTCTAATTCATCTTAATTGTGACTAGCACTTAATTATATAACTTCATATGTTATGAAGTTGTATCTAGAGTATACTCTAGTAGTAGAAAAATCACAAGTAATGGGGGGTAGATGGATGGAGGAAAAGAATCTCCATTTCAGTCTTCTTCCAAAAAGAATTATTTAATTCAGATGCCACATTAAATATTGCAGATACTTATATGCAATGGGAGGTGCAATTATATGTTGATCCTACATGTTGTAATGTTCCTATCATTCCACAGTTTCACTAGACTGGTAAAGGTTATAGAGCTAAAGCACTTAAGCAGTCTAACACTACTATGCAATTCTGACAGATGATCAGTACAGGACTGAATAGGACTTGAAGGGGAAAGTGCATGCTCACATCAGCCTGAAATGCCAATCAGCAACTCCCTGATCCCATCTACTACTCACCTTCAACATAACAGGTGTGTGTGTTGTGTGTGTGAAACAGATTTTGCACATCATGCACCTGACCAGTATTCTGTCAGTTTTAAATGAGGGAAAGAAGTCTTTAACATTACAATAGTAAAGCTAAGGATGCCTTGTAACTCAATCATAGGCTCATAGTCTGGGAATGCAATGAAAATTTGTCATGAGGACTTGGCAAAACAAAAACAAAAACCAAACAGGTTGCCAGGCATGTTGGTACTGTAGTTACAGTAGGTGCATTTGGGAAAATGCCTTTTGTTCCTTAACTATGTTAAACCCATTTAAAGAGTTACATAACAGTTTTTCAGTATTTCTCCCCTTAAGATGACAGGAAACCACACTGCCAGGTTTCAATAATTATGCTACAGAAATGGCAATGCAGTTTGAAGGTCTCTAACAACAGGACAGCATATAGTCCTAGGTTTCTGATTACTTCAGAAAACAACAACAATGCTCCTACTCAGTATGAGGCAGCTTCATTTATACAATCAGCCATAATGGTCTACAAGGACTTAGATGTGTCCATATCAGAACTCAGTTTGCATTCTAGAACTCACAGAAGCATTTCTAGAGTCTTTGTTTCTTATGAAAAGATAATATGCCCATACAGATACACATTGTTAAAAAGCTCCAAAAGAATTGGAACAAAACCAGCAGTTCTAGAATAAAGGGTCTCCTTATTGATGACCATAATAAAAATGTAAACTCCAGAATTTGTAAATGGCCTCTCCTATAGGACATGGAAACTGTTGGGTGATGTGTATTTGGACAGCCATCAAATGGCTTCAGCAGGGTGGGCCGGGATAGCTATGGTCCTTGGTGCTGCTGATGTTCTTTATGCCTTTGCCATTATGGAAAAAGAAGATGTGTTCAAGAAGACTCCTTGCCCAGCTTTCTTGATGTTTGAGAATGCTGCTTACTTGGCTGATATGAGCTTTGAGTTGCCCTGTAATTGTAAGCCAGAGGAAATAACTACTGTAGTTTGGTACTTTCAAAAAAGCATGGGCAGTCAGCAAACTAAGGTCTTGACAGACTTTGATGGCACTTTGATAGTAGACTCAAGCCAAATCAAGGTGGGCAGTGACATGCTCCGCCGTTTCAGCATTAGGATGTTCAGTCTCATTGTCTTCCGGGTTCAGGTGGAAGATTCAGGGCATTATATTTGTGGTACAAAGAAAGGGGATTTCTTCTATGGTTATGATATAGATGTACAGCCTTCAAGGGGCATAGCTGTTGCCTTTGCAGATGAGGGTCAGCATCCACAGAATGACCTCCATGAAGCAAATTGCACAATTTTCACCATTTTCTGGGACTGGACCAAATGCAACCGCTGTGATGTCAGAGGTGAGCAACGGAGAATTGGTCTTTGCTATGTGAGGAGTTCTTCTCTGTTCAGGCGGTACCATACCACTATAGAAGAAGTGGCATCTTGTGGCTCAAAGTCAATCCCAAAGCATTTTCTTCGTGGTATTCAGATGAGAAAACCTGAAGTTGTTATACGAAGTTGCATGGTATCTTGTAAGGGGAAGACACCCTCAAATGAAGGAGAGGCATCCATTTCAAATGTCATCTCAAAGCTTGGAGAAAAACCTTGGGTTTCCAACATCCCTATTCAATTCCACAAGCAGCCCCTTGGCAGAGGATTGATCATTGCCTGCCCTGGTGCTAGGCCAGAGCATGCTGTTGCCTGGGATAAAGATTCAACTCGATTGTACCTTACTAGATTTCTCACTGGGGTTAACAAGACCATGAGGGTCTTCATTGACCATGGAAATCACCTCCACATTCGCTTTACCCAGATGAATGACAGAGGTATTTACTACTGCTGGCGAGAAGGAGAAATAGTTGCTGGATTCCGGCTATCTGTAGTGTACAAAAGCCGCCACAGACGAAGCCTTGATGATCCTGAAACTCAGTATGCTATTAAGACTATTGTTACAAGCTATGTGTTCATCACCATCTTCTTTATCATCATTCACATTGTTCGATGTTGCCTCTATGTGTTTAGGTGTACAGCTATAGAATAGCATCTCAAGAAAATTGCCATGGGCCTAATAAGTGATGATGATGATGATTTGTCTTACAACTAATTTAATAATTAACTGATCAACTGTCTGGTTCTTTATCAATTAAGTGTTTCAGTTTAAGAACACTGCAGAACCCTCAGTGAAGGTACATTTTAGACAATCAGCTCTCTTAAATGTGACAGCTAGTATATAATGGAGTAAGCAACTATTAACAGAAGGCAAGGATGCTGTTTAATATTTTTTCATTAAATATGGGAATACAAAATTCTCTCTACTGTAGAATTCTCTGTTGTAATAATACGCCAATTGGTAAGCCAGTTTAAAAGCCATCTGTATTGTGAAAAATTCAGATAGAATAGCTGTTAACTGAGCATTGTCAATCTGAGTTGTCTGTCATTCGTACAGATAACAAAACTGTAAGAACACCATGTTACTACAAATGCTTTGCCTGCTGAAAGTGTCAGTTTCATCCTGCAGACATTAGCATCTCAAATTTGGAAAGGACTTCAGGTGGCCAGGAGGAAATCTTTGCTGAGTCCTGAGAGCTGCTGCCATTCTGACAGGCATTACTACGGCAAGGTGGGCCAAAGTTTTGAACTAGTATAGGTTCAAAAATACTTGAACAATACACATATATTGCAAATCTGTAGCAGTCACACACAGGGCAGTCATTCTGTTGACAGCTGAAGGTAGGTGGGTAATTCACTTCTCAACCAGTTTAATTGGTGTAAGGCAGAACGAGCAATTGATTTTGTGCAGCTTTCATTCCAAAAGGAACTTCTGCATTTTGTTTTTATGTATGTATTTCTATCTGTGTCATATATTTTCTTGTCTCCTTGGTGAGCCACTATGAGAATACTTTGGAGAGTAGGATATAAAGACATCAAACAAAGAGAATAAGCAATGAAAAATTAGAGGAGAAACAATTTTATAATGTAATGTTTAATTGTAAAAGAAGATAAACAAGAGTGCAATTTTAAATCCATTGCTGCAGCTTCATTATACTTTTAGTTTCTGTTAAGCATTTACATATAATCTTCTATAAAAACTATCATTGGAAGTTCATCTATTAATAGAAATATACAAGCAGGTTTGAGAGGCTAGCATACAAAGCAGAGCATGAAACTTACGGAGGAGTATTTTGGCACAGTGATTCCAAAAAGGAAAATATCCGAAATATTAATTGGTCATATAATTTAGTCATATCTATATGACCCACATTACTGGTGTTAGTACAGCTAGTTTTACTGGAAAATAGATAAGTTGCATGTAACTGCTTTGTGGTGGAAAACAATGAATTCCACCATGAGTTACGTTCCTCTGTTGGAGGCAGTGATCATTTCAGACTCCTACTTCTCCCTACTTCTACTTTTTAAAAGGAAAATCAAAGCTATCCCATTTCTTCCACAGTCACAGCTACTAATTTAAACATAGGACACTGGAGGAAGGGAAGAGGCTGAGCTAAACATCATTCAGTTTTCTGCTCCTAAGAACCACTAAACACAACAACACAACAAATGTCATATAGTCCATGCATAGGTGCATGCAACGCAGGGAGTCAAAAGTGAAAAATGCAATTAGCAGCATTTGTATAATGGCAACAGATAAGTGACAGTGTGCACGCAGCCATATAACTTGTCATATAAGAAATGTATGTCTCCAAATTTATGCATTCCATTAAGCAGGCTGACATCTTGAAATTATAATTGGACATGCGACTGATTGAACATGGGTAGAAAAATCCAGCCACTCTTGGAAAACCCTTCCCCTCAAATTCTGTTCCTCTTATTTAGTTGCTGAAGAAAAGAGAAATAAATGCCTCAGTGCTTCTTATAGGCATGCTGTGTGAAAGACTTGTTTGTTGCCATTCTTCTTTCCTTGTCAACACACCTTAAGAAACCCCCTAACTTCTGTTACCTGCTTACTTGTATCTTTTTCTGCTATGCAACTGAATTCTGCTTTGCTTTAAGCTGAAGCTGTGGACTTCCCAAAATTGAAACCCTCCTGCCCATACGTATTCACCAAGAGAATAAATATTTGATAAAGTATAACCATCTGAGCCTTCAGAATGAAGTGGACTGTCATTTAGGGCTAGGGTAAGCATTAGACATACTTCCTAGGGAAGCTGGAAATTGTCATTCAGTGACATCTGAAGTGCCATAGGTTGCCTAACCCTGATTTAGAGCAATTGCTTCAATATTTGAAAGCAATCTTTTCAATTTTCTAATTTTCTAATTTCTTTTTGCTGGCTTGGTTAAACCATATGCCAAATTCCTTCAAGCATCTTTCCCCTAGATCTCTAATCTTACAGGCATCTTGTCACTGCCCTTCTTGAACACCTAACCTTTCCTCCTCTGTCTTCCTCTCTTCTGCCACTTTGCCTTTTGGTCTCATTCCCATCAGTCCTCTTTATCACCCGCTGCACATCATCCACGAGATTAAAATTGCGTCCCCCTTTTTACTTGGATCATAATGCATACAATTTGATGAATATAAATTACAGTGTCATCAATTTGGAAGGTACTAAAAGCTATAGGAAATCAGTATTCTGTGAAGTTTTAATGCTGGATTATAAATGTGCAGATACAGTTTCAAATACTCAGTTTGGTTAGTATCTTTCAGCCTAATCTACAGCACAGGATTGCTTGGATAAAAGAATGGGAAGAGTCATCTAAACATCGTAACTCCTTAAAAGAAAACTGGATATCGGCGCTAGGGGGCAGGCAATTCCATATTACATTTACTGCCAGCTGGCATCTGGATTTAAACCCATATCATCATTCACAGGAGAGATGCTTTTTCAGTCATGTACCACAGGCACATCCCTCCAGTTTCACCCCTCCTGGAGATGAAAAAGCTTTGTTCTTTTAAAAATATTAAGGCAGAACTCCAAGGATCAGAGGAGCAAGGAACCAAGAACAAAGACTGAGAACAGAAATGGAACTCATTCCATTTCCCTAGCATTTCAGAATTAATTGAGTGAAGGGAAGTCCAGGAACAATTGAGACAGAGGGAAATGGTGATCTCTGAAATAATAGGTATTTATTATTTAGCCCTTAACTGCATGCCTCAGTGCTACTGGGCCAGAAGGTGGTGCTATAGAATTATTTCATTTTTTTCCTCATTTTTTTCTCTTTTATTTTGCCAGAAAGGCAACACAGGGTTGTGGAACCCTACCTCTCTCACATGCTGGGATTAGAGAGAGGATACCAGGTAAGGTGACCCCTTACAACAGGGTTCCTCAACCTCAGCAACTTTAAGATGGGTGGACTTCAACTCCCAGAATTCCCCAGCCAGCCAAGGAAGGGGGCTGAGCTAAGACATGTAGACTCAGAGGGCTTCTGGGAGAAGGAGTTTGAGACCTCCAAATTTTCACTCTATAGGCTCAGTTATTTCCATACATAAATGACACATGTAACACATTTATTTAATTTGGAATACTTCTATTCATCACAACCAGTAAACTAGCACACAAGGTGATAGAAGGCACAGGGGAACTGAAGGAATACAGATTTCAGTCACTAGCAGAGTTTTACTGGAATTCCTCTCAAACTACATGGCAGTCAAAGGTGAACAAAATTAATCCACTATGAGGGCAAAACTAGATACAAAATAAATGGATGTAAATAGCTAAAAACATTGTTAATTGCTTATTGATGTATGAGAATTAATTTTAAAAAGGGAGATTCCCTTGTAAGTTGCCTTGTGCTCTTGGAAGAAAGGCAAGATGTAATCTAACCAATAAAATAAATCCTCTATCGTCGGAAGTAAGCAGGATTGGGACCACAAATGGATTATTTTTTAAAATAAAACCTGCCTCCTGCTCACCATGGTCCCCTCTTGAAGATGTATGGGAAGCCCAGGTGGGAATCTCTGTTTATTTTTCCTAGGAAAGAAGCTATGCCTTTAACACTGACAACACAGCTAAAATTTCAGCATGGGTTATTTTCATTGTAAACTCATAGTAGAATATTTTGCAACTTAAATTTCAGTCTGTTATACATTTCTTAAAATCATGGATGTTTTGCCAGAAAATGGGAGTAAACCTAACACAAAAGCCAAGCTGCGAATGTCTCAAGCATCAATTCCCTTTTCACAGTCAAGTAAGTCTATCTGAATTCCTCACTAAGAAATAATAGATCTAAGCTTTACAATCTATGACATATATTTTCATTAAAGAAGCTCACTTCTGAATTACAGCCCTTTTAGGTCAATGGTTCTATTTCTCACACATAAACACACCCAGCACCTTCCTGTAATCAGCAATAACATGGATCCTATTCATTCATTGGTTTTAATGAGAAGCATCAAGCTGTGGTTAAGCCAGCCCAGAATGATTATTTAGACAAAACATAGCCAGGTGTAAACACTGCGCTATTTGGGACACTTTAAAGGTCACTGTGACAGGAGCACTCAAGATGAAAGTAAACTCAAAAAGCCATTATAGTCAGCTGAAGCACCAGCTACCCAGTAATTTGGTTATTTTCTGGCATAGTAATTAAATTTGCATATTTTTTATCCTCAATGGTAGCTGCAGGTCCAGAACTGCTTCTGCACTGAGGCACTGAAGGTTGGAAGGACGCAAAGCTCTCTTAGCATTCTAAGCTACATTCTTCCATATTCTGAGACATGGTTTTTACTTCATGCCACTTCCCTCTGTTCCTGGGTGGATTCCTTGATCACCTATAGAGTGTGGAGAGAATGTGAAAGTTGCATCACTTGGTGTTTAACCTATAATTGCCATATTTCTGTTCATTTTGACCAGGCATGTGCTTCGTTTTACATTTTAAAAAAAATCAAAATACTTCTCTACCAACTCTATAAACAGAGTCTTAAATGTGATTGGTTTTCACCCAGTTTTTAACACAATACTAAGGTGAAAATAGAAATTAAGCAATTAATTTGGCTCTTGTTATTGCAATTAATACCTTCGTGTATTAATTTAGCTAATGGTTTGCAATATACAAACCTGTAGGAACCGAAAAACGTAATAGCAGGGGACAGGTATCGCATGCAAAAAGAAAATTTTAGCCAAGGAAGATTTAAACTAACTGTAGTCTACCTTGTAAAACACAAGAGGGCACCTGAGATTTTACCCAACTCCACTCAGCAAAAAAGGCTAATAAGATGAGGGAATCCTCTCTTAGTCATTTACATTGTCCTTTGGTTCCCTTTGATTTGTCTGGCTTTTTTTAAAGTAAATGTGCATCTTGGTAGTCAAGGTCTCCCCACCGTTTTCTTGATTAAGATTCTTCCCTCAGCTCTGGTTTTTTCCTGTTGGGTGAATGAGAAGTTTGTAAAGCACTTTCAATGGGGAATTTGGCCTTAGCTGAAAGAGCCAGTAAACCTCTTCTCATAAGCTTTAGGTTCAAATTTCTTCCTCTATACTTTTGTGTACATTTTCAGAAAAGCACTGGAAGATCCTGCTATCAATTTCAGAACAGCATCATAGGCTTTTCCACATGCAAAGGCTGCATTTAAGAAGACAGGCCAGTGCCACAGGGCTTCCAGAAGACTGGAATCTCTGCACTTCAGCTCCTGCTCTACCGGAAACACTGCAAAGACTGATTTGCAATATTTCCTTGATTTGCTGGGTGGGCTGTTTCCTGGCTCCTCAGGTTTTGCCTCCCCAAGAAAGGTACAGTGATGTCTTGCTGCTAATGCCCCACCCCTGCTTTCTAGCTGTTCTGAGGGGCAGCTTTGCCATGGCTTCCAATGATCTGTTTTTGTTTATTGGCGATTTTAAAGAGGGGAAGTGTTTCACCGCACAGTGGTATAACAGTGCTGCTTATGGTTGGCAGGCAAAGCAAGTGCTGTGTGGAAGGGGGCATATCTAGTTTGGCCTAAGAGGTATTTCAGGCAAGGCAACTTCCTGAAAAAATACTCAAATTGTAGAAAGTGATTGGCACATAGAAGTGGCATTCTAGCTGGTACAGTGTCATGATTAGGCAGCCTTCACATGGGGTCTTTATGCCAGTTTATCACCTCCAGAACTATCCACTCTCACACAGTTGGTTATGGTGAGAAACTAAGTCAATGTCTTGCTGCCTCAGCAAAGGCAGCCTTTTCACTCAGCATTAAAGCTCTGTTGAGCTTAGGGGTGACCCATTCTCCGCTGGCAGAGACTCATCTTATTCTGCTTCTCATCTTTCATCCTCCACCACCAGAAGTTCAGCAGCTGTAGCACTGTTCTCAGCATGCTGAGGTGGATGGAAGTGAAGATTTCAAACTGCTCTTGAGGTACTAGGGAGTGGAAATGACACAGTAGGTAGGGCCCTTGTGGAACAATGCTTCTAAACTACAAAATAGGAAGTGTTCCTTTGGAGTGAATCACCAGATTCAGATGAAGTTGATTTATAAGGTGTTTGAAAGATTGTAATATACATGAAACCCATTGTGCACTCCTAAAGATGATTATGACGATGATGATTCTAGTAGAATAGTTTCTGCATGCTGATTCAAAATGATCAGACTCAGGAGGTAAGGCAGAAGAGTTTATTCATACTGTGCCATCTGCTGCTCATCATATAAATCAAGGATCAATTATTCTTTCCCAAGTGGCTGAGCACCTCTCTATGGTGAAAAAACTCACTTTGATAACATTACAGAATTCAGATTTCTGGAGGAAGAAATGGTGGACTGAAGACAGCTCTGCAAAAAGCAGAGCTGATGACTGTGGCAAAGAACGAAAACCAGTGAGTAGCCTGGCTCTGAATCTCTCCGAACGGAGAGGACAGGAGATCACCCACATGCTCCAGACAGTTGCTCATTGCAAGGAGACTGCAAGAGAGCAGTCTTTGGTGGGTTTTGAGCACTGGGAGATGAGGGAATAGCCATCTTGCTCAAACTGCAGTCAGTACCTTTAAAAGGGCCCTAAGTTCGCATACTTCCTTTTCTAATCACATTTAGAAATTGCTTATTAACGACTTTTCAGCTATTAGAAACCTTTGGATCAACAATTCTGAAAACACTGGGTGAGTCTACCTTCGATCCTTAATGAAAGAAAATTTTAACTACAAGCTTAAGAACTTTTTAAAAAATTGAAAAAAACAGCAAAAAGCTAATTAAGACTTTGATTTTAGAAAGTTATAAATGGATTAAAGGTCCAGATAAATTTGAAATCAGATTTTGCAATTAATTATAAAGAATCCTTCCCATGGGAAAGTTGACTTGCTTAAATTTTTTTCTATGACATAAAAAGATAAACAGTTTTAAAAAATTGGACACTAGAGGGAACTAAAGATTTTAATTAAAGGAGAAGAATACAGAAACCTGATTAACAGCTACAGAATGACACAAAATATTATAACATTGGAAATACTGAAGGATATTTTTGAAAAATGGAATCAGAAGTTAATATCAACAATGTCAATAGCAATGGTTGTTTCTCTGGATGGATTGTGTCCAAAAGATGTTTTGGAAGAAATGGCAGAAGAGGAACAAGTTTTATCTAACAAGACAGAGACTGAGTTGGCACTGAAAGCGGATCTACAAATGACAGGCTACAAGAATGAGATGGAAAAAGATATTTCATTGGGCATACAAAAGGAATCGGTTGATGCTTTAAAAATCAAAAGAGAATTACAAATAATAAATCAAGAGAGTGACCTAGATAATTCTTTTATATTGGATTTACAAAAGAGGTTTGTTAAAGCTTGGATGAATCTTGTGATAAGGGGTAAAAAATAAATGAAAAGAAATCAAATTCTACAACATTACTTGAATGGACTAAAGATTAAGATTGTTAGAAGTAAAAGGAAGGAATATAAAGCTGGTTTATGTGATCAAGGTTAAGATACATTGTTATTTCTGGCAATCCTTAATGGACTTTTGCTGACATCAGGACTGAAATGATGATGCTTTGTGAATTTGTTTATAGATAAGAGATGGGACATGGGATGAAGAGATCATTGGATGTAAATTAAGAGGAGGTAAAAAGTTACCAAAGTTGTTTATACTTGTTGTGATGAAGTTTCTCTTGCTTGCTTTTTCTTTCTTTTCTCTACTTTTTTCCTTTTTCTTTTCCTTTGCCCTTTTTACTTTCTTTCTTTCTTTCTTTCTTTCTTTCTTTCTTTCTTTCTTTCTTTCTTTCTTTCTTTCTCTGTCTTTCTGTCTTTCTGCCTTTCTGCCTTTCTGTCTTTCTTTCTGTATTAGTTTTTACTATTGCAATTATAATCTTTAATAAAATTTCCCCATTTCTTCTAATTCCACTCTCCGTACCCATCACCTGTATTTCCATACATTAGTTCTAGAGGAAATAAAATTTATTTTTATTGTGCCCAGTCGTACCTGTAAGGTAGGAATCTTAATGATATTTTCTTTGTAGTAAACTGGAGATACAGTAAGAAAGCAACAGTATGAAAACCAGAAAGAATACTGTTACATATTTTTTAAAAAAGGAATCCCAGTACAGAAGGACATGGGAACTGGCTAAAAGAATTATATTTTAACACTAGAGAGTAAGACCAATAGCTGATTTGCAAAAATGTACGATGTTGTGTTGTTTGTTATCATTTCAAAGAGAGTGGGGGGGGGGGGGATTCCTTTTTGTTGTTGGTTTTTTGACAATGAGACAAAGAATAAGATTTTTGACCACTATAGTCAGAGATTTCAGAGTTGTTCTGTTTACAACATAATTTCCACACCTTTCCCCCTCTTTTCTTAATACAATACTATGCTTATCAGTTTTGAGCTGTATTGATCCTTTAATGCTGGCTATTTAAAGATGTAACGTTAGAATGATAAACATTAATTTGACTAAGGTATACTGGCAATTTACAAAGAAGCTTGAACGCTAAAAGGGACAGAGTCATTTACCTCCTGATGGCAGAACAAGATGAAAGAAAGAAACATTGCAGAGTAATAATCTGAGTCACTTTGCATGAGATGGGCGGCTATATAAATAGGATAAATAAATCTGAAAATTAAGAAGAATTTCTTGGCTATCAGAGCTGAAAGGGAATAAAGATAATTAGAGAGATTCTGAGCAGACATGCTCATGGATGCTTCAGATGTTTGAAAACAAAAGGTCCAACTAGATTTTTCATTACACTTTTTATCAGATGAACTCTATGATCAAAAATAGAAAGCTTTGGGTGCATGGGTAACTATTGCCTACCTCTCCATCTCTAGTTTCCAGTGTTCTGACCACAATGCTCCTCTTCAGGCGAGCCTCAGAAACTGACTTTGTGTCAAGGCTGGTTTCTGGTAAAGAGGGAAAGAACAGCCGGGTCACTGACACTGAGCAAAACTTTGACTTGGTCAAAGTCCAAGTCTGGTGATCTGCAGTGAGCTCTGACGTGTGAGACCATAGGAAAAGTCATGACAAAAAAAATGCTGAAGGACTTTCTTAGGAGTGGTGGTGGACAAAACACTCTGATGTAAAACTCAATGTCTTTCACTCTGTAATGCTGCTTCATTGAACACCTAGCATGAAAACATGGAAGAAACTTTGCTAGAGAGTGCTGCAAGTAGACTAAATGTAACTAATGTTGCTGGACATAACTAATCCATAATAACATCTTCGGTGTTAGAAGACAGAAAAAAATGATTTAAGGGTGTAAGATAGACTTTTGACTTTTTAGTTTGGAGTGTTTTAAACAGCCTCTCCTAAAGTAGGCAACCACAAAAATGTAATAACTTAGAAAGAAGAAGCATAAAAACATATACAAGAACAGAGAACTGGTATAACATCTAACAGGGTGATGCTTCTGTGCTTCATGGGGTTGATTATCAAGGGTTCATAGATGCAGAATGTTTAAATGGGTTGGAAGTTGGAAGCAGAGATTTCTCAAGTGCAGTCCACTTTGTTCTAAGCTGGCTGAATGTCAGGACCTCCAGTGTTTCTACACTGGATTGCAACAAAAGACCTTGAGATGATTCAGTATTCCAATATCACTGATCACATCCTTGAAAAGGAGATAAAAGAGATGCCCATATAAGAGTTTATAACTTCTCCTACAGATCCGGGAGCAAGGGAAAAGACACTCTGGATTCAGTTATTGGCCTGTGAAAGAGTTTCAATAAGCAAGGAATATTTTTTTCTTTATTTCCAATAAAATTTTCAATGTTTGTGAAAGCTCTTCAGAATTTTTGGACTTAAGGCAGGAAATAAATATATAGAAAATAAACAAGTTTATAAACACGTTTGTATGTTCCTTTTGGTACTTCTTGTACTTACTGCATTATTTTTAATGTTTTGAGAGCTTTACTGTTTTAAGTTAAAATCTGAGAGCTCTGCTTACTGAGAGGATTACAAATAATAATAAACATAATCATATACATTTTTAAAGTATCCATCATTCTGGCTGCTGCTTCTATATTTCCTTCTGAGGTTGAAACCTATTCAATTATTTTATTTCTATAAAGAGGCAGTTTGCCATAGTTCCCTGTTCCAAAGAAAACCAGCTGTGCCGAAGCCATCTTTCTACAGCCCACTGGTCAGAAGATAGGGAAGCAAAGCATTAAAAAAAAAAAAGTACTGATTCATGCAGGAGGGACCACGTGTGCTGACCAGCAAGGCAGAATGAATATCTCACCTCGGATCTGAAGGTTGGAGAAAGTCTGTACTGGGATAGTAATCCTGCAGAAGTAAGCAAGGAACAATGTGGGTTTGGGAATTATGTACTAATCTTTTCATTTCTCCCTCCTTCCCCAATCTCTGTCCATCAATTAATTACAGATTCTGTTTTAGATAAGGTATAAGATCAAAGAAGCACTAGTGAAAGAAACAAGAATCTGACAAAGTTGTTGCTCAAACTGAAGTGAAATAGTAAAAACAACAATTTTTCAGAGCTAAGGATAACAGTCAGGAGCTTTCCACATGCATATTACAGTATTCCTGAACTAAATGGAGAGTTTTAGCATGGTGAATTCATAATTTTGAACCTATATGGTAGCTCAACGGGACAAGGACATGTTTTGTTTCAAACCTGATTATATTCAATAACTTTTAAAAATATTAAACTGCAGTGTCTGACTAGCAACAAGTCAACTGGAGGCATATGTTTTATCTCATGATATTCCATGATCATCTGTCCCAGCTTTGGAGGGAGACCTGATCTCCACATAAATAGAATGAATCAGAAGAACACTGAAGTGAGAGAATAGACTATAATTTTATACTGCAGATGGGGATTAGTATCTATTTATCTGACTATCCATTCATCCATCCATTGATCCACCTATCCACCTGCAAGCAGAAAACAGATTGAAGTTGTTGATAGGTTCAACTTAGGATGGAATCAATAACAGGCAGGGAAAGTAACAATGCCCATATACTGGGCAGTCGATTGGCAGGTTGGTTACAAGTTGGTAGTGCAATACTTCTCCAAGTGTGTAGGGCTATGCTGCTTACATCTACTGAGTAGGATCCCTGTAGTCCTTCTATGATCCATTAGAACTTAGCCTTTGGCTTGGCTAAAGGCTTCCTGAGGCTATCTGGTCCTCCAAGGCCTGATGCAGGTTTTATCATGGGTACAGTGACCGTGTTTTCTTGGAAAAAATAAAGGACAAGCCTGAAAAGGGGGGAAATCTGAAAAAGGTTCGTAAGGATTAAAAAAAAATGTTTATGTTTATATCTTTGCTTTACAAAGGGAAATTCAAGAGCTAAACCAAGAAAATAAATAATTAAATAAATCTAAAGGACAGCTTTCTGAAATAGAGGACTGTTCCTTATAATAAAGGATGTATGGCCACTGTGATCCATTGCCTTCCACCTGCCACTCTCAGGAAACTACCACAAGGTGGACAATAACTGGCAACCAGACCTCTTTGGTGGGCCACCAGCACTGGGCCTCTTTAGTGGGTCTTAGCCAGTGTACCACTTAACTGCCTCAGGGCTTCTTCATAAGAATACTCCCTAGGCCTGTCTGCTTTCCCCACCCTGTGGAACCTCTTTCTGGCTTTGACATTGCCTTTCTGTCATAGTTGCAGCTGCTGCAATTTCAGGCAAGCTCAGCCAGATGGCTGTTTTCCTCTGGCTCTTCAGTTTTTCAGCCTGCCAGCTCTAAGGAAAAATCCAGCTCTTTCCAGGCTCTGATGGCTTTTCACTCCCTTCAGCCAGCTTCAGGAGCATGAAAAATCTTTCCTCGATCTCTTGACTGGGCTGTAAATTCTTTCTTTTAGCTCGCTAAAGCCATGATCTGCTGGGGCTGTTTAAAAAGAATGGAGGAAGGAGAGGCTGTTTAAAAAGAATGGAGGAAGGAGAGGAAGGAGAGATCCTTCCTTTGCATGTTGTACAGGCCCATCCTTCTCTAGAAGCTCAGCCAGCTCCTTCTTGCACCAGTTTCTTCCTTGAGGGAATTGCAGGACCTTAACATAGGAGAACATTTAAAATATGATCCCAGTGTGATATGGTCCAATTTATTCTGTTACTTCAGGACATTAATGCCTCACTCCGCTGTATATCTAGATCAAAGCTAATTTACAGATGAGGTCTGCAGTTTTCTGATAGGGCAAGGCTGACCACTGAGAGTATTCTCAGCAATTTCACTGGGAAAGTTATTGTGCAAAAGTGTCAGTACAAGAAATGGATCTGTATCTTACCTGCCCTCCTCTCCCTCCAGGAGTTTGCGGTAAGTAGCAATCTCAATATCTAATGCCAGTTTGACATTGAGGAGATCTTGGTATTCCTGGAGGTGATGAGCCATTTCCTCTTTTAAGCTCCGACTATCTTCCTCCAGCCGAATCACTGTGTCATGATAGTTGGTAGTCTCAAGAGCATAGCGGTCTTCCATCTCTCTCAGTTGTCTCTCCAAAGATTCATTCTGCAAGGAAGAAAATAAAAGGGTTCTTGATGAGGCGACAAGGCGGTGATCAACCCTACTGTAATCAGCACAGGGAAAGAATCACCTGCTGGCTGCAGCTCCAGGGAGCCCTAAGTGACATAGCAAGAAAGATCAATGTTGACCACACTATGGTCCCTGAACGTGGCCCATATTTATTTACCAGCTACATTTGTAAACTGCCTGTCTGCCAAAGTGGCTAGGATAGTTTATAGTTTAAAATAATGGCTTATGGTCTAAAAGCAATGCTTCTCAACCTTGGCAACTTTGCGATGTGTGGACCAACGTCCAGAATTCCCCAGCCAGCATGACCACTGCTGATAATTCTGGGAGTTGAAGTCCATGCATCTTAAAGTTGCTAAGGTTGAGAAACACTGGTCTAGAAAACATAGGAAAAAGGAATAGAGAAAGAAAAGAAATAAGCAATTTTAGATCTTTAGATTTTTGTCTAATGAAGGTCCATAACGTGTTGGGTATATCTATATAGTTATTAAAATATTAAAGTACAAAGAATATAGAAAAGGGCAAATATTGGAATACAAAGAAAGTAAAAGCTGTATAATGTTTATTGGGAAGGAAGGAATCAATAGCAGTTGATTGGTCTCAGCACAGATGATGGAAGGGCTTTTGTGGTTCCATCTCACCCTCTGCTGCAGCCACATAGAGTGGCCACTGATGGAGACAGTTTGGAGGGAGGGGGCAAATAGATGATTTCAGTGGAGAGATGCTCTCTGCTTTATCTCATCTTCTGATGTAGCTGAGGAGAAAGTTATTAATTTCCCTCACTCTGCTACCCACAGAAACTATGAGCTGGGACTAGCCAACCTCCTGCTGGCCAGATGTTTTCGACATTTTGGTCTTTCCTAGCATCAGCTCCACCTACCGATCCTTTAAGGGACTCCAGATCACAAGTGAGGGCCTGCAGTTGCCGGCGGTACTCGTTGGCTTCCTGCTTGGCTAGACGCAGTGCCTCAATGTTCCGTGCTGCGGCATCACTCAGATCTGCAAACTATCAGATACAAATAAGTTGTTTTCAAAAGTTTCAGCCAGGAGTTTAAACAACATTATCCAGCCTTTCCAATCCTTCATCACCTCAGTTCCTGAAGCTGAGCGGTCAACTATGCCTGGATCTCTGCCTTTAAGAGAGTCTTTGGCTTCCATACCAATGGAAGCACCTAACCTGAATTCAAATGGGCAGCACCTCAGAGGAGAGGACAATCAGAGGCTCGTAATTTCCATAGCAGGTAATGCAGAATGTAATGTATTCTCCTGCTCTATGCTGACTGGGCCTCAAATGGTACATTAAAAAAAAAAAAATCAATGTTTAAAATAATAATGATGGCAATGACAACAACAGATATAGTTGGAGGAGAGCAAAAGAAACTTTGATCTTAGCCACATATCCCTGTCCTTATTCTTACGATCAAAGTAAATATGATTTATCTTCCCCTCAAAGGAGTTTCACTCATGCAGCAAAGAAGAAGGGTGAAACATAACCTGCCTAAAGCTTGCTAAGTAGGCAGCACACAATTTTTGGTAAATAAAATTAATAGCCTGAATTTCTAACACTGAATTGAAAATTGTTGTTGCCCATGCTACTCCAGTCAAAGTCCTGCATCTTGATTAGTCTGGCCACCTTCTTCAGCATCAGAAATGCTAGCCAGAAGATATTGGAACGGAAGCCCTTAGTTATGCTACATTCCCTTTGATAGTCCTTCTTGCTCCTGTCCATACTATTGGGGCTATACCTTTGATTTGTACCATTCCTCAGTCTCATGCATATTGCTTGCAGCCATGGACTCATACTGGATGCGGATCTCACGCAGGGCAGATGTCAAATCAGGCTTGGTTGTGTCCATCTCGACGTGAACCTGATGCTGCTGCAAATATTCCCGCAGCTCCCGCAGTTCCTGAGAAAGTGATGGAAAGGTTTTTAAGCCAGAAACATCAGTCTTGGGGCGGGGCCAAGTTTCCCTGAAGTGGAATGAAGTGAATGCAGACATACAAATTCCATAAGAGGTACGGAGAGGATAACATGGTTCTTGCATATGCCCTTTATTTGGTACACAAGAATGGTTGCATAATGCAATGCTTTCATGTGTAACAAACCCTCTACAAACTCAGAAAACATAGAACATTTCCAGCAATGGTGCCTGATTTTCTAGCATCCTCTCTCACCCCTTCCCCAAATATCAAGTGGTTCAATTCAGAACAGCTTTACGTTACCACTTTGCAGTTGTTTGTATGAAATTGGTCTCTCAGAGAGAGTTATGTGGTGACCTCTGGTTGTTCCTTCCAAAGCGCTGAAAATTCAGGCAGATCTATGACCTTGGGGATTCATCCTTGACTAATGTGATTCCTGATTGCCAGCTTTTAACAGCAATGCTGTCTTTTTTCTTTCTAACTAACTACCCAGCCATTTTCATTTCAAACAACAATGAAAGAAAGAAGTCCCCCTGATAGACTGAAGGCAAGAGTTCACTGCCTGTGCAGTTTTCAAAGGGGAATCTTTAAAAGGTTTCCATTATGAAACCTTGGGCAGAATTTACGGGGGAACCCTTCCAGGTATGGAGTGCCATGTCAGCCATAGTTTCCCCAAATTCACTTCCTGTTCCATTGTGTGCATGCTTGCTTATTTACTACAGTATCGTGATATCCCACATTTCTCTGGATGCTCAAGGCGTTATATGTGGTGTGTCTCCCCTACTTTGATCCTCACAACAGTTCTGTTGAGGTAGGCTGAATGGACAGATAATGTCCAAAGTTTCTTGGGTCACCTGCCTTAATCACTACACTACACAAGCATGACATGCACACGTCACAAATGCAGAGGAACGATCAGTTGCTAGAAAACTCATATGTTTGTGTGACCAACAATACTGTAGTTGCATGTGTGTGTGTGTGTGTGTGTGTGTGTGTTGATTTAGTCCTAATTTTTGTCAGCAAAAGTACATAGATCAGAACTCTCCTCCCTGTGAAAGAAAAGAAGTAACATTTTGCTTGACTCTAATTTTCTTGGGGATACCAAATGGAGCATTTCTTCCCTCTTTGCTTCCACCCTCCCCTTTGCAAGTTACTCACTCTGTAGTAGATTTCATAAGAATTTGTATCCCCAAAACCAATCCTAATCTGTCCAGTAAAGATTTACTACTTCTTTAGGTATTATTTTATTTGGGATTGTAGAATGCATATTGATTTTATAGCGTCCTTGTAATTTTTACTTTTGTTTTAACTGATAATTTTAATTGTGGTTGGACCATGCTCTGGAGTGTTGGTGGTATTATAATTATTGTTATTGTTAGTTTGAATCCTTTCTAGACATTTTCACAATCCCTATAAAAATGGCCTGGCTTGATTCTACCTGCTTACATAAGCACCCTGTATATTCCTCAAGCAACTTTCTATCCTAACTTGGAAAGAGTACCTGATGGAAATGTGATTGCTTGAAAGAACCATCATAAAAGCAGTCAGAGGAAAAATAGGTTTTGGAGGGAAGTAACATTAGGAGGATGGGTTGGGACACACCTTCTATATTCCATAAGTGAGAGTATACTCCTATAGACTCGGCCCCATGCTCCATTCAAATTGGAGCTTTGGACTAAGAATTAGAGGTAAGTCTCTTAACATTCTCCACCACATCTGAGAGCTACAGAGTGTAGTGCTTCCTGTTCTGAGAGACGAAATGATTTTTTGAGTTCAGAATCTTCATAAACGCTTGTGGCTTAAAGGCTACCAATTAGCCACAGCTCATAAGCAAGCAGAGAAACATGAATTGGCAGTTGCTTGTAGGCTAAGTTTGGCCAAAGGCTAAACAAAGTTTAAAAAAAAAAAAGAGTGAGTAATGTTTCTCTTGAGTTGGTCTTGACTCCTGATGACTACATAGAGACATCCATAGAGTTCTCTTGGCAACAGTACAGAACAGGTGATGGTTGTTTTTCAATTTCACAATATAACCTTCAGGCTGGGGCTTTCCTGGAGCCCTTCCATCCAAGAACTAATCAGGTTCTACCCCACTTAGCATTCTTAAGATCAGCTCAAGCTGTCTTTTTGAACTGGGCTACCATTTATTTATTGCTGCCTATACTTTCTTTGGTGTTTATAAATAAACCCAGCCACAAGTGTTTGCATATTTTGCATATTCTGAACCACAACTTTAGAAAAGAAATTATTTGACCATCAGACCGTTTGAACTACAGCTGAAATCAAGCTTAACTGGCTTGGGTTTTGAATACCTACCTTTTCTTTTTTCCTTTCCCCATCCATGCTAATACTATATTTATTAATAAAGGGCAGGCATAGTTTTGCTTCCAGAACCCTGGAGACAATTGGGACTACAAAATTAGCATCTCTAGTTCCAGGTTCCAGGGGATGGGCTTTTTATGTGAATATTTATAAGTCAGCTTTAAACATGCACCCTTATTTAAATACTGTTATGGCAGGAGAGGACAACCTGTAGCTTGTGAGCACATATAGTCTTGGGGCTGTTTTTGTCTCCTACAGGACATCAGATAACACCACTGAAGTTTGAGGAGGAGGAGGAGGGGGGGATGTTCTTAGCCCTGCCCCTCCTTCCATTATGTCTCCATGTCACCACCATGTTTTCTGCAGGTCTTGGATATCTAAATAAATAAATAAAGGTACAGTCCATGGGTGAACAAAAATAAGCCCACCTCCGTATTATGGGACTGGATTAAATCAGAGGTGTACAATCTGAGACCCTGGGGCTGTATGTAACCCTCCAAAGTCTTGGTTTTTAACTTATTCCCATATTATGAAATATATGACTGGAGGATAATATTTTTTCTTGGCTCCATGTAATATTTTTGGGTGTCTGCCCATCACACACTGCACAACATCAACATGTGGAGCTTATCCCATAAAAAAATTATGCACCTCAAGACTAAATAATCTCCTCAGGACTGTTCTAGCCCAGGGATGTTGAGTATAAAGGACTCTGGATTAAAGGGAGCAAGATATTTTGCACAAAATCCCTTGTAAAATGCCTGTAAATTAACTGAAGGTGATCAAATGCTCTTGACCAGAAAGATAAGAAGACAGCTTATTTGGATTGTTCCTTCTTCCTCCCAAATGCACAAATTTAGATGTCTTTGTAAAAATAGCACAATATAATCAATTTTCAGTTTTCAGCCATACTGGAACTATGGAAGACTATCTATTGGAAGGTAAACTGTGAACTTTACTGATTTCCATATAAATATAGCATTCCAGTGATCCCATTCTCAAAGAAGTTAAACCTAGATAACACTGCATTCTGGAATTCTTGTTGGCAGAGAATTGGAGTGGAAGATAACACTGAGCATGGTAGTACAACAAAAGTAAATAAGAATTTAAGAACTGTTTGCACAAAGTACAGTATAATAATCAGTCAATGAGTCTGATGACAAACAGGTTAGCTTTCCAAACAATGTAACTAAGCATCACTATATTTCGTATGGCAGTATCTCCCAAGCTCTTCCCCTCCTGATGTGTGGGATTACAGGTTCCATAGTTTCCACCAAATGTGGCTCTTGGGTGTGCTGGTTGGACTTACACATCTTCAGGACACCAGGTTATGGGAAGCTGTTGTCCAGTTTTCCTACAACTGAAAACTGATCTGGTTCATACATTTGTGGATTAATGCCTAGTAAGCAGGGTTCAAACGCATACTAAGACAAAACCAAACAATGATGGCATCATGCAATGTGTAAACCCAGCCTGATTGTAGACATTAAAGAAAAACAAGCACTGTCTAGCAAGGCGACTAATCTGTGCCTTTGATTTCCCATCCATACCCAGTTTAAAAAAATGGGGTGTTAGTGGTAGACTCTGTTGAATTGTACCTCATCATGGATTTTCTTTAGGAAAATAATCTCCTCCTGCAATGATTCAATTTTGCGTTCCAGATCAATCCGGACTAAAGCAGCATCATCAACATCCTGTGGGGATAGAGAAACTCGATATGAGAAGGAAAATCAGCCCCACGCAACTTATTTGGGGGTTAAGAACGTCTGGTTTAAGAATGACCTGTAGCTAAGAATGGAGCCTATTGTAGCAAAATTTGAGTTAAATACACAATGATTTGAGTTAAATACACAATGGTTCAAATTAATTACACAATACTACTTATACAGTATTATACAATAGTACTGTTCTGGCTTACATACAAATTCAACTTAAGGACAGAACTTGGGAATGGAACTCATTCTTAAACTGGGGACTACCTGTACCACAATAATACAGGTAGACTTTGTTTAGCAACTGACTTGTTTAGCAACCATTCACAATTAGGACAGTGATGGAAAAGTAACTTTGCAACCAGTCCTTGCATTTATGACCGTTGCAGGTCTGTAAAGCAAAGGAAAGCTGAAGTAAGATTGTAAGCACAGTTGTGGTTTCACCTAGTGACCACTTCGCTTAACGACTGAGTTGCTAGTCCCAATTGTGGTCACTAAACGAGGATTATCTGTATATGCTACTTAGAGAAGAAAAGCCAAGCCTTGGCACTGGGCCTATCCTAGACCCTGTTTTAATTCGTCCAATGATGATGAGATGTAATGAGTGGATCAAGAGACAGACCCAATACTGCCATTTTCGCCCATTGTTCAATAGGACCTTTCCAAGGTCCATTATAACAACAGTACAGATCAAACCTCTTTAAAAAAAAAAAAGAGTAGCATTATTTAAAATAGCAGAATACAAACAGCACAGGAACAGTTACAACAGCAGGCATTGAGAAAACAATCTTTGAATGCAGTTATACCCATCCCCCCATCTGTATTTCCTGGATAATTTTATTAATAAGAGTTTATATCTTTTTGAATCCTTTTATTGATAAAGCCACATCTTATTAAACTACAGAAGCATAGACGGCACCAGAGGTAGTTGTGGATTGATTCCCTATTGAGGGAATGACACTTTTCATACTCAATTCAGAGAAGATATGTTTATGATGAGAACGTTCATGTGAAATATGCCATTATTTCTCTTGGGAACTCTAATGTGTACAACAAAGCTCTCTCCAGAAAGGAATTTTGTTCCATCTGATCTCCCTTGGGGGGGGGCAACACTGTTACTGCGCATGGTCCATTCATAAGAATTCTATTTTACATATAGGTTATTTTTTTCTTGATTGTAAAACTACCTAGTAATAAAATATACTCTCCTATTCTCGCACCATCCACTGATTCTCAGTGGGAATTGGAACTGATTAATTAAGAGTGATTAGGAAACACTCTAGCAAGTGAATAAGAAGAAATTCATTAGCTACTTTAAAAAAAAAGGAACAAAATAGTATGCTATAGTTTTGTTTTCAAACAAAACTCTGCGCAAAATTGGTCTGGAAAAAAATAGGAAGATAATATAGAATTGCAATACCATCATCTAGATCTGAGGTCTGCATCTGCTATGGCCTTATTTGTGAACGCCTTGAATATACGTGACCCGTAAGATCTCCAAATTAAGAAAGAAGAAAAAAAGACTGGAACATGGCACCATATTTTTATCAATGTTACTATGTAGTTATCATATATGTTGATTTGTAGCTGCTTGATTTCTTAGACTTGACACCAGGCCTGGCAATAAATCATGACACTTCAGATGCCTATCCCCATATTCTGGAGCCTGCTTTCAGCAGATATGACACAGCTGGGTAAGTTACTTTATTGCATGAAACTTTTTATTGCACAAAAGATCTGTCCGCTGCAGAACATTAAAATCAAGTTCTGTTTCTTCTCCGTGGCTTAACGTTCAGGACTTTTCTTTCTGCTTTTTCAAGTCTATGGACTTCTGGCCATTCTTTTTCCAGCCTTGACATTTGGAGACACTTCCCATAATGGTTTTGTTTGGCCTGAGAATTGCTGGATATCTTGGAAATTATGGTAGTCTTTTATTGATGCAGCTTAAAATTTTATTTGGCATTTTTGCAGTCATATCACACTACTGCTTCACATTCAGTTTGTAGTCAACTACTATTCTAAAATCTTTTGGCATGTACCCATACTAAGACAGGTACCCTATATCAGCACATTTGATTTTGTTAAGTGAAAACTTTGCATTTGTTTCAGTTAAATTTCATTCTGTTACGTTCAGCCCATTGCTCTAACCTTGAATTTTTTGAATCTTTGAATTTTACTTCTATCTTCTCGGGATTGTTAATTTTGTGTCATGTGCAGATCTGATGAGTAGTTTTTCCACCTTCATCTAAGACATTAATGAAACTACTGAATAGTAGAGAACCTAAAAAAGAAAGCCAGTTTGGTGTAGAGGTTAAGGCGCCAGGTTAGAAACCAGGAGACAGTGAGTTCTAGTTCTACCTTAGGCACAAAGCCAGCTGGGTGACCTTGGGCCACTGACTCTCTCTCAGCCCTAGAAAGGAGACAATGGCAGACCACTTCTGAAATCTTGCCAAGAAAACTGTAGAGATTTGTCCAGGCAGTCAAGAGGAGTCAAGACTGACTTGAGGGCACCAAAAAATTTAACAGAACCCCAGAGATTAGTTTGTTCTTTTTTCTCGTCAAGTCCATGTTGATTTCTGGTAATTACACTATTTTCAAGATGCTTTCAAAATGATTTTGTTGTAATCTGCTCAAGAATCTTCCCAGGCACAGTATCAGTGCCAGACTGATTGGTCTATAGTTTGCTGGATTTTCCTTTTTCCCCTTTTGAAGATAATGACATAATTTGCTGCCTCCAGTTATCTGACATTTCACTTATTCTTTATAATTTCTCAAAGATTAAAAAAAAAAAAGTATTCAGTCAGATTGTCAGTGAATTGTTTCTTCCGTACCTAGGTGCAGTTCATCTAGCCCCAGAGATTTAAGCTCATTCAAAGTAAATAAGTATCTCTTGATTATGTTTTTATCAGTTTCAAGGTTTGGTCCTGTCCGTTCAACTTGTTCTTCACAATTTCCTGATAGAACACACACTTATTTTTGTGGGAGAGGATTGAAACAAAATAGGAGGTGAATAGCTCTATCTTTTTTTTTTTTTTTTGTCTTCTTCATTGAGCAACTGGTATAGTGATGCTTTTCTTCTCCTTTTTATTTTGAACAAGTTTAAAGAAGCCCTTTTTGCTATTCTTAGCATCCATCACTAACCAAATCTCATTCTGAGTTTTTGCTTTCATAATACTGATTCCAGTCTACTTATCTACAATTCTAAACTACTTATCTCTGCTATTATTTTGTGATGTGGCCCTTTTTTTGTTACCTGTATGCATCCTTTTTTGTTTCCAGATTTTCATTAAGGATTTGTTTGGCTACATTAGCCTCTTCTGTTGTCCTTGTTTTTTTCCCTCTTAACTGGAATTGTTTGAAAATGTGCTTTTAGTATCTCCTTCTTTAGGAGCTCTCAGCTATCTCATTCTCTTTTTTCCATTAGCTTCTCCTGCCATGTGATTCTACTTATAATTGATCTTAATTTATTATACTCTGATTCTATAGAACTCTATTACTACCGTACTTGGACATGTTCCTCCCAAATCTCCTACTGCTTCTACTGCTTCAACTTCAGAGCTATCACATAGAGCAAGGTACCATACATGGTGGGTGTCCTGCCTCTGTTCTTCTAGAATTCAAATCTAACCTAATCAACTAGTTTAAATTGGTTAAGTATATATGGACATGTGCAGTTCAGAAAGTGAATGACAAAAGTTGTAAATATGCATTTGTTTCTATCTGGTCTGAGAACAAGTAGTATTCAAGGTGTTATAAAGACCCTCTTTATGACTCTCCATATAACATGAATAACCATATTAATCATATGTGATTTTAACTATGTAAATATAATTCTAAAATATACATGTCATTTCAATTAATTTCTAATTTTTAGTGCTAGATCCATCTATTACATTTTGGAGCACACCTCTTGACATGTAGTTCAAGTGTTGCTCTTTGCTCAGAAACAGTGACACACCCCTGATTGATATTATCTGTTAAAACAGAGTGAATATAGTTTGTCAATTCCAGAATAAACCGCTGGCATAGAAATATAGCAGCTATCTGAATATGACAGAGGACAGTGAATGCTAGATATTGGCCCTTTGAATATTTGTTTCTTTGTTGATATAAAGTCTTATTGAAATTCCTAGTTTCATCAGAAAAAAATTAACACACTCAGTGGGCTGCTTCAGTTATCTTGCAAGTAGCCCAATTTCAGCACTTGAATAATTTCCCGTGCACAAAGTGAAACTGAGGTGTCCACAGGGGTGTCAAGATGGTGGTCACAACCATGTGATTGAAGCCTTACCCTTTTTTATATGGATCACAGTGCACATAAAAAAGGGCAGGACTTTGATCCCATGGTTGCAACCACAATCTTGACTTTTTTGACTCCCCCCTCCCAGCAAATACCCCTGAAGTGAAACAATGTCCAAAGAATCGCCATCCCAAACCAGGCACCAATTGTGGGGACTTCTTCTATTTCCTTTCCATTGTTCCAAGACAGGATTTGTCATTTTGCCACCTTACCTGTCTGTAGGAAGACAAATTGCTTTCAGCTTCAAGGCGCAGATTAATCTCATCCTGTAATCTTAAATGAGAGTGAGAGAGAGAAGGGTGGAAAAGTAAGGCAGGTTTATTGAATGATCAGTACTCTTCCACCAGAGGCTATAATCAAGGACAAACATCAAGTTCAAAGCCTCCATGGAACACTCAAACCTTTGCAAATCCGCTGCAGTTCATACACACCCATTCTCCAAACTTCTGCATGCAATAAAAGGTTTCAAATAATAATAATTATAGTAACCTTATTTTTTTACGAATACATTGAAGGCCCAACGGGATTCACAAGGAGGGAAGGCTTAATCACCTTTTCCCCCTCAATCAGCCATTGGGAGGAAGGAAACTCGGAGACAATTGTGTGTTTGTGTGCCGGTGCATGGGTGTGTGGGCCGGGGAATCTGACAAATATAGTGAGAAGTGATTAACAGTTCCCACCTTTCATTCTCTCACTGTCAGGACTTTTAATTAATTTTAACACTTGGCTCTGTGGGGAGGCACTTCCAGGGGGGAAATAATGTGAAATGTTTTTATTTTTACAACATTTTTCCAGACCTAGGTAGTCCCTCATCTTGGCTTGTTCCATAATCCAACTGGTCAGCAGGATCACTCATATGTAGAGTTAGTCAGAGCTAGCTGAGCAGCCTCAGTCCCCACATAATATTGGAGATTAAAGGTGCTGTAGGACCATATGTATTTCTTGATCTAACTGCAAGCCTTCAGCCTAAGTCCAAAGACCACCTGTAACCGGTTTCCAGATTGTAACTCCTGTAAAAGCAATGTGTCCTAACAGCCTACAGAATGGGAAGGCCAAAGAAAAGGGGAGGCAGGGGAAGAGAGAAAAGGGTCTTGCAAAAATAGGAAGAGAAGGGAGCGACCTTACCCATCACAATAGGGACGGTGAGCCATGGCAATTTTTTTTTAACCAAAGGTCTCCCCTGTTTGAGGGACAGTTCTGGGATTGCTCTTAGACTGCTATAGTTCTCCTCCTGCTGGTCTGGACTCAGATGGGACTGGAGCTTTTTTGTGATGATGCTATATAGGCGAGATGGTCAACTGGAGGCCCTTTTGGGAATCTCCTCTGTCTCAAACTTTTGAAAACTGGAAACACAGTTTACTGCCATTTGGAGGCACAAAATATATACAAACTATAATGTAACCGTAAAATAAGGAAACTCCCCCCCAAATTCTGGGACTATATTTTCCTTGCTCCCTTCCATGTTTGTCATGGTCCCATCCATTTTGTATCATTGTCTCTCCCATTGTAGGCTTTCCTCTTCTAAGAACAGGTCAATGCAGCCCACCATCTAAAAACTGTCTGCCATATTCTATGGCCAAGACTCTCCTTTGAGTACGGCAGGCCAAAGGCATTTTGCTATCTGGGCCAAAGGAAAAGTTTTAGACCCTCCCCTGCTCCGCATGCAATGTACAGAAGCAGATCAAACTTACCAGTTAAATCTCATTTCAGTACCGGTGATGACTGGACAAGCCTTCCCTTGTAGTTGATTAAAGATTACACAGCAGAGTAGCTGAGGATATTCATGAATGATGGAAATCTTTTGCCATCTCAGCAACTGCCAGCTGAGGCAAATGCGTCCTTCTGTCTAATAACAGGGCCAGCACTCTCTTGATCTTGAGAATTATGTGGTTTGCTCATACGGCAAGACCTATAATGCTCTTGTTTTAAAGACAGCTTGAGTTTCAGAGAGGACAGCAGGCCCATTGAATTGAAGATGGAACCACAGAACTGGGTACTGCCTACAGTGCCTCCAAAAGTTGACAATGAATTGTAATCTTAAATGTGACCAGAGGAGAAATTTATTAAATAGTTGGAACAAATACAGATTAACTAAATGTAATGAGTTACATTTAAATTAAAGCAAATGTAATTCCTGTCCTGGCTCTGCTCAGTTGAGCAAGCTATAATATGGTACAGTATAATTTGTAAATTATGTATATATACAGTATGTGTTTCCTGTGTTTTCTACCTAGTTGAAAGCTCCCAAGAATAAATGAACAACGAACAATTATAATTCAGAAATAAGAAAAGCAGATGATTAAAAGTTACCCATACAATGGATCTGCTGCTTTCAAGCTTTTTACCTTCAGGAAAGTCTTTACATTAACTCATGCTCAGTTTATATGGTATTCTAGCCAGAAATTCAGACTTTACTAACAGATTGTATTACTGGGGAAAATGTTCCCCCAAAACCTCTGCTGCTGCCTTGTATTGCAGGAGAAGATCAGCAATGATGAGCAAGCTGCCACTAAGAGAAGTCTGCTGTTATTAATTTTCTTGCTGAAGAACTAATAGATTTCTGAAGAATCACGCTTTGTGAAACTCTATGCTCTTTCCTCAATGTGGAATTCCTCGGATATGCTGAAACTGCATTTCTCAGAATTCCAGGCCACCAAGCTAACTGGAATTTTAGGAGTTGCAGTCTTAACAACTGGAGGGTACTAGTTTGGAGAAAGCTGCCCTACCCAATTCCTTAGCCAAGCAGCATGTGGCAAGGTGATGCAAATATGCCCCTCTGTAAAATTATTTAACTAATCTGACCAATTGAAAAATCTCTTTCAAATTCAGAAGAGGTAGATCTTGACTAAATTATCTCCAATGAGCACTTTGGAAATCCTACATCACTTTAAATCTTAGAGTTCCCCAGCTTCTACCTATACTTCCATGTTCCAATTCTCTGGCCATTTTTAGAAACTCCTCTCCCGCCCCCCATGAAAATTGGAAAGGCTTTCTTACTTTTGCCGGAGATTGTTGAGATCCTCCAGCAAGTTGTCTTTCTCAATCTCCAATCGGGCTTTAGAGTTGGAGAGTTGGTCTACTTGGTGACGTAGCTCCCTCATCTCTTCCTGGTAAATGTCAGCCAACTTATTGGGCTCCTTGTCTCGGATTTGATTGAGTTCAGCCACAAGAACTTTGTTCTGTTGCTCCAGGAAGCGAACTTTTTCAATGTAGCTGGCAAAACGATCATTCAGCTCCATCATTTCCACCTTCTCATTAGTGCGGGTCTCTTTGAATTCACTGTTGAGGGCATCCGCCAAAGAAAAATCCACCTTGTCAGAGGAGAACTTGGGGCCAGAATGGAAACTGAGCCTGGATGTCTTCAGCTTAGTGACAGAGAATTGGGTGGTGGGAGATGGAGAAAAGTATCTGCGGCCCGGCGAGAGCCTCAGGGCATGGTGGACAGAGGTGGTTTGTGAGCCGAAGCGTCTTCCGTAGGATGAGAGTCTGTGTCCTTCCATGATCAAAATGTTTTTCCAGGCTCTGCAAACTCAGGCTTTTCTGTATGTGTGCTGCGCTGGGTTTTATGCAGAAGGATTAACCATCCCTGCCTGAGCATATGCCCGTAAAGGGCTGGAAGAGGGGGAGGAATGGGTTGCCTGCCAGGCTCCAACATATTTCATATTTACCATGCCAAGTGCCCTGTGCCCTGGCAAAGCAAGAAAAAGAAAGACATTAGGCAGGAGGCTTTGAGCATTCTTGATCAAAAAGAGAGAGAAAGCACTTGGATGACTTTGCCCACCTATGATGGCCACCATCTCCCTGCAACTCACACGTTAAGGCAGTGTGATGCTATCAAGAGGTATATTCCCTTGCTCACCCACCCTCACCCCCCGCAACCATTAACCACCTCAGTTATCTGGGCCCAAGATATGAAGGAATAGGAAAGAGTTTCAGACTGAGGAAGTATAGCAAACTTGAGCAATGTTTTGGAATGTGAGTAGCACTGTCTGTCTTTTTCTCAGCAATCTACTGCATTTTCTTTAAGTATCCAAGTGCCAGGAGTTTGATTCATCTCATAAGCAGACAGCTGAGGAAACTAATTAAACCAGATTTAAATTAAATGCCTTTTCAACTCTCTGACTGACTTTCAGTTCTAGCAGTTCCTTAAAGACAGGGGTGAGACTGATCCTCAATGTTTTTAGATTTCTTTTCAATTCAAATTTGAGTTGGAGATACATCTGGTGCCATTAAGAGGAGACAAGGCTAACAAGAGTGGACACACAAGCAATCAATGGGTTAATTCAGTTTTATAAAGAGAAACCAGACAAGAACTTGCTTGGAAAATACTTCTATATACCTACTTAGCTTTCCCAAACCTGATGTTCTCGGGTTTTGAATGATAGCTCCCATCTTTCTTGGACGCCATCTTGGGGAAAGTTGCTTTTACTCAAGACCGATTCATTCTAATCTCAGAGGTGTGTGGCCTGAGACAGGTCCTGCATATGTCAGAACCGTTCTCCTGCTTGAACAAGGTTAACAGCTAAATAGGGATAAATTGTACTTTAAATAACCAGTTTGATTTTCTAAGGATAAAAAGGAAGAAGGCAAAAAGAACCACCAAGAATGAGAGTCACGTCACTGCTGACATTAACTGGACTCTTGCTTTCTGGCCCCCACTGGGATAAGTGGGTGGGCTGCGGACACAAGGCTGGTTGATCCCAAATAATAAATGACTGCGTTCACCCTGAAGGCACAAAGGATGTTAACACAATGTAGAGGAAGGAGATCATGCTGCATTTTTTTCATTATGACTGCTATCATTTACATCCTTTAAAATCCCTCCTTCTGCCAATTAGATACTGTAGGGAAAAAAATGCAAAAAGATATTGTCCGTTAACAGTTTTACCCACATAAACCAGCCTTCTCCAAGAGACAGTAACTTAGTGTTACAGCATGCACTTTACATGAGAAAGTTTGGGTTCAATTCCCAAACTTCTTCATGTACAGTTCATTTGGACAAACTCTAGCCTGGAGCGTCACTGCCACTCAGGGTCTACAGTGCTGGACTAGATGGACCAGAAGGCTTTCTATCTTCCTGTATTTCCAGCTGTATCACCCTGAGCCACCACAGCCATTAGCTGAGTTGCCTGGAAGGGGGGTTAATTCAACAATCTGGGAGGGAATAAGGCTGGTGAAGGTCGATATAAAAAGGCATTGGTGAGTTTTCCATTTTCCTAGAAATTGGTCAAACCCAGATTTACTATGCAACTCCACCTAAAAGCAGGGAGCAGGTGGGCCATAGAAAGATGTACAGGGAGTAGGAGTTGAAGTCCACACATCTTCTTCAAGTTGTCAAGATTGAGAAACACTGGAGTAGAGTAATTGAGCATCTTTCGGAGACACCTTTGCTTCTAGGTGGTGGACAGACCAATTACAGTGCATATTCATTTACTATATTGGTCAGGCCTTTCCCACCTCACTATCATACAGTACTATCTTAACTGCAAATGGGTCTTGACACACCCAATTCTCTGGCAGTTACCCATGGCTGGGGAAGACTGGTAGAGTTTGGGCCAACTGCTTCTCTGCCTGCCACACCCCTGGTCTACAGTGATCTCCTCTCATTACAGCTCTTGCTTAACTACCCCTCCCTCACCAATTTGTAAACAGTCCTGGCTGACCAGGCCCTGCGTCCCTCTGGAGCCAGAAGCAGACAGACCCACAAAGGGCCTTACTAATAGACCTGAGGCCACAGCATGAGCACTTTTCTTAGAACAGAAGGAGTTCTGTACTCAGTGCCCTGTCCCAAGCTGTCTGGTTTCATGCTCATCACAACAAGATTGATACCCACTTCCCAGCCCCACTGGTATTGCCAGGAAGACTGGGAATTGCTGCAGGAACACAGTGTCCTCGGGGAAGAAAGGACAAAACAAAGAACTCCCGGAAAGTCTCAGCTTGCATGAGGTTGGTTTAAAACTAAGCAGCAAATTCCAAGTTGTAATCTCAGCCTGCTAAACCAAATCTGGGCTACTGTCACTTGTAGCTGGTGGTAAAGGAATCTTACAACTGTTAGAGCAAGCGAACCATGTAGGATTAGCAAAACCTAAAAAAAAACAACACAGCTTGAAAAACGACTTTATTACCTGACCTTTTACATTTAAAAAAATAATTGAAAAAGGGAATCTGACCTGCATTAGCTTCCTTCATCACCTTTATTTCCAAGAATGCTTGTGTCCCAAATGGTATCCGTAAGCTTTCACAGAAAATAAAAACAAGACATTGTTGTGATCCAGCACTTGGTTTGGATAGCCCTAGCAAAATGGCTGGGCTGGAGTTAGGCAAGTGGCAGGTAAAGTCTGATCAGCTGGTGCTTCATCAGCCATATTATGAACAGGGAGCCCCCACTCCCATCAGCCATATTGCTAGTACACCCTACATGCCCTCAAATTCCAGATGGAGGTCCACCAACCCCAAGGATTGGGGGCCACCCCCCAATGAGGATATAACATTCTATGCTCATGTTCAATGACTTTGACGCCACTCACTAGATTTTAAACAACTGAGACACGAGTCTTTAGTACTAACTGCCATACTACAGTAAATGTTGCAACAGGTGACCTAGAAAAGTACAGCATTAGGTGGTCTTCATGCCTTTGTACTCAAATCTTGCTGCCACATATATATTGGTGCCCTTATGCCACCCTATCTTATAACATGATTGTCCTGTGCACTGACACCCACCCACACCCAAGTACCATAGTGACTAATTGCTATTCAGGAGAATTTTACAGCCATGTAACTATAGAACAGATTGTGGCTCCTCTTGTCCCTGGCTTATCTCCAGACTTAATTCCCTCTCTTTGCAACCCCCCCGCCATGCCCTGAGAATGAAGGTCAAGGCAGTTGTTTGCCAGCTTCAGAGTCTTTTAAGCCATGTCACCCATTGGAACCGAGAGAAAAGACTGTTGTTTGGCTGTTGGGCAAGAGTTGGATGCTTTGAATAGGATGGCAGGGGGGAAGGAGCTGCCTCTGCATAGCAATTAAGTCTTCTTTATCCCACATGACTGGGGACCTGGCACATCTCTGGGGAACTACCTATATAACTCAGCTGGGTGGTTCAGCTCTGCAAAGTTCTGGGAAACAACGCAGCTTCAGCAACAGACGAAGAGGATACTTGTAGAGGCATGAAGACCCCTTGTAGTTTTTCTTTTAAATGAGATTCATTGTGGCAAGCAAGATAAGTCCATCAGGCATAGCAGTTGGAACACATTTTAAGCTGATATCCCCATTTGGATGTAGCTGGGCTTATTATATTTTGCTCTATGCATTTTTCCTCTCTTGCATCTAATTAGTAAACAGAGGTGTCCCCAGAGGATGGTCAAAAAGGTCAGATTGGTGGATGTGACCATGCAGTTGAAGACCTGCCCCTCCTTTAAAAGCACATTGCATGTAAAAAAGAGATGGGGTTTCAATCACATGGCTGAAGCTGCCATCATGACTTTTTTTGACCTCCACCCCATGGATGGACCTGTTAGTACATCTGACTAAAGGCTGCCACACTTAGGGACTGGGTGCGAGATGAAGGCAACACTATGGGGACACAGCAGACAAAAGATATTGCCAGGGTACATTTGGTGCCCTGGATAGGTACAAGTAAGCCTACTCAAAAATTTCACCAGGTATGATCTAATATTTCAATTAATCCTTGCAATACAGCCTTAAGAATTCAAAATTTGGTGCATGCAGCTGCCTTCTGTAGAATTCTGAGCCAAATACTGAAAAACACACTTAACTAATTGGTGAGACTTATTTAAAAAAAACAACAACATTGTGAGTATTCATGCCAGTGGCCACAATAATAATGCATTAATCTTCTCATTACTGTGAAAGTAACACTGGGCAATTTCAGAGGAAGAATTTCAAAATTATTATTCAAATGCCTTATATCTCTGCAATGACATTACAGTAACCTATATTATGCATATTCAACAATGTTTTTGGATGCCCCTAGATCTTTCACTCTAGGGATCCTGTTACTGATGTGCCTCAAAAGGAACGTAGATCAGTTGCATAATAATATTGTGTAATTCCATAATACTACTATGTGGTAATTATAATGCATTTTGGCAATTAATTAGAAACGCAATCAATACAACAGATGCATTGGCACTTAATATTGCACAGTATTATCAAGTGATACCCTTTCCTATAGATAAGATCTTTTTATAATGTATACGTAGAAGAAAATTGAACCCTACCAAATTTAGTTGAAGGTTTCCTGTGCACTATTTAAGCCTGATCTATGATTTTCTGCTAAATGTAGGTGAGAATTAGTGGTGAAATGATTTCTGTTTGGCCCACTCATGCTGCCTTTTGAATTGCCCTTTAAAAGTTCCTGTTCCTGGAAAGGGTGAATTTATCTCCTGCTTTCCTCCTATGATATTTTCTTTCAATGTTTATATAATTAAAACAAAAAAAGGGAAGAAATTAATTAAAGCTCACCTCCTCCTGCAGGAAGTGATATTGAGGGACAAGTTAGGAATGGTACCTTTGTGGAAATTAGGAAGTTGTTAGTTTTATTTATTTGATTATTACTTGCATTTATGTCCCATTTTTTCCTAGGAACTGAAGCCCTTGCATGAAAGATGTATAATTTTATTTCAAGCTGTGAATGAGAGATGGCTCTGTAGTAGTTTGTATAATCCGAAATGGAATCGTAGGCCTGATTTGGTTTTGTTTGCCAATGGTAAATCAACTGTGGTAGCAAAAATAAGGAAGACTGATGGCAGCCCATGATTTTTGTTATGGTAAACCTGTGGCCCTCCAAGTATTGCTGAACTATTGTTCTCAACATCCCTCACGACTGGCCCTGCTGGCTGGAGTTGTTAAGCTCTATAGTTCAACAGGACATGGAAGGTCAAAGGTTTCCTTTTCTTGATCTATGACTAGGAAACCACGTTTTGATTAATTGCTGAGCAGCTGGAATTTGTGGGAACAGGGATATACTAAAATGGAAATATTTAAGGGGAAAAACCCTATGTAATTGTACTATACACGAGAAAGACATGAAGAAGGAGATAAGAAAAGAGAATCATGAGTTCCATTACCCAGGCCTCCCTAGCCCTTCAGAAACAGAAACGACAACATTCTCCTCCAAGGCAGCTTCTGACTCAAAACAGCGGGCTTGTCCCTTCCCTGAGGAAGCTGAAACAGGCCAAGTAAGGTTGCATGTGCTCAGAAATTACATAGACTACAGGATACTGGTGTCTTGTGCTGGGCTTCTAACAATATGGCAAGAGATGTAATCACCCAATCCTGGGTTGAAAACAATCCCAAAATGATATCAATGGGCTTCCAGTATCTGTAGCAAGGCTTAGAGGATTAGGCAGCACAATATTGTCAGACTATTAGTAAAGATCGAGCAATCTGGGCAGTCACCACAACAATTATGCTCAAGGCCTGCAGCTTTCCTCTACCTTTCTACTCTTTGGTCTTAACCTGCTGGTAGTAATGGTTGCATAGACTCTGGGACTTGTTATTATGAAGGTAGAGCCTTGGACTAAAAGATCAGGAGTGCAGGAACCTCATTCTGTTGAAAACTCAGGTTTCAACAGAAACTGTGGCTTCTCAAGATCAGGCTTCCCAGATGTTTTATGTAAGCTCCTCCTTCTCTTCTTTCTCTTGATAGGGGAACCTATCCAGGGAAGAGGCATGACAATTGGCTGATTACTAGAAGAAAGGCCCCCTTAAAAATGGAAAGGGAGATAAAAATGAAATACAAAGAGAGGTTGTTTTCTGTGTGTGTTTGTTTACAGGGTTTATAAGCCACTCCAATCATGCTGACTCTGAGCAGTGTACAATACCCCAAATCTGTAACTGGAGTTAAAGATAGACATGATGAATATAACATCATCAGTAACATAGAATCAAAATCAAAACCCTCATCAATCACAATGCAACCATACATCAACTGAGAATCTAGACATTCAAAACCAAAAATCAATTCCTCATGCAGAAGAATAGTCACAACAACCTTGCCTCCGAGGCTGGAATGGCATGTGAACAAAACATGACATTTTCTGAAGAGAAATACGCATACACGCACACGGATAGATAACTGCCAACAGAGAAGTTCTTTTTTTTTAGTAATATTTTTATTATATTGTTGTGAAACTTACATACTATAATATATTATATTGTTTTGATACAGTGGTATTTGTATAGTAATGATTAAAGATGATTAATACTCTAATATTTAGGTAACTTAGACCATTGAGGATAAAAAAGAAATGATTATTGTATCAATATTAATTATGATTTAAAATGTCAATGTTAATGAGCATAAGATTATTTAGCTTTTTCATACAGAATTGAATATAACATTAAAAAAACCACTGCAGATTGCATCGAAGTATTTGCTGTACAATAAAGGTTGTGGTCTTGAGATGATTACTTAGCATTCAGGTCTCCACTGTGATGTTTTCCAATGTTGTCTGTGCATGTTGAAAAACAGACAAGTTCTTAACATTGCCAGAAAAGAGTGAGCAGTAAGCAACTCTTCCGGCTTGCCTTGCCTGTGATCTGTTTGTAATCTAGGGAGATTAAATCTGCAGGGGGGAGGAGGGGGAGGAAAGAGCAATTTATCATCTGCTTGAGCTAAAGGACTAGTTCTAGATTTGACCACCCTATTTCCCCCAGCAGTTCTTTTTGTGATCCTCTTAATTTCTTCAATGGAAAGACTATCATAGATCCTGGAACATTACACAGCCTGGTTTAAGGTGAAGTAACTAGTGTGAAATTGTGGAAGGATAATTTGTATGCAGAGGCACTGGCTGAAAGTGAATGTTGCAAGGATGCAAATGACATTCCCAGAAAATGCAAGTAGTATAGTGATACTTGGGTGACAGCAGGAGCCATCATAAAGATTGGGTGGGCACTGGGAAAATCCCACAGTGAGTGTTGCCCTATTTCACATAAACAGAGCTAGTTTATTTCTCGCACAAAATTATTTATTTCTACCTGGAATACTAGAAGTGGGGAGGGGTGAAGATGTGGCATATTATTGTAGCTTTTCCCAACAAGATGTCTTTCAGAGGTGTTGGACTACATTTTCCACTGGACTACATATTCCATCACCTAGAAGTAGCATGTTGGATATTATAGCCTAATATCTGTGGAGCACCGAGTTAGAGAAACATGGCCAAGCCGAGCAAATATTAGTTTTTGGAAGAGAGAATTTGCAGAAAAACCTAGAAGGGAGCTGTTGTCATTAAATAGCATGGTCAATAGATGTCCATGAGATATAGCAACAGAAGATGAAGTATGGGAGCTATTAATTTGACAAAGGTATGAAGGTGCATAACATGCCCTTCCAAAAGTTGCCATTGAATGGTGATCTTTAATGTACCCAAAGGGGGAATACATAGAGTAGTAATGTTTAAATTAAATTAAATCAAATCAAATCAAATCTTTTTTGTCTCTTAGCTTCATCCACTGTAGAGGAATACAGAGATGGCCTTGAAGAAAATATACGGTAGAGTTAAGAAAATATGAACTTAGCCTGGGAAAACTGGAAGGAGTAAGAAAGAAGCTCAAGATTGCCCTGCCTTGACTCTCTTTGTATAAGAGGGAAGGAAGAAGAAATGCTGTCAGGCTGTCAAGATCCTATTATTACAACCTATATCAATAAAGTGGAATTCTATTTCTTGTGGTGCCTGATCTGGTCTACTTTGAAGAGCTGACACCCACTTCTTTCTCTTGGTCCTGCCTCAGTTCTAGAGTGCAGCCAATCAAAGGTCAAATGTGACCCAAGACTATGAATCCCTGATATGGATAGTGACCATGGTCACATTACTTGCTGAGCCAAAAGTCAATTAACCATGGTTTAGACTAATATGTTGTGCAAACAAGCTTCACTTATTTGGTTAGTTCAGTATTGTGCAAACTTAGAAAATTGAATTAATTGAGCAAATCATGGGTAAACATATTAGAAAATGGTCAATGCTAGCTCCCCCTATTTCTGGTCCTCTGTTGATTTATTGTTATCAGCAGCTGGATGTTTCCATGGCACTTCAAAGATTCCCATCAGGGCAACCACAACAGCCACTCCTCCCTCACTCCCTCCCTCTCTCCCTCTCTCTCTGTGTATATATTTATTATTGGAAGTTTTAAAAACAAGAGTGAAAATTAATATAAACTAAAATAAAGTAAGAAGGATAAAAGAAAAAGGAAGAAATAAAAGAGAAAGCTAAAGTGCAAAAAGAAAACAGGTAGAAGAAAAATAGGAAAGAAAGAAAAGATATATAAAGAGGTGGCTTTTGATCTTGTTTACAACAATTATAAGTACAGTTGTAGATTTATCTCTTTCTCTAAAGTTACATCATGACTCTCTTCTTTCTATAATCTATCTAACTGTCAAAACATAAATCATAAGTTCATTTTTTCTGTTTTATGCAAAAAGTCCATAAAGGGTTTCCAGTCAGCAATAAACATAGATATTGTCTTTTCTCTAATCAAGCAGGTCAATTTGGCCATCTCAGCAAGTTCTATCATCTTCACCAACCATTCCTTCATTGTAGATATTGCTAAATCTTTCCATCTTTGTGCATATAATAATCTTGCTGTGGTTAACATATATAAAAACAAAGTTCCATGATTTTTTCCAACTGTTTATCCATCAGTCCCAAAAGGAAAAGTTCTGGTTTCATTTGTATATTAATCTTTAAAATCCTCTGAATCAGTGTAGGCATTTGAACCCAAAATTTTCTATCTTTTTTGCATGTCCACAAGCATGGTAAAATGACCCTTCTTGTGGCTCATATTTCCAACATACATTTGAAGTACCTTTATACATTCTAGATGCTTTTTCTGGTGTCATATACCAATGGTACATCATTTTATAAAAGTTCTCTTTAAGATTATAACAATGTAAATTTCAATCCTTTCAATCACATATTTTTCCATTGTTTCATCTGTACATTATAATCAAAAATTTTAGCCCACTTTATCATACATTGTTTCACTTCTTCTTCTTCTGTTTCAAATTTCAATAAAAGTTTATACATTTTAGGAATCACAAAATAGGAAAACCATTGACAATTATGTTCCTCTGCCATCAGTCATTCTCTTGATTTTATTTTGTCTTCCCCTTGACAGAATTCTAGTATCTCACGGTATGTTTAACCATTTGTGTTTGCCTATTTTTTCTCATCTATAAAAAGCTTCTTGTGCTGAGAGCCACAAAGGTGTTTTCGGGCACAACCTGGATTTGTATCTCCAAATTCTCAATATGGCACATCTAACATAGTGATTTTTAAAATCTACACGAACCTTAACTTTATCATACCACAAATATCTCCATGCCACCCAAATCTCAGGTCATGTTCTTCTAACTCTAAAAGCCTTCTATTTCTCAGCAGCACCCACTCTTTCATCCAAACCAAACAGCAAGCTGCAAAGTACAATTTCAAATTAGGTAAACCCAGTCCTCCTCTTTCCTTTGCATCTTATAACACCTTATATTTAACTCGTAGGTTTTTTTCCTTGCCATACACACTTAGATATATCCTTTTGCCACTGTTTAAATGGTGCATCAGTTGCCAAAACCAGTATTATCTGAAACAAAATCATAATTCTAGGCAAAACATTCATTTTTATCACAGAAATTCTCCCTAACAATGACAGTTGTAATTTCTCCCATCTTAACATATCTTTTTAAACTTTATTCCACGTCTTAACATAATTAATTTGAAATAACACACAATTCATATTTGTCATGATGATACCCAGGTGTTTTACTTTTTTCTCAATCTTAAAACCCATTTTCTTCATCAGTTCTGTTTGATCCTCTATTTTCATGTTTTTGTTAACATCTTTGTCTTCTAATTATTTCTCTTAAAACCTGCTAGTGTACCAAATTCTTTTAATTTTCCCATTAATGTCTCTATTCCCTTTAGCAGATCCTCCAGAGTCAACACCAAGTCATCAGCAAATGCCCTTAACTTATAAGTTTCTTTTTTAATCTTTACTCCCACAATTCTCTCATCTTGTCTTATATCTCTATTCAATATTTTAAGAACTAAAATAAACAGAAGAGGAGACAACAGGCATCCCTGTCTTGTTCCTTTTTGTATCTCACAGGGTTTTTGTTAGACCTCCATTGACAATTATTTGTGATTTCTGTGAAGTGTAAATCGATCTTACCCATCTAATAAAATTCTCTCCAAAATTCATACCTTCCAAAACTTTAGAAAGGAAATGACTGCTACTCTTGGGGAGCCGAGGATAAGGGCAGAAATAGAGAACTCAGCATGTCTTTGTTGAGGGCCAAATGAGTCCTCCACGAAGCAGAACATTTCTGATGTTGTGGGTTTACTGAAGGTTTCTTAAGCTCTCTGTAGGAATGGGGTGCCTGTAGGTCCCCTTTTTTTCCTCAGAAGTTTCTCTGAGGCTTGGGTGGATTGGATCCTGATATTAGATAGCATTGGACTAAATTGCATCTGGATGAAGTTATGAACTTCCTGCTATTTTCTTACTAGAAAGAAATAATAAAGTTCTTATCTAGCTTACTAGCTGGTGCATCCTCCTTGCCTTTTATAACACGGAGTGAACCAAAGCTCATACATTGATTTAAAATAACTAGTTGCATACTGGATTGTAACACCAAGCTAGTCACATCATTTTGTTATACTTAATGGTAGAACAACAGGGTCTTGTTTTCATTTTGGCAGTCTCACTGTTGCCAAGGAGGCCACCCTGGGACCAATTAACAATAGTTTAAAAAGTAGAGAAAAGCAGGCACTGAGGATAACTCTCACTCACAGTGACCTGCAGCTGAATTTGAACTGTTCACCCCAAATCCTCTCAATCCAGGATTGCGGGAAATGACTAGGGCGAAGCTGATTCCAGATAGATTTTGAAAGAAGTTCCATTGTAATACTTTCGTTGTGGGTAAGTTGACCATCTGCCAAAACTCTTGGAGACCATGTCTTATGCCACCTTCCATCGTTTGTTTGGCCAACCATAGCTGGGGAGCCTGGGGACCATTATGACATCAGAATCAACTGAAGAGAATCCGAGACTCTAATGAGGCTACAGGGAGCACACAAGGCTTTCTTTATTCCCAGCCAAAGTGATGCAGGGAGGGGTGTCTTTTGTCTTTCGCTCTTGAACAGCAGAATTGGTGGGAGACCAGAGAAGTTGCCTGAAAAAGAGGTGGGGTTCTGGAAACTGATGGTTGACGGATGCTAAGAATCCAGGACACAGATTTGGAAAACAAGGACAAGGAAAGGACAGTAATATCCCAGAAGGACCACTAACTAGCTTATAAGTAGTTTAATAAGATCAATTAAATTGAAATGCATTTTACTCTTGCCAGTACCTCAACACAAAGGCTCCTTTGAACTGCTAAAGGCAGTAAAGTAAGAGAACTTACAACTGGAAAAGCAAAAATGAACTATTTATTGTTGGTTTCCTTTTTCTTTCCCAATGACAAATATATATCAGGGCCACAACGGCCTAAACAGAGCAAGAAAAAATGAACCCAGTTGCCACATGGATCCAACTCTCAGCTTTCCGTCGATACTGTTGGATGTTTGCAGCAGATTTTTTTAATTCTTTCCAACCCAACCAAATGTTGGAAATAAACGATGCAAAGGGGATTGAGGCCCTGTCTCTTGGCATGGTAACGGTCTGAAAACTGAACAGAATGGGATCAGATTTGATGTGGAGGGAAAAGCCAGCAAAAGAAAGATCAAGTCTGAAAATAAGCTGGAACAGGCTGGGGGCTGTGAAAAAGGGGGGAAAAAATCCTGAAAAGTTCCCCTTACTCATCCCTGTGGGAGAGACAGTTGGGCAGAGACACCAAATGTGGGCAGCTGCTCCATTTTGAGCACCCCCACAGTGCCCGACATTCTAAGTGACCCACAGCAGGCCTTGTGCAGCCAGACCCACGCTGCCCAGGACATGCGCACACACAGTGCAGTACGAGGAGAGATAAGAAACACCTTCCCACACCCAGGTGTCATATGTTTCTCCTTTATAGAGAAGAAAATACAGATGCCTCCTATGGCTTCTGCTGATAAAGGGGTTGGAAAATAATTCAGAAGCCATGCTTTGAATGCTTTCCTTACCTTGCTGTTTATTGCATATAAACCTGCAGTTCCTATACAGTATAAATTTAGAACCACAAGCTTTGTGAGATAATATAGTACACAGTTCCTAACCTAATGCCCTCCTGATTTGTTCGACCCGCAACTCTATTGATATGCATGTTGGGAGTTCAGGTCCAACACAACACTCAAGTCACTCAGACACTAGCACAGGGCTGTGGGCACATTTAGAATTTAAAGAACATGTGAACTGGAGCGTTGAGCGCAATTGGCTGGGTTACAACATGGCTTCCACAGGGAATATAACCACTAACTGACCTGAATGCTCCTCAGTCCCTCCTTCCAGCAGGCTGTTCCATATTAATCTTGCTTGGTTTGCATTTTTTCTATTTGATTGATTGATTGATAAATATAACAACCAGAAGTTATGATGAGGTACAACCATAACAATGCTAATAAAACCAGAAAAGAATGACAGAATAACAATTAAATGAGTGATATTTGTAGAAACTAAAAATATATCCATAAAGTGTTAATACAGAAGTACAGTAGCTCAATCCTTTAGCATATTAATAAATCTAGCCATCTATTGCTCCATCTTCTCCGTTTTGGTACAATATGTTATTTCACTACAATGATATTTATATAATGTACTAGATTCTTAATATTCTATTATTTAGGTGCCTTAGAATATTGAATATAGATAAGAGAAAAAATGGATATTCTATCATTATTAATTACAGTTTCAGGTGTCAATGTTACAAGTATTGTGATTATTTGACTTTTTTTCCAAATTAAATATACCATTGGAAATGAAATGAAAAAATGAAGGAAGAGCATACATCAACGTATTTGTTTTATAATAAAGGTTTTGGTCTTAAGCTAAATTACTTTATATTAAAATTTCCTTTGTGTTGTTATATGGTGTATATATGTATGTACTGTATGTATGTATGAATACGTATGTATGTGTCTTTATACGCTTTAATAAACTGCCTTTTTTCTAGGCAAGTGAGAACATTTTCAAACAAAGCACTGGGACGCTATTGCCCATTGATTGTATTTTATAAGAAAGCTTATGGGACCCATCCTTGGAAATAAAGAAGAAGCTGGAGGCTGGCATTTTTAATTATTCTTTTTAAAATTAATCAAAAAATCCAGGCAGGGCATGGACCCTAGAAGGCACTAAGGGAAGAGTCCATAGTCCCCAGCGGCTGTATTCAAGGTTCCAGCTCCAGAGTAAGGAAATGCAACTGAAAAGAACTTTTGGCCTCCTTCACTAGCAACACCGAGGGAGAAATCTTAAAGAGGGGCAGCACTGCGCCTAGCAGGATTTCTGTAATGTAACAAACCACCCAGGGAATCCACTCTGAAGTTTCTTGGCCAACTGCAAAGCAGTGTGACTATTGTATTTCATCATGACAAAAGAGGGGAGAAAAAGGACTGGCATTATGTATAAAACTTGCACCAATATATAGAGATGCACATTTGGAAATCATTATTATAGTAGAAAGAGAAATAAAATGCAACTGTAGTGGGAATAATAGGAGCCTAGTGATCTCTGCCCCTGCTTTAGTCTCCTTCATGAATACTAGGTGTCCATGAGCAATTTCAGGGCTTCTGCTTTCTTCCATCTTATGGTTCTTGAGTGGTCGGCATTATCAATACAGGATACCTTCATGCAGGGTAGTGTTTTCTAGAAAGTGGGAAAATGTTCATCGTAACCAAGACTGAGGAGAAAGAGATGAAGCAGCTTTATATTGTCCCGAGTATCTTAGTAGCTCCCTTCCAAACTAGTGTAAAGAACACTACTCCACCCTAACATACAGAGAAAGGTAACTTGCCATAAGAATTGGTCAGATATTTTATATCTGTGCATTTAAGAACTGACAGATGTGTCTTCCAGCTCTGTAAACAGGAAGTTACAAAACCCCTAGCAGTTCCAATTGTTTGCTGGAATAAGAGAACACCAAATGAGATATTGGTTGGGACCAGGACTTGTGGTACAGTGGGAACTGAAGTTATGGGTACCGAGTAGCTGTGATCTACTTGCAGTCTTTTCTAGCCTGATGATGTCTAGAAGTCTTGGAATTCAGTCTCCAGCCAACATGGAGAGTGTATCAGATTTGGGAACGGTACATGCACAGTTTTCCTTAGTAATTGTCAATGTCAGTTGTAACTGGGTGTGTACATGCGATTATTAAACATACATCAGAGAAATATCACATGGATGGAAAATTATCATCTTTTGAAAGAACAACAACACTAGGCAGACATAGGCTTTGCTCCTCTGTATAATAATTACCTCAGTACTGGTTAGGTTGTTTATTTCTGGCTTGTTGGCTAAAAGTGCTAGACAGAAGCCAATGGAAAGGCATTGTGAGCAAATATAACAGGCTGGGCTTTGGAATGACACTAGATGGCAGCTATGAATTGCAGTGCTAAACATTTTACCTGCTTGGGCTCCAGATCAAAGGGAAAGTGCCTGACCACAAATCAGATCTCTTATTCAAAATCGCTTATTCAAGAAGAGCCTCCTAGAGGTTGCCAGGCTTTAAGGACAGATACAAAAAAAGGTAGTTTAAAGGATTACAGGAAAGGAAACAGCCCGTGCAGCTGAAAAATAATATGAATTAACATTCACATTTCTAACTTTATTTTTTGTTTAAAATCTCGATACAATGCCATTCTGCCTAAAAACAAGCAATCAAGACAGTAAACAATAAAACATTTAAAAATTATACAGTGCCTTTCTGCTGCACGTCTTGTAGGCAGATGGAAATTATTTTTCCCTCATTGAAAACGAGCAGGGGAGAAACTGAGTGAGAAACAGTGACTTGCTTCAGGACTCTTGTGTATTCACAGGAGAGGAGATTTGAGCCAGGACCTGTCCCTTTTTTTGTGGCACCCCTATTTAGTTACCTGTTGTGGTAACTCTCTAACCAGAGGAAAATACTAAATCAGACAAAATCAGTTGTAGCTAGGACGTTGCTAAGCTTGTTTGCCTCTCCCCACTGCAAAACCCTGAAAAAAGAGCTTGGAAGACTTGGTTAGGCTTAGTTGTCAACAATTAGAAGCTGTTTTGGTTGGGCCCAAACTGGCCCCAGCTGGGACATTCGGCCAACAAGAGATGTTCTCTGCTAAAACAGGTGCAAATGAACAGGGCCAGGACAATGGTGTTGGGAGGAAGACTTGGGGTTTGGACCTGCCACTCCAGCTCCTTTGCCAGTGTCATCCTGCAACAAAACTCCTTGCTGGCATATACTGAGGATGGGCATATGCCACACTGCTCTTCTAATGAAAGAGGGAGCAGATACACCCTGTCTTTTCCATTTCCTCAAACACTTTACAACTTCTTTTGGCAGATGGAAGTTCTCTATGGCAGTCAAAAACCCCACAGAAGGATTGATGGGTTTTTTTGGTATGGAGGTACAAAGTAGCAGCAGGTCATTTGTTTAAGTTAAACACTTCTTAAAATGTACATAGAACCTTAACCCATTAAAAAAAATATCTCTCAGCCTTATCTCAGATTAGCAAATGACCAGAATTCTCCAGATAAAGACGGAGGTAACTCCATGCAGCCTGGGATACCTTAAAAGGTGCATACAGTGCTATTGACAATAATCAGTTTAATCCCACAACCACCCAAACCTTGCAACATTTTCCAACATTTTTAAAAGTATATTTTATTTTTAAAAATTATCTCTAAGGGAGAAAAAATAATGTGACCGTCAGCTTTCCTGGAGCAGTCTTCCTTGTACTCTCCAGACAGGCTAACTACAATTCCTATCATCCTCAGCCAGTATAGTCAGATTATGCTGTCTGAAGAGATAGAAAGTGTAATCCTGCTCATATCAAAGTCATCTCGGTGCAAAACCCATGGATATTTATGAGGGGGATAAGGGGAAAAACAGTATCACATACATCATGATATCATTGTGCAACCTACATAAGAGAATACGTAGCCCACTTCCAGTTCTTGTTTACGCACAATACTCAACTCAGGGCCGGATTACAGTCAACTGATGCCCTATGCACAGCCCAACAATGGTGCCTCTTGATGGAAGCAAAACTCTCATGCCATGAGATGGGAACAAATATGATAACTGACACCACCTTCAAACCAAACTTTTAAACTTTAGTCATTCACCATGCCAAAGAAAACATTTTTTAAACAATGCAGATTAAAGGCGAACATGGCAGATGAGGACAATTACCAAAAAATTGACTAAAGTTGAGTGTGACAGTGAAAGAGTTAAGGGCCTGATAGCTAGGGGAAAAAACTCTGTGGTGCCCCCCTCCCCTTGGGGCCCTAAGCATGGGCTTATTCATTTGCTTAATGGTTAATCCAGGGCTGGCTCAACTCCATAGCCTAGGGAGAGGCTTTGGAGTCAAAGTCTGTTACCAATCCCCCATTCAAAAGTTGGATCCTCTCCCAAAATGGCTGCCTTAGTGGCCACCTGGTCGATCACAAAACAACTATTTACCGAAAGGTGAAGTGGGTGAAGTGCTTCCCTCTCCTCCCCAATCGCACTGCTGCTCCTCATTTAGCTTCATTTTTTCCGCTGGGCCAGTGATAAAATTCCAAACAAAGCACTGAATGGCAGCCATCTATAATTGTTCTTTTCTAAAAATACCTTGGGGCATATGTGGGGCCTAGAGACATTCTTGTAAAAATAGATGATACTGGAGCTGACACATTGCTTTGCAGCATGCCAACTTTAAATGTATTTATATGTCTATTTTTAATAGTATTGAAAAAGAAAAGTCAGGTGAAGTAGGAATCCTTGGCAAGTGTCAAGGAAAGGGTTCACTGGCACATTGGTCTGTGTCACTGCCACAATCTTCAAATGAAACAATTAAAATTACACGAGGAACAACTGGGCCAAATCGGTTAACTCTGATCTCTCTGTCACTCCCTCCCTCCTTTCCATCTGCATGGCTAGACATATCATCTCTCGATGTTTAAGGGTGAGCATCTGTGTTGGAAGTATGAACACTTTCCTCAATTGCCTAGGGAGCATGCTTCCCTCCCCAGTAATTCAACTGCTGCCTCACAGAGAGCAGGGCTGGGGGTGGGTGAAGGGATTACAGTGAAGAGGAAGCAGAGGTAACAAGCCTGGGCCACTTGCCCTCATGTGATCCTAACTGATTCTACTGTAAACCCATTGGGAACCTGAATGCTTGAAAAGGATTTACTTCTCTTTGACATCTGAGGCAGGAGGCAGGGAGGTGGAAATGCTTGCTTGGAACAGGGAATAGATTGGCTAGGTAAAATAAAACTCGCTTCTGGCAAGGTAAGGGGTGTGTAAAGGAGATGTCTGTCTGCATAGCTAGCTCAATCTTTGGTGAGATGGGGTTGTACCTGGAAAAGACCACCTCCACAGTCTGAGGGTATTCTTAGATCCAACTTGGTCATAACAGTAGAAATTTGAGTAGCCTTAGTGGTAAGAAGCATTTTTCAGTTGTTTAATTTGCTGTACCAGTACAGCTTCTCCTAGTCAAAGGGCTGAGTATCCACAACATTGTGAATCACAGCCTAGCTTAGATATAGTAAGGCTGGCTGGGGAATTCTGGGAGTTGAACACCGTAGGTCTTAAAGTTGCCAAGGTTGAGAAACACTGGCCTAGCCGATCACATTTTAGCCTAGCATGTTGTGCAAATCCTTATGTTGTACAAACTCAGTCAACTGGATAAATTCAGTAAATCAAATTAATCATGCTCAAGTGTATCATGCAAAGACATCTAGAGTTCAATCTTCTCCAACTTTGCATCAAACTGAAATCCCAACACATCAGGAAGGCACCAGATTAAAAAAGGTTGGGCTAGCTACATTTATCCATGTCTATTAATCTTCCTTTATTGCTAATGCATGCTGTATAATTGAGAAAGTCAAGGAATGTCAAAAAGAAGTCAATATGTTCTTCATTGATTATAGAAAGCCCTTCAATTGTGTTGATTATGTCAAGCTATGGAATATGCTTAGAAAAATGGGAATTCCAGAATATCTCATTGTCTTCATGCAAAACCTAAATAAAGGTCAGGAAGTGACAGAACAGACAGAATATGGCAAAACAAACTGGTTTCAGGTTGACAAAAGAGTGAGACAGGGCTATGTACTTTTTCCTTATTTATTCAACCTATAAACGGAACATATACTGAGGGAAGCTGGATTGGAAGAAAATGGCTTTAAAACTGGAGGAAGAAATATCAGTAACTTACACAATGCTGATGACATTACCCTGATAACCAAAAATGAAAAAGATCTGCAAGCTCTAGTAATAAAAGTCAAGTATCACAGTGAAAAAATGGGACTAAAATTAAATGTAAAGACGACCAAACTAATGATAACAGGTACAACAACCAGCCTTATAACTGACAATAAAGGTATTGAAGTGGTAGATAGCTTCTGCCTTTTAGGATCAACCATCAACAGTAATGGAACAAGAAGTCAGGAAATATGCTGCAGAATAGCATTTGGTAGAGTAACAATGAAGGCCTTGGAAAAGATATTCACATGTCATGATGTGCCTGTACCTATAAAGATCAGAACAGTGCAGGCAATGGCATTCCCTGTGAAACTACATGGAAGCAAAAACTATACTTTCAAGAAGCAGGATAGAACGAGTATTGATGCTTTTGAACTTTGGTGTTGGAGAAGACTTGTGAGAATACCATGTCAGCCAAGAAAACAAACAAATGGATCATAGAACAAATAAATTCACTTGTTACTTGAGGCACAAAGGACCAGACTCAAATTATGATACATCGGGCACATTGTGCAAAGTCCTAGCTTTCTAGAAACAGCTCTAATGCTGGGAAAGGTGGAAGGAACTAGAAGAGGACAACCAGCGGCAAGGTAGATGGACTCAGTTACAGAAGTGAAGTGTATATTGCTGGAAGACATGAAGAACCAGGTTAGGGACAGATCATCAGGGAGAAAATATATCTGCATGGTTGCTAAGAGTTGACACCAACTTGATGGCACATAATCAATCAATCTCCCCAAGTTTAGACTGCCATAAAGCCTTATCAGCTGCCTTAAAGATGATCTGGAAATTTCAGTTGGTGCAGAATGCAGCGCCTAGAAACCAATCACTGGAACCCTACTTTGCCAAGTTTGAAATAACTTGCTGAATTGTGATCTAGTTCAAGGGTCAGTTTTTCCTAATAGCCTGATGAGGTGTAGGGTCCAGAAACTTGAAGGCATGTTTGCTCCTGCCTCTTCCTGCTGATGTGTTCCATGCATGTAACCTCAGGTAGTGGGACATTTTGGCTGGGGAGCCCCCTTATTAGAACTCCTCCATCTTGGAGGTTTTCTGCTGCCAATATTATCATTTCAACAACAGGCAAGAACCCATCAATTCTCCAAGGCTTTGCAAGGATATTTAGGTCCAGTATAGCCATTTTAATTTCCTACAATGCTTTTGATGTTTTGATAATTGTTTTATTCATACGTATCTTAAAAATATGGTGATGAAAGGCAGTGCAGAAGCCTAATTAATGTTAAAAAAAATTCCCATGCAGACAAAGTTGTGCATATTCTTTTCCTTCCCTGTAAAGGTTTGCTGCTTTTCTCTTCCCAGTAGGTAGCTGTCATGCTACTGAGTCAAGCCAATGGTCAATCTAGACAGAAGCATTTACTTCTCCAGCTGGCAATATGAGTCCCCAAGGAAGGCTAACTGAGATATTCTTAGCAGGAAAGTGATGTTACTTCTGGAGCAATGTTCTAAAGCTCACATAGAAGAGGCTGCGTGTAGGTACAGCACCCCTCTCCCTAGTTACCACCCCAAGTATTGTCTGTCTTTTGGAGTATTTTGCTCATTGGCTAATTTGGGAGAAAGAAAAGGCCACAGTACTGAAGCCTACTGTCTTTGGGGTCCTTAAATGCTTCACTGATGATCTGGACATTTCTAACAAATTACTTCCACTCCAGAGTTTGGCCTTGTGGGGGCTGATATGCTTCATGATTCACTCTGCTTGCAATAACCAGTCAGACGTTCTTCATTGTAACTAAGGTTCTATATCACATGGAAATGTTGTAGACTTGCCAGCCATCCTATAACGAAAACCTCCCTCTGCTTTCCATTATGGATGATCTCCCAATTTCTTTTTGATCAGATCAATATTGTATACATTGGCCTGGTTCATACAACATGCAAAGCTAAAAACAAATCTCATGATGGCTTGTCAGGTGTGACTGGTTCTATTGCGGATTAATTCCCACAGCGGCAGCTACAACCACTGAGGATCAACTATGCCTACAGAAAAGCTCTGTGTAGCTCCAAACCTCATTCTATTATTTGCAATCATAGAAGGCAAGATAGCTTTTCTAAATTATTTATTTTGCCTCAGAACAGTTCTGAGGGAACAAATGTATTAACCTGGCTTAAGAAGGGTATACAATTTTCATGAGTCAAGGGCTGCAACAGTCTTTGAATGGTCTGTTGAGAAACACATTGCAAAATGATAACGTAAAAAGAGTAAAAATGTGGGCAGGGATAAAAATGGCATTAATTAAATATTAATATTATGCAACAGTCCTGTCCTTCCTCAAGGAACTCAGAGCAGTGTATGGCAAGGCATAGTGAATAAACCTGTTTTTATCCTCATAACAACCTTGCAAGGCTGATTAGACTGAGAGCTGGCAAATGGTGAGCTTCACAGCTGAGCGGAGATTCAAACCAGATTTCTCCAATGTAGGCCTTCTCATCCAACTGTTGTTTTTTTTTTTTAACATGCCACTGACTTTAAAGGAAGAGTTAAATATTGTAACCAAGTGAAATTAACTGAGTTTCAGTTTACTAAACTTTACTGGTCCATCTTTGCATTTTACTAATGAACCAGTCTTATTGCAGAGTATTAACAGGGTCTTGTCTCTTGTCTTTCTGTTCCGCACAAAGAATGTAGTACTTAATTGCATCTTTGCCGCTTCTTCAAAGATCGAGAGCAGGCAGGCGGTGAAGACGATGGAACCGTGGCAGGCAACCCTCTGTACTGCTTCAGCAGGCTTGTTATCTCTGCGGTGATGGCTTTGCACCTGAGGAATGAAAGGCCCACAACTGAATACTGGGTATTTGGGGTGATCAGTAAAAGACTCAGTGAAGCCTGCCCAATTGTTTTTGCTTTACTTCTCCAGCAAAAGACAGGATCAAAGCAGGGCATATCATTTGCAACTACTGTACCCTAATAATAAAATCAAATGCTTTCTCCTTTCAGCAGAGGACAGCCCTTTCCCCATGACCTCCTAATGAGAGGCACACACTCAAAGGCAATTGGAATTTTAATTATAACCTTTCTGCCCAACAATGCAAAGTGGTGCCCCGTCTGCAAGCCAGATTTCTCTACAAAACCAATTCTTTCTTAATCTAGGTCAGGAAGCATAGCAGGAGCACATGTGTGTGCGCGGAGGTGGGGGCGCAGCCTCTCCCTAGAGGGAGAATGTTCAGATACAGCTTTTTCTACCCAATCCCAGGGCTAGCCAAAGATGGATGATGGGCTGTCAGAAGAGATTGCATCACAAACCAGTACCCCTGAGAATTAGACTACTTAATGGGCTTAGGACAACTGGCAGATTTTAAAATACAGAGCTGGGGGGGGGGAGGTTTCTTCCACGGCTTGTTTTCTTTACACATCTGGGCCAACAAAAGTGCTGGTAAGCTCAAAGGCCTAATTTAACAGAATCTTCTTTCATAAATAAACCACAAATTGAAAGGGCTGAAGTAGCCTGCAAAGACTGATCACTTGGAGGCTTTTGTACATGTATGTCTGGGGCAGAGTTAGCATTTTTCACATAATCCTTGCTGGCCTTCGTGTTTTCTTTTGCTGCTCTCACTACCCCTTACTTTTTACCAGGAAAGACCCAGCAAACATTTATCCAGCATCCACCTCAAAAAAGGCTCCCCACCCTTCCTGGTTCTAAATTTGGCAAATTCTTGGGTTCCAACATACTTTCCAAGGAAGTCATGACCTATTCTTTACTTCTAAGCAAGCAAAACAGCAATATTAATCCACAAATCAGTGACAATCCTTTAATACTTGAAAATGCTAGGACTAACTTCTGAGGAAACATGCAAAGGATCTTGAGATTATGTTCTAAAATAATACCATTACGTATTTATCTAGGTTAGCCTTATTTCTGTTTGTGACAAAAGAAAAGTGTGGGCTGAGGCACAGGATTGTAAACCACGATAAGTCAATCATTCTAAGATTGCTGGTGCAACATCTCCACTGGCTCTTGCAGTTGGGGGGTGGGGGCTCAAAAAAGTCAAGATGGCCATGACTGCATGATAGTTGCTCCACACCTTTTGTACATGCATCATGAGGGACATTAAAAAGGGGCAGAATTTCAGTCACACAGCTGTCATGTTGACTGTTTTGACTCCCTTCCATGGATGCCTCTAAACATTGTAATAGTATAGCTCCCCCCCGCCCTTGTTTCCCCCTAGGATATTCAGCAACACAGTCACATTTTAGTTTCTCCATAATGAAACCAGAGCATTTTATTTTGTCAGCATATACATAATCCAATATGAGTTCTCTAAAATAGCATATGTGAAAAACTCATTCAAATTTTGTAGCTTAAATACACCTTTAATAATACATCATTTTCCTAGCAGGTTGAATTTTCATGGTACAGGAATATGAGATTGTTTAGGAGTCTTTAGTTGCTACCTGCATTATTTTCCAGCTTTGACAATAAGATAGCATATTGCACATCTCCAAGTTTTTTGGATGGCAAGTTAAATATGGCAATGCATTACATTTTTTCCTGTTTTTTTTACTATAAATGAAAAGGAGCTGGGAACTGAAAAAATGCAGACAAGACTATGTAGCCCTTATCTTCCCTGCATTTCCTTTACAAGGAAAAAAATATAGTTGCCATACCTCCAGGGTCTAAGCATGATGGGGAGGGATGGGGCAAACAGGTCTGTTTCATGAGGAAGGGATTAAATTGCCTTGCAGAAAATTTATCTTCTTTTGCAAGATATTATTGAAAGTAACTGGATCAGCTGCATCATAGCTGCCTTTGTTGCAGAGCTCAGAAATTAGCCACATGGTGCATGATAAATTGCTGACCCTTGCCTGTACCCCATCCCATATGCATAAAGTCTCATGCATAAAGGATTCTGTTTTACTCAACTATACATTGCTGGTTATTGTATAACTTTTTTTTTTTACTGTTGCTTCTGAGAATAGTAATATCTGGGTAGGATTTTTGTTGTTATTGTAATGGACCAACATGGCAGTAACCACATAGATCAATTCAATGTAAAGGTTGCTCATTGGCAGTCATGTGCAAAAGACCTCTGCCACTAAAAATCAGTTGTGGGCTGTCTGGCTTTTTTTGTAAATCTTTTTTGATAAGATTAGCAGGGCACGTTTTACTCTTTCCCACAAGTAGATTGGATTTTCCCCCCCAGTTGCAACATTCTCCAAGAAAAATGTTCAGAAAGATCTGTCAGATGCTTGAAAAGCAGACCATTTAGAGGCTTCTTCCGGTTCTTCAGACCCCAATGTCACATATTTTAGAGCTGAACTGAATGCAAAACATGTTGGTGGCTTTGAACCTGCATTTCAATTTGCAGATAATATCCAAAGTTATACTGAAAACCATCATTCTGAATAAAAATTCATCAGAGGATGACACATGATTTCTTACTAGCATCAACATGTACTCTTTTCTATTTCCTGTTTTCTTCAGTTAATTGCTGCAAAGTTCCCATGCCTTCTGCTACAAGACACGCAACTTGAAAAATGTTGGGCCACTGTTCTCTTAAGTTGTTTTACTTCTCCAATAATATGAGCAATGAGAGCTACTGATTCAGGACAGATTTCTCTGGCTTGTAAAATCTTGCTTCTGTCATCAGTACTTGAAAGAATTTTGTACTTAAGGCTTGCCAACAAAAGGCATGAAAATGAGCTGAAGTATCTTTTCAATACTTCCAGATGTGATTGAGCATCAAGTTTAATTTGAGAATACAAATGCTTGCAGAATACCCAAAAGATTCTTTGCGGGCGAATGGATAACATTAACCCACGCAGACTAGTATGTATGAGCGGTATATCTTTTCTGTTCTATTCTTCCACCTCAGGGAGCTAGTCCTGAAAAACAAAAAAAAGTTGCTGCCCGCAAACAAAATATGTGAACATTTCAATATAGGCTGGTGTAGTATTAACACCTACAAGATGTAGTGAATCAGAAGCACAAGAACAGACAGCAGGTTAATTTTTGAACATAATGCAGGCCTGAACACCTTTTGTTTTTCCTGACCTATTAGATGCATTATCAGAACTTTGCCCTCTGCAATCAAGAGGAATGTTACATTTTTTCAAGCTGGCAATTTGCATTTCAGCTATCTGTTCTCCGGTGTTTACATCAAAGCTGATAAACTCAATAAAGCTTTCTTTAATGTTAAATGTACCAGAATCTTTGTTGTGAACTACAAATCGGAATATCAATATATGTTGTTCTTGATGGGAGACATCAGGAGTAACATCACACATGATAGAATAATAAATGGCCTTCTCTCTCTGCTAGGATGGCCTTCTACACCATTTTTACTGCATAGTTCAATAAACTCATTCTGACTCTCCTGTGAGATAATGAGCCTATCCTCACATTGTTTTTTTCCGTTTGAGTTTGGCCAATTGGTCATGAGTGATGTTGTCACAATGAGCTATTAAGTGTTCCAAGGAAATGGCCATCATGTTGGTCAACTCTTAGACTATTATCTCATGCCAAACCTCCCATGCTTTTTTCAACATTTCTCCCCATTTAGTTGCTTCTGCATTTTTTTGACCCTCACTGTCCAGTGTCCACCTGACAATAAACAGTGCAGTTCCTTCTACGCTCTATGTTATTTTAATTTTGTTCCATGCCCTTCACTTTTGCCAACATACTGTGTTCTTTTTGTCTCCCTTCAAAAAATAACCAACATGGGACAATACAGACCCTGACAGATACAGACAAACTAGTCTCTTGGTAACAATCCTGCATTGGAAATGTTACACTTGAGGAGAAATTTAGGAAACGTATACCCTATGATCTGCTTTGGGTAAATCTTTTGACAGGTTGATAACAGTAATGATAATAGTAATGGTATTACCTATTTTTTGGAAGCATTTAACTGAGCCACGTGATGTACCTGGCAGTATTTTTTCATCAGTTTTCTTTGCTAGGGACATAATCTTTCTATCAAATCATTTCCATCTTGCTTTTGTTCATCTGCTTTCATTCCCTATTGCCTGAGACAGATTGCAAAAAGGCCTGATCTGATTATAAAACAGGAGTATTGATTACTGCCCTTTTAGCTTCTTTATCTCCTTACAACTCTGGTTGCTTGATTTGTATTTATAAGGAGAGAGTGAGAATGAGAAAAATTCTGTGAGGTTTGCTGCCACTGTCCCCAAGAGCACTATCCCTTGTGAAATAATCCTTTTTCTTTGTTCTTCTTTTTTAAAAATAATATTATTATTAGAGATTACAATTATACAGATAAAAACTAATAGAAACTAGAAAAAATTAAGAAAAAATATAAAATGCAGGGGGGAAAAAAAAAGAAAAAATATAAAGAAAAAAAATATAAAGAAGTAACTTCCCCCTCATCACAGCAAGTATAATTTTTTTAACAACTCATCACCTTCTCTTAAAAAACAACAAAGAATCTCTTCATCCCATATCTCATCTCCTTATAAACAAGTCTTAAAAACATTGTCATTTTACCTTAATCAGCAAAAGTCCATTAAGAGATTCCAGAAATAGCAACATATCTATTTTAAGCTTAATCCCAGAACCCACTTTATAATCCTTTCTTTTCCTTCTATACTTCATCCTTTATCTATAAAAAAAAAATCCCCCAAACCTCACAATCATAGTCAATCAAAATCCATTAAAGGTGACCATAAAAAAAACCACATAACTATTTTAATGTTAGTCAAATTGAGTTAAAATACAAAATGAACTCTTCTTCCCATATCTCATCTCTTATCGAAAAAGAGAACCTTAAAACCTGTCATTCAGTCCTAGTCAGTAAAAATCCATTAATGTCTGTCAGAGATAACACATCTACTTTACCCTTGATCATAACAAACCAACTATTCCCCTTCCCCTTATTCCCTACAATTTTAGTTTTTAGTCCCCTCAAATAATGTCCTAGAGCTTGATTTCTTTTCATTTTTTGTCTCTTCTCAGAAAAATCTTAAAAACGTTAACAGATCTTTCTTAGAGCTTGATTTCTTTTCATTTTTGCTTTGCCTCTTGTCACAGAATCCTTCAAAATTTTAAGAGGTCTCTTTTGTACATCTAGTATAGGAAAATTATCTATATCACTCTTTTGGTTTATTATCTGTATATCTCCTTTAATCATTGAAGCATCAGCCAGTTTTATTTGTATATCCAGTATCTTATCGCCTTCCATGTCATTCTTGTAACTTGTTATTTCCAAATCCACATTTAAATCAGTTTCAGCTTATCCAATAGAACTTGCTCCTCTTCCACAACATCATTTACACTCTGTTTATAAATGATAGCAAATATTTTTAAAATTAATTTCTGAATCGATTGTTCCAAAATATCCTTAAATGCATCTGGTGTTAAAATATTTTGCTCCATTGTTGGCAAGTAATTTAGGTGTTTCTCCTTTAAATGCACTCTTTAATTCCTTCTGGTTCCCTCTAGTGTCCAAACGTCAAAGTCCATCTTGTGTTTCTATTTTTAGAGTTAAAAAACATCAGCAGTTTCCCACAGGAAGGATTCATATAATTAATTTTAAAGTCTTATTTCACATCTATCTGGACCCTTAGTCCATTTAAAACTTTCCAAAATCAACACTCTAATCACCCCTTTGCTGTTTACTCCAAAAATAATTTTTTCTGATTTTTAATTTTGTATTTATAAATCCTTTTTAATTTTGTATTTATAAATCCTTTTGTTATGGACTGAAGGAGACTCCCCCAATGAATACTGTAAAGCTTGCTGTTTCAAGGGTTCTCAATATTTAAAAAACAGTAAAAAGGTAATTCCAAAAGTGATTAAGAGATGAGGATCAGTCGAACTTAAAGTCCTTAGAGGTTACATTACGCTTGTGAGTCTGATGAAATCCCTTGACTCCCAGCTGCATGACACCCAAGTGACTGCAGAAACATCAGTTCCTGCTGTCTACTCATAAGTAGCAGCTGTCCGGAGTATGTATGGGCAATCTCATGATCTCTTCTTTCTCTGGAGAGATTTCAGCAGCTCGGATACAGCATCAAGCTGCTGATTCAACTGTAATGTTGTCCCTGCTGTTCAGGGACATCCATTCGCCATGTTCTCACTGGAAGTGACCTGTGTTGTTCTCCTTTCTCCATGCATGCAAGGGACTTTTAGGAAACAAAGAATGGCTCTCAAACAACAGTTAACCCCAACTCTAACCCTAAAATAACTGCACTGACACATCTGTCTAAAAAGGGGGCTTGGGCTGGGCAGCTAACTCATGATGCAGTGTTGCTTCTGCCTCTAATTGGCTCCAGCAAATCTTACACTAGAGGCTTCATAGATAGGAAATATCCATATTTATTTTAAAGCATAACTGAACATAATCTGTCTTCTCTCCTGAAAATAGGGTTGTCACCTGGACTGGGACTCCTGGCTCTCCAAGTGCCATTAAAGAGTATCTTTTTTACCCCCAGCTCCCCGTCCCTCCATACTTGGGCCCTGGTGCAGAAGAAAGACAAAGAGTAAAACTGAGAGGGTGTTTTTTTTTAAATAATAATAATTTAAAAAAAAAAACAACGACTAGCCAGAGAAGAAAACTAAATGCAGAATCATTAATTTTGGTCTAGAATGTGCTAGTTTTGAAACCTGAGTGCTCTTTTTACCAATAGACACATGCTGAGTACCGGATTATAATCACAATACAAGCTGTTGTATAATATTGAACCAAACTTGACACTTTAGGTTTGCTGTTGTTTCCTAACAACTTGTGGCTATTCAGCCTCCATTTGTTGATTCAGTGTACACGTGCTATTCAAAAGATAGATCAGATATACAGATACAGATATAGCTATATAAGAATAGAAGAAGTTGAAGGGATAGGGTGTCAGAACGTTATTAATGTTTAAGTAGAATGTATAAAAAAGCTTCATGTAATGAGATACAGTAGAATGTTATTAATGTTTAAGTAGAATGTATAAAAAAGCTTCATGTAATGAGATACAGTAGAATGCTGATTCCCGGGAATGAACAAATCTCTAGCGCCATTTCCATGCAGGGATGCCAGAGGGATGTCCTGGGCAGAGGGGAAAAAAAAGATTAGGATGGGAGATCTTGGGTAAATCTGTGAATGGCGATAACTTGGGATTACTCTCTTTACCTCTGTTCCAGCAATGATAGGGGACAATCCACAACCCTGCCATTTTAAAGCATTTACCAATAACCTTACATAAAACTAGAATGTTGCTTGAACCAAAGAACATGCCAACTAACAAGTTCCCAAAACATCATACACATATATATTCAATTTATGGAATGGTACTGACACTATTATTCAAATCCATATATGTGCTTAAAAACTGAGGTAATAGCCAAGTGCTATGCCAAAATTGTCTATAGCCTGAAGAGGATTTGAGCTGAAAAAAGAAAAGAAATATGCTTGGCTTGAGAAACTATGAGAAAATGCAGAAACAGTTTGCTACATACATGCTGTGGATTTTAAGATGAACACCTTAACTTGCAATTTCCATGCTTTTGCAAATATGAATGCATTTTTAAGTCCGTTAATGCTTCCTAAAAGTTTTTTTTTTTACTAAACTTATATAAAAGAGGAAGGAGGAGCACAGGAAATATAAATGAGGGCCAGTGCTTCCACAACAATCATTTGTGAATATGATTATAGCTCTTTAAAATAGGAATCTTTACCATTAATTCTGTTTCCTCTTGTTTTCCACTACAACCACAAACTCCATCCCACGACAACTGAGATTATAAAATTATACCCATTGGCTTACTAAAGCCAACTTACCTGGGGCATTCACAACCTGTGAGGATTTTACAGAACGACCCTGCAGCCTAGCAATGCGGCTGCTTGGCAAGCGGGAGGTAGAACTGGAAAGAGAGAAAATATAGTTTTATTCGTAGCCGTATTTGAAAGCAGGATGGCTGGGGAATTCTGGGAGTTGAAGTCCACACATCTTAAAGGTGCCAAGTTTGAAAAACACCGATTTAACCATATCAAGAATGCAAAGAATGAGGCTGTAGACTATACCACTTCAGACTGCTGTGTCATTGTTGGCATCCATGAAAAAACTCATCCCTGTAAAGTTTACAAAAAAGTTTCTGTCTCCCAATAATGGACAAGGTATCGCCTGCCACCAAGTCTGAAGCCATACAGTCCATTTAATGTTACACAGGGAGCAGGTTTGGTGTAGTGGTTAAAGCACCTAAGGCTAGTCCTGCCTTAGGGACACAGGCAGCTGGGTGACCTTGGGCCAGTCCCTCTCTCTCAGCCCTGGGAAGGGGGCAATGGCAAACCACTCCTGAAAAACCTTGCCCAGAAAACTGCAGGCACTGGCCCAGGAAGTTGCCAGGGGTCAACACTGACTCAAAGGCACCCCCCTCAAAAAAAGTCACCGAGGATAATTTCCACATTAACCAAACTTCTCTCAAAGCTGAGAATGACTTTACTTTGTGGTGTGCCTCCTCTTCTGTAATGATGCTTTGGAGGCCAAGGATGATGCCCTTGGGATGGAGGAGCCTTTCATAGTAAACATAGGCATGGAGGCCCTGAAAGAGATCCATGAGAGAAGGTAAATCATACAGGTAGATTTGGTGGATCCCTGTTAAGGAAATCTGGTTTCCAGGAAGCAAAGCATACCAATCAGAATTCATCAGAAAAGAAAGATAAACATATTTTAAAGAATTTGAATATACTACTGACATAATTTCAGAAGACTGATAGGGATGAAGCCTATCTTAGGTGAAATAATTGAAAAAGTATCTCAACTGCTCTCAAATATATCAAAGGATTATGAAAGGTGTTTTCCCACAAAGACTAGTAGTATTTAAGTAATACACTGTACTTTCTCTAAGGGTTATGCTTTGAATCTACATATTATACAAATGGTTATATTTCATCCATATAATGGATTTTTAAAAAGAGCTAGATGATTTTCCAGGCTGAGATGCTTTACTGAGAGCATCAGGAACCAAATCAATGGTTACATGCGTGCCAGATTATATGTCCTACCCTTCAAAGAGTTTACAGAGACGTGCCACAAAGCTAATGTGGAAAACCAGTAGGAACCTGTGTTGCTCATGTATAAGTTTAAGCACCTCACAGACTTACTGATTTCTATAGCAAATAACACTCCCCACCCCTAAGCAAACTGTTGACTGGTGGTGAGGGTAATTTTGTTGGAAGTGCCAGTGTTATCCATAATCTCTTACCTTTCAACAACTTTAGGTGAGATAGGATTACAATTTATGAAGGGAAGGTGTGACTATGTTAATTTGGGGTGGGTTGAGAGCAGTGGGATGTCTGGCCAGCCCCACCCAACATTGGTTCTAGCCATATTAACTGCCTACTGGTTCCCAAACCAAGTTATCACTGCAAAACAAAACAACAAAAACCACAAAGCCTGCCTATTCTTGTCTGGATATAGAACAAAGCAAATATTATTTGTAGACTTTATATAATGTAGAGACCTGCAGTTACCCAAAGGTTGCTCGTCCTTTCAACAGAGCCTAAGAAGACACTGTGGATTAGGAAATGACCAATATTCTAGCCTGCCACCTGAATATTACTCAGGATACTGTGCAAGTCATCTGAGCTTTCGGTCAATGTGCCACCACTACAAAACTTAGCAGATGTTGCTGAAAACCAACTATAACTGCTTGGTGGTGCACTCTGAACTGTGCAGAAGACTTCGTTGGCTCCACAGCTGTTGGCTCCACAGCTAGACAACAGACTGCCCACCCCTATTAGAGGCCACTGGAGTCCAAGAACTGCTGGGTTAAATCTCTGCAAGTAAGATAATTGGAAGCAGCTGCCTTTCTGAAGGTCCTACCTGGGTATAAGAGGCACCCCCTGATGGTTGGAGACATGCTGGACACTTTCCCAAGCAGGGTATTCCAGAGTACTGAGCTTCAAGGCTGGGGGACAGGGTTCCTCAAAAAGGTCAAAAGTTGTGTTCAAGTTTCGTGGAGAGCAATTCTGAATGGTTGAGGGAGCCAGGGGCATACGACTCTTAGTAACTGTTGTTGGGCAATATAATGGAATATGATGATCAACTGGTCTGGGAGATGTTGCTTTCATTCCAAGAGGGGTGCTGGTACAATCCACTTGGGCAAAATCAGACCATTCCTTCAGAGAACCCACTTTCTGGGATGAGGGGCAAGCCTTCCGCCGGCGCTTTGCTTGCCCCCTTTGACTAGATGGAATGCTTCTTTCAGACTGTGATGCCTTCCTCCTCTTCTTTATTGAGTAGTGGGGGGTCTCCAAAGCAGCATCTGGAATTAGCTCAGTCTCTGGTTCAGCAGGCTGAATTCCAGGATTGACCTTAGGACTGGCACACTTGGTTGCAGGAAGAGAGGCTGGAAGGACAGCTATGACAGAGAAACAGTGACAAACATTGTTGGCATTCAGTATACCTGAGCTGCCCTGCACTTTCAATATTCCCTCCTCCTCTGAACTTTACCCAAAGAATCACCATGATCCATAAGCTGTTGAACATCCAGTTCTTCATCTTGCCCATCCAAAGCAGAAATGTTCAGGGCTCCATGGGACTCTTGATGAAGTAAGGAAGCCAGCTCGTCAAGCTGTACTCTCATTTCAGGAGTGAGGAGGTTGGTGGCTTTCAAACAACTGTACTGCCTTTTGGCTACAAGCAGAGTAGCTAGTACAAGCCTGAAATAAAACAGGACTATGAGGTTTGCAACTAGAGAGCTAGCATTTTAATGTCAAAGTCTAAATGAATGTATGCAAAGAAATGGACTGGCTAGTCTCTGTTTCCATTCAGCCCCCGGAAAAGCAAGGCTTGGGAAATGTGGGAACATCTGCAATGTTTATTTGACTCCAATATAGGTATTAGCATGTATAAAAATGGCAAGCTAAAAAAAAAAAAGTTGCTCACCCTTCATTTTGAACTGAAAGATGCCAACTCACCTTTCCAGCTGTTGCTTGTCCATGCCCTGCAACTCAGTTTTCAGTTTTTCCTGATGCTTCATTAGATTTGAAAAGTTTGGGCAACAGCATTCAGATTTTCTTCCTGAGTACTAAATTAATCCAAGAAAAAATGGAGGGTACAAGATTATAGGATCTATATTATATATGAACTGTAACTGTTATTTACAAGTTCTCAGAGACCAACTGGCCGAGCTGCTGTATAATAGACATATAGTGTCTATTAAATACTGAAGAGGAAGGAAAGCTCACTAGATGCTGATCAGACATCCACAAATCCGTTTGCCATTTCAAAAGTGAATGCTCATAGCTCTCTGGCAAAACAATATCACCCAGCAGCACACCTCCTTTCTTATCTGTTTTGCAGTTTAGAAAAGGTAAAAAAAAAAAAAGAGCCATGAACTTCTGTTTTTTTACCTTCTCCAAAACACATCTCAGATTAAGAACCACAACCTTCTTTTGAGATTTCTGATGGGCACAGAGAACTTGAGAAAAAGGCAGAAGGCTTATTTCATTTGCACTCACGAAGAATGCAAGAAATCTTTGCCAATTTTATCCTTCCCCAGCGTTAATGTGAGAAATGCCTGTGCATGCCAAAGAGGCCTGGCTGATGGCAAGCACACATAGAAACTGGCTTGGAATATTTGTGGATCAATGGTGCTGACAAACATTGCAATACAGGTTGTGTTGAGGAAAATAAGTCAAGTTGGCTGGGAAAAAGTACATCTTTATGAAAGAGAAGAAAAGAAGAACTTTGTAGTGCTGGCAATGAAAAAGCCTAAAATGTGTTTTACTGCCACCATAGTTATGTCATGGGGGAAAAGTTAGAAGTAAGAGTCAGAAAGCCAAGAAAAAACTTCATTCAGTGATTGGGGTCACAAAATGGGCCAAATTTTCTTTAACGGCATACAATTGTTCTGCTGACATCATATGCTATGCACAAATAAATCATAATGGTTTAACATAATAGCTCGGGTCATTCAACAGCTAAGACGGTGGCTGGGTTTCTAAAAGATGCTGAATAATACACAAGCCAAATGAACCAAGTCTAGCATATCTCGAAGAGAATTGGGGTTATTTGTTGTTGTTGGGGGCCACATTATCTTGTAGATAATGACACCTGGACAGGATCAAAATGAGAAGCGGAAAGAGACAGCTTTTTCTTTTTCTTTTTGCCACACCTCTCTTCTCTCTCTTGACTCTCTCTCCCTGTCCTGGCCCAGCAGGCTACCGAGGAAGGGGCAGATCCCTCTTCTCCGGTGCCTAAAATGATTTTCCGTAGAGGGATTTTGAAAGTAGGTCAAGGGCCACATATGACCTCAGGTTTGACGTAGGGAATAATATTGATGGAAAGAACTGGAAAAACAAATAAGCTTGGGGAACATAAGCTCAAGGAGACCAAACTGTGATAAATCCTACTTCCTTCTGCTAAACAAAATGGCCACATTCTACCTACAGGTCTCTATTATTCATACTCGCTGTAATACAGCAATTTTATTTTACTCCTTAAATACTCTGTGAGGCAACCTATATGCAGAGGCAGGTTTGGGAAACAAGGACTTTAACAACTGCACTCAACTGAAACAATTGATAGCCTAACTTAGCCAATGAACAAAACACCTTCACTGTGATGAATGTTATAAGCTCAATTGCTATTGCCTCTCATTGGCACTCACTGTCTCTCCTTTCCTGAGAAATGCAGAAAACCTAATCACACTCAGCATTCCAGATTTTCCTTCCATGTGAATTAACTTGAATTCTCACCTCTTCAGGGTGAGGAAGCAAGGAGCAATTATTGCTGGGTGTTAGCTTAGAAATGTTCACAGGATTGTTACACACTAGGCACACAGAAATCTGCTTAGATGAAAGAAAAATTTACTGCTAAGTGACTCACACAGACCCTGAGAGAAACTATCTATATACAGGACAACCTCTGACTTAGACTCCTCTCACAGTCTCTTGTGCTCTTACCTCCTTGGTGCAGCTTTTTCTTGAACAATTCCATTTTAAAAGTTGCAAGGGTGCCATGGCTGTACAATCATCCTTTTGCAACTCTGCATAATCTAAAACAGTCTCTTTTGACCTATGCCCAATGCAAGGATGAAGAATTATTTAGTACCAACTTGAACAGAATCAGAATCATGCCAATCCAATTTGCCTGTTCCCTTCTTTAAGGCACAAATTTGTTCAGCCTGATGGTTTGCTAATGAAATATGAGCCCAAATCTATTAACACAATGTGTAACAATAGATATTGTAATGGGGGGAGGGTGTCCCTCAAATCTATCAAACAAAGTTTCTATTATCCTGTCATAACATTTTATTGCTTGATAAATAAAATGCATCTACAGCATTTAGATGTTGTAAACATCTTCTACAGCAATTCAGTTTTCAAAGTACTTCCTACACACTATCTTCACAAAGTGCTGAAAGCACCTCTGTAGGGTTAGTCAAAATTATCATCCCCATATTGCAGATGGGGCAGATAGAAAAAATGGGGCACAATCTAAGAGGCAATGGCTTGCCAAAGGCCTCTGGAACATAACATGGCAGAACAACATGCAAACTTAAAATTTCTTCCTTCATAGTTTCAGTTTCTCAGATATACTATTGCTTCTCTATCTCATTCTATTCCCACCTTGGGCAGTATTAAACCGTTTATTTGTACTTCTCTCTGTATGCCAAAGAACCAAGTAATTAACTACTGAATATCTGAACAATCTCTCTCTCAAAGTAGATTTCACAACACTTAGAATCATGGAGAACATTTTTTTTAAATAGCTTTCATTGCAATGGTGGAATGTAAGGATCTGTCCCTGAATTGGAATAGGATATTTGGTTCTTTTTAAGGAAGAGGGAGAAAGAGGAGATAAGAGAAGGCAATTCCAGGCATGATTCAAATGCCCTGGCTTGAACTCAGAAAATATAAAAAAGGCATTCACTCACACAGAAGAGATAGCATCCACTGAGACATTGCCCACCTGCTGCCCTTTTCCCTTTAGAAGCAATAGACCCACCTGAAGACCTCCGTCTGCTCAGGACTACAAGGAGCCAGAGCAGGGGTGGGCTTAAGTTCTGGGATTTTTTCTTCATAAGCTTGGAGTCTCCCTCTTAATTCTGCCACCTGACAGGGACAAAATAGTTTGCTTATTTTGGGTGCAGCTAGAATTCCCTAGGTCAAAGAACAGTGTCCACATTACAAACATGTCGCCCTGACTGAAATAGCCCTGTGTGACAAAAGTTTGTGCAGGAACTTTGTTCTCAGTGCCTTCTCTCCCCTAAGCAAAGCCCAGCTGAGAGCTGAAGGTAGTTGGCAATTCAGGCGTTAGCCTGGAGGCCAGCAACAAGAATCATCAAATAATCTACCAGACCAGATAGCCTTGTGCTGATATTGACTACAGAACTCTACTTTGACAGAAAGATTGCATCTCTACCTTGCATTGCCAACATGCCCCACAATAAGCAGAATCCTGTACCTTGCTTCTTCAAAATGCAAGGAACATTTGCCTTATTAGGATAGTACACCCTATGCTGCTTAGCAACAGTTCTCCAAAAGATTTGCAGACAGGGATCTTTCTCAGCCCTGCCTGGAGATGCTAAGTGTGGATTACCAGGGAACATTTTTCCAAACAGTCAATATGCCCAGGACTTCAGACAGTTGCATCAACAGCCAAGATTGTCTTAAATGTGCATTGGTCAGCCAAACCAAGCAGAATACTGGATCCTAGTCTACTGTATAGAATTCTTGCCCTTCCTTGGCTTCTCACCCAAATGAAAACATTTTTGGTTTGAGACATAATGTAAGGGACCCTTACCTCTGCCTTTAGTTGCTCACAAATAGCTGCATATTGGCTGCTAGAGTGATTCAGGCTCACCACATTAGGTTTTATCTATATACCAGGACAAAGAACAGAAAGCAAAAAATGTTTATCATGAGGATTGCAAGAAGGCTTAGACCTAGTGATACTACTGTACCACAAACTGGAACCCCAACCTACAGTTTCAAGAAAGTAGAAAAATTGTATAATAGCAGGGATCTGTGAATATATCAGTAGCCAAATATGCCAGACTGTAATAGCCTATGTTGACAGAGTTGATCTAATGAATTCTGGTGTATTGGGGAAAGAACCAGAACCTACCATATTTTTCCGACAATAAGACGCCCCCATTTTTCCAACCCCAAATTAAGAAATCAATATTTTAAAGATAGTGCAGAACACATTTTTATTTAGTAATTAGTTAACATTTACCTGCTATACTCGGTGGGAGGAGGTCCAAACCGTCTCTCTGCAGCTCTATTTCCAGGCTCTTTTGCATAACTGATTACATTCAAGCACGAGTGAAACTGCCGATAGCTCGTCTCTGCAGACTTCCTCTAATTGGTTTGTTCAGCATCAGCTGACATCAGTTACATCAGGCTCGTGATTGGAGGAAGTCTGTTTGGGAGACAAGCTATTTCACTCGTGATTGGAGGCTAGCAATAGGAGGAAGCCTGCCTGCAGAAACAAAGTATGGGCAGTTTTGCAACCGTGCGATTTTCAGCTGACTTCCTTGAATAAGATGGCCTTCAATTTTTAGGGTAAGGATTTTAGAAAAAAGTATCATCTTATAGTCGGAAAAATACGGTATTTAATATGAGAAATGCATGAGAAATAAGATTCATTAGATTCTCATAGAATTTGTCCAACATGTATCTGAGAAAATGGAAGATTGCCAAATGCCAGTGGAATTCAATTTCTCTCATTTTTGGTACAAAAAGAGTGTCAAATATTTATACCATCATCAGTCATGAGGACTAAGCCAAATATGAAAGCTGAGATTCTGAAGTCTGTAACAGTACCAATTTCTGTCAATACACAATACATATATTCGGTACATCAAGATGGGCAGTACTGAAAATAATGTTAGAACAGATGGACCCTTGACCTCATCCAGTAATTTCTCTTGGGAGAAGAAAAGCAGTGATGTAGAACTGTCTGTATTGCACAATGGCAGAAAACTGGGACAAAATCTAGGCCTCCAATGCCATTACTTTCGTATCTATAAACACAGGTTTCTAGCCTGAGTGGAATACAAATAACTACAACACCAAGAGAAAAAAAAATACAGTAGTGCTTATATAGTGAGAAAAGAATAAATATATATTGGTGAGGATTAAAATTTAAAAAAAAGAAAAGAAAAAAGGGAAAAATTAGCTAAAGAAAGAAAAAAGATCCATGTAGGATCAATATAGAATTAATTCCATACTTAAGGTTAACATTAAATCTAAACCGTATAGAAACATATTGTTTCATCTTCTCATGTTTAGAACATAAAGGCTTTTCAAAAACATGTAACAGACAAATATCCTGAATCCATTCCTTGGTATCAGGAGGATGTTATGGGTAAATCATCAGAACGCAATCTCTCAAAATCTTTAAAATAACCATTATAAATCAACTGATTTAAAGAATATGTTCCTTGTTTGGCCCAGGCATTCCAACAGAACATCTTCCCTGCTATCTTCAAATGTGGGCTGTTTCAAATGTTCATTTTTCATGTGATTCTGGATCAAAATTTAACTGCTTACCTGTTAAGAACCAAATACATTGAGCAGCTTTCAAGGCTGGAAATAAAATCCCTGTTTAATATACTTGGACCCTAAAACTTGCTAAGATTTCAAAGGGGTTACAAACTTGCTTTCTAAATAGGTCCCAAAATGGTAATACTCAGAAAAAGTTCTCATTCCACAAGAATATAGATGTCAAAAGCCCAATGGTAAAGTTGGAAATCTTGTAGGTTAAAGCTAGAGAGCAAGTTCAATTTCCCCAAGATATCGGCCTACCATAATATTTTTTCATTAGTTTGTCTATCTGTGTAAAATACCTGATAGGAATTAACACTGGAATCCCTCTTAAAATATACATTAATCTTAATGTGATATTAATTTTAATTACATTAATTTTACCCCAGAGACTTAATGGAAGTTTTTGCCAAATTACATCTACTGAAATTGCATCTATATATTTAGACATATTTAGTTCAATGTATTGTGATATATTTCTAGAAAGATATAAGTATTTTATGGAGTCTATATAAATTGTAAATCCGAATTCCTTACAGTAGAGGTTTCTAGCCCTCATGATTCTAGAGTAAAGCTTCAAAATGTATAGGAAATGCCCAGTGGAATTTCTGATTTCTGAAGCAGAATTACTGGTGGCTACAGAGAGGAAATGCTTTAGACACATCCATGTTTTTTTTTTTTTTGCCTACAACTGTAGTATTATGGGAAATAATAACCAATATTATTTGAGGTCCATAAGTTCAACATTTCAGTTACTCTGAGTTGTTCAAGAACTCAAAGCAGATACACCGAAGGGCATATTAACATGAGTAAGAAATCCATCCAGTCAAAAGTAAAAAATAACTGCCATGCTAATGGCCCATTAAGCTACAAATGCCATTTTTGGTACCTACTAAAAGTTTGATTTCTTTAGCCCGGTTGGCATACTTGAGGGTATTGTATGTGTCCTCGTAGGAAAGCGTGGAGGGACTAATAGCTGCAATCATGATGGTCCGACAGTTTCCACCAATAGAATCCTTTAGGAGGTGTGTTAGCTTGCTGTCCCGGTATGGAATGTGGGGTTTTTTACTCTGTGGACCAACAAAATAATTAATTTATAATTTAGTTTCTATAATGAAACAACTGTCTCATATAATTCTTCTGCCATTACAAATGGAACCCCTCCATGTATTCCTATTGGGATTAAGGGCCACTGAACACATGGATTGTATACCTGAAGAAATATGCATAGCACTGTTTACCTCAGAAGACTGATATGCCATTCTGGAGGAGACAAATGTTTCCCAGGGTTGAAGCTTAGGATTCTTGCCCTGTTTTTACCAATTTATATGACAGGAAACTACACAAGGATTACAGATGTTACCTTAGTAACATTATTTCATAAAAGCAGATTGTATACATTCCCCAAAGAATGTAGCCATTGCACATTTATACATATATTCAGGGGAATGTGAATTTAGTGATGAAAACATTGGAAGCATATCTATATGAAGGACATATGGCAAGCAGATGTGCTTTTTCAATATCTCTTGCTGCCAAAGGTGATTGCAGGGTATGGTTAAAAAAACCAAAATGATGGCTGCAATGTTGTGATCTTGTTGTTTTTTTGGGCATCATATGTGTAACGTGCATAAAAAACAGGCAAAGCTCAAATCGTACCATCACAGTCGCCATCTTGACTATTCCCTGCAGATAGCCCTACTTGCTGCATCTATTTAATGTCAGGCCCAGTGCCAGAACAAGATAGATGTTTTCCTGTGTCGTCCCTACCCAACAGTTCCACACTAAGTCATATTGTGCTGCTGTTCAGAAAATAAGATTTTTATTTTAAAAAAAAGTTTTAAAGATTGAAAAAGCTAATTTGAAATGTACTGATGTACTTATTCCATTATCTTTTAATTTGGTAAAGTATTTACTGTTCTGAAAAAAAAAAAAAAGATGTTCAACAGAATGTCTATATCTCTTCTAATGGTTGCTTCTCCTGTCAGATCATTGCTTCGATATATCTTTCCAATTCTGTGCCTCTATGCACCATCTGCTTCTCCCGGAGTCTAAAAATTTGTACATTTGTTTTTTTTTCTTTTTAGCCTTAGATATTCTCATTTTACCCATTTTACTTGTATTTGACTGCTGGCTTTATGGCCGTAATAAAGGTTTGATCTGATCTGAGAGAGAGAGAGAGAGAGAGAATAATTAGGTAGTAAATTTACAGCTAAAAAGACAGAGCAGGAGAGAGTCCCTATACTTTAAATCCAGTCAGACAAAGTAGCAGCAGTTGAGGTGTAAGAGATAATTTACCTTGGCATCTGCCAAGCCATTAATAACGTTGATGAGAGCCAGTAGGGATCGGTTGATATTGGCACCCTCACGGAGTCGCTCTCCTTTAGTGTTGGCAGCAGAGGCACGTTCAGAGCCAGCCAAATCAACCAGGCTCATCTTTGCCACTAGCTGATCCTGATGCGTGCCCATCACACGATCTTGCTGCTTCACAGAGATCTGCAAAGAATTGCAGAGTTTGGTATGGATACCAGAGTGCTGGCTTATTTAAATAGCAGACATGCCTCAAGGGAGGTCCGTCTGTTCAAATTGCATTGAATCACTAACCTAACACATTGCTATAACATCTTTCCTCAATTTTGTTCTGATTTGTCCTTCCTTTTTCCTTCACTCTCTTATACATTTTGTACCATTCAGTTCTGCAGAACTTGAAAAATTATTCTCTACGTAATGGACGTTATTCACTGCTAGTAATAAAGATATTGCCTAACTGTGGATTTCGTGGTTTGTTCTAGGTTTGCTATTTTCAGGGGCCACTCCAATATCAGACTCTCACAGAAAAACACTAGGCAGGTGACAAGTATTTCTCATATTTCTGTACTTTAAAGCCAACCTTTCTGGAAAGAGAAAGTGGATCACCACAGTCTCAATTTCTAAAAAATGCGCACCTCTGCTTTGGCAGAAAGGCAAAGATACTATAAAAAATTCAGAGATGCTCCATCATTTTCAAGCACAACCAATCAAAGCAGTTACCTTTGTCACTAGCTGAGAAGTAAGTAGATATTCACTATCCTATCTTCAGCTAATCAAATACTGAGCCGCATAAAATACGCAAAGGGTATACATAAAAAAATAAATAAATCCCCTCCTCCCTCTCAAGAGAGAGGGAAGGGAGAAGTGGTACATGATTAAGAATCCATCTAATTCAGCACTCTATTTCCAACAATAGCCAGTCTGATGCCTCTGAGAATAGCCAGTTTGATGCCTCTGGCAGAAGATCTTATGGTAATGATGTTCTTGAAGGAGAAAACATGTGATTGATGGTTTAATGATACTCATGAAGAAATATTTTCTTCCTAATTACAATGTCTCACAAGAAGCTGTTAAGCATTTCTGATGACCCCTGCCATACTTACCTGGAAGATTGCATGAGATCGTGAAGAGGTGGCATTAATGTCTGTGGGATGCTGTGTACGGTTCAAATTTCCTTGCCTCAGCATCTCTAGGACCTGCACAGCAGATTTTGGCTAAAGGGATAGAGGGGAAGAAAGATTTGGTAAGACATGCTTTGCAGCTGCAACCTCTAGGAAGAGGCCTCCTACTTATTTTACCACTACAGAAGGATACATGCAGATTTTTCTGGAAGCAGCTGACGGACTTCCTTACGTGTCCAATACATGGCAAGTGTTCAGGGTAGCTCTGATTCCATTTTGTTGTGTGCTATATAGCAAGCTGTATACTGCTGCAATTTGTCACTTGGAAGGATAAGGAGCATTAAAAACTTACTCATGGGAACACTTAATAGCTTAACCAATGAGGGCTTAAGAAAAATAAAATCTGCAGTAACTAGACTTTTGACTTTATTACTCAGCACCAAATTCCACATGTAAGTAAGCATGTAAGCAGCACAGTAAAAAATTATAGCAATACCGAGCTGGCCCTCTCTGGTCAGCCATGCAGAAATTAACATTAAGTCCACCCCTAACTCCTTCCCTTTTCTCTGCCCATCTTTATTCACCACTTCTTCAAAGTTTTTATGTAGTTATATATTTATTTATATTTCAAATTTGAACACTGCCCATCTCATGAGGAAGTGACTCTGGGCAGTTTTGCTTATCTTCCTCCATTCTTCACTTTTGCTTATCTACTCCTCTACTTCCATCCAATTCTACCCAGCCCTCTTCTCATGACCCTTCTTTACCACATCTCCCCGAGTCCTATGTCAATATGGAATGAAACTCTCCGAGCAAGCACCAAATCACTATGGCCTGTATAGCAATTTATATAGGGCTGAAGCTATATAAATATTATATGAATAATTGAGGGTAGCCATTCACTCATGAAGTCCATAAGTCATCCTTTAAGTCTATCCAGAATTGTCCTCCTTGCAAGCTGACTATCATACTCACCTGATGAACTGAAAGACCTTGCACCAAGACCCCTTTCTCTGGATCTTCCCGGATGGCTAGTGGACCCTTTGGTTCCAAAAGATCATGAATCTGCTCATTGTATACCTAGAAGCAAAAATCAGGAGTCAGTCTACTTCATTTTTTAAAAAAAAAAATCTGAGTGCTCTTAGAAGCTTGGAAGTTCAGATTTGCAGTAGAGGCCAAGAGCATGACCTCTTCTAGCTCCAAAGAACCATAAAATTGCCAATTACTCTTTCAGCCACTCATGCTTCTTAAAGCCAGGAAAAATAAGGTAGGTGATCGGTGTTTGAGGAATCTAAATAGTCAATGTGAGCACTGAGGAAAATGAAACATCTTTTTCATGTTACTCCAGACAGGCACCTAAAAATCTGGAGCTGATACTTATTGAGGAAACAGTATAACTTCCCCAAATGACCATATTCTGACAAATTTCTGTTTATATGTCAACACTGCAAATCCAGAACTGAGTGTTTTCAATGGGCATCCTATATAATGGAATTCTAGTCTAAATTTTGTCTATTAGCCCGGCAGCCCAATTTATTTTTATTGTCTCAACCTTCTCCTTAAATAGGCTGTGAGCCTTAATAGGTTTTGACTGACTGCTTCCGATTTTAACACGTGTTTAGAATGCAATCCTTCAACTGGACTTACACATAGGTTTGCTTACGATTATAGCTTTAACTGTGCAGAGAGGTGAAAAAAGATGTTAGACTCTGAATTAAGAGTACACACCAATAAAGAAGTCCAGTTTTCAAAAACTGGCTCTCTCTCCTTTCCATGAGCAATCTCTACAAAAAAGCTACACGCTTGTCAGAATTAATTACATGTAGTATAAAACAGCACAAAGACTGAAACTAGTAGAGCTGTTTAATTAATCTAATCAATGACTTGATCAAATGGTTAGAAAGAGATCACCAGATAGCCAGGCAGTTACATTTAACACACATACATAATTTTTAATTGATGTACTTAGAAAAATTTCAGTTGGCAAGCCCCTTCTTGAAAAAAGGCATTTCCCTTCGCATTGGTGGAAGAATTTCTACTCATAGAATGGCAGCTCCTAGTTTCCACCAATCACTCCCGCGCATGGAAGCCCTTTGTGCTGTATGCCATATTATTCCTTATGGTCCCTCGGCTCTCAGGAATCAACTGTACTGGGCAAGGTGGAGGTGAATCATTCTGCATAAACAAAAGGTCTTTTTTCTGATGTTGCCTAGTGGCAGATTTGTACCATAAAAAGTATGCCTTTCGCTTCATAGGTATGGTATGTAGGTATATAAAAATTTAAATGAAAGGTTTTATCATCCCAATTCATACAATTAGATAATTTTAAATGAATTTAAATAAATGTAAATGAAATTATTTTATATTGAAATTTTAATTGATTTTTAACTGCTTTGTAAACCTCCCAGTTGTTTTTTAACGAGATGGGCGGTGACAAATTTGATAGATAGATAAATAAATAAATAATTATTCTAGTAACTGTCCTAGAGAAAAAAATAAGTTAAAATGTGGCAGAGATAGCAAGTAAAGTATTTTCACTGCCCTGATATCATACACATTTTATATTGCATGAACTCCGAAGGAAAAAACTGATTCTGCAAGTCTGCAGCATCTTCAGGAAATATCTATAGGTTAGCATGCTATGATAACATCCTACCCCCCATTCTTTAATTGTACATCTTTGACATTTCCAGCATTGAGCTGTTACCACCAGCATCACAGATACAACACTGCTGCTGCACTCATACCTACCCATTGACTATTTCCCAAGTAAAAGCAACACCTTTGAATAAAACCCACATTGGATCAGTAGTTGTATGCCAATGTATGCCACTTGTGCGTATCTAGACTTATTAAACCAGACTACCAGTTTATGGAATGCATGAACAGTGCCATTTTTCTAAGATAGAAAATTTTAAAAATTGTAAGAAATTAATACAGTAGTGATGAACAATACCTCTTGATAGGAGATGAACACCTCGCACAGCTTCTCTTCCTTCCTAACCTCTATTTTCTTATACAGCTCCTTCATGGTGAGGTACATGATGCCAGGTTCCTTCTCTGATCCCAGCATGGTATATGTTTTACCAGCTCCTGTTGCACCATATGCAAATACTGGGAAAGAAGGAATGCAGAGACATTTCCCAAATGTGAGCCATATTACCCTAAGATGTCCAAGAATCAAGACAGGCTAAAACCATTCATGGCCTGAGACCAAAATACCTGAAAGAGCACACATGCATCCCTCTTTCTCCCACTCAGACTATTTTCAGCAACCTTTACTTTGCACCCAGCTTAGCAAAGCTTTCCTCTACAGATGGTCAGATGCCAAGAATCTAGTGCTTCAAGAAATGTGATACTGATTTTGATTATGTGCCATCAAGTCATTTTCAATTCCTAGCAACCACTGAGGATTTGGAAATATTGTTGAACATAATTCCAAGAGTAGAAGTACTCAGCTTTAGAAAAAAAGGAGGGGGGCTTTCAGGGGTCACGGCCCTTAAAATTAATTGTCTCTTTACTGTTGACTGTATATCAAATCAAATAATTTTCAATTGCTTAGGTTAACAGTGTTTATTTCCTATAGCACAAACCATGTTGACTACTGTACATCACAACTTAAAAAATAGTATTGTGTGGATAGAAGTATAGTGCTTCAGAAGTGCCATTCAGAATACACAACCCAATGCCATATCCTCTGGTGAGGGCAGCCTAATGATTGTGCTAACACAAGATTCCAATCTCTCTCTCTCTCTCTCACACACACACACACACAAAACCTGCATTTACTAGGTCAAATTGAGACGCCGTAGAGACAGGATGTCAAAACCCAGACCTGTAAAAGCACAAATTATAACTATTCATATACAGTATGTTCTTGCAAACTTTCTTGTTCGAACAGTAATGGATAATTTCTCTCCACCCATTTATAGGCAATTATTTGTCATCTGAGGTAATTAGGTGAATGACTGTTGAAAAATTTAATTTACATACAGTTAAAATACGCTGTACATTTATCTAAGAGTAAGTCCACAGCATGGCTTATACCTGAGGAAACATTCACTGCATTATATAGCAAATGTACAAATTTTCAGTATCTAGCTGGAGATGGAAGAAATAAAGCATCATTGTGTCTATGACGTCTTGGCTAGCACCTCCTCCAGGAAAGGAAAGGGAGTTAGTTACAAGCTTTTGCTCAGGATTGAGAAAAGACTGGAAGTAGAACTATAGATAAATGGGTACTCTCACTCCAGTGGGAGGAAAAATGCTGGCAGCGCCTTGCACAGAGAGATGGGACCAGTTGCCGGTAAGCGCGAAACCGCACTCACCCGAAAAGGGCGCGAAGCAACAGAAACCCCGCCTCCTGCGCTCGCCAGCTGGGCTATGCTCTAGGAAGGAGGCTCTGGCAAACCACTTCCGAAAAACAATTGCCTTGAAAACTGCAAGGATTCGTCCAGGCAGTCACTGCAGGGTCAGTAATGACTGAGCGCAGACAAAAAAAAAAAAAAGAACTGGCTGATATTCTCAGTATTAAACTGAAACCCAGCTGACATTGTATTTTTATTTATCAGATTTATATCCTGCCAGTGTTAGGTTAAAATCGCCATCATTTCCAGGCAGCAAGGCCAGGACACCAGGCTGGCCCAATCTGATATGATTAATGGAGTCTTAAAATTTAGTTCAATGAGCATCAGCAGATTATTCTACTTTTTCTTATATTTGTTACATCAGGCAATGCTGTCACTTGGAATGCGCCTGCCATATTGCCAGGTCAGGAAAATACTTCCAGATTCCTTACCGGAACAATTGCAGCCATTCAGCACACCATCCAGGATCTCTTTAGTTGTATACTCAAAGACTTCTGCTTGGGTAGCGCTTTCCCCAAACACCTGGTCAAAAACAAACATCATATTCTTGCCCTTCTTCCGGGAGACAGACTCATGAAGTTGGAAGCCCAGCAGGTTTGATTCTTCAGGGTCAAACACTAGCATGCTGTCACTAAGCACCTGCACCGTGCTTTGGCGGTTTCCTTCTTGCTGTCGTGGTGTCTGTGGCCGCACTCGGACCACTACTGTTACATTGCCTTCTTCGGCTGGTGGTATGAGTACCATCATTACAGAATGCTGTGTCAGGGACAAAATGGGAGCATGCTGATACGTGCAGCATCAGATTCATATCCTTATCAAGCCTTAGAAGAGCTCTTGAAAGATCTCTCCAAGCTGGGCACAGGATATCAAAATAGTATTGAAACTTTAGTACAGTTCAGCACAAATCGATATATGCAAAGAAAGAAAACGTAAACATATATGCCATCTACTTATTCAGGAATGAATGCAATTCCACTTCAGAATATAGAAAGGATAAATAATATCCATGCTCTATTCAGCCATGTAGCTTTTCTCAGAATTCTTTCCAAAGTCTCAGCAACCTTCTTGAAGTTCAGAGCCCAGAACAGGAGAAAGGACAATAAATTTGTCTCGCTTTAATGCTGCTAAGGCAACAAATTTACAACTCAGCTCAGCCACAAGGGATTAAGGGCAGAAGACATTCATTGATTGATTGTAGTGGCTAATCAATGCATTCATTTGTTGCAAGATTATAAATGTGGGCTTTAATAAGAGCTGTCTTCTCTGAAAAGAGCAATCACTTCTGATGGCTTTGTAGTAAGGAGGTTCTTCACATTCACCTTAAGATTCAGGCCATGTACACCAAGCTATTTCCTAAGGGCCCTAATTCCCACTACCCTCCCCAATTTTGACTTAAGGGGCAGATAAGAATTAGCTCCAAAAGCTTAGGAAAATAGCATCATGTTATGCAAAATAAGCAATTCTGAAAATTATAATTCCAACATTTTTTGAATCCACAGATTAAGTAAGAAGCTAAGGGAGAAAAAAAATGTAGAGATGCCATAAACATAATGTTTTTTTAACCTAATGTGTTTCACCCTTTGCTATTGAGGGAAATAGCAGCTGCAGCATCAGGAAAATGGTGCAAATAGGGAAAAAAATAGTGTTTCTGCCCCATGGAAATTTCCTAATCTGCTTGTAAGATCTGTAAAAAACCAGAGACCCAATTTAAAGATTTCCTATTTTTTGCTGCAGCAGATTAACAAGGCCTCTGAATAAAGACTAAACATTAAAAACCACACCGTACAACAGGAAAAAAAAAAAAAGCAAACCGAAAAATGAGCATACAGTAATCAGATTGTCTTCGTAACACTTTGTTGTTAACAGTGAAAAGTTACAAACGTAAAATAAACAGCCTGCCACAACATTTGGCCCTCCAGATTGTAGGCCTGATTGTAATGCAACACAACTGGAGGACACCCAGGCAGGGGGAAGGCTATCTTAGTAGACACTACTGCTCTTTCTCAAATCAGCCTTGAACTTGTGGTCAACCTGGGCAAGAATAAGTAGCATTTGATTACATGCCATTAAGTCGTTTTCGACTACTAACGATCACATAGACAGATTTTCTCCATGACTATCTATCCCTAACCCTTCAGGTCTCATAAGTAGCACACAACCCCTTTATTACATAGGTGTATCTGACACACTTGAAACACGATACTCAGCGCTGTTATTTCAACCACGTCCATTCCCCAATTACTTTTTGAAGGCTGGCTATTCCGCACCGCCACCCCTTTCCCCATATGACAACAGCTAGTTTCGGTACCGACTCTGGCTCTCAACGAGAACTGAGTACGCAGAAGGCAGTCCGTGAACGGTCTCGGCGGCCGACGGGATCGGAAAATGGCAACCGAACTCTAGACCGTGACTAAACTTCACCGGGTCTTGCCATCTTCGCTCTCACGGCTGTTGGAAGGCGCAGGAGCAAGAAAGGCCTTCTGATAGTCCTGCCCAACGACCCCCTGCGAACAGCGTCTCCCGTGTAACCAGTCCCCTTACAAGGGGGAGCAGACCCACAGGAGGCTCGATCGCTCCCTTACCAAGGGAACCCGGCACCCCATCTTCAGGGAAATACCGCTTGGTCCCCTCTCCCCCCTGCCCCCACCGCCTACCGGCGTACTGCGCAGTTCGGCCTTTTCCCACCTCCAATTCAAATCTCCTGGCAACGCCTACTTACTCGCTTCCGATTGGTCAGCTCGCCTTCCAAGTGACCTTCAGGTTTCTTCTAATTGGTCACTCAGCTCTATCTGAATTCCGCTATGTATTCTGGGTATGCTTGTTTTGAGTCAAAGCGAGTCTGGCGTAGAAATTAATCATTTCTTCATAGCGTGGATGTATAAAAAATAGACTTGTAATTGTTGTTTAACTTCCGAGTTGATTCTCGTAGCTACGGGGAACTGAGATTTTGTTTCTCGCACAGAGGTACGGATTTGAGAATAGACGAAATTAACTCTTTCCATACCGTTCGTTTTTACAGTCAGAACCACGTTCGTATAGTTGCTGTAGGGAATTCACGCACGTTGGAGACTGTAACATATTTTACAAAAACAATTAATTACTTATACCGTATGCTCCTACGCGATCAACCTTGCAACCACACTCTATTTTCATTCCAGCAAACAACTAAAACGACAGAGTTGTATTATTGGCGTTCGTTTCAGGATTGTTCTTGGCCAGATTTCTCGTCTACAATACTATAAATGAACGTCAAATCATGCTTCTTGTTGCTTAGCCCCCTATCTTGCAAAATTGGGCATAAAACAGTGGGTTGTATTTGTCATTTAGTGGAAGGATTTTTTAAAGACAACTTTTGTTTTTTTTTTCCAGGTGAAGTGATAGAATCATAACAGAATAAGGCAGTGTTTCTCAATTGTGTCAACTTTAAGAAGTGTGGACTTCAACTCCCGAATTGACAAGGTTGAGAAACACTGGTATAAGGCTTAGAAGGGACCTTGAAAGTCATCTAGCCCAACCTACTGTTCTGTGTTTGACACAACACCCCTTGACATCCCCAACGGATGGCCATCCAGCCTCCAGCCACACTTTCAGTGAAGAAGAGTCCAGCCTGGGACCCTCTGTTCCCTCGTTCAGGCTGTCTAGTGAACCATCCTTAGGAAAGGAAGCAGGACTCTTTCCTTCTGGGTCCTGAGGTGATGATGTGATCGGTCTTCCAACAATGCTTTCAAAACAGTCCAGTTTCTAAGTAAGGCCCGTACTGTCATATACAGAGGCAGTTTACCTCTGATTACCAGATAGTGGGATAATAATAAGGACTCAATAAGTGGATAAAAATGCCAAATCCAGTCTAAACATCTGGCTGACTGTGCGACCAACCATCATCATCATCATCATCATTATTATTATTTATCAGTCAATTGCAAAAGGCAGCTTTACCTGGAACAGCTGTGACGAGACCTTTAAAACCATCAAATAACATCTGCCTATCCCAGGTCCTTGGGAAGGACTCGATAGGTGAATAAAACTGCCAAATCCGGTCTAAACATCTGGCTGACTGGCAACCAACATTAATTTTTTAAGCTTGTAGAAATGACTCTGGGTAGCTCACAACAATCACGCAAAGAAATTACTGGATTCTAAATTCCAGTTATAATATCTGAAAAATATTTTCAGAAAATAAATTCTTTGTTTAGAAAATTTCTATGGGGTTCTTCAATTCAGAGAATACTGTTACTGAAAACACAGTTATCAGTTAATGCGGGAGGATTCAGTCTTCCAAATCTGGAGCTATATCATCATGCTTACCTATTGAAAGTATTAAATACTGGAAGCCAACATGGTGTTAATTTTCAAATCTGGGTAACTTTGGAATATACATATATAACACCTTTGGTCGGATGGACAATATTAGGATTGAAATATACTAAAACTCTAATATCTCTGGAAACAATTTCGTCAGTTAGAAGGCTATGGAACATAATGTCTAATAAAAAAAAGATTTGACCCTTTTTCCCATGCCAAATTGACTTTATTGTGAAACCCAACAAATTGGGAAGAAGATGGTGACATGGAAAAATTGGATGGAAGCAGGAATATTGACTTTGGACCAACTGATAGATGAAGATGAATTTTTAACATACTCTGTCTTAAGAGATAAATATCATCTATCAGATGTAACCTAACGGCAATATTTATAATTACAATATTTGTTAACAACATTGTTTCGACCAGCAGCATTTTCAGCTTCTGAAGCACCTGAAATATTAGAACAACTTGTTAAATCCTTTAAAACTAAAAAAAAAAAAAAACCTATTAGTTTTTATAGATATTTGTTATCAATAAATCAATTTGATATGCTGATGTTAAGGGATGAGTGGAATAAAGAATTAGAGGTTTCTATATTGCCTAGACAATGGAAGAGTGTCTAACTTCTATAGCAAGTCAATAGACCTTAAACTACAACTTATACAACAAAAAATAATATTTAGAATTTATTGGACTCTACTATGTCTGTATAGAAGAGGATTGTCAAAAACAGCATTTTGCTGGAGATGTAATAAGGACTCTTTAAAGCATGTTTCTACAATGTCCTATACTTACCAAGTTTTGGGAGAAAGTAGTGGACTATATAAATATGATTGTGAGACAAAAGCTAAAATGTTCAGAGGATAATATTCTTTTAAACTATATACCTAGTACATGGAATTTGACATCTGGACAACATAAATGGATTCTCCATGTCCTTACTATGCCCAAAAGACTGATATTGCAGCATTGGGAAGATAAATGTATGGCCCCATTTATTCAATGGATTGAAGGCCTGATTGTGCTTGCCACTTATGAGCAGATTGCCTATACGTGTAGGCTTTGTATGGATAAGTATAATGAAATATGGGACTCATTTATGCAAACTATAGTAGGTTAAAAAAAAAAACCATGATAGTCATATAAATCTATTAGAAAAATATATAAACTTGGATAATATTTATATTAGATAAGTATGTATAGAATTGAAATTATTGTTACAATGATATATTAACACTTTTTTCTCTTTGTTGTATTTTTTCACTTTTTTGTTAAACCACTTTTATGTATTTTTTCTTCTTTTTGTAATCAAAAATTTTAAAAAATAAAGAAATAAAGAAATTACAATAAAATCAAAAACACTTAAAAAATAAAAAAATAAATAGGAGATGGCTGCAGCCAAGACAACATAGCTGGCCATTTTTACAGATACAAGACTATGAGATTACTCTATGCATAATTAAATATGGATCAATCCTCTGATAGACAGATCTTATCACTTTCCTTCCTTGTAACCTCAGATACCATGCAGTACTGAGTCTGGCAGGTAAATCAAACTTATTTGAGGCAGTCCTTTAAAGTGTGGCAGAAAGTACAGCGTCTTTTGACCAAACAGTTTCAAAAGCACACCCAGGATTCCACCCCAGTTCATTTACATGAAAAGCATAGGCATTACTGGTGAGTTACACTACTGTGCATACTTGTCAGGCTCTGAAACCCAAATATTAGGTTTTAATATTGCTTTGCTCTATGCTTTGCAGCCTACAGTTTACTTACCTGACATTTAACAATATTTAAGCCATTCAGAATTTGCAAAAGAGTAATGAAAAGTTTTCTGCCCTGACCACTCTTGTATTATTAACCACTTTCAATCTTTTCTGTATAGAAAGGTAGAATTTAAACAGAAATGGTACTATTGCTACTAAAAAGTTGCAACTCACATAGAGTGTGTACATTTTGGGGATTAAGAGAAATGGACTTTGGCTCAAAGACAAAAACTTCAGAACTGGGTCTGAGTACTCTCTTTAAAACTCCCTACCTTCAGAACTAGACATTAAATTTTGAATTAATATTTAAATAAACTTCTGCATTAATTGAGTAGCATAGAAATCAGCCAATCATGCCTTTCTCCAAGATCAGCAAAAGGATAATGTTAAGCAATTCAGAAGTTACTAGATAAAATCACACTTCTATGTACTAATGCCCAGCTGGATAGAGCAGCAAACATGCTTTGAGCTTATTACAAACTGGTATAGCAGATTAATTATCCTATGATACAGAAAGTTATGCTGATTCAAATCTTCCCTTGGATTATAGGGTTGTAAGAATTGCCAAGAATACAGGACTCTGTCTGAAGACAGAATTCATTACATGCATGCTAAGCTAAGCTAAGTAATATAATTATTACTGATTTGCATAGGCATAAGAAGTTCAAGATAGTGTATCCCTGGAGCCCTGCAGAGCAGAGACAGAAAGGCCAATGGAAGGAATAACAGTTATAGATAATGCAGGATGGGGAGGGCTGGTTAACAGGACTGTCCCCACCCAAGAGCTGGGAACAATAAGCTCAGTGGCACTTCTGCCCTTTGAATCCGACAAAGGACAAGGGGTCATTGGGTGTCTGATATTTTTCTGCTGCTCCATTCTGAAATAAAGAGCTCCCATCAGTAGACAGATTCCCGTGCAAGGTTGCAGTTCATCGGCTGTCCTTCTTTTGCTCTTCCACAGACTGGCCTCTAGTCATCCATTCTCTGTGCCCAGAGAATTGTTTGGTACAAAGAAACAGCCTGTCAAGCCTTGTTAAGTATCAACAATCTTGAGAAACAGAAAGGAATCTGGGATTTGTGCCGCTGGATTATAGATTCCCAGTTACTGCTTGTAAATGGCAGAGATTGAGAATGGGGGAATGGGAAGAGTGAGAACATTAAGAGAAAGCCAGGGAGAGACTTCATTCAGATACAGCACAGTGACAGAGAAGGGGAGAAGCAGAGGCATCGGGGAGTTTGCCAGGCCAAATCAAGGGCTGTCTTTTTGTCCATCAACATCCTTTGGTAGTTATTCCTAGCCCACATCTCCCACAGAACCATGTGTGGTGTCAAAACCTCTTGTTCTCCGCTTCCCTCAGATTTTACTGTAAAAAAAAAAAAAGGAGAAGATTGAAGGAATGGAAGAGGAAGTGACTGACCTCTGTCAACTATTCTGTGGAAGTGCTATACCTCCTTATCAACCTATATCTACATGCACGTACAGGGAAAGAAACAGTATATAATACATTTTTAGGCTAAATTTTGGACTGCATCTGAAATCTTGAAGTTTTGAGTGATGCAGAATATTTCATTATGAAGAATGAAAAGTTATGGTCTGCAGCTATGCTGAGTCCAATTGGTGCCTCCACTTCAGGACAGGACCTGCAGCTTCAGCAGTGAGAAAGATCTGTTAAGGCTAAGCTCCTGCCTAACACTATATACTTCAGGAAATCTGGTTGCTTTCTGAGAATTGAGGATTAAAAATATCAGTGGCATGAGAAGAGATTTGGGAGCCATTCTTCCCACTGATGTTTTGCAATAGAAAAGGGATTTTTAAAATGAAACCCAGGAAGAGGAGTATAACATCTGATTTATACTGACAGGGTAATATTTCTCCAGTTTCTCTTACACATTTGATATAGAATTATTGTCAAGTAAAAATCAATTTTAGCAAACATTATTTAAATATAACTATAGACTTACAACCAAAAATGTAGCTTGTTATTTTAAAATCTGAATGCGAATTTCACTTTTCCTTATCAACACTCCTTCCTCCCTCTCTCTACTTCTCTGTCACTTTCCTCCTCTTTTCAAATTCCTTTCCCTGGCCTTTTCCTCTTCCCATGTGGTCTATCTGACTGCTTCTTCCTGTATTCTCCTTCTCTTGGCTTTATTCTTCTAGCTTCTTCCCCATGTTTTTTGGCCTCTTTGGCTTCTCTCTACAATTGGAACAGCTCCTCCAAGTATCCAACACAACGTTCGATCAATTTCTGTGACACAGAGCAGTTCATCCAGACATTCTTAGGGGCTTCACCAACACAAGCAGATTCCTTACTTTAATGTGTCTGCACTACTAGATAACACGATTTAGAGTACTTATCTATTTATTTATTTAAGATACTTATACAGCCACCCATCTTATGTACTGTAACCCTGAGCATCTCAGAGAACAACAATAAAGACATAAAGAACATAACAGAATAGTTTTGTAGCTGTAGATATTCCTTTCTTTCATGTTCTAGTTAAGTGTCCAACTGCTTGAAGAAAGGTACATTAATTAAAGTATTTTGATGTGGTATCCTAAATGTTGTTTTCAAAGAACTTTATTAAATTTCAACAAATAATAAAATAGAAGAAAACAGGAAAAAAAAGAGTTGAAAAAGAGAAAAGGTTAGAACAAGAACAGAATTTAAAGTGCAGAAAGAAAAAAGAAAAAGGCAAAGAAAAAGAAAAAAGGATAACTTCCGACTTTCTTTGGAACAGGAACAGGTATATAATACATTCACCTGTTACTCTAATATTTAAACTAATACAAAGTATTTCTATAACTATAAAAATCAAGCAAAAAGTCCAAAAGCAGTTTCCAAATAGAAACAAAGCCTTTCAAAGTCCTTCCTTTAATCAAAATAGTCAATTTCACCATCTCTGCCAGGTATCCTAAATGTTGTTCAGCATTTATATTGATTATTTTTGGCCACAGAAAGTCCTGAACTTGCATCTAGTTGGATAAAGTCAGTTTACATAATGGATATTTGAAGTTCTGACTTCATAGAATATTAATTAGAGGTGGTATTTTAAAGTAGATGCAGATGTTTTACTCCCAGGCTAAAGCCATGTTAAATACAACTCTGAGAGATCTGTGATTGGATTTGGATATTTAAAATAGTAAATGTAGCTGTTAGGGCATAGATTCAGAATGGGCCTATTGGTGCTGGGGAAGGAAATTCAGAAAGGCCAGAAGTTCCTCATCCTTCATCCTTCTCACACGTTTAGTTGGACTCAAAGGCAAAAGAATGTGTGATGCTATAAGTTCCTGAAAAACTAGTGACTGAATTTCCTTTCTTCTTCTCTTTTCTTTCCAATGGTATATGTAGCCATGAGAAAACCTCAATTGAGGTGGGAATTACAGCAATGGGAAATGATGTTTTTAGCCCTTTCCTCCACATCATTTTCCTGATCCAAATTGCTTCTACTTAGAACAACTCTGGCCCAATAAGGGAAAATGGATAGGTACAGGTGATTACTGCTATCTTTTCATCTTCAGGGCAAATAATATTCTATGCAGGAAGCAATTTAGATGTGCCTACATTGCAACTTAATTATCCTTCCCCTTCCCCTTCCCCTTCCCCTTCCCCTTTCCTTGGAAGCATTGCAGTACAGTGGGCACAGAACAGGAAAGAAAAGAAAATATGCTTCACCCAGCCTGGGCAGAAATAGAAAGGGTGCCCACTGAGAGTTGTCAGAGTGGAATGGATATGTACTGGCAGAATAAGTGGGAAAACAGTGGCCAGGAGAATTTACCAAACTCCAAGTTCTTTATGGACCATCACTGGATGAACTGGAAGGGGAAAAAAAAGGAAGCTGCTTACCAGATGAGAAAATAACATTCCTGAAGTCCAGTGTGAAATCACTGTAGGGCATAATGACTAGACACTGGGGAGGGGTGCCAGTTGCTGTAGCCAATCATAACTGGAATGTTGCTAGATTTGAATAAAATGCAATGGATCGAGCTTATGGAAGGACTTAGGATGGCTCAGGATGGAAAACAGCTTCAAAACACAGGCAGGGCTGCATTTGCAGTGAGCTGGGAGTCAGCTGAAGACAATATTATCTCTTCCTGCACTTGAGAAATGGTGGGTGGTCTGTGGTGTCGATAACTGAAGCCGTGTGGATCTGGGCTAAGAAGGCTGCCAAAGCCATGAGATCCTTTTTGCTTTGTCCCTGCCTGCTACTGTTGCTAAACTTAAAGAGCCTTTCTGAAGCTGCAAAGGCATGGGAGGGTCATCTCCTGAGTCTGAGCTATCCATTAATGGCAGGGCTGCTCCCTCAAGCTGGCTGGGATGGCAAAAAAGGAGGTGCTGAAGGCTTGACTTGGGGTGGCTCATCTGCTTAGTCCAGTGTTGTCCAAACTTGGCCACTTTAAGATGAGTGGACTTCAACTCCCAGAATTCCCCAGCCAAGTTTGGACAACACTGGCTTAGTCCTCTTCAGGGCTTAGCTGTGCTTGTGACATTGGAGATGTGACAGAAGCCACTTCTGAAGTCCACTCATGAGCTTCTGAAGTCCACTCATCTTAAAGTGGCCAAGTTTGGACAACACTGGCTTAGTCCTCTTCAGGGCTTAGCTGTGCTTGTGACATTGGAGATGTGACAGAAGCAGCTGCAGGAGGTGTTACAAAGCAGCTGCAGGAGGCTACTTCTTATTTAAAAAATGCTTTTTCCCTCTGTCCCTGAAGGTTTCTCCTATCTCACGGCTGAATTTCAATTGCTAAACATCTGTGGTGGGGTTTCCCACTCTTTAGAAGCAGGAAACATGAAAACATTAGCACAAGCCATAAATATCATATCAACACATTTAAAAAAAAAAAAACTTCCCCAAACCAGGGGGAAAAAAAGGAAAATTCCACTCATGCCCAACACTCCAGGTTTCCTAAAACATATTAAGCCTGTCCAGTGCTCGGAATAGAGATTAGATAGATAGATAGATAGATAGATAGATAGATAGATAGATAGATAGATAGATCACATGCTTTCCTGGGTGGGTTGGCAGTGTGTCCAGAGTGTGTCAATAGCACAGAGGCTGTCTTCTGTTTGAAAAGTGCAAAGAGTTCTCCAGTCCAAGCCCAGTGTAAAGGCCAAGAACCAAAAGCAAGGAAAGCAGGAACTTTGAAACTACAGTGGTACCTCGGGTTACGAACGCTTCTGTTCACGACCAATTCGGGTCACAAACAGCACCGTCCGCAAAATTTTGCTTCCGTTCACGAACTCCGCATCGGGTGACAAACAGGATCCGCGGCCATTTTCCCTGCTGTGACACATGGTCGTGGCTTCCTGTAGGGAGGGGGACTCTCCCTCCAAGCAATAACCGCCTCCCCACCCGCCTTCCTGTCCTCCATGCCAGAAGTCGCCTTGAGCAAGGTTAGTGTTCTCTCTCTTCGTACTGTACTTTGTGTCATATTTTTGTGGTTTAAAAACAAACAAACATATGATTCAGAACAGATTAACCGTATTTACATTGAACCTTATGGGAAAATTTGATTCGGGTTGCGACCAAAATCAGTTGGCGACCAAATTGGTAGGGGTCAGAACGGATTAACCATATTTACATTGAACCTTATGGGAAAATTTGATTCGGGTCGCGACCAGAGTCACAGAACAAATTAAGTTCGTGAACCGAGGTACCACTGTATATAACAAGTATTAGAATCTGGAGAGAACACACAGCTCAACTGTGGCATACCAGGTTTTAGTGCCCTGGTATGGTTGCTGTTCTGCTCATGTGAGCCAGCCATTGGAGAGAGTAAAAGGGGAAAAAGCAGCTCAGTTTTGGCCTTGAAGGGCAGGTGTGCTGTCACAAGGTCTGATGAGCTGACCTGGCTGCTAGCCAGGCCAGCTTTGGGAGGGAGGGAGGCTTAGGAAAAAACCTGACCAGTATTGAGTTGTATATACCTGTTGTAAAAAAGCTGCTGTAAATAACTTAACTGTATAGAGTAAAAGGCATATAAGCCTCCACTGTCTTGTTTTTCTGTGTCGTTTGCCACCATTGCAAAACAATACACCTCCAGTTCAAAAAAAGAACTCCGTCACACTGTGACATAGAAATGCTGTCTCAACATCTCATCACAACAGCCCTGCTAACAGGCAAGGCAGAACAGCAGCCATACCAAGCTACTAAAACCCATATGCCACATCAATCAATCATTGTTTAGCAACCATTTGAAGTTACGACAGTGCTGAAAAAGTAACTTTACGACCAGTCCTTGCACTTATGACCATCACAGCATCCCTGCAGTCACACCATTGCCATTTGCAGGCTTCACAACTGGCTTCTGACAAGCAGAGTCAATGGAGAAGCCAGCAGTGATGTCTCACTTAATGACGGGTGGTGACTTGCTTAACAACCGAATGGGAAGTGACGTAAGTCAATCATTGTCATGTGATGTCTTGCTTAATGACCGTGTAACTTAGTGATGGAGTTGCTGGTTTCAATTGTGGTCATTAAGCGAGGACTACCTGCATTTAAATTATAATTTCCACATTTGTACCTATACATAAATTATTATCTGCAAATATCTTTTATCCTCCTTTTACGGATGCCTTTCTCCAGTGGGGAGAGGATATCCCACTCTTAAATTATATCTACTTGGGCATTACATTGGAGGTTGGCTTTATCCAATGGAGCAGCTAGACTGGAACCAAGCTGCAGTCATGGGAAACTATTGTTGTACTGCTGACCTTAGTGAAGAAGTTGAGGGTGATAGTCTTCTTACAAAAGGACACTCAAGTTTTCTCACAGGAAATGACACAATTACTCAGAAAAAAGGAAAAGGAAACAGAATGGCTTCTTGAGACTCAAGAATGGGGAACCAGGAAATGGATATGGCTTAGAAAATATAACCATCTCTTTCTTCTTGTGACTGGGTCCAGGGCTGGCTCTACTAGGCTGCTCAGAACCATTGAAGAATCTGGTGCCAAATGAGGCAAAGAAGATTACTCTTCTCTCCTCAGCTTGCTTTAACAGAACCTTGCACTTGTAATAGTGACAGAACAAGTGACTCTGGGCTTTATCTGGCCCTCAAAGCTGTGCTGTGAGGAAAGGAACCTTCCTCACAGTGCACTGTTGTGAGTCAGGTAGCTCCAGAGAACTACTGCACCTACTCTTTTCCTGGGAGGGCAAACCCTATTTATGCTTTTCAGATGAAATGCAGATGAAATGAAATGTCCAAGTGAAATTGAATTGCAAATGTAAGGTTTAAATTATATTGGCTGTTATATCAGAGTAGCTCTGAGCAATGTCCCTTCCTCAGAACATGATGCACGGGAGAAGGCACACTCTGGAAAAAAACCCCAAGAAGCACCTTTAGCCACTGACCTGCAGCACAGAATGGTGATCGCAAGTATTCCAGAGCTGGCAGGCAGGCCAGCAACAGTACAGCTGCTGGAGGCAGGGAGGAGGAATGTGGTGACACTGTCAGCGGAGGGCACTAAGTGTTGCCGTTCCCCATCTGCTGCCTGAACCTCATAGCCAGCATGGTTCATGATAGGGCTGGCTTATGAATGGTAGGTACTGGGGGCAGTGAATGGTGACAAGAGGACAGAGCTTGGTGTGACACACAGTGTGTCCTTTGCTCTTTAAACTTGCATGCTGTTGCCAACCTTTAAGAAAAATTCATCTGCAATTCCAGTCAACTTCTCTCTATGAAATAGGGTGGGTGGGTTTCCTCTAAGCTGTGCAATGCTTCCATTTGATTCCAAAAAGATGCTTCAGAGGACACAGGGATGTAAAAGTAGACCAGTCTACAACATTTTAAAGTAGGTTTGACTTTTCCCAGGATTGTGTGATGGTGCATCCCTAGTATTCTCTTCTCCTTTGTCTCAGGTTGCAAAATATCCTTGGTAGGCCTTTGTTTGTTCATCCATCCCTTGTTATCTTTGCCTTGCTCACCCTACATTCCTCCTATTCCCAACGTGTATATTGCAAGTTCCTTGAATCAGTAGAGCAGTCTTTTTTTTCCCCTTGTTATGAAGCCAAATGTGCATTGATGCTGAGAAGAGCTGCACAAAGAGGTTAAGTGAATGGATGAACAGATTTTGGTGACCTGGGTTATTGAAACAGCAGAAAAAGTGGGCCTTAACTTGGCAAACAGACAGGGAGAGTACACATTTATTTACTCTGAAGACCGGAAGAGAGAGGCGTTGATTGGTTGCCTAACCTGCTAAGAATAGATCCTGGATAGTTGACACCCGTACCTGTGATCTGAAGCTGCTTCTTATGGCCCTGCCAATGCTGTTAGCTTTGAAGCATGTGTGTATGAATGAGAGGGAGGGTGAGAACTCCACCTCTGGTGCCCTCTTCCTTTGCTAATCAGCCCTTGTGCTATCCAAGGCAAAGTCAGTTGCACAGAAAGCCGCTGCTGACAGAAGCAAGCAAGTGTGGAGGAGGCGAGGAGGAAAAACTTTGCTAGCTCTTCAAGACAGTTTCGCTGCGGCCAGGCGGCATCCGTTTGACAGGCCCCGGTAATTCCCCAGCAACACTTATCAACTGCAGTGACTGTAAAGACATTAGCACAAGATGAACTGCCCAACAGTTAAAGGCAGGAGATATTCCTACAATCTGAAGTTATGCACAAGTTAGAAAAGGAAGGGGAGAATTGCTCCTCATTCTCAAGATTTCATTTAATCCATTCACAGCCAGGACAATTCATAGTGTTTGTTTCCACTGGAAAGCTGAATTAGTTACTGTATTTAAAAAAGGACAACCCTGAACACGTGTTGTGCGTCCACTCCCCATCAATTCCTTCTTTTAAGCCACACAGGTGTCTCTTATGGGTTGCTACTTTACTGTGCCTTCCCAGGAGCTTTTGAATGTTAAGTATGAACTGCTTGAGCAAAGCCTCAACGACAAAGTAAGAATTGTGATAACCATCTCAGCCCCACAAACTCCTTTTAGGACTCTGCCTCCTGATCCTTCTGCAGCTCTCATGCCCTCAACTTTCTAGGCATTCTGTTTTGTTTTCCCTGCCAGCAACTGTATTTTCCTGAGGTCCCAGATAAGGAGCTTCTCTCATCCAAACTAATATTTCATGTACCATACAGCAGCTACACAATTTGTCAACATTATATTGCTGAAAACCATCTCCTCAGGACTGGAATGTCTGTGGAGGTTCTGTGGCAGCAGAGCTGCTAAGAGTGTGACTAAACCGAAAGATGACAAGGACAGTGCAGTCACTTCCTTCCTAGAACTCTGGGACAGGGAGGGGGAAGAAAGATTGATTCTTTGTCTTTTAAATTGCCTGAGTAAGGATATGTTTTCTTCTCTACTTCTCCACTTTCCGCACCTCCAATTAGACTCAAAATTGCCCTGGGATCCAACTTAGTCCAAAGGTTAAAATTGCAGAGGATTTGACTGGAGGAAATACAGGAATTAATTGTCAGTTTCTCATCATGTTTTGCAGCTAATGCTACAATTTCTGCTCTGGCACTTGAGCTCTCCCAACTCAAGCCAGGAAGAAGTCCCGTTTTGAAGATGTGCTTCTTTCTTTCTTTCTTTCTTTCTTTTTCTCTCCCACACTCTTAAAAAAAGCTAATTAAAGCATACACTTCAAGAATGGATATTTCCTGCTAAGCAATTACCATCTGAAACAATTATTCAAATAGTAGTAAAGCACAGGATAGAGAGGGCAGAACAGACATTCCCAAACATCAGGTTCAAAGAAAGGTTGGCTTATACTCCAGGCATAATCTGATCCTGTTTTCATTAGAAGTGCTTGCAATAAGCCTAAAGCAATCAGGCCAGGAACTTTCAGAAGTCATTGACTTGAGGTTCATAGAGGCAAATAGCACAGCCAACTCTTGAAATGAAACAGTTCTATTCTCTGTGCAAAGTCTGAAGCAGAGCCTCGAGCACATTTAGCCAAGGTACCAGGTAGCATAGCCATTCCAATGCAGTGAGGGAGGGAAATGGTGTTTGTTGAAGCAGAATATCTCTTAAATCCTAGTGGACTTTATGCACATGTAACATGGTAAATGGGATTTCACCCATGCATATTTTATATATTTTATTTTTATATAAATGTTACATTTTATATAAATAAATAAATGTGTGTAAAATGATGAATAGGATGTGTAAAATGGCAATCAGAATTTAACACACATGCAGCAGCAGTGTATGCAATGGGGCTTAGCACCCAAAGTCTGCTCAGCTGAGGTTCGTTAAATCAATGGTATACTGGGTTACCTGACAGCCAAGGCTTAGCATAGGCTTTGTTCAGGTTTGAGGACCTGAGTGCCTTGACACCCAAGACTGACAGGAAAGACAATAAGTTGCCTCAGTGTGTAGCCATAGTGGAGCTCAAGATACCTCTATTATGTTCACACACCCCCTATTCCCCCTACAACCTAGGCTACCTCCAAGTCTCTTAATGTGCAATGGCAATTGTTCACTACAGTCATTTCATGGGGCATCCAGATGACCTCATCCCCATTAGCTCCCAGGCCATGTTTTACGTCTATTTCGTGTTTGTTTTCCCCCCCACCCTCTAAATGATCTGCTATGTATGTCAGGAGGTACAGTGGCTTCAAGTTGTTCCTTTGTGGACCTCTTAAGCTTTCATCTCTTTTTTTTTCCCTTTTAGTGAAGCTGAGGAAGTCAAATTGCTTAGTTTTAATATTGGAATACAGTTGTGTTAATGCCTGCTTAAGGCTGTCTCATTCCTATTGACACAGCATGGGGGCAATGAGTTTAGCCAGAAAAATCTAAAAAATGCAATTTTATATAGATATCGATGCTCCACAGCAGTTTCCTTCTTGAGATTTTGGGTGGGGAATTCTGACATGCCTGTCCCCTGCATCCTTCTGTTAGTCACACTCCTGAGCATTCTAGTTATTGTGACGATGCACGCAGGTGTGTTATTCACAGAAACACATGCCTATTTTTAATATAACATTTTTATACCTAAAATCCAGAATTGCTCTCCCATCCCACCCCCTGCCACTTTCCCCATTCAGAATAAATGGAAAATGTTGGTGTATGTAGAGGGATGTCAGCAGTGGCCAATCTGCTCCAAACATCCTTTCTCTTTTATGAAATTTTGCAAGCTACAGATATCTGACATTTGGTATTTAATGAAAAGAAGCCTGGGTTGTATGACAATGTGGACTCTGTGAAGGGGAAAAGAAGTGCACAAAACAATCATCAACCTTCTAGCAAATAGCCTCTGAATCTTTGCTGTCTGGAGACAATTCCTTTCCACATTAATCTGCTTTAGCTGACCTCTTGAATCCTGTGATTAAAGTCATTGTTGCAAATAACAACTTCTTTCCACTAATGCACATTCTACCCTTTAGGATTAAGAGGGCAATGAAGAATTGGGGAAGGGATGCAGCCATTCAGTTTTTGACACCCATAAGGTGTTGTAGCAGCCTGGTTGAGGAGAGATCACCACAAATGGCATTCTGCCCATTATGGGCAATATAATAATTGGAGGTATGCCACATGGGACACCATTGCATCTGTTTTCCCCAGCTAAGAATAGCGGTCTGAGCAGGTATGAGGAAGATTCCTAGAAGCTCTAGAGATAGAAAATAGGCTATACTCAAGTGAACTTTTTTTTGTCCTTAGTCTCTAACAGAATCCCATCAGGTTCTCATGGACTCCAGTTTGAAAAACCCTGCCATAAACCAAAGGAAAGTAAGATGAGCTGTACTATTGGGGCAAGGGACAGAAAGCAGTCCAAGAGATCCATCTGGAAAAATAGGGAAGCCATATTCATACTGGTGAGACAGAAAGGAAAAGTGGTAAATAAGAGGTAAGTTACCTGGTACAGAGGTATATATGGAAGGACTGATGCCTGCACACACATATATAAAGTGGGGGGTAGGGGTGGAATGAATTCTGTGCATTTAGCTCGGCATTCTGTGAAACATGTATTCTGTTGCAGAAGAAAACTATGTGCTCAAAGCAACTCTTTGGGTTTTGAAGCTCAGACCCCAGCTCTGAATGGTACCAGTGCAAAAGCGTTACTGTCTTTTGTGTATGCAAAGTAAATCCTTCCGTCCTGCATCTTGGTCCCAGAAGCATGCAGAATCCTTGACCTTTGGTCCTCCTTGCCTCACCCCCATGGAAAAGTTCTTGAGGCCTTGTGTTCAAGCACAGTTGGTCTGGTCTCCACTTGGGGAGAGTGGCTGGTAGCTGTGAATAAGGCCTGACAGATGTCAAAAGGCAGTCTGTCCAGTTAGTTTACCATTGGATGTTTGCTATTGTCGGAAAAATTGCTGTCCCTTTCCTCAGCCATGTCAACCGATATCACTTCAATGAAGGAGATAATGCAAATAATCTCCCTCACTAGCATTTTTGTAGATTTGCAGAGGCATGTCTGTTGGAGCAGTTTTAAATATAAATATATTAAAGACCTGCAGTCCAATATATAGTGGGTTCTTTAAATCAAGTGCGGGGTAATCTGTGGTCCTCTAGATGCTGTGGATCAACTGTTTTCATCAGTAGCAAGCCATAGAGAAGGCCTTGAGGGAACTATTCAGAAGCAAAAACAAAAAAATTGCTGAGTCCTGGGAAAAGATGCTCCTTCCTGACTCATTAGGATATAAGAGGGAGGGGAGGAAAAACACAATCAGACTTGCAAGATTCTGTTAATGTACCCTATATCAATAAAGCTCAGTTCTAGTCTTCCTGTGGAGTCTGCTTCCTGATCTGGATAACCTCAGAGAGCTGACATCATCCCTGATGTTGGCTATGCTGTTTGAGGATAATGGGAGTTCTTCAGCAGATCTCGAGAGCACCAGGTTGGGGAAGGACAGATTCTTCTACATATGTACAAAAGGAGGAGATTTACTTGCTCTTATGGTTCTGATTTTCAGACACTCAAGGACATACAGATTCAAACACTGCTGTTTTGACAACTGGTTCCCATTATGCACAATGAAGGAATTCCTTCTCCTAGTCAAGTTGGAGCCTGAAACCTTAATAGGGCAATATGGCTTTCAATTATTGAGTAGTAAGTGCACCCTGAAATAGCATTTTCACCCTTTTCTCCTCTGACAAGGGTTTTATACCTTTATTGGTGCATCAAGCTTATTGACTGAGACTCTTCTCTCAGTTTTCATCAAATCCTTTAAAAGTCATTCAAAACTCCCTTTAGCAATAAACTTAATTATATGCCATGGAATAAGAAATGGTTTGATCCTTATTTTTTTATCTATTAGTGTCAGTGACTGGTGATGAGTTCTTTTTCCTCAAAGAGAATAGAATGCACTTATTTTTTTCCCTAGTCATTCTGTCCTCATTATTTGTTACTTTATCTCAGAGATGTGTGCATGTCTCTTTTGTCCCCCTTTTGATTGATATATTATTATTTTTAGAAAGATTAACGCTGATTCCTTCTTCTCGGCATTTAGCCCGGAGCTGCCTTTCTCCAAGCTTTTCCCCACTTGCATTTAACTACAGTATAAATATGCCCTGGCAGCATTTTTTTCTCCCTACTATATTTGCATGGTGTTGAATCTCCAATCCAAGAATGTAACAGCCTTAAATCATCCTTAGTTGTACCAGGGTACTTTCTCCCTGTATTCTAAGACTATCCAAGGGCATCCTTAAGGTGTCTAAACTCTGGTGGACTTTGTCACTCATTAGTCAGGTGACTTCATTGACTGGGAAGGAGGCAACAGAGGCAGGATAGGAATCAGAAATGGGGACAACACATTTTATATCAGTATATCTTTCAAATGACTCTATTTACTCATTGGTTGTATATATAGGGCAATATTAATATGCGGTTAACGTATGGAATTATGGTTTTACTCAACCCAGTTTTCTGAGTTCCCATGACATAAATGAACTACTAAGCATGAGGTTGGCTACTTCAGTAGGACATGCAAATATATTTATTTTTAATTTTAAAAAATGACATTCTGGTCAAACGTGAACTGCATTGTCCTCCAAGTTATTTTCAAACTAAGTTTGGGGGAATCTCACTTAAAACACAGCTAGAGGCAATATGCAAAAGGAAAAGTACTACAGAGATTTTGAGGGCTATTCTATTTTAATTAGAGACTTTATTCTGTTTTCTCTGACTTGACTGCTAATTGTTCTGTAGATTAAGTAAAGGCAAGTCTCCTTTGAGTCAGCTTCTGTGACTTCATGGAACTGTCCATGTGGTTTTCTTAGCAACAATACCATTATTGATAAAATATCTCTTGGTGATGTTACATTCAGTTGTGTTCTCTGTCCAAAACTGTATGGGCTCTCATTACTGATTTTTTCTCATTTTTTTTCATATAGCAAAATAGCACTACTCGCAATAAAAGAGAAGTAAAATAAAAATGTATTATGAAAAGAAAACAGTAATTCAAATACACTTGCTGCAGAATAAAAACTGGTCAAGTACAGAGCAAGAAAGAGCGATTCATCAGTGATGGATTGTATTCAAGAAGAAGCAAGTAGGTTCTGATATACGTTCCAAGGAAACTTTGCTGACTAGAATTCGCCACAGAGTAAACATCTTTGAAGTATCTTCATATAGGATTGGCCAATCATACAGCACATTAATAAGTGTCTTCTGAAGCCACTGTTTTAATTTTATATCTGGCTAATTACTAAAAAGCAATGTCTCAGCAATACCAAATGCCCTTAATGTAGTAGAAACTATTATTCATAGGCTATTTGGTAATATATTTTTGATGGTGAATATTTCATACAGGTCCTGTTCATGCAACACACTTAATTGGGTCATCGGGGAAGAAGGGGATGCATGTAGTGCAGACAGGAAAATGGACCCAGCCAATTAATGTGACAGGAGGAAGGGGGTTTGATTAAGCCCTGAAAAGCCTCAGGTTTGCTTGGATTGGGGCTAAAGTAATTCCTTCTGGGCACAATCCAAATGACTAATGAAGGGTTAACTGCCCTGCTTTGACTTCCATTACTGAGATAAATCCCTAAAGAACTACAAAAATGGAACATCTCTAGGCATTCTGACTCTATAGCCGTTTTGCTTTTCATCTCCCCATGGCTAATAGGGGAGGGAAGGGGCAGAAATAAAAGGGGACAGGCTTGCCTCCCATTCATGGTGGCACCAATCCTGGTCCACCATGGCAAATCTCTCTCTCTCTCTCTCTCTCTCTCTCTCTCTCTCTCTCTCTCTCTCTCTATCTCTATCTCTATCTCTATCTCTATCTCTATCTCTATCTCTATCTCTATCTCCAACAGCAGAGGTGAAAAAGAAGTGGGAAAGGTAGTGAAAACTTTCCAGCTGGCTCAGGATACTAGAGCAATAGTCAAGGGACAATTGATCCAGTTATTCCGGCTTGTCAGACTCAACATACAGAAATGTGTGAATTGGTCAGGGGACTGGATGGCTGGACCAGCTGTGCTGTGCAAATACTATATGGTCATCAAGAACTATATGTCAGACTAATAGAATTTGTTTTACCAGATTCATTATAAACATCTGGTTTTATGCAACTTAATTTCCATGTCATAGAATCTTGAGAAGAGAAAATATTTTACTGTACAATTTTCTCTTTTTCATGCTACAAATTTCCATGTTGGCTGCTCACACTCATTATATTGCTCTAAATTTTATACAGTACTAGTGAACTTCTATGATTCAATCAGTGCCTCTCCTACTAATCTGCTTGGTTTCACTATTCCAACAACCAAGAGAGATCCAGCTTTATAAGTGAAGGCCTGGACAGTAGAGAAAAGGAGATCAGCCTGGTGCTGACCATCTGCCAGCAATATCAGGTCAAACATTTTCGTGAACTTGAGCAAGACATCCCAACCAGAAAGAGACAATGGTGTGTATTAAGTATATGACAGTTCTCTCATTCTGACTTCCATCTGGTGCTCTGTGCAAAGGAAAAATCAGTAGTTCAGGTAAATAATTTTAAAAGCTGATCTTAATGGATTTATCCTAGTTTCCATAAGACAGCTAATACAATCAGCTGCTGACCCAAATAAAATATCCTTATCATGATTGTGGCTCCATGTGGTCAAAGGACATAATTTGGGGAATACAAGTCCCCCCCCCCCCCGCCATTTCTCCAGAAAGGACCTGGCACCTCATGAGCATTTTTCCCAGGACAGTACCCACAAGGCTTCAGAGCATCACTAGCCCTTTATCCATTGGTGAGGCAGGCAGGAGTAAGTATGGCTTGGTCGCTGTAGACAATCAGTGCCTTGGAAGGTGTTTGATGTTGCCACACTGTGGTAGTGAATTCTGTACTAGAGCTTTTTTTTTCAGCCATTTCTTATTTTGAGCTTTTTTACTGGCAGGCTAGGTAAGCACATTGGGCCCATTGACTGGAGTTAAATAGTCCCATGATACAACTGACAAAGGTAGGGTTAGCTTAACCCTATGCATAACATGGTCAATTCTGGATTATGGTTAACTCTCCCAGGATTATTTTACTGGCATAGTCTCCATTTTTTATGTACCCATAATACCCTTAACCAAATTAAGAATGTAATGGGAATAGGATCAGTGAGTTTCTTATTTTTCTGAGAGTAACAGTGCAAATGTTTAATTTGCAGTATTTCATAGAAGCAGTCTTTTCTCCGTGTGAGAGAGAATAGTAAGGCAAAAGTAAAAACATGGTTCAAAATATAATAAATGAATACATTCTTTTGAGGGGACTGAGATGTAATATGTTGACACTGCAAATTACACAATAATTTAGAGTTGGAAGAAGATCTAGAAATGGCCACCAAAATGATTAAGGGGATGGAATAACTCTCATATGAGGAAAGATTGGAATTTTGGGGCTTTTTAAGCATAAAAAATGGATGAGCGACATAATAGAGCTGTTTGAAGTTCTGCATAGTTTTTTTTTCTCAGATGTTCATGTGTCATAATAATAGAACCAGAAGAAATCAATGTAGTTGAATGTGTTAGATCTATAACAGGATAAAGGAAGTTCTTAACATCGTAAACAGTTAACCTGAGAAATTCACTACCACAGGATGTAGTGAAGGCCACCCATTTGATAGCTTTAAAAGGAGCTTGGACAAGTGCATGGAGGTTAAAGTTTGCACAATATGCTATTTATTTAGTTAACTGTACTTTTTGGATTCATACTAGAAGATCATAAACTAACCACACTGGCTGGTTTTGTGTGACATGCTTATTTAAAATGTTGGGCAATTTGGTGTTCACTGTTGTGGGAACACAATCTGTAACAATTAGTCATGAAGGCTATGTATTACCTCCTATTATGGAGACAAGTCACCTTTTGATACCAGCTTGTCTGACACAGGACACACACACATCCTACTTGTGGGCTTCCCAGTGGCAACTGGTTGAGAAGAATGTGGAATTGTTTAGCCTTGGTCTGATTCTGCAACAACCTTCTTAAATAGCTAGATTTTGTGTTGATAAAAGTAAAGCAACAGGAGAAATGTCAATATGGTGAATAGTAGCCAAGTGCTATCAAGTTAGGTTTGACTCCTACTAAGTGTATAGACAACAGCTCACCCTACTGACCACTCTTTCACATACGTCATGAATTCTTAAATGCCATGGAATAATCCTGCAGAAATGAAAAAGTTAAAAAGTAGGAAAAAATCACTGTCGGGGGGGATTTTCCACATGAAGGCTCTGCAGTAGGGGACTGTGTGATTGTATGATGTTAGTTGGTCTTGAGACCTTTTTTTCCCTCTAGCTGTGCTCTTTAATTCTGGAGCAAAGCTTGGGTTTCCTCTATGTATCTGTGGCTCTCCTGTTCGGTTTTCCCATTGATGGGAACTCCTTTGTCACCCCATCTCCTGGCTCTTAAACTCAAGGTAATTGTTCTGCTCTCCTCCCCTGCTCCAGCTTGATTTTCAATGACCTGTTCCTGGTGTCTGTCCTTAATTGTTTAGAAGCCACTGCAGAAATGTTCAACGATGGGTTCACCTATTGGGAAAAGCATTTAGTTGCAAAATGCTGCCATGCTATCACTTCACCATCACAGAAATTTGTAAATGCAGGAGGAAAGGCAATTTTGCAAACAGAAGGCCTCTCCTGACAGCAAATGGTCAGATTTTTTTTATCTGCAAATGACAAGACAAACACACACAACGTGAACTGAAAGCATAAGGAAGGGGAACCAACAGTTTATTTTAAGTTCCTGTTGCATGGAGTGGATTTTGGTTACTCTGGGACTGGTAGCAGCTCAGCTAAAGGGCAGGAGGAGTGGTGGGTGTCACTGATGGAATGAGATCCTTTGGATTGTCCTACTGGTCAACTGAAAGAGCACCGATTGGCTCCTGCAAACCTCTACAAACAGTGAGGGTAGTAGAAGTGATGATGAAAATAATTGACTTTAAACAGCTTTGAGCAGCAGACTGGGGAATGAGAACAGTGTATATGTGGAATTGCCCTTAGATATGTAGATGGCAGGCCTGCATAATTTGTGGCCTACTAAGCCAGATGAGGTACATCAATCATATCTTTTGGCCAAACAGCTGGTAAGCAACACCCATTTTTGCCATCTCAGCAGCAAAACCAGGAGGTGTATCTTGGCCCTCGGCAATGTTTCTGTTTATAAAATACATTTTCTCCTATTGTTCAGGATATAGATATTTCTAAGACATCTTACAAGAAAAATCCAAGTATCACAAGAAGACAATGCTTAAAAGTAGAAACAAATAATCAGGTTATTTTCCCAAAAGGAGTGCAGTGGTTTTGATTCTATGTGTGGGTAGAAATAGCACAAGAGAGGACTGGACAGTTGAACAGGCCCACATAGCTTCTTCACCTGCTTCCCTTTCTTTGTTGCTACTAAAAAAGATGAGGTATTAAGAATATATGATCTTTACATTTAAAAAAAATCAGGGATGGAGCCACACATGTTTTGTATTTCTTTTTTCAGCAGCCAAGGGCCACAGTGGCCCAGTCTGAAATTTTTGGGAAATATTTTATACATTCTGAGAATTGGGAGAGGGATTCTTTTTCAAAAAAATTGATTTAAATGACTGAAGACCAGGCAATTCTTTATGCATCATATTTCTTTTTTTTTTTCTCAGTAGAAAACTGGCAGGAAATTATATGTCCAGTGTTGCTCAGTTTATTGCCCAATTTCAGTGATGTGACCTGAGGATTCTCAGGGGCATGTAAAAAGTTTTTTAAAAAAAAGGTTAATGAAAAATTAACGTGCTGACAAATAGGACTGGCTTTCTAGCCAAAAACGGATGGAGGAAAATCTACCACAAGGACATTCTTATCACAGTTTCTCTGCACTTGGTGAGAAAAAAGACATTACATGAGATGTCTTTAACTTACAAAATTTGGGCCAAATGAAAATCTATAATTGAGAATAAAAAATACTAGATAGTCCAACATCCTTTACTCTGGGTTTGCTCTGTCTGTGTTGACTTAATTTGATAAAGATTTTTAGGAAACAGAATGATGTCCCACATCCCAATACAATGTAGTAATCTCTCTGAGCACACTGTCATTGGACCAGGTGAAGCTTTTTAGATTTTCAGATTAAACACACTGTCTTTTGGAAATGCAATTTCTTAATTTTGATGTACGGTATTTCCAATGAGTGGGGACAATCCAAACTAGAAAATTGTGCTGGCTTTTTGTTAACATTTAATTACTGTGTAGGGAGATGCAGTATGTATTTATGGATATTTCAACATCTGCATATTTTCATATTCAATCTATATTTATGTATTTCACTATTTCATTCTGATTAATTTGATCATTAGGTACCGAGATATATTTACCATATATACAAATATTTCTATATGCAGTACATTTCTTATCTAGCAGTAAGTCCCAGTAAACTCGTTTGTAAAAACATACTATATTGTACACCGTATAAGACTGCACTGTTTTTATTTTTGTTTAGTGTCTTGGTTCATTCTTTTTTATTTTCTGGGTAACAATACGTCAGAATAAAGTAGCTTGTGCACAGTTGAAGTCAATCTGTCTTCATCTTGTTGCTCTCCATGTTGGACCATTCTGGCCATGCTAGATGGATGATTGTGGGAGTTGTAGTCCAAAACATCTGAAAACACTAGGCTCTGAAAAACTAATCTAAACTAATCATAAATGTTAATGAATTACAAGCATTTCTGTGGGGAAAAAATGGCAATAAAACATTTTTATGGAATTTGGTATTTCTGCTGTTTAATTTCACCTATAATGTAATGTACCTTAATATAAAAATATTCTGGTCTCAAACTGTCTGAAAACAGCACTCTTTGATCTCGTATTCTTGCCTCCTGCTTCTTGATGTATGGAAATCCTTTTTACATACTTGATGGCAGTAGGAAATGTACTTTGCCTGTACTCAGAGGTACTGTATGTCTATCTGTTTTATGGTTTAGGACCAGTATAGGCAGTGGTGTGTTGAAGCTGGCTTGTCCTGGCTTGTGAGAGCCAATTGTTAATTGTTCTGGAATTTTGTGAGACAGTTGAGAAAAGAGCAGAGCTGAGCCACCATACCTTGCGCTCTGATCAGCTGTTTGGTGACTAGCAGCACCGCGCAGTGGCGGCAATGGAGCTGGCAGAGTCAGCTGTTAAACATTTACCAGAACACCACTGAGCATAGGAACCAGCTGGAGTTGAGTCCAATGACCTCAGCTTGTTAAAGTTTAGACTACAAAAACCTGCCAAACTGAATGACCACACTTTATGCTCCAGTTTCTTTGCCAGTGTGGTAAACAGTTCATGCATTTCTTATATAACAACTCCATGCCAAACCACCCTAGAGATCATTACCCTGTGCAGACAAGATGGTGTGCATAATTAATTTGTAGTGTGTGTGAGAGTGAGTAAAACTGTACCTCAAGCCTACACCAAGTCATCCATTCTCATTACACCAGCTGTATTGGGGGGGTGGGAAGTCTCACGAGTTTCACTTTGGTGGTCATTTTTTTCATATTTTAAGTAAGAACTAACTTGCAGGTAGAAAGATTTGCAAGGGGCAACCTGACAAATTATACTGAAAAGAGAAATGTGTCTGACGTGAGTCTGAAAATTACATGTACAACCCTGTGTCAACCCTGATCTTCTCAATCTTAATGGCTTGAGACTGGATGAGGACTCAAAAGCATCCTATTCTCCCTAGACCCCTCCATTCTGAAAAGAAACCACAGTCAACTGGGAAGTGACCTAGTGAGGAAGAGACAGAGACCCCAAAGGAAGATCCCAGCTTGAATTAAGCTCATGGAGTTTTTCTTCCTTGTTAAGAAAAATCAGCTTCCCCATCTCACCCTCTAAAAACTCAACAACATAAGATTCTGTTAAAATGCTAAGTTACAATTGGGAAAGAAAGGAGAGAGATTATCCCTCAGTCTAAGAACAGTGGCAAGTTGAGGAGGGGGACATTAAGGTTATATTGTAGTAGGACCTATTTGGTTAATATACACATATACTGCATGTGCAAACATGTGCATGTACACACACACACAAATGCATATGCATGAGTCCCTGGATACTTAATGGGATTATTGAGTAAACCTGATCGGACCTGTTTGGGGGAGGGGGGATCATCTAAGTTAACTTTCTCCAATCCTGGGTTCTCCATATGTATTGGAAAACTTGCATAATCTCCCCACCAGCACCAGACATTGGGTTGGGAAAGACAAGATTATGGCTCTCCACTGACTCAGTTATTCATGATCAATAACCACATGAACAGTAACAAGCAGAACCACCTGGGACTGCCCTCATGGAGGGACAGAAATCCAAGGTCAACATTTTTATACCCATTTGAAACTTGGCAAAGTAATCCTTTACCTTAAAAAAAAATCTTAATGTATGCTTTAATTTCACTAATCCCCATTTTTCTAGTTAAGACATTGTGAGAGCATTCACACAACATGCTGAACCACTCTAGTAGATTTCCAGGACCATGCATGCTACTATTTTACCCTAGCACCATGTGGCTCTTTAACTACGTTCAGTGGATTAATTTAGGCTAAACGACTCATCCAAGTTCAGAACAGCCACCATTTCTGGCTGGTTTCCAATTCCTGTTCATGCTAACCAGAAATGGTGGTTGCTTTGGGTTCAGATGAGATGTTTAGCCTTAAGGAAGCCCTGGACATGGTTAAAAAGGTACATACAAGTGTATCTTGGGAGAGAGAGTAAGATGGCAGCACATATAGTCCCTTCACTGATTAGGTTAAGCATCCATAGCCTCTTACTTACATACAGAATCTACTCTCAATACAATAGCATGCAGCATGTCTCAACAGCTCCTACAGGATGAAAATGAAAATGCCTTCAAGGGCAATGAGATGATCAATTCTCCAGACTAGATCTCCTCAAGCCTCACCCTGGGTCCTTGGCTATCTTTCTCTTCTTCCTCCAAATTAATACTGCTGCAAGGCTTAGTGATTCATGATGCAGAGGAAGGAAAAAGAAATGGGAATGGTGAAATCATCAGTAGGGCCATCCCAGCGCCCACTAGAAAAAAGAACAAAGTGAACCAACTCTGCTTTCCTATAGCTCAAGGAGGGAGACTGGCTGTATGCAAATATGTTGGTGTCAATGGATTCAGCAGCCAACTTTGCCGCATGGAGAAATCCAGGGGGCTGGGAGTCAGTAGGGTCCCTTCCAGCCTCAGTCTGAGTAGATTATGAAACCTGAAAAGGTACTATATTTGTTGTTGTTGCCCCCGTGGGCTTTGCCTCCATCAAGCTTGATGAAAACTTCATCCCCGGCATCCAGGTGCAGGATGACACTGTTGCTAGCATAGTCGTAGTTCTGATCGGCGTCCTGCGCAATGGCACTGGCCCGCACCTAGGAGAGGAAAGGGCATAGGCAGGTTGGAGAGAAAGACAGAGGGAACGGGGGTGGGGGGCGGGAAGAGGAAGAGGAAGCAAAAGGTGAAACAGTGGCAGCAATGAAAGTTCTCAAAGCTTTGCAAGAAAGGGCCAGGATTTGGAAACACTAACGAAGAACTGCATCTCTGCTGCATCATTCCTATTTAGTTTCTGGCTTCCAAAGCAGCCCATTTTAATTCTCTTTAATAAGGGGAAAATGGAGCCACGGTAACCTTTCACTGCAAACTGCCAGCTTGATGTCTAATTTGGGGATATAAAAGTGCTAAATTTCTCCAGGGTGGAAAGCTATGTAACAACCACTAAGGATAAGTATGCTCTTGCTTGCCATTTAGTATGACCAAGGAATAGTATCTGGAGGCTTCTAGGCAAATGAAGGATATGGGTGAGAGCTGTACTAGGGTTGGTGTCTTGTGAAAAAGGCCCTCCTCCCCCAATGAGAGCCACCCCCACTAGAGAACCTCTTTGCTCCACTTTGCTCCAGTCATCCTTCAGTTTGGAAGTGCAGTACAAACAGCCACCATGCAGTTGCTTGTCTTCTAGAACTGTGTGCCGGGGGTTACCAGAATGGCAGGGGAGATGGAGGTTGCTGCTGCTGCTGCTACTACATCAACTCGCGCCTGGATGAAAGAGAGGGGATCCACCAAAAGGAGGAGATCTGGAGGACAACATTACACCTCTTGTTCCTTGAGATCCCCAAACCTTGGAGATCTCTTGATTGGCTGTATGCAAGGAAGACCTGGCTCAATTTATAAGGGCTCCCATTAAACTTTATGGGGAAAATAACACTGCGTACATTTGGAACCACTATTCCAACCAGGAAACTGGGGTCACCAGAAGTGGGATACAGGTCTTGAAGGCATCCTTTTGTCTTTGCATATTTTTGCCGTCCAATTCCATAAGAGAAAAAGAAAAACACTTCCCTTAAGGAAAAAGTAAAGGTATGAGCGAAACTAGACTGTGATCAGTTTAGCCTCGAGTGGCAGGAATTGCAATGTACCTATTTAGCACAGTATCTGGCTCTACCTTGAATCTGGATGGTCTGGCCTTTACCAAGGGGTAACCTAAGTGGATATGTGTATGCAAGCACATGTATGTATATGCAAATATATCTATGTATCATAATGTATGGGTATCAGCCATCCTTAAGATATACAGCCCTCCTCCCTCTACACCTCCTATGTTATCTAACAAGAGGGCATGTCATGAATATATCAGGGAATTTACAGGCTCACTAAGGAAAGTACTGTATTCTAGAATGCATTTATAGGGAGCAGCGTTAATAAGCTTAGGGAAAGGTGTTTCTAGTAAGGCTATAAACATTTGGAGGTTTAGTCATGCCTTCTTTACTTTTGGTTTGATACGTTTCGCTGCTTGTCCAAGCAGCTTCTTCAGTCTAGAAAGTTGGTTAGGGGGGACCCCATAAATGTCTTCCAGGGCAGTGAAACGTATCAAACCAAAAGAAAAGAAGTCCAGTTGCCATGACTCAACCTCCAGATAATTCCACCTGGATGACTGAGAATCTTCATCAGCTATAAACATTTGGCCAGTCACTAGTAGGCAGTGAAGAGATACACAAAATGCTAACCCTTTGCTGCCATCTAGTGGTCATCCAGGTTTTTTCAGCCCAGATCTGGTACCCCAGTTCTTAACTCCAAGTTTTGTAAACGATCTGTGTTCTTTGACCCTTTACTCTGTGTGTTAGGGATTCAAATCCACACATTACTTACTACTGTTGCCAGTGACCAAAGAAGCTGCTGGCCTGACCTCTGTGCCACTACAACTGCATCTTTACAAGTAGCCAGGGAAGGTATTGCAACTGTCAATTCAACAAAATCAGGGCACTCACATCTGTTCCTATAAGATTGTTGATTTTGGCCTAGGTTTTAATTGGTACTAAAAATGGAAGAGTAGATTTGATGTGGGTCTCAAAATCCAACCTCGACACATAAGAATAGAGTCATCCCCAGTTTGAACACAGCCTCTATTTTGAGCAGTACCTGATGCAACCACTTGCCTCTCTGCAAGTCCAGTTCAGGTATATCCTCCATGCCAGAAAATCTACTAGAATGGTATTTTTGCCTTGATCATCTACAGGACTTAAGCTCTGGGGCTGTGTTTGCCTAGCACACTGGTCTACAAGCCAGCCAATCCATTCTAGCTTCATGGGTCATACAAACCCAGCCTCTGGAATCAGCTGTTGGTTCAGGGTGTTGTATGAGCTCAGAAAATTAGATGAAATCATGTAAATAGGTTGTTTTGTGAGGCCACAGCCTATGTGTTATTTGCATGGGGTTTCTTCTTTTAGTTCATGGATCCCTCTGCCTTATATCTTCCCAAAGTAAGACATTTTGGGCTTAGAGAACAGGGTTAAGAGACAAAACAAATATGGGTTCTTTGAGTTTTTGTATCAGTGTGTTTCAAATATTTCCCAGAGGCTCCTTGAGTATTTAGAATGAGAATTCCCCACCCCCTAAAAAACCCCAAACCAATCAATTTATTTTCAAAGCAAGCAATTGGGTGCTTGCCTGTCACCAGCCTGATCAACTTGTTAGTCAGGCACAGACGGAGCTGCTCTGGTCTGCCCACATCGGTCCTCACCCCTGGCTTGGAGCCAAGACAGACAGGATTCCCACCCACCCACTGACCCCATGTCCAAACAACAGAAACAGCTGTGGAAAGAGACATTCATTTTTCACAAGTTTTACTGTAATTAAACTTGAACCTAAACCTGTTTTATGGCTGAAATGGGGATACTGTTCATTTTTAATGCTGTTTAATACAATATACTTTCAATTACAACCATAAACATGAAGGAACTGGAGAGAGAATTTACCATTCATTCCTTATGGAAATACAAAGTTGGATATATCTGAAAATATAAGCAGAATCTGTTTAATATCCATTGTGTCGGGAGACTTATTAGCCGCAGGGACTATTACTACCTTTTGCAGAAAATAACCAAGGGGGTAAGACCATAGAGGTTAAAAATAACAACAGAACATTTATTGCTGACATTCGTGGGTTCTGTGAAACCATTATAATATGATTTCTTTCTTTCACCTTCAAGAGAGGAAATCATTATGTCAGTGATCGTGCTGCAGGATGTAGAACAAGCTCAGAATCTATTGCATCTAACAGAATTTTCACAGCTTCATGTTTTAACTTTTTTCTAAGTAACATGATTATAGTCCCATGAATAGAGGAACAAACTTTAAAATTTGAAGCTAACAGAGAACAAGTTTTCATAGGTGGGTTTCAAATTTTCAATATGCCCATGTGACCCAATTCTTTTTGTTATATTTTCCTTAATTCACCTTTTCCAGCATGAAGATGCAGTTGAAGAGTCACACGAAAATTTCACCAAATATCTATATTAGGACCAAAAAGTTACCTTTGGCAAATGAAATTGAACCCTATTTTTAAAACTGATGGTTGATTTTTTTCTGGCCCAAAACTATGAGTCCTAGCTGAGGGGAGTTCCAGAGTAAAGCATATCCAGAGCATTCAAGGACCTGTAATGATACTGATAACAATGCTGTGTGATGGATGAAGTATAATAAGCATCATTATTATGGGGGGAAAACACAACAGTTAACCCTGTGACTCCTCTTGCATAGCCTGCAGGGTTTCAGTGGGGCAGAAAGGAAAAGATGCTTTAATAGATAAGAAGATTCTCTGAAGGTCTACCCCTGAATACAGTCAACATTCAACAGTGCCAACAGTAGCACATCTATGAGCATTTGTGGAGATAATTTCTGTACTCTTAATAATGGGCCAAAGTGGAGTAGGGATCAAGTAGTATAACGTTGGGCTAGAAGTGGAAAGATTCAGGTTCAGATAGATCTACCCTCAGCTACTGAAGCTCACTAGCTGACGTTGGGCCAGTCACTCTATCTCAGCCTAATGTGCCTCTTCAGGTTGGGGGGGGGGGAGGGAATGGGAGGAAGGAACACATATGTACACTGCCTTATACTCACAACAGAAAAGCGAGACATATATCTAACAAATAAATAAATAGTTGAATAATGTTAATAATATTACCAAAACAGTTCATTCAAAACCATTTACTGTACACAGAAGTCTGTTATGGATGGCCACTTCATTATTCATCATGTATCATAAGGGATGCAGTAGAGTTGAGATGAATAAAATGGGTATGAACCATTCAGAGTTTGCTATGAAAAGCAAGGAAAGTACTTAGGTCACAGGAATTTGGTTCCAGGGCCTAAAAGGGGAAGAAATAAGGATGCTTTAGTACATAGAAGGAAAGAGAGGGGAAAGAGATAGGGGCTTCTTACTAAACAAAGTGAAGCCTGAAAGGAAATCATGGAATTGGAAACCTTCCAAAAGGAGCGGGAGGCTATTCTATGGGGTAGAGAGGAAGAAACAAAACTTTTGGGAAAAAGGAATAAAAGCTGTGAGTGCAAGGCACTTGACACAGGGTCTCCACCCGACACAGACTCACTTTATTTTTTATTTATTTATGCAATTTATTTACTGCTTCAGTCCTCATGAACTCTAGGAGGTTTATGGATATTAAAATAGCAATAAGAATAAAAATACATTCTAAAACTTCGATAACATCAAATAATAAGAAAAATATACACACAAAGACAGAGAAGCAGAAGTTAGCTTGGAAGCAGTGGGTAGAAAAGGAGAAAGCAAAGGAACCGATCAAAGCGTTAGAGAGAGAGACAGGAATATTACTAATATTATTACAGTAAGGCAGGTAATGCCCAAAACTTTTCTCCCTGGGACGCTGCGTGTACCCTGATGGCAAACCTCCCTGCGGCCAGGGTGCAAAGGAGGGGAGTTGGCTGGCAGTTTCCACCCATGAAGGGAATCCCCTTGTGGATTAGTTAGGGAAAATCAAGGCCAAAGGGATGAGAAGCACCCTGGGTGGGTCAGCTGGGAATGGACTGTGACCAGCCAAGGTGCAGAGCAAATTGAGCTGACGGGATCCAGGCAAGCTAGCAAAAGGGAGGTGCAGGAGGAATCAAGCAGGGCCAAGAGGAGGAGGGGGAGAAACTCTTCTGTGAGACTTCATGCAAAGAAACTAAAGCTGTGAACAAAGTTTGGGGGGGGGGGGCGGGGAGGCAGAGTTAGGTTGTGTGGATATGTATTGTGCTTCTAAAATGGACTGCCTGCTTTTTTAAGAGCTTTACTTATTTATGTATTTATTTATTTATCAAATTTATATGGCCGCCCATCTCACAACAAGTGATTCTGGGTGGCACACAACACAGCTAAAAAGCAATTAATATATACAAAACAATTGTTATTATGATTTTAAAAAATGTTAAAACTATTAAAATACACAAAGCTAAAAAAGAAAAAAAAATATTGGGCAAAGAGAAGGTATTAATTACAATGGAGCCACTGCAACATTTCACCAGTCCCCTGGGGTCCCCAGGCCTGATGGGACAACCAGGATTTGAGGGACTTCTGGAAAGTCAAGAGGGATGATGCCAGCCTCACTTCAGGGGGGAGGATATTCCATAAAGTGGGCATATATAGACAGACACACACACACACACACACACCATGCATTCTCTATGTGAGTTCTTTAGATCTGAGGGATGCATCTCTATTGAGTTGAGCAGTTACAGTACTGTTGCTTATAGTTAATGTACCTGTGAACCTATGTAATAATGTCTGTATTCAATATATTCAAGTGATTTCCCTTTATACAGTTTTTATTGTGGTTCTGTTTGCCCCGCCCCACCCCAGAGTCTAGTTACGCTATGTTGTGATTTACATTGAAAATGAAATTGCAGATGTAAAATACAATTGCAGAATAAGCTTCTCCAAAATGGACTAGCAAAACAGCTCCTAAAAGGGTTAGGGCTGCTGAGTCTTTAATAAGTTCTTTGCAGCTTTCATCTCTGCTGCTATTGCTTCAAAAACCAGAGTGTTAATTAACAGTGTCTTAATTTCATCTTCATTATTCAATTCCTGCTGCCTGTGAAGAACACTTTATTTCCTGTTTTCTCTTCACTATTTTTCCTTGTTATGTTGAAAAGCTACAATAATTTCACCATTAAAAAAATGTGAGGAAACCCATTAAAGCCCCCTTCTGGCAGGAACAAGAAATGATTACTTAAAAGGTGAAGTTCAGAGAAAATTAATCAGCAATTAGGTAAAAAGGAAGAAAGAAATGAAACAGAAAGAAGAAGTTACTAAAGCATGTTGTAGAAGACCATTTCAAATGGCTTTTGTTTCTGATAAAACATGATGGAAATATAATGGATGTAAGAGGCCCAGGCAGAGGGCTGTACTTTTTTAAATTATTTATTTTAAACAGATACTTAATAGCACAATCATGAAGAAAGAAAAAAAGAAACAATAAATAAAAAGAGTTTTACTTTTTGCAGTATTATCTAATGTTACCTTGAATTTCTTGTTCAGTTTTACACAGTAACATTAGATAATACTACATATGAGATAATCTTACTATTACCGTATTGGAACTGAATGATCATTAATTAATAAAAGTAGCCAATATAGTAAGAATCATAGTAAGAATCATCAGTCAGAATAAATAATAACATTTTCTATCAAATTTAAAAACTATCCTCATTATGACAAAACAGGAAAGATCTAACATTGTAAACCCTTCTATTAAGAAAAACCCAAACTTAAGATGTGGTACAAGGTCCATGTTCAGAATTATAATCCATAAATGGTTTCCAAGTTAAGTTAAATTCTATATCAGACTTGTTTTTCAAATACAAAGTTATTTTTCCCATTGATGCATACTCCTACAACTTAGTCTGCCATTCTGCTAAAGAAGGGATTATGTGTAATTTCCAATAAGTATCCTGGCAGCTGTTATTGCATACAGCGCCAACTCAATATAATTTGTAGAGATATAAGGGTTAGTGATATCTAGCAGAAAAACAGCTAACAAGAAAGAGGTTAAGATTTGTTTCATTTTGTAATAAATCATCTTCCAGAATTGTTGAATTTTATGATATTGCCACAAAAAGGAAAAAATGATTTGACCTGATTATTCCATTTGCAGCAATTTTTGGAATATGAATTACTTATTTTGGCAATCAAGACTGGAGTAATATAGCAAAACATTTCATATCAGTTTTCTCTAAGTGTAATATTTGCAGTAAACTTGATAATCTTCCATTGATATTCCCATTGATTCATATTAGTTGCCCTGTTTAGATACTGTATCCATTTGATAATATAGTCCTTGACTTGTTCAGTTTCTGAATCATACTTTAATAACAACTTATAAATAAGCCCCAATAGTTGTACATAGTTTCATGTTATAAGTTTTTCAAATTCAATCAAATCTAAGTATTCTGCCTCATTTTTATAATTCCTGTTGAAAAGTAATACTTAGAAGATATTGAAACAAATGAGGTGATTCTGACCATTTCAAAAAGAGAATTTTGAAAGAGTTCATCTTTATTTTATTAAATATTAAATCTTGAAATCTGTATGAATTGTTATCTCTCCATTGATCAATAATTTTGTACATTCATTTTCATGAAAATAAATATTTAATATTGAAGCAAGTGATGCTTGATCTGGATTTCTTCTTGTTCTATATTTATCTAATACTTTTTAATAGACTGTTTATAATGATCTCTTACAGACTGTACATTCCTATTTGTATTGGACCAAAAATATAGATGTAAACCTTCTGCAAGTCCTGCTCCTTCCATAGAAGTAATACAGCCATAATGTGATATGATCCAATCTGAAATCCAAGTTAAACAACTGGTTTGGTAATACAGTGGTACCTCGGTTCACGAATGCTTCTGTTCATGAACAATTCAGTTCACGAACAGCTCTGGTCGCAAAATTTTGCCTCCGTTTGCGAACTCCGCATTGGGTTACGAACAGGATCCGCAGCCATTTTCCCTCCCGTGACATGTGGTTGCGGCTTCCTGTAGGGAGAGGGACTCTCCCTCCAAGCAGTAACCGCCTCCCCACCCGCCTTCCTGTCCTCCACACCAGAAGTCGCGTCGAGCAAGGTTAGTTTCTCTCTCTTCGTACTGTACTTTGTGTCATATTTTTGCGGTTTAAAAAAAAACAAACATATGGTTCAGAATGGATTAACCGTAATTACATTGAACCTTATAGGGAAATTTGATTTGGGACACGATCAAAAATCGGTTGGCGACCAAATTCGTAGGGGTCAGAACGGATTAACCGTTGGAATCATTTGAACTAGAAGGTTGATCCTTGATAAAATATTTACTTTCACTGCTGATATACTTCCTAACCAGGACAAGTTTAACTTCCTCTATCTTAAAATATCTGGCATTTTATTTTTCTAAATCTGTAACTATTCTTAAATAAGCCTTTATTCTATTTTGTTAAGTAAATTCCCAAGTATCAATTGTTTTAACAATGATACTGAACCCTGTTTGCTTCGGATATTGTTTTTCTTCAGATACATTTTATGTAATCACATCTGTCTTATTAATCTGATATCTTGATACTAAATGATACTGCTATATATGTTCCATTTTTTATATTCCATTATTGATCCAAATACCCATTCTTTGAATAGGTAACTTAAGGACAAGATAATCAGCATATAATTTTAATTTGTGTTTTCGATTTGCCACTTTAATTCTTTAAATTTTATTTTTTTGCAGTATCTTCATTACCAATGTCTCTAATGCAAGAAAAGAAAAGAAAAGAAAACGACAGAGGGGACAACCTTGTCTTGTCCCTTACAGATTTGTGGTAAAAATTCATTTTCAATTATCTTGGCTTCTTCATTATAAATGTTTTGTATCTATATAAGAGAACTTGAGCCACAATTCATCTTCTTCAGAGTTATGAATATGAAGGCTCATTCTAAATTATCAGACGTTTTCTCCGTATCAAGGAGAATAATAGCCATTTTCTTGTTTTTCTGATTTATCAATAGCTTTCAAAATATATCTGATATTGTCTCTCATTTAACTCATTGTAACAAATCCTGTCTGATCAGGATATATTAGATCAGTTAAAAAGCCATTTAACCTCTTTGCAAGCATAGCTATAAAAAGATTATAATCTACATTCAATAAAGAGGTAAGTCTGTATGACTCTAGACAAGTTGGATCATCCCCCTCTTTGTAAATCAAAGAGATAAACGCTTGTTGTCATGAGGAAGAAAGTACTTAAAGCTATATTCCATTCATTACCTGGATTAAGTTTCATCAAGATTTCTTTAAAAGTCTTATAATATAATGCAGGAAAGCCATCTGGTTGATCTATAAGTTTCATGTCCTGTGTTATATGTAAGTACTCTTCAATCTTCTCCAGACTTGGTATGTTTTTTGTATAATGGAAAATAATTAACAAACTGGTTCATCATCTCCTCTGGAGTTGAGACATACCTTCTTCCATCCCAAATTGAAGTAACAATTCTTTTCTCTGCAGTTAATATGCCAAACATTTGTCTGGTTCATTACCTCTCTCAAAATGTTTCTATTTGGCAACATTTATCACCTCATAAATTTCCTTTCTTCCATTAAGTCTAGTTGACTGTGAATCATTTTAATATTTTGTTCTAAATCCAACATCAGATTCTGCCTGTGTCTTAATTCTACTTGCTTCAATTCATTCATCAATGTATCTTTTTGTTTTGGTATGGCTTTCTTTCTATTTGATGCCAGAAAAATAAGCAGCTTTCTCATAAACACTTTACTGGAACCCCATACTGTGGATAAAGAAACATCAGCAATTAGTTTGAAAGAAGTTCTGAATATGAGCTAGAGCGTCTTCACTTCAATTTAACAGCTTCTTGCACTAATAATAAACTACATTTTATTAATTATAATAAAATTATAATGATAAACCACCTTTTCAAGCCTAAATTATAAACCACCTTTCAAGCCAAAAGTTCCTCTATGTAATCTTACAGTCATCATGTTGTGGTCTGTTTAAATAAGAGATGCAAATTCTGTGGCTAGATCTTGAATTAACAATGAACTAGCCATTGAACGAATGAAGATTTCTGAGAAAGTTTTGTGAACAGAAGAATAATAGGTATATTCTTTTTCTAAAGGACACTTATCTCCTTTCATCTGAAAGGATACCATATAACATGAAATGTTTGGAGGAAATTTGCTAGAATTCCTTCTGCATGAACCAGATTTATTAAGATTCATATCTCTAAGAATCAAAATATTTCCTTCTCTAATTTCAAGAGATGATTAGATTTTTTTTCATAAAATTTTGTTTTGTTATTATTTGGAACATAAATTGAAGCATTTCTTATTTTTTCATGTTCAGTTCTGAATCAAGACAATAAAAATCTCTCTACTTCATCTTGAATCTATTTTTCCAAGTTCCATGATAAATTTATGATGTATATAACTCCTCCATTTTTTTCTACCAGGTCACAAATTTTTGACCTAAATGTTTACATTCTAACAAGTTAGCACTGTCTTTTTAAATATGTCTCATTTTTCTTTTTAAATTAAAAAAAGTATTTTCCTTTTTAAATAGACTATTCAATTCATTAATATCTGTTGAGAATACTTTGATATGATCCATTATGTCAGTTAGCCATTACGTCTATGAAGAAAGAGCTGTTGCTTGAATCCAATCCAATTTTTGATCCTCTGTCTGTTTTGGTTATTTTGGCTTGTTCGGTTACTGTTAATGATTCAAGCATTCTATTATCATTCTCTGTTGCATACACAAAGGCTTTGCTACCATCCTTAAAAATCTCCAGATGAGACCTGGACCCAGACAGATGTGGCCATGCATGTGGGTTTTTTTCTGGGCTGCTGGTGTTGCAGAAGCATCCTCGCAGATGTGCCCTTCCCCTGCAGATTTCTACTCTTGGAGGGTTTTTTTCATAAGGAGTGGCCAAGAGGAGGACCGTGGCAATGGCCAAGACAATGGTTGGCTATAACTTCCGGTGAGGACATGGTGAGCTAGACATCTTTGAAGGAGCAGAGATGGCATTGTAGTGAGATCAGTGACCAGATGGGATTTTTCTGGCTGGTCAAATCTCCCTGGATAAAGGAGAGATCCTGAGATTGCCCACATGCACTCTGGACAGCTGTTCCTCATGAGCAAACTGCAGGAGCTGGATTTCTGCATTGGCTTGTGAGCGGAGTGGCTGGGAGTTGAGGGATTCTATCTAAGCTCACAGCCGCAGTGTAGCCAATATGGGCATAAAGCTCTGCCAATCCTCGTTTCTTAATCACTTTTAGAATTTGCTTCTTAACTGCTTTTCAACTATTAAGGACCTTCCGACTGACAAGTCTTGTAACACACCAGGTAAGTTTGCTTTAATCCTTAGAAAAAGAATCTTTAAAGATATATTTAAGGGACCCCCCCTTTTTTTTTTAATGAACAGCAAAAGGGTGGTTGGAATGTTGATTTTGAAAGTTATAAACAGACTAAGGGACCAGATGGATTTGAAATAGGATTTTGAAATTAATCTTAAGAATCTTTCCCATGGGAAAATGCTGTTGCATTGAATTCTTAAAAGGAAACTTGATAAGAGGGAAATTTGAATGTCGGACACTAGAGGGAACAAGAAAAAACTGAAGATTATAATTAAAGGGGAAGAACACTTAAATTTGACTTACTATCACAGAATGGAGCAAAATACGTTAACATTGGATATACTGAAGGATTTTTTTGAGCAATTGACCCAGAAATTAATTAAACTGTTTGCCATTATGGAGAAACTATTTTTGGAAGATATTTTGGAAAAGGAACAAGTTTTATCTAACAAGACTGAGACCAATCTAAAAGTGGATTTAAAAATCACAAGCTATAAGAATGATATGGAAAAAGATACTATACTGGATATACAAATGAAATTGGCATATCTTAATAATTAAAAGAGATAACAAATGACTTGGACAACATATTGGATTTACAAAAGAGACCTGTTAAAGCTCTGAAGGAATTTGTGAGAAGGGATGAAGAAAAAATGAAAAGAAAACAAGGTCTAGGACATTATTTGAAGGGATTAAAGATCAAGATTGTCAAAAGTAAAAGGAAGGAATATAAAGTGGGTTCATTTGGTTAAAATAGATATGTTCTTATTTCTGGTAACCCTTAATGGACTTTTGCTGACTAGGATTGAATCATGAGGTTTTTAAGGATCTGTTCAAGGAAGGAATATAAAGTGTGTTTATTTGATTAAGGTTAAAATAGATACGTTATTTCTGATAACCTTTAATGGATTTTTGCTGATCAGGACTGAATGATGAGGATTTTAATCTGTTTATAGATAAGAGATGAGATATGGGATGAAGAGATGTTGTATTTTAAGATAAATCACCTTCTCTTTAACAAGTTGTTAAAATTGTTTATACTTGTGAAGAAAGGGGAAGTTACTTCTTTACATATTTCTTTTCTTTGCTATATTCTTATTTTTTTCTTTCTTTTCTAATTCTATTATTTTTTATTTTTTATTTTCTTTCTGACTTTTTAGTTTTTCTTTTTATTCTTTTATTTTTTGTAGTTTGTATTAGTTGTTTATTTGTAAAATTGTAATCTTTAATAAGAAATATTATAATCTTTAGTAAAAATATTATAAAAAAAAGAGACAATGCTTGGCTGATTGGTGTCAGCTGGAGATGGGACCCTGCTCCACAGGTTGCCCGATGTGAGATCCTGTTCATCAAGTTGAGCTCTAGGGATCAGTTGGGATTGTTGCTATTGTGCCAGCCTCCCTGCTGTGTAGCAACCTTCCTGCCTAAGCTGCTTGACTCTATTGCTGGGTTGGCAGTAGAGTTCTCCACACTTATGGTTCTGGGGGACTTCAATCTGCTTTCACTAGGGGCAGTGTCAACCTACCAGGTAGACCAGACAGGAAGCACAACCATATCAGTTAATTCTACTTTTGTAATGGTATGTGAGAAAGATCTTGAAAGGCAGGGTGAAGAGACAGAGTACAGTCAGATAAGAGAGGGCATAGCCCACAGCTGCATAATGAGAGGAGAAAGAGGCTCAGAAGGGATCCTGCCTAACTTCCCAGGCCATAAAGGAGATGTGGGAGATCTGTACTTTCAGACTTGCAAGATTCTGTTAATGTAGCCTTACAATAAAGTAGAATTAGCTCACATAGTTGTGTTTCCTGTCTGGTCTACCTGGGAAGGCTGATAGCTTTATTGTAAAGCTACGTTAACAGAATCTTGCAAGTCTAAAAGTACAATTCTCCTGCCTTCACCTTTACAGCCCAAGAACTTAGAAAGAAAGGATATCTTCTGAGCCTCTTGCTCCACCCACTATGCAGCTGCGGGCTATGCTGTTTCTTATCTGACCATTCCCTAAGCAGCATCTCTTCGCCCCATCTCCCAAGGTCCTTCCCACATACCATTACAGGTGGGGTCTGAGGCAGCTCAGGGGGTCTATGGCTACCACGATGGCCAGGTCATCCCAGGACAGTGGCCACACACCAGATTTGGTTTCCCTATCAGAGCAGTGGCAATGTGATCTGGTATTGGGAGAACTTCTAGTATTCCCCATGTCATGATCAGATCATGGTCTGATTACCATGGGATTCTCTGGTGCCACTATCTACTGCAGGGAGGCAGGACCTTTTAGATCAGCTTGCCTCCAGTGACTGATAGATCCTGATGGATTTCAGAGGGAGCTGGGGGTTGTTCCTGTTGATCTCCTGCATGGTCCATCTGAAGCCTTGGTGGCCACTTGGAATAGGAGGGTTGCTGAGGCCCTGGATTGGACCGTGCTTATGCAACCTCTCTCTTCTTGTGGATCCCGTCATTTTCCATGGTTCACAGATGGATTGAGGGAGATGAAACAAGAAAAGAGATGTCTAGAGTGCTGCTGGTGCACAACAAGGGATGACCTCAACCAAACTTGAGTTAGAGCTGCTATTAAGGCCTACCGCATGGCAGTAAGGGCAGCTAAGTGGCAATACTTCTCTACCCTTATTGGCTCCGCAGATAACCATCCTGCAGCCTTGTTTTGGGTGACTTGAGCCCTCTTGGGTAGAGGGGGCTTAGAGATCCTCTTACAGGGCTGTGTGGAGGAATTTACTCAGCATCTGTCAGACAAAGTTGCCTGAATTCCATCTCAGCTGGACACCAGCCTTATTGCAGGTCTTAAGAGTGCCCAGGGTAGATTCTTGCCCTGTTATCTGGGATTGGTTTGAACTTCTTGGACCTGAGGAAGTGGATAGGATTCTTAGGACTGTGAACTCGGCCATCTACTCTTTAGATTCATGCCCCTCCTGGCTAGTTAAAGTTAAATGTGGCTGGGTTCTAGTGGTGGTCAACTCTTCCTTGAGTGAGGGGGTTGTTCCTCCACTTCTTAAGGAGGCACTGGTTTGCCTCCTACTCAAGAAACCAATGCTGGATCCCACCATTCTGGACAATTTTCATCCAATATCTCACCTCCCCTTTTGGGGGAAGGTGATTGAGAAGGTGGTCGCACAGCAGCTTCAGAGACCTTTGGATGACACGGATTATCTAGACTCCTTTTATCAGGATTCAGGCCTGCGTATGGGACAGAAATGGCATTAGTCGCACTTTTAGACAATCTCTGGCAGGAGTGGGATGGAGGTTGTGCATCCATCCTTGCTCTTCTTGATCTCTCAGCAGCCTTTGATACCACTGGCCATGGTATCCTTCTGGATCAGCTCTAGGGATTGAGGGTGGGCGGCACTGTATTGTGCTGGTTCTCCTCCTTTCTCCGGGATCGGTCCCAGTCAGTGGTGATTGGGGAGGAGAGATCCCGCTGCGAGACTAGGCTGAAGCTGCCATAACCTAAAGATGAAGCAGGCACGTAAGCAGAGAGGACAAAAACCAGGAATCTTGTCTATGAGATCCCTTCGGGGAGGTAGATAAGAAGGAAGCAAGTCGTTAAGGAAACAAAGGACCTGAACCAGACAAAAGAAGTTGGGCCTGAGCACATGGAAACCCTCACCCCAATCCCATCAACTTATAAATCAACAAAGCAAGGACTTTTGGGGATAAAAGGGGTCCCAAAGCCTGCCCACTCTGAGTCGTCTGAGCTGACTCATCTGAGTCATCTTTGGATCCAGACCTGGCAGCTTCCGTCCCTCTACCTAGTGCCTGGCAGCCTAGTTGGGAAGGACATGGGTAAGTGTGGATGAGCATGCATGCGTGTGTGTGTGTGAGAGAGAAAGAGCAAATGTACCTTGCAACTAGTAAAGTTTTGCTGTTACTTTAAATTCACTGGGTCTCCGTGTATTACAAAGAACCTCTTGTGCCTCAGAGTTCCGTTGGAAGTGATTTGTGTGTATCCCTCATTATTTCCCGGCTGTTGACCAGGGCTGTGTGTCTTGTCTGCTCTAGCTGCACCTATCTGGAAAACCCAGGTAGAAAGCAAGGGGGGCTGACAAGATCTGCGTGCCTCAACAGGCTGTGAGTGAGTGAGTGACCGCAAGCCGAACCTGGGAGCAGCGTGTGTAACACCGCCCTCGGTCCCTACTTTGTGGGGTTCCGAAGGGGTTTCTGCTTTCACCTCTCCTTTTCAACATCTACATGAAGCCGCTGGGTGACATAATCTGTTGCCATGGGGTGCAGTATCATCAGTATGCTGATGATACCCAATTATATCTTTCTGCCCCTGGTGAATTAAGGGAAGGTGTTGATGGCTTATCTTGGTGCCTGGAGGCTGTAGGGGCCAGGATGGAGACCAACAGGCTTCAACTGAACCCAGACAAGACTGAGTGGCTTTAGGTTTTGGGGCCCTCCAGCTCAAGGACCATGCCATCTTTGGTACTGGATGGGGTTGCACTGCCCCAAACAGACCCGGTGCACAATCTGGGGGTCCTCCTAGATTCACAACTCCTGCTTGAAGAGTAGGTGGCAGTTGTGGCTAGGAGGGCCTTTGCACAGCTTTGTGTTGTGCGGCAGTTGCACCTGTTCCTGGACTGGGAGGCTTTGCTCACAGTCACTCATATCCTGGTCACCTCCTGGATAGACTATTGCAATGCGCTGTATATGGGGCTGCCCTTGAAGAGTATTCAGAAGCTTCAGCTGGTGCAAAATATGGAGGCACGGGCAGTTATGTGTGTCCCTAAAATGGTGCCCATGACACCTCTGCTCTGCAAGCTGAATTGGTTATCAGTTTGCTTCCAGGTGCAATTCAAGGTGCTGGTTTTGACCTTTAAAGCCCTTCATGGCATGAGGCCAGGTTATTAAGGGACCGCCTCTCCCTGATTACATCTGCCTGTCCCATTAGGCCCAGCAGAATAGGTATGCTGTGGGTCCCATCCACTAAGGAGTTTCATCTGGCGGGACCCAGGATGTGGGCCTTTGCTGCTGTGGCACCCACCCTGTGGAACATCATTCCCCCTGAGGTGAGACTGGCCCCATCCCTGACATCCTTCAGGAAGTCCCTTAAAACATGGTTGCACCAACAGGCTTGGGGGTCTCAAGGCAATGGTGAATTACTGAGATGGCTTTATTGCCCATAACAATTACTCTCTCTGCTACTCTGTTATTCGTAACTTTGATTGTGTTTTAATTGTTAGTTTTTATGATTGTTTTTTTTATTGTACGCCACCCAGAGTCACAAATCTGTGAGATGGGCGGCTGTATAAATATGATGTATAACTAACTAACTAAATACTTCTTGAATTTCTAATGATTCATCTTTATCTAACTCAAGGTACTCTTTAAGTAAATGTTCCATTTCTCTTTCTAAATAATTTCTTCTAAAATCTTCTGGTATTCCTCTTAACTTTAAATTATTTCTGCACAATTTTGTTTCTGCCATTTACAGTTTGGCTTCTTCTTTATCTCTGACCTTTAAATTCTCTGTTCTGAGGATAATTCATGCATATCTGTGATATGTTTATCATGCTGTTCTAGCTTAGTCATTAATTTATTATATTTATCACTGAAATCAATCTTTAAAGAACCAGGTTAGCTTCTAGGTCTTGCTGTCTTTTTAAATCAGTTTAATTACATTTTCTTCTAATTTTTAAAAAACTGACTGTTTTTGTTGAAATGTACTCAGTTCATGTATAACTACAGTGATCATACGACCCTTATTATAAAAGACAGTCCTTTACTGTATTTCAGAAAGCTGTCCTTTAGCTTTATTTAATTTAATTATTTATTTTATTGGTTTTGCTCTTAAATTTTCCTTTATAAAGCAAAGTTACAAATATAAACAAGTTTTTTATCCTTATGAACCTCTTTCAGATCTGCCCCTTTTTCAGTTCTGTCCTTTATTTTTTTGAAGACAATATGATCACTGTGTGTATAACAGAGGCCATGTTAACATACATTCCTCCCACCCTTCAGGCAACAGAACCACATGTCAGCTTAAATTGCACTGCTGGAACTGAGCTTTATTGGGCTTCAACAACGAGGCAGGCAAGTGATGCTGGCTTTACAGATATAATGCAGGACTGTTTCAGAGCAGTGATTGGTGGATCCCCAACATCCATTCCTCTCCTACAGCGCACCTGCTGGTGGGAGAAACAACCACCAATTGCTGCCCAGATTAGAGCAAGTGGCAGGGCATGATTGGAGGACTCAGGCTGGTCCTTTCTGCTTCATCCCATGCCCAACTGGCCAGTCCATCCGCATATGGGTGGGGAAGAAATGGTGCTTTTTTGTGACAAAAAACCCAAACTTCCTCCTCCTTTCCTTCACTTCTATTGTAATTTTCAAATTACTTCTGTTTCTTCTTTCATGCAGGAGAACAACAGTCTTAAAGAGTCTCCCAAAGATTACTGAATCTCTCAAAGGTATGAGCCTCTATAAGCTATTTATACATTTCCACTGCAAACTAGTCAAACTTGGCATTTACTTCCTAATCCATGACCTCTCTGATCCTCTGCATATTTACTCATAAGTAAGTCTCATTAATGCAACGAAGCTTACTCATGCAAAGAGCACTTTCTAAACCAACCTAAATCAATAAAGAGCTTTCTCAGGGAAGTCCCTTTATATACAGCATATATTTCATACTCCTATAGATTTATAAAGGAGATTATTTATCAATATTTTTCAAAGCATCCACACTATTTTGGAATCAAATTTGAAGCACTGCACGGTCCTACACATTGCTGTACTAAATGACCAGTGAATCTGTTAGATTTAATTCCTCTGCTAGCTCAGTGAAGGAAAGCAGTAGTTCAGTGGTGAAGTACTGTTAGTAATCAGAACCAGTGAGTGGATCAGAATTATAACAGTACTTGGCAATATTCACATGCAGTCTGAAATAGGAGTCAGTGGCCTAAATGGGCAAAACAACTTGGACAATACAAATTGTCTGGCTTTTGACTCACATACTGAGCAACTGGGGGCTGGGGGGAGGCTAAATGCAAAGCAAAAGAATAGTTTTAGTGCAAAAATAAAAGTTCTGCAAAAGAACAAATAAAAGTGGATGTTTCTTCCTTAAATTGTTTTCAATTTGCTAACATGGCATAAGTATGTCCCAGCACAGTGCGAGGTCTTTGCTAGCCATATGCCCCTTTACCACGTGACTAATAGATACTGTGTCAGCTCCAGCTTTCTCCTCCACTCCACTTTCCTGTTTCATCTGAAGATTATTTTGGCAGTTGTCTGACCTGTACATTTCCTCTTCCCACAAATTATATTTTTCAAGCATGTGTGTGTATAGTATTAGTGGAATCTGGCTTTGCCAACTTTTAAAATTGTTCCTCTTTCCATGCTTCTAATAGTGCCTTCATCTGCAAATATGTCGGGTGATCATATTTCTCAGTGCTCTCTTGTTCTGACTGCTGATTTCTACAAATGAAATTGAACGCCAACAGTTTTTTCTACAAATGAAAGAGAAGACAATTTTATCATATTGACTTGTGCTCCACTTCGGTGCAAACACCGGTGCTTGATAATTTAAGTTGCTGTTGGCTAGAATGTTTTTGGTTGTGCATCTACTTTTTTAAAATCAATTTGCTTTTGTTTCAAAATGGAGATAAATTGCGCTTTCATCTCCCCTCCCCCCTATATATATATATAAGATCTGTACAGCACTTTAGATTTGTGCTAAAAGCTTTGGAGATGATGATCATGATAATGATGATCATGTTGATGATGAACATGATGATGATGATGTTCATGATAGCAGATAAGGAGGATTAGACTAGGTAAGGACTGTAGGCTAGATGGAATTAAAAAAAAAAAAAACAGATTAAGACAATTACAAACCACCTCCCTATTAAACAGCTTTACCTTTTCCCAAGATTGTACAGCTTCCTCTTCAGCTGCTGGGCATCAACTGCACAGCTGTGGCTGCCACCTTGACTTTTTTGACTCTCCCATGGATATTCCCTGTGTGCATGGATGTGGATGAGGGGAAATGGCTATGGAAAAGGAATAGTTGCATGGACGACAGAAAGCTTAAAACACCTTCTCAGTAGCTACTCTTTCCCTGCAAATATGCTTTATGAAGAAGGATCGGAAATTCTGTGCTAGTCTTTACCCATAGGCTATGTCAGTGATTCTCAACCATGGCTGGCTGGGGAATTCTGGGAATTGAACTTGCTGAAGTTGAGAAACATTGGGCTACGTCATCACAGAGTAGGCATATCCTGCAGCACAGGATATATGTCAGCACAAAGGATGTAGCCTCCTGATTATTTATTTATTTATTTATTTATTTATTTTTCAAGTTTAGATACCGCCCATCTCACAAAAAGTGACTCTGGGTGGTTCACAATAAAACAGCAATAAATATTAAAATACAATAAAACAATATAAAATACAATAAAAATAGAATAAAAACCAAACACATACACAAATATCTTCCAAGATGTTGATGGTCAGTAAGATGTTAACATATGGGAGCATCTTCAAGGTGCTAGCCACCCCCAGGGTTGGTTGCCCCTTTTTTCGCCCCGTGCCAGTTGGCAGAGCCAGGTCTTGACTGCTTTCCGGAAGGACGAGAGAGTTGGGGCCTGCCTCACCTCTGGGGGGAGAGTATTCCATAGGGCGGGGGCCACAGCAGAGAAGGCTCTCTTTCTGGACCCCTTCCTCTTACCCCCTTCCTCTCACCCCCAGTCCACTATGGAGGTAATGTAAGCATTACTATTTTAGAGCAGTGTTTTCCCTCATCTCGTGAGACAAGACCTACTGTTAGAACAAACCATTCTGGTATAACGGGCAGTTCCCCGACCGATAAGGACTCAAGAAGATGCTGTAAATAGTCACCTGAAAGCTCCTAAATCATCAGAGAACCAGCAATTTGCTGATTCACAGCAAGGAAGATAAAAAAGAATGTGAGAAAGATTCTGTCATAATGGTTGTTGAAGACATATGGCTGTATGACGGGAAATATGCCAGTTGCTGGTATGTTTGTAATCTAATTGCTTCCTTCTTAATAAAGTCTTGCTAAAGAGACGGTATGGGCCCGGCCCTTTTCTCCATCTGCGACAGATGTCAAGAACCACCTCTCTCTTCTCTTCCCAGTCTATCTAGGACCCTGTAAAAGAGCCCACCTCTAAAACTGATAAGTAAGAGGAGACAAAACAGTTCCATGTCATCGTCATCATCATCATCATCATCATCATCATCATCATCCCTTTTTCCCCGAGTGCTGATTAATTCCATATCAACACTTTGAAAACACAGTTTCAAAGCTGCTTGACCACAAACATGGTCACTTTTCCATTAAGCTTACAAACAAATCCCCAAATCTCTCTTCCTACTCTCAAGATGTTATCTTGAAATCTCTTAGAAAAATAGAGAAGGTGTCTTTCAAAGCAACAGCATTTGGGGTTGGAGGATGTCTGTGTTTCAGAATAGCACTGTCCAGAGTTATTCAAGAATTGCGCTGTTCCAAAATAGCAAATGCCACTAACCGTCAGGCTCTGACAGATGACCAAACCCACTACTCTAGCTATCTGTCACACTGGCTTCCAGTTCTCCCCATCCCCAGCTCTGCATGCACCCAGCATTAGCACACCACATGGCATAGGGCCAGGCTATTTGCGAGATTGCTCGTCTCCCATTGCTCCTGCTCAGCCCATCTAGTGGGTCCCTTTTATCAAACAGCATCATCTTGTTGGACTCAGGAGTCAACAGCACCTGGCCCCAACGTCTTGTTGAACAACATCCCCCCAGCGATCGAGATGGCCTTGAGCCTGTTAGCCTTCTGTAAAGCTCTGAAGACCTGGCTGTTCCCCTAGGCATTTGGACCAAGTGGTTAGATGAGCTCTGCTGGTAATGCTGCTTCTATAACGTTATTGTTTCAACCTTGGGCATCGTGGTTTAGATGGTTAGGTCTTGTTTTCACTTTGCAAGCCACCCAGAGTCACAGTTGTGAGATAGGTAGCCATATAAATACATATAGATACATACATATAATTGCTGGATACCACCTCCCCTCCTTAGCTGGTGACCTTTGGCAGGAGGAAAAAGAAATCAGAGGAACCCCAAATTGTTTCCTTTGCTGCATTAAAACCAGAAGGACAGCACCATCTCCCTACTTTGTTACTGAGAGAAAACAGGGCTCAGCAATAAAGGAAGCTCGAAGCACACTTGCACACAGCTCTGTTGCCTCAAGGAGTGGAGGAAAGCACTCCACCACCCTTGGGAAGAAAAGCCAGAATTAGATTCCTCTGCCTCTTTGCTGCCATCTAGTGCTCATCCAGATTTTGCAGCTCAGAAGTGGTAGCCCCATCACAGGGTAGTTCTGTCCTGGATAGGTCCTATGATGAGGTGGAATGGAGGGGCCACCAAAGGCTGCAAATTTTAAGTTTTAGTTATTGAATGTGTTATTATTATAGCACAGCCAAATTGTTTGTTCCCTGTTAATCTGTCCCATTGGTGAAGGGGGGAGGGAATTAAAAGGGAGCAAAGAGTAAGCCAGTTTGGTGTGGTGGTTAAGGCATCAGGCTAGAAACCAGCTGGGTGACCTTGGGCCAGTCACTCTCTCTCAACTCAAGGAAGCAAGCAATGGCAAACCACTTCTGAAAAATGTTGCCAAGAAAACTGCAGAGACTAGTCCAGGCAGTTGCCAGGAGTCAAAAAACTGATTCAAAGGCACAGAAAGAGAGTGAGAAAAAGAGAGAGAGAAACGGAGGACACAAACCCCTTTCAGGATTCTTGCTTTATGTTTGAGTGGCCTCAGGAGTGTCGTAAACTTAGAAACTTTCTTAAATTAAAAAAAAAAAAGCCACACGTACCCACAGAAGCATTGGAGCTTTTTCACCTCCAACATTTTTCAGAATGATCACCTAACCATGCAGTCAGGTAAGTATTTGGAAAAAAGATGGAAGGTGGAGTCTGCATTACATTCAACAGTCCTGCTCAGGCCTCTCCAACATAAGGGGCCTCCCTTTCCCCTCCATGGCAAATTTTTGGCTAAACCCTTTCACTCCTTCCAAAAAAGATAGGAACAGACGCGTCTTTTGCAGAAAGTAAGGGATCTCATGAATGCAAGCCGCAGGATTCAGCCCTATATTAGTTAGTGTAGTACAGTGTAGCCCTATATTAGGTACTGTCAGATGTGCGAAAAGGAGCTCTTGCAGGATTTACTGCCTCCCACACCAAACATTCTCAGAAGGCTTTAGAGAGTACACAGCTTGATGTGAAAGGATGACCTGCCCTGCAAAAAAACATTTGGGGCCCGCCATATGTGTGTGCATGTATGCGTGTATGCGTGTGTGTGTGTATTTGTATTTCATATATTTGTATGTCAGTGGATGATGATCTCAGGGGAAAGGAGTTCTTTGCTCCTTGTCTTAGCACGTGCGAGAAAAGACAGCTGGATTGGATCCTGCTACTTCTTCTAAATCTGCATGTGACACATTCTCTGTTTCTGCCATCCTCCGCGCCTTCCAGGCGTAGCCGTGGAGCACAGCTGCTTCTGAGTCAAAGGTAGCGTGCTTCTCTTGCACACTTATCTTCAGCTTTGGCCTCCCGGTGGGTGTTAGACAGCAAGAAAGAAAGCGTCTTCATCACTCAGGAGCTGAGCCTCCTATGATCAATTTATATCTCAAGAGCTCTCTTAATTAGGGCTTTGTGTTTCCTGTTGAGGCTGACTTATTGCATGGAAAGACGCAACCCTAACGCAAGGGAAGTTCATTTTCTGTTCCAATTAGCAACGCATGCTCCCAGTTGGTACAGTCATTCCCCTTGCCCTCCAATCTACTCTCACTGTGTGTGGGACAGAGAAACAGGCCTGACATGCTGTTACCGTGCATGGTCCCTCATACCATACTCTTCATGAGGGAGCTGCAGTAGTAGAATTGAACACAAACGTCTTGCATGTGGAAACTCCTGTGCTCCATTTAAAGGAGACTTCCTCAACCTGGTGCTCTTCGCATGCATTGGATAACACTTCCCATCCTCTACAACCAATCTGCCCAAATTCCATGCCACCTAAGAGTTCTGGGACTTCTAGTCTCACATCTGGAGATCCTCTGAACGCTAGCCCACTGTGATGCAGTCAGACAAGCTGCAGTTGCCAGCGTCATAAGTTAGCATATATAAAGTAAAGACATTCTGGAATCAAGCTTTTGCTGACTGCATTCATGTGATTTTCTTGGCAGTATTACAGACGGGATTTGTCACTGCTTTTCAGTTTCACCATTAGTCCTGGTGTTCTCAGTTGGTCCTCTCTCAAAATATTAACCAGGGTTAACTCTGCTTAACTGCCAAGGTTAACCAAGGCAAGCATATATAGATAACATAAATACTCCTGCCTTCCCCCCATCATCACCTGCTATCTGCACTTTCTATTTCAGACTTCTGCCGACACATATAGACACATGCTACACAATCGCTATTGCATAGTTCCCCGTTAGTTCTAGTAAGATCTGCACAAATACCTCCCACTTTGACAGCAGTGACCTTTGGGTGAATATATCCAGCTTCCATTTTGATGGCCACCAATTTCATATTATCTTCTGGAAGGGCCTTTCCACCCTGGCTATCTATAGACACATTTCACAACCTTTCCAGACTACGATATAATCCAGCTGAGAATTGGTCCAGTGCAGTGTTTCTCAACCTTGGCAAGTTCAAGATGTGCGGACTTCAACTCCCAGAATTTCCCAGCCAGCATGCCAGCTGGGGAATTCTGGGAGTTGAAGTCCGCACATCTTGAACTTGCCAAGGTTGAGAAACAGTGGTCTAGTGTGATACAGTGGGAACAGAGTAAAACACTCTGGATGATTCAAATGACTGAGTGAAGTGGCATGTACTGCATATCAGCAAACAAATGTGAAGAGGGTCAGGGAAAATAAATATAAATAAAGAGTATCAGACTCAGGCTTGAAAGATACTTGTACAAAAACATCCATCCTTGAGATTCTGAACATGACCAAACTTTTTTCCCAGTATAGCAAAATAGGACCCAGCATCTTGTCTCTACCTGCACCAATTTTTAGTACCCCAAATGGGTTACTAAAGGGAAATCAACATCAGCAGAACATAGAGAAGGGCTTGTATCTTTCACCTTTAGTTTGATTTTATGCTGTAACTTGGGCCTTGGCGGTTCATTCTTTTTTATATACTGATGGGGGCATCAGAGATAGAAATGAGGGAAAGGATCTCACGGGATAAACAAAAGGAGCTGGACGGGTGCAGGGAATCAGGAGCTAGGAAGGGAGAAAAGCCACAAATCGAAGTCAAGAAACTGGGTTGTATTTGATGGTACAGTGAAATGAAGTTGTGCATTGATTTAAAAGTTAGAGCTGTCCTGATAGAAATTAAACAAGGGTTGGATTGAATAAGATTGTCCTTGAATGTTGACATAGAACTCAACCAAAGGTGTTCCAGACAGCCAGAGCGGTTTCTTTATTTCCCACCCTAGCCATGCATCTTTCCTCCACTGTCTGTCTTTCTACAATGCGCTTGCTTGTTAAACGCCAATGGCAGCAAAAGGCAGTTTGGCACTGTCACTAGGGCCATTTATCTCCACTCGTTAAGGAGCTGCCTTGTCACAGTACATGAGCCTGTTATGACATTATCCTTTAACTAGATAAATTGATGCTCCGGAAGCAGCCTCCTGATGCTGCTTTTTCTTTCAAGCAAGGTGTATATGTCAGGGAAATGGGATTTCCAGTTGGAGTGCTGTACCCAAGGCAGATTGGATTCTGGAGCCAAATCTGGTTGCTGACCCAGGAACACAGTTCATTCACTCTATGCCACAAGCTAGCCAGCCACATTTTAGCCTAGCGCACTGGGTGAAACCAACCCCTGTGGTGAGTTTTCAGTATATTGTGCAAATACAGAAGGGAGTGAAGCTACCCAGAGATGTTTTTGGAGTTGGGCAGCCTAGAAATTGGATAAATAAATAAACAAGCCATAGTTCATTTAATCATGGATAAGCATGTCATAAAAAAACAGCTAAAGGCTCCAAATCCTATGAGGGATTTTCAGAACAGATCTGAATTTCAGTGCAGATTAAGATCAGGTTGTGTTAGGTATCACCGAACGGAGAAGTCCTTTTTTCCCAAGTTGTTAAGGATGCTTGACAAATTCAATCTCTACAAATGCTCAGACCAAATCATACTTTTTGAACCAATGTGAATCTTAAAACTTACCAGATTTCATAATTCCCTGGCTGGAATCTAAATACATTTATCCTTTGAAGTACATTTTTTGCTAAAAAAAAAAACCAAAAACTTGCAGATTAATGCAGAAATGGGCAAGATAGAATTTTGGGTAAAATCATACAAAAATAGTGTGGACTAAAAGTAAACATCTTCCCCTTCCTCTTAGTTCATCCATTCTTCCTTCATATATTTGTCTTACAACTGAGTCCTCACTCATTCTCTATATAACCAAATCACTACAATGTACTTCTGTTGTATGAATCACTCATTTTTCCATTCAATCTGCATTCATTCAGCACCCATCCATTCTTGAATTTATCTCTCCTTCAATCACAAAAACTTCTTAAATAACCATTCTTGCTTCATTCAACTTCTGTGTTTCTCCTGACATATCAATTCTCACTTCCATATAACAAAGACGGCAAATGTTCTTATACATAGCTATTTTTGCAACAGTCCACATGTTACCCACTACCTTTCTGCTAAGATTTGTGTGTCTTAAAATGTCTCTATCCATTTTCCCATTTTGGTAAACATTCTAACAAGCGACAGAAAATTATCTACTTGCTGTACTTTTTCACCATGTATGAATAACTTGCAATTGTTCACTATATTACCACTGCAATTACAAACACTTTGGTCTTTGATAGATTAATTTTCAGATTCATACTCATTGCTGTATTATGTACTCTGTCTAACATTTTCTATAGATCACAGGCTTCTCAATCACCAACAATTGTATACACACATTCACATCCCCAAATAACCCGTCTTTAACATTACCATAAGCATCCATAAAAAATATAGTAAACCACCAAGGGGACATCACCCATCCTTGCCTTATTTCCTGCTCAGTGCTGATCCATTCACTAAGCACTCAGCTTATTCTCATGTATGCTTTACTCTAATATATTCCACTCTTATCACATTCAGCAAGCAATCTTTAACTCCACATTCATACAAAAATTTCAAAATTCAAGCCCATTCATTATATCTCATATGCTTTCCCTAAACCAACATATGCACAATAATCTTTCTTTCTCACATGAATACTTTTCTCAATGACCTGCCAAATAGCAAAAATCTGATTTGCACATTGCTGCCCAGCATAAGGTCATAAAGCACTCCCCAGATCTTGCTCCCTGTCACATCTTCTGTCCTTTCAGTGAGAATTCTGCCAAAGAGCTTCTCAGGCACGCTTAACCCCAGTATTTTGGGGTATGTTGATACCCCATTTTCTTATAGTCCAAGCTAGTGAGCATCTCAACTATAATTACCTACCATTAGGAAGGATGCTTATTCATCCTTAGAATGATGAAATGCATCATACATAGACCAAAAAGAAGAAGAAAAAGATGCATTCATGTGTGAGCATACATACGCATGTAGAAATGATTATGATGAATTAAATAAAAGAACATCTTGCCATAGGATGGAAAATGGCCCAAGTTAACCAAGTACTTGTTCAATCTAATACCCAGGTGTTAATTGTTAATGGACCATTTCATACCCCTTGCTCTCTCTTCTCAGGGTTCTTATTCTTTAAACTGGGCTTGAACCAGCCAATCCTTCCATTTCAGGCATCTTAAAATAGAGAGTTGTCTTCTTTAAAATCCTCACATCTCAACAGCTAGAGAGGGAATAGATTTCCCACAATGGAGCCATTGACATTTGGGGACAAATAACTGGTGATTCCGCCCTTTATTTACTACAATAATAATTGGTGTAGTGAAATTGGTGTATAATGATGCTGGAAAGTTTAACACACATATATTGAGGGAAGCCTAAATATTAAGTCTCTGGTGATATCATCCCCTCATTCTCACACTCTCCACAGTCTTCAAAGAGTATATGTATTTATGTATACATTATAGGGAGAAGCCACAAGATGAAATAAGTGTCCAGCTTGGAATGCAATATCTCACACTCACATATTGTGTTATATCTATGCATACCGCATCTGGGAGGTTGCAAAAATTTGCACAACTTTTAAATGGCAGTGAAGACATATAGAAAGCTCTTAACACTACTGCTATCTTATAGTCATCCAGATCTGTGCAGCCCACATGCGGTAGCCCTTCTTTCAATGCCAGTTTTTGCAGATGACAGCTTCTATGTGTACAATAAATGTGTAATTATTTGTTATTTGTCTGAAAAGGCTCCTCCTGTTTCTAAAAAAACCCAACATTTTAGTATATGAAACTGTATTGTCCCTTCATGTACAGAACATGGTCACATTGGAGACTATAATGCTTGCTGACTATATTCACACAAATGCTTAGTGAGGTCAGCAAGACACCTAATGATTCCTTTTGCACAATATGCTAAGCTTGGTTCCTGTTAACCTTTATTTGATTTTTTAATGTGTGTGACTTAATGCATTGCACAAACCTAACCAATTTGGATAGTTTATGGTTCAGTTTATTGGTTTTATTCAGTAACAGCTTTCCCCACAGAGGGAATTACTTTGGGGAAAGCTGTAACAGTTAAAGCAGCAGTTTTTCACACACCTATGATTAATCTGGCAGGACAGCATGTTACTTTCTGGTTCTTCTTATGACACTGAAGAGGTTCCATCTAAGAAGCCCTCTCCAAATATAGATCCACAAATATCTGTGAGTAATGCCGAATCCACTGTGAGTAATTCAGAAATATGCCTAAGAGGCAGATTGCTCCAGAAGACTTAACCAAACAAATCAAGCTAAATGCCTTTTAAGGAAAGCATTATCTGCTATAAGGCCGCCAGCCAAAAACCTTCCATCAAGGATTTCTTTTAATTAGGTATAATTTGGTATGACTACACAACATCCTGTGCTATTTTTTTTTCAAATGATGCAACATTACACTGATAATTCCCATCACAAATTTCTATTTAATATTACAAGTCCTTCCAAGCCCCAACCTTTCCATATCCCGCTCCTTCTCAACCCAAATTAATAACTACCACAACTGATAGGGAGTCTACACTATTTGCAGATTTAGTCTGACGTTAAAGCAGTACAGTTATAGTCACAGTCATGTCTATATGCTTGTATTTAGAAAATCTTCAGCCAATCAATGCTCACTCCTTTTCCCTTAAAGCTGGTCAATCAACAAATCAATGTTTGTTCATTTTCCTTTCAAGATAGTCAATAACTGAATGCCTCACTCTGCTGCTAAGGTTTCATCAGGTCCCTTCCATGACTAAACAAATGCTGCTTCCTGCCCTTCACAAAATAAAAATAAATTGCTAGCATTTCCCATCCCCATGTTCCATGTATTTTCTGTACATGGATTTTTGTAAATCTATTATTTTACAAAAAACATCCCAGAGGCATTTTGAGGGGCAGCTGATTGTGAAGCAATGTATACCAATATATTGAAAACCATCAAAAGTTTCCCAGTTGCTATGGCACCAGACCTCCATTGTTTCCAAACCTATTTGGAATTTCTAATGGTGGCATGCCAGCAGTGTTGCACCTGGGTGTCTTTCTGAACAGCTATGACTAGGTCAGCATGTTGCCATGCTAGACGACACAGAGGGAAGAAAGGGAGGGGGGGAGGGAGGGAGGGAAGGTAAGATCCATGGATGTACATGGAAACCTCCACTGGATGCTGAACCCTGAATTACTAGGGTGGGGAAGGAGAGAAGCTTCATGCCACACTCTTTGCAAACTGCCCATTCAATGCTGCTGCTGTTATTTTCATACCTCATTCATGTGGCATAGGAATAATTCAAACTCAGATCTTGCAATCACATACCCTCAGCTTTTCTCTCTGCATTATGTAACTGATCCCCTGAATGAGGCTTCCTGGTGCTTGTAGCTCTCACCCTTTGGGTGGAAGAAAATTGACATAATAGATGAGAAGGATAACAGTCACTGAGAGGTGAGTTATTTTTCCCCAGAGACCAGAATAGCTCTGATCACCAGTAGAGATTGCAATTACATGGGACGCTGGTGCTCCTGAACTGCCACTGCTGATTTACGATCCTAACGATCTAGCATCTTTCATCCATGTGAGCAGGGGCAGCAGTTCCACTGATTGTGAAAGATGAGAGGGTTACTTTTCTGAGAGCCACTGTGAATGACGGTTCAGAAGTGCAGGTGAGGGGGATGCTACAACCCACACAAATCCCTGGCCTTCCCTTTGGGATTCCCCCTCACCATAATTTAGCATCTTTTGCTTTCCAATAATTCACAAGGAAACCAAAAGGTTAACTGCTTTTCTTCAACTTCTCAGAGTACTTCACATGTATTGTCCAGATCAGCCTTTTCCAACCTGATGCCTTTTAGGCATGTTTGACTACAACACTCTTCATCTTCAGCTAGCGTAATTGTGGAAGGCTGACCTAGATAATCATTGCAACAGTTGTGAAAAGTAAGAAACCATATCTGAAGATCAACTAAAGCAAAAAGGCCACCCATCCAATGAATTGGTAAAGTGAGGATAACTACACTATAACACTCCCCTTTTAGATTTTTTAATTTATCATACCATTATCCTTCTCATGCTTTCTTTCATTTCCTATGGCAGACTCTTGGCAAAACCTGCAATGTGTTGTTTCAAATTTTATTTTTCTAACTATACTCAAAAGAATGCTACAGTTAAAAAAAACCTCATGCAATACTGCAATACATACATACATACATAGGATAGTTTGCATTTTGACTTTGATGGTCCACTCTAGTCAGAAGATCCTCCCCTGACTATCTTAGACTTACTCCACCTCTTTGTCATCAATATAAATTTGGAGGGCTAGGCTTAAAAGGCTGATTTAGATAAGCAGTGCAATCCATGAGGGTCTTGCACTATTTGATTACTGCTTGTTTGAACACTGGGTGCAAAGGGTAGGTTGCTCCCTGAATTTTACTGGACTCAGTCTTCCAGCTCCAGCACGCTTTCCATTAAAGTGGTCATTTAGCAGCCTCTCCAACTGTTGCAGTGGCCACTTCTGCAAGGGAGTAGGTATTCTTATCTTCTGCAAGCAACTAGTCAGATAATCTCTTGCTGGTTTTTCAAGCCAAGACCAGCAACAGTCGAGGAAGGATGGGAAGGAATTACTGCCTGCAAATGAACATCTAGATGGAGAGAATGTGCTCAGTGTGGTGCTCACCCTATGTTTTGGGGGCTTGGCCTTCAGATAATTCTGGATTTGGAAGATATAGCCTGGCTTTGCCTGGCTCAGCTCTGATCTGAAGTGAATGAGCTTTGCATTTGGTACCTTTAAATAACAAGTGAATTTCACTGGCAACCTTGCTTCAGCTTGGAGTGTGAGGTGGAGACCCTGCTGAGTGTGTTCCAGAGGGAAGAAGCCATCTTTCAAGAAATATAAATAAATTCCTAAAATTGAGAAATATTCATTAACTACCTCATTCTTTTTCAGAAAGGAAGGGGTTCATATTTAAAAAAAGGAAGTAGAGAAAGAGCTATTTGAGCTGAGGCTCAGATAACAAGCTTCTCCTTCAGGAATTGTGGGCAGTGAGGTACTCCCAATTCTGTTATTCAGACAGGAAGCTGATTTCTGATGTAGCAGCCAATGTAGGGTTGTGGTTGCCATTCTCTTCCCCATTAGGACCTTCTTCAGTTTAACCATAATCTTGGGCAGAAATGTAAGAGGTGCATCACATTTCCATTGCAAGGAGAGCTGTAGTGGTTGAAATACTGCCCTGCATCACTGGTTAAAACACTGGGATGGGACAGGAAATAGGGTGGAACAATACCAAGCAGTGCTGAAATGTGTAAGATGAAAAAGCCATTCAGACATGTGTTCTTGAAGATACTGTACAATCCCCAAGCCTACAAGACCTTTGCTACCAAGTAGTAGAACAACAGCAACTACAACAAAGAACCAAGCAGAAAGAGAAGACTGAGTCCCTTGAGGATAAAAGCTAACTACAGCGTCAGGAATTTCTCTGAGTAGACCTTATTCCTTAAGAGCTATTGAACACTGGCCGAGTTTGAGAGAATTATTTGCTGTTTCTGCATAAAACCTTTGGGCAAAAGACACCAAAAGCCTAGAGACGATCTCAGTGAGTGACTTCCTTGCTTCCTGGGTGCCCAGCCTCTGACCAAGCTTTCTTACCAGACCTTGGCTTTTGTTCCACAGCCTGATTTCACTCCATGTTTGCTTCTCTAATTGTACAGTTTTTAGCCTTTATTGTTTCTGAAACTTCAGCTGGGCTTGACTATTCTGGCTATTTTTCTTCTGCTACAGGTGCCCCTTGTCCTGATCTTGGCTAGTAGATCATGTTTCTTGTGTGCACTCCCTTGGACAGGAGGACACTGACAGAGAGATCAATAGGCTAGGGCTGTCAGTTGAAGAGAAGTTAACTAAGTTACACTGCTCCTGGGCTTTTATCAGCAGGGTCATCTGCAGAATCAGCTGGAGTTATTTTCACTTACAATAAAAATATTACATAAAACAAAGTGAAGAGTATGCTGCTCAACAAATACTGTATATGTTGCATGGAAGGAAGGAGGGAATTGGTGTGAGCAGAAACCAAAAGTAAAAAACACTACATGCAATGTGAGGATTCCCACCAGCCAATATCTGCCCACCAGACAATTGATGGCAAAAAAAGTGCAATTAGTTAAACAAACACAAGAAAAACATGGCTGTCTTACAAAGGCTCTTCAATTCAACAGATCTAGCCAGAAGTCCACCCTGCAGGTCAGTTCCAAGAGGAGTATCAAATGGGTAGGTAGGTAGTTTCTCCGCATTTTCACCTCTAGCAACCTGTTTGAAAATTCTCTTTTTGAGGTGCAGCTCCTTGTGGGCCCAGAATCCTGTGCTATTCATAGCTGCAACAAATTACACAGAACATGCTTTTTAAACACTAAGCTGCATGGTGGGTTTCACTTTCTGTCTCCTGATGTCAGGCCCAGCCCAAGAACAACAGGGAAACAGTCCAGCCAAGTTCAGTTCTTTATTGCTTACATCATATAGATAAAATCTTGCCAGACTAAATCGGTACTACTGCAACTATTGGATATACCCTGGGAGATTCTAGGGAGTGGCTATTCTAAACGTCTTACACTTCCCGTGTTCCTGCTCCGGACTGTGTTGTCTCTTGTCTCTCTGCCCTTCTTGGAATGCACCCCCTCCTTCCTGATAACCTTGCTCTCTTCTGCAATCCACCACACCTGAACTGTACAGTATTATTTTGAAATAAATATTTTTCATGACAATCAACTCCTTGACTTTGCTAGGAAAACACTCTCTGTGAAAAGTAATAAGTATTATGCACTACGGTTCTTCTAAAACCTGATATCATCTTGAGTTCTTCGGACAGAGACATTCAGCACATACTCAAAAGCACGCAGTCCAGGAATTAAAACAGATCAAGTCTCCTCTGGAAAAAATGATGTTGAAGGAGCTGTGTATGTGCTTTACAAATGGGAGTAGTGTAACATTGTTAGAAAATAGGCTTCAGGAAGGGCATTTTTCTTCTTTAACCACAGAGTTCTACATACTAACAATAACAAATCGTACTTTAATTTTGGATACTGTATTGCAATGCAACGTTCCTGGAAGTCCTGCTTAAAAACACTGAAATGGGGAAAGAGCCAAAGAGCTGTTCCCCGTACAAATGGGATAAACATAGCACCCTCCTCCCTGGCAGCAAATGGCTGCGGGCCTATATTAAAATCAGCCCTGTCCTGTCCTGTTAATGGCTGTACAGAAGTAGGGATTTTAGCACTTCTGGTTTATGGCTAAGAATCATTCCAAGAGGATTTAATTGGCTACATCTGATAACATGAGACTTCAGGTTTTCACTGTAATTGACCACAAAATCATAGGTCCGAAATTACCTAGTAAGCCTGCTCTGGCTTCTGCCAGCCTCCCTCCCTCTACCCCCCCCCCCCCCCCCCAATTATCCAGGGTTTTGTTGCTTGGTTTTTGTTTCACACACTTTTTTGAGAGGGGGTGGAAGGAAATGGAGAAAGGAATAAGCAGAGAAGTTAAGTCAGTGGTTTGTTGAACATTTTCTGTACCTTCAACTCCATTCTAAGATCTGTAAGAGGATGGGGATTAACCTTGGGACCTTTGATATGCAAAGCACGTTTTGAAGTGGTGGGGCTTTGAGATGAAGCAGTTATATTAAGCTCTGTGAAGCTTTTGACTTCTATATGATGAAAAATTACATAGTAGAAATTCTAATTTTTCCAGAAAAGCCTATCTCTCTGCTCTGTTCCAGCCTCAGTTTTAGCCACTTACTTACATTATTTGCCTCTCCTGGCCTCTCTTTCAGCAGCATCTTCACCTATTTCTCTAATCTCAGCAACCGTCCCTATTTCACAGGTAATATTTGGGGATGGAAAGGGATTTTACCCGTACATTGTCCCTGACATGCTGGTATTTTTTAAATGAAGGAAAGTCGTAGGATAGGTGGATGTTCAGAAACCAGAAGAATGAAATATTTCAATCTTAAGAAGGCTGTACCTGCTGCCTCAGTGCAATAAACCTGGGTATTTATATTCACTACAGCTGTATTTGTAACAAAAATCTAATATGTGATGCCATGGTTTTCTTAATCATGGTCTACTGAATAAATTGTAATTACCTGAGTTCACATACAGTAACATATTGAACTATAATCCATAATTTACAAATCATATTGTCTAGCTTCCCACAACACATTAACCACAGGCAACAAAACTACATTGTGACTTAATTGTGTCTCAGTTAACAAGTGTAATTGGATTCATGCACTGATCATAATGCGGTTTGTTTGGTTTTGGCTTAGCATGATCTATGTATCCCATCATTATGGATTATTTCAGAAACTATAAAATAAATCTGATTTGACCTGACGTATTGAACTATGCCATTATTTATTTAATTGTGGTTTGCTGAATATCACAATGGCATGGTTTATATATAAGATTCCTTCATAAGCCATGCTTCAAAAACCAGAATAGCTGGGTCCAAGCAACATGCTAAATCAAAAGCAAATCAGAAATATTGTGGGCTAATGCATATTGTGGGTTCAGGCAGATTACATCCTCATACAGAGGAGTAAAGTTTGAAATAAGGTCACTAACTAACCCAAAAACATCATGTCCTACCTTAAGTTTTGTACCATAAGAGATAGATATAATCTCCTATGGGGGACAGTTCAGAAAGTGGTAAAACGTGGAGGCATCTTGAGCTCCAACAGGCCCTTCCTCAAATTGATGTTTTCAAGGAGTGTTCAACCTCCAGTGAGTGTGTTCTTTCTCGAGCATGGAGATAGGCCTTGCTACCTGCTAATATCAACAGAGCAAGCTGCTTTTAAAGGAAACTCTGGAGAGCTGAGAACCCCGCTTGGTAACTCTGTGAGCATTTATACCTAGACATGACAGAACTGGGTCTTGAGGCTATAAAGTACTTAACATAGTAATCAGTGTCTCTCCTCTCCTTCCCACCATCAAGCCTTGACACCTCCTGTGAAGTCAGCTAATATTGTTATCCCCACATTTTAGATTGATGGGAATGAGGCATAAGTGGCATGATGATTTGCCCACGGCCATTTTGGTTTGTGTCTGATACATCGCACTCGGAGCAGTTAACAAAAAGCCATTAGCTATCCTTGGTCCAGAAGCAGAGAACTGGGAGAGAGTGAGGCATGATTTCGATGGCGAAGGTTCCATTCTGTACACAGCAATGCCTCACTTTTTGTCTTCTGGGGTACATCTTGAGCTGAGCTTTCCAAATGCAAATAGACAAGGGGAACTGAGAGGAGGAGGAGGAGAAAAATACATTGGCTGATTGGGAAATTATTAAATATTTAAAATCACAGAGCCTGCTGGCCTTTTAGACTTTCCATATCTACAAAAATGAATCGCAGAAACAGGTTTTCTTACTTAACCACTTTGCTTTTTCTCTCCCCCTCTCTCCATCTTGTCTGTGACGCTGAAGAAAATTCAGGTGTGACATTCAAGGTGTGACAAGAGCATCCCCATTAAAAGCTGACAGCCGAAGCTTTAAAAATCACATGCTGTTTCTTTCCTTGGCCTTTGCGCTTGTGAAAGGGGCTGGGATGGGCCTTAGGAACATTATGCAGCATAGAAGAATCCAAATGTAACATAAATAGGGAGACTAGTCTTAGAACAGCATTTGTTGCAATGCAACACAGATACTCAGAGTATTACTGCAGTATTTCCCAGGGCAAAATATGATTAAAAAGCTAAGAATGGTGACCAAAGAATCTACTTCCTGCAAACTTCCCTTCCTTTCTTTCTATTCTTATTTCCCATAATGTTGCTGCTCATGACCTTCACTCATCTAGTTGTAGTGCTTCTGGACTTTCTAAACTCTGTCTATGCACATAAAACACATCTTAAAAGCAATGAATAAAAAAGCATGTAGGGGTGTGTGTATGTGCATTTTTCTATATAAACTCAAAACAAAAGTCTTCTCATAACCACTTGCTCTGTTCATTATATTTGGAACTTTCTTCCAGAACATCTACTTCAGGCCCTAAATATTGTTAGATTAAAATTTTCATCATCTTAAGTATTTGTCATAAAAGCTGGGATGGATGGGAGCTGAAATCCAGCCAACAGTATGGGCCAGGGCATTGGTTCTCCACAACTACACTATATGATTGTTACCTTTCTGCAAATAAGCCAGAGAAAACAAAGCAGGAAAACCCAACCGCACAGGCAAAGAGAAATTTGATAAAGTTGTTTATCTATTTCACTGGTTATTAAATCTTTTTTCTGCAGAATCCTTGGGATTCCCTTGGAAGGTTGTCAGAAGCACTTCAGTGAGAAGAACACTAATTGGCAGACAAACTTCCATAAAAAGAGTTCCATGCTCTCTGATGGTGTTTTTTTTTCCCAGCAATAGGTAAGAAAAGAATTTGGCCATAATTGCAGATCCTAGAAGAATGAAGCAGAGAGATTTTGACAATGTTGGGTGTTGGAAGTCTTTCTCCCTCAGCAGTGTATTTTCCACAGCCAATATCCAACCCTTCCTACTGTGATTTCTGATGCCAACTGAGCAGTTCCTGAAGCTTCCCTTATCTTATCAAGTACACAAAATAAAACTTTACTTGGACATTAAACTAAATAATACTTGCAAAATTTCCATAGTGATAGTTTGCAAGTGTGTTAGTGTTGAGGCCATCTTCTTTTTAACTAGGGGAATCTTTTCTTGAAATGCCTAAATGATAGGACCCCAAGACTTCTCTTCTGCAAAAGATACAGACCCTTTAGAATAATCATTTCAAATTTGATAAGCTTTATCCCACCAGAAGAGGCCACTTTACTGAAAATTTGATTCAGTTCTACAGAGAAAAACATTATCAGCAACTACCTTTTCATTTCTTAAAAAATCAATCCATAAGCATACCAAGCCCAAAAATCCCTTTCATCTATTAGTCTGAAAATTGACAAGCTTCATCCTGTCATAAAGAGCTAGCATTCCTGCAAACTTCATCAAATCTGAAGAAGAAAGAAGTTATACCCATTTGTTGATTTCAAATCTATCAAATACAGGTATTTTGATTCCTCCACTGAAGTTTGGATTCAAGTCCTGAATCAACTTGGATAGCCTTCTAATCAGCTCAAGGCAAATTGTTTCCCAAATTGAGATCTAAATTGAATCTTGTGGTTGATGGACACTTCTAATCACTAGAACTTGTACAATAGACTATTGTAAGACTGGCCAAAATGGGATTTACATGGCATAAGATAAATCATGAAAACAATTATAATCTGTATTGTAGACAGAGAAGTAAAAGGAGTCATCCAAATCCTCTCACTTCTGTCTGTTTACTGGACGAGTTGAGTCCTGACTTATATATGAAACAGAAGTTCAGCAGATACCTTTTTGTTCCATTACTGCACTTCCATATCAGGCAAGGTGGCACCTATCAAATTTCTGTTTCTCATGCAACTGTTCAGGGCAGAGAAATTCTTCAATGAACTGGTGATAATTCTGGGCAATCTAACAAATCAGGAAGCCCACCAGTAGAGTAAACACTTGCCCAACAATATAGTGCTATATACACTAGTATGCCCAGAGAAAGTCATTTATTACTTCTATAAAGAAGTCTACACCAGTCTGGAATGTCTAAAAGATCTGCTCTACCATTAGATAGAGTGAGCTAGCTGCTTCAAGAAAAGAATATTGGGAAATGGTGGTGGTGAAATGTTTGAGGACTAAATCGTTTGTGTTACATGCCTCATTCTGCACCCTCCAAATTAATGGGGAGGACATTGTCCTATCATCAGTTACATAGCTAAATTCAACTATCAGAGCAATCAACTTTTATACATGGCATGGGGAAGGCACTACCTTGCCTTTCACCTCAAGAAGCCAAGTATTTTGAGCCACTGTTGCATTTAGGACAGTAACCTCAGAACAAAAAGCAGGCTACAAGAGTTAACAGAGTAGCCTCAATAATCCAGAAGGCGTGGGACTGGTACGGGCTGGCACGGTATGAGGAATATTCAGGGATGCTAACTCGAGTCAAATAAAACATTGGGAAGCCTGTGTGGTACTTTCTTCAGACTATAAAAGATTCTGTAAACTACTTTAACCAGAGCTTTCTTTAACTAGAGACTGATCTCCAGGTCTGATTTGGGTATGTAACTTGTCAGCAGAGAACTCATAAACTTTCAAGGCTGAGATGAGGGAGCTTCTACACTTGAAAGTGTCCAGGGTCCATTGGAGTTAGGCAGCTATAATTAATATGAATGAATGAATGAATGAATGAAGCAAAAACACATGGGGTTAGAAGAGAAGGATCAGGAAGTCAAGTCATATGTCGAAGGCAGTGTTTCCCAACCTTGGCAACCTGAAGGTGTGTGGACTTACACACTGGCTTGAATTCACATTCAAGCTGCCAAGGTTGAGAAACACTGCTCTGAGGGGAAACCCAAACCATTTTGAAAGGCTTGAGCAGCAAGCATTGACTACTGACAGGAGAAAGGTGCAGTGACCTTTAAGAAAAGGTCCTCCCTCTCACTTTAAGAAAAGGTCCTCCCTCTCATATTACACCTTGTGTACCTTCAGAAAATTATGTTTTAAAATATAAACATTTCTGGGAATACCTCTAGTTTCTAGTCTTAGATTTCTTCTCATGGACATTTGAGACTTGGTGAGTTTGCAGAAAAGTCATTTAAGGTAGCCATGCAAGGATGTGTATGTCTGTGTTGTTGCATATTCAAGATTATGTTAACTGCTTAGTTATTGGTTAATGATTGGACATCTCTTAGGACATGATATCAGAACAGTTAAAAGTGGATTTAACCACCTTTTCAACAAATATTTATGGGTGAAGTGAAGACTGAAGTCATGACAACAGTCTTCTAGTCTCCCTAAAGACTAACAAATGCATTATGATACCTGCTTTTCTTCACATTGGATGCAGGGTTTATTTGTCTCTTTAGTGCCATAAGATTTTTTGTTATTTTGGTTGAAACAAACTTAACTGTACTAACCATCTGGAAATTGTAACCCGAGTTTATGATTGTGAGGCTAACATTATGGCTGTGGTGATTTCTTTTAAATTGATTAATGAAGACTACAGAGATGAGATTTTTGTAAGTGGTAGTATCCATATAAACATATGTTAAGCAGTGCTGAAGGATTACCAAGGAGAGGAGGCACATTAAAAAAAAGAAAGAGTGAGAGATCTTTAGTTGGATGCAACATGAAAAGCCATTCTGCAGAGGCTGGACTTAATTATGAAATTCAATTAGAAAGCATCAAGAACTCGTTGCTAGTCTCCCTCTGGCACTGGCAGTATTAACTTGTGCTATCACAAAGGAATGATTTGATAAGAAAAAAAGAGATTTTGGAGGTGCTGGATAGGGTGATTGAACAGGCAGTAATTCCCTCCTTTGATAGGCTACTTCCCACCACTCTGCATTTATTTTTAAAAAAGCAACAGAGATATGTGAGTGCACATGCACGTGCAAGCACATGTGTGTGTGCACACAGATGTGTGTGCATGTGTGTACATTAAAATTGAAATGCCACAAATTTTGAGAATCAGAAAAGGAGAAATTTAAATGAGTGAATTAAAGGGATTTCAGTCTCAGTGCATTTGACTAGAGCTGAAACCCAGTGTTCACTTACTCCAAGGGAGTTAGGGCACAAGCTCCACTGAATTCAGTGAGGCTTGCTCCAGAGTATGCAGCAACAAATGGTGCGGTAAGAATAATGTCAGGTTCCCTACCAGAGAAGTATAGGTAAGAGCAGGGGAGGGGGGGACACTAGAATGGGGGGGGGAGTGTTGGTTATCACTGACCACTTTTTTCTCACTCCAAGGGGCAGAATAAGGAGCAGGAGGGTAAAATGACAGGATTTTAATGTTCTTTTGATGCATTAGGATGGAAACACTGAATTTGTGTGTGGGGGGGGTGCTCAATAGAATGATCAGATATAAAAATGGTTGAGGAGTCTTGTACCTAATTTTCTACCGAATTAAGAAAGTTACAAGATTCTTTCCTTTTGCGTAAGTGAAGCATTTTGTGGAGCTTCCTATCATTTCCAGGTTTCCGAGGGAGGGGAAAAACGTGGGGGATATCTGCCACTGAAATCACAACCTCTTGGAGAACTCTGCTATTACAGGAGAAGGAACTCTGCCCACAGATCTGCAGTTACCCAACGAGGGGCGTCTATATTCCCTTTTACAAACTATCTCCCACAGAATGCTATACTGTACATACTTGCTCAGAAGAAGCCGTTCGTTCGGTACGGCTTAGTCCCGTATCGACCTAGACAGTATTGCAGCCTCAGTTTCCCGGGACGAGGCACCATCTTCGCCAATTGCACGCACGTGGACTAAAGTCACTGTGCGCTTTGGGGAGGCGGCATCCTGGATCCCCAAGGGGTTCGGGGAAGGCCTCCTTACCTCCGCCGACACGAATTATCACCGGCTCTTCTAAAACCGCGCTCGGCGGAAGCCTCCCTCTCCCTCCTCTCCCCGGCCCGAGGGACCGAAACCTGCGCCTGCGGAGCCGAGGCCCCCCGCCGGCCGGCCAGGGGAGCCGAGCGGAGGCGCCCGCCTACCTGCCCGTTCTTGCACAGGTCTGCCCACATGCTAGTCCCGTCGCCGCCGCGCATCAGGACGTGGTAGGTGAAGAAGTAGGTGCCCGGGATGTTGCAGGTGAACTTGCCCGTGGCGGCGTCGTAGTTGTTCCCCAAGTTGGTCACCACGTCGTCGAACTTGAGGATCTCGTAGCCCTCGTGCGGGTTCTTGAGGCCGGCGTAGAAGGCCACGCGGGGCACCATGGTGTAGGTGGCCGCGCTGATGGCCCCCGTGCCCAGCCCCGGCCCGGGCAGGCCAGGCGGACCGCTTTTCCCAGGGTCTCCTCTCTCGCCCGGGGGACCCCTGGCGCCCGGGGGACCCGGTTCCCCTGGGGGCCCCGGCGGGCCCGGCTTGCCCGGCCTCCCCGGCTTGCCCTGGGGCCCCTGGACGAGGGTGGACGGCGGGGGCAGTCCGCTGTGGTCGCTGCTGCTGCTGCTGCTGCTGCTGAGGCTTTCGGCGCCCTCGCTCCGGATGCTGCTGGCGCTGGTGGTGGAGGTGGTCTTGCCCAGGTAGGGGTCGCACACCATGCGGCAGGTGCCCAGCATCTCGTAATGCCCGTCGATGCCCACGGAACTCACCAGCACCGGAATGAGGATCACCAGGATCAGGATCATCACCACGCCGATGGCCCCGGCGACCAAAGTTTTCCGGCCAATGCTCAGCCGCTGAAGGGGCTGGACGCGTTGCCTCCCCGTGGTGGAAATGGTGACGGGTGGCCCGGGCAAGCTGGCAGGAGAAGAAACGCGGCGGGTGGGGAGGGCAGAGAGGGTAAACTTCGGGAAAGGAGGAAGAAGGATCTCCCGGTGGGGAAGGAGGAGGAGGAGGAGGAGGTGGTGGTGGAGGGGTGTGCTTGTGCTGGAAGTGTGTGTATGTGTGTGTCCGTGTAAGGAAAATCAGCACCGTCCCCTCGTTGGCTGGAGTATCGCCCTTAAGACTGCTGCTCTTTGATGGCCTTTTTATGACAGCTGCAAGTGTGACCCCAGGTTTGATATGGAAATGCTATCGGCTGGGTGGGGGTGAGAATAAAGGAAAAATTAAAGAAAAGAAGAAAGACAAACCGAGTGAACCAAGAAGCAGGCAGAGAAGTGAGAGGAGAGAGAGCCAGTGCTTCTTTACTGGGTACATCTTAGTAAGATGCTTTCATTGATTTGTTTTCCCCTTTCCTTTTCCCCTCCTCACTCAATTTTCTTCCACCCCCTTTGGGAGGGGGAGGAGGACGATCTAGGATTGCAAGGGAGAAATAAACTGGGGCTTGGGGCAAAGAAGAAGAATTTTTGAAGTCTCCCCCGCCTTTATCCAGGTAGCTAAGCAAGCCCTCACCTGAAAGGACTAAAAGATTGTTTTAGATGTTATTACTAAGTTTGCTCTCCAAGCATCATCTGAATCCACTGTGGTCCTTGTTCCCATTTGCACTTAATGGTCTTGTCCTGATAACACCAGTTCCCTCCTCTACTCATGGTGTTGTCCTGATCTTGGCCCCAGCCCATGAGGGAGACCCCTTAAATCATCACTAACTTAAGTGTACCAACATACCAGTATTTTCCTTTTTATTCTGATACTGCCCAACAAGATGTGTGTACAGTAAAATCTGCTATACTTCACCAGCTATTACTTTGGAAGTGAACTCAGGTGACCAGTAGCAGATGGAATCAGAGGTATATTTTGGGAGGCACAGACTTGCCCCTTCCGCTCTGGTCAGCCTCCACCACAGCCCTTTCTTTCCCACCCTTTGCCCTCTCCATCAGCACTCTGTGGCCTGAATTCCTTTCATTCCTCTCACATTTGTGCTTTTACACCAACTTCTCTTCAGGCTTCCAACAAGAGGGAGGAGGGCAGGGCTCTACTATTTCATGTGGGCAAGAAGTGGGGAGGGCTTATTTGCCACTTGCCCTGGATTTGTCTCTTTCAATTACACTTCTCCTTCCCCTGAAGTAACAAAAGTGGTTGCCAGCGGCTAGACAGTCTCAGACAGCATATTCCAGTATTTCTCAATCTTGCTGAGTTGAGTTGACCCAGCATAAATACCCCATGCTAGCGGGGGAATTCTGGGAGTTGAAATCCACACGTCTTCAAGTTGCCAAGATTGAGAAACACTGGCCTACCCTACAAGACCCTGAAAGCTAATAGCACAATCATGGTGGGGACTGCCTCCCTCCTAACTATTTCCACTCTGGTGTCTTTCCATGTTTTACATCATTTTAACCTAGGAAATGCCCAAATGGAGTTGGGAGGAAGGGCAGATAAAACCAACCTAGAAAAGACAGGCAAGGCCCTGAACTCAGACCCACCTCACCTGTGTTGCAGTGCCCTGAGTAGAGGAGGTTTTCCCCACTGACTGGTGACACGTTGAAGGGGAACAGCAGCAAAGCCTGTGATAAAACCAACCACCTGCCTGTCATGAGTGACATACTCACATACTCACCAATCGTTCTACAGTGACTCGGAGCAGACCCAACAGAGGCAGGATAGGGACTGGCAGTGGGGACAAACGTTATGTTGGTATTGTGTTGTGCCCGCTCAAAGGTGGGTGGGTAGCACTTCAGCTCAACAGTGGGGAAATGCTTTTCTTTCTCTCTGGTACCTGGAGAGAATTGTCAAAAGAATGAGGAAAACAAAAGTAAAAAACAGGCTGGGAATTATCTATTGAAGTTAGATCCCCCCACACCCCCATATTTCCTTGAATTCAAGAATTATTGCAAATTCCATGGTTTTATAGTTTAATAACTTAGCTTTTCATTCTTCCCTTTTTGTTTTATATTTAGAAATATGAAATAAGGAAAGAATTGTTGGTGTGCAGAAATGCACTGCAATAAATCAAAACATGCATATATACACTATGTGTGTGTGTGTGTGTATACACATATTAAATGTATCCACAGTAGAATAAAGGAATAAATCATTCATATGATTATACTAAGCTTAAACATTTGGAATATGAATGACATAAATAGGAAGAAAAGAATGAATGAATGAATGAATGAATGGATTTAAAATCAACCAGAGTCTACAAGAAGCAAAGTTAAAAAGAAAACCTCCTTGAAGTGATTGAAAAGTATATCTACATGTAAAGAAGTAGGAGGAGGACTAAGCACAAAGAGCATTGTCTGTTGGCCAAACCAATCTCAAAGAGGAATTCAGAAAAAATGGAAAGAGAATAGCATTTGGCTATTGCCAGAATGATAACAAAGTAGAGATACAAAACTGTGGAGAAATCTAAAGATGTTAAAGCAAGATTCCTTCAGAGAAAGCAATAATTAAGGTAGTCTGGTGGGATAAACTTATATCACTTGCTAGGAGTTAAGTGTCTGTGGGATAGACCCTCTGAAGGATTATCTAGCCTGAATTTAGTTTCAGGATCAAAAGGTGTAACAGAGGGAGGCAGTGACCAAAGTGTCCATTGACTCTTCGCCCCTGGACAGTTGACTGAACAGGCATACTAGTAATTTGGTTAGACTTGTCTTCTATAGTGATATGTGTTGTCTTTTTATTAAATTATAATGACTTTATTCCTAAATTTGCATCTATAAATTCACATGTGCAAATTATATGCAAATCAGAATCCTCTTTATGTCCTCTTTCTGCTCATGTAAAAGGGGTCACCCTAGAGGCAGTCATTTTTAAGGGTCTGTGCGTCCAAATCATAATTCAAAATTAGAGATGTGCAACATGGTTCATACACAAAAGAGCTCCTTTTGTGTGGCTTGCATCTGAATCAAAACACGTCTGTTTGGTTTGAATATGGTACACAAAGGTAGGTTGTGTTGCGCCAGCTACAAACTAAAGTATGGTTTCTGAGCATTAATTTTGGTGGGGGAGAGTGGGAAAAAGCCAAGGACGTTGGACAAAGCCCTAGAACAACAACAAAAAATCTGACTTTTGTTTCTGCATTCTGTAGCCCACCCAGAATGATTCAGCAGAACTTCCGTAACACAATATATTTGATCTGAGTTTGAAACAGAAGATTTTCTGTTTGGTGCACACCCCTGTTCAGTTTCTAACAGCAATTTCTGGACTACTGTCAGAATAAGAATTGAATATCAACAGAAATAAATATCGGTATGCAAAACATGCAATGTTAAGTGGGTGCATGTGTTTAGAATTAGGAAACAAAACTGCAGACGTTCCATGCAATTCATCGTTATTTTCCCTTAGTCATTTCTATTCCTCTCTAAAGGCACAAGGTATAGCTTATTCTGCATTCTTATTCACACTTACATGTGAGTAAATAGTGTTGAGCTCAATGAGCTTTAATTCTGAGTGTGCATATATCAGATCGCAGCATGCAACCTACTTTCCTATCCTTTCCTCTATTTTTGTGGTTCTGCATCTAAATTAAGCCCCCCCCCCCCCCCCCCCAATACAATGTCACTTTTCCACTGCAAACTAGAGTTGTGATTTTCTAAGGGATCCTTATTAGTAAGGAAATATCTTTATTCCAGCCAGTCCTACCCCAGCCCTCAAGAGTTTCCTTTCCTAAGCATTGGCTCTGTCTGACCCAGATGGATTTTCTGTGCTTCGATGGACTGGAAAATAACACCTTCAAACTTCTACAGAGAAGCAGAAGTGCTTTAATTACCAGCCATCTTGTTGCTGTGGCTACTGCTTGCCATGACTTTTCAAAAGATGAGGATAAGATGAGATTTTCCTGCTTCAGTCTTTGTCCCTGCTTTCCCCAATAATTAAAAGTTAAAAAGTGCATTTGCTAGATATCATAGCTATAAGAATACAACCAAAAGGATTCTTGGTACTGCCGCAAAAATCAGGCGATGGGGTCTATAGGCTGTGCACTCCATGGTGGGGAAAAGCACTCTGTACGTGCTGAATTATCAATCCCAATTTTGCATCTTTGCAAAGGAAATCTGTTTTAAAGGTTACAATCAGCAGTTTGTCTTTGAGAATAATTAGCCAACAAAGCCAATCATCTAACTTCCATTTTCTGAATCAGTTAAAATATCTATGTTGTCTCCAAAGGCAGCCTCACAACCTATGATATTAGTCTATCGTGTGACTATGACATTATCTGTGACATGGGTAATAGTGGTCAGGTTGTTTCTGCCCTGAAGGGGCCATACACAACTCCAGCTCTTGAAAGGTGCTTTCAGAAAGCAAACTTGATTCCTCCTGCCACCCATCAAACAATTCATGGGTCTCATTCAGAAGTCTTAGGGCAAGTCTTGGGCAAGTCCTAGAAATGTAATCAGTGACCACCAGTCCTTTCAATGATGTTTACTTTAGTTCAAATATTAATAGCAATTAATTAGAAAATCCTGAGCACAAACAGACTTACAACTAGGACCAACCTACTTCACTGAGCCTTCCCCAACCGGGCATCCTCCAGATGTGTTAGGACTTCAACTCCCAGAATTCCTAGCCACAAGACCAATTTGGGAAGGCTGGTGTAGGGTAAAATGTCTATGGGTACCATTTCAATTTTTCCATGGATACATAATTGACTTCTACTCTACTATATTACACTCCTATTTTCACCCTCCATTCCAAAACCACTTTACTCCCTTCAGAATCACCTAATTGTGTCACTCAATACACATAACAGAATGAGCTAGGAATTATAAGGTAGTGAGTTAAAGAGGATAAAAACAAAAATATACAAGTTTAGAATCCATAGAATGCGTTATTCACTTGTTTTTACATTTTCATTCATATTAAGCCTACTCAGCAAGCAGAAAAACAGCATATCAAGGTAAAGTCCAAAATAGGACCTCCTTATCATTCTGCTTCATAAGTGATTCTTCTGTCTACTCTTCCTGCCCCTCTCTCCACTTCATTTTCTTCTTCAGTCTGCCTGGCTGACTTTTGCCAGTCATGGTGGCAGTGGATAAACCCGTGCGTTCACAATGGCATTGCACAGAAATTTCCTAAACGGTTGTCATATGACAAGTTTAGTTTCTACTCAGCATGGGAGTATGGACCTTTTCCTCTGGAGTACTTAATGCTCTCTTCAGAGTACCTCACCCCTTGGGAGCTTGAAACTGCCAGGTGGGAACCTACAGTATAGCCATTTCCAACCTGCCCTCCAGGTGTGCCACTGAAATAAGTTGCATCCCATGACACACAAGCAGACAACTGCTCAAGAAGAACAGTGATGGATACAACAACAGAAACTTGCAGGGAATGATACAGGCCTTAATAAAAAAGAGCAGGTCCCTGCTACAGCAGAGAAGGAATAGTCATTGCCTTTACACCCAGTAGGGTAGGATGAGAGTCAGGATGGTCAGCTGGGGGCAGAAGTACTGCACTGGGCTATGGTCACACTTTTGGATGATCTCTGGCAGGAGTGGGATGGGGGTAGTGCATCCATCCTTGCTCTTCTTGACCTCTCAGCGGCTTTCGATACCATCGACCATGGTGTCCTTTTGGGTCGGCTTGGGGAGTTGGGGGTGGGTGGCACAGTTTTGTGCTGGTTCACCTCCTTCCTCCAAGGCTGGTCCCAATTGGTGTTGATAGGGAGCGAGAGGTCCAGCCTGCAGCCCCTCCTTTGTGGGGTGCTGCAGGGTTCCGTACTTTCCCCACTCCTTTTTAACATCTACATGAAACCACTGGGCAAGATCATCTGCCACCGTGGGATGAGGTATCATCAATATGCAGATGATACCCAGTTATACATCTCCATCCCAGGTGATCTGAATGATGCTGTGACTACCCTTTCGCGGTGCCTGGAGGTTGTGGTGGTCTGGATGGGGAACAACAGGCTTCAGCTGAATCCTGGTAAGATGGAGTGGCTGTGGGTTGGGGGCTCCTCCATATCCAGAAGTTTACCATCTTTGGTTCTGGATGGGGTCGCACTACCCCAGACAGACCCGGTGCGTAATCTGGGGGTCCTCCTGGACTCACGACTCCTGCTTGAAGAGCAGGTGGCAGTCATGGCCAGGAGGGCCTTTTGCTCAACTGTGTTGTGTGCCAGTTACACCCTTTTCTGAATCGGGAGTCCCTCCAGTCAGTCACTCATGCCCTAGTCATCTCCCGTATAGACTATTGCAATGCGCTCTACATGGGACTACCCTTGAAAAGTATCCAGACGCTTCAGCTGGTTCAAAATGCAGCCGTGTGGGCAATTTTAGGTGCCCCAAAGATGGCACATGTTACATCTTTGCTGTGTGAGCTGCATTGGGTCCCAGTTTGCTTCTGGGTCCAATTCAAGGTATTGGTTATCACCTTTAAAGCCCTACATGGCATGAGACCAGGTTACCTGAAGGACCATCTCACCCCCATTATATCCACCCGTCCCACCCGGTCAGGCAGAGAGGGTATGCTGCAGACCCCATCGATGAAAGAATGTCAACTGGTGGGGTCCAGAAAGAGAGCCTTCTCTGCCGTGGCCCCCACCCCATGGAATACTCTCCCCCCAGAGGTGAGGCAGGCCCCAACTCTCTCGTCCTTCTGGAAAGTAGTCAAGACCTGGCTCTGTCAACTGGCATGGGGCAAAAAAAGGGGCAACCAACCCTGGGGGTCCCTAGCACCTTGAAGATGCTCCCATATGTTAACATCTTACTGATCATCAACACCTTGGAAGATATTATTATTTGTTTATGTGTTTGGTTTTATTCTATTTTTACTGTATTTTTATATTGTTTTTCTTGAATTTTAATTAATACTTATTGTTTTATTGTGAACTGCCCAGAGTAACTTTTTTGTGAGATGGGCAGTATCTAAATTTGAAATATAAATAAATAAATAAATAAAATGGAATGTCGGGATCATTATGCAAGTTTGAAAAGCTTCCTTTCCTTTCTACTTCTCTTTAACCTTTCATGGCTCTGGCTTCCAGCTCTTTTGAACAAGCTGGCTCTGCATGTGCACGTGTGTTACTCTGCACGTGTTGGTGAGCACAAGTGAAACTGGAGCAGAACTGTACGCATCCCTTTATTCCAGACACACAAATACCCTCTAAGAATCAGTGCTTCGGTGTGAGGGAAATATTAAACACAAAACCTGCCCATTTTCTTTTGCAATGAGCCAATTTTGGGGAACAATGTAAGGGCTTCCTTTTAATAGCTTTTAAGAGAAAATGACAGAAAATTGGGGATGTAATTTGCTATGGATTCCTCCTCCTGCACTGTCTCCATTCATTGAATCTTGCAAAAAGATGCGTACATAAATAATAAAACACAGCCAATTTAACATTTGAAGCCACTGGAGGTCAAAGGAAGAGGGAGAAGGAAACATTAGCCTTACAAACGGAGAAGCAGTTTAATGGTCATATTGAAATATTAGGGGCACATTTAGAAACCTTTTGCCCTTAGTACCATATGCTGGTGGGAAACATTAATGTACAATATATAACTCTACAGATCACCAATACTTTTTCAGCTAGGTACCTGGAACTGTCTAATCCCCTGTAGTATTGTAAGAAGTAATCTAACTCTAACCAATATGTGTTCAATCTCAATCACATACTTCAGTCCCTCACAGTTTAATTAAGAAGCATTATCATACAAAGGGAAGAAATGACTAAATTTCCAATTGATCACAGAAGAAAGGAGGGTGCTAGAAGCAGATGGTACAAAAAAAAAAAAAAAAATCAGCAGCCAACATTTCAAGTAAGGGCCTTCTTCTTTATTATTGCTCCACCATGTAGGTAAGCAAAACTAAACAAGCATCTGAGCTTTCCCATCTTTTCTGCTGGGATTAGAGTCTGAAGCAGTTCATCACTAACTGCCAGCACAAGTTAATGAAGAACTAGCACTCATAAGTACCTGGAGAAAAAGTGATGTATGTGGAGGTTATCAAGTCGTTATCACCTCCTAATCTCTGCCTGTCCAACTTTTTGCTACATGCTTGTGTAGTGAGTGGTTAAGACAATCAAGGCAGTTCTATGATCTGTGAGATACAGAATGGTTCAGAAGCTACCCAGATCAGAGTGCACCACATTATTTAAGGTGCCTGTAGAACATAACAGTGAAATCAGATTACTGAAGAAGTTGGTGCTTCCTCTAAGGCAGGTTTCCCAAACTGTGAGGTGAACCTCCCTTGGGGACGTGCAGAGAGAGTCCAGGGGAGGTGTGAAGAACTTTTTAGTACACGTTACAATAAATCCACTTTTCCCAAAGTTTCATTATACTGTTTTCATTGTTCATTTGTGTTCATTTTGGTGCTTGGATTTTTAGGGGAGGTGTGTACATTTAGATTACACTAAAGAGAGGTGTGATGGCAAAAACTTTAGGAACCCATGCTTGTAGGTCTATCTTATATCCTACAGAAGATCCATTTAAAGAAGCAATCTTTAAAGCAACCAGGACTCAAAAGTTTTCTGCTTATCTTCTTTGTACATCCATAACATGAATTTAAAAAAAAATATGGCCAGCAAGCTCCAACATAAAACATCATACAAGATCTCAGGATACATTTATATATCTCTGTGTTCACGAAATCGATGTAATGGCCTGATCTCTTTAAACTATTGGGAAGAGATGAAACACAGAGCCAATCCTTGTTGCAGTGCAATCTGTGATCCTCAGGAAGAGGGATAGGTATAGAATTATGTTGATTTCAAGACTTTCTATTAGAAAGGGTTTGATATCAGAGAAAGCGGTATTCATTTTTATGACAGATGATAATTTTATCCAGTGCCTGGTTAACCTCTGGAAACAGGTAATGACCCTGGCAATTAATAGACTTTCTGGAAACCTTCTTAGTGCATTCATTCTCTTCTTCATTTACTTCTTTCTAAGGCAATGAAATGGTTAAGAACCTGGCTAAATGTGAAGAACATCTTTATGAATTCAAACATGGGGGAAAGTCAATTTTAGAATCTATTGTGATAACAGCAGCAATCTAATCCTATTTTATGTCATCATTGCATCTGCCCTGTGCCACCCAGATGCATTTTAATGGGAGTGAAAGACATTTTATATGCTGTATGGATACATTTCACTTTGTAGAGCCTGAAGACATGAACTTTTTTTTTTTTGAAGCCAGCAGGCCTGCCACGTGGATGTTTAACCTTTGCCCTTTAGTTTTAATTTGGAATGAAGACTAAAGGGGTTAGTCAAGTGATTTTAAGAAGGACCTTGAAAGAGACATGAAGGATGGCAAAGAGATGGAGGCATTATGCAGAATACCATAGTTCAGAAAATTGCAGTTAGGGATCATGCTAGCTAGAAATTAATAGGTTGAAGCAAAAAAAAAATAGTCAAAACAGCAGGAGGCTGTTCTCTGAAGAAGGGATGGACGCAAAGAGTTTGGGGATCTTTTCCTCCAGGAGAAGGATATTCATGATAGGATCTTGGTTCCATGGAAGCTTTAACAAAGCATATCACTGGCATGATCAACCCACTCCTCTTTTTTCTTTATAATGGGTCAGGCTAGGGCATCTTCTCTCTGGCTCTGAATGCTCAATGAAGGAAGAATTAGATTTCTGAAGCATGAAGATTCTGTAGTGAATGATCATGAACTCAAGAGATGCATGAATCATGGAACAAACTAATTTTTTTTTTCTAAGGGAACAAAAAGTTTTGCTTTGGAGGGTTATTTGGATATCATTTGGGAGAGATGTTCCATGCCCGATGACATGCCTGTGTCCCTTTCACTGAATCCATAGATATGGCTGCCAATGAGCTTATCGGTTACTGACCCAACTGATAAAACTGTTCTGTCAGGCAATAAGAACCAACATTCTGATTCTATGAAGTTTGCTCTCAAGTCAGTAAGTTCCTCAGACTACATTTCTAGAGCCTTTATGCTTTGACTTCACTCACTAATTTTGCCTTGCAGGACAGTGTTTCTAAACTCAAAAACTAGTAATCAAAAATAAAGATCCAAATGGTGAGAAGGGACTTATCCCACCACTGCAAGGCCATATACCAAACTCATAAGCCTGCTTGCATGGTTCAATCTTAGAACACTCCCACTCCCTCTTTTGTAGATCTATACCCCTTGTTAACTTTTTGTCTTCCCGTGATGCAAGCCAGTGCACTTTCCCACTGGCCAGTAGGAAAGTGTAAGGAAAAGTATAAGGAAAAACTAGCCTCTACTCTGCCCTCCCCCTAATTTTTCCCTGTCTGCCTTTGCTTTTTGGAGCAAGGGGTGGAGGGTGTTTAAAAGCTAACCTACAGCTCTGCAAAACCATTCAGAAGTGGGGAGAAAAGGAGGGGACATTGGTGGCAACTTGACTGCAGGAGTTTATATTTATGAAGTTATGAAGTTGACGTGTGGACTTCAACATCTATTGTCCCTTAACAAGCTTATCATGCTAGTAAGAAACACAGCCACCCTGGAAGACTTTTATGGGGTCCCCCTAACTGACTTTTTTAGACTGAAGAACCTGCTTGGACAAGTAGTGAAACGTCTCTACCAAAAAGAAAGAAGTCCAGTTGCCATGACTCAACCTCCAGACAATTGACTGCAGGAGGAAGAAGAATACTCCAAGAGCCCAGATGAGGTGGAAATAATCATCAGTGTGAAACTCCCTGCCCCATATCTCCAATGGAACCACACCAAAACTATTTTCACAGCCCTTCCTCTGAAACAGGAGCTTCCTCTGAAACAGGAGCTGAGCTGGTAACTAATCAGCTCAGCTTCCCAAGATGTACGCCAGCCTGACAATATCGTGGGAACATAGGGGTGCGCTGCTGATCAGCCCAATTCCCAGGTATAGGAGAGGCCTCATTTTGCTACAAGCAGATGAAGAAATGCCGTGCATGCCCAATAACACATTGCAAGTGGACTGACTCTATCGTTAAGCAGAGAACAGCAGTGGTCTCAGAAGGCAGGCACTGGGAGGCAAAGCATATTAGCAGAGAACTGGAGGAGAACCTGCATCTTCCCCACTGATGGAACTCCCTAGCTGGCCTCATAGCTCCAGTGTGGTAGAAAATATTATCCTTCCACTGCTAAGGCAGGGAAATGACTTGAAACAATTCTGACTTCGAGGACAAGCAGCATTATTTGTAGTACATGCAGGGACATCCATTTTTAAAAATAAAACCACACATGGAAGCCTTGATTTCGATTGTTGTGTATTACAAATAATGGTGGGAACAAAAGTCTATTGCTGCCTTTTGGACCCAGGAGAGAATACTCCTTCCTTCCTCTAAATCAGTGTTTTTCAACCTTAGCAACTTTAAGACTTGTGGACTTCAACTCCCAGAATTCCCCAACCAGCATGCTGGCTGGGGAATTCTGGGAGCTGAAGTCCACACGTCTTAAAAGTTGTCATGGTTGAGAAAAACTGCTCTAAATGAGCATCAGTATCCAGGCATGAGCAAATCCCATTCCCCAAGTCATCCCAAGGAAATGTTCCACTTATTACTGATAACCTGCATGGAGTTCAGCAGTTTAAACTTTAAACCAGTTGAAGTCCACGCATCTTAAAACTACCAAGGTTGAGAAATACTACTCCAAACAATGGCACTAGAGATAAAAAAAGAGAAAAGAAGAGGACAGGCAAAGTTAATAAAGCAGCCTTCATTAAACTGGTCTTTCCAGCTATGTTGGACTACAATTCCATATGCTACTTTATTGCTTCCTATATAAGAACTCTAGACAAACTCTTATATATCTGACCTTGAAGAAATTTCCAGGCAGGAAATGAGATTTTTATTTAACGTTGCTTCTTTTAGACAAGGACCCAAAAATATCTGCCCAAATTGCCCTGTTTTGTGCTACCATCTGTACACTATGCTGCACCATTACCTAGGTTTGGAATTTCTTACAATAGTATTTTATTTTGATGTATTTCAGTATTTTTATTATTATTTTAGATCCTATTATATTTGCTGTTTTTCTGTCATGCATAGAGAGAGAGAGAGAGAGAGAGAGAGAGAGAGAGAGAGAGAGAGAGAGGGATATAATACTGCTATTATTAGATATTTTGACTGTATCTGGCCTTAGGGCTGTAATAAACTTGATGGATTGATTGATTGATTGACTACAATTCCTGTCATCCCCAGGTAATACAGGAATTTTAGAGCATCTGGAAAGCACAAGTTTGTAATAGGGATGGAGTTACAAAAATGAATATTGCAAAAAGTCAGATTTTCCCACCCAGGGGCTTCCAGATGCTATTGGGAGCTACAAATTCTCCATGAGCAATAATTGCAAGAGAAAAGATTTGCAGTTTAATAATAAATTTTAAACAAACAAATAAGGGGCCTAGATTAGGATGAGCTGTGTAACTTGTGTTTCAGAAGGTGATAAGGTGATGATCACATGGTGTGTGTTTTTCAGGGGACAGTAGACAGTACTGTACCCCAGTAGACAGAGATAATAAAGCTGTTTTTGTTAGAAAACTTCTGAAAGCAAAAGGTGGTAGAGCTAGAGCGAAATGAATCATAGGCAAGGGCACTTGAGGGGATAAGCGGGTTAAGAAGAGAGGACAAGAGAGGGATAAGTCCACTGCTTAGAACAAAAGAGTAGAAAATAAGTAATATGCAAATCAGTGCTCTGAAAATGAGAAAGAATAATGGGAAGGGTCAGTATTTTAACATGTTACCATCCTGCTAGTTTTTTTTTTTTTAAAAAAAAGCTCTGCTAAAAATACCTCCACAAGAAAGAACAGCTTTGCATGGTCCTTCTTGATACATCAACCATCTAGAAGAGATGCAAGTTTAATTGGCATAGCAACCAGAGGACTAAAGGTGGTCTGATACCGACTGATAATTAGCCAGGTTTAATCAGGCAATGGTTGCTGTTGGATAGTGGGAGTAGTGAGAGGCTACTTTAGGTCTGTGCAAATTGCTCAAATTGTTAGCGGTGAAGCTGCAGGATTGGCTGGTCTGGGTAGAAAAGTCAAGTAGAGACTTAGAAAGAATAGCCTCTCATACGGAACAGTAGAATATTTAGGACAAGCACTGACTAATCATTTTTTAAGGATAGCCTTCACCACACTGGTGCCTCCAGATGTACTGAGATTATTACTACTCCGATTTGTAGCTCCTTGTGGTTCCAACACATTTGGAGGGTAGATGGTAGAGAAGAGCTGGGCAGTACTGAAAATCTGCTTGATTGTAAAGAAAACAGCAGCTAGGAAAAGTATGTGGGTCTAGCATACAATGCTTCTTCATTCACTTGCGAAGGAGCTCAGGTCTTGCAAGAAACTTGTCATCTACTGATAATTTGCTCAGAACACCAAGAAGCAGCCTTCCAAAAGGCTGCCATCACTCTGAGCAAGGGAAAAATTGCAATGTCAGCAGCAGCACATTTAAACATCTCTTTCTCCTACTATTATCTTATGAGGTCAGTTCAAGGATAAGACCAGTTTTATATTTATATTTTAAACTTTTAATCTGTTATAGAATTGTGATCTCTCAGATGAACTCTCAGTTTCTGATTCCTTGCTGGCAGATAGGGAGCAGGGGACCAGCATAACAAGCTATGATATGGAATATTGAACCCAAAGGGCTCTTCCTTCCATGCACCTAACCATGTATAAACATGATGTTGTTTAATCTCATACAACCATACAGATAAAAAGGGGCATTTAGGTAATCATCTGTTCAGTACAGAAATACAAACTGAAGTACCCCAAACAAATGGCATTCTAGCCATTGCTTGAGCACATCCAGTGAAGAAGAGTCTACTGCTTCTCCATTCCATTGTTCTATGTATCCATATAACTGTCATGTCATCCAGTCTACATTTAACTAGCTTGTTGATCACTCTATTATGGAGTATTTTGTCCAAATTCATTGCTGAAATCAAGGTATATTATATCTACAGCATTCCCATGATCTATTAGAGAAGTTATCTGATCAAAAAATAAAATAAGATTATCTGGGAAGATTTGTTTTTGATAAATCCATGCTGGTAATTATCACATTACTTTTAAGGTCCTTACAGATCAACCTCTACTATCTGCTGCAGGTTTTTTTCAAATATCAACATCAGACTGTCTGGTCTATAGTTTCCTGAATTTTTCTTTCCCTCTTTTTTGAAGATAGGGACAATATTTGCTCTTCTCCAGTCCTCTGTCATTCCACAAGTTCTTCAGGATTTTTCAAAATAATGCATAAAGATTTGGCCTGGCTGTGAGAAACTTCAGCAATCAAAATATTAGCTTAGTAGTTGCTTGCTTCATTTCTGCCATTTGTTAGAAGGGGGGAGGGGGAAAAAGGAAAGTAGAAGGAATTGGTGTGATTTCAAAGGCCAGGAAGATGGACTGTTACTGGGAGATAGGAATGTGCAAGGTCACACCTCGGTGGGAAAGAGAACTGGCACCTAGGAGGAGCGGGGTGAGAATTTGGGGCAAAAAGCAAAGAGGGAAAAAAGCGGGCTTTAGTTTCAGCAATGCTTTGCTTAGTGTTACATGTACTGTTCCAATAAATGAAATCTTTTTTGAACCTAACCTGGATTGCATGAGATTTTTCTTCATTGGGATTTGAACATCGTAAACCTGACATTGGCATCAGCTAGTTCTTTTAGTAATCTAGGGTACAATTCATCTGGTCCTAGAGATTTAAACTCATTTTTCCCCTTATTCCAATACCATTGAAGAGTAGCCTTTAAGTATATAAAATCTATTTGGTTTTGTCACTCATTACCTTGGGGAGAAGTCAGATGGCTAATATTACTGGAAAAAGAGGTATAGAGGCAAGATAGAGGCTATAATAGGAATAGCAAATTTTATGCCAGGATAGGCTGCTGCATAATTCTCATGGGTGAGTGGAGAGCTCCCAGCTCAGCAATAGAAAAAGAGCCGAAGTCTCCAGTGTCCTCCAAGCCAGGTCCTTCTCCAAACCTGATAGATTTCCAAACTGGAGCAATTGGGGCAACATCAGACAATTTTAGATTACTTCCTGGGCTGTCTTCTCTTGCTTTGTAGACCTTTAGTCTTTAAAGTTGAGAAACAGGAATAATTGTCTCAGCTCACCAGTTCCCCTGAAACAAAAGTGGTTACTTAGACTTTATTGAAAAAAGATGAAAGATTACTGTATTTAGACTTTCATAAATCTGCATATACTAATGGTAGGTAGATAGGTAGGTAGGTAGATAGATAATATATAGACAGGTAGACAGACAGACAGTGGAATCCTTGGTGCTCTCTGAGCTTGGTTGTTTGCTTGCAGACGTTTCATTACTCAACTAGGTAACATCATCAGTGCAATAGATAGATGTAAATTTGGAAATAATACATTTCTCTATCATCTTAAAATTCAGGACACAGAATTCAGGATTTAAATTATGGAAGACTGGGTTTTGATTAAAATCTTAGAAAAAACTTCCTATTAGTAAAAGCAGTTGACAATTACCAAGAGCTCCTTTTCAGAGAATGTATTTTAGCAGAGGCTACACACCCATTTATTGAGGATGCTTAATCTGAATTCCTGGTCTGATCAAGGTCTTAGACTAAGTGGCCTGAATGACCCTACCTAACTCTGATTCTGTGACTTTCCTATTACTTAAGTAGAAATACAATGTATCTGACTATAATGGGAATGGAGAAATCAGAAGAATGTGTCTTTATGGTCTATTTATAAGTGTTGGTGCGCAGCTCCAAGTCCTTATCTTCATTTTTATGGGGAGAACAACTTTCTTGGATTTTGATGGAAAGAAGAAATAGGGTTGGAGATCATAGAGTTGGAGATCATCAGCATACTGGTGGCACCAAATCACTTTACTCTGGTTTCTCACAGTGTTTTCATTCATCTGTCTACGTATCTATCATCTATCTATCTCTAGTACAGGATAAAAGCCTCTTCACTGAACATTATGAACCATTAACTAACACAGTGGTCCAGTGCAGGTTGCTAATTAGTTTTTTATTTCCTAATCTAGGGCTGAGAGTGTAGTGGGGCCTCCCCACTCCCCATCTCTAGTCCAGTACCTTACCCACTGGAACAAATTTGCAAAATATTGCGCAAACTGGTTCCAGTGTTGAATGGTCTAAATTTCCCTCGAACAGTTCTAAATGCTTTCAGGTGCCTAGAAAAGATTTGCTGGATAACTGGGCAGACATAACATAACAGAGTAGAATATTTATGTTCATTTGCATCACACCAGGCATAGGACTTGAAATGGATTCTAGCTGCATTTGGTTCGACTTATTCCTCCATCAATAATGTTCCAACATCATTGGTGTATACTGAGCAAATGAACACATGATTTCTGCTTTCCATCAGCTTGTGGCAGAACATGTAGTTTGCATACTAAAGTCACATCTTCTATCATAGCATCACCAGTGATGCTGGAGCAATGGTATGCTGGTAAATGTTTAATAACTGGCTCTGCCAGCTCCATTGCCATTGGTGTGCCATCCTGCTAGCTGCCAAACAGCTGGTTGGTGCACTAGGCATCATGGCTCAGCTCTGCTTTTAAGCAGCTCACAAAATTCCAAAAAATTTAACAACCAGCTCTTGTGAGCTGGTACAATGTGGCTCTAGCACGCCACTGCCCTGGAGAGACCTCACCAAGATAAGACTGGACAAGTAGTTCTGACTTAATACCAGGCAGCTTCCTATCGGCAAAATGAGTCTTGTTATCTTTTTCTTACAATTAGCTTGGGGTTTTGACTTGGGCTGGGATCACAAGTTGGGAGAAGAGGTTGAGCTTTTCCTTCCTTACCGTTATTCTGAAAAAAAAAGTCTCTGGACCCAGCTAATTGCAATAATACAATGAACACTTCCCATTGGAATGAATGGTCACCCTCTCCTTGTCAGTGAAAGAATCATAAGGATAGCTTCTTGTCTGTGGGTCTTCAGACTCCTAAAGCTGCCCCTATAAGCAGATAAGCCCCACCAGTGCATGTGTGGTGGGATTTTCCTCCTTTTCTCCTAATCACAGGGCCGGACCTGCCTGCTACATAGCACATGGAATGAAAAAAGCAGAGTCTGAAAAATAGTGGCAACCAAGATCACCTCCCCCCCTCCCATCACCGGCTATCATGGTGGGAACTTCTGCAGAATCTTGCACTATTGTCATCCAGTCTTTCAGCTTGGTATTTTCCAGGTGGGTTGAGCTATAACTCCTGTCACCCTCAACTTGCATGGCAGTGGTGGTGGATTGGAGAGAGCTCTTGGTCAGGGCAAAAATGCTGTAGCAATGTAACCAGATTCTAGAAAGGTAGCTAAGCAGTTTGTAATTGTTGGACACTGAGCTTTCTTCTCACCCAACAACACTGCAACTTGGATTAACTTGCAGACTGACCTATCCCAAAGAAGGATATTTACTGTGGACTATATACAGTATATGTAAGAAGATTACCAGATAAACATAGTACAACAGTTCCCCAATTTCAACCCCTGGCAAATTCATTTGAAAAAGAATTTGATAAGAAATGATAAGAAAGACCTCAGCCTGTGAACCTGGACAAATGTACAAGTCAGAGTGGATCATATTAGATATTGAGATGTGATAAAAGGCAGATTTTCATGTTCCTGTACATCTTCTTTAGCAAGTGTCTATTATGAAACTAATCAGAAAACCAGACAAATGTATGTAAAACAAGTTCCAAAATGTGTGATTCACAATATTGGGTAAATATTTTTATTTGTTAGGCTACCCCTGCTTTTTTCTTTCTTTGCCTTATTCATACCCCTCTTGAGGTTGAATGGTACAGCATCCAAGATCATTCAGTCGTTAAAAGTTTGTCCTCTCATATATTAGATAGGTTTAAAATGACCGTATTTATGTAAGGAAAGAGATATTACAAGAGAGGATTGTCTGGAACACAGTTTTGGATTATTGAAATAAGACATTCCATTGTACAAGTTAACCAGCATCTATTATTTTAAAAACCATTCTTTGAAAAAAACTAACAGAAAACAAATCTCTCTTTGATATTATCTTTAATACAACCATTTCCAGAAATGTACCCTACAGCTACCATTTGTCATGTCCTCTGAGTCACATGGCAGTTCTTCCTCCCTTTTTCTACCCCAAATCCTGAATCTTGTCATTGCCTGTTTGTCCTCACATCACTGGGGAGCCCAGGAGGAAGGAGAAAAAACTGGAACAAAACAGCTGAAGGGGACGGGGCTGGAAACAGACACCCATCAGTCCAGATCTTATCAATAACAAATTGCTTAAAGTAGCTGGGCATTAGAACGTGGCCTGGGCCTGCTGCAGGACTTCACCGCTGACTGATCCCTTTCTCAGCACCTGGCTGTTTGTGAGAAGGTCTTCACAATCCCAGCCTCTCCTGGCAAACTACACATTCAAATGCATGCTGATGTCTGGAACAGTAGCTGCCCAAGACAGAATCTGGGTGCCCCTTTCCCACCAAATCTCAGAAGGATGCAGGTTGCAATGAAGAGAGCCAGGGACTGTGTGGGAGCAAGGAGGGTGGGCAGCAGAAGCACCAATAACAGAAGTTTTGATCCGTGGTGAGCTCTCTTGAGATGCTAAAGCTTAGCAGTGTCTTGGTATCTCTTCTATGTGGTATCATTGCCCTTTGCAAGGAACTGCTATGAAGGAAACCAAGAGCATTAAATCCCTAAGGCAGTGTTGTCCAAACTTGGCCACTTTAAGATGAGTGGACTTCAACTCCCAGAATTCCCCAGCCAGTCATGCTGGCTGGGGAATTCTGGGAGTTGAAGTCCACTCATCTTAAAGTGGCCAAGTTTGGACAACACTGCCCTAAGGCAATGACATTCCACCAGACTTTATTCTGTCAGAATTTACAGGGAAAGGTATGTTGCTCTTGACTATATGTCCTTCGCTGGGTCTTTAGGATGTTAATGTTATGCAGTCTGAGCCTCCCACTGAGGTTTGGTCTCTACTGCATAATATTTTACAATATGCTCACCATAGTTTTGCCTGTGTACCAATCTGTGCACCAAAACGGCTAAATCTTGAGTTTTGTGGCTTTGGTTAGCCTTTGCTTCCAGCATGATTCTGGATGCTAGCACTTTGCCCTGGCCTAAGTGAATCGATCATCAAGGGCAAGCATGCTTAAAACTCAGGAATTGTGTTATCCCCCATCCTTCTTGCCGTAACAATAAGGTATATGGAGTGTAATGTACAATAAGGTGTGTGTGGAGGGAGACATGTGACTTGGTGGAAAGAAAGCCACCAAGTGGTTAAAGCAAGACTGGACCCTTTTGGGAGACAAGCCAGAGAGAGCTTGGTCTGACCTGGAGCCAGCAGCTGCCTGCAGTGTTGAAGGCTGGGCATCGCATTGTCTGCCATATCAACGGCCATTGATAAGAAATGACAGGTACCCAAAGGGAGATGAAGCACTAGAAAGAAATGAAGAAAAACGCAGCCTGTCGAGCCCTCTGTGGAATTGTGGCTTTGTCAGGAGGAACATTAATGTATTTTTTAAGCAGGATTTTGCACTCGCTGGCTCTGTACATATTGCTCTTTTCCCTTTTCCAAAGCAGAATGTGGACCTAGTAAGTGCAGAAGAAGAGCAGGAGGGGGTCTAACTTGGAGAGGTGGCGCAATGTGAGTCTATACTGAATTGACAAGAAATATTTCTGAAAATTCCATTCATTTCAAAGTCCGTTGTTTTGCTGCAGTTATGTTTCAGCAGTAAGGAGAAAGAACAGGCACCATTTTGTTTTTTTCTATAAAGTCCTATTATGAGGTAGAGACCCAGTTTGGGGTAGTGGTTAAGGCACCAGGCTGGGAGATGGTGAGTTCTAGTCCCACCTTAGGCACAAAGCCAGCTGGGTGACCTTGGGCCAGTCACTCTCACTCAGCCCTAGGAGGGAAGCAGTGGCAAACCACTTCTGAAATCTTGCCAAAAAAACCTGAAGGGACTAGTCCAGACAGTTGCCTGGAGTTAACACTGACTCAACAGTACCCCCACATAACCTATTATGAGATGCTTTTAAGTCTGGGAAATTCAGAATGGCTTACACCATAGAAATAGCAACTTTCCTTTTTACTCGCTAAGCTGCCATTATGACAGCCAGTTTGGTTTAATCAGGGTTAAGGTGCTGGGCTAAGTGGGGACGCGGTGGCGCAGCGGCTTAATGACGCTGAAAGTGCCGGCCAGAAATGGCTGAAAGCTTCAGCGGTTCGAGTCCAGCCTCGCGTTAACAAGGTGAGCTCTTGTTTCTATACCCGCAGCTTCTGCCAACTCAGCAGATCGAAAACGTACGTGAGTAGATAAATGAGGACTCTCACTCCGGTGGGAGGAAAATGCTGGCAGCGGCTCAACAGAGAGAGACGGGACAAGTTGCCGGTAAAAGCGCGAAAAACTGCGCTCGTCCGAAAAAGGGGCGCGAAGCAACGGAAATCCCGCCTCCTGTGCTGCCAGCTGGGCTGACGCTCTAGGAATTAGGCTCTGGCAAAGTCTAATTCCGAAACTAGAAAGATGCAATTGCCTTGAAAACCGCTAGGGGGCGGTCACTGCAGGGTCAGTAATGACTGTTAAGCAGATTAAAAAAAAAAAAAAAAAAGGTGCTGGGCTAGAAGAGACCTGAGTTCAAGACCTGCCTTAGGCACAGATACCAATTGGGTGACTTTGGGTTAGTGGTTTTATCTCAGCCCTAGGAAGAAGGCACTGGCAAAGTGTTTTTGAAAATGTTGCCTAAAAAACTGCATGGACTAGTCCATGGCACTCGAAAGCAAAAAGAAGATTGATTGATTATGTGCCATCAAGCTGTTTTCAACTCCTAGCGACCAGATAGATAGATTTTCTCCATGACGATCTATCTCTAACCTGTTATTTCTAGTCTCCCAACAGTGCACTCATCGCCACTGTAACTGAGTCCATCCACCTTGCTGCTGGTCATCCTCTTCCCTTTCCTTCCACCTTTCCCAGCATTAGAGCCTTTTCCAGAGAGCTGGGTGTTTGCATAATGCAGTGTTTCTCAACCTTGGCAACTTTAAGATGTGTGGACTTCAACTTCCAGAATTCTGCAGCCAGCATGGAATTCTGGGAGTGGAAGTCCACACTTCTTAAAGATGCGAAGGTTGAGAAACACTGGCATAATGTGTCCGAAGTAGGATAATAATAATAAGCTGTCATTATATTGGACAGTGCTTAAGACAAGTGTATAGTTGTACAAAATAAGTGGGCCATTCCTCTAGCAGCTGATACCATTCAAGAGATGCAGTGGCCTCTTTGGAGGCATTAAATATGCCTCCAAAGAAAATGCAGTGATCAAAGAAAGCTTGTTAAGCAGTCTGAATATGCCATTCTAAATAGCTCAGTTTTTACAAACCAAACACACATAGCCATCATGGTGTGTGTTCTGGCAGAGCAAACCTTTCTGCATTATTAAGACTTGTGAATGGTTCAATACTTATTGTTCAGGCATTGTACCACATGCCATTACCACAGGTAGCACCACTTCTTGGAAAGAAGGTAGTGACAGTAGACCCTCTTTTCTCTAGTTTTGTTGGTATCCAATGATCCTTACATACATAACTACCATGTGATTCCCTTCTGGGATAAGTGACATGAAGAGTGCAGGAAAGGAGTAAATAGTAAGCCTAAGAAATTAGAGGCATGTGATAAGAGAAAGAAATGAAGCTAGGCCTAATTTGTATCAACAACGATCACTTTATCTCTCCATACCTTCTAATCCCAGCAGACCATCTTTGCTGCTACCATATCCATCCATAACTTCTTATATTGCTTTTTCTTTAAATTCTTATTTCTCTCTTTTTGAGGATCTCATCAACTCCCTCCAGTCAGGGCCTTCCCATTCTTCTCAGTCCATTCACTCTTCTTGCCTACCTTTGTTTTACAACTTCCTTTTCTCTAGGTAACCAAACCACCTCAATGTATCTCTTTTATACTAGTCACTAACATTTGTATTCAATCCACATTCATTCAGCACCCATTCATTCTTGAATTTATCTCTTCTTTATCGCAGAACTTTCTTAAAGTAAACACTCTTGCTGCATACTTTTGTGCTTCTCCTCACATACCCGACTCTAACTTCCAGATAACAAAGCGGGCAGGTGCTCTTATACGTAGCTATTTTCACTTATTTTGTCATTCATTCCTAGCCACAGTCCAAATGTTACCCACCACCTTTCTGCCAGGATTTACAGGTCTTTAAATGTCTCCATCCATTTTCAAAAACATTCCAGCAAGCTACACAATGTCTTCTACTTATTTTACTTTTTCTCCATATATGTATAACTTGCAATTGGCCACATTATTTCCACTATCAATCACAACTACCTATCTAACATTTCTGCAAATCATAGGCTTTCCAAGCTCTAACCAAAGTATACACACATTCACAATTTTCAGTCATTGATTCTATTTTCCCTGTGAAATGTAACAGACTTGATCATTGACACATTAATTTTTAGAGCCCTGCTCCCTATTGCATCATACAAAGTATTTTATATTCACTGCAAATCATATGGGTGCTTGGATGCACAGCATCACCTGTGTATATGTATGCATAAAAATACACATATTTTCAGACCCTTAACCAATAAACATCTTATGTTATGGCAAGTATTCTTAATACATTTATTGATTCATTTATTTATAAATACATTAAACAACCAATCATACATCTTTGTCTTACTCCCTGCTCATTGTTGAACTATTTATTCTCATGCATCCTTTACCATATACTGCTCTTATCACATTCATTAATCAACCTTCTCCCCCACAGTTGTGCAAAAATTCCATAATTCAAACCTATACATTTTACAATATGCTTTCTCTAAAACAACAAATGTGTCATAAATACTTCTCTCAGTGATCTGCTGAAAACCAAAAATCTGTTCTGCACATCTCCTATCTGACATAAAGCCAAATCACACTTCCCAAATCGGATCAGAATTGTGCCAAATACCTTCCCAGGCACACTTAAAAACTGACATTGCTCTGAGTTTTTGCATCCACTCTTGCTACCTTTCCTTTTATATAGGGAAACAATAAGACCTATCTTCCAACAGTCAAGCAAAGATGCAGTCTTTACACACATCAAACAAGTGGCACAGCCACTCCAAAGGAAACCATATCCATATTTTAACATTTCTCCAGTTCCATAGTCTACACCTGCAGCCTTATAATCTTCCAATGTTTCCAAAGCATCTATGACTTCATGTTCTTCGATATTATTTGGATACGAACACTTTTAGCATTTGTTTCAGTTCCATTCTTCAATATATCACTATCATTCTCATTACAATTCTAAAATACTCCTTCTGGCACTCCCTCTCTTCAGTATCATCTCAAATAATTTCATCACATTTATTTTTAATTTTGTTCACTCTACTGGAAGCTTCTTGTTTAACCCTCTTCACAACAGAGACCATTGCTAGACCCCACCATTCTGGACAATTTTCATCCAATTTCCAACTTTCCCTTTTTAAGGAAGGTTGTAGAGAAGGTGGTTGCACTGCAGCTTCAGAGGACCCTGGAAGAAGCAGATTATCTGAACCCCTTTCAGTCAGGGTTCAGGCCTTGGTATGGGACTGAGTCGGCATTGATTACTGTTGGATGACTGGTAGGAGTAGGATGGGGGTGGTACAGCCATCCTTGCTTGTCTTGACCTCTCAGTGGCATTCATATCCTTCTGGACCAGCTCTGGGAGTTGGGGATGGGTAACACAGTGTTGTGATAGTTCTCCTCCTTCCTCCAGGGCCAATCAATCATGCTTTTAGATTTGTATTAATTCCTTTGGCATGCAAACATATAAATAGATTTATGGTTAAATTGTGTATTCCAAACAAACAGTCCTTTTTCTCATTTGTTCTTAGGTCTCTGAATGGCCCAATCACCTTTTCTGAATATTGAATATACTGTGTATGTATGTATGTTTGTATGAGGGTGTGTCTGCATGCATACAGTGTGCATGCATGTGTGTGTGTGTGTGTGTGTATATATATATATATATTCTGTATACTGTACATTCTTCCATTCATATCATCCATTAGAATAGTTTTTTTCTCAGATCATATTTGTTCAGAATATTATATAATTTCCCAAAGCTATACCTGGTTCCTTCACTATCACAACAACTCATTGGAGTGTAGTACACAACTATCACTAACCCATGCATTCCTGTTTTTATACACACCCACAACAACCTAGATGACACTATTTCATACATCTGACACACGTTAGTTCTTTCATTCATAATTAAATCTCATCTTCAATTCCTGCACATATTTATCAACTACACTCCACAAGCTGAAGCAATAAAGTCCATCTCCATTTAGACATATTATACTGTATCCTTTTTTCCCTTAGTTTTATGCTCTTTGCCATTTCCTCTTTTTAAATTCCAAATTGTAATTTTCCATGTGCTTTGATCATTATCAGATGGACCTAGAGATATTGAACAATTGCCCATCATGGCTTCGTGCAATCAAGGTGTTTACATTTTTAGTAAGATTAAACAAGGTATAGACTAGGTTACCAGTTGTCTTCAGACCTGTGGCCCACATTAATCCTGCTAATGGTTAGGATTGATACAGTCCTGGTACTGGTCAGTTTTGGTACATCTTGGCCAGAATGCCACAAGTGCAACCAAAGCCCAGTTTTACTCCAAGTATTCTCATGTTACTTTATGCAAGTTAGAATCTCTAATCCATGGACTACCTTACCACCCAATACACGTCTGCCCACATCGCATCAAGGGAAACATGCAGTGGTATACTGACACACATTCAGAGATTCAGCGAGCATACTGACACGTGCCCTGTTTTTAAACCCAAATTATTAGGAAATACATTTTGCTTGAATTTCAAATTTTTTATATGAATATATTTCCAACCCAACCCTTTGCCCGCACATTTACTGAAAGCAGACCCAAAGGTTTCAAAAGCATTCCTAGGCATTTTTATGAGAGAAATCATAGATTAATACTGCAATCCTTTGCACACTGAAAAGCTCCACTGAGTGCAGGTGGAGGTATGTCAGGTAAACATGCTGAAAATTAAGCAAAGCATTAAGAGGCAAATAAAGGGCAGATTCAGCTGCCAGAAGTAATAGTTGCATATCACAGCAATGTGGGCTGGTAATTTCACTCTGATAGAGGTGAATATGTGTAGCTCAGGGTTGAACTGTGGAGTCCTTGGGGTTCTCTGAGCTTGGTTCTTTTCTTGCAAACGTTTCATTACCCAGCTAGGTAACATCTTCAGTGCTAAAATGGGATGGGGTTTGCTCTCTATTTATGTGCTGTGGCCTGCCTTGCCAGTACTGGTGAGGGTGGGGGTTTTGTTTTGCTCCTCTGGTAGTTCTTTGATTGGCATATGTTTGCTGCTTGATTGTGTGCCTGGTGGTAACCTTTGCTTATCTGGGTGATGATTGCTGGTTGATTGATTGCTGGTGAGGCGATCTTCTGGTCTTTTGTCTCTTTTGAATAGTATGATGCTGTTAATCTCTATGTGTCTGTTAATTGCTGCCTTGTCTGAATACCAGGCTTCCAAGAATTCTCTTGCATATTTGGATTTAGCTTGGTCTAAAATGCTGACAGTTTCCCAGTTAAAACTATGGTTGAGTCTGTCCATGTGTTTAATGAGATTAAGGAATTTTCATCATGTCTTCTGACTGCTAGTTGGTACTCGTGGATGCGCTCTGCTAGTCTTCTGCCTGTCTGTCCTACGTAGTGTTTGTTACAGTCCTTACACTGTATGTTGTAGATGACTCCTGCTTTTTCTTCTTGGGCTACTGGGTCTTTTGGTTTACTTAGGGTATTTTGGAGTGATTTTGTTGGTTTATGTGCTACAGAGATGCCATATGGTTGTAATAGTCTGTTGGTGGTTTCTGAGACGTTTCTGATGTATGGCAATATGATCCTTTTAATAGCTTGTGTCGGTTGTGTTGGTATCAACACCAACTCAAAACAAAGGACAGAGCAGCCCTCAATAGCCTAAGGAAGGACCGAATTATCATCATCCTCCCAGCAGACAAAGGCCACACCACAGTTATTATGGATAAATCACAATACCTGCAAAAAGCTAACAAGCTATTAGAGGACAAAGAAACTTACATCCCTGTTAACACCAACCCAATACAGAAACTAGACAACCTAATCAAAAGAACCCTCAACGACCTAACTAAGAAAAGCCAGATCACAAAGGAAGAACAGCGGTGGATGAAAAGCAGTGGACCCATCCTCCCACGCTTCTATGGATGACCAAAAATACACAAGCCTGACATTGGGTTTTGAAGAAATAGAATAGGAAGAGTATTGATGCTTTTGAACTTTGCTGTTGGAGAAGACTCCTGAGAATACCATGGACAGCCAAGAAAACAAATAAATGGATCACTGAACAAATCAACCCAGAATTTTCACTCAAGGCACAAATGACCAGGTTTAAATTATCCTACTTTGGTCACATTATGCAAAGACCTAGCTCTCTGAAGAAGGCTCTGATACTGGGAAGGGTGAAAGGAAATAGAAGAAAAGGACAACCAGCAGCAAAGTGGATAGACTCAGTTACAGTGGCTATGAGTGCACCATTGGAAGACCTAAAGGACCAGGTTAGGGGCAGATCATCATGGAGAAAATCTATCAATGTGGTCAAAACAACTTGATGGCACATAATCAGTAACAAAGTACCCATAGTACACCATGGCTAGTAGACTTCCCAGGTTGCCTAGGCATTTTTACGCATTTTCCTATTTTCTGACAAGCTCTAATGTAACGTAAAATGTGGCAAAATTTTGTGTGGCAGCATATAACATCGGGAAGATGTTGGTTCTTTCAAAGAGTTACCAATAATGGTTTGTTCCTCTTGACTGGGTCCCCCCCCTTTTTTTTTCCTCCTAAGTTCTTTTGTAATACATTTTTTTGGAATAATTGTTTTTTACATGTTTGCTGTTTGTTTTCAGCCAGGGTTTTTGAGAGACACTTTTTAAATGAACAGATATTTTCCTGTTTTATGCATTATCTAGTATGTTTATACAGGGTAATATTATAATGATTCTAGTTCTGTCTTGACCTTATCCATTTCATCGCCATCAAGGATTAGCTTGCCTATTAGATACTCTTACAGCTTTGACTCTTTATTGTTTTGGTTATTAGTACCTACTGGGGCAGTTTTGACTATACCGTGATTGATTTTATACATTTCCCCGTCTTCATCATGTGATTTATTTATTTTTTCTCTTTTAAATACATTTTGTATTGTATTGTTCTATGCTGGTCTTTGGCTTTAGAGCTACTCTGCTCCTGGAGCTGCAGCAAGGGGTGTATCGAAGCTATCAGAATGTTCTGTACGTGATTGATACCATTCCAAGAGCTTCTAGATATAGCTTCTGGCAACCCCACCAGTGCCAGGACCTGGATAGTTCCTAAAGTTAATACACTGCTTATAGTCATCTAAAGTGCAAAGGTCCATGACTTCAATGTAACTGAAAATACCACACAGGATTTACACTGTGTGAAAGTAGAGAAATCCCCCCCCCCCCCACCGCATCAAAGAGGAGAGATGGAAGTTATGTAAAACCCCGTACAAAGGGACACAACATACTATAACATCTGTATCTCTCTGCTCTGAGAGAGGGAAGATGGACTATATATGTATACCATTCTGAGAATAGAGACAATTGGAGAATGGAGGTCCCATAGATAACTGGATAATTACACTAACTGTAATCAGTTGATACATTTAGATACTCTCATTAGTGGGTGAAATTCTTTAACCTGTGCATGACTGGGTCTCTTTAGGCTAAATCTTAATTCCCTGACTGAATTAATTAACCCATTTTTGGTATTCCATAATACACTACATCCCACACACGTGCACGCACACACACCCTAGTTATGTGCACAGTGAGAACAAGGCCATAGCTGGAGTGGAAATATTGACTGATTTCCTAAGCTAGGCTACTTTTAGATGTTTGGCACTATAACTTCAATCATTTCTAACTGCTGGTTAAAGTTATTCATATTCATATCATCATGATCATGAACATCATGACCATCATCATTTATTGATTACCTGCTGCAATCATAAGACTCTCGGTAATTTAGAGTAATGAAACACAAAAAATAAAACAACCATAGTAAAAACTTCCAATTACATAATTATGAAATCATAAAACCCCCCAATCCAAAAAATATAATACAGTCATCCTTCTTAAGCAATATACATCTCCACAGGGCCTCCAAAACAGCACTCTAGCTCTGTAGGGGTCAACCTCAGTCAAGGCAAACAGCTATTCAAAATATTGGCAGCACCATAGAACAGCATCACCACAAATTTCCTTATTATAAGTACCTCACAGAAATGAGGGTCTACCAGCAGTTTCTCCCAGGACAAACAAGTTGGGCAGGTTGATCCCAACAGGAGAAGGTATTCCTAAGATACTTTGGTGCCAAGCTGTATTGGACCAATACCTTGAATTACACTTGGAAACTAAACCAAGCCAGTGCAGGGCTTGCAGTAGAGATGAAATATGTTTTTGGTGGTGAGTGCCAGCCAGCAAACAGGTGGCTTGCATTCTGGACTAATTGAAGCTTCCTGATAGTCTTCAGGTCTATGGCTAATGAGAGCTTTCGTTCAAGACATCTGAAGGACACTAAGTCCAGGAAGATTTCAGTAAGCACTCCCCTTTTGAAACTGAACACTCAGTGATTTACTCTTCATTAAGACTGACCAAGAGACAGAATTGTGTGACCTCTTCCAGTCACTTAAGGCATTCTGCTTTTGAGTCATGTCCTGCCACGCAACCTCCAAGGTATAGAGAGGAAATGCATAACAACGAGTTCTCAGGAAAACATGTTCTGATTTAAACTCAGAGTGTCACTAGTTTCCCTTGCTCCATCCTAAAAAGTCCAACCCAGCTCCTTTAATTCCATAATTTTTGAACATTTATTATTACAGTCCAAGACCAGATCATAAAAATTAAAACAACCAAATACAATTTTAAAATACAATAAATTCTCATTAATTAAGTAAATCACTTCTGTTTGTTGGATTTGAATATAGCAAAGCCTTTATGGCATAGAAACAGAATTTAACAATTGTATAGGTGATTTCAGAGTACTTTTTTCTTCTAGGTAAAATTCTAAACATTATTGGTCTGAACAGCCAGACAGTCTATCCATTAAGGGTTGAATTAGTTGGGAGTGCAATTCCTTGTAAAATATACCCCTCAGGAAGACATGTTCTATGCTTTCAATTTCATCAGGGGCACTGGATATATGAAGGACTTTTTAAAGGAATGTTGGCTTAAAGAAAAGAACACTGGTTGCTGAGCGCCTGGATCGTGATCACATGACCACAGGGGCACTGTGACGGCTGGAACTTGGAGAACTGGTCGTAAGTACCACTCGTTCAGTGCCATTGCAAGTTTGAACAGTCACTGAATGAGTGGTCATTAAATGAGAACCACCTGTAGATCTAAGGCTTTCACTGATGTGATCTTAGAACTCCCTGGCTTTGGTTCCACTGCTCAAGCAGCAAACCAGGTAGCGTAATGATGATGATAGAGCTTTCAGTGATGAAGAAGATCCCCCAGAGATCTTTGCATCATCAGAATATGCTGTGGGAAGCTTATATCATCCTATGCTGCCTTGCCTCCTCTCCCTAGGAGTTCAAGAATACTAGCTTAATTATTTTGTTTGTTTGTTCTAATATATATGAAATGATGGGCCATACATGTAGCTACTTTAAAAAGGGAAAGGAAAAACTAAGAGAATATTCAAGATTATCTCTGATTTTAAAAGTAATTAAGAACATTGTGTGGACAAGCACTGTCAGCTTCATTACATCATAGATTTCTACAAGAGTTTAAAGAACAAAACTAGCATTAAAGTAGAAACTCCCAACTCAAAACATTTCCTGCAGAAAACCTTCCCCATTCCCTTCTGCTTAAAATGTTATCAAGCTACTGATGTTGGATATGGGATAGGGTTACAACAGCATCGAAGAGGGCACTGTTTCCAAAGGACTAAATATACCAAGAGGCTCCAGGAACCATTTTTCCTTCCTGTCTCCTGGGAGAATTAGCTTTGTCCAGCTCCAGCTGTTTTACAAGGAGCAAAATCCATGTCAAAGACACTGTGCCAGAGGGGGCAAAGACATCCCTCTTCCTGAAATGCTTGCAGCAACATATTGAACATTCTTTTCTCCATCATCTCCCCAAGGCCTTTGATATGCTTCTTCCTTTCTCGTCAATGCAGCAGGTTAGAAGAACAAATTGGAGCTCAAACACAACATCCCACCGGCATCTGTAGAATCTTCTAATTAATTCATCTTGGTGAGAACCTCAGAGACTCATTTAGGTCCATTTTGGCAAGGAGAACATTTAATCATTTCTCAAAGCATTGATTTTCAAATCAATTTCTTTGTCTGTTTCACGACGCCGCATAGCCTCCATGACCTCCTTATTTTTCTCACATTGCTCATGTAAAGTACTTCAAATTTAATTCGTGTAAGAAATCAATTAGTCATTTATGACCTGCAGTTTTACTTACTGTAGCAACAGATAAAGATACTACCCTGGGTCAAAAAAAGAAAAAGTTTCAGAACAGTCAGGCAATTATTCTTATTTAATTTATCTTAACTAGAGCTTTTTTCCTTTTTTTATTAAGAATTTCAAAAAACCCATCTGCTCCATTTCTCTCACTGTTATAAAGCATTGTGTTAGGGATGGAAATTTCATTTTTGGCCTTGTGGGTTTCTTTGAGATTTTGATAAGCGTTCTGTGTAACCTCCCCAACCCCCCTTTTGAAGGGGGCGTGGTAGAGCTAATCAGAATTAATTGGGCTGCTGAGAAAGAACTGTCATGCCGTCTCCCAAGTGCACACACACCCATACACACACACATGCACACAGAGGAGAACTTAAGGTTGCTCATTAAAAGCCAAAATCTACTCAACAAATTGAAAGTCACCTGAGAAATATCAAATTTAAAATTCACATTTTGCACTCCTAATTTTCTGAACCAATTTATAGGTTCAAAGTGACGGGTTTCCCAATTATGACCCCTCCCTATATTATTCCCCAATTTATTATATGCCTAGGATATTACCTATATTCATTAAACATGGCTCAAAGATCTGTCCATATTTGAAGACGGATAGATTGATTATGACATTAGATATGCCACGTCATCTGAAAGGACTCACAAGGCAGATTGCAACAGATTTAAACAATACACTACCATTTAGATGTACTTCAGTACCATTCATGGGATCTAGCAATTAGAAAAAGATACTAAGTGATAAAATTATATTCCAATAAAGATGAAAAGCTCTCACAGCTGATTTTTGCTCTGAGCCAGGGATAACTCCTTTGGGACATTAATCTATAGTTATGGTTACACCATTGAAAAGTCCTGTTTTGCTGACCTACAGGTTTCACTTTCTGAAACAGGTGGAACATTCACAATGTGGGGCCACAAATCTTGACCAGAATATTCAGACCTACAACTTGTGCGATAGCCAGAAACAAATTCATAGCTACATTCATTATCAGAACCATATGCACCAAAAATTTGCTATGTATCTAGTCATAACTTTGGGGGGATTTACATTTCTGAACATTGATATGAGTATATTCCACTAGCCTAACTTGGATATTATTATAGCGTAAATTTGTGTGAACAGATCTGTCTTCTCCAGGAAAGGGAACAACACACCCATTACTAAAAGATATTCCTTGTCACTGCTGCCTGTTAACTACCCCTGCAGTCAGCCAAATTTGTAAAGAGAAATAAAGCATAATCCAAATCAGAGGGCCTGTTTGGATCAGCTATTCTCACCCACCCATCCCCACAACCAACAATACAACTATCTTGCATGGGCCACGCATAACTCTCCATTCTAGCATTATATCACAGTCCCTAGGATCTGATGAAAAAGAAAGAAAGCACTAGAGAGCTAAGATTAGCCTAGTAGCTAATTAAGATTAGGTGGCCAACCTCCTTCTACATAGAACTAAAGCTCCTATAAAGTAGTTTGATAATTTACCCATGTCAGGAGCAAGCTCTGGATTTTATTCTAGTGAGAAGAATGTAAAAATAACAATTGCTTCTATTTTTTCCCATTTTATTTACTTCCACAGTCTATCTATTAGCAATAGCCAAATAGAAGCTTCCCACCAATTACTGGCAAAGATTATAGAGCTCTTCCTGTCATGTTTGCATTTGCCCAAATAAAATTGTTTTAAAATTGTAAAGTTTGTGGCTATATCCTGAGTTGGTAGATTCTATAGACTTCATCCCATTTATCATATTGGGCATAGATTTTATACAGATGGTTCCCTGAAGCATTTACATTCTGAAATTCATGCAGGCAGAAAAGGGAATAGGAAAGTGGTTTTCCCTCTGTTCTTCCATTATCCATTAAATCCAGAGAGAACTAGTTCAGCTCTATAACACCTCCTGAAAAGATGCAAACAAGCAGAGATCTCCTATGCATGTGCATTTTCCCTGCTCTCAAAATGATTATGGTTGCCCTCAGGTGGACAGGATTGAAAACATGCATCTTGAGTCAGAGGCCCCCACAAGAGGGTCCAAAAAGTCAAGATGCCATCCTTGGGACACAATCGAAACCCCACCCCCTTTTCTAGTCCATCATGCATATGCAGAGCATGTAGAAAAGGAGGGCAGGGCTTCAGCTGCACGGTCACAGCTGCCCTCTTGACTTTCTTAACCTCTTCCTGGATGCTCCTGTTTTGGATGAGGTCAAAAAGTATGAAAAAGGTGCAGTCAAATTTCTAAGCTTTTCCTCTATAATACGTTCTGTTGTATTTATTATTTGTCAACCTTAAATAACTACCGAGGGGTGGGGGGAATCATCAGTTTTCTTAGTGCATAGATACAAGAAGAAAAATGAAGTTTTGTGCCCAAACTTTGTTCCCCATAGTTTACTCCAAGCTCTGAATGGACTGGGGAACAGCCCTGCCTATGTACACCCTGTTGCAGTGCACGCATGCCAGTTCTTTCTCACCCACGTGCATGCAGAAAAGGTCTTGACCATATTAGTCTCAAACATGCTGTTGCTCCATCTGACAGGCCCAGTGGCGGTGCTAAGAGCTGTCAGTGGAATAAAAAATAATAGCTAAGCTTTGACTCCCTTCCTTTCTCTCACCAGCATCTCTTTTTAAGATCATTATTCTTCAGTCTCCTTTCTCTTTTAATGAGCTCCTAAAAATATTCTTCACTGAGGCTGTGGGCTAAATGAGTCATCTTCTCTCTCCTTCTGACCAATTGCTGGCAAATCCCGACACATCGAAAACTACATGGCGGGATCCTGACATTTGAATGAGGCATTTGCCAGTCTACAGGTTGGAGGGAACGAGTTGGTGGGTACAATCTTTTAAAAAGGAATCCCTCCTACAATGATATTATTATTAGGGTTGTTGTTATTGTTGCACTTTTCCAGGCAAAATCCGGAACTTGGTCATTAAAAATCTGGTTTCCAAACCTCACATGTTGACTGCTTTAAAAGAACAGGAACAAAGGAACAGGTTGTCCATAAGGGAATGCTAACTTCTATTTTTATATTAAAACATTATAGAAAGTCACCTGCCTTTCTTTCAGGGGACTTCAGGGATAAATCCGGGGTTTCGGGCTCAACGTAAACACCTACAGTACCTGCTTAGCTTCCCCAAGATGGCTGTTTCAGATCCAGACAGCCCACACATTTGCCAAAATGCAACAAAAGCACACTGGGGACTGTGACCCAACCACTGCCTCAAAATACATCTTTCTCTCATGTGCATAAATATGACTATCCCCACCAAATATTTTAGTTTAATCAGTAGTATAAGTGAGATGGGATGAGATGAAGTGAGAAGGGCTCTTGTCCTTGGTGCAAAAAAAGGCATTTGATACATAGGGAAAATATCAGTCTGCCAGCAATTGTCTAAAGTAATGTTAAATGATGTTGTGTCTTGCTCCTGAGCTCAGTTGTCCAGAAAGCCTTGCACCACTGAATTTCTCCCTGGTCTCATGCCTGCAGCATAACAATTAGGTTAACAATGCTTATAAAGCCATTGCCTGGTGGTAGAGTACATGCTTTTCATTCAGAAACATCCAGATTAATTCCCCTAATAAGTGACCTCCAGGTAGAGCGGAAAATTTGGGTTTCCAAGGTTGTGGAGAAAGCCATTGCATCTTAACATACAGTATATATGGAGCTTTGGTTGTTGTGGTTGTGGGTTGTTTTCAGTTTGCAATCTGCCTCCTCCCCATTGATAAGAGCATCCTACATTCCTTTGATGTATCAGAGTTCATGGCCAGGTTTTCTGCCATTAATGCTAAAGTACTGGGTGACAAGGGGCAGGATTGGGAATTTGCAATCTTATTCCAATATTTACATTTAGACTTAAATTCGCATCTGCACTGCAGGATCATCCCCTCATTTTATGCTCACAACAACAAGCCTATAAGATTGTGAGACCTGGGACTGTCTCCTTTAGGTGCAGTTCTTAACCTCTACCCCACAATGGCCCTTATAATGTCCTGGTGCTGAGAATAGCACTATCCTTGCTTTGTTTTTGCCTTTGAGTCAGCGTTGACTCCTGGTGACTGCCTGGACAAGTCCTTGCAGTTTTCTTGGTGAGATTTCAAAAGTGGTTTGCCATTGCCTCCTTCCTTGGGCTGAGAGAGAGTGACTGGCCCAAGGTCATCCAGCTGGCTTCATGCCTAAGGCGGGACTGGAACTCCCAGTCTCCCAGTTTGTAGCCTGGTGCCTTAAACACTACACCAAACTGGCTCTCTAGCACTATCCTACTCTATCTAGCATTATCCTACTCTGACATAAAAATTATGATCTTTTAAGGTCTGTTTCTACCTAATTTCCAGAATAAGACATCATGCCCTGGGGCTGAAATCTTGCTGAAAGCCATTATCTGAGGTTTCAAGATCTTTATCCTTAATCTTAGTTTTTAAAATGTTCCAGTTTAGATTATGAAGGAGAAAGGTGCCAAGTTTTTAAGCAGTAAGGAACTTAGATTTTAGAGGGTTGAATATAGGGAAGATATGACAACTGAGTAGTCAGGAGCTGCAGGAAATTGTGATATTTGAATAAAGAGATCCTGAGGAGAAATTTGCTCCACCCCTGCAACTGTTGTTAGTGGAAAATAATAGTAAGAGCACTCTGTACATGTCCAGGAACACTGTCTAATGAGCAAGGAGAATAAATTTAGTAAATTTTACTTTTATATGAAAAAAGAGAACTCCGCAGCAATTTATTAGTGGATATTATTGTGTTTCATCCTGCAATATCCAACCAAGGGCTTCATTTTTATATAATTAAATAATCTTGAGCCAAAGAACTAATTATTTGGAATCAATGCATGATGCTGCAATCCTCAATCAATTTCCACAGACTCTGTTAAGTGGAAAATCTTCATGCTATTTTCTTCTGTGACTCATTTCTTATGATCTTTCCAGTGGGAATGGACATTTCTCTCTTACAAAACAAAAACATATTTTAGCTACCCAAACTCCCTCCATCAAAGCATTGGTCCTCATTTTTAACATTCCATGACCGACCCTTCCTCTTTTAGATTATTTGTGGGCATTCCTTAATCAGCTCAGTCAATAAAAGTAGCAGAGAGAAATTCTTGTCATTCTCTTTTATATAAGCTCGTAGAAATAAAGCTATCCAAATTAGACTATATGGTAGCTAGCAGATACGAAGAGATACTCATTTTCTGTGAATTGGGAATGCATTTGTATCTCATTTCATGAGGCATTTAGCTCAAATTAAACCCAAAACTAGACGTGGATTTTCTCTGTGCTTGAGCTGAGTTTTGAAAAGGATATTTTAAGGCAGGTAAAACACATAACCCACTCCCTTATGTATTTTTTCCTCGGTATCTTTATCCCATCAAGCTGGGTGGCTGCACTTAGTAACCTTAGCTAAGTTCAAAACGCTAAGCAGATTTGGGTCTGGTTAGTATTTGGATGGGAAACTGCCAGCAAGTGCTAGGGCTATAGAGTATCCTGGTTTTTTTCCATTTTTTTTTTTTAAAAATCCTAGAAAAGGACATGGGGAAACTATTGGATTCTGGGTTGCTGCCAAGAAAACAACATGGAGCTGTCCACGAAGCCACAGGCATCAAGCTTGTCTTCAAAAAGACTTTACTTCCCCCCCCCCCCCCTATCCCTAGCACATACAACTTTGCATAGCTGACCTAAATCTATTTTTGGTATCCTGGAATGGTTGCCAAAAGCACAGTCTTGTGGGTAGCTATGTATCTGGACTGGCAAGGGGATGTGATACCTTCTCTTTCCAGCCTGTCTTGTCATATCAGTTGAATCAGGAAAAAGAGAGCTGCTAGCGTGGTACTGTGGAGCATCAAAGAGGAAAGGGAGGGGAGAGCCATCAGCGTGGCAGCTGGGGAGCATCTGAAAGTCATCATCAAGGTACGGGCAATGACAAGTTTAGACTTTGTGAGCTGTTGATTTCTAGCATAGCTGGAGCATCAGTGCTTTGTTATGGTCTTCATTCTTCAAGTGCCCAGGAAGAGAAACTGCAAATGGGCCGTCTGTAGGTCACCAGTGTGCCAGGCAGAATTGACTTTTCACAGTTCATTTTGGATTTGGTTGTTATTCTTGGTCTTTTTGTTATCATATCATACTTCCTGTGACGTGTTCGAAGCCTCCGGAATTTGCTAAAATAAGAAGAAACCATACATTACGTTGAATATCTACAAAGCTGCCTAATGCTGAGTCAACAGTGGTCCATCTAGCGTAGACCACGAAGAAGGGCAGAGACTCTGCAGGGTTTCAAAGAGGAATATTTTCGGATTCTATCTGAAAATGCCAGAGATTATGGGCATTTCTAAATAAAGAATTTACTGTACAATTGCTGTTATTCCTGCAAGGTTAAGGGGGAGGGGTTCCCAGCCATCACTGTCATCCTTCCTTTGAAAACTTCCTATATTTTCCTGCCAATTTTCCCACCTTTTTGCTTATCAAAGAAAAGTTGTTACATAGGGAAAAAAGGAGTAACAGAGCAATGGATGTTGAATGCTCTAGAAGCCACATGTCTGAGTGCAAACTTTTCTGAGACCTTCTATGTGCTATATATGTGCTCACTGAGCTAACCCCTGACTAGCTAGCCTGAAAGCATCACATTAACTCTGGGTATTTCCAGGAAGAGGAATGATTAGATAGAACATAACACTTCTGCCTTTTCCTTAATTGCATTTTAAAAAAATTCTGAAAAATGCAATTTAAGGATGCCCTTGCCTGGGCCTTTCATAAAATATCCTGAAAAAAGAAGGGTCAACTCATTTGGAAGCACCAGCAATTTCTTGCACTTTGCAGAATGTCATTAAAAAATCCCTGGGATGGAGACAAACCACAATACATTCCCCACCTCAAGTCAAATCAGCTTGAAAGAGGGTTTGATACTTACGTTCTGCAAATCCATCCCACAGCTCCCGTTTAAACAGAAGAAGACAGACACAACACTAGGATATTAAACAGGTACACTAAAGGAGGTGGAACTTCTCCCTCTCTCTCTCATAACACAGTTTCAATCTATGTTCATAAAAGAAAACAGACGAGCTTGTTCTTTAAGGTCTAATTTGCATGACCAGCTTGTACCAGCACACATACTAGCCATTGACCATTTCTGGAGGGCAGAAACACACAACATTGCCTTCTACTGCCCCCGCCCTACTGGGAACGCAATGTCTGCCTGTCTTTTTCTGCTGTGCATAACGTTTTTCTTTTTTCTTTTTAACGTGTGCTGGCTCAAGTGGTTCTGTCCAGTTCACCTGATACGTTTCATTTCACTCTGGGCAAACATCTCCACTCCAGTTGGGTACTGTGTGTTGTGACAGAAATGCCACCTCCTCTCCAATCACTGGCTGCTGTCCTCCATGCCCCCCCCTTTTAAAAAAAAAAACAAGTTCACCAGTGGAAAGATGAAACTTTGGTTTTGTTTTGTTTTTAACAAATTCATGAATGGAACAATGAAACAATGGAATATTTATTTACGTATTCATTTGCAATTTTATACATGAAATAGTGAAATAGTGGACCAGTCTTCGTTTTTTACAACTTCATGGATGAAACTGTAATTTTGTCCGATATAAGTCAAAATTACTTGACTTATACTGATATCTTTGCTTTATTGATTTGTCTTTAACCAAGCGAAACTAACAATAGTTCTGGCATTTTCCCCTTCTAGCACAAGTGATAGCAAAAATTGTTAAATGTAATGGGGGTTTTTTCTCCTTATTTCTTTCTACAGATTGAGGCGTGGTAAAAAAGAAAGGAAAGCCACCAAAGCAGGGCATTGTAAATGGAGTCGGAGCAGGTCACTACTGTGGTTAAAATAGAGGAAGGAGCTGAAATCCAGAAAGGGGTTTCTCGACTAGGCTACATTTCCAGACGGTTGCGCGTAGGAATCCAGCAGTTTAGGGCTGCAGTGCAAAAATGCTGTAAGGCTGCAGCCCCATCCCCACTTATCTGGAATCCCAATGAACACAGCAAAACTTAATTCCAACTAAAGGTGCCTGAGATTGCTCCGCACAAGCAATTTGAATGGGGCAGTCTAGCCAGATCAAAGACATATAGCAGCAATTCATCCCCAACAAGCCTCTCCAGACTGAGAAAGGGCACTGAATCTCCAAGGCATCTGTGTCTCTTGGTGTGTGTGTGTGTGCGTGTGTGTGTGCGTGAGCGCGAGCACACACCAGCAGCAGAGAAAGGGCTGGGGATGGGAATAGCAAAGCCTCCTAGATGCGCCATAACAGCAGTTTCTCTTAAAAGGTTAAGCAAACAGCATTGCCTACAAAATCAATGTGAAGCAGTGTGGCAGTTATTTACTTTGCATAATTACACTGGAAACTGGGCTGGGCAGGATGGGGAGCCAGAGGTTATAGCTGTGGGCAGATCGATGTATTTTCATCTGAAGGGCATAGGCAGATTTAACAGTGTGAAATGCTAGGGGAAGGTACAAGAAGGAAAAGGAACATGGCATCTTTATGCATCTGGTTTTGCCTCCAAAAATATACCATTCTACTGTATGCCGTAGGGCCAATGCCAGAGCAAACTGCATGGACATAAGGAAGCTTTCCTACCTCAGATAAAAGGTGGATTTGGAAAGCATGGAAGAACAAAGCAAGCTTTCTCCACCTCCATCCCGGAGGCCAGCCCTACCATTAGGCAGGGTTCAGGGCCCCTTTTTGGTGTATTTTCACTCCTAGGGAGGGCACGTAGCATAAGGGGGAGTGACACTAGCCAGAGAAAGAGAACAGCATTGCCCCAAAGCCCCCAAATTTGACTACATTGCATATTATGCAACTTGGCTTTGGAGATGAGGGGAACATACCTTCAGAGACAAAATGTCATAAGCCAACCATGTGCCCAAAGTGCCCTCCCCAAATGACTATATTTATCAGTCATTTCCAAGAACATTTTTTTTTAAAAAAGTGGTATATGGTTGTGATATATTGGGCAGAGATTTACTTTCTTTTGTGTTGCCTAAATCTACTACCAATTTTAATGGGTGATCCATATTTCTAATTATATGAGAGTAGGAAAAGTCACTGACTCAACACTATTCATAGTACCATTGATGACAAAAATTCAAAGATACCCTTCAAATGTGTTGGACTACAACTCCCAGAACTCTCAGCCAGCAGACCTAACTCTGGGAGTTGTAGTCCAAGATATCTGGAAGTAGGAAAGATTTAGGAAGGAATCTTCAATGTGTAGACAAAATAGATCTGTGGTGCTCACTGCTATAAAATCTGAATGCTGTCTGGCTAGGGGATTGATGGCTTTATAATGGTCATGGGGGCTTTTAAAGATTAAAGAAATTCAGAGTCTGTCACAGTGCAATCACTAGCCACAATAAGAATTGGACATGTTTGGTAATACTTCAGAATTATGAGGGGCAGAGAAAAAAAAATAGCAACTTGGAATAGAACCAAGAAGTCTGCCAGACCAGAATACTTAGAGCCATTTCTGAGCTACTGATCTTCTGGAAGCATCTGGAAGTAGAATTAAAGCTATGCTTTATATTAATTACAATTGTTCACAAGCTAAGCATACTTCCATAACATTAGCATTTCACCTTCCAGTCCCCATGACACAGTTTGAAACCAACCATGAACATCTTCACTACTTTAAAATGGGAATGGATAAAAAGAATCTTAAGCTGCCTCAGGTGTGAGCTGGGAATGAGAAGAAGACAACATTGTGGATATGGTTGAAAAAAATTGGCTTACCGGAGTATATTCAACTGAAGTTAGAGGGACATGTGGATGAGCCCTCTGCTCATCATTTCATCATGTTCCTTCATGTTCTCCTCTTGCTACTCCCCATTCAGTCATAACCCAAGTTGAATCATGTTTTTTTTTTTCAAAAACCATCAGAATCACAAAAGGAGCTGAGTCACAAGCAACCATTTTATTCAGGATTACTGCTTCCTTCCTTTCCTTTTTTTTTTACAGGCAATAAATGCTGATTTCCAGATTCCTCCATGTTCTCTTTGGGAGGTGGGGGGGGGGGGAGGGCTGGTCTACACCAGCAAGGCCGATAGAGTTAAATCAGTTACAGTACTGCCAGCTGAGCAGATTAGCACTAGTGTGTAATTCTTATATTTCAGTGGCATAGCACTGCTGTGTCCAGCTGTCAGTCTTGCAAGTTAGTCCAGACAAGAAGCACCCCCAGAAGTACTAGCTCTAACTTTATTGTAAGGTTACATCAACAGAATCTTGCAAGTCTGAAAGTACATCTCTCCCCCTTTACCTTTACAGTCGAAGAAACTAGGGAGGATCCCTTCTGAGACATTTTCCATGCCCCCATTCCTTCTGCAGACTCAGTTGCCTCTTATCTGACCACTGTCTAGTCTGCGGCTCTTCCTTCTGTCTCCCAAGGTCATTCCCACATACCACTACATGAGCTTTTTACAGAAACAGCAGTAGAATGGTAGCCGAGGAGGCTAACCAGTGCCTGGAGGATGGGACATACCTGCATCAACCTGAGGCAGCCACAAATGCCTCTCTGATCAGCTTGAAACTGCCAAGAAATGCTTCTCTGATCCCACCCACTACTGGCTTTGTTTATGGCACAGTGGATGCCAAAGAGCACTTAATTTGCTGTAATGTTTTGTATGTTTACAGTGAGAGTCTCAAGGGCTAGTGGATATAAAAGGCATAGATTCTGCACCTTTCTCAATACCTAGTTGAAGGGCCCTCCAGCTATCCCTGGGTTGGCAGAACGCAATATGGGCACAAGCCATGCGCCTCTATTCCCAGTCATTGCAGTCATCTGCCTCATTCATGAGCTACAGAGGAGATAAAGGCACTGGCAGAAAAAATATGTTGCCAGAGCAATTTTGTGCAGTGTTTAGTGCAGGTCAGGCAAGGCTAAAAGGAAATTTTCCATGTTAATTTTGAAATTTGGGGAGCTAGAATAAAAGTTATTATGGTCATAGATTAGATAGATATAGTTAGATATAGATATAGATGATATAGATCAACAGTTCTCAAACATTTTGTCTTAGGACCCCTTTACATTCTTAAAAATGACTGGGGACCCCATCTACTGATATTTATTGAATTAGAAATTAAAACTGAGAAATTTTAAAATATTTATTTATTTGACTTCACAGACCCCCTGAAAGGGTCTCAGGGTCTCTAGGGGTCCCCAGACCATACTTTGAGAACCAATGATATAGATATAGATATAGATATAGATATAGATATAGATATAGATATAGATATAGATATAGAACATTAATTTTTAGATTAGTGTTCAAAATACTTTACATATATGTTACCTTATAGTAGTTCAAAGTTTACATCCTTCATATAATACAAGCTTCCCAACCTGAGGTTCTTAATATATGCCAGAATAATATGATACTTGGAGTAATCAGCCCAGACATAGAAAATTAAGGTTGACACATACCGGATTGACCAAAAGTCATCAAGTGAACTTATAACACAGTCATTGGTTTAATGAGAGGTTTCTAGCTCAGAGTAAGCAAGCTGCTATGCCACATTGATTGAACTGAGCTCTCCTTGGAAACAGAAATGAGCCCGAGTTTTTCATTCCAAAGTTGAACTGTTTTCAGTGCTAGAGATTTCATTCCAAGCACCTGCCATCCTTTCACAGACATGCTGGCTCCAGCATCCTAACTGGTCTCATAGCTGCTCAGCTATATGCCCTCACCTTTGAAGTTTGATTAGCTAGGAGCGCCTTTTAAAGTTCTTGGGATGTCTTGGAATAACTGTGAGGAATTTCACGAGGACTTCCAAGCTGCTTGACTGCTGGTGTGGGGCTGCTGATGACTACAATGTGCTTTGGTGAGGTTTCCTAGTGGGACCTAAATTATCCTGAGGTAATTTACTTAAACTATGAGACTGCATCTCTCATGGATGCAGCTTTTACATTTGGAAATTCAACACTTACTTTAGCTGATAAAAATGTATCCCCAATTTACTACCACCATGGTCATTATCATGTACACATCCATCCTAGGTTTCTTTGCTGGAAATAAACGCAACACACAACTTCTGGCAAAGGCAGTGTGGTGGCATTCTTTCCACCATCAAATTAATCAGTGCATCTTCCCCTCAGGAAAAATGTGGCATCTGAAAACAAGCTATTGAGTTGCTCTCTTTTTTTTTCCTACTGAAATTATGGTGAAAGAACTAGGTATCTTTCTTAAACCTGTGCTGGTTAATGACTGCAATAAAGTCTTTCATTTCATTGCTTAAACCTCTAACATCACTGCTAGAACAGGAAAAAAAAAACATGCATATAGAGGCAGTATTAAAACTTACTGACTCTGCTGGGAGGTACCTCCAAGAATCGTAAGATGAGACTGTTTTCAGCAACATCTTTGAAACAATTTTAAAAGCATGTTCATCTGCTAACCATAAAGTACCATAAAAAATTTTCTGACAGTATTAGTGGTGGTGGTAATGTTCATTTTGAAAGAAGGAGAGAAAATGAACTAGAGTGTAGCATGCTTTATAGCAGGGTTATTGACCACTGAGCTCAAAATAGATTGAAATAAATAAATAATTGAAGAATTCTAAGGCAAATTGCAAGAGGGTATAGTACTAATATTGACTGATTGGAATGCAAAACTGGAGGAACCTGGAATTACAGGAAGGTTTGAATAATGCAGGAGATAGATTAATAGAATTTTGCAAAGAGAATTCCTTCTTTACCACCAGGTCTGGAACAAGCAATATTAATACAGATTCTACACATAGACAACACCTCATGGACTACATGAAAATCAAATAGACTAATGAATAACAAACAAAACTGGAGAGGTGCAATCCAGTCAGCCAGGACAATTCCAGATGCCGATTGTGGAACAGATGATGATTTATTGGTTCAAATAGGCAGGTTAAACTCAGACAATCATAGTAGAAAGTAAGTGTGCCAGTAAGTTATAACTTGGAGAATGTACAGTAAGAATACAAGTTCAATGTTCAGAAAGATTTAGTAGACTACACAGGCAAAAGACAACCTGAGGAGCTACAGGATGTACACAATATACACAAGAAACATTGTGAAAATCAACATTCAAAAATATTCGCAAAATTTCAAAGAGGAAATGATCTAAGTGACTTTCAGAACCACTAACCCTGGTAAGCCAGAGAATGATGTAGGATAAAAGCTTTCAGGAAGAAAACAAAAATACTAACAATGACTGAATGGAGGTTTCCATATCAAGCAAGAAGTCAACCAATAGAAAATGAGAGACCTTTCTAACCAAAATGGAAACATTGCAATCGCATTTACAACTAAGATAGCAACTCTCAACATAAGAGATCTGATAAAGGTAAATGAATTAAAGATGGAAATAATGTACTGAAATCCTTTATATATAGAATTATAGAATGACAGAAACATTTGTGAAATGGTGGTATAATCAGGAACTGACTCTACTTGAAAGTAAGGTATCCTCTGGCAATAGACCAGCTATCATGTAGGAAAATACTAGGTACAAATGATATATCCATGAAATAGTTTAAAGCTGCTGAAAAAGAGGCAGTTAAAGTGATAACTGCTTAATGTCAACAAATATGGGACAAGATTATGTGGCTTAGAGACTGGAAAAGTTTGGTGTTTATACATACGCTGTAGAAGGGAAATACAAGAAAATATGAAAATTACCAAACCATTTCACTAATTCTGTTTACAAACAAAGTGTTGCTTATAATCTTGCAAAGAAATATAAAGACAGATGCCAGATGAACAGACACAATATCAAATAGGTAGCATAAGATGGATAATGAAGAATACAAGAAATAGAAGCAGAGAGTTTACTTTTGTTTCACTGACTACAACAAAGCCTTTGAGTGGGTAGATTATACCAGCATGTGGAACATATTAAAGATGTCCCAGATGCTTCTGGAGAATCTTTACAATAAATGAGGAAGTATTGTAAGAGACAATTTTGGAAAAACAGAGTGGTTCAGAATAGAGAAGGGAATGAAACAAGGTTACATATTGTTTCTACGTCTGTTTAACTTGACAGAGACTATATTAGAAGAATGACAGGATTTAGGTAACAGCTGGAATCAAAACTGAAGGTCAAACTGCTAACAATTTGAGACATACAGATGAACCCACTGCTAGCTGAAAATAAACATGACTTAAGACAGCTCATTATGAAAGTGAAAAATGGAAAGTGAAAAGACTGGGTTAAGAGACAAAGGGAATGTCAGTGTCAACCTGCATACATAGTGAACTTTTAATTAATGCAAAGAAATAGAGGAGGTAGATGATTTTGTTTTCTTGGCCACAAAAATAGATAAAGATAGACAATATGCTGGAGACATAAAGAAATTGAGGAGGAAAAGAATGACAGAAAAAAATCATAAAGGAAAAGGATATTCATGGACAATAATGAACAAATAACTAAAGCATGGTCTTTCAGTCATAATGTAGATTGTGAAAGTTGAACACTGAGAAAGAGCAATGAGATATCTTTGAATTTTAGACTTGGAGATGGTTACCATGGGTTGCAAGAAAAAAAAAAATCATTCAATCCTGTATCAAATAAAGGTTGGCTCTCCCTTGAAGCAATGATCAGCAAACAGAAACTCATATACTTTGGGCATGTGATACAAACAGATGATGGAACAGAGAAGATGATTATGTCTGACAAGGGTGAAGGAGCCAAAGATGACAACAGATAAGGCGAATGAATGGATTAAAAAGAATATTAGAATATCTCTGAACAAGCAACAAGTGATTACTAAAGACAGCTCAAGATGGTAAGCATTTGCTATTACAGTCACAATGATTAGAACCTAATTAGATGACACCTAATTAAGATATTGAATGCTGTTACAGTAGCAACTTGCAAAGATTTGCTCCAAATACAAATACAAATACAAATACATTTGTAACCCTTTATGTGAAATATTAAAACACAACTACTCAGGAAAAAGCTAAAAAACATAAATTGGAACTCCATTTGGAAAAATCTGTTATTAAAAGAAGGCCAGCAGTTGGTGCAGTTTGTGAATTTGCTCACAGAATACAGAATATTTCCTGGAATTTATTTGTGGAAGTGCCTTAATTAGCCATTTTTGAATGTATATCATTTGTTATATGTATAATCTAATTTATACATATAAAAAACAGTGTAGAGGGGTTTTTTTTTAAAGCTGGAAACATGTTTACAGTTTCAGCTGTGAATTTATGAAAGACAGTTTTGCAGAATGCAGATCCTGTGGACTTTTGTACTATTTTGACATACGTATATTAGATTTGGCATAATTAAATACTTTACCAGACCTAATGGATTTCTCACATTATTACAACATGATGAAACTATATTCTTTGCAAATTACTAAAATGAACCCTTTTATTATTTTTAGCAGTCCATGAGAACCAGGAATGGGCTAGGTAATAGCTTCAAGCTGCTCCCTAATTTTGAGGGTGCCTTGACCTGACTTGAAAGCATAGGAGCAGGGACCACTTAAAAAAAAAAATCAAGTTAACTTTAAAGAACAGAATCTTACAGTATCCACCGAATTGATTTTTCTTAATGCTGAAAGCTTATAGGTGGTCCAGGCAGACTTTAAAACGAGTGGCTTCTGTTTAGAGGTTGTGACTCTGGGCTTTTCCCCACTGCTGAGATGAAGTGCCTTCATCCATCCTTGAGCTGGCACAAAACTATGCCAGCAGGAAATTGGTTGTCCTATGGCTGATCCTTATTCTGTCTCTGTTGCCTCCATTATCAGTCACTGTAGTTACCTGCCTTCCCTCCAAGGTAATGGGGTGAATGACAAAGCCTAAGAGATCTTTCACAACCTGAGGTTGTCCGTGAATGGTATCAAAAGAAAGCAGAAATGACTACTTTAACATTGGTAGAACTAAGGATAACTTATGCCCGTCTCATTTATGGACTGTGGATGAGATGAAGGCAATCTCACAGGACGATGCTACCAGAACTTGTTGGTGCCATGGTTAAATACAAGCAGAGACAGGCCTGCTTTTCTCCCCACCTCTGAGATTGTCCCAATGTCCAGCTGCCCATTTTCACATATATCTCCAGCAGCTTCATCTTATTTGAGGAAGGCCATATGTATCTTTTGCTCCTAAACTTATGTACCATATGTACTCATGAATAAGCCCACCCACAGATAAGCTGGCCCTTGAAATTTTCATATGTTTTAATTTTCACGGTTGGCTTATCCACGGGTGGTGCATTTTTCATGATATTTTGGTTAAAAATTCCAGTGACAGTTTATACATGGATGGGCTTATCCACAAGTATATATGGGTACTGTACTTTTAAAAAGTATTGCCATACATACTTGTGGATAAGCCCATCTGTGGACAAGCCAAACCCAATTCCTGGGATGTATTTTGGAACCTAAAATTTTCAGTTTGCCCGCAAGTATATACGGTATGGATTCATTGGCGGTCAGAGAGAATCTCAAGCAATATATGTAATTTCTGACAAAGTGAAACAGCCAGTCAAGTAAAGGAACTTTGGGGTGGGTTGGGGGGTGAGCGAAGCAACTACCACATTGAAGAAAATGTAAATAATTTCAGATAAATAGACAGTTTCGATGTTCATCCTTTATTCTTTATCGATTCTTCTAATCATCAATATGTTACGTCTATAGAACAGATGGCCTCTGTGTGTGTGTGTGTGTGTGCGCGTGTGTGCATGTGTGGTACATGGCTTGCCTAAACACATCTTGTCACCCTTCCAGATATGTTGAACCTCAACTCCTATAATTCCTAGTCTGGTCGGGAATTATGGGAGTTTAAGTCCAATATTGTAGGACACCAGATTGAAAAGGCCATTCTGATGAATTTGGCAGTTGTGAGATTTAAACTAGACATTTCTTCCAACACTTAGTCAGTTTGCAGTGTTTTCTTTATAAAGCCCTGGAAGCTGAAATATGATTTTTTAAAATATACTTTTTTGCTAAATAAATATTTAATTTACAGGTTTAGCCATAACAGTTAAATAATAGCTTGTGTTTTTATGCCTAAGAATATTTGACACTGGATTCTTTGTGGTAAAATGTATAGGGGAACCTTTCAATTAAAAAAAAAAAAACTCTATTACTTTGGAAGCAGTTTTGTACAGAAACTTGGTATTTATCATAAATTCATTCTAGGAGCCCAATGCAAACAAGAGCAACAGAGGAATAATCAAAACATATATTGTCATCAGTAATGGGATTTTTTAAAACACGTGGATAGTACCAATTTCATTAGACAATCTGAATACATTTGTCTGTGGTTTTGCATGACTGAAAAAAAAAATAGCAACGTTGAAATGCATCGTTTTCTAAAAATAAAACAGTTTTCCACAACATTTTTTTTTCTTGCGGGGCAATATGTTGTATAACTGTTACTCACCATGTAATCTTGACAAGGGAGGATATTTTGGTCTTGGTGGCTCTTTTGAGAGCGGTATTTAGTTCAACAGCTGTGACACTTTGCGTTTCTTTCTGAGTTCTCTGCAGTCGTTTTAATTTAAACACAGCTGTTGAAAGGAAAAGGCAGTTCAATTGTATCTAATTTATTGTGTATGATGATCTTATTATATTGTTGAAAGCTGTTCCCACGGTTGCAAGTCCACCTGAAAGAAGCCCAGAATATTCATGTTAAGCCTCCATCCTTCACTCAGTCTTAGGTTTGGAGTTTCCTCCCTTCCCTAATGATTCCCACCCCCCCCAGCTTTAGGTTCAGATTCAGAAGCTGTTTCTTCTTCTATTATATGGGGGAAACCAACACTGCTAATATTAGCTAGTAATGTCAGTTGGCTGATGGATTATGAGAAATTAGCAATTCAGTCTTAGTAATTTGAATGTAAGGTCCACTGGTTGCTGACAGCTAATAGTTCCTGGGAAATTAATGAGGCAAAGAAGAAGACTCCAGTTTTAGTTGTTCGATAATTTAATCTTTCCCTCTTGCAGCAGGTTGGTTCTGACAAGCCTTTCACTGCGTCAGAAAGATGGAAGGGATATGAAGCCACAACTCATGGCCACATATGCGCATGCAGACATATGACAGCTATTGTATGCACAAATGAGGTGGACATAAGACAGAAATCTTACTGATTGTCTGTGTCCAGGGGGGACTGTAAGCAAGTCCAGTCTCTTTACAGCCTCTAACTGTTGTAACGGTTGCTACCACTGCTGACCCAAACATTTTGCTGCTAGAAGCAGAGACCCAACACTTGCCCTCTACATTAGAGTCAAAACTTTTATCAGTTCTTGTCTTTCTTGATTCCCCCCTCCCCATGCGCGCACACGCAGACACACACACCTTCAACCACTTTCATGGTGCAGTCTGAAACAGGCAGCTTCACCTAGTTCAGGGCCAGATTAAGGCCAACTGATTCCCTAAGCACAGTCCAACACTATGAGATGGAAACAAGTGTGATATCTGATGACACCTTCGAACAAAACTTTTAAAACTTTAGTCACTCACCATGCCAAATTTTTTTAACAATGCAGATTAAAGTCAAACACAGCAGATGAGGACAATTACAAAAAATTCAACCAAGTTGAGTGTGGCAGTGAAAGAGTTAAGGGCATGATAGCTAGGGGGGGAAACTCTGTGGGTTCCCCTCCCCCCCCCCCCCCGCTTTCTCTTGGGGCCCTGAGCACTTGCTTATTTTGCTTAATGGTTAATCCAGGGTTGACCCATCTCTATGATAATATTGGTCCTGCTTTTAATGTTAACAAAAATCTGATTCCTGAACAGGTTGGAGATGAAGTGAGACAGCTCTTCCTGTTACGCAGAAATATGAAGCAACCTGCTTCAGACAGAACTATGTTGTGCAACTGGAGAGAGAACAATTAAGGGAGATCGGAACTGATGTCTTAGTGACAAAGCAAGTTTACAGCCTTGAACCAAACTGCTCCAGGTTACAAAATGTCCTGAGTTGGACCTGGAGATGAGCCAGATGGGTGGTTTGATTGTTTATGGTGAGCAGCGTCATCCACTGTTTCCAGGACCACCAGAACCTGGCATAAAGCTTTCCTCACAGCCAGTGAACAATTTTAAATGATGGAGAGCACAGTGCCTCATTGTGCATGTTGCTTTTCTGGCAAGGCTCTCCAAAGAAAAAGATGAGCTGACTCCCTTCTTCCTGATCAGTTGGATTTATTAGGGCAGGAACTCTATACAGGCATTACATTTTAGCAGCAATATAGGAGGATCTGAAGGAAACCAGCCTTTTAGGGTTTTACATATTAGAGCATGCAAATATTACAGAGTTGGGTCTTTCTTTTTTTTTAATTGCTGGTTTTGGTGGCTCAGTTTCTTTTAGATAACGCAAATGCTGCTGCCTGATTATAGAAGGTGTTCACTAGCCAGGCATGGTCAAAGTTGCGTTTAATTAACATTGCCTACCTTGGTGTTATCTGGATGGGTTCTCTGTGTCCCGGTGTCCCAGCAGGCCCTTATTTTCATCTTTCTGGCCCAGATGACACATCCTGGGTCAGTCAGTGGCTTTTAACACGAATCAGACACAGGAGTGCCGTGCTGCTATGCCGTGTGACAAGGCACTCCTGCATTCTGAGCTGATGTTGAAACTGGGAGGATTCTAAAGTGCCCGTTGCCTAAACTGATACCACCCCAGACTTTCAAGGTGATTCCTAACATACCAAAATGTTTCCATACAATCACGTGTTTCAAAATATTCTCTTCCGGAGACAAAGAATCAGTTGATTGATACAAATTCCATAGAAGCAATCCTTTTATTAGGCCAACTGAAGCTTTCCAAGCTAATTGAAGGCTTTCACTTTTCCAAGAGTTCTTCATCAGACAAGAAGGTTAAGATCCAGGGAAAAAGGAACAAGGAAAAGTGTGGCTGATGCTTGTGCCAGGGTTGTACAGATTGCATTTCGAGATGGAATGCAGGAGAACTTCCAGACCTGCCAAACACATCCCATCAGGCACAGAAATGGTGTAAGGTTGCACTAGGGGATCTCCTAAATCTTGTTGGGAAGAAAATAACAAGCAAATTGTTATTGTTGGAACTCCATTTTTAGGAACATAAAACTGTATATTTTTAAAACATTTAACTGTATATTTATTTATTGTTTTAATATGTTGTAAACCGCCCAGAGTCCCCCATTGTTCAGTTTCATAAATAAATAAATAAACAAACAAACATAGATTTTATGTGATAAATCTGAAACAATTGCCATCTTGTGTGATACAGAAATCCTTTGGAAAACTGAAAACAAAATCTATTTCCTACAGATCCTGATTGTATAGTATCCTAAATGTTCTATCAGCTGCTGTGATCAGTTTTCATGCAGAAAGCAAGGATGAGAAGTACAGTTCTTATCTGTCTTAATTAGAAATTGTGTAATCTGAAAAGCAAAGAGGGACATTTCTAGAACATTTGCTTTTGAAATGTGTAGCGGAAGCAAACAGAAGGCAGGTCAAATACTGAATACTTTTTCTCCAAAATTCTTCTTAAAAATATATCTAAAAGGATGATTATGTGTTTCAAATAATAAACAAATAATAAATAAAATAATAAATAATACACGAGCCTTGTCACACTTAACATTTCATCCCCAAGCAAAACAAGAGTGCTCATAATGAATGATTTTGCTGTATTTCTATTGGTGATACTGACTATACTAGCAAACTGAATTTAAATTCTGAATATTGTACCTACCAAGTTTTCAGCTTTCAAAGAGTGAATGTATGTATGTATGTATGTATGTCTATAAACAGAGAGCAAACCCCACTCCCTTCTAACATTGAAGATGTTACCTAGATGGGTAATGAAACGTCTGCAAGAAAACAACCACGCTCAGAGAACCCCAAGGACTCCACACTGAGCATTCTGCCCAGTCTTGATCATTTTCTTACAGGTCTTGATTCTTGGACAGTGATAGATTCCCAGATGTTTTGCAAGTATAGAAATTAGTAATAGTGAACTGTTAATGAGCAGGTTATACTACAGTGCTAGATACTGATAAGAGAGTGAGAACACTGTTTAATTTCTAAAAAGAGCAATGCAGTGACTCAAGCTTATCTTGCCTCTACCAAAAAATCTGTATACAGTGTAAATGTAGAGAGAAAAGAATAGACAAGGTACCTTCTCTTTTTTTTAGTGATTCCAAGACCTTTCCAAGATTATATCATCAAAATTCAGCAGTAATCACCACCAAATCATGGTATTGTGCATTCCTGGCCAATGTTTACCTGGAAATTAAAGAGAAAAAGGTGGGTCAAGCCTTTGACCAGAAAAGGAAAACTGGGCCAACTATCCAATCTCTCCCAGTCATGTCCCTATGCAATTCCCCCATCACTGTCTCCTTGGCCACTGAGTAAGGACTGCTACTGCTGCTTCTACTATACATGATCCACTAGCCTTAAAGAAATTATCTCCCTCTGTTTTACACATCTTGAAGTATTTATTCAATACAATTTCATTACTGGCAAGGAAAACAGATTATGTGTCTTATTGTTCCCTAATGTCTGTCATATTCTTCTCTGAATCAGCCTGCTGTGATTGAAGGTTCCATGGGATTTGCATCAGGATTCCATTTGTGGTTACAGACAAGTGATCCCAGACAGATATATCAGACTCCCTCTTCCCTCCAGGGAACCTAATACATCATCCATATTTTATCCCGCCCACACCCATTTTTCTTCTCACATATGTGTTATGAGATTGACCAGCCTGAAAAGCAGGGATGGGCACAATGTCCTGCAGTGAACTTCATGGTTCAGTGAGGTCCTGAATTTGTTTCTTCAATATGGTAATCTAGAAGTATGCAGCCTATGGGACTTCTGATGTTACTGAACTTCAATTCCCAATTATCTAATTCAGCCTGGTCCAAGATGAGGAATACTGGGAGTTGTAATTCAATGATACTGGCAGTGCCACAGATTTTCCTACCTCTGTGCTACCCACCACACTTCACAGACACCTTCAACGTTTTTTTGTTTTATCTGACAAAGTTTCTGGACGGCCAGTCTGCCAGCAATGCTTCAGATTATGCCTTTCCATCAGTCAAGCAGTGCGGTGATGGGGAAAGTTTCTCATTTGTCATACGCAGAACGTTCTGTGTTACATATAATTGCAGCTACCCAGTTTTCTGTCTGTAGAAAGAAATCCCGCTTAGTTTACTGTATGCCAATTTCTTAGTGATCACGTGAATTCATAATTCTGTCGCCAGATGGAATAACCCATCTCAAACTGTCACAAATTTGTGATGGAGTAGGTTTGTGTTCCAATCTGTTTGGGGTTTGGGGAGGGTGGGGTGGAAGGGGGTGCATGGATGAAGTGGAAATTTGCACATATTGAACATTCTAATGCAAATAATAGGAACAAATTTGCCACTTGAGAATAAATGGATGTTACTAAAGGAGCATGGTGACTGTACAAGCGCAGTCACTGTCAGGAATGACAGATTGGCTTGTGAGGTGGACAGAGATTGATTTTCAGATGTAAATAATCAGGGTAAGATGATCTATTATCAAGCCAGAGGTAAGAAAAACATTATACAGAAATATCTACTCCATAGGTCCTGGCAACCTTTGAGAGAATCACTCTCTGTACAGGGCCCAAACATCATTGCTGGGACCCAGAACAAACTTGTCACAGGGCCACCTCCTGTTCCTATATATGGTTCAAAATCAATGTACATGTCAATCAGTGAAATAAATCAAAATCGTTGCTTGTTGCTGAGGACACCAAGAATGATTTCTGTAAGGTAGGTCAGATGAAGAAATCTGCACACATTTTAAGGTGAACTTATTTTTGAACCAACAGTGCCTTTCTCAGATTGCAGTTTTCAAATAAAGATGTAGAACAAAATTGCATTAATATGCATATCAAAATGCATATTAGTCAACCAATATAAAAATGCATTATGCCTGGAGAAAGAAGCTATAATAGACAAGACTGTATTAAAAAAAAAAAATCAATCCTTTTCAGTCAGGCTTCAGGTCCAGGTATGGGACTGAGACAGCATTGATCGCACTTGTGGATGACCCCAGTGGGAGGCCTTCACTTTTAACTGCTGCTGTTGAATGCCAGGTCAGCCTTTAATAAAGCCTCGCTCATCCATGACATAATTACAGATAGGAGGGCTGACCTGGCATGCTTCATTGAGACCTGGATGGGTGCAGAGGGGGGAGTCTCCCTCCTGGAAATGTGCCCATCTGGATTTCAGGTGTGGCATCAGCTAAGACTTGAAGGCAGGAATGGTAGAGGGTAGTTATGGCCATCAGCTTTCAGAGGCACTGCTCCATAAATAACTGGATGAGAGACCATGTTTGCAAAGTTGGGCTCTAGGAACTGGTTGAGATGGTTGTTGCTGTACTAGCCTCCCTGTTGTGTAAAAACTTCCCTGCCTGAGCTGTTGATTCTGTGGTGGTCATACACTGGATCTGTTTTTTGTCTCAGGGCACTGGTGGCATGATCTAGATTTGGGGGTGATTACCATCATTCCCTTGTCATGGACAGATCACTTTCTCATTGGCTTGGAATGGTTGGGTGCTTGCCCCAGCCACATGAAGGCTGGATCTATTTAATTAGTCCACTTCAGGTGCTTGATGGATGTGGTTGGGTTTCAGAGGGACCTTGGGGCTGTTCCTGAAGGTCTTATGCACAGTCTGACTGAAGCCTTGATTGCTGCTTGGAGTGAGAGGGTGACCATGCCTTCAAATCATGTTATGCCCGTGCATCATCTGTTTGTGCATGGAGCCCAGGGTCCCCCTTCATTTAGAAAGGGCCCGGATGATGAAATGGGAGAAGATGAAGTACTGATGGAGGACAACAAGGAGAAATCTGATCATACATGGGTAAAGGCCTCTATTAAGGACTACCTTGCGGTGATAAAGGAAGCAAAACATACTTATTTTTCTGCTCTTATGATATCTATGAATGGCCCTGCTTAGGGCAACCTGGTGTGTATTAGACCCAAGTCCCTCCTGGTTAACTCAGGCTTCCCAGAAGACAAGTGCTTGGGTCCAGGTAGTGGTGAGTTTATCCTTGAGAGAGGGAGTGTTCCTGCTGATGCTTAAGAAGGTGATGGTCTGCCCTCTCCTTAAGAAGCTACCACTGGAGCCAACCATATTGGTCAACTTTAAGGAGAACAACACCCATGCCTTAAACAGGCAATATGGTTTCTATAGGCACTAGTGTAACCCCAGACACATTCATTCATTCATTCATTCATCCATATGATTTATATGGCCACCCATCTCACAGCAGTGATTCAGGGCAGCATAGAAAGTTAAAAGCAACAATTAGAACAACAATCTGAATAATAAATATCCAAAGTCACAAAATTAAAAAAAAAAAACTCACAATAAAAACAATGTCAGCTGACAGACTTCCCTTTGTTTCTGTCAGGTTCTTTGCCCTATCTGCCTTTATTATTTATTTGCTTTAGATTATTTTAAGATGATGATGATGATGATGATAAAACTGGCATGCTAAAAACCTGCTCTTGGCATAAAGCTTTATTTTCCAAGCCTCCAAAGAATTCTTAGAAAATAAAAAGGGTGGATGGCTACAGTCCTGTGTTCTGCATACATCAGAAGGTTTCTTCATAAACAAAGGGAAGTCTGTCAGCTGACATTGTCAAAGTTTAAGGAAAACAATTGTGTTATAAGCCTGAAGAGTGTCTCTTTGCACATAACTCTAGCATAATGAGGAAAGGGGAGGAGCTAGTGTTATGCATAGGATCACTGCTTCTTTCATGTTGGATTGGATATGGCCTATAATTCTAAGTATACAAACCAGGTTGATTACCTCTCTTCCATGCTATCTGGGTTTGTTTTTTCTGGGAAGAAAAAAAAACCAGTGTGTGCATGCTTTTCCCACTCTCTAGAGAAAATCCAAACTCTATCCCATCACAGAAAAAGGCTCAGAATATAGAAATTAGTCCCAAACCTCATTCTCTGGCACCATGTAACCCAGCATGGGAAAATGTCAGGGCAGTGGAGAAGGTAATAAAATACATTTTCCCATCTCCCCCATCAATCCTACATGCAGGAAGATCAGTATGTTTTGCGGGGGGAGGGGGTGTCCATGCATGTAAAAGGGGGTGGGGCTTTGACTGCTAGAGTTGCACCTACCACTTTGACGCTGTTCATCCCACCCTAGAGATGCCTCTGCCTACTTGTGCCAGCCTGACACAGGACCCTTGCTTGTTCCAGGCTGCCTGGGTTTCTGCAAAAGACTCGGCCAAAATACATCTGCAAATGGTGGCTGCAGCTCAGCTTAAATGGGATTCAACAGGCACTCCCAGTTGCCTGGAAGAAGCTAAGCCAACATCAGGATCACATTTTCCCCCCTCTCTCTCCCTTTGCACTGTGGGAAGGTAAGACAAACTGCACACACACACACACACACACACACACACATCTCTTCCTTGATCAGAGCCATTTTCAAAGCTCAACAGATCAATATGCATTTTCCAGTCCATCAGCAGGTGTTGGTATGAGCTGCATGAGGTTATGGAGGACCCCAACTCCAACCTTTCCTCCCATTGTCAAAGAGGCCTGAAATGTCAGCAGGGGGCGAGCAAGCTGCTCAAATGCTCAAACAAGCTACCCCACAGGGGAGCCAGGTTTTGGAGTATAGTGCAAGAGCAGGAAAGGGGGAAAGCCCCGTCGCAAAGCCCCGGGCTCCTGGCTTCGTGGGGTGCAGGTTACACCCAGCCCCTTTGATTTGCTTACAACTTAGGAAGACTTCAGCCTGGGGTCTTCTCATCCAATGAATTAAAAACTGTGGATGAGATATCAAAAGGGGGGAGGAAGAGTTGAGCATCATCATTCAACAGGTACAGTATTGAACTTCGCAGTGGAAAATTCTAGGGATTTTCAAAAATTATTATTTTACTCCTTATTTAAAACGTATACTGCTCTCTGCATTCCAAACGCTGAAATATACTAGGGTATCTTTCTTATGATAAATATTAAAGGAAGAGCAAAACTAACAGAGGAAAGAGTTTATCACTGAGACAACAGCACCATTAATTAGAATACGAGGACCAGCTCTAGCCATCCTTTTTTTTAATCTGTTCAGTCATGTCCAACTCTTGGAGACTGCTGGAGAAGTCCCTGCAGTTTTCCTGGCAAGGTTTTTCAGAAGTGGTTTGCCATTACCTGCTTCCCAGGGCTGAGAGTGTGTGATTAGCCCAAGGTCACCCAGCTGGCTTTGTGCTAAGGCAGGACTAGAACTCACTGTCTCCCGGTTTCCAGCCTGAAGCCTTAACCACTACCCCAAACTGGCTCTCTACTCATCCTACTGCATCCTACTGATATCTAATAAAGTGAGAGGATTCTGCCTTCCAGGCAGTGAACAATTTCTTACAAAGTAAGCAGCCATGGCATTTTAGCTCAAAGCAAAGTACAGAGGGATTGGGGATTATGGTTTATAGGTCATGGCATGGCACAAAAAAGGATGAAGAAGAATTCCCTTTTGGAAAACGAGAGGTACCACTAACATAAAAGGAAGGATTGGAGAGAGCAGTTAAAAAGGTCACTTTCCCCTTGAATAATCTTACGTGAAAGGCTTTGGGGGTAAAGAGTCTGATTTTGGAGCAGGGGGCTTCCCAACTCCCCCCACCTCCGATGCTATTGTTCCTTGAGGAATTAAATCTTGTCATGGTAAGCCTCAATCTGTTTTTCTTAAAAGACGGTGATTTCCGGCAGCCCGCATCTTTGAAAATAAAATAAATTCTAATTAACAGCTTCCTTGGCACCAAGGAAGATGGGGAGAATTGTTTCCAAGATCGTCTTTAATCAAAGGAAGGGGAGACCAATACTTAATTAAATAAGAGGCTTGCTGATTGATGGAAAATCACTCCTTTTCTGCCAGTTAAGACCGGTTCCTGCCTAGGTTGATGACTGGATAGGAGGATTGCACTTTGAACAGTCCTGGCAATGGTTGGCTTAAGGAAGATCTGGTCTGGAAACACAGACCAGTACCACAGTGTGCTTTGAAAGCTCAGAGATGTTGTCACATATGAGTGTGTTCAACTTTGCTTAGAAATCATGCTGCTAGTCTGAATGTTCCTTAATCCCAGTTACATGTAGGCAAACATTTGAATTCTTTGTCAGATTGGCTGTAACGTGAAATGTGGAAAGGTATGTGTCTGCAAACAAGCAAAGCAGACAGTTACCCAGAGCAGGGTGCACTGCATTACTTCCTCAGGCTGTGGGCGGCAAATATAATCATGCTCTGGATCAAATTCTTAAACTTTGGCTATGGCAACAATCAATACTTCCATGAAGTTGTGAAGCAAGAATATTTTCCATATTCAGAGCTCATATCATGGAGTGCTTAGTCTCTGCAGAGGCCTGGGTTCAAATCTCACCCAGCCCCAGATCTCTCTGGATTCACGCATCACCTTAAACCATAATATGATTTTTCTGGGCTGGAATTAGGATGATACTTGAACTCAACTGTTGCATGTCTGCCAATTGTCTTGGCTTGGCCAGGTTAGTCACACACCAGCAGTGAGGGATTTCCCTAGGAACCCGCAACCTAGGAAAGGAACTTCCACTGTCTACTGCTTGAGTGGAAGCAAATGGTGGGTGGACTTGCTTCAACATATCTAAGAGAGAAAGAGCTCTGTGGTCTCAGATGACAAAGACTTCAAGGGGACAGGCTTGGAGTGACAGAATCTGATAATGGACTGCTGGCTGGAGATGTCAGAATGTGTAGTTGGTCTAGAATCTGAGCGGTTGTTAGTTGAGCAATCAAAGAGTCTTTTCCAACACTGCTCATTGCTCCAGACTAAGCCTTTTCTGATACAGAACAAAAATTTAATTTTCAAGAATCTGATCATTGTGTTATATCCCAATAGAAATAAATACAAAAACATAGTGAAGCTACATTCAATTCCTCATGTTCTGCAGAGCATAGGGGATTTATAAAGCCATCCAGGGGGAAAAAAAGATACGCCTTTTTCAGTTTCTATCTAATTCCCTTGTGGATGCATGGCTTACTCTTCGATCCTATGACAAACTCAACCAGGTGTAAGGCGAAGACAGCTCCCACCATGTCAAAGGCTACTTCATCCCCAGTTACTACTGACTGGAGCCATCCTTTTAGGAATCAAGAGACAGAATGGAAGCTGGGGGATAGGAAGGAGGAGGAACCAGGTGCAGAAATTTAAAAAATACCAGTTTGCACAGGACAATAAACATGTCCCTACTTCTGAATCTGATAGGTAGGTAGTTCTGCCGGGAGGTGGGGGCTTATGAATCATGGTTTATGGCTTAATGTTGTGTGAGCTAAGCAACTATTTCTTCAAATAACCATGGATTAGGAGACCCCATCCGCAGTTCCAGTGGATTTTGAGAATGAAAGGGGGTTATAGATAATGCTTTTGAGAGAACCCAACATGCCAGCCTAAGCTCCTTGGAGAGAGCAAATGAATTGTTCTCCTCCTCCTCCTATCCCTTTTGTGTAGATGGGTTTGCAGCCTCAAGTATCATGGCTATCCTCTATAAGACCTATTTCTGGGGTGGAGCTGGAATATTTCCTCATGACTGGCAGAAGCACAGCAGAAGTGCTCCTGAGGTTGCACAGCTGTCCCCAGACTCTGTAGAAAGGTCTGGATGAAAAAGAGACACTGAAAAAAGACTTTGTGAGATAAAGCATTCAGCCCTAGACTATGGCTGGAAAAGTGTTTGTCTTCTCCTTCTCCTCTCTCCTTTTCTCTTATGAGCCCTACTGGGTCAGATCAAGGGTTCGCCTCCTTCAGCCTCAGGAAATCCCATAAATCAGTCATTAGAGCCTTCCCAGGGAAGTTTCTGGCACTCAGAGGTAGACTGCTTTTGAATCTAGACTCTATTCTGACAATAATCATTAATAAACGTGAATGCACTGACTCTTGCTATAAAAGCAGTCTACATCTGTAGTATCACCATAGCTAATGGTCATGAATAGAACAAGTATAAGCTGTATATAGAACTTTTTTTCCCTCTGGACTCTTCTGCACAATCAGCTAACCATGGGCAGTCAGTGCTTCAGCAACTGTAGAGATGGCTTGGACACACGTCACCCTCAGCTTGCCTCTGTTCTAGCATGGAGGCAGCCTGCAATTATGCTTTGGGGTTCTGTTTCAACAGAACTTTAATTAAATCTAGGCAATGTCTACTCTCCCGTTGGTCACTGTATGGACCATCTGGCACACCTCTCCCCTTGATCACTGGTTACTGCCTCTTTAGCCATTTTTGGATGTTTGTGTCCAGGGAGAAGAACAAGCCCACATAAAATCTGACCACTGCTGTGGTTTGTGAGACAAGTATCAGGCATCACGTGGCTTCCTTCTATATCTCTGATGGGCAGTGCACTGAAGCACTGGTTCATTGGTTCCAATGCACATGTGCAACCAGTGTACCAATGGTTAGGAGAAGTGACAGTTGGTAAAAGAGGACCAGTAAAGCACTGAACTCCACCCTGCCCTTCCATTGGTGAACAAGTAAAATGCTAGACTTCTTTAAAAAAAAAAAAAACAGGTTCACCATGGACCAGTGAAAGAGTAGGCCTGCCTGCCTGCCTGCCTTCCTTTCTAACTGGCTGAAACGGACAAGAGTTCTGTTTGTTGTGCCAGATGGGAAGGTGTCAAATACCGGGTGACTCCCCAGAGGTGGAATCATTCAAAAGGTCCATCAATGGCCACCACCTGTCCTCAAAGAGCCACTCATGGAAAGGAAACCTACTGGCACTTGCTTTCCTAGAGCGGGTGGAAGGAATGAAGAAGCAGGTGAATCCACCAATTAGAGGCTGTGGTAACTGTCAGCCAGACAGAACATCTGGCCAGCATCACTGCTAAAACTGAAGAATGGATTGAAATCCAGACAATAATTTCTTAATCCAGCTACATTATCAGCTGGTTTTAGCCTGGGAGAAAAGCAGCTTAGGGCTAGCAGTCAGAAGAGCCCTCTATCCTGAGCACAACTTCTATCGGCTTTGTTCAGTCTAAAAGAACCTTCTTTCTTCTCACTTTCATTTGTCATGTTTCATATTTGAACATATCATTCCAGTCTGTGCTGGAATGCTCACAGTATGTTTCATTTGACAAAATGGGGAAAAAAGAGTAGTAGGTGCAATTCAAAAGTTAAAAAAACATTCAAAACCCTGAATCCTGTTGGTCAACCGTAGCACACAGCCAACAGTTCTTTCGGGAAGTGAAACTTCCTCCCTGCTTCATGGTCTCCACTCTTCTCCTTTTGTCCCCCACCAGAAAGCAGGCATCTCCACTGACAATGACGAGAAATTATACTGACAAGCCATCCCACCACTGCCGGAGAGCCATTGCAAAATAAACTGTGGCAGGAAGAAATCTAAGATAATCTGGCACCAAAATATTTATATAGTACACTCTGACCTCTCATTGAATGCCTTGGTTTATTATGGAAAAGTGCGGCAGAAAAGGCGTTCCAAAGGCAGAGGAGTGGTGTTCCTGCATCTGACCCCATTCATCACTCCTCCTTATTGAGGCACTCCAAGTATCCACCTTCCGTCATGGGGAAGGAAGGAAGTCAATTAATTGCAGAACATAAATCAGGCAGTTAGAATAAGAAATCTGCCTGGTGCAACAAGATGGAGAACGAAGCTGTTTCGTATAGGTAGGCCCTCGGAGATATCCAGAAGCTGTGACACTGATAGCTTCTTAAATGGACTTTTTATTTATGCCCACAGCCACTGCTTTTTAAATCATGCAGATTTCCAGCAGGAATGGCTTTCCTTGTTACCGAGATACATTAACAAAAAAAGACTGTATTTTTCGCTTGCCGCATGTGGGTTAAAGACACAGAAATTGGAGAAACCTTTATGATTCCCAGCTACCACGGATTATCCTACAGAGATTTGGGAGCCTTGTTGCTGGCTCTCAGGAGCAAAGGAGATTTTTAAAGCATTTCTGCATGCATCTGGGTGCCACTTGGGGAGGGGAACAGAAAATAGAGGGATGGGGAAGGAAAAGAGCATGATTACTTGGCACGAATCCCAGTCAGGGGCATTCCAAGATGTAGCATTTCTTTCCTTGTGCCATCTGTATATGTAAACATATGAATCTGAACGTATGGCCCAGAGGATCAAAGCTGGTCAGAGTTAAATTAATAATTACCTGATCCTGATAATTTGGTCTTCCAGCGGTTCTAGACAGGTTTCAGCACTGGATATTTGTGAGTGTACCACAGGACGGTATTTTGCTAAAAACAGCCGACTCTGAGAACTTTCTTACCATACCTTTGCTGAATGTATCCAATCCAAATGGAGTCATTAAAGGACATCCTTGGTGAGCTGCAGCAATCGCAATGGAAAGCAAAGGAGGAGGCAGCTAAAATATGTTGATCTTGTGTTGTTATGAAGATCCAGCTTGGGGAAGTCTCTCGTGCTACTAATGATGCAGAAAGTGTCTGGGGATGATTAATGGAGCTGTCAGGCTGTATGGAGAATGGTGTGTGTGCTGAGTGACAGGAATTGGTACCCTGAGTTCGAGCCTCTTTCATCAGGAGCTGAAAAATAGAAGAAAGATTCAAAGTGGTAGCTTTTTAAGCAGACCTTGCTGAATCGCTTGGAAGATTTGCTAATGTTTGCTAAAAGTTTGACCTGGGAAAGTTGTTAGAGATAAGAACTAGACTGTTATTCCAAAAGTAGAAATGTACCATTAGGATGGAACATAAAACTAACTTGGTCAGTTTTTGAATTTTGAAAATGTGTATTTATGATATAGATTTTCTAATTTGGAGTGGGTTTTTTTTTCAGTTAAAGACATTTTCACCTCTTACTGCTTATTAGTCCTACTACCTGAGTGGGTAGTTTATTAACTTTTTCTATACCATCTCTAATCTTCTATCATTCCTTTGTCCATATAACCCATAGCTTTCTAATGTCCAGATGTCCAGAGGAGAATCTTGTTGTAGTAAGGAATCTTATAACATATTAAAAATCAACACTTTTATTTTGGCAAGAAGCAATTGTGGACTCAAGTCACTTTGTCAAATCAGGAAGAAAATGAAATCAAGATCATGAAGAAAATAACAGTACTGAGATTTATTCTTATGGTTGACAACTTTACTGTTTCATGCTACAGTACTGTTTCTTTGCTTATCAAATGCAGATGATGTTCAGGGACCATACAATTCCAGCAAGCAAAAAATGAATCTCTTCAGCAGGAAGGGAAAATCCTTCTTAAAACAAATTTCAACAGGGAAAAATGGTTGGGAGTAGGATTGGCAAGGTTTGCGGACAAAACCAAAAATGGACAAGATCAAAGACCACTTGGGGAGCAGATCCTCTTTTCCTCTTTCTGCCACCTTTCTTGTTTTGTTCATTCTTCCATTCTTCCATTCTGTCTCTCTGACACTCAGAGAATGAAAGAGAAAGAGAGCAGCAAGGGGCAGGTGGCTGGAGCACCCAAGAAAGTTGGGACTCAGGAATGGAGACACAATCTTAGAAGGGAAGCCACAGGTTTCATGCAAATCTTTATGTGGCCCAGGGACCAGATGTTTCACAACATTTTTATTTATTTATTTATTGTTTGTTTGTTTATTTATTTATTGAATTTGTCACTGCCCATCTCGTTGAACGACTCTGAACATTGCTTTAGGGATAGAAAACCTGTTGTATACAATCAAATTAATATGCATGTTAATTGCATTAAATCAAATAATCTAAAAGTATGAGTTTCCTTGACAGATCAGACACTGCAGAGGCTGGCCCAGCCTAAGACTGAAATGAAGCACTAAAAGTGCAGAAGAGTTTGACAGGGCTTCAGAAACTGAAGTCATGGAAGTTCTGCAGTTCAAAAGCTGGAGAAGCTTGTGATCCACAATACCTAAAATTTCTTCCACCCTCATCATAGAATTACTGTATATTCAATTCAATGGCCAAAAGATTTTGCAGACCTGCAAGAGCCCCGTCTCCTAGTTCCTCAGCTATAAAGTATGTAAAACATGCCATTTGTACACGTGTAGATGGTCTGCACAAACACACACAAACACACAAAGTTCTGTGCATTAAAAAAATGAAGCTGTCATGTTGGAACCTCTTTATTTTCCTTGGAGCTGGGAGATTTTCATGCAGCTTTGCACCTCCCTGACCAACATTAAAGCAGTAAAAGTGCTTTAAGATGAACTAGCAAAAATGCTACAACTAATGGGCACAGAGGAATCCCAAAGGCATTGTGTTGCTGTGACACTGAAGTGAATTGTTCATTCCCAAGTCCTTATTTAACATAAAAGCTGCAAAAAGGTGTGGAAAAGAAACAGGAGTTTCTGTGTCCTATGCTTCAAAATAGGTTTTGGGGTACTGTACAGTGTATATCAGCCTAACGGGAAAACTGTGGGTAATGGGGTTGCATGAGTTGGGGAAGCCCAAATGTGTGTGAAAGAGTGGATGGGTGCCTATTATAGAAGCAGCATGACTGACTACCTCTAGGGAAGTTCACTGGGTGGGAGGGGGAGTCAAAAAAGTCAAGATGTTGGCTGCAGCTGCACAATCAAAGCCCTGCCTGTTTTTTCATGTGTTACACATGGTTCCCAATTGGCTTCTGGGTGCAATGTTAAGTGCTGGCTTTCACCTGTAAAGCTTTTCATGGCTTGGCCCCTAGGTATCTCTAGGACTGCTTATTCCAACTGGATTTGGCCAGACCAATAAGATCATCTTGGCGGAAAGAACTAATAATGCACAACTTTCAGGATGTAAAAGGGGTTGAGGCCATAAGACTCTGCTTTCAACAGCAGCACCAGCCCTGGAAACAGTCTTCCAGCTGAAATCAGACTGGCCCTCCCCCCCCACCCCCAAATGCATTTAGGAAAACGCTAAAAACTGAGTTCTTTCCTAGAGCATTTTTGTTTAAAATTAGCCATCTATTTATATTAAATATATTGAATTCAGATAGTATTTGGTTATTTTATGCTACATTGATTCTAGAGATTTTTAAACAGATGTACCATGGATATTTTGGTTATGTTTTTTAATCACTTGTAAACTGCCAGGAGTCATTTTATGGTTGCAGTGGGTTATAAATACAATAAATAAATAAAATAAATGATGGTGTGAGTGCATCCTTTGGGATGACCCAGAGCTTAATCTGAGAATGCAAAACCCCCAGCTTCAATTTCCCAGAAAATGCTTTCTAGTATCTAGAGGTTGAGAAATATTGCTATAAATGAAAAAAATGAAGTGGCATTCCATCTGAATTGGTGAAAGAGACTATGACACCACACTCTGTCTTCTCCTGCCCGTGATCATCACTACAGCAATGCGTGATATATAACCTCAGTAACTCTTTTCACAGCCCCCCACCCCTCCATCTCCTCTGCCCTTGCTTGCTGCTTTTATTATGTTTACCAAGGTGCCAATCAAAGATAGCAGTCCAATTCCCATCCTCCATCGACACATATTTTTGAGATCAAAGTTAACAATAAGCCTCAGCACACAGTGGTGCTGTAAGCACAGATATTGAAGTGGCACACGTTGATTTGAATTGGGGGAGGGTGGCTGGGAGAGAACAGGCAAGACTCTAGCTTCTTAACTTGTCATATTACAGCACAGTAACCGTATCTGTTCTTGAGCAGGAACTTGCCTCTATCCTAGTACAAATCAAACATGATATTGAAATGTCAACTCCAGTAAATAGGCATATACTAAAAAAAAAAAAAAAGCTCTGAAATTGCTTTTATATTATGGTTTGGAAGGAAGGATTATCTCTGCCCATATGCACGCGAAGTAATACATGGTTAAAATTTAATAAATAATCAGAATTCTGCAGCAAGGTTGCTAAGCGTCTGCCCTAAGAAACAGGGCAGGGTTACAATCTGTGCAGTTTACAGACATAGTGGACTCTTTCATGTATAACAGGATCATGCAGTACTCTGGATTCAGTCTCCCAAAAGTACTTTGAAGTCCATGAGAGTGAGAACCTGGCAACTTTTCTGCGATACCTTAAAGCAACTGTGCTATTTCCTGGGATTGCATAATGGGTGCTATGTTAACACTCCTGAGTGCTCTGAAGCGCCACATAGCCCTAGTATATAATATATTCCACCTCTGATTTTAAAAGGACCTCAGAACAACCCACCCTGCTGGAGGAACATGGGCAGATTGCCTTAATCATATCTGCCAGTTAAAGAATGCAATCATTCTTGCTAAGTTAAATAAGGGATATAAATATAAATTATAAATATAAATATGTAGAGCCTTCCCAAGCCTGTAGTCCTTCAGCTGTGCTGGTCTATAACTCATCTGTAGCTGTCTCTGGGAATCTATAGACAAGCAGCTTGGTGTGCAAAGGATTCTACATGACTAGGACAACAGTTTGGTTGGATATTCTGACTGTATGGAAGCCTACATGTAAGCACCCATTTAGACATAGGATTGATTGATTGATCGATTGATTGAATAGATTTAGAAGCTGCCCGACTCCAGAATGACTCAGGCTTGCACTTAATATAGGAAAATCATAAAAACAACCTAAGTGTCTGGACAGGCTACACAACAACAGCACCCAGAACTCCCTTGCAGAGAACGGTGTTGACATCTGCACATCTGGAGGGACAGCCAAGCAATACATCTGTTGTTGGAGGTGAGACCAGGAAACTAAGTCCATTCCCTGGTAATCATGTGAAGAAAATATGAAAGGTAATATTAAGGAGGATATCTAGCAACAACTATTTTCCATGATGCCTGAATGATCATCAGAACTTACCCTGAACTCTGCTCACTTCAAGATAACAGATTCATTTGAGGGGTCACTGTTGGAAACAGGATGCAAAGGCACAAGAATACAGTACAACTTTGGCCTGATTCAGTTGGGCATCTCTTAAACAACTCTTAAAGAGCCAAGCAACTGAAAACACACATCAGCCATAAATTAGAAGTGAGCCACGTTAAGCCGTGTCCTTCTAGTCCAGTATTTCTTTAAGATGACTGGCTGGAGAATTCTGGGAGATGAAGTCCACTCATCTTAAAGTTACCAAGGTTGAGAAACACTGTTCTAATCCATCTCTTAAAGAGGGGCAAGAGGTGGCTGTTGTTTGTTTTTTGCCCACCCAAAAGTTTTTGCCCGCTAGTGAGTTTTGCATACCAATCAATTATGTCTGCTTATTTTAGCTCTCTCATGCTTTTTTCCCCAAATGGGTTAAGTTTGGCATTAGGGTTATGGTTACCGATTGATGGTTGACAGTTACCTCTGTGAATTTATGTACCCACGCCGTAATCACAACAAGGATATCCACACCAATCAATTATGTCTGCACTGGGCAAAACCTTTTTGGAAGTGAGATTTTAACACTAGTGGTGGGCAGAAAAGGAAGAAGACCCCAAGAGGCTGCCTCAGTAGCTGGGCATTTAGCATTAGTACCATGCAGGCCAAGGGGATTCTGGATCCTGGCCTCCAGGAATGAAAAGGGATCACCCTTCTTGGATCCAGTATAAATCCTCAGCTAGGCTTCTGGTGCCAAGCAACATTGTGCAAGGACAGAGCAAAAGGGAATGGTGCTTTTTGCCTTTAACTTTGTGACAACAAACATTGACAGAAGGACAGAAAGACATTTTACTGATCAGAATCGCCCCCGTTCAGGATCCAAATAGGCAGTCCTAGATTTTTTTTTTTAATTGATTTACTTTGGAGATTCACCTCAGCTTGCCACATTGCACTTCAGTTCACAAAATAATTGCACCTGCTACAATTTGACTGACTGACAATTCTTGCCTCCCTCCCTCCCTCCCTCCCTCCCTCCCAATTTCTTGAGTTGCACTGAACAAAAATCACAGCTTACTGGCTGTGCTGTTTTCCTCACTATACTGTTTGATCCTTCTCGATGAGATTGCGTATCCACAATCCTTGCAAACAAGCAATATTAAAGCTCGAGCCAGCCTAGATTAAAGGGGGGGGGGGGGATGTCTTTGCATCAGAATTAGTATTTTGATTGTGTGTATCTGACCAGCAGATGATATCAAACGGACTTCCGTGTCGAAATTGGTGACCATATTTGGTGGAGATTATTTTAAAAGAAGCTCTACCACCTACCTATAAGTATCATGGACATAGCTTACAAGATCTTAAATATGAGCTAACTAATTACTCAAGTTTAGATCATTTCCTCATTGGTGATTTGAAGGGCCGTCCAACTATCACTATGCCAATGTAACACTAATGGGTGGATTTTATATCACCACAGCGATGGCTGGGTGATGCTCTAAGACACTATAAATCAGTGTTGAAGAAATGGCTTTTGTTCAGATCCTTTCTAATCGAAGTAATCTGCTTGTAAGTGAACTATAGTAATTTCATCAGACAGGGCAGATCTAAGCTTCTCTGTTTCTTCTGCAATTCATTAAATCTGAGGTCTGGAACTACTCAGGTTTAGTACAAGTTCTAATCAACTCCTTTCCTAGCAAATTCAGAAAGACAGCAAGAAAGGTAGAATAGGCATACTAAATCTGGGAGTCCACAATTCCAGACAAACACCAAATGCAGCAAAGTGATACAGAAAACTCTACCTCTTTGCTGCCATCTGTAGTCATCTGGGGTTTTGCAGCCCAGATGACAACTATGAGATAAGCCTCATTATGACCAACTTGGTCTTTAAAGAAGACATGTTGACTAGGATTATGAATGCTGACATTTGAAGAAGGTGATATCAAACAGAACAAAGGCAAAATTGGGAAGTCCAATCTCAAAGCAAGTAGAGCAAGGAGGCAAGCTAGTTTTGAGATCTAGATTCTGACTACACAATCTTTGGGGAGCTGCTTGCAACAAGGACAAAATACTGTAATTTCAGGATGACAAGAGGAACAGGAAACCTCTTTCTGTAGAAATTTCCCCTTATTTTAAAATGAATAAATTACTCAGGTCCTGTTGCATTGCAGTCACGAACTAACCAAAGTGATAAATGCACAAGGACACAAGACCTATTTTTCTCCAACTTTGAAAGCCTGGGGAGAGAGGGAAAGTTCCTGGCAGACACTGGTCTGCACGCAAAGAATTAGCAAAGAAGGACTTTTCTTCATTGAAAATCTCATCTTAGCTTGGGTGATAGATTGCTGAGCCTGATGAAAAACGTGCTTGCAAAGAGAGCATCAGATCAGGGATGGGGATGGGGGACTTGTATGCTATAAGATGCTGATACCTGAGCCCAAAGGGATGCGATAGCCAGGGGAGAAAGTGACACTTGTCAAATCAACGAGTAATTGATCCGAAGTGCCAATTTGCAGCAACTAAATATTTGGTTTGTGTTTTCAGGATGTTCTCAAACAAACTTCAATTAAGGAAGCAAGAGGAGGCAGGAAGAGACAAGGGACCACTGCTAACACTGCCACATATTCTTAGATCCAGAGACAGCCGATCGATCTGGAAGGATTTTAAAGAGATGCTCCAGCATTCCCATTGCTGTCACTCCAGTGAACAAGGGCCCAGTGTTTAGCATTCCAAAAGAGGTCAATCTTTGGTTGAGAAACATTTACCCAGGCTCTAAACGCACCCACTTCCACTTAATCCCTACAGGGCTCATCAGAGCAAAACAAGGAAAGTTGCATCTGTATTTTTCAAACTGAATTCTGATCAGGCTCTGATATGGTAGAGGGCCCAATATGGCCCTCATTCTGCATGCAGTCCCAAGTCTGGTGTTTGTGCACCGTCTAGATCAGTGTTTCTCAACCTTGGCAACTTTGAGATGTCTGGACTTCAACTCCCAGAATTCCCTAGCCAGCATGCATCTTAAAGACATCTTAAAGTTGCTAAGGTTGAGAAACACTACTCTAGATCACCACAGAATTTGGGTGGCAAACCACCAGGGGCATCCGCAGGGAGGTCAAAAAGTAGAGGACAGCCACATCCATGCAATCAAAGCCCCACAACCATGTTAAAAAGGGTGGGACTTTGATCACATAGTTTGAGTTAAGGAGGTACTGACAGCGTACCCCTGCCCACTCCAAACTACTTTGCCGCATCCTGTTGGCTCCTGCTTAATTCACATGTGTCTTTTCCTGGGTTCACAAGTTAACCATGTGAGCCCAGGAAAAGTTGCAGCTTCTTTTAGGAAATGTCAACAGGTGAAGCACACATGTCCATATCCACTCCAAGGCACTTTTCACTTTTCAATCTGAAGCTCTACACCCTTGCTTTACCACAACAGCAGATTTTATCACAAATTTTTGTCATCTCATTCAGTGTCTGCATGGCAAAAATCAATTCATTTGTTATAAATGTATTCTGAATCTGGTATGTGAAAAAGGAAAGATGTATCATGCACTACTGCAGTTTGCATTTATTAGAAGAACCAATGACTCCTGAGTCCTAAAAGCATATAGTTCAAAACTGGAATGGATTCAGTGCAGAGCAGATAATGGCATCATCCCCCGCCCCCGAATTATTTTGGCACAAGCATCCAGTGAGTTTTAATTCCTTCCCCACAAGCACAAATGCAGTAACAACAAATATAACATTTTCCTCCCTTCCAATAGAAAAGAATATATGTAGCTCAGGGTTGAACTGTGAAGTCCTTGGTGCTCTCTGAGCTTGGTTGCTTGCTTGCAGACGTTTCATTACCCAACTAGGTAACACCATCAGTGCTAGTGAGTGTGGGATTGTACCCACACTCATTAGCACTGATGATATTACCTAATTGGGTAATGAAATGTCTGCAAGCAAACAACCAAGCTCAGAGAACACCAAGGATTCCACATTTTCCTCCCTTTTCACAACTCCTGAATCTGCTGCCTGAAACAGCCACTAATTCAGTCTAATGGCTTGCTTGAATGCCATGGACATTTCCAGAGGAATGTTTGACACCACTTTGGGATTGGCTCCAGATCCAACTCTCATAACTTTGGGGAGCTGAGCCAATTTGTTTCAGATTCTGTTCTGATTGAAACCTCAGCAAACCTGTTTCTGGGCAACCTTTTCCTTTAGATTGCAGTTTCTAAGAAGTTTCTGCTGTGGCTGTGCAGTTCTGTTTGGCTCCATTTCACATTAGAAATTATTCTTGCCTCCATGAAACCATACTAGAATGTTTTGGGGAAAAAAACACTTCTTTGAGCATGAGTTTGACAGTGGAACCAATTATCCAAAAAGGTGGTGGGCTTCCTGTCACTGCATGTGTTCATGTGGAAGTTTGACAGCCATCTGTCTGGGATGTTTTAATTTGGATTGCAGCACTAAGCAGGGAGTTCCCTGGGTGACCTGAATGGTCCTCCCAATTCATAATTCTAGGAGTCTAAGTTAGCTATCACATAGCAGCTGCAGCTGTCTTGCCCATCTGAGAGGTGGAACTTGTTTCTTCATTTATGCATTGTTTAAAAGTTACTTGTCCCATAGTCACAGCTCCTGGGAAAAGTGTGCTGCTGCAAAACAGCTGGGATAATATCATACCAATCAACACAAAGCTGGGATCCCACATAACACTAAGCCATAAACCAAATATCTAAACCACAATAACTAACTTAATACATCTCACCAAGCCAAAACCAAACAAATCCCATCATAGCTTAGCCTTAATTTCTTCATAACAAGAAGAAAGATCTATTTCTGATCTCCTAATAGCGGTCTCAATATCACAGACAATCAAGGTCCCAAGAGCAATGATAGATCAAAATATTGTGCAAGAAATGCTCATATCCATCTTAGGCTACTAAAAGGAAGTTTTGTACAATCTGAATTACTCAACCAAGCCAGGTAGCCCCCATCTGGAAATCAGTTCCTTTACCAAACTGCAATATGGCACGGATCAGCACTGAGAATGCCTTTGAAAGTCCTTGAAGCAACCATCACCAAACCTAAGCTAAATTGCTGCAAGAAGACAATAGTTTCGTTTGCCAACAAACCAAGCAGAAAATAACAGGGAGGGGAGAACCAAGTAGACAGGCAAACAGTAGCTTTCAAGCAGACTTCCACCCTTTAGCAACTTGATTAAATGGTTCTTAGTTGGATGCTTCAGATGAAAATATTAGGGAAATGCTAATATTGAAGGGAATGCTCCAAATGAGATCCTTATTACTATATCTGCCCCCATAAACCCTTTCCTTAATACACCTCCCTACATTGCTTTTCATTGATCCTGATATTAACCTGGAGAGCAAGACTGGTCCATAATTGATGGAGCCAAAGTCTCTTGTCTAATTATAAATAATGCTTGTAATGATGAGAACTTCGAGCATTGCTCAGTCAATTGTACTTCATGTCACAGTGCTGAAAAGAGATTTGGTAATGGGGGGAAATGATACACATGTGTGTGAGAGTGAAAAGTCGTAATGAAACCTCCTTCTGCCTGTAATCAAAAAGGCATGGAAAAAAATGCAGGGGAGGGTAATTCCAGGAGTCATTGCATAATTTGCTGGGTGCTGTGAAAAAGAAAGGGAATCTCCTTGCAAAGCCCATGAATAATAAGGAGGCTTTCAAAAGTCAGAGAATGAGAAAAATAACTAGAGCCATGATGCATCTTACCCACTGATGGGTGCCAATTTGATACTAGCACCTTAAAATGTAGCACTCTTTTGCTGCATGTTGTTTGCACTTCTAATGAACAGCTAAAAGTTCCAACTCATCTGGCTGAAAATCTTCTATTAAAGCTCACTGGTTGGGTTCACACACTGAGCTAAGCCACGGTTTGGCTTAATATGTTTTTAAACAAGCCACAATGGGCTCAGACCTCACATTGCACCAAGCCATAATCTGTATTGTTTGGTTTGGGCTTAGAATGTTTTGTGAAACTAGCCATTGTGATTTGGGAATTATGGTTTCTGGCTTTGCATGTTGCATAAACCTAATTAATATTACTTTAATCAATAAATTATGGATCAGTGAGCTACTGCTTAACATGTTGCATGAATGCAAACAATGTGTTTTACAAATAAACAATGAGAACACAGCATTGCTAAGTTCAAAGGAATTTAAGTAATTATGCATTAAGATGGTAGCCATGCTGCCCCTTTTCATAATGAGGAATGCTTTTTGTCATGGCTAGAAGATTTAGGCTGCAAAGATCCAGATGCCCAGTAGATGGCAGCTAAGGGATAGAGAAAACACATTCTTTGCTCCAATTTAATGTTATGCAGATTTTTGCAACCCAGATCTGATAGCCCTATCATGACCAGTAAACTTAATCAGGAGGTTTTTTATTACTGGGTTCTTTGCTTGCTTGCTTTTGAATATTGTTTTATGATGAAATTTATAATACTTCAGAGTATACGTAATAGAAAAACTGTATCCTACGTGCATAATTAGGGATTTTCTTTGCAACCCATCATAAGTTCCAGCACTTCAAAATCAACCACGATACCGCTGAGGAACGAAATGCTACACCTTACCAAGATCATAAATGTTTTTGTCACATCCAAGGGAGCTTTCATATGCCATCAACAATCAGTCTGCTGTATTATTCTCATGCACTGTTTTACAACTCTTTGATGCCAGGCCATCTTTTTTAATGAATCCTGCAATACGCTCTTTCTTCACAAAACTATTCTGGGAAGAATTGTTTGAAAATGTCGCAACTGCTCTGGAGCTTATGACGTGGTGTAAATATTTTGTCATCATACAACCCCAAGATGTAAAATCAGCTGTTTGCAAAACAAAGGAAGCAATTAATTGTACACTATCTAGAGAATTTGGTTCTGGAGTGACCTAGTAAATTCATTAAACTAAGCTATCTAAATAATTTTATTATAAATCTGAAAAATCGCTCCTGCTCAACGGGCGCCATACTTCCTACGCTTCTATAAAATGCTGTTTACTGTGTTGCTAAAAGTTATACAACAGATGTATATATGTAGTAGACACAGCTCAATATTATATCTCAAAGGGCAAGGCCACTCTTAGAGGTCTTAATAAAATATCCAGAACTCAAGGACTATGACAATAATAAACTTGACTGTATCCCAGCGAGATACATTATGTCAGTGTTGTCCAAACTTGGCCCCTTTAAGATGAGTGGACTTCAACTCCCAGAATTCCCCAGCCAGCATTTTTTCTTTCACTGTTACCTACTTTGGACTTTCTTAGAAAACTTGTTCTTATATCTAGACATACTATAGGTGAAAGGTCTCATCCTGGTGCCCTCTGGATGTATTAGCAATGCAGCCCACAGAAAACTCTTTGGCCATGCTGGTTGAGAAATCTGGAAGCTATCGTTTCAAACTTCTGCAATGTACCAGGTTGGGGAAGTTTGGGATAAAGGAAAAACCTTGCCCATCCCTAAATTGGTCCTCAATTATAGATCTGTTTGACAATTGTCACCTTCATTTCCATGACTTCCATGGCTTTAATACCAAGTCTATTATCAGACATATTTTGGGAGATACGGAATTTTGAAAATGACATATATTATTTCTTGCAACTCAGACTCATTGGGGGATTTTTGGGAGAACACTTTGCCAGCCAATAATAGGGTTTTTTTATGTAAAGGGAAGAAGTCATCTAGCTGGTAGACTACTATCTTTCATGGTTAGTCCTTGGAGGAATCTGGCTGGAAAATCTTGGGTCTGAACCAGACAATTGCTATGTTACAGCTGAAGCATAAAAATAGTTTTTTATCCTAAATATATTATCATTACCTTTGTAAATCTTACCAAATCATCCAAGTCTGACTATGGTTTACAGAGAATTCTGCTATGTGCACAGAGAGAGAGGATCATGTCTACTCCATCATTTTATTAACAGATCGTGAGTTCTTCGTACACATTCCAGGATGTGCAAATTATATTTCTAGTAGTCCATAGAAAAATTTACACAAATAGGCACAATTCAGCACCACCATCATCAAAAAAATGGAAAACAGTGGATTTCCTTTGAACAAAGTCTTCATATGTCTGACAAACCTTTTGTATACAAATGGGAGATTCAGCTACACTGAAACCAGCAAAGCTAGAGTTTTATTCTCTTCTGTACTTTTCTTTATCTTGCTGTATCCATGCTTTGGAATTACTTTTTAATGATGAAAAGAGGGTTATTAATTACATAAATAAAACACTTGACTACTGTGTCCTGGGAAAATATCCTTTCTGGGGTGGGGGTGGGAAATTCTCATCTCAGATCAAAAAACTTAAAAGCTTTTACAGCAATAAGGAGGCCTCACTGGGTGACTGCTGTTTAAAAGGTCTGTTTCCTGATCCAGATGGTCATTCAATAGCTTTCCCCAATGTGGCATCTCCTAGAATTTGCCATTTTATCCAAGTTGGCTGGGAATTCCAATAGCTACAGTGCAATGCCTCTGAAGAACACCAAGTTAGAGAAGCTTGAAATGTTTTCATGAGCCCATCTACTCCATGCAATTCCTCCCTAATTGCTTCTCTCCTTCACTTCTGTGTCCCTCTCCTATTTCCCACCTTCTTCAATATTTTATGCATTTCAACTTCTCAGACTCTTCTCAGTTTGGCCTTTAATGTAACCAGCTGCATTATGAAAGTAGCAGCAGTCCAGTGGATTAGTTACTGATGGCAAAAGCAAGAATTAAGCCAAGAGGGAGAGGTAGCAAAGCCAATTAGTGTCAAATGACTTAACCTAAATTTTGCCCACCATTTTCCTTATTTGGTCACTTCCCCAAAGCAAAGGTCAAGCTAAAGTGCTGACTACAGGGCTTCTCTGCTTCATTTATCAAGAGTAAATTTATAATATAGAGATCATAATCTTTTTTACATGTTCTATGGGAGAACACAGGTTCTACAGATTGGTTATGCAGAAATACAAAATATAAAATAGTTCTGCTCTTGGAAGAGTTTACCCAGCTAGATTGAAACTAGGCCACCACTGCCCTCTCCTGGATATGCAAAATGCTGCCTGCCTGTACTTTCACATGTGTTGCACTGCTTTATTATTAAAGCCTGTAGCTAAATATTTGGCTGATTAGTTCAAAATAATAATGTGGAATTCTGTGTGCCATACAATGCCTTCTAGCTATCTTAGATGGGCCACAATGCCGCACTGACTGTAAAAGCTATAATTCTCAGAATTTCCTTTTTCAGGACAAAGGCCTTATCAGTCTAGTACAATATCATCCATCCTGATGATTTCCCCATGTGTTGGATTTTTTTTTTTTTTTTTTAATCTGCACTCAGTCATTACCGACTCTGCAGTGACTGCTTTTTTTGGACGAGTTCTTTTTTTTGCAGTTTTCAAGGCGAGGTGTTTCAGAAGTGGTTTGCCAGTGCCTCCTTCCTAGAGCAGAGCCCAGCTAGCGAGCGCAGGAGGCGGGGTTTCCGTTGCTTCGCGCCTTTTTTGGGCAAGCGTGGCTTCTGCGCTACCAGCAACTGCTCCCGACTCCTTTTTGCAAGGCACCGCCAGCATTTTTCCTCCCACCGGAGTGAGAGTACCCATTTATCTACTCACGTAAGTTTTCGAACTGTTGCGTTGACAGAAACTGGGGGAGGAAGCAGGAGCTCACTCTGCTACGCGAAGGCTGGGCTCGAACCACTGAGGTGTCGACCATTTCTGGCTGGCAACTTTCAGCGTCATTAAGCCGCTGCGCCACCGCATCCCCATGTGTTGGATTACAACTCCTATAAGCCAGTGTGAAGTCCCACACATCAGGAAGGCTCGTGCGAAGATGGAGGTTTACAATCTTATGCTCCCAGGGTCTGCACTCTCCAACCCTGCAATCAGAGCACCCACAGGGTAGGTACATAGGAATGGTTAAACAAAAATTAAGATGGTGGATGCAACCCTGCAACCAAAGCCCCATTCCCTTACACATGTTGCACATGCATTGCACGTAAAAAGGGACAGGGCTTCAATCATACAGTTGCATCCACCATCTTAATTTTTTTGTTACCCCTTATTGCAAAGTCAGTGTTTCCCTTGACTTGGAGTCAATAGTAAAACAACTCCCCCCCTTTATTCTTCTTTCCCATCTAGCCCTAAGCATTTAATATCTAAGTTTAAACCACGTGTGGAACATTTAAGAACCACATGCAACCCCAACACCCCACTGGGGCCTCCATATAGAGCTGAAATATTTGGAACCATTTTTTCAGTCAAGGTTAGGAACACTTTAAACTTCATTTTGTCACATAACACCCTCACCCTCCAAGTGAAAATAAACAGGGTAGTATCTTAAGTCTTGCTTTGCTCTTTAACCACCCCCAAATGAAAAAAAAGGAAACATGGTCTGCATAACATGAACCCCATGGCAGAATTTAGGCCCCACTCACTCTAAGGATGCCTCTCTCCAGTCATGTCACTTATGGCTTCCAGACTGGGTAGAAAAAGGAAGCGCCCATTTTAAGCACAATTTCTTCAGTCTTCTTCTTGCAACAGTTCCCAGTCTCCTTTGCTCTTTTCCTCATTTTTCTGCTTTCCTTTGTACAGGTTCCCTCTTTCTCAATCCGTGATTCATTCTCCATCTTTTCCTAGGTCTCCTTGTTGTCTGCCCTTTTGCTTCCCTGTGTCTTAGGAAATCCTCCAAACCCTATGCTATGCAGGTGTAAGATTTTTGTCCCACCTGCTACCCACCCCTTCCCTCAGCATTTACATTGATGGGAATGCAGAAAATGAGTGCTACAAATAGCATACGCCTGAAGCACACATTTGAAAATGCTATGTGGTCAAAAGAAGGGACATACCAGTATGTAAACATACCATACATATACTCTTAAGGAAACCAGAATTGTTCTTGGCTCCTGCCAACATGGCAAACTCAGGTTGTTATTTGTGGAAAAAATGTGACCATGCCAACACATTCTCCCTAGTCCAGCATTTTGAGTCCTGTGTGCAGCACTCTTCAAATCTCACATTTCCCAGCTTTAAAAGAGAGTCCGGTTACCTTACCATTTCATATTTATGGATGCAGCTGTGAAACTCCACTTGTATCAAAGAGGAATAACTGGGAGAGTAAGCCTGAATTTACAAATGAATTTACTACATTTATTGCTTTCAAGAATATGAGTCAAGCATTTCTCTACACTAATACCTGTTTTCACAGAGCCATACAGTCCTGAAATACAAATGACTGCATTTGAATTTATTGAGCATATTGCCTGCAAGCCATTAATAATTTCCTGATGCTATCTGGATACTGTTTACAGTTCTGGAATGAGGACATTCTAGACTAGTTTGCCCTAGAATGCAAAACTGGACTTGCTGGGAGCTGAGCCTCACTACAACTTTACTCTCTTGCACTACTTATATACATTTCAATTGGGCTATTACAAAATAATGAATTTCTTACTGTGACCTATAATTTCTTATACATCAGCAACAGCTAGCAACTTTACATGAGCAACAATCTTATATTAAGATTGTTGCTCATGTAACTGAGCAACAATCTGATTGCAGGCAGTTACTTGGCCATCATTGTTGGCTTTTTCTCCCAATGTGCAGTTACAAGAGTATCTTAGGTATGTTCCAAGGTTCTCTAACTATACGTGCAGGATTATATGAGTATGTATCAGCCTGGTTTTTGTTTTAAAAGTACACTCTGGAAATTTCTCTGCATTTATTTTATTTATTTATTTATCATATTTATATAGCCGCCCATCTCATACAAGGTGACTCTAGGCAGCTAATACTTATGGAAATCTTGCTGCTCTGTCACAAAACCTTTGCAGACACGCCACATGATAAAGATTATCTAACTACAGGAAGTTTAAAAAATACCTGAACTGCATTACATTCCCTTATATCCATCTTATAATGTTAAATAAAAGGACTGTACTATCAGATATGCTGGTTATATAACACTGGGTTACATTAGTCTTTTTAATAAAATGACATTAAACAATATGAAGCAGCACAATGTCCTACTGAAAGTCTACAGGTTTGATTACTCATTTCCTTGTAGGAGGTGTTTTGATTACATGTGCTTCTCACCCATTCCTGTAGAAGTAGTATTTTATGCTGACTACATCCTTGAAGAAGCCACCAAAGTAAACATTTCTAAGAGATGGTCAGTAGATGTCATCCATTTGAAGGATAAGGTTTTAAAAAAAAAAAAAAGCACTGTTGTACAGTTATTCTCATGCCAAAAATTAATATGAGAACAGCACTTTGATACTTTGCTTATTCAATTCATTTAGCTCCCCAATCACTGCCTCTAAACCTAGCAGGCCAAAAGTTCTGCCTCCACTTACTAATCCAAGTCCCCACCCAAATTCCATCTTCACTCATAATCAATCTTTTGTGCAGGCACTTTGAAAGACGGGGGAAAAGGCAAAGAATCACTTCAGATTCAGCCTCTCTCCACTGAGATTTTTAGAGAAAAAAATCAGAAAGGCTTTAACGAGACTGTTGCTTGAATTTTTGAGTGTTTTGCATTCAGAGAGCAAAGCCAATTAAAGGTCTAGATTTCCTCTGCCCTCTTTGATAAAGAAAGGACACTCTCTCACACAAGCTTCTGTATCAGAAAGTACACCAGGCCTCCAACTCCTGCTGTTGCTGCAACAGCCAATAAGCGCACCATAAGGAAGTCCAAGGAGTCCTCCAAAGCTGCATGCAATTCCAGGACCTGCCTCTTGGTGGCCTCAGCTTCTCCTGAGTTGTCAATGACATGGTCAGCCAGCTTGACCTTCTGGGCAAGGGGCATCTGGGCAGCAATGCGTGCTTCTGCCTCCGTCTGAGTCAGCCCATTCCTGTGCATCAGGCGAGACAGCTGGGCTTGTGGGTCACTGACAGAAGAGAGGAAAAGGAATTCCGTTAAAATCAAACACCCTCCAAAGTGTATCTATAATAGGCATCCATGACATAGACCAGGATCACTGGGAGAAGAAAAGATTTCACCTTGTCTCTCTCCCTCCAGTGATTCCACTGCAGGCAAGACAGATGCTTCCTCAATGTTATTAGTGAACAGGAAGCAACAACCCTGATTAGGTTTGTCACTGTCAATGGTAGTAGCAGTGAAAGCTTTAACTATGACTCTCCCCACTTCCCAACGGTAACAGCTGATCACCAGAAGAAATTAACCATTGTTCCTTGGGCCATTGGACTGCCCACCAGTGATCTAGATAAACAGTTTCCAATATTCTCTATCTTGCCCTCACTTCACTATGACCAAGATTTATATCTCTCCAAGCTATAACATGATTGGCTTGATTTTGGCTTGGTGTGTTGTAACCTACCTACTGTGTTTTGTTAACCATGGTTTATAACTTAGCATGTCACACAAATCCAGTCACACAAGACATGGAAGACAGGTTTCTTTGACAGATGAAAGCTCCTTTGCGAAGGCTCCAGCTGAGTTCTCTGTTATGAAAGAAATTAATGGTGCTCCTTCTCCCACCTTCTTTCCCAAAGAAATCCCAAAATACCATGGTTTATTTTCTCCCATGTAACTGAATGTTTTGCACTAGCGAAAAGTATAAAGTATTGCAATCAGAGGCATAACTGTTATGGGAATAACTCTGGCTTCCACTTACATCTAAGATAAGTTAAGAACTATTTCCAGCAAATGAACTACATATGCTTGCATTTACACACTGTATGCAATATTCTTAAGCAATCATTCGGGCGCAGAGAAAGAGAAGGAGCTGATAGTGGAAGGGCAACAATGTGTATGACAAGCATAATAGGAAGAAAGAATTAAGGCCTTACTCCCAACACCCATGAGTCTCAAATGTCTTGGTTCTTGGTCTCATAATGCACATAAAAGCCAGTATATGCAGGTACAAAGGCAGTGACTACCAAGAGAATGTACCATTCAGAAAGTATGGTGTTTCAATTACCTGGTCCTACTCAGTTTCAATGCACCATTCTCTTGAAGGCTGAACTTTCAGAAAGCTCAGCACATCCACGACATGAAGGACAGCAATATGAGACATACTGCCTCTCTCCAAACATAGCTAAGGTAATTTTGTCAATGGGCTTCCCTGTGCATCTGACTTGCCTCCTTGGATATCAGGAGGTGGTCTTGCAGAAAGAAGCTGAACTACATTACAGCAGATATGTGCCTTCCCTGAGACTATCTGTAGTGTGATGGGACTTACCAGAAGGAAGAACACTATACAGCTTGTTGACACTGGGATGTAGCAATAATAGTAGTAGCAATACTAATAGCTAGAAGGGGAAGAAGAATACAAATTCCTTCCAAACCACCTACAGGAATACACAGAATGATCCAAGTGGCCACTAGAACATATACATTCATTATGAGTAGCTGCACACACAAAGTAGTAGCTGCAGTATGCATCTAGTATGTTATACTGAAAGACACTGCCTTTGTAAATAGACTGAGATTCTAATGCCAGATCCAAAAGCCTCACAGATAAAAGCTTGTCATTCAGAAAACTACTGAAATGCAGAAAACTGGATGAAGAGAGCTCATGTCATATGGCTTTATTCTAAAAGTTGCAATTCTGTGGGAGGGACCCCAAACCACCCCACTCCATTTCAATGGCCCTTCAACTCATAAGGACAATTCCATTACCTTTAGCCTTTTCAGCTCTAACTTGGGTTAAATATTCTTTTAATGGTTACCTGAAAATACCTTTTATTCCTACCTCCATTTGGGGAAAACAATACATTACATAGCCCATTATCCGTCTTTTATTCCATCTAAATGATCAGCACTGATAGTCTTTAACATTATGCAATATTTCACCCAGTACTTTCCTTACCAATACACGACAACTGTGTGCTTCATAAACTTGCTCAGCATTTTGGTTTCGAAGAGGAGAGGGATATCCAGAATCACATATCGGTAGCCTGGAAAAATACAGTGAAACTTTTACTAGGAACATTTTTTTTCAAATGGCAGTAAACTTTGTATAATGTTGCAAATATGTACAGATAGTCCTTGGGTTATGACCACTTGTTCAAAGTTATGACAGTGTTGAACGAGGGGACTTACAACCAGTCTGCAAAATTGCGGCCGTTCCAGGATCCCCATGGTCACATGATCACAATTCAGGCACTTGGCAATTGGCTCATGATTATGACAGTTGCAGTGTCCCGCAGTCACGTGATTGCCATTTGCGACCTTCGCTGCTGGCTTCCCACAAGCAAAGTCAAAGGGAAAGCTGTCAGGAGGTTGCAAGTCGCTCCTGATGTCGCCGCTTTTTCTCACAAGGAGCCCTGGGCAGCACGGGGATCTCATACTCTGTAGCACTCAACCACCTATACTCCATATCACCCTCCGCAGCACCCACCCATCCACCCATACTCCATAGTGCCCTCTGGCCTGCTTGCCTGGGACATAGTTTCAGTGCCTCTTCCCATGTCACAGTCACATGAGGTCCTCGCTTAACAATCCACACAGTCCTTGCTTAACAACGGCAATGGGGACTGCCTGGTTTGCCATCGCTAAGTGATGTGGTCATGAGATGTTTCACTTTATGACCACATTGCTTAGCAATGGAAATTCCAGTCCCAATTGCCATCGTAATCCAAGGACTACCTGTATTTGGCTACAATGCAATCAGTGACTAAATAATATCAATTAGACTTTGTGGACAACCCTTTAATATGACAATCATTCAAATTTATGCTCCAACCACCAAAGCAGAATAAGAAGGGGTTGATGGGTTTTATTCAATTTTAAGTTCAATTTGACATCAACAGAACATGCAAGCAAGATGTGCTGCTTGTGACTGAAGAGTGGAATGCCAAAGCTGGAAACATAAAAGAGGAATATATAGTTGGATTATATGGATTAGGAAACCAAAATGAAGCAGGAAATCGACATATTAATTTCTGCCAGTCCAATGATTTCTTCATAGCTAACACTGCCTTCAAACAACCATAACACCTCTCTACATGGACATCACCAGATGGAGTATATAGAAATCAAATTGATTATATTGCTACTCAAAGGAGGTGGAGGAACTCAATTATAGCATCAAAGACATTGTCAGGTGCTAAATGTGGAAGAGATCACAAACTGCTCATATGCAAGTTCCAAGTTAAGCTAAAGAATATGAATATATACCTACCATTTTCAAAGAGAACATCAGGAATCACTCTTAAGTCCTAAAACTCACTGATAGAGAACCAGAGGAATTATGGAATGAAATTAAAGAAGTTGTTAAGGATGAGTGTGAAAAGAGCCTGTCAGAAATTAAGAAACTAGAGAAAGCAAACTAGATGACAGAACAAACCATGGAAATTGCTGAGAAGAGAAGCCAAAGCCAAGAAAGACAAAAATCTTAGAAAGGAACTTAACAAAGAGTTTCAGAGAGCTGTTAGAATACAAGAAGCAGTATTACAACAACATCTGTAAAGACAATGAAGATGGAAACAGAGATGGAAAAACAAGGAAATCTTTCAAAAGATCTCTGAACTCAGAAGGACGTTCCAATCTACAATTCGTATGCTAAGAATGCCAATGGACAGATAGTAACCGATTCAAAAGAGATCAAAGGAAGGAATATACTGAAATACTATACAGTAGAGATGTCAACATCCAAGATACCCTAGAAGATATTCCCTACTTACAGGAACCTCTAATACAAGATGAAGTTAGATCAGCACTCCAATCATTACCACAGAAATATGGCATGCAACAGAAGAAGAATCAGTAAAGGTTCTAACCAAGCTGTGACAGCAAATCTGGAGAACGACACAGTGGCCAACAGATTGGAAGAGGTCAGTCTACCTTCCAATGCCAAAAAAAGGAGACTTAACACAGTGTGCAAACTATTGTACAATACCATTAATTTCACATGCTAGCAAAATAATGCTTAGGATCATCCAACATCCAACGTCATCCATTTTCCAAATGGAAAAAGAGATGCCAGATGTTCAAGCTGGTTTTAGAAAAGGCCGAGGAACATGAGACATTATTGCTGATGCATGCTGGATAATTGGGAAAGCCAACAAATACCAAAAAGAAGTCACTATGTGCTTCATTGATTATAGAAAGGCCTTCAGTTGTGTTGATCATGTCAAGCTGTGGAATGACAACAGGTAAAACAACGAGCCTTAGAAATGACAATGAAGATATCAAATTGGTGGATAGCTTCTACCTTTTAGGTTTAACCATCAACAACAAAGGAACAAGCAGTCAAGAAATATGCTGCAGACTAGCACTTTGCAGATCAGCCATGAAGGTCTTGGAAAAGATATTCAAATGCTGTGATGTATCTATACCTACAAAGATCAGAATTGTGCAAGCCAAGGTATTTCCTTTGACACTTTATGGAAGCAAAAGTTGAACTTTGAAGAAACAAGATAGGAAGAGTATTGATGCTTTTGAACTTTGATGTTGGAGAAGACTCTTGAGAATACTGTGGACAGCCAAGAAACCAAACAAATGGATCATTGAACAAATCAACCCAGAGTTCTCACTCAAGGCACAAATGACCAGGCTCAAATTATCCTACTTCGGATATATTATGCAGAGACCTAGCTCTGAAGAAGTCTCTGATCCTGGGAAGGGAAGGGAAGGGAAGGGAAGGGAAGGGAAGGGAAGGGAAGGGAAGGGAAGGGAAGGGAAGGGAAGGGAAGGGAAGGGAAGGGCAACCAGCAGCAAGGTGGATTGGCTCAATGGTGATGAGTGCACTGTTGGAAGACCTGAAAGACCAAGTTAGGGACAGATCATCATGGAGAAAATCTATCTATGTCGTCGCTAAGAGTTGGCAATGACTTGGTGGCACATAATCAATCAATCAATTCAAGAAGAAAAAACAAAAATTCCTGCAAATAAAATGGGTTTTCAAACTTGGACTGAGTCAGTTTTCCTGAATTCTTAGTACAGAAGATGGCATGCCAGTCTCTGCAAGAAATACCCTTACACATTTCAAAAGTGTAGTTCTGTTTATACAGACTGTTATGAAATACAGTGAAACCTCAAGTTAATGGAACTTAACTTGGGAAGGGATGTCTATTAAAGCCAAATGTTAATTTTTCCAAAGATGGAAAAAGAGAGAAAAATATAAGGGGCAAGGAAGAAAGAGAGAGAGGACCATGATTCTTGAAAGGGGATGGAGGGAAAAGGAGCATAGCATGCACTGGAGAATGCATGGAGAAGGTTTGGCTTTTAGAAAATTGCAAGGAGATGAAGAGTGTGCACATATCAAGGAGATGCTTGGCTCAGAATGATTTATTTCTCTTCAACAAGGCAGAAGCAGGGCAGGAGGGGACAGGGAGGGCAGTAGGCAAATGAGCAGAAATAGTGCCCAAAGATCCCAATGATGATGGGTGAGGAATGAGAAGTTGCCTTTGGAAATTGGAACAGAAGAGACAGAGGGTGCAAGCATGGTGAGGAGATGTGAAGGGGACACTCAGCTTGGGGTCTCTTCTATGTTCTAGAGGGTGGAAGCAAGGCAGGAGGGAAAGGGAGAGCAACAACCAACAGAGCAGAAACCAGTGTCCAAGGGTCCTGGCGCAACTAATGAGGAACTTTTGGGAAAGTGTCTCAGAAAAGCTGGAGAGTTTGCATGTGCTGAGGAGATGTGAAGAACCCTCTTTGCTTGGGATCTCTTTTCTCCTTCCTTATTCAAGAGGAAGAAGGTGGGCAGCAATGCAGAGCTAGACAAAAGAAAGCATGCTCATGCATAGACAGAACTAACAACTGCCCAGACAGACTTTTGAAACAATGGGCTTGTCTGTTATTTGGGGGGTGAAGTTCACATTCAAATTTGGTCAATTTTTCATTGCATTAGAAACCTGTTAAACAGGGGTTCTGCTAAGTCAAGGTTTCACTGAACATCTTGCAGCAGCTCCTCCCTCACTCTCCATTCCCCAAAGTTCACCACTATATTTCCCACCTTAATAGAGCAGATGCGGTTGGCCTGGATTTAGTCCTGGACTCCTCTTTCCACAGGATGAAAAAATATGATAGCCTATGTAAATATTCTTGTTTTCTCTAGCTACTGATTAAGCCTCTAATGCATCTAAACATAGCTTCCTCACCTGCTGACACTGCTTTAACCCAGAGTTTTTTAATATGTTTCACGCACACTGTGCCTTTATGTGATATTTCAGATACATAAACAAAACTATTATAGTCTCATGCCAACCTGTTTTGGCCTCTAATAGCTATACAGGCTACACATTTTAACAGAGCCCACTGCTGCCTCTAAAGTCCTTCTTTAACATCCCTTCCCTTACCCTCAAATCTGCATCCCAGAAGGCCTTTGGGTTCATCCTTGTTCCCACTTATAGCTATACTTAATACAAGCAACTGTATTTGCTGATGCTTCCGGGCGACCTTTCTGTTTTCTAGTAAGCTTTGTTGACATCTACAGATTTGGGGGGTTAGACCTATCTATTTCTTTCCTTAAGAAATTCTTTATAAAGCACTATAGACTCTGATTACTACTGCTTTGAACAAGGAGGCCTGAATTACTCCAAAGAATTTTCATAAATGAATTTACTCAGTAAAAAAAATTAGGGGTTTTGAAGAATGGAAGTCTGAAGACAGTGAATTTGCTTCTCTTTTCTCACATGCTTCCATTTCATAATTTTATAGGCCTTAGAAGGGCACGGGTTCACTGTTTCCCCATTTCCCTATCTGCCCTTAATACACTTCAGCTCCTTTTTGTACAGACACCCCCTTTTCTGTCCCAAGACCCCAAAGCAGCCAGTGATATTATTGGGTACTGGATCAGACAGGTTTGATGGCTTTATTTTTCACAGTTATCAAAAAGTAAATGGGAAAATATAAAGACATTGCAGAAATCCCAGCAGTCAAGCCATTATTTTATCTGATCAAGTTCAAAGGGTGCTTTTAGAAGAGCACCAGGGAGAATGGGGGTACTGGAGAAATGCCTGAGCATTTCAGGAGGCATGACACTATGCACAATGCTATACAAAAATTCTTTTGTGTGTGCTCTTTAAAACCACATTAAGGGACTAAAAATGCAAAGGGCAAGTATAAAGAAGAGAGAATTGTCAAGATGTAAGCAGTAAAAGGGTGATTGCAAACAATATGTCACAAAGGGAGCCAGCAAAGGTGCCTTTTCAGCCCTTCCTTCTCTTGCCATATAAAAAGAAAATGAACACATGGCCAACAGAGATGTTATCATTTTTCTCAGCATGATGGATGCCCCAAGGATTCTACAAAGTAAAATCAACCTCTCCAGCAGCTTACCCAACACAAAGTATTTCAAGATCTGTTTTAACATCTCCTTCTGGATCTCAGGATGAGTGATGGAGTTTAGCAGCTTACGTTTTTCTGGCTGGGAAAAAATTATACTTCCTAGAATTTCACGGTTGATCTCACCATTCTCCAAGAGAATTTCTGGACCAAAGGAATGCACAATACGTTGATATGCCTGGAAGCATGGCTGGACCACTGAGGAAAAGGAAACATTATAGCAAGAAGAGCTATAATTCCAAACATTTTTCACCAAAAATTCCTTAAAGATTCAGTATTCAGCTGGTTCACATATTTTGCAAAGGCTTTCAGCTGACAAGAAGGGAGACAAGGAAAAAATATGACTTCATTTATTTATTAAATCAATTTATATGGCCTCTTATCTCATGAATGTGACTTCATGCTTAGAAACAGACAAACCTCTCTCCCAAACATCACATTAGTCCTCTTGCACCTCCAGCAACAATTCACAGACCAACGTAATTTGCACAAAAAATTGCACAAAAAAATGGTCTGATGGGACTGGACAATCATAAATCTAAATTGGCCTTTTTTTCCTTGCAGAAATACTTATCCAAGGCAACATGGCTGTATTCTTCTCATCATCAACCATTTGGAATTGAGTGGCCAGAGATGCATTTCTTGCTATCAAGGCTGCATCTGAAATCTAGCTTTGAAAAGTCTCTAATGCCAACACATATCACAATATCTTGTGGCAATGAATTCTGTAGATTAAGACTCATGGTATGTAGCATTTTTTCTTTTTTATATTAGATGTCTCAAATGATTACAAATACCATCATAAATCATACATATAACTGAAGAGCTGTGGGATGGACAAGTGGAAATAGGAAAATAAACACAGAGGAATAATTTCTGATAGTTTTTTCCAGATGCCTCAACTATGGTCACACAAAATAAGTCCCCCCCATCTTTCCCCAGCCCCCAAAGGACCTTAAAGGATCCTGAAGGCTAAACTTTACCCTAATTAAGGAGTTAACAACTGAAATTCCCAGCATGATTTTGTTCTTCAAACAGTGGTATGTCTGGCAGTAGGCATTAACTGAGTAAGGGCCTTGTTAACAGGGAAAAGGTTTTTATAACCCTTAACCTCCACAAGCAATTTTCCATCATTAATTTTCTCCCCTTCCCACAGCAATAAACAGAGAGGGTAATTTTCATGCCTATATATTACTTGTCCATGGTTAGCATGTGTTGTGTGTGTGTGTGTGTGTGTGTGTGTATAAATAAATAAAACACATAGAAAATTTCCAGATGAAATTCAATACAGGGGCAAAAATATACCAACTAGCCCCACAGACCTGATGAAAACCAGAGGCTTTTTGTAGAGGAAAATGTAACGTGTACATTAGTTCCAAAGCATGTGAAATGTCATATTTAAAAGCAAGCAACATGGAATCATTCCCAATAATCTCTCCATTTGAGATTCTGTAGGATTGCTAGATAGTGGTTCTCTGGTAAATCACAGTCAGTCTGCAAGCAAATAACTGGTTATAGAAAACTCACCTTGACGAGCTATAACATCAGCATCAATAACAACACAGCCCAATTCCTGCAACAGAGCTGCTACTGTACTTTTCCCTGATGCAATGCCACCTGACAATCCCACCAAAAACATCTTGCCCTGGAAAAGAAAGAGAAAACTAAATCTGAGATCATTTGTAAACTTTTTAAAAACAGAAGAAAAACATGAGTTTAGAGATATATTCACTCTCATTCTTACCTAACTTGACATCTACCCTTCTATCTTTTCAAATACAAACCCAGCACAAAAAGCACTTTTAAAGGTCTGGATTCCTATTATTAAAAAAATTACAAACCATTGGCCAAAAATTGCTTTGAAACTTTTAAATCCATGTGTGAAATATAGTTCCACTCACTTATCTTCCTTTGGGAGCTTCCTTGATCCTTAAAATTACTTTAGCATCCAAAGAAATATCTTGTGATAAATATCTCAGAACTCCCATCTCTCTTCTTTTTTCCTTCTTTGAACTACACAGCCCTCCTGCTTGTAAACTTTATTAAGTTGCATAAGAAAAAGATTTTTCTTTTGCCAAGTTTCACCCACCACAGAAGCAATGGGATGTCACTCATCCACAGTGAAAGCTGGACCGCACACTTTAGAAATGCTGTTCTATTCCCCAAGCTGTTAACTGCCTTGTAATGGAAATCACAGACATTTTACAGTTCTCCCCATAAAATAGCTGGTGGTTTTTCCCCACCTTTTTTTTTTTCAGAGAAGCAAACTATTTGTTCAGAGCTCCTAACTCAGATCAGAGTACTCAGGTGCAGCAAAAATGCCATTTGTCTTCTTCAATGCCATTAAGATAATTGCAAATTAATTTTATTATTCCCAAATCATTACTGCATCTATTAAGCATGGAAAACAAATCTGAAGTCCTTCAAGTTTGGTTGTGAAGCAGTTTCTCAACTAGAGTACCACGAACAGTTTCTGGAAGCACTACTCAAAATATGCTAATAATGTCCCCACCTCAGGGACGTCGTATTTCAAATTACAGTATTACAATCAATATTATGTTTTCCTTCAAGGTTTGGATTTGTTAAATAAACCACTTCTCCCCCACCCCATCCCCACCCCACTCCCCCGCGCCCTATGGATGGTACCGCTTAGCAAAACTTGGCTGACTTTTCGCCTGGGAATTAAATCGAAAAGATACCCTGGAAGAAGGCAATGGCAAACCATTCCCATACTATGTCCAATAATACAAACGTGCACGGGCTTCTATATCTTTATCCCGATCTATTACTGGCGTTCTTCAGTCAAATAATAGTGAAAGACATGGCAATACTTTCCTCAAAGGCAACAAGGGAACCCAAACGCAATCTTATGGGAACTCATACCACTTGCACCTTAACTTCTGTAAAAAGAAGGGGCGGGCAGGGTTTAAATTCGCTACGCCAATCTGATATCCTTTTCATATAAACGGAGATTTGAGAGGGCTGGCTGCTACGGTTGCTCAACACCGACAGGGCGAGAGAGGAGAGAAACGAAACTCTGCCCATGTTCAGAATAATGTTGCCCATGCCTCACCAGAACCTGGAAGAAAACTTATTCTCCCATGCAAGAGAAGAAGGAACACTGTGGCAGCCCTTCCAGCCCGCGTTCGATGCCCTGAAGTCTCATTCGAGCACTTCCCCTATTTCGAAACGCTGCTACGGCTTTCCTCTTGGGCTTCACGCACGTCTCACTTTTCGGATTCCTTATTGGCTGAAAGACATGACGCTAGGAAATCATCCAATCCCTGCTACTCAAGTTGGGCTTGACTTCTCCAGGCGTGAAGCCAAGCAAAGACAAGACATGAAGAGCGGCCGGGGATACCGAGGTTGAGATATGCTTTCTGATATCAAAATTGCTTTAAGGAGGATTATGTTTACAAGAGATAGAAACTGAGTTTCTTATTGAGTCAATAGAAGCACTGTTTGGTTACTGGTGGAAGTAATTCCTCTTCCCAGTTCTAGAAATAATTATGAGAGAAGACTAGGGGTCAGAGTACTTGTCGAGCAGCCTTTTAGAAGTTTGGGATTAACATTTTCAGAATTCCTAACCTGCACGGTCAACACATCTCCAAGGAGCTTGTTGGAAAAGGCTTTCCTTGAGGTGCAAGTGAATAATTTCAGATCGGTTCTGAAGCAGAGTCCAGTACAAACTCTGTCTTGTCCTTTGGCGTATACAATAAAGTCTATTCAGGGAAAAAGACACTTCATTTGGCAATTGACTTGAAACTAAAAAACAAGCAAAACCAGTTGTTTTCTCATAGTTTGAAAATATGTTGTTAGATTTTAACTCTGATTGGAATGACCCTGGCTTAAATACCTGCTAAATCATTAAACTCATAGAGTGACTTCTGACCAGCCAAATCTTACGGAACTACTGAGATGATAACATTTGAGAGGATAACCATGCATAATTCCCTAAGATCTATGAAGAAAGAGAGTTAAAAAAACATAATTAATTCACTGGCATATTCAGTTTAAAAATAGATAAAAGATCTGGAAAACTTCTGAAAGCCTTGGAGAATTTCAGCCAGTCAGATGATACACAGCACTGAGTTAAAAAGGGGCCAAAGGTGTTATGTAATGTAATGTAAGTCACGATCATATATTCATAACTGATGTTTTGTTTGCACTTGCCAAATTACTCATAAAACAAAACTGATTTCAGAAAGGACATGTTTAAGATTATTAAAAATAATTTTTTTTCCTACAAAATGAGTAGGCAATCACGAGGGTGCAGTTCTGTGCCCATCTACAAGTAATTTGTCCTTTGAGTCAAGCTTGACTCGTGATGATAACAGGGATACATCCATAAAGTTTTCTTGGCAACGTTACGGAAGTAGTTTGCCTCCTCTTCTTCCAGGATAATTTTTGGACTTCCTAGGTTTCCCATCTAAGGAATAATAAGCTCAACCTTACTCAGATTCTGAATGAAGATCAGCTTGTCCAAGTGCTACCACCTGTTGAGGTGAAATGCTCATACATCTGGGAATAAATCCCATTGATAATTGAGGACCATCCTTCTGAGTAAATATATTTAAGATTGCACTATTAGAATGAATCAGATTTATAAGCAATATAAAGACATTGACGTATTCATTTTTAAAAACCTTGACTGATTGATCCAGGAAAAATAATTATATGCAATTCTCTGTATAAATTTCCTCAAACCCACATCTTCTAGATGCATTGGTTACAACTTTGCTGATGAACACATGCACTGGGAATTACATATGTTGTAATCCATCACTTTTGGAAGACAATAGCATAATTTGTGCATTTTATGTACAGGAGATATCCTCTGTTAGTAAGGACAATGTAGACTGCCCTCACTTTGATTCATATTTATATATATTAGGAACAAAAACTTATGTTTATGCACAACTGTGGTGTCCAAGGCTTAGCTGTGATCGAGCATACAAGGAACTTTATCCATAGTTGGCCTATTCCCTAATTCCAAATAGCTGAGAACGTTTTATCAAACCGAGATTATTTTTGTGGAGTTGGAAATGAACTACATGTGCCCAGAAACATCGGAATCACTTTTACTTTTCTACAAGAATATGAGGAATGAGCCCAGGCATAAAAGCAATTTCTGAAGTGAAACTACTGTATGCCTTTTCCACAGTTTAAATGAATTGGGCACAGTTGTCAAGACAAATTTTCATTAGAGCCCATTTACTTGGAAAGTGGTTGTTATCAGTGATGCTCAGTGTAAAATTTATATCTGCCATCTATTCAGATATAAGTCCCACTGACAGTGAACTTCCTTCTAGGAAAATTATAAGACTGTAGCCTAAATCCCAAAATAACAGAGGAAAAAAAATCTTTATTAGAACCAAGCAGATTAACACAAAGGTTCAAATGTGGCTTCAGTTCTGCTGAGTATTTTGGCTTTTGGATTTTTTCCCCTGTTGATCAGTAAGAACATAACAATCCTGCTGGATCAGACCAAAACCCATCTTAATCCAACATTTTGTTTCTCACGGTGGCCAGCCCGATGGCTCTGCAGTGCTCTGAAGCACTGGATAAAAAACTACCAATTTCAGGAGAAAAATGGCAGGAGAGGTATGATGGGGTATATCACCTGCAGTTCAAATAATTTGACCAAATCTAATGAAATACAGTAATTACAGTAAAACAGTCAAGTAAATATAACAGAGAGCTAACAAGCCAACAAAACAATATAGACAGATAAGTTTTAATCTGTCCCTGAAAAGACTGTTCCATATCTATGAAGAGTTCCAAACATCACTATATGGAAGAAAGCTTGCCCCTAGAGGCCCAATCTGCCCCCATTCTGCTGAGTTTTAGGAAAGCAGTTAAGTTGGTTCTGTTCTGCCCAGCATTTAGGAAATGGTGTTTGTGTGGTTTTATGTTGAGTTTCTGAGTGTTGATTTTAATGTTACATTGATTATTTGCCTGTTTTAATTAGTACTTTTTATTTTAAGGGACAATTTTTAATATGTTTTCTTTGCTATAAACTGCTCAAAGTTTTTGGGTACAATTTTTTTAGAATAAACAATAAACTAAGTAAGACTCCCGTCTTTCCTGTCATTTAGAGTAACTGCTAGCAAGGTATCTAGAGGAGAGCCTTAACCGCAGATCTTAAGAGATGATTAGCTTAGTATTGGGAACCTTTCTTCCACAAAGGCTCATGGGTACTTTAGTCCCACGCCCTCTATTGCTTAAATAAGGGGTTTCTTAATTATACCGTTGCCTACAAGTCCCACGGCGCACTGCAGTTGAGCGTCCAATCGCGATTTGGCTTTGGGCACTGCGCAAGCGCGGCAGCCGACGAGGCTTCCCTTTACCAAGATGGCGGACGACAGTGAGACAGCGGTGAAGGGGACGGCAGGCGAGGAGAATGACCACCAACATTGCAGCGATTGTGAGAACGAGGACGAGCACAGTTACAACCAAAGGCAAGCGGGTGCTGGCTCTCACGGACCAAAATGTCCCCCGAGGGGAGCCTCCGTAGTTCTATTGGAGAAGGGAGGGAGGAAAGGGGGAACGTGGACGAGGCCTTGCCCACTTTCCTTTGCGTAGCACTTGATTGGGTGGGGGACTAGATGTTGTGTGCTGAATGGTTGGTTGCTTTGCCTGTTCTCAAAGAAGCGCCAATGGTTACCTAGCACAGTTGCCGACAGCAGCATGACTGGAAAAACTCAGCAGTTGTCGGGCCTGACGCGTGTCCCAGGACCGTAAGGGGAGCTTAGTTTAGGACTGAGATGTTTGGTGAATTGGGCTAAAAGAGCGTATTGAATATGGCCAGGGAAGGCTCGTGGTGCTTGCTTTCTTTATGGAGGCAAAAAGTTCCATCTTGTCAGCTCAGACTTTACCCATTTAGTTCAGTGTTATCTGCTTTGGCAGTGACTCTTCAGGGTATCGTACAGACATATTTCCCTGTTCACCTCTTCCTGCATGCTTTTAGCCGGTCATGCCAAGAGCTACCAAGAGGATTGTGACCAGAGCTGCCTAGATTATAAGTTTCCTTGTCCTGGCTCAGCTTCAGAGCAGTCAAGTGCAAAATGAAAAGAAAACCCAAACTATTGTATCTAAGTATTGGAAAATTAAGCTTCTATTTTAATAAGGACAAAAACACACTGCATTGGGGGTCTCTGACACTAGGTGAGTGTGTTGATGTGATGACACAGAATATTCACAGCATGGCTGCCGGAGTGTTTATAGAAGAAGAGGGAGTTGTCCATTTCCCTACAATTAAAACCTCAAACAGATCCTAGAAACAATAATTTTCAAAATTCAATTGAATTTTTAATTCAATTTTCAACGTTAAGACAGGAATTTCAATGAGTAGAGACCAAGAGCATAATACATACAGAGTCAAGCTAGTGGAAAGAATGGGACAAAGCAAATGATGGATTGGTTGGGATACACAAAATGCCAAGCTAAAATGTATTTGACTAAATATATTTTTTGAATCCAGCTGGAATTATTAATTTATGTCGCAATAGGTTTCATGAGCCCAGACAATTGTGTTAATTCAGTAACCCATGGTTAAATCAACCATTTATTAGCATGTTGTGCAAGCCTAGCCACTGAACATAAGTGATCTTAAAGTGTTAAAGGGTACTGTATGCTCATAAACCTTATGAATTGCATAGGATGTAGAAGGCTGTGATAATTGGCAACCCTGCATAGAACTCTTTGCTTTGCAATGTAACATTCTTCTCATCTAATACATGAACAAGGTCAAACTGCCTTGCAAGTAGCAAATCTTCATGACATTGACAAGATCCACATTCTTTACAGTACTATGTAACACCCTCCCTGTATCTAAAGGAAGCTTTGAAATGTATTTCAGATGTCCCCTGGTTGTACTGGTTTATTGAAGGATAGAGATAATAAATTTATTCAGGCTTTCCTATGTTTAGCAAAGAAGAGTCACACTGTTACACAGTAACAAGAAGGGGTAATGTGCAAGGTATCTGTGTCTTTGATAAGTTAATGTCTAAGTGTTGTGCTCTCTCCCAGACAAGCAGGCACCCCCACTTCCAAAGATGTCACCCTCTACTTTCTTGTTGATTGTATACTAATTATTCAATCAGCCTATGCTTCTCACCGAACTGGCTTTTTATTCTAGAGTTCTGTTACTATAACATATGTAAATAAATAGATTTTACCATTATGTTTTACTGCTTTGCATCATAATATTTTATTATCTGGAAGGAGCTCCTACATCTTTAACAATTTTACGACTATCCAGAAATCAGCTATGGCACTTCCTGCCCCTACCTACTCTTGCACAGAAGTGCAGTTATGACAGGAGCTGCATTGTTGAATTTTTGCCTATCATATTGCTGTTAGAGTGGGGGGAGGAAGAGACAAATATATTAACTCCCGGTCCATTCTCAAAAGAAACTTATGAATATGTGGTCTGTTAAAATTAATCTACTACTTCTGAGATTCAGCCATCTTAGAAAATGATATTGTTTCTCTCATCACAAAGAAAACAGTGGTAATATATCCTCTGTGGTGGTATGCTTGGCACCTTTGTTTGGACAAAAGTACAGAATTCTTTTCAGCTGGCAAGTCAGTTTTATTATTGCCAGACTCTGAATTAATAATTAAGTCTTGGTGATGTGTGTAATATATACTTTCCCTTGCAGAATGTGGCCTGGATATTTTTTTGTAATCTGGGACATGTAGAAGCAACACGCCCACTCTTTGTTTATGGCACGTTAAGAACCAGACTAAAAGGAATGGAGTTTATTGGTGGCTTATTTTATCATAAAACTGATTTTAAAAATCTGATTCCATCATGGAACTCAAGGCAGTGTTTAACATTACGCTGACCCAGATGTGCTTAGCTTCAGTACCGCAATGGCATAATGTGATTTTGGGGCATTCAAAGGAACCAAATTAGCACAAGTACTATGATTCTACTCTTCCTCTCTGGCTATATAATCTTGTATTACATATATTCATTAAAAAAAGCTTATCATTCCAGTTCTACCTGAAAAGTTACATAAAGCAACTCAGAAATCAGTAAAATATAGGCAATAATAAAACAAACAACAATTAAAAATGGATTATTTTCCATGTGAAATGGAAGAGGAAAACAGGATATCATATTCATGATGTTTTATCTCAGATTTTCTGATGAATCTTGTACATCCTTATAGTTGTTAATTACCATTTGGGCAAGATGAAACTTTGTGACATTTCAAAAAGCAGTTAGTTACGGTGGAGCAAAATCCTTCAGCATCAGTTTTCTGGAATCTGCTTCCTAGATGCAGGCAGAACCACTACATCTCTTAACTTAGATTAGACTCCATTCAGAACAATACAAGTGCTTGATGGTGTTAAAAGTTATTGAGAGTTCAAGACAAATCAGCAATAAATGTCTGTGCCCAGTAACCATAATCTCCTAATTGGCCTTGAAAGAATGTATACAAAGACAGTGAGCAAAAGCTTTCTCTTGTTAGTTTTTTGCATTGGAGTAGGAGGAGCAAAAGTGAAACAGAAAACAGCAATCTCTGTAAGGGTGAATAGTTCAGTGTGTTAGTCCATGTGTTTATATTCTTAGACTTAACCACTGAAGTCACTTACAGGAGGTTGTGGTCAAAAGAAGTATAAATAAAATTTGTAAAGCATACTTTAGCACAAGTTACTTCGTATTATTTAGAAACTATCTGAACTACTATTTGGAAAACTAATTAGTGAACTTCTAATTAGGTGTATGGATAATTTATATGCACTATAATTGATATAAATTATAGTTGCTTTGAGATAAATAAGTTCACCCTGCCAGAAGTTGACTAAATGGCTTCTCAGTCAGACCAGCTATATAGAGGATTTCATTACTGTATACAATACGGTATATTAATCAGTTTTTATGACAGTTTGAGAGTGGGGAATCTCCATTCAGACTTTGCTTTTTGCATTCAGCAAGAATTCTCAGGAGCATCAGAAAACAAGTATGAGTATTATATTCACAGCTTTTATGTATGGCTTTAACACAGGGGCAGATACAGTTTAGCATTTTTTGAAATATGTATGTATTCCTCAGCCATTTAGGAAAACAGTTTGCCTCCTCTAGTTATATTTTGCTAATTGATTTAGTCTTACACCAAAGACTGTGTAAAAGTTAAGTTTGGAAAGATAATAAGCAACCATCAGCTAGTTTTCAAGACAAGAACACATAGCCAGGTTAAGATTAATCAAGTGCACAGTGTGATCTAAACAAAGAGTAGAACTGATTAAAGTAGTATTAAGGGAAACATCAAATAGCTCTGACCACCTTTTTTTCAGAGATAACATTGTTCTTTCAGCAGAAAAATGTTTACTTTCATAATGCATTTTCCTTTATTCTCTCTATCCCTCATCACATTATTTAGATTATGAAACTAAGGGCAGTGGACATTTTTTATTACACTGATCATTATCAGCTACTCTTGGAATCTTTTCTAGAAGAAAATTCAATTAAGAATTTCCTTCAAATGAATCATTATGTTGGACCTCAGAGAAGCTCATTCCTTATGTACAAGTACCCAAGTATTACAAGTGGTGTAATAGTTAAGATGCTGGCCTGGAATAGTCAGCCTTCAGCACAGAGACTTGCCAGGTGACTTAATGCAACCTACAGAGGCCATATGTGTCTCTTAATGCAACCTACTTTACGGGTTGTTGTGGAAAAACAAAATTGGAGGATGGATGTGTGGAAGAAGCTTTTTTAAAAAGTCATTAATATAAACCTCCAATAATGCTTGGACAAAGAACTCGATGTATGTCTCAGTGAGATAACAATCTAGACTGGGAACTTTTTCTGTATTCATAGGTTTAATAATATCTATTATTTATTGAAGAGAGAAATATTAAGTAGGCAGGTGATTGTGTATAAACTTAAAAAGAGCTATATTAAAAATATTGTTTTCTCAGTTACATTTGATTCAGTATTATACAATCAAGATTAAAAATGAAAAAAATGTTGATTTATTGAGTCAGAATATTGTATAATTAGTCCAGGTGCCCTTAATAGTAGAGATAATAAGAGATTATTGTAATTTTTTCAACCAATAGGCTAATAATTTATTAGGTCTTCTCATCTCTCTCCCATGTTTTATATGATTCAATTAATATTCTTACTAATTGAGGAAATTAAGTTTTGAAATCTTTTAATATTACTGGAGTAGGTCTTGGGTATATGCTTAAAAGCTCATTAACCTTTTTCCCCCTGAATTTTCATTTAACTTTCTGATTTTCTTTTTTCCATGAAGCATAAGCAGAAGTATGACTGCATGCATATTCCTTAAATGTGTCCCAAACAACTAATACGTTTATAAAAGAAAAAAAACTCTTCTTGCATCTGTTTTATAAAAAATGGATCCTTCAATAAATTTATGTATTTTTTCCTTTTATTATACTGTTATAAATCGTGATACAATATATTGTTTTAATACAATGATATTTGTTCAGTATTAATTAAAATTATTAACATGTTATTGTTTAGATGACTTGAAGTATTGGAAATAAAAAAAGGGAAAGTTATTTTATCAATATTAATTACAATTTAGGATATCTATATTACAAGCATGGAATTATTTGGCTTTTTCATGCAAAATTCAGTATAACATTAGAAAGAAAGAAATTGGTGCAGATAACATCCATAATAAAGTTGTATTTAAGTATTATATAGAAAACATGGGGCAACCCCTGCTTGTACTATGTTACCAAAATACAAGAAAGTAATCTCATGAAGAACAGGTCTGATGTGAAGCTGAAAAAAAAAAAGTGTATTCTTGTTGAAAAGGGTTTAAAAGCCCCCCCCCCCCATCTCTGGATTAAACTTTTGCCTATAAATTTGCAGTACTTTCTATGGATGAAAATTAGATTTAGATGAAATAATGTTGTGATCTAATGAGGGATCTAAAACTTGATTAAAATCTCCATAATTATCTGATTCACAGCCCAACTAAAAAGATGTTTAAAACACATGTAATATAATTGGAAAATATTTAGCAGGACTATAATAATAAATTCAGTACATTTATTCAAACTTTGGTTTAAAAATATTTTTCTAGATCACTTATTTCTTGATCTATTCCAAATTTTGAACACTTGTTAGAATTACCATACCACTAGCAGTATTTGAATTTCTGCTCATTCTTTTGGAAGAATATGAGTTTTGTAAAAAGCAAAACAAAAACACACCTTCAAGTTTAGGTTGCCCAGTTTGGGAAGTGTCTCCATCCTTTTTATTCCATAAAACTAAAATAGACATCATATGCTGTAGGACTGAAAGTCAAAGAAAAAAATGACATATGCAGAGACTGTTATATTTGTGGGTTAAGGAAAAAATTATTTGGATCTTATGGGGTAAGGGAAAAAATATTTGGAGTTTGTGGGTTAAAGAAAAATGATTTGGAGCTAGCCAGTTTTGAAAAACTAATCTAAAATAAAATAAAATACATAAAATTTAAAACTAAAAGAACCCTTAAGTCCCCACTCCAAAATCTACTGCTCTGACTTCTGGATGCACTGTGCAGAAATCACAGTGCAGGAATTCCTTCCAAGTCAAACCAGCCTATTCCACTCTAAAAAACTGAAAAATTGGGGGGGAGGGGAATCCCCCAATCCTACTGTTCTTTTAACTCAGATCATCTTGTAACTATCTGTTAGCAGCAGCTGGTTCAAAAAACTTTTTTACACATGTATCAAGAGATAAATTAAACATTGCAGGAAAAAGAAAACAGATTTGAACCTGTTTGGTTTAGCTTGCAAACAAACTTTACTGAATAGCTTTTCCTTCTGAATTATTTGTGGAGGAAGATCTGGAAAAAAAATTGTCATCTTTGTTTCCTATTCAAGGGCTCCTGTTAGCTGTGAAAATGTTGAGTATAGTCATATCATTAACCACAGGAATCTCAGAACAATGGGACTAGGTTTTTGAGCTGAATGAAAATGAAAGCAGATGATAAGCAACACGAATTTCAAGTTTATATTCTGGCAGCAATGATAAAATCATATAAAGAAATAAGGAGGTCTTGCTCATCATTTTAGAGAATATTTAGAAAATGTAAATTATTTCTGCAGCGAAGATCTTATAAGGAGGTCACTTCATCCTGAAGATTTTTGTTTTCTTTCAAAGCTAACCACATCTGTTGCAAGTTATTTATGAGAGTTTTCCTGCTAAGTCATTCTTATTTCATGTGACTTAATCACCAGAATCAGCTATCCCATTTTTCATCACATCTCTCACTTGGATCTTGAATTTTTGATTGAAATGATCCAGAATGGTTTTTATCTGCGTAAATCCAGTAATTCTGAACATTTAAGTGTATTAAGAGAGAGCATTCAAGATAGTCAAAAGCTCAGTTTAGTTTTTTCTTTTTCTTTTGGGTGCAGACTAATTCAGCTGAAGCTTCCTCTGGTCTGTTGTCAGCATAGCAAGCTGTTCTTTCCTGCTGTGTGGCTTAACATTAAACTGATTTCCTGGCTCAGCAGATCTGAGGTTGTGCTTCATGAAAATCTTCTGTATTAATAGGGCTGAGTCAACTCTCATATTGACTCATGTTCCATCTTGTACTCTTTTAGTGCAACTTGGCTTGTATAATCCAAAATAATGGTCTCCTTTATAGAAAGAAAAATCTAGAACTGTGGGAATCCAAGTGGACTACTGCACAGATTTAATGTTCCTGAAAGGGAACCATTTCTAGAATATGAGTTAGAGATTATTCCATCTTAATGAAAATAGTTTTATAGGTAGTCCTCACTTAACAACCACATTTGGGACCTGCAACCCTGTCGCTAAGCAATGCAGCCATCAAACAAGACATCATATGACTGCAACAGACTTATGATCTCACTTCTGCAGTCACTAAGCGAATCACCCACGGTTGTTGAGTGTGACATCACGTGACCACAACTTGCAATTTTATTGCTGGCTTCTCCATTGACTGTTGAAAGCCGGCTGTGAAGCACACAAATGGCAATCACATGACTGTGGGACACTGTGAGAGTTGTAAATGCCTGCCGATTGCAAAGTGCTTGAATCTCAATCACATGACCGCAACAGTTGTAAGTGTGAGGACTGGTCGTAAAGTTACTTTTTAGTGTAACTATGAACAGTTGCTAAACAGGGCAGTCATTAAGCAAGGATTACTGTTATTAATAAAATTAGTGAACAGTATTAATGAAGAAAAATGTGTGGGCATGTATCTTCATTATATATGCAAAACAATATTTTATTGAAATGTTTACAATATTCCCTATATTATAAATTGTAGTTCGGAGAAAACTTGTTTGCCTCAGTCCATTGAGAGATGATTAACAGTCCAATCTCAAAAAATTGCCTAGTATGTGGATCTGTGGGTTCTTTTCATGAACTGTATTGTTTAGAGACCCTGAGTTGCAGTATGTTATGGTTTTTGCCTCTACTGCATGTGTATTGACTTGTTTCAGTCATTTGGAGCCATTGATACATGCAGTCGGTGGGGCATCTTGCTTGCTTTTGCTCTCAGCGTGTAGCACACGGTACGGTCCTCATTTTGAGGTTTAATAGGTTCCCATTGACAGAGCTGTATTTTTTCCACTTAGGGCTGCTTTTGCCTCATCTTTCTGACCTAGCATGTAAGACTTAAGCTACACTGCAGCTGTATTTTTCTTTCTTTTTTTTTTTTTGGTTCTATTGGGAGAAGACTAATCGTGTTTTTTTGTTTTCTACTTAAATACCCTAGGTGTGTTCAGTGGTTGAGTTTATGCAGTAATAAGCCGTAACTGGGTGTATTTTCCCTCTTTAGTGGATACTAGAAAGTATGTGTTCATTTATAGTTTTCCTTTGCTATGTTAAGAAACATAATATTTATATTACCATTTTGATAGGTGATCTTGCTCCAGAATAAAAAAGCAAAAAACAAAACGAAACAAAACCCACAACAACTACACAGCATTTTTGAGAATGGGACACTGTGAAGCATATTTTAGCAATTATGTCAGTTATGTGGAGAGCATTTTATTCTTTTCTGTGGAACTATGGTTAATCTGTGTTACAGAGTTTTATATTTTTTCATCATAGCTTAGTTCTCTGTCGGTTTGATTTCACCACAGTACATCACCTACAGCATACTGAGATTCCTTTTCACCTTAGTATTTTGCCCAGACTTGTTTTGCTATCCCTTTGGGTTTAGGAAAGGTTATTTGCTCAAAGTACAGTAGCTGATTAACCCTGTATTTGCCAAGTAGAATTTATGCTGGCATCTACATTTGAGACAACATGATTCAACAGACAATATGAGATATTAGAACAAAGGTGAGGAGCAGTATTTTTAAATTTCAGGAAGTTCAATTTAAGCTTTGTGTTGGAAGGAACGTTCTAATCACCAGTGAAGCAAGTTATTTTGAGAAGCTCTGGATAGCCTTCTTTAAGGTTTTTATAGCAGAAGCTAGTGATAATAATGTTCTTTTACATTAAGAATGAACCACATTACAGACTTCCCCTGGAGAAACAGCAGCCTGTCTCACTTCACAATATACTAGCATAAGCAGTGATAAGAGACTATGAGAATTGTAGGCCAAAACAACTGAGGGCACCAAATTGGCAACTCCTGCCATGTGCAGCTACAAACAAGATTTTCATGCAGAGCGGTCACAGGGCCTGATCAGTGCCCTATGAAAATTGTGAATTCCAGAACAAGGATTGACCAGAATACTGTTGGTAGATCTAAGTGATTTCCAGCAAGGATTTCCAACTCTTAATTATTTTGAAACAGCAACAACATTGATCACTTATTCTACCTAAACTAAGCCATTGAAATTGAGAAACCGTGGAGTCAGTTTGGAACATTTCTGTGGGCAAGCTCCAATTCTGGTACAGAAAAATAATTTCTGAACTGAATGTTCATACCATTGCACTTGGCTCCAATGTTGAGGGTTGTGATAAAAAAAAAATCCTTGCAAAATTCCTTGGCAGTCACATTTATATGATTTTTTTTTAACTAGAAAGGAAGAAATGTTCAGAAGAACTGACAGAGGTACTTTTATTAAGGTGGTTGGAACAATTTTGAAGTGGAGTTTCATGAGACATATCAGGCATTCCTCAGTTGGAATGGAAAGTATACTGTAGTACTTGTCTACCATGATTGCTATTCTGCAGTGTTGCAGAAGACCATGTACCTTTGGAAAACAATTCACAATAGTTCATAATTTAAAAGCATAGTTCAAAGGACAGACAAAAGGTTGTGTTAGATATGATGCCTTCAAACTCTTTTTGTAACATCTCTCTCCCCGCATTATGCCATTGAATACAGGTCATATCACCAAAACATCCCGTGTTGCCTTGGCAACCAAAGTTTTATTTAAAAAGTGAAATTTCCAGCACAAAAAGATTGCCCACTCTGTGCAAGATTATTTTATTGCTTTATAAATTATTATCTGCTATATTGTTATTAAAGCAATAATTATTAAGATTATTACTATCCAAATAGTTGAGTTTTTTTATCTTAATGCTAAGCAGAATAATGCTAAGTTCGGCAGTAACAGTGTGTTCTATGTTGATTGTATAGAACTGTATATTGCTATATTTTGAAGTTTTTTACATTATTGTCATGGCTTCTGAGTCAAAAAATTAATGAAGTAGCATTAAGAAAGGAAAATGTGCTGAGGCAGAGTAGCAGCCAAGCAAGTAGCTCTACATTCCTCATGAAAGCAAGTCATGTCATATGCTGTGATCAACCTTTTTCATTTCCTCACAAAACCAGAAAACAAATTACAACCTTCTTGCACATCAAAGGAAGCTCTACTAATTGTATAAAACATGCAGATTAATTCCATTCATTCCACCTTCCTTATGGGATAAGAAGCCAATCCATCAATTTCCTTTGATCTCTCCTAGTCTTTTCTCACAAGACTTTGACCGTGTGTGTCCATAAACACAATATCTATGTATTACACAAAGATAGAAATAATAGGATTGTGAGTGGTGGTATGGTACACATGTATGGGTGAGTTCATGATATATTTGATACTTTATGGAAACTGCCTTAAGAATCCATAGTTGAGGGTAGAGCACTAACTACACTATTTTTTTCTAAAATATTAATGTGATAAAATAAGAACTTACATGCTTTGTGTTTAAGCAGCTTTGCCCTCAACTTTGCCCTCAATCGTGATACCAGTCCAACTATGGATTGGTATCACGATTCCTAAAAGCAATGATAGAGACTATGGTTGGTCTAATTAAGAGCAAGGAAGATATGAATGTAATTATGACGTGAAATTTGAAGATACAGTGGAGAATATGTAACATGTTATCTTAAGAAGCATTTTTTGGTTGTTACATGCAGCCTTTCAGACCAATACGAACTGATATTCTGATTAGAAAGCCAATGAAGTGTAGTTGGTATTTGCATTAGCATGTTAGTAAGCCATTTAATGATATTATGGATAGTATGACAATTGAAAGGATGTATAGCTGGCTTAACAACCTTAGGAGAATACTTACCTAAGGTTTGTCTTCCAACTGGAATAGGACATCACAGGATTCCGTCTTGAGCATTGCATGTGGAGGTGGAGGGAATGCTGCTCAGATTTGTAGATGACCTAAACTTGAATGGGATAGCTACATTTAGAAAGATCTTGATAAATTAGGAAAAAGGGCTGAAAATAACAGATATTTACTTAGGAAACAGAAATAAAATGCATAAGCATGGTGTGGGGGGTGGGGGAGTTGGGTTGGCAAGAGAATGAATGAAGATGTTCTTGGAATAGAGTTGATTGCAAACTGACTGTGACTCAACAGTATAAAATGGCTGCAAAAAGGCAAATGGAATTTTAGGCCATATTAAATATAGTTAATATGCTTAATTTGAATATATAGTTTCTAAATCATAGAAGTAATACTTCTACGTTATTCTGCATTGACTGAACTCCCTTCTGAATATTTTGTCCAATCCTAGCAATCACAGGATTCAGACAAACTGAAACACATTCAGGAAAGGGCAATGAGGATGATCATGGAACTAGAAAGAATAAAAGACATTGACGGATGTGGGAATGCTTGCTTCGGTTAAGAAGAGAAGACTGGGACTTGCAATATAATGAACATCAAAAGGATGCCCAGTTCTGTTCCCTGTCATCCCAGAGGGCAGGACATTGAACAAAGAATTTATGTTATGAGAAGGAAAATTCCAGTTGAGTATTAGGAAAACGTCCTTATCAGTAAGAACAGTTTTACAGTGGAAGCAGTTACCCAGAAAGGGCTGGGCTGCCATTCACAGAGGTTGAACAGCCATGTGCCTTGGGTGCTTTAATCTGGATTTCTGCAAGGAGTAGGTTTAACACTTGGTGACCTAAATGGCTTCTTCTAGTTCTGATTCTGTGTTTGAAAAAGTACTAGGATAATATCTGAAAAAAATAATACATGAAAGCCAGCATGGTTTAGTTCTTAGCAATGGTTTCTCTGAGGAGCTTGAGTCTCCCCCAAGATGTGCAGTGAACAACTTAAGGGAACGAACTCTTGAATCTCCTCCTCTCCCCCTGCAATCTCAAAATCCTGTTCTTAGCAATGAATCTTTTAAGTTTGTTCCTTATGTTCCCTTTGTTCTTCAGTGGCTTAAGCCCAGCAGACGACAGTGTGGGTAAAAAGAAGAAAAAGAAACAGAAGCGGAAGAAAGAAAAGGGGGAACAATTTGATCTGGTCCAAGATCAATCAGCAAAGGTAAAAACCCTTTTTCAATAGGTTAGTATGTTGAACTCCTCCAAGCCTCCATGCACACATATGGACATAGTGGAGCTTAATGCATATTGCAGTATTTATTTTGGGGTATATATGCAACTGGAAGTGCTGAGAATCCAAGCTGAAGCTGCTTGCTTCTTTTGGCTGGAGTGGTCCTTTATCTGTCTTGCCATGGCCTACCAACAGTGATATAAGTTAGCACCTTTTTCCAGAGGGTTCTTGGGAGACTATGTGATTGAACATGCTACATTTCTTGCTCTTCTGTTCAGCACAGGTAGATGTGGAAAGGGAGAACATATACATTTTATGTAGTCTTTAGGGGAGAAAAGAAGCAGGATATCTTCTCCCCCCCAAAAAAGTTTAAACTTCCTTAAAGGAGGGAAGGACAAATAATTGGGGCTGATGGGTCTATTAATTTTTCTGCATTTGGTTCACATGCAGGTGAATTCATTGCCAGCAGAAAGGATGCAGGAGATTCAAAAAGCCATTGAGCTCTTCTCTGTAGGACAAGGGCCTGCCAAGACGATGGAAGAAGCCACCAAACGCAGCTATCAGTTCTGGGATACACAGCCAGTGCCCAAGTTAGGTGTGTAGGAAAAGAGTGTCTTTTTCTTTTTCCCTTCTTTCTGTTTTAAAGAAAAATGAAGCACATGTAAACTGTGCATCTCATGCCTTTCATTGCCACCTGGACACTGCCTACTACCTTGAGAGACAGGAGAGGAATCATTAAACGAGAAGGGATACTGATCCAAAACAGGAACTGATTAGAAGTAGACTGAAAACAAGAACAAAATATGAGCTAGTGGGGACAAGGCTTTTCTGTTTTAGCCACAATACTATAGGAATCAGAAGCATGGCAATTGGAGTTGCCCGGGCTGAATGTAACAAAGCAGTTTGTGAGTCTGGAAGCAAGGACTGACTAGGCAAGGCTAGGAATGTTCCTTGGACAGTGAATTCTCACGCACGGAGGCAGCTTGCTCTCACTCTTCTTTCCCTTCTCTCAGGTGAGGTAGTAAACACCCATGGACCTGTTGAACCAGACAAGGACAACATCCGTCAGGAGCCCTATACCTTGCCTCAGGGCTTTATGTGGGATGCCCTGGACTTGGGGGATCGAGGTGTGGTGAGTAGGGATGAGGCAGAACTAACCATCCTAAAAGTTTCTTTTCAAAAGTATCTCCTCTCCCCACCCCTCTTTCTGCTATTATCATGTTTCATCATTCCTCTAGCATCAGCTTCAGAGTCCTGTTTTTTTTTAATTGAACTCTCCAGCACTTTATTAATGATCCTATATTCCTTTTCTCCTTGTCTGCACTAGACACAAGCAGTTGACATTACTGCTCCTGCACCCGCTCTCTCCTTTGTTTTGCTTAGCTATAATTCCTCTTCTCTTCCCCAAACACATTCAGAATTCTTCCTAAAAACCAGTTTCTTTTGTAGAGTTTGTGAGAGCATATTTTGCAGAGTTGTTTTGCAATTCATCTCATAATGTTTAGCTTGGCTTGCTTGCTTGATTCTGCTGTATCTCTGCCCTTCTCTTCATATTGTACTCATTTGTGCCACAGTTTAGCTCACAGTTTCATGTGTTGAGAATGTGAAATATCTCCTTACCTTAGAGCCAATGTTGATTTATCTTTTTACAGTTTAAAAACCGGTCCTTTCAGGACTGGTTTAAAACTTCATGCAAAAACTGTGCTGTAAACCCTTAGGTTTTATTGCTCCTCTAGTAGGAATTGAGTCAGATAATAATGATTTGCTAAAACCCATTGACAGAAGCAAAATTGTATTTTCCCACAACCATATCTACCCCTACCTTAGTGTGTTGGTTGTTTTTCCCACAGTGAAGCTCTAATAATCAGCAGATGACCTGTTGGAAGTTACTGTTCTCTTAATAGAGAAAGCTTTGCTTCCTTAAGCAGATTATGTTTCTCCTTTTTGCTTTCTTTAGCTAAAGGAACTGTATACTCTCCTGAATGAAAACTATGTGGAAGACGATGACAACATGTTTAGGTTTGATTATTCCCCTGAATTTCTCCTGTGGTGAGTTACAGTTTTCCTGAATATCTCAGAGGTGTCTGTCATTTTTCTTTCTTCTTGTACAGGAGCCCAATAAACTACTTTCTTTCAACAAATACAACACAGAACTTTTCTCCAAGTGCTGGGGAATGGATTCACTGGGTTCAACTTGACATGCTTCGATTGCTGCTCCCTACTCCTTAAAATCCCTTTTTGTGAAAAAACTGAAAGCCATTTTTGTAGGAGATAGGATGATCTTTCTTATCTGCATTAGGCAAGCTTCTTTTTACCTTCCTGAACAGTTAGCATATAAGAGGGAATTCTGCACTTACAGATTCACAGGCTGCAATGCTACTTCTAGTGAAGTAATTTAGTTCAATGTGCTACACATGCGTAATTTGAAAGGAAAACATTGGAAAAATAAGGAACAGACAATTCATAGTATTTCAAATAAAGATCTGAAAACCATGATGGGATCCTGCCTTGGGAATCCTTGCATACAGTGTACGAGGGGCTAAGTTCCTTCTAAGTAAATATTTGACAACTCGCTCATTTCCTTCTTTTGCATGACAAAGAGCCCAGTGAGAAGAACTGGTCAAATTAATTTCTTAGCTAGGAATAAATTTCCCTTCCTCTTTAATTTAAATTGACTTGGTGGGAAAAGCCGTTTCAAGGTTTAAGTGATAGCATCAGATCCTGCCAATAAGCTGGTCCTTCTTTAGACAGGGATATCCTAAGCTTATTATTGTCAGTACATGTAATTCAGTGCTGGTCAGAAGTAAAATAAAAGTAATTGTAAGCTTTCTTTATTGCTCAAAGAGATACTTCTCTCAGACAGAGTGACCCATATTGGCAGCTTTTTTAGGACTGAGTGGCTTGTTTGTTAACATGCCTGCTATGGATACATGAGCTCGGGTGGGTCTCATTGAATTGGAAAGACATTGAATCAAAATAGCTATTGAAGAAGATCTTATGTTAGTACAGCATTTGCTGTCTCATCTGGGCACCCTTGGCATTTAATAATTTGGGATTTTCTCCAGCCAAGTTGAATGGACTGGTGAAGGAGAAGTAAAACAGCTTGTCCTTCTTACTCCAGTTCACTCAACGTTATTATTGGCTGTGGAGGAAGAAAAGTCCTTTTCTCAGCTGCAGCCTGTACAGCAAGCTAGGAAAGCAAGGGGGACTCTCCCGTCTTTCTTTAACCAGCCTCCTCAGCTTTCGTGTTGGGCCCTTGAGCAAGAGGCTGCCCTGTCCTTCATCACTGTGGAAACTGAGTTGGTTTCCCCTGAAGAAAAAGCAGTCTTCTGTTTGTCTTTTGCGAGTGCCGTGCCATGCAATTTTAGCTTACAATTCATTTTATACGCTTGCTTTTAATTCATGCAAGGAATCCTTTGAATGAAAGGCAGGCAAGCGAAACGCTTTGCTGACAGGGAAGTTTGTAATGTGGTTTTTTAAATACCTAAATGTTCTCTTTCCTATGAGATTCACACTCATTAAATTTCATTCATTCATCCATCCATCCATCAATCAATCAATCAATCAATTTATATAGCTGCCCATCTCACACAAGCTGACTCTGGGCGGCATACAACAATTAATTGTAACAATTTGTCTCTCTTATGCTGGCATACATGGCTCCATCCTCTGGCCACCGCAAATGGCTTGTGTTAAATGGTGACACACTGTAGGCCCTTGAATCAAAACATTTTATTTTACAAGATTGTGGATTTTCTCCAGGGCTTTGCGTCCTCCAGGCTGGCTTCCTCAGTGGCACTGTGGCGTCAGGGTCATCTCAAGCAAAAAGTTGGTTGGCTTCATCAGTGCTATTCCAGCTGCTATCCACATATATGAAACGTAAGTCAAGTCACACTTTTCTGTTTAAGCCCTAAAGAGCTTGCTTTCCCCAACTTGCTTTTTTTTTTTTTTTTTGGTACATGAGAGTTAATTTGAGCTTGGAGCTGAACAAAAAGCATAAACTCACGTTGTATTCTTTCAAATCAGGAGCTCTGTGTGTATGTGGAGTGCTTTTTTAATTTCTTGTTGCAAGTTGCTATGTGGAATAAATAAGCAGGACTTTGTGGAGGTTTGAATCCCAACTTTTCTCATTTTAAAAATCATGTAAATGTTTGGTGACGTAAACATCCTGAGGTGGAGAACATAACTCTTCATTGTAGAGAGAGAAAGCATGTTTTAGTTTCTTAGGTGGAGAGAAGAAAAAGATATAGCCTTAGCAAATACAGAAATGAGACTTAAAGCCTGGGCAGGCAAGCATCTTTTCTGCACTCCTCTGGTTTGCTTTCCAAACTGTGACAGACAGCAGTGAGCGGCAACAGCTGGTTTCCCCTTTTCCATTAAAGGGAAAAGAAGATGGTAGAAATAAACTTCCTTTGTGTGCACAAGAAACTGCGTTCCAAGAGGGTGGCACCTGTTCTGATCCGGGAGATCACCCGACGGGTCCACTTGGAAGGGATTTTCCAGGCAGTGTACACAGCTGGTGTAGTTCTACCAAAGCCTGTTGGGACATGCAGGTAGGTATCAATTACTAGAGTTTCTTTCCTTTTCTTCTTTAGTTCCCTGTGTGTTTATTTTTGTTCAGTCTTAATAACCTTCTGCCACTTAAAAAACCCCCATCTGTTAGATGAACCCTTTACTTTAAACATGAGTGGAAAACTCGTCCTCAGACATGAAAAGGGAATTACTGAGCGAGAGATGACACTATTGAGCTGATGAATCCTTAAATACTGCAAGCAAACTGGAGTTGCACAACACTTTTTTTTTTGAGAACTGAAGTAGAAAGTGGAAGTTCATGGCCTGGCAGGTTAACTAGTTATCTTAGCTGTGAGAACAGAGCAGAATGTATTTGGAAGCAATACAGAACAAATAAAACTGCAGTGATTCTCAGTGGCATGCCAGTTAATGAGGGTGAGGCTTAAAGTTTGCTTTGAAAAATTAAACACCAATTTTGGGCCTCCCTCAGTGAGTTAGGCATAGAGGTTCAGTCTTAATTCTCCCATCTTTGCCAGTATGGACAGACAGATTCATCCTGAGAAAGAGAGGGCGGTACCAGGATTTCTGATACTGTATGTTTTGCAGTGGGTTGGCACAGATACATGCTAGTTGTATCAATATTGCTGAGAAAGTAGGTTTCACTTCTAAAGTCCTGAGTGAGTGGACAAAGAGGAATATGAGATGCTGGGAGGAAACATGCTTTAGACTGACATGGGTAATGGCAAGGGTAATGACTGCTCATTGTCCTTGGAGATCATTGAGAAAATGTGTATTTTCCCTTCTGAACGTAAAATATATTTCCGATACTGAGTTAAGCCTTGTTGATAGGTTTCAAATTACTAAGACCTCGCTTGAGGAAGAATAGCATATGAATGGGATGAGTAACCTGGGGTGTTGCTTTTTTTTAAACAGGTATTGGCATCGGTCACTGAATCCACGCAAGCTGATTGAAGTCAAATTTTCCCACCTCAGTAGGAACATGACTATGCAACGCACCATGAAGCTTTATCGGCTTCCTGAGGTGTGTGATTATGGACAGGGACGCTGCCTCAAAGGGTCCTTTCTATAACAGAAGCTCAGGCAGGCTTCAAGAAGTGTTCCATCTTGCTCTTTCTAAGTAAAGAGTCTCACTCAAGATTTTTAAAAAATCTAATCTAATTGTGGGGGATATTTCATGAGCTATATTTATGCTCCACTTTCAGTGTTGAAAACGTTTTGGCCTCATGTATTTCATGTCAGGATAGGCTTGTGCTTGTGTTCTCCTGCCTTGCTACATGTTCCGCACTCCACTTCTTCAGAAGTGTTCTCCATATCTCCATCAGATGTGACTAGATAATTTTAGTTACTCCCAGTGCAGAATCTTCTCAGATGTTACTGTTTAGTTCATGTCTGGATAAAATATTCTGTGCTTGAGGAGTCAGATTTTCACAAAAACATAGGCATTTAGCTTCCTGGAACACAGGGAGCTCTCTTCCATTCCAGAAAATTTGCTTCTGCTTCTAATTCATGAAGAAAATGGCTGTCAGATGTTTTGGGAATGCTGATCAAGAAACAATATAGGGAGTGATGTGGAAATTATTCCCCCTCAAACTAACACTGGTGGTCATCTTTATAATTTTTTTTCCCGTGTTAGATTGGCCATTAGCTTGGAATGGAAGGGGAAATGTTTTTTGTCCTCTTCTGCGGTATCTGGATCATTACCTTTGGAGACAACATTCTCTCTGCTAATGATTGTACTGTGGTGTGAATTGTGCAACTTGGTTAGTTCTCACCTTAGACAAGTATTTAGATTTAAATGTTCTTTGACCTCCTCCTAATTCTTTGCTTCTAAAATCAATCAAGACATTGTAGGAGGAGACCCATGTTAATCTATAGTGGCCAAAAATCAGGAGGAACCTGGTAGCACCTTTTCTGACTAACAAATTTTATTAAAAGGCATAAGTTTTCATGAGCTGTAGCTCATTTCATCAGATGCATAGAATGGCTCAGCTGCAGCTCACTTTTGAAAGAAGATGTTAAGCAGAACAGGAAAGAGTTTTAGAATAGCTTACCAGCATAGTATTGAAGTTCAATGGTAATTGTGGATTGAGTTCTGCTAATTCAATGTTGTCGCCTTGACAGGCAGCATATTTTTACTGTTTTTTGTAGAGTTGTCCGAGACTTACTGAACATAGGATCTTTTGCATGCAAAGCCGATGTAACATTGAGGAATAGTTTTTCATTGAGGGTCTTCCAAATGCAGTTTGAAAACTGGCTGGAACACTTGCCTTCATCCTCAGCCAAGCAAATTAATTAATACATAGAGTGTTTCTAAGTGAATTAATGATCTCTCTTTCTAGGCTACGAAGACACCGGGGCTACGGCAAATGGAGCACAAAGATATCCCTGCTGTGCACAAACTTCTGGCAGAATATTTGAAACAATTCCATTTGTCCCCCATCATGAATCAGGAAGAAGTGGAGCATTGGTTTTTGCCCCAGCCCAACATCATTGACACATTTGTAGTTGAGGTGAGGGCCCTTTTTATCACTCCAATCAGTCAGTTTCATAGTGAAAGGCAGGGAGAAGGCACTGTTCTCTGCATAGTCTGGTTCACCATCCTTTTGAGATACACCAGCAGAATGGGGTGTGTGTGTGTGTGTGTGTGTGTGTAAATAAATGTATATATAGAAAAATAAATGGAAGGTTACTTTATATTCTGGATGGTTGTCTTAATTCATTACTTCAGTGCAGAATTTGGAAACATAACACATAGCTGAAGCAAAGCCCAGTCCTATGTTCACAGTCTTGTGCACACGTGATATTGTGCATGGAAAGAGAATTCAATCCTTCTCTTAGTGTTCAAATACAGAAACAGTCCTGAAAATGCAAAACAGCCTTCCCTAACCTAACACTCTTCATATATGTGTTAGACAGCAACTTCCATAATGCCCAGCCAGTATGGCCAACAGACTGAGCACTATGAGAGTTGAAGACCAACTGATTTGGAGGACCTACATTTGGGGCAGGCTACTTCAAGAATTCAGAGTGTTACATAAATGGGGCTCTTGTTGTGTGCTGCTATACTTAAAAGTTCAGATTTAAAGCAACTTTAGTAGAAACCTGCAGATACAAGTGAAATAAATGGTGGAATTCTGAGGCCATCAATTATATTTTACCATTTCAGAATCTGAATGCCATTTTTAAGGCTCTCTGATCCTAGAGAAATGTATTATTAAAAAATCCCAGCACTTGAGAGAAAAATTGTAATCTAGTCCTTTTCTTACTGTGCTAGCTTTTTGCTTGGGGGATGGGGGAGAGAAAGAGAACAGAATATTCAGATATTGCATTTTCACCACCTGCAGTCTGAAGTGGTACATAGAGCTCTTCTGCCTAATTTCCTATTCATTTTGTTTCATATCTTAAGCCAGAATTACATACAGAAAGGGAGGAAATGCCATACAAATTTCCTCGCTCTCCTAAACTATAGGGAATAGGCATAATAGCTGGTGATGGTTCTAACATTACAATTGCTTTCCTCTAACTGAAGGCTGAAAAAAAGAATTAATTCTAAATGCAATTGTTTCACCAGAATACTGATGGGAAGGTGACAGATTTCCTGAGTTTCTACACACTGCCCTCCACCATTATGAACCATCCTACACACAAGAGTTTGAAGGCAGCCTATTCTTTCTACAATGTCCACACCAAAACACCCCTTCTTGACCTCATGAATGATGCCCTCATAATGGCCAAATTGGTGAGTTTCTCTCGTGGTTTGCTTCTAAATGCTGTAGCATTTAGGAAAAAAAAGTTAATGCAAGCAATTGCTCTGCCCGAGAGAGATGAAGAATAATGCAGTATGCTCAATACTTGATTATTTTTTTTAATTGACATTAGTTCTGCTACAATTGAGCAAAACTTGTTTCTCCTTAATGCTGTGGAGCTACAAAGTGCTTCTATATACACACATATATACCCACCAAGTTTTCTTTAACCACCTCTTTTTACAGAAGGGCTTTGATGTTTTCAATGCACTGGATCTTATGGAAAACAAGACCTTCCTAGAGAAGCTGAAGTTTGGGATTGGTGATGGAAACTTGCAGTATTACTTCTACAATTGGAAATGCCCCAGCATGGGACCAGAAAAGGTAGGTCAAATCATGCCTCTTGGAAGAGTCTGCATAGGGTTAGACAAATGGCTTGAGAAGCTGTTCATAAGCCTTCCAAATTGTTATGCAGATTGAGACACCCCAGTGCAGGTATGTCTGCTGCTGGAGAGAAGGGGCAGTGACAGCTGCAATGTAATCCCAAGGAGCTCAGTTTGCTGACCTACTCTGATTACTCCAAAGGGAACAAAGGGCCAGGGGGTGTCTTACATTTGCTGGAAATACAGTAGTAAAGGAAGGTGATGTCGAAAGCCAGCAGTTGTGTGGGAGATGCAAAATATAAAAGTGAGTGACTAAAGCAGAGGCAGGATAGGGCACTATCCCAACTGTTCTCTTGATGAGAATATGGTGGTAGTGGAAGTTCCTGTTGAAGCAGGTGAATGAACACGAGCAAAAGGTGCAAATAGTGAAAGTGAGGGCGAAAAAGGAGGAGCAGGAAAACCTGCTACATGTCTTTCATTGCAGGTGGAGGTGAGCATATTAGCTCTGCTCTCTTTTTCTATGCCACGTCCATATAGAGAGCCACCTCTATTGGTACAAGAGCTCTGAGAAGCAGATCCTCATTTGGTGGAGTCAGTGTGGATAAGAGATCTTCATCCCAGATGCTGGCCAGAAGGCAACAAGAGGAGAATGGGGTTAGCGCAGTGAATGAACAGGACTGGAAGTGCTAAGCATGCTTGCCTGGCAGTGAGGGTCATGGATCTCGGGACTTGCTACAGAATAAGCATGCATGGATTTCTTTGTGCTTGCATTCTGAGCACAAAAGCCCCCCACCCCCAGGAAGAAAGAGGCAGAAGGAAAAACAGCTCAAGAGACCAAAGATCTTTTCCCCAGTTTCCACCCAAATGTGTGCTGAGTAAGTTGCCTAAACAGCTATCCCCAGCATAGCAGCAGCCTTTGCATGTTACATGGGAGTAAGAGCCATAGAAATCATGTAATCTACTACAGAGTAAACCTGCTTAAGTCTATGCTTGCTGAGCCCAATCCCACAATTTCTCTTTCCCTGCGTAAATGTGTATGGGTAAGAGAGAGAATGTTGTGTGGGAAAATGGTTTGTGTGTATATGCAGACTGGAGGATCAGTGGGAAGCCTTAGTTTACAGGCATTTAATGTGAATAATTCAATATGAATGGTTTTTGTTTTTTTTTTATCCTGCCCCTGTCCTTTTTTGGTACAGCCTCACCAGTTCATATATAACATTCATGTACAAATTAGGGCTTTGCATTGATCTGGACTCAAAGAGGGAAAGGTGATTTGGCAAGTGCGTGAGCACTCACATTTCACCACTTGCCCGTTCCTGAAAGGACCCACTTTTCATAGGAAAAGTTATAGTTGATTTAAGGAACTGCCAACCAGTGCAACATGCATGCCCCAGTCCAATCCTCCTTTGGATCTAGATCACTGAATAACGCTGAGATGTACACACGTGTATTTGGTTATCATGTGCACACATTTGCTGGGAGGAAAAACCTCCAGCAATGGCTTTAGTGAGGCTTAGGATGCCTTAATTGGCAGGGTAGCAGGATTTCTGTGCCTGTTTTTTTACTCTGATCTTTCTTTAGGAAGGAGGGTACATCTCAAATTCAGGACTGACTTCCTCTGAAGTAAATCTGGAAAAACCTGCCAGCCTCTTTCCCCTCCCCTCCTCAGTTTCTAGCTGTTATGCTGAAATGAAATCTTAAAAAATAAAATCTGAAAAAGTATTAAAGGCCAGCACTGATTAGCGAGCCTCTGTTCAACACTCAAGAGACAACATGTTTTGAGTATTCAGCAGGGAGGGGCTCACCAGTCAGGTGAGTAGTGCATAGACCTGCTGAATTAAAAGTCCAAAAATACTTCCTAACCTTTCCCTTCATCTTGAATGTTTTCCATAGGTTGGCTTGGTGCTGCAATAGCCAGTTTTCTCTGAAGAAGGGCAGGCGGAGGCTGAAGTCTGGGGCCAATTGCCAGCATGGAACTACCAGTCCTCATGGTTCAGAGTTCCGTGGAAGTGACTTTGTCATGGGGAGGAGCCGGTGCCCACTGCACTGGCCACGTGACCTGACATTTCTGATGATGGTATCATGTGCCACTGAGCACACCAGTGTGTCTCTGCCAGCTCTTGGCCCTTCCCCTCCCCCTGCCCCTCATACAACATGATCAAGGGAATGTAACTGCTGAGAACTAGCTCGCAATTGGCATATATTGGAGTTAACGGGTGAATAATAATAAAAATTATATTATATATTCTATATTTTAACAATGATTACTATTCATCTGAAGTGGAAACTGGGGTGGAGCCATCAGGCAGTATAGCTTTTTAATCTTAGAATTATTGTTCAAAGAAATATTAATTGCCTGGTGGTTTATTATGATGATTTTTGCAAGAAGACCAAAAATTTGGCTCTTTGGATTTTCATCAGAAGAGTATAATACATTGCATTCCATCACACAAGTATATCCCCCCTTTTTGTGATGCAAAAGAGAATCTGAGCTGCAGTATGTGATTGGCCTAGATAAGGGTAGTTTTAAGGCCAGTTTTCAGTTTTTACACAGCACTATGGCCTATTTCACTCCGAACCCCTGTTGAGATAACTTTCTTTTAAAAACCAAAGGGCTATTTTAATGATGGATGATCTTTACTTCATGATGGAGTAGGGTATGAATCCCAGCCATTGTTCCCTGGATGTGCACTAATAAAACTATAGTACAGTGTTTGAATTACCAAATGTATAGCTTGTGGCTTTTCGCTTATAAAATCCATACCTGGGTGCAGTTCTCCAGTTTCCTCCAAAAAATGGAATTATTGGAGGGAATGCAATATCATGAATGTTAGCTATTATCTGTCAATTCTGATCTCCTTTTGTTTTCTAGCAATACTATCCAACACATCTATTGTTCTAAACTTTAGTTCTCTGACTTGCAATCAACTTACATTGTCTAGCTTTGAAAAGAACTGTTTGTGCTTTCCTTTCAATTCCATTGAATTTCCAATGAAAATCAGCTGATAAAATGAGACGCTCTGCTGGCAATTTTGCTAGTGCTTGCATAAAACTCAGAAAATACCAGGCAAGCTAGAACAAAAATGGCATCTATAATCAAACCGTATTCAATGTATTATATAGGATGTAAAACCTTTGTTGCTGGGATAAATGTTAGTTAGGCTGTAATCTTCTTTTTGAAATTGAAAAAGAGGTTCCTCTGTTTGGGGTCCCAAATTGGGGAAGGGGCCCAGTTTAACTGTCCAGTTAAAACTTAACCCAAAAATGTTTGACCTATGGGAGTGAGTTCAGAAGCAAGCATGCTTAGGAAGATATACTTGGGTCTTTGTCAAGACTGGCTTTTGGATATAGTCTTAGTTTAGTTCATATTAGTGAACTTGGATCTAGACCTTAGTACATGTAAAGAACTGGAGGCCTCCAAATGTCACTGCACTACAGTTCCCTGCAGTCCCAGGCAGCAGGACCAATGGTGAGGAATGCTAAGACTTGCAGTTCAGTAACATCTGAAGGTCCTCTCCATTGCATTATTTCAGACTGTCGTGCCACAATATGACAGCAAAAACTAAAAATTCTTCCGATATCTGATTAGTATGTCACTAAGAAGATTCTCATCTTTTTGTTATCACCATCACCATCATATTCTTCTCATCTCATTTTCTCAATGAAAGGATTGGATCATACAGTGTAAAACAAGATAAATTTAGCTTATCAAGATAAGTTTATTGGCATAATAAAGAGAACATGTCTGAGTATAGATTTTTCATGTCAGGGAAAATATGATGATAAAAGAGCACATTTCTAGCTATGTGACTTTTAGTCAACATCATCTATGTGATGGTTAGAACACAAAGGGTAATAGGCAATATAGCATAGAATGCCTAATCCCAGAGTTTATATACTGCCCTGTGCTTGTTTTGGAGAAAAAAGGCATTTTGGAAAGTTAAAACAAATCTTATGGAAAAATATCTTTCTTTTTTTTTTCAGAAAACTGCACATTTCTTGTGTCATTCCTTTCAATTTGTGAAAGAGATCTACATTGAAGAAAAATCCTTCTATTTGCACAGTTGGTTTAATGCTTGCAATGGCAGGAGTATAAACAATGAAACTTCAATATGATCTCTCTGTCTTTGCTAGCTTTGTCCAAGTTGCCTTTAATGTAGTATCAAAAATTCACTGTTAACTTTTTTGGGATGTTATTTTTCCCATATATGATAGGGTAGAAAAAATGCCCTTGCTTTCATTTGAAATGAAAAATGCTTCTCATCTAGGCTTTGGAAGCTTCATTCTAATATTTGCTTATATTGCAGAAATGCTGTTGAATCCAGATTCTGTACACACTTTAGAAAACCAAATTCTAGCATTTTTGTTTGGTATTTTAGTGTCATTTTAATTTCAGTTACATTTTTGGTTGTGTATCATGTTGATAACTTTGGAGTCCCAGTCTCTTGTGCATGTTGTGGCCTCTTTGTAGCATTTGTTGAATATGAGAAATGCGAAACATCCCTTTTTAAACCCCTCCTATGCTTCATGAAGGGGATCTTGAGAACTTAATTTTCATTAAAGATCCAATTATTATCCATCTTTAAAATTTGCAAAATTAATGTATAAGCAAATGCCATAAAAAGTGTCTACAATTAGCTTGTATCCTAAAAATAGAAGTAGCAAGTATAGCAATAATTGATTGTTAGGACAGGGCATAAATACAGGACAAGAAATAATGTGCTAGCTAAATATTAGTGCAAGTACAATCCCAGTGTATATGTTCTTATATGGATAGGATGCACATGAGATCTCTCCAATATGCTCAAGCATGAATTAATTGCCATGGAAAAACAGCAGACTATCATTCTTTCTTAGCATCATTCTATCCACATGCCTAAAAGCTCTTCCACACCTATTGTTCACTTTTTCAGATCCTGTATTGTAATCAGTGGTATTTTGCTTAGACCTTCTTCTAGCCAGCCTCTGCTGAATAGTTAAAGTTGTGTCAAGTATAATTGAATGATTCAATAATTTCAGTGATTTAGGAGAGTGACATTCTCATAATTTACCATTTGCATCTTTGCATGACATATTTTTGGGATGGTCCTCCTGTGTCTTATAACTTGCAACTGAAAGTGACTTATGTGAAGAGTAGGGGGTCTATTGAGAGTGGATAATTCTTATTCCTGTGAGGTGGTAAGAAGGCTACCTTCAAGAGAATGCTGTTTATTTGAGAAACAGGATGGAATAAAATTTGAACATTTTTATATAAGGAAGCAGGTTTTCCTAAAGTATATTGACTGGCAGGGTTATGTAATTTAATTGGTGTGTTAGTCTGTAAGAAACACAAAAACCACTGGGTTGAGCAAGCTCCTAGTTTAATGTTTGACTTCCTCCTTAACTAGCCAGGTATGGAGGACTACTCAGTAGAATCTTAAGTGCAATGTGTAGTTACTTTAATTTGTGACAAAATGCCACACCCATCTCAGATTGATACATCTTCCCTCTTCATTAAGGAATGACTATAAAATTACTTTTCTAAGGGACAGACATCATAGCAATTGGGGAAAAAAACACTATCATTCATCTGCTGGAAACTGTTAACATTTTTCCCTCTAGAATTTAGGTTTGCTTCTCAGTTTGTGTTAGGCAAAAAAACCCAGGCCTTTGCTATACACCTTAGTCCAAGTGCTGCTGATATTGCCTTGGCATAAAGTTTTCAGAAAACGTTGCATGAATTTTGTGGCCAGAAGTTGAGTTCTGACTTATGTACTTGCACATGAAAATGGGAGTGACTTTCTCCCTAAAATACATTTCAGCTATACTTGCATTACAAAGTACTTAGCATTTTTCATACATGTTTTAGCAAATGGGAAAAAAGCTTTTAGATCCGCACAGCCCAAGGAAATCTGGATTTTAAGAGGAAATCCACACTTAACAGCTTATCTGACTTAAAAAACAAAACCTCGTGGCTGCAGAAGAATAAGGGAATAAAACAAGTTTATCCCAATCAGTATTGCCCAGATATCACATATATTCAGGGAACTGATCACTCAGAATTCCGTTCCTAGTAGCAATAACAGCTTTACTCTTTTTTGTTGTTTGTGTGTTCCATGGAACTTGGATACTTCTCTGACACTAGATCATTTGTTAAAATAAAACATTTTATTCTACTTATTCAATACATTGCAAACAACAGCCTCTTTAATATATAGACAGTTACTGAATCAAATTCTAGAAGGTGCTTAGACCCCATTTTTCCCTTGGAGAGGAGAGAGGGGTAGAAAGATGAACACATGTCAGTGCTTCTTAGAAACTTCTGTGTATGGAGATGCCAAATCTGGATTTGTAAACTGCATTCAGTTGAAGTAGGCTCCAGCAAAAAAGTGCTAAACTCAAAAGTGAACTGAAAATTGTCTAGTGCTAAATATCACAGAACATACAGAATTAAATACATATAATGGGCTTCATCATGTCATATGATTTCAACTGTCTAAATCCATTTCTGAAAATTAGCCCTTTAACCACTTTGTCACAATCTATTGTGGAAGAAATTCTAGAAATGTCCTGAGAAACATACAATTTCTACACTTACAATCCATTTTCCTCTGAAAAGCTCAAGAAACATGGATGGTTTACTTCTTCTCCACCCACATTTGAATCTTACTTGTCTCCAAGGAAGGTAAGCTGAGATAGAGTGTTTGGCCAAGTTACACAGTCAGTGTTACAGTGAAGTTGGGATTTGACTCAAGGCCAATCTCTAACTGCTTCTTGGGTAGGACGCCAATTTAGAACAATTTTTGAAAATTGGAATAATAGCTTTCCATAGTACAGGCTATGTGTAGCTGCCATTCAGACCCCCTGCCCTATGTCATCCTGTAATGCTGCCAAGCAAAGAGACTGAAATGCATATTGCATGATCAGACATTACCACTGGTTGGTCATCTTTCCTTCCCTCTGTTCCATAAGGTAAGGACAAGCCAGTTTTTTATTTTAACAGATATTATTGGAGAAAAATGTGGAAACTTGAGCTTCACACTTCTGATAGCAGCCCAAAGTACACCCATAAAGGAAATTTGAACCTGTCTGCCTAATAATAGGCCTGGGCCAGTTCCATAACCTAGCTCTTCCTTGCTTTGTTGGGACTGAGGACCCAGAATTTCTAGCCCAAGTTAAAAGAGAACCCCTATCTCCCTATGGAAGTACAGATCCAAAGTGCTGCAGTAAATTCTCCTGTCTAGAAGCAGCAACTGTAACCTACAAGAGAGCAAAAGGCTGCTGGCTGTAACTAGGAATATGGGTAGGAAGCACGAAATAGCCATAGCCTGGAAAGCTGCCTAGGAAAATCTGAAGGGAGATGAGTCCAAAGAAGAATCCTCTGAGCCAGAAGTGAAAGAGGAACAGCAGCATGAGAAACAGCCAGACCTCTGGATAGTATCTGATGGCTTTGGCAAAAGCTTGGGGGTGGTCAGTGAGAATAATTATTAAAGGATTTTACCTTGAAGCCTCATTGGAAATGTTTGTAAGTAGTGCTAAAATCATTACATACCGTTCTTCTATGTAACTTGTCACTCAAACTCAACTCTCAGATTCAGTTGGCTTCTTTTTGTACGCTTGGGAAATACCTTGCCCCCTATTTGTGTTGAGACTGAACAGTCAAAAAATAAGAATTAGGTTGTATGATAAAAGCAGCCACTAAATGTTCAGAACTTGCTTAGTCACTAAAATACAAATGGTGAACCAGCTCTTTCAAGAAACTATTGCAAGTTAAAAATAGGCCATATTACAAGATGCCCTATTCAAAATGCTTTTAAAAAACACAGCAAACGAGTCCTTACTGCTTCTTTTTATGGTAACTTAATATCTGCTGTGAAGCCATGGTCCATAGCCCAAGCAAAGGGCACATACCGTATATTTCCAATGGATTTATTTTCCATCTAATCCCAGCTATAGTAAGTGATGAAAATTAAAAAGCTCAATTAAGGTTATACCCTTGTAACTGCTTGCTTGGAAGAAAACCTTGCTAAATTATTATATGCTGTATTGTTATAACCTGCCTTTCCTCTAGCAACTCAAAGCAGCACATGTGGGGGGTCTTCCCACACTTTATCCCCATAGGAACAATCATGTGAAAGGTAGTGTTGAGAGGCAATGATTAACTCAATGGCTCCCAGTAGGAGTAGGATCATGTAGGATTGTAGCGTAAAATCCTTTGGGATGCATTGTGAGTGATAGTTTAACTAGCAATAGCCAAAACAGCCACTAGCTGCCAACAGCTGCTTTTAATTTGTACTGAAAGATTAAATGCTGTAAAGCTATATATTGTTGTTTCAAATTGACTAAGAGAAACACTATAGCAAAAATAATCCAATTTCATCCTTACAGTCTGGTGATTTTTTTTACAGCTCACAATGAAAAGTTCTACAGGAAGAATAACACAGTGTTTGGAATCTAGTTTCTAAAAGTACATTTCTACCACAAATGGTCTGAGAATGTGTAAGAGTACACATATTTTCCTCATACCAATCTATCTAATACATCTAAATTATCTAAAAATAATTACTAGTGTTTACCCAGAAAAAATAAATAAATACATATGCTTTGAAAAACTAGTTAATACTAATTTTGTCAAGCTCCTTCAGGAGAATTAGTATTCAAATCTCATTAAAATTGTTTCAGAGCTGTCAGGAGAAGCTAACTGAGTAGCCAAAGTGGGGTGCAAGATTGTCATATTATATGTACGATACTCCTGGGCTTGTGATTAAAATCTACAATCCTCTATCTTAAAGTTTCCATCTATTGTTCATTATCTGAAACATGATCTTTGAAATTGTTTAAATTATGTGCTAGACAAAATAGCTTGTTTCCTAAATAAATGAAGATCCAGTTTCATGCCCAATCACCATACCAGCCTGTCAAAGTGCATATATTCAATCAGATTCTAAATCAGTTTTGCTACAATTGGGCTAGCTCAAATTCTTCAGTTCAATTTGTGGGTCGCGTTTCCATGCTCTTAGGCCCTTACTACAAAGTCACACCACCTTCACTCACTAGTCTTGGTCGTAAGTCCATCTGTCCTTTTCACATTCTTTCTTAGATTTCGGTGGATGTATCCAAGTATGCAAAATAATACATCTTTTCATTGGACTTCTTGTGTAGTGACTATCAAACAAGTAGAACAAGAAGATTCCTATTCCCAGTGTGTTTCTTTTGCAGGCCACTGCAAAGAAGAGAATGACGTGGAACATTTATCAAACTTAAAATCCTGGCTAGGAAAGCATTCTAGGAGTCTGTACATTACTTAGCTTTTAGCTTCAACTGCACAAAGAATCTTAACATTTGACCCTAATGCAACAACTTGAATATTCATCACGCTCCTGTCTCAGCCTGGATCTTCTGGCTATGACATTCTGGTTCTTCTGTATGGCTCCAACCTTATCTGATGTAGCAGCAGGTGGCACCCAGAATTAGCACAGCTACTCATCCATTCTTCTGAGGGCTGACTGGACATTCTCATTAATCCACTTTCACATTTTCCAAATCGAACCTTTATTACAGCTTTCACATCTTCCTGCATCTGATGTGTACAAAAAGTGTAGCTGGAGATAGGGATGTACCATCCCTGGAAAGCAGATGGATATGCCGGTAGCCTGAGGAAACAGTGACAGGAAGATCTACTCTGAGAAAGGGTGGATAGGTTTCCACAGTGCTCACTAACCAGCATGTATTTCTTCTACATGGCCTTTTCTGTTATATAAGTTCATGGATTGTTTTACCATCACCCAGCCCATAGCTACTTCTGAGGTAAGGTAGATCACACAATGATCTAAATAAACCTGCAATCTGATGACCTCTGCGAGTCATACCCCAGGTGTTGCAATTTGCAATTCTGCAGCCTGTGGTCCTAAAACATATGAAAGGCAATTGCTGGAGCAGTTTAAAATTAAACATTCCTTTGAGACATCTGGATTTGTGCTATTATTTAAGTTCACTTCAGGAACTTACTCTACAGGCAAATTTCTGCTTTCTATGTGGAGCCCATCGAGGCTGGTAGCACTTTAAGGTGGTGGATCTATTGAACAGGTGCAGAAATCTACAAAATCAGAACTAAAATAAAACACTCTTCAGAATTCCTGTTATTTCTAGGCAGACTAGGACCAGGCTGTTCTAGAGACTGTGCAACAGCCCACTTGAGCTCTCTTGATTCTGGAAGAGAAACACTCACCTTCCCTGAGGCTGGGCAATGGCAATGTAAACTGTCCTACAAAATCGTTGGAGGAAGTTGTGTCATAATCCTCTACTACAAAGCGCACCAGCGCCAGGTCTGGAACCTGTACCTGAAACGTCAACGTCTCATCCCAGCATGGATTGAATCCTGCAGGGGGTAAAATCCAAGAAGTAGAAATTCAAGAGAAAAATATTGTGGAGATACTTTGTTAAAGCAAGATTCCAGTGTAACCTTTATTGGCTAAGAATTTTTTTAGCGAATTTTCAGAAAGTTTTTCAGACTTTTGATTTTGACCTTTTTTCTCTGCTATACAGCCTTATTTGCAATTTTCCAAGTTCAAATACAATTTGTTTTTGACAAAATGAATATGTTTGCATTCAACAGATTACTTAATTTTTATAAGTGCAAATACTACATTGGTTGGATATAAGGTGTTGCCTTATCCTGTACCTGATTATAGGTTCACCTGGAACTACCTTCACCCAATTCTGTTGAAAGGAAATCAGGTTGGAAAAGGATAAACCAAATGAACCGATAGTCTGAAAGATCATCTACTCAGCTTTGTTATCCCAGTACAAAGATGCTCTACCTACTCCTTGCTGAGGATGTGTCTTCACAATTCTATCATATTGTCAGCCCACTACTACAACAATCTGAAGACAGCTTTAAGTCTTCCTGTGTAGAAGTGGTGTTTTCCATGTTAGGTCAGCGCAAGACATTCTGTGCAGATAACCTAGGGTGCCCAGAGGAGGCATGATAGGAGGAAAGCATGGCAAAAGCATCTGTATGGATGAGCCCAGACTCAGAATAATCCAATTTCTTATATCAACTTATAACAGTGGTTGTAAGCCATTTCGCTGATTGAAGTCCAATGTAAAAAGCATCTCCAGAGGACTTCCTCAGACTTACTACTTGTGTTTCCTTTTTACGTGGAAATATTAAAAAGCAACCCTGGATTTTCTTCAGATTGTAGCTCAGTCCTCCCTCTAGTCCAATAGCAGGGGAAAGGAACCCATGGTTCATCAAGATGCTTGTGAACTAAGCATCCAGAATTCATGATATTGGTCATGCTGGGTGGATCCAGTACAACCAATAATGTTTGGAGGCCCACAGGTTCTCTACCCCTGCTTCTCCTTATTCCCTTCATTCCTAGGCTATGCCTCACCATTATTTAACCGGTATTCAGTTTGTTTCTTGCAGCAGTCTGCAGGAATTCCATGAATCTCAATCCGTACAAAAGGGTCGACAATGGAAGAACTCTTCTCTTTATTTAGCTTGGGAAGTTGCTGAGCTGTAATCACCTGAAAGGAAGAAAAAAAAAAAGATAATCATTTCTGCATCCTCTTGCCACTCTTAAAAACCAGAAAACAACATACACAAAATACAGTTGAAATACTGGCTGAATATTAATTAGCACCATACTGAAATCAGAATTAATTTCCATCAATTGAATTATGGCTAGAATGGCCAAATGCAAACAAACAGAAAAAGGATAGGGCTTCTACACTTTTAATTGTTCAGTAGAAAAGAGAACTTTGGTAGAAGAGGCTTGCAAAACTACATATCTGCCCCAGTGCCCTCTTCAATACAGCTATTGAAAGTGCAGAAGCCCCATCCTCTTTTGAACCTGACACCCCTAATCAGAGCTATTTACACACTGCTATCATCAAATTAAAATTTTGCACCCAGGTATTAATGTCTTCCAAGAAAAATAGAGTTCCACAGTCTTTGAAAATAATGCAAAGCTTACAAATTTCCGTAATTTAATATAGAAATCTGGGCTGCATTGTATAATATATTCTGTCAGAAACACTGAAGTCTGACACCAACCACTGCAAAACCTACTTAGCCTCCTTTCCAGCATCTGAGATTTCAGTGGGTATTGGTCATACCAATCTGAACATATCTTTGCACCCAATAGAGCTAGAAGCCCAGGCGACTTGCAGCTCCCAGTGTGTAGCTATTCTGTCTTTTTCTTCTTAGCCAACTTTTGGAGGGAAGAAAAAGCTCAGAATTAAGAGGGCTTTCAGCCAAACTGCCTCACAGAGTTGTGAGATGCAATGAGGGAAGCAGAGAGCCATGCATGCTGCTTTATGTTCCTGAAGGCAGGTCTATGTACCAATTAAAAAAATAGGATAACTAAAGTAGAGGATGATTGTTGTAAGTAAAAGGTGGTATCATCTGGATGCTCTCCTCCAAAATTCTATTAACAAAGTAGGGCAACTTTACAATAAAAGGATCTTCTGGAAGCACTTTTATGCTTTGCTTTTCTTCTAAACAAAAAGGTCTGCATGTTTCAGCTTCTGCAGAACCTGGAAATGCCAATACATTTAATTATGGTCATGACCCAGTAAATCCAAGCAAGACTGTGCAATAATGTTTCTTATTAAGTCTACTGCTCATTTGCATTGATACGCACCTAAATAATATAACAGGCCATACAAAGAATATGTGGGCATCCTACATTCAACTATACCTTGATGGTGAGGGTAATGGGGTGCTGGCCACTCCTATGAATGGGGACCTTGGGGTCAAAGGTACTCTGGTTATTGCGTAAGAAAGCAGGTTTCAGCACATAGCCACAGCGGCCATTCACCAAAAAGCGCCCATCATTCAAATCCATCTCAGCACCTGGTGTCTGGAAATTCAGTGCCACTGAAATGCAACCACAGAAAGGAAAGAGATTAAATAGGTCATAGAACTGGAATATTGTCATGGTGCAGTTTTATCAAACTTTGTATCTGTGCTTTTTGCACATTCAAAAAGAACTTGAGCAGTACATAATAAGGAATAAAATAGGAGCAGGTCTGGGAAGAACAAAGGCAAAGATATCCATGGCCAGTACACTACCTCCTATTAATGCATATGCAAAACCATATTAATTTGCTCTAAGAAATACATGTTACATTTAATTCAAAGATGTATCTAAGCTGCTGAAGGAAAACCCTGAGGAGAGGCCTGCAGCTCAGTAGCAGACCATCTACTTAAAATCCAAATGATCTCAACCTCAAGCAACAAAATATTTTTCCCCCCGAGACCGAAGACAGCCATTGCCCATCCCATTCGGCTCAATGGACCGTGTTCTAACTTTGCATAAGACAACTTCTTCTGGGTGAATGAACTATAACATGAAAAGGTCTACACACTGCCAGATACACCACCAAGTGATCTGTGATACTTTCACTGCTTGCTAGATGATGGGGTTCATTGCTTGGTCTCTGCTACACTGCAGTGCTGCTGCTGCTGCAGACAGCCAGAGGGATTAGCTAACACAAGGGGCAGCCAATTTCCATAGTGAGGCCAGCTCTGGCCTGCCTTCGCAGTCTGAGCAAGCTGCCACTCAATCAGGAAATGAGCTCCCTTTGGACTGCTCATCCTCAACTTCCTCTTTCTCTCCTAAGCCACTTTCATTTTTCAGGATAAAGCAAAAATGACTAGGATTGGAGATTCCAAGTTACTATGAAATACCCATCTCCTGCTCGGTTATTGGAATTGAGGTTATACTCCAATCTATGATTCACTTGTGAAATCAAAGCAAGTCCAAGAGTGAGAGCAACTGTGGGAGAGACCCCAGAAAGGGCAACTGGGAATGAAGTGCACGGCATGGAGTGTGCCTTCTCCTTGCTCTTACCAATCTGGCAGCCTGCATTCCACATCTCTTGAGGGTTGTAGTTGGAGGAGTTCATCTTCAGACCCAGCGGGTAGATGCGGCTGAGGTGCCGGGTGTTGTACCGGACAAAAAGGTTTCCTGCAGAGAGGAAAGAAGCTTCCAGCTTTAGACCAAAAGGAAGGAAAGAGGCTTCTACTACTGCTACCAATTTCTCTGCACCTGACTAATCAGTGATGGAGTACCACAGGTAGTCCTCCCTTGCTGACGGTAGTTGGGACCAGGAATTCCATTGCTAAGCGATGTGGTTGTAAGGTGCAATGTCACGTGACCATGATGATTTACAACGGCAGTCCCGGCAGTCCCAGTTGTCATTTTTAGGTAATCCTGTGCAGTTGCAACATCCCACGGTCATGTGATCTCCATTGGCGACCTCCTGCCAGCTTCCCCATTGACTTTGCTTGTCACAAATGAGGATCACATGACCACAGGACACTGCAATGTCATAATTGCAAGCCAGTTGCCAAGCACCCAAATCGCGATCATGTGACCACAGGGACACTACAATAGCCGCAACCACAAGGACCTACTGCAAGTACCCCTCGTTCATGCCATCATAGCTTTGAATGGTTGCTGAATGAGTGGACGTTTAGGGAGGACTACCTCTATGCCAATTCCAACTGGGACAGGCTTGAAAACAAGGTCACGAACAAGCCAATACGTGTCCCATTTGATTAGCACATCCATGTTCTGCCAGACAGACCATTTTGGAGCACTTGTTATCTTGTTACCTGCAGATTATACTCTGGCACTCCTTCTCAGTCTCTAACATCTGGCTACACATAAGACCAGGCTAGAGATCAAGACTTTTTCAGCAAGTTCACCTACTTTATACAGCTTTTACAAAAAGTATGTGATCATACTCCTAACCACTACATTTAGGCCTGGTTCACAGATCATGTTATGGTAGGATTTTTTAAAACCATGATATGTTGAACAAGGCATAGGAGCTTATGATCATATAATACAAAACTAATGTAACTAAATAATGTCACGTGTCATGCTATATCAAAAGCCACATTAATAACCATATTAAGATTTAGTATTATGTATGAACAAAGCTTTGATAATGAAGCTCAAGCTCAGATACTTTGGTCACCTAATGCGAAGAGAGGACTCTTTGGAAAAGACCCTGATGCTGGGAAAGATTGAAGGCAAAAGGAGAAGAGGACGGCAGAGGATGAGATAGTTAGATTGCATCACTGAGGCAATGAGCATGAAACTGAGCAAACTCAGGGAGGCAGTGAAGGACAGGAAGGCCTGGCGCGATATGGTTCATGGGGTCATGAAGAGCCGGACACGACTTAACGACTGAACAGCAACAATGAACAAAGCTATCATTCTCTCTAATTTTATCACAATCAATTATATCCAGGGTTATACTGCACCCTTGAAAGACTCATAATTGTACTTTAGGCAGCTGACTGAAAAAGATTTGAGCCAGAATAAGCCACAGAGCAAGCCAGCATATCACAGAGTCCTTGGCATCCCACAAGAGATCAATCTCCCATACCTGAATCTTTGATCAGCTTCCTGGCTTTCCGCTCACTGAATGACGACATCTCTTCAGGCTTCTGGTGGAGCAGGGCATCAGACAGGCTTTGGAATGGGATAGCCCGACAATAGACAACCACATCAGAGAGTTCCCGGGAAATCTGCACTGCATCCCTTGCCTGGGAGCAGGGAAGAAATGCCACATGCAAACAATTAGTAAATTTCAGATAACATATCCTGCTTTGCAAATTAATTCATGCTTGCAAATAGCTAGTAGTTTGGTACTGTTGAGCACAGACAAGTAATACCCTCCAGTCAATCAGAGACAAAAGCTTTGTAAGCCAGAAGGCAGAAGATCTTTTTTCCCCTTTCATTTAAGCCATTGCAAGGCCATACCATGGCTCCTGTAGGTGTCTTTCAGGGGTTGGAAGCATCTGTGGACTTGCTTACATAGGTTTTCTTCAGCAGGTGGCAGTATCTAGCCAACACTGACTGATCTCAGAAGCCAAGCAGAAGTAGTCCCCATTAGTACTTGGACAGGGGACTGTGTGGGAATTTCATGGCTACTGGTTAGACTGGGAGTCAGAAAAATCCCAGAAGTGACAGCTTCTGTAAGACCAGCAAGAAAACTATATGGATGCAGACACCAAAAGTAAGGCTCAACTTGAAAGCCTCTTCGCCTTTTTTTACATAAGGCTACATTATTAACTGACCATATGAGGGAATATCTACTACAAGGATGAGCTCTTTTCAAGATATTACTTCTGGATCCAACACCAAGCTATCTGTAGTGATGACACTATAGCACAGCAGGGGATGAGCTGGCACATCCCTTTTTTAGCACAAAGAATGAAATTCTTGGGTCCTGAATCGGATGTTCAACCTCCCTCCCCAAACAAATCCTCTTGTAGTGGCATTTGATGAAATAATCATGAAAAGTAGCGAAAAGCAACTGTGGATATTATGCTTGTAGGTGGGCCTAGCACCCTGTGACAATAACACCTCTCTTTCCCTGGGATATTTTCTTTGAACCTGGTTATGTTATGTTCTTTACAAAACACCTAGCCCTCTGTGCTTGGAACAGCCATCAACAAAGGCTTTCAAGGAAATGAAGAAGACAGTTTCCTTCCCTTGCTTTGTCACAATTTCTAATCACCAACCCAGATGAAGAGGACACCCTCAAATTTGGCTACATTTGAGCACGGTAAGAGACAACTTTGCTTACTTGCTCATCACACTTAATCAGCCACTTTGGGGCCCCTTCCAAGAAGCAAGGAATACTCACCTGCAAAGGTTTGATTTCCTGGAGAGAAGATGTAGACTGGAAGAAAGAAGCAGAAAGAGAGATTAAAAGTTCTCTGTGTATACAAAATACATTTAGTAGTATTTTCCAAAAGAAGAGTCTAAGAAAACATAAGCAGTCCTACTGGATTTTACTAAAAATCCAAGATCCCATTTTTACAATGGCTAACCAGATGCTTCTGGAAGACAACAAAAAGGCATGAAGGCAATACCATCTCCCCAGCTTTTGTTCCCAGGACATTTTATTAATAGGCCTTCAGCCTCTGACCTTGCTTCCATACAGCTATCGTAATTTAATAGTCCCTTAATAGATTTATTCTCTATCTACTTGTCTAATAATCCTTTTTGCTCTCTGTTCAGCAACATCTTTGGCACCACATTCCAAAAATAAAGTATGCATTGTGTGGAAGAAAGACCGACTTTTGCCAATCAACTCATTATTGTAAACATACATTATTTTTTTAGAAGTTTACCCATCATGGGTAGATATTGTTCTATACATACAAACACTCCAAAGAATCGTAGGAATTATAGTTAAGTATAGGTGCTGAGCATTTGCTAGCAGTCCCCAGTTTGAAGCATTTAGTGTAGACTCTGCCCAAAAGAAAGTTGCTTACTATTTTCCCTACAGAATTTTAGGAAACCAAGAACCTTTGAATTACTACAACCCCATAAGTGCAAGAATATTTTAAATATATAAAAGAAAATACAGAGAGGCTAACTTCTGAGAGGCTGATGGTTGTGTTTTGGCTTGCAGCTGACCACTCTATTTTATATTCTGCTCTGACAATTTTAAAAGGAAGCTTCTACTGGCATAAGAGTATGGCTCCAATTTTCAGTTTTAATTCAGAGGAAAGTATGCCCTCATTTGGTGGCATACCTCTTCCAAAGCAACAAGAGTGAAATTTACAAGTGGTTGTAACACTCTGTTAAGAACTCCAGTCTGATTTCTTCTGGGATACTCCATTCTATCCCACCTTTGAGTTTTCCATTCCTTCCCTATGTGTGGCAATCACTCATCACTCTTTGGCCACGAAACATGCTTATTCTTCATTGGGCTATTTGTGGCGGGCGGGAGGAGGAAAAGATCTTTGTGAATTTCCATCCTAAGAATATTCAGTACTTCTGTAGTCTCCCTCTTCTTTCTCAATGGCATAAATACAGCAAATGCAGGAAGACGGTGACCTTAGAGCTATAGGCACAGGGGGCCTGTCGGGCTTTCCCATGATGATCACTCCTTACCTTATGCCTTCAACCCATCTGGCTACATGAGACAGGGCTACCATATCTGGCTTGCAAAAATCCAGATAACTGCTAGATGTAAGCAAAGAGTCAGAGATAACTTTAATTCTTTTCCCAGCTGAGAAGTTTGTGTTGGGACCTAGGGAGCTCTACTTGCACCCCTGTTTTCAGCAGTCCTACTTCAGCTGCATTCTTGACATTGAACTATATTGGTTTGCTGTTAAGGAGAATCCACCTTAGATGTTTCCCTAATATTCTCTTAATCACCCCTTCATGGATCTAAACCTTACCCTCTGGTCTTCTTCCTCTTGCATTTCCTCCTCAGGATTGGAAATCAAGCTCACTCTTGGATCAGTCTTGTCCTCTGGTAGTTTTTTCCCCTTCACTAATATCTTCCCCTTCAATTGCTGTAAGGTTTGAGAAAGAGAAACCAATAAGCTTAGCTCTCCGATAAAACCCTCCTAATAATCTTAATTAGCTGATTGGGAAACTGTGATTTCCCACATCCTCAAACCAGCAAAGGTGTAGCACCCCAGTGCCATTGTTCTTCATTTACTTCAGCAAACTTTAGGAAAGATTTTTGTGAAGTACAAATACTATATGAAAAAAAAAATGTTTTATAATCTCCTTAAAACACCTTTTCAAGTGTGACATTGTAAGACAGTCAAGAACACAAAAGGTTATTTTGAGTACAAAAAAAAAAGAACTAAAAAACACATGACATGAAAATTTAAAATAGTGCAGTTATTACAATAATAGAAATTGATAATGTGCAATTCCTCATCCCACAAATTTCTGGGATGATGGTACTGCAAAAATGTAAATCTGGCACTGGGTGCAAAGCAATGCTGATTTGTTGAATACAAGCTTCTTGCCCTTAAGCCTAGAAAAGACCAGCTTTCTATTTATCAAATCAAATGTCCTTCATGATTCTCAACATGGTTTGCATAGCCTGCAAAATTCTAGGAAAGCTGTAGATCACCCACCTATGCAAAGCTGACCAATTATATAATGAAAATAGAGGCAAGCTATATTACCTCTGGTGATGGCAGTTGCTTAGACAGGTCTCCATCTAGTGGTTGGATCAACAGCATGTCCCCTAGAATAGTCTTCATGTGATGGGCCATTATAGACTGCTGCTCCAGGCCACAATGGTTTTCCAGAGAGAGAATCACAGGATAGGAAGAGTGCTGGGGACATAAAGTGGGATTAGAAGGCATCATCTCTCCACAGCAGCCTTTTTCAAATACTATTCACAGCAACTTTTTTGTTTCTTAGTTCAGAGGGGACTTCTGGGTATAATTTTGTGCAGATGTGCCATTTTTTCATATGGGTTGTGGGTCTGTGGTTTTAAAAGCAATATAAAATACAAATAACAGCAAATAAAGCTTTCCTCATTATGTCTCCATAGTGGGAAAAATAAAATAGCTGCTGCTATTTGCTTGTTATGCAACTATTGGAGCTGATGTGATCTATGAAAATATACAGTATGACAACAACCAAATGTACTTGTCTCTATATATCCATTTGCCAGCTTTGTCAGATTCATGTGACAATATGGGTACTGGACAATATGGGTACTATTCTAGGAGAATAAATCAGCGCATCTTCAAGAAGGCCCTAAACTTTTTGCTTTTATTAAGGGCCAGAGTAAATATGTGATGATATTCACACAACTAAACATTGTTGCCCAGATGCATTTTTGAGCTAAGCATTCAGAACACTTCAGAACAATTCTGGTGTTGTGTTGATTTTTAAGGCCCTAAAAAGTTTGGACACAGGTTACCTGAAAAACCCATTCCAACATATGCAGACAGTTTATCAATCACAGAGATTCTGCTTACAGATCAACAGTTGTACAATTAGGCTAGGGGGAATACAAGGTGAGAACTTTTCAGTGAAGGCTCCGTATTGTAAGAACTTGACAACAAATCTTATTGACATTTAGGCCAAAAGGACTTTAAAAAAAAAATTCAATCTGTCTTTGAATAGCACAGGTTTTAATTTAACACTCTCTTACTTAACCACTTATTTTAGATATATTAAATATGTAATATTGTCAATTCTATGTTTGCTTTTGCTCAGACATGTGCATCTGTAATCAATTTACTTGGGAGTAAATCTCACAAATATGGTGGATTTACTTCTAAGGTACATATATATTGGAGTGCATTATTACTACATAAATACGTATCTTTGAGCATATTAGATTTGATGTAATACTTGTATTATCATTTTAAATAAATTATTTTGTTAGCATATCAACATGTAGAAAGTAAGTATAAACAAATACAGACTTAAAAACAACAAAATAAAAAATAACTTCTATATTCCCCCCACTCCTTTGTTACATCTGTTACTCTTCTCGATTCTCATTTTTTTATCTTGCAATATACACAAATTAAATCCTTCCAAAATACATTGCTATTATAGCAAAGAATATAGTCATTTTCATATTAACTTTGATTTACTATAAGCTGCTTTTGGAAAGCACATAAACATTAATAAAATAAACTGCAAGAAATAAACATACATAGTACAGCTGCAGAGCCTCAGTCTATGTCAGTACCTGGCAAGATTCTGGTGGGGATCATTAAACCTTTGTCCAATATTGTCCTTCTGATCCTGTTTAGGTCTCTGTATGTGCTACTAATTTTTCAAAAAGCCATTCACAAAACTACTAATTGTTGGAATGGCATTGGGCCTGGTTTAGTTTGGCCCTAGCATTGTTCCTCCTTATTTTTTCAATGATATGGAAAATCTTTCAGGTGCCAGGAAGGCATCCTCTGATGGGGAATTCTGGGAGTTGCAGTCCCAAAAATATAGACTCCCTTCCTGGGAATGGCTGCTGTAAAGAATCTGAAACATGCCTATTATCATTAGCAACCACTGCCTGTTGGAATAAAATGGGAATCTATTATACATGGAGAAGTGAGAGAACGCCACAAAAGAATATGAATATTATCACACACTCCTTTCTTTTCTAGTCAGTGAGAAGTTCCAGAGGCTGATTTAGCTGATCAGTTGCACTCAAGACTTTGCCATTTCTTTTTCTTTATAATGCAATGCACACATTTCCTGGGTGAAGAACTTAATTGGGCTGCTGTGTGCCATGCCAAGGATGGGTAAGGCCAGACCAAAACTAAATTTGAGTTAAATTAAATTAGATTTATATTTAAATATAACTGATATAATTATCCCCCATGTATATAATAATTCTTCCCTATGATCATATCCAAATAATTAGAATGCAATGGCAATTTTGGAGAGGCTTTGGGGTTGCACAAGGAATCCTGGGGCTTCCCATTAAGTCCTTCTATTTTACAAATAGAAAGGCTGATTAGATGGATACAAACAAGCAATGCTGCTCTGAGGACAACATTAGTCCAACCTCCCAAAATTCTAAAAACTGTTTGGCATCAAGCTGCAATATGAAACTTGTGACTTCTGTACTTGGCCAAATTGCAAAAATTGTTTCTTTCGTTTCCCAGCCAGGAAAATAGTAATTTGTACAAATTCCAACCACGTGGATTAGTTCTCAGCCATCAGTTTACTCAGAGTTTCATTGTCTCAATTCAAATGTTAGGGAGCAAGAACAATATTTTGTATAAAAGTTTGTTCATAATTATTGTGTAAGGACATCATGCTAAATCATCATTTACTACCGCCTGACTATGGGAATTGACATCATAATCCCAATTACCTGAAAAAAATTAGGCTGATGAAAGCTGGTATAGAGTGATGAGCATATCCTGAACTTGTGACGATTGCATACTATCCAAATCTTAAACTGTGATTAATCTTTACTACAATTTCTGAAAAGAAACTAACTTTGGAAACTATGGTTTGAAGAATCAGCTCTTTTCATTCATCACATTTTGCTAGGTTTAGATTACATGGAAAGCTGAAAAGATGGTTTCTAAATCATGGAAACAAATGTTTGAAACTTTTGTTTCACAGCCACTTGGGAGGAACAAAATGGTCACCGAGACTTGTTCATCTAATTTTTAATTTAGGGGATATCTAAATCAGGCCATTATACTGCCCCACATAATGTAAACTATGATCATGTCATCTTATAAGTGAGGGAAACATAAAAATTGCCATGTTTCTTGCAAAGGGAACTAATGAAAAGGTTCACCTATGAAACTAAGAACTTTTGCCTGAGGGTATAAATTAAGTCACGTATTGTACTACTACCTTAGTAGAATTTACTATGTGATATCCACATGCATCAAGTAATCTTGCAGAACTTTTTTACGATGTTAAATTATTTCAAATATAAGGACTTACAAAGATAACAGGTAGCAAAGCACCATCTTAGAAGTACTGTTCCTACTCTAGATGGATTTAGAGTAGAGTTTTATTTTGGAAACATCCTGACAATCTATTAGGAAAGAAGGATGAAACAGAGATACTAGAGCAGTGTTTCTCATCCTTAGCAACTTTAAGATGTGTGGACTTCAACTCCCAGAATTCCCTAGCCAGTGCATGCTGGCTGGGGAATTCTGGGAGTTGAAGTCCACACATCTTAAAGTTGCCAAGGTTGAGAAACACTTTACTAAAGGCTACATCTATTAGATATGCGAAAATGCTGGCAAATTTTCAGCAGCTATCATTTTTTTTAATGCTCTAAAATCTTTTAAGATTTTTTTTTAGATTTTTTATCCCACCTCTCTTATTTTTATAAATTACTCAAGGCGGCGAACATACCTAATACTCCTTCCTCTTCCTATTTTCCCCACAACAACCCTGTGAGGTGAGTTGGGCTGAGAGAGAGGGACTGGCCCAAAATCACCCAGCCGGCTTTCATGCCTAAAGCAGGACTAGAACTCACAATATCCTGCTTTCTAGCCTGGTGCCTTAACCACTAGACCAAACTGGCGCTCTTTCAGTCTCATCCCAAAGATCTCACAAGCTTTCAGCCAATTTTTAATATTTTTTAAAATTTAATTCTGGAGCCCTGAACAACATGGGGAGTGTTGTGAATGCTGCATTGCCAATCCCTGAGCAATATAACGTCACTTGATAAGGAATGTTGAGAAGCCTCTATTGGAAACTCTTCTTGTTCCAACTCATTCCAACAAAGAATGCTTCTTCTAAGAAACTACCTAAGGCAAGCATCATTTATATATCAAGAATATTATTTACTTCAACTATTGCTTTAATCAATAACACTGCAGATGAATAATGATATCACTAAGATTCTAGTAAAAAAGAAGGTCTCAAATATCAAGCTTTGGGGATTGTAGTTTAGTCTACCTTGAAGGCATGGTCCCGGATGCTTTCAATTACATCCCGGAAGAGGATCTTGGAGGTGAGGGTATGGCCGTGGTAAATAATGGGTTCTCCATTAGAACCTTCCCAGCAGTCAAGCTCCACGCATCGGCACCCGTTCATCAATGCCCTGCCAATGGGAAAAAAAGGATAAAGAAATAGATTTTGCACTTCAGAAATGCTAACTGGGATGGATAGAGGTAAAGGATAGTAAATTTTACTGTTTTCATTCTGGCACTCAGATGTACAGTTTTGTAGGCAATCAAGATGCTTCCCTAAAGCTTCTGAAGCATACTAAGATCTAGGATGTGTGAAAGCTCCTTTGTGCTACTGAAGTTCAGGAAACTCCCACATCTAAAATTATATAAATAGATACTTATAAGACAACCTAGAAAAACAATGGCTAGCTAGCATAATCAAACCAGTGAATGTAGAAGTTGTACTGCCATCATGTTTATGTAACACTCATAAGACAGAGGTTAGATTCCAGATCAGACAAATGAGGATCAAGCTCCAGAGTCAGGAAATGTAGTCAGGCTGGGCAGGTGATGCAAAACAAATGGTTAACTCTGTGTTATACATTGTGTGAGCAATTGGACTTTCTATAGCTATTAATATGTACTCTGATTCTCCCACTGGTCTGGCCAGATTTAGGAGCTGCAATAGCTTCTCTGGCTGCTACAAGGAGTCAAATGCTTGGATCTGATGCCAGAATTCCCAATGAGAGTTCCTGGGTATTTCCTGTGATTCACAAGAACTGCAAATAATATCTGCTGACCATATCTGCTCTTCACTACATCCTACTCAGAATGGCCCGCAAACCCATTCACCCAAGGGACAGTTGAGAATAATTTTTCACACTTTGAAAGTGAATAATAGGTTGGAGTTTATGTGATACCTAATTAATGGAACCACCTGATCCTAGGAAAGTGAATAAACAGATGGAAAGGGCAAATCCTCCCCAGGTACCAGTCTAATTGTTCCTCTTCCGTTATCTTGCCTTGGCCTTGTTCACCTTGTTCTATTCAAAATGTACTCCCTCCCATTAACCAGCTATCCTCTCCTAATCCATGGCTCACCCAGTTCCCCTCACTACCTTCCATGAATCATAGGCAAAAACTAACAACAGGTGGCCATCAACTCCCAGGATGTGCTAGGATTTCATCCCCACCTCTGCCCCCAAATATCTGATCTGTTCTCAACTAGCTCTTTGTGGACTTCTGAGAATAACACCTACTCTGCTACCTCCCTCCGTATCAGGTTCTTCAATACGAGCCATATTGGCTACAGCTGTTCACAGGTGGGTCATGAAAACCTCTTACCGGACATATGCCTCAGTGCTACTGGCCCCTCCGATCTGATTGTCTGTTAGGTATGTATTATGGGAGGAGGAGATGAAATAATGGCACAGAGGCTGGCTCATGTCCTGATAGATCCCAGTGTGGGCCTGGTTGAGAATGTTTCCCGCTGAAGATAGTAGGTACATTGTGAAACCATCCAACATCATGAGGTTATGTTGCCTGGCTGTGGAATAGAGACAGTTGGTTAAGCAGGTTTGACTACAATCCATGAAAGGTTGACTGGATTCATTTCATAATATACTGTTCTATAGGTTCCAAATACCTGCATCTCATTCTTTCCATCTCCCTGCAATGAACAAAATACATAATGTGATCCCACCATTCTTTTTTTTTTTTCCTCCTCAGCCCTGCAGCATTTTGCTGGATACTTTTTGAAGGGTAAAGAGAAAGTGAAGGACCAAGAAACATAATAAATTCTTGTGTATGATTCCACCCCCAGCACTTCTAACTTTTTCCATTCTTGATGTTTTTTGCTTTGTTTTGGTTCTTTTGTTTTTAATTTTAATATTTTTTAAAAAAATTGGATTGCTTTTATTGTAAGGTACTATGCTTTAATCACAGATAGACCCCAGTTTCATTCCCAAGGTCTGTTCTTAAGTCGAATTTGTATGTAAGCCGGAACAGTATTATTGTATAATACCGTATAAGTAGTAATGTGTAATTAACTCAAAGCATTGTGTATTTAACTCAAATCACTGTTTATTTAACTAAATTTTGCTACAATAGGCTCCATTCTTAACTACAGGTTGTCCTTAAACCGGGCGTTCTTAATCCGGGGACTACCTATATAATGCTATGATGAAACCAACAAAGAGTTCATTTTTAAAAAAGATAAGACAGCATCATCTCATGCGTCTTGTTCTGGGGATGAAGGAAGAAGATAATGTCTATGTTCATCAGCCACCATTCATAATAAGGCATCTTCTGAGGAATAAACATCTATTTTTGTGGCTGCACACGGATGATAGCTTTCCAAAGGCTCAAGGGCCATATGACATTGTTATTTATACAATTCCATCTACATATATGGATCTTTACAAAGACCAGATTTAAATATCCCTCCCTGAAGAGGTTCAGTCTAATAATTGGTATACACAGATGAGTTAAAAGAGAAAGAAGAATGAGTGGAAGCAGCAGTAAACAGGAAAAGAACCTGCAATTATTTTAGTTACATGCACTTAAGCTTAGTCACAACAGTTTCTTTGGAGTCATGGAAAAAGTGGGTTAGAAGACAGAATTGTAGAGAAGGTGGTATCATTGGGGCAATATGAGAGACAAGAATAAAGGGCAGGAAGGAAGCAGATCTTCAGTGGCTGAGAGAGGTACAGCTTGACAACAATGGGGTGTAAAACAGAAAGGATATGGAAGCCTTGAAGATAAGACTGAGAAGCTTGTGCAGAACCTGGGGGGGTGGGGAATCAGAGGTCAGTGTTGAGGCTGAAGATTTGCAGTATAGGGTGAGAATATTGGCAAATGCATAGTTTTCTCAGCAGAATGCTAAGTTAATATCAACACACTGAGGTGAAACACAACCAACCAGGAAAAGAAAAGCTGTGTTATGGATTGCTCTGATTTTGAGGAGAACCTGAACTCTTAGTCTGTAGATGAAGAGGTCACAGGCGGTAAGCCTCCTGTGACTGGTGAGTCAAATTCAGCACAAGTGGCTGCTGATTCACACAGCAGAGTCAGAGCCTAGGAAGACTGCTAAGCTCTAAATCACGTAATGTTAAATCATGTTAAAGAGGGCTGAGAGCAAAGATGTGCATGATTCCTCAAGAGGACGGGACATCAACCACTTCAGTTAGGCAAAATCCAAAACTCTGAGCATCCTCCAGACCTCCTCCCCTTGTTGGGAACAACTCTTCTGCTTCCTGATGGGAGTTCCTGTCACTTCTTGTCCCTTGTTCTGTGAGCAGATCTTTGGTTTAACTGCTGGAGTGCATTTTGTGGATTTCTTTGGCTCTTAACACATGGTCTGTTCTTGCATGACCCAGGTTTTCTGTCTTCGATGTCCTGGAAGCAGCCTTGTACCACTGACATAGCTTACATATCAAGAACTCTGTCTTATCTTTTCAACCCTTTCTTGTTCTCTAATAGCCCACCCCTATCTCTGCCTTAGGTTCTATTGAAAGTTTTATGACAGACCAATAAAAGCTTATAAACCTGTAACTGTAGCTTTCTTCTGGTCTCAGGCTTGCACAGACATACTCCGCAGTCAGGGCAGGTTGGGTATATCTCTACCCAAGGCATATCTCTAAAAGTGATTTTTAGAGTAGAATTTCTGGCTCCCAAGCATTTGCTACTGGCATTAATAAAAGCACCCTCTCCTGTGCTTTAAATTAAGTTGCTATGATGGGAAACCACTCACAGATTTTTTTGTGTAACAGGACAGAGAACTGTATTTCTGAGCAGAAGAGATCAGGTACACCTGGGGTTGAGTTATTCTTAGCGGTATTCTTGTTTTCTGGTATCAAAAACAAACTCTTTGGTTGAGCGTATTTAGATACTCTTGTTCCTTAATTCTAAAAATATATCCATAACCTGCTGTCTTGCACCTCATTTTGGTTGGTTCTAGGAAAAAATAAAGTAGATCTTGCAAGCCCAGTGCCTGCCCACACATGGTCTTAGCCAATGTTTCTCAATCTCAGTATCTTTAAGAGTTTTGGGAGTTGAAGTCCACACATCCTAAAGTTGCTGAGGCTGAGAAACACTGGCCTGAGCAAAGATGGTTATGGTTGCTGAAGAGACAGATGAACAGCTATATTTTTGTAATGTTTTGAAAGCTAAAGCATTGCCTGGTGATAGACTAAATGTTAAGGTCAAAAGAAAGAGAGCAGAGTCCAGAAAAAAGTTTCAGGCCAACAAATTGGGGCAGGAAATGACACTGTCAAAAAATGACAAAGTGAGGAGGGCTTGGGAGAATATTAAAAATTTGGCCTCAAAGAACTTAAATTTCAAGAGACAATGAATTATCCAATGGAAAAATCAGAGAGGCACCTGGGAATGCAACATGGAATGGAAGGAGAAAGTTCTAGGGTAGAGAGGTAGAAATAAGTATCATCAGCAAAGTCATGATACTGGGAAAGGGTTAGGGTTAGAATAGAGTGAAAGAAGAGCAGTTCCAAACAAACAGAAGAAGGAAAGCAAGGAAAGAAAAGGAGCTTATTACTGTACAGAGTTGTTCCTGACCCATTGTCCGTAATACAAGCATTCATTTCTGTGTATCCTACCACAATCACAACACTGGACATTGAATCACAATTTTAGAATCTTCCAAATTAGAACATGGAAAAGATAAAGTTAGTTCCAAAAATGTAACCCCCATGGCTGCAGTTACATATGTATTTTTGGTAGGGCTGCAAATGGGCCAAAAGTGAATGGAAAAAAATTAGTCACCTTAAAATGTCTCAAAATTTTTAGTTGTTCTGACTGCAACAGACTACTATATGGCTACAATATAGCCCTAAAATGGCTTTAAAAGTTTTTCTCTCCAAATTAGAACCTGAAGAAATAAATACATGAATACTGTGAGTTTTAAGATTGGAAAAGAGCAAAACTGGAATAGAAGAAGAGAAAGGATGAGCAAATGCAGGAAAGATGAGCTAGGCTTCTGTGTAGATGACAGAATTTGGCAACATGTACAAATCCCTGTTTAATACAGTGATTAGAGGTCCAATTGTCCAGTTTTTCTTTGTTCCTGGTCAACTTGAAGAACAAAATCAGAATAAAGTCACACTCTCAATAAAAGATGCCAGCTGGGGTTAAATATGAGTTCTAGGTCTATCTAAAAGCTGTTTCAGTTGACATTTTCACAAGAAGACACTCTTTAGTACGTATTGGCAACCTTTTCTGCACTTACACGTGGGCATTGACTGTGTACTGCTGCCTACAGGCAAACCTGAACTTGCTTGATTTATTATTATACGACCCAGAGTTCCAGAGAAAACCAGTCATGGGTGTAAATCAGCCTATAGACTATACATGTTATATAAGTTGGGACCTTGAGGCTTGAATCTTTAGGACTGAGTTAAGGAGCTGGGCAACAGTGTCTTCCATGCTGCCCCATTTCAAGGCTGCCTGGAATTTTCTAAGAGCTAAGAGGAAGCACTAAAGCTAACAAGCATATGTGAAATTATATATGGGTCTTCTCTCCCCTTATTTTTTTCAGCATCTAGATAGCAGCATCTACTTGACTCTGATTGGATTTAAAATGAAGAAATAAACAGGTTCAGAGCTGATATGTACTACCTGGTATGACTGCAGGGAAATTCCAGGGCTGTAAACTATACTGGGATATTTTGTTTAAAAAAGAAAAATCCCAGAAGCTGGCAGTGGCAAAACTTTTCCCCACATTTACATGTAGCTACCAGGAGACAAGCTCAACTCACAGGTGACTCTACTTTTACTCTTATATAATTGAAACTGATTTTATTGTTAATTTTATTATGTTATACAGTGAATAGTTATAAGTTATAAACAAGCTATGGATAAATGTAGAAATGAGTTTGCTGTGTCTTCATTTCATCTGTTTTGGCCTCATATGAGCCACTGGATCTACTGGTTGAATTTATCTAAGTGTGTTTGCATAAATGACAGCAAAAATGCCATTTAGGCCACACTGCCACACCAGCACCAATATAGAAACTGGAAGGCAGTTTTGCCATATCCTAGGGTTTTTGTTTTTGCTAGTATGATAAAATATATATCCTATCAAGTTTCTTTCTAAGCTTCTAGGCTGCTAAAGAAAATCAGGAGTAATTTACTAAACCATTTCCTGTATTTGGTCTGCATTATTTCCTTTCTATGTTACCTTATGCAATATTTAAGAAATCAAAGAAAATTATTAAAATTATTTATGCAATACTCCCAATTTCAGTACTCCCTGTATTTATTACAAACCTGCCAGTATTGGATTGACTACCTGTCCAGGAGTGGGAGCACGGAAGAGAACTTTGTGGTTTGTTCCACAGAAATAATGGCCTTCATGCAACCTGTGTCAGGTTCCTGAACAACTGGGACACCTAAGTAGCTCATTATTTCTAGATGTTCTTGCAATATACCACCAAAACAAACAATGTTGCCTGCGGGATAAAATATCATAACTGGCTGGCTGGCAAATTCATTATCATATCATTGAGATACACGTAGCAGATTCATACCTTTCTCATTGAGTTCATATGTCTGGATGATATGATGAGCTTGCTGCAAGCTTGCTTCTTCACCCTGGTCATGCAGAAATTCCTGCAGTTCCTCAGCAGAAAGCACACAATCCTCGCCTGAGTATCGGTGGAAGATGTCTTCTAGCTCAGGCCGTTTCATTAGCCGTGTACAGAATTCTTCAATCTCATATTCCTCCAAGCGGTCATTATTTGATTTGTCACACTCCTGATAAAAGAGAGACAGGGGAATAAATAAACGGCAATGAAAACTGTATCAGAGGCACCTGATTAGCAACTGAGTGGCTTACATGGGAAAAGGCAAGTTTTAGGACTTTCCCAGCCTGGTGACTTTTGGATGTACTGATACCATAATTCCCCAATGTCCCAGCTAATACGGTTGTCAGGAATTCTGGGAGTTGCAGTCCCAATGTATTTAAAGCATATCAGTTTGGGAAAGACTGCACTGTACTAAGAGCTATCTGCTTTTTCCCCTTTAAATTGCATTTAAAACCGGTAATAAAAACAAAGCAAATCTGCATAACTTATACGTTGTTTAGTCTTGTCTTTGTAGCAACAGAAACGTGAAGTTATGAAAAGCATTAAAAACTACATGGATTTGGAGTGAAATATGACCTGGGACCCAGATTCCATATTATTTGTTATCAAAAGTTGGATTAGTGAAGAACATAAAATCACCAAATAAAGAGACAACGCTGCCTTCTCTCGTGTCCATGGATTGCATGGAGACTTTTGAACAGAGACTTTTGAACAGAGACTTTTGTACAGAGCCCTGGAGTTAATAACCCAGCAAGACAGAGAGGCCTACAAATTCAGGTGTAATGAAAGGGAGACTAAGAAAAGTGGACCAGTATGTTCCATCTGTTTATTATGGCCCTAGGACTGACCAAGTACCATGTTCTGTGTGGGGATGCTCTCAAGGTGATTCAGAATCTTAATTTAGAGCAAAATGCCAGGGGAGTAGAGTGGGTAATGTGTTGGACTGGACCAGAAGACCCAGGCTGAAGACCACCTTTAACATGGAAACTCCTCCCTGGGTGACTTTGGGACTCTCTTGCTCTCTCTCGACCTATAACCTACCTCACAGCATTGCTGTTGTGGGACATAAAATACAGGGAGATCCCCAGGTAGACTTCATTGTGCTCTTGGAAGAAAACAACATGTTAGAGCAGGGATATTTTTTCCAGTTTCCCCTGACACCCATCAATTAAGCTACTCTGATCTTACCCTAGAAAGATCTGGGAAAAAATTGATAAAAGAAGGAAGGAGCTAAGAAGGGACAGTGCCTGAATAGGCAGCAGACCACAGGAAGAACGGAGTGATCTAGCAAAACAAGAGCTTGACTAGAAGGCCAGAGAAGGAACCTGGGCAAAGAAGGAAACCAGAAAGATAGAAGTCCTTCTTAATTTCATCAAGTACCTTATCCAGAGAAGATATGTACAAGTGCCACAACTTAGAGGAGATCACTCATGTCCTCTTTGACTGCCAACTATATCTTCAGCCAGAGCACAGCATTTAATGTCACAAATTGACAGAAGAGCCCATTGGGACCCCATCAATAAGATACCTTACTTCCTCTAAGGTACAAACACATGGTGAGTAAGAAAGACTGCCAAGTTTATAGCTAAAGCTATTCAAGTGAAACTTACCTATCTAGATCAGATTGGGGTCAATTGCCAAAGGGATGATCTTACCTGATTATTTCACTGAATATTTTTATATCCCAATCCGCTGTATTATTTTATCTCATTTTATTTGATATGGTCATTAGACTAATCAATAAACAATAAACAAACTAAGCTAAAGAGAGACTATTTAGAAAGGAAAGGCTGGGAAAAATGCACAAATTAATAATATTGGCCTGAAAGAATCAGCCACTGTAATTTGTATAATTATTTTAGGTAACCTTTCAATCTATAGCATTCGCAAAACGTCAAGTACATCCATGGTAGTAAATCAAAACAATTTAAGGTCTATCTAGATGGATAGTGCTATCAATCAAAATGTATTGTGAAGTTTTTCCATCCATTCCTTTAACAGATTTTTCTAATTAAAGAAGAGAAACATAGTCATGATAAAAACACATGTTACAGACACATGTTGGTGACATTTGGATCCTAGACAAAATTCTATCAATGAGTCTAGAAATAATCTCAGACAGCAGCTGGAAGGAAGGAAGGAAGGAAGGAAGGAAGGAAGGAAGGAAGGAAGGAAGGAAGGAAGGAAGGACGGACGGACCAAATCTCTGACTTCAAACTGTTTCATCTACAATTCCTCTGTTGTAGTTATTTAAAAATGGTATTTAGGGCCATTAGAGAGACACATTTCTCATGACCTTTTTTTTAAAAAAATAAGGAAATAATAATTTTCCTCCAGAAACTCAAGGCAGGGGATCTCTCTTCATTTTACCCCAACAATAACCTTGTGATGTAGGTTAATCTATGAAAGAGTAGCCCAAAATCATCCAGAGAATTTCCATAGCTGATAATAGACGTGAACCTCAGTCTTTGTCCAACACTTCAACTACTACAGGAACTATGGAATCTGCAAAGGTGCCAAAGCACCTTTTGTTCATCAGGAATATGAAACTATAGATGAGAACGCTATGAGACAGAACCCAAAAGGCCAGACAGAGAATAAAGTTTTGCCAGAAAGTACCTTGAAGAGCCGGTAGGCATAGATGTCATTCATATCTATGTTTACTATACGCAACATGTTTTTGATCTCTTTGAAACTCATCTTATTGTCTTTGTTCTTGTCAGCCTGGTGTAAGATGCCATGGATCCAGGTGGCGCTTGATGTAAGGAAAGTGCAAAAGAACTGGGAAGCATCAGACTTCAAATTCAATTTCACTCTCCTTCTGTCTTACATAGTTAATTCAAGAAAACAGTGAGGGCAACTAAGAAGATGAGTCTTAAGACAGACTCTTATGGAAAAAAAGGAGAGTTGGGGCGTGTTTTACCTGGAGAGGATAGGGTTCAAAGGCTATATATCAGCCAACCACAAATATTTGATGGCATAAATTTCTATCTAGTCCCTGGACATATGATATAAAAACTCTTACCAAATTCAAGTTGTTAAAAAGAGAAATTCCTGGCAGTAAAAGCTGTTTCAGAAGAAAATAAACTGCTTCAAAAGTCAATGGATTCTTCTTTGTTAGGTAAGGGCTTTCAAACAGAGAATGGTTACACTTCAACGACATCACTGCCACAGATTCCTTCGCTGATACAGGTTGGACTAGTTGGCCTTGGAGGCTTCTTTCAAACTTTTGGATTCTATGGCCATTTCCCCACTTATTGTGGTATCATAGCATCCCTGTCATGGTTGGAAGTATATAAAGCCTGTCCTCATTTCCACTATTGGAACCAACGATGGTTGGATAACTCCAGAAGATGCTATGCTAGGGGGAAAATGCCCCGATTCTAATTCTGATTGCTTCTTTTGTGCATCACCAGTGTGTAGCAATTCATGGAACCAAACTCCAAATCCAAAATGTGGCTCCAAATCCCCTTTCAAATATGGTACCATATGTATTTTTTAAACTTAGATGTCTGGTACTTAACACTTGTAGTGATTCAGCAAGAGCTTCTTTCTCCTTTCTAAAATCTATACCTCAATTCTAAGAAAGAACAATACCACCACGCTCCTAAGTCTTTGCAGGTATAGAAAGAAAGGATATTGCTCAAGCTTTTCTCGCTGGCTCATGGCTTCACATCTGGCCATCAGTTTTGTGAGTCCTCTCACCCACTGCTGGGCTTCAGTCCCAGTCCGGGCAGCCAGATCCAGGTTTTTCCGTTTCCCCCTGAAGACAATAGTGAAGCACTGCTCTTCCGCAAAAGAACCGCCAAATTTCCGAAGCCCTTCAGACTGATAACCTTCACGTATACCTTCAACATGTAGGATGGAGACTGAAAGACAAGGCATCAAAGGGAGTCATTCATGGAGAGAGATCAAAATTAAATGACAAATTATATTACGCATTCTGGGTATCTCAACTCACCAAATTCTTACCACTTTCCAGTGAAGAATTTTTCATTTGCTATAAGAAAGCTGAGAAAGGCTATGGTAAAGCATATGCTTAGCATGCAAAAGGTCCTAGGCTCAACCCAGAACACTTCAACATAGGGCTGGGAAAGCCAGCCCCTGAAACCCTGGAGACCTGCTGTCATTAGTGCCAATCAACCCTCCCTGATCTGATGCCTCTCAACATCTGATTCCAACTCCCATCATCCCAGATCAACAGAGAGAAGGTGAGTCTCAACTAGATGGAACAGTGGTTGGATATGATACAAGGCAGTTTTCTTTGTTTCATCTATTGGAGGAGTTACAATGTCTGGAATAAAGGTTTTATGATGCTAAGCCTAATGCCTGGGCAGGAAGGGAATAATAATCTAGCAGTCCTAGAACAGGAGGGAGATCTCAGGCCAGGATGTGTTTTATTTAGGACTTTAACTTGTTCAAAGGTTTCTCATTTACCATTATACATTTATCTCAGAGGGAGTTCATCCCAGACTGGAAGTTTCCATGTGTCTGTCAGGTATCCACTAGAGGCCAATTTACATTAGCCTCCTAATGTTCTTTTGGAAGTTCTTATAGTTTGGAAAGTAGGAAACAGGAAGTTTAAAAAAAAAATGAAGCAAGAAATGGAATCTGAAATTCCAGAAATTTTCAGCCCTCTTTTCTCCTGGAGAATGATTGAAGTGATTCCTTTTAAAGATTTAAAAATATATACATTCTCGTTGCCTGTAGTGCCCACAGATCCTCTCTCCCTCTTCCCCATGCCAAGTGATGCTATCTTGTGACATAGTCTTATTCTGAGAGGAAAAGTTAATAAGATCTCATGCAAGAATTAAGTAAAAATGTAATTAGTTCTGCCACTAAAGTCACAGCCCAATGTGAAAAAAAAAGCAAGAAGAAAAAAAAGCCACCTTTGAAAGCAATAGCAAAAATGGTGAGAATGGAGTCAGCACAATCCTGCCACTTCAGGGTAATATCTCTCCTGAAGTCACTGCCTCAGGTTAGTAATAGGCTTCCAGGACCAATTCAAGAGCTGGTAATGACCTACAAGCCCTATACACCATAGCATCAGGCACTACCTTGCTAGAATTTAATCTGCCCATCCAGTCAAAACATCATGGAAAGGCCTAGTAAGGTGAGGAGGACATGTATGAGACAAAAGGCATTCTCTGTGGTGGCCCCCTTATTTTGGAACTCCTTACCCCTGAAGGTGCATTAAACCTCCCTCTCTCACAGCTTTTAGAATATTTTTAAAAACAGTTTTACTTTACCACTTTTCAACCCTAGCTAAGTCTTATTGGTGTCCATCCTGGGGGAGACTTATCACTGTTGATTTACTGCTACTGTTGCTTTTAGAATTTTGATTTATTTTATTGTTGGGTTTATACTTCTAACTTGTTATCTCCACCCAGGGTCATTTGAGTTGGATGGGATATAAAAACTCTTAAATAAATAAACAATCTGCAGTATATATTTTGCTCTATAATCTTTTGCATCTTATGTATCAGCATTCCAGTCCAAGTGAAACCAATCCTAGTTATATTGGCCAGTTTACCCTACAACACTTCCCACTGCTTAAGAAATACCCTCACTTCTATTTGGCCATGTACATGAATCAGATAGTACTTTTGAGAACCCTAGTTTGGAGGATTTGAATCTCAATGTGTTACATATCAACACAAAGAAGGAAAAGATATAGTAGTTGCATTATGTCTTTTGACTAGTCCTTGCAGATGCACTCTTACTCTGGGTGATGATTTCAGAAAGACAGCTCTTGGTGTTACACATCAAAAGCATTATGCAGTCTTCCATCATTTACTCCTTATCAAATTTTCTCTGGAAAGAAAACCAGTACAGTACAAGTAGCGGAAAAGAATGGGAGAATAACTAATTAAAGGTAATCTCAACATTTTACACAAGACTATGAATGAGGCACCATGACTGGCTATACAGTAGAAAGTACCTCTGGAAGGGAGGGAGGAAAGAAGGAAAGAAGGAAAGGAGATTGTTAAGGTTGTTATCTTAACAATCATGAGCAAACTGCACCAAGCATACACATAACTTCTGCTTGAGAGTTTTACATGTGACATTCCATTAGCCACTGGATAGCTATGATGGAATATGCAACGGACACTAAGAACATGACAGAAAGAGCAAAATTGTTATTAGAGGGAGTTGAAACATTATAGAGAACATTCCTTAGTCCAGGGGAGGGGGGAACATTAGAAAGTAACTCCACCTCAATTATGCCAGGTATAAATTAATCTTTGACAAACTTTCAAGATTCTGTTACAATGCCCTTCTAGCAATAAAGATATTTTCAGAAATCTCAGTGGTTCTTGTTTCCGGGTGAGGATCTATAGTGGACTAGACATCCCTGAAGGAGCAGGGACGGCATTGCAGCAGTGATTGGCCACCAAATGGCGAATTCTGGCAGGCTCTGTCTTTCCAGATAAAGGAGAGATCTTGAGATTGCCCACTTGCACTACAGATAGCTGCTCCTTGTGAGTAAACTGCGGGAACTGAGGTTTTTGCAGTTGACTCATGAGTTGAGCAGCTGGGAGTCAAGGGATTTCAATCAAGTTCACAGCCATGATACAGCCTATATGGACACAAGGTTCGCACAAGCCTCACTTTCTTAAACACTTTTGGATGTAATTAATTTACAGCTAATAAGAGATTTTCTGAGCAACAGGATAAGAGAATTCCACTTGGTGAGTCAACATTTTTTCTGGACTAAAAAGGAAAAAAAGGGGGGTTTAAAGATTTAAAAACTTTTGGCAAAAAGCTTAACAAGGAGTGGATGTAAGAAAGTTTAAAATGGATAATGGGGATAATTTTTCTTTTGAAAGATTATTTTTTCGGTGAAAGTGCTTTGGAATAATATTGGAATTAAAATAGACAAATGAGCTGGACCTTTGTAGGAATGTTTTTTTGTTTACTATTAAAGAGCGCAGACAATTGTTGGAGTTTACAAAAACAAAAGATAAAAGTAATATGAGCCAGACTGTGATGCTGACTATAACTACGGAGTGCCATTTGAGACGAAAGTATTAAGGGCATAGGAAGACAAAACAATAAAAAAGTGGTGGGGAGGGGAGTTTGCCTTTTACTCTTTCCCTTGTTATTGAGACTTTTGGATTACAATATTACAATGGAGACCACCAGAAAAGCAGACAAAATAGCAGAGGGGAGGTTAGGATCACTAGAGAAACCTGAAGAGAGAGAAATTATACCAGATTTACTTCAGAAAATGTTTGAGGAACTGGGCAATAAGTTAACTGAATCACTTGATACTAAATCGGCAGCTTTTGACAAGTACACCTTTCCCAAAACATTTTTTTTTTTTTGGAGCAACAGTTCCTCTCATCGTATGTTTTTAACTTGTCATTCTATCGAGGCACTCAAGATAGCCCCCATGGTTCTCCTTTTCCCCATTTTAAGCTTGCAAGGTAAATTAGACTGAGAGAGTGTGCCTGGCCCACTGAGTTACTCACTGAGTGTTATGGCATGACAAGAGCACCTGACTGACAGTTATCACCGGCAAGTTCATGGTCACATGCCCAAGCAAGTTTGCATTTCTAAAAACTCTACACCCAAGCTCTTAAGTTTAGCAGTGAAGCAACAATTCAACATATTTAATCTCTGCGCAATCTTCCCTTGCCTCACCCTGTCCTAACAAAGTAGTTACCTTTCAAAATGCATTCCAGCAAAGCAGGAATACATAAATAAGAAATGTCCAAAGAAAACAAACACATGTCTTCCTACCTCACACCCTGTCCTAGAAGGAATCAACCTTGAGTAACTCATACAGGGGTCAGGAGAGCATAAGCGTTTCCTGTTTCAAAGCAGCTAGTAGACAGAGGGTGGGAAGAGCTACTTTTATAAGTTAACAGACTAAGCTGTGAATCAGGAAGTCCTCAGCCACAAATCTTTTTATATATAATTGACCATTTATTCATTTCCTTCTCCTTCCCTCTCCTCCCTTCTTCTTTTTTAAGAACATTTTGCTTTCATTGTACAAAAAATAAGCCAGAAACAAAGAACTAAAACAGAACAAAATTAAAAATAGATAGGAAAACAAAAACAACAGTCATATCCATCACATAATAGAGACATTAATAAAATAACTCAGTCTTTAAACAACATATTCAACTCTGACCATGTGGAAAAATAGTGGTCCATTTCATAGTTTATTGGTGGAAAGTAAACACATATTATTAATCCAAGATTTAAAATCATGTATGGCAGAAACTTTGCATTTTCTTCATACAAGATGGATTACCAGATCCATAGCTATTGTATAAAACACCCTAAAAACTATGACAATAAAGGGAAAAATGGAGAGAGGAATACAACCCCCATATGAAATTAATTAAAGTTAAGATGGTTGCTATTGTATGGTGCTTTATGTGGGACCTGGTAGACTAGAATGTGATGGGATTTCTTTAATTCTTTTACCTGGTCTAACAAAGTCTATGTGTTACTCTATATCTACTGGAAATCATTAATCTTCTGTAAAACGATATAAAAGTAATTATGCTGGGCTTTCAAGCTCTATTTTTTCATATTTGAATATATATTTCATATTTGACATAAATGGGAATCTGAAACTGACAATTGGTGAGCACAAACAATAAAACCTTGTAGGAAAGTGATCTGGTGCCAGTTTTATATTTAATTACTTTAATCCCAGGAAAGACGAAGTCTAGCTGTGATTACCTGTGAGGAAAGAATACTGTGTAATGACAGAGCCAGGATTTTTCTAAGATGGTCAGGTTTATAGTTTTTCTGTCTTGTTACAGAACACTGATTGTGGTCCCCAATAAGCATCTAGAATGGACCTTTTAAATCACCACAGCTCCATGCTAACACCCTGTCACACAATGGTGGAAATCTCCAAAGCTATGGATCAGAAGGAAATCTGTAGTGCTTGATCCATAATTAGGAAGATTATTGTCCAAATCTCTCTCTCTCTCTCCCCTTTTCTGTCACTGTAGTCCTCTTCCATGCCAAATTTCATCATCTTTTCTCATCAACACTAACCTTCCACCCTAATTTGGGCTCATCAACATTGGATTGTCAAAGATAGGAAGATGGCTGAGTTCTTGATTCTGGAGTAAACAACAGTATGATTTTCTAAGTGTTCAGCCCAAAAATACTGCCAATATTTCATACAAATTTAATTTAAACTGGTGGAATTAACAAGCTTAGTAAAATTGGGGGTAATACACTTGTAAATACTCTGAAACTTACAAATATGTTTGGAGTGAGCCTTTTTAAAACGAGTCTCAAACCAGATGGACATCCCATCTTCAAGAAGCCTGTACAGCCTTTGTTTCTGGGGCTGATAAGTCTTGACTTTCCAGAAGAAGGTCCCCTGCAGCATCACCTTAATATCTTCATCATCTGTCAAGCCTGGGCAGGATGAGACAGGAGGCAAATGTGAAGCAAATTTAGTACTTAATGTGTATCTTGAAATAAAAGAGCAAGGAGGCACTGCTTTTCACCATGATTTAAAACTCAACTCCTGGATTTTTGCCTTCAGGGCAAACCTTGGAACCTGTAAAATACTAGGATAAATGAATTTTTCATTTAACCACAATCAGCCAACACTATCTAGAAGAACTCAAGAGGCAAGAAAAGAACTACAGTTGCCACTTTCCTTTCTGCGCAGACCTTGGTTTTAAAAAGTCTGTATCCTGACATTTCAGAAGAATTCATTTGGTGGTAAAGTTTAGAAACTCTTACTTTAAGACACAATTATCAATGTTCAACCTGCACATCTTCTGATTCCTTGCCAACGCCAATATGATTCAAGACAATGATACAATAAAAATGAGCCAGTACTCAATTTCCAGAGCAGGTAGATCCGAAAGATTAGAGGAAGACAAAGACAAAAAGGGGGTGATGGTCAGGTTCCAGATCCAAAAGACAAACAGCATAGGCAAGTACTCAAAGAGACAAGATATTTGGGTTGATGAATCAAATCAAGATCTATATCATACAGAGCAAGTCATACTGGGTCTTGAATCTATTGATCCAAACTGCATTACTATATCTCCAATCAGAGTATAGTTCTGTTAATAGCAGAGATAGCCAGAAACTGTCATTTTCTAGAGCTGACCCTGAGGCACAGAGAGAACTGCGAACTTGGAAACTACAGCTGGCACAGAATGCAGCCACCCAGCAGCTGATAATGGCCTACCCATTTCAGCAGAATAACAACTATTATGCAGGAATTGCACTAGTTGCCAGTAGGCTTCTGAGAGCAATTCAAGGTACTGGTAGTTTCCTATAAAGCCCTCCATATGACCTTTCAGAGGTTCTTCTCTAGAAAGAATCTGTCTGTCCTACACTTTGGTGTGCTCCCTAGCCATGAGAGGATGCGCTAAGTGCCCACCTGTGAAAATTTGTGGGGTCAGGACCCAGACAGCAAGCTTCTCCTCATTCTGGAGCAGCTGGCCTTCTGAGGTCACCCTCTTGTCCTTTAACAAACAGATGGAAAAGTTCTTTTCCACAAGGGATTCAGAGAAGAAGTTTAACTGAGGATGTAAGAACTGCGGTACTCAGTTCCCAATGAAAGCAACTCTCACTGAAACCAATGCTGGTTCAAAGAAAAGTTCATTTATTGGGAAGTAGTTAATGGCTCTAAAGCATAGCTGGAACTGAGTCCCGCGTGCGCCAAAACTTAATTTTACCTCACTCCCATTTCACACACCCCCTTCAGTCTTGGAATCTCTCTTGCGCATGTCGAAGATGTCTTCAGGTTCTCATATTGGTATGGCCTTGGGCATTCCTGAGAGCGAGATAACAGCTCATCTGAGCCTAACGATTCACATCCCCATTCTTCCCCCCCTTCCGCCCTCTCTCTGTAATGGCAGAAACAATTAGCAGTATAAGTGATTGATTGCGAGGGTTATGACAGAGGACAGCAACAAATATTTACAGTATTTTAATGTTTAGTTTGCATTTTAATGCTTGAACGCCTGAGTCTTACAATTAGGAGGCATAAATTATTGTAATCAGTCAATCCCTATACTACCTGAAATCAGCTAGGAAAACTAAGACCACAAACCATGTTTTGTATCCTATTGGTAAGTAAGAACCCTTCCATATCAATAACGGGCTTATCAAACTCTAGATGGACAGCTCTACATAACTGGGAGGCAGAGGAATATTTAGTTTGATGAGTAAGGGGACATGCAAGTCTGTTCAGAGTGGCAATTGTAAGTCATTCAGGGTTTGAACAGCTTCTGTGACTTGGATACGCTGGACCATAGTTCCTGTCAACCCCAGCCTTCACGGCTCAGAGGATGACTGGAATATGGAAAAACACTGAAGCACTGGCAAAATGCACATAAGTGAATTTGGGAGGCAGGGTTTTTTTCAGTATTACTTTTCATTGTGGCTTAAGCTTTCTAGAAACAAAAGCAAAAAAGAGAGCAGTATTCTACTTGGAAATAAAAAATGGAAATACACACAGAAAAACCCTTTCTTGCAGGACACGTACGACCAAATACATTCAGATGGACACTTTAATACATAGAGTGCAATGCTACTGCACCCTTTGTTATGGGGAAAAGACAACTATGGTTGATCCCTGACTACCAGCTCTGATATCCAAACAAAAGGACAAGAAGATGAGGATTATACTCAGTATTTAATCTCCAGGCACAGGGATTAATACCACATCAAAGGTTGACTTTTCTGCTAGATTTAGAGATTATCTGGGCAATTGTGTTAAGGGATGTTTTATATTTCTAACTAAATTATTACCCTCCATTTTCCAATCACAGTTCAGTTTGCTGCTTACATAGTTTCAATGTTTGGATAACAGAAAAAAATATAAAACAAAAACATATACTATATTATATATTAGGTAATGCCAAACCCAGGGTGGGGCAGGCATTTTCCTCTGCCAGCCCTGGCCTGCTGCCCGTCCAGCAGAACGCTTCATAGCGTTTCCTGAAAACTATCAGCAGAAATAGTTCAGTTCCTCTAAATATATGCAGATGGAGGAGGAAAGTAATTGAAGCAGGCTCAGAAATGGATTCACTTAGATACCATTTAAAAAAAATAGAAGTAAAGCAGCAAAATCAATGTGCAAACGGACACAAAAAAGTGCACATTACTGAAATCTGGATTATTCAAGATAGGTATGAAAATGTCTGAATAAATCTGTTTTTTTTTAGAAAGGGAAACACAGTTTAGATGTAAGAAAGACTAGCACAGAGTTGCACAGAGTTTGGAAATATTACTACAATAATATATCTCAGCAGATAATGTAAATGAAATTTATTCGGGATTTGAAATGTTCTGTATACATTTACATATACAAACAAACATACATGCATATGTGGCTTAGGCAAGCAAGTGCAGCTATGGGATTTGTGGAAGTACAAGTATGAACTTCACCAATATGATGCACTGGGGGTCTGTGTGTGTGTGTGTGCCTTTGAGTCAGTGTTAATTCCTGGAGACTGCCTGAACTAGTCCCTGCAGTTTTACTGGCATCATTTTCAGAAGTGGTTTGCCATTGCCTCCTTCCTAGGGCTGAGAGAGAGTGACTGGCCCAAAGTCACTCAGCTGGTTTTGTGCCTAACGCAAGACTAGAACTCACAGTCTCCCAGTTTCTAGCCTGATGACTAAACCACTACACCAAACTGGCTCTATAATGCACTGTAAAAAGGGCATCAATTATTCAAGAACCTGGCAGTCAGCCAGACCGTCTTCCAAAATATTCCCTTGCATTCCCCCTCCGTTTCTTTTCCCCTACAGAAACTGAGAATATGCCTTGATGAAAGCAACTCCCTTGACATCATATTCTGGTTCTCTCCAAAATATGTTCTATTTATCCTGCTACCTCTTTCCTCGGGCTTCAGACCTTCCTGGAAGCACACTGCCACTTGAATTTCTGGACTGTGGTTAACTGACTCTGTCACACAGCTTTAAGAAAAGAAGGCGCTCAAAGGGGCTCCCAATCTGGGTGATCAACAGAGACTGGCATAGAATACAACTTGCTGCCTCCATCTGTTCTCATGTTCTATACCTGAGAGCAACAAATTGTAAACAGGCAACCTGTACTACAGAAGAATGAAATTAGAATCAGATTAGAACAGTTGCTGGAGTAAAGAGGCTTTCTGGGTTCAGGGTAGCGAAAGGTCAGGCCAATATTTTGTGGATTTTATTTTTATATCTAAAAGATAACTCCAAGTAGTACATCTGGCCTAGCTAAGGGAGACAGGAAATCAGCCAGCTCATTCAGCAGTTCCTTGTGTTGGTTCTCCTGGAGTAAGAATGCCTAAAGTGGACACTTGCCTGAAGAACTGAGGGGTGCAGAAGACTCCCCCCCTCCAACTTTTCAAGCAAGCAAAAGTCCTGTGGCTACTGTACAGTAAGCCAATCCATTGAAATTACCACAGACTAGAATACCAAGACCCAACTCTGACATTTTGCCCAAACACAAGGTGGTATCCTCATGTCCATTGTCCTACTCCTGCAAAGAAATAGGTAGTTAACTGTAACTCCAACACAGCTAACAGATTAGCTCTCTCTACCAAGCTGGGCAAGTTAAAGGATATACACACATCTTTCTTCTTTAATACCTCAACACTACTGCCTCCTGGTACAAGTTTTTCCCTAATGGAAGATCTGCACCACACATAGACTCACATAGGCATACAGTAGTTCAGCCAAAAATGATAACAGCAAGAACAACTGAGGAAGAAGTTGGTATTTAGTAAATGAGCAAATGACTCTACCACCTACTGTATTGTGATGGTGAACGTTTCTCCAGTGAAGAAGAAAATAGAAAGTGCCTCTCAGCTCAGAAGTAGACAGTCAAGACAGATCCTACAGCACAGAGTACCATGGACAAATAAAAGAGACTGAAGAATGGGGGTAGGGGGCAAATGGCCAGTTCCTAAATCTGCAGTTGTCTCTCCTACCTCAAATCATCAAAACAAAGAATCAGAAATAAAGAGGACAATAGGTGACCATCTAGATCAGGATTTCTCAACCTCAGCAGGTTTACAATATGTGGACTTCAACTCCCAGAATTCTCCAACCTGCATGCTGGGTAGCATGACAGGCAGCAAATGGGGAACCAGCATGCTGGCTGGGAAATTCTGGGAGTTGAAGTCCATACATCATAAAGCTACTGAGGTTGAGAAATACTGGTCCAGCTCATATTTCTGTTCATAATATCAAGCCCTTTCTGTGACTTTGGTACATGCCTTTCAGTTCTAAACCTAAAAGAGAGGTCAGAAATGAAGTTGTTTTCTGTACTTCAGGCAGGGTAATTTCTGTTTGATGGTGAGAAATGACCTCCTCCTGGTCTAGAAGACCCCACTTTGGGGTAAAGAAGTTAGTGTTATCTGTTCCAAGAAGGAACACAGAAGTGGTGCAAGCTTTCTGGAAATCATGCAAAGCCATGGGGTGCTGGAATGCAATGGGGTGGAGGACAAAGGATTGGGAATGTTGTTGATACAAAAATGAGCAAAGGTTCCTGTTTGCAATGCGCTCGACTCCTCATAGAAAGAGCTGCAGTTGTGTTATTATCATCATCATCATTTTAGTACAGTAAACACAACCAAAGCTCCACCACATACAGTGTTATCACTTTTCCAGCTGTTTTGAAAAAGAATAGCCAGTGTCTTTTTTTCTAGCCTTTGACCGTGGCTAGAGATTTTACTGATCTTTCAACAAGGAACAATCACTGTGGTTTAAAAAAATATTTCTCCTGGCTCTGATGCTTAGCTACAATGCATAGAGGACTGCAAAAGTTTTGATTTTGGCCAGATCAACTTGTCACTTTCTGTACTTTCCTTTATTCATCCCACCTCCTCCTCCCATCTGTGCTTTGATTTTGTTTACAGCCAGCTAAGTGGCAGTAGGTCAAAAGGATGTGTATGACTAACTACAGGGTCAGCCATGGATTTAACAGATGTGTTTAACACAGACTTATATTTTCAACCAGCACGTTATCCCTTCTAGACTCTAACATTAAAAAGAAGCAAGCAGATATATCCTGTGTGAAATTCACATAGGCATAATAAGGCAGTGACAAAAACAGTATACCGCTTTCATAAAAAGGGGTGGATCTTATCAGCTTATAATGTGTGGGCAAGGGAGTCACTCCACCAACATTACATCCTTTTTCCTACCACACAGCAAGTCCATATTCCCATTTATCTATATTTAAAAACACATTCACTTTCAAACCTGAATATATTTTGAGAAGAATCTTGGATCTTGCAGCAAGGAAGCTCATGCAGGGGTTGCACATTTTATTTTATTTGTCACAGCACTCCATCACAAGACCCCAAATGCAATTTTTCTAAACAAGGCAATTTTACAAGAGAAACAAATTAGGATAAAAAATAAGAGCAATGGGAGCTTATGAATTACCTGATAAATGCACAGTGAGGAAAAAGCAGTAATAGGCAAGAGCTACAAGAAAGTCGCCTTAGAGTAAAGATAAATTAACCTTCAAACATCTTGATAATGCTTTGTTATCTATACTACTGGACAGGTTGGGAGCAGAGTTACACCAGAACCCTCCACAAAATTTCCGCAATCAAGACTGAAACAAGGCAGGAGGATGACTGGAAAAAAAAAATTCTAAACTGCAGGGTTTTAGCAATGCTATCTGGACTTTCAATTAAAAGCAACTGACTGTTCCAAACTAACAATCCTACACATGTCCACAAAGAAGTAATCTTACAGAACTCAACAAACCGTACTCCAAAGTAAATGTTTATAGACCTAAAACCCACAAACCAAGGCTGCTGCTGCTTCATTCTTGGAATTGTACAGACTAGAAAAAGCATCAGTTGTTCTGGAGCTTTATTTTCCTACAAATGAGATAAAAAGATGGGGGACCCTGGAAGTGCTGACGCCCCAAGATTAGATCAGGTTTTCTTTTGGGGACAATCCAGTTCATTTCTCATAAATTGTGTTTTGTTACTTTTTCTGTGCCACTTATTTGATTGGTGTTTTTCAAAAAGTGGTAGATGTTCCATGGCTGCTACACAGAAGGTCTCTAAGTAAGACATAATTTCCCTTCCTAAAGCAGCACCCAGGAAAGTTTAGGGATTGGTTGGAAAGCCAGTGGAAGCCCAAGGAGAGAAGTGAGAGGGGGGAGACCAGAGAAGGGGCAGACCTGCCAGTATCCAAGTGTGTGTGTTGAGGTAGAAGAAACTAAGCATCTTGGCGAATGGAACACGGGTGACTGCAGGGTGCGGTCAAAAAAATCAAAGCTCATAAAAAACTGGTGGAGCTTTGGTCACACTATTTCAGCTGCCATCTTGACTCTTGTAACCATACCCTGCAGATGCTCCTGAAATGGAGAAGCTGATGGGATCTCCTCATTTTCTATGGGGGTACCTCTTCTCTTCATGGCAAAAAGCAAACATTCTCCGTCTATTTGTCACTCTTTCTCCTGTCCCAATAATGCTCTTCATTTGAAACACCTGTCTGTTCCCCTTTCCCAAATACCAAAACTGAGGATGGGCATCATTCATTCTCCAACCTTCTCCACTGCCCTTCCTTCATTAGCTGTACTGGCTTTCTTTTGTTTTCCTTGTAGGGGCTATTTTCTCAATGGCATTAATGTCTTCCTTAATCATCACCACCACCATCATCTATTAAATGTATATGCCACCAAATCCCAATGATTCTGGACAGCTTACAATTGTTAAAACATTTAAAAACAGAACAATAGAAAACACACACACACACAACCCCAACAACACAAGACAGAACAACGATGATGACAACGGAAATAAACCCAGAAGGGAACAGAAAGAAAGAAAGAAAGGGGCATCAGTCATCCTCTCCAAAAGCCTGGGTGAAGAGCCAGGTCTTTAAGACTCTTTGAAACACCAGCGGGGTGGGAGCCATTCAAATCTCTGGAAGAATTTCATTTCAGAGGGCAGGCACTGCTACAGAGAAGGCACACTTCTAGGGCCCCAATAGGTGGCACTGTTTAATCAATGGAACTGGAGCACGCCAACCCTGTCAGATCGAACCGGTTGGGCAGATACAGAGGGAGATAGGCAGTCCCTCAAGTAACCAGGCTCTATGCCTATTCCTTCTTTATCCCAGGCTTAGAAAACCGCTTCCAATGTCTACAACCATGACTGCTGGCATGATTTCCAAAAATCTGCCCACTTAGGTGCCATGCACTCATTAGCGTTCATGTGACATGAGTGGTTTGGGGGTTTTGGCTCCCCCAGATTTGGGGATCCTCCATCTTTAACTCTTGATGGGGTAGCACTCCCCTAGACAGAGTTTATTCAAATTTTGGGGGTCCTCTTGAACTTGCAACTCCTGTTCATGGAGCAGATGGCACCTATGACTAGGCGGGCCTTTGCACAAATTCATCTTGTGCACCAATTATGCCCATTCCTGGACTGGAAGGCCCTGCTCATGGTCATTCATGCCCTAGTCACTTCTTCTTTGAGCTACTGCAATGTACTCTACATGGAACTGCCCCTAAAGACCACCCAGAAACTTCAACTGGTCCAGAATGCAATGGTACATGTAGTTTTGGGCACTCTGCAGTCCATCAGTATTAAACCACTGCTGCACAACCTGTACTAGCTACCAGTTTCTTTCCAGGTGAAATTCAAGGCGCCAGTTATCTCCTTTAAAGCCCTGTATGGCACAGGACCAGGTTATTTGAGGGATCACCTCTCCCTGAGAACATCTTCCCATCCCAACAGATTGGATAGGGTTGGCTCACTCCAGGTTCTCTCTGTTAAATGTTGTCATCTGGCAGGGACCTAGAAAGCAAGCCTTTTCTGTAGCTATGCCTACCCTATGGAATAGCCTCCCCTCGAGAGGGCCCATATGCTTTTTGTCTTCTGGAAGGCTGTTAAGACCTGGCATTTGCCTCAGACACTGTGGCATGATGGGAGGTGAACCCAGCATTTTCTGTGCTTTTTGAGAGGGTATTGTTATGGCACTGATAGTGTGGTAGAGTTTTATATCTTAACCAGGAGCAATAATCTAATTAAATTCCTGCAGAAAATATAGCTCACACATATCAGGAAGGGAAGCTGAGGTAAACAGTAGGGCGACCAGATCTGGGCTGCAAACATCTGCATGACCATGAGATGGCAGCAGAGAAATATAGAATGATTCCTTGCCCCCAGATTTGGTAGCCATAAGAAATAGAAGAGTATTTTATTCTTTGTTGGCAAAATAAAAAGGAGCAAATTATCATGTCCAGATGGTATCTCTGCCACAGTCTTTAAGCAAATCTAAAGGTGAAACTGCAACAAAAATATATAACATGTCCCTTGGATTAGCTTCAGTACCAGAGACTGCAAATGTATTGTTTATTTTAATCTGGAATCCAGAGGCAATCCAATAAATTACAAACTGCCCAGCTTAACATTGGTTGAGTTAACATGTTGGAAAGTATTATTAAAGATAAAATTATCAAGCACATAGTAGGATAAGGCTGAAGAAAAATCAACATGACTTCTGCAAAAGGTGAATCCTGTCTGGTTAACCTTTTAAATGCTTTGCGCATTGAAACAAGCAAGTAGATCAAAGTGGTTAGAAAAACATTGTTTACTTGCATTTGCCAGGGGGTGGACATCAACATGGTGAATGCATTGCAACTCTTATGCACATTGGAACCAAAAAAAAAAAAGACAATTTCACCAAAAGATAACATTTTAATAGTATGACCTCTGTTTTAGGTTTGTTTCTTCTTCTTCTTAAGAAAATGAGACGTGCAAAACAGAATAATTGGGAAGGAAGTAACGGGAAGTAAGAATAAAAAGAGCATTTGTTATTAGTTGGGGTTAAGGTGAGTTAAAGTATGTCTTTGGTTCTGAAAATTTGAAGTTGAAAACTACATGTGCATCAGGGTTTAGCCACAGTGCAGGTAACTCCTATGCCTTCCACCAAATACCAGTACACAGTGGCAGAAATATGCATTATTTTGCCAGAATATAAGGCAAAACAGTTGGCAAGGTATAAATAGTGTTGAGAACAATGTCAGTGGAAACAAGATGACATATACGTAGAATGTCTTGCAGAACTGTTTTTGACCTGGAGGGCTGGAAGACTTACATAAGGGCATCAGAGTTAAATATAGATACAAGGAATTTCTTCTGCAATATCCACTGGCAATTTCTATGACACAGTAGTGAGATGATTCAGATGCTATAGGAAGTGGAGATGTAACAAGATTGAGCTGGGCATTTCACACAAAGACTGGCGGAGTACACAAGAATGTAATGCTACTACTGGTGTAGCTTGGCTCTTCCTTCTTGTGCTGTGAGACTTACTGAGCAGATGCTACTGTCTGAACCCATTGACCAAGATCAATGCACCATGTGAAAAGTGACCCTATGGAAACTGCAAAAGCAGAAGGAGAATATTGCAAAAGAGAAAGTGGGCAACTAACTACTGATGCAGTCAAGCTCTTTCTCCACTCTTACTTGGGGTGAGGAAAATGCATTCTGTAACTGCACAGAGGCATTTTAGTAAATAGAATTATTTAACTTCATTTTTTAAAAATTTATTTTATGTGCAAAATCCCAGCTGGGCAATAAGATTGCCAGAAGACCACATGCGTTTCCTGATCTTTTTGATCATGTGAGGTTTTCAACGAGAGACAGAGAGAGGGGAAAAAAGCTAAGAACAAAGTCTAAAAATGATGTTGTGGCTATGGTACCTGCAGTTTGAACATGTAGATGTGGACTGGATGAATTAGCCACCAATGTGTTTCAGGCATCAGACTGCACTGAATATCAGGTGCTAAACAACAGCTGACTTCCACTCCTTAACTTTTAAAGATGAAAGATCAAGACAAGCACTCTTGAATTTTGCCCTGAAAAAAAATAGCCAGTGGTGACCTTTAAATCTGGGAGGATATGACTCACCTGGGGGTCCCAATTAAGTAACAGGACCTGTTCTGAGCTAATTTAATTTGTTAATACAATGAGGTAGCTGCATATGTTAGCACCTTCCAACTGTGTAATTTATCCATGCTTTAGTAGCAAGATCAGTGTTTCTCTGAAAAAAACTATACCTTGTATATCAATAAAAGGCAGCTTGAGCTAGATGAACTTCACTGGAACTAATTATAGGGCAATTTACAACAATATAGAAGCAGAAATAGCAACATATAATATGCCTGAATAAAATAAATGGTTTTGTCTGACAAAATACACCAATTAGTTCCAGGCCAGCCTACGGGGTTTCCCTAACTGGAATAGCACCCCCAAGGATGATCTTTTAAGAAATGTAGTTAGTGAAATTTAATACATTGGCCAAGGGCAGACCTCTAAGCCTCTCAATCAGACCTCTAGGCCATGCCTTGTTGACTTTGCTCCATGTGGCTCCTGTAACCACAAAACTGAGAGAAGAAACCTTCCACAAGCTAGTTAAGGATGTTAAAAGGTTGCATCTTTTGTGTCTACCCTTACTCAGTAGTGGACCTTGTCAGATTTTGCCCATAGTGGCAAGGACCTGGACAAGGCCTGTTCTAGGAATGTAAATGAGTCCAAAAGAGGCTACCACCTATCTTGTCTGGACTTATTTTACCGGTCCCTGTGTACCCCGTTATTGACTTTAGACAATTATTCAAGAACCTGTCACTCTAACCTTCTGATAGTATGGGGCTAATCATTTCTAAGTTAAAATTGGAGATATGCTTTATACAGTGCTCACACCGTACACTTTAGCAAGTTAGTAAACATAAGATTATCACCACTGCTCCCCCCACTTAGTCCAGTATTTCTACACACATGTTTTCAATCTACCTGAGACAGCCTCAAAACAACAAATTACACCAGTGTTTCTCAACCTTGGCAACATGAAGATGTATGGACTTTAACACCCAGAATTCTGGGAGTTGAAGCCCACACATCTTCAAGTTACCAAGGTTGGGAAACACTGAGTTACACAACTTAAAGCCTACTTGGAGGGTGAGTAATTACCATATGGCTCTTTTTGTCAGAAGAGATTGACAAGTCCAATCATACAATGCAGAAATTACTACAGAATTTCTTATTTTTGCAACCAAGAAAGCAAGAAGCAAGATTGGAAGAATAATTCATAATGAGGTGTAGCAAGAGCTACATATCTGGGACTTCCAGGTGTCTTAATTATTTAATGTATCACTTCCTGCATGCTAGCATCCTCATGAGTACCCTATTTGGCTTAGGAACAATTACGAGGCAAGTTTTTGACATTCTCGATACGTGGCTGGGCCTTTTGCGGTTAACAAGAGGAAGAGGAACACTCCCTTAGGTCTGGAATCTTGTATATTCCTGGAATGTTGGTAAAGTCAGATCCATGAGCACACACCTGCACCCAGGTCAGCCAACTGTCAGGCTGAGCATTATGAATCTAAAAGAAAAGTTCTAATTCCAGGGTAGGAGGAAAGGACTCTCCAGGGGTAGGGGGAAAATCAGGAGAGCTTTCTCCTTTTGTAAGTCAATGATGCAAGCTTCTTACAGTGAGAATTCTGAAACAAGCCATAATAGAGAAAAATATGCATCTTCTGCTTTAATTTCTGTGGAACAAAACTCTCTACTCTAAAAACATTTTAAATCTTGAGCTTCTGAAAGGAAGTACATATTCTTAGAACAACTTGCTCCCAGAGAGAGCCAATGAAAACAACACTTCAGTACAGATTTAAATTAAGAACTGTTGGGCTTCTAGGTTAGATTAATTAGATTAGAAGGACTGGGACAATAGGGTGCACAATCGGAGGGGCACAGAATCCCCACAAAGTTACCACAAAATTCTGTTTGTGAACTTCATTGTGAATCTTTGGTTTCGTCTGGCAAGCTCTTGTTAGATAGAGGATCTTCAAATCTTAGTCCTAAAGCACCCACCAGGGAGAACAAGGTATCTTTCTTGAGAGAACTTAAAAAAAGATGCAGGCAGGTCACTCACGAACAGGTAGAACAAGTTTTATTATTCCAAGCTCTCATCCTTGTAGCATGTTTTGAAATCTGGATGTTTGTAATTTGTAGATTAGGCATCCAGAAATGAACATGCTGCCTTTCCCGATCTTATCCTGCTCAGGGTGACGTAGGGTAACTCATATGTAGTATTCCTTTTCTCCCTTAGTGATTACATTTTCCTAACCTGTTCCATTAAAAATGAAACTTCAGTTTTTCTCCTAGAAATTTAAGTCAGGGTTCCTTTAGTTCTCTCTAAATAGTCATGGATAAATGAGAAGAATTCAAGGGCAAAACACAAGCAAAGGAAAAAGAGGGGGGGAAGCAGATTTACGGATGAATAAAAGCAACAAAAAAGAAGCAGACCTCCTAGACAATCCTTGGAGTTGATGAGTTTGTGAAGCATAGGCACAAATCCACAAAGCACATAGGTCTGAGACCATCCCAGAAGTATGAATAGCTCTGCACATATTCAGAGGTACCTCCCCTTTGCTATTTTTTAGCCTAACACTGAAAATGCTTTATATGGCCAAGTCCTAGCAGGCCCAGAGTTAACACTGATTTTCCTTTAGCTCTTATTCAAATTATTTTTCAGTGTTTCCAAGTTATTTGTGCTATCATTGGACCAAGTGGAATGCAAACCAGCTGCACATTAAAAAAAAAATCTGTATATTCTGCAAGAGATTTCTTTAAAATGTGCTAGTTTGAGTAAATAGTTAGATTGCAGAATTATGTTAGCTATAGACATCCATGTTATTTTATATTACAACTATTTTCCAATTATTTTATTTTGCACCTTTTATATTACTAAGAAACCAATTTAACAGCACTGAGTCCATAAAAAATAAGTCAGTTCATAGTGAATACAAATACCCTGGCATTTGTTCAACTTTCCGTTCTTTTTTACAGCTGGCTATGGACCTGAACACAGAAAAGAAAAATGAGAAGTATTCTCTCCCCTCCACTTTTCTAAATACAGATTAATCTCAACTTTTCAGAGTTGAAATATCTGACTCGCTTATCATCCACATGCTGTTGCCAAAGGTCATGTCCCCAATACTGCACATTTTAGAAGGCTCTTTCCTGTATTCTTGTATCCATTTGGCTTGAGTCTCAGACAATTCAAAATCAGATTTAGAAACATGGCACAGCACATGTTTGAAAAGAGGCAGAGGCAGCTACTATAGTCTGGCTGCGGAGGAACAGAATAACTACTTTGGGGTGCAATTCATCAGTAAAATCACAGAATCATGGAGTTTTAGCTGTTATTCCTTCTTAAAGTACAGAGCCCAGAACTGGACTTGCTATTCAACATGGAAATCTGACCAAAGCACAACAGATTGCAATTAGAACAATTCGTTGTTACAAGATAAATGAGTGGTCTGCCTGGGTCCAGGCGCCACTGCTCTCATCCCAGAAGTCACATTCATTCAAGCTTTTGCTCTCAAAACAGACACTCTTGTTAAATAGAAAAAGAGTGCTCTCCGTGACTCAGTTTAGCTATTTTTGTTTTTCTTTTCATTTTAATGAAGAAGCTGAAGTCTCAATTTGTGACCCCAAATGCAGAGCACAACTGCACGAGTGGCATCCCATAAGATAACGTCCCTAAGATCATTTCACATCCAGGTGAGATAGCGGCATACCTTACCAGGCCCCATGAATTTTTAGCACAGCGTGAAGGAACAGATGCCTTTTCTCTCTTAGTCTTTTTTGGCAGGATGCAAACAACTCTTTAAAAGCCAACCGGAAAGTTGCTGTTTGCCGAGTAAAAAAAGAAGAGCTTTCTCCTGCAAATAACATGCTCCGTGGTGTCCACACTGGACACAAACACTGGGCAGCACTAGGAATACCAGGACACACTACATACATGCACACCAGATTCACTTGAGGCCCTTTTCAGGTTTGTCATGTCCAGGTTCTGCAATCCCAATAGACTGGGAAACAGCAACATTTCAGTGGTCAATATTTAATAACTTTGTCAGGAAGCTATCTTGTAAGACATAATTTGGTTATGTACCTCACTCACCCTGATAATCCAGCAGAACGCACAAACTAGACTGCAGGACTTCCTTGAATAAGTGTGTGTGTGCGTCTGTGCGTCTGTGTATTTTTCAAGGAAGCCCTGTAGTCGATACACACACACACACATAATAGAAAGTGTGGGCAATTAGTTACCCTTGCCATATTACATAGAGCAGCACTTCTGGATGTCAGTTAATCTCTAATAAAGAAGCTGGAAAACATACAAAATTCCTTCCTGGAGGGAAATGTTGAGCTTTGCCCTCCAGTAATCCAACTGAAGTGGGATGGCCCACCATTTCGCCAAAAACACAAGTTCAGTTTTAAATTATTATAACAGAATCTCAATGACCGCAGAGTCAAATCTGATTTTTAAAGCTTATCATTCTGATTTGAACAAACAAAATTGAATTATTTCCTTGTAAAGCATTTGTTAGAGGGCTTGATTATGACATGGAAGACGCTCAACGTTTATCTAAACTCCAACTGAGGAAGCTGATATGTGATAGTTATCTTATATATACCAATTATACAATCATCCAGATGAGGAGACAAAGGTACACTTGATCTTTTTGTGGGTGGAACCAAGACAAGAACTGAACAATCTGAATTTAACTTAATTAAATAATAATGCCACTCTCCTTGTATATAACAACTACTCACTTCTGTCACACTAAATATTGTCCTTTGGTGGTAAGCTTTGGAGAGTTCTGTCTTACATTCCTTATCTAGATATTCCAGGATCTGCGATCTTGTTAAGACAAACAACTGGAAATCTACATATTGAGTGAGATTAAACTTATATCTCCATAGGAACGGTTTTGCTCAATTCAGATTTAATGTTAAAATGTCTGCTTTCATAAAAGTTCAGCGCAGTTGTCAAGCTGATCTCTAGTTCTATCTTATCTGTAAAACAGTAGGTGAATATGTCATCCAGGTTGTCACTAGACTCCCACCCCCCATACAAAGACACCTAAATAAAAATTGTGCTGGAATTTAATAACCCCAACAATGTTGTTAGTCCAAATGAATGTGTACGTTTTCTACTCTCAGATAATGGAAACTATGTGCTTTTCCACATTTCTCTATTTGTTTTACCAGCATGGAAGTGTAGAGCCAAACATATTGCTCAGTTACCATATTTGCTGTCATACCAAGAGACCAAAACAAAAATACCCAGATTAGTTTTTATAAATACCTGCTATTGATAAATCAGTTTGACATACAAGACTGAATGCAATAAGGAATTGGGGATTCCCATTTTGTGTAAACAACAGGAAATTGTCTCAAGGTCAGCATCAAGAATTTCAGTAGATCTTAGATTACTCAGCCATACATTTTAATTCCTAATAAACTAAGTGATACTCTCAAGGTATCATCCAATGCCTGGAGACTGTGAGGTCTGGATAGAAAGGAACAGGCTTAAGCTCAAGCTTGACTGGTTATGGGTTTATGATTTTTCCAGTATCAGGGATTTTCCTTCTTTAGTGCTAAATGAGGTTGCACTTCCCCAGATAGAATTGGTACACAACTTGGGGGTCTCCCTGGATTTACAGCTCCTGCTCAAAGAGCAGGCAGTAGCTGTGGCCAGGAGGGACTTTGTACAGTTTCATCTGGTATGCCAATTGCACCCTTACCAAGTGTAATCTCATAGTCACTCACATCTTAGTCATGTCATGTATGGACTATTGCAATGCCTTTTATGTGGGACTCCCCTTGAACAGCATTTGGAAGCTACAGCTGGTCCAAAATGCAGTGTCATAAGCCTCTGTACAACCACACAACACTTCTGCAACATGAGCTGTAGTGGTTACCACTGAGCTTCCAGATGCAATTCAAGGTACTGGTTATCACCTGTAAAACCCTTCATAGCATAGGGCCTAGTTATCTGAGGGATAGCCTTTCTCCCATTTTTTTGCCTGTCCTATAAAATCCAACAGAATAGATTTACTGTAGGTCCCATGTGTCAAGCAATGCAATCTGATGGGGCCTAGGAAGCGTGCCTTCTCTGTTGTGGTGCCTGCCTTCTGGAAAAACATCTCCCAGAGGTTCAAAATAATTACATTTACTAATTTAATTTGGCTTTGAAGCAAGGTTTAATGTTTGTGAGCATCCATATTCTTTTGTACTATGTACAGAATATGGAATTGATGGCTGAACAACAAAAATGAATTATTTGTGCCCTTTTTATTGCTGAAAGGCTACTCCTTGGACATTGGAAAGAAAAATGTATTACCTCAGTTAATCCTCAGGTTGAAGATCTGATATTATTTGCAACTTATGTACAAATTGTTTGTAGACACAGAGTATGGATGGCTGATTATAATGAAATATGGTTATCCTTTATTGAAACTGTTGAATAAATTTCATATTAATATATCATGCATGAGAAGCCCTTTATATATACATATACATATACATATAAAAATTTTAAAAAATTGTGGTTGCTGTATTGCTTTTTTCTTTCTTTCTTTTTTCTTTTGGTACTGTTTTAATTTTGCTCTCTTGGTTCTGTTTTATTAAAGAAATAAAGGCAAAAAAGAGAGAAAGAAACTGAAACTACAATATGGCATTTTGGTGATCAATAAACATAAACTGAGATTAATGCCATTATTGAGACTACACGAGCAAAAATGCACATTCGCTTTTAGGAGACTTTTGCTTTCAAAATTGCAGCAGCAGCAGCATTGGCAGAAGCAGGGCACTCTGGGCTACTTGGCATTTTTGCTGTTGCTTGTGAATAACTTAAGATGTCCCCAGCTAGCAAAGCCAGTGCCCACGTGCAGGTTGAAATAAACTCTGGTTATAAATAAATGTGGCACATAGTGCACTTTCCATCTATCCATTAAGTGGATTTCCTAACATGACAACTCTTCTTAAAATGAGGCAGTATGGAATTCAGCTTTGTGCAGCTCCATAACTGGAAAGACTCGAGACACCAATATACATAGCTGTATAGCTGTAAGATGACTTAGTCCTAAAACTGGGATTGGTACAGTAACAGATGAAACAAGCTCAGGCTTGTCTTATACTGGCAACAATAGATTTTTGGTCCCTTGGCGTATGAGCAGAAGAGGTTTCCAAATAAACACCTGGGCCTAATGCCAACTAAACACAGCTATCAAACTTTTAGACCTAACTGGCATCATGTGAAACTTTTTTAATGTTTGGGTATGCAGGTAGACCTATATGCACAAGCTGACCGGGTGCAAAGAAAGACCAAATATTACAAAAGAAGGTATTCCCTGGAATACAAAGCATGAACTAGAGGCCACAGCAAAGGAGAATGAATTCAGAAAACACAGTAGGTACAAAATCACTCAAAGAAAAAGTCTTAAAAGTGTATAACTACAGATCATGGAGAAGCAGGGGATGCAGTGCTAAGTATGAGCACATAGACAATATGAAACATACACACATCCTATCTTCTCTTTCTCTGCTCTTTTTTTTCTCAAGAACAATAGCTAAATTAAAATATGGTTTGTTCTGGGAAATGGAGCCCTTTTAAATAACATCTGTGTCTAGCCCCAGTGGTAGCCTAGTGGGGACAGGAAAACGTTTTTCTCACTTGGTCTAATAAGGGCTGCCAGTGTGGGATATTGTTATTGAATAGTATAGGTTGCATCTCAACAGAATTTTGTTCAGAATGATACAGCTGTTTTCTTCCCGCAGAGGGAATGAGATTCACAAGTTTCCCAATTTAGATAGGTAAAAGTGTGTGTAGGGATTATCCTTCTCCTGTATAGCAAGTGGCTGGGTTCTAGATAAACCGAACTTCCTTACTACAGCTTAAAGGGTAACATACAAAGAGCAACCCTTTTTTTAAGACCATTTTAAGACCCAATCTATTGGCTTCCACATATGTTGCACTATAACTTCCATCACTGCCACACAGCAGTCCATTTGCTGCTTGCTGCCTATAAACATTTTATTCCTGCACATTTGGAAGACATCAAGTTGGTTTAAGCTTTAAAAAGAGGATAATCTATTCTCAAATCTATCTGAAATAATTTGTTACTACAACTATTCCAGAATATTTACACTTTTAATAAACATCTCTTACTCTCCAAATACCTTGAGGTCTAGGCAAAGCTGAAAGAAAGTGACTTGCCTAAAGCCAATGTATGTACTGTAAATTCATTTGCAAGCAGTACTTTGAATCTTGGAGGCACTGATTATGCTATCATTGCAGTCCCAATCTTGGAGTTTCATAAGCCCTGATGGTGTCATTTTTCATGTGTAGTCCACTCATCTTTTCTGTCAAGTTTTTTCATGCTTTCTCCTTCCACAAAACAAAACAAAATTGAACAGATATAGGATCTCTTTTGATTGGTAGCAATAAGTGTCTGATATCTGGACACACTTCCAGTGTTCACATTAGAATTGGACAATCTTTCACCAATTCCTAGGCTAACTTTGCACACTGAATACACATGATTTATTATAAACCAAAGAGCCATTAGACCAAGAACACTTATGGAGGATAATTTTTCTCTGTCCAACAGGCAACATTTTAGTGAAAGGTAAAGCTTGCAAGTAGAATCTACTGTCCAATCTTTCAGCTGCAAATTTCTATGGGAAACCTCAACTGCTGCGTGTAAGCAATCTTTGATTGCTTGCTTTAAACAAAAGCCCTGGATGCTTATTATTCTGGCAAGTCTTGCATATAGTTTTCAGCTGCCATCCACTACCTATACAAAAGGGCTTACCTTCCTGTAAAGAGGCACAAAGTTGTACTGTTAGTTATACATGAGAATGCTTCTATGTTTCTTCATGTTTATGCAGGACTGTGCTCTGCCTTTAAATTCTTTCCTGGTAGCAATGTGCAAAAGGTTTTACGATCAAGACTTGTTGCTCCGACCTTTCTGACAGGGTTCCCATGGGTTCTAACCATACCAAGAGTGTTCGGATCTTCTAATGGCTTGTGTTAGGCTTAAGGGGGTTGCCTCCAGTTTGGCAAGGTCCGAACAGCATGAAACGTTTTGCATTCAAAATGTTTTGCATCCGCTTCTTTCTTGAGTGATCTATCTGGTTATATTTGGAAACAGACGGATGACAGACTAGAAGGACTTTGAGCTCTGTATATTTTGATATCCAGCAAGCATCCACAATTCCTAGCAGTTTGACAAGAGACTAAGAAGCCACTGAATCTACTTGCTAAGTTGCAAATTGGGCTACTGAAATGTCTTAGAGAGTCAAGCCTTGAAATCCAGCCACATAGAATTGCTTTTAACATTAAAGAGAGAACCTTCACATGATCTCATCTAAGGACTTATGGAGAAGAGGAGTAAAGCAGAAAAAGTGATTTTGCATCAGTCTTCACCAGAACAAAAGAAAACTCCACTAGAAATCAGAAAATGCAAATTTTCAGAATTTGCTCAAAACTTACTTCTTTTGATTCAGATTTGGCAATCTCAATAAGATTTGACATTAAATAAAGTAGCTTGTATCTAAAGATATATATTAATATTTTAATGCTATACAGAATATATATTATTGATAGAGAGCAACATTGAAATAGCACCATCACTTTCATTACCTGCTTCTGAACTTCCTGGATGAATCTGGTTTGGCACAGAATGCTGGACTAGAAAGGTTTGTTTTCTTTTACACAGATATTATTTTTGTAACATATTATGTAGCGAACCAGTTTGGTGTAGTGGCCAAAGGCACCCACACAGTATAGTAACATACTATAGCCCCAATTCAAATATACTGGCAAGCTCAATAAAGCTCGCAAATTCCAAAATAGTCGTTGAAAATGCACGTAGCTGTCTGTGTTACAATGTGCAGAAAGCAAATGCACAACCTCATCTATTGACTCTAGTGCAAGTAAGGAGTGCATTCCATGTCACAATGGCTGCATATTACAATATATGCATCCTTTCATAGCCAGCCTTTCTAATGATTTCAAGTCATGTAAGGGAAGGGTGCACAACTTCCATTTGTTCAAGGGTCACCCCAGACTTTGTGCAGCATGTCAGGAGCCTCTTTCAGAAGAGGGCAGAGCTAGGGCCCATTCTGCAAGTAGGTGGGCAAGCAGACCTGAGCTTTACATTTTGCACCCATGGCGTAAGAGAATCTGCACATGGATTCTCATGTCATGGGTACAGATGAATAGTTTTGTTACAGATTATAACTCTTTCATTCTTTCTAACAGCAAAGTGAGGAGCTGTACCTGACAAGTCTTGACTGGCCTTGGACTCTAATAAGAGCTGGCCCTCCTTAATCCTTGAATGCAAGACCAAGACGGAAGATTAAAGTGGGAAGGTGAAAAACATCCCAGAAAAAGTCAATGACAAACCACTTTCATACACAGGCCAAGCACTTGTCTGACTTCATCCAACAAACAAGAATGAATCACTTAGACAAGTTCACAAGAAATCCAAGAACTACAGATAAGTTGAAGGAAGTAGGAAGCCATAACCAAAGAATTTCAGCAATATAGCGATCCAAGAACAACCCCTAGAGACAGAAACAATGTTCAGCCCCCTCCCCTTACATCTAATTTTTTTTCCTACCCTCCATAACTGACCACTTGCTCCCCAATTTGGGGTGGGCTCTCCACTTGTCCTTTGTTTGCAGCCACCCAGTTCACAATCATGTTGTTTTTCCCTGACTATGTGGGAACTCTGACAGCCCAAGGGTCAAATGCTGCCCAGTCCTGCCCTGGTGAGTAGGGCGATTCTGGGGGTTGAAGTCCACCCAACATAAGTTGCTGAGGGTGAGAAACAGTGGGGTATGGGGATGGATGCAGACATGTGCTGTCATTTTATTAATAAGGGGGTCTCCGGTCAACAATGGGGTACAAGGGGGCACAAAAAGTCTTTATTTGGTGGTCCATAAAAACAGAGGAATCTTGTTTCTCTATCTGGAAGCAGTTCATTGGGAGAGATAAGATTCCACCAAGTAAAAATGCAAGAGCCCATCCTCTTTCAAGTCTTCCTTAAGTGCTGTCCCATCCAGCCTTCCTTATACATGATTGAGCTGTGGCCCTTCCAGGGTATGCCTTATCACAACTAGGACACAATCAGCTGATCCCTCCTCAGTGCTCCCCCTTGCATTGTCTTGCTACCGTCTCTGGCCACAACATTAAATTTTATCATGCTAATTTTTTTAAGTCTCTGATCATCCTCAAACATTTAACAAAGGGTTTCCGCAGGCTCCATTCAACACATTCCTGCATATATGGGATATATTTCTCAAATCCAATTTTCTCCAGAACTATCCCATGTAATACAGCAAGATGCCCTCTATCTGAGTTCGTACAGTATGATAAATAGTGGTTAGTAAAACATAATCCCATGATTATGTAAGATGTTCTGATCATATAAGTAAACCTCAGTATGATTTACATGATGACCTGGTTCACACAGCGTGTTATGACAATGGATGGGTTTCTGCAGAACCACAAACTCCCAACCCCCTTTTTGGCTTAGCCTACTGTGTAGCATGAATATGTCTATATCAAAGGATTTAGAGAAAGTGCCTCCCATCTTGAATCTGAGCACAGCTGCATTACACAGAGCAGAGAGAACATTTCTTCATTCTTGTCCCCTATCTTGAGGTCCCTTGCAGGACTCCAGCTTGCTCTATTTTTTACTGTTGGGGTGACGTTAAAGGTTCCAGACTTGGCACCAATCATGCTTTTGAAACCTGCAGATGCTATGATTATTACAACTTTACAGAGTCGTCCTGGAGTAACACACTACTTGTCCACAAAGTTTGCCATCTAAGACTTCACTCTGGGTTTCCTCTGATTATGTACAGAAAATGGCAACTAGAAAGAAAATGTTTCACGGGGTTTCTTTAGCTTTGGAATACCCCCTTTCCCCAGGGAAACTGTGTGGCAGCTCTGCTAGCATCATCTAAACAGCAGATAATAAAGATGGTGTTAAAACTCCAATAGTTTCGAGGGTTTTTTAGCTTGATTTTTGAGTAAATGTAAAACTTAATTGTCATCAGCTAAGCTAACAGTTTGCTGTTTATTCTACCATTTTATGTACTGTTATTTTTTAAATATGTTTTAGCATTTTTATAGTGTACTTCAGAGACCCGCTGCCAGCAGCTCATGTATGTGGTATGCAGGGGAAAGCCTCCCCTCATGACCCACAACTTTTCCCAGGGAGGTGCCTTTGGCCAACACACTTGCATGATTTAGGAAAATGTGAAACCTTTCTTTTCCATGAAGCCTTTAATCTTTAGTGGAACAGGTTTTTTTCAAAGAAATGTTTTAATGATACTGATTTTAAATTTGGCTTGACTTTATTCTGATGTTTTATAATTTTAACCACTGAAAATCACCTAGACTGTCAGATAGACACAAAGGTGGGATATAAATCTAATTAACAGAGTACTGAGTATATGTGCACGTGTGTGTGTGTGTGTGTGTGTTCATTCTTTTCCAACCTGCTGCCTTCCACAAACGCTGGAACAGCAACTTCATTGGTATATACTGTATATTTTGCCTGGGAATTTTTGGAACCACATGTCCCAATTTACCTAAATGTATCAAGTTGGGAAAAGCTATAATAAAAGATGAAAGATTTTAATGTAAGAACCAGTAAATCAATATTTAAATCTGCTTAATGCATTACTGATCCATACTTCATAGAAAGCAGCTTAAACTTTAAATTAAATGTCACATCTCTTTGTTTTTTGCTCTGGTGTATTATTACTATGGGAAGTTTTATAATAAATATTTTAAAAACCTTTAAAATATTTAAAAAACTAGAGCAGTGGCTTTATTATATTCATTTCACTACCTCCATTATCCTCAAAAGCACTATTTCTGAGAAAAAATAATTCTGAATATTGTTCAGTGTTAAGCTTATCATACATCATATTGAACATTTTTTTAAATGGATAGGTAATTCATAAGTGGATAAGTTAATCAGTCCCCACTTTGTCTGGCATAAAATACCTGCCTGTAGAAATCTGTTCTTTGTCCCTATAAGTTATGTTTGTTAACTTGGAGCTACAATGTTTATTGTTAGTGCACCCTTTTATTAAGGAGAGCTGTTAGGAAGAAAGAAAACTTTTCATTGCAAAATTATAAAGCTGCATTAACTTATCATTTGATGTTTAATTTTATACACAAATATTTTCTGGAAGTGTCACAAGTCCTAAATCAACTACAAATTACTGAAAGGACATTTGCAATCAACTTTTTCTATGATACTGTTTCCTAACAGATATTCCATAATTCAGTACCTAGCAAATTATAGGCATTATAATTAGAATATATACACAGCTGCTCAGATAATGCATCATAAAAAAAGAACACTCCGCTATTAATTATTTTCCATACTTTAAAGCTGAATTCCTGGAACAACAAATAGTTCCCAGAGTGGAGCTTTGACAGCAATTAATTTTGAATGGCACTGCCTTTCTGGAATAAGAACAAACTATGCAGGGCATATCTTTTCCTAGGAAATGTAAATCTTTTCTTGACTAACATATTTGAGATTAATATCTCAAGATTTCCTGAGTAAAGATAATAAATCTACAAGTAAAACCTCCACTTCAGGAGTAGTCTACCATATACTTTTTGAAGGATCAGTAAAAAAAAAAAAAGGCACAAAACTTATTCGTTGTATCATACTCAATATATTGGAAGGATATAAAACTATGTAATAACAGAGCATGTTAAGGATCATACAAATATCAGAAATGTGTTTAAATTCATACATTATGGACAGATTCATTCTCCTTTAGTTTAAGGGGGTCTATCTCAGAACTAATTTACTAATTTAGCCTCAGCCTTTATATAGTTTCACTGCTAAATTAAAAAGTGAAGAGGTCAGAAGTTCTTTTACCCAACTGATAAAGCAAAACAACTATTCTCTTTTCATTTTAGCTTCTCCTACTGGAGGAAAAAGGCTGCTCTTAGTTCTTAGAATGCATTTTCTAGCTTTTGACTCCAAGATCAAATTGTTGCACTTCTTTAATTTCAAGTTTTAAAACCGGAAAACCAAATCAAGTCATCCCCTTGTTGTCATTACAAGTTTGTTCTGATTCGAATATTTCCCTGAAGTCTCGAAAAACAGAATTTCTCATTTGTCTCGGAGAGACGCTGTTCTATTAGTCAGACGTTTTACGCTGAAAAACATCACTACAGCTGTATAAATTCTAGAGAAAAACAAAGTGTTCTTACGTCCCGTGAAAGCAGATTTACACCATGATCTGCTACAGAAATGTATCAGCCCTTAGTCCGCTTGGACTCGGGAGTTACTTGTTTATCGGGGAAATGCACTCTGCAGCCGCTCAGAGTTGCTCTTCTATCTAAACTGACATACTGTGCTCCAGGGCTGAGCTCCGGCACTGAAAATATACCAGAGTTTAATCAGGACTGGATCTGAACCCAGTAAAATAGCTAGGAAAGGTCTCGGAAGGCGCGGCTCGCCTCTTCCTCGCTCCGGGGTAGCCCGGCCCGCCAGGCACTTCACTTACCCAGTTTTTTGAATGCGCGATGCCCCGAGGATTTGGCAGCTCCTCGGTGATGATGGGCAGAAAGCTGTTGCTGCTGGTGGTGGTGACAGCTTTCCAAGCGAGACTTTTTCCATTTTCCGCAAAACATGGCTGAGCTTACCAGCTCCCCCACCCCGCCCCCCGGCTTGGGGCTGAGGGGGGCCCTTTTATCGTCTTGTCGCCCCACTTAGCCCCAGAAGTTCTGTTCGTCCAGCCTCCTTTGTGACTCGCCGCTGCCGCGCGCAGATTGGAGAAGCAGAGCTTGCTAGGAACTCTCAAATTACAGCTGAGGCGAGAGGGTTTAACTCTTTCCCGCCCTTCGCTCGTCTGGCTGGAGGATCCGCGCGCCGACTCGCCGCCTTCCCTGGAGGCCGGACAAGTCGGTGGCGCGCCCCCTGACATCACCCCAAGTACAGTAGCCCTCTTGAAATACGGAGAGCGGGCGGGGGGGGGGTAGCTGTGTGGAAGAAGAAATAAGGCATTGCTGGTAGATTTGCGCCCTCCTACAAACTGTAAATTTTTGCACTAAATTTAAAAATGGCTTAAAAGGATGACGTTGTTTACCATAATTTATCATAAAGAAAATATATAGTTCATGGAGTAAACTAATATTTTTTGGATTTGAGTGACACATTCGAACAAACTCATGAAGCACATGGGCTGGATTCCCACAACACACTAGACCAGTGTTTTTCAAACTTAGCAATGCTGGCTGGAGAATTCTAGGAGTTGAAGTCCACACATCTTAAAGTTGCCAAGTTTGAAAAACAATGGTTAATTTATTATCCAATATGTTGGGCAACTGAGTAAAAATCAATAAATCATGGCTTACTTACTAGGCAGCATGAATCCAACTATCAGCAGGTACAGAGGAAAAGACAAGCAGAAGAGAACTGTCACGCTTGGCAACACCATGCAGGGCAGAAGAAACCAGCACCCCCAAATCAGAAGGAGCTATACACCCCTCCACCCAACACACATATGCACACATTCCTCTAACCTAACTTGGAGGAGACATCCGGCCCAAATTATTTCATCTTTTAAAGGGATAACAAATCCATGTCTCCCTGCACACCTCTTAATGAATATAATCAGAAGAGATTTCACCAGTTGTATACAAACTTCTATGCCCCCCACCCAACTAAAATGCAATACATGAGAGGATCCATTTTCAAGGTTGACTCTTAAGTACAGATGTTGAACCCCACTGAGTCTAGCACAAATTCAGCCACAGAGGTAAGATTTTCATTCATATACCTTGGCACACTGAATTTTACAAATGGATTTTGTCCATACATGGAAGCAGCACCATCTTGAGGCCAAAGATATTTATCTCCCAGTTGTGATGTATATTTATCTGGATTTCAGAGCAATTTATCATAATAGTCACGGGAAAACAAAGGATGACAATCTTGGACTATTAGAAGGATGCAAACAAGGGAGCACAAGCTTTCAGTGTCAAGCAAGAAATGACAAGGCAAAATATCTTAATCAAGTATGTCAACAAATAAATAATAAAATAAGGAGATATGTTTTTGAAAGATCAGAAAAATCACAGGAAAATGAAGCTAAGATTATCCAAGAGAAATAATGTAAAGAGTTCTAAGAGAGGCAAGTGTTAGAAGAAAATGGAAAACTATCCCCAAACTCTTTGCAAGTAGAATTATAGAATCACAGAAACATTTGTAGAAAAAAGCATCAAGGCACCAGTTCCAAAAGAAAGAGAGGTACAAGAGGCAATAAATCAACTGTCATGTAGGAAAGCAGAGGGCACAGATGAAATATTACTGAATTGTTTAAAGCTTCACAAGAAGAAGCAGTCAACAGGTTAAAAACTCTATGTCAACAAACATGGAAGAAGACTGTTAATCAAAGAGGCTGGAAGAGAGCAGTATATATATACAGGGTGTACCAAAAGTCAGGCCCCATAGGCTAATCACAGTAAGTTTTATTAATTTTATTTATTTCAGAGAAAATGATACTGTACTTAAGAATGTTCAGAGGTCATGAGTCAAATGAGTAAGGAAGTGTTTAGAAGAAGATGACAGCCAATTTGAAAATTGTCTATGGGACCTGATTTTTGGTATACTCTGCATATGTCAATACCAAAGTAGGGAGATTTAAGAATATACCAAACTTTGCACTATTTCCTCATACAATATACGGCATATATGTAAAGTGCAATGCCAAACGCACAATAAGCAGATTTCAGAAAAGTTTGAGAGGCACAAAATCAGATAGCTAATAGACCTGTAGATGCTGAAAAGAGCAAGAGAAGAGAATTTGCTTTTTTGACTACGGTAAGGCCTTTGATTGTACAGATGATGCCACAATATGAAACATAATAGGACTAATTGGTGTGCCAGAACATCTTTATAGCAGTCAATAAGCTACTGTATGGATAAATGAAGTGTTTCACAATAGGGAAGGGAATGAGACAACAATCCATATTGTCAATATTGCCTCTGTATTTAATTAGTATGATGAATATATTACAAGAATGGCAGGATTTGAAGCAATGACATCTAGAATCAAAATCAGAAGTCAAGATACTAATGATCAGGAATATGAAGACAATACCATGTTGTTCACTGAAAATAAAGACATAATAGAGCTTATTATGAAACTAAAAGTGAAAAATATGGGTTATTATTCAGTATTAAGAAGACAAAGGTAATATCAACCTGTAAGATGCTGATGATCAAAGCTGATGATGAAGAAATAGAGATGGTAGATAATGTTGCTTGCTGAAGAAAGATAGACAAATAGCCTGCTGAAGAAATAAAGAGGAGAAAACAGTGACAGGATTCATCTCCTTACCTTTCCAATGTATTTAGTCTCCCTTCGTGTATCTGTTTTGCAATTTAGTCCTCATTCATTATCTCTGTATAACCAAACCAATATACTTTTTTTTATACTGATCAATGACTTTTGTATCCAATCAACACTCATTCAGCATCCATTTTTTAACTAATTTTAAAAAAATATATTGGCTGGCCCTGACCACAAGAAAGTTGTACAGCTCCTACTTATTTATTTTTCTGACTATTTATTTGCACTGTATTTTGAAATACACACATAACAGATTTATATTTGAATTATTTGCCAGTGGAGGTGGTGCTGAGAATTTTTATTGCTTTCTGAGAAGCATTCCAATAGCATCTAATATGCTTGAGTCTTTAGAAAAATATTATTTAGATTGCATGAATATTTGTCTTTATGTAACAAAAAAAATCATAGTTATGTATCATCTCTTGAAGAGGACTGAAGGTCTGAGGCTTGAAAAAATATGAAGAATAGCAATTTTCCTAATAAATTGTAACTGCTTGCAAAATAATAATGAAGAACAGGGAGCATGATGAAAGAAAAATATTTTGCCCATCAGTTATTTATCGTGCAGAGTTGGTGTTTTATTGGTTTGGATCTGACTTTTCTGCAAAAATAGCACAAAAAATAAAACACAGAGAAACGTGTTTAAAATATTTAAAGGAAATTGCAGCTTCCTAGAATGTAATTACATTTAAACAACTGAGTAAAACTGACCACATTTTAAAGTAAAGGTAGGGTCAGAAAATAAATTGGAGGAGGTCAATACATTTAATAATTTGTAGACTGTTCTGAGACTTTGGAAATGAATCAGTACATAAACATTTGAATAAATAAATGGATGGTATTAGGTTTTTTTTTTAAGTGTTCAACATTCTGATAAATATTTCAGCTATGGCTAAATCACAGTTCTTTTCTAACTACACTCATTCTTTTCCCTGAGCCAGATCTCTGAGATTTCATCGTAAAGCAAAATCTTTAAACTTTATGTCATGTCTGCCACTCTCAACAAATTTCTTATTATTAGGAATCATGATTTACTTTGCAGGAGAATAACCTCCCCCAAGTATGTATATTTAAAGTTTTCGGTATCTTTGCTGCCAGATATAGCAGCCCTATTCTCTTTTCCTTTCTAAACACACACACACACACACACACACACACACACAAACAGAGCCTTCTCTTTTCTTGGTTTAAGTAATCTGCTTCTCTGCTTCTTCAGCACTTAGTATATCACCCACTTTCCCTTTTCATAGGATATGTCCCCAGAACATCAGAATAACCCATAACCATATCAATGCCCACTAGGCCCTACTTAAAGATTTTAAACAAGAAATATTATTTTGTGACTATGCTAGAATAGCTCATGGAACTCTTTTTCACCAGTTTCAGTATTTCTGCCCACCTACAATATGCAGTCAGCCTACTCTGACTCAATAATATGTTTCCTGCGAGAATCAGTAGTAGACAATGTTTTTAGTTCCTCCTATTCCATCATCCTGGGACTGAGAAGTCCCCATGGATTTCTGTCCTATGATTTCTTCACTATGTTGTGTCTTCAATTCATATATTTCAGAGATGATAAAATCGGGGCCAGCACAATACAATTCCTGGGCAATAGCTGATACATATCAGTCTCTCTCTTGACTTTGTACCCCCTTTAAGTCTCCCCATTGATACTCTTGCCCAGTTACTAATAAAAGCATTGTGCAGTTATAAATTTTAGTTCAGCTACCACTGCAAGGTTGCAAAATACAGATGGCAGAAAAAAGATACAGAACACCAGCCCTTCTGTGCCACTTAGTCATCCTCTGGAGTTTTGTAGCCAAAATAAAGTAGCCCCAGAGTTCAGATGCTTCTATTTTATCTGACATAATATATAAATATCTTTGCTTGGCATTCAGCATGAATTTACAAACAAGGCTCAAAACATCCAACTTGGTAACACTTCTATCTTGCTTTTGCTAAACAAATGAAACTAGTACTTGTCTTGATAAGCCATCCACATGGCCTAAAAAAGTGATCCCATGTGATTTTTACCTCTTACACTCTCCTGCAGTGACTTACAAGCTCTTCTGACAAGCTTTTGTGGCTCACGTTGACAAGTGCTGAAGCATCCCTGCACATCTTTATCTTATAAGTAATTCATGAGGTCGGCATATGTTCAGTTTACAAGGAACATGCGCGAAACCACATCTGCGTGCGTGCATCTCGAGTGAACCCAAGAACCGACCCATTAAATGGAGAAAATGAAGATCTTCCCCAGGAGGAGGCGCTGGCGAGCACATTTCATGGGTAAAGTTGTACTGGCACAAAACAAAACACACGGCGAGACAAGACAATAAAGCGAGGACGGTAGCATCAAGACGGGGATCTGCTTCCGTTGATTGGCCGAGGCGAAAGGCGTAATCTTCGTGGCGGTGCGATGATTTGCTGAATCTCGCTTCACCGTGATTCAGGCAATATGGGCAGGACTCAGAAGGTCAAAATCTAAGCAGCTGCTGTTGCAATGATCAAGAAGTTGGCAAACGCGATGCCCGGGCAGAGAAGGGAGTGAGCTCTGTGCAGCCGAGTACGAGGTAGGGCTGGTGAAGGGATATCCGTGCCATAACTGCTGAAGGGGGAAAGGGGATCATAGTTGAGAAGCGGATTTGGGGATCCCCAGACGGGCATTAGGTGCCGGAGATACGGTCCTTGCGGCAAGCTGGTGCTCGCCCGGTAGAGATCTTTGTGGCAGGCCGAGAGAGACGGAAGTAAAGGCCGGGGCTTCCACGTTGACACAGAAACAAAGGAATCATGAAGTGCAGCAACAAAAAGCGACTGCGGGCCAGCCGGTGCATAAGGAAAAGGGGATCAGGAGAGGGCGCCGGAGATTTGTGATCATTATTGACACAGGCGTACTTCGGTTTTAAAATGCAGAGACCTGACCTCAAATCAATGTTTCTCAACCTTAGCAACTTGAAGATGTGTGGACTCTGGGAGTTGAAGTCCACACATCTTCGAGTTGGCAAGGCTGAGACACACTGCCTTAAATTATCACAAATGGAGGAGTATGTTGACATGGTGTGCAGGCTGGCAGAAGAGCAAAAATTTCTGAGTAAGTTGGCATGTGGGAGGAATGGGAGATCAGATCCTTGTTTTGGAATCTGGGGGAGAGGACACTTATGGTCGGTACAAATGTTCATCTGAGTTAGGAAGGTAAAGAACACTCCAGCCAACGCTGTGGCACGGGTGGGGAGGTAAGCATTGGACAAGGAGGTTGGGAGTGACTTACAAGGAAATAATGGAAGAGGATGTCATAGTTGGACATGGAGGACTGGAGCATGGGTTGCATCGATAAGGCAAGCAAGGGGCATCATCTTAGCTCTGAGAACAAAAATCATGTGATTTAACTTCAGGGACGCAGAAAGTGCTGTTTAGGCAAGAAGGAGCCTGAAGCAATGTTTGGCACATATCGAGTGTAATGGTCTACTGGCACTGCCTGAGTGATCTGGGTTGAAGAAACACTCACCTGTCTCTTGGCATCAGTGGGGTAGGTACTCCCAGTGCAAACATCAGGATCAGCTGCAGGTAGATCTATGGCAGAAAGTGGTCAATAGCTATTTGGCACTGTGATTATATATCACCTTCAGTGAAAGGCCCATTGCCAGTTGCTGGGGGATGTGAACTGGAATGAGCTATTGCATACCTGCCCCTTGTGTTTGCTTCTCATAGGCATCTGGCTGGTCAGTTAGGGAAACACAAACAAAGGGTTTTGATCGGATCTGGGGGGGTTCTTGTATTCCTAAATACTGACTTCAGAACAAAGCCTCAACCCAATATTCCCTCCTGGGTTTCCCATGTCAAAGCCTAACACATTTGTCATGTTGGCGGTGTATGTGCTGAGATAACAGGTTTCTGGCAGGAGCAGAGGCTCACATTACCTGTGAGCGCCATTCTACACACAATTCCTCTAAAGCAGTGTTTCTCAACCATAGCAACTTTAGGAAGTGTGGACTTCAACTGGCTGGGAAATTCTGGGACTTGAAGTCCACCCATCTTAAAGTTGCTGAGGTTGAGGAACCCTGCTCTAAAGCATTGTGAAACTGGCTATGGTCATTCTTTCTGATCTTTGAAAACTTAGGGCAAGCAAGAAACAACACGGGCCAATCAGTGCTTTATGGGTCAATCAGCACTTTGACCAATAGAAGAGTGCAGACGTTGTCACTCCTTCAGTGTTGCACTTGCTCAGGAGTAGCAGCAGCAGCACCTAGAGTAATACCTATTCTAAATAAAAAGTAGAAAAAAATGGCTATCACCATCCACCCCATTTGTTTTTGGATTTGTTGTCTATTTTGCAGAAAATCTGAGTATTAGAGCAAGCTACCTGGCTGTCAAGACCTAATTGTTTTTGCTTATAAATTCCTATTGAAAGTTGTTATATGATGATGGCAGGACACTAGTTCTGCAGCCTGGGCATGTTTCCCAAAAGCTGTCTTGTAGATTGCAATATGGAGCCTAGAAACTGATTAGGTGAGATTTGCTCTTAAAGTTGACTGGGAAAATAGCTCTGAGTTCAGGCAGGGGCAATGGAGCAAAGTGAAACTAAAATTCCATGACTGGTGAAGCAACCAGTTAAGCCCTGCAAAGCTCCAGCATATAGATCACAAAACTTAAGCTTTGCTGAGCCAGAAGAAAATGTGCTTGGCTGCCCAAGGAGGAGTATGTAGTAGGAACAGAGCATGGTACCGTTGCTCAATCAGAGAAAGTGGCACACGGGGAAGATTCTTGGGAGAACCTCATCCTGCCTAAGATCTAGAACGTCTCTTAGTAAGATAAACATGTTGGAATTGGGTGTTTCCAGATGTGATTTTTCTGCAACAATCACCCTACATTAGTCACAGGATTTAATGGCAGGGAGACATTATCTTCCAACTCTAACCTTCCAGAGTTTACTTAATGCTTATTTATCGTATTCTCTAATTGCAGAAAATCTGATAAGGATGGAAAGAGCTGCACATGGTTTTTGACTGGTAATGTTAGGAATGCTACCTGGAACCATCGTTAGGAGCAAAAAATTAAATTGCAGTTCTGCCAAGAATTTGGAAGGTAATTCAGCTGTTATCTGTGGGCTTTTATTTGTTCTATATAAGTAGGAGTTTGTGGACTAACTTCCCCAAACTGCCTTATGAATACACTTTGTAAACCCGTTTTTCTATATAAATGCTGATTATTCATTCTAACTAACAAAGGTAATTATAATAAACAGGATTTTTGGGGCAAGCACATCCATCTAACAGGATCTTGCTGCAACTCACAAGACACTGAGCGGGACAAAATGTTGGAAAAATAATCTGGTTCTCCTCATCTGTCTTTCTCCTACCTCACACTCTCCAGTCAAGAGCCAAAATTCAGTCTCATCTCTGCACCCTTTTTCCCTGGGGTCTGCACACTCCACATTTTACCTCTTTTTTTAAATCAGACTAGGTACCAATGGGGTTGAAGACAGAAGAAACAAATTGCCAGAAACAGTTTGAAGCAGCTGTCCAGGTCATTCAAGGCTTGCCCAAGAATGGTGAGAATCTCTTTGGGGATCCTCTCAAGTTACTTAGCTCACCTATCCCTCTAAGGGCTGACACCAAACACAAAACTCTCCAGGCTTCTCCGAATAGCCATAAAGAATAAGAAACCAGGTTTTTAAATTTAGAAAAACAAGCCAAAAAAGCATGTCATTCTCCCCAGTTTGAGCACTATGTCTTATGCAGAATTCTACAGTTCTTTCATTGTTTATGCACAGCACCCAAGTTGGCAGAGACATGGTAGATGTGGTAGAAGGATTTAAACAATAATGACTATTGGTTAATATTCAAAAGAAGCAAATGTATAGTGACCCCTGGTTTGGCTTAAGCTGCCAGGCTGAAAACCACTGGATTTATGCGTTCATATCTTGACACCAATTGCCTCCCTATGAAATGCCTTAAAGAAAAGAATTTTGTGAACCTGGATTCAGCTGTTTTATTTCCAGTACTGTATTATGGCTGAAGACAGATTGGGGACCTTAGAAATGGAATCCTGGCATCAAATACCTGTTTTCATGCAGGATCTTGAACATCTCCCCCATTTCCTCAGGTTCCTATCGCCCTTCTTATGAAGAAATGCTACGCTTCTACAGTTACTACAAGCAAGCAACAGTGGGTCAATGCCAGATCCCAAGGCCAGGATTTTGGGATCCTATTGGCAGGTATAAATGGTAAGAAAGCCAGTGCCAAATTCTCTCAGTACCAGATGAAATACAGTCTTTCCTGAGGCTTGTTTTGAGCTAAGAGGACTTTGTTCAAGTCCGGCCTCTGATGTTATTTCGATAACAGAATGCTGGAGCAGACACAATAACTGCTAACTAATGGACATACTAGTCCAGTATGAAACTGCTACTTTTGATTTATAAAGCCCTATAGACTTGGAGAGTGAAATATTTGAGGCACTGCCACCCCCCACCCCCCACCCCCCCATATCAGCCTGTGAGCTAATTGCAGCAAGGTGTTTATGCCCTATTTTTGTTTCACCCTCCCTGAAAGAAATTAGAATTATGACAATGAGTAATTTCATTCATTCATTCATTCATTCATTCATTCATTCATTCATTTATAAACCAAACTTGTATGCCGCCCATCTCACTATACAAGTGACTCTAGGCAGATCACACATAAAAAGCATAAAAACAGTTTAAAAAGTACAAAACAAAATTAAAAGACGGAGAGAGCACCCTCAAGTCACCAGCCACCCCTAGTGCTGGGAGCCCCCATTGGATCCCCATGCTAGTCAGCAGAGCCAGGTCTTAACTCTCTTCTGGAAGGCCAGAAGAGTGGGGGCCAATTTCACCTCAGGGGGGCAAAATATTCCACAGGGCACGGGCAACAGCAGACAAGGCTCTCCTCCTAGACCCCACCAGTCAAAATTCTCTAACTGATAGGGTCTGCAACATGCCCTTCCTGCCGGACCGGGTGGAACAGGCCGATGTAACTGGGACGAGATGGTTCCTCAGGTAACCTGGGCCCAAGCCACGAAGGACTTTAAAGGTCATAGCCAACACCTTGAATTGGACCCGGAAGCAGACCGGCACCCAATGCAGCTCACACAGCAGAGGTGTTATGTGCACAGCCCTGGGGGCACCCAAAACTGCCTGCACTGCCGCATTCTGTACCTGCTGCAGCTTCCAGATACTTTTCAAGGGCAGCCCCATGTAGAGCCCCACGCAGAGTAATGGGTTGTGAATCCAGCCTCTGTCATCAGACATGAAAAGGAGCGAATCAGATTATCTGCAGAAGAGGACAAAGCAGGTGGGCATGGCATCACATCAAAGCCCCACCCCTTTGACATTGAAACATATACACAAGGTGCAACTGCCATTTGCCTGCTTTGACACTGCCCCCCTCCCCAACATCACTCATTTTAACTACAGATCAGAAGAGCTACAAGGCTTTTTTTAGAAGTTCGTCTTATCAATTCCATGGTTCTGTTATTTTTATCACAGTCATTTGCTATTTTTTGTAACTGAGTTGGATCCAGGCTTAATTACTCTTGGTGTAGATCCATTATTAATTTAAATCATATTAATTTCTACAGACTTACCTCAATCAGGACTACTTTCCAAGCCAATATATTTTTTAAAAATTGTATTTGTTTTAGATAGTGTCCTCTGCTTGAAATACATGCAAAGTGGACTGTAAATATTTTATAGTAATCACGAAATTGAAATAAAGAGAATGTGATTCATAGCATACACAAACTGATGAGCATTCATCCCTGAGTGATGTCCCTGGTATTCACACATAAGAAATCCTTAAGAAAGACCCCTTATTGAGAGAGTCTGACTTACAAGCTAGTTCAACCTCTGGCAGTTTTCTTTTTCAAAAATTAAGCACCTGCCCAAGATAAGAGATATTTTGGGGTTTTGGCAGGGATGCCTGGAGTAGCTTGGGAAAGATGACCAAAGAGGAAGCCATGGCTGCTTATATTATGGAAATGAAGAAGGCAGCCCAGAAGGTAAATGGTGCAAAATGTTCATGTTTGGTTGGTGGGCCGGTTGGGTGGAGTTAGGGTAAGAACTTACTGCAGTGAGTAGTATCATTGTAGGTGGGCTGCCATACAACACCAAACCCTGCTAAGAAATGTGGAGCAGGGAGAGGACAAGAAAGAAATGGCAGGAAACTGCCCCAGGGCTCAGACTTGAATCTGCACTTGAGGACTTAAAATTCAGACAATAAGTTTACATGACACTTTTTTTTTGTAATTCTCTAACTATATACTAATTACATACATGCTAATTATTACATCATAACAGCTATTACATGCTAATGTTTACATGTATAACTGGAATGTATTAGGAGAATCCAAAATTGGGGGATTTATATTATTGCAGGCAGATTTGTATCAAGATATTTTACTTGACCATTTTCACCCCTCTGCCTTCCTCTCTGCTTCAAGCTTCTGGTCTTGTTTGTAGTAAAAGATGTTGAACAGCTGCAGAAAAGTACACTCCTGAACAAGTGTCATTCTGACCTCAGATTCAAGACATCCCAGTTAGAAAAGCTGATTGCTTCTGTCCCCCTACTTCATAGATAACTCTTCTTCCTGCTCAGTGGTCAATTTAGTGAACTATAACTAATTCTGGAAATATTTAAATGGGGAGCAAGAGGGGAGGGAGCCTCCCAGGTAGGTACCTTCCATGAGCTGGCAATGCCTTTATTGAGTGCAATTAGAGGTCCTGCTGTTCTTCTCTTATGAAGATCAAGAAGGCATCTCAGGAATATCTATGTTCCCAGTAGGTCAGGTTTGTGCTTTCTTTGTTTCAACAATGCCATCACTGCAGCTGCTTCTAGATCACTCATGGGGGCCCAGGGAATGGTGTTGTACCAGCTGGGATCCCTTCTAGACTTTCTGGCAGGTCATCAACACTGTGCCAATGGACAAAGCATCGGAGGACATGTTTGTATACTTTGAGCCCCTCTATGAAGTGATTCATGATATGCCCAGACCCCCCGAATCCTTCTTCAAGAAGAAATCAGGTATGCTTGTGGGCAGCAAAAGTCGGGTGGGAGGGAGGCATTTGGGATACTTTCACCAGCAGTTGTGATTAGATAGTTATCCCTTTTACACTTCAAGATCCACAACCTAAACATGAAAGCCATCTTGCTCCCTAACTTACCCTCCTTCTTGTCTCCTTGCCTCCTCCTGTGTGAACTTTGCTGGTGCTTCCATGCAATTTGGCACACACAGTATTTTGTTTTTGGGAATTTAAGGAGCTTGATAGACATGTTTGGGTTTGGAGCATTGGTCCTCTAGGCAAGGGAGTTTCAACCAGGTGACCTTATTTCATGTTACTTCCCAAGCCCTAATGTTAGATACTCTTTGTCCTGCCTCCAAATTGCTCAAGTAGTTCATCAGTTTGGAGTGGAGCAGTCAAACCTGCTTAGACATGTTTGGGACTTTGGCACAGGAAGCAACCCTCAAAAGATCTACAGAGCAGCTTGGTATCAGTTGACTTAAAAGGAGATTTGGCCTATCCCCAACTGTTACCTCTTCTTGCAATGATGAACAAAAGCCACTCAACAGCTGGGTTCATAACACACTTTGCAGGTCAGTTAAAGGCCTGGCAGATATATAGTCAAAACATACAATACTACATTTGGTTAGGGTTCACTCTGGTTAGTATTTTGTGGCTGAACAATAGTACAAATCAAGCTTGTTTGGTTTATGATTCAGTGCATTGTGTGAGTCCAGAAAACTGGTTAATTCAGTAAAAAATGGTGTTGTGGAACATAGCCAATGGCTGGCTTCACTAACATATGGTTCAGGCTAAAATAGGGTGAGTAGTTCATGGCTCACTGTGTGAAATTGCAGAACTCTCATGGGACTGTGCTCAGGATAAATTCTAGAACTCATGGAGTCCTCAGCAAAGGGTTCTCTGCTGTCCAGTGGGTCTGGCTGCAGTTTACATAGTGGCAGCAACAATTAAAAGTCATGATTTAATATTTCCCAAAGTGATATTATTGGAGACGTTGTGGGTGAAATAAAATGGCAGCTTGTATATCTGGCTTCCAAGCACATGTGAGATGGTTTAAGACTGGTGGGCTTGCCAGGGTGCCAGGGCTGTGGAGGTGCCCAGGAGTGCTGTTTTCCCATGCCAGGTTTGACTGCCATTTGTATTAGCAAAGTTTGTACAAGAGAACTGCCCAGTCAAATAGGTTGCATGATTTGGCACTGTGTGCTCCCTGCCTTTCAATGGCATTTGATACAGGCCATCTGAGCTATTCATAGGAGTGCCTCTCTGCTATCTATTTTGGTCTGTATATATAGGCAGCTACTACTTTGCTTCTGGTTATATTGTTGGTAGCTCCCCAAGTGACTTTGAGCCATTCACCTTCTCTGACTCAATCCAAATCATAGGGTGATTATGGGGGAAATTGGATGATTACCATCTTGACTTCCTTGAAGGGAGGCAGGATAAAAATCAAATCGCTAAAATAAAGCTCCTCAAACCCAGGATACAGCTTATCTGTAAAGTCTCCCATGAATGCTGATCCAGTTTTTCTTAAGCCTAATTTCTTTCTTTGGTGGAAATATTATCATATTTGTTGATTAAAAATTCCACTGTAACTAATTACTTTGCTAAACAATCAAGAAGAGGGAAATAGAAGCAATTCCTCTCTGCAGTTAGATCCTTTTTCCTCCCTTTCCTGCAAAATCAAGAGGAAGAAATTACCGACCCAGGGAAGGGTGAAAGACTTCATTTAGCTCAATGGATGAAGTCAGTTCTTTCTACATATTCTAAAAGCTTTTCTTCTAAAATAAAGCAGCCAGTGTGGAGTAGTAGGTAAGGTGTTGGACTCAACTACAGAAGCCCACAAGGTTATTTTGGCCCTGTCACTCCCTCAGCCTAACCTATTTCTCAGGTTTATTGTAAGGAGAAAATTAGGAGAAGGGAGTGCTGTGCAGGCCAACCTCAACTCCTGAATGAAAGGTGGGATAGGAATCAAATAATGCACCTTTAAGTTTAATGTTAGTGAATTAAAATATAGACTTGAGAAGCAGCGAGATATTTTGAAGGACTTTTAATCCAGTGCTATATGTTCAACCAAGTGTGCAAGTCTTTAAACATCTTTTAGGAACTTTCTTTTCCAAGTATTAAAGCACACATGAAAAGATCTTCACAGCCAAGATGCTGTCTCTGCCCAAACCATTCCATACTGGGAGAGTAATTAAAGAGCTCTTTGCTTCCTCTGGTGTCAGTGACTACTCTCCTCTCTGCTAATCATCCACTTTAAATCATAAGCTTGTCTTGGAATTCCAGAGACCTGGAAACAGTCATGCTCAGTTTGGGTATTATTTGCCTTGTGGCCATTAACTTCAATATATAATACTCTCATGCTTAAATTAAAGCATTGCATGAGGCAAGGTTATGCAGATCATTTGACAAGGCACTCCCTTTGGATTGGTTCCTTGAAGCTTCCAAACCGTCACAGCTGATCAAAAGCTTGGCACAAGTTCTTTGAGGCTCTCCTAAAGTTTCTGGGCATGTGTGTCTAGATTTGAAGTCCATCCTTGCCAGGGTCCCTAAAAGCAGCCATGCCAAGCTTTCAAGGAGCTGAAGAGCTTTTTGGCTTCAAAGAGCAGATCCAGCAAAGCACTTAGCTGAATCGTTTCTACAAACCTAATAACAAAAGTAGATCTAATACCAACCCTAACCCCAATACTGAAGTTATAGCTGCTGATAGGGGAAAACTGTACACCCAGATTCTTAATGGCCAACACTGAAAGACATTCCATTCTTTTTGCAGTTAAACTGGACTCAGAATCTGCCTCTTTGCAAAATAGTTCATTAAATGGAGTTGCTGAAATCTGTCCAAATCCACCAGCGTATGAAGAATACAAGCGGGCAGGCAAGTACATCTCATAAAATGCTCATCATGGTGACAGGGATATATGTACCCTGTGTATACTGCAAGGATCCCCAGTAGATAATGTGCATTCCTTTCCCTTTACACTGAAAAATGCAGTGGTTTACCTGGTAGGATCACTATTACAGAGTGAAGCTACTTCATTTCAAGACAGAGGACAGATTTTGCCTTCACTGCAAGCATTCACTCCTATGAGGAAATTACATTTGTATAAATGGGACAAAATTGGAACAGGCGGTAACCTGCTTCCTGCTCCTTATGAATTCATCCATTAAGAACTCAGTCTGTAATGAGAGGGTGAGATTTCTTCCTTCTTCAGTAAATGCATTTTTAAATATCCAATGCTGCCATTGTGATGGAACATTTTATCTCTAGATAGAACTTTGTAGCCCTGCTCAAATAACTTAAACCTTTAGGTTGCCTTCAGGGGAACCATGACAATGTAGGGTTTCATCATGTACAAAGCCAAAACGTGTCAATGTTCCCATTCTGAGCAAGAGATAGCTGATTTGGAGAAGATAGGTCTCTTCTTCTCCTTCCTTCTCCTCCCCCTTTCTAAAAACTGATGTCATAAACTATAAATCAACCCATTGGTTCATTGATGCCCAGCTTGATTCTTGGGTCTTAATGAGCTGTACATTATCTAAGCAGTGGGATCAAAGCAGAGCACTATGCACTATTTTCCTTCTCTTTTGTAAATCAGATAAAAAGCTAAGTCACAATGCAATTCAGGTTTATTTTTCTTTATAAAATGTATACCCACTGTATTGCCTGACTCTCACAGATCTGACATCTTACAAGCCAACTTATACAACTTGCCTACATCATAATTTTTAAACACATCATAATTTTTAAATCTTTAGTAAGGCACTAAAGCCTCCCGTGTTTTTTTGGGCCAAATATTTATCTTCATCACTAGCCAGATATTGAGAACCTGGGGTAGAGATTCCAAAAGTGGGGAAAGGAACTTAACACCTCACATCTGGATTTTCAGATTTTGTAAGTTATAATCACTTGCATGTACACGCACACCCATACATAGCTTCTCTCTGTTTCTCCTGATTATACCTTATTGTTTCTATTCTTAGCCATATTTTTTTCTCTGGCAGGACTTGGCCTTGCCAACAAAGCTATGAGGAGCAGCCAAGTGACCAGTGATTCAGAGAATGAGGTGTTCTGTGATAGCCTAGAACAAGTGGAGCCTCATCAGGTGATGAAATGAGACATGGAGTACAGATGAAGAGAGCAGGAGGAGACTTAATTTAAAACCTCTGCCTCTAAACACAGCCAGATGGTCTATGTCAAAATGCTGTCCTCCAGTGCATGAGTTGCTAGAAAAGTATGCCATCATAAATTGTGCTGTCCTCACTGCTGATCACTATTCTGCTTCAGTAACAAAGCTGGCGAGTGGTGGTGTCCTCGCTGTTTGTGAAGCAAATTCAAAGAAGCAATTGGTGGATCCTCCTGCTTTGTTTCCCATCTCACCAAGTATTACCTGCAGTGGGAGAAACAGCACCACCAATTGCTCTTCTTAATGGGGTAGGGGGGAATGGGCAGGTGTAAGCAAATGCTTAGAACTGTTGGTTAAGCCACTTGTCAAGTTGTGTGACTAACAAGCAACAGGCACAGAAATGCTCTATGCTGTTTGTCAGCTAGGCTGTTTCTGAGCACAGGTCTAGCACTTTTCTGAAAGAGCGCTAAGCCTGTGTCCAAAAATAACATGGCTGCCAAATCATAGGAGTGGAGAGAAGCTGCAGCATGAAGCAGGAGGGAATCATCAATAACAAGCAAGCTCCATCCTCAACTACTGCTGCCAGCGAGTGGCCATGACCAGCAGTGCCTAGTAGTAGCCTATTCAGTAAGTAAAATGGCACCACCCCTGCCACCAAAATTACCTCTTGTTGTCAGAAGGAGTGGAACCTATAATGCTTCACAGGTGACAGTAACACATAGTTGGCAGAACCCAGTTCTCTTTTCTAGTTTAAGTCAACCACTCTGTGGAGCACAGAACTAGTGTTCTCACAAGCCTGGGTTTAAAAAACAAATCTAGCCCTCTTTCAGAAGAATGTTAAACCTGTATTTATAAACCTGTCCATATCAGGAATCGCCTTAAGACCTGACAAGTGCTTCAGAAAGCCCCAAGCAGCCATGACATGGGCAAAGGCCTCTGTGTGTCCAGACTCTCCTGCATCCCAAGCAAGAATGGCTTTGGAGAGCCAGGGCCAGGATATACCACAGCAGCCTAAAGAAGCCAGTAGAAGCTGTGCAGATCCAACCCCGACTGCATCAGCAACCACATCATTGATGGAATGGCCTAGATCATATCCACAGCAAAAATTGTGTCAGCAAAAGAGGGAAAATGCTATTCTAAACCGGAACAACTAAAGGCAACTTTAAGCTTCCTCAGCTGTTGGCTGGGGAGGAGGTAAAGACAAAGTTATGAGGACATGGCATAAAAATGGTTACTGGGGCATGTTCATGCCACAGTTAGGGAGACATGAGGAAGAGTCCTCTGAGTAGAGTATCCTGACCCCACACTGACAAGTTCTGTTGTTTAGGGAGGTTGCAAAAAGTTATCTTCCACTCTCCCATTGTCGTTTTTGCTATATCTAATCAATTGTATTGCAGAACTAATTTTGCTGTGAGCAGATTCTTTTAAAAGGCATTTAATCAGTTCAGGGCTCCTAAGCCATGTTTTAAGGACATTAGTAACTTGAATGACTTGTGTAATTTGAGCTGTTCAACTAAACTAAAGCAAAGTTCCTTTCTAATTACAGGGATTTAGGCAAGATAAAATTTGTAACAGCAACAAAGGTAAAGTTTTTGGGTATGTTAAGGCTTGCAAGATCTGAGCAGATGGATTGAGACAAAGTTTCTTTCAAGAATCTAGCTCCTTGGTTGTTTAATTTATACACATTCACACACACGTGTGTGTTAATCTGTGTGAGGTAAAATTTGAAAACTTATTAGAAATTACAGTAGAAAAATAAAAGGCATCTTATGTTTGGCTTTTAGTATTCTACCATTAAAAAAAACAGGTTAAGATACATTTCCCAGCACTGCTAAGGAGGGCCAATCCTCCCGCCTGAACAGTTGGCCTCTCAGCCCACCTAGCTCCAGACACAGTAGCTCTAGGACTATATTATGGCTTCCCTCTCAGCAGAATAACATTTGCAATCCCTTAAGGCATTTTGCAGGGTTACTGACAGAAAACTAGATAATCCCCTAACAATCAACACCTAATTTTAATTTAAATTGGGGGGAGGGGAATACTCTGGTAATTAAAGCCATAAAAAGTTGAGTCTAAAAGCCTAGTTTGTACTTTGACTTTTTCTTTCTCTACAGGCCAGAAGACTGTCAGCCAAACAAAGCTTTCCCTTGAGCAACCCTCCCAGCAGTCAAGCTGCAGAGAAAAGGGGATGTAAGTTTTTACAGCGTCCTTAGCTGGAGAAGGAAGATGAACAGAGATGACACCAACCTTTTGCCTCAAAAAGAAAGCATGGCTTGGGTAGAAACAGGTCTAGGACACGCCTGTGGGTGTTATGGCTCATGCATTTGGCAACAAAATGCCATGTTTCATCCACAAGTGCAAACAGGCCTGAAAAAGAATTAATTTGCTTTTATTCTGAAGTAATGGAGTAAGGCAAAATGTCTACGTTTGGCAGAAAACATGTTTTATCCCCCCCCCAAAAAAATTGAATGCAGCCCTACCAGAAGGACATCCACAACAGATATGCTGTTGTACTTCCACAGCAGAAATAATCCTTGAGAGAAGAGGTGAGAAGTACAAAAAGTGGGAAAGGACAGATATTGTTCAAGTTGGACAGCTGTATAAATAAATAAATCTTCACAAGGAGTGAGATAAAAATGGGAGATGTCATAGAATTCTGCCAAATTATTTTACCAGCTTTTCAGGCAGAATCAACCAGAACTATGAGCAAAATCTGTTATCTGCTTCCGTTTACACATTAATCAGTGGAAAAGAGTTAGAGGGAAATTATGCCAAAGCTAAGACCGTTTGGGACTAGAACTGAATTTCACCATTGGGCTGTATTAAAACATGATGAGAACTGAGTTTGGAGGTTGAATGAACCCTCATGGGAAAGTCCCTTTGCATTCAGTACCACTCCTCATAGAAAGATATACACAATTTTCCCGCTCTTATTTGATAGGAGTATTTTATTTGAGGAATGCAGTGAAAATATGCCTCTCCAATCCAGGATCTTCTGTTTAAAGAAAGAATGGAAAAAAATATGCAACAGTAATTTCATTCCAAAGCTAAATCACAAGTTTTATTCATCTGGGACTAATATATTATCCTATGTCCCTATTTTACTTCCTGTTGGACTTCTCTGATTCTTGTAGTGATACTATCCTCCAATCTTGTGTTCCATAGATGTGTTAGGACTATATCTTCCACAATTTTCAGCCAGCAGAGCATTCAAAACATCTAGAGGGCATCCAGTTAGAGAAGAGTATAGTAGAGAAACTACCCCCCAAAGCATGCATGTTACACGCAAGCTTCTAAAAGCTGTTCTAGGCCATTTGTAAACTAAGCACCAGAACTGTAGCAGTCAGATCCCCACCACTACTTAGCCCAATGTAGCTTAGAGGACAATTGTGAGAACAGAATTGAAAAGGATTCCAATTCTTGAGCTGGAGGAAAATTGGGATATAGGAGTAATATCTGCCTCTAATACATGTATGTCCATCTCACTGACCCTCTTTTGGAAGAGTTGCCCACTGTGCTGTTCAAGAAGCTGGAGGTAGTGGCTTTCTGGGGCAAAATGTACAGCCCTGAATATAGGTGTCCTGCCACGTGATTGGGCTGGCCTTGTACAGCATGTGCTTCAACTGATAATGCAGAAAGATCCTTTTGCTCACCCTTTCCTCCCCCACTGGAGGAGTACCTGGTTACGTTGGAGGATTCTCCTGATCTGCTCAGGTCTTGGCCTTGAGGGAGGTTAATTAGTAATGCACCAGTGTAGATTCAGCTGGTCATTGCTCTTCCCTCCAGTTCCCCTCACTCCTGCCTTGCTTAGTTGGTTGTACCACTGTTTGGTTAGCTTAAAACATTAGGGACTGGGAACAATGTTTCCTTTATTTGCATAGCTTCCAAACAAGCTTTGGCTCTGCCATCTCTCAGTGGAATGCATGAGCTTTACTTGGTATTAGTTTTGATGCATTGGAACCCCTGATATCCACACTATGTCTTGCAAGTAGGAGGAGGTACAGGTAAGATCAAGTGAAACAATGGCAGCCCTTTAAATCTTGTTTTCTCTCTCCCCGCCTAAACGTGACCCACATGTACACCGAGAATAGGTATGGTACCCAGGCAGATTTGAATTGTGGGATGCTCTCAGTTTAAAATATTAAGATCTCAGTCTTTGGGATGTATCTATCCATTTTTTTCTGCTACAGCTGCAATGGATCGTTCAGCTCCATCTCATCTTACACATCTGCATACTGCCCCTGCCAAGATCAGTGGCAGTCTTGAAGCCATCAAAGAGAGCCAGGCAGGTGTCTTGACCAAGAAGGACGTGACGCTGCAGGTGATGAGTACCATTCAAGCTTTGCAACAGGATATGAAGAAAGTGATGGAAAGACTCAGCTACTTGGAATCATGGGCAGCTTTGCAGGTGTGTTGCTTGTTCTGAAAGCTGACAAGACAAGCATGTTGGTTTATAAATGTACAAATCGCTGCTCAGCTCAGAAAGCTCCAAAAGCAACCTATGAACAATAAATATGTTGGGGGCAAGTTGCAAATCAAAGGTCTTGGACTTCTTGTATAGGGATTTTGAAATTAAACCATTTGCAGCTCTGCAAGATCAATGTGTCCCAGCCTGTTTGATGGAAATGAGGAGGCATTGGTTAGGGGGGAGTGAGTAGCAAAAGGAAGGGTGGGGGGAACGGCAGGAAAAAAGCAGGATGTCAGAAAGAGATTAGGTAGCCCTATCCATTGTTACTTAAGCTCTATCCACTACAGTATTTGCTTAAGTCCTACCCACCAACATGGAGTACTTCCAAACAAATTCTTCATAAACTAATTTGGGCTTCAGAGAGCAGCAGGCTGCTATTGTGTGGAAGGGGCACAGCTGCCCTTGCTGCATTTCAGTTCAGTAGGATGAAGTCCTAAACTTCATTAGGATCAAAATACAAATGGAAGATCCTAATTTTCCTCTAGTAGTGCATTTTTTTCACTTTACTGGAAATCTTAATATCTTCATCAGTACAAACTTGCTTGTGTATTAAGATCTTTAGAAAAGAATATGATATGCATCAAAGTTATGTCTGATGCTTTGGGGAAAAGTGGGCAAGCTGTACCAGGACCCCTGAATTTACTTTCCTGGGAATTCCTTCAAGCTGACTCTCTGACTTTGGAGCAATATGTAGGACCTTCCTGTTTCAAACAATGTTTGGCCTTTTGAATTCTTCGTTCTCCACTTTGAAGAACCATTTATAATTCTTAGTTTTTAACTGACTGTGATTTTTTTATTTTTATTTTTTTATTTTGTGCTACTTTTTGAAGACATTTTCACCTGTATTTTTTACTAGATGCTGGTGCCACTCAGTTGTTCTATTATACTGTAGTTAGCCAAATTGCTTGGAGTTTTAGCAGGGGATTTAATAGCCAAGAAATTGTGTCTGTAAAGGCAGCATAACATTCTTTGCTAGTGTCAAAAAAAAATTAATGCAACAAGTTCTCTTTTTAATTTCTGTCTGCACGCTGATTTCTTGAAATGGCTTGGATGGTTCCCGGGTGGCACTCTACTTAGACAGTGTATAAGGCCACAGTGGTTTAGCTTTAGCTGCTGAATTCTGCTTTGCATCATTATTCTCTTTTGTTGAATAGACAGCTGTACATTTGTTCATCACAATACACCTCTAAATCCTCTTCTTAGGTCCCAATAATGCCACTGCATTTATCTTACTTTCCTCCTGTCATAACAAGCCTCCTCCTCCTCCTCCAGGGTGTACTGATGTTTCTGTTGTGCTATGATCACCATTATTTTATATATCCTGCTGACCATCTGTATAACTTGATATTTGCCTGCTTTCACGCTAGCTGGCAATGGCAAAATATGTTAAGAGAGGAAAGTAGATGTTTCTGTAAGAAAGTATGAAGCATTTGTATTTAAAACAAATACAAAAACAATGAAAAGGCATCTCCCTTAATTCACATTTTTATATAAATGAGTAGAGGCAAGAGATGTAAAACTACACACAATCGCCAAGTATTCAGGATTGTTTGTATTTACCTATCATCTCCCACCCATGTATGTATAGACTTACCCCGAACTCTTTTGATACCTGAAATAGACTTTCAACAAAATTGCTTATAAAATAGAATAAGAGCGGGATAGTGCTCTGGCTGATAGTCATCACAACCACTCTTGATTTTTTTGTCTTTCAGCACCATACATCCATGTTGAACCCTTGCCTGCCAGCTAAAGTACCTGATGCAAAGGTATGAGGACTCATTATGGGGAGTGTTCCAAATGCACTGATACAAGCAGGCATCTAGATGGGTAAGAGGCTGGCTGCTAATTCTGAGATGGCCTCAGGAGTGCAGCTTTAAATGAGAAATACAAACAGCAGTACAGTAGTAATAATGCACAAGGTTCCTCTGGGCTTATGTCAAAATGCTTTCTGTCAGTATTAGCAGCACTTCCCCCCAGCTCCACACCATCAACCCCCATTTAAGCAGTAGGAAGATTTGATTAATGAATAAACTTAAGGTGATTAATTTCACTTATTAGTCATTTTTATCTGAATCTTAATCTGGGAGATGTTAAGCCAGATGGAGAAAGCAGATCCCCTTTGTTTGGAATTTCTGGAATCCAGGAGGGTTGACAAGCACTTCCAATTTTTCCTTCAGTCCCTGCCATTTTTTTTTATCTCACAGGAACTGCCAAGTTGGCCTGTACGCCTGTCTCCTCATACCTGGTTTTTCTTGCTGGCTTGGCCTTTTGTTGTCCAGTGGCTACTTTGGTGCTTCCAGAAACAGAAGAGATGAATTCCTTATTGTCATTCAGTAATATTAAAGGAGAAAAACTACTTGGAAATGACTGGAAAGATGGGTTCGAACTCTAAAAATTGGACTCCTACCAACACTTACCAGTGACTGTACTTTTTTATCTTTATTAACCTACCTTGCTACAGTTCTTAACTACCTTAACTACGCAAGACTGTGAAATGGGGTGGCATGGGGATGGTAACCAAACTTTTAACTAGTCCAGGAAAGGAACATTTGTGATATGGTGTTATGTCTCCATAACACCTAAGGAGAAATGAACGTGACAATGTCTTTTTTTGTCCCAGGTGGCCTAAAATCATTCCAGCTGTGAAAAATAGTTTGATGCTAAGTAAAGAAGCTGTGGTCTCCTTCCTTGTCTGTAACACCTACTTCTTCCAAAAAATCTGGTTAAAAAAAAAGTTCCTAAGAAGAGATTTCTGTTCCACTTCTCATTTGCCTGTACTTCCTGTTCCAACCAAGGGATCAAAAATTGGGAACACTGGCCAAGCTCTCAGTCCAAGCGCATACAGTGAGCATCATGCTGTTGAGAAGACAATATAATGGAGGGAGCCCTCCATAGCTGCTGTTATCAGGTTCTCACCATCTATTCTAGAAACAAGAGATTGACAACTTAACATGGTAATGCTTAATCTCATGCATCAACTTAAAGTTGGAGGGAAGAATCCCTCTGAGAATGAACAGTGATGCCTTTCACTCTACACTGAGGTTCCTCACCACCTGTCTCTTCACTTTGGGAGCAACACATTTAGTTAACATAAAAATAGTCCTGCATCCAGTTCTGAGGATTATAAGAAAGCTACCAACAGAATGAAAGGTGTTCAGAAGTTATTAATACAGACATCAGGGAGTCAGAGATCCACCCAAATCCAATAAGGAAAATCTAAAGGAGTTATTAGGTATGTCTCACCTGAAGAAGAAAAAATTTAAAAACTGTCATATAGCTGAAGGAGGAAATTTATCTTATGTTGCTTAAGAGGGTTGGACCTGAACCAACTGATTCAAATTATAAGAAAGGATTCTGAGTAAACATTAGGAGCTAAGTGTAGCATTGTATGAGTAGATTTTTTTTTCTCTTCTTCCACATAACCCTCTACATGCCACCATCAGCTCCAGAGGGTACCTCAGTTTTCCAAAGTAAATCTGAGTTGGATATATTGGCTTTCAAGGGGAATGATGTCCTGATATACCACTGGATAAGCTAATAAGAACTACCTGATAGTACAAACTGACAGTGGAACAGAGTGCCTCAGAAGATGATAGATTATTTTTAAGCATATATTTTTAAGCAGAAATTTACTGTAACACTAAATTTCCAGCACTTACATACAGTACGTGATTTTTGAGGTCCCCTTCATATTTATGTCTGGGTTTCAATTTGCTAAGCATTGTTTGTGTTAACTATAAATTGTTGGATAATTTACAGTTGTCTGGTTCATATATATTGCTAAACAAAACTGGTTTACAGGCTACATGACCGAGTTCATAAATCACACTAAATCAAACCCAAACAAACCACATTATGGATGGGTTCAGACATTGTGCTAAGTTGAAGTGAAGGAGAACCTGCAGCCTTGAAGATTCTTTTCTGTGGACCTCAGACCTTATCTAAAAAATTCAGTAGCTTTCCACTATTTTGAGATGGGAAGACCATAACTGTTACAAACTCTTAACATAGGCTTTCCCAAACTAGAAAAAGAAATGGAAAATTCCATTCTGCTCATATACATAATAATTACCATATCTATTTTACATCATTGATCCACACACTGTACTCCTTATCTCCAACAAAAATGTTAAATGTGGCCCCTGATTTCCAAATGGTTGCAAATCCCTGTGCCTTCATAATATGGTTTGTTTAGGTTTTGGCTTGGTGCAACATGCGAATCTTATTAATGTAATTTGTTGATCATGTGAGTGCTGGACAGATCACAGGCTGGTCTGGTTGGTCCTCAACCTGCACATAGCCCCTTTACATTGTAAACAACCAAGGACTGTCAGAAAAGCATTCAACATCAGCAGACTGCAAGACCCACAACAAGTCCCACATTCCAAGATGTATCTAATGAAAAACTCTCTGGCAATTCACCACTTGTAGGAACCTGTTCTGAAAAGTGGACGCAGTTTAAAGATGTCATCATGCAGACTGCAACAACTGTACTCAGACTGAAAACCTGGGTGCATCAAGATTGCTTTGATGAAAACCACAAGACCATTTCAGCAGCCCTCCAGGCCAAGAACAAGGCCTATGCAGACTGGCAGAGCGATCCATCATCTGTGTCAAAGCAAGACAAGTTTAAGCACCTGCAGTCCAAAGTACAGACGGAACTGCTAGAAATGCAGGATGACTGGTGGCAGAAAAAGGCTGAGTAGGTGGAACACTATGCGGACATGCATGCCACCAGAGAGTTCTTCAGCACCATAAAGTCTGTTTATGGTCCTACTAAATCAGGATGCTCCTCCCTGCCGTCGTCTGATGGGTCAAGCTTGATCAAAGACCGGGAAGGGCTGAAAAACTGCTGGGCTGAACACTTTTCCAGCCTAATCAATAGGCTGTCCACAGGTGATCATGATGTCTTACAGCAGATTCCTCAGCTGCCAGTCTTGGATGCCCTAGACCTGCCTTCCTCTACTGATGAGATCAAGAAAGCGATTTCACAGATGAACTCAAATAAAGCAACAGGACAAGATGGCATTCCTGCTGAGATCTACAAAGCACTAGAACCAAGTGCCTTACTGGCATTCCAAGACATCTTGGAAGACATTTGGTCCACAGAGGAAATGCCTGAGGGTGATGCCCTCATTGTGGCTCTGCAAAAATAAAGGAAGCAAATCAAACTGCAGAAACTACAGGGGTATCTCACTGCTGTCCATTTCAGGCAAGATTTTTGCCTGCATTCTCCTGAACAGACTTATCACTGTCTCAAAAAGGAACCTCCCAGAGGCACAGTGTGGCTTTTGGCCAGAATGGAGTATAGCAGACATGATATTTGCCACGAGGCAAGTCCAGGAGAAGTGCATTGAGCAGATCAAGCCTCTTTACTCTGTCTTCATTGACCTGACAAAGGCATTTGACACTGTAAACAGGGAGGATCTCTGGATCATCCTGAGATGTTATGGATGCCCGGGGAAATTCGTGAAGTTGATTCAGCTGCTCCACGATGGAATGACCAGACAAGTTCTTTACAACAGTCGATATATCAGCTGCATTTGCTATTTCCAGTGAGGTAAAACAGGGTTGTGTGCTAGCCCCAGTCCTGTTCAACTTGTTCTTTGCTTGCATGTGTCACATGCTGTCCAGGGTCTGAAGGAGGAAGTGTACATCAGGTACCGATTGGACCGCACTTTCTTTGACCTTTGCCGCTTGAACGCATGGATGAAGTGCCTCCATACAGTCATCCAAGAAACCGTCTTTCTGATGACTGCACTCCTGGCACACAAAGACAGTAATCTGCAATTGATGCTGAACAAATTCTCAGACAATGCTATGCTCTTCAGCCTGACTATCAACCTGAACAAGACTGAAGTACTTTACCAGCCCGTGCCAAACACCAATCCCATAGAACCAAAAATCACTGTTGATGACACCCAGATGACAAATGTAAACAGCTTCAAATAGTTGGGAAGCATCATCTCAAGCCATGGGTCTTTGGACAAAGAAATTAACTCCAGGATCAGCGAGGCCAGCCAGGCACTGGAGTGGCTGTATACTGGAGTGCTCAATCAGCACAACATCCATATCTCCACAAAGCTGAAAGTCTACAGAGTTATCTCTTCTCTCCTATGTGGATTTGAGTCCTGGACTCTGTACCAGAGGCACATAAAACAACTGGAGAAATTTCATATGCGTGCTCTCTGCTCCATCCTTGGCATTCCATGTTTCCAACCTGGAGCTCTCGGATTGCACGGAGTCCACCAGCATTGAGTCCCTGATAATCAGATCCCATATGTGGGTGGGAAACGTCATCAGAATGGATGACCACGATATGCCTCACCAGTTGCTCTATAGTGTACTGAAGTCTGGGAAGAGACCCTGAGGTTGACCACGCTAGTGATACAGAAACGCTGTGAAAGAAACCCTATGCCACTGTGACATCCAGCCAAAGGAACTAGAAGCTGTGGCTGCTGACAGAACCCACTGGCAAGCCCTGTGCTATGAAGCCTCCACCGGCTTTGAAGACAGGCACTGCCAAAAACTGACAGAAAACTGTGAGCAGCATCACAGAATAATACAGTTACTACAACAATGGACTTCCAGCGCCCCATTGTGCCAGATTCTGCACTTCCAGACTGGGACTGCAGAGCCACCTTCGTGTCCACAGAGGAACTGCAGAACAGCATGTCTTCTTCAGACCTAAAGGACTATGTGTGAATCCAACCATTTTGTTTGTAAATCAGAGTTAATGGCAGCGTTCCTGTGCTGCATGCAGCCTCAGCTCCCTTTCTGCAGTCCCTAGAATACCCTTTCCCTGTGATCACCAAAAGAGTGATATTTTGAAACTCACAACAATAGTGCAATCTTTAAAATAGTATAACAAGTTTTTAAAAATTACCTCAACCCCCTGAAAAAAATGGAAACATTCCAGTTCTATCACTATCTGTGATATGGCCCCACCTCCTTTCTTGCCCTATGTTAAAAGTGGTATACAACCACCAAAAGATGACCCACCTCTGGTTTATGGCTTAGCATGTGAGTGAGCCCAGCTATTATAGCATATTCATTAACCGTTTTTGGCTTACAGCAGAATTAGTTGACTTTTCTGTGACGTGGGAGCTGCACTTTTAGTTGTTAAAATTTCAGGGGCTTCTGAAGACCATAGGAGTGTGTGGCCAGTCATGCACTGATAGATCAAAATGGGCAGGACTGAAGCGTTCACCTCTTCTGTGGAGGCTTCGAGGTAGATTTCAACTCAAAATAGATGCATTAAAGCTTAGCAGTGCCAAAAGGTACAAAAATTGTGCTGTCAAAATTCTCTCTTCTGTGGCCAGATTTCAGTGGTGTGATCTCTGGGCAGCTCACTGCCAATTTCCAGACATTTGCAAACCCAGCTCAAGTGGACAGTCATACATGGCCCTTGCAAGCGGATTCTCCAAGATACGTGTGCAGGAAAATGGTTTGGAATGTTTACATAAATTAGTCATATAAAAATTGCAGGTGTGGTAATAGTGAACAAATAATATGAGTAATGCCATTGCCCCTATCCAGATTCAAATAGAAAATGAGCACTTGTTTTCTTTAGAAACACTTATTACATTTAAGCTACATACAACATGGGTAGGCATCCAGGTGCACATACTCTTTCCTTTGTATCCATCAGGCTTCCTACCATTCCTGACTTTAAAAAAAAATAGAAGCATCTTTTAAAATATGGCAAACTACCATTCCGCAAAGCAAAGTACCACCCTCCAGCATTAGCTTTCTTTGCAAGAATTTCTCTGAGCCCAACAGGCATTCTTATAAATAAAATAAATAAAAATAAAAATGGGGAAAAGGGACAAAGATAAGCTGGAATAGTATGGAACATCCTGAGAAACAAGAAGAATGGTTGGTTGCAATCTGATCTTATACATGCATTTTTCTAATTAATTATTACTTTTAGTAGACCAACTCAATCTTTAAAAACCTCTAAACATCCACCAAGAACAGCTGTCATAAGCCAATGCAGACAATTAATTCATAGACATACAATAAATATAGAATATATTAAATATTACAATTAACAATTACAGAACCAGCATTCATGATTCCCTACAGTCAGGACCCAAAGGCTATCTGGAATAGCCAAGTTGTTACCAGCATCTACAAGGCCATAAGAGTGGGAGACACTCTTTTCGTGGGAGCGAAGCTGTTCCCCAGAACGAGAGTTCCTACAGCTTGCTTTTGCGCCCCTCCTATTGGTCTTCTCAGTAGGCAGGGACTTGCAAAAGGCATTCACTCAGACTGGGCAGGTAGAAACTATCTGGGATAAGCAGCCTTGTTGGTTACTCAGGCCCTGAGCCATATAGGCTTTTGACTGACCCAACAATAGTATTATTTTATGAATACAAAAGTTTTTTGAGAGCAGCTGTTTTCTGAGAATGCCGTAATGTGCTCTTGGAAGCCCAAATCTGCTCTCATCCCCCAAATGTTGCCTACTTCTAGCATAAATTTAGACTAATTACTTACTATGCACCAAGAGGAAAGGACCTTAATAGTTAATAGTTTGGTGTAATAATTAAGGCACCAGGCTAGCAACTGGAAGACCATGAGTTTTTGTCCCACTTAGGCGCAAAGTCAGCTGACCTTGGGTCAGTCACTCTCTCAGCCATAGGAAGAAGGCAAGGGCAAACCACTTCTAAAAATCTTACCAAGTGGACTCCAGGGACTAGTCCAGGCAGTCACCAGGAGTCAACACTGACTCGAAGGTGCATATGCCCCCCCCACACACACATCTGTACACCTAATATAAGAAGTCATAGCTAGAGCATCACCAGCAGATGGTGATATTGCCTGAAGAGCTGCAATAAAGAAGACCCTCACCCCAATTCCTCAGGCAGCTGGTTTGGTTGGCCAGCTATGTACTTTTAACTCAAAGTGCATTTTCCTAATGTTCGTCCAAGACCTACAGTTCATAAATTAAGCCTATTGGCTTTTAGAGTGGCAAACAAGAAGTCTTTGCCCCCACTCAATTATTTTCTGATCAGACTGCAGATTTTTTTCTCAGGTAAAAGGCCTAGGTGATTTGAAGAAACAGTAAAAGTTACATTTTGCTCAAGTCAGAACCTTCCAGTGCTTTAATATGAACATACACACATCCAAAGCTTAGGGTAAAATTTGCTGTTGCTACTAAAACAACACAAATGGTTTATTTTAGCCAACAGAATAAAACAACATTTATCACTGCTGTTAATGGTAGAAATTTTGTAATCTGCCCTGAAGATACTTAAAAATTAACCCATAAGGCAACAATTAAACTAATTAATTAATTAATCCTGAGAGGTAACTAATTATTTTCAGTGGATAAAATATTGGTCATTAACATATGCAACATACTGAACCTAAAGGGCCTATATATTGCCACAATCCTTGGGGAAGGCACTTGGTACGTCTTTGTAGGCTTTGCAATCATATACATTTACCTTCTGCTGCCAAATGCATAGGATCTCTCTCAATAGAGGTTGGGCTACTCTATAAAAGGGTAAAGTTAGTTATAGCCATACTTATTCATAGTTACAGCATCCCCATCAATAGAACTTAAGTTAGTCATTAGAGTTTTTTTAGAAGACCCAAATAAACTAATCAATCCTCCCCCTATCTGCATTTTGGTTATGAGTATTTTCAGAAATCTTAAAGCACATTGTCAAGATATCCAGAACCACCTTGCTACATAGGGATTAAAATATGTGCTAATTTATGGAATTTCACATCTTTCCCTATGCTAAATCACATTTTTGCACATAGGTTGCTGTTGTTGGCTATGTACAAATAAATCCAGCTGAGCTGAAATTGCCAGCTCTTTATATGTTCTGGTAGCTGCGCCTTTTAATTGCAGTTTGAGTAGCATCTGCTATAAAATACCTGCTGATTTCTGCCACGCAAACTCTTGTTGTGGCCCAGAAGAAGACTGGCCTGCTTCTGTTTTGATTTTCCATGGGCATTTAGCAATCTTAGCTGATGCCATGGTTTCATCCAAACTTTGTGAGTTCTGAAAGGCAAGACTCTCAGGCCAGGGAACAGCTCTGTCTGGATCCGGACCTAAATTAAGCCTTTCCCCAGCCACCTTTGTCTATCTTATACCAGCACTGAACCAAGGATTCTTTAGCAGCAATAGGCTCATGGGATGCCAAACTAAAAACCGACCAGAGCACAGCAAGGATTAGATCGTGCATTCCCCTCTGAGTACAAAAGGACTCTTACCAATACGTGAGGAAAAAAACACTGGCAGTTTTGCCAAGAAGACAATTGTAAGGATGTCTTGCTAGTGGTGTTCCATTCTTTTTTCGGTGTTCCTTCCCAGTACAATGAGGGGAACAGACTGTCCCAACAGCAGGCATCCTGACTTCAGGTTGCAGCTTAGAAGGAAAAAGACTTTCTGTTCTGCTGTCAACCATATAAATATTCAGCTCCCATGGAAAGCAAAAGACAAGAAGCTCTCTGGAAACAGAGAAAAAAGCATCTCTGAAAAACAGGGATATTGTTTTCTAAAAATAAATATTAAGAACAAGTTCTTATCATTTGCAAAAGTTAGCTTTCACATACTTGTTAATATCCTTATTATGTATATGTTCTTTACACAGATGACACTGTTATTCCCATTTTACACAAGAACCAAGGCTGGTTGAGTCTGTGCAAAATAGTCTTGTATACTACTTGTACACAGCAAGCAAAATGGCTTGGTCAGACAGGCATTGCCAAAGCTGAGGAAGAATGATTCCTTGGCATGCTCTGAAACAAAGATGGATGTATTTATTTACTTTGTTCACACGTTGATGCTACATGATGAATTCATTTTTCACAATGCACCACATTAATATTCTACACTGACAATAAACACAATACGGCAATGTTCCCTAACCTGGCACCACCAAGTCTGTTGGACCACAATTCCCATTGCCCCAGCCAGTGTGGCATGTGGATAGCCCCAGGCAAAGTAAATGGCATTAATGAGGTAGTCCATTGAACTGAGAATTGCTTATGAGTAAACACATTCAAGGCTTGTATGATTAGATCATCTTATTTTCTTTATTCTATTGCACATACTACCCTCTCTAGGTTTCAGTATTTTATGTTCCTAAATGTGGAATAATGCCCATTAGAGAGAGTCAATATGGTATCGTGGTTAAGATGTTGGCCTAGGAGCAGGGAAACCCATGTTCTAACTTATCTTCAGCCACAGAAGCTCACTGAATGACTTTGGACCACTCGCTCTCTCTCAGCCCATCCTACCTCACAGAATTCTTGTAGAGAAAAACAGGATGGAACACTATGTCACCTTGAACTCTTGTACAAAAAGTGGAATATAAATCTAATAAACATACTGAGAAATGCATTATTCTACACTGAGAATTGCATTCTTATTCTTTTGGATTATTTAGAAGTTACAGTTGCAGAAGATACGGTTCACACATGACTCTAAGTCAGTGATGATGAACTTTTTGGGCTTGGTGCGTCAAAAATTCAGAAAATGCCTAATTTGACTCTGCTGGCGTGCCACCCCCCCCCCCAAAACAAAAGAGAAACAATTTTTTATATAGTCATTTATTTTTAAAAAATACAGTCCAATCATGTGTGGTGCTATGTATTATATAAAGAAACATCAAATAATTGCAAAAATGAAATACGAGTAAAACAAACTCAGTTTCTTTGGTAACTCAAACGGGAAAATAGTTGTCGGGTGTTGGTGAATGCTGGTGTGTCATTCAAAATGTCGTGGCGTGTCACCTTTGGCATGTGTATCATAGGTTTGCCATCTCTGCTCTAAATCGTTATTTAGATTCAACTCAGCACAGTGTTAGAATCTGGCCACTGTAGCCATGGTTAAAGCAAATGAAGGCTTAGCACAATGAGTGAATGTAACCTCTAAAGCTAAAATCTGATTTGAAGGATTGACTTTGCCATAGCACCACAACCTTAGGCAAGTTACATTTTCCCAAGCCCAGTTTCTCCATTTTACTTTCACAAAATTAAACCATCTTTATATTTTTATTTTCTGTCTTCACCTTTTTTCTGAGTAATCTTTGGTGAGGTGCTATTAACAATGTTGTCAGTCCATCATTTAAAAAGGCTCCATTCAGTGTAAGTTCTTTGCAAAATCTCAGCACTTTTCAAGCTAACTGAAATAAGCCTTGGAAAATCTGGCCTTTTAGAATAAGGAAAAGTTCACATCTTACTAAGCTATCATGGTTTATTGAATAAGTCACAGCTAAGTTTATGCAATAATAAGCTATACTGATTGTTGCAGACATCACATCTAGTCATTAATATGATTAGTTTTGGTTTTATGGTTTATGTATGAATCCAACCACTTAATCTACAAGCCATGATTAAACCAAAATGGCTCAGTGCATCAGTAGGCAACTTCTTAATGGTTAGGACATATTTAACAAATTTGGGAGGACAAATACCAGTGGGCAGGATAATCATGCAAAATAAGTAGGATGATGTCAAATGGGCTGGGACAAGATTTTCTGTAATTTCCTGGGTTTTGAGAAATTTCTTACATTAGCAGCATTACATGTTTTGTGGGAGTTACCCTATAACCTTGCTGTGTAGTCTGCTTCAAAGTGGCAGGGAAACCTGTCATAGATTCTGACACTTGTTATCGAAAGTGGTTCTGGGGATCACAAAAAATGAGCTACAGGGCCACTTGTACTCCTCAGGCTAAACTTGTACTCTGTGATGTGGAAATTCAGTCTGTCCCTGTTTTATATGCTTCTTGATAAGATACTAAATCCATTGCTAAATCGCTCAGCAATAAATATACTATTTTCGCAAAATTTCAATTGTTTAAACTTGGGTATCTCACTTTTGTTTGATTCTTGATCACAATGCCCTGGCTTCACTAGATTGTGTGATAAGTGACAGATGCTCCAAATGATAAATGTACTTGAAAATAAAATAAAAGCGAAACAGAGTGTTGACTTACAGGAAGGTTGTGTTGGAGACACATTTGCATTTTGGCCTGTACAGTGTTTTGTTACCTGCTCCATCATTTTCATACAGCATTTCACAGTACTCTCAAGAGGATTACACTATAGAGAAATGTTGCATAGCAGTAAGGAATCAATCTACTTTACAGTATCAGCATGCAGCAAACCACACAAGGCAGACTTATGCTGAACTGAAATAAACCAGGATACTAACAGGGTAAATCAAATAAGACAACCCAATGCCTCAAACTTACTTTCTGCCATTTAAAAGTGTAATTCTTATATAATTAGCTCAATGCAATTACAATCATGCTATGCTTTCATAGGTAAGGATAACATGCTGGCATTTCAAATTGATTTAATCACTTCTCAGGCTTTCTATTATCCTAAAAGATATCTTCAGGAGGCCAATCCAGCTCTCAAAAAAAGTCCCTATTTGGCCCCAGACGTGGTTGAATAATACTTTTTACCTTTTCTTTACAAATTATTATGCACCTGGGCCACTTTTTCCAGCATAAAAGCTAGCCAAATGCTTGTCCCGCTACAGCTCCACAACGTGAACAGCAAGCGAGGCCATGGCAGTTCAGTTTTGCAGACAGCCAGGGTTCTGGGAAGGGAGAGGTGAGCAGTTGTGGATGATAAAGGAAAGCCTCTCCCTCTGCAGAGCCCTTTAAGGTGGTGGGTCTGCAAAAGAGGAATTCCTGATCTGCCTCTCCACTGCTGCAATCCAAGCCTGCCTGGCCTTCCAGCTTCAGCTCAGTGGAAAAGATGGCCCACTTTCTTTCATAGTTGAACTGCCAAGCAAGGCAGCTGTGGAGCCTAACCTGATAGCCCACAGTGAAACAGAACTGAAGATAAACTGGCCTCTGAGCATGTACAGAATGCATTTGCTTCATGGTGACTTGAGCCATCTTCTAGGCATTAGGATAGAAGGGAAGTGCTCGGAGGCCTCAAGTTCTGCAGCTCCCTTTCCAGAAATCAGTTACTGTCCTTATATACCACCCTGCATCCCTTCATAGCCAGAGGGGAAAAAACCAGCAGTAACTGGCTAATAAACTCTTTCTACTTTAATCTGTTGCAACTCGCGCATATCTTCCTCTGACGAAAGAAGTAGAGTCCAAGTCTCAGTCTTTAACCACTAGACTGCAATCCCCTTTCCAGGCCTCCAATTACATCATTTGATTTAGCGAAAGGACTTTATGCCTTTAAGACGGAACTAATTTCCAACTTCGGTTTGTTTACAACTCCCTCCACGTAGATCAGTCACAGTCATAGGTTAACGTAGCTGGTTTCTTTACACAACGAATAGTGACCTTCCGCCAGCAAGGGCTTCCTACTCAACTCTCCTGTCCAAATCTTTTTTGCCGCTAAATGACATCTCTGCTCCCCCTAAATTCTCGAATAGTTACTGAAATTCCGCGATCTTAAGCGGATGACTCATTACAAAATCCTCTTAATCTTTAGAGTTACATTGGAACTACTTTTTGGGCACTACCATATTTTTTTCTTGAGGGGTAAATTACCAAGCTATTTTCCTTCATCACTATTATGACAGATAAAGAGTCTGAGATGGCATTCGTTTGAAGATGTGCTCTAGGAGGACTCAGGAGGCCTGTTCAACACGCGTAAAGATTTCAAGATTCTCATAAATTGTTGGTATATTCCAGTTCCCACCTCCTCTACCGCCTCCAACTATCCTCCTCTGATTGGCTCAGTTAATATTGAAGGACTCCCCTTACAGCCATTCATGTTTTAGGTATTTAGGCAGCCTACCAGAGAGTGCTTCCTTCTTTGCCCAGCCCTCCCTGAATATTGATTGGGTAAACAACAGTGCCCTGCCGCGATTCTGGGAAGGGTAGTCATTGTGTTGAAAGAGAGCTGGGCAATCGATCGGAAAAAGAAACCACAAATCCCGAGATACCTTGGGACCAGGAGAATGAGGAGCGGCTGCGCACTGAGGTGAAGGGGCTGGTTCGTTTATATAAGGCGAGGAAACGCGCTAGGAGTAGCAGTTGAGAACTGGCGGCGCTTGAGTAAGGGAAGAAAGCGGTGGAAGGAGGGGTGGGGTTAGCTGCAGGGAGGGGGAGATTCGAACTTTGGGTGTGCGTGGAGGAGTTAACCCTCCCTCATTTGGTTAACTCTTTCCTCTCCGAAGTGGAAACCATTTTTAACCCGTTCGAGGCTGGAGAGTTTTTAATAGCTGAAGCTTGGGACGGAAAACATTTTTTTTTTAAAGCGATTGTTGGGGTCCAAACTGGTGAGAAAAAAGAAGAACCGTTGCACACTTACTTCTTTGGCACTGGAACTGCCTTCAACTCTTTCGTGCCTGGACTGTGGCGACGTTAACCCTTGATCGTGTGGATTTGGACAGTTAACACTTGATCACCTGCACTGAAGTGAGGACGCCTGCTGCTTAACTCTTCAGTGGCCTTTTCATCTTTTTTTCCTTTTTTCTTTATATAATTATTACTGCGTACAAGGTGTTTTTGAGGACATACTGGCTCTGTTGCTGTGGTTCGTGCTTTAGCTGGAACTTTTTCTTTTTTTGCTTTTAATCTTTTTACAATTTGAGATGTGCATCTTTTCTACGCTGTGACAAGCAGGAGAAGCGGAGACCGGAGGGGGAAAGAACGGATACTTCCGCACTTCCCAGAAGGTAACGAACTTTTTAAAGACCATTGGGTGACCAAGACAGCTGCTGGTCTTTTCTTTCTGCAAGGGTGAATGTTTGCAACGCTCTAGGAAACTAAGGAAGAGCGAGAAAGGCACCCGGCTTAATACTCCTGATAACTGTTCCGGGATTAAGCAGTAAGAGTTCTGTGAGGGGTTGCAAGTTGGACTGAAGTGCTAAAAGTGTTTGATTCCTCAGAACTTGTTAAGCTGGAAGCCCCGGCACCATCGGAGGGCACTGCTGGCTGATTAGATCCTCCCCCCTTCGAGAGTAGAGGGAGTCAACCCCTCGGACTTAACCAGCCACCGATCCTCTTCGGGCTGAGGAAATTGCTGAACACACCAGCTATGGCTGATGCCGCCCTCTCTGCCAATCTGAGGCAGCAACCGAATGGCAAGACGTCTTTTCCCCCCTGCAGGGGTGCAGGTGGTGGAGATAGCGGTGGAGGGGGACCTTTTCTCGGGTCTCCACCCTCCAACCAGGAACTGCTCCAAGGAAGAGAGATGGCCGATAGGTGGCAACCAAGAGAGGCCGCCAAGCAGCCGGATGGCAGGCCGGTGAGTGCTGATGTTGCCTTCCCTGGTGTAGATCTCACAGTTCCCGTGGTTGGAGGAAGCCAAAGTCTGGGTGCCCCAGAAGAGGGGATTAATCAGATTGCGGACCAGACATTTGGTGCGGCTGCAGACACCCAGGATGCGGGTGATGGAGAGCAGCCAGACCTACAGGAGCAGGGATACTGTGGGTCTGTTGACCAGAGATGCAGATCCCAGTCTGGTGAAGAGGAAAAGCAGTTGGGCAAAAAGAAACATAGGAGGCGCCCTTCAAAGAAGAAAAAACATTGGAAGCCTTATTACAAGCTCAGCTGGGAAGAGAAGAAGAAGTTTGATGAGAAGCAAAGCCAGCGGGCTTCCAGGGTGCGGGCAGAGATGTTTGCTAAAGGACAGCCTGTTGCACCATACAACACCACACAGTTCTTGATGGAGGATCATGATCAAGAAGAACCAGACTTGAAGACAAGCCTTTACCCCAAAAGATCTGCCACCAAGTCAGATGAGACCAGTGAGGAAGACTTTGTGGAAGAGGAGGATGGTGGTAGTGATGGAATGGGAGGGGATGGTACTGAATTCCTCCAGAAGGACTTCTCAGAGACATATGAGAGATACCATGTAGAGAGTCTACAGAACATGAGCAAACAGGAGCTGATCAAGGAATATTTGGAGTTGGAGAAGTGTCTTTCCAAGATGGAGGATGAGAACAACCGCCTGCAGATGGAGAACAAGAAATTTGCAGGGGACTCGACAGAGGACCCCCGGGTAAGTCAGTTAGAACAGGAACTGGACAGGTTGAGAGCTGAGAACCAGAAACTCTTGAAAGAAAAGGAGCTTGGCAGACAACAGGAGAACAATTTCTCTGAACTGGGAGAATGAAGCTGAACATTTTTCTGAGGACATAAGTGGAATTGGACAGAAACCATCCCAAAATGCTGTATTCATATTGTGGGGGTGCGTGTGTGTGTGTATACATATACACACACACATATATATAGACAGAAAGGACTCTTTTTTTGTGTGATTTAATCAGAATAAATTCAAAATCTTACATTGTTTTTGAAGATAGCTCTAATATAGTGTGTGCTCTTTTTTAATTATGTGTAATCAAGGGGCTTGGGGGTTGTTGTTTTTTTAAATGAGAAAACAGAGTATCCAGCATTCCTGGGGGAATTTTTAAAAGTTCATCTGACTCGTTCAAAAACAAAATTTGTGATCCTTGTAAAGGAGAGACTAGTTGGTGAAGAGGGAATGGGGTGGGGGAAGGGATATGTAAAATAGTCACATTCTGAAAAAAAGGCGATCCGGATTCATGCAGAGAGTTTAAATAAACTGAAGGACATGTCAGTGTAATTATTCTGGTGTGATTTCTAGAAAAATAATTCAAAATATTTTCTTTCGGAAGAGAATATTGTGAATAATTTTTCCAGGCAACATTTGGATGCTGTTTTAAAGGAATAGGAATTGGAAGGGATAGATAGTTCCAAGTCATTGTGGGGTTGTTCTAATAGAAGACCAAAGAGAAAACATTAGTCTAAAGTTACTCTGTTTATATTAGAGCACTCTTTATTTGTTGTATGTATTATAATTATGGGGTGGGGGGTGAGCATTATTTTACTGCCCTGTTTGGCTTCACAACAAACCTGCATGGTAAGTCGCTGTTCCCATCTTTATACCTGGAGTCAGAGGGTGGGCAGGTGTGATTTGCCCAAGGCAATAGAGGTGGAACATTGAAATCCTGTTGCCTAACTGCAGTTCTCTATCACTGAAAATGCTTAATGGGGATATTGCTGGCTATTTCTCCACAAACTCTTTGCAGCTTGAATAAGTCATTTATTAGATAGTACTTGAGGCAGAAGGAAATGGCAAATCACCTTCTTTTTAAAAGTTCAGGCTTTAGTTTGGATAGGATGAGACGACCCTATCCTGTTCTATCCAACTTTGTAGTTTAGATCAACAGCAAGAAAGAGTTTTCCAGTGGCCAGCCTGGCTCGTGGCCTGCAGTGGTTTTTCTGTGCATTTGTACAGCTGTTCTGCCCTTATCTTAGTTTGGCAGCCTAGCTCACTTTCTTGAACTATCTGGACAGCTTGCCTGACTATGGGAAGTCTGATTTTTTTTCCCCTTGAACATGATAATGCAAATACAGAGGATCGATCATGTGTATGTGCAGGCATTATGAAAACTGCTGCTATGATCCTGTATATCAGGCAGCCTAGTGTAATCTGGTTATAGGAATCGTAATCTAAAATCATTTTTCATTAGCACTGCTGGCTGAGGCTGATGGGAATGAAATCCAAAGCATCTGGAGGATGCTCAGTGATCTGCCACTGTTATGATAGCTTCTTTTAATCCAACTCCCACTTGAAATTGAGATTTGCTTTCAAATAACATGGATAGGTTCTTACTTGTAAAGCCCCTTTATCCATGTTCTCAAGTGGACAGGTATGATTAGTGTTAAATGTTAAGGAAGATGGGATCCTTTTGTGCTCCCAAGACACTTCCATTAATGCTGCAGAAGCCGGTTACCATTTTGATGACTTCAGCCTACAAAATTGTGGAGGGATTGAGAGAGAATACAGACTTGTGCCTCCGCTGCAAAACTTGTATTTCATTTTACTCTGTTGTGGTGCATAGAGAGACACAGGCTTGGCACAGACATAATGTCCAGGTTCATAGTACACTCCCCATATTTTACATATGTCTTCCCTCCTCATGATAAATATTGCCTCATTTTTAATGCAAACAAGTAGTGTCTTTAGTCATGTATTGGATAACTTTGTTTAGGTACTTATAATTGGTAGATATTTATGGCTTGCCTTATAAACCTCTGGGGTCCTCTAGAAGGTAGACAAACTAAATTTAAAAAATAAAGCAAGCCAATACAAAACAAAATTGGTGATCTTTAAAATATAACTGAGCTAACCTGACCATTAAAAATTGTAAGGAGCAATACACATCTTCATTTCCTGTTTGAAGGAATTATGCCCGACGTCCTTAGAAGGTGTACCAATATTGAGGGGCACTGCGACAGAAAAAAGGCCCTGCCTCATGCCTACTAGTTTGATCTCTCTGGGAGGGAACCTAGAATGGAGCTGTGGCTGTAAATTACAGGCTAATATTTGAACTCCCTAACAATGAGAAATACCCACTGATGTAGACATCAGGCAGCATTCTGTTTAGCTTTGAAAATGAAAAGGGAAGTTCACATGACAAGCAGGCAGGCGCGGACTTGTCTGGAGGGCATTCTAGATTTCTTAACCAAAATGCACAGCTCTCTGCAGTGATTAGATGAACTCCATGTCCTGCAGTTGCCTTGGCCACTAAACCATTTCTACACTACAGATCCAAGTGAGCTACTTGGGCCCTTTTCCCCAGGAAAGCATAGGACCTGTCATTCAGGGAAAGGTAGTCCAGGGATCAAGAATGTTCAGCTCTTTGACCCAACCGAATAACCCAGAGGGCCACTGCTATTCCAGGTTGTAGATACATCCTGGTTCAAAAATGCCATCTGACCTTGCTTTCTGGGGCCAGTTTACCTGTTAGTTCTCCCCTCCTTCATTTGCCCCATGGATACTCTCCCTACCCTGCTACTTTCCACCATTCACTCATCCCTTTCAGCAGCCAAGCTGCTTTGGGCTGAGGATTGCCTTACTTCCCCTCCCCACCAAAGGAATGTGAAAAGAAGTTGGGTGGTTGGTCTACTCAGCAAGTGAAGCCTGAGAGACAAAACCAGCCCTTTGAAGGCCAAAGTCAAATAACTCTATAAACCATCCTTACTGCCTTGTACCGGAGGCTGAGATGTCTAGGGATCCATTTTTAGAGAACAGGAGGAGGTTGCTCAAGGTGAGGACTTGGCAGTTTTTGGAAGGGGTTTTCCAGCAAGTGCCAGAGGAGAGATTCATCTAGGTTTGGGGGAGAGAAAAGAGCAGCTCTGAACAAAGGCTGGCCCTCTCGGTGTCTTGTTTTGGGGACGGCATTTTTAGGAGTGGGTGTAATGCCATCCGTCAGCCCTTTAGCCTCCAAACTGCAGGAAGGGTGGAACTTCAACTGCGATGCCAGAAAGAGGTCTTGAATTTTTAGTTTGTGCCTTCTGGAATGAAATACTGCTTGTACCTCTACTCCAAGGGCAACAGACGATAAAGCTCTTCTGAAAGGAAGTGGTCTGGCTGATTGCATACCTTATGGGAGGAAGCTGGGCAAAATAACTTGCTCTTTTATCCAGAAATACCCAGCTCAGTTTTTGAAATCACAATCTAATTTTTTGTGTATATCCTTGATTTTCAATAATTAGGAGGAACATATTTATAAAGTAGGTAACATTTTTTGTCAGCCCAATTTTTTCTGGTGTAGGATATATGAATAAATATGCTTCTTGACTGCAGAAGCTGAAGAGTTCTGGGTAACTTGCTTAGTTTAGAGTCAGTGTCGATTTGGCAATAGTTGTGTTGTCTCTGATTTTTTTTTTCCTCTGGGGATTGGCAAGATTTGTCTATACCAAGTCTTTAAGACTCTTCTGTGCCTTTCGGCATGTGGGAACTCAAATACCAAAGGTTATTGTTTAAAAACACACGTACAAGGAACATAGACATTTTTTTGCTAATTGCAGCAACAAATATACTGATGAAGTGTGTGTATGGATGTGTCTGTAGTCTTCTGGGAACTTCCACTCTTTTCCTGACTAAGGTAAGGGGAATTTGGCACAACATTTGAGTTCAATTACCATTGCTGTGTTTGCAAGTAAAATGTAAGAAGGAAGTTTTACTCAATTTCCCAACGTTCACCTCTTGAAGGAAATAGTGGTTTTTGATGACTTACAACATTGCCACAGTTCCAAATGTAGTGAATGGTATCAACGTTTTACAAATTACCCCAATATCTGCTCCCTGGAAGTGAAGCTGGTTTAACTGTAAATCCAAGAGCCAGCTTGGTGTCATGGAAATGGTGCTGCCCTGACTAGAAGCTCAGTCATGAAAGCCGGCCAGCTTTGAGATGCGACCTCTTTTAAAACAATCAACAGAAGCTTTACAAGTAGTATGGTAAGACATTATTTTCATGTTCTTATGATTAAAGAAGCATTTTTTTTTTGCTGAAATGAGTAGAAATAGATGTGAACATTCTTATCAAAGCGACATGACTGTTGTATTTGCACAACAGATTTAATTATTATCCTTAGTTGTAAACGTGTACTATTTTTACTCCGACGCAAACAGCTTGGTTAAGTTTCAGGCTTACAGTATAGTCTGAACTTGAAAAGGCGGCCTCCTGAGCTCATCTTAATCCAGGTATTAGAGATAAGATATCCAAGATGGCAGTCATTTTGGGTGCAAGTGATAGAGGACGTGTGAAACTCAAAGTGGCCTACATGGTGGGAGTAAAGTGGCACCGTCCACTTGCTGTGCTGTGTAAACAAAGCCAATGTTTTATTTCTTAATGTGCAAAAGCACGTAATCCGGGTGGCTTATCTCCTAATCCTGTTTCCATAAACTATAAAAGGAAAGAGGGGAGCACATGTAGCAATGCAAGATGGAGCTGTTTCACTCATCAGTGTTCAGACTAATAGTTCACCTCTTCCTTCTGCACTGTCTGAACACCAGATGTGGTTCTAGAAGCCCAAGCAGCATCCTGGCCTAAAGTAGAGAGGCCTCCCCCAACCTGGGTTGTGGAAATCTGGACAGCTACATGTCAGCAAAGCAATACAGAAAAAGCAAATTCTCTGCTGCTGCCTGGTGCACATCTGGATATCTGCTACGGTATCCGTGACAGTAGCCCTAATAAAGGGTCTGCTGCCAAATTTGGTGTGGCAGTTTTCTTCCTACTGTGAAAGAGGAGATTTATTAATTCTCTAAGTGCTTAAGTCTGGTTGATGTCAAACGTACAGGTGCAGGGTTATTGTACCTCTGAGTGTTGATGGCCACAAAAGTTCCATCAAAAAACCCCCAACAACAAACCCACTTCACCTGTGTTAAATTCTCCACTTGCTGCTTCAAATAAGTTGCAAGGCACAGTACAAAGTGCTGTTTTTGATCTTTAAAGCTTTTAAGGGCTTCAGCTCAGGCTTCCGTGATAGTCTCCCAGCTAGAAGCCTTCCTGTTCAGTGCAATTATCATCTGAACCCTGGCTGAGAATATTCCTACCGTCAGAAATAAGGCAGATGGCAACCGAAGACTGGGCCTCTTCAGTGGCAGTGCCTGTTGTGAAAGCCCCCTCTGAAAATATTTACCTGTCAGGTTTAGCATTTTCACTGCAGGTGATCTCCCATGCTTTGGGTTAATCTTATACCATAGCTGGTATTTCTGACTTTAATGTATTAATAGTGGATCAATTATATATTGCTTAACAGCTTTGAACCTTTGTGGGAAAATGAAATGCAAGAACACTTGAAATCTTCCCATTCATGATTGTCTAAAGGAATCTTATTGCATATAGTAAATGAGTTCATCAGGGAGGAAGCAAATATCTTCCTGACCCAGTTTACCAAAAGTAGTAAAGATGGCTTTTAAAAAATGTGAGCCCTACAAGCAATATAAAAAGTATGATTTGTGTAACATTTGGGATAGCTCTCACCTTACAGCTGCATGAAGGAAGTAGCAAGTCAGTCCCACTATTGCAAAACTGTACAAACCATCCATGGATATCTCTATCAGGCAAAGCTACCATTGGAATCTATCAGCTCTTCTACGTTCTTGTTAGAAACCGTTTCAAGACAAGCAGGGACATACATCTCTGACTATTGGGTAAACAAGAAAGGAGAGCTTTAATTTTGGCAAAAGAAAGTACCAAAAAGCAGCTGTTCTGTCTTGTTTGGTTACAAGGGCCAATAAACGGGAGACTCGCCTTCAGAAGTGGCATGTCACCAGAAGGACTAAAAGCAAACCAGCTTAGGCATCGGAAGAATGCTACACAAGTCTCTTCTGCAGCGCCTGCAGGTCACCTCAAACACATTTCTCAATGGAATTGTGGGAGTCACATTTGTAGCTAGGAACCCTCAACTGAGAAGCAATCAAGTCACGTACATTTGAATATGAAGCTGTCTTCTCTCTTTCCAATACAAGCTCATTTTCAGGAGGGGAAGTGAGGAAAGAGCAGACACAAGGGAAGGCATGCCAGAGAGGAAAAGGCCCCGGGACTAGCCCTAGCTGAGATCCAGTCCTCCTCCTCCCTCCACTGCACTTTCATGCGTGCACACACATTTGGCAAGGGTGGGGAATATGTGGCTTCCCAAATGTTGAGGAGCTACAACACCCAGCATTCCTTACTATTTGCCATGTGAGCTGGTCTGCTGGGAGATGTAGTTCAGCAACATCTGAAAGGCCACAAGTTCTTTATCGCTCACATGGGCTATGTATGCACAGTACACTTATCCTTGACTAACTGAAATGTGGTTTGCTGAGCCCAATGTTTTGACTTCACATGACAGATTAGATTATAAATCCCAGAGGCTGTGGTTTACTTAGCCAATGCGTTAGGCTAAAATGTGGTTGATTTCTTTATGGTCCAATATGCAGTGTGACTCCAGTCTTTGGGTAAGAGGTGGTTTCATTAAACTGCTTTGTAATGATTCACATGTTTTAGGTGTACTTGTACTAATATTATTGAGCTATAGTTCCCAGACCACATAGTGAGGTGGTATCTAGAGGACCACTGGTGCTTCACCTTTGGACTTCCCATTCTAGTCCACTTGCCATTCCACCAAGTAGCTGCTTCAGCTTCTACGTGGTTTTATCCAAAGTTGCTGTTTTTCACCCAGCTCTGATTACTGCATTTTCCCACTCTTGGGTCTTCAAAAGTTACTGGATTACACATTCTGTCCTCATCAACATGACCACTGGTTTGAGAAAGTTGGGCACCATAATCCAATATTGAGAGACCTAAAGTAGGGAAACGGTTAGTGAACACTGGAGTTAGAGAATGAAGTGTTGCAGATGTCTAATTCTACCAATTCTCCTTACCTATTTCTTTCCTCAAAGAATCTTATTTCCTAAGGAAAATGCCATGGCAAGGACGTTCAGTCTTGTCAAATTTTACATATTTTTGTAATAAGCAACCATGTAAGAAAACACTAGCACTGCCAATTTATGGGTACAGTTTTGTTTTGTTTTAAAAAAATTCAAATAAAGGGGAGGAAGTTTTTCCTGGCACGAAGATGGGAAAAGCCGCCTGCTTAAGTTCGGCAAGAAAATTTCTGTTAAAGGCACAGGAGCAATGTCTGGAAGTTGGCAACCAGGAAATCAATCAGAATTCTGCATTCTCTACATTTGCATAATGCTGAGAATTGTCAGTGATCAAAGAACCTGAGGCTTTGGGCTACAGGACAAATGACACAGTGCTTACATGCCTTTAAAGGAAACTAGGGTTTGGTTTATTTATCAAGCCATCTTCATTAAGTCCAAAGATTCCACGAATTAAAGTGGAAACCTCTTGATGTAAAATACTGCATTTCTAGAGAGTCAGGCGATCTCTTTCTTCATGCTGACCAGGGGATTGTGGGAAATGAAGTTCAAAATTACTGGAGTTAACTAGGTAGGGGAATCCTGAATAAGGGTTTTCAGAGACAATTGTTATAAAAATACTGTTTCCATTACTTTCTAACTGCTCCACCAGTCTAACTCACTCTCTCTTATGAGAACAGCTTTGAAATCTTCCCCTGTAACCCCAGCTCAGATGGCTGGCTGAAATCTAATTATATCTAGCAGGCTTTCATTCTTTTGCATTCAATACACTCGATATAAAAGAATCCAGGAAAAAGGAAAATAAGTCACTGATTCTTCAAAAAGAAGGGCACTAGTGATTGAGGTTAAAAGTCTACCGCTGAGACAAAATTGGTCTTTTATCCTGTACCCCAATAACAGAACAATGCATATAGCCAATTAAAACATAAAAAAGCAAAGCTATAGAAACCAACATTGGGAACAACACAAATGACAACAATTGGGAGTAGTGACAATTATAGTACTGTTATCCTCCCTTTCAGTGACTGATCCTAAACTGCTTCTTTTACATGGAGCTAGCCTTTGCTACCCAAGCACGGAAAGGGAATAACAGTGTGCCATTGGCAATCTTGTCCTCCTGATTACAGGTTTTGTGATGAAGGAGAATACCCTATCATTTGTTTATTACATTTCTGATCCATCGTATCTTCCTGGACCAGTGTTTCTCAACCTTGGCAGCTCTAAGATGTGTGGACTTCAACTCCCAGAATTCTCCAGCCACATATCTTAAAGTTGCCAAGGTTGAGAAACACTGTCCTGGACAGTGTACTGATCAGTTTAAAAAGTGTGATCTGGAACCAATAGATAATATGAGACAATGAAAAGCAGTATAAAAACCAAAAGTATCATTAATAAAGGCAGGAGATAGAAAGTACAAGAATGAGTAATAAATGCAACAGATGAAATCACAATAAAACCAACAGGGAAACAGTCTTTCACATCTATAAAACTGGTTCCTAAAACACCTGAGGAAAAGGAAAAGATGTTCATTCACAATAAGACTCTAATGCATGAACCAGGCAAGCTTGTTTGAGGATTAAATGCATTTGTCGCCAACCTGGTACCCTACAAATAATTTCTACTTCCAGAATTCCTATAGCTATATTAGTTGAGATTTTTTTAAAACAACTTTATTAGATTTTAAAACAAAAACTAACAAAAACTATTATTAAAGATAAAGAATGAAAAAGGAAGAATGAAAAAGAAGAGAAAGAACAAAATCAAAAGTGCAGAATACAAGAATGAAGAGAAAAAAAATACAAAAATGACTTCTGACTTTCCTCACAACAGACATAAGTAACAATTTACACTAAACTCTTACTCTAAGTTTACAACTTAACTTTCATTTTTTTCTATTGTCCAATATTGATTCTAATCATCAGATCCATATTAGTTGAGATTTCTGAGGGTGTAGTCCCAACAGGTCTTCTGTGTTTGGTCTTGCATATAATGTCTAATATAGCAGCGAAGTCTCTCTTAGGTTGAACTCCACTCCTGATGACTAGCTGGATATATTCATGCACTTTTCTTGGCAATGACACAGAAGTGATTTGCCACCAACTTCTCCCAGGATGGATTTTCCCATCTAGTCTCAAATCAAATCTTTATTACGGTCAAAGACCAGCATAAGGAGGGTGGGGTACAGTCAATGAGAATTACAGTCATCTAGTCTGCAGCCCTGGGATTTTCTTGGCAAGTATAAGCCCGCTTACCTTCTCTAGATCAGCCATTGTCTGGTATAATCCAGTATAGAAACATTTTTACCCACCAGTAATTAAAAAATATTCACTTCTCCAAATCAGTGTCTCCATTTCTCTCTGTTCAGGCTTTGCAGCCTTTCCCAGTCTTCTTGTTTTTGCCTTGGGGTTAAACAAGATTCCAGGTCACTTATATAGTGAATATCAGCTCTCTAACCTTGCTTTTTCTCTCTCTCTCTCTCTCACACACATTGCATGCTGGCTTGCTTACCAAGTGGTTATATTTTTTGTGGCCTGCAAGCGGTAAAGCGACAGAATTCCTGATCAGACAGCATCTCAAATTGCTTGACTGATTTTTTTCTGTCTACAGTTCATTCTGAAATTGGACTGTTAATACTATTTTTTGCTTTTTCTTTTCTCCTCTGTATTGATTTTGGACAGCCTTTCCAAATCTGGGGCCTTCCAAATGGGTTGGGACTTCATGAATCCCACCCATCTCAAGGTTGGGGAGATTTAGGAGGAGGCAATGAAGCATGACATGGCAGATGTGTGATTGAATATTCCAATGTGTTTTTCTTAAGTTCATTAGCTTCTCTTACAGCCTGCAGCTTGGGCATGGAGGCTGTGATTCAACTGAGAAAGTAGCAAGGGAGAGGAGGTTAACATTCCCTTGCACAAGGCTGCCATGAGCTCTGGTTCAGGAAAAGCAGATAGCCACCATGAAGCTGGTTCTCTCACATCATTCAGGGAGTTAATACTTGCTTCAAGAACCCATGTCAATCAAGAAATCAGCATGGGAGTTAAAATAAACTCTTCTTTTGTATTTTCCCATTTCAAAAAGTTAGCAGCCCCCACAACCAGGGAGCTTTTATTCCTTTTGCAATAAAGGAATATATGTTTGGAGAGCCAATCGTACTTCTCTCCAGCTATTTGTACTTTAGCCTTAAGGCAGCCTTAACAGTTATGCTCTCTGGGGATGATAGGTGTTGTAATTGAACATAACAAGGCAGCACTAGATTGGGGGAGTCTGCTGAGGGCCTTTTATAAATCTCTCTCTTAAAAGTTGTGTTCTTCAGTGTTCCAAAAGCAACTCTTATATGTTTTCTGTTTACTCGTATCCTCCACAAAACTAAGTGTAATTAGTCTTCTGTTTCTGCAGAAATCGTAGCTCTGCTTGCCTCTTTAGAGTCTAAGGCAGCCAACCAAAAGCATTGTCTCAACCAAAGTCACAACAGGCTGCTCCTCTTTCAGAAGTTACGTAGCTTCAGTTAAATGTTTCAATCATACCTCACAGAAAGACATCCTGTACTGAATTATCCATCTCCAGCAGAGATAATAGAAGGCAGCCAGATTGCATAGTATATCATGCAGAGATGCAACAGAGACTCTGATGTGCGGGTGGCCTCTTAAGAGTTGATCAAGTCCAGTTAGCTGGGAAATTGCTAGCTGCTGGTAAGCTCCAATTCTTGTGCTTAATTATTTTTGATCTTGCATTTGGACAATTACGAATTATTTTCTAGTGATTCTTTTTTCAATATTAAGCCAGCTTTTTTTTGCTGCAGAAACAGCAGGGAGCTAAATTTTTTGTTAGCTTCTTTGTAAGACTCTATTAATTAGATTTTATATTTTTTAATCATATGATACTGATAATCATTCATTTTTAAAAGATACCTATTAAAACAGTCCAACAGATTAACGTTTTAATATATAATCTCCAAATATTGAACAGTAATAGAAAAAAAGCAGAAAACCTATAATTTTATATCTACTTATCCATAGGCAAGTTCTGTTCAATTTGTGTCTCTTAATTCTGAATAGGTGTTTATATATTACACTGTAAATCAATTTGGCTAATGCCCATGTTAGTTGGAAATTTTTGGTAGCAGCTCTAAAAACATCTGCAGGGCATCAGGTTAGAGAAGGCTTGGATGAACCAAAAAGTCTTTTTGTAAATGTAATGGAGTGGCGTTGATGAATTCCCAAGGGCACAGGAGAGCTGTCATGGAGATAGCTCTAACATAGTGAGCAAATGGCTGGTTGTGGATTCAGATTCAACACTGGTTTCATTAAGGCTTTTTTTTTTTTGCGCAAACCAATCCTGTACGTGGTTGCCCAACAGTCCCACTAAGTTTAGGATTCATTCCTAAGAAAGTACAGCATGCATCAGACTGAAATCACGGGCATGATGTAACATATTAAGCATCTAGATTTTAGAATGAGCATCCACAGTGAAGCTCAGCAGGAACTGTAATTGGTTAAGAGCCAAGGAGGGTATGTTTAAATACACCCTGAGTAGTTTTTGTTCTTTTCTGTGTTTTGGCTTGGCAAAGCTACTTGGAACAGCAGCATCTGGAAAAGCTTTGCAGGATATCCTTTCAGTGTCAGGTTTAGTCTCAGCATCTGAAAGATCAAATCCTTAGCTGGTTGACATGGAACAAGTAGCAGCCCAACAGTGACTGATCTTATGTGCTGTGACATATCGGTTCATTTGTTCTTTGCAGAGTCTTACATCAAACCCCAGTGCAGAGGTGGCCGGCCCCCGAGTTAAAATTCCCAGCAACCTTTGCCAGTATGAGCAATGCTGAGGATGCTGTGAGTTGCAGCTTAATAGTAAATCAAGAACCACAGGTTATCTATCTGGTGATTTTGGTGAAGGTCTTTATATGCTTTTCTTGTGAGCCAAGGTGACAGAACTACTTGTATCTTTAGAACCTTGTATCTAGGATCTCCCCTTTCATCGGGTTTGCTTTTCATCCACAATTTATTTCTGAAACTCACTGATGTTAGAGCTTTACAATTACTGTCTTCCTAGTGCAGCTATGTCCCACTTGACAAACTCCACATGTCCTAGAGTACATTTTCCATCCATTCTCACCATTGGTTGTACTTTAGACCAAATGGTAGTTTTGATTCTTTAAAGTAGTGTTTCTCAACCTTGGCAAAGATGTGTGGACTTCAACTCCTAGAATTCCCCAGCCAGCATGGCTGGCTGGGGAATTCTGGGAGTTGAAGTCCACAGATCTTAAAGTTGCCAAGGTTGAGAAACACTGCTTTTAAAGCCTTGGATTAAAAGATCATTCAAGTCTCTACAACTCCCTCTGCCTGAAACTGTTCTTGAGCTGCATTCAGTAGCAGATGTAATTCTCAGGCACCGGCACTTCTGAACCACTCTGGATCTAGGGATGAATTAAGGCAGGCCCTTTTCCTCTGTCAAGGGAACCAGGGAGGGTTTTCCAGGTGTGTGACTTGAGATAAATGGGGCAGTCTTGAATATAAGTTCCTTCATGAGGAGCAGTGAAACTCATCATAATTACAAGAGTACATTTGAATGATTAGTTCTTAATAAATGAGGTCTTTAACAGAGCAAGTAGAGAACAAGTAAGAAGGTGCTGCCTAATACTGATTATTATTGACATGGAGCGCCATCACTCTCTCTTCCCTTACCAAGCTGAGAGAATTTTGTGTGGAGTTTCCACCAGCTAACTGACTTAGCTTCAACAGAGTTTCAGAGCCAGGTGTTCCCACCTCAGTCACGGGGTTGAATTTTCTTACAATCTTTTGCTGTTTTTCAATCCCTATTTAAAAAAAAAAAAAGGAAGGATAGTACACCCCAGATTTCCACGTAATGGTCCAGGAAGCGAGAGTATGAAACTAAGCAGCAGCAGTTAATTACACAATCCCCTGCAGGTGGCAGCACAGAGCACGTAGGTGAATTGTTTCATTGCTTACTGCTAATTCTTTACCAGCAGTATGCAACTGGTAATTGCAGCACACACGTAATCCCACGGCAATTACCATAGCAATGGTAAAGCCTGCCAAAGGCTGAGTTCTCGCCCAGAAGATCAATCTGCGTCTAGCCCGTACCACCTCAGAAGGGGGGAAGAGGGGTGGCGCGTGAGGGATTGCTCCTTAACGCAAACGTTTCCCTGCATGCATATAACCAGCGCGCCAGAAGAGATAAAGCTGCGGTCCGGTCTTTCTCCCTCACCTCCAGATGTTCATTTGCAGATTTTTAATTTTGTTTAGCCTGCAGCATTACAAGTAAGCCCTCCTTTTCAGTGATCCTGCCCAGTCACAGGTGGACTAGCTAACTGAGAACTCTGCCCCAGGACTGCATTTGCTCAGGTCTACGAAAGTAGCGCCGCGCTTGTTTCGGGAAATGCCGTATGCCATTAAGACAGCAGCAATGCCAAGGGAGCGCGTTCGATTTCTGCATCCGTGTGCGTATAACGGCATTGCTTTTACGCAGTGAAGCTTCAGTCGTGTGCCCTTTACCTGGGCGAAAGTCTTGGTGAACAAATTGGGTCTGATAAAGAATGGGCATTGATAGGGCGACACTATAAATCTTAACGAGGCGCTACATATATGCTGTTGTTCTTCCTATTACCACAAAAGCTCTATTAAACACACCAAACTATTAGCAACTTAATTTACAAGCATTTAGCATTTCTTAACGCTTTAACCAACATGGGGGTCGTTCTTCTACCTTTCAATCTTATGGTGTTATATAATCCCAGGAAAGTTACTGAAAAACTACCCTTCGAACGCCTACAGAGATCTCGCCTCCAGCCTGCATTTGTATATGAAGCCAATGTCCGATGGGATGGGAATACTACAAATCCCAGGATGCATTGCGCTGAAGAAGAACTGCATCATGGGAACAGGGTGCGGGGAGAAGGAATGCATAGAAAGAGTTCTGCCATCTTGGCGCGCGGGGGGGCGGGGGGAGAAGCGTGAGAGTCGCTTGAGCACGTTTTGCTTTTGCAAATGAACCTTATTGTTGAATGGTGATATACGCATCTTCTCTCCTCTGGCCCTTTATCAGCAGTTAATAACAGGCAGGAATTTAACCGTAGATGTTCTAATTTGCTGTCCATTTAAACTAGGAGGGGGAGATGCATCTGATGGATTTCTGCCTGTTGTGCAGCTGAGAGGAAGGTACACGCCATGGTGATCATGAAAGGAGGTTGGGAACAGGTAATGTGGCTGCCCAGTGCATGGTGTGGGGAGAGGAATTCCTGCAAGCCTACAATTGTTTTTCTTTTTAAACCTTTATAACAATCGGAGCAAGATAGTCTTATTCATATCGGTACATGTTTCACCTTTTTGAAACAGGAAAACAACCTCTATTCGTACTTTACGTCCAGGCTGAGTGCACTTCAGGCTTGGGAGGTCTGCTTTAAATCTCTCTCTTTCACCACCTGGACCTGGTGCAAAAATTTGCTTTGAATGCAGATACGGAGCTGAGCAGAGCTCACAATTCTCCTTCACAAAATATACAGCCCAGGCTTTCTACGGATCAGTGTTACAAATTTGTCTGCATGGGGGTGGGGTGGGGAGTACATTTATTGCTGCTATTCTTAAACAATTGGAAGTCAGAAATCTTGGCCAATCAACTGCAAAGAATCCAGAGGTTTGAATCTCCCTTCTGGTAACTATTGCCTTATGTATGGAAACATTGAGAAGGCTTAGGTTATGGAGAAGTGAATGTTTTGTGCCATGGACTACGTGGTTGAAAACCTTTGACTGCTAGATTTCTGTGTGTGCTGCATCTGGGACTAGCACAGAAGCACAATCAGCAGAAAAGGGCCTGTACTTGTCACTGATAACATCATTAGCACAGGTCAACCGGTGTTTGTCATACCTGCAAAGCCACAGACTTCACAAAATTCAGAGAAATAATGCTGTTTAGGCAAAATGAGCAGGTTTTTTGTTGTTCAACATCAATGGTTTGTATTGGGGAAATTTCACAACAAAAGTGCCACCTCTCGGTTTCTGTAACTAATGAGTAAAGAAGGCATAATTTTGTACTCATTCCTCTCCCCATCATCTGGAAAGAGATCCTGGGAATCTGCTGGCAACATTAGGGCCTAAATTGCAGGGAGAACTATGGCCTCCATATGGTGTTAACCTCAGTACTAAGCAACCCCAGCCGGTTTGTCTAATGTCGTGGGAAGTAGAGATTATAGTTCAGCAACATCAGAGGACTGTAACTCCCCCACTTTTAGGCTAAATACACCTGCAGATAAATACATTTATTTTCACTGATAACTGATATGCTTAACCCAGCCACTTTTATTTTGAAAGAAAAGCATCCTATTGGTGAGCTTTTTGTCAAAACAGAGACAATGGACAAAAAGCCATTCTTTCCTCAGCACCCATCCCTGGCCAAGAAGTCCTTGGGATGACCTCTGTACTGAACATTGTTATGAGAAGGAATAAAAGGTACAGTTTCCTTGTCCCCACATTCATTTGATCGCTAGCACAATCCTCCACAGCACAGAGTGGCACCGATCACTTGACACACTAAGCCAAAACTTGATGAACAGGACCACGCAGGTTGCAATTGTGGAGGTTTAATCTAAGGGGAACTGTGTCCTGTGAACTTAAAATTCAGTTTCAGCTCACAGGAAATGGGGGGGGGGGGGGGGGGAATTGCTAGTCCACAGGCTCTGCTAACCAAGCTTTTCAATCTGGTTCTTAATCTGTCATGTAAGCCATGCCTTTGGTTTAATATGTTGTGTGAACCTGGTCAGTGAATGAATGGGCAGAGGGGCCTCCTAATACTTTCTCCCCAGGTAGCTTTGTGACTGTCATCCTCCCAGATGTAGTACACAGGTTAGCAGAAGGAGAAGCAGCTGCTGCTTTCTGTTGCTTCTACAGTTGCTGCCTGGCCTTGTGAGTGGCAAAGCAAATCTGTGGTGAGACCATGCGTGGAGTATTGTGTGCAGCTCTAGCATTGCTCCTTAGGAAGGATATCATAGAATTGAAAAAGCTGCAAAAAAAGGACAACCCAAATGATTGGGGGAAACAGCGCAATTGAGGCTCTTTAGCTTAGAAAGCAAGAAGGTAATGGGAGACATGACAGAGATATATAAAGTCACTCAGGGCATAAATAATGTGGAGGGAGAGTTTCCCTCCCTTGCTTCTACTGTTAAAACTCAAGGTCATACACTGAAACTAAACACAGGGAGATTTAGGAATACTTTTTTCACACAGAGCATAGGTAAACTGGAATTTGCTGCCAGCAGTTGTAGAAATGGCAGCCAATTTGGATGGTTTTAAAAGAAGACTGGACTAGTTTGTGGAGAATCAGGCAAGCGGTGACTGCTACTGAGGGATGCTTGCTACCTCCTGAATTCTAGGGCACATCCGCACATCCCCTAACTTTGGCTTGAAGATTCCTCACTAACTGTTCTTTAAGGACACATTGATATCATGTGGCCCTTACTTCACCCGCTGATTTAGGGGTTTTTTTTTAATCCAGTGTGGAAGTATTGATCCCCGTGGTTTTGCAATGCAAGGCTTGCTGCATGCGTTGTTTGTGTTGCTTCCGTGGTGATGAAGCAGCAGAGGCTGGGATCTACCCAACTTCTATTGGCTGTTTGGTTCGGATGTGGACACACACCCTCCTCTCTGCTCACTGCCAGCTTCCCTCTGTGACCACTTTGCTTTGTGGTGCTCGACTGGCACTTATTTACTTACTCTGCTGGACTTATAAACTAATACAATCCAAGGCAACCCTGAGCCATGTACATCCCAACCACTGTAAATTGGGTTAAAAACATACAATAGACATAACAATAAAATAGCCACAACAATTCATAAGAATTAACAATATATAGCAACGTATAGCCCTGGAATTTAATCCATATGTGAATCACCAAATAAAGACGCATTCTACTGTTAAAGGGAACCAAATGTATCATTCCAACCCCTAAGATCTGATGAAAAAGCATGTTTTGCCTGATTTTCTAACAATTGTGGGGTGGGGAGGCAGCCATGCAGATGTCCAAGTTCTGAATCATTTAAGGCTTTAAAGATGACAACCAGGACCTTCAATTGCACCCGAAAGCTACCTGGGAACCAGTGTGATTTTCAAAGTCATGGTATTATATGGGCAAATTGGAAACCACCCATAACTACTCCAGCTGTTGCTTTGTGGACCAGCTGTTACAGCCCCGTGGAGTGTACATTGTGATAGTCAAATTGAAAAGGTGAGAAAGGCGTGAGTGACTGTGAATAGAGCCTCCTATTCCAGATGGGGTTGTAACTGGTGTACCAGATGAAACTTTGAGAAGGTCGTCTTGGCCACAGCTGCCACCTTATCAAACAGGTTGTGAATCTAGGAGGACCTCCAGTAGAAGGACAGCAACACCAAGAACCTCATGAGCCATGAGGATCCACAGAAGAGGAACAGCAGCATTCAGATTGCTGGAGAAAGCAGCAGACCAGGACTTCTCTGTAGGGACATGTGTCAGGTCCACATAGAAATAAATGCCTGGTGTTTATATTTAGAAGTTCAGGGAGGCAACTAAACCTGCCACTGTAGCCTCTCTTAAAACACACCTCCTTTCCTAGCCCACATCAAGGGGAGTAACTGGTGGATGTTTTTCCATGGGCAGACAAATCTACTGATCACTGCACCTTAACTTGCCCTCCACTAAACTGTCAGGGAAACTCCACTTGCCCACTTTGTTAATGAGACAACATAGAGATCTGCTGGGGAAAGAGCTAATTTGTATCACCTCATGAAAGTGTGTTTTGCTGGCTGTGTGGATGTGTCTATAGGCAGCAGAACTTAAATACTGATTGCTAGGAAGGGACCTGGGAGTGGAGTGGGGTGGGGATAGAGGTGAGCTTCCAAATGCACCCAGTTGGCCACCGTGTGACACAAGATGCTGGACTAGGTGGGATATGTTCTTACGATCTTAACTTTGAAGAGAAGGTGCCATAGTCAGGGAAGTATCTCACCCCAGTTTTCCAGCTTGTGCTGAAGGGATGGAGAAAGGAGGGGCTCACTGTTGCTGTTTCCTAGTTGCCTCTCCTCCTTCAAGTAGAGGCTTATCCTTCAAAATAAAAGTGGGAGTGCTAAGCTCCTTTCCCAAATATGTTTTTAACCTCATATCCAGCCAGGGTGAAGAAATAGAGGATGATGTTTACACAATGGAACCATTCATGAAGAAGAAGGGCCCAGAAGGATCTGCCTGCCTGCTTTAAGAAACAGTGGAGAGATGCAGCTTTCATCACCTAAGAGAGAACTAGAAATAAACCAGGCATCAGAGGATCATCCTGCTTTGTTGGCATTCCAGGCAGTAACTTGCTATTTTGATTTGCATGGTCAGGGTATAAATCAGTTTTCACCTGTTTGTTCAAATCTACCTTGCTAGAAGCTGGCACCATCAGTGCCAAGTTGGCCCAATATTTCCTCTGGGGGGTTCTCATCACAGACCCCATGGATGGGGTATGTCATAGGTACAGGTCCCAGAGTAATCCAAGTTACTACTCTATTTCCAAGGCTAAATAAGTGGCAGGCCAGGATAATTATGGAAAACTGAGATGCTGAAAAAGTGTACCTACCTCATATAGTTCTCATAATAGGAGCCTCATGGATCTCTAGGCCAGACTCAGATTTGTACTTGCCAGATGTGAAGTAAAGAGGGAAAGAAAGAATGAAAAGAGGAATAACACTTGGAGAGAAGCAGGGAGGAAAAAAATGGGGAAAATGAGTGCCTAGGTGTGGAGGTCCCTAAAGGGTAACTTGCCCCATGACTCTTCAGTTGTGCAACACAATTGATCTTCTAAGAGGTGTACTTTAATAGCCACCCTATTGCAGTCTGGAAAGCAAAGATGGCATCTGCGGCAAGGTTATGGGAGGTGGGAATTCCTGTGAATCAGTTTCTTTCCATGGGTGGCCTGAATATACCACCTAGCTCCACAAGAAAGCTGATTTGTTCCTAAAGGTTCTTCTCAACTCTATTTTATTTTGCAAAGTACATTACATGCATTGTGATTTTTAAATGGAAACTTTCCACTGATATTTATAAATTTTGTTATTGAATTACTTTGAGAAACTAATGTCTTAACTGTAATTAGAGTTGAAAGGAAAGCAATGCCCCCACCTTAATTTAAAAAATATTTTAATAAATGAAACAGGGAAATCCTTGGAATTAGCTGTTTTGTTATCTGTATTTACTTCTCCATGTAATCATCATTTGCTATACACTTCTGCCAAAAATAGACAAGCTTCTGAAAGCTGTAATGAAAGAGCTCCTCACTTTGTCTCTTCAATTGGCTTCTAGCAGTCCTTTCCATCTCTTTATCTGAGTCAAACAGATATTCAGGAAAGTATTCCTTCAATTTGGAGGAAAGGTAGAAGTTGTGTAGTAGCAAGTCTGGATTGTATATTGGGTGAGGTAAGATGGTGAGATCCAACTCCACAATTGCCTCTCGGGTGGCTCATGAGGTGTGAGGCTTAGCATTGTCATGTTGCCACGAAATTTCCTTCTTGACAGCAGTTTCCCTTTGAATCATATATTAATTGTCCTGAATCAGTTGGTCAGCCTTTCTCATGTGAAACTGGTCAGTTGCTGTCACAGGTTATCCACTTCATTCTTAATCACACAAATCAGCTCTTTCTGGTTCACCATCTTTACATTTTTTGGCCCAGCGATGCCCAGTGCTCATATCAACACAGTCATCCACATAAACAACCTGCATTTGGCATTAAATTTCAGTTGGAGAGACTCCACTGGCAGTCAGAAATTCTATCATGCTATGTTGCTTAAAGGATACTGATGAATACTCACTGCAGGCTTCTGTTTGATGAACAGTAGCAACACATTTTTTTCTCACAGCAACTTTCCACCAAGTGAAGTGAAAGAATAAATGCTAAAGACCATTTCAGGACTTCTAGCATGCCAGTACTGCCACCTGTTGGCAATTTATTACATTGGAGGCATTACTTCTCATTCAACGCTTATAGAATTTGTCACCTTACAACAGATTGTCCTTAAAAGCTAGAGCTGCCAATTTTTCATTTGGCCCTGTAGCTCTGCATGCATAGTAACTTGATGAGAAAGCATTAGCAGACATCAGTAACCAATAATGCTTGTTTGGATGACCTGACCAGCTTCCCTGCTGATTTCTATACTTCAAACCATTTTTGAACAACTGGTCAGATTAGCTTTTCCAGATCAAGTGGGATCCCTACAAAATTCATATGGCATTTATTATCGAAATATTTATTTTAAGGATAAATAATTATCAAAATGTTTATTTTAAGAGTCCTTGATGCTTTGTTTCTAGATAATAAAACACATTCATGGATTAAAAAAAATACAGCAGCGTTTCTCAACCTTGGCGAGTTTAAGATGGGTGGACTTCAACTCCCAGAATTCCCTAGCCAGCATGGCTAGGGAATTCTGGGAATTGAAGTCCACCCATCTTAAACTCGCCAAGGTTGAGAAACACTGAAATACCGAAAGATCTTAGGGCAACTGGGATAAATTATTTGTATTGTATATGAAGCCAAGTTCCCTAACAGTATTCAGTCCAAACATACTGTTCCCTTCTCAGGGTTAAACATGGTGGGAGTAGGGGTGGGGAAACAGTAGCCCTGTCCTGTACAGTTTCAGCAAAATCAATTGTGAACAACATCAAATGGTATTTGTAATACCAGCATGGCACATCTTATAGTTAATGCCCAAGGTAGTTCTGCTACTATTTTTAAATGTTTCCATTTAAGAAAAAAAATAGATGGATGAGATATAAACAGAGAAATGTATGTAGTGCTTCATAAAACAAAAATGCCTAAAAGATTAGGAGACAAACTTGATAATGAGATGTTTACTTAATATGCTGGATATATGACACAGAAACTGTGAAGCCAGCCAAATTTGTGTTGGTGGTTAAGAAAACCACACCCACTGTGACTTCTCTTTCTGTATTCTGTCTGCCTCACCCTTTGTGTTACATAGGAAAATGCCCAGCAACTTGATCCAATAGCCCATTATACAGAAGAATTGCCAAACATTCTTTCCTTTTCTGATCTCCCCAGCTGGCAATGTTGTTTCTTTCAGCCTGCATGTAGCAGATTTGCTCTACAGAATTTCCAATGCTGTTGGATTTCACAACGTTCTATCATGTTTAGGAAAAATCTAGTCATGGATATTCTTGGCCTGTTGCAAATGGGAGGCGATGTCCAATCAGAGAAAGCAAAGCCAATCATATTTATTTCTGAAGTGGCTAGAATTTGCCTTCCTTAAAATCTTAACAACGAAAGGAAAAAGTAGACATGTCTACATCAAGTCTTGGAAGGTGGGGAAGATATGGAAAGGGGAAAAGTTGACCTATGGCTTAGAGCAGTGTTTTTCAAACTTAGCAACTTGAAGATGTCTGGACTTCAATTCCCAGAATTCCCCCCATGGCTGGCTGGGGAATTCTGGGAGTTGAAGTCCACACATCTTCAAGTTGCTAAGTTTGAAGAACACTGGCTAAGGGGGAAGGGGACGCATGGATTTGCAAATACAAAACAGGAAGTTATACTAACATGAAAGGCTGCTAGTAAAAAAATCTGTGTCAATTGACTCTAATCATCTTTTGCTGTAAAAGTGAGGTGTAGGTTTTTTCCACCTTCTAACAGGATGTGTTGAGTGTGTGAAGCAGGAAAATTCATCCACCGGTTAAGAAACTCAGTCATTCATCTGAAGTCAATGCTGCTGGCAATTTCAGCTATGATATCAATAGCACTGTTCACAACACAGTCTCTCCATCATAATCAGTTTGAAAAACACTGGGTAATTGCACCAGCCTTTTGCCAGATGGGCTCTTTTTCTATTTATATTTTAAAGATTGGCCAAGCATAATCTTCCTGACAAGGTTCCACAGGCCACACAAGAAAATATGCAAGGCAGATGGACTCTTGCCAAATACAGAAGAGGATAATGCAAATTGGAGATTAAACCTGCGATAAACAGGAACAAAATTTAGGAGATCTGGAAGAGCTGAAACTGAGAGCACATCTACATTATGAACAGACTACCTCAATACCATTTCATGTTTATGAATTTTCCTGAAGAACCCCAGGAACTGGAATTTGGTGAGAATGCCTCCCCCCCAAAATTAGAAACCTACCTAATGGTCGCCTCTAAACAGAGAAATTATATTAAGCCAGTTCAGTCATAATCTAAAGATGTTTAGAAACGTTATTCTACTGCTGAGTAGGTTTCAAAAGATTTATTCCTGCACGTAATGTACATAGAACTTGTACAAAGTTACAGAGACAAAACAGACCTTGTGTCTATGGATATTACAATCAAAATTTTGCCTGGGCCAAAGAAGTTATGACAATGAAAAGTAGAGGCAAAAGAAGAGACAACTCTTAAAATGTTAGCAAGAGTGACTATCAGATGTCAAGTTTTAGCAGATCAGAATTATTTGTCTCACTATCTGATTCTCTACTCCCACCGGCAGTAGCTCCCCAAGTCTCAGCAATTCTTTTCTATCACTTTCTCAAAGACACCTTTGATCATATGGTTGGGAATTACCTCAAAGATGGGTAATGCCCTGCTGATGCAAAAGGCATGGCTATCTCCTACGGACTTCACTTAAAAATCTTGAGTGAAAGAAAGTGTTGGCCTGTTCCAAGATATTCTATTCCACTGTCCACTTTCTTCTTTCCTATTCCTCAAGCTTGAGTTTAGGTTTAATCTTCTGGACCTAAAGGGAAATTTGTATTCTCACCAACATGACGTTTCTTCAGGTATCATAGCCCCACTTCATCATAATTCCTCCACTCAGATCCACTGTGTTATGCTCTCTCCCCTTGGAATGGAGAAGACGCCAAGGTAATATGGAAGGAATGCGTGGAGGGCGGCAGCAGTTCATTGATCACAGACTTTGGTTTGCATAGGGAAACCAGATGGATTTAGAGTGGGGAATGCTGCAAAGGAGCTAGAAGAAAAAAAATCAGAGTTCCAGTTGGTGTTTTGGGTGACAGATTCAGTCACAGGGCAACAAGGAGTATGAAGGGAGTCGTTTAAGAGAGAAAGCGCGTTTTAGGCAGCTGAAAGAGAAAGAGCTGGAATATTATATCAACCAGATAATATAGTTTTACAGCTTGTTTTCTGAAAGAGAAACACTTGCTCCATAAGAGCCAAAGGATGTGAGTCCTAAGTTTGATTCAGCTCTCCCACTTAAAACTTTAAACACATGGGGGTCATAATACCTCGGCAGGCACACCTATGAACTTAACGTAGCAGGCTCTGGTTGTTCCTTTCCCAAAACATCAGGGAGAGAAGGAGGAGGAGGAAGGGAAAGGAGACTCCTTGATCCTTCAGGGGATCATTAGGAATCTCACAATGCCCAAGCAATTCCTGGAAGTGAGCTACTGCGCTGCTGGAAGGGAGGGGTTCATTCCTCTCTCTAAATCGATCTATGCCTGCCTTTTCTCACCTCCAGTGTGTTGGACCAGCTCCAGTTTGAATCAGGCCACATAAGGCCTCACTTTGGTATTGGTTTTTAAAGGTAGCAGTAAAATTGAGGCTGTATGAAATCAAAGCAAAGGGTCCTTGAGTGAGCATCAGGAGTGTTTTCTTTACCAATAAAGACTATTTTTAAACAAACTTGAATTTCAGTATCTCATTTTCCTGAAATCAAGTATTGGTAATGATTGTTCGATCCAAGAGTCTTGCATTTAATTTTTTTGATGCAGGAGACTGGGGTTCAAATCCCGGCTGGTACCTACCGTACCAGTAGGGGTCCTTGGGCAAAGACCCCCTAACGCTTCACCTGCCTACCTCAAAATATGAGAGTGACACAAACTATGAGAGTCATGCCGGCTTGGACGTCGCCCGGATTAACAATGTCCGCGTGAGATGTTGGGGAACCAGGACAATCTGATGTTAAGTGGGCTACTGGAATAAACCATACATGGACGAGACAAGAGAACTTGGAAATGATGGAATGCTACTACAACAGCAGACCTAATGAGAGGGGATATATGAAACGTATGAGGGAACTATGGATAGACAGAAGGCCTACATCCACACTAACTGAGAAACAACTAGTTACCCAGCGCTTCAACATAGTGAAGAGGAAGCTGCTCTCACAACTTGAGATAGACCAACTCCACATTACAACCCGGACTCAAGCAGACCTGGAAGAACAAGCAGATGTGCAGCCAACACCTGAAGCTGGAATGTCACTGCCACCCCTTCCATTACAGACCACAGCAGCTGATATGAGGCATAAGATCATGGATAAACTAGCTACAGTCAACCCTCGAGTCCGATTACCAAGGCTCAGTGGAGAAGTACCATCAGATAGTATGCTAGAAGATGCCAACAGAGCCCTCCAGACAATCCCTACTACCACCATAACTGAAACCAATGAATTGTTATATGCTACAGCCGCTGTAATCCTGGAAATGCTTGGCTACACGATCAAGAAGAACAGCAGTACATACCCACCCTGGAAAATGAGATTGGAGGCTAAGATCAAGGCAACTCGGAGAGAAGTCAGTCAGCTGGTGGAACTACAGAAGCGTGTAGAGATTAAGGATAAGACTCGGCTACTGAAAAAATACATGGGCCTGACTCCATCTGAAGCCCTAGAGACTGCTAAACAAAGGCTCACAGCACTGGCTACCAGGCTAAGGAGATACACTAGAGAAGCAGAGGCCAAGAAGATAAATGCCCTGTTCTCCAAAGAACCATCCAAAGTGTACTCCCAACTGCAGTGCAACCACAGAGTAGCAGCTGAGCCACCAGCAGCGGAAACTGAACAGTACTGGAAGAACATATGGGAGAAAGAGAAGACGCATAACACCAGTGCAAAGTGGCTGCAGGACCTGAAAGCAGACCACAGCAATCTCCCAGAACAGGAACCAGTCACCATCATAGTAGCAGACATCCAACAGTGGGTCAAGAACATGAAAAGCTGGAGAGCACCTGGCCCGGACATGATCCACACCTACTGGCTAAAGAAACTAACAGCAGTGCATGAACGCCTAGCAGCACAGATGAACCAACTGCTAGCAGCAGGCTCCCACCCAGGCTGGCTAACACAAGGAAGGACAGTGCTGATCATGAAAGACCCTCACAAAGGAACAGCACCATCCAACTACCAGCCAATAACCTGCCTCCCCACAACATGGAAAGTTCTATCAGGCATCCTAGCTGCCAAGCTACAAGATCATATGGGCCAGTACATGAGCACAGCTCAGAAGGGCATTGGGAACAACACCAGAGGCTCAAAACACCAGTTACTCATAGATAGGGCAGTCGCCCAAGACTCAAGGTCTAGGCAGACCAATCTGAGCACAGCCTGGATTGACTACAGGAAAGCCTATGACTCAATGCCACACACATGGATCTGTGAATGCCTGGCACTATACAAAGTCAACAGGACACTAAGGACCTTCCTCAAGCACTCAATGGGACTGTGGAAGACAACACTGGAAGTGAACTCAAGACAGCTCACACAAGTGGCCATTAAGTGCGGCATATACCAAGGTGATGCACTGTCCCCACTGCTGTTCTGCATAGGCTTAAACCCCCTCAGCCAGATAATCACAAGGTCTGGATATGGGTACAAGTTCAAGAGTGGAGTCACCATCAGCCACCTCCTCTACATGGATGACATCAAGCTGTATGCTAAGAGTGAACGAGACATCGACTCACTGATCCACCTGACACGGATCTACAGTGAGGACATTGGGATGTCATTCAGACTGGAGAAGTGTGGCAGGATGATAGTAAAGAGAGGGAAGGTAGTTAAGACCGATGGAGTGGAACTACCAGTGGGCCATATAGCAGACATAGAGACCAGCTATAAATACCTTGGTGTCCCACAGTCACATGGGAACCATGAGGAGGAGGCAAGAAAGACAGCAACATCCAAGTACCACCAAAGGATAAGACAGGTCCTGAAGAGCCAGCTCAATGGGAAGAACAAAATCCATGCCATCAACATGTATGCCCTGCCAGTCATCAGATACCCTGCCGGTATAGTGAGCTGGCCAAAGGAAGACATGGAGGCTGCTGATGTGAAGACCCGGAAGCTCCTCACAATGTATGGAGGTTTCCACCTCAAGTCCAACACCCAGAGACTGTACACCAGGCGCAAAGAGGGCGGGCGGGGCCTGATGAGTGTCAAAGCCACTGTCCTGGACGAAACCTGAAGTATCCAGGAGTACATCAGTAAGATGGCACCCAAAGATGAGCTGCTGAGAGAATGCCTCAGGCAGCAGCAGACAAGGCAGGAGGTTCAAGCAGAGGAAGTGCCATGGCAAGACAAGCCCCTGCATGGGATGTACCATTGACAGATAGCTGAGGTGGCTGACATTGGGAAATCCTATCAGTGGCTGGAAAGGGCCAGACTAAAAGACAGCACTGAGGCACTGATCATAGCAGCACAAGAACAGGCACTAAGCACCAGATCCACAGAAGCAGGGGTCTACCACACTAGACAGGATCCAAGGCGCAGATTGTGCAAAGAGGCCTCAGAGACAGTCCAACACATAGTGGCAGGGTGTAAGATGCAGGCAGGAACAGCATACACTGAACAGCACAACCAAGTAGCTGGCATTGTGTACAGGAACATTTGCACAGCGTATGGGCTAGACCCCCCCCAAGTCCAGATGGGGGATTCCACAGAAGGTCGTGGAGAATAACAGGGCTAAGATCCTGTGGGACTTCCAGATCCAGATGGACAGGCAGGTACTGGCTAATCAACCAGACATCGTGGTAGTAGACAAAGACCAGAAGACAGCGGTAGTGATAGATGTAGCAGTGCCAAGTGACAGCAACATCAGGAAGAAGGAGCATGAGAAGCTGGAGAAGTCCCAGGGCCTGAAGGAGGAAATCGAGAGGATGTGGAAAGTAAAGGCCAAAGTGGTCCCAGTGGTGGTAGGAGCACTCGGGGCCATGACTCCTAAGCTGGGAGAATGGCTCAAACAGATCCCAGGAACAACATCAGAGCTCTCTGTGCAGAAGAGTGCAGTGCTAGGAACAGCTAAGATACTGCGCAGAACCCTCAAACTCCCAGGCCTCCCTCTGGTAGAGGACCCGAGATTGAGGAAGACACATACCACCCATAGGGGTGAGAGGGGAATTTTTTATAATCTTGCATTTATATATATATAAAATATTCTTTACACATAAGCTGCCACACATTCCAGTAGGAACCTAAGTGCTGATATGCTACTTTGTTATGTCCTTTAATCTCACAAAATCTGGCAGAATGGAGAATTTGGGACCTTCTTGGACTACAGTTCCTGGGACTCCTGATCATGGGCTCTGCTGGCTGCTATTAAGCCCAGAAAGTGCCTGTTCTAACAGGCCTGGGAAAAGTACTTTTTTCTTGAAAAGGGAGTCAGCTTCTTATTTCAACTCTTTTAAGGACAAATCCACTGGTCAGTATACACACTGCCTTCATATCATGCTTTCTTTCCTTGGATGCAAGAGACACTCAGGAAGGTGCCTTGCTAAAGAAACTGTAGGAGGAAAGCCATGATGGTCTGTGATGGCAAAAAGTCAGGAGGAGTCTGGTACAGTAGTACTTTTTTTTCCAGCCCACAAAGTTTATTAAAAGACATAAGCCTTCACGAGCTGCAGTTTGCTTCATCAGATGCCTAGAGTGGCTAAACCAGTGTTTCTCAAACTTGGCAGCTTTAAGATGTGGAAGTGGCCAATGTTGCCATCTTGAAGTTGCCAAGTTTGAAAAGCACTGGGCTAAACTGATTGAAGATTTAAATTGGAGTAAAGTTGGCGAAGAGGAAGACAGGTTGGTTATGCAGATGCAGGTTACATGTAAGACAGATTGCACATTAACAGTTTTAATGTATTGAAAACCCATTGTATTTGTTGAGACCTTGCCTGAAACCTTTCGATGTAAGTGAGCTCCGCAATTTCTCACTCTATGGTGCTTTTAAAGTCCTTTAAAAGTCACTTTGAAGCCTGTCTTATTAATAAGTTACTGCCCACACTGGACAGTGACATTGCACTTTCTCAGGCACTGGGTGGCAGGCACATATTTGCACACAACCACCTAATTTGAAGCAGATTCTCACAAACAACAAGAAACAACAAGACAATGATGCCAATATTTGCTACAGGGTCTGATGCCAGACCCTGCAGCAACCCAATGTCGGCTTTGCCCCCACATCTTCAACAATAGCACCATCACAGGCCCCAGCTAGTACACAAAATCACAGGCACCTTCACGTGTTTTTCTTCTGATGTGAGATATGCAAGCGGATTCAAAACAAGGCGAAGTGATATTAGAGCATTTCAACCTATGACAGATCTCAAAGTGGCTATTCTGGAAAAACAAAGCTTTGAAAGTACCTTTGAGTGAGAAATTGCTGAATTAGGCCTCAGCAAACACAATGGGCTTTTTACATGTTACAATTCCTAACTGACAAAGTATTTGCCATCTGTCTCACATATAACCTACTTCTGCATAACCAACCTACCTTCCCCTCCCTTTCCCCCTCACTGCACCCCACCCTGCCCCAAATTAAATCCTACATTATATGCATCTGATGAAGCGAGCTGCAGCTCATGAAGGCTTATGTCTTTTAATAAAAGTTGTTACAAAAGGTGCTACCAGATTCCTTTTGATGTTCTGTACAAGCAAGCAGCACTGGTAGAAATTGAGAAGAGGGTAGAGCAAGGGAGGAGTTAATGTTGAAAAGACACTGGAGGAGTAAAGAATAGTGAGTGGTAGGCTCATTTATAAAAGGAAGGGGAAAATATTGGACATCTCAAAAAAGGGCTGTGTGTGTTGTGTATATGTGCCTGTGTTGTGGAGAGATTCATGGTGGACTATAATACACTTATTTGTGAAACAATAGGAGAGGGGAGTGGCTGCCCTGCTATTCATTATTCTTACCAGTGGGTGGCAGCAGAGACTAAAGCGGAGAGGAGAGGAGAGGAGAGGAGAGGCCATACTGTTTTCTTGGCAGAGTTATAGAAATGGTTTGCTTGTTCTGGGATGTCTTTTGGTTTTCCTGTCTGGCCTGCAGGCCTGGTATTTACTGAAGTAGTAAGGAGGGAAGATTATCAGCAACGTCTAGCAGCGAACAAGATTCTTCTCCAGGTTAAATGTTCTAACAGATGCAGGGAGGCTGGTTTATACAAAATACAGCAGGTTAAAAAATGATAGTCATATAAATGTATTAGAAATAAATACATATTTGAATAATATTTGCATTAGATAAGTATATATATAGAATTATAATTGTTTACCGTTATGATGACACTTTAACATGTTCTTTTTTCTTTGTTGTATTTCTCTCACTTTTTTGTTAAAGCACTTTCTGTGTGCTTTTTTTCCTCTTCTCAGTAATAAAAAAATAAATAACAGATATGGGATGGGAGGGAGGCAGGAAGCACCATGTGAAGATTTCTATACAGAGAGCGAACTAGAACGTATATGTGCATATGTGTGTGGGTGTTTGGATCTAGAGCATGGCTGGCTGGGGAATTCTGGGAGTTGAAGTCCACTCATCTTAAAGTGGCCAAGTTTGGACAACACTGATCTAGAGGTAATTCTACTCCATTCAGCCAGCCTACGTGAAGACTGAAATCTCCTTGTCCCTCTGCAGTTCTTGGATACCAGGATAGTCCACTTGCTGAATGCCCCAACTTCCCTGCACCCTGAGAACGCATTTAGAGGCACTTTGATGTCAGCGCATGTCGGTGCGTATGCTTTGGTGTGTCTGTGTTGGGGACTAGGCTTCCCCAGCCATTTCTGTTCCTCACATGGAGGGATGTCCACAGGTATGGTAATAAAAAGTCAGGTTGGTGTCTGTGACCATGAGATCAATGTCTTGCCCCTTTATTACGTGCAATGTAAGAAAAGGGCAGGACCTCCATTGTGCAGATGTGGCCACCATCTTGCCCTTTTTGACTCCTCCCTGTAGGCACCCCAACTCCTAGAATTCTCTATTAGCATAACATATGAAGGGTGCCATTTTGGCTGTAATAAAATGCTTCTGAATTGCAAATGCCCACTCATTTCTCATTAAATCCTTGGAAGCGGCCTGAAGAGTGGGTGGGTGACAGCAAAATTCAGTAAATACCATATTTGATTAACTTTGAAAGCATTGATAGGAATGTAAAAATGGGGAAGGATGTGCTATTTAATTTCATGCTAAGTTACAAGATGTAAGCAACAGTGCCTGGAAGGCAGACCCACTCAAATTGATTTCCCTCTGTGTCCTATATAAGTCTCTGATCATTTGTCCCGAGTCTTATGTGGATACAAGCGTTTCTTTATGCACATTTTGCCTCCTAAAAAATGTACACATGTGATTCCCCCTCTTCCAGGTTTAGAACATGGTTCAGAATTGTAAGAACTTAACCAGCTGTCAGGACAGAGTAGTGTCAGAAGAGAAACAGCCTGTGCATTGTGAGTTTGATCCATGTTTAGTCCTAGTTAGAGAGGGGGGTATTTTGGCCTTCAAATCAGTGTTGACTCCTGGCGACTGCCTGGACAAGTCCCTGCAGTTTTCATGGCAAGATTTTGGAAGTGGTTTGCCCTTGCCCTCTTCTTCCAAGGGCTGAGAGAGTGACTGGCTCAAGATCACCCAGTTGGCTTTGTGCATAAGGTGGGACTAGAATTCATGGTCTCCCAGTTTCTAGCCTGGTGCCTTAACCGCTATACCAAACTGGCTCTCTTATTTAAAGCCATTTAAATAAATAGGACAAGATAGTCATGTCTGACATAAATGTCATTTGGGTTTGGTTCAGTGCGTTGTATGACCCAGCCATTGCAGTTTAGTCTGTTATGTGAATCCCACAGATTTTAATTATCTAGTGCAAATGGGACTAAATTTGGATCCCATCCAGAATTTTAATCCTGCTGCTTTAAAATAAGTTTTTTTTAATAATAATAATAAAAGAAAATAGAACACTCTGCATATGCTCAGAGGGAGACTTTTATAGAGCAAGCCAAAAAAACCATCAACCCGGTTTTCTGCAAATGTTTAGAATCATTTTAGTTGAACAAAGTCCCACCTAAGGGGAAAAAAATCACTGTCTGAGTCAAGGCTGAGTTTTTACAAAAGAAAGATGGCACCAGCAACTCTCTGACTAAATTGGCACAGCACCCTAGTTTAGGCTAAAATGTAGTTTGTGGGTCAGCATACAGTGGGAACCGAGCCATTATCTTAGCATGTTGTGTGGAATTGGCCATCATGTTAAGCCATACTGTGGTTTACGTTTGGACATAGCATGGCATGCCAAGCTGTATCTGTTCTGCAAAACTCTAGATGGCTAGATGATCAGTGAAGCTAATGTTTGCTGCCACCTTGTGCTTTTTGTGGTATTTCAGCCCAGATATGATAGCATGAATGTTATTTGAACAGCTGTTTTGTTGATGCAGGTTGTAGGGCTTAGTTTTTGTGAACCCAGTCTGTGTGCTGTATTCCACTGTATAATGGGAGAGCTTGTCCTGCCCTTACAGCGAAATGCTTTGCAAGGAGCACAGATGTTCGGACAATTCCTTTTTACTTGATCACAAGAGGTGTAATACAATCTTTGGTCACTTGGTGACACTATTTGCAGAGTAAACAACATGGAGTTCTTTGGCACTTTTAAATCTGAGCAGATTTACCATGGCATAAGCTGTTTTCTTGTGTACTGTCGCTATTTTACTCCTAAAGGTTAACAGCATGATCAGTTGGCACACATATAGCTAACATTTTGTGTCAAACTAGGGAGGAAGAACAATTTCCTCCTTTAACCAGAAACCAGAGAAAGCTAGATATTATTCATGCATGATGTGTATAAATTACATGCAGAAAACAGTGTTGGATCCAGACATAGCTATGCATAGAGTAGATTCATTGAAATCAAAGGGCTTAAATTACCACTAATGTAAACCCTGCTGATTTCAACAGCTCTATTAAAAGCATGGCTAAATGGGGTTGCAGGCCACTGTTTGTGTACCCATAAAAATTAATAAATACAACCAATTGTGGCTTTGTCAGCAAATACTGATTTAAATAAACCATGCCTTAGTATGGCTTGCATTAAAGTTTTAGATATCTCACTATACAGCCTCTCAACTTCTCATTAGCTACTTTGTGGCAAAAATTAGGTTTAAAATAGGGGGGAAAGCCCAAAATTTATATGATACACAAGGCAAAGACTTGGAAAGTATAATTTGAAGGAAGGTGTAAGTGGCTGTAAGATATTTTTCTTTGGTCCTCTTGGACACTGGGACCCCAGTATGGAGCCCAGGGTGGCTGAGTGCCCACTGAGAAGTTCTTGGTCTTTGGCACACCAAGACCCCTACCCTGCCTAAGTGTTTTCCCAGGTTCTTTTGATTAAATAGGAAGCCAGCATGCTGTAGAACAAAGGACCAAATTCAAGCATAAGTAGTATTTTCAATTATGCTACTGGGAAAGTAGATTGCAGAGGCATTTTTATAAAAGAAAACAATGGGTGGCTGCAGCCCAGGGCTGTGCTTGACTTCTGGAATAACTGAGTATTTGTGATTGGCCACACGCACAGGCGCACCCATGGCAGCCATCTTATAAGAATGTTTTTAACGCTCCAGATGCGTCCATTGGCCAAAATGTGTTGGGGAACCAGTTCTGGATTTATATAGATGGAGCTGGGATATAGTTGAAGAAGGCAGAGAAAAAAGGAAAAAGTGCTAGAATTGCCTACTTTAGACCTGAAGCCTCAATCACCATTGCGGCTGAAATTAATATGCAGTGGCAACATGACCTATTATCAACATTTAATGTTTTGAAAGTGAAATGCAGCTATATGATACATTGTTCAGTTTTACTGAATACAAAACTCGTGTCCTTCCCACTTTTTCATCGTGACCTCTCCATTTTATTGAGTGTGATCTTTGGCCTGCAGTCCAGTCCAATGCCAAAGTGTATCCTCTTGACCTGAAAAGATTTACCTAATCTTGTTTTACATGAACTGGCCAGTGCAACAAATCCCGAAGGAGCACCCTCCCTGCACTACCGCTGACATTGTTGGGACCTTGTTAGATTGTTATTTTTGTGACCTCTCATGAGACATTCTTAGTCACTCAATGACTTCCATAAGGACAGGTCCCTTCAGACCTTCTGTTGAGCAAAAAAACAACAATTAGCAGTCCAGCGTTCATTCCTGGGGTGACCTAGCCACAGCATGCTGCAGCATGCTTTTGCTGTGATTATTTAAAAAAACAGTAATATTCCATGACCAAGTATATAATACTGTACATGTATATAGTTACTGCATATAATTACAGATGGTAATTATATTAACCTTCACAAATTATGCTACAGTGCTGGTCTCTGTGGCTTAGTGTGTTGTGTAGGGTGAGGCACATCCTGTGTGATTCTAGCCATTGTGGCTATAAACCATGGTTTATAGGTTAATATGCTGTATACACACAGGCAATCATGGCTTATTCAACGAAAAGTTTAAAACTAGGTGTGGCTTAGCATGATCCGCAAGGCTGGTCATTATTGCCATTTTCTAAAACAAATGAGACAGTGAGTTTGGTCTAGTGGTTAAAGGCACCAGGCTAGAGACGGGGAGACTGTGAGTTCTAGTCCTGCCTTAGGCACGAAGCCAGCTGGGTGACTTTGGACCAGTCGCTTCCTCTCAGCCATGGCAAACCACTTTCCAAAAACCTTGTCAAGAAAACTGCAGTCAGTACTGACTCAAAGGCACCAACAGTCGCTTCCGTTTTCTTGGCAAGGCTTGTGCTTATTTTTTTCCCCGCCCCTTCTTTAAATCAGTACACCTAGGGTCTAAAAGTCCCTAGGTGTGCAACTGAGCATGGACGCCTGGAAGGGGAAGAACTAGCCCAGCGGCACTTGCCTTTCTCCCAGTGGCCCCTGCTCCCTCTGTTTGAAGGCCTTTCTCCCTCTGTGACATCTGCCGCCTCCGGGTGAAAGTTCTGGAACGGTGCTGGAGAGGGCCCAGCATTCAGAGAGGCTCTGGGCAAGCTCCACTTGACAGTCAGGTGCAGGCCTGAGCCCAGGCTCGTCAGCTGAGGACTGACGCTGATTTGAGGACAATTATATCCTTTGCCTTTGGGGTGAGGAGAACAGATACAGGTAGTCTTCTGAATGCTGCTACTGTCCATTTTTATTAACTTAACTTGTTTGATGGATTGGTTGATTGATATCTTGCCGTTCCTTCAGGTGCTCAAGGTGCTGGACATACTACTATCCCTTCCCATTTTTCTCCACAACAACCTTGTGAAGTAGGTTGGGCTGAGAAAGGGTGTCTGGCCCAAAGCCACTCAGAGGGCTTCTGTGGCTGTGGGTGACCTAAATCTCTCCAGTGCTGGTCCCACCCCTTCATTATGACACCACAGTGGCTGCCATTTTAAGAAGAGCATAAAAATCTTGAGCATGTGACAGTTTTTCCACATGGGGTAATTATTTGGTTTTAGACATGCCATTATTGATTGGTTTAATTAAACATGCATTTTTTAAAATCTCCAGGGATCTTCCCCAATGCTTTATCATGGAAAGATATAAAATATCACATTCTTCTGGCAAAGATATGTGAGGATTAAGACCTCCAAGGAGGAATAAGAACTAGGGGGCTTTTTAGATCTTGCCAATGTTACAAAACCCTGCTAACAAAAGAAAAGGCTTCCAGGTTGCAGTTTTAACAGAATTCACTTATAATATAAGCCAGTCATTTGATTGTCTCGTAGATGTTTGTCACGTAGATATAAATTTAGGAAAATGGCACCCTTAAAAGCACTATTTTGTTTTGTGTATTTGAGAATCCTGCTCCTGAAAGTAGTCGCTGGGGTCACAATATTATTTTTTGCATAAGTTCTGGGTCACCATGTAATTTCTGTAGAGGGTGTGAAGTAGAAGTCGCCCAATCCCTTTTTGCCTAGAAATTATGAACAGGACAAAATAAAATGCCAGGCTTTAGGGGATGCCGGGCACTCAAGGCAACAGCCGAGATTTCAGCTCAGCCTGGCTTAATAAAGGAGAGGCGATGCGGTGCTGAAAGAGGTTCTGCCCGTGGAAATGTGCCCCTGTCGAAAGTGCTGCTGCTCGAAGCGTCGGCGTTTACAGAGACTCCTGTTCAGTGGAGAGAAAAGGCTCCCGAGGAGCCGGCTGCCTCTGCCGCCGACCCGGCGTTTCGCTCTGCGTCCGCGCAGAGGCGCGCTCCGACAGTGTTCCGGGGGCTGAGAGCGCAACCCGAGAGCCTCGGCGCCGTTTTGCCGCGCCGACGGTGTCCGCCGGGGGTCGCCCTGCTTTGCAGGCGGGCTGCGGCTGCGGCGCGGGAGGCGGAGGTGGAGCCAGGCGGGCGCAGCGAGCGCCGTCTGGCCGGAGTCGAGGCGAGCGGCGCGGTGAATCAGCCGGCAAAGCGGCTGAGGCGGTGCCGGGAAAGGCTGCTCACCAGCCGCTCGGGCTCCCGCGCCGTTCTCGGAGGGAGCAGCTGGCCAGTCCAGGGGGCGGCAGTGGGGAGGGCGGGCGGGCAGGCAGGCTCCCTCCGTGTGCCGCCGCCGCCGCCCCGGACGAACCTCTGCATGCATCTCCTCGTTTGATTCGGCGGAGCCGGAGAAGGGGCTGGGGAGGCTGGAGGACCTCGCCCCCGCCCCCTGCCGCCTCCCCGCAGCCCCCAGAGCGGACCCGGTCCTGCAGGACCTTGGACAGAAGCCACGGTGCCCGGAGGGCGCGCACTGCGGTGGGTACCACGGAGGCGGCGCGGCGCGAAGGGGGACGGAGGAGGAGGAGGAGGAGGAGGAGGAGGAGAACAGGCGCCATCGCGTCCTTTGGGGAGGGGGAGGCGGGGGGAATGCAGCAAAATTGCGGCGGGAGGGAGGACGTGTGGAGCCCCGCGCTCTCGCGCGCGCCGAAAAAGCGAAGCTCGGATGAAGGGGAGAAAGACGATTTGGTGGAAGAGAAATATTTCTCCTCTTAAAGGTACCATCATTTCTAGCTATTTGGTAGCCAGACGGGGAGGGGTGGGTGGGGGGGGTAGGCGATAAATATGCATGGTAGGCATCTTTAATTAAAAACAGGGGTGACTGATCTCTCTCTCTCTCTATGTCTGTACATAGAAACTGAATGCACATGGATGGAGAGATACCTTTTTTAGAGAGATGGAGAAGCATCTGACATCTTCCATGATAAATCAATTATTCCTCAAGGTGCTGGGAGACTCTTTGTTTTGCTGCAGCCGACTAATATGGCTCCCTCTCTAGAAAGCATCCCCGACAGACTTTATACATCCATGTACACTTGCCAACATAACACTGGGGCAAGGGTATCTGTGTAGCCTTCCTCTGTAAAGACACCTAGCCTTTTCCTTCAGCTTTCATGGCGGAGTAGCATGTAGGCCATTTATATAAAAGGAAACCCCAGTAGGTCTTGAGGGGGGACATCAGAGGGTGCCATTCCTACAGGGCTTTGGGCTTGAAATTCAAGGTCCCATATTGCAAGGCAGTCCTTTGCACCTGTGCAAGTCAGGTTTTAGGTGCCCTCCCCCCCTTGTCATCCCCCCACCTAAGAGAATTTAATCCAGAATCTAGCATGACTAATTATACCACTGATGGGCACAAAATTTGGTAGGGAGAAATGGAGGGAAGTAATAAAAGTAATAACACTTTCATTAATATAAACGTCCTCAGAAAGTAATATGATTGAATGGGGTTAGTACTACTGGAAAGCAGGAGGCTGTGTATCTGGGAGAAAACAGACCCCTGCCTGGGCTTATTCGAACTGTTTTTGCCTTTGGCAGGTAACTTCTGAATCCGAGCTATTAAGGCAGTGACGGAAGGGAGAGCAGAGCAGGGTTGAAGCAGAGGCTCCTCTGCCCTGGTGGCGACAGCACCTGGCTCTGTCCACTTTGCTCTGCTCCCAGCTGCCTGTGCACCATGGGCACTGTGTTGAGCCTTTCACCCAGTTACCGGAAGGCCACCCTCTCTGAGGATGGTTCGACCACAGTGGGGCATTACACCGCAGTCCAGAACAGTAAGAACGCCAAGGATAAGAGCCTGAAGCGCCACTCTATCATTTCAGTGCTGCCTTGGAAACGCATCGCGGCTGTATCTGCCAAAAAGAAAAACTCCAAGAAGGTGCAGCCCAACAGCAGCTATCAGAACAACATCACGCACCTCAACAATGAGAACCTGAAGAAATCTCTCTCCTGTGCCAACCTCTCCACCTTTGCCCAGAACCAGGGCAATCAGCCTACAGCTCCAAGCCACCAGATTTCCAGCTCCAAGGGCACCCTTTCTTCTGTCAAGAAGACCCCTCACCCCAGCTGCAACTCATCTGGCACCCCCAAGAGGGTCCTTGTCCAAGCCTCAACCAGCGAGCTGCTACGATGCTTGGGGGCATTCCTCTGCAGACGCTGCTACAGGCTGAAGCACCTTTCTCCCACCGACCCGGTCTTGTGGCTAAGAAGTGTGGACCGGTCTCTCCTTCTGCAAGGCTGGCAAGACCAAGGCTTCATCACTCCAGCCAATGTGGTCTTTCTGTACATGCTTTGCCGGGATGTCATCTCATCTGAAGTAGCCACGGACCATGATCTTCAGGCTGTCTTACTTACCTGCCTCTATCTCTCCTATTCCTATATGGGCAATGAGATCTCCTACCCTCTCAAGCCCTTCCTGGTGGAGAGCTGTAAAGAGGCATTTTGGGATCGTTGCCTCTCCATCATCAACCTCATGAGTCCCAAAATGTTGCAGGTCAACGCTGACCCACACTATTTCACTCAGGTCTTTGCTGACCTGAAGAATGAGAGCAGCCAAGAAGAGAAGAACAGGCTGCTCATTGGCCTGGATCGGTGAGCCAAGCTCCTGGTCATTCGCACGAAAGGGAACTGTCCGTTTGCCTTGTTTTATGTTCTTTTTGTTTTCCAAACAAGCCAGGACACATAGGTGAGACTGGACAGGCCTGAAAGAAATCAGCCACCCATCGCTGGTCTCCACCATTATTAGCTTGGCTTCTATGAATCAAAACTGACAAGAGATGAAATGGGTCTGCCTGTTTTCTGTTTTGCTGCATGTGATGGATATGGCTTCCTTTCCACAGATTGTAAACCAGGAGAGGGCAAAATGGAGTGGAGAAGCAAGCACCACAGTACAAGATCATGGCGTCCCTTCACCTTTTGCTTTGGCTTAAACAGCTTGTGAATTGGGGTGAACTAGCTTGTAGGATTTAATTCTTCACAGTGGAAGGCAGTGGAGGAGAATAGCATTTGCAGTTCTTAAGAAGAAAGAGACCAGATCTAGTGGATGTTCTAGCACCTGGTATTCCAGAAAAGGGATCCCAGAATGGGATGTTAAAAATAATAATTTAGATGTTCTTACTTTGTACACCAATTTGAGCAAAATGACACCAACACAGTACTGACCTCCAAATGGACTCTTACTCCATGACAGTGTGATTATATTGAGAAACAGAAATGGGTAAGGAAAAGTCAGAAATATACAGGAAACACACATGATTTTGTGTATGCTATCACCTCTTGCACCCATTTCATTGGGGGCCTATGACCTAGGCTCCATAGGGTTCTCTCTAAACATCAGTGTCAAAGGGTGAAGGTGAGATTTGAGAGTCCTTTCCTGCTAAGGCAGAAATAAACCATAGGAGTTAATATGGACTGGGAGGTGAGATTCAAGATAGCCTCAGGGTCAGATACTAGTCAGCTGGTATTGATTTGCTGGCAAGCAATGTATGTTGGTATTTGACTGGTCAGAAATGGTTAATTCTTTGGGGGCAATATTTGTGTAATATAACTTTGCTGTTTCAGACAGGCTGAGTTTGAGTCCCTTGAGATTTTTCTGAGCAGCTGCAATAAAGTTCCCTAATTCAATTATTAACTGAAAAATGTTAGGATCATGTTATCTATCACATATAGGATTTGGTATTGAATTTCAGTGTAGAAATGCTTTTCTCCTAAGGGGCTCCTTGCATCCCCAACCAGGAGGGTAAAGTTCATGTCCATTCAGCCAACCAACACCCTTCATACTTTATGAAAACACAGTAACAACCACAAAGAAACAAAACAAAAACAAAAAGAGAATAAGCAGAACAAGTGAATCCACTGAATGATAATAAAGGAACTCCATTCTATTATATTGTTGAGGACTGTGACTAGTGATAAGTTGTAATCTAAACCTGCAGCAGATACAAAATGTTCACATATTTTGTATATTTTGTAGAGTAATATTGCAGATGGTTCTTTTTTGGCCACAGATCTTTTCCCATGCTTGGAGACTTTCTCTTCCACCTTATAGACCTACAGTTACACACCAACATCTAAGAATTTAAATATTTTTTTCCCCACACTGGACATCTAAATATTTGATTAATATTAGATTTTGATGCTTAGATATTTATTTTGTTTAGTTTTCCAGTTCCTAAACAGTAAAGGTTAAAATATTCTGATCTTCAGGGATAGTCAAAAGTGTATATAAAAAGGGGTAGTAGGGAAACTGAATTTTCCTCAGTTACTGATAATATGTATTAAATGACAATAGTCCAGGTCTAGGGTTCTGTGGAAGATGTGAACTTTTGGCATGGAGGCCATCTCCTGTACTGTTTTAAGTTCTCACAAGCTGGACAGTTAGATAGTATAAAGGCAATAATGCTCTGAGGTGAAGAAGGCTGTGGACAAAAGGATAAGGTAGAAATATTCTAGAAAGCTCTTCTAATGCTGCTGCTGAGGATGCTGGCATTCTAGCAGAAAGGCAGAGGGAGGGCTATATTGTACTTTATGTCTTTAAATAGAGTAGCTTGCAATTAATAAAAAAAAAACAGCAAAGCACTATTAAAAATGCAGAGGAACATAAAAAGCTGTGAAAACTGAAAAGGTCGAAGCTGAGAGGCTGCAGCAGATTGGAACTAAAGACTTATCTTGTGATGATTAAACAGCTGCTGGGTTTGTTCAGCAGGTCTTGCCGCCGCCTCCAAAGCTAGGCCAAAATCTGAGCCATTAAGAAGCGAGACACTGACTGTTAAGCATGCTGTTGAGTTTGTAAAAGAAAACTGAGCCTTAGCATCATAGGAGAGGAAGGGAGGGCTCCTCTACGGTTCTCCATGGTGGATGGGGAAGGGAGGCAAGACATTCCCCAGTGCATGGCCACTGGTTTTTTTGAAACGGGTGGCATGTGATATCATTTATGTCTCCCTTGGAGACCCCAGCATTGGGGCTGACTTCTGAAACACTTTAGCGGCTCAGACTAAATTCTGGTATGTGTTTGAAGAAATTCCGGTTGTTTGAAAGACAGTAAATCTTTTTGCCCTTCCTCTCCTTTTTAAAAAAGACATATATATTAAAGGAAAATCACAGTTCTACTCATATGAGTATGAAATCTTAAAGCTGCAATCCTATGCATGTTTACATAGAAATAAGTTGTATTTGATGAATCAGGCTTATTTCTGAGTAGGCATGCTTTAGATTGCACTGCATGGGAAACAAATGTGATTTGGTGGTATAATTGATGTACAAAACTGTCTTGGCCTGATCCTATGTATTTACTGTTTTATAATAGGGGAAAAAAAGATCAGCTGACATACTTGATATAGAAGAGCAATGAGTGAGACTGTAATATGCTGCTGTATGAAATGAATCATTTTAGAACAAAATCTATGCTTATGGCAAGAAGAAAAAGAAAACCTAATCCTTTTCTGTTATTCCATTATTGCTTTACAGTAATACTGTGCATGCCAAAAGCAGAATTGTGACTTTTGACAACAGGCAAAACTTTAGAACAGTTGATTGTAAAAAGAAAAAAAAACAGCAACACAATAACTCACCATGCACAAATTTCAAGCAGATCTCCTCCTGCTGACTTTCATCCACACCCTCATTTCTTCAAATCAATGTATTTCATCTCAAGACTTCTAGATATTTTCTGATATTAACTGTACACAGTTCTTAATGTTTAGCTCTGTTCTAAACTATTTTTTTCTCAAAGGAAGAAAACACAAAGAAAAAAGTGTGCCATTTTTTCACTTGAACATTCTTCAAAACTACATTTTGGAAGTGGGAGAAAAGAAAAGAGGATCTGCTAAATTCTATGTCTATGTATGTTAAAGTTTTTGAATTTTTTTTTAGTGTGCAATCCCTTCTGTAGATATTTGTTGACCAAAATTGGTATTATTGCTTATTATTACTTAAATTAATTTATAAATGGTCTCTTTTGTATGTATGTGTACTACAGTGTGTTTGTAAGTATGTGAGGTTTATAAATATGACAAGACTGTCACAGAGCTGTGTGTGCCTGTAACTTAATGCCCCCTATTTTTATTTATTTTTGTACTGTGCTGATTAAAAATAAAATGCACTGACCATCCATGACACAGATGATTTTCGGAGGATTTTTAAAAAAGCTGCTGTCTGATGGTGGGAAGATGTTGTTAATGACAAGAAAGACAGTGGTAAATAATGAAGCCTTTGGGAAACAGTTGAATTTACCCTGACAAAAGATGGTTTAAACCAATATGATCTTAAAACTGGTTCAGTTACTTTGATTCATAGATGTAGTCTCAGATGCTACACCTTAAACAAGAGTACCCACTCAGAATCACAGAATTATCTTAACCAACTGCCTGGAGATCTCATGTTTTACACATAGAATACGTCAATAGAATCAGGAGATTATATTTTTTAAAAATAATAAAAATATACCACGTAATATGGGGGGATGGGGAAGAACTCTAAAACTATTGCCATAGTGGTTGGAGAAAATGACACAGATTAGCTGAAATCATATTACTGCTTTCCTTTTTTTCCCTGAGAAGAACTCCAGCTCCAACAGTCCTAAGGATCATGAACACTTTTCCTCATATTATAGGGACCATGAACTACCCATGTGATTCATAGGAGGCAGCCATTCTTGTATATCTAGCTTATAATGAACTTTTTCTTTTTTATCTTTAATCAGGATGAGCCATTAACAGTGCAAACTTAAGCACACTTAGTTTCTTCAATGAGAAAGCATGCTTAAACAGAGGACAGTTTCCCTACCCAGTAGCTCACAACTCTCAAAGCTGTATTTGTTGTTGCTATCTTAGGACAACTTAGTTGAGAAAGTTAAAAAGAAACTGAAAATATAGCAGAATTTAAGTGGTTTGCTCTCTGTCTGGTGGAAGCATCTTACTTCAGAGCAATTTAATTTACTTGGAATGCCTCCAGCCAAAAATTATGTTTTACTGGAAGCAGTGGTCTGTAGAGATTTCCCTTATTGGTTGCAAGCGTCAGGAGATAAATTTGTTGTTAAAACTCTAGGCTTTGGCCAGTGGGGAAAATGGGGTTGTTCTTAATTTTACTTTGGTTTCCAAAAAGCAGATGAATGAATGTTAAAGAGCTTCTCAATTTCATTCTTAACTTTGGTACTGCATGTTATTCTAAAACTTCAATTTGACATCCAGCCTTGTTATTTGTGATCACTTCTCCCACTCCCCACTTATTTGATGTTTTAATTGCAAGAATTGCTATGGCAAGACAGGTTTTCTTCCCTCCCCCAAAGCCATCAAGGCTAGGACTGCAGGATCTCACCACAGAATACATTTATTTATATTTTAAATTTAGCCACTGCCCATCTCACGAGGAAGTGACTCTGAGCGGTTTACAATAAAAAATTAGCTTCAAATTCTGCATTTTAGGGCCACAAAGTCATTGCTCAGCACATTCTTGTGTAACGTAAGGAAGATAAAACCGCATGCACAGTGGGAAAAGGAATATCTTGCCTTTTTTTAATCTTTCTGTGTCTTTGGACAACGTCAGGATATATGTACAGATCAGTCTGAATGCAAACGCTGCCCCCATAGTTCCCATGGGTGGAAAGCACTCCTGCCTGGGTGAGAGCAGGGTGAGTGGGTGTTGTAGGAGAGAGTTGGAGGTGATCCTTGGGTATGCCGGTGGCACTGAGAGCAAGAGCTGAGGAGTCTGGGAACTCAGTTATCCCTCCTTGGAGGAAGAGGGCTTAGAGGGGGATGGAGTGGGGATTCCCTGTCTTGGGGACAGAGAGGTGCTGGGATCTCAGGGGGGGATCTGGGGTGGGTCGGGACATCCAGGTGGGGATGGGGAGATATGTGGGAGATGAGGCAGAGAATTCAATCTGGGTTTCTTGTCCTGGTTTTGCGTTCTAGCCCCCTGAGCTCATCCCCAGAATATTCATAGAATATCATGTGAAATCTACAGTATTTAGAATTTGCAATCAGACTACATAAGAAAAAAGCGTATTTTCTATCCAAAATTTTAAAGAATGACCTATTTATTCTACAAAGAAATGGATTTTTACAAATATATTTATTGGAGTTAAGTAATTAATAATCTTGCTACAGATTTCAAATAAGTCAGCTGCAGGTGTACTGGAGAACTGGGATACAGGGCACAGAAAACTTGTACAAGAGAAATAATAAAAGTGTTTATCATGGGGGAAAAAAAACACTCATACGCCTGTCTTACAGCCACACATCTGTTATATTTACTGATTTAAAAGATACAGCATGTTGCCCTTCCAAAATAGAGTTCAAGATAGTTTCTTAGCAAACTCAGTAATTTAGTGAATGTTTTTCAGTGCTAATTTTTCTACAGGGAATTAGAAATTATTTTAAACTTTTTTTCAATTGTTAAATTTCTATACATTTCAGAAAATGCAGAATCAAAATCATGCAAATGGAGTTGGGTATAAATGACAGTCCTTTTATTTCAATTATGTAAACAAAAATACATCTTAATTATGAATAGGGCTTGTGTCCACATTTCTGTATAAACTATTTTAAAATATTAATTACACTATTACCTCAGGCTTAAAAATCAGGCATACAATTAAGAAATAGTTAATTTATAGATAAAACCTGGAAACATACACATAAGGCAGAATCCAGTATCACATGAGCAGCTCATACACTTAGACTTTCTTCTCCCCTCTCCTCTGCAGCCCCCTTGCCCACTCTCAACACTCCCCTGGAGACTGGGTGCCCTGATGAGCAAACGGAGAGTGCACAGAGGGGAGAAGGAATTACCTTTTCCTGTTCTGGTAGCAGAAACTACCTTTGTGGATGCACACAGTACTGTATTCTATCCGCCCCACACGCAAACGTACACACAAATCAAGAAAGACAGAAATACTGATAGTTCATTTAAATCAAAATACTTCATTACACATTGTATAATCAATTTAGTAGATCTATATTTTTGTATGGAAAGATTTCCTCTGCCATACAGTTCTCATAAATTTGGTCATCATTCAAGTCCAGCCTTTAATTTGGGATATGAAATAAAAGTGCTCATTTTAAAACTTCTGAGGCTAATTTGGCTGTTTCGAAAGTAAACGTTTGAAGGCACTTTGGTAAGACAGAAGCAGAGAAAAGAGGAACAGGGAGGTGAGGCGGTCCATTTTCCTATTGGCAGTAGAGAAAGGACTGTAAATGCTCAGTGTGGGCAGCTAGACTGATCAAGAGCCAACTTCCTTTTCAGAAGAAGGCCCAACTGCTTGCTTTTCACCATGGATGTACTGGCATTTGGGGGAATGAACAAGAGAACACGTGAAGAGACTTCTATAAACTACAATTATATTCATTTTCTAGGGCAACTCCTTCATTCTGCTTGCGTGTTCCCTCTGTGTTCTGTGTCCTCGCAGATGGTTTCTGGCTGGGAATTATGGGGTTTAAGCTAAGATTCCCTATCTGGAAGGCATTTTGTTGAAGAAGCCCTTTTAAGAGCACTTGAAGATACTAGAAGATTGGCCCAATCAACAGGAAAAGAAAAGACTAGAGATAGCAATCCTTTTCATTGGAAAATTAATTAGAAAAGAAGAGCAAAAACTCATCTTCGGCAGAAGCAGATAGTCCCACTTAGGAAATGGGGCATATTTAAGAATGACTCAGAAGCAAACAATAAGACTTCTTCCACCTAGCTAATTAGGCAACGCTTGTTTGCCATTTTGCACCCCCGCTCACAGAAATGGGAAGTACTGCCTTCTCACACTTAAAACAAAAGCAGACATACTGTAGCAATTATCACTGCTTTATGCTGTGTGCAGTATAAGTACTTAAGTCCTGACCTGTCCAGCAGTGTCAGGTTTACAATTATTTACTTACTTCTAAGTGGTCCAAAATAGCACATCTCCTCCCTTGTTTTAAGATGCTGGAAGTGCTCTCCATCAAAGTCAAATAAAACATGTTTATATTGGCACAGGAAGAAACAAAGCCCTGTTAACAAGGCCATACTACACCTCAGCAGAGAGCTGTACAAGCAACAAAAGGCAACTCAGGTCTACACTGGCCAGAATGATGCCAGCTGCTCCAAGGAAGCACATTATATACTGGCCCAAGCTATGGGCTCCAATGCTTGTAGTAAAAGCAGCATCTGAAAGCCAGTCATTAAGGAGAATCTGAGCCAAGCTGAATACTAGACAGGGAAGGGGAATAGGAAGGGGAAGGTCTGCTAATATGTTACAGGCCAGACCCACCGAGAAGTCATACAGGAATACAGTGTATGTTCGCAAGTCCTTGAGTTGCACCAAAGAACCCACCCAGCAAAACAATGAATCCCCAGCCTGAACACTCTCAGAGGGTCAGATGACACTTCCTTGGGAAAAAGACTGAAGAGATGGAACAGCCTAGAGGGAAGTAACTTCCAGCCTCTTATGCCTGTGCTATAGAAAATCTCTTTCCCCCAAATATAGCTCCCATTTAAAATTAAGGTTTGGTCTTTGTAAAATCCAAAGTGTTTCCTCCTGTTTCTTCCTACACAAGCCTTTGGTTCCTCCCAATGCAGTCTCAGCTATTAGTTCTACAATAATTTTATATATCTGGGGAATTCATTAATAAAAGACCCTTTGGTACAAAATGGATCAGACAATCATTTAAGCTCATAGTTGGCTTAATGGAGGGAGCATCTCAAGTTCTTGATTCACAGAGCTTTAACAAGGTCTAGGTGTGTCACAGAAAAACACTTTCATCTCCCTCCCTGCATAAGACTGAAGGCACCAAGATTGAAGGCATCAGAGGAATGAGGAAGGCTGCTTAGTGGGAGAGTAATATTAATTCTCAGGCACCCAGAGGATGAAATCTGTCCGATCCTTGATGAAGTTTGGCTCCGACTGGTTGATTTTGGTTTTCACTGAGATGCTGCATTTTCGCCCGTGCATGCTGCATTGGACAGGGTTGGTGATGTTTACTTGCAGGCAACGTTTTTCACTGTAGGTGAAGAGAGAAAAATGAAACAAAAATGATTAAATCCTAAAGGAAGAAGGGTTAAAGGATGTGTTGTGGAGGGAGGGAAGAGACACTTGAGAAGTTTGCAAAGAGCATCACAATATGAATTTCATAATTATACAAAGCATCATTGTTAAATACCAACTATCTTCAACTTGAGAAGCCACCTCATAACACTAGGGAGGCCATGATTAACAGACAGAGATTAGAGCAGAACAGGCAGATGAAGAAAAGGAAGAAAGAATGATTTTAGTCACAGAACTGACAAGACAATTAGGTCTGGTATCATGTGTCATTGGCCAACTGTGGCTTATGCATTCCTTAGTTTGAGATCAGGAAAGTTATAGACAGAAAAGCCATCCAAAGAGAGGAAGGAACAAGCCTCCTTCACATACCTTCATCTACAATAACCCTAATTATAATATCCCCCAGCCTCAGTTCCATGAAGTGGGCTTACATACAAGTCCACTACTGCAGCACAATTCTGGGTGAGCAGGAATCAGTTCTTAAAAAGTTTCAGAATTGTGTTGCATGTTAGAAGTTGCATACAGGTATCAAACATCTCACGCACGTCATTTGTGCAGAAATATGTTTTCCCCAATGTACATTTCTCTCTGCTCACATGACCATCCCAAAGCTGTGCACTTTCTAGTGCAGGAGCAGGCAGCCAGTAGCCACCAAGGTGCCTGCCAGCCTCCCACCCAATATGACTTTGAATCTGTTTAGAATTTTTTAATTAATAAAAAATGGAGCCCTGTCAGGCTGCTAAGCAAAATGCTCAGGAACATCTTGAAAGTTAAAATGGTAGGTGCTTGTTCAGAAATATGTTCATCTGTCCAAACAAAAAGGATTAAGAGAAGCTGAGATGAGAAGAAGAGAATGCACTTGGGAAGGAAGGTGAGATTCAGTGGTAGGAAGTAATTGCATCAAAACAGCTGTTTTGTGATTGGCTGTCTCCACTGTGTGGCTTTTTGGGGCATGGGGAATAATGCCAGTGGCAAACATTTTGTGAGAACTCATCACATGCTCTCAAAATTCCAAATACAGGCGGTCCTCACTTAATGACCACTCGCTCAGCAACCGTTCGAACTTACGACAGTGCTGAACAAGTGATACTTACAACCAGTTCTCAAAATTCAGGCCTTCACAGCATCCCCACAGTTAGATGATTGTGATCCAGATGCTTGGTGACTCAATTATGATGTCACAACATCCCAAAGTCATGGGATTGCCATTTGTGACCTTCACTGCTTCCAACAAACAAATTTGATAGGGAAGCCAGCAGGAGGTCACAAATGGCGACCACATGATGTCATGCTTAACGACATTGTGGGATTCACTTAATGATGGCAACCAGAAGTGCTGGAACTGCCATTGCTAAGTGGCATGGTCATGTGATGTCATGCTTTATGACCGCATTGCTTAGCGATGGAAATTCCACTCCCAATTGCTATCGTTAACCAAGAACTACCTGTATGCCCAATGGCTCCAAACATTGCTTACCCTTCTTCTACAGTCAGAAATCTTGTGAAGAATTCAATTCTATTTGGAAACTGTTTTTAGATTACAAATTTATACATGGAACTGTGCCACAATGAAAATTAGGGTATTAGAGTTTATACATCGAACATATAATTTACACACAATCTGCAGTATTGTTAGATTGTATCGTGTACTGTTCATCACCTATAGTTCATTTTTTTTTATTTTTTAATGACTTGTGTTAAACAAGCAAATTTTGCTTAAAATTTTATAACAACATGTTTCGATTAGAAAATGGAAATGAAATGTCACAGTATTATAAGCATTTAATGATGTATTAGAATATATTAGTCATATGATATTTCAGAACTGTTGGCTATCCACCCATATTTCACTACTTATAATTGGTTCTTTATCTATAGCATCTATTCTTTATATTCTCTTAAATTACTACTTGTATTTGTATTATGCATTTCCTATATTCTTTTTAAATGTATATAATGACACAGAAAGTTGTTTGCTCTCCTTTACACCATAATTGAGTCCAAAAGTAGGAAAACATATTCTCTTGTACTAGTCCAAGTGGGTCAGTACTTACTTCTATTGTAGGAAAAGCCTTATTTATGATAGGTACCGCAAATATAGCTAGAGGCTTTATGGTCAAAACATAACTTTGATTAAATGACCTTTGGCTTTGAAAGCCACCAATTTCTGATGAGAATCTAGTTCTGGCAAATATCCAGGGAAAATATATTTACAAAACCTAATCAAGCATACATTTTAAATAATTGTTAATACATATAATTTAGGAAATTCAGGCTGCATTTGTACACACACTAAAGTAAGTTCTATTGATCTCAGTGAGGCTTACTTACAAACTACCATGGATAATATTCATTATTAGCATCAATCCATATAAATCAAATGAATGTTTAAAATGAGTCCCGCACACTGATCCATCCATCCATCCATCCATCATCCATCCATCCATCCTCTCTCTCTCTCTATATATATATATATATATTTCAAGACTACTGGTAGTCTTTGCTTACCGACTACTAGTTCAGCAACCGTTCGAAGTTACAACTGTGCTGAGAAAATAACTTTACAGCCCATTTACCACCTTCACAGCATCCCTCAGTCATGTGATGGCCATTACAGTCAGTACGCGTTGACCTGTGCTTTTTTCTTTTCCCCCCCCTTGCAGAGCAGAGAGATTGGAGAGGAAGAGATTACAAAAGAGTAAGCTGTCTGCTCTTCTACACATCGAAAGTAATGTGATTGCACTGACAGCCCGGGGCTGGGAGCATTACGCAAACAGCTTACAGTACTCTTTTGAAATCTCTTCCTCTCCAATCTCTCCTGCTCTGCAAGGGGGAGGGGAGGAAAAAAGTAAGCAATTTCTGTAGGCAATCTCGCCTTTGCCTGACCCTTCCACCCCCTTGCAGAGCAGAAAGATTGAAGAGGAAGGGATTCCTACAAGATTAACTACTCTGGGTGGCTAGAAATGAAATCCTCCTTAGAAAAATACAAGTCAGCTGATTAAATATCCTCAAATACTTTTAAAAGCTCTTCTATAATTTCTTGAAAAATTGGCACATTTGTTTTTTATTTTTTTTTATTAGTATATTACCACAATGTTGATTGTCAAAATAGGTAATTCATGTTCAAAAAATGCAGGAAATGCAATAATCATTTGGTAGCAATGTCATAAACTCAACAATTTTGGGTAATTCAGCATAGAATGAAACAAATTTAAATATCAACTTCTGACCAGCTTTTTTCTTTTTTTGTTAAGCAGAACACTAAGTCTTAAATTCCTACAAAGTATACAGAGCTGGCCCTATACATGATAACAGCTAGGATAGTTTTATGTTTCTTTCTGAGAATTACACATAATTCCTTCTTTGGAAGAATAGAAGACTAAGCTATGGGAGTATACATCAATGTAAACAATAATAACTTTGTATTTTTTTTTTAAGTCTGACATTGAATTTAATTGAACCTGAAAATCATTTATGAACTATAATCCTGCACATGGACTTGAACTACATCCAAAGGTTGAATTTCTCCTATTGTGAGATTTTAAAATACTAGGTTTTGCTATAAGGACAGGTTTCCTCAGATTAGAGAGAAATTTCTATTAATTGCTAGTATTATATTGGTGGCCTTGGCTAATAATGGTTATTGATTTGATTTTGACAATGGTCTTAAATTGCTAAATTGATGCACGGTCACCTTTATACTGATTACAGGTAGTCTTTGTTTAGTGACTGCCTTGTTTAGTGACTGTTCACATAGTTACAACAGTGATGAAAAAGTAACTTTACAACCAATCCTCAAATTTACGACCTTCACAGGTCTGTAAAGCAAAGGAAAGATGAAGATCATAAACACAACTGCTGTTTCACTTAGCAACTGCTTCGCTTAACTACAGAGTTGCCAGTTCCAGTTGTGGTCCCTAAATGAGGACTACCTGCATTCAATTTTATGCAGTTTTGTAAATATATATATTTACAAAACACACACACACACACAGAGGCAACTGCCTGAACTAGTCCCTGCAGTTTTCTTGGCAAGATGTTCAGAAGTGGTTTGCCCTTGCTTTCTTCCCAGGGCTGAGAAAGAGAGTGACTCACCCAAGGTCACCCAGCTGGCTTCGTGCCCAAGGCGGGACTAGAACTCATCATCTCCCAGTTTCTAGCCTGATACCTCAACTACTACACCAAACTGGTTCTCATTTCTTTTTAGTTCCTTTATTTTTCTTCTTTTTTCTTAGCTGTCTTTTTGAATATATGTTATAACAAAAGAAAGAAAAGTCAGAAAAATGAGAAGAAACCCTTTAAGGCACAATTTTTAAAAAGCTTTGACAGATTTTTTTTCACTTTTGCAAATCAGACCTATACTACTAGTATATTATTCTTCCTGTGCTTTTTATCAGAATTATAATTCTTTCCCTTATGTTCTAGGGGAAAAGAATTAAAGCCTGGTATCACTGGTACTTAGCTTTTTATTTCTGCTCAAAATCCTAGGTGAAAAGGCTCCTTAAATTCCATAGAACTTATCTGAGTAAAATGCTTAAGACTGTGCTCTTAATATTACATATCTGACATTTTTGTTTTTTAAAAAAGCCACACATATGTTCTTTCAAATCACACATATGTTCTTTCATATCAGGGTACTGTTAGAACAGCAAAGTCATTCCTTGTTCACATTTAATATTTCTTTAGTTTCACCACTGTAAGCTGCATCAAAGATCCTTGCTTACTTAATCTGCTATTTTTGCAGTGCATTAGCAGTCTTAGATAAATGTACCTCAAAGCCACAACAGATCACAGGTGCTTAGAGAGACAATATAATGTAAGTCACTGGGATTGGGTTCAGGATAGCACAGTTCCCTCAAAAACAGCAGTCCCCACCCCACACCCAGGCCTAAGTTGCCAGGACAAGAAAGCAGCAGGCTACTGCTCTTACACCACATCTTGAGATAGCAAAGGCTAGTGATTCTGCCTTTGCTGTCTCAAGATAATGCCCATCTTCTCCTCCTTAATTTACCACTCTCAGTCTCCCATTCCTTCTATCAAATGCTATCCTGGGTTCAAGTGGAGTGGGGAAATGGACACCCTTCTCACAATTCTCTAACAAATCTGATATTGTCTAATATTGAGTTTCCCAATTTACCACTCAAAGCCTAAGTGCAGACTTCGCCTTGAAAAACATTTTGCACCCTGAAATAAAGGAAAGGCTCGATCAGCTAGAATGGTGTAGCTAATATTATCTGGATTTGGGACAATATTAGTTTCCGTGGAGTCCTTGGGGTTCTCTGAGCTTGGTTGTTTTCTTGCAAACGTTTCATTACCCAGCTAGGTAACATCTTCAGTGCTAGAATGGAATGGGGTTTGCTCTCTGTTTATATGCCACAGTATATAAACAGAGAGAAACCCCATTCCATTCTAGCACTGAAGATGTTACCTAGCCAGGTAACGAAATGTTTGCAAGGAATCAGCCAAGCTCAGAGAACCCCAGGGACTCCACAGTTCAACCCTGAGCTACACATATTCTCCTCTTCTACTGATATTAGTTTCTATTCCTATTGGAAGCATAATTTGCTTTTGCTGTCTTTCACTATTTCTACAGCCAAACTGTATTTCCACATGCAAAAAAGTAACATATTAAAACTGCTGGAAATCCACTATCAGGTCAGATCATTTTTTCATATTTGGTGGCAATCGCTTAAGGTTCAACAATTTTGGAAGATGATTTATTACAGAATGAAACAGATCTTAAAAATAGAATTCTCTTTCCTGCCTGCTATTTTTATGCTAAACATCACCAAACTTTATATCCCTACAAAGTACATGGAATAGGCTTTGTATATGATAACAGCTGCCAGGATAGTCGATGCCTCTTACTGGAAATCATCCATACTTCCTTCTCTAGAAGAATGGCAGACAAAGTTGTGGGTGTATACATCAAAGACTTCATATTTGAAAAAGAAGTCTGATACCACATTTAACTTGGAAACTATTTATGGATTATAATTCTGCACATGAACGTGTACTGCATCAAAGAATTGGGTTTCTCTTAATGTAAAGTTTTAAAACATTAGATTGTGTCCGATTCATTAGAATAAGGATAAACTTTCTTAGATTACATAGAAATTGTTATGAATTCTTCATTCTGATTGATGATTTTTATTATTTTGGCTTCTTTATTAATGACTGAATATTTATTTTGATTTTAAGAATGGTCTTGAAGTGCTAAATTGATATAAGATCACCTCTAGATGCAAAACTAATTCAATGTTACTTTGAAAATTCTTATCCAATTTTATTTAGCTTGTAAATCTTATTTCTTTTGCTGCTTTTTTTCTTGGTTGTGTTCTCAAATATCCATTAAAATAAACCAAAATACCTTATAGTCCAACTGGGTGTTGTTACCATATAAAACAGATAACAGAGACAAAAAGTTTTCTTTGAATGGTCTCCTTTCTCCAACTCTGCCTTTTGATTTCATATCCTACATTTTCCATTGAGGATTCTTCTAATGGGAAAAATATGGCTTTTGGGAGCAGAATCAATATTTCTACAGTTGATATTGACAAAGTATGACTCCACATAGCTTAAACAGTGGAGGGAAAAGTATCTGTTGTGCTTTTACAAGTCTGAAGGAAGGAAAGACAAATTCATTTGGGAGAAGCAAAACTTACCATATTTTCTGAACAGATTAAATTCAAATTCTATATTCCAAATAATTTAGAATGTGCCCATGATGACTTCATACTACAGTAGTGCTTGCACAAACAAGAAAAGAAGACACTGAGATTGAGATAAAATTATTAGATTCAAAGAAATCGGAGCAAACTGTCCAGGTAGCTCTTTGATTACTGTAAATCCCCAGGTGATTTTGAACCAGTTTTACATGGCGCCTGCTAATTTCATACTTTTCTCTCAAGCCATAATAGCTAGATACTAACATTTTAAAGAAATAAAACTACATTTTCTCATATAGCTAAAGCTGGAAAATGTGTGCACATTCCAAATTGCTAACTTTCATTGTGAAATCACAAATATGAACAATACCCACATTACTGATTAAAAGTCAAAATTGCTGATTCTCTCTTCTTTCACAACTTCCCCATGTCTTACCGTAACAGACTCAAACATGCCAGCTCAAATATGGAGGTTCATCACTCTGAAATATCAAGGAGTACCTTGCTGATCTCAAATAGATTAAAGACAGTGGTAATGTGTGTCAGTGTGTGGGAACGGATAGGAATGAAGCCAGATACAGACATGCAACTAGCAAATGAATGCAGTGCTATTTATTGCTATACAAGCTTAAGTGCGCACAGTGAATTTCGAACTCTATTAGTGTTTGTGTGTGTGTGTTTATTGACCATGCATCAGTGTAAATACGTACACTAACAAAATCTACCTATAACGTATACTAATAGAATTTAACTAAATGACTTAAACTACTCCCTTACTTTATAATACAAAATGCTTAGCTACTAATCCCTTCCTCCTCCCACATCTCCTTATCTACAACACAGGCTTAGGAATGCTAATAACGTCTCTCCTTCTTAACATACTCTTGATCGGTTACCAGCCCCCGAACCACTTGGAGTTTGCTTTGCCACTGTCTACAATCCAGGGGTACATTTTTGTTTCTGTTGGCTTTTTGCAGATTCCTTCTTTGCCTTCAGCTGCCTCAGGCTTCTTCCCAGGTTCTTCTCCCTGGCCATGGACCATCCAGTTCCCAATCGCACAGCTGCCACATCCGCTTTTCCACCTTTCACTGCCTAGTCGCCTTTCACCCCAGCAGCATCTCCTGCCAAGCCTAGAAGAAACCCCTTTTTGTCTACCTGCTTTGGTTTCTTCTATACATCGTTCTTTCTTTCTTTCGAAACATATGTGCCAGCTTGCAGGTGACTAAAGAGTTTAAACTGGTTTTCCTTTCTCCATACTGCCTGTGTGCCTAAGCTATGCATCTGGCAGTCAGACCACTACAGAGCAAAACAAAAAACAAAAAAACTTGACGGTCGCATCTTCTCATTTCAGGGCAATTCATCTTTCTACAATGCAAACAGCATTTTTTTCCAAAGAGAGTTCCATTATTCAGAAGTTATGGTAAGGTAATGTACAAGTACAAGTCACTTTTCTATTTATGATGGGTTTAGCTTCAACATATTTAGACAAATTAGAACGGAAAGTAGATGGGCAATATCTTTTGAAATCTCAGAAACCAGAGAGGATGCTGAAGAAGATGCCCAATGTTCAGAGGCAGCAGTTTTAGCACTATGTATATCACTTTTCCCTTTCTAATGACTTGTTTATAAAAGCAATGAAAGCAAAAACACAATTATGCTGAACACGAAAAATACACACCATGGGATGCCTTGTAAAAACTATGTGTTTGCACATGTTGAGTATACTCAGTTTTCAGAACAAAGCATAAACACAGCACACAAGTAATTTTGTCACAATTTTGCAGAAGTTATTGCAGACAGCCACATGTCCATATGCAAGTTAGTAATCTCTGGCCTTGAGAGATTTCAGAGGTGAATCATCCGATGTGCACAAAGAGAAGTTAGTTTTCTATCTCCCACTAATGCTAGATCTGGGGCCAACTTGTTCCCCCTGTTTATGAAAACAAGTCGTGAAGAGGCTTGAAGGAGGGATGAAAAATCAGCATTTGCTTTTCTAGTTTATGCATTTGGCTTCTTCCAATTTAAAAACATATTTTCAAGCCTGTTGAATCCATGTATATTACTGAGATCACAATGTGCAAGAAAGGAAAGGAACTATACCAACCATAAGCATAACCACAAAGGGCTTTCAACATCTGGCTTTTGAAACACTGCTTCATTCCTGATGGTGGAAGTGGATGTTTCAGAAATGAAATTCGAGGCTAGACAGAGCAAGTGCAGATTCAAAAGACTGTTCTTTTTCTGACAGTCTTCCCCAGCGGAGTGCTTTTCAGTTGAACTATTGCTCTCATCACCCCCAGCCATACCTTTCTGAGATGATTATATGGCTTGCATTTTCATTAATTATCTTCAGGTATACATATTACAAATTCTGCCACCTGGTATTTGCTTTTGCCTCTTGGCACAGTGAAAGTATAGCAACAAGCAAGGCAGATGGCTGAGAGTATTGTACGCTCTCATGATGGGAGGGAAAGATAGGACACAAAAACTGGTTTGTTCTGGCACAGCTTCTCAACCTTGTTGCTGGACAATCCAAATTTAAGCTCAGTACTTAAATTACACTATACCAGTTTCATAATACTTGTAATAATAGCCCTATCTAGTCTATCTGGAAGACACATACCTCTGTAAGAAGCAGGCTCATAGTGTGGGGATGCTCACTGCTCACATCTTGTCAGCTTGAAACACTCCATGCTTTTAACCATCTTTGGCTGATATATTTCCCCCAAGACCCTATCAGGACACAATCATCTAATGCACTGGTAATCTCCTGCCTGGATTATTGCAATGTCTTACACATGTGGAGCTTCCTTTGAAAATTGGCCATTTTGAACATACCACTCTACTTGCTCATCTACAATGGTTTGCAGACAGTGGGGTGGGGGTGGGGGCTTCAAAGTGTTGGCCATAACCTATAAAGTCCTAAGTGGTTTATGACCAAACAATGTGAAGAATTGCCTTTTCTCATATGTTCTGATCTCATGGTTAAAATGACCTGCAGGGATCTTCTTTGAGTTTGCCACCTGCAATGATTGATTGATTGATTGATTGATTGATTGACTGATTGATAGATAGATAGATAGATAGATAGATACTCCCACCTAGATAGATAGATAGATAGATAGACAGACAGACAGACAGACAGACAGATACTCCCACCTAAACCACTCAAGAATTGTGTGGTACCTAAACAGGTACGTTTGTTGTGGGCATCTTATATATAAATCCCATTGACCGTAATGGAGCTGCACATAGTAGGATTTGTCTCATTTAATCTATATTGTAGACTTTGATGTGACATTTTCATAAAAACAGTTGGAAAATCACATTTTTTTTCTTTGAAAGTGCAATATTCCCAAGCAAATTGTCTGGTTTGTGAATAATTATGAAACATTATCCTTTCCATTAAAAATTTATTTAACATACATTCCAAGCACATTGGCATTGGAATGTTATGAGAGTAGAGCCAGGAGCCAAAATGAAGGACAGAAAAGTAATACAAAATAAAGGACAGAAAAGTAATACAAAACAGTAAAACAGCTTTTTCCAATTCCTTGTGTTTTGGAAAATTGAGCATCACCATTAGTGGGACTGAAAAAAATTCCCAAATGCCCGAGAGAGTTGGCCATCACAGACCTAAGCCAGCTTTTGATTATCAACAGTTCAGGGAATTACAATGCTTGCCATGAAACCTAATTGTAGCTGCTGGAAGCTCTAGTCCCATCCTGAAGGAATCCTGAACTACTGTGTGAGTATATGGGCCATTGGTATTATGATCTGCACTCATTGGGAGAGCTGACAAGACAAGCTTACCACTCTGAACCATAATCTTAATATATAGATTGGGACTGCAAAATGAGCTAGATTACGATGTGGTTGGCTACTATGTAGTTCCATGTATTATGGCAATAAAGCATGGTGTCTGCATAGTATTAGTCTTGAACGATCCAGTTTAAAATGGAAGAAACTTGACAAACTAGGTTACAACTGAAAAAAATCACTCACACAACTCTAATGAAATAGTGAGAGAAAAGGAACCATATACGTAGGGAGAAAGTAGAGCTGAGAAAATGGTGGTGAAGGTTGGAGGGAAAAAACATTGTTTTCAAACACTACAGCTTTCAGTCTCAGTCACCATAGTAACCTTGATTTTAGCATTCAATCTGATACAGCATCACTGCCAGCCAACCAGAAGATGAAAACAACATGCATGTTCTTATTAGGCTTGTAGGGAAGGAAGCGAGATCAGTGTATGATTGCTGCCTCTTCAGCAGATGCCTGTTTACAATTCCAACCAAAGATCAATTAATCTGTACTATGAAATAGGCGTTTTTACCATCTGACAGCATTCCAACTGTCTTCTTTACCCACACAATTGTGCATACACGTAGTTGCATACTTGGATTCCTGGAGCATCCAAACTTGCTTACTGAACAGGATATACAACAGGAAACAGCAAAGCAAGAGGTAGCTATTAACAGGAGCACTAGAGGGTTTTCTGCTTCATTCTCCTGCACAGCACATGGAGTCCTTGTTGCTGGGTGAACTGAGACATTAGGTGTATTCAATGGTGATGAATCAGCCTACCGGTTGCCCTCCAGAAGCTTCTCTTTGAAAGCCCTACCACACCAATTCTAAAAATTAAGCACCTGTCTGATAGATCTAGCAGTTTTGATTGTTCAGCTGCATAATTGTTTTAATCAGCATGTTTTAAAATGGCATCTGGCTGCATCTCAAATTTTCTGTTCTCCCCACTTTCTGCTTTCATCAAGACTGTTTTTCTTTTATCTAGGCTAGCAATAACCAACTTTTATTCTTGCAGAGCAAAGCCTGGCCTCCCCTCTCCATCAGCCTCCCCACTTTAAACCTCAGTCCTAAGCAAGTGTAGTGAAGGCAATGCAAGAATGGAAAGGATTTTTTGCCCCTGTGAACAGAGACGCTTCTGCCCTAGCATAACCTGGTAGATTCTATGTGTGACCTAACACTTGACTTGTCTGATTCAGCCCATGAATGAAAAAACCCCTCAATATTAGTAGTAAATGTTGAACCAAGATTATACGACTGCAGCTAAAAGACTGAATCATAAGCAGTGAAATCCAATTCCAATCGTGCCAGTGCTATAAACTTAACTAAGTTTTGACCTCTCACCATCTTCTCTTGCTATGTGGGGATAAGTGTATTCACCAGTCTACAGAAGTGTTCTAAATCAATCTTCCACAGCTTGAGGCTCTCCAAATCTGCTGTAGAATCACTCTCATTATTCCTAGCCAATATGGCTCTGACTATTGTAAGGGTTCAGAGAGTTCGGTGTTCTAACATACTACCTAAATGTTAACCTATCCTTATTTCTTCTGACCTCCTGTTTCATTTGAATTCTTTGCAAGTTGCCAACATTCTAGTTTTCGCACTGCTCAGAGAGATTCATCAAGAGCCAACATTCAGGGGACAGAGTACTAGGATGTAAAAAGAAGCCACATGAATACATTCAGAAAAGAAAGCACAACAAGCAATGGGAACTCAAAGCTGATGGAAAATCTAACACCAAGGAGACATGAGCTATGAAGAAACATTCTTCCAGGGTGCCAAAGGGAAAAACAGCATGGAAAAGAAAATCTGTATTCTGCTATTTCATGCTATTTGCAGGGAGAAAGTAAAGCAAGATAGACAATATTAAACCAAGAGGACAACTCACACTTTAAAAGGTATATAGCACTGCAAACAAATCTCAGGAGGAAAAACAAAATTACTAATTTAAATTTTAAGCAGGATACACCGATGTGGACTATTTTTACCTCTTATGTCAGGAAAAAACAGTTAAAAAACATTTTACCGTGGCCTCATTGCAGCCTATATTGTTCATGCTGTAATTCTGCAAGAAGCAGAGAATATAGCAAGCCTAATGCTCATTTTCTTGAGAATTCCTGCTTGCATTAAAAACAAACTTCCTATCCTTATAATCTTGAAGTTACGTAAAATAAAATAATTTCTAGAGGAATAGCTGTATTACACTTTCTTTTGTTGCAAAAACAACTGTCTTAGGTTAAACAAACATAATAACACAGAAACTTTTCTCTATCAGTCTATTTCAAATTTGCTAATTTACAGTACTGAGCTTTTCTTCCATGTCTTTGTGACGGGAAAAATAAACACAGCCCTCCTCCTTTTTTCTGGGAGTGTACAATACCTGTTAGAAATGACACACTTGGAACTAGCTGGCTACACCTTTTCATTGTTCCCAGATGATTCACAATGACTATGACTAGCCAGCCGGGAGCAAATGGGATTTTTCCCAGTACACTCAACGGATAATTCTCCCACCCTGAGGGAAAAATAATGCACATGAAAAATATTATGTGGAAGGAGCTGGGAAGAAATAGTATATGCTGCATGGCAAAAACTGTAGCACCTGCTTCAAGGTAATAAGCCAAGCCATGTGCCACTAAAGAGTTTTATCGTAGACTTGAGAGACAGTGTGCTATAGCTACCTTATCACTAGCTTGGATCACCTGAAAAATATATGCTTTCCAGAGTTTCCAGTACCTTTTTACAATGAAATTTCTGGTTAGTAGTTCATTTTGCTTCGGAGCCCACCCGTGAGTCTGCTAGGTATGTGGGAGGGGAGAGGAAGTGGACAAACGCTCTACCTTAGAAGCAGGGCTGACGGGCTAAATGGTATCATGGATTTCAGCGTTCAAACTTATCTGGCCTATTCATATAGCTACTGATAAACTTATTTGTGCATACATATATTAACTATTTTATAGACATATATTTTAGGCTACACAGAGATGACCTTCATTTTGGGGAGGGTCGCAGGAACAGATGGCTTTGGCCTACACTTGCCTCTGATAAGGTGTACAACTGAAACTGGCTGAGATCCTGCCCTGAAATACAGAGTTATAGAGATTTTGGGGTCCAACTAAACCAGCGTCTCCCAAATTTGCCTAGCCCCCTTTAAAAGACTGTATAATCTTTAACTTACACTTTTTGGAATGAAGAAGTGTGACTCCAACTGCACTTTAGCAAATGTCAGCTTCTGAACTACCATCTGTGAGTGAGAACTACTGGCCTTTCTGCTTCAGCTGCTGTTCTGGGACTCCCCTGCCAATTGGTGTAGGCTTGTGAAAGGGCAACTTACTGCCAGCAAAGATTATCTCTTTTAAAGCAGTGGCCTAGTTTGGTGATTGTATTTTCTAATTTGCCCAATGAGAACTTTGAATTCAGAAATGAGTAGTTTTGGAATGAAGGAAAAAATCCACGTAGCCCCGAATTCCAGTATCTCCTGTAGCAAAACTTTAACAGTTAAGAATAAATGCTGGCGTATTCTATAACTAGAAGAGATTATTATCAATTCTAAGGTAAGGGAAACCTCTTCATTAAAAAAGCATCCTGAAGGGTGAAGATTTTCATACTGACATTACCTTACTAAGATAATAGATTAAAAGGATCGCTAACGGAGAATAGTTGCTGTTTCCCAAAAAGAATTTTTTTAAAAATTAAAAAGACCTTAAATCATGTTAGGAACCATGCATCTTCCTTAAAAGGCTTTCAGCCTAAATTTATGGAAGCTAGTTGTACACAGGATTCAAAGGTAGTCTGTTTTATTCACATGTTCACCAGCTGAAGTTTTCAGACATTAATAGCCTTGACAACATGTATGTATATCTACACAAGTTTTCAGATTTTATCTTATTTATTTATTTACATTTAGAGGCTGCATGTCTCCAAACAACTCCGGACAGCTTACACTTTGAAAAGCAAAAAACAAGAAAATAGAGAAAAAGATCACCATCCTACCTCAAGGCCCAGGGGAACAGCTATGTTTTCAAGGACTTTTAGAATATCAGGGTAGGAGCCTGATGATTGTAAATACTGCTGTTAGTAAACAGAAGTACATAAGACAGAGTTCAACCCCCTGCATAGACTCTACAGTATACAGAAATTTGAATTAGACCAGAATCTCTACAGATATCAGATGAGAAGGGCTGACCGGTACCGGGGACAAACTCCTAAGTTTCCAGATACCTCAAGTATGACACATTTTCTATTTCATTAACCTACCTTTTTTATAAGTTTGGTTAAGAATTAATTTGAACTGCTGAGCATCTGTCTTTGTAAGCTTTGTGGGCTATCCTTCAGGAAAGTTCAGTGCAAATTCCTTCTCGTCAAAGACAGATTTTTCTATTATACAGACTTCGTTAAGGCCAGAAGCGGTGGGACCTGTGCATTCACTCTTGGGTCTTAGCAAACAGTAATTCACAATGGCTCTACTATACAGAGATGCAGCAAGTGATGATCTAGCTATTTTGATATGATCTTTCCTCAGGGCGATATCATCTTTTTTATGTTACTGTAATGCTGTAGTATTGTTTTTTTAACCAGTTTACTACATGTCACAGACTCCATTATGCTTGAGTATTAAATAATTTGAAATGGAAAAGCAGGGTATAAATGCTTTAACCAAGAAATACACTCCATTCTTTTGAGTCTTCTCATCTTAAGCACAACTAGTAATACTGATATGCCATCAGTTTGTGGATACTATCCCTCTCCTCTTCATTTTCACCAAATCTTAGGACATCTGCTAAATTGTACAGCATAACATTGAGAAATAACGGGCAGGAAATGTAAACAATAAATGAAATCCACTTCAGTATTAAAAATGCAAATTAACTTTCTAGAAGGTGATAAGATAACAAGCCTCCAGAGAACAGAATGGAACAGTGTTTGAGAGTTATAATTAAGGAAAGCCTAGCCCCGCATACCCACCCATCTAAATGCAGATTGCACCAGCACATGGGACAGAATCTCTCCCATTATCTCAATGATCAATCAGAATTATATGATAATATTTTTAGATGCCCCAAACCTAAACTGTTGTGAGCATTAGCAATACTCAGCATATTGTGCTGAGCTCAGAAACAATACCATATTATAATACTACGCTATACTGAATGCAGTTAAACTATCTGCTATATTTCCCTTACTCTTGCTGGTAGAAAAGCATGTGACTTCGAGTCAGTTTTTGACTCCGGTCAACTGCCTGGACAAATCTCTGCAGTTTTCTTGGCACATTCCCCACAATATCAAAAGTACATTTTACTTTTGATATTGGATTTGAGGCACTCCTTACTTGCACCTTGTTGGTATGTATTAAATGTCAAAAAAAGTGGATGCTGAATTGCTACATGCTGTTGCCATCCTGACTTCTGTGACTAGGAGCAACACACAAACACATAGCTTTTATACAGTTATGTACCAACATGTATAAGGCTGCACTCTTATTTCTTACAAGATTATTTCCTTGGCATTTATTTATAAGTAATAATTTATGTTACAACATATAGTAACTGTAATGAACTGCCACCTGTTGATCCCAAATCCAGTAACTTTCCTTGCAACCAATATTGATTCAAAAGAAAGTTCATTTATTGAGAATAAGTGTACAGATCCAAAGCATTGCTAAGACTGAGCAAAAGCGCGCCAAAAGCTGTTTTTCTTACTTTCCCCACCCCTTACATCGCCCTTAGTTCTTGGTCTTCTGATTCCCTTGCTGGCATGGCCTTGATCATGCCAGAGCCTGTGATAAGGAGCCATCTGCTTCAAATGGTTTCTCATTCCTTCTCCCCCCCGCTTTTACAATGGCAGAACCACAGCATGTAAAAAGCCATTTTTTAAACTAGCCATATAATAATCTATTATAAAATCTTGCAAGGATTCTGACAGTAACATAAAAAGACAAAATGTGGGATCTGGTGCTTGCACAGCAGAGCCTTATCCAAACTGGCATCTTCCAGATGTGTTAAGTGAGGAAGGTTGATGTCATATAATATAAAATTAACTCTCAGCCTTAGTATCCTAAAGTATAAAATTTTATACTACATATCTACATCAATTTTTAGTCTGTTCATGGGTAAAAACAATAGTACAAAGCAGGATATAAGACAAATTGGAGAATGTGTCTTGTAAGATTATAATCACCTGCAACTTCTAATAAAATATTTAATTCCCAACATTAGTTATTACAAGCTATTTATCATCAGTGTTGGCTAAAGGCAATGTACTTGATTTCTATTATTGTTGTTGTTGTTACTGTTGACTGCAGAGTCAGCCAGATGTTTAGACTAGATTTGGCATTTTTATCCACCTATCAAGTCCTTCCCAAGGACCTGGGATAGGCAGATGTTGTTTGATGGCGTTAAAGGTATTGTCACAGGATGTAAGCTGTTGTAAAGCTGCCTTTTGCAATTGACTGATGGTGATTTTGTCAATGCCGATGGTGTTCAAGTGGTGCTCCAGATGTTTTGGGACTGCACCCAACATGCCTATTACTATTGGTACTATCTTTGCTTTCTTTTGCCACAGAAGTCCTTTTTTGGCGGGGGGAAGCCTGGGTAGTGAAAGCATCTGTACCTTGAACTGTTCTGGTAGTAAATAAGCTGTTAACATTTTTTTAAAATAGTTTCTCTGTCTCTCACAGTACAACCTCATACCTGGAGTAAGCCCCACTGAATTCGACTGATTTACTGGCAAATAAAAGTATTTCAATGAGAAAGCTATTTTATGTGTTAATTAATTACATTTTAAGGCTGCTTTAACAGTGTATCTTCAATCCACTGCGGAGTGACAGGGAAACAGACAGATTCTCCTTTGACTAAATTTGGGGATTTTGTTGTCTTTATAAACGGATGAAAAACAGAGAGCTCTGGATGGATCAAAGGAAATCTTTTTTTTTCTAAACAGCTCCTCCCAAGAAAGCAGCAAACCCATTTTATAAGGGTTTCCCATTCTACAGATTCAAGTGAGATAGCCGTTTCCCAATTTAGGCAGACCGTTCCATCAGAATAAATATTTAGTTTCTCAGCTGGAGAGGCCTCCAAGTTGGGGGGGGGGGGGGAGCCAGTTGCTGTATTGCATTTAAAATATCTCAAAAGAGGTTGGGGTGGCAGACATCTGCTGTTGTCCAACTCATGTAGAACAGCTGAAAGATACAGTATGATATTGTTCTCTTCTCTTTCTGAGATTAACGTTACTTGCTGGTTTATTTTATTAAGCACTAGTAAAATGATAACACCACTGGAGTGAAAAAGAATTGTATAGGAAATTAAAAAATAAATGAGCTATTATAAAAGAAGCTACTTTCTGTTTATCTGGCCTAGTTTAATGTGTTTTGTATTCCTTATGATTGCTTACCAGCAATTCTCTAACTGCAAGACTGGGGGCCTTCTACATGCAGAGCATATACAGTATTCAGATAGGCTCTAATTTATTTTATTTTTACGCTGCACTGGAAATCCTGTGTGTAAAGTACAAACAAGAGACTTTTGCTGCCTGCTTTCAATGATGCTTCATATCAACAGGTGGTGGGTTTTTTTGTTTTGTTTTTGTGCCTTTGACTCCTGGCGACTGCCTGGACGAGCCTCTGCAGTTTTCTTGGCAAGGGTTTTTGGAAGTGGTTTGCCATTGCCTGCTTCCTAGGGCTGGGAGAGAGTGACTGGCCCAAGATCACCCAGCTGGCTTCGTGCCTAAGGCGGAACTAGAACTCACCGTCTTCCATTGCTACAAATCATGACAAGTTCAGAATGCAGATGCGTGAACTCCTGATGTAGCAAGAGGATAGGACACATTCTAATTAGTGGGTACTTCCTTCCTAGAAAAGTTTAAGGATGGCAAAATGTTATAAGCTGCCGTGAGACTATGGCAAATAGATCAGTGAAAGAATGAGTAAAGATGAAAAAGATATCCTTTGAGATATGAGCAAATTACTGGCGATAAACTGCAGCCCTACCTCAGCTATCTTGGCTCAGATACTTAGACCACAAGCTGAAAAAAAATTACCACAGAAAACTATTTCTATTTGCAGAAGCTGAGTAATTTTGCAAACAAAATTAACTTTACACTGTATTTTTTTCTCATATCCTGAATATATGCAACAGAACATGTATGCAGTCAACCGGGTTTTTGGGGGGAGGGAGAAGGAAAACATGAAAATGCAAGACTTCACAATGTGTAAAAAGTAAATTATAGCAATGTTATACTGCATAGTCAGAAACACTATCAATCTGTTTAGTGCAGTGCAAGCTACACTGCGTGCCTTATCTGAACAGCAATCCACAAAACTATCTTGCAAAGTGAAAATAACAGAATGAAAATGTGTAACTTCCTGCAACCAAGTAATGGCGGGGAGGGGTGTCCTACTTTGTAAGTACCATAATTCTGTGGCTTAGTAGCATATCCAACTCAAGAGGCTGGAACAGAATTCCATGCAGTGAATCTGTCCAAGTTTCAAATCTCCCAAGAATTTATCCACCCAAGAGCACAAGTTGCAACTTGCAAAATGAAAGGAACCAAATTACACATGCTGAATCTATTCTTCGAAATATAACCTAGATCCATTTCATATAGATAATTAAACTCCCCTATATCTTTTCTCCAATCCAGTACTATACACAAGACATTCTAACTGTTACAGAAAAGAGATTGCATTTCCCTTATAGCCCACTGAACCCTTGTTCATAAGGCCCAGCTCCTTTTCTAGGATCCTTGGTATTTAAGTTAATTTTAGAATAGAGATATCAATCAAGCAGCAATACAATATTAGGAACCAAGATCATTTCCATGAAGAACAACTGAAAAACAATATCAAAAGTTACTTCACTGGAGATAAGCAGAATCTTTCTAGGCAATTATGGACAAATACCAATATTTTTGGGTATACACTGGCATACCTATACTGAATTATTAATACCATATTATAATACTATGCTATACTGAATGCAGTTAAACTATCTGCTATATTTCTCTTACTTTTGCTGACAGAAAAGCATTTTCAAGGCACAATGCTGAAGAAAAGAATATGTGTATGTGCCTTCGAGTCAGTTTTTGACTCCTGTCAACTACCTGGACAAATCTCCACAGTTTTCTTGGCAAGATTTCAGAAGTGGTTTGCCACTGCCTGCTTCCTAGGGCTGAGAGAGAGTGACTGGCCCAAGGTCATCTAGCTGGCTTTGTACCTAGGATGGGACTAGAACTCAGTCTCCTGGTTTTTAGCCTGGTGCCTTAACCACTACACCACAAAAGAAACGAGAGGAAAAACTATTTCTATTTACAGAATCTTTACAGTTTTTCAAGCAGATCTTTACTTCAGAGTCTTTGTTTTGCGTATCATTTTATATTAGAATGGAATGGATCTGTCACTTCTACTTTCTCTGGAACACTTCCTCTTTTTTCCCTTAAAGTACCTTAATGAAGTTGGGCCAGACTGGTGAATACTTTAATAGAATTGTGCATTCAAGCAGAAAGTCCATGCCACTTAAGCTGACCAGAATGAAATTCCTGACACAGAAGGCAAGCTCCAACTGAGATAGTTCTACTATCCCAACATCTCCAGAACATTAGGAACAACTTTCAGCCCCAAGCAAGTCAACAAAATGAAGATGTTCCAATGAGAAGACAAAGGTGATGACTGTGAGAGATCCACTATTATGTGAAATGGAAGCAGCTGCACATTGTCCAAACCAGTTAGTAAGACGTATACTGTCTTCCTGGTGCATATATCTAGGATATGATCACCCAAGTTCAACAAACCAACTGTGCACAATCATATGGGGACAAATTACCTTGCTAGAAGGAAATTCTTCCAAGAATTATAAGCGACCATGAAGCCCTGGGTAAGATGAAAGAGCTGGGAGTGCAAGTAGCATTTTCATCCTTAATTTTAAGCCTTTTAATTAGAGAAATGGGAAAGTTCTTTTAAGCTTGAACAGGGCTGCAGCCTAACCAAATGTCTTTAATAACTATACTCCAGCTGTGGCCTCTCTGAACAAGAATTCTTGTTCTCTGAACAAGAACTCCTAACCAAGGAGAAGAGGCCACCAATAGTGTTGATTTTACTACTTCTGGGGACTGAAAGTTATCAAAGTTGAATCCTCTTTCATAGTTAGGCTCAGGGTATGTGAGCTTCTCTTTTCTCTCTTTCTCTCACTTCCTCCACAATACTGGGCTGCACATCAAAGAACAACAGGTTTTTTTTCCTATTACAAAAGGTAAATTAAAGCTAGGGAAAGAGGTGTTGTAATACTACTTATTTTATTTTTTATTAAACTGATTTATATAGCCACCCTTCTCACCACAGGCAACTCTGGGCGGCGTACAACAAAGCTAAAAACAGTCAATAAATACATTAAAAACAGAAAAAGCAAAATAAAACAGAGAATAAAAGGATGCTAAAAATAAGAGAGCCACCTCACTTATTTTTATTAAACCAATTTAATAAAACTAACTAACTATCCACATCAACACATCCAGACGTTTCAATTGTGCTTTGCCAGCCTAATCTGAATGTTTTGCCACTGCAGGTGATTTGAAATTTGCAGATGGAGAAGAGAGAGGAGGGGAATCACAAATGAGGTCTGAAAAAAGGACTGAAAAGCGATCTAGAAAACTTTGAATATTGTCTTGATTATTTATAAAAATTGAGTGAATGGAGTATTGCAGTTCCAAAGTAAATATTTTATAAGAAGGGCCAAATTTGGTGAGCTGGGCTGGGATATATTGTTGCCAGACTACATAATTACTACTCATTTTGTTTAGAGGCTAATCAGATTTTTTACAAAATAGAAATTTGAGATGTTTATAATTTTAAAAAACATTAAGATATTTGAAAAAAATAAGTCATGTAACCATTAATAGACATGTACAAACACAAATACACAATAACAAAATAAGCACGCTTCCTTCCTGCATGCTGATGTCTGCATATATCTCACCTTGCTAATTGGTGAGCGGATGCATCACTGAGAGCCTATCATGAGTAATGTTTTTTCAAGGTCTCTGACAAAAAGGGGAGACTATGTGGAAGAATCCCCCAATTATTACTATTGCAGCAAATATTGCTTTGTTACAGAGACTCTCTCCTGAGCCTTGCCATAAAGGAGCCTAAGAAGGGGACAATTTTGAGTTGTCGTTTCTATTGTATTTTTTCCATATTTTTGTTTTCAATCTGTATGTCATCAGTGGCACAGTTACTCACTGCAGCAGGAGACACAAAGGGATTTTCCCATCCTTTGGGGGCACTGTCAAGCATTGGTTACCCAAGCAACTCGGCATACTTCTCTAAAAGACCCTTCTCCTTTAAAGCTTTTAGCCATGCCAGACCAGTCTATTTTTTCTTATAAGTTATTGCGTGTTTATAACACTAATTACTACATGGTGAGGACCTGTGTGATGGCCGACCTATCCTTTTGCTTCTGCCATAATAAAGCTTGTTTCAAGCATGACAATATTTGTATGCAGTTCTCTCTCTTCTCCTCATGTACACACACAGCAGTGTCTCAGAAGCTACAGCAGCAATGGCTCGCCCAGGCTTTCATGTTTTCCCCTGGAATTCAGTAATGAACTCATTAGATCACCAGCTTAGTGTGATAGAAAGTCATTCAGCCACTGATGTTGTTGCTATGGAAACCTGCACTCTTGCTTAGAGATCTTCCTTCTGCACTGGACCTGTAATTACTGTCAAGCTGAAATCATCTTCCTCATCCCCCAAAGAACTGCAGTATCTTCCACTATCATAAGAGTCCTCCTACCAAGGGAAAACCTATTTGGACTCACTGCCCACAAATTAATAATAACTTGTGATTATTTTAACTGATTTCCTCCATTCTTTGCATTCCCTCCTCCATCCTGGCTTATTACCAAATCCTTCCCTAGGAGAGGGAATGAGCCAATAAGACAGCATACAAAGAGATTTGTATTTGTAAATTTTTCTTAAGATTTTTTTCATCTTCAAGGCTTCATATAATGTCATATTGAATATTTAAGGCTTAGTAGCATTCAGTTTTACTGAACTGCAAGGCCACAACTCTTATATGGGAATTAAGATCCCCTCTTTCAATTTCTTATTTATATATGTGTATAGATAGTCCTTGGTTAATGACTGCCCTGTTTAGCAACCATTCAAACTTACAATGGCACTGAAAAAGTAACTTTATGACTGGTCCCCAAACTTACGACTGTCGCAGCATCCCGAATAAGTGATTTGGGCACTTGACAACTGGTATGCATTTACGACGGCCGCAGTGTCCCATGATCATGTGATTGCCATTTGCAAGTTTCACAGCCAGCTTCCAACAAGCAAAGTCAGTGGAGAAGCCAGCAGTAATTATGGTATAGAGGTTAGGTGTTGGACAGTCACCAAGGAGATGCAGGTTCAAGTCCACCCTCAGCCACGGAAGCTCACTAGATTACTTTGGGCCAGTTGCTTGCTCTCAGCCTAACCTACCTCACTGAGTGGTTGTGTAGAAAAATAGAATAGAAAGTATTCTACTTTGAGCACCTGAAGGAATGGTGGGACTATACATCTAAAAACACATAAATATTATGATGGATTAAGTTTCTTCTTCATTTGCCTACATTCTGTACCACCATCTGAAGGGTTCTGGAGAGCTTAAAAATGTGTATTTCTAATGCCATTTTGATTATCCCTAATAATGGTATTATCAAATACGGATTATGGCAAATTTATTCAACTATCAATATAAAACATGAAAACACCAAAATCTTTAAGCAGCAGTCTTTTCTAATCTGGTATTCATTATATCCACTACCTTCGTGATAAATGGTTTTCATCAATAGCAAAACAGTTTGGTTTTTGTCCTTATTTCTACCACCATGTTTCAGAAAATAAAATCTTCTTTTAATGACATTTAAAGAAAATATATGTTCACAGAGTTTGTATCTCTTCTCATATTCACAGACATTTTTGCCTATGAAAATATTTCTCACAGACCAATTATATGAGGATTTATTATCATCTACATTTCATGAACTCCTGATATTCCAAATCCTGAGAAATTCTCCCACTGACAAGCTTTTCTACAGGATTTTTTTAACATTCACCCACACAGTTTCTATCTCCCACACAGAGTTGATCTGGGGCTTTCAGATAAAAGCTGGTAGTCTGAAGTTTCACTTTCCACTAACCTATCATTTCCTGAATTGAAGTAACAACCACCTAGCAAACTCAGCCTTAAAACAACAGGAGGGTGTAGCCACTGAGACGGTGACACTTTTAGATGTTTATACAGCCAGGGAGCAGTAACATGACTGATGAGAGTTCAATTCTTGTTTCAACAGAAATCAAGCATCTAGCCCTCATGGGGTAGAGATGGTGGTGTGAGAAACTGTCATTGGTCCCTGCCAGATTATTGGCATTTCTAGAACCATATTAATGAGGAAGGCCTGATAAATGTTATATTTTTCTAACATTCTCTGAGAATTTATGTTGCATGTCATCATTGTTGGCCAGAACTCCTCATGGGTCAAGGCCTCAACTCAGCCTCATAGTCTTCTGAAGGGGCAGAGGAGGACATCTAGTGACACAGTGATGTTGCTGGAAGGGTTATGGTGAAAACTGTGCAGACTTTTATTGTCATTTTTCAGCCTTTGGTTTAATTTAAGGATAGGAAGGGAGGGTGCTGGGAGCACATCAGTATCATTTTCAATATCCCCTATCTTGAATCTCTTTTGAAGTTTTGAGAACGAGAATAAGAATAAGAAGCTTCTAGAAGGCAAACCATTATCATCAGTAAAATCTTCCGAAGCTCAAAAGATGCACCAAAATCACATCACTAAAATTTGCGCATTTTACCACCAGATATTGTAATCTTGAGGTGTTAAAAACCGAAAATGGGGTTCCGTGGCCTAGGCTGTTGCCCTGCCTTTTGTGGGGAGAAAGAAATAAATAACCCTAGTTTAAAACCAACATAAAAATACTCCCCTTCTTTAACTGCCTGAGTCACTTTCCTCAGAAACTTCCTCTATCATATTCTTGAAATGTCCTTCTTGGATATCCCCTTCTCTTTTGAGACCCTTAAGAAAAAACAAGAGATAATATACAGTCCTCAGCTACTACAAACCAGCTCTCAGACCATATGGTAAATTCCTAGCTGTCACCTAATTCCTGATAAATGTAATACTTAGCCATGTGCTTTCCTGATATATTATCATAGACCAGTGTTTCTCAACCTTGCCCACTTTAAGATGTGTGGACTTCAACTCCCAGAATTCCCTAGCCAGCTATGCTGTCTGCGAGCATGCTGGCTGGGGAATTCTGGGAGTTGAAGTCCACACATCTTAAAGTTGCCAAGGTTGAGAAACACTGTCATAGACCATAATTTGTATTAACCTAGCTAAATGTTATATTTGTACAGGATCAAAATCCAGGAAAAAAATGAGGATTTTTCCAGTTTCATTCAAGGCTACTCTAAGCAGTGTATAAAAGCAAAAGCCACAGTCAACAATAACGGTAACATAACAGAAATGCAATATAAGATTGCAGGAAAATTATAATACATATAACATATAATACATATAGCATACCTGGCACTGGAAGTTCTATAGCACTCAAGTCCCAAAGTTTATACGAACTTCTAGAACACCCAGGAGGGTTGAGTTGTTCCAGAGAAGGGTTCTTTCTGAATTTATCAACATGGCAGCCACCTTACATAGCTCTCCATAGTTGAAAATTTTGACTTTCATCTATTTACTTGTATTTTATGTTACTCTAATTTACCATTATTGCATTCCTTACCTTTTATGGTTATATTTTTATTCTTTATTATATATCTTATATTTTATTACTGATAGTGAAATATATGTAACTCTGTAGGTTTTGTCTTGCTGTTCTTCTGGCCCTTTGGCTGTCATAAATTATTTGATTCGATAGCTTCCAAAAGACTCCATCAAACTCTTCTGGCCCTGGTAAAGGGCCTGAGCTGGGTTACCCAGAGCAGCAAAATATAATGAAGTGTGCTTGCAGTTACTATTGCACAGGAAAAAAAGGAGTATTCTAGAAAAGGTAGTAATTACTGCCAGACAGAAATCAGTATTTTTGTTCAGTACTTCTCCCTTTGCCAAGTCAACAGTGCCAAGCCAAAAATATCTAGGCCAGTTTTGGGGCACTCTGATGCCCTAGTTCCACTCTACAATTCATACAGGAGTGTCTTTATTACCTGCCTTTCTTTTCTTAAACGTTGCAGCAGACACATGAGCATTTAATTGACATGTGAGGGCCATATTTGAAGGAAACCAACTGATTCCGCACGTGTGCTCAGGAATCAGGAGAGCTTCTTTCTAGGCTGCTGTTGAAAGGCTTTCCTCTCTCTCTGCTACCCCTCTTTTCAATTCAGCATATAAGTTTGTAACCATGGAATACAAAGCTTCTTAATTAAGAAGCTTCCTGTTAAAGGCAACTGCACCATTTCCATTTCACCAACAAAAACACTTTTCTGTGACCTCAGAAAGAAAAGAGAATAGGGAAGACTCTTATCTTCCTACCAAACAAGTAACTAGGAAATGCTGGGGGTGGGGGGATATGCCAAGATATTTCATATTTATTTATTTAATTCACCCTGTAACACCCTGCTGGTGAAGGACCTTGAAGACCCTTGATGCGGGTGACTGACGGCCCCTTCAGTGTGGGTTTGTTTTTGCTCCTATCTAGTTGTGTCTTTTATTGCTTGATCTTGTCTATTATTATATTGTTTTATTCTTTTTAACCTTGCTTACTTGTGAACTGCCTGGAGTCACTAGGAGTGAGACAGTGTACAAGTTTAATTAATTAATTAAAATTTATAAACTATTCGAAGACAACTTACATAAATACAGATAAAAAACCATCACCACTCCCAAATTATCACTTTATGGGGCTCTTTTAAGATTTATCCTAAACTAGCCTTCCCCAATCCTACAGGTATGTTTTCCTACAGCCCTGACAATCTCCATTTGGGATGATGAAGTTTATACTCCAATACACAGAGAGGACATTTGATGGGGAAAGACATAGAACATTCTTTCCCTAAGCAAGTATAAATGACTCCATAGTGTGCAAATCTTGGCTAAGGAACTGGCATTCAAGCATCAGGTCAGACAGATACTGAAGCTGTGAGAAAAAGTATCACTAATTACATAGCTCTATTATTTAAAAGTTAACCTAGTCACATGGAATCCAACTTGCAGAACTGGGCTCCCATAAGGCCCTTCTTCCTCTAAATCAAGTAGAAGGCAAGTTGCTATTATAACAACTCATTACATCAATGGGGGAACGGTCAGGATAATGAAGACTAGTAAATACTCTGTGGTGCAAGAGCTAATGGGATACTAGAAAGGACTGGTATTCTTTTGACTTAGTTAGCTTGATTGTGTCCTGGCAGATGCAATGGTGTAAATGCAGCCCATATATTTCCAGCCCTATCCAAGATGAAATGGGGCAGGGTCTATCACCTGATTTATGTAAGTCACAAAGTATGTGCAATACAACTGTGAGAATACTGGCTCTGAATCTCAAGGCTAAAGCTTGGGGATTATACACAGCAATTAAGAGGCATCAGTGTAGAGTAATTTCATGATTAGGAGATAGTCTAAAGGAACTTCAGAAGGCCCTAGCTTTAATTTGGATCAGATATCATCACACTGGGAATGAGCACTCTTCTCACATTTCAAAAGTGTTTTGCACACTTTTGGTTTGCATCGATCGTTGATTTCAAATTCACACGCTCCAGTACTGGAAAATATTCTGAATCAGTACTCCTTTCCCTTTATCAAGAATGTTTATATAAGCTATGATTCATAGATTAGAATCACACTTCTACTGTTGCCCAGTGTACAGGGTAATCAGTTTAAATACTGGAGGAAAGGAGATAATACAGTAATGAGCTGTGCAACCAAAGCATGCAAACAACAAAGACTGAATAATGATGACTCCTTTGCTAAATTTCCAATATTGGTTTTGCATTACAGTAAGAACTGGGAAATACATATTGGAAGCTGTCTATTCAGCAGCAGATATTAATAGGTATCAGTATTATCTACAATATAATCTGTAAACAGGCATAACATTTCCAGGGTTTCAGACAGAAACTTTCCCCATTCCCACTTTGAAATGGGAACTGTGTACTCTACTATAGAGTTATACCTTTTCTGATTAACATGAAACTGCCCACTGATTCTTCAACCTGTGGTATCATCAATGTCATCTGGCAAGTGACTCCCAGAGAGGAAGTATTCCCACAATACTAAACATCACAGTTGCTCAGTAGTTTTTATTGCACAACATGTAAATGACACATAAACGTCCTTAAATGGGCCAGTCTAGACACTTGATGGTATCTGGTTTCTATAGGTTTTGTTATCAATTAATTCATTATAAATGCAATAGCGTGATTCATTGCCTACAGTACATCAGTGATTGACCTCCTGCTTAAAGGAAGGTAAAGCTGCTTTTGTAGCAAAGGATAACTGATATCAGATGAAGTACTGGTCTCTGGAAATAGACAGGGCTCTTAATTTAATCTAAAAAACCCATTTCCTCTATTTTTAAAAAAGAGCAAATATAAGGAACAGATTGATTTGAATTGTTTAGGGAAAAAATTAAAAACTCAGAAAATTTTATTCAGATGGATTAGGCTACATCTTCTATATTTTCAATGCCAGTGTATTCAGGAAGCAATTCTATTTTTGAAATTATCTACTACAACCATTCCCCAGCTTTGATAGGTAGTATAATATATAAACAACAACAAAAACCCTCTCCTAACATTAATTGTGTTGTGTCCATATGCACAACAGTTTTTCTTACAAGCGGAAGAATGGGCAAAAATCTGTTACCTAGGTCAGAATGAAATTTTACAGGGCCAGCAAGCACAGATAAAATTACTTCATGGGCTAGAAGTAATCCAGGCACAGCTGTCTGTTTTTTGTTTTTGTTTTAAATACTGAAGCCTTTTTGCCAAGAAAGAGTATATCCAGGTCACAAGCACAGAGCCCACTCTCTTCCCACTGTGGCATTCAGTTGCATCATTCTAAAGCCGAAGTGGACACTTGTTGGAGGTCAAGAGCTGTGTTTAACATTTTGGGAGGCTGGAGGAAGCAGATTGAATGGGACTATTTCAGATATGTGGGTACTTTAGAGGAATTTTGGGGAGGTCTTTGCTTTTAACAAGTAATATCTCTATTTTAGAGTTTATGCTATAATTGTTTTCACTTCTAACTGGCAGGAAACATAAATCGTTTTTAACAGTCATGATCAGAGAGACCTTTGAGGACTGCAAAAAAGGAACATAACCCAAGCATAACCCATCCCTGCTTTGAAGCCACCATATTTGCCTTACTGCTGCTTTGAAACAGATGCTCAGGCAGGCTGTCAGCAAGTTCAAGTTCCTATATTTATTTGAAGAGTCATTTACATACAACATGCACAATGGAAAACACTGTGTCTCATCTGGGAGCACAGAGTCCAACAACAGTTCTCACAGCACAGAACTCTGCTCCGCAGCTTGTGAGGAGCCAAAAGACAATTCAGTGATGGCCAAACTTCTGGAAAGCATTTCACAAGTTCAGTTCACAGTACATCATGGCTTCATTACAACATGTACTCAGGTCCTTGTGGTTTGTGTAATTCTCTGGGCTCTGAAGCCAAACCAGACGAACATATGCATTAAACATCTTAAAACAACCAATCATGGTACAGTGAGGTAGAGGATCACTTTTTAATTCATTTACCTGCTCCATTTAATTTTAAAGGTGAATGCTTTTCCTCCACATCTAACGGTTAACAAGAATTAGTGTAGTTGTTCCATAGGACAGGGGATGACACTCTCTTAAAAGGGCAGTTAGGAAAGCCCTAGTCCACTGCAGCACAACAGCTATTTCTGAGATCCTTTCTCTAGTAGGTACAGATATTGGCAGGCTTTGGAAAGGATAAATTATTCTGTGTCCAAAAGTTAATTCAGCTGGATGGTCAAGCACTGAGCTATTTCCAGCAGTTAATTATTCTTAACTTCACAGGCCATAAAATTCTTGGCAACCTCTGGTTGCATCTAGCATAAGTTACAAAGTGCTAATTCCTTAAAACATAGTACTAGATTAAGGTAAAATCTCTCTCAAATTGAACTTGATTCCTTGTGATGATATCGACATGTCAGTGTTGTTTTCTTGGCAACAATAAGGGGGTGGTTTACCATTGTCTTCTTCCACAATTTTTTAAAACCTTCTGGTCTAGTCTACAGCACATCTAACTACTAATCAAATCTAAACCTGCTTTAGGTTTTAGCTTTTTTGAGATCAACCAAAGTCAGGTAAGTGATGACTAGGTACCATTCTCACCATATACAGCAATTTCAGGATATTCCATTTCTCTTGTATTTTCTCTTTTGCTTAATTATCTTGCCCAAAATGGATCCTTATGTCATATTACATGCATTTTCTCAGTATTTTAAAGGCAGGTTATGATACATGTTTCTCTTATTTTACCCTTTACAATCAGTCTGTAAAACAGAATAGGCCAACTTGGCCAAGATAGCTCAAAAAGGTTTATGACTAACAGAGGTCTGAAGTGTAAAGACTCTAGGCTAGATGTTTCTCAGTTCATTTGGCTCATCAGGTCAACAATATTTGTGGAAGTGACTATTCTTCTGGGCAGTCTAAAGTTTTTGTCCTCTGACCACCCTTGAACACAGTCCCGAAACTCTAGAACAAGATTTCTCTCTTCAAGCCCAATGTTAATGGCATTATGGGAAAGTGTATTTCTTAGGACACTTTTTTTTTGTTTGGTACTAGAGAATTAGAAAGTCCCCACAATCAATATGTCTTACAGATACTTTCATTTGTGATGCTGCTGAAACCATAGAAATACAAAGTTAAGAAGATACACTTGGGCACAGAGCATTAGTAAAGATAATTAGATTTAGATGGCCTTAGACTGGCTTATTAGCATTGGAGAAACTCTCTTCATGATTATGACTGATTCAATGGCAATCTCGTGCAATATTCTGCCAAGCTTCAATACATGGACAAACTGTCCTATGACTCTTGTATAGGATGGAGAGAGAGAGAGAGAGATAGAGAGAGAGAGAGAGAGAGAGAGAGAGAGAGAGAGAGAGAGATTTCTCTTTAACAGTAGAATTTATATTTTCAAAACGGAGAACTTCAAAACATGTGCTTGCTTACTTTTTTTCCAGCAAGCTCCAGAAGAGCCCCTGGTATAGTTCAACACCATATTTGTACCTGATAATACCCAAAGTGCATGTGCAGAGGCTTCCATCACTGTATCTAACAACATAATTGGGTGCACAACTCCAAGATCAGCCACAATTTCTCCTCTCCTTTTTGTCTGCTTTCTACCTTGCCTGAATGAACAGTTCTTAAAACGTGAAAGTTTGTAACTATTTTGTAAATATTCAGTTTGCCTAATCAAAATATTACTGCCATGGATTTTGGAATTTTAAAATGTCCAAGGTGATGTCCATTGTTATGAAAATTTAACAATTCCATATGATCATTCAGGGGATGTGGTGGCGCAGCGGCTTAATGATGCTGAAAGTTGCCGGCCAGAAATGGCTGACGCTTCGGCGGTTCGAGTCCAGCCTTCGCGTTAACAGGGTGAGCTCCTGTTTCCTCCCCAGCTCCTGTCAACCCAACAGGTCGAAAACTCATGTGAGTAGATAAATGGGGACTCTCACTCCGGTGGGAGGAAAAATGCTGGCAGCACCTTGCACAGAGAGACGGGACCAGTTGCCGGTAAGCGCGAAACCGTGCTCGCCCAAAAAGGGCGCGAAGCAACAGAAACCCCGCCTCCTGCGCTCGCCAGCTGGGCTCTGCTCTAGGAAGGAGGCTCTGGCAAACCACTTCCGAAAAACAATTGCCTTGAAAACTGCAAGGATTTGTCCAGGCAATCACTGCAGGGTCAGTAATGACTGAGCGCAGACAAAAAAAAAAGATAATTCAACAATCCAACTAAGATCTCTGCAGCTCAGTTTCAAAATCTTTATTTGGTGTAGAGTAAGGTGAGGAATGGGATGAAGTTGCAGTCCCTGGTGAGGGCATTGCCTCCTCCCTTATACAAATTCACAGAATGCCTTCTGGAACTCTCATTATGCTAAAAAGTACAAATTAACTGAATGGCTTTTGACAGTGTTACCAGCTCAGCATTTAATTGCTTTGAAGTACTGCTCCTCTAGTGAAAATTAACAAGGGCCAGATTAATGCCAGTTCCCACAAGGCATCTGTCACTAACCTAATTGTGCCACCGCCCAACCTGGTTCTCACAGATAGTGAAGTCATTCCATGGTGTTGTCTCCACCTCTTATGAAACAGCAGAGTGAAATACTAAATAACTCCAGCTGGCCAGCCTCCAAGGTGAATAGAACTAATACACCTACTCTTCTGTTTCCACACTATATATTTATCTGTATCTAAAGCAGCTCTACATTCACTCAAGACTTCCTTGCCCAGTGTCTATTTTTACTAGCAATGTCTTTCCATGGGTTTTCCCAACTGCTGCCGCTCAAGACCCTTTAATTGGAAATTTCAAGATCTCAACATGGGATTTTCTGCAAGCTAAGTGTGTCTTGTTCTAGGGTGTTAATACTCTGTTGGAGACCAGCACACTTGTTTGGCCCCAGCCATTGGTGAAATCTGATGTGTCCATAGACAGTGAGGTGCTATCAGTCAGCTTGCTGGCTGTGGCATCTGTAGCAAAGTACATGGAAAGAAAAAAGAACAATGAAAAAGAGAAGGTTTGGTGATTTAGATGGTCCTGTCTTGTGGAATTCATAGCTCTGCATGTTCTTCAGGAAAAAGCAGGGCTGGAATCGAGAAAGGGAATATTCCTTTACCCAGGGAGCAGACTCAGAAAGAAATTCTAAACCCTACCTCCAGAGCAAATTGGAGGGTGATACCCCTTCAAGATGCTTTGCCTCTGCTGTATGAAAATAGGGTAGAGAATTTATAGCACAATTCACAGTTACTTCTATGTTAATCTCTAATTAAACCAGGGATATTTTTGGGCAGGAGCAACCATCTTCAAAATAGGAAGAATGGAATGAAAGCTTCAATGTATAGAAGGGGATCTATAACTGTATCATACTTTGAGAGACATGTTGCTGCTAATATCATGGTATGACAACTCAAATGTAGCCAGCAGCCCATATGCAGCCTCCTTTCTTCACATTCATTCCAAACTAAAATCAGAGAACTAAGAGACTGTGAGAACTGAAGAGACTGTCATGTTATCTGTCCAGAAAGTATAGCTATTTTATTTAGTAGTCCCAGCACTTAACAGGCCTACCTATACAAGCCACATCATATGTTTAGCAACTAGAAAACATGTACTTTGTAGGAAATGTATCCACAGAGAAAAGACCCCCAAATAACTGAAGCAAGAGAACCAAATAAGATTCACGTATGGTACAAGCAATTCCACCAGAATATCAATCAATCAGATCTTGCATATAATTAAATGTATAGCAGAGCTGCACTATGAGCTGCTTTTGGTTTCTTCTGTTAAACTGCAAACAATCTAGATTTTCCATCAGAGGGAATCTGCTAGGCACTGCTCACTGTCTTGTGACAAAAGAACAGATAACTCCTTTCTACACTCCCCTCTAAGCTTATGCTAATAGCATGATCTTCATGGGCTAAAATTAAACTACTTTGTTCTGGACATCAGTTCCAACTGCAATTCAAAGCAGTATAAGCAACCGAAAAATTCCTCACTGATTTGTTTTCAAGCAAGCTATGGGTTGTCTTTGGTTTCTTTGCTGGCTGGTAATAACTTTAAAAAACACAAGCAGAGCTCGATTTTTAGGAACCTTGCCATCTATAAATGTAGTGAATACAACACTGAAGGTTAGATAATATTGATCTTATCTTTGGGGATAAAAATAGAGCATGAAATTGGGGGTTGGAGGATCTGCACAGAACTACTCAACATCTCTTGAACAGTCAGCTGATTGTTAAAAAAAACTGGAATTTCTACTTCATGACTAGAGGAAAAAGGCTTGCCTAGGCAGGCCCATTCACTGCTTGTTAATATACAAGAGAGTGGAAGTTTATGAAAACCTTATCACAGAGAGTTTCAGATATGTCAATCTTTGGCACCTAGGTTAGGCACTGAAATGTTTAGTCAAAACATATTCTGAACGTTGTTGAAATGGGGAAGTCTGTATGTGTCACAAGTGTGACATTTCCTTAGTCTCCCTCTAACTTTCCAAAACATACAGGAAGTAGTTTTTCCTACAGGTTAATTAGCCTGTCATGGAGTTTCTGACTTTCACAACTAGTGGGCAGTTAAAATGATATTCTCCCAGTAAGAGGAAAGGGGATTTCCTAGATAACCAAGACATATATAGGGGTATATATATTTGTTAAATAAGAAGGGTTAGAGCTTATATAAATGCATTTTCAGCAAGGTATTCAATCCACATCTCTTGCATTTTAGCCCCTCTATTACACTTTTAAAAGTAGTTTCTCAATAGCAAAAAGCATGTCATTCTATCCATGCAGCGTTTTTAGGAGTAGCAGAAGACTCCAATATACATCCACTCTTACATATTTTCACATAGCACAGCTGCTTCTTGTCTCCAAGTTTTTTAAAATTATCTACAGTAGACATAACTGCCTGCAAATCCTAAAAAGGACAAGAACAGATTATCCTATTTCAGAAGCAAGTTTTTAAGCCCTGTAGATGATAGATAAGCACCTGTCATACTTCACAAAGTACTGACCAATATAACAGTGAAATGCAGTAGACAAATCTTTGCCCCAATAAAGAAAAATCCACCATATTTCTTACAAGAGAAAGAAACGGAAGCTACATTGTTATAATTCTTGCTTAATAATACACTCTTAACATGCCATGCCACATTGCATTGAATGCTGTGAAAGAGCTGGCAGGTCAAGCACCGAGAACAGCTAGCCAGCTAGCAAAACACTATCATTAACACTCTGACAGTATCTCCTGTCACTTCTCATACAAGAGAATTGGCTACAAAGCCTGAGCAGGATTTGAAGAGGACTGATTTAATTACATGATCCTCATGAACAGAAAGATAACCACAGAAAACAAGCATTTTGCCTGCTTTAAATTATTTGGATTTACAAAAGTAATAGGTGCGATAGGGCAGTGATTTTCTTGTGCAATTCCAAGAGCTGAAGCACTTAATAGCAAAGGCCTTTGGACAGTAGACATATATGACATGTATGAGAGAGAATAAATACTTTTCAGCCAGTTACTTAATTATGCCCTATTTTTTAATTTCAAGTAATAACCCTCTGTTTTCAAAGAAACATGAGTATGTGTAGTTCAACTATTTAAAAAAAAAATCTAGCAGTTGAAGCTCTACATCTTCAAGGGACTTCAAGGTCCCCTTCTGATATGAATCCAGCAGGTAATGTACCCCCGCAAGTCTCTCAGAGAATCAATCAGCAGTAGAAAGATATGGATGGACAGCATGTGATCCTTCAGAAGTTGTGGCAGCTTCCAGCTTCTGTCATTACTGGCCTTTCTAGTTTGGGCTGGGAACTGAGGTTTAACAACATCTGCAGGATAACTTCTAGTGCATTATCTTTCAAGTATAGCAAGCATATACAGTTCTCAGGGAATAGAAATGTTGGCCACGCCTGCAGGGCCTCACTGAATCCTGTTTATATTGAGAATTTATTATAAGAATGTCTTCTGATTATACGCTGCAATCATAAGAGTGACTTTTTCCAGAGAAATTTATCTGCCGCACTGATTGTACTGAGAACTTTATCTAACTAGCAGCTAAATTAGCAGCTAAAACCAACTGTGAACCATTTCTTCACTTGTTCCTCTTGGAATAGCCTAGAGTCCTTGGGTAGCCTAAATGGTAAAGAAACATCAGATGGAGCAATCTATGGTTTGTAAACCACACCCTACCAAACTTCTTCTCATGGGAGGAGCCAACAGGAAAAATCAGGGTTTATAGCAAAGCCATATTGTTGCCTAGTCTTAATGCTGAATTAAAGCTGCAAAATGAAAATAAATACATGTCAATTTTGTAGCTACTGGTCTAGAACTATGTATCAACTTCAAAACTATCTTTAAAAAACAGGGATTGCTGTGGATCCTGAAACCTTCTGCTTTTTTAAAAGTACATAATCACTCATTTTTAAAGTAATAATTTGTGAAGCACCTATGTTTTGACAAATGGAAAACTGAAAATTTATTGATTTGAACATAATAACCTAGACAGAGTTTTTATTTTAAAAGCAGAGAATATTACAAACAATAATTTAAAATAGTGCCATCTACATAGAATGACAGCTGTGTGATTTAGATGGAATCACACTGACATTCTGGTGAATGGCAGAACCTTAATTAAAAAGCTACTCTTATATTTGTAGTTCATATCTGAAAAATTATGCATTAGCAAAGATTATGACGTCTAATTACTGGAATGTTCAAAAGTAATCACACAGGCACAACAAAGCTGACAGATATGGACTCACGCAAATGTAATGTGATCTAAGACACTGTCTACAGCAAGAAATTGCTGTTGTACCCTGACAAGTTTCTTCTGAAAAGGAGAGACTTGTTGAGGATGGAAAAAAAACCCTTTCTGATTAAAGTTATTAGACAGATGGTCTTAGTTTCCTTCCCCTCCCAGTCAAAAGCAGTGGCAGCAAAACTTTAAAAGTCTGCCTGAGAACAATGGAGTCTGTAATTTCCCAAGCAAGCAGAGAACGAAATGCCAGGACAGCTGCTTGGGCCAGATGGATCTTTTGACAATTCCATAATGCTTCCACTATATGTCTGTGTACAGTGGTACCTCGGTTCACGAACGCTTCTGTTCACGAACTATTCGGTTCACAAACAGCTCCGGTCGCAAAATTTTGCCTCCATTCGCGAACGCCAGATCGGGTTACGAACAGGATCCGCAGCCATTTTCCCTCCCGTGACACGTGGTTGCGGCTTGCTGTAGGGAGGGGGACTCTCCCTCCAAGCAGTAACCGCCTCCCCACCCACCTTCCTGTCCTCCACGCCAGAAGTCGCGTCGAGCAAGGTTAGCTTTCTCTCTCTTCGTACTGTACTTTGTGTCATATTTTTGCGGTTTTTAAAAAAAAAACATATGGTTCAGAACAGATTAACCGTAATTACACTGAACCTTACAGGGAAATTTGATTCGGGACGTGATCAAAAATCGGTTGGCGACCAAATTCGTAGGGGTCAGAACGGATTAACTGTATTTACATTGAACCTTATGGGAAAATTTGATCCGGTTCACGACCAATTCGGTTCGCGACCAGAGTTGCGGAATGAATTAAGTTCGTGAACCGAGGTACCACTGTATATGCAGAGACTCCTGGAGCAGTAGGTAGCTGAGCGAAGTACCTGCATGACCAGTCCTCGGGGCTCATATAACTGGAGGCTTGCAACATCTAACTCACATTTACAGAGAGAAACTACAACTTTCTGGTACTGATGGAATTCAGTGGACATTTACACAAGATGGGAAAAACTATCTCTCCAGAATGCTGCTATATAAGAAATATTGCAACAGATAAAGGGGAGAGAAAATATATGTAGCTCACTTATGAGAAAAAGGTGTGCTTATTCCTTTTCTAAAAATGGTAGGTCTAAAGGAAGGACATTCCACAATTCAAGAGCACTACAGAAAAGGCAGACATAACCTCAAGAGGTCCTCTTGAACAGATCTTAATAATGTATTACTGTACTTCATTTATTTAGGGCTCTATACTGAACCTGAAAAATTGGATGGTCAACAGATTATAATTTTGAGCAAGTTATTTCAGACTCCATGTTGCATTGCTAATGCACTGCTTCAGCTGGAGGCCATGTCAAGAAAATTGAAACAAATGCAATGGCTTAACATAACTGAATGATGGTTGAAATTAGAGTTTCACCCATTTAAGTTAGCACTATTAGTATGCTCTGATAAATTTTCTTCCCATTGGAAATGTTCTTTATGCCTTTTTGGCATACCTTTAGCCCTCTTAACACACATCGGTTATGAACAGGCCAGGACAGTACTTAGGCAAAGAATACATGATATAGAGCAGCAAACAGAAATAACTATACCCAGGGTAGTGTTTTGGGGATACCCAGGATAATAATGTGAAATCAGATATTTAAATAGGAGAACTGTGTCAAAACAACACAGAATGCTTACTCTAGCCCACCTTGATACCTTATACATGGCAGTGCTGGAAGGAACATATGTAAACATTCCATATGTTGAGCATTACCGTCTGTGAAATGCAAACAACCTGAAAACAGTGTACGAAGTGCTATATTGCAACTACTATACAAATATATATCATCTGGCAGACATAACCTCAAGAGGTACTCTTGAACGGTTCTTAATAATGTATTGCAGTACTTTATTTATGTAGGGCCCTATGCCGAACCTGAGGAATTGGATGGTCAACAGATTATAATTTCAAGATTCAGAGATAATTACTTCTCTGAAATTAAAACGACTATTCAGGCCATTTTTTGTAAATTATTTGTTATCAGACTCGAATGATACAATGCCTTTGTAAACATTGCTACATCCACGTCCCAAAGCTTTAAGTTATCAGAAAATTCATGTTTGTTAGTATTCAGGTTACTGAGAAATTCAAAAGGATTAAAGCTACGCTTCAAGGCAGACTCACAGTGAGCCATATAATTTCTTTGATAGCTAGTCCCTGAAGGATTTAATTCCAATTTACTAACAAACAAAGGAAACCAGGATTTTAGTGTGGTGAGTGGACTGAGTTTAAAACTCAGTTTCCTGGATCTAATGGGAAACTTTAAATTAATCTCTCTCACTCACTCACTCACTCACTCACACATACACAAAACCCAACCCCAGTATATTGACTATTATGACATTTTATTCACAGCATAATAAACTATTGTACAGTTTACATCTAAATCACTCCAGGGCTAAGAGTCCCATCTGAAACTTTGAGCCAGCTATATAACTGCAGGCAATGCCACATCATTTACCAACATTTTGTTGGCTGTATGACCAGTATCTTTTTCAGGAGGGAACAGTTCTTCCAAAATCCTTAACTGACAATTGTAACAATAAGATAGCAGACATTCTTTTGAGTTGAGGTGTTCTGTAGCTGTACAAGAGTTGTTTCTTCAGGACAACACTTGCTCACCTCCATTATAAAGAAATTTAAGTCCATTCACTCTAAGAGCAGCATAAATATGAAGTGTAATACCTCCCTTCAGGAGCAACTCCTGCAGTTCTTAATATGCAAAAACAAAAACGAAACATCTACCACTCCCTACTAACCCTCCCCTACTTTTAACCCTGAAGTATTTCACGGCTTAATAGCTTTCAAAAGGAATCATTTGAGACTGGGGCATGTTACCTCTACTACTGTTGAGGGCAATATTTAATGGAAGAGGGTGAAGAAACTACCGTATTTTTCCGACTATAAGACAATACTTTTTTCTAAAATCCTTAGCCTAAAAATTGAAGGGCGTCTTATTCAAGGAAGTCAGCCGAGGAGAGAACCTCGCGGTTGCAAAACTGTCCATACTTTGTTTCTGCAAAGAGGCTTCCTCCTATTGCTAGCCTCCAATCACAAGTGAAATAGCTTGTCTCCCAAACAGACTTCCTCCAATCACGAGCCTTATGTAACTGACATCAGCTGATGCTGAACAAACCAATTAGAGGAAGTCTGTCTGCAGAGACAAGCTATCAGCAGTTTCACTCGTGATTGAACATAATCAGTTATGCAAAAGAGCATGGAAACAGAGCTGCAGAGAGATGGTTTGGACCTCCTCCCACCGAGTGTATCAGGTAAATGTTAACTAATTACTAAATAAAAATGTGTTCTGCACTATCTTTAAAATATTGATTTCTTAATTTTGGGTTGGAAAAGTGGGGGTCGTCTTGTACATGGGGGCGTCTTATTGACGGAAAAATACGGTACTTAAGGCTAGGCAAAAAGGGAGGGAGATAAATGGGAGGGGCAGCAAAATAAACATGAAATCTGGTAGCACCTTCATGACTAACCAACTTTATTGGGACATAAACTTTTGTGAGGAACAGCTCACTTCATCAGATGCACAGAGGTAGGTAAGGTTTCAGTAAATATCTTCTAGGAATTACTGAAGTAATACTATCACAGAAGCTTAAGAATGATTAAACCATTGCTGAACTGTATTTTAGTGTCTTGAAAGGAAAGAACATGACTAGCTCTTCTTTGTTAAATAGATACATTTATTGCTTAACGTATTATTACTGTATTGCAACTGGCCTAGAGGGAGAGAGACATTTATGGGAATTTCTGTCAAAATAAGGTGACTGATCTTGAGTGACAACAGTGGACCTGTTGAGCAGGGAGGAAACAAATTGCTAATCTGCCTCAAGAATCAAAATGACTTGGGCAGGCTGTGGGATGTGAGTGCCATTTTTTGTATATTGAAAAACAGATGAAACTTAGTCCATATATGCCTTTGCTATTTGGACTTGATCAGTACACTGACAGGTCCCTCAAGAAGTTACTCTTCAATGACAGCAGAGACAGAATGATGGTATATAAATTAAGTTTAAATTTGGGGGTTCCCCTGGACTCACGGCTCCTGCTCAAAGAACAGGTGGCAGCTGTGGCCAGGAGGGCTTTTGCACAGCTCCAGGTTGTGCACCAGTTACGCCCTTTCCTGGATCAGGATGCCCTGCGAACAGTCACTCATGCCCTTGTTATCTCCCAGATAGACTACTGCAATGCGCTCTACATGGGGCTACCCTTGAAGAGTATCCGGAAGCTTCAGCTGGTCCAGAATGCGCGAGCAATTTTTGGGGCCCAAAGAAGGACCCATATAACACCTTTGCTCCGTGAGCTGCATTGGGTGCTGGTTTGCTTCCGGGTCCAATTCAAGGTGTTGGCTATCACCTTTAAAGCCCTACATGGCATGGGTCCAGGTTACCTGAAGGACCGCCTCGCCCCCACGATTTCAACCGTCCCACCCAATCTCACAGAGAGGGCATGCTCCGGATCCCCGCGGTAAAAGAACTTCGATTAGCGGGGTCCAGAAGGCGGGCCTTCTCTGCTGTAGCCCCTGCCCTTTGGAACATCTTGCCCCCGGGGGTGAGACAGGCCCCCTCACTCCAGGTTTTTTGGAGGGATTTGAAGACCTGGCTCTGCCATCTGGCCTGGGGCGGGGAGGGAGGATATCAGAAATGGGGTTGGCTGGCCCCTTAGCGGCCTGGTGTGGCCTCTATTGGCCTCTTGGATTTTTTAGCTTTTTTATTTTTATCTTTGTAACTCTGGTTTTTACAACTTTTAATTATGTATTTCCGATTTTAGTTTGTTGTAAGCCGCCCAGAGTCCCTTGTTGTGGGGAGATGGGCAGGGACAAGTCAAATAAATAAATAAAATAAAATAAAGTACAGTAATAATACTAATAACGAGCATCCTGATACATGCCATGTACTCCTAAGCATCTCTGGTAAGAAATACCTATTGTGCTCACTTTCAGTCTAGAGTGCTGTAATTAAGACTACAACATTAATACTAAAAAGTGTTTCACCTCTGAGGATCTCTACAATCCTTACAATTCTACAAGCAAAATCTGTATTATTTTCATATTCCAGTAGGAGGTCTGCATTGCCTAAAGCCTCTGGACTTTATGATTAAGGTGAAATTTCAGGCAGTAATTTTGACTCATACTTTTCACTACAATATGAAACCAGCTCCACTTGCTTGAAAATGGCCTTTACTGAGCACACAGGTTCCTGTTCTTTTTTTTAGTGCACAGGAATAAGGTTGATACTTCCAGAACTTTGATGAGAAAAATCAAACATACCAACTTCTTATTCATGTAAGTACAAGTGAGAATAACCTTGTTAGGCAGTATCTCTGTTTGCAAATGAGAAAAGCATTCATAAACAACAAGCCACAAGTACTTATTAGGTCACGATCAACATTTCTAACATTTTAGTTCATTAATTTCCTTTTGCTGATCCTCAGCATCAATCGCTCAACACCAATTCTTCCAGTCTTACTTGTCATCTCAGCCCATACATTTTGCATATTAGTAGTTTGGTGATCTAAGACTTGGCTTACCTGTATAGCTTCTATGATTCAGCTGGTGGGGCATGTGCAGAAGGCTCACATTGGTGTGTGTATCACTTTTTTTAAGAAATGAAAAACCCTAGTGACCTGCTCCCAGACAAAGGTGGATGATAAAAAGGGAAACAATAACAATCCATTCGTTGTCCTGCAATCAAGAAATCCTGTGACATTTCATTATGCAGAACAAATGTCACACATAAGTACCAAGCAAGCCCTAGTTGTTCTGAGCAATGAATTTGGAGAACTTTTCAAGAGGCACATAGGATGATCCAGGAGGACTGCTTCCTAGGCAAAAGAAAATCTGAGCCAGCGTATAATGCTTCCATCATCAGATCTCTTCCTACACTGACTTTAGCAGAGAAGTTACCAATAGTTTTCCAATTACCCACAAATCATAAAAACAGAGTGTAAGGGTTGGAACAGACGTTAAAGATAACCTAATCTAACCTCCTACCCAATGTACTCCTGACAGATAACTATCTAGCCTGATTAAAGACCTCCAATGAAGCATAGCCCACCACCTCCTGAGAAATCTATTCCATTGTTGAACAACTTTACCATTGGGAATATTTTCCTGATGCCCAACCAAACTCTACTTTTTCATAATCTTAACCCATTATTTTTTAACACTTTTGCCCTGTCTCTATATGCCAACCTTTCAGATACTTGAAAACAGCTATCATGTTACCCTACAGTCTTCTCTTCTCCAAACTAAACATCCCCAGCACCTCTAACTGTTCCTCATAGCATTTTCTTTCTAGGCCCCTTCTAATTTTGGTTGCTGTCCTCTGAACGCAATCCAGTTTGTCAAAACCTTTCCTAAAACGTGTGCCCAGAACTGGATACAATATTCTAGGTGTGGTCTGACCAACACTGAGTAAAGACAAACTACAATTTCATTTATACAATATGAAATGTGGAGTTCAACCATGGAAGAAGGCAAGATAATCCCTGTGAACATCAAGGCATCAACAGGAGATCAACTTCATTTTTTAAAAAAAATATTCTTTGTTTCTTATTTTTATATAACACTGATTTGCATTCCTCATAAGTTGTAATATAGTGTTTACTGCTTTTAGGGCAAACATTCTTAAGTTTTATATTTAATACATTGTTACAATGTGCAGAATCAGTTTCAGACATCAAATTTCATGAGATGCTCCTCACAGTCAAACAGCAACTCACCCCCTCCTGAAGCACATATAAAGTTTCCATTTATGGAAACATTTTCTATAGTCCTGAATGCTAGAAAATGAATTTGCACCAAAAAGACATTAGCATTCTTGTCACATTCACTAGAATATCACAAGGATGAATATGAGACACCTTATGTAATCAGGTTGAAATAACCAGATTGCCTGGTTACCCCTCACATTAGTACACAAATCCATGTTTGTATTTATATATCTTAAAAAATTGTTGCCCACTTTTATTTCATCTCCCTGTTCAGTTTGCAAATTTTCATGCTGGGAATATGAAACTCTTATGAGTGGGACCCTTAAACTGGGTGAAAATTCAAAAGCATAGGTATATTGATGACACATTACACATGCATACTGAGATTATAACTTCCCAAAATAGGCAACAGGACATAACAATTAAACATTGCAAAATACATTTAAGCGTCAGGACCCTAGTTTTAATTAAGAACATTAAAGCTTTGCTAAAGAAGAAAGGACAAAACCAGTCTCTGTTTGAAGTTGCTAAGCAATATGATCATTTTAAAAAGGGAGGTGGAGGATTGACATTTAATATTTCTAATATGGAAGTTGTTGAAATTTTTGGCTACAGCAGATTTTCTTAAGCAGCTGCAGTGAAACAAAAGATATAGCAAATCACTATGACAGATGCATCTAAGGCTGATACTGCGTATGTTTCATTTAATATTTTGGACCTATATTTTTCTTCCCTTCTGACGTTGTTGCCACCACAGATTTCCTGTAGAAAAGGACACTCGTTGTCTGTCATGACTAAAATGAACACCAGCTTAACAAAAGCTTCTCAGTACTCCTCTCTTTCTAAGTACAGTGGTACCTCGGTTCACGCTTCTGTTCACAAACAATTCGGTTTACGAACAGCTCCGGTCGCAAAATTTTGCCTCCGTTCGCGAACTCCACATCGGGTTACAAACAGGATCCGCGGCCATTTTCCCTCCCGTGACACGTGGTTGCGGCTTCCTGTAGGGAGGGGGACTCTCCCTCCAAGCAGTAACCGCCTCCCCACCCACCTTCCTGTCCTCCACGCCAGAAGTTGCGTCGAGCAAGGTTAGCTTTCTCTCTCTTCGTACTGTACTTTGTGTCATATTTTTGCAGTTTAAAAAAAAACAAAACATATGGTTCAGAACGGATTAATCATAATTACATTGAACCTTATGGGAAAATTTGATTGGGTTCACAACCAATTCGGTTCGCGACCAGTCGCGGAACAAATTAAGTTCGTGAACTGAGGTACCACTGTAATTGATCAGCATTTGTTTTAAATCAGAAGAATATGCCACATTTTTCATCTAACATTGGAGAATTTATGTATCATGATCCAGCACCCTTCATATCCAAGAAGCTATTTCATGGCACCAACTTTATTATGGAGCCTGAATGCTTGTAAGATTAGTTTGTTTGTTTGTTTGTTTTTTTAAAAGACTTACATGGCTGCCAATCTTACGTAATATAACTTACAACAATAACAGCAAACAAAAAAACCCAACACAGTAAAACGAACACCTGGTGCTTTAACCAACATTCTCCAGTACATCCAACGATGCAATCCCTGGGCTCTAATCTGTAGGAGTGCAGGCTCTTTTCAAGAGGACACTGTCTATTAGCCATTAGCTAATAATCGTTTAAGTCCATTAAGGTTTATTGCCAAACAAGGTAGACTTTCTTGGAAGCATCTTACGAAGGCATATAGATGTTTTACTGAAATATCTGAATTGTCGTATCAGACTAACTGGATGAAAATTATTGCAGCTGTGAAATGCTCTGGCTTCCTACAGACTGTAGTCTTCATTAGTGCTATGTACAGTTGCCAAGAAAACCACATGGGCATCTCCAGGAAGTCTTCAGGAGCAAATCTGAACTGGAAGGAGACTGTACTTTTTAAAACATTATTTATGGCCACCTCACCAGCTCCCTCTGCTGAGTGCCTTCAAAATTTACCTTAGCTCAGAGACAGGCCTTTATCATATGGACACAGAAGCTGCATCAGGACACTTGAAACTGAGACAAGTGTCAAGTCCTGTTTTATACAACAATCCCCTTTGGTAATAAACTGTAGTAGAAACACTCCTCTACACTTTTACACAGACTTGAAACAGTGGTATAGCATTAAGAGAAAAAGTATGCCACTCTAAGCTGATGGCTCCCAACTCTTAACTGAAATTGCTTATTCCTACCACTCTTCCTACTCCTCTCTAGGAATGGCCTTGTTTTCTTCCAAAATAATGGAAAATGAGGTCAATTTCAAGAGAGTACTTATTAGCATGAACAGATTACCTTGAAACCAAAGAATTTCTTCTGAATTTTTATATAAATCACATACGAAACAGTTTTACATACATAGTTATTTACTCCCCGCTCTCCTTCAACTCTGTGAGAACAATTTAAATCTTTTTTCATTCATAAATTTAAAATGTTATACTTTCAGACATACAACAAAAAAGAAATTTAAGTAAGAATAGAGATAAGGCTGAAATAAAAGAGAAAATAGGAAAGATAAAGACCAAAAAGGAAAACTGAATCACATGCACACTGCTTTTAAAGTGAAGAAAATAAATACAAGAATCCCTCACAAATCTATATTGTTTTTTGAATTGGGTTCATAAGTGATCTGGAGCTAGGGGTGACCAATGACACCAAATTACACAGATTGATCAAAATGTGAGTGGTTGTTAAGAGCTTCAAATAGATTTCTTTAAATATTCTTTAATTAGCATATTCATTTACTGCTTTTTAGATACGGACTCCATAATGGTGTACATAAAATTAAATTAATAAAATCACTGCAATCATAGTTTAGTATGCTACAATACATTAATCATAACTCAAGGCCACAGTACAACGCCCCCCCCCCCAGCTAATTTGACACTTCTTTGGACTTTAATGATTCAGGAACACAGTATTAAAATGAGTTATCTCAAATCTATCAATTGGCTTACAAATTGAATAAAACGGGAAACAATTTGAAAAAAAAAATGAAAAGATGTAGAGAACTGAAACTATTAATTTTGCATTGTTGATATCTGACACCACAACAGTTTGTTAAAATATATGCCAATTCCAGACACATATATTGGAAAAATTAAAAAAAAGAGATGCAGATGTTATTCCTTTGAAGTGACCTTATCCTTTCAGAATGAATCTCTCATATCAGGTAATATGCTCAGATATAATTTACAAAATATCTTTGATATATATTTTGGAAAACTGAACTAAATGTTTTCTCAATATCTATTAGCAAGGTAGCAGCAAGGGCAGTAGGTGAATGATTTCAACAGGGAAGAAAATGCATTGGAATGGGTTTCCTCATATATATATTTTCCCCATTTAAATTATACTCGTACTAGCCATGAGCAGAAGTCTAAACATTTGAGGAGGACAATATATCACAGTTATCCCTATATACCATCTTCTGGTTCATATTCCCCAAAATATTGTCTCCTCCCACCAATTTCGGATGTCTTATTACATATCCCATCTTTAAGAGATGATGGTGAGAACAGGATCTTTCATCTGTGATTTTTCCTTTAAAGCCATAAAAGACTTCAGGTCTGACTATCTGGAGGAGTGCCCCTCCACTATGAAAGTGCCCGGTTACTAAGATCAGTAGGAGAGATCCTTTCAGAGATAGCTTGGCTGTCTGGTGTACAGGAAAGGGCAGCTAATGAACAAATATATAATTAAATTGGTATTGAATTTATTAAGCTGAGCAAAATCTGTCATCTTCTTTAAAGGGCATCTTAATCTCACTGCACAGAATTCTCCATATAACAAATACATTTTTCCCATCCAACCAACCAGCTTGTCTGCAGTTAAAATGAGAAGGTCGGTGTGTGCAGGGATGACACTTTTCCTCCCTCCCCCACCTTAGCACATTCAAGTTCATCTCAGCATCAAGCTGGATCATCATTTAAGTGGGGCATGTGGTACTTAGATCATTTTAATTCATGGTGTCTTTCTTCCTTCTGCATCCCAAGTGTGTCAATTCACATCATGTACTTCATGTGGGATGTGGGTAACTGTAAGTTGGCTTTCAGGTTATCTTTAGATGAGATTCTAGCTTTCATAGAATAACATCCATCCATCCATCCATCCATCCATCCATCCATCCATCCATCCATCTATCAAATTTATAGGCATAGAGAGAGTGAGTATATCTACCTTGGGAGTGGAGCCTTCTCAGCATGTCTCCAGTTCCCTGGGATGCCCAGGCTTGGTGACATAACCAGGTCCTGAGGGACATCAAGAGGGATGGAGCCAATCTGTTCTGCAGGGGGAAGAATGTTCCACAAGGCAAGCGCCATGGCAGAAAAGGCCTGCCTCCTGGGACCCACCAAATGTAAGTCCCTGACAGATGGTACCCACAGCATGTCTTCTGTGCCTGATCTAATGGGACAGACTGATTTAATTGGCAGGGAGGTGGTCCCTCAGATAACCCAGTCCCATGCCATGAAGGGTTTTAAGGGTTAACACCAGCATTGTGAATGGGACCGAGAAGCAAACTGGCAGCCAATGCAACTCACGGAGCAGAGGTGTAACACGTGCTGTTCTGGGAACACACATAACTGCCCGTGCTGCTGCATTCTGTACCAGTTGAAGCTTTCAGATATAGTTCAAGGGCAGCCCCATGTACAGCACATTACAGTAGTCCAGATGACTAAGGCATGAGTGACTAAGAGCAGAGTATCCCAATCCAGGAATGGGTGCAACTGTCGCAGAACATAAAGCTGTGCAAAGGCCTTCCTAGCCACGACTGCCACCTGCTCTTTGAGCAGGAGTCATGAGTCTAGGAGGACTCCCAGATTGTGCACTGGGTCGATCTGGGGCAGTGCAACCCCATCCAGAACCAAAGATGGCATAGTCCTCAAAACTAGTAGCCCCCAAAACCCAGAGCCACTCAGTCTTGCCAGGGTTCAGCTGAAGCCTGTTGTTCCCCATTCAGACACTCACAGCCTCCAGGCACCAGGATAACATGTTCACAGCATCACTTAATTCACCAGGGGCAGAGATACATCATTGGGTATCATCAGTGTACTGATGATACCTTACCCCATGGTAACAGATGAGCCCACCCAGTGGCCTCATGTAGATATTAAAGAGGAGAGGAGAGAGCACTGAGCTCTGAGGCACCCCACATAGTAGAGGCCGAGGGCGGGACCTTTCCTCCCCAATCATCACCAATTGGAATCAACCCCAAAGAAAGGAGAGAAACCAGTACAACACTGTGCCCCACCCCCAGTCCTTTGAGCCGATTCGGAAGGATACCATGGTCGATGATATTGAAAGCTGCCAAGAAGTCAAGCAGGGCAAGAATGGATGCACAACCCCCATCCCGCCCATACCAGAGATCATTCAAAAGCGCAACCAATGCACTTTTCCATCCTGTACCCTGGCCTGAATTCTGACTGAAAAGAATCCAGATAATTTGCTTCATCTAAGGCCCTCTGAAGCTGTTGTGCAACCACCTTCTCAACCACCTTTCCCAAAAAGGGGAGGTGGGGTACTGGATGAAAATTGTCCAGTATGGTGGGGTCCAGCAATGGCATTTTGAGCAAGGGGTAAACCAAGCCTTCTTTAAGAGGTAAAAGAACAACCCCCTCACTCAAAGAAGAATTAATAACAGCTAGAACCCACTCACACGACACCCCCTGGGCCACTTTAACAAGCCAGTAGGGGCGTGGATTTAAAGAGCAGGTAGCTGAGCTCACAGCCCTGAGGACCTTGTCCACTTCCTCAGGTCCAACAGCTTCAAACTGTTCCCCGATAACCAGGCAAGACTCTTCCCCAGGCATCTCCCCTGGACCTGCAACAAGGCTGGCATCCAACTGGGAATGAATCTGAACAATTTTGTCCAACAGATACTGAACAAATTCCTCCACACACTCTTGTGAGAGGTTCCCTGAGACCCCTTTACCCAAGAGGGCTTGTGTCACCCGAAACAGGGCTGGGGGTGGCAATCTGCAGATGCAGTAAGGGCGGAGAAGTACTGGTGCATCACAGCTCTTACTGCCACAAGGTAGGCCTTAACAGCAGCTCTAACCCATGTTCAGTCAAATTCATCCTTTGTCGAGCACCAGCAAGATGCACTTATAACACTTACAAGTGTGTCTGGGGTAAAATTCAGGATTCAAGTGAGGCATACTGGTCAAAATGTGCCATCTGATCAGAATTATGACCTGAAGAAAAGTTGTGCAACATTCTGAATGAATGCAAGTCATCCTGTTAGTTAAATAGAGTGGATGGGTGGAAATTAGATGGCAGCATACAGAAAAGGTGATTCAGCCATTAGGAGACCCAAGAATGAATGAGAATGATTGTTGCTTGGCATCTGGTTAGAAAAAGATTAGCTGGTTTGAATATGGTCAAAAAATGAATCTAAAAGCAGTATTTGACTGACTGTGATGAAAGATTGAGAGAATTAATGAAGGATCCATGAGTGATTAAAGGTTTTGAATGCAGGACAGACCGCTTAGTGTTGAAAGTAGAACTTCAGAAAAAATGGACATGGAAGAAAACTGCAGAAAGAAAACTGAAAGTTCTGCATGAAAAAGAAGTGTTAATCTGTTAATTTATTTCCCAAGTGAATGAATGGAAAACAGACCTCAGGAAAATGGTGCTGAAACTTCTTGAAACTGATTGAGAAGAATTATGTTACAAAGTACTATGGAAATGTGTGGAGTTATACAGTACTATTCAGATGCAAAGATAGAAGACTATGAGGAAGTACAGAGAACTGTGTTGGTATAAACCAGATTTAGTTGGATTTTCTTTTTTTTTTCTTTTTCCCTGCCTTTCATTTCTTTGGTTTACTATTTCTTACTCATTTTCTGCACTTATCCTGAGCATCATGCTTATCCTGAGAATAGCATGATGCTTGTATGTACAGTATGTATCCTTTTCCTAAAATCATGCAGTACCATCTAATCTGCACCTATGTCTGGCACAGGGAGAAGCTTATGAACTCAGTAATCAGCATGTTATTCAAGAATTCCTATAACCAATCAACTAGGCAATAGGGCTAGGGGGAACCACAACAAGATCTTAGACTTAAATGCCAATATCTTATTATTCTGAGATGAAATGGGGAGAAGGAAGGAAAGCACATTATATGTATCAGTTAAAAAGTACTTTTTTATTCACCATCTCTCTCTCTATATGTCTTTGGGGAATGCTTCTATAAATGTTCAAAAGTGGAACAATAAGGGAAAAAGTGAGCATGTGCACATGTATGTATATGAGAATGAACGGTGGAGGTTGGAAGGGAGGAAATGGAGTATAAGATTCAGGAATCTAGTTTGATTTAATTTTCCCATTTATAATCTGCCTTTTAGCAATCAGTGCTGTTCTACATACCCTAGGCTTTCCTTTTTTTCCTCAGTCCCAAACAACAACAACAACAACAACAACAAATGCATCTATTTTCTCTAGGAATAAAATTTATTTCCAATTATTAATGTTATTTAACTCGACAATATAAAACTCAGACAAAGAAAAAGCCTTGGGTCACAAGAACAGCACTTACTGCTAAAAGGCAGATAATATGGAATTAAACACAGAGAGCTGAAATGCTACTGAATTCACAGCTCTAGATTATTTTCAGTACACCTGATGGGAAGAGAAGCAGGTAGTATGAAGGTTCCTAGAGCTACTAGACAATTGAGACTCTAATAGTGGTAGTAATTGCAATAAATTTGGTGACTTTTCTGGAAACATCTGGAGATCTGTCACCTAAGAATTCCTACAAAGTACATTCCTCTTCTGAGCTAGCATAAGAGAAGATAAGGAGAGATTAGGTCGATTCATCATGACACTCTGAAGGGGCAAATGAGAGACTTTTCCACTTTTTTCCACAAATAGGGACAAAGACTTTCTCATTTAGGGATGTGGTTGTTATATTTTTATCTTGCCTTTTTAATATGTAACTCAGTGGCAAACCTACTTAGTGCTTTTTTTAAGCTATGGAGAAGATAGTAGCTACTAATAACCTAGCGTGTCATATTTTAAATCTGTACCTCAAACACACTTAATTTTCACAACAACAACAAGGTGGATTGGGCTGAGAGAGAGTGACTGGCCGAAAGTCACCCAGCTGGCTTTTATGTCTAAGGGAGGCCTAGAACTCAGTTTCCTGGTTCTAGGCCAGCACCTTAACCACTATACCAAACTGACTCTTCTAACAGCAAAGTTGGCAAAACATTATAGAGGGCAAGGGCAAACACTTTTCTATGAAGCTGACAGAATTTTTTTTTTTTTAATATTCAGCATCGGTGAATGACCTCTATACATGATGGCACTTTACTGAAGTTGATTCAGATATTAATATTGAGGGCCCTTTGTTTCTATTTAGAGCTGACTCTCTCAGGACCAAGCAAAATGAAGTAGTGAGCTGATAACTCACAGCACTGTACATCCATGAGAATGCCAATCTTCCACAAGGAACTAAAATTGTTGTACAGAATCAGGGAGATTAAGTGTTACCCAAACCATAGGAATTTCAACCAGAATTACAAGATGTGCTTTTTTTGTTTTTTAAGCTATGGAGAAGATAGTAGCTACTAATAACCTAGCATGTCATATTTTAAATCTGTACCTCAAACGCACTTAGGGGAAAACTAGAGTGCAAAACAAATGGGTGAATCGCTGCTGCAATATCAGCTTTTGTTAAGACGAGGAGGGGAAGGAACTGTAAAGTAGAAGCTGAATACTTTTCAAATAATACATATAACTGGTGGATGTGAGCAGGAAATGAAAGTTCTAACTAAAAACTCTATTGAGAATACAGTGCAGCACAGCAGAACACATTGCTTCTCACAAAATGCAATTTCTTGATTCAGGACAGTTATCAGCAATCATGTTTACGGGTTCCTTTTGCACTGTTTTACAAAAAAGCATGCCACCTAGGTCCAGCTTTGTCAATGTTTAAAATAAAATAAATAAGAATTAATCAAGCAGTGCCGAAAGCAAACCCACATTAGCAGGATCAAAGTCAGATTCTTTTCAAATTAGGAAAGGAAAGAAGACAGGAAAACTCCAAGGATCAAGTTGTAGATAAAGAGACCAGAAAGAAGACAAACATCAATTGGCTTAGTGTCTACTTTCATATTTGTTTCAGATTTAGAAGTATGCATTCATACTTACCTTTTGAAGTGATTTGCCAAGACTCCAACCAGCTCCCCAATTCTGTTCTCATTAAGTGAATGCATATTGAGAAGACAGACAATTAGGTCTTTGTTATCTTTTGTATGGAAAACCACAAGCTGATCCTTTCCATTGGAGACACTCAGTCCTGTTAGCTGCATGAAACAAGAATGTTAAAGCTAGCAAAGTTTTATGCTGTAATATATGTTTTGTAGACTAAAAGCAAGGGTTTTTAAAGTATTTGTTGCCTCTCAAGGCAACCTATTATACAATGGCTCTCTTAGGCCAGGTCCCCATTTGTATTTAACCATGGGACAATTGTGCCTTGACAATATCACTTTTCCCATGTCACTTTGTCATTGTCCTTACCATCTTGTCCCCAGTCCATGAATAAGAGGATCTTAAGTCATCATTAGCTCTACTGCTATTCAAGTAGCATTTTCTCTTTATTCCAACATTCTCCAACAGCCTCAATGTTAAAAACTGACAAAAGTATACACAGATAGGAATGTTCAGCTATAATTAGATTATCCTGACCATTAATTTCTTAAGGAATGTAAAAAAGATGTCAAATTTCATGATTAGCTTTTACTGAAGCACAAAAGGAAATGCCAGTTTAATCTTCTAGAGCTATCTGTCTCTTTCTGGATGGGAAAATTAAGACTGAGTCATGTTCTGTGGAACAGAAAGCTGGTGTTATAAGAGAACCTAAAATAGCAATACACATAGGTAGAAATGACTACCATGTAAATCCAGTTCAGAGCCTATATGTTCAAGCAAGTGCACTGCATTATTGAAATCTCACTTACAAGGATAACTAATATCTCATATTCAAATAAAGGAATTCTCAATTTAAGCTATATCTTCTCACAATGAGATGAGATTGAGGAGAGAAATGAAAATGCTGTTAGAGAATTCTCACTTAGCATGACATTTAAATGCAGCCTCTGTCTTTGTGGGACTGTAATTTGTTTGTATAATTTTTGAAACAGAAAGGTAATTATGTAACCTAAGCCTGGGAATACTAAGTCAACAACCTACATTTAGTGAACACTGATTTAAAGAACTGATTAAATCTATTCTAATAGTTGGAGGATGGCATGAATAATGGTGGTTTGCCCTATTAGACAGTTATACACTGAAACAATTGGACAATTGCTTCGTGATATACTCTGCATTAATCCACTCAACACACATTCTCAACATACCAAGTTGACTGCAGTAATTGATCCTGGCTCATTCTAACAAAAATTGTGTGTAGCAATAGTAATACTATATACAATTTTCTTTTCTGTAAAATCAGTAAATTATAAATTAATGAATGGAACATTTTTAAATACAGCACACCCTTGCTAAATATAAAGTGAACATATTTCTTCCATATTTCAAAATGTACAATTTTTCCATGTACTTTATCCTGGTTTTTATTCCTCCATCGTGGAATTTTTATCATGCAACAACAACATCATCACTGTCATCATCATCATCCAAATATAATTGTTTCTACTTCTAGAAATCAAAGACACACCAAGAGATATTCCTATTTGTTGATATCCCTTTTTTAAAAGTTTAGAAGTGACAAGTATAGCTCCCTAAGCTAGAAAACAAGCTGCAGGAGAACCAGACAACCAGCTGATGCCTAAGACTGCTATGGCAACAGGTTCCATGGGGATATTGCTATGTTGACAAGGCAGCTTTAGAAACCATGATAGTGAACATGGGTTGGTAGACAAATGAAGTTCAACAAGGCTAGTTTCAGTACAGATATTGTGTGCATTTAAAAGAGAGTCATTTTTTTTTTCAAATGAGATGTGTAAGACGAAGAAATAAACACCAAGATTTAAATATTATTGTTTATCTTCTTCTCAACAAAATTTTTAAGGGAACTACTTTCCAGGGCTCCCCTCTTTCATTACATATAAAATATTCCAAAACAAAACCTATAGACAAAAATCAGCATAGGGAAAATACCAGCCTAAAGGTTTAATTGCCTTTGGATAATATTTTCTGAAATGTTCATGAGGAAAATAAGGATAATTTTGGAAGACCAGAATGATTTCTCACATCACTCCCAAGGCTTAATGGAGCTTTGCACAAGCAAAGTCTTACCCTACTTGGAAAAGCTTCATACAACATTCTACTCACAAGCAATCACATGGGTACTTTGGTGACCACACAGAGCTTTGGGTGAGGGTGACTGTTTGACAACTGGTTTCTTTCAAGTTAATCCTGAAGACTGTATGGAAACTGGTGGTTGCAAATTAGCAATCTAATTTATCTCCTTACACTTCAGGGCTCTGGCAAAGAAAAGCTGGAAGCAATATATTTATTAACTACTTATACCGTGAAATAGGTTGGGTAGAGAATAAATATAACTGGCTCAACGTACTTTAAGTGAACAGTAATATAAAACCTTGAAGCTGGTGGTTTTTAAAAAAATATATTTTAATATAATAAGAAGAGAAAGAATACTGTATTGGGCAAAATCAGCCACTTAGGGCCAGAATGCCGACAGTAACTGATGCTAAACTTGTTGGAACTGTCCCACTGATGCTAAGAGATTGGACTAGCTACATCACTGAGCACAATAGGAGCCATTATGGAAAACAGCCTTATTCCCATAACCAAATGGGGAGAAGAAAAGGGATTTTATTTGGTTATGCTAATCATTTCATTTATTCCTCTCAATTGCTTTTTATACAAAATACAATGGACTTTTACCTGGATCTGTTACAGCATGCAGTCTTACACATTAGCAAAACTGATCCCAGCAATTATTAAAATATGCTTTTAGTGGGAGGTTATAAGCTTCAGGAAAAAGCTAGGGAAAGTTGTCCACCCAACGTACCATTCTAAATGTTTTAAATGCCTTCATTTCTACCCTTAGAATTCTAAATTGTTCTCATTAAATTAAAATTCCAGACTTTCTTAGGGGAAGCCATGACTATTGTTAGATAGGAAGGACTAGTACATAAACTAAATTAATTATAAATTGGTTGGAAATAAGCTTGAAGCAGCATTGACTCCACACATCTGCCTTAAAGCAATGAACATATGCTAAAGGGAAAAAATATGCCTGCCTTTTTTTTTTTTTGAAAAGCCACTAAGTAAGATGATTTCATTAAATGTTTCACTATAAAAATGTTTGTTAAAGTAGCATACAGAAAACCACTTCTCTCTTGGTCTTCTCTAAACCATAATAATGACTGCTAGGGCGGAAGAAAATGTTTAGGAAGTTTCTCATAGTGACTAAAGTAATCTGCTTATCTGCAGCTTCAAAAAGAAATCTAATACATTTTGAAAATTGAAAATGGGCCATCCTAAAAATGTAAAGGAACTATTTTGCTCTCTCTCTCTGCATTCCAGTCACTTGGTATTTTCACTCTTTAAAGTGTCAAAAGACCAAGCCATTGTAATATAATTTGGCATATTGTAATCACTAATCAAGACCAAGCTGTTCTCAAAAGGTTTGCACTGTAACAGACAAAACGTCAACAATAAATGATCATTGGAGAAATGCATTTCCCACCCTAGAGCACCCACCCAGTGGTGAGACATGTCCATGAGGTCAGAGAGGAGAGAGAGAGAGAGAGAGAGAGAGAGAGAGAGAGAGAGAGAAAGGAAGAAAGGAAGGAAGGAAGGAAGGAAGGAAGGAAGGAAGGAAGGAAGGAAGGAAGGAAGGAAGGAAGGAAGAAAGAAAGAAAGAAAGAAAGAAAGAAAGAAAGAAAGAAAGAAAGAAAGAAAGAAAGAAAGAAAGAAAGAAAAAGAAAACTTTATTGGCCAAGTATGAAATATACAAGGAATTTGTCTTCAGTGCAGGAAAAACTCTCGGTGTTTGCATAGCATCAGAAAATAAGGAGTATAAAAAGTAATGACATTATATACTAAAACTATGCAATCAAAAGAGGAGAATTGGAGGAAGAATAATACTACGGCTATTGACTAACATATATTCATTTTTAAGAGGAGAAGCTATTGACTAACATACATTCATGACATATATTGCAGATGATATCGCTGTTCTTGCTTTAAAATAAATAAATAAATTTAAAATAAATTCTGGCCTTTTAATTTGGAATACCCCTTCCTGCCCTAAGCAGCTGTGCCCATGAACATACAGCAGGAAGGCAGGGCGATACAGGCCAAAGGATTGCAACGACAACAGGAAATGGCAGGGGGAAGCTCAGCAAGTACTGTATGATTAAACTGAGAAGTATGGAGATCGTAATGCATGAATAGGTACTGTAGCTAAAAGCAATGTTTGGATAATATGGGGTTCAAGATCTACTTCTCTGGTTGGGATTTCCAACATTATTTTAAAATGTCAGATGATCACACTCTGTTAAACCCTGCTGAGATCTTCAGCTACTGGAAATGATATATAGCAAGTAAACAGTACAACAAATGGAGACTTCCTAGTCATATACGCATGAAAGAATTAGCAAGTTGCAATGAATAAAAAATAAATTCCAAAGAAAATACTCAGGAAGCTAACAGAGCAATACTTACATTATACAGCGGGATAGTTTTCATCACTTTGTAGTGCTTTGTAGGGTCCATCTTATAAAGATGCCTGTCAGTTATAAAAATTGCTCGATTTTCTACCTTATTGAAGCGGTTTATCTGCAAATAAAAAAAAACGACACTAGTATTACAATCATTATCTTAAAAACAAGATACTGTATTACACACAAACTGAAAGAATTATTGTTGTGAGAACCAGAATCTTGGTGCCTTAGTCTGCATTATATAGATATCTCCTTTGAAAGTAAGAGTACTCACTGGAATTCTATCGTGAAATTTTAATCTTTTTAACAAAACTTACTGATCAGAGTTCTGAGAACTTTTTTTTTTTTGGATTAGCTATTTTGAGTTCGGGTGGCTAGAAAGGAAGTTGACAAATGCCTCCTTAAAATGTTTGAATTTTGCTTTTAAAAAAATGAATTTTATTTCTACAATACATATAGAAAATATTATAATAAAATAATGTATTAATACATTTGTATACATTTATATATGCAATTTATAAATTTGTACACATTTGTATAAATTTGTACACATTTATATATGCAAACCAATTCAAGGTCTTGTTTTGACATATAAAGCACTGAACTACCCGTGACTTCAGATCTGCTTCAGATTTATACCATCAATCACCAAACAACGCGGATTTCTGGAACTGACAAGTCTTTCCTGATTTTGGCAAAGCAGATGTTGAATACTCTTCTTTTGGGGCTCAGACTGGGCAATGCTGAAAGGTTTCAGCACTAGCCCCAAACAGTTTATTTTTGATAAACTGGCCATCAATTAGTTGAGTAAAGGAAATATTTTTGTCACTGGCTAATCACTGTGTGTTTTTAATATGAAAGATGCCAGATATGAGGAAGAGAAAGAACAGATAACCACAATCTTTTTTTTCTGAATCTTTCTCTAACCTCAGTAAACCGACCTGCCATGCTAGGAAAGCGTCATATTTAAATTTCACCCACGTTTCAGTATAAAAAACCTCCATGAGTTAATCCTAGATGAAGGCGCTAACTTAGTTTATATTACTTGGCTTAAAAGGCTAAAAAATGTAACCTGTATCTGCAAAAACACTGTCTTCCCCCCCACCCCCATCAGCCCAATTGAAATCCTGTATCAGTTTGCCCACCCCACGTACCTGACGAAGGGAACTGTAGCTTACAAAAGTTTATGACTTTTAATAAAATGTGTTATTAAGGCACATTTTATTAAATGTGCCTGAAAAGGTACTACCATACTCCAGATTTTTCAAATATGTTTACCTTGGTTCTTGGAACTGAAACTTATCCTTGATAGTCAAGGAGAAATTTATATGAGCACTATCTCCCTCATACAGAGTTTCTGTTCAGGAAACAACTTCAAGCTTTTGTACCTGGTATTTTAGAAACAGGATATAATGGGGACTTCACGTTGAGAACTGTAATTAGTGGAAAACAGAGCAGCCAGGTTGCTTTCTAGCACCCTCTTTGTTGATATACACTAGTTTTTCATGAACTGCTCTAACTACTAATTATTTTTGTGACAAATTTCAAGATATCAGATCCTATTTATAAAGCCCCAAGCAGACTGCAGCCAGGATACCTGAAACACTGCCCTGTCTGATTCACTGCAAAGACCCTTCTGTATGCTCCACAAACAAAGCAGACTAATTTGGTAAAGAGACAGGACAAGCAGCTTGACAAGCTTCACTCCCTATAGGGCTCATGTTGGAGAGCCTCTACTCATTCAATTTCAAATCCAGAAGTATTCTTAACCAGTGTATCTGAGACATCAAGCTTCAAATCGAACAAGACTGGTTCCCGGCCTCACAGCACATCGGGTCTTTCCAAATGGGTATGTGCAGCTTTCTCTCTCTCCACCATCAGAGTTTTGAAATTTTGTTAGGTCTTCAATTTGACCAGGCTGAATGCACTACCATTTCTGGACATCACTCTGGACATACTCCTTTATACCAATGTATATGTTCTTGTGGGGACAGCTGAGTAGAATCCTTTACTGGTCTTTCAATATGGTATCCCAGATTTTTATCCATTGTGTTCTGAAGAAATTCCCTGGCAGAGAGCATGACTTATCTGTTGCTTCTCCTGTCCGAACATCATTTAATAGTATCATCCTGGGTTGCCCAATTTTACACCTCTGTGCAGGATGTACCAACTCTTTCTGTGTTTGAAAAACTATATTCATTTATATGTTTGTTCAAATACAGTGGAACCTCGGTTCACGAACGCATCTGTTCACGAACAATTCAGGTCACGACCAGCTCAGGCCGCAAAAATTTACCTCCGGTCGCAAACGCCGGATCGGGTGATGAACAGGATCCATGGCCATTTTCCCTCCCGTGTCACATGGTCGCGACTTCCTGTAGGGAGGGGACTCTCCCTCCAAGCAGAAAGCGCGGCCATTTTCCCTCCCGTGTCACGTGGTCGCGACTTCCTGTAGGGAGGGGACTCTCCCTCCAAGCAGGAAGCACGGCCATTTTCCCTCCCGAGCAAGGTTAGCTTTCTCTCTCTTCATACTGTACTTTGTGTCATATTTTTGCGGTTTTTAAAAAAAGAAACATGGTTCAGAACGGATTAACCGTATTTACATTGAATCTTATGGGGAAATTTGACTCGGGTCGTGACCAGAAATCGGTTGGCGACCAAATTTGGGGTCGGAATGGATTAACTGTATTTACATTGAACCTTATGGGAAAATTTGATTCCGGTCGCGACCATTTCGGGTCACGACCAGAGTCGCAGAATGAATTAAATTCGTGAACCGAGGTTCCACTGTATATGCATTTATATAATAAACATACACATGCACTCACACACTGACACATGTATAATTTGTTTTTAATCTGTATCATATTGTAGTAGTAGTAGTAGTAGTTATTATTATTTCCTGCCTCTATTTTGTACTACACAAGGCAGCATAAATAATGTTTCCATCCTCCATTTTTCCCCACTACAACAATCCTATGAGATGGGCTGGGCTGAGAAAGTGTGACTGCTCCAAAGTCACCCAGCCGGCTTTCATGCCTAAGGGAGGAATAGAACTCTTCGTCTCCCAGTTTCTAGTCCACTATCTTAACCACTACACTGAACTGGCTCTTATGACCATAATAAAGGTTTCATTCTTTCTTTATTTGGGGACAGCACTGTGACTACAGGATTCTTTCCTGCAGAAGGTTAAATTGGTTCCTTCTTTGTCGGGCTTTTAAGCAGGTTATTACCAGTTCTTTACTCCTACATTTTGCATGATTTAAAAAGTATTAAGAACAGGAAACAGGATTCATTTTAAGTCTGTTCTTCCTCATGCAGGCCCAGCCTCCAGGCCCTGGGATAAGGCTTTGACAGCATTATTTGTCGCATCCGGCTCAAGTTATACAGCTGGGTATCTGAACCTGTGTTGATGGACAACCTCTCCCAGAAGCTTCATGTAGATGGGGGGGCAAGAGCATCAAGCCCTATGGCACCTCACAAGTCAGGGACCTCAGGCTCAACCTCTCACCTCCTGTCAACACTGACTGGAACTGGCCACAAAGGAAGGAGGAGAACCACTGCCACATTGTGCCTCCCACTCCTAATTCATGCAGTTGATCTTGAAGGATACCATGATTCATGGTATCAAAAGATACTGAGAGGTCAAGGAGAACCAGGACAGTCGTTACATCATCCTGGCTCTGCCAAAAGTTGTCAACAACTTAATCATTCCAATCTCTGTACTTGGTCCTAGCCTGAAACCTGACTGAAAAGAGTCCAAATAATCTACTTCCCTGAGGCGCCTCCAAAACTGCAATCCTAAATAACCATCCACAAAAAGGAAAGTTTGAAGACTGGATGAAAAGTATCCACAACTGAGAGAATGATCTGACAAAGTTCTTCATGACGAAGAACTAATAGTAACGTCCTTCACCTTAGGATAAGCTGTCAACTGACTCACCTGCTATCTCTTGTTTATGTCTTATTATCTTCCATTTCTTTCCCAGCTTTTCCATTTGTTGTTGTTCAGTCGTTAAGTCGTGTCCGACTCTTCGTGACCCCATGAACCATATTGCGCCAGGCCTTCCTATCTTTCACTGCCTCCCTGAGTTTGCTCAATTTCATGCTCAAGCTTTTCCATAGTCTTTCACAATTACATTGCTATGCCTTTATTTCTAAGAGCTTCTATTATTTATGAAGAAGGCTTAACACTCCTTCTCCCCCACTGCCTTTCATTCTCATTTTTGCTACATGTTACTCACTTTCCTGAGAATTACTGTTGTTCAGTCATTTAGTCGCTTCCAACTCTTTGTGACCCAAAGGACATAAATTTGCTGGAATCGTCTGTTAGTTACTGTTTCTTTGAGTTCTTGTAAATCAATGCTTATGTCATCAATGATAGTATCAAGCCATTTAATCTTCTGTCAGCCTCTTTTTCAATTGCTTTCCAAAGTTTTTCTAAGCATCAGAGTCTTCTCCAATGACTCCTGCCTTTGCACTGTTTGTCCAAAACATCTAAACTTTAGCTTCATTTTAAGTACTCCTAGTGAACAGTTTCATTTTACTTCATATAGTACTGAATGATCTGTTCTTGCAGTCTAAACTATTCTCAACAATTTTCTCTAGCACCCCAGTTCAAAGGTATCAGTGTACCTTCATTCAACCTTTCTGATGATCTAGTCTTTACAGCCATAGGTTACAAATTGGAAAACTACAGCCCTGACATTGTATACTTCTTATCAGTGTGATGTCTTTGCACATTAGCATGTTGGCTAGGCCTGCCACAGTCTTACTATCAAGTAGCAGATGTCTCTTTATTTCATGATACAGTTCCCATTCCTGTGAAATCCTGAGCCTAGAAAAATAGTCTACTTCAGCTGCTTCTCTCCCTATTTGCATTGGGTGGCATTGCTGGTTGGCATAACCTCAGGGCTTTTTTTTCCTAATACTGAGCGACAGTGGCTTTTGCAATCTTTTCATCTTCAACAAGAGATTACATCCTCCTTGCTTCCAGCCATCAAAGTGATATCTGTACATCAGAAATTAATGCTTCTCAGCAAATTTAATTCCATTTCTAGTCCAACATTTCTCATGACATATTATGCATATGTTAAATTAATCAGGTAACGGTATACAACCTTGATGTACTTGTTTTTCACTTATGAACCATTTAGTCGCTCCATATTCCATTCTAACTGTTGCTTCCTGGCCATTATACAAATTTTTCAATAGGCAGATGCAGTGCCTCAACACACCTGTTTTTAAGAGCTATCCATAAGTTATGGTCTACACAAAGTCCCTTCTATAGAGCAAAAAACTTCCCACCATTATCCATCAAATATTAGTATGGGAATCTTAGGTCCTCCTGCCTCTTCTTTTCTATATATAAAAGAAGAGGCAGGGGCATCTGAGATTAGCACACATATTTTTATTAATTTAAGAACCAACATGCCTATTAAAAAGATCTAAGAAAAAGTCAAGATTGCAATAGCAACTTGTATGTACCGTGGTAAATAAAAAGAGGAATTTGGCCTATTATGCATTGCAAAAAGAACTACTTTGTCCCAATCTGAATCAAAAGCAACTTTTCTAGTATATCCCAACACTTCCCATCTTTTCTATGTCAATTTTTCTATTACAACCATTTCCCATAGTTTTTCATACCAGAGATCTAGCGATGGAGCCCCTGGATTTTTCCAGTATTACGCTGTGACCAGTCTTGCCACAACCATCATGAATTGAACATATCTTATTTTTAGTTTTTTGAGTTGCCTCACTAAATGAGATAGTAAACATGCCTTAGAACCATAACTAAATTGTCCTATATCCATATTATAAATCTCTTTAATCACTTCTAACCAGAATCTTTGTACAGCTTCACAGGATAGGTGCCTTTTGCTTTGCCACACTTGCAACATTTATATGGGCCTTTTCTAGTGATTTTTGTTACTTGTATAGGGGTATAATACCATCTATGAATAATTTTAAGTATCTTTTCTGATTTTTGCTGATCTTGATTGTAATGTAGAATTCTTCCAAAGTGAAGCCTATTGTGTGTCAGAGATATGTCTGAAGTCTGATTCTCATATTTGAGAGAAGTTGATACCATTCCAACAATTTCTAACAGGATATTATATTTTAAATATTAGACCTTTAGAAGACTTTGAAGGTTCTATCGTAAGATTTTCAAAGGCTATTAGCAGTCACAACACCATTGTTTTACAAATTATATTGTTAACAAAAAGACTCGTTTCATTCATTTGTAGCCAGTTAAAGGTTCATACATGCCAATTTCTCCTTTAAAATATCTGCTGGCATTACTTGATTATTTATGATTTGTAAAATAATCTAAAAAGGGTTTGCTCTATCTACACATTACTAGATGTTGTTGCTGTGCCTTTGAGTCAGTGTTGACTCCTGGTGACTGCCTAGACAAGTCCCTGCAGTTTTCTTGGCAAGATTTCAGAAGTGGTTTGCCATTGCCTGCTTCCTAGGGCTGAGTGTGTATGACTGGCCCAAGGTCACCTAGTTGGCTTTGTGCCTAAGGCAGGACTAGAACTCACAGTCTCCCGGTTTCTAGCCTGGTGCCTTAACCACTACACCAAACTGGTTCCCAAATTATTTGGGAAAGAGCCATAACCTGTAATTGGCATTAACAGGAAGTGAGATGGATTTAAATTTTTCCCCAGTATTTCCAAAACTTCAAAGTACTGTCAAGAAACCTATTGATTCATGTTTGATTTACCCATTTTATATCTCTCACTTCAGAAAAGACAATAAGACCTAAAAATAAGTACTTTTTTTAATGCTGTGAGTGATTTTGCTCTTATTTTCTTAATAAAACCTTTTTTCTTGTTTTTTTTCATTTTTCTATTAAGATCTGAGGCTAATAAACTGGAGCTTACTTATATTCATAGTACTTTTGATTTATATATAACATTGTTCTATTAATTTTGTCTAATCTACTACTTAATTTCTTTTTTTCTTTAATAATTTTAGGATCTTTCTACATCTAGATTGTTTATGCTTCTGCTCTAAATCCCTTACATCCCTATCAAGCTCTTGATTGGTCTTTTTTAATTTTTTACTCTTACTGGTTCTGACATTAATTCTCCTGTAATTGTTGCCTTAATTGCATCCCATTTGGACTTATTGACAAGTTTGTAGGGAGATTCAAATTGAAATATTCTTGATTAGATTCTGTAATTTTAGTAACTATTTCTTTTTTTGTTAATTAGGAAGGATCTATTCTCCATATCTTGGTAAGTGGCTCTTTGCAAAGATCTTAAGGTCTGTAGATAGCCATGCATGATCTGATAACAATTGTGTGCCTATCTTCATTTGATTTAGTTTTTTGGATTATCAAATAATACAATATAATCTATTCTAGAATACTTATTATGTCTTGCTGAAAAGGTATAGTCTTTCTCCCTAGATAAAGCTTTCTCCAACAATAGTGATCAAAAATAAGTTCCAACTTAACTGCTTTTACTATTTCCCTGTTGTTTATCTGTTCTTGGGGATTCATCTAGTTCTGGGTTAACCATCCAATTAAAATCTCCCCATATAATATATTCTCCATTTTTAAATCTTTCAAATTTAGTCAATATCCATTAATGAATCATAGCTGCTTAGTGTTAGGGCTAATAGATGCTATGGAAATTTCTGTATTATGTAATTTACCTCTTAGGAAGACATAATGTTCTTATCTTTTTGTATTTCATTACTTATAAAATGGGTATCCTTGCTGATAAACACTGCTATTCCTTTCCATTTTCTAGATACAGCTGAGAAATAGATTTGATTATAGTAATTACTTTTCAAAAGAAATTTCTGGTCTGAGCCTTGATGAGTTTCTTGTAGAATTTTTGGTTTTACTTTCTTTAACTGTCTCAGACTTTTTCATTTGAGTTGTGTAATGTTCTCCAAAGTTTTCTTTTATATTTTTTGCCAATCTGCTCATGGAATATACTGCATCCTGATTATTCCTTATAATTTTATGTCTGACTTCCCTGTTCAGATTTGCCTAAAGTTAGAAACTTACACCTGACTCTGTCTATGCTGCTAATTTTTCCTTTCCAATTTTTCCTGTTGGTAAGTCAACTAAATCATCAAAACTGGCTATAGTTTTATTCGTTATGTTTATTGTTTGCATTTTTTAAATCTAACTGTTAATACTGTTAATACAGTATTATTATCATTATATCATTATATATCATTAATAACTCATTATCCTGAGTTATTAAAGGAAGTTTCAAAAATTCCTTTAGAAATCCTTGTTCTTCTAGAAGTGTTCACTCTGAAAGAACAAGGATTTCTAAAGGAATTTTCTTGCTGCAAATACTTAACTCCATGCTTTATAGGTATTTATTTTTTTCTAAGAATCCTGTTCATCCTTTTTAGATATCTGTCTTATAATATTATCTTGCTTAAAAGATTTTGATCAGGAGTTTTGACTATTTCTGTCAGCTCCACAAGAGGGTTAGCCAGACTGTTTAACTATGCAACATGTATTTTTCCATGCCTTCTATATCCCTGTATTGTAAGGAATGATAATCAATAGTTTTTTCATCTACTTCTGCTCCCTCTTTCCCACTTATTATGTATTTTTGTTGTTCATTATCTCCCTAGTGGAAAATGCTTTCCTCCAATATTATTAGATCTATATAGATATTATTATCTCCACAACTGACTCTTTGCTTGCTGTATCTTATTTGTTAAGGATCCCATTGAAATAACAATCAGAAATCTCTTAGTGTTGTTTTTAGAGAGTAGGACCTCCATTCTTTCTATATCTCTGGGTGAAATCAATGATTGTAACCTGACAATAGTAAATTGGCTTCTGCCTCTTCTGAATACTGTTTGTACATCTGGCAGTTCTTATTCCATGTGCTGTTGAAGCCTGAATGGCAAATCTTAACGATTATCCTAACAGCGTGTAAGATAAATGGAACTGTAGGGGTCTGAACATTCTTTACCACTACCCCTTTTTGTGAATGGAATATAAATCAATATTTTCTAGTCTCTTGGCTGTGGCTGTATGATGCACTTTAACTGAATCATCTTTGATTTTACATAGTTTTGCTAGTCTCTGATCAACTTCTGCAGCATTGATGTTAATAATATTTTCAAGGGTCCATTTAATTTAACCTTCCAGAATCTGTCTCTAGTTCAGTGATCAAATCTTCATACACACATACACATAATTTACACATATATACACGCAATGTTAGCATCTCTTTTGCACAGTTCTTCAGTATATTCATACCATTTCTTCTTAAGTCTTCTCCAATAGGCCTTTGCACTCTTGGTTTTTTTTTTTGTGTGTGTGTGCCCATCTCTGCATAAAAGGTTCCCTTGATTTCCCTTACTTTTCTAAAGAAATCTCTTGTTCTTCCCATTCAACTATTATTCTCAATTTTTTTTTGCACTGCTCATATATATACCCCCTTGTCACTTCTTGCTGTCTTTTGTGGTACTGACAATCCCTCTCCTAAAGCAAATGGCACCCTAGGAGCTATTTCTGATTGGAATTCCAAAGACTAGCTGGGGAGGGAAACAGAAAAATTCAATTTATTTTCTTAAACAGCAGATCTCCCCTAAGTTATTAAACAAATCATTTCTGAAAATGCTTCTGAAAACTGAGAAGAGGAACTAATTCAATTATAGGAAACAGAACCATGACAACAAACAAAAGAGCAAATGTAGTATTTTGCTTGAAACCATCACTTCTTCTCTATATCTAATACTTAACTTGCTTTTGCTCCTGTAGTTTCCATTCATTCACAAAGATAGATTTAATTTACCTTCTTCAACCACTATAGCCCAGGTGGAAAAAATACAAAGAGGCAGCCAAAAAACTATGAGTGTGCTAGTTGAATGCCATTAAGATGTACATGTTCTGGCAAAATTTATTGAACTGAATGCTGTGCCCTTCAAAAACTAATATGCAAACATGATCAAAAGCAACGGCAGATCCGTCCAAACGTGTGTTCCAGCACATTTGAGAGAGTCAGTTAACTGCCATCAGTCTATATTGTATCGGCAATAGTTGGAATAATTTAGGAATGCAAACCTGCACAATACATTAATTAGATGAACATGATGGGGGAGGACCTGACTTCCCCTTTTCCAACAACTCAATATCCTCCGAATTGGGTAAACTAGAGGTGACATGAGGAGCAGCTACCAGCCAGCTGGATCTAGGAATTCTTACTTTGTGCAAAGTGATGCAGGTAATTACTGGTAACTTCTTTATTTTGCTCTGGATTGCTATTGCTTGGATCACATCAAATTATTAATCAGGTAGCTCATATCTAATGACTGATGCTCACAGAGACCTCCAAGAAAACAAGGAGTTCATAATTTCTTCTAATGTCAGCATCCTGCCTTAGATACAAGGAGCTGTCCTTTGTACTGTTCAAACCAAGTACTGTATTGCATCTTTCTTTGAGCACAGCAGCAGATCTTTCCCAATACAGGTACTCCCCGGTTAAGAATGCCCAGTTTATGGGTGACCCATAGTTAAGAATAGAGCCTACTGTAGGAAAATTTGAGTTAAATACATAATGAGTTAAATACACAATGATTCAAGTTCATTACACAATACTAGTTATACAGTATTATACAATAATACTCTTCCGGCTTACATACAAATTTGACTTAAGGACAGACCTTGGGAATGGAACTCATTCTTAAACTGGGGACGACGTGTATATTTGACAAAAGGAAACTTGAAGAATCTAAGACCGTTAAATGCTGTCTCTTCATTTCAATGCAAAATTTTGCTTAATTTCACACAGACACACAAACAGAGCAAGCAAGTTCTTTAGAATACAACCCACTATCCTGGAACAAAGCTGAGAGAAATCTATATAATATGGCTTGGCACAGATACCGATTTTAGAACGCCCAATTTATTGTCATTGTAGCTATATGGATGAGAACATGCTTTTTGCTGGGTAATATAATGTGCACATACAGAGGGAACATGTTGAGTATGACTTCAAAGACAAAGTTTATTAATTCCTGATCACTGTTTTTTGCAGGGCCTTGGGGAAAGGTTCAGTAGTAGCAAAGAGGAAACCAGAAGTAGATTCTAAATACTACTTAAGAAAATATTAAATGGTATAGGACAAATTAAGCTACACAAGTAGATTACTGTTCAAATTACTTCAAATTGGTCTCAGTACATTAATGGACCAATGTCTTAATAAAATAAAAAGCCCTACAGCTGTCTTATACAAAGAGTCCTTTTGGCCTAGTACAATATACTCTTATTTAAAAGTCTTTCTGAAGGTTTTTGATAACAGGCTATACTAATTATATTATCTGAGAGCTTTTGACTGAGATATTGTTGGGGCTTGCCAGAAATCATGATATACTAGTACTAGAGCACTCACTACATCAACAGGCTGTACAGATGCCTGCCAATTCTGTCTCAGAGCCATAATTTCTCCTCACTGCTTCACTGCCCAGGTGCACCAAAAGAGCTAGGCTTCCATTTCACCATCCCACTGCCCTGACTACTTCTTTTCTAGTCTTCTAGCAATTGCCACCAGTGTGTTCTATGTTCAGAACAAAGCATTTGCACTATGCTGTCTCTTAGAGCTGCTTCAGTCTATCAGGATGACCCCAATGCTACACCAGCAATTATCCAATGTAAATACGTAAAGCACAGAAAAGTTTGTGACAAATGCACAAGGATATACCCTAACTAGCAGCAACAAAGCGCATGTCCATTACAAATTTAGGGAATCTGCACCTACTTTTTGCACTTTACATTGCAACAAACATGAATTTGTTTCTGGTACAAGTAGTGAGCAAATATAAAGAGGAAAGATAAAAATCTGAAAAAGCTAAAGGCATAGAAAGGAAACCAAATAGATAGCAATAAATAAATAAATAAATAACAGAGAAGGCTTTGGAATTCATGAAAAGAACAAAAGGAGGCTGTTTTCATCAAACAAGCTACATGGCAGAATATATTCTGAGAGCATTCTGGAAGACATAAGAATGAGCAAAGCAAACAATGGGGCTAAGGGAAATCATGGTTGTGCAGAGGGTAAAGAGAACCTGGAGGGAGTTAAGTGCACTACAGAACAGATCACTTTCACCTCTGAAAATGCCAGCCATATTTGTTGGTGAAATGTCAGGATATCAAATAATTAGACCATGGCCTAAGAGCCTGGAAGGTCATCACCATTAAACTAACTTCCTCTTTTACTAAGAAATTTCTACCAAGATTCAACCATTAAAAAAGCTTTAGTTTCCCCTGAAGCCTACTTTTTGTCCCACACTCTCTGTTTTGGGAGGACTTTTTCCCAATCTTCTCCAGCTTACCTTACGAACTTGAGATGAAAAAAGAATCCTCATGAACTTGTCCTTTCGTTGCAACTCAGAAATAGCAGGGGTAAATGAGCCCGTAGCCTGAGAATTATCTGGATTCTTAAAGAAACAGAAAATTCATCTATCATTAAAATAAGTCCGCAGCACCTTTACCATTCCCAATCAGAGTCTCAAATATACATTTATAATAAAACTGTAGCTATTGTCCTCCATTAGCTTACACTTAAAAAAGCAGGAATAAAAATAAGGAAACGGAACATATGTGTCCAGAAGGCAAGCTCTCTACAACAACCAAAACATCCTACAGGGGTTCAACCACCACCATGCCCTAAGAGCCAGGAGAATAGCCAAATTTTCAGTGACTTTCTGAACATTATCAGGGTGGCAACCATATGGGGGGATGCTGTTCTAGAGGGCAACGATTTTTGTTGCTGCTATTCCAATTATTGTTATTGTTTCCTTACAACTGTCTGATGAAAAAAAAATTAAAATTAAGGAGACATGGGCACATACAGAAAAATCCCAACAGTGGCTTCCAACTTGATATATGGGTGTTTTGTGACTGGCTAAACCTACTCATGGCAATCATATTGTAAGAGTGCCCATAATAAAATTTTAAATTTCCAAACATACTTACTGGCCCAGAAAGGTTGGAAATCTTACTCTAGGAAGCCAAAACTGGAATTTTCAGGAGTGCAATTTAGTCTACACAGTGTAGAGCAGAACACACACAGATTAGCTTACCTACTGAAGAATAGTACCACTATCCTGTCTGGAAGGAATTTCAGTTTGTTTGCCCACATGCATTAATTTATTAATTAATTTAATAAATTATTAATTTATCTAGATAAGAGCCGGGCACATACTTCACTATTCATCTTTTACTATGCTTCCATTTTTGTAGTATCACCAGAAACAGTGACAGAATTCTGACATGTTCTACTATACTTACCAATGCAAGGTAGTTGCCCTGCCAGGCCCTTTGCAACCCAATATCTCCTCGATGGCCCTTAAGCAACTCCACTGCTGCCACTTTTGCCCTGATTTGTGGCAAATCTTTGGGTGGGATACTTTTGATTAGTTCATGTGCTCTCCATCTGAGAAAAAAAAATAAGAAGTCATACAGGAATCTGACATAGAGACTATAAGATGAAGGAAAAATACAGATTTATCCATCAGTGTTAGCATTTTCACACGGAAAAGATATTCAACTGACTCATGTTATTAAAAATATGCATGGCATTCTTTCTGTGGTTGACACATCCTGAAGTAACATCTGTACTTTAATCAAATACAATCTACACAAGTAACTCCACAGAGAGATGCTGAAGATGCTGTGTGGAACTGACCAAGCTCCATAACACAAGGAACAGACTGTTTCCATTGCTTACCTGTAATAAATTGCACGCAGAGCTTCTTCAAACCGTCGCAGAACTTTTGGAGGATTAGGCCATTTCACATGCTTCCCATAATCTTTCATAGACTTCACATTTTGAAATCGCCGGGCAACCTCATAGATATAAGACTTCACTTTGTATCGACGGTAACATTTTATAATCTTGAGGGCAGCTCGGGTCCTCTTGTATCGGAGTCGAGCTAATGTGCCTCTCCAAACCTACAGGTAGCCATCCAGAAAACATTAGGCCAGAATAAATAGAAAGATGAAATAAATAGAAAGGTGAAACAGAGTAGTTTCTTCCTTCCTATCCAAGTTTCATTTATTCTGACCCCTGGGAAAAAAATGATGTAAACAAACTGACAGAAATGGAGACTTACAATTTGCTTACAGACTTGCATGTACATCTTTTTTAGCATTATGTGGAAAGAAACATGCATCTTATCCCCATATCTTTCACGGCTTGTGTCAAAAACACAGCAGCACTATATAAGAAACCATGAATATTTTGTATTAAAGAATGACTTTTGCACCAAGAAATATTATGCAAGCTATATGAATTATGCAGATCTAAATACCTTGGCATAATTTATTCTGCTTCTACTAATCAAGGGCAAATATATATATTTTAGGACGATGGTGTTCTACCCCTTGAAACTCTACTTAGCTCCCCAGCTCCTGTCCCACAACCAACAGGTATGGTAGCATTCTTATTCAGCTCGGCAGACTGCCAGCATCACTTTAGGATTAGATGTCTGCTATTTCTTTGTGATGCGATACAGGAGCATTAATTAATTTTCAAGTGGAGATGAACCAAAATAAATCGCTTTGTATTATTCTTTAAGTACCACTAAATGCTAAGATATGGCACTCTATTAAGTGATATACAAAAAAGTCACAGACCCTAATAATAGCTATCTAAATTCCAAAAGTGAAGGACTGCTAAGGATAAATAAAGTCACCTTTGTACTAAGCTTTATTCCTGGTGATTCCATGGACATGTCCATATAATTTTCTTGGCAACAATATGGAAAGGTTTGCCATTGTCTTTTTCTGAAATATTTCAAAGTCAAACCTACTAAGATTCTTGGTGGTTTCCACCCAAGCACTAATGAGGTTTGGGCCTGCTGAGTTTTTTTTTTTTTTTAAATCAGCTATAGTTAGCTAAGGCTGCCATCTAAATGAACAAATGCAATTAAACATAGTCAAGTTTTATTTCAGTAGCAGGTAGGGAAAAAACCAAAAGCTTTAAGGAAAATTAAAGATCCTCCCTGAAATGGAAGGAATCCAATAATTTCACTCAAAATGGTCTGAAATTGTTCTTCCCCACCGATCTCTAGGAGGGTCACACATTCTAATTTGACATCATGCTAAGCCATAATGTGTTTTCTTGTTTTTGGTATAAAGTGTTTGGTGAATCCAAATCACAATGGTTTGTGCTTTATGCTTTATGTGTTGTATGAACCCAGATATGTGTGGTTTATTCAACAGTCATAGTTAAATAAACCATGGCTTACCATTATTTGCAACTCGCTCCCATAAAAAATATACAATATTTAATTGGACTATCAGTTAAAAACACCACAAAACACTGCTATACAGTAAGGTTAATGGAGTTTAACTTCCCTAAGGACTGACTTCCTATTACAAAAATAGAAAATTACCATGTAAAAAATAAGTTAATTTCTTCCCTTGTACTGTAAAAAAAGGTAACATTCTTAGACAGGATAAATAAAAACTACATCAAGAGAGAAAAAAATCATTTATGTCAAATATCTTAATGGTAAATCAAGAGAGTACATCTGAAAATTATCTGAGAAACTGTATGGATAATGCAGTAAAAGCCAAGGAGTAGATACATACTGATTTGTCGTATTTCGTGAAAATCTGGATAGAAGTCCATTTGACAGTTCTACAAGTTTTCTACAAGAGAAGTTTTCTCAGAAAACTGCAGAAGTGATGGCCCTTCTGAATAAATGCATGCCAGGATGCTATATAGCATCTTCATTCTGACATAGCCTTCTCTGCCGTTGCCCCCAACCTATGGAATATTCTCCCCCCAGTGGTGAGGCGGGCCCCCACCCTCCCAGCTTTCCTGAAAGAACTGAAGACCTGCTGTGCTGACTTGCGTGGGGCGAGAAGAGATACAACCAACCTGGGTGTAGCTGGCACCTTGAAGACGCTCCCCGAACCTAATAATTTTGATTTCACCATCAATATCTTGGAAGATATTTATTATTTGTAGGAATTTTGTTATATTGTATTTTAATTAATATTTATTCTTTTATTGTAAATCGCCCAAAGTCGCTTCCAGTAGGATGGGTGGTGACAAATGTGAAATATAAATAAATAAATACAAATTAAAAAAATTTAGTCTGAATTCACAACATGAATTTTTGTAGCCAGGGCTCAAAAATGCCAGTTTGTTACATTTCCAGCAATTTTTGTTAAACAAATAAAATTAGAACTTGTCATGATTAGCTATCCAGATGACCACCTTCTCTAACCTAAAGGATGATATCAGCCCTTCAGGGTAGACTGGACTAGGATGCTAGAGTTATGCATACTAATTCTACTTTATTATAAGGTTACACTAACAGAATCTTGCACATCTGAATGCGCTTCCCCCCTCCCTCACATGAGAACTAGGGAGGGTCATGTCCAAGTCACTTACTCAAATTACACTCCTTCCCTGGACTCAGATGTATTTTATCTGACCACTCCTTGGTTGGGGCTCTTCCTCCTGTTCCTCAAGGTTATTCCTACTTCCCATTACAGGTGGTGAAATCTATGTTTGTTTGTTTTTCATTGTTACTCCTATTGTTGATTCTCAAGTTCTTCAAAAAGCATTTTTCATACCATCATTAATGAGCAGTGAAATTTCAATTTAATGGGTTCTCATTTAGCAGACTTCTGGTATAATGGGCCAAACTGCCATCTAGTCATCCTTCAAAATAATAGACAAATCTGTTGCATCCAATGTAATCTTGATGAGGCAGTTAAGTTTATGTTAATTTTTTCCTAATTTCATGACACACTTTCATATTTAATGGATGTGCAGAAGAAATAGACATCCCCTCCCCACAAAAAGGTCCATTACAACAAAGTTTCACTATACTGAACATCTTCATATCACAAGTGCTCTATGAGAGGGATGTACACTCAGTTTACATGAGACTTGTAGAAAATCACATTTATCTGTACGGATGAGCCCAAGAGACAGGTAGGATGAACTCCAAAACATGAACCCCAAAACAGACAGGATGCAACTGCCTAGCAATCCCCCTTCTTGATGGGTACAGTCATATAACCTACATATGAATAAGCTCCATTCAACATATTTAACTGACTTCTGATAAAATACGCGATACAGTAAATAATATTTTTGTGCAATTATTGCAAGTGAACTGACATGATATACAGGTAGTGCTTGCTTAACAACTGCCTGGTTTAATGACAGTTCAAAGTTATGACAGCACTAAAAAAGTAACTTTATGACCAGTCCTTGTGCTTATCACCACTGCAGCATCCCTGCAGTCATGCTATTGAGATTTGGGCATTTTGCAGTTGGTGGGAGTTTACGATCATCACAGTGTCCCACAGTCACCATTGCCATTTATGTGCTTCACAGCTGGCTTTCGACAAGCAGAGTCAATGGAGAAGCCAGCAATAAAATCACAAGTTGTGGTCACATGATGTCTCACTTAAACAACCATGGGTGATTTGCTTAACGAATGTGGTGGAATTGGATATAACTTAGGTATGTCTGAATCCAATTTTATGTATTTGAATAAACAAGCTGATTTCAAAATCAGAACATTGCATGAAAATGTTTGACTCTTATGAGAGTAATCTCTTTTGTTCAGCCTAATCCCAGATTGGTTAAGCATCTGATTGCAGTTATGTAAAACTTAAGGAACAAGAATGAAACAGCCATCAAACTTTTCCTTATATTTAAACAAAATCTATACAGCTGCAACTCACTGTATATACATTATTTCTGGTCCTAAAAGAGCTCCCAAAAAATAACTTGAGAATCTGAGTCTGAAAGTTGATTTATAATTATCCTTCTAACACATATTCAATTATTCCTGGAAGGTCATCAAAGTGTCAGCAGATGAGATGAGAGGGGCCACAGAAAAACTTTCTTACCATTGGTTAAGCAGAATTAAAATGTTAATTCCACCAAATATTGGCAGAAAAGGTTGAACTCTGTCTACCAATATACTGTGACAAACCTACAATCTGATCCATCCCTGTTAAGCCAAAGGAACATTGAACTTAACAAATGTATGAGCAAACATTAATAGAATAAAATAGATGACAACAAGACAAAAACCAAAACAATTATTTTGCTTTGTTACCCTCCAAAAAAACTCCTCTGTGTCATAACAGACAAATATGCAACTTCATAGCTATTATTTTAGAGCAGAAAGAACAGAGTCATGTTGATAGCAAGAATGCTGTAGTCTCTGAGCCCTGCTCTCTCTGCAACAAGAGTAAGAAAGAGGAAAGGGTTCCCTCTCTTATTAAAGGTAGCCCTCAGTTAACGACTGTCCTGTTTAGCAACCATTCCAACTTATGACAGCACTGAAAAAGTAGATTTACAACCAGTCCTCAAACTTATGACAGTCGCAGCGTCCCCATAGTCATGTGATTGCAATTCAGGCACTTGGCAACTGGCATGCATTTACAATACTCTCAGCATCCTGCAGTTATATGATCACCATTTGCAACCTTCGCAGCTGGCTTCTGACAAGCAAAGTCAGTGGGGAGGCTGGTAGGAAGTTGCATGTCACAGCTACAAAACTTTATGCTTAACGAATGTGGGAGATTTGCTTAACAACCACAGCAGAATTGACGTCATAAGTTGGGCACGATCACCTGATGTTTCATTTAAAGACTGCATCACTTAGAGATGGAGTTGCCAGCCCCAATTGCAATTGTTGAGTGAGGACTACCTATATTATTATGATTATGATTATCCCTCCTCACATTTTAGGAATGTTAGCCAGAAAAGCTAAATAAAATTTGTCTTAGGAAGATAGACTACCCATAAAACCACAACTATATTCTAAAAACTGGGATAATTCAAGCTCTGTTTTTACAGACCGAAGAGCAGGACCTAACACAATTAAATACATTATCCTATTCAAAAAAGGAGAAAGATTTGACAAAGAGATCTGAAGGAGACCAGTGGTAGCAGAATACTCATGTTTGAAGAATATTCTAGGTAAGACAGAACTACTGGGGACGTGGATGGAATTTTTAAAATACAAGTAAAGTCCATAGTAATAGGCTGGATACATACCTGTTAATTCAGTAAGGCACTTCTGTTATTTGCTGAAAGGTATTTATTTTATAAGGAAAAAATCTCAACATTAGGATTTCTGCAAGTACAGCTCCTTTCACTCTCTACAGATATGAATTCCAAACTCCCATGAGGTTCATGCTGAATTTCAGTTAGAAAGTAATGTTTTCTGGGAAGCAATTACAATGGCTGCACTCTGTTCAAAATGCCTGTTGCTTCCTTGGGATAATATTTGTTCCTTCTTGAGCTCAACTTAAAAAGAGCCTTTGTTTCTCCTACTAGTAAGCAAATGACTCCTATTTCCTCCCAAATGTTGAGGAAATTTGATTCTGTTTCTGAGCTGACATTTTACAGATCCCTAGAGATGCATAAATCCTTCCATTCACATTAGGATTAATTAGTTACCCAAGGCATTTAGAAACATAATTATTTATTTTATGAAAATGATGTCAAAAATCAGTTTTTCTTGCTTATCTCTATAAATACAGATTATATCAAGTTAAGAGAAGCTGTAAAATACAGCCTAGAAGGTAATGAGAAACAATATTTATAGCAGCTGAAGATCAAATAAGCAACCGTCGTCAAGAGAAAGAAAGAAAGAAGGGAAAGGAAAGGGAAAGGGAAGAGAAAGACTTTTTATAATACATACCATATTTTAACATACATCTTCCATAAAGTTCAAACCATCAGTCCTAACCAGCTTGGCCAGGAGATATGCATGAATTGTTGGAATAATTAAAATGAAAGTTATGTATATGAAAAATAGAAAATTTTTAATGAAGAGAGACATTGAACCAAAATAAATAAATTGATGAGACATCCAATAGTGGACCTTCAGGAGAAGAGGGTTCTGTAAACCAAAATAACAGCTCAATTTTATTTATATAATGTGCTAAGACATATGCAAAGGGTAATATACAAAAGTATACAGGGATAAAACTCATCCCTCTTTGCTTATCTAGTAAATTTTAACCCTTCTTATAAGCCCTATTTTCTTTCCGAATTTCTTTCCTTTCTTTCCTCAGCTGTTCAATTAGCACTTCCTCTTGTTTCATCTCCATCCAGGTTGCTCCTTCCTCTGTTTCCACCCCTTCCTAGTATGGATATCCCTTCCCTTCCAGCCTGTTTTTCCCTTTTTTAGCTGTTTGGTGTTTTTTTTTGTGGGGGGGGGGAGTACATGTTTGTGTAGTTGTGTGTTTCTACATGTGAGTGTATGGGACAGGATGGTTCATGGGGATCAATCAGTATTATAAACAGTGTACCTTATTTTACAAGCAATTAATTTTAATCAGTAATTTTTAATTCTATTAATTCTTTTTTATATAATTTGGCTATATATACAAAGATATGTATAAAGTGGAAAACGAAGCTAAGTTTGGACTTGAAATATACTAAGTACACTAAATTATTATATATTGTTCTGTTATTCACATGATACAATTATATATCAAATGTAATTTGTCTTGCTCCCTTCAATTTTTTGGAGTGCATTCCCACCATACCACTCAAAGGCTAGGCAAACATGGGCACCTTTAGGGTCATAGTGATGATGGAGAGAACAAATATTGTCACAGACTCTTTTTCATGGAAATACAACTACTTTTAAAACTTCCCCCTTTTAAAACTTCCCTCCGCTGGCAACATGCATAAAATAAGTTTATCGCACAATAATACTAGCTAATGCCAGTACTATTAACTGTACAGTGTTAATATGTTTTCCCCATTTTTCAGAAGTCTGGTTTCCTCCTCTTGTAACTCATCTGTTCACTGGGGTATCATTATGTTCTAATCCCTTATTTGTGTTTGTGTATGTGTGTGTGTGTGAGGAGGTAAGCAATGTAGAACAGCAGTGTAACGAGAACAATTGCCTTTGGCTCCTCTTTCCTCGCACTATCCCTTTGATCTAATCGTTTCACCAAGCTTCTTGAACTGTTTCCATCTCATCTTGTTATAAGAAAGAATACCTGTTGGCTCTTTTCTTTCTTCCTCTTCCTCATGTTTTTTTTGTGTTCCAAGTTTTATTCTACAAACCAAAGGGGAATAATCATCTAAGTTTTTTTACTGAGCTGTTAACCATCCTGGGAGTCTTTTCAGCTGAAGATTAGTAGAAAAATGTTATCCTAAAAATATGTCATTTTGCCAGAGGGCTGCAACAGGCCCATCTGTGCTCAAGTTTGCAGTGGTATAAGGTGGGAATGGGAGGAGTGTATCTTCATGAGGTCTCTGCCCCCATTACCAAGATTCCATGGCAAAATGGCTGAATCTGATTGGCATAATCTCAGGATGCTGCAGGATGGCAAATAAAGGAGCTGTATGTAGCCTGTGGACTGTATGTTGCCTGCCCAATGCAGTCTAACAAAGAATGTTGAGGAACTTGAAATCTTGCAGTCTTCAGATTGGCCTAACCACTATTTTGCATAGATAGATATTTTTTCTTTACAGAGCAGCATTGTTACTTATTTTGTGGATACATGTGCTTGACATACAATAAGGCCCCTTTTATATTTCATTTCCCCATTTGAGTCAATGAGATGTCAAGTTATACATCATTTTAAGGAAGGGGACTGGACTAGATGACGCATATGCCCCATGCATGCCTTAAAAAGAGGTAAAAGAGATCAACATCAAACATTTGAAGCAGTAAGGCAGTAATGAGAACAGAATACTATATAGGAAACGGAAACACAGCTCAAAACAAATTATTTAACATTACACATTGGCCATCAGAAGACAGAGGCATTATCCAAATAAGAAATGTCAAGTCTACCTGAAATGTATTTCATAAAGAAAGAACTTCACATTTCTAATCCCACTGAAAACAGCATCCATATGAGCTCCCAAACAGCCTGCATTAGCAAGCTATATACTTCAATGTAAGTGTACAGAGATGGGCAATCATTTAAATGCTTTTATGTCACTGGGATTTGATACAGCTTTATAATCCTTAGAGAAATATTTTCATGCTTACTACAGCATGTCGACATGCATTCTCTCACACCAAACCTTCTTCGCACCTGCCTGAACTACTTGGCAAACAATATTTCACATGGTCAAAGCACAGCTGATCTTCCAGGCACCCGATTTGAAATGAATCAGATAAATTCTCCCCAGGCAGTTAGCTTTGCTACACTGTTTCAAAACATCTCAGATGAGACCTGTTCTTTCAGAGCAGTGTTTCTCAACCTTAGCAACTTTAAGACGTGTGGACTTCAACTCCCAGGATTCTCCAGCTGGCTGGAGCCAGCCAGCTGGAGAATTCTGGGAGTTGAAGTCCACATGTCTTAAAGTTGCCAAGGTTGAGAAATACTGTTTCAGAGGCAGCTGTCAGGACTGCAGCAGAAACGTTTTCTATTTCTTGGCTATTAAGAGGCTAAAAAATAGCAACTGCCCTTCAAAATGTTGGCCCACAAGGGACAAACTAAAATAAGATGTTATAATTAAGATAGAGATTGATGAAATGGTAACATTATCTTGCCATGCTCAATGAGTCACAGTCACAGACAATCTCATTCTTCCTCTTTTGTTTTTAGTAAGCATTACAAATGACACAATTCAAGTTAAAATATTGACTCTGCGGACGGATCACACTGTCCTTCATATTTCTGATATTTATACTTAAGTTTAGTGAGAAGACCTTTTTGGTCCAGATGCGATTGGCATAATCTGGGAGTGGGATCTGAAGTGCTTTTACACTCATACTAGTGATGATCTATATTGCTTATTGTGATTATTTTGTTTATATATGATAGAAACATGAGGCCCTCAGAGCTGTTTGATGAGTGGAGCAGGCTTGGTAAAATGCAACGCAGTGCAATGACTTACTCGTTAGAGTAATTTAGAATCCTTTATAATTCCAGATCTGAGTGTTAAAAGCTATTTGCCAAATGGAAACTGATTTCTGAGGCTTAAGAGTTACCCTTAATGATTTTTTCAAGCAAACGGAACTTTTTTGCATGGTCTATGATTCCCTATGATCTGAAGGATATGCTTGGGGATCTTCAGTCTATCAATGTATTATGTTGATAGAAAAACAATATTTGTTCTTACCAACTGTCTGAAACCCAATCTCAGAGGGTGGTAAATGAAAAACCCTTGATGTGATCATTATGCAGAAGCCTGTCTCCAATTAAGCTGCTGGTCTGTAACTAAATATGAAATCTCTGTCTTTTATCATAAGGGCTTTTGCTTGTTCGCAGCTAACAATTCCTAACATGTACCATTTTGAGGACATGTTGGGGGACAAAGAAAATCAAAATATTAAATTATGACACACCGGCCACAGCTTTTGTTCTCCTCTCCTCTCCTCTATTTATTCCCACCCATCCCCTCTCCACCCACCACTTAGCCCAGAAACATTGCTATGGCAACCGCAGCTGCTGGGGATTTGATTGACAAGTCTCCTAAGAGGAACGTCTGGGGAAACTAGAATGGCTCAAGGTGAGGGGGCGGGGCGGAAGACAGCTAGCTCACAAGGCTGGGAAGGATGGCGGACACATTTCCATTTGGAAAGGGACATCGCTGTATGCTAAGATGATGTTTTTTCCTCGGAGAAGGCACCTGGAGGCAACCAAACACGTGCCCTTCCAAGCAAGGAAGGTAGCCTGGGGGACTGAGCAAAATGGTTTCTGAGAATTTAAGCTGGCAGCTCCCTAAATTATCTGAGTTTGCATTGCAAAAATGGCCAGCCCAAGCAGGAGTGGGAAGTAAAGAAAGACGTTAGAAGTATGATTAAATATAGCCATGCATTAAATATTGAGCCCTATGCTGTGGTAACAGTAAATGGATGTTTATGATGAAAGAGGGTATTTCCAAAACCAACTTGGTTTTATTTTTATAGCTGTTATACTAAACGGCTTCATATAAATCACACTAAATATATAACTGATACAGTAAAATATGAAGCCATTGGAAAAATGCCATGAGGTATACTTACTTCCCTCCCTCCAATTATTTAATAAACAGTTACTAAGCGAGTTGCAAACAGCGCACGTGCTTTCAAACCACAGAGGCTGATGCAGTAACTGTGCCCCTTACTTAAACTGTTGTATCTGGTAAACCATGCCCTAGTTACATCTCGCCTGGGTTTGTCTCTGAGAAGCATTAGTGGGCTGTAATCAGATTTCTGACCTGGGTAGTTATTAAAAACATACAAGTTCAATAACTACCTATTCATGATTTTCCAGGCACAGCTAAAAGTTGTGGTCCATCTTCTTGTTCATGAATCTGCCCAAATTTTCCATCCCTTCTGTGCCCCACCAACTACAAGCATATAGTTAAACCTAGGGTATCCCATATCCTTACCAACAGATTATTAAGCCCCTTTCTCCACTGGCTTTTCAATAAAAGTTTTGTTACTGTTGTTGCTAGGATTGGTTTATTTTCTGCTGTTAGCTTCTCATTAGGTTTTTCCTTAATAGTTATTTTTAGTATACAGTGGTACCTCGGTTCACGAACGCTTCTGTTCACGAACAATTCGGTTCATGAACAGCTCCGGTCGCAAAATTTTGCCTCCGTTTGCAAACTCCGCATCGGGTTACGAACAGGATCCGCAGCCATTTTCCCTCCCGTGACACATGGTCACGGCTTCCTGTAGGGAGGGGGACTCTCCCTCCAAGCAGTAACCACCTCCCAACCCGCCTTCCTGTCCTCCACGCCAGAAGTCGCGTCGAGCAAGGTTAGCTTTCTCTCTCTTCGTACTGTACTTTGTGTCATATTTTTGCGGTTTAAAAAAACAACAACATATGGTTCAGAATGGATTAACCGTAATTACATTGAACCTTATAGGGAAATTTGATTCGGGACGCGATCAAAAATCGGTTGGCGACCAAATTCATAGGGGTCAGAACGGATTAACCGTATTTACATTGAACCTTGTAGGAAAATTTGATTCGGTTCACGACCAATTTGGTTCGCGACCAGAGTCGCGGAACGAATTAAGTTTGTGAACCAAGGTACCACTGTATACATGTACAGTGTATTTATGTATTATTATTATTATTACTTATCTTAAAAGCTGGTATAGAAAAGTAGGGAACACATTTAAATAATGTATAAAGAATAAGTGTTCAATTTTTTTGTACTGTACTAAAACCATAACACAGTTATGAATAAATATCATAAATATAGTCTTGAGTACAGGTATTCCCCAGTTTAAGAACAAGTTCCATTCCCAAGGTCTGTCGAATTTGTATGTAAGCCGGAGCAGTATTACTGTATAACACTGCAGAAGTAGTATTGTATAATTAACTCAAACCATTGTGTATTTAACTCAAATCATTGTGTAATTAACTCAAACCATTGTGTATTTAACTCGAATTTTGCTACAACAGGCTCCATTCTTAATTATGGGTTGTCCGTAAACCAGGCATTCTTAATTCGGGGATTCCCTGTAGTACATGATATGAAAAGGTAGAGAATTAAAAAAAACCCAAGGTTGCCAATATTCCCCACCACCACTGCAAATATGAAAGAGAAAATTAAAACAAAACCTTTCACACTGATAGTTTTACTATCAAGGGAGCCAAAAGCTGAATTTCACCTAAAAATAAGATGTTTGGCCTTATCTTACTCTATATTCCCTGACCCTTCTTGCACCCCATAACTTTAGTAATATCCATTCTCCTTTATCTTTGTCTGCTGTACAAGTTAAGAAAAAGATACAAGATTCAGGCTGCAACAAAAAATTATGAAAAGGTAGCATTTTAATTTGGAGAGTTGCTTTTTGTTTAAGAAAATTGACAAAAAAGCATTCAAAAAGTGTGATATTGAAGAAACATTGTTTCATTTTTCCCTAAAGCATTTTTGCCTAGTTTCTATATCAAGCTCTTAACCTGTGATAGCCAATACTACTCCTTTTGATGGTAAACAAGTACCAGTAAGTATGAAAATGAACAAGCCAAAACTAGTTTAAAGTCTTAATGCTAATCTCATAAAATTAAATAATGACATTAGTTAATGAATATATTATAATCCAATGCATATGTATGTGTATGTGCATGTATGCGTGCGTGTGTGTGGATAGATGGATGATGGACGGACAGATGGATAGACAGGTAAACAACAGGAAAAACTATCCTTTAAGAAATAGCAGAAAATGCATATTTATCAGAAATTATTTCTGGTTGTCATATAGAGAAAATGGCCCTCATCTCTGGAATCTTCAATCACAGAGGCCCAAAGTTGAGCCATATTATTACTTGTCCCATTCTAACCCATATTTCTACCATGGACTTCTACTCTGCACAAAAGTATCCCCTCTGTCTTACTCATTTTTCTCATATTACTATCAGCTTACTACTGAAAACAGCAATCAAACAACATTTAAATAGTTAATTAGTTAAACAGACAATAGGGAACAATAAATTGCTTATTTTTGCAAAGCAAGTTTGCATATTATTTTATATTTCAATCTATCTGTTTTGAGCGACCAGTTTCCTTGTGAGGAAAATTGTATTTTGACAGCAATAATAAAACATTTTTTATTGGACAAAGACTTTTAGCTCTTTGCCAGTAATGAGCAATTGCTAAAACTACTGTTTGAACAACTTATTTTATTTACGTATATAGGGGGATTTACAACCATAGCTGATGCAGAAGTGTGTGACTAGCAAGTAAAATTATCCAAGAGCTGGAGGAACATTAGGGACTTTTTAGCATGGAAAAAAAAAAAAAGACTGAGTAAAAGAGAACATGCTAAAGATATAAACAATTACACACTGTATGAAGAAAAGGGATGAAGTTGTTTTTCTTGCTCTTTCAATAATACTTGAATTGGGATCATCCAAAGATGCTGAATGGGCAGAGATACTTTTTTCACGTAACATATGTTTAACTGTGCAATTGTCTTCTCCAAGCTGTACCAATTGTTACCACCTGAATGGCTTTAAGTATCAATGCCACCAATTAATGGAGGATGAGACTACAATGGCTATTATTAAGGTGGCAACCCCTCTTGTGCTCAAAATGTTATTTCTCTTAGTAGCAGTTGTGGGGACATACGAGAAGGAAAGTGCTGTTATTCTGTTTGTATGATTCCTATGGACATCAACAAGTCTTCCTTCAAATCCAGTTTGGCTTTCACCTATTTTTAACCCTTCATTTATAGACAGAGCTAAAACCACATTGGGAATTTGCTGCAGGCTGAACCTGAAAGGAAAAAACAACATCCTGGACCATTCCTGTATCACTACCAAGAAAGCGATATGGATGTGCCCATGTAAGTTACTAGGACTGGAGCATGGGTTGAAAGCAAATTATCTTACAAGTTACATTTTCCCATTTTGTGAATCTGCAGACATCAGAGCTAGATTATTTTACAAGAAATTTCAATATTGCTTCTCACCTTTTGTAGAAAGAGAATCACCCATACAAGCATCTTTGCATGCAATTCTTCCAACGTGAAGAGTGTTCGTGGGGTGCGAATGAAAATCTTTGTCTTTCCGTATGCTACATCATCTTGGAATCCACAGTGCTCAATCAATTTCTTCACAGCCTCCTTGTCAGATGGTAGTTTGTGATTTGGCCAAGTAAATTCAGGGATTATTTTGTACCTGCATTGATACCAGTATTATTTTTTAAAAGCATTGTTCATTTGCCAGAACTAGGTGTGATGATCAGTAACATGCTAGAAAGGTCCACAACAACCCAGAAAGAAAGAAAGAAAATGAATATACACTCTTAATATAGAATTAAGAAATTCTAACATGTATTACAAAAGCAAAACGCTAGTTTGCAGTAAATGTGATATCTCACTAATCTTTGGTTTGTTATTCAGTGGTTTACTGAATAAGCTACAATTGGCTAGGTCACAGAACAAAGTGTGATATACAAACTAAATTGTTGGGTTTGCATAAAACCCCATCTGTGGATAAACTGATCCTAATTTTTTCAGTGCATTTTGGCACCTAAAATTCTTGGCTCATTTGCAAGTATATATGGTGCCTTCAATTAGACAGGACTTCTAACAAAGCTAAAAGGAACTAATGATACTAAGTTAAGCTAGGATTCAGGTATGTTTGGTTGAATTATTTAATCATGTTTTATAAATCATAATTTTCAGCATGCTCTAGATTTTGCCAAATAATTCTAAATAAGTACAATCAGTGAGACATAGTGGTTTAGCTGACAGAGAGCTGAGCTTAGACCAACAAAAATGATTAATAAAGACTGTTTTATTTTGGATTTAATGTGCAATGCTTTTTAATAAAGGTATGTGTAAAAATTCTTTAGATCTCCCAAGAAACTCCTAATCTTCCATAAAAAGCACATACATTTATAGAGAATACTAAAAAGACTATCAAATAGGCCTTTTTTTTAGCTATTCTCAGTAACACTGATAATACCTCTCTTTAAAAGTTACTTTAGCAGACACATCTATAATTTGTGTCAGAATGCTAATATAGTATCAAACCACAAACATATCTTTTTTGTTAAATGTATGAAATCTGAAATATTTTCATCATTTGTTACCTGTGAAGAAACTTCTCGTAAGTTTGGCGATAGGCAAATCCTGCCCGCCGTACTCTTACATTTTCCAGAAGTCCAAGATATTCAACCTGATGCCTGCATCGTTCTTCATCAAACAGCTGTGGTGACTTCTTGTCATTGGGTTTAATGCAGCGAACATAGTATGGTTCCTAAAAGAAAGCAATCAGAAACAGCAGTATTTGAATTAACAGATAAGGTAGAAGTGACAATGCACAAGTAACATCCCAATTCTTTAACCATTGTTAAGGAAGCAGGATTCCTAGTCTTTCTCCTCCTATAGAATTCCATTATAAAAACAAGACTTTACATTTTCCTAGAAACCATCTGAAATAACAAAGGAGTTCCTATCAGTTCTAGCATGTAACTTACAATGAGCATCATTAAATGAATTTAATTCAAAACTTGCAAGCAACAGATCTAGTACTGTAGCTTTATTCTATGTCTCTTCATTCTTGACTAGACATTTCTATACAGGCCATTTCCACATCAACTAAAAACACCTAATACTGCTTCCCTCATTAAGAGTAGAAAGGTCAAACAAGGAAAAACACACTATAATTATTCATTTATATTTATACAAATTCTAACCCTCTTTTTTCCATCATTAAAAACAATCCCAAGTAGCACTGAGAGAAATCAATCAGAAACTTGAAGAATTGCTGCCACTTAGTGTAGGCAGTATTCTTAGATGGACCATAGTCAATAGAACAAGATGATTTACCATGTTCCTATTTTAGAACAAGAGTCTCTTTTCTTGACAAATAATGTAAAGCTGTCAAATTTATTAAGAGTGGTGGTGTCAAAATATACTGCATATTCTTATGGCTTGTGCACTGTATATCTATCATCAAACATCACACTAAACAACAAAGCATGCTTACAAGGAAATGGACAAGTTGCACCCTACACTGTAACCTCCCTGAAAATATTCCCACAGATGCCCATAGTAACAAATGGGGCCCCAATATTCATCAGGCAAATATGGATATTTAAAAGATGGGATCAGTGATGGGTAAGGGGAGGAATTCACTTTTCTGAAGAGAGGATGAAAATTAACCAAATTATTCATTATTAAATAAATAGGTAAATAAATTTAACCTGAGCCCAAAGAGTTCACTCGCTATATTTCTTGAGGTATCCAAAACCATAAAACAGAAGGAATAACTCAAAAGGGGTCTCTTTTCTGAGAAGTACTAATCCACACCTTAAACATCAAACTTCTATATTATGTTCCACATAAAATATTGCCTTACATTCAAAGGCTCCAGTTTCGCTATGCCTTTTGCGAGGAATATTACTCTCCCTCTTTTTATTTCAGGCTTCTATTCTTTGCTCAGTGCCATTCCTCCCATTTCCTTTATTTTATTGCATTGTTTTCTCTTTCCTTTCCTTGAATTAATATTATTCTGAGCTCTATCCTTTCTTGCTCCTAATCTTCTGAAGCAAACTCCTAAGTTTCCAGTCCTTAGCTTCTTCTTTTATATAGTCTCTGTGAGGATTTAACCTAGGCAAAGTGACCATTAAGGCTTTCGTAAAGAAGCTAAAAATTAGTACATCACTACATTTTAATCATTGTTATTAAAACTTCTATTTCCCATTATATTTCCCCTGTGAGAGACCTTCTCATGCCTGGAATATCAGTCCTAGCTTAGCACAAATATTGCACTGGTCAAAAACATTTTGAGTTTTCTTTGGTTGGCCAACCACACTATGGAAACAGGAAAGGACTGCTTGAAATAACCTTTAGCAGAGATTGCCACTATAAAAGGTAAGTTATTTTCCTGTCTTCAAAATATCAAATCTTAAATAAAACACTGGGAACAATATGACACCCCATAGAAACTACTGAAATCATCATTAGAAACTCACTTGACTGTGCCACATCTATAAATATCTTTTGTTGTAGTACCCATTCTTAGAAATGCCCCCCACAAATAAATCAGGCATTGACTTTGTTACAATTTGACAGACGTTGAGAACATTTTTATTCTCCTCAGCATTTAAGAATTCACAACAATGCAGTTGAACTGTTTATGGCTATTGGTGTTTTATTAATGCATTTTGTATTTTATCTAATTGCATTTTATTGTCTTGAAATGTATTTTAACACTGCACACCATCTTGAAATGCACTGCAGTACAGTACAAGCAGTACCTAAATATTTAAATAAAATAAATAATGTGTCTGTAGAGATGTAATGGCCAGGATCCAAATCACTAGTTCCTTTGGCCTAATGGTTTGTATATTTTTTTCAAGCAGCACATGCTTCTGTACCATACAATGAATTGCTTTTAAAATTGGGGGAAATTTCAAAAACATTTTAAAATATATCAAAGGGGAAGAAAGACAGTCAGCTGATCACACACAACTTTAAAACTTCTATTACATTAGTATAAATTGCTTGAAAGGAAACTAAGCCATCTTACCAACTTAAAGCCTCATTTACTAGGGACGTTTATACTTTCATCTCCATATACTGCACACTTTTCAGTAAACATAAATTTTCAGAACATGCTTGGATAAGGATTTGCATATGCTAGGACTTTTGCAATGTAAACATAGTCCAAAAAATCTTGCTGAGAAAACCGCAGGGACTAATTCAGGCAGTCACCAGGAATCAACGCTGATAAAATAAAAACCAACAAACCCTGCTAAGTAGTAGGTCTGATGGTCCTCCTATATTGAATTTCTGCAGGGCTGCTCTGGGCTATCGATAAAGATAGCCTGGAAAATGCAACGAAAATCATGTGATTGCACATTGCTGTTACTGCTGTTATTGATTTCAGCCCAGTTGATATCTTATTTTCAGAGAGCTTAATATATGCAGTGACAGATTCTTTCTTGCAAATGTTATTGCATACTGCTATTTTGGGCTTCTGGAAAGAAATACAACATGCAGCACAAATCAATCTACCAAAAAAAAAATATGGTGACAACAATTCTATGAATTGTTGCAAATGTTCACTTTAGTATGGGGATTTTTTTCCTGTAAGCATAGGCACATCCCAAGCTAATAAGTTTAATTTTTCAAATTATTTAAAATCTTGGGGATATTCATTCTGAAATAATGACAGATACTATGTATTAAATGCCACTATCTGACAAAGCAACAATTCTATGCAAAACTTTTAAACAATATGCTACTGTATATCTAGAAATGTGAAACATTTACACTGACAGATTTGTTCCTGTTTGCTCTTTGATTACAGGTAGTCCCTGGGTTAAGAAAGCCCGGTTTAAGGATGACCCATAGTTAAGAACGGAGCCTACTGTAGGAAAATTCGAGGTAAAAACACAATGATTCGAGTTAAATACACAATGGTTCGAGTTAATTACACAATACTACTTATACAGTATTATACAATAATACTGTTCTGGCTTACATACAAATTTGACTTAAGGACAGACCTTGGGAACGGAACTCATTCTTAAACTGGGGACTACCTATACTGTGTTCCTTTGCAGAAAATATATAGCTTGGGCTATTGTTAGTTTTTGTCCTTATCTATTCCAAATTCTTACAGGAGCTTTAGCTCTGACAATGTCTATACCTGAAAAAATAAACACTTGCACATAGAACATTGTGTTAATACCCAGGAACAGGATGCTTTAATGTTTTAAAATATATAGGAAGAGGGCTGCTATGTTAATGTTTGAACATCTCTGGCATTTCATACTGGCAGAGACAGTGTGTCAAAAGAATATGCATTTCAGTTAGCTTTTGGTTTTCTGAGTGAGGGTGGTAAGCATGAAGGGTTTTTGGTGTGGCAACAGCCACACTCACAGGGCAGGGGCAGAGGCGTGGCCTTAGTCATCCGAAAAGCTCTTGTGGTTTCAGGGGCTCTGCTCCGCAGATAACTAGATGTGGGATGCTGTTCATGAAATTGGGCTCTAGGGATCAGCTGGGATTGCTACTGTTGTACCAGCTTCCCTGCTATGTAGCTGCTTCCCTACCTGAGCTGCTGGATGCCATGGTCTGGCTGGCAGTGGAATTCCTCAGGCTTATGATCTTGGGGGAATTCAATCTGCCTACCTTAGACATGGAATTAGAAATGGCTTGGGAGTTTATGGCCACCTTGGCAACCATGGACCTGGGTCAGGTTATTGTCCCAAGGCACTGGTGACATGAACTGGGCTTGGGGGACAGAGCTATTACTCTCTTTTCATAAACAGATCACTCCCTAGTAACCTTGGAGTTTTCTGCAGCTATATGTAAAGAAATTTGGAGCTAACCTTGGATATAGTGAAGGAATGAGCAAGCCACTAAGGAGGTAGAAGGAGGAATGATGAGACATTAACCTGTAGAGAAACATGGATGTTTTTTCAAGGTTGAGATCAGCCCTCACCATAGGGCAGGTGAAGTGAATCTCAGTTTAGTGAACATTTTTTTTAATTGCACCATTAACTGAGTCTACCTACAGAAAACACTGCTTGCCATTCATTAGGAAACAATACTATTCACTACAGGCAATGCTCAGATGTATTCTTATTACCATTATTCAGCCTTGGAATGTATTAAACAACGAATAATGCAATATCTCTAAATATATTTAACTCTCGTTGGAATATCCTCAACCAACCCTACAATATTCTAGATCAAGTATAAAGAACCTGTGATTGTCCAGATGTTGATGAATTCTAATTCCCAGCAACAGCAACTAGCATGATTAATAGAGAGAGATGCTGTGTGTTATAGTTCAGAAACTTCTAGAGAACTTCAGGTTTCCCCATTCACCTTGGTTTAAGCAATAATGCTTCTAGCTGAGAATCATTTTCAAGCAAGCTATAGACCAGGGACAGTCAACCATTTTGAGATCTGGAATTGCACTTTACTTAAAAAAAGGCTTCTGAGGCTTGCAGTTGGGGCCAAACTTTTTATCCCTTTTGGGGATTTAGAGTAGTGATTCCTGAGCTTGTTTAAAATGGGAAACTAGGCATGCTGACCTACAAAGCTTAACAGACCTATTTTCCGTCTACTTTTTAATGAAAAGCACACACAATTATGCTTCAGATACCAGTATTTTGCTACATAATGTTGTCAGTATAATTTTGAAGAGATTTGGCCCAAAAATTATGTTGGAGGCTACATGCAATCATACTGCCCATCCCATTTTACACACATCTCTTAGGCATTAAAGCTCCATAGAAATCAGGCCTGGTTTAAAATCCCAGAAGAGTCACAGTCTTCACAAGTGGAAAACAGGATTAGACAGGAACATGCCTCAATGCCAGAAGAAAGATGAATGCTGTAAGCACTCTTTAATATTCTGATCACAAAATGTACTATTCAAATCTTACATTGATTTTGCTGCTGATAGGGTCACGGCAAGAGTGACTTGACAAGTAGCAACAGCAAATAAATAATAGGTAGTTGTCAAAGCTAGTCTTTACTGAGATAGGAACTTCTTACCTTGGATGCCAAGTTGTCCACTAAGGCAATCATTGAGTTCTTAAAAAGTGTAGCAGCAGTCAGTGGTCGCTTGGTCACTTCTGTAATACTCAGTTTGCCTTCTGGCCACATCTTTTTCAGCACAGGGTTGGAACTACAAAAAACAAGGAAGAATAAAAAGGCAGCAATACTCAGTAATATCTGGCCTGCTCTGGGTAAAGTAACTAAAATGGATAGTTAAAGTTATTCCTACCTGTTATACATCAAACGCTTGAAATCTTGAAATAAAGTGTCCTTATTTTTATCAATGAATCCAATGACTGAATAACTGGTAAATGTGAAAAAGAGGTAATGAGTTGCACTGAACTACTGGAGACAAAATACCTGGACTCTGAACACCAGAAAAAAAATGCATACATAGAAACCAACAAAATCTAAATAGTCTCATAAAAATTGATACTATTCAAAACACAGTGCTAAGAAAAAATAGATTTTAAAGGTTCTTCCTTCAGAGATATTGTGCAGCTGTTCAATACTTTAAGGCAAAGGACAGTAAATATCATCAGTATCATCTTCAGGGGTTTTAGATACTGGTAATGCAGCTGGACCAAACCGCAGAATCAAGAGATAATTTTAGTTGTATACAATAACATTTTGCAATTTTAGGCAATCCAACTTTCCCCTGCAGTGATTAAATGGCTTGAGGATTTGACTGGCAATAAGTTAATTTTAAGTATTTATCTCTCTTAATTATGTATGACATGTGAAAAAGTTTTAGCTGATCATGGGAAGAAGTGTCAAAATTATACCTCTGCCCTAACATTTTCCAAATATGTCTTGCATGCCTTAATACAGGAAACACAATACAATTATACCTAAACATAAAACCAAGCCCTTGCCTTAACATCAAAAAGGGTCACATAATAACTTTTCTTTTAGCCCCATCAGTTTTTTATTGATCACCTGTACTTCATAAAAAGACTAAAGTCTTTGCTGCAACTAAACTGACAATGTAGTATTACCAAATCATTTTTAAAAATGAAAAATAAATTTGTGTAATATGCAAGAAATTTGGTATAGAGAATTGGAGTATCCTGTATTACCCAATTAATGGTTTCAGGTTTTAAAGAAGGTTAGAAAAACTTGTTTAGTACAACAAAAAAATAAAAATAAAAATCAAGTGTTCCTTGAATTGTGCCACCCCATAAAGCTGCTGTTTTAGTTGAAATAACTGTTTATGCTGCTTTGGAGGATGGGAGAGATGTGTTTCTATTCTTCTCCTGTTCCATATTTATCATCATGCCTTTTATTTACCTTAACTCCATAGTATATATTTAAATCGAGGAGTGGGAGAGAGGCATATTTTTATTTTATTTATGTTTTCCTAGGATAAAGCTATACCACTAGAACAATCTTCTGTATTACTAAGGATTATTTATTATATTATATTATTTGTTTAGCATTATCAACTCTATCAATAGTGTTCTAAGGTCTCAGCAGAGTTTTCTTCCAATTCTTAAACTGGAAATACTGGGAAGTAGAATTTTGGACTTTCAAATCACATATGCTCCCAATAATCAATGTCCTATCTTTCCACAACCCTACAAAAACTCATTGATAACTGTTTTAGAAGAATACCGTAGCAATTAAGGTGTATTGCTAGGACTGAGGAGACCCAGATCACAGAAACTGTCTGTCTGTTTTGGGTCAGTTACTCTCATTCTCAGCCCAATCTACCTCACAGGGTTGAAAAGGGGATAGGGTTTAACCTATCTTGAGCTTCTGGAGAAAAGAGAGGAGGAGGAAGAGGAGAATAAAATACCATCATCCATGGAATAGCAGAAAATGGAGCAGGTGTTCTCAATATGGTGTCTAGATTTTTATAGTACAGTATAGCATATACACTATACCAATCATTGGATATAAAAATGAAATTATTTCAGATGTTTTCTTAAACTGGAAAAAAGTAAAAGGAAGTAGAGAAGGAAAAATAAAGTGCAACTGTAATGATACAACTATGCATTAAAATGCTTTAATAGGAATTAGGGTAGCAAATATGGGAACCAAACTTACATAACATCTCCAGCATAGTGCTTAATCCGAAAGTCTCTATCAAATTCCAGGTTTTTATCTGTGGCACAAAGCTTAAAAACAAATTGATTAAAAAGTAATTATTGAAATGCAATTGCTGGTAACTTTCAGCAGTTTTTCATTTACAGATCTGAGTGAAGTCTAATTATTGCTGCATCTAGTCATGAAATGCTTCTTTCCTAACACTGCTGTTATACAAGCTGTCGCTAAGACAAGACAATATTTTTCTTTAAGACTTAGTGATACGTCTTCTTTGTATCAGTAGAAACTCCTAGACTGATTGCATTTTTTTCATTTGCAAAATGTCATAATCAAACACATGGGAAACTTGAATGGCACCGCTACAAATTAACATGACATTTACAAAGGGCCTTTTTCATTAAAAAAAAAAACAACTAGTAAACTAAATACAAAAGGAGTATCAAACATTTTATATGCACACATCAGTAAGTATATCAATTCATACAGAATTGAGATAATGGAATGTAATTCAATCTTCCTCAGAAATGATATGTATATTTTCATTGAAATTCTTTTCCTGTGCCATAGATATGTAACCTGTGGCCTACATGCTACTTGACCCCACAACACCCCTTTTGGGACTCTATCCAAAGTAAAAACATTTTCCTGTGCTATACTAATTTTACCATAAGAAAAAAAAGCCAGCTGTTAACAGCACATTAGCTCTGAAGTCTGTAAAAGTAAGATACTACTATGTAAGACACAGTTCCTCAAAACTTATGTTTCCCAGTGTAAAATTCAATATGCTTCACAGGAAAGCGTTAAAATATTAACTGTGAAGCTGGGAGTTCACTATTCTTATAATGTATTAGCATATGGCCCTTTGTGATCTTCAGAAATACCCTTCTCAACATCTCCACTACTGCTTTAGGTAAGGTATTAAGATACCTGAGGAATGCAACCTCAGTTTGATTTTGCTTTGAGGCATGTAAATAATAAAACTGTAAGAATAAACCAATCTGACTCTCCATTCAGTTTTACTTTTAGAAATACTGATGCAGCAATGACAGAGGCAAGGAATTTGCATTTAAAAATACAAATCTCTGAATATATTGTGAAATGCATGGAAGAAGTAGGATTCCTACGTCCATAGAAATGAAAAGAAAATACAAGCTGCACTTTAATTCAAAGACTCATTTGCAGATGTATGAAAAATGGAAATTATTAAAACCATGAATTCCAATTATTGGAAAAGTAAGGAGACAAGCTTGATCTGTAATTCCAAATGAGTTTGCTGCAAAACCACCATCATGCAGATTTCACTGAAAGCAGGACATACTTCTTAATACAGAAGTATTAATTCAGAAGATGATTTTCTGCACAATGTTATGCATTTGTATATTTAATTCAATAATCAATCAACAAATTTATTTTAATTGCATGATAGTGCTTGTTAAATCATCTTCAACTGTATTCCAGCCTGAACAATATTGCCTTCATTTAGTTTAATTTTAACAATGAGAGTAGTTGAGTTGTATACTGATCTGATTTGTATAGCATGACAAACCATTGTTTATTGTAGCAAGAATGAACAGTACCTCCCTCCCTTTTCCTCCAGCACAGGCACAAAAAAGAGATCAGATGCTTTCATGTCTGTTTTCACTAATCTTAGTTTGCTATCTTATCTAAAACTGTGATTAATTTTTACAGTTATTTTTTAAAGCAAGCTAACGTCATCATATATAGTTTGAATGTATCCAATCAGTCTGTCAGATTCAGATAAAGCACCAAATTACAATTAATGAAAAAACAGAACTAAAAATCTCAGATTTCAGGCATGTTAGAAGAGAGGAGTAGAAGAACATAAAGTCCAGTATGATTTTGATAATAATTATGATGATTTCCAAACTGATCAAACATATTACAGCTTCTTTCAAAAGGTTATTTTCACGTATACTTCACAGGAACGGAGGGAAACAATTCACCACTGCCATGAAGCTCCTATTTTACATTTGTTTGAGCTTTTTGTTTTGAAATAAGTTTAATATTGTAATTCTATTGTGTTAAATTCAGAGACAATCTTAGCAAATTTGTCTTTCATACGTGTTAAGAAAATTTGTCCTACATGTTGGGAAGTTGTCTTATCACGAAGGATTTCATCACAGTTTTATTGCTTAAAAAGTGCTACTGAATTAGATTATTATTATTACGTGGATTTAAAACTCTTCCAGTGGCTTTCTGTGTTTATAAAACAACTAAACAATGGGTAAAACTATGACTTTGCTATGCTCTCCCCAAGCTGTACCAAAACACACAGAAATTTACTATTTCTGAATGTAAAAATGGCATCACTTTAAATTTGTTAATAATGAGAAGTGTTTAATCTGTGCATGTCACTTAGAAGATAGATCCTGTTAACTGCTAAATGGTATACTTTCAAAAATGGATTATTAACTGTTCTTAGTATCTCAACAACCTTAGCTACAACCTGAAATCTATGTAGCATCCAGTAGCACATAAATAATCCATTTAAGTCAGCAATTATATCTTACACTCTATTTTATGGATGTGTCCAAATGTATACCTTGTGGATTCAGCAAAGCTCTTAATCCCCCTTCCCCCAGTGTTTTGCTTAACAACTAGCCTTTTGAACGGTTCTAAGAACTTGCTATTATTTTCTGACATTATGTTTGATTCTAATAAAGGTATTGCGGTTTTGAAAGGTATCTCTTTACTTTATAGAGAATTTGATGTCATCATTCTGATATCAAAAACCTATATAATCCATACTCTCCGCTGTTACTTGCTTAGGAAATGTCACATGAATTTAAACTGGGCTCCTATTGGTTCTAAATGACATCACTGTCTAGCCAACTTCATGCTCCTGTTTTTCTCTTTAACATTGAAAAGTCTATGGCTCCCTCTGCTGGATATTAAGAGGTTTTTTTCATTGGAAACAGCTTTAAAGTTTATATTCACAGTGCAGAGCAGTACTTCAAACCATAGGCTCTTAAATTTTTTATGGCTCAATCTGTGAATCTTGGCTCCAAATTCCGTAAGTGCCAACTGGTTCCTTCCTCCAACCGACATCACCATAACTATAACAGACTTCAAACCAACAAATGCTATAGCTGAGTTTGAGCCCAAAATCATCAGAGTCAGATCTACATATGGATGGAATGGGGTGCACTAAAAACCCATGTATTTTCAACCCAACCCTAACACCTACAGGTTTATAGCTTGGCATTTAAAAAGCAAGTTCTACTTCTTAAAGCCCCAATGGGATTAAATGTGCACTAAACCAGACACCATGAAGAGGGGAAGGGAGAAGAGGCAGCATTGGGCTAGACTACAGCTCTAGTTAAGAGCTTTCTTCCATACTGCTACAACTCCTACTTCTCAGCCCATCAGAGACGAAGAAAGCAGTCTTCAGATTTTCTCTCCTTAATATAATAAGAAATTCACTCATTCATGTAGTATATCCTTCCTCACTGATGCTTCTCATCATACAGTTTAGGCTACAGTTGGAAGGACTAATGGGAAAGTGAAGGTAATTGTGCTGCTTTAAGATTGCTGTAGATAATTGTCAAAACAGTTACTTAATCTGAATATCTGTCTCCCTGGATCATTTTCATATAATCAGTTTCAAGTAATTGTTATTAGTGAGTTGCTCAGCTTGATAATGAAGAAAATATTGTGTGGATTTATTTTTATAATCTTCCCTTCTAATCCCTTTTATTTTTGTATGATGTCTTTTAGAGACTGCAATTTAAATTGTGAACCTGCAGACAGAGATTATCTCATTTTTTATCTTTGTACACTGTTCTTGGAGCCTTTTCAGCTGAAAAGTAGAGTAAAATGCTTTAAGGAAAAAAAAAACCCATTAGTCATAAACTCTGAAAAACATGCTTTGCAAAATTCCTTGGCATATGATTAGAAGCAGTGGTATAAAATCAACCTAGATGACCATTTTGTGTAAACTGAACTGTTTCTATTAAGGAAGGACAAGATAATTTTTTTCTATGCTTATTAAATATAACATTGCTTAAATTAGTCTGGTGACAGAATTACCAATAATGCCAACTTAGACAAAAAGTACCTTTCTGCTGGAGAAATGAGCATGCTTGCCCAACTTCTTATTAAGAGCCTCCAGGAACATCTCATCAGTGACTCTTCCAACATTCATGCACGCGTCATCCAAATTGGCTATGATCCCCTTATGTTGCTGCTCCACAAGATCAACAATGATCTGGTTGTTGAAGTAGTCAATCTACAGAATATTGAGTACAGGCATTAATGAGAGTTCCGCAAGAAAAAGTGCACTGCGCTGTAAGAATCAATAATATGAAAAGGAAATGAGCAGGTATCAGTTTAAGTTTCCTTCAGATGCAGCTGTCTAATGCAATACTTTTAACAGGCAACTGCATCTGAAGGAAACCTAAACTGATACCTGCTCATTTCCTTTTCATATAACAATTTAAGCTAAACTGTTCAAATTCTATAGCAAAGTTTTGAAACTACTTTCTAAAACTAGAGACATCTGAAGAATAAAAAGTATTGGAGCAGAATTCTCTGTGGTCGAGATGGGAAACGTGTATATTCCAAGTCTTACCTCTTTTTTGTACTTTATACCAATAGCATTAGAGGTACAAATCCTCGAACCCTCCAAAGCCTTGAGTGCTGACTCAGAATCTAGGGATCAATTATTAAATACATGGGCAGTAATTATATTTTTGTCCTGCCTGAAATAAGCAATTGCTGCTTTGATTCTAAGAGGTGAATATTTACTAATTTGTCTCCAATCTCCTTTTTGGCACAAGGTCACATAGAGTTGTTTCAGCATTGCAAAGGTTTTCTAAACAAAATAGATTGTCTGGATCTACTGTGATCAGGTTCAAGCCTCCAATTCAGTTCTGAAGTAGCCTTGATTACTCTGGTGATTATCCATGCCAAGAATTAGGAAGAGTGAATATGCCCCTGCTGGTTCTGTTGGGTTGGATTCTATTGAGTTTACTATGGTATTGACCTGAGTTGCCTGGTGGGTATACTCTAGGTCTGTAGGGCACCATCTTACAGTAATTCAAATCTTCCTGACAAGTGAGTCTTAGAAGGCAATACTGGGAATTTTGGCTTGATGTCATCTGTATTATTCCCATGACATCACACAAAGATCTATTTTTTTCATATACACTGAAACTATTGAGAAATGTACCCCAGAGAGTTAGAGGAAGATATCATCAGTATGCAGGTACATATTTTATTCCAGTCTATGTAACTATAGGCATCCTGAATCAGAATGTTTCTATGAGGGTAAGGATCAGCCAGATGTTGCTTGTTAACCAAAGCTAGATGCAGTTGCAGTCCTTCTGAAGAAGCAACTACATCATATGGGGATGTTCCTCACCCCAACTATGGTTAATGATAACCATTATTGGAGCATGCTGACCTGAACTGGGTGACAGATGCCCTATTCTTCTCTTGGTTAGACTATTATAATATTTTCTACATGGGGCATTCCTTGAAAACCCTTTAGAAGTTACAGTTGGTACATAATATTTATTCATTTTGCTTGTATTATGTCCATTCTAAAGGTTCTACATGGCTAACAATGTCAACATACTATATAAAATAATGCTTCCAAACTCCAAATACATATAAAAATGAAAGCTCAAAAAAGATAACAACCAAAAAATACAAATGACATGCACACATGAACCTCACCTTCAGTTACAACACACACTCTTCCTGTGCAAGATGGAACAGATAGGTCTTTGCAATTTTCCTAAAGCACAAGAGGGATGAAGCTGACTAAACCTCTGCCAGGAGGGACTCCAAAGAAAATGGACAGCTACTGAAAATCCCCACTTCCAAGGCCCCATTAGATAACAATCCCATAGGGATGGGATCTGGAAGGAGTTGATCCTGTTTGATTTGGTGGACAGGCAGATGAATACAGGAATATTCTGTATTCATGAATATATATCCATGAATACATAGCTGCAGGGGGCAGGGTTGGTCCTCAAAGATCACAGTCTATTATACCACTGCTATCCCAGCTGCAGTGGTTATCAGTCTGCTTCCAGGCATATCTCAGAATGCTGATTACAATCCTTAAAACCCTTGTCTTGGGGTCAAAGTATTTAAAAGACTATTTCCGCATGGACCAACCTAGCCTATAATAATAGCTAAAAAGCCTTCCTTGGAGTTCTACACTTCTTCCCTTCCCTCAAATCCAGTTATACAGAAATATTTGTTTCTTGAAAACCATTTCCATTTTCTTCACCTTCTTAACTGGGTGAAGTTTGTCTGTTTTCAGTTCTCAGGCATAAAATGAAAACCCGGTCTTTTCCTTCGTGGCTTTTAGTGGCTTTATTAACCAGTGTTCTAGTGGTTGTGACCTTTAGATTTGATATTTTAAATAAGTATATTGCATCTTTTCAATCTTGTCTTTAAATTGACACTGTATTTTAAGTCTTGTTTTAATTCTGGGAGGTGGTGGTGGGGGTTCATTACTCTGAGTGTTTCTCAGCTGATTCTGTAAATCTACTCACATGCTTCCAAGGAATCCCCTCTCGCTGATATTCCTCCTGTTCTTGCTTCAAAACAAGTTGAATGAAGAGTTGTTGCAGCTTCTCATTGCAGTAATTAATGCAGAATTGTTCAAAACTATAAAAGGAAAAAAATTAAATAATGTCTTAAATCCTCCTGTAAACAAATGTGTGCTTGACTGTCTCAAGACATTTCACCTGTTATTGTCAAAGATCTCAAAGCCATAGATATCAAGGACTCCAATGACTGTGTTTTTGCCATGAACTGTGCTGTTGTGGTCTTTCACTGCAATCCCATCATTGATATGCATCACAATCCAGCAGAAAAGACGCTCATATATTGCCTACAAACCAAAATACATCAATCATTTTTATTTCCTTGTTTAGAACTCAGATTTAGTAAGCCTATATTTTTACATTACACTATAGCCTTATAAAAGAAAATTGGGAAGCATCCAGTTCTAACCTACTGCAGCAGCAAAAATCCTATGAGGTTTAAACAAATGCTGTAAACAAAACAGTTCTTTTGTTGTAGCATCATTAAAATTGCAATGGGCTAATGTACAGGACATTTAATTTGTCTAACAAGTCAGTCAGTTCCAGATTCTTTCTCCATTGATGTCTTAACTTCACCAATGATATACAATGTGTTTCACTGAAATATAGCTACAAGTGTGTGCATTCCCATCTCCCTGCACTGGGAAAAATATTCTTGTCTTCTCATAGCTTATCTCACACTTTCTCAAAGTATGACTTTTATATCATCCATAAACTTCAGGAATCCCAAGGACTTCATAAATCCCAAGAACTCCTCTCACTAGCCTTCTGAAGATAACTAGCAGTTCAGACAAACTTCAAACAATACTTTGAATTCTTGTGACAAGTATAAGGCATCTGATGATCAACAGGCAGAACATTTTTGAAAATTGGAGAGAAAATACCTTTTTTATTTCTTATATAGGCTACTCATAATCTACAAAAACATAGACAAATCAGACCAATATATTGGCTAATAACATACGCAGAGATATTTGAATGGCTACTTTTGACGTTTTTGAATCAACCATATTAACTTTCACTTAAACGTGAAGATATAATAAACCTAAAAAGAGAAGGCAGACTTCACACTGATAGGATAGAATCTATATTCACCTTTGCAAATGCATTCTTGCCATAAGTGGCTTCTTGTTCTGTGTGTTGCTTATCAATGATGTCACGACCAGTAGCTACAGTTCGAAAAAGCAGGGCCTTCTCCACCATATCAGCCTTAGTTGAAAGCAGGTCTGCAATGACAGATACTAGCTTGCTATTTTCAATCATCGGTGTTTCCCCATCCACAGAAAATTTCAAGTTGCCCTGGAGAAAATATGGAAGAAAGAGCTTGTTCATTTCCGCAACAGTTTCAGCATCAAACACAACTCAGACTTTCCATCTGCTTGAAAGCTCTGGCCGTTTCCTTAATTCACCCCAAACTAGGATAACGGCTATTCCATATCCATCTTTGCTAAAGCATTTCTTGCCAGGAAACAAACTCCTGATACACTGTGTTACTGATAGCATTTGAGGAAGTTACACCTTACTTATTAAAACTGACAAAAGAGCCATAACCAATTATTTCCCTTTAGAGAGCAATGGAGGTTTCTATTTATTTTTTTTTACCATGGAAACCTGCTTCATTCTATTAGCTTGCCTATCTTTAGAAGTAATCCTTTCTGGAATCGGAATATCTGTGGTCTTTAATGCATTTTAACAGAACTAAAGTCTCTCCTCACCATCAGAAAATGTGTATGTAGAGATGCAAAACATAACCATTACTCTCTTGTCCCGATGTCTCTCAAATAACTCTACAACACACATTTCTTTCCATATGTCTAGTAACAGTGAGATCCACTTACCAAGTGCAGAATGGCAGCAAGAATTTTGTACACTGTCTGAACCTCCTCTGGTCCAAACCCAATCACCTTCATTGCATCAGCAACAGCTTTGAAGTCAGCGCTGTCATTAATGGCACACTAAAAAAGAAACAAAGTCACTAATGAGCAACAACACTGCATGTTCACCTTGAACACTAACAGTGCAATCTTAGGTATGGAAAAATAAGGCAGCCATCTCTACATGGGAAAGCTGAAGGAATCTTTCAGCCAAGACAAAGAATAAACTATTAGTAATAGTAGCAGTAATAAAAATATTACATGAACTAATTGATAGGAAAAAGAAAAGCGAGAGAAAGAGAGAACGTTTATGGATCTATTAAAATATACATATTCATAATGAATCAAAATGAGAAAATAAAAAAACAGGAGGTGGGGTGGGGGATGAAGAGTTGGGAGTTGAAGAAAAAAGGAGCTAAATCACAGTTGCAAAAGTTTTATCGTTCTTTCCTCCTTTTATTTTCCCCAAAAAAATTGACAAGAAGAATTTTAAACGAATCTGGTCAAATTTGGGAACTTTTTTTTGTTATTGTTGTCAACGACCAAAAAAGAACACAGCATAGAATTCAAAATAAAAATAGATAACTTTATATAATACAAGTAAGATAATATGATACAATACTATCCTGAGCACTGTTACATATCTAATTCAAATCCGCATTCATAGTTATAATAATACAATAAGTCCTTGAAGCCAGAAGACAAAATTTTGCAACTAAAAATGTGGCCTTGGGATGAGATTATCTATCTTTCGATTCCTCTTTCTAAAAGAAATCAGATAAAAGATTCCTCAGAATGCCCTGGAAAGTTGACTAAAGATGTAGTTGACCAACTAATATTGGAGGCATACCAGAATGTAGAGTAACAGATTTTTACAGCAGTCTTTAAACTGACCAATCGAAATTACTTCCAAGTACTGGATGTATTAAAGTTAATATTAGAGAATAAATACAATCTGAATTCCAACTATACAGACTGATAAGAAATAGCATAGTTGACCATATAAGAGTTTAAAAGTACAAAGGAAAAGATGACTGTTCGCAGGCAGATACGATCCTCACCTTTGGTTGTACTCCAGCACCAATATAGCTATATGCAGATAAATCTTTATGGAGATGTAAAGATCGCAGAAGCTGCTCAGAGCCTCCTTGAAGAAGCTGAAAAGATAAGAGTTAGTTACTTAAATCAATTGCCTTTTTGGTGCTGTTGTATTATTAATATTATTACCACCCAAAATACTCCAAATGACACTGTCTTGATCAGGTAGTCCATGCCTCAAGCTTGCAGTGTAACAGACACTGTACAAATACAATATTCAGTAGAGAAGAGGGCAAGCATTGCAACAGCTGCTCCTTCACTACTCACTCCAGACAAGTTAGATTCTCCCTACCCACAAGGTTATTTTGGGGTGGAAAAAGTATATGCTCCCTGTGGCATACAACCCCAACTATGTACTATCGATACTGCTCAGCAGTGCTACTGATATTTGATTTGCCTTTAGGATCTTCCATCTGGAATCTCAGCTAAAGCACGTCCTTCACTGAAAGAGTGATGTCTCTCCTTCCCTTTTCTTTCATCCGGTGATAAGAGATGGAATTTTTAATAGAGCTATCCTAAGCTACAGTAGCAATTCCATTCCATATTCAAGAACTCATGGTTACTTCAGGATTAGGAAATTTTCTCCTGGAATCAGAATGGCTAACCACCCTAAAATAGATAAATGTGTATTTAGGTTCATTGTTTCATCTAAATTAATTTTTACTGCATAGCTGAATTTGAAAGAGAGAGAAAAAATAAGACTTGAAGAAAATACTGTAATATTTTGGGCAATTTTCAAACATTTTGAAAAGGTCTCAAAATGGTGAAGAAATATTCCCCCCCACCTCCAAGATATGGAGGGCCCTACCCTCCTTGCTTTCTGAAAGGACATTGAGACCTGGTTCTCCCCTCAGGCACTGGGGCACAATGGGAGGGGAGCCTCGCATTTTTTTATTATTATTATTTTGAAAAGTTGCTGTTATAACACTGATGGTATGTTAGTTTTAATCTTGTGTTTTTATAATTTGTGTGTTTGCTAGCTACCTAGGGTTGTTTTATATAATATAGGTGGCCATATACATTTCTCAAATAAATAAAATCAGTGGCACAGTCTCCTTACTTCTACAATAAAACAATGAGCAGTGATGCTTTACCAACATGGTAGCCTGGCAGAAAGCAAAAAGCACAGAATACAGAATCCTGCTTTCCAACTGAAATAGATATTGTCATTTGTAAAAGGCTACCCTAAGGCATTATTTGCTGTTTCAGAGGTATCCAAGACAGGCGTCCAGTTACCATAATTGCTAGCAGGCACTGAAGGCAAAACCATGAAGTGTATGGAAATTATTTCCATCTGCACGCTAGACCCAGTATGTCCTTCTCTTCCAAGGAACATAAAAACATCCAACTAACATTAAATGTGGATAAAGGAAATGTGAAGAGCCAGCCTTTGAGCCCAGGGCTGGCAGAAGCTACCTATAAATTGTTGTCTACAGCAAAATGGCTGTACAAAGACTGTCCTTTACACTGTGAATGAACTAGGGAGGAAAGAAGGATGCAGCAAACTGGGAGGATAAAACAAACAATGAGGAATATTACCAAGAAGAAGATAGGGTGCATTCCCCTGAATTCAGAAGCAGTCACCCAAAGCGCCCAGTTTCGCAGCTGCAACTCACCTGGTAGAAGGAGTGAAAGTTCCGCTCTCCTGGTTGCTGCACAATCACCCGGGACTAGCAAGAGAAGAGCAAGTGAAACAGCTTTACCCAACAAGCTTGTTAATCAATTTACTTTTCACATGTATTATCCTAAGCAAAATGTTTACCTGAATTTAAATACCGAAAACAGGGTATTTTTAAACCTAATCTTGCCCTATTTAAATAACAAACCTCTTAGGAGGCAGAGGGCTTAAAAGGGGATGGGAACTACTTACACAATTTGTGCAATGACAATGTAACACAATGCAATTGATTATTACTGTTATTATTTTATTTATCTATTTTATTGTTGAGGTGTTACATTGTTGTTAGCCGCCCAGAGTCATGTGTGAGATGGGCAGCCATATAAGTCTTTTAAATAAATAATGAGAGTCTCACAGTACAACAGTAGCATAACCACCATTTGCATGAACCAACTTCAGTTACGTACCAGGAAGTGTTGCTGCAATCCCTGCAATGGGCAAGCAGCCTTTTGCACAGCTATGGAGGGTCCTATGAGGCTGCTGCCATAACCCAGAGGGCAAGACATTTTGTTTGGCTTGACCAAGGGGTAGAGTACCTTCTGGTGTCAACGAGGTGGGCAAATAATAGCAAGACTTCAGTAATGTTACTGATTAAGGTTTCATTAATCAACTCTTGATATTATGAACACACGAACAAACAAGCTGGTATGGTTCCAAAGGATTTAAAGAGATATTCTTACTTTCTTCTTTTTTTCTAAGATAAAAGACTATACCTATATCTATTTTCTTCCCCCAAAGAATACTCAGCTGAACTGTATTACTAAGTTTATTAAAGATCTCATTAATACTGTTGAATTCCATGAATTAAATGTGTCAAAATACAAGAAGAGTTCTGCTAGATCAAGGTTAGGGTCCACCCTGGCCAAAACCTGATGTCCCACATGGGCGAAGCAGAGATTTGGGGGAAGCTCCTAGATGGGGCATTACTTATGAACTGAGTAATCCTATTTAGCCATTAGGCCTATTTGCCATTTTTTGAATGTGTCTAATTAAAGCATTAAAGCTAGTACTTACTACATTTAAAAACAATTAACACTCTGAAATATGACATTATTTTCATCCTTAGGAAGTATGACACTCACATTACTCACATAAATATTGGGCTAAATTACAATGTGTTGTTTGTAAAAGCTGTCTATGTTGAATAAAGTTCACCTGTCCATACTTTAACTGCTGTATTTTCTCAAGCTATTTCAAACATGGCATTTAAGCAACAGTGACACTTTGCATCTGCAGCCCAAATAGAGGACCGTTATTGTTGCTAAACCAGAGATTATTTTATTACAATAGGATAGAAAGCTTAATGGAGTTATCCAAGATTTATTTTAACTCAACAAAGTAGACAGCTAGGAGAGGGCAGGACACTGCTAAACTGGGAGTTTATTATTAGCATTAACCTTTAGGTGACCCTTGTTTTTAGGACACTTCTCAAATTTGTACAGTCTGTCCCAAATTATCCAGCAGGATTAATTCTAAAAATATGATAGGGTTACCAAACCAACAGAAACTGCTGCATGGTTTAAATTTGGAGGATGGGGGGGAATACCTGAAAAATAACTCCAAAGTCATCAAAGCGTCAGTGTTTATTCCAAGATTATCATACTGAGCAGAGCAGCCAAGTAGGGTGAGGGAAGGGGGAAAGGAAAGAGAAACATGTATATGCTATACAGATGTTTAAAGGCAACAAATGCTGTTGCTTTAAAAAATGATTCCGCGTGCAGTCACAAAACAGAAAGCTAGACAGCACTTAAAAACTACCCTATCATCTATTCCATTTTTAAGTGAGGTTTTCATCAGGCCATGAAACATGCAATAGAAAGTGTCCTTACTACCACATCTATTTAAAACGATGGTTTCTGTTACAATTATATTTACTGGAAGCTTTGCAAGTGAAAGCCAACTTTTCCATGTACTTAGCATTATCCCAAGACCTCGCTCCACTTTTCTGTTATGAATCCAGATGCTTACAATACAGTCCATTTTTACTAATTTCTAAAAGGTATCTTTATGTGTGAATCACCATGAAAGCGTACATGGAAAATCAACTTACCTTTTCCAGCAAGTAGTTATTGATATGCCCGCCTATTGGGTCTCCTTTGAAATCAAAATTGATATCCATGTATTTTCCAAAGCGGCTGGAGTTGTCATTACGGTTAGTTTTCGCATTGCCAAAAGCTTCCAGAACACAGTTGGATTTCAGCAGCATGTTCTTCACCCTTTAAAAAGCGCACACGCACAAAAACCAATAGTAAAGGAAATCAGATCAAACATAACAACATGTTTTATAGGTAAGAAACCTTATGGCCATGCTAGCTCTACTAAAGGAAGACTGTACTCCAAAATGTGGTTAGCAGAAAACCCTCCCAAGCAAATAGTTTAATTACTGCAGGATCCTTCGTTCTCAGTTTTCATCTATAGGAAACTCCATTCTAGTGTTTGGGTACACAGAAATAGTCCATTCACTTTCATCATTATAAGTATTAGAAACTCCTTCTCTCTCCCAAGAAGTATGAAGCCAAATATAAATTCCAAAACGATGCTCAAGGCCTTAATGGGCTTCGAAGGATAGAAGATTATGCTGACAAAATATACAGCTAATACTGTTTAGAATATGTTCCTGACTACAGGTAGTCCTCGACTTACAGCAGTAATTGGGACCAGAATTTCTGTTGCTAAGCAATGCAGTTGTAAAGCGCAACGTCATGTGACCACATTGCTTAGTAATGGTAATCCTGGCACTTCCCATTGCCGTTGTTAACTGAATTCCACCAGTTGTTAGCCGAGGGCCCACCCCAATCCAGGCCGTTCTGGGTTTGCTCCCTCCCAGCCCTGAGCCTTGGTAAGGTAAGGGACTGCCTGTCTTCAACTCCACCCATACGCCTATCTCCCCCACCACCTCTGCCCTTTTGGCCACCCCGCATCCTACCTTGCAGGGCAGCAAGCAGCCCCAGAACCGCAAGGCTCTGGGGCTGCTTGCCACGCTGTGGCTCAGAGCTTCTTGGCATGCTCTGGGGCAGCAAGAAGCCCCTGAGCCGCAGTGCAAAGCCATAGCTGCCCCTGGAAGCTTCATCCACCCCAATCCAGCACAGCAGCACAACACAGCGCAGCGCAAAGCCACAGCCACCCCAGCCCAGTCCCACCTGCAGTTGCCCTTGCCACCCTTGCATTCCAAGGCCCCTGCTGCCCTGTGCTCTGCTGCCCCAGCTGACCTTCGCCATCTTCTTGCTCCCACTGCTGACAAGACATGCCCGCCCTGGCCCTTTGTGAGGCAGCTGCTGGCCATGTGAGGCAATCATCCCCAGATCTTGTGAGGAAACCACTGTGTGCGACTTTGGGAAGAAAGCCTTGTGTGACCAGCAGTGGGAGCAAGAAGACAGCAAAGGTCCGCTAGAGCAGCAGGGGCTGCGGAGTGCAGGGGGCCAAAAGGCCATAGATGGGGGGGAGATAGGCAAGGGGAACTGAAGCGCCCTGCAGTCTTAAGCATGGGTGGGCTGCCAAGTGCCCAAATTTTGATCACGTGACCGTGGGTGCATTACAACGGCCGTAACTTTGAGGACTGGTCGTAAGTTCCTTTGTTCAGTGCTGCCATAACTTCGAATGGTCACTGAACAAATAGTTGTAAGTCAAGGACTACCTGTAATAGCAGAAATTGTGATGAGAAAGAGAAAGCAGTTATGTCCAGGTTGCTTACAGTTCAACTCACTTTAAAGCTAACATATTAAACTACTCAGAAGATAATAAGCCAGACAGGAACAACAATGTTTTGGGATGTCAGCATCACCTTAGCCACCTCCTATGCAACAGTAAGTTGCTGTTGAAGTGTTTAGGCCATTATTCAAGATCAGAGCCCCATAATATACCTTGAACATTGGATACAATTTTTCCATGTTCCTTTTTTGTCTTTTTATTTATCAATTTGCCTGAGAAAGAGCTCTTGAGAAGCTGAAAGTCTGTGCCTTATTATGGTACCTTCATTTTTACTTTTTCCTATGTAGCAATTACATTTTGCATTCAATTAAATCAGACAGTTTTCTCTCTTAAAGCAAATGCCTTACCTCTCAACTTCAGCTCTCTGGCTTGGGTTAGTAATGGCAGCTATGTACTGCATAATATATTTACTTGCTTCTGTTTTACCTGCTCCACTTTCACCTGAGGGTGCAGATAACAGAGAGGCATCATAACACAATCTAATCTGTTTAGCTAGGTAAAGAGAACATGTGTGCTTTGAGCAGTCACAAAGCACTTGTAGAATTTCTTTATTTTTCAAGAAATGAAGATTAAGCTCTATGTGTTTATGATCTCACGCTCAGTTTCTAGTTCAAGTGGAGAACTGGGCAAAGACTTTGTCAGAAACTCTTTATAAAAGTTGGCAGGAGAAGTAGACAGTATTGGACAAACAAGTGTTAGATTAAAAAAATATGAAGTTGGAATGGGAGAGCCTCTGGTAAACCAATTTTACAGGTTGTATTTTATTCACAAAAACCTACATATCGCAGTTGATATATAACATTTCTCAGTCTCTGGATGCTGTGAGGGTCTGGATAGGGAAGAACAGGCTTCAGCTCAACCTTGGCAAACTGAGTAGATATGGGCTTTAGGGCCCAGTGAATCCAGGGTTTTTCTATCTTTGGATCTGGATGAGGTTGCACTATTCCAAACAGATCCAGTGTGCAATGTGGGGGTCCTCCTGGACTCACAATTCCTGCTTGAAGAGCAGGTGGCAGCTATAGTCAGAAAGTCTTTGCACAACTTTGTTTTGTGTGCTCAGTTGTGCCCCTTCCTGGATCAGGAGGCACTGCTCAAGGTCATTCATGCCTTAGTCACGTCCCAGGTGGATTACTGCAATACACTCTACATGGGGCTGCCGTTGAGGACCATCCAGAAGCTGCAGCTGATCCAGAATGTGGCAACGTAGGCAGTTATTGGTATGCCTCAGTACACCTATGTTACATCTCTGCTCTGCAAGCTGCACTGGCTCCCAGTGTATTTCCAGGTAGAATTAAAGATGCTGGTTGTTACCTTTAAAGCCCTCCATGACATGGGGCCAGGTTATCTGTGGGACCACCTCTCTCGCCAATTGTTTCTACCCATCTCACTAGGTCTGACAGAAGAGGCATGCTCTGGGTCCCTTCAATTAAAGAATATCATCTGATGGGACTTGGAAATGTGCCTTTTCTGTTGCAGCACCTGCTTTGTAGAACACCATACCCTCCCGAGATCAGATTGGCCTCGATCCTGCTGGCCTTCCATAAAGCACTGAAGACCTGGATGTGCTCCAGGGGATAGGGGTAGGTATATCCCAGTTTCTGTATTGTCTTGTTGGGTTTATCTTCTGTGACCCTGGTTGGTTTTTTTATTTCACTAATCTTGTTTTTATTGTTTGAATGTGTTGTTAGCTGCCCAGAGTCACATTTGTCAGATAGGCGGCCATTTAAATTGATTAAATAAATAAATCACTTACTCATAGAACCAATTCAATTGTAGCCAGGCTGGACTCACACATTGCACAAAACCACCACATGGTCAGTTGGTGACATAATGCAAAATATAAGGGCCTAGCTTCAATCTTCTAGCTTTGTTTAAGATATCCCAATGGTCTTTAAATGGAAGTAGCGGGTATCTCTGACCCACCTGATATTACAATGCATGTGTCCTTTGATCGTCTCTTCATGGCTTTATATGCAGCATCAGCTATGGCAAAGAGATGAGGTGGCCTCTCATACAGCTCCCGCCCTTTGTACTGCTCAATTGTATCACGGCCATAGATATTCAAGTTCTTGTAAGGATTTACAGAAACAACTACTTCCCCTATAAACGTGTAGATCCGCCCCTTTTCAAACCTAAATGGTACAAGACAAAGATAACAGAAAAGGGTAATGGAGAATTAGAAAAGATTAAAAAGCAGGCAATTAATACCATACAACTTACATGAGCTTTGTACTTTAATGTTAAGCTCATTTCATCATAATTATTTATCATGACCACAGTCTTTACTGACTACCACGCAGCAGTATTTGAAGAGTTATATAAATATACAGGCAGAATTATGTACACTGTATATGTCTTTAAAGTTCTTTATGTAAATGTAGAAACAGGATTAGGCATCTAAAAATCAGAGTATTCATGCACGCGTGCATACGCACACCCCTAAGTTGTATCTATCCATTAACAGTGATGCTTGAATATGTATTAAAGTAGTGACCTGAATACAGCACAATTCAAAACTCTAAAAATCAGTTGAAAAAACAAGATTTTAACATTTAACATACAAAGTGCCGTATCAAAAAGCCTTTAGCTTTCTACTGGGAATTTAGATTTTCCACCAGTCCCAAATACAAACTGCAAGGTACCATGAATCCAAGCCACTGCAGAAAAATAACACTACAGATTAGTTAAATTTGGTTTATGATAAAAGATAAAATATTTTGGGGTCCAGGGGCAATGGTTTCTCCTCCTGTTTTATTTAGAGCAACTTCCTTTCTGAGCCACAACCACCTGTTAATATTTCTCTCCCTCTAGACACCATCAGTCTGTTTCCTAACTCACTCGACAGGATTTGATGGCTGACAGAACCTCAGTCCTGTCTGTTCTCAAACATTATACATTGCTCTTACTAAATCACAAGGCAGGATATGATAAATATTGTTCAACAGCTCCACTTGAAAAAGGAACATGAAACCAAGTACCATATGCAGATATGGTTGAAATAATTACTTACTCTGTATTCAGTTCCACAACAGTTATACGCTGATGCTATAGAACTAAGGTGGTAGACTAGCATCTATAAGAGTTCAGCACTTCCAAAGACAATATTCCTATAATATCTATATAACATCTGGATTGCTATTTTTTTTTAAAAAATCCCAACCAGAGATTTTTTGAAGAATTATTGGCTCAACTCACAAGAAAGATGGTAATTATACTTAAATGCATTGTCATTAAATGCTGCATTGATAACATAAAACATGGGACAGATAAAGAGCAACAAATTCCAGTTTCACCATGGGAAGAAACTGGGTTTATTTGGTCAGAAGTGGCATAATTTCTTTTAAGTTTATTCTGGAGATAAATTTAAAATCTGGCAGAGCAATGTCTTAAATGTGTTTTTGTGTATCTCTAATTTACATGAAGTATTATCAACAATTAAAACTTTGTTTAACAATAATACTGACACTTACCCAGAATTGTCAAAAGTAGTATCAGCATTTCTCTTTCCTTTTAGATATACCAGTTATCCACTTCTCCCTTCCTTTCCCTGTTTTTTTTAATTTTCTCCAACTGTCAGCTGTCTTTCTTAACACTTCTTTCCCCAAGTTGTCTTACTTTTCTGCCTGTTTTCCTAATAAATGCCCATTTAAGCCTTCTCTTGCTTTAACAGAACGCAAATGATCTATCATTTTATCACATATCCAGTGTGAAAGACTTCCTATCAAAGACATTGTTGCCAAAAGCAAACTTTCATATGTACCCAAAGAGTTCAGCATTATGATATTGCTTTAAAATCTGAAGCTCTGCTGAAATTTTCTGTCGGGGAAGCATACCACTTTCACTGCTGTTCTGAAACATACATTCATACTTGAACTTTTAATACATTTTTCAACTCAGTTTTGAGGGCAGCCTGTTTCCCAGAGTAGGAAATGCCGTTCTGTGTACATTTGCTGCCCCTCCTTTCCTGTATGGGATGGAACGGCAAGGGCAGGGCAAGAACCAGTTATTTTCTTATACAACATTCTGAACTGGGGCAAATTCTACCAGAAGGGAAGCCTGGAAAGGAAACATTATAGATAGATAGATAGATAGATAGATAGATAGATAGATAGATAGATATGCATATGCATGCATGCATGCGTGCGTATACACACACACACACACACACATATACATATATATATACATACATACATATATAGAAATAAAATTCAAAGGTTGCCAACAGGTCACTCACACACACACACAAATTCTTAAAGTGGTATATATGGTGACAAAGAAATATTGGAAAGAGAAAAAAAGCATAGTGACAGTTAAGTCAAAGATGATCTCAAGAGAAAAAGGATTTTATGTTGGCAATGTTATTTAAAACCCTAAATAATTTCCCTTTAATTTAAAGTAGAATTAAAGATTTAAAAGACATCTGATGATTGAGTTCCAAATACTTCCAACCTTTCCAGTCACATAAACTGTTGCCGATAAGGAGTGAAGCTGATATATATTGCAGAGTAGCTAGCTACTATAGACGTAGTTCAATTCACAAGGCAAGGTTTTAAGAAAAGTTGTTTTTCTGACACACTGCAGTTTTAGTTTGTTACAGAGCAAAAACCTTGGATAGAAGGAAACAAGAACCACATCATAAACACAGGAACGCCTTTCTTTCTACTTGCATCAGTGGACACTGTAAGCCATTCCTCCCCCATATTGTAGAGTGAAAGTAAGTTGGAATGTCTGTTTTATCGGTAGATAGTAGAAAAAGAGGAAAGCAAAAGGAAGGCAACAGAGGGTTGAATGACTTCCTAGAAAAGACAATAAATCAAGAACAAGTTACTACCACTGCCATCTGCCTGACTGAATTTTAACTGGCCAACTCTGAATGGTTGGATTGTACATACAAAAGGCATGTAGATTAGAGGAAAACAAGACACTCAGAAAACAAGGCAACATCTAGAAGAACCATGTTTTCTGCCTTTAGGAAAAGGTATGTCTAGGGACATGAAGCTAGAATTATGTATCTAGGCATACTTGCTTGTACATTCATTTTACTAATACTAATAGGAGGACTGTTATTTACTATCCTTCCAGATAACTTAGGCTGAAAATAAAAGCTTGCAAGGATTCTAAAATCATGTAATTCTCACTGAATCGCACAGTTAAAATTTCATTTTTCCCAAATGATCATTTTGAAATCTTCAATAGAACGTCCTTGGATGCTGAAATATCCTGATATTATTTCAACCTTATTCTGAGTCCTGATGTTAAACTTGTATCCATTAATTCTTGTTGGGGCCTGTGATGCTGCTGTTGGTATAGATGTGGGGACAAAATAGTCATCTGGATTTGTTGCAGGGTCTGGTTCCCATGTTAGTATCATTGTCTTGTGGTTCTTCTTGCCTCTAAGAATCTGCTTCAGACTGGGTTGTCTATACAGGTAGTCTCCAGTTTAAGAATGAGTTCTCTTCCCAAGGTCTATCCTTAAGTCGAATTTGTATGTAAGCTGGAACAGTATTATTGTATACTGTACAGTAAATAGTATTGTGTAATGAACTCGATCCATTGTGCATTTAACTCAAATCATTGTGCATTTAACTCAAATTTTGCTACAACAGACTCCATTCTTAACTAAGGGGTCGTCTGTAAACCAGGCGTTCTTAACTCAGGGACTACCTGTACTTAAGTATGGGCCTTCCACCCAGTCCCTAAGAAAGCCCCCCACCTCATCCCAATTTAAATCCTACTTCAGTTTAGCCACTCCATGCACTTGATGAAGTGAGCTGTGGCTCATGAAAGCTTATGCCTTTTAATAACATTTGTTAATCAGAAAAGATGCTACCAGACTCCTTCTGATTTTTGGCAACCATAAACTAACATGGCTTTCTCCTACAATAGTGGTACACCACAGTAGTTTGTTGTCTTAAGAATGTAGAAATATAAGACTCCAAAACATTTAAAAGTCTATACTGGATTCTAGAAATCTTGACATTTTTCAAACTCTGAATATAATTATTTTATCAGATATCAATCCTTTAGAAATATAAGCTATGCTATAAACCCTAATTGGTTATAGGAGTGCATTAAGCTATAAGCAAAACTGACTAATTTAAGAGGACCCAATAAAGCAGTAACAATTCATTTCTAAAAACAGGGACGTAGGTTTTGTCTTCAGCTTGAATTCTATGTATACTTTAATGAGAGTGGCGTGGCAGCACCTGAATGACCTTGACTGATCTCAGCTGCTAACTATCCTAGTTAGTTCCTGGGTCATAGACCACCAAGGATTTCCAGAACAATAAACTACACTGGAAACTCAAAAACTTTTTCCAGAAGAAGTCTGTGGCAAATGACTTCTATAACACTGCAAGAAAATGGCATGGATACAGTAATCAAGCGTCATGGTCAACATGGGTGTCTTTACTCTCCAATGAATTCCAGGTGGCAGCATCTAGCTGACTTTGGATGATTTTGAAAAGCTTTGGATGATTTTAACCTAGCTAGTTAGAACTGAAATGGGAGAATATCAGGAAATACCAGGACTGTAGGCTAGATTGAAAAATCAAATAAACACCCTGGAAAAGGGAAGTAGTAAGCCATTTTCATATTATTACCAAATCATCAGAAATCAAACCGAACTTGAAAGAGATTTTACATTTACTTTAAAAACCAGTGGACTCAGTGGGATTTGCTTCCAAGCAAACTTGTATAGGACTGCACTGTCAGTTACAGATAATCCTCAATTTATGACCACTCATTTAACAATCATTCGAAGTTACAACAGTGCTGAAAAAAAATGACTTACAACCGACCCTCGCACTTACAACCATTGTAGCATCCCAGTGGTCACATGATCAAAATTTGGGCACTTGCAACTGGCATGTATTTATGATGCTTGCAGCATCCCAGGGTCATGTGTGCCATTTGTGATCTTCCCAGCCGGCTTCTGACAAGCAAAATCAATGGGGAACCTCATGATTCACTTAACGCCCACAGTGATTTGCTCAACGACTGCTGCAAAAAATATTGTCAAATCGGGTGGTCATGTGATGCCTCGCTTAACAACCGCATCACTTAATGATGAATTTTCCGGTCCCTATCGCGATCATAAGTCGAGGACTATCTGTACTGTTTATTCTCTGAGAAAATGTCTCTTAACATTTGCTTTTTAGATCCAATTTCTCTACCTCCTCTGAAATCTGTTACCACTATCACATTTATTACCTTTTCAATGCTATTATTAGTATTATCTCTCTGATATGAAATAATAGAAAAGAAAAAGAGGAACGAAATAGTTTACAACAGGAACAATATACATCAAGGCTACAAACCAATGGAGAAATTACAAATAGTTCATTACAAGCTTATCAACATCACTCAAAGAACAAAAAGATGCTTTAATCCCTGTACTTACTTCCCTATGGATGCTATCTTGACTATGCTCCTTTGGCTAAATTCCACATGCTGCACAACTGCTTTCCAGCAAAAGCAATCTGATCTCTTACTTGGGGTACAATATACCATAAACTATTCCAACAGATGTTGAAGTAAAAAAATGGCTTTTTACAAGGGTAGCAATTTGTATCTGAGGGGACATGTTTCACTAGACTGAGAGGGAAATACATAGTCAATGCAACTAAGTGCAGTGTATGGAGTTATCAACGTAGTCAGAGTAAATGTATGAATTTTTACCAGGTGTTTACCAAAGAATGTAACATTACTGAATCACCATACATTTTCCAGACCATTTATCTTCTTGCATATAACCTTCTCCCAAACTTAAGATACTGTTGCTGATTTTTTGTGTGTGGTTTATTCCCCGTCATTTATTTATTTATTTATTTAATGCACACACAATTAACAAAACAATCTTTCATCTTAAAATATATACATATAAAATTAGAAAAGAGACAACTCCAAACTAAAAAAGAAAAGAAAAAAGAAAAAAATCTACCTTAGATTTTATACTTATCAATAGTAATTGGTTTACTAATGAATTCACTACTATAATATGAACAGTACAAAATATGATTGTAAAATATCACAAAATCTGCCATAGTGACACATATTGCTGCATATACTGATTAACAGAAAATATTCTCTTTTCCAAAACAGATAAATCACACATTTCTGACAACCATTCCTTGACATTTGGAATAATGTCACATTTCCAATTTCTCAATAAGATTCTTTTAGCTACCCCTCATGCTCAATACAGCCATAATTTCTGATAGTCAAATCCCAAAGCTTTTGCTGAATTTACATGGAGCCCTGCCTCAGATTTTCGTCTTCTAATTGTCAAAGCACAGCAATAAAAACACATAATTACTTAAAGGTATTTCAATTCCCTTCTTGCTGTTAGTGGGCCACAAGCAGTCACCAGGCTATGAGCTTGGAAGGTTCAGTGTTTTCTTATAAAGAAATATTTTACATTTGTCAAACTCCTGCTCTATGCTGCTTTGTGAATACTGAGAACTTCTAAATAATGGAGAACGCTGTTTCTGAATTTCAGCATTTGAACCTCAAAGGAAAACCAGTAGATCTAGCTAAAATGTACACCACCACTGAATCAATCGTATATCTATAAGCTCCTTCAGGATAAGCAAATATCACAAAATACACTTTAAATACAGAGTTTTTGGCATGCTAGCCAATTACCTTATACACCAAATAGGAACGCAAAGAAGTTTCTTTTAAGATGGATAAGCCTGGCATTTTCTTAATAGACCAATTTTAGGCCCATTTCTATTAATCCAAAGTATATATGAATTCAGATACTTATATGATGCATCAAAAAGTCATTAATAAACCTTACATATTAGATTATATAATATAAGCCATAATAAAAGCAGCAACATTAGCAATGAAATAAATCATGTAAATATATACTTGACAGTTAGGTAGGTATTTCCATTCTAGAAAGAAAATATCCAAGTCCAGTTAATTATACAAAGCACTTTGCACACTTGTGTAAATAAGCCTTTGGAGCATATTTCCAAACATAGTATCTTCCTTCCATTAAACTCCTTTCAGCAATAACTACACACTGCACAAAAATACTCAGTTATTAACTGGAGGAGTTAAAGCTTCTTTGGAGCTCATTTCAGAAGTTCCTTCCTATTAATTCTACTACTGGACAGGGGGCGGCTGGCTATGATTCAATATGAAGCAAGTGTTCTCTGCTCATGTGACCATACCCGCAAAGACTGAGTTCTGGTTGTCTCGCATGGGAAAAGCAACAATAACAAAAAAAGACAATACAAAACTGATGCAATTCCAACAGGGAAACAAGTGGGGGTGACACATTATCTGGCAAGTCCTAACAAGCCACAACTTCTTATCAACAAGTAGTCAATGATGTGGCATTTTTCTCAGACACACCGTTAAGAGCAAAATAACAGCGAAAGGGGATTCAAAAACAGGTAAAACAACATCTTTCTTAATGCATATTAGCAACAAGCTTCTACACTGTACAGAATTCATCAGACAGACTGCTAATTTGCAGTTATATAGAAATAGCATTCAGAGACCTAATAATGATAAAAATACATCTTCATGCAGAAGTTTTTAAGCGCTGCATGAATGTGAACCTAGACACTGGGGATGCAAACCAAGAATAGACAACCCACATGGACTCCACAGCAGTCCATCTACAACCATACGCTGCTCTGAGATTGTGTCAACAAAGGTCAGCAGCAAAATGGTCAAATTTCCCACAAACACATATGGATAATGCAATTAAGAGCAAGAATAGGAACAGAAGGGCTGTGGGAGGCAAACTGCCATCATTAATTCTGATAACCACAATTTTTCCACAGTCCCCATCACCATTTGGGTGCTTCTGTGCCTATTTTCAATCAACACTTCAACATATGGGTTGAAAATAATTTAGCCTTTTCTAGTAATGTTGCCATGTCACTAAACAGCCTCCTGCTACCCTCCAGAAAATCAGATGGCTGATGGTGGGCCCTAACCCCCAAAACACTGCTCACTCCTGATGTAAATCGTGCTTTAGCATTATCTGTAATCCCAGTTAATTATAGGGTATGCAACAAACCAAGGTTTAAACATGACTTTTTTCCAATATGTGAACACATTCAGTAACTTCCCTAAAATAATTGAGTTTCATAACTGAGTGGCAGCCTTAAACCCTTGTCCCACTTCACATAAATTAAATCATAATATTCTGGATTCCACATAGTAAAACCTGCCTATAGCAAAATTTATAACCTGCACTAAAATTAATTTCTTCCTCAATTACTCCAAACCAAGGAGAAACCATAATCCTATCCCTTAATACTTAATAATTAGCCTTAAAGGACCAACAGAGGAGGTGGGCTTGAAAATCAAACTCCCCCAGTTTTCAAGATGGATTGCTGGTAAACACTATTGCCACAGTGGGTGCTATCTTCAGAATGGCAAAGAACAGGAAGCAATCAAAACTTTCAAGAAAACAGATCTGGCCCAGGGATTGCCTTTTGCTACAGGCATTTCAGCAGACGTGTACAGATCGCTTTAATCGAAATAAATATTTTTAAGAGCAGGCTTGTCCAAATGAAATAGATCTGTTATTTAACAGATTTGAGATAGTAAAAACCAAGATCCCCAAAACATTTTAAGTAGTAGGCAGTAGTAGTTTATTATGGTCTTATCCAGAAAACACACATTTAAGGATTTTGAGCACCCATAAAAACAACATTCCATAATGATTTACATTCCCAGGCAACTATGTATGGCACAATAGTCAAAGCAGACAGCCAACCAATCCCACAGAAGCTTTGTTTCTGAAATCTAAATGGTATTAAAGAAATGGAAAATAATCAGCTTATTAGACAATACTGATAGAGCTACATGCTATAGATCCTGTTGCAGAGTACAAGCAAAGTGTAAAAAAGGGCTTCCTTTCCGTTCCTAATTGCACCCACTTTGACTTATTCACGAACATTCCAAAGACTTGAGTAGTTGTAAAACCAACATTTTTAGAGCTGGCATGTCATCCTCCCTCAGGACTGGAACTGCTCACTCCACTTTTAACCAAATAACACTTTTATGCCTCAGGCAGGTGTACACCATGTAGAACAAATACTGTTTTTTCCCCTCCCTTCTGTACACTGTGGGTTGCTGTCATTCAACTGTGTTATAGTATGCTAGCAGTGGTTTCCACACTTCAAGAAATGTATTAAATTGAAGAGTAATTAACATGATTTTCAAGAACAAGTGAAATAGTGCATTTTAAGGCTGTGCAAATCCTTCAAAACCCAATCGAGTACATATAAAGCACTTCTTTTCAAACAGTTAAAGTAACCACATATTCCAGACCCACGCTGCTGCTTAGGAGACTGCTCCCAGCTGTTTGCATTGGGTGTGCACAAACAACCAAACAGAGAGACAACTGGGAGCAGCTTTCACAATAGTTATGTGAACCTAGAAAAAGAGGTTGCTGTTTATTGATTTACAAAAAGAGTGCTTTGGACATGTTTCTGCACATTCTGAAGCACCTCTTTTAAAGTTTGGTCAGGCCTAATATCTTTGATAAAAAATGGCACAGATTTCAGTTAAGAAGAAGGCTTGTATCCAATAGAAGCTTCATTTGCATCAATTATTACTAGGTCTGAGCTGCTGAATCTGCCTGACAAAAAGAGAAACAAATAATTGAGCTAATATATATATATATAACCATGGACACATGTCTGACTAATTTAAATATAGGCTGGGCAATACATTAAGCCTTTGATTAGGAGATAGCATTTTTATTATTAAGAGAAAGTTAACCAGAATTGTCAGCGGAGATCATATCATATATCAAAGCATGAAACAGCAAAAAACATTTACTGGGTATTGTTTGTCCCAGAAAAGCACATCTGAAGAGTTACAGCAGATTATTAGGTATTTCCTCCTTCACAGTTGGCACTGAAGAATCCATAATCATAAAAAGCTAGACTTGGAAAGAACAAGTCATCTTTGTGGTTCTCTTAAGAAAGCATGCAGCCAACCATAACAATAAAAATAGCTACAATCTTGGAACCCTCCAGCCACCCAATTACAGCAACTTTTGAAAATTCAACTAGTTTTTGGTTTCATCTAATGGCTTACCTATACATTCTCCATGCCCCAGCTCTGAGATAACCCACTTACCATTGTTATGTCCTTACACAGAGCTTCCATCCTGGAGCTAGGCTGCTGCTGACACAGGCTGAAACCAGATCAAAGTGATCTGACAGGAAACCGCTGTTTTCCAGAAAATGGAAAAAAATTCTGTACAAATATTCTAGGTTGCATTAGAAAGTCACCTTTGGAGAACTGATGACCTGCTGGGCTCCAACTGGCTAATTATAGGACCACCTCCTCCTCTTGGGCCACGGGCTCTGCTCCTCCATGGCCATTTTGGTTTTGGCTGTTGGACAGAACAGAACCTCACCCAGAGAAATACTGACCTTGTGGAAGATCTTCCTGAGGTTGATTTCCCATTGCTAATATCCAGATAAGAGAACTATTAGAATGTTTCTTAAATTGTTCAACATCAGAAAAAAGGGTTAAGTTTAGGCAGGAAATAGAATCTACTGGCCACTGCTCATCAAGCAAAAGAAAACAAATTTCCATTGTGGGTTGTCTTCCATCCTGCCACTTGAATCTGACCACCACAGTTGGGAATTCTCTGCAGGCTTGGTACAACTTCCATAGACTCCATCTGGCTGGACCTCGATATGGCTCGAAGGAGACCACTTTGTTGAAAAGACAGCAACAGCTAACCACCATGCTTGAAAGAGTCTGTGCTTGCCCCTTCCCTTTCCCTGATCCTCTCAATCTCCTCATTCCTTCAGAAGAAGGCATGTGCAAGTGACTCAGGCAGACACCTCCCTAATTCACATGAATGCTTGTAAAGCACAGTCAGACTTGCAAGATTCTATTACTATAGCCAATATTAATAAAAGTGGTTTTAGTCTTCTTGTGGAGTTGATTTCTTGGCTGGGTCTACACAGTGGGGCTCACAATATTTAATCAATCAACTTAGGAAAAGAAGAGGAGGAGGATCTGATGGTTCTTCAATCCTTCAGTTGTCTGACTCTGTGACTCAATGGACTTTATTTCACCAGAATTGTTTGCCAGTAACTGCTTCTTTTGCTGCTTTCTTGTAAAACTGTAAGCCTCCTTTTTTCTAAGCATTTTCCCATTACTCTTGTCTTCACATTGTGTGTCCAAAATACTAAGTTTTAGTTTTACTGTTAATGTTTCCAGTGAGCAACTCAATTCATCTAGTATTTTTGAGCTTAAGAAGAGAAAGATTGCTACTACTTCAACCTCTTCTCCATCTATCTGCATTGGTTTGGCATTGCCTGTACACATAATCTTATTTTTCAAGCAAAGCAGCTTTTGCACTTTTCAACAAGAGATTCTTTAAGTCTTCTTTGCTTTCAACCATCAAAATAGTATCATCAGCATATCTGAGGTTGTTGATATTTCTTCCAGCAACTTTATTTCCAATTTTTATTTCTTTCAGTCCACCATGTCTCATGATAATTAGTTAAAATAAGGTGACAATATACACTCTTACCACACTCCTTCACCATTTATTTGTTCCATACTGCATTCTAACCGTTCTCTCTTGGTCATCATACACATTATTCAATAGGCATCATACACATTATTCAATAGGCATCATACATGTATCTAATAAGTAATGTGGTACACCCAAGTTTTTAAGGGCTATTCACAATTTGCTTTGGGCTACACAGTCAAAGGCCTTTGTTTAAAGCAACAATACTTGTCATTTTGGAACTCCCCTTCCTTTTCTAATATCCACTGGATCTTAACAAGTGATCTCTCAATGCCCCTGTCTCTCCTGAATCCAACTTGTACATCTGGTAGTTCTCATTCCAAGTATTGTTGAAATGTGGATTGCAAAATCTTAAGCATTATAATATTAGCATGTGAAATAAGTGCAAGTGTTCATAGTTTACAAAAAAAATTAACACTTTTTTTTTTTTTTGGTATTGGAATATAAATTGATATTTTCCAGCCCCTTACGGCAACTGCTGCAGCTTTGTTGTTAGCAATCTTTTCTAGAGTCCACTTTCCAGAATGTCTGACTAGTTTAGTGATCAAGCCTTCATAGGTATCAATCTGGCATTCTTTTTGTATAGTTCTTCTGCGTATTTGTGTCATTTCTTCCTTTTATCTTCTTTCTCCCGTAAACCTTTTCCTTCCTTGTCTTTTATCATGCCCAATTTTGCATAAAAGGTTCCCTTGATTTCTGTAATTTTCTTAAATAAATGCTAGAACTGTTCCAATATCTGAAAGGCTGTCACACAGAAGAAAGTCAAACTCTGTTTTTCAGAATCCAGGAGCAGATTTCAGTAACATCCAAGGGAATGTGAGAAAAAACTTCTTAACAGTAAGAGCAGTTTGACAGTGGAATCAATTACACAAAGAGGTGGAAAGTTCCCTTCACTGGACATGTTCAAGCTGAAGCTAGAAGACCATCTACTGAGGATGTCTTAATTTGGATTCCAACATTCACCAGGGTATCAGACTTGAAAGCCTAAACAGCCCTTCCAAATGCAAAATTCCCAGATTTTAGAACTTGTCCCTAAATAGAAATTACTTGCTATATATTATATCTCCCCTATTATTTACTAAGCTTCCCTATTTTCCTACTAAACACTTGAGGGGGACAAAGTTATACGTAAGTACTGTTCCACACTGTCCAGCAGAACTGTGATTTAGTCTGTAGCTGTCCTTATCGGCATAAACAAAACCTGTGCTTAGTTTGATGGCTAAAACACTACTGAATGCGCCACTAGCCATAGCACATACATTCATATTTAAGACATGAAGTTGTTGTGTTTTTTTTTACAGAAAATCCGTTATCTGACTACTGATATAAAGAAGCATGGCATTACCCTCTCCTAACACTGCATGGGATAAACCGACACTACATTTTTATTCTTCCTTAGGTAAATCTGTCTACATAGAAACAGACTTTCAAGTAAACAAGTCAATATCATTGTTTTCTAATGCATTAATCTGAGATGGGGCAACCTGTGCAGCTTTTGTAATGAAATAGTGAGCAAGATATATGAAGGAAACCATTTGTTCTCAGAGAAAGCTAGCTACAAACATTGCAGGAAAGGTGGTACGGCGATAAATGCACTATTATTACTATTATGGTTGGTCGCACTGTCAGCCAGATGTTTAGAATGGATTTTGTCCACCTATTGGGACAAAAATTTTTGTCTCTTCCCAAGGACCTGAGTTAGACAGATATTGTTGTTTAATGAGCAGTGACCAAATTTGAAATATAAATAAATTTTTATTTTTATTATTTATTTATTTATTTATTTATCAAATTTGTCACTGCCCATCTCATGAAATGACTCTGGGCAGTTTACAAGATAAAAATTAATTAAACTACAACATAAAAACAATCCTAAAAATGAATACATTCCAAGAAGGTGTAAAATTGGCAAGTAATTCCAGGGAACATCTTCAGGGGGCTAACCGTCCCCAGGGATGGGTAGAGAGCCCATATCACCCCATGCACACTGGAAGAGCCAGGTCTTTAAACCTTTTTGGAAAGCCGGGAGGGTAGGGGCCCGCCACACCTCTGGGGGGAGAATATTCCAAAGGGCGGAAGCAAATAAATATAAAAATAAGTATTAAAGGCATCATCACAGGATGTAAGCTGTTCCAAGTAAAGCTGCCTTTTGCAATTGACTGATGGTGATTTTGTCAATGTGATGGCGTTAAAGATGTTTTGGAATTGCACCCGAGGTGCCTATTACTATTGGCACTATCTTTGCTTTCTTTTGCCACAGCCATTCTACTTCTATTTGCAGGTCTTTGTATTTTGTGATTTTTCTCCAGTTCTTTCTCTTCCATTCTGCTGTCCCCAGGTATTGCACTGTCCACTATCCAGACCCAGATTGTTAAGTCTGGGGTGTTGTGTGGCAGGTGCTTGTCTGTTTGAATTCTAAAGTCCCAGAGCACTTTAGCTTCTTCATTTTCTATTACTTTGTCTTTTTTGTGGTCCCACCGGTTCTTGCTTATTATTATCATTCCATTATAAATAATACAGCCTAATGCCAGAGAGTGCTAAAACAATATACATTTGTAGCTGTGCCGTTTTTCCAGACTTCCTGAAGACAATGTAGCTTTCCAAAGGCTTTCCAACTGTGTGAATCCGCTTCTGGCCTTCCCCAGAAAGCTGGCATTCTTATTTGCACTGTGCTGCTGGGCCAGGCTGGAGAGCCACGCGTAAGAAATGTTTGCCAGAGAAACTGGGTCTGAAAAGGAGACAGCAAAGGCAGCAAGGGGCTTCTGCTTTGGCATGGTGGATGGGCGCAAAAGGTTGGTGCGGGGAACTGGGAGAGAAGGCAGCTGGGCAAACGAATGCTTGCTGGCACTTGCTGGGGCTTCCTGGGTGCTGCAACTTGCTGGTGCTTGCACGCAGTTCTGGGGCTGCTTGCTGCCCCACAAGGCAGGGCGCAGGACGGCCAAAAGGGCAGAGATGGGGGTGAGACAGGCAGGTGGGGGGAGTTTACCCTGCAGGGTAAATGTGGGTGGGCTGCCAAGCACCCAAATTTTGATCACGTGACCACAGGGGATGCTGCAACGGCCGTAATTCTGGGGACCAGTCGTAAGTCCATTTTTTCAGTACTGTCATAACTTTGAACAATCCTGAACAAATGATTGTACGTCAGGGACTACCTGTATCTACGTACATCCAGGGGCAACAGCTTCCTTCAAGTGGTGCCCTCCAGATATACTGAGCTACTGTACAAATTAGCTGGCTAGGAATGGCAGAAAGACAATGTACAAATATGCACTAGAAAGGATTCACTGTGGCGCAAAAATAATTATGTGACAAAGTGCAAAACTATATACAAGACACAAGCTCTACTACTGACAGAGAGTACACCAAATGCAAAACAGGTGTTCTTTTTTTTGCAACCCTGATACTATTTGTAGGGTGGGGTCAAGAATGGAGAGCCTGACAAACAAAAGAGTCACTTCCCATAGTTACACCCTCCCCACAGAAACCATGCAGATATAAAATGCTGATTACATAATATAAACATTTCTAAATGGTATTGATTTCTTAAATGGATGGCCCTTTTCGCCTGAAGAACACCTTTTGCCAAAGACAAAAGATTTGCATCAAGGATATTTAGCCATTTCAATGTGTTAAATTGCTTCAAAAGTTAATTATTACTGTTTTACTACAGTATCTGTTCAAAGTTGCAACAACCATAGGCTGCAGTTATAAAACCACAAAGATCTTCATTATCAGCACATAGGAATGGCCATGTGTAAACTTCAGCAGTAGCAACAGAACGTGCAGTTAATTCACAAATAATTCAGAAAGACAAGTATATTTTCAAACAAAAAATAAACCGTGTTATTAGACATATCATACCTGGGGTGGAAAAATCCAGGCAACCACTGAAGGCAGCAAATAGATATACATACTGTAATTTGCAAAGAGATAATAGAATATTTGCATCAAGTGGTCTGGATTTTTGCAGCCCAGATAGCGTATACCTAATATTAAGCACAAATGCTCCTCCTTAAGACATATTTGACTATTCCATTTAAGACTGTAGACCAAATACATAATGAGAAAAGAAAATGTGCTTTACAGATAAAACATAGTTATAAAGCCAGACAGAAGGAAAAACTAAACTTCTTATCAATAACAGACTATTTATCCTGCTGGGTCAAAATGTGGTTTCTAATCTTGAAAGCAGCACACTGTAACAGAATTTGGCCACTGCCACACATGTGGAGTCACACTGGTCAGCTCTTCATAATTCTGTTCTGGACAAGGAGAGGAGTTGGAATTGCCCCCAAGTGCTCCATACAGTTTCTCCTTGCCAGGAGGCCACAAGCCAGTGGTCTCCAGAGGGTTCCCAGAGCTCCGGGAGATGAGGGAATAACCATCTTGCTCAAACCACGGTTGGCACCTTTAAGGATCCTGGGTTTGCATACTTCCTTTTCTAATCACTTTTGTAAATTGCTTGTTAACTGCTTTTCAGTGATTAGGAACCTTTGGATGGACAAGTTTTATAGCACTGGGTGAGTTTCCTTCAACCTTTAGCAAACAAAGTTTCAAATAGCGTGCTACTTTCCACATAGGACCAGAGCGGCTTTAAAAAAGGCAGAATTAGTTTGCCTTTCTGTGTCCAAGATGTGCGAACTTATTGTTTTGGCTGCTTGAATGTAAGTACTGTAAACATATAAAGAGCTTCCCAAGATAAACTTAGTGAATGAAGTTCCTTTTCCAATCATCCCAAAGCAAAATATACAGCCACCACTCTAACTTCTTTGTGACAGATTGCCCGTTCCCATTTTTCAATCTTTTTAGCCAATGATTAAGATTGCTGTGACATTAATGAAAGCATGCAGGGCTTTCAGGTTAATGAAGCTGACATGTGGGTGTGTTTCAATTAGCATTGGCACAAAATGTAGCACCCTAACCCTCTTACAAATTAAAAATAACACGATGGGAAAATTTTAACTGCTTGACATTCTGTTTTTCAGACACTTGCTAAATACTACATTATGCAAAGCCAGAACATGATTTGCTTGGTTTCGTCTTATTGGAATGTCTTTGAAACTGTGGCTTATCACTGTATGAGAACCCAATCATTATGCCTTATCCAAAAAGTCACAAAATAAATCCATGGCTTAACATGATGTGTCACCCAGCCATTCTGTTACTATGTATGATTCAACTGCCCTTTTATAGAGAAAAGATTTCCCCTCTGTTGCATACTTACAAGAGCAAGGGAAGTACAAATAAGGATAAAAAATCACTTGACCACAAGTGTGGCATGTATGTTATTTTTATCTGAATTACAGTGATTTCTAAATGTGGATCAACATATTTACATTGTCCTTTACAATTGGGTTTGCAGAAAGAACAGACGGGTCAAACCACAGATTAGGCTCAGAAAATTCTGTTGGCACTCCTGGAAATACTCTCAAATTACCATGAAATATAGCTGGGATTCTATTATTATTGCGATTTACGCACAGTCTACCAGATACCTCTGACTGCATTTAATATTTCTGACAACTGGATCCTTCCTAGGGATCTAGAATAGTAATGCAATTATTTTACACAGCTAACCCAAAGCCTGAAATATATTACTGTTTCCCATTCAATCCACAAAAGTAACCAATTTACACTAAATTTTATTGCCTTTCAGTGTTAGCTATGGCAAAACTATATTACTGTACAAAGATTTCTTTGTTTAGTCACACAGTTTTTTGGGTTTTTTTACTAATCAAGGCAAATGCCTATTATTGCAAGTCTAACTGAAATCTGGATGTTAATGCTATTGCTATTAAGTAAACAAAAGAAAACCCCAGTTGCCCAACTGGGGGGATTCTAAATCCTGCACAAAACAGTATCTTGAATAATTTTAAATCATCCTACACTGGTCAGTACTCCCTGGCAGAAAAAGAGGGTAAGGAAGAGGAAATTCTTGCCTAACTGATTTTAAGACATCTCCCTGCCTAATTTGTTCATGCTTTCATAAAGGAAGTAATATGTTTGGAATTACGGGGGTTACAGGGACATTCTTGTGGTGAGTTTGGCTTTTCATTGGCAATAGTACAATGAATTCCCTCCTCGTTGCCTCAGAAATCTCTCTCCTCATCGACACAAAGCAGTTTTGAGAAGACTTAGCTGCTACTGTTCCAGAGGTAAGTCTACAGTTAAAAAAACAGACACATCCCAAATCATTTTTCTTCCAGAATATTACCCAGTCATCAAAAGTAGCATTTTTCCCCACATTTTTCAAAGCAAATAGGCAATGGGAAAACATCAGTATAGTTGATTATTGTATAATTATAATTACAAAGTATAAGCAGATCTTCATTTTTTGTTTTTTAAAAGGTAAAAACAAATTTAATAAAGCACTGGCCATTCCAAGTATCTGTGTATTGATGTGGTTGTGCATTTGCATTGTGCATAAAGGCATTTTTAAAGTTCTTAAACATGGTAGCTCAACAGCCACGGTGAGTAAGTTGAGTAGATATTAGTCTGCTACATTCTGTCCTACCAGTTGGTGGCAAGATTACCACTGAGCAAGTTCTAGCTAAATAATCATGGGTAAGAGAAAAATGGGGGGGGGGTGCCTTTGTTTCTCAGTTTCACAGCGGCAGCAATTAGTTACTCCACTTTAAAATATATATATTTATAAAATTTGTATGCTGCCTGACTCCCAACAACTTTTTTTTTTTTTTTTTGCCCGCTGTTGAATGGCAACCACACTGTTAGGGATAACAGAGCTTTCCCTAAAATAGTTGTTGAATCCTATTTTCTATTTCCTGAAATGCCCCGAATGTACTATCATTTTAGGTCATGGGTCCATGTGTGTGAGTTAGGATAGGAGAACAATAGCTACTAGCATCTGGGGAAATAGATGGTTGTTGCTTTAGTCAATGACACAGTAGCCAAAATTATAAACAAACCAGCCTCAAGAAATACTTGAAACAAAAATCCCCAGAGCCCAGCCCCAAACCCAAATTAATAAAATGGTCTCCATTTCTGAGTGAGGCAATGAAAGTCTGTGCAGCATCTTAGAGGCAGCAGAAACAGAAAGATACACAGTAAAGTCAGTACAGGGAAATCTGCCTTGTGCAATTCTTGCAACTTACCAAAATTCATCAATTTATTCTACTGATGTACAATCATACATCAATTTATTCTACTGATACCTTTTTGTCTCTTAATCCACTTTTATTCATATATTTTTTTGAGTTTCTACTCTCTGGAATGCGACATAATATACAGCTCTTAACTGTCTGGGATAAGAACTTTACTTGCAGTTTTCCTTTTCCTTTCCATCTCTGAGTCACACATTGAAAGTTGACCTAGCAGTGTTTAGTGAAATACACCCTCCAAGGAAACAGCAAGGAACTTACTTTGCCAATAGAACTTATTTCTAACCACAAGGCTAGCTAAATAAATACAATTTAAAAATGCAATTTCCTACTTTTTGAAAGTCCTCTCTTTCTTTTCTTTTCTAACATAAGCTCTCGTCAAACCCCCCACCAAAAAACAGCCTTTTCATGCAAAACTACCTGGAAAGATAACAAGAATTGGGAAGAACAAGGAGCCAATAGAACCACATTGACAGAGGCACATGAATTAAACCATCATGTACATGAATAAAGATATGGCTTTAAGACAGGGTCAGTGTCTTGCCAGATGTTGGATTGCCTCTGGCCATACTGGCTAAGCTGAATGGGAGCTCAGTTACACAAATAGGGTCAGGCACTGATTGTCCCTGCTTTAATTTTCAAGCAAGAAAGTTTTCTAATAGAATATGAAGGTAATAGGCCTTTCATCTGGCCTCTAGTACCAAGTAGTCTTAAGTAAATTGTTTCTGAACACGGAGACTCTATCTATCTATCTATCTATCTATCTATCTATCTATCTATCATGACTAATATCACTAATGGACATTCATGATTTGGGCTTCTTATGGACAACAGCATTTTCTTAGTAAAGGCAAAAGAAGAAGAAAAGATACTTGCACTAAAGCTGCTAGAAATCTTGTCCCTATTCTAATCTAACCTGCTGTGTCAAGAAATAACTCCAACACAGCTGTTTGCCCTGGAGAAGTCAGGCAATGTAAGCACAACAGATAATATAGATCTTCATTTTAAGCATTTAAGAATTTCTTATGAAGTATTTGGTCCATCTGGTGGGTAGAGAGTAAGGAAGATGACTTTGATGGAGATATGCAGAAACTGTTGTCCAGACAAAAAGAGCTGAAGCATCTTCTAAGTCCAGAACAGCCAGATAACATTCAGAAGTAGCTCAAACACAGATCTCCATAATTCACTGAATCATGAGGAAGAGCAGGAGGAGGAGGAGGAGGAACAACAACAACACAATCAGACTTGCAAGATTCTGTTATTATAGCCAATCTCAATAAAAGTTCTTTTAGCTTTCCTGTGGAGTTGATTTCTTGGTCCGGTCTACCTAGTGGGACCGAGAGTTCCAATCATTACTAGGTCATTGTCTTATACTGACTATACAAATATAAGGTAAAAAAAATGAAAAAGTAAGTCTCCAAATGCGTGTTTGGGCTAAAATATGGAGCCAGGTTCTCGAAAAATGGAAGCTTACATTCACAACAAAAACATATCCTATTTCACTTTCAATATAAAACACTAAGGACATATTCACATAAATAGCTAATTTAATTAACTAGGTTCACATATGCTAACCATGGCTTACTCAATAAAATTAACTACATTCTCACAATACAAACAAATCATATTTTGACCTAATGTGTTGTACAAACCAAGCCACTGTGTTTAAGGCAACGCTATATAACATTTGTACTGCTCATATTCATATTATGTGTGTCATAATGACTGGCAATTGAATTTTTATGCCAATTAACCACCTTCAGTTCAGGTGAGATAGTATAATATGTGAGCTGAGAATCCCAAATTTCAGGCAGACATTTTTCAAATATGTTAACTGAAATGACATATATCAAATTGGAGATCTTACGAAAATGAACTTGGGTGTGCCAGAATGTGTCACCTGATTATGATGATTACACAATAAAGGGCATGAGTATGTGCTATAATCCATTACATAACAGCACAGTATCTATTAGACTTAGTAAATATTCAGTGATATTAATGTATGTATCTACTAAATATTAATGTATGTATCTACTAAAGAAAGATGACTACATTGAGGAATTCAGTGGCAAATTGCATGAACTACTAAACACAACCTAGAGAAAAGATACAGTGGTACTAATGACTGATTGGAATGCAAAAGTTGGAGAAATGGAGGAACCTAGAATCACAACCCAGAATACACAATCTGCAAGTGTAAGCTAATAAAATTCTGCAAACAGAATTCTTTATTATCAACACCTGCTTTAAGCAACCTAAACAAAGACTCTAAACACTGACATAACTGGAATCAGCATCAGAATAAAAAATACTACATATGCCGCACGTGAAACTAGAGAAGAGCAATATAGTCATAATTCATTTCAATTTCTGGAGTCAAAGAAACAAGTTAAATGTAGAAAATCATTACAGAAATGGGAAAATAAAATATTTGAATAAAGATTAAAGGAACTCTGCACTAGATTCATACATCTTGCTAAACAATAGCACAATGTGGTTTTGGTTTAACATATTCTGTAACTCAATGAGTCTAATGAGTCTTATGACTGTGCATTACAGTATCATTTCTGTTTTAGCCATATGTGAATCCATACTGTAGTTTATCCATAGTTAAAACAAAATATGGATTAAAACAATGTATGAACTCAGCCAAAATATTTAGCCTGAAGAACTGAACAGGATATGACACCACTCTCCAATACCTAAAGGCCTGACTCATATAAGAGTACAAATTCATACTTCCTAAACAGCTGAAAGCAGGCCTACATCAAGTGGATGTAAAGAAGTAAATGTGCATAACATCTTTCTATCAAAAACAGCACTGAAAGCAGCTAACAATAAAATACAGATAAAATAGTTAAAAGAATAAAAAATTCTAATTAAAATATTACACGCTTAAATAAATAGAAATAAATTAATTATTTAATATTGAATAAATAATAGCACCCACAAGATTAAAACCTTGGGAACCAACTTCAGTTTAAAGTTCAACTTCAGCTATACTCTACTGCCAACAGCCTTCTGAATAAAAATGTTTCTTCTTGCCAGTGGCAGAATAACAGAGACAGCATGCTCAGTCTTCTAGTTACAGGAGGATAGATTTTGTTGAACATTATAATTTCTTAATGGTAAAAGCAGTCTGACAATAAAAGTAATTACTACAGTGGTTGGGAATAGCTATGTCTATCTCACTGGAGTTATTGAAGCAAAAACGTCTGAATCTATTAGAATGCTGGAGCATTCATAATTTCCTGCACAAGAATCACAAAGCCATGGTTTAGTAAAACCCGTAAATTCAGCCTAAGATTCTTAAACTGCTTCTTATTCAAGCTTGGACAACTCTAGACTTGCTTGACTTCAGAAACAGAACTTCTCTTGGAATTTCATATGGTTCTCTAGGTTCTGGAAGATAGGACATTGGTTCTGTAGTGACCATGGTAGACACAGATTTTTGAGAGATTCTTGAAAGTCAAGCCGGAAGACAATTATCCCAGGCAAATCAACAGAATGGTGCAGACAGACAATGTTTTAAAACAGAATTGTAGAATACCTCAGATAAATTAGGCTAAAGGCCTACACAACACAAGCATATTCATGATACCCTGAGAGATTTTGTGTTGACTAATAGGACCATTTGTGCCATCATTATATACATACAGTTCATTCAGTGTGAATATTTAATCATGTCACACAGTGGCTACTCCATATCCAGGTGACATATTTAATTTTAGATAAATTATTAAAGAGCCATCATGACTGGAATAAGATTGTAATGTGTGCAGTCCTATTTACCAGTCAAATTGACTTAATGTGTCATCCAAAACAAGGTTACTATTTTGAAAATTGTACTGAAATCAACAATGCAAACCAGAAGACCAAATAGATGTGTTCATTTCCACCAGGAGTAAACTACCTGTGCTGTTCCATATATTGTTGAACTATAATTCCCAACAATCCCAACCAACATGGTGGCACTCTACAGGTTATCATTCAGCAACATTTGGAGGCCAGAGATTCTCCACCCTCTCAATTTATACATTGAGTTATAAACTCAGTTTCCAAATTCAGAAATAATCAAGAGTGCCAAATGCTTAAATGTAGAGATGTGCTCTATAGAAAAGGTAATATTTTACTACAAGATCAACAAAAATAGGCCCTATTTTAATATTCCAACTTGGATAGTTTTTAAAAAGACAGCTACAGTTGCATGCTAAGGAGGGATCTTTTCTGCAATCTGCCTGTTGTCCAGTCTGAATTATATAACTAGTTTGGAGATGAAGATTTTAGACACTGTTATGATTCCAATGTATAATAGAGACAGAATTCAAAATTTAGTGGCTCTCTTACTCTTAATGGACTCTGTGTATGCTATAAAAACCTTTCTCTATTACCAAGAAGTAAAATCACTGTGAGATGTTTCAGCTGTTATTTGAGTGATTCTACTGAGGCAGGATATAAAGGTAGGATGTTGCGCTACTCAAGAATTCATACCAAAAGTTCAACCCTATAAAAAGCAGATATCCCAGTGGAGTCTATGAAAAGGAGTACATTCTATAAATATCAGCATATTCCTATACTGTCTTGTGCCTCACAGACTTCTGGGAGGCTTGAAGATTAGATTACAAAATTGAGCCAGCAAGAGTTTTTGTGTTGTTATTGCAAGAATTAAATAAATACACAGTAACCATATCTATCAACAGCACCTAATAATAATTAAAAACAGGGCTTCCACTTTCAAACCCAATCCAGTAAGGATTACTGAATACTCCCCAAGTGGACTTAACACACCGAATAAAAAAACGAAGGTGTGAATCAGGAAGTCCTTAACTTAAACTTTTCAACTCTGCTCACAATGTAACCTCAGGCAAACAACTCTCTCTCAACCTTTGCAGCCTTATCTGTAAAAGAGGGATTATGCTAACTTTTCCTACAGGTTTGTTTTTAAAACACTCTTCCCCAGCCTGTACGTCTCAAATTTTTTGGACTTTAACTCGATCTGAAAAGCAATAAATTGAGAAAGGCTGCTTCAGAGATTATAACCATTCCCAGAATTCCTGATCATTAGTTATAGTAGCTGGGGTTTAATGGTCCCAACAAGCAATCTGCAGGGAACCAGGCTGCTTTTCACTGATCTAGATTATGCATATGAAACACTCTAAACCCAAGGTCCAAATGTTTAAGTGTGCATGTGTATGTGCCTTCAAGTCAGTTGACTCCTGGCAACTGCCTGGACTAGTCCCTGCAGTTTTCTTAGCAAGGTTTCAGAAGTGGCTTGCCATTGCTTGCTTCCTAGGGCTAAGCGAGAACACGACTGGCCCCCAATCACGTTTAAGCATTCACCTTAAAAAAGGGTCAGATTGAACTTCATGGCTGGTGACTTCACAGCCACATCCAGGTACTTTTCTTGACAGCAGTACAGAAGTAGTTTGCCATTATCTTTTGTTTTTGCTTTTTTTAATTTCCCGGTCTACCTAGCAGCTGTAGGATTTCATGGTGGTCTCCCATCCAATTAATAAATGATTCAACCCTGCTTAGTTTTTCTCCCAGTCAGTCAACCCTGGCTACATGTTGCCGTCTCAGCTGGGCAGCATTCATTTTACAGCAACAGGGTTCATTTAATAGGGGATGGGGAATGAAACTGATTTGCTTTCCATGATGAGTCCCTCTTTCCCAAAAGCAGGGGAGAAACACCTGCTGCCCCCTCTTCCTCCAAATGGCACTGCGCCTTTCCTGCCTGGAATGGGGGCAGGGAAGAGGCACGGAGAGTCCCCCCCCCCCCCCCCCGGCCCCGCATCCACTCTGTACCTCAACCGGAGATTGGCCATGAACTCCGGCATAGACACAGTGTCGAGAAGCACGAAATCTGCTTTGCCGAACTCCAGGCTCTCCAGCTCTGCCATGACGCTGCCAGAAGCCCAGAGGGATGGGCAGCCACTCCTCTCGACGACCAGGAAAGACGGGCGATGTAAAGCCGAGCCGGGCACCGCAGCCACCGGCTGCGTGATCAAAAGTGGGAGGGGGGGAGTTCTGCAGGAGCCACGCCCACACCTGAGCGGCCGCTTGCTACTGGAGGCACGTCACGCCCGAGGCGGGGATGGGGCGGGATCGACTCCCCACCAGATAGAAGGAAGCCACGCCCAGGCCGTCCCGCCCTCTGAGCAGTTGTACCGCCACCTGGCGGCCTAGACAGCTACGCGGACTCACGCTTAAAGTTCCGAGGTTGTCATTTCCGTGATATCCTTAATCTCAGCATTTGCTTTCTCTCAGGCTGCATCACGATGTTCTCTCCTTTGAAAGCCGCAAATAATAGGCTTCAGAGATAAGAGGAAACCGAACCTGAGCGTCATCAGCCTTTATTTGATGTCCTCAAAATCTCTGGCCATGTGGTGCAGTACCTGCTTGCATACATAAGTCCCTGTTCTTAGAAGGCTGAGGTCCATCTGTTGGCCACAAAAGAGTGGCAGGTTGGTCTACCCGGCACGCAAGGTCCAATCAACACACCGAGTAGGGGAACCTTTATTCTTTTTATTCAAGTGCTTCAGCAAAAAGGGTCCTGTCTCTCCAAGGAGAGGAAACTTGGTTTTACAGCCATTTTTATGCTTTTCAAAAATAGGGAAGTAGGTATGGAAAAACACGAAAAATATTAGTGTGCAGATGCACTTGATTCCATGTGACATACTAACATCCCATAATAGCATGTTCTATGTTTTCTAAAATTTCCACCTTAGGGGTGTGTGTTTTACTATGTTAATTAGCTTTAGGCTACACCAGGGTCACAGGTAGTCTCATAACAAGATCACTCAATGGTTTCTGAATATCTCAAAACCAGTCCTCTTCCCCTTTTCAGAGTACAATGACTTTTCCAATGCTGCACAAACCTCATCCTCTTGAAACAAGCATTTTATAGGGTGCTCTAGTACATAAGCACTGAACAATATTCTTCCATGTGGCCCTCAGTTCCCCCCTCTGATGCTTCATATGGAACGTTCCATCTGATGCATCACCTTCCATGACAGGCCAGGCTAGATCGCCATTCCTGGAAGCTTGGTATTCAGCCAAGGCAGCCATCAACAGGCACACAGAGATAAACAACATCTACACACTATTCAAAAGAGACAATAAAAAGGAAAACAAAAGATCAGAACATCTCCTCACCAGCAATCATCACCCAGATAAGCAGAGATTAACACCAAGATTATCACTAGACATACAATCAGCAGTAAACGATACCCTAATCAAGGAACTACCAGGGAAAAAAACCAAAACAACACAAAACCCACACCCCACCAACACTGGCAGGGCATGCCACTGTATATAAACAGAGAGCAAACCCCATTCCATTCTAGCACTGAAGACGTTACCTAGCTGGGTAATGAAACGTTTGCAAGAAAACAGCCAAGCTCAGAGTACCCCAAGGGCTCCACAGTTCAGCCCTGAGCTACACATATTCGCTTCCATTGGTACCATAAGGAGTGTAGAAGAATGGAGGGAAGGATGAGTTGTCACCACTGCTGCTATTACTACCTTCTCCACGGCTGCTTTTGAAGCATCCATAGCAGCAGCAACAGCATACGCTGGAAGCAGAGCCCACAGGGAGAGAATAGACAAAAATCTTGACAACTGATAGATGGCAGCAAAGGAATCCAGAAAAATCTTGTTCCTTTTTGGCTGGCCACTAGTGTTAAAATCTCATTTGCCACCACGTGTGTATGGGTTACCAAAGTTCCATAAAGAACCTGTTCCATTATGTCTGATCTTGACTGCCATTGGTTCTCCTACATATCATACTGCCAAACACCTAACTGCTTTTATAACCTTACATTGGACTTATGTCAACATATATTAAGGATTCAGCCCACTTCGCTGAGAAACTTAACAAGCTCAGTCTTAGACCGGATGATAGATTGATTGGTTTTGATGTGGTTTCCCTTTTTACCAAAGTGCTGATTAAGGAGACTTGTTATACATTAAGTAAACCTTTTTCAAATTTCCGTAATTGCCTCACTACCAGTTATTTCCAGTGGAGCAAGAAATTCTATGAGCAAATTGAAGGGATTGCCGTGGGCAATTTCAACCAATTTCTACATGGAGAAATGTCAATAATGAGCAGTAGACACTGTGTCTTTAAAACTATCCACTTGGATTTAGTATTTGGATGACACGTTTGTGATCTGGAGTTATGATGAGGAAGACCTCAGGAAATTTCTAGAGTATCTCTCACCAGAAGAGAAGTATCATTAAAACTCTCACTGAGTATGCTAGACATGTTTGTGAGCCAGAAAGATTATCCAATGAATTGAGATATCTTGAGAGCCTTTAAGGGCTACAGGTTATTCTGCTGGTGAGATCAGACAAGTGATGCAATCCAACAGTAAAAATAACATCATATAAACAGCTAAGGACCAACCACCCTCTGTAGGAAAGGTGTTTCTCCCTTATACTGAGAAAGTTACAGACCAAATTGGAAAATTACTGGAGAAAACAACTTAAAAGCTATCTACAAACCAACAAGAAAAAATCAATAAATGATTTGATCACCTAAGAATAGCAGAAGTCCACTTTTATCATCAGGAGTTTATCACCTGCCTTGCAGCTGCAAACATGTATATATTGGAACTACAAAACATAGTATTAACACTTGACTAAAAGAACATGAAAGATATCGCTGGCTAGGACAACTTGAAAAATCAGCGGTAGATGAAAGCGTGCTACTACATAATGGGTATAAGATTCAATTGAAATCACACAAGTACTAGCAATCATGTCAAAGCACCATGCACAACTGCATAGTGCAACTATTGAGATTTATAAACATCCCAGCAACTTTAAAAAGCCCAGAGTCACTTTTTAATGAGATGGGCGGTGACAAATTTTATATATAAAAATTCCCTTCTCACCCCTATGGGTGGTATGTGTCTTCCTCAATCTCGGGTCCTCTGCCAGAGGCCTGGGAGTTTGAGGGTTCTGTCCCTAGCACTGCACTCTTCTGGACAGAGAGCTCTGATGTTGTTCCTGGGATCTGTTGGAGCCACTCTCCCAGCTTAGGAGTCACGGGCCCGAGTGCTCCTACCACCACTGGGACCACTTTGGCCTTTACTTTCCACATCCTCTCTAGTTCCTCCTTCAGGCCTTGGTACTTCTCTTGGCACTTGTTATGTCTGTCTGTCTATCTATCTATCTATGTATCAAGAAGGAAGAGTCTAAAGATTAACAAACCCTGGTTTCCAGCTTTATGTCATGCTAAAATAAAACAGCCCTTAATTAACCAACACCTTATGGAATTTTCAGCAATCTCACCTGAAAGAATAATAAGCAGTAGTGTGTTTCAAAGACAGACCAATACAAAATTAGCTCCTTTGCAACTTCTTCAGATCAGACCAATTACAAATTTACCTAGATGAAGAACAAATCAGAAACTGACTTTTCAGAATTTCAGTGACATCTTCCAATTAGACATTAGTTCTGTTACAAATACAAGAGCTCAATCACTAGGTATAAGATGCTATTTGTAATGTAACTGTCATGGTACTTGTAACTTTCATTGGCAATTCTCATCTTAAACTTAACCCAAACTACAAAGCATATGGCAACAACACTTGGCTTCACTTTTGTAGGGTTCTGCCTTTATAGCCTTGTGAGTTCTGGAAAACATTAAAACTTGCACAATATTTTTAACATTCTGATTGGGTAATAATAGCTGTTTATTTCTGATTGTTCAGAGATAGGGTGGCAGAGGGTGGTGGAAGCCAGAAAAGAGAGAAGAAACAGGCCAGAATACATATTAAACTAATATTTTTATTAGGCCAAATGAAGTTTTACAAAATATTGTGAAACCTTTGGGTTTTCCAGAACTCTTATTCAGCCACAATGGTTTAAAAATAGGGGGGAAGGAGGAGGAAACAAAGCAGCCTTTTATAAAGGAGGCAGACTTAAATTTAACTGGTAGACAGCTTGGTAATTGTTTTGGAGGGGGCTTTGTAGAGAAAGGTGGGAGGACTAGTCTGATAGAAAATAAACTAATATGGTTATTGTTCACAACCAAAGGATTTACATTATTTTCCTAAAATGATTTAAGAGCGTTCTTGCAGAATAGGTAAACTGACTCCTTATTGGTGCTCTTTTTTTTTTTTAGATGAATCTGCTAATCAGTCATTATAGTCTTTTTATAATTTATGCATCACTCTTCAGCCTGAAAATGGCTTACAGAACAATAACATCCAGATGTTTCTGCCCTTGAGTTTAGTCCAAAAAACACTACAAAGAAATAGCAAAGAGATGAGAAAAAATAACTAAAACAAGACCAGAAGTGTTAGTTCTTAACATTTAATGACATATACTGCTGAATTGCTGCGAAAGATATGGGCTCACCAGAGGGCCAGAGGATAGTACATCTAGGAAAAGGGGTTTACTTAAATATATATTATTTATTTATCTCATAGTAATTATAAACTATCCTAATCCCAAAGGACTGTAGGTGGCACACATCAATGTTTTTTTTTAAAGAAAGCATAATAAATAGCCAAATCCAAGACAATATAAAAACAAAAACAAAAACAAAAAAATCAGAAAAGAAAGATTAAGTTCCAAATAGGCATAGTCAGTCAGCTGGGACTGGAAGCATGTTAAAATAAAGTTGCTGTAATCTATTTAGAGAATTGTAACAAGATGGGGACTACGCGTACTTCTGGGATGAGAGTAGTCCCTAAATCAGGGTTCTTCTAAGTGGTCAAAATCGACCCCCAAGGGTTGATGGGACTATCCATTGTTGTTGTTGTTGTTGTTATATGGGTAATCTACAATTAGACTCACAGTCAAAGACTGGTAGAAACATTTTTATTTATTTATTGCTTTTAAAACAATAACAGGAAAAAAGAAAATAAACAAAACACAAAGATAATTATAATGCAAATACATACATTCTCAAAGGAAAAAAACTGCATAAAAAGTGCTTAAAAAGTGAAAAAATATAACAAAAAAGAAACAAAAAGAAACAAAAGTATAATATATCATTATAACAATTAAGTTACATATTGAAGTCCACACACCTTAAAGGTGATAAGGTTGAGAAACCCTGCTCTACACTTTCTATTATTATCATTTCCTGCCTGAATCAAAGCAAACTTTTTGTTTCAATTTTCTATTTCTTCTCGAAGAAATAGATCTCTGTGAAAAAAATCTGTTTCTCAAAGAAATTCCTTTTCTTTCACCCAATGACTCAGGTCATTGTCAGGAGGACGATGGTTGTGTAACAGCTGAGGGTGCTGCTATTTCCATGTCAAAATTGACAACTTTCTTCAGTGTTTTCCAGCCACTCCTCTTCCTCCTGATCCCGTTGTTCTTGTTTTGCCACATTCACCCTTTGTCTTGTCCCAGGTCACCAAGACCTTAGTTATCAAGTTCATCTTATTCTCTGCCTCACTACTTGCTGATTTTATCCCTTTCTCTCTTACCATTACTCTTCCTTTCTCTTTTCCTATTTTATGTGACATTTCATGGGCTGTTCTTTAACATGTGACAATTGTCCAGGAATGTTTATGTTATTTATTTATTGTATTTATATACTGCCACAATCTAATAACCCTGGTTTACATACTTTAATATAGCAAAAATTTAAAACATTCACTGTATTATTAAAAATACCAATCAAACTACAATTATGAAACCCCAAATCAAAATATCCCACAGATCTGATGGGACAGGTGGAAACTATCAGGGATGGTTACCCATTCCTGCAGCTTCAGACTGTTCTCCCCCATCCAGACCCTTACAGCTTCACAGCACTAGGATAGGACACCAACAGCATCTCCCCTACAACCTGAAGTAGCAATATAAAGTTGAGTATCATCAGGATACTGATGCTACCACACCCCAAACTTCAGACAGGGTGACATCATTCTCCCCACACAGACAGGTTTCAGTAATACATGCCAGATCTACTGCTAGATCTCTTGATTGATTAAGTGCCATCAAGTCAATGACGAGTCTTAGTGACCATATAGATTTTCTCCATGACAATCTGTCCCCATCCTGCCCCTTCAAGTATTTCAATGGTGCACCCATTGCTGCTATAACTGAATCCATTCACTTGCTGCTGGTTGTCCTCATCTTCTCTTTCCTTCCACTTTTCTAGCTTTATAGACTTCTCCAAGAAATAGGTCTTTGCATAATGTGTCCAGTCCAGAATTCCGGATTGATTTGTTTGATGATACATTTTTCTGTTTACTTGGCGATGCATGGTATTCTCAGGGGTCTTTTCCAACACCAAAGTTCAAAAGCATCAACACCCTTTCTCTCCTGCTTCTTCTTCCAACTGGATATACTGGATGATCCTAAGCATTAATTTGCTAGCATGTGAAATTAGGAATATTGTATGATAGTTTGCATACTCTGTTAAGTCACCTTTCTTTGGTATTGGTATGTAGACTGACCTCTTCCAATCTGTTGTCCACTGAGTCATTCTCCAGATTTGCTGGCATAATTTGGTAAAACATTGCAGATTCTTCTTCCGCTGCTTGCTATATTTCTGTAGATATTCCATAAATTCCTGTTGCCTTCCAACTTCGTAATGATTGGCGTACTGGTGTAACTTCATCTTCTAGTATTAGAAGTTCTTTTAAGTATGGAAACTTGGATATTGATATCTTTACAGTACAGAATTTCAGTATACTCCTTCCATCTTTGTCTGATCTTCTTTGAATTGGTTATTGTCTGTCCATTGACATCTGTTAGCATACCAGTTTGAAGTTGTGACCTCCTTCTGATTTTAGAGATCTTTTTGGAAGACTTTCTTTGTTTTTTCATGTCTGTTTTAATCTTTGCTGTCTTTACTGCTTCTGTTGTCAGAAGCTGTTGTCTCTTCTAACAGCTCTCTGAAATTCCATGTCAAGTTTCTTCCTAAGGTCTTTGTCTTTCATGACTTTGGCTTCTCTTCTCTTCTTGGCGATCTGCACCATTTGCTCTGACATCCAGTTTACTTTCTTCTATTTCTTGGTCTTTGGCAGTTTCTTTTCACATTAATTCTTAACAATTTACTTGATTTCATTCCACAGTTCCTCTGGTTCTTTATTAACGAGGTTCAGGACTTCAAATCAATATTCAATGCTCAAGATCATATTGTGGAAACTGTTTGGCTTTCATTTTCTGCCTAACTTAACTTGGAACTTGCACATGAGCAGTGATCCGTGATCTGTTCCATAGTCAGCTCCTGGCCACTTTGCTGTTATAACTGAGCTTTTCCACCTCCTCATACCAATAATATAGTCAATTTGATTTCTGTGTACTCCATCTAGTGATGTCCATGGATTTAGGTGTCATTTTGGCTGTGTTAAAAATGAAGAAATAATTCATTGGCAGAGATTGATATGTTGTTCTTCTGCTCCATTTTGGTTTCTTCAGCCATACAATTCAACTACATTTTCCTCCTTAATATTTCCCACTTTGGCATTCCAGTCTCCAACCACAAGCAGCACATCTTGCTTGCATTTTCTGTCAATTTCAAATACAACTTGAGCATAAAAATAATCAACCTCCTCTTCTTCTGTATCAGTGGTTGGAACGTAAATTTGGATAATTATCATATTAAAGGCTTGTCCCCAAGTTTGGTCACTGATTGCATTGTAGCCAAGCACTGTTCTTGCTATATTCTACCTGACTGTGAAAGCAATATTATTCCTTAATGTTTTGTGTCCTGAGTAATAAGCAGTATGATATTCTGACAAAAAGTGTCAAATTCCACTCCATTTTAATGTCTATGATGTCAGTGAGTAATCACTTCATTTAATCTTTTACTGTGTTGAGCTTTCCTGTGTTCATGCTTCTTCCTTTCCATGTTCTGTCTCTGCAGTTTTGGATTTTCTTTTCCTGCATGGCAACATCAGCAATTAGACATCCCAAAGACCTTAACCTAGTCATATCATAAACACCTTTAGTACTCTGAAAGATCCTTAGCTCTTCCTCAGTAGCATGTTGACTACCATCTGACCCGAGGGACCCATCATCCAGCATTGTAACAGCAATCACTTTATATTGTCTATCCATGTGATTTTCTTGGTAAAATACAGGAGTGATTTGCCTTCTTCCATGCAATATGAAATGATGTCTTTGCCATTGTGATTAAAGTGATCTTCTACCCCCAGCATCTTCCTACATCACTGCTGCCCAGAATAGGTGCCTGCTTGTTTAAGCTAAGCAGCTGGGATGACTTTCATGATTTGGGTGACTCTGCTGAGATTATATACTCTTGGCATACGCTCCCAGTGTTCCTCCCTCATTCCTTGCAGGAACACCACTTGCCACAATGAGGCAGCATAGCAGGACTGCCCTGCAATTTTCTTTCTGTCTTTCTCTTTCTGTCTAAAATCCTTGAGAGAGTTGCCCTCTCACAATTGACTATTAATTTAACCAATGACCATTTTGCTGACACATTCCAGTCAGGATGCCAAGCAGGTAATTCAACCAATATGGCATTCTCTTGGGTATTGATGGCCAAGTGCCAACACATTTCCTAGGTGTTAGGGCTGTGAGATCTGCTTGAAGCATTGAATACTCTTGACCGATACCACAAACAAGGCTACAGTCCATGGGCACCAGCAGCAATCCTTTATCTTAGCTTCAATCATATATCTTTGGCTGTTAGTATTCTCTTTTTCAATGGGTATTTCTCAAGGTTTTCTTCTTGGTCCTATTCCTTTTTTTCTTATATATCCTTCTCTTTGGTTGCATAGTATATCTATGCTAATGATACCTGGGTGAAATAAATGAGGCTATATCAACATCTCTATTGAGATGCCTTTTAAACATCTTATAATGGATGGCTACACATTGGTTAAAACTGAACATGAATAAGACTGAAATCCTGATATTTCAACTGAACCACCTCTTCTATCCTTCAGCTTTCTTGCCCTTCTCATTCTGGACTGTGAGCTAGCTCGAGCCAGGAACCTGCTCTTCCTTTAGCCATTTATAGTGGTATCTTTGAGACTATACCATCTTGTCTTATTGAACATCTGCTGAATTTGGTGATTCCTGTCCAGTGACACCATGTATTTGTTAGTTCAGGCCCTGGTATCTATCACCTGGACTACTGTAACAGTTTCTGGGTAAGTCTTCCTTCGCCCTCCCCACAACCACCATCTTGGTCCAAAACTTTGCAGTACACATTGCTCAGAACCTCCCAGATTCTTCATATTTTTCTTTCCATCACAGGGCTCCCTATTAGGGTGTCAGCCTTGCAAGGTAGACCACCCTGGAAACATGGCCAGATGAGCTAATTCTACTTTACTGTAAATTCCCACATACCATTATATAGGGTCAGAGCCCAGTTTGGTATTGATATTTAAGGCACTGTAGTTATGTTTCACACTATCAGTCCAGATCCTATCTTGGCATGATCCTGTTTATACAGCACAAGTGATAGGACAGGGACTTATTTCCATTCCCTTTTTGCTTCATCCATTTGCATACATTTTAGCACCTGAGCCCCTGATTATGGAATCCTTTTTCTTCCCTCCTCTGGTTCCACACATCTTTGCATGCATTTAAAAAAGATTTTGGGAGAGCAACGATTAGGAGAGAAATGGCTGAGATGGAGGCTGACAAGTGATCAGAGGGGAGTGGGGGACCACTGCCTCCCAATGCTCACCAAACATACATCTGATTATACCAACTATTATTAAACTAAATTCCCCTCCAAAACAATGGATGATTAAAGGGTTCTTCCTCTCAGACATGTTAAGGTGAGTTTCTCCATTCCTTTGGTTGGCAGAAAAGTGGGCCAAAATAAAATGAACTGCCCCAAAAACCAAGCTTTAATCTATCTCAATAATGAGGTAATTGAATGTTGCTGTCCGTATAGAATCAATATGAGACAAGTTCAGGAAAGTGATTGTAGATTAGTTTCCTCTCCCACCAGTGACCAACACCCAGCAGGAAAACATCCATCACTCTGTTTCTTCATGTGGGTTACAGCTGGGGAGAAGGTGAGTTTGGGCAGGTTTAGCAATCTGTCAAAACTTGCTCTGGTTTTGTGGAAATCTTTTGCTTTGGATACAAATACAGCACTTCTGGAATAATGCTACTCTGGAACAGTACTAAACATATGTTTTAAATTATCCTGAAAACAGGTGAAAGATACTGAGAATCTGAGGTGGGTATTGAGGAGCCAATTCTTTACTCACAGATAAGAAAATACCACTGGGCTGATCTGCATGATCAGAGAATTAGTAAGCATTTCCCAGAATCTACAGCAAATGAAACATGAAATATCAGACAGGGTGGCTTTAAGAAATCATGCAGAAAAATGACATCTCTGCACAAATTCTCAAAAATTCCATGTAACTTCAGCATGCAGTCTACCTCTTCTCTCCTTCAGAGAAGTATTAACATACCTGTAGGAATGCTAGGCCACCAGGGAGAAAAAGAGGGAGAAAAAAGACACACGCAATGTCAGACAATCATTATGTGGGCAGATGCTTCCATAGAAGCCCACTGTCCAGTCTCTCCTGCAGCTCAAGTCAAAATGGCAATAGGGGACATAGTGTGACTGCAGCAACCTAAAGTGACCAATAGGTGCTAGACCAGAACACACACCTGATCATATAGTTACCAACATTATCAGTGAAGTGTCCTAGATAATTAGTATGGCAAGACATGCATTGGGAGAAAAGGAAAAGATGATACTTCGTAGCTGAAATAGTAAAAGATGAATTTAAGCTGCCTCAGTTATGGCTGGGGATGAGAAGGTGACATCATGCCACACTTACTGAGACATAATCATCAGCCCAAAGTAATACAGATTTTATACACCTTGAAATGTGGTGGGATAGTTTCAGTTTAAGGGGTGAAATGCTATTTTTGTACCAGCATAGTGTGGTAGTGTTCATATCAATAATGATATGAAAGATTTATACCATCTGAAGAGAAAACAGTAATAATAATTTATGGCTATTTCAGTGATGGCTGAAGAGGAGATGAAGATGGTATGTGACTGGGGGGAGGACTGGGTTATCATGATTTCGCTATGATAAACTTGAAGGAAGAGAACCAGTTTGGAGTCAAGGGCAAACCACTTCCAAAATCTTGCCAAGAAATTACCTTGGACTGCAGGGATTAGTCCAAGCAGTCACCAGGAGTCAAAATCTGACTTGAAGGCACCAAAAATGAATAAAAATAAAAAATAAAAACTTTGTTAGATTTTCCCTTTCCCTCAAGGCTTGACAGCAGTGAGCTATTCTAAGCCTGGGTATTTAAATGGAAAAGTATTTGAAAACAATTATGAAATATATGTATCTCTAAACTTCCTGTAAAATTATATAGTTACTGCAGCTCTCCATTTCTTTCCACTCTGTAAAACCCAATTCTCATGACAACTTAATAGTATATGGTAATTTTAAGTTGCCTTTTAAAAATGTTTCCTTAAGTAAATGTATAGTTTTTAATTTGGATGCTTGTCCATTGAAAATTTTTCAATTAGAACCAGCCTAACCACATAGAAAAGGTAAATTATACAATCTGAAAAAAACAGCCAGTGAGAGTACAATTAAGGATTATTTTTTATTCACTGCTTAAAAATATCAAGAGCTGTCAAATGACAGAGCTGAAAATTTATTTAAATATATTTAGCGATAAGAAAATGTTGCTTTTGTGTATGTAATCATTTTCATTAATTTGTATATGAAGGTAAAAAAGGAAATGTCTCAGGAAGTTCAGCGAAAGAAATGTTGGTTATGAAGATGGTGAACGGAAATGGGCTATGTGAGAATTCAGCAGTGGCTATCAAGAAATAGTATGAAATAAAGCAAATGATAGGACAGGAAAAATTAAACTTCACTGGCATTCATTAGCACAAAACATACTGCTGCTTCGTTGCTCAGGATGTGCTACAATTCAGATTACCTGACGATCCAGAATATTATAGGCTAAGGATTTTGAAATGATTTTAGCAATACAAGAAAACTGAAGAGCATAGAATTTGAATTCCAGTTTGCTATGGGTGTTCTAGACATTCAATATTCTGAAGTTATATTTTCTGGTGGATTATATGCAGGGCTCACTTATCTGAACCATATGGACTCAGCTGTTCATTCTGGTTAGCCAAAATGGTTTTAGCAGGAATTCCCCTTTTATACTCTTCTTAGTCTAATAATTTAATATATATCTTTTTCCTTATAATTTTAAAATGAAAAGTTCAGATATTTGGGGACCAAGATGACATGAACTTGAGAGGAAGCTGAATCATTTGGCTTATTTGAAAGTTCAGAACTTTCCTAGGTTTGATGGAGAATATCCCACAGTAGAGAAGTTTCTTTTGGGGCTGCCAAGCGGACACTTTGGAAATGGTGGGCATGTTATGGGCACTTTCACAGAATGGGTAACGTGGGGCTACAGCAGTGTTTTCCAATGTCAGAGCCCTTAAGTGTGTGGACTTCAGCTCCCAGAATTCCCCAGCCAACCATGCTGGCTGGGGAATCCTGGGAGTTGAAATCCACACATCTTAAAGGCTCTGAGATTGGGAAACACGGAGCTAGACGATTACAACCCACCCACCCCACCTTTATCAGAAGAAAAAAGAATAAGTGAAAGCACTTCCTATCAGCCTCTCCACTTCCTTGGATGCTCTCTGTCTCCTCCGCTTATCTTTCTCTTTTGTGGGGACAGGGGGGCACTCATGCTTCCAAACAAAGCAGTGGGCGACAGACCATTTTATTTTTTAAGCCCTGTCTCTTTCTCTCAACCTCATCTCATTCAGTTTTCTTCCAACAGGGTCTCTCATCCTGGTTCTGCCATACAGACAGGGATGTCTTTCAGGGTGTGGCATTCCGAGCAGCTCGGCCTGGTTCTGACAGGTTTTAAGTTGTCAGGTGTTAAGTTGAGGTCTAAGGCTTTCGGTTTCGTTTATCTCTAATGTGGCTTCCGCCGTCCGCTGAATATATAAAAAGGGAACCTTCTAGGTCACCGTATGCCACTTCGCCTTTTCCACCCAACAGCCGGGCACTGCAGCGTTTTCCCGCCGAACCTGGGAAGGCGCGAACGAACTGGCGCCAGCGCGTCGCAGCCGCGGGGCGCGTTTCTGCTCCGAGCAAAGTGCTGGGAGGTGGGAGAGAGGTAAGAAAGCATGCTTTTGGGCGCCACTTCCGCGAGATTCCAGATTCCAAGGGCAGGCACTCATCGCAAAAGTCCCGATACTCTTTCCTAAGTCGCCAAAGGGAGATGGGTGCGCTGACCTATATCTGTGTATCTGCTACGGTTAGAAAAGCTGTCCGCCCCCCGCTGTTTCCTCCGGGGGTTGGGGAAGGAGGTTCTAAGACAGTATTTTTCAACTTTAAGATGTGCGGAATTCAGCTCCCAGAATACCCCAGCCAGTATGGAATTTAGGATGGACCTAAGGACCAGTTTAGGAAGGACCCGCCCTAGCTACTCTGTTCAGGCGGGAAATAGGGAGGGCGGAAGATTTGTACTCTCAGACTTACAAGGTTCTGTTAATGTAGCCTTACAATAAAGTAGAATTGCCTCATCTAGTCGTGTTTCCTGCCTGGTTTACCTAGGAGGGCTGAAATCAATTTTGCAAGTCTGAAAATCCAAATTTCCCGCCCCCCCCCGAATATTCCTGAATATCAATCTGAAAATCAACCTGAAATATAGACTAGGAATAATCACAGCAACATATTATGGCTAGGAAAACGCTCCCCCAGCCCAGCCCAGCCCAGCCCAGCCCAGCCCAGCTCCAGACACCTCTCCAACTATTGGGAAGTTTGCAGCTAAGCTCAAAGGGAATACAGTAGGACTTTATGAAGTGATGTGTACCCTCATTGCTGCTAATAAAAAGTTCTGGTATTTTCAGAGGACAGTTGCACATTTGGTAGCATACAGATTTTTAAAACTGCTGATGTGGTGGAGGGGTCAGAGGAAATGGCAGCCCTTTCTTGATCTATACTGTACTTGATTAGTACCAGGGTGGGAAATCCCGGGGCTATAAACTAGCTTTATAAGTTTAAAAAAGGTATCCTGAAGCCAAACCCTTTCTGTACTGTTGCCAAGAAAACCACATGAACTGTCCATGTAATTCACCTGAAGCCCAACTCAACTCACATGAGACTTTGTTTTCTGGTAGTGGGGAAAGAAGTAAAGAATCAAAGTTTTGATCATTCAAGGTTTTGAATGATCAGGGTGTTAACTCACACATGCTCCAGACAAATGATTTGGAGGGTTGTGCAGAAGGAAAGGGAGATAAAAAATAAACATTTTCTTTCCCTGAAGTTTTCTCTGTTGCATCATATGATAAAATAGAAGTTGAGCTAGAGTCTGGCTTTCAGCTCTGAATCTGAATCTGATTTTACAGTTTTAAAAAATCTAGTTTTATAGCTATACTGTGGAGGCAAATGGGGGATAAAGGAACTATGATCTTTCCTTTCCAGTGTGGGTACAGAGCACAGTTAAGGGAGTGTTGTTTGTTTTCTAAACATTACAGTGCACATACCGCTCCAATATGTATGTTGCTAGAGTCTACTGGTTTATTATCACGGATGTTCTTGATAATGACTCTTATCTGTGTTAAATGTTGCCTTATAAAAACATTTTTTCCCAAACAGTTATTTTTTGTGTAATGGATAATTAAAATCTTGTTTCTGCCAACACATCTGCTTTTTTCCCCCAGGAGGCTGGTAAATCACGGCTTGAAGCAAGGGCTAATATGTAAAAAAAAATCACACCTCCTGTTTTCCTGGAATGTTAAACAACTGAGAGGTACTATACAACTTAGTGTGGCTTCTTGTCTTAGCTTGGCTTGCCCAGCTAAAATTCTTTATTGCAGGTAAGTGTGAAACCATACAAAACAGTTCTACAATGCTTCTATACTATTAGTGAGACTGTTTAAATGACTTTTATACCTTTGATATTTTAAATTCATTGTTTTATCTTTCCACAACTTAACGGGATCTAGATGTGGTATTTGAGGGCCTTAAAAGCCGTATGGTTATTATATGTTATATAACTGGCATTTTTGGCCTGAAAATAACTGGTTCCTGGCTAAGCCCACACAGATGAAATGTTAGGTGAGTGAAGAAGGATAAATGTTCTCTTTACCTTCAAAGTAAAAAGGAAGGTTAGGAAAATTAATAACTAGTTATGTCAATATCTTGGAATTTTCTTGAGTGCATCCTAAAGTAACCTGTAAATACCTTGAAAACCATGTGGCAATTACCAGAAATTTTCAGCAACAAATCCTGCCAGGTTATCTCATTTTTTGGTTAGTTAACTTCCTTCCTAGATGCTAGGAATGCTCAGGACATTCTTGACGATTTCAAAAGCGCATCCCATGAAATTCTGATAACCAATCCATTGTGGCCTGGATGGCATGAATATTAGATGAGTCCACAGCTAGCTTGAAAATGGTACTTAAAGAATTCATCTCACTGAAAGGATATATTGAGCAAGTGCTATTCAGTCCTGGGTTGATTTTGCTTCATGTGTGAATATCCTTCACATGTGGAATAGATCAGTAGTGTACAACAGGAGTGCCCTGAGCTGCAGGTGGTCTCTAAAAGTATTTTCAGCTGTTGGAGTCCTCCACAGTTACTGTCAAATTGTATTTTTTAATACGACTAAAAAAAAAATACTAAATAGTATATTAAAGAGTAATGTTAACTGTATTTAAGTTATATGCAGATTAAATAAAATTTAGTCTTGCCTTATATTTTAGAGTGCAGCCCCAGTGTGCCACTTCAAATCCAAGTGCAGTCGAAGACTTTGAAAAAGTTGTGCATCCTTAGTGTACTTGAACTCAATTCACTGTTAGTAGTGACTGCTTTATTCTCTCTGCTTCTGTCGTTCAAACTCCTCTACAGGGTCTGTTTAAGCAAGACCATATATATTCCTCTGCAGCAGAATCTTAAGAAGAATCATGGCAAAAGATCATACAGAATTTATGATGGAAATCCTTGAAGATCTGAAGGAGAGACAAATGGCCAAACTCAAAGTCATACTGAATAAATCAACCATGCAAGAGCAAAATATCCCCTCAAGTAAACTAGAGATGCTTGATGCAATGAAGGCAACAGAATTATTTAATTGCTATTATTGTGATCCTCTAAAGGCACTTGAGAATGCCCTGGGTGAAATTCCCAGGAAAGATCTTACTGAAAAGATCCGTGATAAAATTAAAGCTGGTAAGTTGAGTGGCCTTTGAGTATTTCCAAATGAGAGTAGCCCACAATAATTTATTTATTTACTGAATTTTTACACTGCTGGATCCCCAGTGACTGGTTGGTGCACAAATAAAAACACACGGAACAATAAAACAATACAATGATAAAAAACAAAGAACAAAAGATGGCACAAACTGGACAACAACAAAGCAAACCCACATTATCCAAAAGGGGACTGGGCCTGGCTGAAGAGCCAGGTCTTCAAGGCTCTCTCAAATGCCAGCAGGATAGGGGCCATCCCTATCTTGGGGGAACTTCATTCCAGAGGGCAGGCGCTACAGCAGAGAAGGTGCACTTCTGGGGTCCTGATAGATGGTATTATTTAACTGAAGGAACCCAGAGCACACCAATCCTACTGGATCAAATCAGCTGGGCGGATGCTATGGAAAATGGGTGGTCCCTCAAATAACCAGGCCCTACCCTATGCCATGCAGGCCTCTTTAGGTAACAACCAGCACCTTGAATCACATCCAGTAGTGAACTGGCAACATGCAGCTTGTGGTGCAGAAATGTTATATGGGTGTACAGAGGCTTGCCCATCACTGCCTGTGCCTCTGCATTCTGAACCAGTTGAAGCTTCTGGGTAGTAGTTGGAAGCAAGTAGTCTGTGATGGAATGTATCTACAAGGAGGAGAGTGATGTGGGAGATCAAGGCTATCAGGAAGGAGGGGGTGCATTCCAGGAGGGAGGAGGAGGCAAGAGGCAGCATAGTTTGCAGGGGGAATGTGGGAAGTGAAAGAGGTTCAGGAGAGCCACTCCCTAGATTCTCACAGGGTATATCGACTAGTTGCTGTGGCATAGATTTAGTTGGCAAGATTCTGTCTATAAAGAGTAAGCAAATAAAGGGTAACAGCCACCCTTCCTCCCCTCCCCTCGGCTCTTGGCTGGTGCAAAATGCAAAACCCAGTTGGGCACATTTCCAAGAGGGGACATACACACCCCCACCAGGCCCAATGCCAGGTTAGCACTCTCATCCATAATGAGATCATGAATAAGGGCAGCTTTATTACACAAAAGCAGCAGCCAGAGCCCAGGGCCACTGAGGATCCGATAGCTATGCACTGAGGGTGGGACAGCAGGATTGCTTTCTGCCTCCCACCCTTATAGTAGGAAACTTGCTAGTGAGATGAATGGAAAATGCATAGTTTAGAAGAAGCGTTATGGTCATAGATTTGGGCAGTGCGGCTTCAATTCACTTTGTGAGTGATCAGATAGGAGAATTGCAAATTGTTTTTGTGGCTTAATTTATTTAATGTCCGTGCCCCATTTTTCAGCCAGAAAGACTATTAAAGGAGCTTACAGAATAATGGAAGGTCCCTATTTTTATGGTTATGGCTTTGCTGTCATCTATATTCAGAGGGAAGAAGGTGATTTGCAGCATGCATTGGTGCACACATCACTGCTATCAGCACCTCCTTAAACACATTTTTCCTGGGATCACGTGTAAGCTTTTTAGAGGGTTGCAGACAGGTGCAATATGTGTGCACCCTCATGCACACTCCAAATCACCTTTTCCCCTTTGGACCCAGATTGTTGCATAGCCCTAATGTTTACTATTTAAAAAGACAACACAGAGAAGGGAAGATGGTGGGAAGAGAAAATGAAGCCAGTAGGCACCAATTCTTAAAGTTTTATTCCTGTAATGGCTAGCTGTGATAGAAATGGTGTGTAGTGCATAGAGATAGTAGATGAAGACGTCTAAAGGCATGTGATACCCCAAAATTGGTTATTTCTAAAGTCTCTATCTAAGTTTTATTATACTAAGAGTACAATCTATTATATTCAAACCAAACATTTTACCTTACAAATTGTGCCTTAACTTCTGGGACATAGTAATGATGACATATATATAGTACTAAATAAACATAATACTAAAGAAATATAATAGTATAAATATGTTTTGATTTAGTACTTTTAAAAATTATCTGGTTAGAATAACTGGTTCATTTTGAATTATCCCCCCAAAACTCTTTGATCATATTATATAAAGCTGGAAAATATATTTATTTTGCTTAATGTTGTAGGGTAGGGATGGGCTAGAAGAGTCTTCTTCTAATTCATCAATATTGTAGTTATTTTGCAAGATGAGTTGTCTCTCTCCAAGTCTTCTTGGAGCAGAAGTCAAACTGTTAAATGCTTTAACTTGTTACTGAGCAGATTTCATGGTCACTTTTGGAAATGGGGCCTTTCGACAAATAAGCAGTTATGGCAGCAGCTGCAATATCAATAAATCAGGAGAGGATATACAATTGGGGAAGAGTCAGCGGGAGCTTTTGGCATCCCTGATGCCTGTAGCTAAGGGCTTCAGAGCTGAATATTGCCAGGGACTATAAGTTACCTACTTCCATTTAACAAAAGTTAAATAGATACTAAAAGCCAGTTTGGTGTAGTGGTTAAAAGCACCAGGCTAGACACCAGGAGTCCATAAGCCTTAGACACAAGGCCAGCTGGGTGACTTTGGGCCAGTCGCTCTCATCCTAGGAAGAAGGCAATGGCAAACCATTCCTGAAAATCTTGCCCAGAAAACTGCATGGACTTGACAAGGCAGCAACAAAGGAGCTGACTGATCCAGCTGGCAGTAATACTTTACACTATTGGTCTATCAAAATGTGACATTGAATAATCCCAAAAATTTTGGGACAGTTTCTTTAATTAATGTATCTACTGGCTCATGGCAATTTACATCCATAAAAGACATTAAAAAAGAAATAAAATTGATGTCTCAATTTCAATACAGCACAAAATAAATAGCAATAATCATAACATAACAATACCAGCCCAGCATTGGGTACAATTCCAAATACTTATTTTTCATGCAATAGCATTAAAGGCTTTGGAAGCATTGTCAGTTTTATATGCAATGATTGTTGAACAGCTATATAGCAAAAAAAAAAGGGGGTTATAAAAGTTTGGCAGACAGTTTGATTAACAAAATTAAAAAGTGAAGTGTAAAATTAAGGTATTGTTTAAGAGAATTTTTTTTAATACCGTTCAAAGAAAACTGTCCTATCAACTTTCCAAACAAAAAAGACATATTGGTATCAATCTTTATGGATATCTTTTGATTTTGTAAATGCTGACCTACATAATGCCTATATAATCTTTTGTATATATAGTGTTATTTGTTTTATATTTTTGCATTAATGAAAACATTTATATTGAAGCAACGCCTGGCAAAAATAATTTCTATTTGATTGTGAAACACAGATATGAATAAAGATGAAGCTCAAAATAATGAGATGGTTGCTTTAACAAGATCCTGTCCAATAAGCAATGACTATCCAGCATATACTGGTATGTAGTTGCTAATTCAAAATGACCAATGATATGTTTGGACTCATGACGCCCCGAGTAAACATGCATTGCAGAGCTGTCTCTAGAACTATATTTCCACATGTTAATAAGGTTTCAATGTAATTTGACATGATACTATGCCATGGGTTTTATTTCTTTAAATTTTCTCAACCTTATTAAACTCTACAACTTCACAGCTAACTGAATGAAAGATAGCTTAACAACATTTACTATAAGATATGTCGAGGGGGTAAGTGGTACAAATGATGTGAAGCTGCACACCTTCTGCAATTTTTAAACCTGAGATTTGTGTCCACCTTAATTTTGCTTTAGGGTTATTGTTTTGCTGATAACGTGTTTTGAATTAGATTTGCATTGTGGACCTCTCAGACAATTAGAGGAGTTGTCTGTTCTTATATATTTTTGTGTCTAAAAGACTCATATTAAATATATATATACTTCCTTTCTGTGCATCAATAAGCTGTCCCTGAAGTCCTAATGGCATTACTTGTAATCTATGAATTGATGCATTTTTAAGGATTTGGTTATCCTATATGGAAACTTTGCTTGTTGTACATAGATTATCTTGCGTATACCTTTATTAACCAGTGATCCTTCAAATTTGTTTTTTGCTCCTGTCTCACTCTCTCCCAAACCTTCTTAATATTGTTACTATAATAGTAATAGCAATGCAGGGTAAATATAAAAATGCAAGGTTAATAATATAACAGAATTATTCAATAAGATTTATTTAAAATCTAGAAAGATGCAGAGATCTATTTTTTTTATGTTCCTCCTGCTTTAATCAGTAGAACTGTTGAGAGCACTGCAGTGCAGACATCTCCAGATCATGAAAATCAAATGCAGATGTGTGTATATTCTACTGTTCCTTCATGTTAGTAGGTAACTCATTCATACCCATTATTTTATAATAGGCTACACTTTCCATAATATCTAGCTAATGTGGCTTATTTGGAATTGTAGCTAAAGCTGTATTAATGGAGAATAAAAAACACCTTCAATTAATTGTTAGCATTATTTTAAACAATAATATGCAATAAAAATTAAACTGGCAGCCTAATTGTGCTCAGTGCTGAAAAATGTACATGTGGAGGTTCTTTCTTGGACAGTTTGACTCTTCTAAATATTAAAACATTAAATTATGAAAAAAATCTCTAAATTTACAGTGTAAACCTCTATCCTTACTTCAGTTTAGAATGCATGGTACTACTACTATTTTTACCTGTGATGAAACGGTATTTTGTGTGTTTTGTTAATGCAAATAAAGGGTTAATTGGCCACTTCCTTTTCAGGGGGCAGCCCTACAGGCAAGAGAACATAGCAAGAAAGGAATAGGATAAGAAAGTTGACAGAGGAAAAAGAGGAAAGCCAAAAGAAAAAAAGATTTATACACATGGACACACACAAAAATATGCATATACATATACTGTATATGTATGCACACGCATATAAAACAAGAAGGAATTCTGGTAACCTGTTGCTAACCAAACATTAATAAGCATGGAATAATAGATTTGTTATATACCTCTTTAAAGAGAAACAAATAATGTTCATGCAGTGTTGCTGTTGAATAATATTTTAGTTATTATCACCTATGAATCATGAAATAAACCCTGATTTTTGACATTGCCCAATCTGTAAGACTTGTTTTTCATGACAACTTAGAATTTTATTGCAATGCTTTAAAGCTGTCATTTATGCATGTTTTCCCCATCTCTAGGTAAATACACACTTTTTGATCTGCAAGACTACGCAATAAAGAATCAGGACCAACTAATAGCGCGCCTAAAAGAAATCCTGGAGCATGGTGAATTTATAATGCTGAAAAAACAGCTGATGTGTAGTGTGCTGAATAACTCTTTTTCATTTACTGCTCAAAAGTATTATGAACTGTTTAGAACCACTGACCTGAATGCATTTTTGAAAAATGTCCTTAGTGGTAAGAAATCACAAAAGATACCTAAGAAACTTCTTGACATTATGTTCTATATGAAAAAAAACAAACGTAAAAAAAAAGCCCAGGAACAAAGGCAGAGGGAAGGCAATATTAACTTGAAAGAGAACCAATCTGTTAATATTCCGGATGATGATGATAATGAACCAGATGAAAATATATTTGGGACTGAAAATGAAAAGAAAAAGTTCAAGACTCATGCAATTGAACATGGGAATGAAGAAAACGGGAATGAATTGAATGAACATGGGAATGAAGAACACGGGAATGAATTGAATGAACATGGGAATGAAGAACACAGGAATGAATTGAATGAACATGGGAATGAACACGGGAATGAATTGAATGAACATGGGAATGAAGAACACGGGAATGAATTGAATGAACATGGGAATGAAGAACATGGAAGTGAATTGAATGAACTGAATGAATGTGGTAAGAATGAACATGGGAATGAATTGAACCTGGGAATGAATTCTAGTATTAAAGAGAATAACACGATAGAAGGAAATGGGCCATATGAAGATTCAGGAACGGCCATCAAAAAATGGTATGAAAAAAAGAAAGAGAATAATCCCAAGGAAATCCTTTTAAACTACATTGTCATGCATGAGCACAAAGCATACTGCTGCTTCATAGCTCAGGATGTAATACAATTCAAATTGCCAGATGACTCAGAGTATTGTATTCTAACAATTCTGCAGGATAAAAGAGATCTTACTGCTTCAAAAAAACTGAAAAAGAATGTGGAATTTGAACTGCAGTTTAACATGGCTGTTCTAGATGTTCAGCATTCTGAAGTTATATCCTCTGATGGATTTTTTCAGGTGGTACAAGCTGATAATTCCTTTGCTAAATCTGAAAAATTTTTAAAAGACATTGTGTTTCAAATTGTGTTGCCTGTTCTAGCACTGTATAAAAAGGTAAAGTTAAAGGCTTTCCAGAATGTTGCACATTCTGATATAGACATATAAGGAACAAAAGTTGCAAGTGCTGAACATATCCCACTGAAAATGTTCATTGATTCCTTGATTAAATGGCAAATGATAATTTTTGGTTGGATGATTGGCTGAGGGAGAATTCATGTTTCTTTGTTTTTTCCCCCCAAAGATTTTTGGCTTCAAAAAGCAGCAAATGTAAAAGCAGCAGCCATTTTAATTTTTCTCTGATAGGATAGGAAGTCCTGGTCTCATTATGGATTACAAGCCACCTTTCTTTGTTTTTTGGTAATATTCCAAAAGCAGATTTGTGATTAACAGAAAGCAAATCAGTCATCCCATTCAAGATTTTTGTGTGAAGAAATGGGCAGTCAAGGCAGCGCTTGATTTTATGTTTCTTAAATATGTCCTTCGTGACTTGGGTCCCCGAGAGTGCTTCTTTATTGCTGTATAGAATAAACAGGTTGCAGTTTCCCCACTTGTGTGTGATTTTGGGTCTTCGCACCAGGTGAAACAATTCCAGTATTTGACTGGGCCAATCCACTGCTTGACCAACACTTGTAAGACAATTTGAGATTTGTTACTATTAGCTCTTATGGATTCAAAGTTTCATCTATTTAAAAAGTTCTAATCAACTTCCTTTTTCTGGCAACCTATTCAAAATCATAAAATGTTCCATGGATGAATGTGTTTGGGAAACATTGCTCTAGAAGAAACTGACAGTTCTCTGTGCATTTACTTAGAATTTAGTCTCACTGGGTTCAGTGAGGTTTACTCTTGGCTAAACAGCTATAGATGGAAGATTATTACCCTCCATTACTTTCTTTCCATATTTTCTTTCCTATAACATAATTCTACTTTTTCTCCATAGAACAGGAGCATGGACAATATTTCAGTGTACTTTTAAAGTATGGCAAGTGAATCACTTCTATAATATCTGTTTGCGATGCCTATATTTGTAACGTCTTCAGAATTGGAAAATATGCTTGTTAAACTATGCAATGATTTTATCTTTTTAAAATATGTCCTTTGTACAATATATATGGGTTTTTTTTTGTTTTGCTTAAACCATTTCAAATGGTTTCACTTTTCTTATCAATAAAATGATTAAAAAGACAAGATTAAATTACTGAGTTGATATGTGGGTGGTAAAGGAAGAATCAAGTAGGTCTGAGTAAGGATGTGGGTGCTCTATATGTTAATCAAGGCACCAAGGCTGAATAGTCAGAACTTTTGAAAAGGAAAGTTAGCAATAATTATCTGGTGATTTTTAAAAGCAATAACAAATTCCTGTTAACCTATTTTGTGCGTATTGTATAGATAATGACATCATACACTATAGTTACTTGGTGGCACTGGACCTGATTGTTTTCTGTTGATACTTTTCTTCTCTGACACATATGATCCAGTCTGGTATCAAACAATAGTTAGTGACTTTTCCAGTGATCTAGCATCTCCAATTCCCATATCCAAGTTGCAAAACTCTGGACAAGCACTGATAGAAATGGAGTGATAGAAGGCTTAATTTTCTCTTACCCCCTTTCTGTCTCATTTTACCCTACTTGCACAGCCAGGCAGATAAAAACATGACAATGTATGCAGAAGTTAGAGCACCCTTACTTCAGCAGTTGTTCTACCAGAGATGTTCTACTGGATTCTTACTTCAGCAGTTGTTCTACCAGCAAAAAAAGTCCAGATGGTGGCTACAACTACAATTCACCTGTTTCTTTATGTGTGGCACACTAAAAGATACAAGTTGAATAAAAAAATATACAATAAAATAAGTAGAATTAAAGATATTTCTAAAGTCTTGGTAATACTTGGTTCCTTGATCTTGCCCAGCTTTGTGGGTTTAATATCTTCTGGTTTTTGTTGTTCAGTCATTAAGTTGTGTCCGACTCTTCGTGACCCATTGAACCATATTGCGCCAGGCCTTCTTGTCCTTCACTGCCTCCATGAGTTTGCTCAGTTTCATGCTTATTGCTTCAGTGATGCTATCTAACCATCTCATCCTCTGCCGTCCTCTTCTCCTTTTGCCTTCAATCTTTCCCAGCATCAGGGTCTTTTCCAAAGAGTCCTCTCTTCGCATTAGGTGACCAAAGTATCTGAGCTATTATGAATGTGTTTGTTTATTAAGGGTGGGGGAACTGCCAGCCAGCTAGTGCACAAGTGGCTGGCATATCTTCCAAGATGGTTGCTGTTTTGGAATTGGGACTGTTTGCTGCTAGAACACTTTGTTCAAATTTATTAGCTGCCCAACTCCAATGGAGACTCTGGGCAGTGCACAGAACTGGAAAAATCCATAAAAACAGATAAAACATCCAAAAGCCCAGACTAAAACGATCTTATAAAAAACACAAATCAAACAAAACAGTCCCCCCAGAAATACAATTATGCATTAATACACCAACCCCATTAATCAACCCCACTAAGCAACTTGCTCATGATTTGTACTAGGCTATATTCTGTATCATGAGTAAAATAAAACCACGGTTTCTTAACAACTGATTTTTCCTGGTTGATAGAACGCATACAAACTAGGTTCATTGTTCTCCCTCAAGAGGGAGCCAATCCAACAAAAGTTATAATGAAGTGCTGCAAGTATGATTTCATAATATGCTTAGTTAGGTTTGTCCCAAACCATGGATAACAGCTGTTTTTACCCATAGATCAGATACTTTTGTAGTGGCTGGCTGGTTGGCATTTCCTGTGGTTTTTAATTTAAAGTTCACAAACATAAAAACCTCTGGATGGATAAGGGATTGGGGAGGGGAAGCATTTGACCCCCTCCCCTCATGTCAACCTCCCATGGATCTGTGAAGGCTTTGATTTTGTTTTTAAAGGAAGAAAAAGATGTTGCAGCTAGAATGGTTCTGTTTTGCAGCCATTCTAGTCATTTGTCTCGGTGTATGATGGCTCAAAGGAAAGGATAATCACAGATGAACCCTCTCACCCAGATTCAGACAATACAGAAAGCTTAAGCTGAGTTGAGTAAATGTCTGATTTCTTGTCCCCCTTTTTTTTAGCCATGACTCTTCACTACAGCCTTTTGTTTCGTTAATTTCTTGATCTGGATATTGTAGAATTCTCACATGTTTCTGGAAAATTTGCCATTAGGCCAGAGCTCATGGATCAAAGAACAATTAACTGCCCAGATCTGTCAACATTCGCTTTTTGTCTTTAAGTAGACCATATTTCTATAATTGCAAATATTGTCTTTTTTGTCTTAGGGCAAATTAGATGTGAATGGTCTTGTGCCTTTTCTACTGATCAAATAAAAAACACTGGGCTTTTCTGTTTACTAAAAATTCCAGGAGAACTAACTCCAGTGAGTCTGAAAGAATTCCAATTTATAGAGGCAGGCCAAGGTAATTGAGCAACAATACAAGATCACAGGAGTGTTTGATCAGCCTTTGGCAGCTGAATGTTGCCAGTCTTATGGTAAATTAACCTATCATGTGATTATAAGGATATTATTATACATTTTAATTATGTTATAATTGTATGGGTTGTTTTTTGTTAGTTTACCACAGACATTTTAATGTTTTCTTGTATGTAAGTGATCGTGGATGCCTAACTGTTTATCCTGATGTTACACCAAAGATGTTTTAATTTCCATTTATAAACCACCATGCATCTTAATAGAGTTGGTGATCTATAAATCCAATAAAGAAAGAATAACCTATACAGTATACTACAAATTATATACATTATTGGGCTATTTTGTGTACAGTAGCAGCTGTATGTGTTGCTGATAGAAGTTATAGTACAAAACATTTGGGGAAGATAGCAAAAAGTTTGCATTTAACCCCTAAATATGAAGTGTGGTTTCTTCTTAGTAAATTCAGTAGTTCTGAATGTAGCCCTCTTTCATGTGGCATTTTCTGGATGATTTGTACCAGCTTCCAAAAGGAGCTGTTGTTGGAAACTATCATTTTGTTGCAGCCATAAGCTTTTTGGCCACTGGGCAAATGGCAAGAGATGGATTACTACTCAGGACAAGAAAATCAAAGAAGGAATGGTGTTGCTTTCATAAGAAGTATATAGCAAAGACAGCACTTGGGTACAATGACCAAACAATATCAATTGGAGCACACAGAAATAAAATAGACTATATTATTAATACTAGAAGGTGGAAGAGCTCAGTTATAACAGCAAAGATGTGGCCATGGAGTGATTGTGGAACAGATCATGAACTGTTCATATGCAAGTTCCAAGTCAAGCTAAAGCATAAGAACAAAGCCAGCGAGTTTCCACAATATGATCTTGAGCATATACCCACCATTTTCAAGAACATCAGAAATCACTTTGTAGTCCTGAATCCCATTGATAGGGAACCAAAGGAATTATGGAATGAAATCAAAGAAGTTGTTATGGAAGAATGTGAAAAGAGACTACAAAAGTCCAAGAAACAGAAGAAAGCAAACTGGATGTCAGAACAAACTCTGGAAATTGCCAGGAAGAGAAGAGAAGCCAAAACCAAGAAAGAGAAACATCTCAGGAATTTTACAAAGCATTTCAGAAGGCTGTTAGAAGAGACGAGGAACAGTATTATAGCATCTGTAAAGAATTGAAGAAGGAAATAGTCATTTTTTCATGGAAAAAAACCAAGGAAAGTATGCCAAAAGATATCCAAACACAGAAGGAGCTTCCAGCCTCAAACTGGTATGCTAAAGGATGCCAATGGACAGATAGGAACTGATTCAAAAAGGATCAGAGATGGAAGATGTGTATTGAAATCCCGTGCAGTGAGGATGTCAACATCCAAGATACCAAGACAAAGAGGAAGCTAGATCTGCACTCAGGCCATTACCAAGTCAGAAGTCTACAGGTTTTGGTAGAATTTCTACAGAAAAATCAATAAAGGTTCTGATCAAACAATCCCAGAAATTCTGGAGAATGATACACTAGTCAAGAGATTGGAAGAGTCTACATACCAGTACCATTATGCAAAGTATTGCACAATATTCTTAATTCTACATGCTCATAAAATAATACTTAGGATAATTCAATGCAGTTTAGAGCTCTATATTGAAAGATAAATTCCAGATATTCAAGATGGTTTTAGAAAAAGGCCAAGGAACAAGAGACATTATTGCTGATTCACTCTGGATAATTGAGAAAGCCAAGGAGAAGTCAATGTGTGCTTCATTGACTACAGAAAGGCCTTTGATTGGGTTGACCCATGAAGCTGGGGAACGTGCTTAAGAAAATGGGAATCCCAGAACATTTCATTGTCTGCAAGCAAAACCTATACAGAGGTCAGGAAGCCACAGACCAGAGGGAATATGGTGAAACAGAATACCTACAGGTCAGCAAACCTACAAGGCTATACACTCTCCTATTATTCAACCTATGTGCTAAATATGTAATATGGAAAGCTGGATTGGAAGAAGGAAAATGTTTTTCAAATTGGAGGAAAAAACATCAGTAACCTGTGCTATGCTGATGGCACTACTCTGATACTGAGAATGTAAATGCAAATAATCTACAAGCTCTAAGGCGTAATGCATTGAGAGACCTAAAAAGCTGGGTTGAGGTCAGATCGTCCTTGAGAAAGTCACCAAAAATCAAGATCAAGTTGACAGCATTTAATCAGTGTTTATACACCCTCCCTGTGTCTTTCTCATCTGGTCTATTATTAGTTAAATGAGTGTCTGTGTTTAAGAAACTAGGGGACTTCCTGTGTCTTTCTCCTATCCTCCTCTCTTCACAATGTAATTTAGATGGAAGGAAGACTTTCCTATCTTATGTGTTTTTTAATACATCTAAAATTTAGTACATCTACATATGTTTCATCTCAAATATAATGGATGTCTGTTAACATTCCTTGATAGCTGGACTAACCCTATACTCTGCATCCAAGAGAACTATACTATGAGCATTTTTTTTCTTGAATGGGACTTGCTGCTACTTAATTACTCCATATTCTTTTAACATTCTGCATATGCTTAGTACTACATCCTCTAACAAAGGCTCCTGCTGAATTCACTTCCAGGAAATGCAAGCAAAGGGACCCAGAAGGCACCCTAATTAGTTAATGAAGACAATATGTCCAGTCAAAAGCTTTGCATAAGCTGAAATCTCTAAACCAGCAAGACAAATCAAAATAAGGGGGAGACAGTTGTCTACACAGCAAAACCAGCCTTCGTAACTACCTTTTTATCACTCTAGAATTCTCTAGGGTCAAGAAGCTTTGGGGTTTTGTTTTGTTTTTAGTTTATCATCTCTTCCTGGCTCAGCTTTCAGGAAATGCCCCTGTACTGCATCTTTGGAAGGCAGCTGAGCGTAGGAGAAAAGCAGAAAGCTTTACAGCATGTCGAAGAGGTTTGGCTCTAATGAGAGAATATAGACAGGAGTATTTCTTGTGAAAAATAATCATTTCAGAAAACTTATTATGATAATATGACAGAAAAATGATTGTTTTCATTGTGACAAGGAATCCAGAAAGGGGAAAAAGCCCAAATACATCTGCTTGTTTAGGAACTACATACAGAAAGGTTTTGTATAGGGTAAGAAAATCTGAAAAGATCTCAGATTATTGAATGTGGTTGTGGCAGCTGCATAAATACTTGGATTTTATTGCACTGTTCTCTTGAAGAATAGCAAGAACAAGAATCCAATTTTTTTCCCAATAAGTTCTATTGCAATTAGTCTAAATTGCCCATTTCTGCACTCATTAAAAAAAATTAAATTAAAGATGTTCAGTAATCCCTGTAGAGGACACATCTGTTACTGGGACAGGAAAGCGTATTCTTCTCCTGGGCATTTCATTTTTCTCCTGTGTGTTTTTAAAAGTGTATTTTCAAAGTTATACCAGGGGAAGCAGACTGGTAGGTAGTGATGATGAAGGTGGGAGATTGAATAGGAAAATTTCAGACCTTCACTCCTGATAAACTCTACCCTGAAACACTCTACTGTTTCCTAAATCGTGTCAGGAAAAAAGGGTGTTGGTGGGCCCAGAGGCTTTTGAGAGAGGTAGGATAATAGCCACTGCAATGCAGAAAAGACTGAAAATCAGTCCTGGGATCAGCCCCATTTAGTCTTTCAAAAGCAACTGCCCCAACATTTCCATCATGATTAGGGGTATCCTAGACCTGGGAAGCAAAATATTGCAATATTCTTTTTCCCAGGCCTGTAACCACCCCAGAAGTTGGGGGGGGGGGTACCCGAAGAAGGGGGAACTGCTTGTTTGAGCCTGGTGGGTTTTAAGCTGAGAATGTGGAGGAACATTTAGGGGGCAATTCCCCAGCCCCTAACGATAGGCCTGATACTTCCTTATGACTAGTCTGAAAATATGGCAAAGGAAAAGGTTCCTCAGTATCAGGATAAATCCCAGATAAGGCAGGAACAGTGGAGTTTTTACTAAGCAAAAAAAGGCTTAATTAGGGAGTTTCAAGCCAAATGTTCCAAGGGTAAATCTAGCAAAGTATAAGCCACCAAGACAGGCTTTCCTGGGATCAAAGATTAGTAATAGTCTTAAAAAAAAATAATAATAACAGACACCCAAACTACAACGCCCCTCATCAAATGGCAGGATGGTTTCATTTTTTCTGAAAATAAGTTTTTATTGAGTCTAGATAAGAGTATTTTGTTGACAATAGAACTCAGCTGATCAACAGCCAATTAAGGAGTTGAACAGTTTTACTTTGTCTGAATTAATTTGTCTTAGCAACAAAGTACAGCATTGAGTACTTTTGGTGTGCAGTTTAAAAAATTGCATGCACGTGTTCATGACATCACCAGGAACTGAGCTCCAGTTGAGGGAGGTTTGTCTTGACTTTTCTTAAAACTAAGAAAAGCGGAGCTAAACCTTTCAATCCCAAATTTTAAAAGAAGTAAAATGGAATAAAAAAGTGCACAGATGCATACACCACACCTGCATCCTGCCTGTCTTTCGCTTGCTGCTGAAGCCAGAAGAGAATGTCTTTCTGGCTTTCATGCAAAGCTTCCAGATTGCTCCTGCTAGTCTGAGGGTCATGTTTAACTTACTGTGAGACCTACACTTGTTCCTGGGTTTCCTGCTTCAGGGCAGTACAGATCTGGGAAGATGGAGTGGTTTCCCTACTTGGTGGACCACTTTTTTCCAAGGGTTCCCCAAGGAGCAAATTAGAATAAGATGTCCATCAGTCTGATTCCCTCCTCAGTTTTTCCTAGCTGGGGAGCCTAAGCCAAGGACTCTCCTTTCAGCCCAACTTGGTGTCATTGCCCAAGATCCCAAACACAGAGAATGAGCTATGCAAATATGTAGTTCTACTTGTAAGGAAAAATTTGATTGCTTTTTAAAAATAATGCAGATATATGGAACAGTTCATTAAGGAAAAGCCGAATACAGAAAGAACAAGGAAGCCACCAGGCATAGAGAATTCCAGGATTGTCTTCCATTTTGAAAGAAGGCCTCTCATCTGGCATAAACATGATCACCTTATATGAGATTTGATTGCAGACTTCAGCTGATTTCTGCCTCTCTTTTTCTCCTCTGTCTCAAAGTTGCTTTTATCATTTCTCACATGCATGTGGGCTACGCATAACATACTAATGCATGGCTAACATGTGTTAACCATGATTAATCAACCCAATTGCCTGGATTTGCATAATGCAGCAGACCATAAACGAACAAGTAGCCCCTTATCTCAGCAAAGGGCTGTGCCCTTACATGGCACAAATGTAAGCACCATGTCTGCCATATCCTTAGTATGTTGTTTTTGTCCTATTCCACCCACAGTTATCAGCCTAAAGTTGTATTCCAGTTATAAAATATTTTCCCCTCTTCCCTTGACACTGTTTTTCCATGGAGGCAATCTAGCAATCAGTTATGTGGCCAGAGGTGGGATCTGCCCAGCTCTTATTGTCCCCTTAAGCTGCTACTGCAGGTCTTAAGATCCTCTCCCCTCATGTTGCTCTTCATAACTATTTTGGCTTGAATCACAGGACAGATTAGACACCTGGCTTCTGCAAAGGCACCTATGTTCATAAAGCCTGGCCAATGTTTTCCAAAGACCTTGTCAGATCTTATGCAAACAACTTCTAAACTGCTTTAATCCTCTTTTGAAAGAGCATTAGACCTGTTTAAAACAGGACTAACCCTCTCTTTATTGCTCTCCCACTTTATTTTGTGTCCCTTTACCATGCCTGCAGTCTATTCCAAAAATAGCAGGTTTAGTGCTCTTCTAGAAGAGCATTAGACCCATGTTCAGAGATACCCAGACTGACAGATTACAGGTGTTGAACATCTCCATGCCTGCAAGCTATTGACAGATGCCTAAACATGCCATTCCAAGCACCTGCCTACACTCCCCCAACCTTGCTCCATTCCACTTTAGCGAGAATGATTGGTGGTTGTTTCCTCAACAATAGGCAATGCCTGGTTAGAAGGGAAACAAAGTTTGGGAAATCTGCCAGTTGCATTCCTTAACTTGTCTCTCATTAAAACAGTAAGGACAGTACTAATCACCAGCCTCATTCCTATTGCAGAATAGGGCTTGTTAGTTGGTGCCACAAATTTTATACTACCATACTTTCCTGCCAGCCCAAGGACTGGTAGGTAGTACTTCAACCTGGCCACCTGGCTGTGCCCAAACTTCTGCCATGGAGAGCTGCATTGTATCATCTTCTATAGGGAGAACTCTAACGGCTTTCATATGTCAGAATCATCTCCATAAATGTCCTGACACACAAGCCTTCTGGAACATATGCAGGCACCTTTATAAAGGCAAAGCAGTCATTTCAACATTATTTCTGTGTATCAATTCTACCTAATTTTATCTGTTATTACTCCCTTCCCCTCTTTTTTCCTAGGCATGCAAAACTAGCTTTGATTTTTTTTTTTAGTACATTTTAGTTGAACTCAGTCTAATTAAAAACAATTGTGCCAGCATTGGAAGGAAATCAAGAAGTTTTCCATCTTGTATTAGGACAGTCATTTCCTGATATTTAACAAGTCTGAACACCACATCTTTAAGTTGCTTTCATATTTGTAGTCTGTTGGGAGATGACTCAGTCATCTTTTCCAATTTTTTTCTGAAGAAGAGTTAATGCAGTTTCGTTGGATGTGATACATTCCAGAGCATATATTACTGTATATCCTTTATGAAGATTTTAAAAAATCAAGCCTGAATATATTCTAGAAAGGCTAAAAAAGATACCCAATGAGCTAACAACCAATATAGTCTGATTTGTATTTTTTAAAATAGGTTTTCAACTACAGTACTTTTACCAATAGCATTTGTCTGTTGCCAGACCCTGCAGCATGCTGAGAACACAGGCTGCAACCTCAAAATACATACTAGTTTGTGCCACTGAACATAGTTTACACATTGAGTTGCTAATAAAAATGACTGCAGCATGTGTTGGTGCAGGCTAGGGCCTTTTTCTTTAACTGTGTGATTTATTTAATAATTTTGATATTTACTTTTCTATATTTAGCCATTGTAATCACTCCTGAGAACAATGAGCACTGACTGCTTATTAAAAAAAAACAGTTAAATATTCATATTGTGAACTATAAATGTATATTCTATTTTATTAGAATTTTTCAATATAATAAACAGACAAAATTAAAAGAAATTAAGAAAGAAAAATATAGAAAATAGGAAATAGAAAATGAATAAAAATAAATGAAAAAATAAAGAAAACATAGCATTATTACTTCTGAACTTCTTTCTGCCAAGTAATTGCCATCTCATTCTTTCCCCTTCCTCTTTGACCCTTTTTAATCCCCAAATCCATAAATCATCAATTCAATCTTTTCTTCTTTCAACAAAATGTCCATAGAAGGCTGTCTTTAAAAAAAAAAGTATTTATTGTTTTTTCCTGACCAAACTGGTCAGCTTTGCTGTTTCTGCAAGTTCTGTCAATTTTATAATCCAATCTTCTATTGCAGGTATTTCATTACTCTCCCATCTTTGTGCATACAATAATCTGGCTGCAGTTACTGATGTATATTATTCTAGAGATTCTTTTCTTTATTTACATTGTTGATCAACAATGTTCCCAAAACAACAATTAATTAGAATTGTTGAAAGAAAACAACTTCTTGCCCAGGACAATAACAAACCATCACCAATATTTTTCAATCTCTGGTAGGCAGAAGAAACAGCTTCCTGTTCTAATCAGTGCTGCCGATGCTCCAGCTAGATGGCAGCCTCCAGCCGACCTTGGTGCATCTCAACAACTGAAGCTGGGTCAAGATCACTTAGTACTTGAATGGGATTCCTCCTTTCTCATTCCTGGCTTGGGAAGTTGAAAAAACATGCTGAAAGAAGGCAACAGCAAACCACTTTTGTATTGTTGCCAAGAAAACTGAGTCACCAAGAATTAAGTTCAACTCAGGAGATTATATCTTTAGGACTTTATTAACATCTTTCTATCATACATTAACCCATGGTTAATTGAACCACAGTTTACTAAATTAGCTCAATTGTCTGGGTTCATGTAACAGTCTGAGTTACAAGCTATACAACCTCATGTTGTGCACTATCTCAAAATGCAGGTTAGAGGAGCCTGTAGCTAGACTGCAATGAATATGTGTGTGTGTGTGTATACACACACATATACACATCCTTTAGAAAGGCTGTACCTTGATTCAGTTTCATTTTTTCTCTGTTACCGAGAGCAGGGGCTCTCCTTTTTTCTTTGTTCTGATGCTTGATAACTGAGGCGGTATGGTGTGAACTCCTCAGAGATTGGGCTCTCTTAATGTATTATTATAACAATTAAAATAAGAGAACTATTGAGAACCTGGTTGGGTCTGAAATGTGTTGGTTGGAGAGGCTGGGGGAGACTGCAAGCAGAACAGATTGTGGCGTCTTATGGGGAGTGCGGGTGGGCAGAATGTCAAAAGCAGTGATGTGGCATCACAACATAAGCCGCATCCCTTTTGTATGTGCATCATGATGTTGCATATATGCATGAAATGGGTGGAGCTTGTGATTCATGATATATGCATGAAATGGGTGGAGCTTGTGACAAAAGCAGCCAGCTTGTGCAGATGTCCATCAAGGAGGACTCCATAAATATGCTTTGGACTGCTCTAAGATCAATTCTGGGTCTCAATGTCCTTGACTGGTTTGAAGAATTGTTCAAGTGTTTTTCTGGCTCGATTGGCCTTTCCCCACTTGCCCCTAACTTGTTAAGCTTCTGGTAGCTGTCTCAAACTGAAAGTAACTCTTCCAAGCAAGATTCTTATAGAGCATTTGTTAGTAAGATTTACTGAGCAGAAAGCAACAGGGTTACAGGAATTTCAGCAACTGAATCATTACTCATGCAGAACTAATTTATTCCCTGAAATATTTTAGGGCAGAAACATACTGTACCCCTTTTCTTCTTAATGACTTCTCTGGAACAGGGGAGGAGGCACACCTCTCTGCAGATAATGGGAAACCTTGCAGCTGTGTGTTTACTTTACAATCTGATTCTTTATCAGCCTATGAACTAATTATTAAATGACCACACTACATGCAAGCCCCAGCAGCATCTTTTTCCTGCTGAAGTTGCCAAGGCTTGTATGTAGTATGGTTATTCAGCTATGGTCTTTATCTCGTTGGTAATTCTTGACTGAAACAGGCTTAAGTTGTCCCTAGCTGTCCTGATTTTTAAGTAGTGTTTTCCCTCTCAAGCCAACAGCATCTAACCACAGTCATAAGTGGTAAATCTGTTTTGCTTCTCCACATCCTTTAGGGAACTCAGATGATGCTTACTGGCCACTTCTGAGTGATGTGGACATACTTCCCACTCTGGCCTTTTTTTCAGTCTTGTCTGCCTTCATTCTGTAGTTGTCTCCTCCAAGTGCGAGATACACCAGCACTGTGCTGATGTCGTGTCAGAACTGTGCAGTAGTGCTAGGCAGTTCAGCCAGCCATACCATAAGTGCTTTAACTCTACAAGCCCATAATGGGTCCTCAATCAAGAACCCCTTCATGGGTTCTCAAAGCGTGGTCTGGGGACCCCTGGGGCTCTCTGAGACCCTTTCAGGAGGTCTGCAAAGTCAAATGAATAAATATTTAAAATTTCTTACTTTCAATTTTTAATACAGTAAAGATTGATAGATATAACCCACATAAACTAAAGCTCCTTGAGGTCCTCAATCATTTTTACGAATGTAAAGGGGCCCTGAAATGTTTGAGAACTGCTGGTTTAATGCAAGGCTGAAATAATGAAACAATGGAATGAAGGGACAAATCCCCCCACTGCCTCCCAAATAGAGTGTCAAAAATCCAGATGTTGTCACGTATTGTATATACTGTACAGGGTGTACCAAAAGTTAGGCCTCATAGACAGTTTATTATATAAATTACATTAAATGTTCAAATTGGCTGCTAATTTTTTCTAAACACTTCCGTACTCGTTTGATGCATGACCTTTGAACATTCCTCAGTACAGTAAAACGTATCAATAAAATTAATAAAACATATTGTGATTGGTCTATAGCGCCTAACATTTAGTACGCTCTGAATAAAGGAAAGGAAAGGAAAGGACAAGGAGAGAAATCCTAAATAAAATAAATAAAATAAAAATGCCAGCTCTTGTTCCTTTTTTGTCCACCTTTAGTGTTAAAGATTTGTGTCTGAAAAATTTTGGCTTGCTGTGAATGTAATTGATTGGTGCAATATCCTTGTTGTGATTAAGGTGTGGGTACATAAATTCTCAGAGGTAACTATCAACTATCAATCAATAACTCTAGCTCTAATCCTAACCTTAACTTTAACCTATGGGGGGTGGGGAAAAAAAAGTACAAGACAGCCAACATAAATGGATATAATCAACTAGTGCATGTAACTCACTGGCAGGCAAAGTCTTTTTGGTGAGCAAAAAAGAACAAAATCCTCCTTGTGATTCAACTCCCTTCATTACAGTACTTAAAAAAAATCAGCAGAGGTTATGACAGATTGGGGCACAGGAAGCAACTGAGAGATGAAGGACTGAGTCTTGCAGCCAGAATCACCAATTCCTGCTGCAGCTGATTGGTTGATGCTTCTCACACCAGTTGCTGATGTGCAGAAGAGTGATTTCTTTTATCTGATACTTTGTGATAGGAGCATAGATATTTGCTGACAGAACACAGCTAGGCAAAGCTCTTGATTATTTGCCGTCAGATCAGTGTTGACTCTTAGCAGCCCCATAGGTAGACTTCCTGGATGATCTGTCCCCAACTTGGCCCTTCAGATCATCTAACAATACACCCATCATTACTGTAATTGACTTTGTTTCTTGTCTTTCCATTGTTCCCAGCATTGTGGACTTCTCAGGGAGCAAAGCCTTCACCTAAGTGTCCAAAATATGATAATTTGGGCCTGGTCATTTGTGCCTGGAGTGAGAACTCTGAATTGATTTTTTCTATGATCCATTTGTTTGTTTGCTTAGTTATCCCATGGTATTTTCAGGAGTTTTCTCTAACATTAAATTTTAAAAGCGTCAATACTGTATTTTGCTTCTTCCAACTTTCACTTTCAGGGCGTGTGAGGAGGAAACCATTGCCTGCGAGATTTTGAACATTGTAGGTATAGACACGTCGTGGCATCTTCATATTCTCTCCTAAATCTGTACGGTCGGTTTTCATTCCCGCCTAGGGAGGAAGAAGGCCAAAATGTCCAAATCAGACATTCAAGAGACAGGCTCGTATCTCTCTGTAGCCCAAGTAATTTAAAAGAAATCACGAGCGGTTCCAGAAACCAGTCAGAAAAGAGGCGGGATTGGAAGCACTTGAGGGGGCGGGCACGGACCACGGAGGAGGTTCGATGTGAGTGACGTCAGTGCGCTTCGAAGCGAGGGGGTTGGTTTCTTCTGCCGTTTCTCCTCCAGCTTCCCCCACCCCCCATTTCTGAAGCGCGCGGGAGCAGGGGTAGGAGGCGGGGTTACATGCAAATGAGAGGATGTGATTGCGCGACGGCGCGACGGGGGCGTAGCCGCTTCTCCTCCTCCCCACTCAGTTCACTTTCTTCACAGTCTCTGCTGAGCTGCGGAGGAGGCTGGAAGTGTCCGCATTGTTCTCTTTCTCCTTCCCCCGACAGGTGGGTTTCTGCTCTGCGCCCCCGCTCGCCTTTTAAAGGGCTTGCCGTTATGGCGGATCCCTGGCTCTGCTGTCAGAAATGGCTCTTGTCTGGAGAGAGGGGAGCGACACGGCTTCCCCAGACAATTCTTATTTTTTCAGTCTCTGGGTTTGCCTTCTACCTCGCTTAGCTGTCCTTAGAGCTTCTTTTCCACCGTCCCGTTTAACTTCGGCCCGAAATCCCGCGCTTCTTGGGTTATTAATTCGCCTCCTCCGGCTGAGCGCCCCGGGAGGAGGAGTTAAAATACGAAGGGAAGTTAACAGCGTCTGAGAATCAGCCTGCTTTCTGCTTCTCTCGAGAGGTTTTGCTGCTTGCTTGGTCTATTGCGGTCCCTCTGCAACCAGATGCCGTAGCCTGCCCTCCACCCCCGCACGTTTTCCGTACTGGGTTGTATCTGATCTTCTTTAGCAGGCTCCCCCCGCGAAACAAAAACCCGTTCCTGATATTATACTCTATGGCAGATCTAAAAGTCCTCTCTCATTCGTAACAATTTTATTTTCCCACTGCTTCTCCCACCGTTTTATACCGCAAAGAATTCGTTTTATACGTGCGCAGTGGCTTTTCAGCGGTCGTGCTAGCAGCTAGAAAGATGTCTCTCTGAAAGCACTTTGTCTCATTTTGGCAGAACCAGCAGAGGTCCGTTACAAACACGTTGTTGTGTGTTATCTCCTACAGATGATGGACTGGCTAGAGTGTTGAAATTTAGATTCAGATTTTCTCCCAGCCCCAGTCTCGGATCAAGAAGGATTTTGAACCGATTGCAATCTCTCAGCCTAACTTGTATGCATTAAAAGAATATAATACCTGGGAGTGGGGAATATATTTGATTAGCATAAAGTAAAATCAGGCTATGAAGTTAACAGCTATAACATAAAAGGGACTGTACCTAAAAACTATAAGGACATTGCTCATAAAGCTAAAGCTGTAAATGTGCTATAAAAGTAGTCTCTGTATCGTGTCATCTAGAAAACTAAAAGAACAAGCTGTGGCAACAAAACCTGTAAAACTGAATAACTGGAGATTAATAATGTTATGTGCCTTCCCTGCCCCTTCCTGTATTAGGCTAATTTTTCCTGAACATATGTGTGCATACATGTGCGCACACACACACGCACTTCTATTCAATAATAGACTATCCCTTTCTTGAAACTTCAGAGGCACAATATTTATTTGCTGCACTTACAATATATTCCCAGGCTCCTTTCACACACCTTGAATTTGTATTTGGATCCTAACATAGCAGTTAAGTCTTTTTTTTCTTCCTCCATGATCTGCCTTTATCCAATAGTAGCACATTTCTGATAAGCTTTCAGATAATAAATGTAGTGATCCCCAGGCCCAGAGATTTAGTATTTATAAAGACATTTACACCTCAGACTCTAGTTTCATTTACAAGTGTTCTAGCTGAATCATCCCCCACAAAAGGAAAAACCATTAAATAAACCTCTTGAAAGTACTTTATTAGTTTTAAAAAATCTGAAATATAGAAAAGCCTCCCAAACAGAAAATGTCTTCAGTTTCTGTAGGAGTGAATTGGAGAGAAGGTAAATGGATTTCCTAGGTCAGACTTCCACATTTCTGCTAATAGTGACAAGTACTTATTATTTTGCAAAAAAAAAGAAGACTTGGTTTCCCTTGCAAATGGTGAAAATGGGTGAGGATAATCCCCAGTTGCAGAGAACCTTTGTGTATGAAGGAGAATAATTCCTGTCCTCACTCTTGTAGCCTCACATTTAAAGAGGAAAGCTGAGTTTGGCTGTCCTGCAGAAGGTAGCCATGACAGAATTTTGGTCTCCTTCCCAGCTTCAGAACTGGAACAGAAGAATGGCATATTGATTGACATCACATGGACGTTCAGACCTAGTTCACATAGCATGCTAAACTACAATAGAGTTCATTTAGTTTGGTCTGAGTGTGTTGAAATTCAACCAGCTGGGGCTCATTCAGTAAACAATGGTTTAGCACTTAGCACAATATGTAAATGCAACTGTAGTGTGAGTTCAGTGGTTATGACTATAATTCTGTGTACATATATCTGAAAGTAAGTTTCCCTGAATATAATTTGACTTATGATAATAAATATAATATAATATAAATATATTATAATATAAATATAATAAACAATTTACTAACACAGTTTACTAGAGAATCACATTCTGGAAAAGAGATAAAAAAAACTCTTAGTTCTTTGCCATCATCCAAACCCAACTGATGTTTGCAGCCTTAGAATTTATGGGAACCGAAGGAGTCCTGATGACAAAAAATTGGCTATTATTGATTACAATGTTGATTACAAGTTATTGATTATAGCCTCCAGCAGTTAGTGGACTCTGACATGACAACAGAAAATGTATCTTCTCTCTTATCCCATTAACAGTTAAAGCTCTTCCCTTGTCTAGCCTTCCTTTCACAAACATTAATCCTGAATGTTGAACTATTATGTAAATATGTCTTGTCCTGCTTTCTCTTTTTTCCTCAGTTAGAATATTATTCCTCTCCCAGAGATAACATTGTTTGAAAGATTTCCTTCCCACCATCCAAAAATAAAATATCCTCTCTGTGGAAAAATGTGTTCATTTGTTTAACTTATAATTGGTGAAGGAAATACATTTTCTAACCCAGTTAATCATACAGTCTTCTACTCACTCATGCAAGTTTAATCTGGAAATATATCCCACAAAACTAAGAGTAGTTCATTGCTGAGTTGACATATATGGAGTCGACTGCAATGTCTCTCCTGCCTTTCTTCCTTCACTTTTTCTATAACTCCTTTGTTTTAAAAGAAATGCAAATATTTTCTTTTGCTAACTGTGAAGAAAAGTTTGAAAGGATATAAAGAATTTCTAGCTAGGTACAGTAATCTATATTTGTTTACAGCATTTTATCAAACCAAATAACTGTTGAAAGTTATGCTGTTATGGAAAATGTGTGGTAAACACTCAAAAACCACAAAGGGGCAGAGCAAAGTTCTGTGGTCAGGGACAGAAACTTTAATTGCTTGCACACCTTGTTTCTCTTTCCAGATTTCCAAGACCACTCACTCTGATCCCACTAGGTAAAGAAAAAAAATGAAGCAGTTGTATGAGATAGGAAAGGGGGGGAAAAAACACCATAGAAGTTATCAGCTCAGATGATTAGAGGACAAAATAAGGGGTTGTGTAAAAGGAGGAGAATGCATCTAGTTAAAACAGAAGTTAGAGCCAAATAAGTCTGAATCTTTTTATTGTAGAAAGAAGGGCAACCTCATCTTTTGTAGGCAATACAATGTCTTCTTCCTCTTATATTGGATTTCAGTGTTAGATTCTTAAGTTCAACTTCTTGAAAACAAGTACATATAAATGCAGCGGTGCAGGCAGACATGAGTGTTTCATGTTAATGTTCATATGTCATCACTGCTTTGTGAGCAGCATTGGTTGCCAATTGGTTTCCAGGTGGAATTCAGGATGCCAGTTGTTAACCTGTCTCCAGTAGTTTCTGCCCATCTGGTACAATCGGGCAAAGTGGGTATGCTCTCTGTTCCTTCTACTAAATATTGTCCTCTTGCAGGACCAAGGAGGTGTGCCTTCTCTGATATGGTGTCTGGCCTCTGGACAGCATCCTTCCCCTCCCGAGATATGTACGGCTCCCTCCCTTCAAATATTCCACAAATCTCTTAAGACCTGGCTCTGTTCCCAGGCCAGGGTTAGGGTGTCTGTGGAGCTTCTGGCAACTTTTTGGCTGCTATTAGTATGGTTCTGCCTGGGGGTTCAAGTTTTTTCTTTTTATATTTTATATTCTTTTATGTACATTAAATAAAACAGAGGGATTTCCCACTCCTCAGTTTGATTTAGAATCCAGCACACAACTATGAGCTGCTGTTAAAGGTTCAAAATATTTAAAACTTTGTTGGATTAGATCACTTTATGACTAGAAGTGACATCTGTCTGCCTTTGCGGTAATTGAGCTTTTCCTCTGTTTAATAAAAAAATCTGCCTTTCCTGTATGCTGTAGCAGATGTATCTCATTCTGTAATATTAATTATCTTTTAACAGTAGAAATCTCTTCTGGTTTTATGACGCTTCAGAGTTATACTAAAGCAAGTAAAGACAAGCTTATATTAATTTTTTTCTTGTAGTTGGTGCAGTATTATCTTGTATGATGGTTGACTGGAGTAATTATTCAGGTACTCCTGTATTGTGCCTTTTATACCTGTATCTGTTGCAGTGTCTACAGCAAAAGAGAGGCTCCCTTTTGACAGAGTGTATGATTTACTACTACATTTTAATCTCTAGGATGTCTTCAGTTTGTTTCCATCAGGCATTGCTCATATAGTCCTCAGCCAAGGGAATACTTTGTTTATTAAATAGTATCAAAGGCACTCAAGATGCTGAATGTTGAGCCTTGGACTAATACTTGCATCTGCCTAATTTGAGCAGGGAAGTTGGACTCCCTCCAGCTAAAAGGAGAACACTAGGAGATAGGTTTCTTGAAACAGAAATTATGGGTAATTGTGATGTGCATATCTGTAGGCAATATGGCAGAATCAGAATGGAAAGAGATTTGTATGAACTCTTGGGTCGAGCCTTACCCTATACTGTAAATTGATATTTTTTACTAATTTTCAGGCTGCATATTGTGAGTGAAACTGGTATGTTTGAAGAACAAGCCAAAGGTTATCACATGCCACATCCACATGGTGTGACATCCTGAGAACAAGTAATCTGGTGCAGCTCTTTTTGAATATGACTGGATCTTCCAGTTGATTCAGAAACATAATCTGACCTCCAAGAAAGCTATCCATGCCTCCTTTACTTGACTCAGTCATGGATCAAAAGCTGCACTGGTAATAGAAATACAGGTGAAACTGGAAAAATTAGAATATCGTGCAAATGTTCATTTATGTCAGTATGGCAACTCAAAAGGTGAAACCAATATATGAGATAGACGCATTACATGCAAAGCGAGATATGTCAAGCCTTACTTTGGTATAATTGTGATGATTATGGCGTACAGCTTATGAAAACCCCAAATTCACAATCTCAGAAAATTAGAATAGTGTGAAAAGGTTCAATATTCTAGGCTCAAAGTGTCCCCCTCTAATCAGCTAATGAATCCATAACACCTGCAAAGGGTTCCTGAGCCTTTCAATGGTCTCTCAGGCTGGTTCAGTAGGAATCACAAGCATGGGAAAGACTGCTGACCTGACAGTTGTGCAGAAAACCATCATTGACACCCTCCATAAGGAGGGAAAGCCCCAAAAGGTAATTGCAAAAGAAGTTGGATGTTCCCAAAGGGCTGTATCAAAGTACGTCAATAGAAGGTTATGTGGAAGGGAAAAGTGTGGTAGAAAAAGGTGCACAAGCAGCAGGGATGACCGCAGCCTGGAGAGGATTGTCAGGAAAAGGCCATTCCAAAGTGTTGGGGACTTTCAGAAGGAGTGGACTGAGGCTGGAGTTAGTGCATCAAGAGCCACCACACACAGACGGATCCTGGACATGGGCTTCAAATGTCGTATTCCTCTTGTCAAGCCGCTCCTGAACAACAAACAAGGTCAGAAGCGTCTTACCTGGGCTACAGAAAAAAAGAACTAGTCTGTTGCCCAGTGGTCCAAAGTCCTCTTTTCTGATGAGAGCAACTTTTGCATCTCATTTGGGAATCAAGGACCCAGAGTCTGGAGGAAGAATGGAGAGGCACACAATGCACGATGCTTGAAGTCCAGTGTGAAGTTTCCACAGTCTGTGTTGATTTGGGGAGCCATGTCATCTGCTGGTGTTGGTCCACTGTGCTTCATTAAGTCCAGGGTCAACGCAGCGGTCTACCAGGAGATTTTGGAGCACTTCATGCTTCCTTCCGCAGACGAGCTTTATGGGGATGCTGACTTCATTTTCCAGCAGGACGTGGCACCTGCCCACACTGCCAAAAGTACCAAAACCTGGTTCAGTGACCATGGGATTACTGTGCTTGATTGGCCAGCAAACTCGCCTGACCTGAACCCCATAGAGAATCTATGGGGCATTGCCAAGAGAAAGATGAGGGACATGAGACCGAACAATGCAGCGGAGCTGAAGGCCGCTATTGAAGCATCCTGGTCTTCCATAACACCTCAGCAGTGCCACAGGCTGATAGCATCCATGCCACGCCGCATTGCGGCAGTCATTGCTGCAAAAGGGGCCCAGACCAAGTACTGAGTACATATGCATGCTTATACTTTGCAGAGGTCCGATATTGTTCTATTTCCAATCCTTGTGTTATTGATGTCATGTAATATTCTAATTTTCTGAGATTGTGAATTTGGGGTTTTCATAAGCTGTACGCCATAATCATCACAATTATACCAAAGTAAGGCTTGACATATCTCGCTTTGCATGTAATGCGTCTATCTCATATATTGGTTTCACCTTTTGAGTTGCCATACTGACATAAATGAACATTTGCACGATATTCTAATTTTTCGAGTTTCACCTGTACATGAATGAGAAGAATTTAAACGAAGGCAGTACATTGTTTTATTGTCTAAAGAAGATCAATAGATGTGGGGTATTAGAATGATTATCCTCTTAATTTTGGGGAAAAAAGTATGTCTACTAATAGAAGTGTTGAATATACTGTCCTAAAGCATCCATAATCTTCATATAGTATTAGGTTTCCACTTTTGCCAAATTAGAGGTGAAGTATGAATTGTTTGTTAACTAGATACCTTCTACTCTAAAACACAACTTTCTTGGTTTTGTTTTGTTTTTAAAAGTGGGGAAACCGTACAGATTTTAGAGATCCTACTGATAACAATAAGCAGTTGACACATTTTTTTGTCAGATGTTGTTAGTTTAAAACTTATGACAGTTCATTTAGCAATCATTCGAAGTTATGACAGTGCTGAAAAAAGTGACTTACAACTGATCCTCGCACTTACGACTGTTGCAGTGTCCCTGTGGTCATGTGATCAAAATTTGGGCGCTTGGCAACCAGCATGAATTTATGATGGTTGCAGTGTCCCAGAGTTACATAATTGCCATTTGTGACTTTCCCAGCTGGCTTCCAGCAGGCAAAATCAATGGGGTACCACATGATTCACTTAACAACCATGTGATTCACTTAACAACTGCATGATTCACTTAACAACTGCCGCAAAAATGTAAAATCCGGTGTGGTCACATGATGCCTTGCTTAACGACCACACTGCTTATCAACAAATTTTCCGGTATTTATTGTGGTCATAAGTTGAGAACTACCTTTACTCTATAACTGATGGTTTGCTTGTACAACTTAACATTACAGAAACAAGCCCACGTGATCCAGATTACATACTACATTACATTTGTGGTCCTACTTTATGATGCAGTGAGAAACATATATCTGAGAATTGATATATTAAAGACCAGTTTAGTCATATTTGATAGGAGAAATGCAGTGAACAATTGCATGTTATACATACATAGCGGAAGGAGCAAGTGGATGAATTATATATTTTGACAGAATATTTACTAGACGAATGGAGAAATATTAAGACATACAAATGCTGGTACAATGCTTGTGGGTGATATGTGGTCTGTTGCATGGAATGAAGCAAAAATAGCACTCTCACTCGCGCTCTCTCTCTCTCTCTCTCTCTCTATATATATATATATATATCTGTTTTCTTTGTTATATAGCAATGAGGTTTAATTTTTTTTTTTTGTTTAGTTATTTAGCTGCCCAGAGTCATTGAGAGTTGGGAGGCATACAAATTTAATACATTATTGTTGGTCACACAGTCAGCCAGATATTTAGACTGGTTTTGACATTTTTATCCACCTATTGAGTCCTTCCCAAGGACCTGGGATGAGAGGAGGAGGAGGAGGAGGAGGAGGAGATGGTGGTTTATAGGCTGTCTCAGTTGCCACAGCAACATATAACAATATATGTATGTCAGAACAAACATAAAATTTAATTGAATGTGGCAGGATTGGGTTAAAGAAGTATGTATAGTAAAGGAAGAAGAAGAAATAGGGTCAGGAAAGAATAGATGCTGAATAGTATTACAAAACAAGCATTTGCAAAATAAATATTGTATGTACTGAATTGCAAAACAAATATTTGAAGAAAGGGTAGATTGAGAGGAATGAGAAGATTGAGAAAATTGTGCTTCATTGGAATTGTTGAGATCCTAAAACAGAGTAGCCAGCAACATAATGCTTGATGAAATAAAGTTTGGGAATTTGGATTCCATCAACATGGGATCAACCCATTGTATTTAATGGGTTCTAATCTGATCATGACTGGTGGGCTAGAAAGAATAGCCTTTGGGGCTCATTATAAAGCTTAGGCAAGTTCCTGAAAATGTAGTGGTTCATCAAGTAAATGGTCTCATGCCATTCAAAGTTCTCAAGGTTCGTGTGAGGCTCCTTCACAAACTTTTGGTTTGTCTTCAACTTGGCTAGAAGCTCTCAGACACTTGGCACAACTAGAGAAGAATCTTTATTGCATACTAGGGCTCAGACATACAAATTTGATTGCCTCTATTCGTGTGAGGGTTGCAGATTCCCTCTTTTACCCATGGCATTGTTTTTTCTCCCCAGCATGTTTCAGCAAAATTTGTTGTCTGTTTATGTAACTGACATCTCTGTCCTGGGAATTCCTGGCTTTTGGCAGAACTCTGTATTAGCATATTTAAATATAACCTAAAAATGAAAAGGTATCCAATGCAAGAGCAAAAGAATATGATATGTTAAAGCCACTTAGTGTCACAAGTATTCTGCTGAATGAATATTGCACCAACGGAAGTTTCCAGACTTTCTTTAAAAGACAATTTTGTATAGAAAGAAGTTCCAGTATTGTACTTCTGTAGCAGTGTTTGCAATAAATCTGCAATAAAACTTGGCCAGTTTGTGGGACCTGGAGATTTTAAGTTTGTTGATAGAAATTAAAATGTTGTTTCCCCCATTTATAAGATTCAGCAGTCATTCCCAGTCCTTGACTTAGCAGTGGGGCATTATACGCTTTTGGTTTAGGATGAGTCATTAGTTGCTCACATTTTTTTCTTTCAGGTTAAATTTAAGTAGCAGCAGGAGTTGCAGAAGGCAGTGTATGAAAGCGTGGGTGCAGAGGAAGCACTCAACTCTGTTGAGAACTGGGCCGTAGCCTTTGCTGCAAGGCTGTGCATACTGCATTTTAAAGTTCATATATCTAATCGTCTCTGATTATTCATCCTGTCTGGTTCTGTGACTTGCCAAGTTCCAAGAGGATCTTTACAGCATATTTGCAGCTGTGGAGTCATAGGACTACATTTAGCTGAGGATTAAATTCTTTGGGCACATCTTAAGCTGTGCTGGCCTTCTCTGCAATGGTTTCTTGAATGCTCTGGGCCTCCCCAATATTATTCATGGCGCATAATGTACTTTCTCATTAGTATGATCAAAGGATCCTAGTAAAAGCTTCAGTATTTCTTTAATAGTTCTTTTTTAACACACTTTCTTTACTGCTTTTACTTTAAAACTGAATGCAAAAGGAAGATTTTTTCACTTGGCTTGAATTGCTTTCCGAAGCATTTAGCTTTTGTGTTAACTAGATTATAAATTTATTGGGCAGAGTTTGTCCTTAAAAGCTTCTGCCAGCTTTTTTAAAAATTTGCTTTGCTAACACAGTTTTCTACATAAGGATAGGTAGACAGAACCTCAGCCTTTTGATTTTTGCGATACTGTAGATCACTTAAGTCTGATGCAAAATAGTTGGGAATCAGGGCTCATATACTTAGAATTAAGGAATAGAATGTCTTTGAACAATGTCAGAAATAACAGGAACTTGTTTGCAATATTACACTAATGCTTTCTTTTATGTGAAAATACAATATGGTATTTGCTATCGTAACTGGGCTACAAATATACAGATGGCCACTAGCCAGCAGCAAGAGGCATAACCCCCTCCCCATGTTGCTGCCATCTACTGATTGTCTAGATATGGGCAGCCCATATATGGTAATCCTACTATAGGGTTTTTCCCCCCACAGGACAAAGAGAAAAAATTAAGCATGAAGGAAGAAGAAGGGGAAAAAAGCAGTGCAACATTTATACATATGAGCTTTTCATATATGTACAATATATGAAATTTTACAGAACAATTTCACTAAAGGATGATCTTATTTCATTGTAATTGTCCATACATTTTCCATGTTTGCAAGCAGTTTGTTCAAAAGTCACAAGTAACATTGAATAGTTGGGTTCATAAATTTATCTTTTTAGTGTTGAAGGATTAGTCTCTTAGCAATAAGAATGGCATAAAGAATCCATTGTCATTGTCCAGCCATAAGTTTCCATATAAGTATGTAGTTCAAAACAATATGGATGTCTGAAAATATGAAATGTCTCAGAGTCAAATTAATATACGTAATTACTTCTTCCCAGAACATGAAAACTTTGGGATATTGCAAGAACACACTTTTTAATCGTTGTACTAAATTGGCACACATTTTTAACATTAGCAATTTTAAGTAGAACCCCCAACATTTAAGCATGGATGGAGGCTTAGAAGGTAAATCATGATTGTATTTTCATATGAAAGGAATAGGAGCATAATATCGCAAACAATTTCCTGTTATTTTTGACATTGCTGAAAGACATTTTATTCCTTAATTCTAAGTATACATACCCTGATTCCCAATTATTTTGGATCAGCATTTAAGATGTGAAAGGCACCTTCCACTTATTATTTTTAAGGGGATGCTCTGCCAGTATAGAATTCTTTGAGGTAAAAAAAGGCATTAATTCAGGGAACCTGGTAGTGTTTATTTTTTTCACCTCAAAAATTTAGTACAAAAAAAAAACCCTTTGGAAAACTGTATAAAAATGCATATTGGAGAAGTTGTGTTTTTAAAGCTAATCCTAGGATAGTTGCATTAAAGACAGTACTTTAGAGAAGGATGCATATGGTATGATGCAATGTACAGTATGTGACACTGTCATGGACCAGATTTAGACTGATCTAAACAGCTTTATGGCAGCTTTATACTCAGAAACATAATGGATCCTGCAAGGCTGCTTTTTCCTGATATAGGCAAGCATTCTGTCTTCAATTATGGCTAATTAGAAATGCATGATGGAGAGTGTCATCCATTGTATTTTTGTAGTGTGTCTGTGATTGGAATTACAGGTATGCCAAGCAACCTTGGAGCACTCCAGCCTATGTTTCTCTCAAACTATTGCGAGGTAGAATTAGTGCATATATAGAACTTCAGAATGTTCCAGTGCTTCATGTACTTTCTCAGTCATCCTTAAGAATGTTGATATACTTTTCAGGGTTGCTTTATTGCCATACCAAAAAAAAAAAAAAAAAAAGTTAAGGGTCAGAAAACACTAGCCTAAGGATGTCTTTTAATTTTGGATGGCTAGGAGAGATTGGAAGCAGGGATTTTCACGCTTGCTTACAAAAGCAATGCCCAACTGTTTTGCACTGGCAGCATTCACAATTCCCCTTGGAGAATGCCTGTAAAGTTAACAAGGACTGCCAGATAATCTTTGGGGCCCATGGACAGAAAGATTTGTTTTATAGGAATTTATGTCACAACATACCCTTTTAAAGTGCAAGAAGAGCCTCTGAAGTTTTTTAGTTATGAAGTTGTGGCTCAAATATTCTAGAATTCTTTGTTGAAGGAGAGTTATATTACTTTGAATTGTGATTCATGTTAATAAACCCACATAACATACATTCTTGGAATTAAACCTGGTGTTGGTAGTGGCTGGTGATTCATTTTGTAGCTTGTCTGTCTCAATCGGCTAATCAAACCAAGAAAATCAGGAAGGCCTGGAGCCTGCAGGTAAGAAATTTGGGTCTGTGGGAATCAAAGCAGCCTGCTATTTGTGGTTCTTCCATAAACCTATTTAGTTAAACATTATTTTCTCCTTTCGGTTTTGCTTCAGGAAGATGAGCATTGATATGTCGCCTAATTGAAACAACTCCCTTGAGATCATGGGGCAGTATCACAAATTGGCTTTGCTTTTGAGATGCACCACCTCTCCTGCTTTTTAAGAAGGGAATGTGTCTGCAAGGTGTGCCTGAAAATTGTGGCTTCTGAAATGTTAGAAAAGGCTCGCTGAGCAGCCAGTGAATATCTGCAGTTGAAGCAGGGGAAGAGGGAAGCAGTTAGTTTACCTACCGAGAGCATTGTTTGTGTGGGATCCAGGACGTGGGTGTTCTTTACAAGAAAAGGGTTGGCAGCTGAAACAGGCAGAAGCAAGCTTCAGCCAAGAGTGCAACTAGGTGCAAAGTCAAAGGCCAACCTCCTTAAGCAAAAGCAAGAAAGGATAAGAGTAGTGCCCTTGGAATAAGAAGTTCACCAAGTGTGGTGGCAAAGATAGGAAGGCACTTAGGTTCCCTTTCTAGTGAGACCCATTTTATTTTTCCTTTGGTAGCTTTTTGTCCCAGGGTAGAGATGGGGTTTTTTTGGCAAAGATCTGCTGTGCTCTGTGTCTTAAGTGGGCTGTCCCAGTGTTGAGTTTGCTTTATCTGCTGCCGTGTTTTTCACTTTGAGCGTGTGTTTTTTTAAATAAGAAATGTAGCTTTAAGAAAAGTGTGATGAGAAGGAGATCTGTGAAAATATAAAAAGTTGCTGGGTAGAAAAGACAAGGCAGGATCTTAGTCAGAAAGGACCTGTTCAATTCCATGGAGGAGGGTGGCAGTCGTAAGCTCCTAGACTGAATCGTGGTTGTACAGGGCTTCCCAGCTTGTAATGATGAGTGAGGGGGCTGCTGCCTTTCTAAGTATTTTAAAAATGGTGACTTACAAACATGTGCTTGTTTCTTCTTTCCAAAAAGTTTGGTAGAGCCCCTTGTACAATGTAACATCACTTTGTACCCAATCAAACCCAATTTGCATGTCTGAAGGTTCCCCTTTACTCTTTCAAACCGTGAAATCTGGTACTGGCATGGCATCAAGAGCAGCCACAGTTCTCTCTCTCTCTCCCCATCACCCAAACATATTCTGACTTCTAAGCATCTTGCTTGATGAATGGGTCTTGGAAGCTCAGAAGCATGCAACTAAATTGTAACTCACCAGTTGGACTTATAAAAGTGTTGTCTCTATAGACTCTGGATTTTTTTCTTCTCATGACCAAAATGGCTAATGCTCTTTTTGTACAATAAAAATCTGTGGATTTTGGATTTCAAACAGCTATTTCTGTTGAATAACTTTCCAGCCACTTCCAGGAGTGAAAGTGTTTCACAAAGAAAGAGGGACAAGTGGCACTAGCTGGTAAAAGATGAGGAATCAGCAGTGTCTCTCAGTGCTTCCTATCTGACGCAGGATGCAGTTTTGTAAGAGATGTCTGCCAGACTACACCAGACTGGTTCTCCTCATATGCTTAGATCATCCTTATGATCAGAATCCAATTCAGCAATATTTTTTTCTGAAATGGAAGAAGACACAGGCTTTCCTAGAGCAACCTCCTTCACTGCAAATGGAATGTGTGATCACTGGCTGTGATTCTCAACACAATAATGAACAATTGAGGCTGTGGTTATCGTATCTTCTAATTTCAAGCCCTTTCCTTTGTATGGGCAGCTGTATTGACAGAAGGAGGCCACCTGAAATATGGGAGTGCTTGGAAAAGGCTTGAGATTTGCATAAGTATGTAACATCCATTTAAAAAACAAAACAGCTTTAGGACAAAACAGCCTAAAAACAGATGGAAAGACTGTGTGTATGTGTGGTCTCATGGAGGAAAGCAGAAGGGGAAAGAAGCATGTAAGCCAGGCCTGCAAATCCCTTAAATGAGTTTCAGATTCAACCACACCCTTCCTGGCTAGCCTACATCTCTGGAGATCTCTTGGGCTTACTTCAAGTACAGGAAACAATTTCTCATCTACCTTGCCTAGGTAGGCAGGAAATTTTACCTTGCATGCCTCACCCAGCAGAGTTTAAAGTCTAAAATTTCCCTGAAGCTCTTCTGGCTTCCAGAAAGTTTCATGATGCCATGATCAAAGGAGAGGCAAAGTTCCTTCCTTGGCTTCTGGCCTCCAAGAGCCTTGCAGAACAAGAAGAGGATCCCTTGCCATGTAAAGATACTGGGGCCTGAGCACCAAGGCAGACCCATTTAGCTGTACAGGCAGTCCCTGGGTTAAGAATGCCCAGTTTACGGATGACCCATAGTTAAGAATGGAGCCTATTGTAGAAAAATTTGAGTTAAGTACACAATGATTTGAGTTAAATACACAATGATTTGAGTTAAATACACAATGGTTTGAGTTCATTATACAATACCGCATATATGGTATTATACAATAATACTGTTCTGGCTTATACACAAATTTGACTTAAGGACAGACTTTGGGAATGGAACTTGTTCTTAAACTGTGGAACACCTGTAGTTGCATCTGAAAGCCGTGCCATCCTAATTCATTCTTTTATAATATGTGTAAGTAAAAAAGAGACTGGGTTCTTATACTAAAGCAACATTTGTATGTTCCTTTTTAATTCTCACAAAGTTCCCCTAGTTACTTCAGAAAGGAAGATTCCACAAAAACAGAAAATTGAAACTCAGATGCTTATCTCTGTGAATGTCAAATGGTATAAAAATGCATACGTTTTGCCTGATCAGATCAGTCTCATACCCAGTTACTTTTAATCTCTTTTGGAAGAGGATTCTGTAATGGGTATAATACTACTGAAAAGTTGCTCTCCTTATTTTGACTTAATACATTTCTGTAAAAAATGTAAGGACAGATTCATTTAGTTATTCTGGACCTGAATGCCTTGAATTGGGCCTGGGAACAAACTGCATGCCAATTACACAATACTCCAGAAAAGTGATAATTGAGCAAGTATTTATTGCTGGGAATTCTAAATAGTGGACCATGTAGAAATTTAGATTGTATGTCCCAATTCACATGCCTGATTTCTTAAATCTTTTCCTTTTGTCAAGTAAACATATGCTTATGTGAGTCATGTCACACAAACTGTTATACACACATACATATTGTATGTATAACTGATTTGTTGGTATATAAAACAGCTAAACAGTACAAGAGAGATATTTTTATGAAGTACTTTTCCTTTTTTTGCAAACATAAATAAGAAACAAATTGAAAGCCAATACAGTCAGTATAAAAATGATGCTACCATTTTGGTGGGGAACAAAATAGAAAATCTAGTAATGTTTCACTGTGTCAGCACAATCTGGTTTCTCAAGGAAAGAGGGAATGTGGAAGACTAGCCAAGGCTGAACAAAGCATTTCTGACTACAGCCACTTAGCAGCCAATTCCAATTTTAGGAGCACTTCTAAGCTGCGAACCTAATTCTTGGGTAGAAGCAAAACTCTATTCTACTCCTTATAATGCGGTTGGAGTTCTGTTTTTCGTCTCAGATTCTTTAATTGCACCGTGATTGATTTACTGTATAGTCATTTTGATAGCTGTACTTTAAATTGCCCAGAATCTTTCTGATTGCAGTGGGTGAAAATCCAGTTTTTTAAAAAAAATCTGCCTGCACCTTTGCTGTTGGTCTGCTGGTTTCTGTGCTGTGCAGCAACATCTCTGCCTGAGTTGTTTGACTCCACTGCCGGGTTTGTAGTGGATTCTCCAAGACTGATAGATCTTGGAGATTTTAGCTTGCCCTCACGTGATGTAGAATCTGAAGTGGCCCAGGAATTCATAGCTACAATGGCAACTATGGGTTTGACCCAGGTCACTGAGGGGTTGAGACACATGGGTGGTCACACTTTAGACCTGGTTTTTGTCTCATGGAAGTTGTGACATGATCTGAGGATGGAGCCGTTTTTCTTGTTGATCTTGTTGCTCGGTTTTCTGGAAAGAGTTTCTGTGGAAATGGACAGGTTCCTTGGATCTATTAACCCTGCCACTGTTAGATTCATGCCCCTCCTGTTTGATTAAAGCCTCCAGAGAGATAATATAAAATTGGGTCCATGTGGTGCTAGAATAGTGGTTCCACATGCCTTCTCAAGAAACTATGCCCACTTCAAGAAAGTATCACTGGACAACAGTCTAGGACAACTTTTGCCCAGTCTTCAGCCTCTTTCTGAGGAAAGCTGTTGGAAAGGTGATCAGGCTGCAGCTTCAGAGGCTGAGGAGGAAATGGATTATCTGGACCATTTTCAGTCAGGTTTGGGCCAAGGCATAGAGCAGAGATGGCATTGGTGTATCTGAGACTGGGTTGGTGGCTCTCCTTGATCTCTCACCCACCTTTAATACCATCAGTCATGGTATCCTTCATCATCAACTTTAGGGATTGGGAGTGAGGAGCATGGTATTGCAGTGGTTCTACTTTCTCTCTGGCCAGTTCCCAGATGGTGCTGATAGGGAGCTGAAATTGAGCCCAAAGTCCCTGATCTGTGGAGTGCCTCGGGATTTGATGCTCTTGCCTCTTCTGATTAACATCTATATGGAGCCTCTAGGTGAGGTCATCCATCAGCATGGGTCAAGTGTAATCAGTATGCTGATTATATAGCTGAATATCATGTGTATCTTGAGCTATGGACAACCAAGTCAAGGGCTTGTGTCAGTGACTGGAGGCTGTAGGGCTTTGGATAGAGGGGTACAGACTTAAGCCCTACCCTAGCAAAACCAAGTAGAAGGGTATGAACCTTCCAGTTCTGGGGGCTTTCTATCTCTACTTCTAAATGGGGTTACACTCCTCCAGATGGAACTGATGCACAATTTGACGGTCTTCCTGCACTTTCAGCTCTTGCTCAAAGAGTAGGTGGTAGTTGTAACCAGGAAGGCCTTCTCACAGATTTGTCTTGTGTACCAATTGCACCTGTTCCCAGATTGGGAAGTTCTTCTCATAGTCACTCATGCCTTGGCTGGTGCAGTTGCAAGCCTGCTCTTCTTTAAATGTGGCTTGAAAACATAGCTCTTCTCCCAGGCTGTGGGCTAGGGCAGTTCATAGACTCCCTTTGTGGGATGTTTGTTTGTTTGTTTGTTTGTTTATGAGTCACATTTATATAGCCGCCCATCTCACACAAAGTAACTCTGGGCTGTTCTTATGTCTGCTCTGCTAGGATGACCATCTTTCTTTTCTATTGTCTGATATTTTCCTATTTCTTTGGTTTTCAATCTGTACGCTGTCCATCATTGAGAAATTGGGCGGCTTTTAGAATTGTGAATTACAAAAACAGACATTATAAATAAATTCTCTATAGGGATGCAAAACATGGGTGTATGGAAGGCTGTGTCTCTAAAGGAAATTTTATTCTAAAAGTAATGTAATGATGTAAGTGTAGTTTATAAAATTAAAAAATATATATAAAAAAGGAAAGAAAACATCTGTGATAACTGCAGGATATTTGCTAAAATGTTTGCTGTAGACCTCATTTAGAATACTGTAATTTTTTTTTTCTTAATGCCTTATAGCAGAGGAGAAGGCTGGAGTCACTGGAAGTTCCCCCCCACTAATTGTGCATATGTTGCTCTGGGATCTTTTTGGCTGAAGGTTGGGATAAAATTGCTTTAAATAATAAAGGGAATGCTTTCTTCTCTACGTATGGCATAAACAGGTCTCAGTTTGGGGTTCACTGGAGCTCAGCCAAGGATATATTGCAATATTTTGCAGCAACTCCCATTTCTAGGTTTTTCTTAACCAGAAATCAGACTCTTTTTTTGTGGGGGTGGGATTTTAAAAGGTGTTGTAAAAGATGATTTGGGATTTCCAAGTAGCCTGGATCTTTTTGCCCCTGATGCTGTGTCTCACAAATGTGCAGTGATTACTCGCCTATATAGAAAAGGCATACCATTATAGAAAAGTTATTATTTTTATCCTGGAGTGTAATGTAACTACTTTGAGATTGATTGTGTTTTGTTTTCTGCTACAAGGTAATATATGTTTCCTTCAAGAAAAAACACTCCATTGTCTAGTATAGAAAGAGTAGCCATCAGTACCTGTAAGCTCCATTAGAACAAGTGCTTAAAAATGGACATCTAATGGTTCTTTTCCTGGGATTTGTCTTTTAGTAACACCATCAAACTTAAGAGATGGCAGTAATGGAAATAGCTTGCCAGGACAATACAGAACCAGCCACTGGATCTCCAAAGGATCTTCTAATGGGCAAAGGGCCAGAAGAGGTAGTGAGTGAAAAGAAAAGCAGCGTTTGCAAAGTAGAGGAACCAGATAAAAAGATGTTCCATGGACCGTGGAAGATCCTGAATGATGTGATTGCTAAAGGAACTGCCAAGGAAGACAGCGGAGAAGGGAGCTTAGCCTCAATCTCCATCATTGCCCAGGCAGAATGTAAGTGGGAAATGACATACTAATGAAAGAGGGAAGAGCTGAGTTGGGTGTGTGTGTATATATGGAAGTATAATTTTCTGTTCTGGAAAGATCTAATAATCTTCTAATAGATTTTCAGCCCTAATAAGAACATTCAAGTGGATGTCATGATTATTAATAAAAAGAAGTGCTTCCTGAATATTAATTGCTCTTAATTCACTTTTCTTTTCCATCTCTCCTGGCATTTCCATCTCTGTGTCATCCCCTATCTTAATTCTAGTAGAAACATGCCCCCTAACTTTGAAAGCATAAGTCACATAAAGTAAATACCGTATTTTTCCGACTATAAGACGATACTTTTTTCTAAAATCCTTACCCTAAAAATTGAAGGGCGTCTTATTTAAGGAAGTCAGCCGAGGCAAAACTGCCCATACTTTGTCTCTGCAGGCAGCTTCCTCCTATTGCTAGCCTCCAATCATGAGTGAAATAGCTTGTCTCCCAAACAGACGTCCTCCAATCACGAGCCTTATGTAACTGATGTCAGCTGATGCTGAACAAACCAATTAGAGGAAGGCTTTTGCAGAGAGAAGCTATGGGAAGTTTCACTTGTGCTTGAATGTAATCAGTTATGCAAAAGAGCCTGGAAATAGAGCTGCAGAGAGACGGTTTGGACCTCTTCCCTCCGAGTGTATCAGGCCAATGGTAACTAATTACTAAATAAAAATGTGTTCTGCACTGTCTTTAAAATATTGATTTCTTAGTTTGGGGTTGGAAAAATGGGGGTCGTCTTGTATATGGGGGTGTCTTATTGTTGGAAAAATATGGTACTTGGAATAGAACTACAATAAACCCTTGACTTAACGGACTAATGGGGACAGAAGTGTCTGCTACATTTGAATGTTCATCAAATGATGAAAGGGATTTTATGCATGTGTTACACCATTATACACACACATAAAATGTTGTTTAGTTACAGCTAATGTCAAATGGAATTTAATGCATGTATAACATGGCATTACACACACTTAAAATGCTGAACAAATCTTGTTGCATCTGAAATCTAGTAAACTAAGATCTGATAAATTGAGCTTTTAGTGTAATTTAGGCTTGCCTAAAACATAGTGTGTTCTCCCATTCTTAATTGATCAGCACTCTTTTAAGTTCAGAAGCAGTCTGTGATATTGATTGATTGGCTATGTGCCATCAAGTCCTTTTTGACTCCTAGCGACCAAATAGATTTCCTCCATGACTGTGATATTACATGTGTATATTTGGACATTGTTCAAATCTCCATTGGACATTTGAAACAAATTGTGCTGTTCTTTGGATTCCAGCTTGACTACTTTTGACACAGTATTTGACGTCTTCTCCTTCCCCAACCTCTGCAAGATTCTTGTAGTCTTCCTTTGTGTTTTCTTGATATTTTATCAAATTTTAATTCTGTCTCGAATACTGATAGCTCCTTTATTTTGGTGAGAAAGGTGGGTATAAATTGAACACAATAATAGTAATTGGCCTCACACTTTAGTGAAGCTGAGTTCTCTAAAGGTATGTGATTTAGGTATTTCTTGCTTCATTATGGCATGTTTGGACTTTTTTTTTTTTTTTTGCTTTCTTCAGGTGAGATAAGCCAGGAGTTCAGTCCAACCTATTCAGAGAGGCCTTTTATTGCTGATACAAAACGATATAGGTAAGTTCTCCTTGGTAAAACCCAAAGCAGCAAGCCCCTCCTCCGCTCCTCACCCCCAATTCTCTTGCATAAAAGGAGGGGAATCCCTTGAATCTTAATGTTGGAAGGAGTATTCTATCAACAGTGTCCACACTGGGGTGCCAGAGGGGCATCAAAATAGGCAAGATGGTGGTCACAGCAGCATGATTGCAGCTGTACCTTTTTGCAGGTCAATCACATTTCTGTGACTGCCATCTTGCTTGCTTTGATTCACGCCCCTCACCCTGCAAAGGCCATTGTATTCTACTCTAGTTTCACTTTTTATCCTAGACTATGGTATCCATACAGTTGTGCTAGAATTACCACATTTCATACATTTAGAGTGTTCTGCACTACATGACAAAAATATTTATTTAAAATAGTAACTTTAAAAATGGTCTTTGAAGATTGTCAGGACTTTGGTAAAAACTAGAATAATGGCAAGTATGTATTCCTGGTAAGACACTTTGTCTACCATTGCAGAACTGGGATAATCCGCAGGGAACTTTTAAGGTCTTAGTTCCTATGGGATAACTACCAAAAGTCTTGCAGATATTCAGCATAACTGGAGAGCCCAGTCTAAATTTTGGAAGCAACATTCAGGCAAATTGGTTCTCTGATTGTGGAAAGTTCAAAATGGCTGTTTTAAAAGAAGGGAAAGGTGGGGAAGGAATCCATATTATGTGTGAAAGGGAGTCATTGCTTGACCCCTCCTTGGGTTTGGTATTTTGAAAAAAGAGTAAAATATTTATGATTGTACTTTTAATGATACATTTTTGATTGTGACATGAAGCAATCATACCAGGAGAGTAAAATGTTTCTTGGACCAAACAAAAAAAAACCTATTGTGTTCTGTTTCTTGTTATTCACAGCCATTTTCTTTTCTCTTATGCCTAACTCTGCCTCTTACCCTCACCACCCCAAAATATCAATCACTCAGGAAGCCTAACCAGTAGGGTTCATATAATGAATGTTTCAACATTGCTGTGAGCAAATAAATCTAGTGCCTGGCATGGCGTAGCATTGCTTTCATTCTGATAAGGCTAAACACTTTGGCTCACTTTTGACACTCATATTAAAATATTGTTGACAAGGAAAGGTCTGAGAAAATATGTATCTCTAGTGCTTCAATATATGATTTAAAAATTATATAGATATATTTTGTTGGAAATTGAAAATGAAGCATATTACAAGATTATAAAGAGCATTTTCGCACAACTGTATTCTTTTAGCCTGAGAACTTATTTATTATGATTATTCCAGATGTTCTCAAGATCCTATTGTGTAGCTTTCAGCTCTGCTAAATATGGGCGTGCTTTTTGTTGGTTAAGCTAAAATACCTCTGCAATGCTACTTTCTGTGTCAGCCGGTCTTGCAGCCTTGATCAAATCCCCAATAATGTGGCTCATGCAACTGAAGGAAAAATGGCTCCAGTCCACTGGAAAGCCTTGCATCGTGGCAAATCCCGGAAGAAACGGCGAAAGAGAAGGTCCTCCCTTGAAACACCAAAAAGAGTGGCCACCCTAATTCGAAAGCCAAGGACTCCAGAGCAGGAGAGCTGTGTACCTATACCTGTGCAGGTAGGACATATTCCACACTGCCTCAAATCATGCTTGAACATAGGATTAATGATGGCCACAATGGAGCATTAACCTTAGCAGTGCCTGTTTTCTTTCTCAGAGGCACATATGTTTGTCATTGAATTAACAGTGGAACAAATAAGCAACTGCTCAGACATCATATTTCACCTTTATGAAGTCTGTCCTGTACCAAATTGACAGGATGTATTATAAGACAAGGAGACCCTGAACAATAAGAAATTTTTTAAAATTACAATGTACAGTAGATGACATGTATGTCAACAGTACAGAAGAGGTCAGAGATCACTAACACATATGATTGCTGTAGTTTTCCTTAACAATAAGGTCCTAGATCACCTTTTTGTAATTTATTGTCTCTGAAATGTCTTGGATTTTAACTTCCATAAATCCCAGACTTTATTGGAATTGACATCCAGTACACTAGACTGAATAAAACCATTTTGGACCTGTATAATCATTATTTTAAATACATAAATATTTATTTATGATACTTTTATTCCACCCTTTTATTTGAAAAACACTCAAATCCTTTCCCTAATTCAACAAGTTGTTAGATATGGAAGCAGACTTTCCCAAATATGCTTGTCCAGAAACACATTCTGTACCCTATTAGTATGTCTGATAAGCAGTGACCTTGCCTCCAAGTTCTGAAGATATTCTTAAACTTGTTCAAAAGGCAGGGCTGTTTGGCTACCACATGGTGAAAGCACCCAGAGAGCCTTAGCAAGTTAGGGCCAAACCAGCAATTCCCCACTGTCCTTCCTTTCTTCAGATTTAGAAGAGTTTCGAAGAACTCTCCTGGTCACTTTTTGATAGAGATGCTGCATTGAATGAATGCAATGAATGCAGGAAGGGCATCTTACAGAAAAAATGTTCTAGCATTGGACAAAAAGGGCTTAGTTATAAAAACCAACCAGAAATTGTCTGCATAACAGTAATATTCAAAAGTAGAGTGGATTACATGTTCATAATTTCAGATAAGTCACTGAATAAGTCAATAGTTATTTATATATAAACACTGACTTATCTATAAATAAGTCAATATTTATTTGATTATAGATAAAATTCATTTAAAGTCATTGCTCAGAACTAGGAAAAAATTCATGTCCATGGTTTCCTGCTTGTTAGTTATTTTGCTTTTAAGTAATTGGAATCTGGCAACTGAGGATTAAATGTTTCAAACAACTTTTCCAGGGCATCACTGGGGTTTAGGGTGCAGTTGTATTGGTTAACTTTCCTGGGAAGCTAATTAGTTCACTTTTCTTCCAGGAAGATGACTCTCATTTGGGCACCCTCTTCAATATCACTTCATGGCATTCAGAATTGTGTAAGGATTTGGGTTCTGATTTCAGTTCCTTTGAGAAACCCAGCCAAGTTTTATCTGCTACCAAGTTGCACATGTTAAAGAACCAAGCAAAGCTAGAGTTACACAAGCTGATCAGCCCTGCTCAGTGCTTGAGTCATGTTTGGAAATCCTATACTCAGGACAATTTTGGCTCTCAATCAGAGACTGTGCATCCCTCTCCTTCAAGCAAATTTCCTCCTTATTTGTACGGCTGTGGCTATTTGCTTCCTGCTTTGAATCTTGGCCCTCTGAAGACTTATCTTTTTGATGATCTTTCAAATGTAGATGGTAAATGTCACCTTTCAGACTTGAATCTGGCACATAGCTTTTCCAAATGTAGTCATCAGTCTGCAAAAAACACTTCAGACACTCTTTCAATGGATGAATTTCTGGTGGATGCATTGAAGGGAAATGTTATTCTTGGAGAACCAAGAAACTTAGCTTGTTTAGCCAAGACTTGGAAAGGAGATGGATCAAGTTCAAAAGCGTGCCTTCAGGAGATTAATGAAAATGAAGGAGTGTTACTAACAGAGGTGAGCTTTTGGAAGCTGTTAACAGGGTACCAATTGCATACTTCTTGGATAGGTCATGCTGTGTTCTGCAAAGTAGAGTACCGCAGGGATCGTCACCTGGAGTCATATTCATATACACAGTTTTGTCAAAGGCAAAATATATGATCAAAAGACAGAGAATGACACAAATGACAGAGAACACTTGAATTCAATTATTTGAAGCTGCATGGGGCAGGGGGATTGTATCTTCCTCTATTTCCCTAGGTGGGAAAAATACTAAAAAACTGGTATAGAAAAAGAAGGTGAGGCTGCAGTTTTCCTCTCCAGTGGGCTAGCTTTCTAAAGAAAATGAGCTTTTAATGAACAACGGGCACAGATTCAGCTCTCTATTTCTTCTGTTTTGTCCTGGTATAGTCAAGGAGTGGCTTTACTATATTAAACTCTTATAGCAAAAGTTCATTTTAGTGAGCTTTAAGTTACTTACAGTGAAAGAATTCATATGGGAAGTAGTAGGGCCCTCCTTTGAAAGAGAAACATATATGCCATCCCATCCTACTTGTTCATGTTTGAATATTACCAGAAGAAACTTGCTGAGTTCACACTTTATGTTAAACCGTAATATGTTTGGTTTTGATTTAGTATGACGTGTGAACAAAGTTGCTGATATTTATAAACTTGTAGTTTATGATTTAGTGCATGTAAATCTATCCAACTGTGACTTACTCAACAACCCACAGTGAACACAGTCATTGGTTGATTGATACATCATGCCGTAATGGCTTAATTAGGTTTTGGTTTATTGTGGTATTGAAATGCAAATACTGTATTTTTAAGATGTGAGAACTAAAGCACAGTTATTCAACAAACCACGGCTTAATATTTGGCTCTCAATAATAAAGCTGGAAATTTGGGCTAGATAGACCAGTTCTAGATTCTGGACAGACAGAAAAAAGTACATCATGGCATAGCATTTGTGATTTTTTTCATGAAATTTATCGCCATTGGAGATGGAGATGGTCACTAGTTTCAATAACATTGGGAAGCATTACATAAGTTCATGACTATAAACTATGAAGCTATGATGTGTGAGTAACGTGGCAGAATACCCTTGAATCCCAGTTGCTATTGTGCATATGGTGAGGAGGACTGTTGTCCCTATATGTCCTTGTAAATGTGATGCTGCGCTTGATGGATTTTTGATGGACTTAAAGAGCATTTCACATGGTTTGTGGAATTGGGTATATTGTTTGTGCATGTGTGTTTTTTGAAAGCGAGTTATTCATGGAAACGGTTAATCAGAAATGTTCAGAAAATGTTTCCATGTAGGACAAGCATCTGTTAGAAATTATTTTTATTGCGTGAACCTGCTAATAGAAATCATATGTTTCTCACAGAGCCAAAGATGGAAGGGGTACGGAGAGGATTTCTTCCTGTGGAAGATCTGCTCCTCTGTTGCCTTCTAAAACAAATGGGATGGCTCCTGAATTCATGTCACCTTGTCACTCCCTCTCGGGGGATATCATTTTGTGGTGCACCTATTCTGTCTCTGTGTTGTGCTGTTTCCTTGGATTGTGTAGCTTAATTTGAAGGGAGAAATATCTATTGCAGTTCTTCTTTTAGAAGCAGGAGAAATCATTAGGTAGTCTTTGAGCTTTCTCAGCGCAGATTCTGGGCATTCAAGCATCTTGTATCAGCCTCTCTCAGCCTAGTGTTGAGAGAGGTATTCACAGCTAGCATAGTCAGGGGCTGAGAGTTATGGGACTTGTAGTTAGAGAAATAGAGAAAGAGAACACAAACCAGAGTGGGGAGGACTATCCTGCCAAAGAATGAAACAAAAGGCATTTTGTTCAAAGCAAATTTCTTGAGGCTCAAGGATAGAGAAGAATCAGTAAACATGTGAGCAGAGGCCAGGATAAAATGGCTTTAAAAAGCAAGCTCTGAAATGTTTTTTCCCCCGTTCTTGACAGCAATTTTGTCACAGTCAATTAATTCATCCCCTTTTCAAGGCCTCTTGAATTCTCTAATCTTTTTCTCTGTTGCTAATCTGCAGAAACTCAAAGCGGTCGATTATGAGTACCGCGAAGAGGTTCACTGGACCAAATGTCAGGGTTTGCTGGGCACGGGCTCTTTCGGAGAAGTGTACAAAATGGAGGACAAGCAGACCGGCTTTCAGTGCGCAGCCAAAAAGGTAGTACAGTATGCAAATCCGTTGCCTCCGAGGGAGGGAAAGCAGCATCAGAAAGAGGAAATGAAAGCTGCTTCCCTTTTCAGTGGAACTGCTGAGGGTTGGAGCAGTCACTGCGCTGATGCTTTGCTCAAACTTGTTTGTCACAGCCTCAAGGTCAAGCCAGAAGGCGTTGCCATGGTGATGCCAAACAGCGGAATCTCCGGCCGGCTGTGGGCGTTGGGTGTAACGGGCTGCGGGGGAAGGATCGCTCTTGTGCAGCGGCCAAAATAGTGGCCTGCGGAGGCGATCTTAGCTGCTTTCTCCCTTGACAGCACGGGCGGCAGAAATCATTTGTACAATTTGTAACAGGGTCAAACACTAATAATAATAATGGAAATTTCTTTAATCTAACAGTGGAATCCTGGCCTGCCTTCCTGCCTTCCTGCCTTCCTGCCTTCCTGCCTTCCTGCCTGCCTTCTTGTGCAGTCCTTTTAGATAAAGCTGTAGCTTTAAGCTACTAGTTAGAGTTGATTTGTAGGTGTCTAACCCTTTTTGTGACACATGTTGTGTTGGGTGGCATCTTCTTCAGCAGTTGTCTAGATTTCCTCCTTGTTTTGCATCGTGCGCCTTCAGACTGTTATGATTAATGCTGGCATTAGGTTCAAGAGAATAGGAGGGAGCTAAATTAACAAGTTGGGATGCTCAGATGACCAAACTTTTCTCTGATGTGTCTGTGCAGAAACCCTGAGGCTGTTATTTCATCATTCCTTTTTCTCCTCCATGCTCTGATTTCCCATTCTTTGTTTCGTGCTCTGATCCAACTATTATCAGCAGCTAGCATGCTAATGACTAATATTTTCCTTCTCTTCAGCAATTATCCTCTTTTACTGACTTTTAGTTTCACCAGACTATATATCATCTGCTTTCTTTTTAACTTTTTTCTTGTCTGTAACTATGGGCAGTCTGCATTTTAATGTCTGGGTTGAAAAAAACAAGCTGGAAAGCTAATATTTAGCTTCATTCATACAAAAAAATGACTGGAATTTGTTTAGCCTAATTTGGAACACACTAAATTAATAGATCATGCTTTACTGTTTGACACCAATAGACTGAAGGCACAATTTGAAGTTAGCTTTCAAATCCCAGCTTGTTTCAACAAGAATGTATTACTATATCAAACCTGCAATATTGGCTTATTCTTACTTGTTTATGACTTATCCTACCTGTTCAGCAGTCCACAGAGGTGTGAGGCCAAAGCAATGAAAAAGAAACAACTTTTAGTCTAAGCTGCTCTTGTTTGCTTCCCCCCCCCCAAACACCTTGTCCCTTCTTATCTTTTTGGCAACAGTCATATTTTTATGCCAATTTCTTTATCAAGACCTCCGCTTGTGCCAGAATATCTGTGCTTGTTGCTGCTGCTGCTTTCTCTACCTTGCATGTTGAAAGTGCAGTTTCAGTGGGACCAATCCAATATATCTTGCTGTCTAAGCTGAAGGATAAGATTGCCCCCTTTCATGGGTGCACATTGGTCAGATTAACTTCAATACTGGCAGCGGCACAGCATTCTCTACTACAAATCAGAACAATAAACTAGTTTGGGACAAACAAAGCACACTGTATGAAACTGACAATTATCCTCCATCATTTCACTGCTGTAGTTGATTTGCTGTTTCTCGTTGCTGCTTATTGCCTCTTCAACAAAGTTGCAATGGAGTTAGCAAGTATTATATGAGCTGAGCAATATACACACTAAACGTGATGACGTATGTAGCCTGGGCTGGCTGTCTCTTTGTCTTCTCATTCAGGCTGGGGATTTTCTCAACAGCCCTGTCAAGCACTGGGAGAAAGCAGGTGGGTAGAGCAGCTAGGCAGCCCAGCTAGCGACAAGCAAGTACTGTCAGTGCCACTAGTTCAGGAGGATGGGAATGCCTAGAGGGAAATGGATGGCATTGCAGCAGTCACTCCCGAGTACAATACTTTTCTCTGCAATGAATAGAAGGGGAAAAAAATCAACACAGTCTAGGAAGAGAAGTAAGCTTGTTTAGTTTGTGTTAACAGCTGCGGAAGATCACAGAGGAGGTTCTTGTTTCTTGTTTGTGCAAACAATTTGGGGAAAGTTATCTGATGACTTTGGGAATCTGCACCAGCTCTTTACTGCTGCTAAAGTATTTGAGATACCATTCAGATTCTGGAAGAAGAGATTGAGGGAAATTAAGTGAGACATTGGATGGACAAACCACGATTGCTTTGCCACAGTAAACGATGGCAAAAACAAATTTGGCTTAGCAATTCGTATGAGCCAAGCTCCTGTCTCAATGATTAACTTTCTCCACTGAGTTTTGTAGATACTTGTGGCTCAGAAAGCTCAATCAGTTTGTGAAATTCAGTGCATCTCCTCCCAATTTCTTCTTCAAACTCCAGTTTTCCAAAGTCTTTTTCTATCAATAGATCACAGTTCTTCTTTTTCTCAGTTATTTTAGGATTATCGTGAACCTGAATGTCTTCTTGGCTCACTGCTTACTCTTCCTGTTTTTTAATCCATTGTTAATTTGGTTTTGCTTCCTTTTCTGCCAGCTACTCTTTTAGCTATCCTATTTCTTTGTTACCACCATTTTCTTTATAGCATTTTGTTATGACTTCCATTTCATTTTTTTCTGCCTCTCATCTGTTTTTCACTTAAGCAGCTGAAAATCATGATCCTATGTAATCAAGATACCTGTCAGATAGGTGTAGGTTCCAAGTTGTCTAGCTGCCTCTCGACTTCCTTACAGATAAGGAATCCAAGCACCCCAGCTTGCTCATTTTCTGCCTCCTTAGATGTGTACAGAACTTCCCTTGCCTTGAGTTTCTTTCCTCATTCAAACTCACTTTTAATTCATTTGAGGAAACAAGGTACTGGACTAGCTGGTTTTGGTTCATTCTAATTGTATGTGGAAGCCATTATCTTTCTATTTAAAGCCAATATTGCTTGAACCTTTTACTTCATGCTTCTCTTTCTAGGTGCAAGTCGAACACTTCCGTGCAGAAGAGCTGACAACATGTGCTGGAGTGACACATGCTAAAGTCCTCCCGCTGTATGGAGCAGTGAAAGAAGGCCTGTGGGTTACTATCTTTATGAAGCTGATGGAAGGTAGGTGATCAAGAAAAGAAAAAAAAGATAGTAGCAGTATTATTCATAAAAAAAAAAACCCAGCAATTGCAGACTGTTGCATAGGCAAAATAACAAAACCTGATCTGGAAATAAATTGGGTGACTAGATGTGAAGCAGGATTTTGACTTAACAAATTTGAGTTCTTCTGAGGTTTCTGGGTAGGGCCCTTAAGCAACCATTAAATATTGCCTGATGTGGTCAGTCTGTGTTGGGGTCCTGAAGCTTGATAGAAGAGAGGGGAATACTTTTCTTCAAACCTTACTTCTACCCTATTTCTGACCCCCCTCCCATCCATCACTGAGACTCAGGCAGAACAAGAATTAGAGCCAGGCCTGCTTATTCAATCTTAGACTTGTTCCCTTTTTTCTTTTTTTAATTTTACTTGGGACTTACGTCTTCATCACATTAAAATATAATGAAATTTTAACACCTTGGTTTTAATGATATGGATGCTATAAAAATCTTAGCAGAGGAACAGAATCTGTTTCCTGACCTTAAACATTGTCTGCCTTTCGCTAGCTGCCGTGTTTATGCTTTCTCTTCCAAATTTATGATCCAAATTTTTAGTAGAGGATAATTGAATATTTACTTCTAGCTTCTGTAAAGCAATCCTCCTTGCTTCCCCATAGTCATCTAATTAGCCATTGTAGAAATATGTGCTAGATTACATACGAAGGAACTCTAAAGGATCAGGCCAAGGCCCTGTAACAACTAGAATGTTTTCCTTTAGAGGGATAAGGTCTTGCCCCAGGGAACTTGTGAGGCTGTGCTCCAATACACTGTGCCAAAGAAAAAAGAAAAAAAGACAGTCCACCAATCCCACTCTCTGCTTTCTGCTCAGGAGAAAGGAAGGCATAGTGGTGCTCAGAGGGATACAGTGCTAGATAAAAACTATGCTGCCCTGCTGAGCTTGGTGAAAGGTCCTACTGTCCCTTTTTATTCTTTCTAACCATTCACCTTTGTAGCCACTACTGTTGCCTCCTTTCCCTTTTAATTATTTCCTTTGCTACTTCCAGGGAACCATTTCATCTTCCCACCCCGTCAGCTAGTGCAACTTTTCATTATGCAGTACATGCCCAAGTAGCTTTGAGTGGGTATCAAGAATCTGCTTACAAAGTGCTAGGAAGGGAAAAATAGATGATGGAATTTGTTATACTCATAAGGAGGTAAGGTATTTATCCATGGCCTACAGAGCCTTGCCAAATTGTAGATGTCTTCTCTTTATATTGTTGTCCTTTAAATATGGGATCCATGATGGAAATGTCTTGACTGTGATGTAGCTTGATACTTTTTCTATAGATTCAAGAAGCTAATTAACTTTTTGGTGATTGGGTAATAACAACAATAATGACAACAGCAGTAATAACTTACTGTGAAAGATGGGAATTTTTCCTTGTAGGTGGATCACTGGGCCAGCTACTTAAGCAGTGTGGATACCTACCTGAGGACAGAGCCCTTGATTATCTCAGCCAAACGCTGGAGGCCTTGGAATACCTTCATGCCCACAATGTTTTGCATGGAGACGTAAAAGGTACCTGCATCATTAAACAACCAAGGTAGCAGAGAATTTGCTCAAAATGGCATTGGTTGCTGCAGTTCCAGAAAATATGAGACGATATGCAGAGGGGTGGTGGTGGTATACTTCGACATTGTTCTCATTGAATTAGTCGACTTGTCTTTCCCTTCAGATTTTCGATAGAAGATCATGTGAACTGAATGTTCTGGCAGTCCCCTCCTTCTGAATCTTTCACATAGAAAACCAAATATGAGGGTGAGGGAATCCTCTATAGGCTTCTCCCTGAGATGCTCATTTCTCTTGCAGTAGAATCTCTATGGAGGAACATTTAGTCATGTAAATCTGCACTTCTGGTGCCAAGTAATAAAATTCAAATGTCAGATGAGCACCTAAGGAGAAGAACGAGGTGGTCTTGTTACAATATTATATGTGGAAACGGATGGCCTGAAAACCATGCAATCTTTCTTTTGGCAGCTGACAATGTCCTTTTATCTGGTGATAGAAGCCATGCTGTTCTCTGTGATTTTGGTCATGCAGCTCAGCTTCATCCAGATGGCATAAGGAACTGTTTAACGACAGGTAAACTATGGCAGGTTCTGAAGAGGCTATTGATGTACGAGCATTGCACTGCTCTTTTCTTCATGTTTTAAATATTGAAAGCCAGCCCTGAAAATAAATAACTTAGTGGTGTCTGTCTGACTATTCTCCAGCATCATGCATGAAGATGCATCTTTATCCCTGCCTCAATATTTTAGGCATCATTTTTAAGGCACTACATTTAACATTTTTAAAAAGTTATAACATATACAAATTATCTTCTGACCATAATCTGTACCTCACAACTTTATAAATGATGCAAATTGAGCTACTGTGGGTACTTCACTCAAAGGAATACTGCCTCCTCCGACAAAGGAAGAATGGAGGGAAAATATATATAAACAAATTCTGTAAAAAATCCTATGCAATATAAACTTTCCTAATTTCAACTTGCATATACCAGTCTTATTCTTTTCAACATACAAATCACTTCTGCACACAGGAACGTGTGCATACAGATTCCTCTCTAGCAAAAAGTCTTACATTAACTAAGTAAATAGCAATTCATTGGCTGGCTACAGATCTTTTAATCTCCAATGTACCTGAGTACCTGTAATACTCTGATGTTTCTGGCAGTGAGAACAATTTCTCTGATTTCTGACATTTCAGTAGATATATAAACGTCTTTATCCTTGTAGCTGTAAAGAGCAGAATATTAGTGTGCAGTATTCATATACTGTAGTATTTTTAACATAGGTGAAGTGTATTCTATGCCTGTCGGGCATTCTTTATTTTAATCGCTATGCTTTACTTACTCTGAGATACTTGGGAAACCTGATTCTGCATCTGCAGTGCTGTTCCATTTGTGGAATAGCATCATACATCGAGCTGTAAACATTATGAACTCAGTTTCCAATGGCATGGACTGCAAAGGCTTGCTCTTAAAAGGTGATGATGATGATGGTTCAAGTAGAAGCAAGATATTCGCTCTCTAGGAAAGCCAATGTGTGCCTGGTGTTTGACATAGCACTAGTCATTACTTCAGCAACTGAGTAGCTGAAATGTTGTTATAAGAGCAAAGAATGTCCAATCCCTTTTTTATTTTTAGAAAGGACAGATTTATAAACCACAAGCTTTGGAATACAGTGCAGTGTCCTGCTAAGTTTTTGTCCCCAGGCTAAGTGAATACTTAGTCTCTAGTTTATAATAAGCATAAACTAATTCCTTACTACCATCCCTTAATATATTTATTATGGTCTCTGTCCATAATAAATAAAAATGAAAATATTCCAAATGTAATAATCAAAGTGTGTAGTCTTGGCTAAATAGGCTTATGCCCTTCAAAGAAGCCTGCAGAATCCCCAAATTCTGCCCAGTTGGGACTGAATGCTTTTCTTCAGACCTGGAACTTTTGTCGTTTCATAATATTAAGCTTAGCAGTGAAGAAATAATAGACTTGATTCAGAGGGAGATGAGCAAGAGGTTGGAAAAGTTAAACTTGCTCTTTTTTCAGTAAGCACTAATACCACTGTTTCTTCCATTGCTATTAATAGCAGAAGAAAGGTGAACTGTTTTTCAATACCCAGATAATGACTGAGCTGTAGAGAAAAGAAGGTGAGATTCCCACAGGGTTAGTAGACTGCAGGGAGAGAGATTGTAGAAGGAATTCAGTGCAACTGAGACATGAATAAATCAAATTATGCTTTTTTTTAGTAGATGAATTGCAAAACCTATTAACAATTTGATATTTGACAGTACCGTGCTGAGAGATTTAAAAAATCCCACTATACAAGATTAATGGAGAGTAATTTTTTTTGTTTTAAAAACAAAAATAAACTCAGTTGTTAAAGTGATTGTGTTTTTCTGGTCAAGGGAGTAGGAAACTATTCCTCTATAAGATAATGTATGAAGTTGGTACAGTATATCCTTAAAACCAATATCTCCCCTGTACTTGTCCCCATTTATATTTCACTCTTCCTTGACCTTGCTTGAAGCAGTTACACATTGCAACTATTTTGCAAGATAGTTTTAGAGATTACAGTGTAATTTTTCCAAAAGGAGTTTGTAACAGGTTTTGAATGTGAAACTGTTCAAGTTACAAATGCTCTATTTCAAGTTTGGAACAGGTTGTTCCAACACTTCCAGAAATGTTTTGAGCATGAAGTGGCTGCTTGTTTGAATTTAAAATACCTGCTTCAAACCTGAAACTTTGTGAATTCAAAACATTTCGCGTACCCCTATTTCCCAAGCAGTACTTCTCTCCAGGGAGTTTCATACCAGAACATGAATCTGAACTCAAGTTTCCAGTATCCTTGCCTTGCCTCTCAATTGCTAGTACTCCAGCACTAATTTGGTTCAATCTTTTTGTGCTGTGTCTGGTCTTCTACAGTGAAGGGGCTCTTGGACCAGCCTTGATTATCTTAAGAATGTCTCATCATGGCTGCTTCTGTGGAACAGGTCCCAGCAGGACCTTAAAGAGCCAATTTCCTCTATTCCACTTCCAGGGGATTATGTTCCTGGCACTGAGACCCACCTGGCTCCTGAAATAGTAATGGGGAAGCACTGTGATTTCAAGATAGACGTCTGGAGCAGTTGCTGTATGATGCTGCATCTACTGAATGGTTATCACCCTTGGACCCAGTACTATAATCATCCTCTGTGCCTCAAAGTAAGTCACCCATTAGTAAATGGATAGCTTGCTGGTTCAGTTACCTGAAAGACAAGACAAATAATTGTGGCATGAAGCATTTAGTATTCTCAACCAATCCATGAAATATATCTTTTGTTAGTAGATATTTAATGTTATATATTGTTGGGTATCTTGGAGTCCACAACATTTACCATTCAACACAATTCACTTATTTTAGATTAACTGTTGGTCTGAAGAGCTTACAGCTTCCATTCCAGGAGCTACTTCAGATTCCCAGACCTCTAGAACTTGAGGCTTACCTTAAAATATACAATTCTGTCCAGTTGTTTGATAACAAAAGGCATTTGCTCACACCTTTTAGTATGTTTGGCCAAAAAATATCAGCAGTATTTGTTAAATGGTAAGCAGTGCTCATCACAGTATTAAGTTCAAAATGAACAACAATCTATAAAAACGGCTTTCTGATTCATTCTGAACCCATTTTTTTCCTGTAATTCTGGAGGATTGATATTCTAGAAGTATACACTGATAGAAAGCAATTGAGAAATGTAGAATTTTAATGTGGTTCTGGTTGTCCCAAACAAATATCTTCAATAGTTTGTAAATACTTTAAAATTGTTCCACCTGTGAATGTATTATGTTTGAGAGTAGGTGGTTGGGACACTGCAGATGACCATGGGTTGTACCACCATGCCAAACGACCCACGATCATGTGTTTATTTATATATTTAATTTATATGCTGCCCTTCTCCCCCAGAGGGTGACTCTGGGCGGCTCACAATTAAAATATGTCACATATCACAATCACGCTATGTTAGTTACTTTTGCAGCATAGCAGTTTAGGGTTGCTAACTGTTTTGCTGATGTATTGGGTTTTCTTATTTGTTTATTGTGCTTTACATATGATCCATTTTTCTCCTCAATAATTACATGTGAATAGAAGCAACTCTTGGAAAGAAAGGAATCAATATGAGTGAAAATGGCTGCAGATAGCACTTCTTAGGATAGTGTTGTCCAAACTTGGCCAGCATGGGGAATTCTGGGAGTTGAAGTCCACTCATCTTAAAGTGGCCAAGTTTGGACAACACTGTCTTAGGACATGAATACCTTTGAATATTAGGCTGTGGACAAGTTGTTGTATGGAGAGTCTGCTTGCCTAGTGGATTGTAATGCTTCTTGTGACTCTTAAATAGGGCTTCTTTCTTTTCTTTCTATTCCTGCCTAGTTACCTCTTCCCTTCCCTTCATCTCCATCCACTTTTGTTGCCTCTTCTCTTTCCTTGTTTTCTGTGTTCCTTTCATTCCTGCCTAGTTATCCTTTCCTCTTACCCTATCTCCATCATTCTTTTTCTTTGCTGTTTTTGAACAAAAAAGAGAGGGGAAAGTATACAGGATACAGTGGTACCTCGGGTCACAAATGCTTCTGTTCACGAACAATTCGGTTCACGAACAGCACCATTCGCAAAATTTTGCTTCCGTTCGCGAACTCCGCATCGGGTGATGAACAGGATGCGCAGCCATTTTCCCTGCTGTGACACGTGGTCGTGGCTTCCTGTAGGGAGGGGGACTCTCCCTCCAAACAATAACCACCTCCCCACCCGCCTTCCTGTCCTCCACGCCAGAAGTCGCCTCGAGCAAGGTTACGTTCTCTCTCTTTGTACTGTACTGTACTGTACTGTACTGTACTTTGTTTCATATTTTTGTGGTTTAAAAAAAAATACATATGGTTCAGAACGGATTAACCATATTTACATTGAACCTTATGGGAAAATTTGATTCGGGTCGCGACCAAAATCGGTTGGCGACCAAATTCCTAGGGGTCAGAATGGATTAACTGTATTTACATTGAAACTTATGGGAAAATTTGATTCAGGTCGCGACCAATTTGGGTTGCAACCAGAGTCGCAGAACGAATTAAGTTCATGACCTGAGGTACCACTGTATATGTCTCATTATACGTTTCTGTGATGAGAGTAGCTTGTGAGAGAGAATGATCGATATATGCAAATGGGGTGCCTTATTCTGGGGGGATCATTTTAAATTCAGGATCATTTTTCTCTTGAGTAAATAAGCTGTTTGTTAGAAAATGAGTTGAGTGGATGCCAACTTAGGTCTACACAGAACCTACAAGAAAGGGTGGGAGGTGGCATTTAAACTGCAATTTGGTTCTCATTTACCTGAAGTTGAGTTTTAATGAACACAATTAGACTTTTTGTAAATATGTTTGCATATGATTATAAGGTAAGACACAAACTGAAGTAAGCTTATTAAATTCAGGGACATGACGCACTGTTCAACACACATAGCAATGATCATCTAGAAGCTGAAGGGCTGTGATGAGGCAAATGCGAAGCAAGGTGGTTTTCTCTGAATCTTTAAGATAGAATCTGAAATCAGCTTCAGGAATTAGCTCCTGCACAAAGATCTCTGTCTGAGACATTTTGAAGTGGATGCTAGATTCATGTTGTCTCTACTGCTTATATAAATTTTGGTGTATAAAATACTATTTAGGTCACAGTCGGCTATTCTAAATGCAAAAAAAGATTATTTTAAACAGTTGATAATACAGTGTAAAACATTTATGTTTTCCCAAGAATATAATTATTCTCTTTTCTCTGAGGGCTAAAAGGCTTCTCATTTTTGCCCTCATAGTTCAACCTGGTGAAATAAAGTAGGCTGAGAGTTAAGAGTTGGCCAGAGGTTGGCCAGTGAGGAAGGGAAACATCTGTCCACCTCAGGCATTAAATTATTTTTGGCAGCCCTGCCCCTATTTGCAAGTCTGTCTCAATATTTTGTCCTTTTTGAGTATTGCATTTAAGGCAATATGTCAGTCTAGGCCAGTGTTATTGGCTGGGGAATTCTGGGAGTTGAAGTCCACTCACCTTAAAGTGGCCAAGTTTGGACAACACTGGTCTAGACTGTGTTTCTGTGCACATTAATGTTTTTTGTACCAGAGCACTGAGAGCTTTTGCCTGCATTGTAGTTTTCTGTCATAAAGTATTATCTGTGTTTTCTTTTCAAAAAAAGGGAGAAATCAATTTCTTATTTCATATATGTACAGTAGTAATTGTCATTGTCTGTTAAATAGATGGCCCTGCTATTTGTAGGCTTGTAGTTTTCTGAATGCTTTTGATCAGTATCCTCCTTCCTGTGTTTCTGCATTGCAGATAGCCAAAGAACCACCCCCCCTGAGAGAAATCCCCCCCTCCTGTCACCCATCCACTGTTCAGGTCATTACATCTGGGCTTGAGAAAGAGCCTACGAAACGGGCCTCTGCAGCAGAGCTAAGGATGAAAACCTGCACAGCACTTAAGCAAGGTGAGACTGTCTGGTCCGTCTCAACAAGCGTCTGGCTGCTTCTTTCTTTCTTTCTTGCATTGTCCCCAGAGTCTCCTGACAAAGCCTTGCTCTTTTGTTTGCTCCCAACATTTTTCTTTATGTTGCCTCCATCAGTCGCTTGCACATTTGGTTTTAAAAGAGAAAATATGGAAGCCAGTGTTTGGTTAGTAACTTCTGTGCTGTAAACTGGAGGAAAGTGAAGATGTACAATATGTTCCAGAGCAAGCATTATCTGTAGGTGAACTTGGCTACCTTTGCTGGTCACATACAGTTATGCTATTTTGTTGTCCACAGAATGTTTCTAGTAACTTCATGGTTTAGGCAGCACAAAATATATACCTGCAAAAGGTATATATTTTAAAATCTTTTTTGTCCAGAACCTGAAGGTTGGTAGGAGGTTATATAAAGCAGGGGTAATAATGGAGGTTATATAAGACTGGGTAGAGAAGATGTTTGTAACTCAGTGTATTTTATAAACAGTAGACCAGTGTTTCTCAACCTTGGCAGCTTTCAGATGTGTGGACTTCAACTCCCAGAATTCCCCATCCAGTTGAAGTCCACACATCTGAAAGCTGCCAAGGTTGAGGAACCCTGTAGTAGACACATAATGCTCGTGGCTTAATTACAGCAATATTTTCCACTTTTCCAGACGGTTCAAACTTTCATTCTTTAAAGAACAGATGTGCCTTCTGGTCATAATATCTTTTTAGTGTGTCACCCATGTTGGTTTAGATATCTTAAAAAACAATGGGCAGAATCTTTCTTGTTCTCTCCTGCCTCAGCATCCATGAGTGCAAACTTCTGAAGTTGCATATATGTAGAAGGAAGACGTATTATTGACTGCTTCTGGAAAGCAGTCCTTATATATAGCTGGCTAATAATGCAGGTAAAGATAAGTCTCCTTCAAATTCAAACTGACAAATAAGAGTCAATATAGCTGAGTAACACCCGTATTGTGAGCACAGGACTGGTTATCAGCAGGCTTCCAGGAACAAATCAAAGAGTTGGTTTTGACCTTATAAAAGCCCTGAATGGTTTAGCTCTTGGTGGTGATCTGCACTCTGTGGAACAGCTTTCCCAGTTGTTCCTGTTGGCAACAACTTTGGTGGCATTTCAAAAAGCTGTATGCTTTTATTGTAAGCCTCCAGGAGTCTTTTTGAGCCTGGTGGTATAGAAATGAAATGAAATGAAATGAAATGAAATGAAATGAAATGAAATGAAATGAAATGTCAAACTCACTCCTGATTTCCATCTGGATGTGCTATGTCTTTTTTCTTGGCAATAGGACAGAAGTAGTTTACTGTTGCCTTCTGGTTTTGTTTTGTTTGAAAATACAATAAAATGTTATTCTGCTATAGAAAGTAAAACTATGCCAGAGTAGTCACTATTCCATGAGGAAATATTTTCCATCTTTGTAATGGACTGCTACAGGAGACTTAGAAGAACTAAGAAGATTGAAATCTATCTTCTGAAACTTTGGAGGCATCATGCCTTGAGTAAATGCATACTGGTGGCTGAAAAGGAGTTCCAATGCTCCTGTTTTTTTTAACTATAGATTTTCCTATTTGTGCTTTTGGTTTGTAGTGGGAGGCCTGAAGAGTTCCTGGAGTGGTGAATACAGAGAACCCAGATGCCTGCAGTTGACGCAGAAAACTAGTCTCCCAGAATTACTGTTGCCCATACCTGAGCCCCTGGGTAGCCCAAAGCTGTTGTCTAGAAGCCCTAGCCCTCCATTGCCGTATCAGGATCTGACTGCAAGAAAACAGTTAATTCACCCAGACATGTGCAAGGAATTACTGCTATCATGTGACTCTCTTCTACCCTCCTTCCTGACTCCTCCCAGCACTAGGAAAGGCAGTATGACAGAGTGGAGGACCCCCAGCATTGACCACGACCTTCAGCAGCTGGAGTTTGGTAATCATGGATCAGGACATTAGCTTTCTTGTCATTTAAAGCTGCTTCTTTGTTTGCCGTCTCCTTTCCTGACCCCTCTTCTTTTCAAGTCTTTTGTGCAGTTGTCATTGCCGTAGAAGATTTTCTGAGTGAAAGGATTGTATATTATAAGTAGTATTTCTACCTGCTTGTTATTAATTTAGTTGAAAGAACCAGTCATATAATACTTGTGAGTTTAAAAGAAGGAAAGGGGAGATATGTTGGATGTAGCATTAATAAGATTTATATGGTAATAATGGTAGCAGAATAAAAGGAACCCAGAAATACTCAGTAGGCACCCATGAAGGAAATGGAGCATGTTGGAGTGTGAAAGTAGCAAGGGGTTTCTGATGGTATGCATTTTGTAGAGTAGGCCTATGGAGTATTCAGAATTAATAATAGAATCAGGAAATGAAAAGATCCTTTGAAAATCTTGGGTTAGATTCTGGGTTAAACAAGGTTACTAGCTTAAGCAAAACATACCTGAGATGAGCCAATAAACTTGGTAATCCATTTTCACCTTTACTTTACTTAAGTTGTGAATGGGATTTGTTATTAAGGTAGTACAATGTTTCAAAAATGATTTGGAAGAAGCGCTTCACACCTTGCTTTGGCACAGCACCTTTTGCTATTCATTAAAACATTCTGTCTTTTATTTTTAAGTTTTGATGTGGCTGCTTTAATAAATAGCAGAAAGGCGCTGTGCTCATGCTTGCATGAGGTCCAAAGCACTTGTTCGGAATAATTTTTGAGGCACCTGTGACCCTGTTAGTTATCTCATAGCATCTTTAACAGTCTTGTTCTAGTGGGATTCAGAGGATTCAGATTTTACGCCAGTTTTTCAGTATATGCCAGTGGGCAAGGTGCTGTATCCATTATTCATTTTTTTTGGGGGGGGGGTTTATAGATTTTCCATTTACAAGATCTTCCATTTACAAATAAACTAAGTAAAATAAATAAAAAATCCTCCACTGGCAGGTTATTTATGCAAAAAGACAAAATAAATCTGACATAGCTAGCTAGATATTGAAGTCTGTAGACTGAGCAGTCTCCTGACCACAAAGTAGCACGAACATCTGCATGTAGAAAGCATATACAAAAAATGAAAATGTATTACATGAAACAAATACATAATGAGCACACATGTTTTGCCCTTTTCCTTTTTCCTTTTTCTGTGGACTTGCTTGCTTATTTGATTCTCTGTCTCTCTCTAGACATTTCGATAAGGGTTGGATGTGTAAAAGTCTAGTAAAAAATGCTTAGGTTTTAACTGGGATGAGCTGTGTTCTACCAGAAGGAGAAATTAAAGTATTAGGAATAAAAAGATACATGCTAAGTTGTTTAAAGCTAAATATAATAGTTGGGAAACTTGTACTAATATAAGCAAAATGTATGTTTAAAAAAGAGCAGACCCATGGAGCTTGATCTGTTTTGTTATTGGAAGAAAAAAATTCAGAACTATAATCATTGTATATTGAAATGTTAATGGTGAGATGAGGGGGTCCTTGTCTGTTTTAATGACAAATCCAGAAGTGGGGTGATGGTTACTCCAGATCAGTTTAGGGCAGTCATGGATGGTGGAACCTTTTAAGGTCCACAGGGTAGTCTTCAGTGTCTCCATTTTAGTGCATTCTCCTTTCCTCAGATCTAATTCTGAACAGCCTGTCACAGCCCTTTTCACTGGAGGAACAGGAACAAATGCTGTCATGCTTCAGCTTGGATAGCTTCCTCCCATCAGATGCTAGTGAGAAGGTAAGTACATAAGGATGGACAGTTGCTATTTTGGAATTGCAGGAGATTGCCCAGGACAGAATATTCCAAGGAGGATTGTACAGAATTCTTATTCAGAACAATCTGACTCTGAAAACATTTGAATGGCTTGTGCATTCATATGTTTTACTGTGTGCTCCTGCTTCATGTTTGGGTCCTGTCTATGTTATGAAGGAAAACTAATTTTTTTTTTTTTTGCAGCCCCAATCTAGGCCCTATTGAAAAATGCATATCTATTCCCTCTTTCACTCAGTGGTAGAAGAAATAAATAAAATGAGTGACTGTCTTAATATACAGGTAATCCTTGGGTTAAGAACACCCAGTTTATGGACAACCCTTAAGAACGGAGCCTATTGTAGCAAAATTCAAGTTAAATACATGGTAATTCGAGTTAAATACACAGTAATTCAAGTTAATTACACAATACTACTTATACAATATTGTACAATAATCCTGTTCTGGCTTACATACAAATTTGACTTAAGGACAGACCTTGGGAATGGAACTCATTCTTAAACTGGGGACTACCTGTACTCGATTTCCCTACCCCAATCTCCTGGGTCAGAGAAGGGACAAGTATGGTGAAAAAGTCGTCAGCATCTCTTTCCAGTCTCTCCCATTCACTCCAGATCATTCCCAGGGCTTTGTGCTTTTCTGGCAAACTAGAAACTCTGCTCACTGCAGTTAAGTTGCATCAGTATAATATAGTGATGTTTAGTATATTGTGTTATTGGACTGGGACAGGGAGACCAGGTTCAAATCCTCACTCAGCTGTAGAATCAACTGAATGACTTTTGGCCAGTCGCTCACTCTCAGCCAAAATGAGTAAAGACCTGCCATAAGTCACAATGTGTGGAATTCAAATATAATGTAATAAATAGTATTCTACAATTAAAAGGGTATAGATCTCCCCAGGGAGTGTTCACTTTTTTCTTTCATCTCATAGCTTTTACCTCAGAATCTTACAAACAAGCCAAGCTATTCCTTCCTGTATGTCCCACTTCTCATCTGCCTGTGCAAGTGTTGGCTGGTGCATCTTTTCCATTCAGAATATTTCAGTACCAAGACATGGCACTTGCACAAATGATCCATTTCATGAATGGTTGGTTAGAACTTCCATTAGCCATAACCATTATAAAACACACACTTGTACACTGAAACAGGAATGAGGTGCCAAATGCAAGACCATGTACAGGTCTGCAATCCCTAGTATTTCTTGGGAAGTTTGTGTGTGTGTGTTTTGGGTGTGGTGGGAGGTATGGTTTGAAGAAAGGAAATGATGCATCAAAAAGATACATCTGACAGCCAAGCAGAAAAAATGCAGTTGCTCCTCCTTTCTGATCCTTTAGAGCTCATTGAAAATGTCGCACAGTCTGAAGGACACCATGAGTTCTGGTGTGCACTCCTGGAACAGCCAAGCAGATGGGCAGAGCACCAGCTGGAACAGCTGGCTGCATCGTAGCAGGAACACAGATATGCCCACTTATGTTAACGGTAGGACTTGGTTATATGATGATAGCCACAAATCTTTTTTTCATGGTGTTTTTTCATGGTGACTGTCAAATGTGATTTTTTTAAAATGCAAAATTAATTACTACTTGAATTGTTGTATTATAAGCTAGAATAATAGGACAGCATCCTAGAAGAAAAATTATTTTTTCCCATTATTTATTGGGTTTTCTAGTAACTAGTTAACCTCAGTTTCTGGAAAATATTTATTTGATAAAATTAAATAGCAAAGATTTCAGTTGCTTTAAAGACAGCTTAAGTGTGCCATGAGCTTTCCAAGATTAATCTGGTTAAGTGTACGAAGCATTATTTTCAAAATGTTTGTAAAATCTATATGTACAGTTGAATTTAAAAAATAGCGCAGGTAGTGATGACAAAAGATAATGAAATGTATGATGCTCAAAATATATTTTGTGACTTTTGGACTCCATCATATCCTGAGGCTTTCATTTGGATTCTTACACTGAGCAGGGTATGGACCAGATGGTCTAAATCTGTGTTTCCTGAACTTGGTAACCTAAGATGTGTGGGCTTCAGCTCCCAGAATTTCCCAGTCAGCGTGCTGGGAGTTGAAGTCCACACATCTTAGAGTCACCAGTGTTGGAAACACTGGCCTAAATGACCCCTTCTTGCTCTAGGATTCTCTGGGGTGAGGAGCATCATGTGTTTGATGAAGAGGCATTAGTCCAGGGATGAGTGGAAGGCAGATTGAGAGCTATTGATATACTGCAAGGTTCTTTGCAATAAAATTGGAACAAGACATTCTTTTCTCTCTCTCTTTTTCCCTCCCAGGGGTGAAAATTGAGATTTGCTTGCTTAGTGGGGAAAGCCTCCACATCAGAGAATTCCGTGGGGCCAAGGTGGGAGATGTGGCCACTGGAATCAGCAGCCAGGTAGGTGTTCTGCTAGAGAGCCTGTCTTCTTTTGGCTATGTATTAAAATGGGGTTTTTGGTGAATGAGATTTGTCTTACTTTGGCAGGGTGAGCAACTTTCTTATGGCAGAGGGTGCACAGTAATAATTTTGTTCTCTTAGATATTATTGGAGGGGGCGGGGCAGAGTTTCCAACCTGTTTGGAGGCTTTGGGATGCCTTAGCCCTGCCTCATTTGGGGAAATTAGCCCAGTTGGGGGAGGCGTTGGGATGCCTCTGAAAGGTTTAAAATGCCCATTTATTCATATTTTTGCTATTTCTTCTTTGATATGCACTTATATTTAAACACAGTACAATATTTATTTCATCCTTAAATCCACCCCTGGACCCAAATTTGCAAAACTCCAGAGGTGCTTTAAGGGGTCTCAAAACAGGAGCTGGTGGGTTCATAGGGTATTTGATAGATTTATACAGGTGTTAAGTAGGATTGCCAGCGATATGTGCCTGTAGGAGAGTGGGATTCCTTCACCTGCTTTTTTTTTTGCTTTCTTAGATACCAGCCCCTGCATTCAGCTTCTTCACGAAGGAAGGTGATCCTGTTCGTTGTGATATGGAGGTCCCTGATTCAGGCATTGAGCTTCAGTGCACTTTGGCGCCGGATTGCAGTTCTGGCTGGAAGTGGAGAGTCAAACATGGTCAGTTAGAGAAGAGGCTATAAGGTCTTTTTCCTCTCCACATCTTATATTGTGACCCTTGAAGCAACCGTGACTTTGCAAACAGATCAATGCAGAGTGTTGTTGGTGGCGCCTGGCTGCTAAAGGAGATTATAAGTTCCTTATCTGCTTCTTTGCCACCTCCAGTGCCTGTGGAAGATGTGGAATGAACTTCTGTGTTGGGCTGCATTTAACAAAATCGACTCCAAAAACTTGGAGGAACATAAGCTGCTGTGTTTTAGGCAGATAACTCCTTCCTTAATCACACTATCAAGGACTATCCTGACAGAATGATTTTTTTTCTCACCCTAACCTGTCTTTTTTTCACTCTGAGCACAGAATACTCTTCTTGAACTCCTTGGAGGAATGTATGACCTCCAAATACAATAGTCAGTGCGTAATGAGTACATAACCAATGTATCTCTGCAGAAGCAGTAACTTTATCACTTGCATTGAAACTCAACTATATTACTTCATTTTTTTCACTGTACAGTTTACAGAGTTGAAATTACATGTTTATCAGGATAACTTTTATCTACCAGTCTGAATACAAATAATCTTTTTGTACAATATTAAATAGATCGTAGTTTTCAAGTGAGCATTAAATTTTTTCTTTTGATTTTTTAAAATCCTAAATCAGAGAGAACTACATCAGTCTATTACTATGTATGACATAGAAGTAAGCCTTATGAATGCACCAGGGCTTACTCCATAGAGACCAGATTCCATCTATGCCAAGGATAGTTTGAAGCAAAAATCTAAACTTGAGATAGATTAGGCGAGTCCTGGTGGTAGTGTTGTTGTTGTTGTTTTTTATTACACATGCGTGTTTTTGTTTGACCAGATTGATTTTTTTAATATGCTTTTGAAGGTTTTGGAAAACTTTATTTTGTGTGAAGAGCTCTGGTCAAGTAAATGAATGTCATTAGACTAGGGGTGTAAGAGGAAGAAAACAGATGGTATATGTACATCCTCTTCTCTTGATAGGTGCAAAGATATCTTGTTCACAAAACCCCATGTGGTGTGTACTGAGCTGTGTCTGGAGTGTATTCGTCCATAATTGTCTTTGGTTGAACTTTGAAATTATGTAGAGAAGAAGAAAAGCCCAATTGACAAAAAAGGGGGAATCTAAAATCTTGCCTGATGGTTATCCCTCTCTCCCCAAAGAAGAGAAGATTTGGGTTGGAGGGCAGCAGACCAGCCCATATTTTTGGTGCCTAATATCCAAATAAATTTTCAAGATTTTCTATTTCCTCTCCCAAACACGCATACTTTTTTACCAAGGCAAACAGCCACTCTAGAGGGCAGCATCTTTTCAGTCCATCTTTTCAGATGTAATTGCTAGGCAGCTGGAGTGAATGTGTAAATGACAAAACTTGGCCACGTGGCAGTTGTAAACCCTATAGTTTTTCTCCTTGTAGAAGTCTCATCTCACGTCAGAGTTAATCAACGTCTTCATTTCTGGCTTGACATGACTGTTGTGTAATAAAATTTGTCTCATCTTACTTTCACTGGCTTCTAAATCTACTGTAATTCTAAACAGGTAGATTATTTTCTAGAAGCTTGAAGCTGTGCCTTAATAATAGGTTGTTTCTGAATCTGCAAGAGGTTTTTGTAATCTGGTCTATTAGAAAGTGTGCTGCTGCATTTGAAACCATGCTTGGATATCCTGCTTATTTGATCATAGCTGTGCTCTAAGAGGCAATATCTTCCCAGCTGGTACGACAGACAGTTCAAATAGGCCATTGCGTGTTTAGGGCTGTATATGACTTCAGTTGTCTGAAGTTCAGATAGCTGTTGTGGTCCCTATTTAACTCTTTGCAAAATTAAATGCTACTCAGAATTGGACCCATTATTCTTCCAATTCAGTAACGTAATGAACTGACAGAGTTTGTGGATTTAGAAAACTGCCAGAACAGTTGGGGCAGGCTGCTGGTTAAAAACTCTGCTCAAGCCTAGGTGAAAGGCTAGATGAGGAGGGCAAGCAGCCTCCAATTTTGCCAATGGGAACTTGAATTTACTGTTGTTTGGGACTGCAGCCTGCAGAATCATTTTGTACTGTAATCTCTCAATAGCTGGTAGAGTTCATGTCAGAGAGAAAGATTAGTCATTCTAATATATGTGGATAGACGGGCACATTTTATTCCTTGCTGTCTCCTAGCTTCAAATTGGAGCTGAAGGAATGATTTCAAAAAATGTTCAGGTAGGGGGAAGAGACTGGCTGCAGAGCCAACCACAGCTGTCAGCCTACATCCTAACTGGACGCATGCCATTTGAAAGTAGAAGTGGCTCTCTGGAGGTTGTACAGCTTGGAGTGCTTATCCATTCTGTTCGTGGAGAGGAAACAGCTCCTAATCACAAATAAATTTCTCTGTGAGTAGTTTCCTTCCTAATAACATCACAGTAACTAGGCGAGAAGCCCATGGAAATCTTGACTCTTCCAAGCACCTTTCTTGATCTGCAAGAATGGCTGTCCCATAGTGTTGATTCAGTCAAAAGAAAAAAAAAAAGGTTATATTTTAGCAGTGGGAGGTATCTGTATGCATCGGGGAGTAAGCTACTTTCACATTTTGAAAAATCTGAAAGTTTATCTTGATATCCCAGGTATCTGTGGTTGTAACCCAGGGCTTCTTGCCTCTTCAGTTCTTAATCCATTAACCTACTTGCAGGATATTGTTTCCTGCAAAGGAAGTAGCAGACTCAAATCAGGGAATAGAAATTTAGCTTAAGATATGGAAAAGCACAATTTTGGGGGGTGGGGAGGTTCATTCATTGACTTCATGCGTGCTTTCTCCATTTGTTTTGTTCTTTGGTTTACAGAAAGATGTTATTTTGTCAGGTTCGCATTGTGCTGAGGTAATGACAGTGAGTATACCAGCTGAGCTCAGAGATCATGTGACGCCCCTGTGTATGTCATTTTTTTTAGTGTGGTATATGTCTACTCTCTGCAGCTTCATGGCAGAGTCAAGCCATAATGGCATATTGAACAAACGATGAAAACAATTCTGGTCTAGCGTCTAGGCTCATATGTGAACTGAGACATTTTTTTACTCAGTTGTGAGGGAGATCTTGGGCTAAAATATTCACAGGGAGCCTTCTGTATGGAGATTTTATGAACTATCTTGCTTTCAGTGTTCAAACTGTTAAATAACTAATTTGCTTGCAGTAATGAGCTTAGAAGTCTGCGTATTTTTTTCAAAGTAGAAATTATATCTGTTTTGAAAAAGCCAACAGATGGAATGCTAGAAAGCCACAGCATTACAACCTATTATCTCAGATACGTTACCCTCTAGCTCCAGTTCAGGAAATGCCACAAAGCTTTTTTTAAAAATGAATAGAATGAAATAATTATTTGGAACAGCTCTCTAGATTGGGGTTGCTTTTGCCAAAACCAGTGTAATAACCACAGTGGCCTAAAGATGCTTCCAAACTGGGTTCTTAATGCTTGTCAATTAAACGTGTTCATTTGGTTGTTTTCTACTTAAAATATATTTTAAGGGGGGGGGGGGAGAGGGGAAAAGTAAGAAAATGCAGATAGGTTTCAAATGAAAATCACTGATTGTGTTCACATGATGCACACTGAACCACAAACCTGCTAGCCATATTTAGTTTAGCGTGTTCTGAAGATCTGCACTGTATTGGCTTATGCTTCAGTGTGCTGTTTCAGTCAAGAAAAGTAAATTTTATTAACTATGGATAAGCATGTCATACAAGCACAATATATGTTGTCTGTGATTCTGTGAAGTTAAGAATGACTGATGTTAGTTTTTAACTGTCAAGTTCTAAAGCAGGAAGGCCAAATGCACCTTTTTCAATCAAGGAAATTAAATTAAATCAAATCCCAGTGCCTTTAGCTCATATTTTGGTTGTGTCTGTTTATTTGACTAGATATTTTTCTGTTGTTGCTCTTTTCTTGCGGACTTTGGCTTAGGGTGCGTGGATATCTAAAAACATTGGGTTTACTAAGTGATGACCAAGTGCAGTTTAAAAATTTGCAAGAGGTGCATGAATTACTGTGATTCTGATGCAGATGTGTTTATCATGTCTTCACTACATACAAGAGCCAGCATGCTGTCTCCCACAGTGATTCCTATGGGAAAACCACAAAGTAGCTCATGCCCATGTCAGGGGCTGTCTGCTGTCCATAATAGTAGGGGGGGTGTCATAAAAAATCAGTGTCTAACATTGATAAGCTTTTGTATTTTAAAGAAAGACTTCAGTTTCCAGTTCTTAAATTGCAATTCATACAGCTTACAGTTGAGTTGTCGGAAACATAAAATGCTTCCCAATTATGGGGAACAGCTGGCTGAAAATCATCATTTGGAGGGGTTCTGCAAGATTTGGCTTCCTGAATGAAGCACTGGAGTTTGACAAGTAATCCTTTCTTTTGCCAAAATGCATGTAATAACAATAGAAAGTCTATGTTTACCCATGTCCAAATGAAAATCTCAACTGATAAAGTGCTGGCATTTCTTCATTCCCTTGTACATTGCATTTTATTCAGTTTGAGGTTTATTGTGTTGTCTGGATCTGAAACAATTATCACTGAGGCTTAGTAACTTGGCCTTGTCATAAAGTGCAAAAAACTGAATTTTATAAAACCAAAATAGTAGCCATTTTGGATCCAGACAACACTGTAAGTTTCAATCTTTGATTCAAATCCTACATGCAATAAGGAAGAGGGCTTTAAAATGTAGTGAGAATGACTGTGTTGTAGAGGTTAAAGTCCCAAGCTCAAGTCCATCCTTAGCAAGGGATACTTCCATTGTGTCTTTAAATCAGTCATTTGCTGCCAGCCCAGCCTACCTCACAGGGTTGCTGTTGGGATAAAATGGAGATCCCGTGAAAGCCACCTTATGTCTGAAGAAATATGGGTTTATAAATCAAATGCTGGTATGTTCATGTGCTTTCAGAGCATTTTGGCTTAGTGTGGTACAAACCTGGCCATAAGATTAGAGTACTGTATAGATTTTAACCACACAATAATAGGGAGGTCTGAGATTAGAGTCTGCTAGTTATCTAAGCAGAACTCTGGGATCCCAGCAAAGGCCAGTCTCTCAAACATTTAATTTCTGAAAGAAATCAGCTAGATCAACTTAACTACCCAGCATCTAGTACTCAGAGGTAAACCATTCTGTATCTATCATGGTTTAAAAACTATTGGATATGCTTGTAGTACATAAATGTGTCTGCTTCCTTGGCTGGACTGGGATGTTGAAAACACATCCTGGAGGGCAAACTACATCTGTAAAGCTGCTGAGAAAAAGTGGACGGATACAGTCACGTGCATTTGAACTAAGTTGCAACACCTTTTACAAATCACCTAAGCTGATGGTTTTCATTCCAACTTATATTTGGGGAAAAAATAGTCTGTGGACCCTAGGTGACAATGAATGAGGTGGCAGTTTTGTGCTGTTTGTGGTAAAATTGGTACAGTACTTGGACAATGTTCGTATTCGCATTATTTGCACAGCTTTTCTCAACTATCTGGAGGGTACGAGGTTTGAGAAGACTAACTTCAGTCATGAAGAGCAATTACTCCCACATCACACAGGAAGAACATTTGTAGGAAAGATAAGCTTGAAGTGCACTAGTTGGGTAGTCTAAGAGCTTTTGCTTATCCCACATCTTGAACACAAGAGCTCTGAGCTGCCATGAGTTTATGATCATGGCATGTATCTGTGGACACCTTGATATTAATGGAGTTTGTATTGGCTTCTGTTTGACAGACTTAAAAAATCAAAGTGCAATTTTTGAATGTCTCCTATCTTAAGAATCTGAGGCCAGTGTATTTCCCAAAACACTAAGACATAATTTGCATTGTTACAATACATGTATTATATTCTCTCATTGTTAACTTGCTTTGGATTAAATGCAATTCACACACTATATATAAAAATAATGTATACAAAGTAACAACTCATGTAGAGCATTGTGATCCATCTACATGATTCAACGCATTTAAAAAAAAAAACAATTAAGTTCCACATTCAATTCTTTTTCTAATCATCCCTCCCCATACTCACCCCTTGCTCCTGGGAATGGCATAAAGAACTGTTGTGCTATTCTGAGCATTTGCTGTGATAATTTTCGTTTTTCTTAAATTATGGGGAAAGCAATGGTAGCCTAAAACTGGGCTTCTAAGTATATGTGCAGCTTCTAGTCTACAGCAGGTTTGGGATGGACAGTAGGGACCTGGCCTTAGTATTGCTAAAGGCTTTTGAGGGTTTTGTTTCATCCAAGTTGAGACTGAACAAATTTGCTGTCCATGCATATCCAATCTCTCCTGAAATAGGTGGTTATTGCTGTGAAGCTCGCATGCTGGAGTTTGAGGGGGAGAGCAGAAGTGCAACTTTGTCATAGCTCTTTGCATAAGTGTCCCCTGCAAGCATAGAGTGCTCCAGGTGGAGTCAGATTACACAAAATGAAGGTGGTGTAGCCCATACCTCCCCCCCCAAAAAAGAGGGCATGGACAAATTGCTCTCCCATTCTACATATTTTAGGGAATAACATCTGTTCTTATGATCTATAAAAACAGGGGCTTGATTTGGGAAAGGGGAGTGAGATGCATTGCCACCTGTGAAGTGGAGTTACAAAAGAAAATTTAATTGCATTTTATCATGTGCCTAATAGCGCTAACTCCCTTCCCCATGCTTCCAGCAAGTGGGGCAACATGCTTTTGTAAGTACAGCATTAGGATGTGGAATCCTTCAAGATGATCTAACGGTTGTAAATCTCAGTATAGAATTGGAACCATGCATTGCAACGATGGATTAAATCTATATTAAAGATCTCCTGAGTTATCTAATCACCGTCACCTCCACTCTACATTTTTCTGTCTCTCGTCGTAAAGCTCCTAAGAATTTCATCTGACGGGTGGAGGTGGGCAGATAATATAGGGGCGCTGCCCGCAAACCGGAAGAGAAAAAGTGATCAGTGAAAAGCCACAGAAGACTGACACCATGTGGCGAGGAAAAGAACAGCAATTCCCATACCTAGTGTGATTGTCACCAACATCAGAATGAGTAGTTTTAAAAAGTGCCATACTTTTGCTAAATCCTGAGATGCTGTTCCACTGACCAGATTTAACTCCCTAGACTTGCTGTTGTGCTAGAAAAGAATGCTAAAATCATTTAAATATTGTAAAAGAGGATATAACCATGGGAAACTCTGTTTGCCCGAGAGAGAGGAACAACTTAATTTTCCATGGGTTTCTGATCACACTGGATGCAACTGTAGTCATGCAGTTACAATCCAGTTGACATGTAGTTGCCTTTTGGAGTGTGAAATGTAGGTCATGATGTGGTGCAGACTTGGACTGTATGGAAGTATACAAAAAAGACAAAAAGACTGTGATTTGTGTTCTTCTCTCATGTCTCTTTTCACAACAATCCTACTAAGGACTTGCCCTGTCAAATATCCAGAGCATTAAGGAAGCAACAGGCCTGTACGTGGCCAGGGCCAACCATGAGATTTTGTAAAAGTAATGGCCATTGGCCACTGAAGCCAACTCATTCCATATCAGAAACCTGAAATGCTGAATATGGTTTGGGTTTTAAAATGCTGAAATTAGTGCAGCACCTCTGCAAAAGATTAAAAAGTGCTGGAACAGGATGCTATTGTATACAGGGTGTTTGCTCCACTCAGGAACAGCTTGAAGTCACCTTGGATTTACTAGTTCATTAGCCCTGTTTTGCTACTTTATAATGGCTTAAATGATCCTGAGGTTACACTTTCCCAGGAAGTAATCATCCTACAAGACATCAGCACTTAGACAAGCACAGTTTTTTGTGACATTTGAGGAAAAACAGCCAGACAATCTGCTCCCACCTCGTCTCTAGGGCGGAAGAGGAACTGAAGAATTAAAGGAGACTGGATGATGCCCCAGCTGGAGAAAGAAACCAAAGTAGGCTGGATAGAAAGGAGAACAGGGAGAAAGCATCTGGACCCTTGCCAGATTACTTTCTTCCTTTTTTAGAGGCAGCGGCAGCCACAAAGGTTCTTGGTGGTGGAAGATGCTTCTTGTTGGTTTGGTGGTGGAGGTTTCTAGCACCATCGGCTGTCCCTGTAGTAGAGAGCTGAGCCTCCCCATCCTGCCCACTGCTGCCTTGGTAGGTCAGTCAAATGTGGGCAAGATGATGGTTATGAAGTGACGTTGCTGATCCGGTGGGCAATGGATGTGCAAAAGCCTACAATGGGGTGGGGGGGAAGGGATAGTCATCCTGGCCTGAGTCCCTTTATTTCTTGGTGGGGAAAGTCTTTGGTCCAGGCCTCTTGGCTTTGAACCCGAGTCCTCGCTTCACCCAGCAAACCAAGGCTTAGCTTGCTCTCGTTCAAGGCTGTCACAGTGAGATCTCGGAGGTTGCCTGGAGGGTCTGCCCAGTGGCCCGTTTCCTGCCACTGTGCCGACTGGTGTCCCCCCGCCGGTATGGCTGGGTACGCAGACCTGCCACAAAAGAAAACAGAAAATTCAGTTGTGGCTTTTGAAGGCACATATTCTCCACCCAACAAAAAAAATCTATAATGGAGAACATATTTAGTACTTGGGGAAGAAGTTATTTTACTTGCTTTTCGGTATTCACTATCTATTCCAGCCTTGAGACAGACTGGGTATGCTATGTTAATACTATCTAAAGCTTGGCAGTTGCCAAGAACACCTTAGAGCAGTGTTTCTCAACCTTGGCAGCTTGAAGATGTGTGGAATTCAAGCTATACTGGCTGGGGAATTCTGGGCGTTGAAGTCCACACATCTTCAAGCTGCCAAGGTCGAGAAACACTGCCTTAGAGAAACCCTATTATCTGGATCTTCACATCACATACTAAAATTCCAGTACAAATTAAAAATAAGCCTGCAACCCAAAGGTACTTATTCTTGGCTCTTGGGAAATTCATAGATACGAAAAGAAGGATTGGTATAATGCGGAGAGACAAGTTTAAATCTCCACCCAGTCACGACGCTCATACAGAGTGGAGCTTTTCCTACCTGATGGGAAGGATTTGAGGATGAAAAAAAGAAGGGTTTTTGTAGTCCATTCTGCCAGGCTCAATGAGGATAGGGGCTTCAAATACAGTCAGAGAGTCTTCTCATTACCGGAAAGAGTTAATCTGTCATGCTAATTGCTGATAGCCATATTCCTGCCCCCAAATAAATTCAGCCCCTGCTCTCGATGAATGTTACCTAAAGCCACAAGTTACAGTGGGCTCTCTTCATTGAAGCTGGCATCGCAGAAGAGGCGAGATGAGCGTTTCCCCGTCCGAGCAGTAAAAGGAATAGTTTTCAAAGCTAGGAAAAGGATAGTTCAGGGAGGAAACAAAGGAAACAAACAAACAAACAAAAATAGGAAAAGAGAAAGGAAAAGCAGTAGGCGAGTGAAAGAATGGGTTGCACAAAGAAATATGCCTTGATAGCGTACCTGCATTACTGTACTTACTACAAAAGATTCTTAAGAAAGGGTTGACAACCCTCACTTAGAGACTCAACAGCCCATCTGGCCCCCAACCCCGCCACGGCAGATTAAAGGTCAAGATGCCCTTGAGTGAGCTCAGTGCCTACAGACTGAGTCCATGCAGTTTCCTTGGCAATAATCTCTAAGCGGTTACCCACTCATTTTCTTCTTCCAGGCTTCCCAGTCTAGCAACAACCTGGTATTACCAGCTGCTCCCCTTCCAATACTAACAGGTTGTTGTTGTTGTGGGGAAAAATAGATGGAGGGAGCATTATGGATGCCACCCTGAGCTCCTGAATGAGGTGGGATATAAACCAAATAAATAACCAACAAACCAACCAACTAAGGCTGACCTTAGTTTCTGAAATTAGCCAGAGTTGGCTAGAAGCTGCTATCTGCTGAGGCCATATCACAATATTCATCCCCAAATTCCCTATGAAAGCAGGAGCACATTAAACCTTTTAAAATGAGTGATGTGGATGTATCCTTTGAGAATCCAGGGCAGGAGAAGGGCGTGGGTGTATCTAAATTGAGTTTGGTATCTTGCAGAGGTTAGTAAAAGCAAATTAACATGTCTTCCAAAAGAAGTGGTAAGGTTCAAGAAGGCAAAGAAGCAAGGGAGTCGAAAAGTCAGAAGTAAATGAACAGGTAGTGTCCGAAACATCCTTTAAAGTCCCACAGAGCTTCAAGTTCATGTATGGATAGCTTCTACCAATCGATACAAGTTTGCCAGGGCAGATAAACACACTGGTTTGGATCCAAATTTGGACATGAACAATTGGGATGACAGAAGTGGAGATCCTTATTACTTCTTCCCCTCACAGCTTTTCTAAGGTTTCTGAAAGTGCTGCATAGAGTATCAGGGAAGAGGCAGAGAGTTGAGGGGAAATTGGGGGAGAACCCTCCCCACAAATGTGGCAGAAATACCTTCTGTGACCAAAGCTCTGCTCAGGTGTGGTAGCTCCATTTGACTTTCAGGATTTTCCCACTTTTCCCGTACCACAGCTTGTTTTCTTTTGCAAAGTCTCCATCCCCTGCATAGTATTTTTGAGGGGTGAAAGGGGAAATCTGCCTCCATCAACCCAGTTGCATATCTAAATCTAAACTCATCTTATTCATGAGGATACATCTGTATTATTTATAGATAACTTCCTGGGTTTTATCTTCTATTGCTACTGATGGATTTAAATGTTTTAATGTTTTGATAGTGCTGTGAGCAGCCTTAGGAAGGCTTATTACCCCCGAATAAAGGAAATTCTGACAATGCATGGTTTGTAATCAATAATTATCTATTTCATTGTTACTCCCTGCCATTAATAGGTGGATTTGGCAGGATAAAACTGTAACAAAAATACAGTTCACATCTGCAGTAATGAAAATTCAGTGTGCAGCTTCAACCATGTCAACCTTAGAAATGTGCTAGGTAATGATACCTTCTCAACAAATGTGGCAGGGACCCAAGCAGCTAAAACCACATGCCAGCTTACTGTTACCCAGAGATGCACAGGAAGGTTCTCAACAGTACCCATGCAATGGAAAATATTGCTACACCTCAGAATCAGCTAGAATCAGGTGTCTACAGAGCAATGGCAATGCAGGACAGATTATTTGTTGGGTCACAATGGATCACCTTTCCCAATCAATAAGATTCTGAGCAGTTCTCACGTCATCTCTTGGTCTCTATGGAGGATCTGCAGAGACTTCAGAACCTTTTGATAAAGTTGTCAGCCTCCGTTCTCACCTGAAATAATGTCCTCAATGGCACCATCTTTCTCCTCATAAATGAGAGGCTCCTTCACCATCTGCTTCTTCTTCAACTCGGCTATGAGGTCCATCTGTTGCCGCTTGGCCTTATGGGTGGGAGACTGCTAAGGAAGAGAAATGGTTGCTATGGTTACATATGTATCATGATGAAACAGAAGATGTCTGCAGGGCCAGCTCACCCAAGAGTGGTGAATAGGAAGTAAGTCTGCTGTTACTTTAATAGTAGTAGTAGTAGTAGTAGTAGTAGTAGTAGTAGTAGTAATAATAATAATAATAATAATAATAATAATAATAATACCTGGCAATGGCGAAGAGCAGGAAAGTTGAAGAAAGAGACAGAGGGGCTAATTCTGGCTGCACAAGGCCAAGCCTTAAGAACAAATGCATACAAAGCCAGAATCAAGAAGACAGCAACAGACAGCAAATGCTGCCTCTGCAAAGAAGCTGAAGAAACAGTGGACCACCTAGTTAGCTGCTGCAAGAAGATCACAGACTGATTACAGACAATGGCATGACAAAGTAGCAACAGTGGTGCATTGGAATATCTGCAAGAAATACCATTTGCCTGCAAGTCAGAACTGGTGGGACCACAAAACAGACAAAGTAATAGAAAATGAAGAAGCTAAAGTGTTCTGGGATTTTAGAATTCAAAAGAAAAGCACTTGCCACACAACAGCCCAGACTTAACAATTGTTGATATGAAAGACAAAAAAGTCTGGATAGTGGACATTGCAATACCTGGAGACAGCAGAATAGGAGAGAGAGAACTGGAGAAAAATCACAAAATATAAACACCTGCAAATAGAAATAGAATGGATATGGCAAAAGAAAGCAAAGATAGTACCAATAGTAATAGGTGCTTTGGGTCAATTCCAAAACATCTGGAGTGCCACTTGAAGACCATTGGCATTGACAAAATCACCATCAGTCAATTGCAAAAGGCAGCTTTACTTGGCACAGCTTACATTCTGCAACAATACCTTTAACACCATCAAACAACAACATCTGCCTATCCCAGGTCCCTGGGAAGGACTTGATAGGTGGATAAAAATGCCAAATCCAGTCTAAACATCTGGCTGACTGTGTGGCCAACTATAATTTATTAAACTTGTATACTGCTCAACTCTCAACAACTGGGCAGGTCACAACAATCAAAGAAATTATGATAAAATCAGTAAAAATAAAAAATAAGAATATATTGTTCCTTATTTTATTAGCTGTTGTGGTGGTTGTTTTAATTTAGTCTGTCCTCATACACACATATATATTTACATGTATACATATATAAATATTTAACTTTTTTTTAAGATGACAAATATGAGTCAAGAGAACACGCCACTATAAACTAATAATTAAAATAGATAAAACCCTAATTAGCAGCTTGTTTTTTTTAAAAACCTATGCCACACTCCACGTAGTAACAGATTGCAAAATACCTCCTGCCACCAATTCCTCCATTTACTCCTATGACTTCTATGGCTCCAGGATACCACTTGCTAATCAGTATAATGAAAACTTTGTATGTACAGACTCGTGTATTATGAAGATGAGCAGAGTGCCAAACAGTCATGGTTAGCTGTAGCATGTGTTAATGGTTCATTAGCAAATTAACGCTTTCACATTGATCCTAGCCAATGTCAATAAAGGCGGCAGATGACTTATGTGTGTTATGATTGTCATCACAACATACAATCTAGATATTTCCTCTGATTTACAGCTCCCTGGTGACAAAAGATATATTTTAAAATAGGGAAGGAAAATCATAAGTTCACAGGCATCTAACCTATTGCCTCCATTCTTCAACCCTGTGTCCATTAGGCCAATTTTGAAAAAGCTCTCATTTGTAAGAATGGAATCTTCCCAATAGTCACTGCTATGAGGAAAGTTGTGAATTAGAAGATTACCCCACTTCAAATTAGATTTGGATGCTGATGTGAAATCCACTTATAGAACAGGATCTAGGGTGGATTTTGGAACTCTAGGGAAGGATGAGGACATCTTAACCCATACCTTGGATACTGCCTGCTCCTCTTTGCCAGGGGAAACGGACTCTTCCTCTTTGGCAGCTGCTTCCTGCTTCTTCCACACTTGGATATCTTCCTCTGCTTTCTTTGTATTGGTGGGATGAGAAAAAAATAATAATCCCATTAAGCAAACACAGGTCTCTCAACTAGACCACTGTTTTTCAACCTTGTCAACTTTAAGATGTGTGGACTTCAACTCCCAGCATGCTAGCTAGGGAATTCTGGGAGTTGAAGTCCACACATCTTAAAGTTGCCAAGGTTGAGAAACACTGATTTACTAAACAATGGGATGCTTTCTCCCCAAAAAAGATCATGGCCCATTTCTCCTTTGCAAGCCCTGCTTTTCTTTCATTGGAATAACCCCATGTAATATGGAAATGGGTTTTTAAGCTCATAGCATGCATTCTCCCATTCCTAATTCCTGTTTTCAAGAAACTGCATCTTCTTAGAAGCACAAATAAAGTAATACATTATTATTCTCTATTTTTTCCAACTGATATCCCTTCGCATTTGGCCATCAATATTAGTAATGTAGTTCTTGTGGTTGTTGTTATATACACTGCTTGAACATGCATATGTATAAATTACATGAAAGTGGAAAAAAAAAAATCAAAATTGTGAGGGAGGCACCAGTCAATTCCTACAAGCTAAAGCTACAGATAAAAATTCACTACATCTAAGAACTGGTCAGTTGGAAGGAAAAGCAGTGATCTCCTCCTTGTGATGGAGATTAACTTTTCTAATAACTAGAATTATGAGTTTTGATCACCATGGCATATAAAGTGCACACCAGCAGAATATAGGACATGGATTTAACTCTACATATAGAAATACAATTTTATATACAGGTAGTCCTCAGTTAACAACAATAATTGGAACTGGAATTTCCATCGCTAAGTGACGCAGTCATAAAGTGTGATGTCACATGACTGAGTGACTTAGCGACACCAGTTCTGGTACTTCTGGTTGCTGTCGTTAAGCGAATCCTGTGCTGTCATTAAGCACAACATCATGTGGTTGCCATTTGCGACCTTCCCTGCTGGCTTCCCCATTGACTTTGCTTGTCAAAACCTGGCTGTCAAGCTCGCAACTGGCAATCACGTGACCGTGGGATGCTGCAACGAAATTGCAAGCCGGTTGCTGAGCACCCAGATTGTAATCACGTGACTGTGGGGATGCTATGAGAGCTGAAACTTCGAGGACCGGACTTAAGTACCACTCGTTCAGCACCATTGTAACTGAACAGTTGCTGAATGAGTGGTCATTAAGTGAGGACCGCCTGTAGGAGTCTGAAATATCTTTCAATTGTTGCCCTGATGGGTAGTGCATTGATTCGGGCCAGAGTAAAAAGCTTCCTATTTGGAGCATGCGTGATCTTAAAAAAAATAGCTAGTCCGGGAGGATGGGAGATTCTATTATAATAAAGATGGGAAATGTTGTCCCTATCTGACTGAATATCTAACTAATATCTAACCCTCTGCTTGAATTCTGCCAAGGATTTATCAAGGCCTAACACAATTGACAGAACACAATGTATATCAGATTGTGGTCAATTTGCTTTCATAGTGTGGATACAAATCTATCATTCATGGTAAGATGAACCAAGGAGGAGATTTGCTTTGCCCAAGACCTTAAGGGCATAGTTTTGTATGGGCCATCAATATTCTCTTCTGCAGATCCTAGAGCTTCAACCAACTTAGTAATGAAGGAAGCTCCTTACCAAGAATTATGAGAAGTCTGTAATTGGTACATTTCTTTTAATGTATAAACTTATCAGATATGCATGCATACTGAGAAATATGGTATACGCAGAAACCTCTCTCTTTTAATACTAGAAGGAATTAAGATATAAGAATGAGCTGCTATTATTGGAGAAACTACTGCCACATCTTTGCTTATGAGCTAATATTCCATGCAATTGTCTATCAACATCATCAATGATCCTTTACCATAAGACAGTTTTGTCTCCAGTAATAATTCCTATCGAAGCATTAGAAATTATTAGCAGCAAATGCCATCTACAGCATGATACAAGGAAAATGGGGCAGTTTCAAGGGTAGACAATGTCTTAATAGTTTCAGACATCTAAACAATTTGGAAGAGAACTGATGGACTTAGTTAACCTCCCTCCCCCCCGAAATATATTAACTCATACCTGAACAATTATCATAATTATTTAATTAATTTCTATATCAGTCAATCTTACATTTATTTTGTACAGCTTTCTCCAATGTGGTACTCTCCAGGTATAATGGAATTATGTATTTCATAACTCCCAGCCTGGATGACCAATGAGGTTTTAGGTTAAGAAAAACTGATTTAGCATATATCAAGAATTCAAGACTCCTTCTATCCACCTTCTCACCAAATTTCACAAAACTTCAACAGAGTAAACTACTTTAACAATCTTCATATTGCAAAAGTGACACAGGAAATAGAAGAGAGCAGCCATCTTGAGAATCCATGGTTCAGGCAAGAGGTGAACCCAAACAGTCTCCTCCAGTCATTAGACTACAATAGATTAGAAACAGGATTTTTACCTGGTACGCTTTGATAAAGCGCACAAACGTGGGGAAGAACATAGTTGGGGGGGTAGTCTTGGGGTTCTCCCCAAAGTACTCCACTGTTGACTCATATGCCTCCTATGGAGCAAGCAAAAACAACCACTGACTCACACATATTGGTAAGAGCCATTATGTCAATCACAAACTTTATTTTCTCTTTTTAGGTCTATGGATGTTATAGAGTTTACAAACAGCCACTCAAAAACATGATTTATAGTATGAGAATTCATAAATGGGTTCTGGAGAAAAACACAGTTGTGATCTCCCAACATGTTGATAAATTCTCTTCCAAGCCCAAGTCTTTAGTTCCCATTTGCTGTGATACCCTTTTAGACAAAGCCTCACTTTCTCCCTACCTGCGCAGTTTTACTGTCTGCCTGAAGCTTTTCCATCATCTCCGTGTTGGTCTTTAGGAAATCCTTGAGTACAATACTGTCATCCTGGCGCATGAACTCTTTGCGTGCTAGCTCCATGCCCCGCTGTAGGCTTCTCACATCTTGAAGCACGCTGTCCAGTGACACTATGAAGGTGGGGAGGAAAAAGCATGGAGAAGTGAGGCAAGAACAGCCAGTATGAATTACTTCCACCTCACTTACTCTTTAGATTCAATTTTTGTAGGGCAGGTGCTCTTCTTCCTATTGCCATCCTATATTTTCCATGGGCAAAGAGAAAGAGCAGCACTCTACCTTTTACCAGGAAGGTGACTCACTGCTCTCTTCTTGCCCGTGACCCACCACTCCATACCTGTCCCTGCTTTGTCCAGGAAGTGCAGATCACTGGAAAAGTTCAGGAGATCAGGATATTTCTCTTGGATAACTCGCACTATATAATGAAGTAGTGTCTGTTTTCGGTCTGTTGATTTCATGTCCAGAAGCTACAGAGAGAAATAGCAGTCAGGCTAGGAAAAAACTAAGATACCAAGCTGTTACAGAATACCTGTCCTTCCTGTTGCTGCAATTTTCTTCTCACATTTGCTTAATACCCATGGGTTTGGGTCATGTAATATATGTTCATAACTCTGACATTGTGAAGACGTGGTCCTTGGACTATTAGCATTCCTGATAAGCAACGTCATCAGGGGACCCGAAGTAAGGAAACATTGAACGGGTCACACCACAGTAGCTTGGGAAAGATTATTTGAAAGCACAATAACCTACACTATTGTGAAAGTCTGTTCTGAAATGCTCAAGGACACAGTCTTGGCTGGGGGGGGTCTTTCCTTGTGGCTGATGCATAATTGGAAATCAGCATCTTCCTGCAACTTACTCTCATTCTTAGCTGCTTCCTGCTTTGTGGCCACAACCAACTTTCAAGTTCACACCCTATTGTTTGGCCATGTCTTGATTCTAGAAGAAGGTCCTAAGGATTCTATGCCTCCTTCCCACCTACCGCATCAAGGCTCTGCAACCGGAATCCATAAGCTGCTCCCCGTTTGCTGCTGTTCAAGTAATTCCCAAATGCCAGGACAATCTATGGAGAGGCAGGCAGGCAATCAAAATGAGTCATATGTGGCTGGAACCTCTTAGCTGAATCTAGGAACTGAAAGCATTGCTAGCCCAGGATACAGGGAGGAAGACAAGAGGATACCATTTTATCTTATCTTATATGAATGGCAACTAAATGGAAGAAAAAATGGATATACAATGATGGGTTTGAAAGATTATACATATTCATGAGAAAAAAGATATGAATCGTAAAAATTATTATACTGCTTGTACAATGTCTCCAATTCCTATTCCCAGGGAAAGAGTAGACGAAGGCCACTGCCCTCAAGTTCTGCCTTTAGGCTTGGGAAATGAATGTCTAGGATGGCTCTTATGTTCTAATGGCACAATATTTCCAAAAGTGCATTACAGAATAGAATTCTACATGACAATCAATTGGTTGCATCACATAAGTCAATAAGTTCATGAACCAAAGGAGCCCACACAGAAGATCCTGTCTCGTGCCAAGCTCCAATCTTTCAATCTTCCTTCTTTCCTTCCTCCCTCCCCCTCCCCTCTCCTCCCCTTCCCTCCCCACAGCCTCAAATCGACAATTCACAAAGAAATACACCGGGCAGATTCTTGTTACTCAATGCTGTTAAACATATTCATGCCAGTGTGGCATACTGGATAACTTCGAGACAGTCCTATTTCCTATCTCATGGGATTGTTGTGCCGGAAAAAAAATAGAATACTATGCATGCCACTGATTTCCTGGAGGAAATGTGAGATACAAACCTAACAAATTAAATAAATAAACAAAAGTATTCCGAGGTTTAAGAATATGTGGACAACAGTGTGTGACTCAGCTGTCAGAATTCTGGGAAACAACTTATTTATTGCTGACCCAAGACCAAAGAAAAACTGCACTTCCTTTGACCTAAATGACTGTGGAGACCTCTTTATCTTTAAGGAACCTCACCTCTAAAATCTGACGCAGCTTGGTAGATGACTTGACTGACATTGAAGCAACAATCACAAAATTTAGTTGCTGTAGATGGAAAAAAAATGTGAGAATGACATAATCAGATTTCTTACTTGCCTGACATTTTCTATCCCTAATTTCCTACCTACCTTAATTGGTATACCTATTGGAGCTAAGTGTAAATGTGGACTCAGTTACCAGACTCCCAAAATGTATATTTCATGTAAACCTCATTTTCCTGTTTTGTGACCTTACTCCCCAAACATTTCTTGACACTTTTGATTTTTTTTTAATCATGAAATTAGGAATGAATATTTTGAATATAATCAGGATAGGAAAAAAACAATCAATTTCTTAGCACCATGATTTTAGTTGCCAGCACTGCTAGGTGCTGCATAAGATACTTAATAATCCTAGTTCATCATGCAAGGTGTAAACCTGGATCTTTGCAAAGGGAAATGGTTGCAGCCTTTTCCCTGCTCTACTTTTAACATGCTTTGGGAATTCTTTGACAATTCCTGGTAATACCATAGGCAGATAATTCCACATAATGGCTTGGCAAGGCCTAGAAAGGCTTCCACAATCCTTTGGTAGAAGAGGATTTCTGTGATGGTAGAAGAGGATTTCTGTGATGCTACCATTACCAATAAATATAAGCCCAAAACAGTATCCATTGCCAGTTTCCCTATGCATTTTCCCTATAATTGGGCTTCTGAATATGAGTAAACTTTCAAAGGTATTCCAGCTGAAATTTAAGAATTCTCCCCAGAGAGACTGTTCCTATTCTGAAACTGTGGTGCAAAAGGTAAAAAACTGAAAGGATTTGCTGCCTGCTGCTATTTGATGTCATATGTGCTAGATCTGTTCCTCTCTCCCCCAGCAATACAGAATACTTGAAAATGCTTTGCTATACTTAGCCCTGGACCTACTTCTTATGTGAAGTTGTAATTTGCATTCTGCCCTTGCTAAGCCATTAAGCAAATGATACCGTTTTTTCTGCCATCTAGAATACATAATTCTATACTAAGAATATAGAAGAAGAAAAATACTGTTTTAGAAGAATCATCAATCAAGATACTATATCAACGTTTATAGCCATTTTGCAGACTCTACCAGTTGATATTAAACCAAGACATCGCTGATTGACACCACCTCTTAGTTATAATCAGTTGCCTGTTTTTGTTCCTTACTGGCAGAAGGAGTTGTACAGTATCTCCAAAACTGCCCAAGAATGTCATGGTGGTCATGCGTTCTGTTAGGCGGGGAATTTTGCTGAATTTGATCATGAATTGGTCCTCATCTGAAAGCTCATCCAGCGGACGCTGCTCCTTCTCATATTTGCGGATTAGTGTCATCTCATATTCCGTGGGAATGAAGCGCATGAGCAACTCCAGAAAATCCAGGCTGAGGGTCTGTAAGTCATATCTAAATGGGAATAAAGTAGGCCAGGAGTAACTGGTTAAGTAGGAGAGGACTACAGCATTTGTCTAGGTGACCGAACCAAATGTCTTTACAGTAAGTAGCTTCCCATCATAAAATTAACAGTTTTGCATATCATAGGCATTATTAATGTCAGTATCGTGCACATACACATATGTGTTTAATAAAATCTTCTCCTCTGACTGGCAGATGAAACTGATGAGAGAATTTTGACATTTTATTTAGTTATTTATTTATATTTCAAATTTAGTCACTGCCCATCTCACTCGAGAGTGACTCTGGGCGGTTTACAGTGACATACTTACATCTGAATGGCTTTGCAGATGCTGTCAATAGCGAGCCCCCCTTTACGGAGGGTGATGGCCAGGTTCTTTGCCCGGTTGCATTCAATCAGTGAAACCTTAGCGGGAGCTTTCTGTGAAGTCTTTGCCTTTATGGAATTGAGGTTCGTGCTTGGACCCTGAGCTTTGGTTTTGAACTGTTCTTCAAAGTCATTCATGTCAAGCTCCTGCACCAAGGAGAAGCCAAAATAAATAAAGCGACATGTACTGGGTGGGCAGGGAATAGAAAAGGGAAAGGAAAGGGGCACTTACCTGAAGGACCTTTTCATCATTGAGTTCATTGAAGATGGTACCATTGATCTGATTAGGCTTCAAAGCAACCCAGTTGAAGACAGGCATGCGGAATTTGGTCTGTATAGGCTTCTTGATCTTGATAGCTTCCAAAGAATAAGAAAGTTTCTAAGTGCTTTGTAAACCTCTACCAGCACCAGTTAGAGATTTGTCTCTTCCCAATGTTGTTTTTCAGCAAGGCCCTTCTTGCAGACTGGGCACTGAATGGATGAGAAACTCACATCTGTGATAAATTGGAACTGACTAAACCTTTCTATAGCAGTAGAAAAGCTAGATTCAGTAGAACCGTTGACCAGTCATTGATAAAATATAGGATTGAGAAGACCTGGGTTCAAATTTACACAATTTATGCAATTTCATGAGTGGCTGGAGATTTATATGGCCACGTGTCTCACAACAGGGACTCTGGGCAGAATACAAAGATTAAAAACCAGCAATTAAAGCAATAACCCATGGCATCCCAGGTAAACGACATCTTCCAGTCATAAAAACGCATCAACAATAGGGCTAACCTAACCTCTGGGCCTGAACACCTGGGGGAAAAGCCAGGTCTTCAGAGTCTTACAAAAGGCCAATAGGGTCAGAGCCATCTGGATCTCTGGGGAGATGCTGTTCCACAAGTCTGGGTTACAGACCAGCTTACAAATATGTCATTATAATATATAAAGTATAGTTTATGACTTAGCAATAATGTATGATCTCAGCCTTACAGCTTACAAATATGTCATTATAGTATATAAAGTATAGTTTATGACTTAGCAATAATGTATGATCTCAGCCAATTGTGGGCTACTCAATAAACCATGGTTAAACAAATCACTGCTTAGCACAATATATGAACCCAATCATTGTCTTTCAGCATAATTCTTTTTTATATAGGCAATTATAAGCAAAAGCAAGATATAAATGCAGTAACTAAATAGAGATAAGCCAACTCTCAACAAATTCTACTCACTTTCTAATTTCTAACCCTGAGTATTCTTCAGGCTAGGAACTAGAATTTGGAGATGAAAGATCTCAACTTCTATTTCCTTCAAAAGTTTGCTGCCTCTGTTATTGTGGAGAAACTTGATAATGTTATATATTTTGGGGAGGAGCATTGGAAAACGTAAGAAGTCTGGCAAGTAATTTGCCATATTTTCTCTCTTCCCAAAATTATTGTTTCCAGGATCCCCTTTACGCTTACCGATAACAACCACCAAGCTTTTGTCATTCTCAACTATCCAAGAAACATCATATAACACTGTTAGGGCTGTACCACATGATCTGTTAGGCTGAAAATCTATTAGGTTCAATGAGTTTTACTGAGCTCATGGGGGTTCAAAGTAGGCATGTCCAGTATAGAATTGCCCTGTTAATTAATTACATGTATCAACATAAACCCTTAAATGATGCTCTAGATTAATTTTAAAAATCCATTTCTTTTTTACCGACAGATTATGATTTTTAATGTAAGTTTTTAGAAAACTGCAGAATGAAAGCATCATCTCAGAGGAACTATCCCAACTCTAAAATACTTGAATATGTTATTTATATTAACTTATTTTAAATATTTAGATTTTATCTTTCTGCCACGTACAATAAAATAACCAAAGTACCATATAAATTAATACCTTTAAATTCAAAGAATGCTTTTCCTGCATTAGAAACTGAACAATACAGACTATTGTATAAGATTTCAAGTTTTATTTCCATGCAGATTCAGCTGATTTATTAACTGATGAAATCTTATACAGTATATGATTAAATTCACAATTCTTTTGGGAGCTGCTGACCTGAGAAATTACACAAAGTAAATAAACATATATTATTATGCACATGGAATGCCTGTTAAAGAAAGAGTCACTACATATTCAACTTACCTGCAGTAACTGTACTTGCTGGCGGAGTTATTCCATCAGTCATGGGAAGAGGTGGTGGTGGAGGAGGAGCAACTGGGCTATCCAATGCTAAGAGGGGTGGTGGCGGTGGTGGCGGTGGCGGGGCTTGGGGTATAGTTCCAACCCCAGACAGTGGTGGGGCAGGTGGAGGTTGATTGGCCCCCTGTAGGGGTGGTGGTGGAGGTGGAGAAGGAGGAGGAGGAGGAGGTGACAGCTCTTCCTCTTGGGAAGATGGGAAAACCACAGAGTCACTGTCTTTCATGAAAGGTAGAGGTGGCGGTGGTGGTATTTCTGGAGCAAAAGAGGGAACGGGGGATGTAGATGGGGAGGGATAATCTGAAAGAAACAGAACAGATATGAGAAATGCTTCCTGTCCTGCTGTTGGAAGATAATCCTACCTAAATCTCCTGGGAAAGAAGAGGAATAAATTATGAGCCAACCATTTTAAAATACTTATTCCTATATGATGGGTGGTGATTTCTCAGCTAGTGCATATCATGCAAAACTTCAGGAGACAAACCATCTGGGAGTCCATGTGGTACAAATGTTGATGGGCTGGAGCAATTCAAATTGCAAATGGAGAGTTGCCTACCTGAATAGTCCTCCATTAAGGCAAAACAATGCAAAACCAGTCAACCAAGCAACCCCCTCTTATGTACATAAATGAGAGAGGGAAAATTCTTAACCATTCTTGTCCTTGATCTGCTAGCTGCACATGGGGACATATTCATATAAGGCAGGATTTCTCAAACTGTGAATGATGAACTGTTAGAGAATCATTAGCAACTTGAGGATTACCATTTTTAATGTATTTAATGGATGGTACCTTAATACAACTCAAGTAGTGAAAAATCTATTTGCTGCACAGTACAATTGACACCTGTCTATTTATTTATTTGGTATGGCTGCCCACTAGCTTGGTGACTGTGGGTGGCTCAAAAAAGGTCCCGTGACAACTATTATTGGATATTGGCAATCGATTGTTAAAGACTACTGATAGCTGTGTTTGGCTTCTCTCAGAAATACTTGTTTCCCTCTGGCATTTCTACCAGCAGAACAGCAAGTCCAAATTCTTTGCAGTAACCGTAAAGTATATGTGTAAATGAAGTCCAGTATTTTTATCCTCTTTGTATATAAAGTTGTAAGGCTCTATAATTGATTTACTTCACATGTAGATTAACATTTAATTTGTAAAATTAAGCAGTATATTTCTTGCCCAACCATAAACCCAATGAAATATTTTGTTTTATTCAACGAGAGGCCACCCAAACATTTACTATACTGCGGGTGTTACAGAATTGCAATGTTTAAGAATACCCAAGAGAAGAAAAAACACTCAGAAATATAATTCTTCACTTGTGTTGCAAAATGCTCCAAGTAAGGGTTCACCTTGCTTGTTCCATGGGACTGTACCTGTGCTAGTTGATGAAGATGCTTCAATAGTAACTGAAGAGGCTGTTGCAGTTTCTGTAACAACAGGGATGACCTCAATGCCAATGATGGTGTTACCGCCAGGCCCCCACTGAATCCGGATTAAACCCCTATCTTCTAGCTCTTCCAGGTTGTGCTCCAAGGCAGAGTATTTTGGGGTTACTTCTGTCTCTTGTGGCAGCTGCACTGGGGGCCAAAAGGGACTTCCTGGCTTGTTAGCTTTGCTGATTTGATCCAGTTTGTTCTGAGAGAAAAAGTTTAGAGAATTATAGGTTTTGAATGCAAAACCTAGTGAATTTGAGCAGATTCTACTTTCTGAGATCTTGTATATGCTGCTATGGTGTGGACTGGATTTGAAACCTATTTTCCGATAGATAGATAGATAGATAGATAGATAGATAGATAGATAGATAATATATAATATATATATATTAAAAACCAATCCTGGGATTATTAGAATTAAAAGAAATACAGTTTATACAGCTCACTAGCTCATCTCAGTTTTGGGAAGAAAAACATACAAGGACAGATACCCTTCATAGTTGAATGTAGCCAGTGTCAATGTGACAGGTTCAGAATTTCAGACATCTCTATTTGCTTGATACACTTAATTGATCACGGCAGAGGGGAAGATTGAAGTGTTGGGCAAACAATATAATCCAGCCAACCAATCCAGTCAAGTAATCTTGAGAGATTTACTTATTGCTCCAAAGAGACCTAGTGCTATTTGGAACTAAATAACTTTCTCTAGTACAGTATTTCTCAACCTTGGCAACTTTAAGATGTGTGGACTTCAACATCTAGAATGCTGGCTGGGGAATTCTGGGAGTTGAAGTCCACACATCTTAAAGTTGCCAAGGTTGAGAAACACTGTTCTAGTAACTGTATTGTTCAAATGGCTGACTGGGGATTAATGTACTCGTCTTCTGCAAAAATGAGGCCTTTTTATTCACTTTTCCTCCACTGCTTTTCCCTGTTTCCTGGGGAATGAAAAAGAGTAAAAAGCAGTGGAGAATGAGTAAGCCAGCCCCATGACTCTGGCTTTTGTGAACCTGATCCTGACTGCACCACCACAATTTTTTTAACCTTCAGGAAATAAACAAACAAGCAAACAAATAAATTTAAAAGCCAGGAAGTGAGAAAGGAAGAGACAATTTTCCAACCATTTTTTGTGGCAGCTGGGTGGACTAAAAAATGTGGTTGACCGACCACTAACCTAGCCACCTCCAGACTGTGTGTTGCAAAGAAGAAAAGATGAGGGGAAGAGTAGATGATCAGGTCAGCCCTGTCATATGAACATGGCAATTGTGTTGAGCTCCCTGTATTACATTAGCGTTCTTCCACTATTACAAGGCCTTCTCATCCATGTGCTCTGATTAATTCTACGTATCTGCCCACTGTATGCAGCTTGTGAGCTTTCTGGAGGGGTGACTATGCTAGATGGACACTTGGCCTGATCCAGCAGATCTCCTAATTAGGTATGCAACTTATTTCAAAGGTTCTGACCTTACCAGGAGTGATTCAACCTCAAAATGAACGTTCTGGTTCCAGTTCCACAGTTGGAATGATCCATTTTGAGGTTAGATCTGTCCTAGTAAGGTTGGGATGAGCCTGAATTCTTCTTGTAAGGTCAAAATTTCCAAGGTTGGAAGGGGATGTTTTGGAACCAGAATGTTTTAACTTGAAATGTTTTGCACTTCTTTTCCCAATATTATTTTGAAATCAGCATGATCAACAGTTCTCATAACTCTTTTCCCTCTGCTTCCATACCGGCTCATCACTTGTTCTTGCTCTCAGGGTCTCCAGCTCATTGCGTGACTGATACAGCTGTTTCTCTAGCTCAGCAATCTTGGCCACAGATTCGTTTTCTGCATCCTGGAGTTTCTCAGTGAGCTGTGAAGAGAATCACTGTATTGGGAATATGTTTTGGGAGGGCAAAACTGTAAAGCAGAGTCAAAAACGAATACCCTATGTACTCAAGCAAGGATGGACTTTGTGCATATGTACTGCACGTGCAGGAATGGAATAGATTCTCACCGTTGTCACCAACCAACCCACTTTCCTGAACTGCTGCTTCTCAATCATCTTCAGATGTAGTGTCCATAAGATTTGTTTAGTCAGCCCCCATACCTGTCCAACTTCTTCTTGCAAATCCTCCATGTGCTCCAGAATGGCATTTTTGGTCTCAGTATCCTCCAGCAGGGCACCTACATCAAAGATGTTATCCAGGTAGGCTTGGATCTGCACTTGCAGCTTGTCACTCTCTGTACAACGCAGCTTCTGATCAATCAAAGAAGGGAAGCCTTGATTTAAAAATAGGGCCAGGATGATCATTCTTTACAGTACAGTGGTACCTCGGTTCACAAACGCTTCTGTTCACGAACAATTCGGTTCACGAACAGCTCCGGTCGCAAAATTTTGCCTCCGTTCACGAACTCCGCATCAGGTTACGAACAGGATCCGCGGCCATTTTCCCTCCTGTGACATGTGGTCGCGGCTTCCTGTAGGGAGGGGGACTCTCCCTCCAAGCAGTAACTGCCTCCCCACCCGCCTTCCTGTCCTCCACGCCAGAAGTCGCGTCGAGCAAGGTTAGCTTTCTGTCTCTTTGTACTGTACTTTGTGTCATATTTTTGTGGTTTTAAAAAAAAAAATGGTTCAGAACAGATTAACCGTAATTACATTGAACCTTATAGGGAAATTTGATTCGGGACGCGATCAAAAATCGGTTGGTGACCAAATTCGCAGGGGTCAGAACGGATTAACCGTACTTACATTGAACCTTATGGGAAAATTTGATTCGGTTCACGACCAATTCGGTTTGCAACCAGAGTCGCGGAACGAATTAAGTTCATGAACCAAGGTACCACTGTATATACTTTTGGAATGATAAATGTCAGTACATGGTCCATCTGCATATGTCCCTTTTTCTTCTGTTTTTTTTTTTTAAGAAAAATGTTTGTAGGCATATTTTAATTTTTTTATAATACAGAAACCAAATAAACATGCTAAAAGAGTCAGAGCAGCACTTTTTAAAAAAAATATTCTTATCACATCCAAGTCTACTGCAATTTTTTAATTTCTTCATGACTTACACTTTATAGACTACAGGTGGTCCTCGCTGTTCGTTTGACGACGGTTCAAAATTACAACGGTTGTTCAGCCATCGTAAGATGTTGTGCTGCCCCCCTGCGGTCATGTGGCCACATTTTGGGCACTTGGCAACTACCTTGTATTTATGATTGGTTGCCAAGAGTTTCATGATCATGCGATTGCCATTTGCAATCTTCTCTGCCAGCTTCCCCACTGGAAGCCAGCAGGGAAGGTTGTAAGTAGAGCGGACGCAGCGGTGTGCAGAAACCAGCTCAAATCCTGAAGATATAAGCTTCATAACTGCCCACTGCTGGGAGATTTCCCCTCCCCTTTCAACAGTGGGCAGGCATGGACCTCAAATCTTTAGGTGCTCCATTCACCGCTGAGAGAGGGGAGGGGAAAGAGGATGGAGCGAAAGAGCTGTCTGCTGAAGCAAAGCAGTCACGTGGGTGTCTCATTTGATGACTGCTTCGCTCAGCAACCAAGATTCCGATCCCAATTGTGGTCGTTAGGCGAGGACTATCTGTATAGTGCAGACATTTATGCTTCAGTTTTAAAATGAAAGTTTACTTGATAAATTTAAATGTGCTCTTTATAAGAAAAGTAAAATAGAAAGATGCAAATACAGCTATGAGGAGCTTAAGTCTCATTTCTATCAGTATATAGAAGACAATTTCTAAAAGTAATAAAACTGCATCAACAAATTAGGTAGAGAAGCACAAATACTCCATCCCTATCTCTGATTCTGAATACTATATCTTTACTGTGTTAACTAATGTCTATTGCTTGTTTCCAACAATGGCATGCATTTCAGAATTGCTAAGCACTTTTGAAATGAAGAGCAATTAAGAGGAAATTAAGAGCAATTAAAAACAACCACACACCTCTAGATACTCATCAAGTCCCAACTGTGTGAACTCATATTGCAAGAAGGCACGGAAGTTCATGTTCTCCACAGAATGAACCACAATATTGATGAACTGCATACAAGCCACCTAGACATTTGGGAAAGGGGAAGAAAAAGAAAAAGTGTATTTCCTAAAGGATTTACAATTTTGAAGGGCTGGGATTTTGGTGGTTAAGACTCTCCTGGTATATGGATGACTTTTGTTACCTACTTTTCAAACTTTTTGCCTGTTATATCTCTTTCTCTACATAAACACATAATTTATATCATGTTTTAAATATTCAGGTATTAACTCTGGAAGAGTCAGTTTGGTGTAGTGGTTAATGCACCAGGCTAGAATCTGGGAGACTGTGAGTTCTAGGGCCACCTTAGGCACAAAGTCAACTGGATGACCTTGGGCCAGTCACTCTCTCTCAGCCCTAGGAAGGAAGCAATGGCAAACCACTTCTGGAATCTTGCTGAAAAAACTGCAAGGACTAGTCCAAGCAGTCGCCAGGAGTCAACTCTGACTCAAAGGTACACACACATACAGGTGAAACTCAAAAAATTAGAATATCGTGCAAATATTCACTTATGTCAGTATGGCAACTCAAAAGGTGAAACCAATATATGAGATAGACGCATTACATGCAAAGCGAGATATGTCAAGCCTTACTTTGGTATAATTGTGATGATTATGGCGTACAGCTTATGAAAACCCCAAATTCACAATCTCAGAAAATTAGAATATTACATGACATCAATAACACAAGGATTGGAAATAGAACAATATCGGACCTCTGCAAAGTATAAGCATGCATATGTACTCAGTACTTGGTTTGGGCCCCTTTTGCAGCAATGACTGCCTCAATGCGGCGTGGCATGGATGCTATCAGCCTGTGGCACTGCTGAGGTGTTATGGAAGACCAGGATGCTTCAATAGCGGCCTTCAGCTCCGCTGCATTGTTTGGTCTCATGTCCCTCATCTTTCTCTTGGCAATGCCCCATAGATTCTCTATGGGGTTCAGGTCAGGCGAGTTTGCTGGCCAATCAAGCACAGTAATCCCATGGTCACTGAACCAGGTTTTGGTACTTTTGGCAGTGTGGGCAGGTACCAAGTCCTGCTGGAAAATGAAGTCAGCATCCCCATAAAGCTCGTCTGCAGAAGGAAGCATGAAGTGCTCCAAAATCTCCTGGTAGACGGCTGCGTTGACCCTGGACTTAATGAAGCACAGTGGACCAACACCAGCAGATGACATGGCTCCCCAAATCAACACAGACTGTGGAAACTTCACACTGGACTTCAAGCATCGTGCATTGTGTGCCTCTCCATTCTTCCTCCAGACTCTGGGTCCTTGGTTCCCAAATGAGATGCAAAAGTTGCTCTCATCAGAAAAGAGGACTTTGGACCACTGGGCAACAGACCAGTTCTTTTTTCTGTAGCCCAGGTAAGACGCTTCTGACCTTGTTTGTTGTTCAGGAGCGGCTTGACAAGAGGAATACGACATTTGAAGCCCATGTCCAGGATCCGTCTGTGTGTGGTGGCTCTTGATGCACTAACTCCAGCCTCAGTCCACTCCTTGTGAAAGTCCCCAACACTTTTGAATGGCCTTTTCCTGACAATCCTCTCCAGGCTGCGGTCATCCCTGCTGCTTGTGCACCTTTTTCTATCACACTTTTCCCTTCCACATAACCTTCTATTGACGTACTTTGATACAGCCCTTTGGGAACATCCAACTTCTTTTGCAATTACCTTTTGGGGCTTTCCCTCCTTATGGAGGGTGTCAATGATGGTTTTCTGCACAACTGTCAGGTCAGCAGTCTTTCCCATGCTTGTGATTCCTACTGAACCAGCCTGAGAGACCATTAAAAGGCTCAGGAACCCTTTGCAGGTGTTATGGATTCATTAGCTGATTAGAGGGGGACACTTTGAGCCTAGAATATTGAACCTTTTCACACTATTCTAATTTTCTGAGATTGTGAATTTGGGGTTTTCATAAGCTGTACGCCATAATCATCACAATTATACCAAAGTAAGGCTTGACATATCTCGCTTTGCATGTAATGCGTCTATCTCATATATTGGTTTCACCTTTTGAGTTGCCATACTGATATAAATGAACATTTGCACGATATTCTAATTTTTCGAGTTTCACCTGTACATAACTGAGCCCAGACAAACAGATTCTATCTTGCAGAAGCTCGACTTAACCCTATTCTTAGAGCCAGTTTAGTATAGTACTTAAGGTATCAGGCTAGAAACTGGGAGACTGAGTTCTAGTCCCGCTTTAGGCACGAAGCCAGCTGGGTGGCCTTGGGCCAGTCATTCCCTCTCACCCTAGGAAGAAGGCAATGGCAAACCACTTCTGAAAAACCTTGCTAAGAAAATTGAAGGGACTTGTTCAAGCAGTTGCCAGGAGTCAACACTGACTCGAAGGCACAAAAAAAAATTAACTTTGGGCTTTTTAGAAATTAGAAAAAAATGTTTATTGAGATCGAGAGTTTCAGTACCTTTTTTAAATTATAGGGAATGTAATTATATAGTTAATTTAGTTTTTAAGGCCCTTATTAAGTATAATATTAGGATGCTTTACTGAGCTCTTACTAAGGCTGAGTATGCTTTGGAAATGGTTCAGAAGAAATGCTTAAAATTTTACCCTAGCCCAAAATAGCTAGAGATACTGTTTGTCATACTATCAGTTTGTACAAGATTTCTCCAAACTGATGATGGTAAGCATGGCTGTGCCTCCGTAGGGCTGATACCTTGTTTTCAGGATCTCTTTCCTGATCCTGAAGCTGTGCCTTGAATTACTGCGTGAACTTAAATCATGGAACTATTCTTTTTTAATTAGGGCAATAGTGGAAGGCATAGGAAACGTTCCAGAGGGTGGCATGAACAGCAGCTAGCCTCATGACAGCGTGTGCATGTTGGAGGAGAGTATTAGAGGAAGTCTTGTGGGTGACCAAGAAATCAGCTACAACCAACTCTTCTGCTCCCCTCTGCGTTACCATAAAATCTATGTTGCTGTCTTCATTTCGGAAATACTCCATCAGCTTCTCAAAACGGTTCTTCTCACCACAAACCTGTAAGGAGAGAAAGGGAAGGAATTCTGTTTGACCCTGCAGACAATAAAGAGTTTAAACCGTATATATACACACTAGGAGCCTCCAGCAGCCTGACCCAGAGTATTTTATTCTCCGTGCCCCCATGGCAGTCACCAAAAAGGGAACCACTCACTGCTTCAAACACTTTGTTTTAATAAACCTGTAGAGGATCAGATGACAGGCCCACTGGATTTTAGCAAGCCGTATGAGAGAGCAATAATTGTTTAGCCTTTGTTGTATGCTGTGAGTGGCACTCCAAAAAATAAGTGAACTCAAGATAGGTGAGACCAGGAAAAAAAAGGACAGTTAAGTGTATAGTGTAATATTTAATTATTTTTTCCTTCTCTCACATTTGAAATTACAGTTTGGCAGGCAGCTTTTCTGAGAGAAGCTTTGGGAACACACTGCTAGAAAGCCTCTGACCCCATCCTGGTTACTAAACCTGAGCAATTAAAGTACTACTTGCGTTTCTGTTTCATTGCTTATCAGCTGGCCGGCTTCACTCCTCACCAGCTGTTGTGTCTCCTATCTTCTCTTACTTATTTTACTCCTTCAGACTGCTAGTCCTAGCTCCTCTCTCCTGAAAAATGGCTTCCTTGGGCAAATAACAGGAGAATACCCTTTTCCCATTTCACCTAGCTCTAGTTCCCAGATTCCCTTGGAATGGAAGCCACAACAATTTTAGCACAACTCTGAAACGAGATGTTTGTAATGGTACTACCACTTGATTTGTCTTACTAGAAGAGACAACAAGGTGGATGTTTGTCTAGTGCATATTGTAGCCCTGTCTAACCCATCTTCCTTTTTTCAGTAAATAATAAAATACAGTAGGTAGACCATAATCTAACTGGGTGAGAAAGGTTTGGATTTTAATATAAATCTTATACTAGCTTCACCATCCTACAACTTAAATACTGCTCATTTGTGCTTTGTATCCCACATTAATAATATGTATGCATATGAGAACTGGTATGCAAGCAAAATCCAAGGTCACTTTTGGCATTATGGTGAGAAATTAATGCCAAATTTAAGTTATCTGGATTGTGCCCAACAACAAAATAAGTTGGGCTAATTCAAGGTTTAATGTATCACTCAAAGAGGTGTGGAAGCTTTATGATTGTAACTAATGTCACTGTACATAAAACTCTACTAAATAATCTAAGTAGAAGCAGGAGATTACAAGCTAATTGAGGGAAATATTAAAAAAAAAAGCAAGGGACAAATGTGAGAAAATGCAGTTATGTAGTTATAATCACATGATAAGAGTCTGTGGAGGAAGAGTAAAAGATGGAAATGGTATCATGATGTATGTAACACAACCTACACACTTGTGCAGAATGCCAGGATGCAAGCATATAAGGACAGAGTTTGTGTCATAACATCACTGTACATAAAATCCCTCCTCAGTCAAAGCTTATGTGTACTTTCAGACTTGCAAGATTCTGTTAATGTAGCTTTACAATAAAATAGAATGAGCTTACCTGGCCGTGTTTCCTGTCTGGTCTACATGGTAAGGTGGACATCGATCTTGCAAGTCGGAAAGTACAATTCTCCCGCTGTCACCATAACTTAGGGAGGGTCTCTCCTGAGCCTCTTGCTCTGCCCACTATGCAGTTTTGGACTATGCTCCCTCTTATCTGACCATTCCCTAGGCAACATCTCTTCACCCAGTCTCTCAAGGTCATTCCCCCATACTATTACACTAGGGAAAGGTCAGATAAGAGATAGCATAGCCTGCAGCTGGATAGTGGGCAAGGCAAGAGGCTCAGGAGAGACCCTCCCCTCCCTAGTTTCTTGGGCTGTAAAGGACATGGCAGGAGAATTGTATTTTCAGATTTGCAAGATTCTGTCAGTGTAGCTTTACAATAAAGTAGAATGAGCTCATCTGGTTGTGTTTTCTGTCTGGTCTACTTGGTAAGGTTGACAAAAGCTCTCAATAGTGATAAATGTTTCAAAATTACTCATTTACAAAAATTTGCTTCTAGAACAAACAGGATATTTGGCAGCCTGACCAGTACAGGAAGATTACAATATTTAGTAAACATACCAATAAGCTCAGTAACATAAGGAGATTTTGAGTTACTGCAGTTGCTCTCTGTCTAGGGATGGTCATTATTTGTACCTTATGTGTGTTTACTATTTGCTGTATTAGCTGATATTCTGGGTTTCTTTCAACAACCTTCACTTTTTAAGCCTGATTCTCATGAGCCACTTTATGGGCCAACTGTAGATTGTTCAACCATGTTGGGGATAGGATCACTTTGCACCTTTCTGTTCAGTGACTGGGATTCCTCCCTGCCAAAGGCTTTAGTACAAACCACCTGTTCTACTGTCCAGCAAACTTTATCCTGAGTAATTTAAGTAGTCCCTTGTCAGATATCCGTGGGTCAGTTTACAGATGATAGTACAGATGACTTTCCCTTCTATCTCTACTTATTTATTTAGTGTATCCCATTTCCAGAGGCTTTTACGACATCTCCAGGGATTCCCAAGGAGTGTACTAAAAGCCAAGCTAAGCAAAGATGGGTGATTTGCTCCCAATGTAATCACAAGCTTCAAATGAAGAATATCTTTCTGGATGGCAGCACAGAGAGACTTGCTCTGATCTCATTAATTCCGACTCTACCTCCCAAGTGATTCAATTTGCATTTTAAAAGATACAGTGCTTAAGTGTAAACTTATTTTTTAAATGATGCATATGGATTCTACATTGATTTTCACTATTCATATGTACACACTACATTATAGTGAGAGGACTTACCCACTTGTATTTGCTTCTGCTTTCAATTCTAAAAGCCACTGAAAATATGTATTTAATATTTAAGCAAAAATGTGGAAGCTTTGAAAACCTCCACTTTCATTCTTTAATTCTTAGCAGTCCAGTTCCTCTGGACAAGGGTTGAGTAATGTAAAGGCAGTAACAGCAAAGGGATCCAGAATAAAATATATGGAACTGGTTTCTATTGCTGTGGCCCCACAGTTTCCCCATTTCACAGCACCTGCACTTCCCCTTCCTCTCACACTAATTTAAATCTGAAAGCGTGCTACATTCTTTCACCTGAAAACTTTTTTTTTCAAAAGGTAAGCAAGTAATTATTGATCTGCTTCTACAGAAGTTCAGGATCCATGCTTCCACATGAGTAACTGTCCTGGAGATACTTTCCCTGTGGGTGGGCCACCCTGCTGCAACTTTGAATGGGGTAGCAATGAAATGCACCAATCATATTTCAAACAAACTCATAACAAAACTGAATAGTTTTCAGCCCACTGAAGCTTTTTTGGAAGAGAGAAAGGTCTGAAATTCATGCAGCCACTCAACTTGTTGATCTTCTGGAGTATATTTTGGCATCAGTCTTGACAGAAATTTTGAGAAGGGGTCCACTCAATGGAACAAAAGGTGGAGAAATAGCAACATTGATTTGCCGCATTTTGAGGAAAATGAATATACTATGCACACGTTGCCATCTAAGAGAGGAGTTTTTGTAAGACCATTATATCTAGAGTTTAATATTATCTAACTTTAACTGGTTGTACATATAGAACCTTTAAAAAATGTAATTAAAATTGTTTTATATTTGTGAACAATCACTTGAACTAAACACCAGCATCACAGCAAGAAGGTAGAGCTCACAAACCTCTTTGAAGTTGTCAAAGGCAGCCAGAATAATGTCGTGCCCTCCTCGGACCAAGCAAACAGCAGCCAACAGCTCAAGGACAAGAGCTTTAGTTCTGCAATGTAAAGGAAAATGAGGGAAAAGATTTTACATTCTCCCAAAGATATTGGGGACTAAGAATGAACTCGGAAGAGGGTGATGGAGACCAATGACTAGAGGCAAAGTCCCAAGAAAGTATAAACAGCTTGTAGATGATGGAGAAGGGAGGGAAAGAAATTAATCAAGGTGTTGAGCTGCATGGCTGTCTTCCCAGCAGCAGAAAGCCTGACCTGCTTGCTTGAGTCTTCTGCATCAGTTTACTTGAATTTAGATCTTTAGGACTAAACCTAATTTTTGCTTCTCAACTATGATTATATTGGTGGACTTTGGGTGTGCTTCTGCTTGTACCAAGACAAATTTAGCTAAAGGTCCTTTAGATAAAAGCACACAGGGAAGGAGAGTAATAGGATGAAGGACAACAAAGTCCCAAAATTGCAACCAGCACTTAGGGACAATCAGAGAACTTTAGAGGTATACACTCTGTACACACCAGTAGACCCCTCAAGAGCTACTCCCTGTCTATATGGCCAGAGCATCTGTTCATATACTGTAGCAGGAAATTGCATTGCACCATTCCATAATGTGGTTGGCTTGTTTGTGGCTTAACATGTTATGTGAACAGAGTCAGTGTGGTTTGTAAACCGTGATTTAGGGATCAGCATGTGTGAACCCTACATTTGTAGCTTATTCAACAATCTTTGGTTAAAACAAATAATGGCTTAGGGAAATGTGTGAACTCAGCCATAGTGTTGGACCAACTGATTAAGAAGAGAACTGCAACCAAACGTTCATGGGAAAGTATTGCTGCTCGGAAGTTTCGTTTCAAACAGATGTAATATGGGAGGCTAAATAATGTTTACTGCTTACATGCTGCAGAAGTTCTATTTTTTGACATATGCATAAATGGGTAAACTCTTAACCCTTAAAATAAAATATTTAGTTCTCCTAGAATAGAGCTGTCTGTCACTGATCTAAACCTGTGCAAGAACGTAAGAGTTGCCCTCTTCTATTTGGATTACAGCTCCATCTAATCCAGCATCTTGCTTCCCACAGGGCCAGCTAGATGCCCTTGCAAAGCAAGACTCTACTCCTGTATCTTCCAGCACCTGGTGTGTGGAAAACAGAACAAAAGAAGACTAGATGATACATGTAAGCTGGGAAAACTTGTATATCACATGCTGTTAAACTCTCTCCCAACAACCACTCTCAGCATGGCCAATAGTGAGGGTTGCTGAGAGATGTAGTTCAGCACTATTTTGCAGGTCACAGATTCCCTATCTTGAAGGACACACACACACACACACACACACACACACACACACACACAGGTAGTCCTTGGTTAATAACTGCCTTGTTTAGTGATTGTTCAAAGTTACAATGGTGCTGCAAAAGTGGCTTTACAACTGGTCCTGGAACTTATGACTGTCACAGTGTCCCTGCGATCATGTGATTACCATTCAGGCGCTTTGCAACTGGTGCACATACACAATGGTCACAGCGTCCTACAGTCATGTGATTGCCATTTTCGAGCTTCACAGCGGGCTTATGACAAGCGAAGTCAATGGAGAAGCAGGCAGTGAAATCGCAAGTCATGGTCACATGATGTCTCACTTAATGTCCATGTTGCTTAGAGATGGAGTTGCTTTTCCCAATTGTGGTCATTAAGTGAGGACTACCTCTATGTAAGGACTAGAAATCACAGCAAAGAGATGGACAAAGTCACTGAACAAGGTGTATATCCTAGATGGGGAGAAAGCAATCTGTTGGATGCCTGGATCTGAACTATTGCTGTGAAGGTAAGAAAGATTTAGGGTGAGTTGACTGAACTGTGTCCAGGTACAACTGGCTGAATTCATTTAGTTCAGAAGGCAACTATGGTCCTCTATAATGCCAAGGAATTTTGAGGGAGGGGATGTTATTATTGTTGTGAGCCACCCAGAGTTGTGCTATAAAAGATGGGCAGCCATGTAAACCAGGTAGACAGATAGATAGATAGACAGACAGACAGATAGCTAGAACAAACAAATTCAGTGTTTGAATTTGTAGATTATTTTTAAGTTATGATTTTTAACCATATATTTCTGAATAATCCACATGAGGCTGAAATCATATAACTTAATCCATTATTTACAAATCAAAATGGTTGGTTTTACATAACACACTAAGGCAAAGACAGCCAAACTACATTATGATTTTGTGCAATGTGTGAATCTACTTGTTGAACAGAGGTAGACTCTAGGTCTCTGATCATCAGTACTGTACCGTTTGTCCCAGTATAAACTCTGAGAGTTATTATTAGTCAGAACGCTATGAAATTTAAGCAGGCCTGAGTTCCACTAACTCACTCCATAAACACCAAAGCAGCACTGAGGACAAGTCAGGATGCTTGAGGATTTTGTCTGGTTTGTATTGCAATCAGCATTGTGAAGTGATGTAACCTGCTCCATGCCTCTCAAATGCCTGTGCCAACTGAAGTCCTTTGGATGTGACACTTCCATTCTCAGCTCAAAATACGTGCCAAAGTGCACACAGAGTGAGTATGATATATTGAAAAATGTATGTATTCCAGAAAGTATTCATTTTCATGCTCTTTTTTTTAAATAAAAGGAGTGTTTAATGCAGAAATGAAACACAAATACATCTCTGAAACTGACCTGGACAGGAATTGGCTAACATATCCATTAAGACTGAGAACAATACACATATCTATAAAAGAGGATAGAATTCCTACCTGGGATTCTTATTGTTGAGACTGAGTGTGATCTCATTCACACATGCTGGATGGTTCATCACAAGGCTGAATCCAGACTAAGGGAGAAGTGAGAGAGAAAGTTAGCAGCCCAAATTAGCAGTCCAAGTGAATCTAGACAGGCACGAATACTGAAGGTGGGAACACACACAGGCATGGCTCCTTTGTTCCACAGAGGTTCAGAGAGTGGATTCTTTCGCAAGCGAAGGCCATATGGCCTGGTTGTGGCAAGCCAAATCATTGGTCACTCATGGTCAAATGATAGTTGTTATGAACCCAACTTTTCACAGAGAGTTAGAAGGATTACTTTTGATATATATATCTTTTTCATATTTTAACCAAATTTTGTGTGTGTGTGTGTGTGTGTGTGTGTGTTAACCCTGTAAAACATGTTTGATCTCATTTAACAATAATATATAAAAATTCAGGAAGCCATACTTCTTAAGACATTTTTGAGCCTCCTCCAAACTATTGATTACTGCTCAACTATTGGGACACATAAACTCACAGCTGTCTACCAATTCCCACAGCCATGTCTCATGGAAGTAATGCTACTGGGCAACATCTTTCTCTCAAAAATAATAGTGCTAAATGCCATGTAAAATGGCTTCTTAGGCATACACGCCTACCTACTTATTGGAAGTCAATCCAGGCAGGTTGTGCAAATCTGCTAGTGCTGTAAGGAAAACTCCACTGATTAAAACAGTGGTTCATCAAATCTAGCATTTGGTTTGCAACAAGCACCACTAAATAGTCCTTTCTTTAAGGGCCACTGAACTCTCCGTCCTGAATCTGCCTACTGTGGTTGACAACCAAATGCCTGTTATGTGTTGTTGACTAAAGTCCCATGATAGCAGGCCATTTCCTAATTATGGATAACAGAGTCCAACAATTTTGGAAGGCATTAGATTGTTTCTTCTGTATCCCATGTCCGGTGATCTCAGAAAATTGCAAGCAAACAAAGACTAGAATTCTACTGACATTAAAACATTAAGATTTTTCTGACACTATACATCTGAGGATGCATACACCCATACTGCACCTACATCTACACCTGATTTATAGGTCTTCATGCCATTTGGGATGGCATGTTAAAAACTGCTTAATACTGAATCAGACATTGGTTTATCTAGACTAGCTCTTCAACACTACAGATGGGAATCTTTCCAGCCCGACTTGGAGATATTGGGTATGGATTTTCTTGCATGGTACAGGATTTCCTGGTTCCCTCTTCTTTGTCCCTTCCTGACACCATGTACCTATGTCACTTCACACATCACTTCTGAAATTTAGGCAAGTTTCAAAATCACTTTCCAATGTTATATATGTGCTTCCCAAGGCCATCTATTTCACACACATGGAAACTTTCACCTTTCTTATCCTCCTCTTCAATTACCTGATAATTCATAATGGCACGGAGACACATGATGCAGACATGAACATCATCTTTCTGGCTGACGATGCGTGAGTTCCGTAATGCCTTCCTGCTGTGTGATGGATTGAATCTGGGGTAGAAATAAATTTAAAGGGGGGAGGGGGAGAAACAGCTCAATGACAATGGATGTCAATCTCATGCAACAGTCCAAAAGTATAAAGAATAGCATATGAGAAGGATTTGAGGGGGAGAAGCAGGAGTCAACATAAGTAGCAGGTTGGCAGTTTAATTTTTCCTTTTCTTCTAAGTTTCCAGTTCAAATAGCATCTAGGAATAGTCTTACCCAATCTGTTGCCCTGCAGCTGTGTTGTACTTCAATTCCTACAATCTCTAGCTGTTGCTGACTGGACATTAAAGGAGTTAAAGCCCAACACATCTGGAAGGTAACAAGTTGGGAAATTCTAGCCTAGAGGACGTTGTCACCAGTGAAGACTTCCAGTCCAGTTTCCAGGGCGTTGCTGCTTCCGTATGATTAAGCATGGAAAAGAGTCTCAAGAATAAGGCTAACAGATTTTAGGGGAAAAAATCATGAAAGGCCTTTCACCTGGATGTGGCTGAAGGAGAATACAGAGTATGGATACTGGTGCTGAATATGGTAACATTTCTTCAGATTCTGAAAAACTGGTGGCTTTGGTCTCAAACTTACAAAAGGTTTCTCGATGTCACAATTAAAGACAAGCCAAATGAAACTTTACATCAATTTTGTACAACTTCAGGCTCACTTGATTGCTCAACCTTCCCTTTCCACCACCTCTGTACATCTGATCCAGTTCCCTGAACCGCAGGACAACAGCAACAAAAAAACTGGAGCCAAAACAAACAAACCAAAAACTCTTGTGATGACTATGAAAACGATGAAAATCTAAGCATGCAAATATCCCAGATTTTCAAAAGTAATTCCAGTGACTGAACTTTTAGGAATGGATTGCCTTATTCGGGATGTTTAAAATGGCAGATTTCCAGCTCTCCCGGCTTTCAAGGCTCCCAATGTTCAGTGCCTGGAGTGCCTATGCATGAACACAAAGGCAAAAGAGGGGTGAGCATGCCCTTGCCCAGCCACTCCTACCCCCTCCGGCTGCGCTCACGGGGGAGGTTCTCGTTAAGTCTGGGAGAGGCTCACCGGGGTGAGTAAGAGTTGACAGGTGGCCGGGGCTTACAGTCCTGCTCGCTGCCAGGGGCGCTGGAGGAGGGGCTGCTGGGGTGGACTTGTTGAAAGAATGTTTGGATCTGCTGGTTCAAATGGCAACACCTGAAGGAGGTGGAAGAGTGCAACCCTGCAGGACAGGAGGGAAAAATAGGATGCTTCAGGTGGACGCCTCCCTGTCCCTCCCCCTCCCTAAACATGGGGGAAAAGTGACAGTTTTGGAATCAAGTGACATTTTACTGTCACTTGAAAAACAATCTTGATATCCCTTTAGCAGCTTTTGGGTAAATCCAGCAAATAGAGCCCATTATTGCCCATTTTTCAATGCAAGACTACTTTGTTCTTTGAGGTTTTCTGTGTGACCTGGGCAGGACTTTTTCTTCTGTAAATTGTGTGGCACTGAACTAGCCCAAGGATGGAAATCTTTTGCCTGCAGGAGAATAGGAATCCACCTTGGGTCACTCAATTCCAGTTGTTCTCCAAGGTCAACACCATCATACTTAGGATTCAGACCTTATGTCACAGAAGGGCTGAGTAGCCTAAGGGACTCTGTAATCAGTTATAGATTTAGCCCATTGATCTCTGAACCCCAAAGCCCAGCCTCTCCAGCCCTGAAGGAAGGGTGTATTGGTTTTCACTTCACTTCTGAAGTTCAAGTAGAGAGAAAGGCTTCTTCTATCATTGCACAGGAAATCACATTAACAAAACATGGAAGGGCCCTTTGGTGCATTCCTAAGAGACGCTGGGCCACATATTGATTGATGCCTCAATGTATGATTTTGCATCTTAAAAATGAGAGAGAAAGAGAAAGAGCATACACGCAGGCTTTCTTTTCAAACTATGATTCAATGGATCATAGTGTTGAATCTCTCTGGAGCTGATGAACCCAAACTACACGTATACTATATCCCATCAACTACTTTCCCCTTTCCCCCTATCCAGGAAGACAACATCTGGGTACCTACCATGAGATATTTTCCCAATGGAAGCATGCAAGAAAAGTGTGCGGTTAGAATAAGGAGAAAGAAAAGGAGTTAGGACAGAAATGAGAGAAAGAAGGGGAAAAGAAAAACAGATTTTGCAGTTTGTTGGAAAGTTAGCAGTTAACATGAACAGGCCCCCAACTTCTCAGAGTTGCCTTTAAAGCACTGTTTTTGAGGTGGTCATAGATGAGAAAAGCTTGGAAGCTAGATTATAAATGACTCTATACTGTTACGTTAGGTTGGTTTACTTAATATAGTAGCCCTAGCATGTAAGAAAATGCTTGAAAGTTTTCTAACAATAATCTGGCTCCTTGCTAAATATTGTTTTCTGGGGAAAGAACCATACATGCAGTGTTCTTCACACTGCTGAAGAAGTAGACTTTTAATTTCAAAACGAGAAATTGAAGAATGACTAATCTCTTGAAACTTGTAGTTTAAGAAATCTGACAGGCTTCAGGGCTGTTAGTCTGAGTATTACTAAGTTGGTCTACAGAAGTCTGAAAACAGGAAACAGTCTGTGTGGAAGACTTCCTCATGCTGCTTCCTAGTAAGCTCACTTTAATCAGCAATTAATCTTCTTGTTTCATTTAAACTGGGAGCTAATTTGAATCCAAAATATTTCTGATACTTTTAGATGAAGGTTCTGAGATTCATCTCTACAGATTTGTAAATCTGACTGAAAATGCAGATACCTACTTAGGCAAGCAAGCAAGCAACTTATACCTAATTGGCCTGTCTGTCATCGTATATCTCCACCACATGATTCTTTCATATGGCCTCATTCTGGCATGATCCAAAAGCAGAAGAGTTGGTGGCTTATATTAACTGAAATGGCCTCTCATTTCTATACTGCTTATGTTATAGCAGAAGATACTTTATAGTACAGGCTTTAACATGGGCCAAACCCTAAGATTTAATTTGCTGGCTTTTGTATAATTTTTGCATTTTATTTTCAGGAGAGTTTGTTGTGTAGGGAGAATATAAAAAGGGACTGCCTCTCTTCCTGTCCCATGTGCTTCATCCCAGTACTGGGAAAGTTGTTTAAGAAAACCTACCCGAATTTCATTTGGTTACCTGACAGTCAAGTGCCTCGTTTTGGTGGAACCCTGTGTGGGGGAGGAATTGCTTCTGCTGAGGTCCTCTACAGATCTGTCCAGGGCTTTTCCCTTGTCGGACCCAGGGCTCCCATTGTCAGTGCTGTCCATATCATACCTGGAGCCACACACACAAACACAAATGTGCGTCAACAGGTGGATGGGTGGGGTTTATTGAGGCTCTGGCAGTGAAATGGAAGGAGAAAGGAGAACTGGTTTTCAGGGCATGACCATTCTACACACATCAAGAAATTGATTTAATCTCCAGGGTCCTCCTCCCTGTAAAGATTCACAACTCAGTGCTGAAATAATATGCTCCATTTTTGCTTTGGCAGTGTCAGAGCTGGGCTGCTATCCAAGGTGCTGAGCAAACTGTCTGCATGTCTTCTACTCTGGTGCGTAGAGCCTTCCAGCTTCCAGGATCATCCCTCTTTTTTAACTAGACTCTTGAGGTCCACTAGCAGGACTCAGGCACACAGTTATAGGTGGAATAAGTAGAACCAGATAGAAAATAGTGGCTCAAGAGGTGAAGTCATTATATACTGTACAATGAGCTGGCCTCCATATAAATACAAATCTATATCTGCATTACTTCAGATTAGGGATATGAGCAGCCTATTTTTAATAAACAAAATGACTCTTTATTGTTATAATTAAACAATATTTCAAGTCAATGAAATATTGTCAAGTCAAGAAATCACTGCTGAACTATTACAAGGGATCAATTATCTACTCTAGATTTGGATCTACCTCCTATCCACCTCTACTAGATACCATTAGATATATTTATTTCTCCTGGATTATGCAATGAAGTTTGCTTTTAGATTTGGGCATGAAAATGTGCAGATGGCCATTTGCTTGCCTCTGGTGGCAGAAGCAGAAGAAAATTATACTAAATGAGCATGTATAATTGTTTCATTTGTAAATAATGCTTCCTATCTACAACATAACTCCTGCTTTGCCTTGAGGAAATGAAATGGTTGTAAGCTTGTGTTAGATTGACAGTCTTTGTCAGAGAAGCAATCACTCATTTCTCTATAGGTTAAATCTCTTCATGTTATCCAGGAATTACTTCTCAATAAAGTTGCATGTGATTAAAACATATTTAATCTCTCTCTCTCTCTCCCTCCCTCCCTCTCCCCATCTCTTTTTTTTTTCCTGGCTTCCTTGAGATGGAAAACAGCTTTTCCAGAACTCACACCTTGCAGAAGTCTCCTGAAATTGAGTGGGAGTTTGTAAAATCAGGCCAAGAATTACAAGTTTGCCCCTCTAGTTTCCTGTATGAGGAAGGGGAGGGGACCCTATTAGTCTCCTATATGACTCATCCATCCTCAGTTAGAAATACAGTTTCAGCAAGGACAGCTTACATTCTTATTAGTAATAACTTTACATTTCTGTTGCTGTTTCTTTCTTGACACAATAGGAATCGATTATATTAGCCTAGATTGGAAATGTTTTTCCAATTGTTGCTATGGCCTTCCAATGTTAAAACCAGAAGAAATCTATGTGATGGGAAGCCTTGTTTTCCAGCCTCAAATGTGATTTGGACCCAAACAACTATTATCACCTTCCTTGTTATCACCAACTTTACAAGCTACTTGGTTTAAGGTTTAATATGCTTTGTAATTGTTTTGTGTCAACTGATCCATTGGGAAGTTATTACCTGACCTAAATTATGTGTCCTAATTTAATCTCACAGGGGTGAGACAAGAAGAACTGAATGAAGATATAATCTTGGATATGTTTCACCAGGTAGAACTCCCTTCTAAAAGGACAATTTGACATCCAAGTTCATACATACGTGTATACAGACAAATATAAAATACAATTTATGTCCAACTCTCAAAAGGTCATGGAAATTATTTCCATGACTTCAAGGAGCCTTTAGGCTCTTTCCCCGTCAAACAGTATAGCGGGCTTCTCCTGACCATAACACAGAAATTTCTTTGGTAATGTTTGAAACAGTTTGTAATTAAATATAGAATGTCTCTCTAACCTAAGTCAAACCTAACTAGAGAGTGACACTACTGAGATAAAGCAGCTCCCAGCATCCCTATCAAGACATATGTCATTGGGTGCACAGGCATGTTCCCTGCTAAACTGGACCACGCCACCCCCAATTTGAAAGCTATGTTTATGGCAGGAGCTTCATCACAATTCTGCCTTGTTCCTCACTTATTGCTCCTACTTAACAACAGTGAACTTACGTGACAGAGCACTGGGCAAAAGCGAGATAATCCACCAATACATCAAGACCTTTGTTCTCTTCATTTAGGAACTCCTGGACCCAACTGTGGAGAAGAGAAAAGAGCACATGATTTTACTCTGCCCTGACCAAAAGATGGGGAAGGTAGTACTGTTGTCTTTCCCTCAGCTTGGAACTTCTCCAGAATACTTGCTTGTTTGCACATACATCATTGTCTAGACCAGCCTTGCTCAACCAAAGGCCCTTCAGATGTGTCATATTGTAATTGCCATCATTCCCTTGCTGGCATTTGGAGGACACGAATTTGAGAAAGCCTAGTCCAGGGAAAACATCTTAAATTGTTTTCCCTGTTGATTAATACACTATGTGATCATTTACAGCAATTTTACTGTGTGCATTAGTGCCTTCTTTCATTTATCTTAGCAAATGTTCTGCAAGCTATGTTTGTAATGCTGTAATCCTATATCCTATTTGCCTAGCAGTAAAATCAAACAAACTTAAATGAACATTCTTCTGCACTGACATGTAAAGGACAGGCACAAAGGCATCTTAGGACTTTATAATAAACATGGAGGAATCACATATTCCAATAATCCCCTATATGTTCTACAAGGGGTAACTCCCATGTCACAGGAAAAGATAAACTAGAATCTCTTTCCTTGATATTCTAGCTTTCATGCTGCACAGAACATCTGATGTATTGGCACATTTTTAGCTTGCAATTAGCCATTTAATTACTTGCCTGGGGAGAACTAAATGGCCTTTAAGAACATTTTTGTAATTCAGAAGCAAACTTGAAATGTTTCACCCTTTTAAGCTGGCAATGTTCTACAAGAATAAGACTTATTTAGGGTCATATGAACAAATAAGCTAGCAAAAACTGTGACAGAAATTTATAATGAGTTTTTTGCAAGGATTCCTAACCTCCTTTTATGAATATCTGAATCAGCTCTAAGTGAGGTGCTCAAAGTAATTCACTTAACTTGTAAACTGAGGACAGATTTTTGGAATTCAAGTTCAAAGCTCACGTTATCCATTTCATCAGCCTTTTCAAACATGAACTGAGGTTTATGTTCACGTGAACCACTACAATTCTGGAACTATCACCCAGGCAGTCTGGAATCCTTCCTGCTGGGCTGCAATTCATCTCCTGATGCCCAGGTTCTATATCCCATTCCAATGTGTAATTTATTTTGCCTTTTACACTGTCCAGCTCAACAGTACATTTGGTCACAAAATGCTGACAGAACTTGTGCTTGCTGGCTTCCCTTTTATCTTCTCACTGCTTGGCAGGCAGTCGGTCCAGAGAGATAAATGCTTTCTCATTCAAGCTGTTAATTAGCCTGCATACATCACTGTCCTTAATGGTGTTGGCTGCTGCCTCCAACATGCTGGGGTCACCTTCTCTGCGGACCTCAGAGGGCTCACAGAGGCCAGGAAAAGGGTGCCAGGTGGGGGTGGAATTCAGCTTAGCTCCTGGCAAGGGAAACTAGTCAGTTAACCAGATTAACCTCCACTGAGGCTGATATTCATTTGAACAATTAAAATGTAACATCACACAGGCAATCCTTAAAATATTTTTCATTCCCCCCGGTGCTTCAGTAGAGGGCAAACAAGTGAGAAATGGATTTATTCTGTTCTCTTTTGTCTTGGTTTCTTCTCCTCAGTCTTTAGATTATTTGTTCCAAAATTAAGACGCTAAAGGAGGAATAAATTTGTCTAGGATTACTAGCTGAAACTCTGGAAAAGAATATGCAAGACTAAACCATAAGATAGGGAACTGCAGACAATGAATACAGTACAGCTTCCCCCTCAAGTTCCCAGCATAGTCCCTGATCCAAAAGATCCTGTTGATATTATGCAGTGCAGTTACCTTCTGCCCTGTTCAACAAAGTCACAAGCAAAGGAACATTCAGCCTGTGCCCTTCTTTAAGCCAGACCAATAATTTTAGCAAAGAGCTCCCCTTATTATACCCTTGACTGCTCATTCCAAACACAGGTAGAGGGTCCCCAGACATTCTTGCCTACTTCAAGGGTGAAAAACAGAGGATCAAGCCTGGATTTATCTCCTTTCATGCTTCACTTCCCCACTTCACAGGCTCTCTCCAACATGAATTGTCTGAAGAAGATCTTGCAAAAGCCAGGGATAAGAGTTTAATGAGCCCTGGGGCTTATTGCATATGAGGTACTAACTATATCATCAGCAGGAGACATCGGCTAGCTTCATAAATTGTACCAAGCCATAGTTTGTTGATTAAGCCACAGATAACATTAAACCATAGTGACTGGGCTCACAAACTACATTCTAAACTGGAAACCAACAAAACCACATTATAACTTAATGCGATGTGTCAATTTCAGCAATGTTGTCATCGGTTTAGTTTTGTTCAGTTCAGCATTTTAGGTGTAAAGGAACCTTATTTATTTATTAAATTGGTATGCCCCTCACCCCCAAAGGGTCTCAGTGGCTAACAGCCAGAAACTTCATTAAAAAAAACCCTCAATAAAAAATGACACCCCCCCCCCCAGAAATCTCAACAGCATCATACAGAATTAAAAATAGCTTTGCAAAGCAGGGCTGTGGAGTCAGAAGCAATTCTTGGGTTACTGGAGTCGGAATTGGTAAAAATGTACCAACTTGGATTCCTAATAAATTTAAATTGTATATAATATAAATAATATAATGTGTTAAAATTTCCTATTCCATAGATAATTTGATTAACCTATTTTTTTCAGGATATATTTTAATTTTAAGTTCTCTGCAAATTTCAAAAGATATATTTTGAAAAAAATATAACCTCATTGTTTTTATTTTTTAGCTTCTATCCTTTGTATAAACTATAAGGTTACTGAATGTTTGTAATTTCTTTAATAAATAAAATAAAAAAACCAGAATGTCTTGGCTATAGCCTTTAGACCAAAGCTTTAACAGGTTTAGGGTTCTGAAAAGTTGCCTGCTGATTCACGTTGGCAGTGATGAAATACCTTGTATGTTGTGTGCTTGCAGTCAATATAGGAAATATGTAATTAGTATATTTATAATTTATTTCCTGTATCAATAAATAAAGGAGTTGGAGTCAGAGGTACCATGAATGTCGGAGTCAAAGGTTTTATGTGCCGACTCCACAGCCCTGATGCAAAGTCATGTGTTTGTCAATGCATTCTAATATTCAGAGCGTTTCTTCCTCCTGAGCTAGATGGAAAGGCCAGATCTTAAGTTCTCTGCTACAATCCAGGAAAGAATCTCCATAGGGAGAGTTCCACAGCTTGGCACAGTGACTGAAAACACCTGTTTCTAGGTCCCATCAGATAGCTTTCTTAGAGAGACTGGATCTGGAGGGAGTTGACCCTGTTTGATTTGATTGGACAGGCAATCAATCAATCAGATTGGACAGGCAAATTAATATGAGAGAAGGTGGTCCTACATAAGTTATCTAGTTATTCAGATAACCTTATTCAGACTTGTTCAGAATAAGAGCATCAGGCCCTTTATTTATTAATAAATATATTACTCAACAGGCTTATAAAGATACAATGTAGTTTACAAATACAAATACCCAAACAAGAATTAAAAGCTTGCCAGAATTTCAGGTGTGGAGGACTACAAAAATAACTGCTGACAGTGATAGCCAGCTATCACACTACTGTGAGCAAAAGCATATAAAATGAGCTCTAAAGTTAATCTTACCCCAACAGAAAATTGAGAAAACATTTACTTTAATTGTTTTTATTTTTTAAGTTTTGTTCGCTACCCAGAGTCACTTGGTGAGATGGGCAGCCATACAAATTAAATAAATAAATAAATAAATTACTGGTCCGATGTCATTTTTATTATTTATTTATTCCATTTGTATGCTGCCCGACTCCCAAAAACTCCAGGAGGTTCACAAGTAAAACACAGGAAAAAAATAAAATAAAGCAATAGTAAAAACAAGGAACAAAAGATCTCCCAAAATCAGCACCAAAGCCTTCAACTAGGCCATGAAACTAATTGTAGGGTTAGGGTTGCAGTTGACCCAACAGTGGAATAATAAGTTCAGAATGGCCAGTCCCAGTGTTAATCACTCAGACTGGTAACTGCCAGCTATCACTTAAAAAGCCAGTGGTCACAGAGCATGTACTTTATTAATGAGCTATGGACAATTTGCAAAAGACCTTCATGGAACCCATAACTTTATTTGGACCCTTACAATGCATAAGTGAGGTCAGAGCAACATTACTGCCATTATTTGGAAAAACAAAAATAGACCTTCTGTGTAAGCCCTGAGGATACCCCCTTGATTAATCCATCTGCGTGTGAAACCTGGAGAACAAATGACATAAAATGGTATTTTTCTGGCTGCTCTGCAGCTGTGGGACTTTCTTCCCACCCAGAAACTCATCAGAGATTTGAGTGTTTGAAGAAAAGGTTATAAATAGCTATTTAACAAACAAGGGCCTGTCTCATGGCTTTGAACTGTTGACATGTATTACAGATTGTAGTTGTAATTCTAATTTCTATTTAGATATGTGCTATACATCAGTTTAAGCTGCCATTCTTATTGGGCCCTAAGGAAAGGGCAGGCTAGAAATGGAATGAAGGAAAGAAGTATGAAAAACAATCACACAGCTTCTAAATATACCCCACCCCCTCAGCTGCATCTGCAGGTTGATAAGCTTCTCTGGAAGAACATCCAATCTACTTAAGGGAAGGTGTATTATCTTCTGTCCCTTGTGTTCAGATCACTCTCTGTTGCCCTGGAGTTGCCCAGCAGGAAGGTGGGATCTGTTTGATCCATCTGTCCTAGGTGCCTTATGGATCCTGTTGGTTTTCAGAGAATGGTTAGGGAGTTTCCTGAGGTTCTAGTGGGATGCTCAATTGAGGCTTTAGTCACCACCTGGAATGAGTGGAGGATGACAACCCTTAATTGGATTGTCCTGAGCAGCATTTCTTTGTCTACCAATCCTGGGTGCTCCTTGGTTTACTAAGGTACTCTGGAACATGACGCAACAAAAGAGACACCTACGGCATTGTTGGAGAAAGACTGGGAGGGACTGTAACCAGACATGTATATGACACTGGATTAAACAGTACCTTGTGGCAATAAGAGCAACAAAATGTAATTATTTTTTCACTCTTATCATGCCTGCAGAGTGCCATCTGGTGGCCCTATTCAGGGTGACCTATACCCTTTTAGGAAGAGAGGGTCCTAATGAACATCTTAAGAGCTGCTGTGAGGATCATGCTAGGCATTTGATAGATACAACCACTCAGATTCTTTCTGACTAGGTGGATCCTACTGAGGTGAGATAGGCTCTATTATCTGGAAGGAATTTGAGCCTATGAGTCCTGAGGAACTGCACAGGATTTTCAGAGCTGTGAGTGAAACTACCATGTCAGCCATTCAAGGTAAGATCAAGAAATAGAAACAGCAAGGATTCCAGGAATGCATTTTATTGTTGTAGGGTAGAATAACAGAATCTTGAAAGCTTGTCAGAGTTTCTCTCTGCCCCTTCTCATACCAAACAAATCAAGGCAAGATTATTTTGAGTTTCTTTCTCACACTTTCCACTTTCTTAGACTGAGTTGTATTTTTTTTTTCTTTCAGTAGTTCATTGCTCCCTTCCTCCTTCTGAAGGCCAGACCTACAGTACATCCTTTCACACACCTGCAGGTTAGATCCATGTCCCTCCTGGCTGATCAAGGCCACCTGGGAGATGACACATGGTTAGGTCCAGGTGGTGGTGAATTCATCCTCGAAAGAGGTAGTGGTATGCCCCGTTCTCCCTGGACCCAATGATATTGGACAATTTTTCTCCTGTTTCCAACCTCCCTTTTGAGGGAAAGGTCAGAGAGAAGGTGGTTGGGCTGCAGCTCCAGCGGCCCCTGGGGGAAAGAGATTATCTGGATACTTCTCAGTCAGGTTTCAGGCTGGAGTATAGCACTGAGATAACTTGGTGGATGACCTCTAGTGGGACTGAGGGTGATGCAACTCTCCTGGTCATCCTTGATCTTTATCTCTCAGTGGCTTTTGATACCATTTATCATAGTAACCCACTGGGCCAGTTTTGGGAGTGGGGGGGCACTATTTTATAGTGGTTCTCCTGCTTTCTCTGGGGCTAGTTTCATTCATCATTTGTAGAAAGGGAGAGACAGAGTCCTAGGCCCACAGTTTGTGGGATTCCTTAGGGCTTAACATTCTACCCATTCCTATTTAACATCTACAGGAGACTGTTAGGGGAGGTTATCCAATGGCATGGAGTCAGATACACTGATGATGCCCATTTGTACATCTTGATCCTTGGACAACCAAGCAATGCTGTCAATGTGCTGTCCCAGTGCCTGGAGACTGTTAGGGTCTAGAATGGGAGGAACAAACTTAGGTTCAACCCTAGCCAGACCATTTTGATTTTGACAGACCCCACTGGGCACAAACAGAAGCCCTTTGTATTCTGGTCCAAATGTACCTCCTTCCCCCTCCAATAGGCACAGCATAGTTTGGGGCATTTATTAAAAAAAAAGTATTATGAGATTCTTATTTCAGAAGGCATACAGAGTATAAATATAAGCTATAAAATATAAGCTGATTTTGAGAATTACCTAGCTAGGAGTGGTAAAAGGTAGCATTGGAGTGGTCATGACCCTTCAAGTTTCTCAACCAATTAAAGAATGAATATATTATAATTGCTCATAACTAGGAATGGCACGTTGAAGAGTGCTCAACAGGTAGGTGAATAACCGGCATATTTGTTTTCCACTGATACTCACCCAATGTGGTTTGTCCTCAGAGATATCTCTAATTCCCGAAGAACCTGGGTCGATTCTTGAACTCGTCTCTTAAACTGGGTAAAGAAAGCAAAACAAATTAAAAATCCCATAGAAATTAAAAACCTGGCATATTTTTATTTGCCCTGTGACTTACTTATGCATTATATTTCGACCCTGGGTTTGAAAAAGTATCTATGCTTCGAAGGGAAATAATACAGACAGCACTAAGAATTTCATACTGTAAATATGCCTTGCAATCAATAGTGAAGTACAGAATGGCTCTTTTGCTGGTTGTACTTTTCATATTGATTGCAGGCAGATTATTATGAGCAAATAAAAATCATACACCCAGAAAGCAAATCACAAAAATACTCCAATAAAGGGATCTGTTCAAATAAAGCTTATGGCTCAAATTTTAAATAATTAAGACTACGGGAACTGTGAGTTTCTGGCAGGCCTATTAAGGGATGAAAGCCATTCAAAACTGATAAGTTTTACTACTAAAATGTGGGTCTTTAAAGGTCAGGCTTTTTTGATAGAAAATGCAGGTGTGTGACACCAGTTAAGAGAGTATATCAATCTATCTCCCCAGCATAAGGTTACTCCTATCTTGCTCACTGTGCTGCAAATGATACTCCCACATCTCTGGCCAGGCCTAGAAATAAATATTGTGCATGCCATTGCTCAGTCTATCTTTTGTGTTGCACGCATGGGTGTATTACTTGCTGTAGACCCTATAGAAAATGTAAACATGCTCCCACCCACCCCACATGCCTACCAGGCCTTTAGCATCACTGGCTCTGTGGAAAGGATCTATGACTTCATTTCTTTTTCAATAATACTCATTGTATTTTATTTACAATTGCTTATATTGTTTGCAAGCTACTGAAGGATTGTTACTCTGAAATACAAATAGCCGCAATAAATAAATAAATAAATAAATCTGTAACAGCATGCAAACTAGCAATTTCTACTCATCATGAGGAATTCAGGAAATCAAAAAGCCACTTAAAGAAATCAGTTGTGTTTGTTTGCTGGCAGTTTTTTTTTTTTTTTTTTTGCTCTGTTTCACCTAAAAGTGAAATCAGCCTTAGGGAAGAAAACTATGATAAGCAGAGAGTCCAGCTGCTAATAGTTTATTTGCAAAAAGCATCTTCTGCAAAATCTTTTTACTTTTATGCAAAAATTTCCAGTTGGAGAGAGAATAGAAAGAATGTGGAAATAATTAGGGGAGAGGAGTCAATATGAAATGGCCATATTTTTTATTTGTAAGCCGCCTAGAGTCATTTTATAGTGAGATGGGTAGCGTATAAATTTGATTCATAAATAAAATAAATAACTATTAGCCACTTAAAAGTCACCTTTCCGCTGAATCCACCCGTGTCTAGATAGCTCTTCAATTTTTGGAGATAGGCAGATGGCGGGTTCTTTACCTGGAATCGTTCCTACAGATGGGCACAGATGGGGTGGGAGAAGAGAAACAACACAATTTTTTCATTAATTCCACAAGGAATAGAGGGAATTCTGAAAATGCAAATACATTATGGGAATAGACAAGTAAGGTATCTGCTTTTGTAAAAGATGCTGAGGAAAAAAATTCCAACTGTTAAACATAACCAAAATTGCAAATATTGCAGGTGCTTCTAGGCCCAAGCATTAGCAGCCTTTAGCTGCCAGACCTAAATGCTTATGAACCACGCTGAACTGCAAAAGGATGAACAGTAACACAAAGAGAAAAAGAAACCTCAATAGTCAAGGCCATTATGGTCTATCTTGGCCTGCTGCAGCTTAGGAAACTCCAACTTTACAGCCCAGCCATTAAATATATGTTCCACACCTCAGGATCTACCACAACAATACCCTTCTCTTAAAGTACTTTAGCCTGCAAATGTATACTGTGGAATGTGCTATACAAGCTACATAGGTTTCCCCCAACTCTGTTGCAAACTGTAGACTTTAGAAAATCAGTGGAGCTATGGAAAGAGGTTGCAGAGAGTCCCTTCCATACACACTGTCTAAATGTACAACTGAAATCTTCTAGTCCTGTACAAGTCACCCCTGCATCTTTTTCCCATAATAACTGCATTGCATCACCCTTGTGCCACAACGTGACACAATGTTTCACAAGAGCGATTGTGTGCTGTCTCATGTTCTTATTTTTTGAACCAAGAGTGCTGAAACATTTCCTTTCAAAGGAGTCTCCTATAATTAGAGGACACATTGCTAATTAAAACGTGTGTGAATGAATGAAAGTGTCTAAGAAGTAAGAGTAAGGCAGGAGTGTCCTCAGAGTATGCTAGGAACTTTGACTTTATTGTTGCAGTCACCATCTTGACTTTTTTTTACCACACCCTGCAGACACTCCTGGAGCAAGTTCAAGTCTGTACAGGAAAAAATTAGAGAGATGGCAAGGCGGTGTGTATATGTACATATATGTAAAAAAGGGTTGCGCTCATGTATGCATGTGGGCTAATGCTTTCTTGAATGATCTGTTCTGCAAGGAATTTGAATCCTCTCTATGCATTTCTGATGTTTTTGCAGATTCTGAGACTAAAAGTTCTGGCCTGCAAATATCTGGATGATCGTCAGTGTTCATCTTGAGTTTTGCAGCCTGGGACCTGAGGCCTAAGAGATTTGAAAAACTCAAAAACTGCTTTCAGCTGCTTTCCATCTGTAAAATGGGGAAACTCCTTTCAGAATGTCTTTTGAATCCATAAAAGAACCAATTTTCCTCACAAGCAGATGTTCCTGAGTTAATGGCAGGGCAGGAAATAAGTCTCAGGGTTGTGGTGGATAACTTGAAGTTGTTCACACAGTGTGCACCCATTATCTACCCCTTGAGACAGATGCTTTAATTCATGGCAGGGCTGTTGCCTCTTTGTATATTTGTTCCATTTTTTTGTGAGCTACACTCTGTAGCCATTGCCATTTTCCATTAAGAATTTCACTTATAACACAACAACATAGTTAACAAGGTCACCTAGTGGCTGTATGTAGCCTAAGCTTAATTTGAACTAGGATACAGAGGTTAGCTAGTTAGTTATTTTATTTATTGGTTTAGCTGATGTGCAAACTCACTCCTTACTGGTTCATTTAGGAGTTGTCAAACTCAGCAAGTGGGTTAACTCAGTGACTGAGTTAAATGCGTTGTGTGAAGACAGTTATACAGATGCGCATTTGTCTTCCCAAAGACCAGCAAGAACATCTGCATTTTCCACACACTGCCACTTCCTATATGATTCACGCTAAATGAAGGCCAACATTTTTTTTTTGCCCATCACTTAACTGTATTTGCTGTGAGTCAAAGCTGATGCTAGCGGACTCCACTTCACAAGGGTCCTGTGACCTGCTTTCACTCAAACGCAGAAGAGTGAGGGAGCCATTTTCTTGATTCCCAACTGCCCACCCAGTCAATGAACACCTTAAGATTACTCTCTGAAATAAAGGACACTGTGAAGTCGCCCTGTGGAAGAGCCGTTTTATCAGGTCTGCGGAGAGCTGGATCCCACACAGACATCTGCATACTGAGAATGAGTCATTCTTCTCTTTTTCTGTCCCTTCAGCATCATTCACAAGCCTGTGCCTTTATTAAACTGAGGAATATATAGTTTCACAGCATGCACAGGCGCTGTTTTCCCCCCGTGTGTCTCTGCCAGCAGCTTGTTTTCCGAAGCGGCCCTCTATTTGAAGAGCTGTTTGCTGGATTAGCAGGGAGAGTAACTATCTTCCTTGTTTATCTCAGGGTGGACACAGACTGTTTCTCCGCCACCACTAAACTCATGAAGGCAGTTCAAAAGAGGGAACAGCTGTTTGTTATGACACACCCCACTTTCATATGTACCCATTTAGCTTTGGAAGGTATTTGAACTGTTTCAGCCAAGGTGATAGTGGATTTCTTGGCTGGGTTCACATCACAGTGTGCCTTCTTTAGTTTCGGCTTAGCAGAAAGTGTGAACCTAGCAAACAATGGTTTAGACAATAAACCATAATTTAACGTGATGTATGAGCCCAGTGAAAAATGCTTCTTCTCTCGATGCCACTTTTAGCTCATCTGGGTGGGTACAAACAGACCTAAAAGCAAGAGTTACCACCCCCAGCTTTTCCTGCCATGTAGTAAACCTGGCTTGGTGCTCTGAAAAACAGATGTACTTCCTTTTAAACCAAATGCTATGTGGTGAAGTTTGATTGAGAGGCTGGAATCTGCCTAATCACCTAGCAGTCAAATCAAGGTCTCTTGAATTTACACTTTTGGCTTTACTCAAACAGCTAATGAAGGCATGTGATGGGGGCTAAAATCATGCCTGTTGCTTCTATCCCCAATCTATTTAAACTTCTGTGAACAGCCTGCATGACAAATTGGTATGCCTAGAAAATTAGATGCATGCAAAGGACAAAATAGCAGATGCGGTGAATGCAATCAAAACCTCATATATTGGTCTTCTGAATATACTACACTTCTCAAAAGCTAACCTGCTTGTATCAGGATGTCTGCTCTGATCTTCTGGATAATGTTTGGTATTCTACTGACAGAGCTACTTGAGATGGTTTTTCCATAACACTTTCCTGTGGGGAGCAAGGACAGAAATGGCCCTGCTTATCCAATCTTCTCAAGGACACATCTACCATAGACTTCTAACTCTACTGAACTGCTGTAGGTGTCCTACCAAGGATCTTTGAGATCTATCGTCTTAGGACAGAGCTAAAACAAGCATAGGTACAATAATGTCTACAAATGCCAAAATGCCTATGGAACAACCCTCGGTGCCTGTAGGCTCCCTGCCCAAACCTATTTTTTTAGACTCTTTTTTACTAAAAAATAAATAAATGGGAAGCTGACATGTTGCAAAACAAAGTGACAGCCTTTACAACACTCCTTTGTTTGGAAACACATCTTCACTTATTAAGAAAACAATATCCCATAAAGGTAAGCTTAAGGGGCTAGAGAGTGCCCTGAAGGTCTAGAGGCAGCTGCAAGAAACAAATTCACCATTTTTCTTTGCAATAAATGGGTGTTTCACTCCCTCTATAGTAGCCATTTTGAGAGATTCCACAGCATGCTTTCAAAGATTGTTTGCTTGTCACTGAAAGATCAAAGATGTTCACCAGCCTCAGAAACTACAACTCCCAGAATTCTCAGATGTGTGAGGCGCTCTGAAGATTAAATCACATTGGAAGCTATTGTAAATTATGCATCATACAGCTACTTTAAAAATAGCACCCTGGTCCCTTACCTGGTCACATATTAATTCCCATTTCTTTTCATTGTCATACTGGCTCAGAAGCTTCATTTTGTCTGGCGGCAGGTTCATAGAATTCTTTTAAAAAAAAAGGGGGGGGGAGAGAAACTATTGTTTGTACAGAGTCATTGCATAACAAGAATTGTGATAAGTTCAACCATGTAAAGTTTTTAATAACACCAGAGGAAAAAGGCAGAGCAATTAAGAGCAATTTGAGGCAGAGATGTATACAGGGAAGGCTTAAATTGTTCAGTTGAGGCTCTCATCTTGTCTTTTTTGACACCCCCCCCCCACCATGGACCCCTCTGTTCTGAGGAGTACAAAGGCTTATTTGACTCATTTTTACAGTAGTGAATTGCTTCCACAATCACCATTTTTCTCCAGTGCTCCCACAACCTTTTCACACAAGTTCTTCCTGAGAGCTGAGATGCTTTTCTTAATTAATTTTCTTTACCTATTTTTACCTGGCAAACTTAATGCAGCCATAGATCTATTCCATGTTAGGAGATCTTCTTGAGAGGTTCTGTGCTCTGTGTCAGAAGCATCTGATACTTGTTGGGTGAGAACCTGAAATAGGTTCCTCTAGTTTTTTTCTCTGTAGCTTTCTTCCAACATGCTGTCACTTTGTTTCCAACACATTACTATTTTTCCTTACAAAAACTTCAAATATACACCACGTACATCAGTGCTGGCACATGCATAATGCCCAACAGTTCACTTCGATAATATTATATCTTTTACCGTATGCTATGTAGAGTCCCATGGTTGAAGTTGTATAGAAGCATTAATAATAAATACTTGATTTTATTTTTCTTCTAACAGGTGGTCACTATGCATTGCCTACTGAGCATGCCAAGTCCCCAATGGAATATTTGGAAGGGGTGTTTCCCCTCTTTAGGGTTGTTTCCTCTAAGGATTTTTTTGTACTTCTGAAAGCATTAGAATTGGTATTTTACTCTTCTGTATGGGTGGTGCCATTTTGGGCTTATAATCAAAGGCACTCATGCCTAAACATCAGCTATTAGGAAAAAATAATAAATCAATCCTGTATAGAGTTGGCAAAATATAGCCTTATTTGTTGTCACTGAAAAATCTCAAAAGATTCAGAGGTAGTCATTCCATAATCCCATAACAACAGTCATTTTCTGTATACAATGAAGCAAGACCTCTTGGAAATAACCTGGAAAATATCTTGGAAAGCGGATATGAATGTATGGTATGTACATGGTTAGCGGTAGAAGGATAGGAGAAAGGAATGATGCAAATGCAGAAAGTGGGGAATCATTTCCATGTATCATTTTAAGAGCAATTTAAAAATCTGGATCCTCTACATTGTAAGATTGTTTATGAGTATATATTTTTCTATTTTTGTTGTGAGCTTCCTAGAGTCTATGATTGGGGCAACAGTTAAATACTTTGAATCAAATAAATACCATTTGACAGGGGTCCTAAAAGGCACCACTTAAATTTTGCCTTTGATTTATAGCTAATATGAACAAGGTTTCCTACTCCTCAGTTTGATCCATTGTTCCACTTGGAGCTATGTTTACTAAATGGCTAGAAACATCCACATATATAATTACATCAGCTCTCAACAAATAAGGTAGCTGGAGTTTTTCCCACTTGGGATCCATTTACTTCTACTTTCCACTCACCATATGGAGGGGTGGGAGAATATCTGCACTGCAACATGGAAACTCCATTAAATGGAAATCAAACTTTCCTTGGGATAGCATGGTACAGCAAGTCTATTAATAGTCATGTGCTACTCAAAAGGCCTGGCTCAGAGTACAAAAGCCTGGCCACCCTAATAATGCTCATATTCATGGATTGCCGTGTTCCTCTTTTGCTTCAACATAGGGAACAAAAAAGAATTCTTTGGCTCCTTGTGACTACGCTTGAATGAAATCAGCATATATTTAGAGGAGATTATCTCAGTAGCAGGATGTGGCAAGCTGGGTGTGCATTTGGTTCTTGCAACCATTCTTTCTCAACCCGGCCCCTTCTCATTTCCCTTACAACTTATTGGTTGAACCCATTCCACATATGAGCAGAAAAACAGGACCATTGGTCAAAACTGCTGACTTGTCATGTGCCAGTTTTCATTTTTCTTAACAACTGAAAACACTAAACTGGAAAAACATTCCTTGATAATTCAGTAATCAGTGACAGCATCCAGGTGAAAAGATTCAACCTTTACTTGACTCCCAATACAGACTTACCAAATCATCTGCTTTGAGTGGTAATTATCTGTCTTAAGCTCCTAGTTTTACTGTTTATCCTAATCCTTTTGCTTGATTTGAGGTTGCCTGAATATTGTTTGTGAGTAAAATAAACTATAAAGAGAGAAGAGAAAAGACTGAAAGATATCCAACTTCCTAAAGCAGCTACTAGTATATGAAAAGACCACCTGTTTATTCCAGGACTGCTAATTTTACTCAGGATCCTTTTGTGAGGAACTTTTCCAAATTCAGGTCCAAGTAACTCTGGCATCTGAGTCCCAAAGATGAGCATGTTAGCACTTTCAAAGAACTGTAAAAAATTGGAAAGTAGTATTCCCCTCATAAAAGCTATGCTAATTCCTTCTATGCAAGATTTGTCCTTCTATATTCTTCATAAGATACCAGGCTTGTAATTTGGGGGTCCCCCAGCTGCTATTTCTGAAAGCTCACATAGGTCATTTTGAAACAAGATTTTTTACTCAGTAATAGCAATGTTGATTATAGTGAGAATTTCCTGACAAACCACTGGCATGCAGTTGTTTTGACCATTCTCAGTTTGCAACTATTCTGAATGATTTTCAAAGATAGTTTCATTTAGATTGCCTGAATACTGATGCCAGATTATTCCTGTCCAGTTCCCACTGCATCTGTTGTATCAGCCTGACATGATTAAAGGCACCCCTAGCCTTGCTACAAAGGTCACCTATGCTTCTACTGACAATGATAGATTCAGAAGCATCATCAAAGGGTTTGTCTCTTTCTCCAAAACAGGTTAAATATCACTCAGCTGGGCAGTTGGAAAACACAACCTTCATTTTGCCTTAACTGAGGTCCAGTTTATTGCCCCTCAACCAATCCATTATCCTGTTTGGATATCAGTTCAGGACATCACTGCCCCACTCAGATTAGAGAACAAGAGGAGGTAAAACTACATGTAATCCAATACAGCTGATACCTAGGTAAATCTGCTTATATCATTTCATGGATACATGAAAAAAAAATCATGTAGGATAAAACAGTGGTATAGTTTTTTGATGAAACTAGACTTATTTGGTCAGAAGTGGCATAGTTTCTTATTTTGGAGATAAATACAGTTTAAAGTCTTGCTGCTCCTACCCAAAAATGATAAACATCTGTATATTATCTCATCTCTTTTCAGTTCTTTTCTTGGTAGAGGTGTGTGTGCATGGGGGGAGAAATATTTTATCTTTCATTCACCCAGAGGACCAGTTGATCATAAACAATTAAAACTTTATGTAACAATGACATGAACAGGTAGCATAAGATATTTACATCATCAAAAATCTTCAGTGATTAATTCCAAGAGTTCTCTGCCTTCTCACTGTTAACTCTGTCCAACAATCAACTATCTCTCTCCTTTTCCAATTCTCTCCCCAAGCATTAATGCCCCAACCCATTTCTTGGACATGGTAATCCAAGTTGGAGGGATGCACTGCCACCAATGGCCAATTCTAATGATTCGTTCAGAAAGGTACTGTGGTTGCTAGGGTGGAATGCTGCTGAGATCACCAAAGGTAGTGCATTCCCCACTTCTTTCTCTCTTGGCAAAAGTCATTCCACAGAAGGATCACAGCTCTTTTTGCCTTGAAAACCAACCTAAAACCAGACAGAAATGGATCCAGAAAAATCAACTCCCTCTAAAATGCTTAAAATCAGTCAACAATATTAACTCAAGCACCTTGCCTGGATCCCCTCTTTACAGCAGTGTTTCTCAATCTCAGCAAATTTAAGATGTGTGGACTTCAACTAGGAAAAACACTGCTTTACAGATTGAGGTTGCAAAAGGCTCTATGTTGGATTCATTGAAATCTAGATCTGATTCAAAGAGCGGAGAGCTGGATTCCCACACTGTGCTAAGCCACAATGTGGTTGGTTTGGTTCTGGCTTAGTGTGATATATGATTCAAGCCACTGTAGTTTAAAAATCATGGTTTATGTCTAGGGTGGGAATACAGACCCCAGTCCTAAGCCCTGTCCAGAGCAACCCGAAATTGTGCAACTGAAATTCAGGAGCAAATCGGTACATTTTAGTAGTGCAAATTTGGAGAGGGTTTAATATCATAAATAACATTCCAAATAAGTGCATTCAGAAAGAAATTAAGATGAGAAATAAGGCCTAAAATATTGGGGAATACTCCATGATGGCCTTATAGAAGAATCTAGTACACAAGTCTTTCTAATCTTCAACATCTCTTGGATATTGGGAATACGAGATTGTGAGAGTCTGCAGGAATTTCCATCTGATTATTTGTCACTATTAACAGCAGCCATATTGAAAGTGGCTGCTGGCATTCAAGATTACCAGACAATTGTTAAAACTGCCATATTATAGAACACTCAATAGGTATCTTCTATCTGATAAGAAAAGGAAGAGTTCCAGCTCTTTTCAGAGGGAACTCAGAGCAAGAAAACATGTAATGTATCATCATCATCATCATCATCATGTTGATCTTCATAGATCTCCTATAGCATTTTCTTATCTCCAGCTGGCTTGCAATAGGGCTGCCAAATACAGCTGCTATGTTGAATACTTGCTTCCATGGCATGTTGGGCAATTGGATGGCAAGGTGATATAGGATTGCTGATGTAAGAGGCCTGGAGGTTCAAATGCGGCATGAGGTGCAATCATAATCTAGTGTCTCGTGGGTGGAGTGCTTCCTCCTGCCCAATTACCATAAAATTACCAGTTGAATACCTATGGAAGAAGAAAGGTCTTCAGTGCCTTTCAGAACATCAGGAATGAGGGGGCCAAGCCACCTTTGGGGTCAGCCTTTTCCATAAGGCCTGCTCTCAGGACCATATTCCTCTCATGTCTCAAAAGTATAGGGTCCTAAGCAGGCCCTCTTTAGATGACCTTATAGAATGGACAGAATACTTTTGAGTAAGATTATCCCTAATACAGCCTAGTACTGTGCCATGCACAGCTTTGTAGGTCATAATCAGAACCTTGAATTGGGTCTGAGTCTATTGGCATCCAGTGTAGTGACTTCAGAATAAGTGCTGTATTCTGGACCAGTTGTAGCTTCCAAGTTATTTTCAGACAGCTTAGTGCACTGCAGTGGTGAAGAGATATGATAAGGATGTGAATCACCATAACTTATGAGCAATGTTGGTTGCTGGAAGCCACGTGGGTAACTAAGCATCACAAACACAGCAACTTCTGTTTTGGGGGCCATTTTCTGGATATCCAATTCAACCTTCAGCCTGATTGCCTTAGAGACTTTCTCATGGACTAGAGGCAGGAATATGCCTATATATGCTGTTGTACTTATGGGGAAGCAACTGGTCCTAATTCTGTCCAATCTGACAACTGATATTCCCATCAGCATACCATGTTTGATGCAGGATAATCTTCTACGATCTTCTGTGAAGCTGGGGAAGTGGACTTCCTGCTGTGGGCCTGCCACACTGGCAAATGGGATGTCGATCCTGGGGAATCAAGTATAAGCTCTTTAAGGTGACTGATGAAGCCATTATCCCATATTCTGGAGCAGCAGGGCTTCAACTTCTTCCACAGCTAGCTATATATGATTGTGGTTAAGGCGTGCATGTACAATGGTATTCCATGTACGTTCTTCTGGGTATGGATGTTTACCTCTGTTTTTTATTTTGTCATGCTGCTTCTTTTAAGACATGTCCATCAAGTGAAACCTCATTCAAAATTTACTCAAGCGGTATGAGATGAGAGGTCCATTACAAGTTCCTACCACAATGGCTTTTACAAATGGGTCAATTGATAAAGCAAATAGCAGGGGAGCCTGACTCACCTGCTAACATATCCAAAAGCAATCAGATCTAAAGTTGTCCATTTTGATGTGAGCTGAAAAAATATTACAAAAATACCACAATTGCCAGGAGTAAACTCGTGCAAAATTCATATTCTTCAGAAGTTGCAAGAGATTTTCTCCAGATGATCAAAAGGATTTGCAGAATTGAATGACAATATTATTAGTTGGTGCTTGACTTTGCTTACAGTAATTCTGTCCCTTGTTTTTCTAGTGTTTTCTGCTATATGCCCTAGACAACAAAACCCACACCAATCAGCCTTATTACACTATTCCATTGCCTCATTTGGGTGATGACTACTAAAAAGAAATGTGAGTAATTTTGCAACTTCGTTTTAAAAGGGCTAAAGGTTGATAAAGTGTCCTGTTTAGGAATGATTAGGATTATTGTCAGATGGTGACATTTTCTTCGATAGGAACCTATTAAGCAAATAAATCAGAGTCAAAGAAAAAGTGTTTTGAAATATTTCATAACATTCTGTTCAGAATCCATCTCCGTGCAAGGCTTTACTGTTCTTTGGCTTTTGATACATGTATCATTCTTTCATGTTCCCTTGCTATGAGTGCTGCATGCTCCATTGAGAATAGCACAAGTCTGTTGAGGCTCAGAAAATGATCCATTACCCCATTAAGGGTGCCTTTGCTGTATACATTTAAAACAATACCTAGCAAACTTCTCCAATATTTATTTAATGCTAATCATTGATGGCTTTCTTTTGCATACTGCTTTAAAAGCCCATTACCTGGACTTACCCCAAGTAGACTTTCCAGACCTAATGCCCTCTGAATATGTTGGTTACAATGCCTGTCATACACAGTCAATGGAAATGTTGGCTGGGAATTATAGGAATTGCCACTCAATATATCTGGAGGGCATCCAAAAGTCTGACCTAGAAAAGCTTTAGGTAGTAGATAAAAATGTACTGGCCCTTTCACCAAAACAGGAGTAGGCAAGAATTTGCTGACCCAAGGCCAAACTTAAGGGGTTTGTAGGGTTAGCAAATATTACAGCAGATGGGCTGATGATTCAAAATGGTCCCATATCATTCCTGTATGTAAGGCTGGGACTTTCTGGTCTGAGGGGCAAGGAAGGCTTTTTCTTTCCTAAATTATGCTATACTTATTTTAAGATTGCACTACAGTGCAGTTCCCATCTCATTATGACAGGAAGCCAAAGTCTGATTCTACAGTCAAAGGGGATTCCAGTGACTACAAAATAAAAAAAAGGTTATGGACCATATGTGAACTTGGAGGTGCAGGTTGCCCATCTTTGCCCAAGCACATGCAATCTTTGTCCAATAAAAGGATGCTTTCAGTGTATCTCTGATTTGCAAGAATCCAGTTTAAAGTATTCCCATAACATTTTCTTCCATCCAGATTACAGTACTTGTGCTTCTTCTCCAGATCTTGGATTTTATTCTGTACAATATTGGTTCCCATCTGCAAAGTTTCTTAAGATAATTAATGGCACAGATATGTTTACCATTGACTTCTGTTTAAATGGGTGGCCCATTTATGGGCTACATCACTTTCAGGAGCAGTCTCATACAAACCATTATTCTTGGAACACTGTTTTCTTATCTGAGATTTGTTGGCCTATTCTTCTCGGTGAGATACTTTCATTGAATTTCCACTCAGGCCCTTCTGATTTCTGTTTATTTAGAAAAGATGCTAAATGTCACCTAGGGATAAGTGGATGGACCATCTTTATGCTCTATCACTGCACCTGGTCTAGCATCTGCAAAGCCAATGTCTTTTCACTGGAGCAAAAATATCAGTGATATTGTATGGATGGAGTACACCAGTAAGGCAGATACCCTTGGACTACAATTCTCCTAATTGCTACCTATAGGCTGCACCAGCTGGGTCTCTGGGATTATAGTGCAAAGACATCTAGAGGGCCCCAGGTTACGCTATAGACATATGTAGCTATGCTTTATTTAGGCTTGTCCAAGTTCTGCCATGCTACCAATATTAGAATGTCTACCAACATCTATTAAAAAGTAGGCTCTCTTGACTCCTAGTCATGTTCACATAATTTATTGGATAGCAATATGAAAGTGGTTTGTCATTGGGTTTTTCTGGGATGGTTTTTGACTTCCCGGTTTACCTGATAGCCCTGGAATATCCTGGTGGTATCCCACCCAAATACTAACCAGGTCCAATCCTGATTAGCTTTTTTGGAACCAGCCAAGGTCAACTAGCTATTGATCATCTGCAAACAGATGCAAATCTTGAAAGTATCTTATTTTAAAATATGGTGCTGGGCCACATATGGAGAGCCCACCATAAGGGGAGGGATCTTGGACAAGTGGGTTTGCCTTGGAAATTGAACAAAAGACAGGAAACGTTCCTTGAAAGTAAGATACCCGTTTCCTGAGCCTCCAACAAAACCACTGCAGCATATTGATTAGAAACTACTTAAATGTTAAGATAGGTACCTGGCTATTTTTCAAAATACTCTTTTGAAGCATCAGGGCATATAGCATTCCTTCCAAAAGAACTGCCATAACCTCCTAACTTTTTAATTGGGCTTCCTAAACCTCTGCAGTTAACCACTCTTCTTCCCCTCCACCATCAGTTTCTTTGAGGATCTGTTCATTTTTCTTTTAATACTTGAAAATAACCCCTGTCCCCACAATCACTGATGTATGATTTACCTTCATTATTCTTGTCAGCACTTCTCTAGATCAGAACATTAAGAAATAAAAGCAATGTCATCCATCTAGGAACGATGCCATTGACCTCTTCTCTAGACCATATTCCAAAGGGCAGGGACTGAATCAACCATTTCCAAAAACAAGAGAAGGGATGTGGAGTGAACATTAGGAAAAACTTCTTGATGGCATGAGACTAGAACCGACTGCCATAGAACTTTAATTCTCTTATGTTGTTAGGAGGTTGTTAAACAAATCCTGAACCCTTGGTGTGACATTTTGTAGTATGTAGCAGGACTTTGGGCAAAATAATTAGGAAGCAGACTTCTGCAAGGAATATTCTTTCCTACAGCTCCTTTGAACTTTTGTGGGGTCACAGCCTAAACACAACTCCAGCTATCAGAGCTGCTTTCCAGAACCATGCTAATATCACATTTCTTGTAATAGGGATGCTTAAATGTGGGCGATGTGTGCTACATGATGATCTGATAGATTTTGAAAGATCAATTTGCAGTCAATGAGGACTTGTAATAAATTGAAACAACCTAGGAAACAGAAAAACATACTTGAATTGCTTTGACCCCCACAATTTGATTTTAAACCACCCTGCCCATTACTGCTTGAAACATCCCTGGGCCTATTTCTATCTCCATTAAGAATCTCTTTGGTACCCCATGGCCTTCTCCCTGCAAAGGTACTTATTTGAAGCCATTTGCCAACTTGAAATCGTCTGTTAAGTGTTTTTACAATGAGTTTAATGGATCCAGCCTCTTCCCACTTGCCCTTCAGTTTTTCTGATATTAGATTTATTTACCTATTTTTTAAACTACATTTATAAATCACGGTGAGTGGGAGAAACCTGGGATTCCTACTGCCATTGAGTGGTTTCAAGAAGCCTTGCTTGCACTTTCTTTAGATTAAAAATTCCCTTAGAGAGTAATTCATTTTAGCCTCTTGTTTATTTACATCAGCCTTCCCCATCCTGGAATTCTCAGCCATTATTAGACCACATTAGCTAGGAATCTGAGGAGTTGTAGCCTCAATATTACTGAAGGAGCCAGGCTGGAGGCAGATGGCTTACATCTTTTAAGACCTAAAATTTAACAGAAATGAATCAAAAGATGAAACTGGGCAAAAGAGATGGCCACAAGTTCCCCAGAATCTCTCAAAAATTGCAGCTGAATTGTACATTTTAAGAAGGGAAAATTTATGAACACATCAAATAATCTGGGGAGGGGGGTTGTGTGTGTGTGTTTGTGCCTTCAAGTCAGTGTTGACTCCTGGTGACTGCCAGGACAAGTCCCTGCAGTTTTCCTGGCAAGATTTTGGAAGTAATTTGCCACTGCCTTCTTCCTTGGGCTGACTGGCCCAAGGTCACCCAGCTGGCTTTGTGCCTAAGGCAGGACTAGAACTCAGGGTTTCCCTGTTTCTAGCTTGGTGCCTCAACCACTACACTAAACTACCTTTCTATGAAGTAGTTTAATTTGAAATTTATTTTTTCTGGTCCCACCTAATTCCTTATCCTGCCCACATCCAACTTTTAAAGTATGGCCCCTGACATGGCTATCAAAAGCCACAAGTGACCTCCAGCCCTCAAAAGATTGTATAAATTTACAACAAATTAATTAACTAATGTTTACACAGCCAAAACTATGGCCTTCCAAATTTGCCTGGACCTACCAAGACTCAGTAAAAATCTAATAAATTCCACTTGTTCTATAGATTTGGCATGTCCAAAGTCATGCAGAATCTTAAATGAAATTGTGAATGACAGTTTCTGGGCTAACATCCCAGTTTCCAGCCACCCAGGATTATGGATAGACTCAGCTATCTAGATTCTGCAGTGACAGCACCATTCTTAAGTTAACCATCCAGAAGGGGAAAAAAAGTTTTCACTATTTCCTCTTAGCTTTCAGTTTCTTCCTTACAAAAACAAAGGATTCGTCCTTTACCAATCTGCCTGTATCTGCCATCACAACCAATCATAATCAGCTTTAACTACACCAGTCTGGAGCATTGGCATACATTTGGCGAGGTATTGTACTAAAGAAAATTGGTGGAATCTCACCATGACAGAAATCAGAAACTCCTCAAGGGTTCACTTCTCCAATGGGCTCTAAGAATCAGATTTCCTAGACAGCACACTTATGGCTGAATATCAGAAGGATCAGAAATTTCTAGAAAGTATATATATATATAAAATATACATAAGTATATTAGAATAATATAATTAATATAACGTATAATCAGCCAGACAAGGCCTGAACCAACAGACTTGGGAGGTACTTCTTCATGCCCTATCAGAATTCAGAGTTTCATATAGTAAACTCTTCCACGTGTACCAGGATTACTCACAATCTTAGGGTGTCCTTATAACATTAACATCATGTTGTAGTCCGCCTAATAATTGTGGATTGTGGTCCTACAATTTGCCATATTGAGGAAAACTTGTTTAAGCATATAAATGTGTAGCATTACAAGGTGCAGGATTTCTATAACATTTCTTCTCTTCAGAGCAATTGCCATGTCAGTGTTAAAGAGGGCACTTTCTTGCCCTTTACTCCTCTCCTAATTTTCCACAGCTGCTATTTAATTTTCATCATCCTTCAGATTATTGTTTTGTACTAAGCCAGTAATAATAACACTAACATACCACCTAAAAATACTGAGAACTGAAAATGAGTGCAGTCCCAGAAGAAGAGGCTATAGAAAGAATAATTTTTAGGGCATTCCTTAAGGTCTGTAGTTAGGGAGGCTGACGAACCTTGGATGGTAATGAACTCAAGAGGCACTTTCTCTCTTGCTCCTGCCAACTGGACAGTTCTTAGAAGTAGGCAATCAAGAGGAGTGTCCACTACAGATCTCAAAACAGGGTAAGCTGATTTGGGTTGAGGTCAAGTAACTTGGTCCCATACCCTTCAAAGCTTCAGAGATTAAATACACATTTTAGAGGTCACTCAGAAATTGCACTGGGAATCAGTGAGAATGGAAATTACCTAAACCCAGTTGTAAATCTTCATCCATAATGGTAGATTTCCTTCTTTGCAGCAACTCTGTCTTACATAATTACATGACCATTTGTTTGTCCTCATCAGTTGCAAGACTGCTTCCAAACATCAACATATGAGTTTCACATCTCCCTGAGTTTGAGAAATGAAAATAAGAGATAATGCTGAAGGTTGTCTAAACCCTGCAGTGGTAACCATCCTTTCCAGGGCCACAGCCCAGAGATTTAGGCTGGTTGGTCTGAACCAACCCAGGTCACCAGGGCTAAACATAGAATTCTTTGTATATGTGTATGATATGCATACACCATGAACTGATTGTTCTGTACTTGGAAATACTATGATGTGTCCTTGGATAGGTCAGCCTATCCAAAGATTTGAAGATAAGAAATAGATACAGGTTGATATGAAGGATGCTGTAGTGTGAAGAATGCAAGAGAAGGAGAATGAATGTGGGCCTGCACACAATTTCTATGTACCTCTTTATTCTGTTTACCTGTTGCCTATCAATTAATACTGTCAGACATTCTGCATTGTTATATGCTGGTAGGACTAAGAGGGTGGATTCCCTTGTTAAGTGTAGTCAAGATTTTCTTTTTACCATATTACTTTACAGAAATGTTTCCATCTCTTTTCACATTCAACATAAATCTGTTCACTATAGGTGAAAAGAATAGATCATACAAATTTAAAGCATTGTAGCAGACAGAAGTTCATCTGGGATCTACTGGTAGATTTTCAGGTGACTTTCAGTAGTTCTGCAAGGATTTCTGACTTCCAATTATTAAAAAAAAAAAAAAGCTCCTCTCCCCCAAAACACTTCCACTCAGCTATTTTTAATTATACTGGTCAAATGAAGAAAGTTTCAGATAGAGTTATTGTTGCATGAAAAAACTGTGGACTCAGTTTTGGCACAATAATACCAATACTAATACTAACGCTAATACTAATAATTACTTTTATTTATTAAACTTGTATGCCACCTGGCTCTCAAGGTCTCTGGGTGGCTCACAAAAGTCAAACAAAGAAATGACAATATCAATAAAAAAAATTTTAAAAATAAAGATAAAAGATAGTAAGCACGATGAAGCGAGGGGTCTCACTCTCCCTCAACGAAGGCCTGGGTGAAATACCTTGCCTCCAAAAATGTTCTGAGGCATTCAATTCCTTACTTCTCGGTTTCTGTTTTTGTACTTGTTTATAGTTGATGGGTTTGACAAATCAAAAGTCTACCTGCTGAGTAGGACAGCCCTCCTAGGACCTTCTTACAGAACAAAAAATTGCCGCATCTTGGGGCCTACGACAGGAGTCACTTCCTTTCTGCATCATACTGAAATGAAAGTACAGTTTTGGGTGTGTGCATTTATGTAGCACTTGGGCGCTGTGAGAAGACATCAACAGGAAGTGGGTTCTGTTTTGAAAGAAAAATGTGGCGTCCTAGCTTGTGGCCCCCAGATTTTAAAATTAAGAGCTATATTTGCCTCGGAACTCACTGTTTCCACTTGCTACTATGACAAACGATTGCTAATGAACCTATTCTCTAGGAATGTATTCATCCATATGGGACTCAGCACATAGACCACAAACAGGTTTAACTGACATGCATTCCTCTTACTGAACATGGGAAATAATAATAATAGTAATAGTAGTAGTAGTCGTAGTAGTAGTAGTAATAATAATAATAATAATAGTAATAATAATAATAACAATAGCTACAAACAATGGCATGACACAGTAGCAACAGTGGTGCATTGGAATCTGCAAGAAATACCATTTGCCTGCAAGGAAGAACTGGTGGGACCACAAAACAGACAAAGTAATAGAAACTGAAGAAGCTAAAGTGCTCTGAAACTTTAGAATTCAAACAGACAAGCACCTGCCACACAACACCCCAGACTTAACAACTGTTAATAAGAAAGACAAAAAAGTCTGGATAGTGGACATTGCAATACCTGGAGACAGTAGAATAGAAGAGAAAGAACTGGAGAAAAATCACAAAATACAAAGACCTGCAAATAGAACAACTGTGGCAAAAGAAAGCAAAGATAGTACCAATAGTAATAGGCGCCTTGGGTGCAATCCCAAAACATCTGGAGCACCACTCGAACACCATCGGCATTGACAAAATCACCATCAGTCAATTGCAAAAGGCAGCTTTACTTAGAACAGCTTACATCCTGCGACGATACCTTTAACACCATCAAACAACATCTGCCTATTCCACGTCATTGGGAAGGACTCGATAGGTGGAAAAAAAATGCCAAATCCAGTCTAAACATCTGCCTGACTATGCAAACAACAGCAGCAACAATAATAATAATACTATTTATAGAAAAAGAATAAGAATTAGAACGGTTTCAAACTAATCTATAGCTCTGTTGTCCATGTGCCCTCCAGATGTCTTAGTCTATAACACTCACCATGCCTAACCAGCACAAACATGTTGACATATTTAGAGGTCACTGAATTAGGAAAGACTGAGTATGGCACCAACACACAAATTTTCTTTCTCCAAGAGCCAAAACAGCAAGATGGCTGGGTAAATACATAAGGTAGCATAATTACAGCAGGAACCAATGTATTCCATAAACAGATGGATGTAGTGAAATTATTCTGGGGAGCACCAGCAGAACATCTCTGTATAATAGAGCAAGAGTTCTACAATGGTTTCCCCCAACAACTGATGCTCTCCAGATGTTGCTAGAAACTAAAATAATTCCACAATTCAGTCCCTTCTGCATGTTCTACAATATCCTGGAAAGTGATGGATTTCTTTCATAGGAACACTGAAAGTAAACAACCACAACCAGAAACAACATAACATATTCTTCAGGCAAATAGATGGTAATCTACAAATTGTATATTTGCTTTGAAATTTGTTTTTAACAATTAAAGCAGCTTACTTTAAATGAATGGATGGATGAATAAAAATAATCTCATGAGTGAAAGACTTAAAGGAGAATTTCCTTTAAGAAATTATGAATTTTCCTTCAGAAGTGTGTATATTATTTAGTTAAAAATTGATATGTGGTCATGTTTGCCTACAAAAATTTCTCCAGGGGGACGAAGATGAAAAGTAGGATTGATTGTAATTTGTGTGCAGAGTGAGCTCTGCCACAACGCTAGTCAATTTTTGTGTATATCATGCTTTGCTGCCTTAGTCTTATAATCCATGACAGAAACATTACAGAGCTATCTTAAAAGACCCAAAAGCAACACAATTATAATGCTAACAGGTTCACATTATTTGTCTCCATATTCTGGGAGTTGTCTTGTTCCAAGCTAGAATACTGATCCATCTAAACTAGCAATTTCTATTCTGACTGGCAGCAATCTCCAGAAAAGCTGGAGTTTTTCTCTGCCCTACCAGGAGAAATCAGTGATTAAAATTGGGACTTTCTGAATGTAAGGTAGATGTTCTATCACCAAGCTAAAATCCTTCCCTTCATTTAAAAGCATTGCCTTCATCTTGAAAAGCATTCCACAGAAAGTGCTGGAGCAGTGAAGTCTGCGGGAACGATTTTTACAATAGGTATGGGAAGAAATGGGTAAAATTAGCTAGGACTTGGATCACCCTTTATTTTCATCCTGTTAATCACCCACTTTGTTCAGGAGCTAACATACTACTTTTGGCATGTTTGCTTCTGGAACTGCAGAATTTGTGCCTAATTACATGTTTAATAATAATTTTTAAAGGACAGCAGCATTAGAGAAAAGATACACAATTTCTGCTATTTCTGGTGATCTCGACAGTCTGGACAAAAAAATCCACTGATTTGATCTATCAAGCTAAATAAAAATTTAGAGAAATTGTTATACTACTACTTTGTCAATGTAACCTTGGGATCAAAATAGTATCTTTCCACCTGTGACTAAATTCTTCAGTTGAAAGTAGGAAGGTAAGTATTGTTAATGGACCATAAACCAAAGCTTAATTTAAATGAGATAGAGGTGCAGCCTGCCCCACCCCCCAACAACATTTCATGCATAGGAAGTCAGCCTGTTGTGGACTACCTACTTGCTCCTGTACTAGATGCTATTACTAGGTATTCTCCATGCAAATTTCACCCCACATGCCCACACTTCTCCAACTGTCCTCCACAAGAAGATGCCAGAACTTGACTGCAACACATTGCAACAACAAGTTAAGAAACAAGAGCTAGATACAAGAGATAATACCTGGTATAAGGTCATATGTATCTTGACAGACCTAGTACACAGGTACTTAGTCATTAGATCTACCAGGACCACAGATCTTTTCTCTGATTACATCTGTTCCTGAAGATGTCACATCAGCCCATGGTGATGTATGCTTTAGATGCTTTCCCACCTGGACATTTTATGGCATTTTCTATACGGAGCTGCTTAGTGTATAAAGTGATTGGAAATTTTGCTGATCTACAGTAATGTGAATGGTATAAATATGAGGATTGTGTGACTCCCTCATTTAAACAAATAAAATAATTACTCACTTGTTTCCAGGCATGTTTGAGGTGCTGATTCTGCTGCTTTGGGCTTAGCTTATCTCAGTGTTTCTCAACCTTGACAACTTTAAGATGTATGGACTTCAACATGTTGGCTGGGGAATTCTGTGAGTTGAAATCCATACATATTAAAATTGCCAAGGTTGAGAAACATTGGCTTATCTGAAAGAGTGCATTCTCCCATAGAAGTCTACCTGGGCTTTTAAAAAGTTGGGGGAAAAGGTTGCTTTCCAGGCAGCATACCAAAGACTAGAATAAATTTGTAATATTTACTTCTGTAATGCATGAAAAACACTCATTATTGCTCAGCTACATGGCATGCTACCTCAGCTGCAATACCCGCACCAAGAGAGAAGCAGCAGCCCAAACTAGGAAGAACAAGAAACTGATATTTGCTGCTTTGCCAAACATTCAACACTACAGTAATATAATATTGCAAATAGCAATACTGATTCAACGAACTTCAAATACTTCTCCATGGCATCCCCTTGAATCTCCCAAAACAAAACTCCAGGAGAATGATCAGCAGTACTGGACTATACTGAAGGGTTCTCATTCACATGTCATATTCCCTTCCTCAGCACAACAGGCATAATAACTGTGGGCTATCTTGCTAAGTCAGCATGATTGTTTTCAGCCTCCTGCAACGTGTATATTTTAAAAAGTGTATATAATAATGGTGGACTTTACCTGAATGCATTGGCAGGATTAGTTTACTGTTTCAACATTCAGAAAAATATCACTAAAAAAAATCCAACATTAGAAATATTACAAATTCTTGTTATTGTTCTTTGGGTTTGTTATTTGTTTTAAAATAAACATATGACTAGATTCCTGATTTTTTTCCCCACAGAGCAGCAACCACTTCTCATCGTGGAAGATTGTTTAAAAAATACTATGTCCTGCTATGAAAAGGGAATCAGAAAGTTCCTTCTCCAGATTGCTGTGATTTCTTTTGTTTGGTAAATACATCAAAAAGGGGCAATGGAAAGAGCTTCTTACACCCAAGTGAGCAGAATAGTGGCTGGGTTTTTTATTTTTTTTTTGCCTCATGTCTTGGCTTTTAGAAAGGTTAGGGAATTTCCTACTCTGTTACCTGAAAATGCAAATGATCTACATGCTCTAGTCATGAAAGTCAAGGACCACCGTGAAAAAAATGGGACTGCAATTAACTATAAATACCACCAAACTAATGACAACAGGTACAGCAACCAGCCTTAGAATTGACAATGAAGATATTGATGTGGTGGATAGCTTCTGGTTTTTAGAATTGACTATCAGCAATAAAGAAACCAGCAGAAGAAATACACTGCAGCCTAGCACTTGGAAGAGTAGCAATGAAAGCCTTGGAATAGATATTCAGATGCCATGTTGTGTCTATACCTACAAAGATTAGAATCTTGCAGGCAGGGATTTTCCCTGTGATACTTTATGGAAGTGAAAGTTGGACTTTGAAGAAGTAGAATAGAAACAGTATTGATGCTTTTGAACTTTAGTGTTGGAGAAGATTCCTGAGAATATGATGGATAAGCCAAGAAAACAAACAAATGGATTATAGAACAAATCAATCCAGAGTTCTCACTCAAGGTTCAAATGACCAGCCTCAAATTATCATGTTTTAGAAACATTATGCAAAGACCCATCTCCCTTGGGAAGTCCATAATGTTGGGAAAGGCAGAAAGAAAGAGAAGAGGATGACAAGGAGCAAGGCTGTGATTGACCCAATTACAGTGGCAATGATTACACTGTTTGAAGACCTGAAGGACCAGATTGGAGACAGATCATCCTGGAAAGGATCTATTTATGTCGATGTTAACACCAGCTTGATGGCACTTAATCAATCAATCAATCAATCAGGAAGCTCCAGCTTCATAATTCTTCCTCTTCAGACTCCCTGGTATGAAAAAGGATTGGGTATGGTTAACAGACTTGGTTTTAAAAGCCTGGAAACCAGATCAAACACATAAGATGTTGATTGCTTAAAGCACGACTCATATATCTATATATACTGCTAGATGATTACTGCACTGAACACTTGATGCAGTGATCATTTGATGTTATATGTGGATATATGCATAGCATACAAACATTCTAAATAAATAGCATGTGCAAATAAACTCATATAAGTGAAATGCTTGATGTCAGGTCAGACCATTGGATTACCTAGTTCTGCATTAGCTACTTGGATTGCCAGAATCTCTTCAAGGGGTTCGTGAAAATATTTTTTCTAGCGCAGCTCTCCAATTTTCTATTCCAGATATGGCAGGAATTGAGCCTGGGAGCTCTCCAATTTTCTATTCCAAATATGGCAAGGATTGAGCCTTGCCAATCCTGGAGCTCTGGCATTGTAGAGATTATATTTGGCAACTGTCTTTTCCCCAGCTCAGCACACACACAGTGCTATTAAAGGGAGTCATTTACACTTCTGACCAATGTCATGTACATCTAAGTTGCACCTCTGCACCTGTGAACTTGCCCATGGGCTGCTATTATTGAATGAAGAGTGAACTAGCATCACAGCCAAAGAGAGAAAAAACCTTTTCTTTTATTCAAACATACGTGCAGGTTTGAATTACAAAATTAGATTATATTATAAAAATTGCATCAAATTCCTCCACAGTTCTTTTACAATTTTTGAACGGCTGCTAGCATGCTACATTTGCCTTTGGCAGTGATCAGTTTCATCTTAACCGTTTACTCTTCACCACATTTCCTTAAAGTTATTATTGACAAATGGGCCATATGCTTTTGCAAGAGCCGAGCTGTCAAAAGCCGGAAATGCCTTGCACAAATCCACTTCCTCTTTGTGAAGAGTATGTGGGTTAACATAAGCAACAAGTTTGAAAACTTACTGGATGTCCCCAGGTACATAGTTGCCTTCTTACTTCAAGCTGATATACTATTCTTTAACTTCACACTTTCTTCTTCATCTCCTTCCTATTTCTCTTCTTCAGGACCTGTCTTCCCCCTGGAGACCCAGGTGAAATAGGTTCTTGGCCTCAACTCATATTGGCTCTGATCTCAATAATGGAACAAACTATAGGTTATTCCTCCCTCTTTACTTTCTTTTTTCCCCAAATCTTGCCCTTTTATAGGATCTGACAAACAGAGACCATAGGCCTCCAAAGTGATAATGGGAAAGTGTAATGAATTATAATAAAATAATTAAGATTCTTTTAATTAGAAAATGAAGATGGAACTAATATGCTTCAAAACATCAGCCTCAAGAATAACCTGTATGTTCAACAATGCTTATGAGCCCCAATACATCCCAGATGCAATCTTAGAAATCAAACAGAGAGTGGCTGCAGCCCAGTATATTGCTGGCCTTCTGGTGTACCTGAATGTCTTGTGAGTGGCCATAGCTGCTGTGGCAACCATTTTTTGGGAGCATCCATGACCTGCTCTCAAAATTCCAGATGTGCACACTATCTCCCCCAAACTTGGGGACTCTTGCCTTAAGTGCTTTCACTGTATAATTGCCTGCCTCAGTTTGGGGATGGGGGAAAAGATACCATCTTCCATTCGTAGCCCTCCCATATTTTCCATTATTTTCTGTGTCTTTTTCCTTACCACAGAAAAGAAAACCTGGAGTAGCTGCTTGCTTGCTTGCCTGCCTGCCTGCCGTCTTCTTTCTTTCTTTCTTTCTTTCTTTCTTTCTTTCTTTCTTTCTTTCTTTCTTTCTTTCTTTCTTTCTTTTTCTTTTCTTTTCTTTTCTTTTCTTTCATCTGCTAGCGCTAGAAGTTGTACATTTAGAAGCAGTCCTTTTGTCTGCCCTATTCCTCTCTGACATGCAATCATTTAATCATTACCAGGGGGAAAAAAAGCCTTTTGCCATTGCAGTGCAGATTTGAAACCATAAACAGAACCCAAGAAAGCTGTTCATTCTCCTTTGTGTGCACATGTGAATGTCTATTTCATGGCTAATTTTGAGTGTTTTATTATTAGCTTTTGAATATAATCTGTAGGGACCTTTTCAAATTTGACCTAGTTTAATGAACCTCTTGTTTTGAGGGCTGCTTTATTTCTAAAGCTTGAAATGATTAAAGCACCAACTTTAAATCATGAGCTATGGATTAAAGGCATACTTCATTTTTTCAGCTACATTGGTTTTGATACATTGCTGCAGTGAGAATATAATAAAGAAATACAAAATATCTTTTCCTTAATAATGGACAGTAACACTCATCTCCTAAACTGTGAATTCTTTCACACTTCCTTCATTATCACAAAAAGGCAGTGGTCTTCCATTTTTGGTAACATGCAAATACATTTAAATTTAATCAGTTACTAAATTGGCTCAGAGACAGATGAATAAGAGTCTCTTAATCACTGGGCAGCCTAGCTCTTTTTATTTTTCCTAATTTTGTGGGATTTGGCTCAGTTGCACAAGTCTGTTTGCTCATCAGGCACTTGTACTTGTGGCACACTGAAATCCAGGTCATGTGGCAAGGCAAGGAACAGGTTTCCTTCTCTTCTGCCTCTTGCTGACTAACTGGGAGGGAGAGGTCAACCTGCTCCAGATGTGATGGCAACATGTCCCTCTCAGGGATGGGGACTCTGAGGATCTCCAGATTTTTATTTATCTACAGTTCCCAGCAATCCCAGTTCAGGATAACCAATCTGAAGAATGATAGCAATTTCATCAAAATCTCAAGGATCATCAGTTCCTCATCTCTGTCTAAAGAATCAGTTTTTCAGACTGAGATTATTCTGGATCCAGCCTTGTCCCTGGAGGTTCCAGTAGTATCTGTAACAAGGGGTGCCTTTTATCAGCCCAAGTCGGGCTAGTTATACATGAACTACAGTGCTGTGGTAACTTTAAAACTGACTATTGTAATGTGTAGAATCTGGAGATGACTTTGAACCGTTTAGAAAATTTAGTGTAAAATACAGTTCCTCAGCTGTTAGATGAGAATATCTCTAAAGGTATTAAAAATGTAAGTTTTTCTGGTTCATTTCCCAAACTGGTTCATAGTCTCTTTAAAACTCTACATGGCTTAGAATGCAAATATTGAAAAACCATCTGCTCCCATACCAAATGACTCATATATAAAGATAGGTGAGGAGGGGTATTTCCTCCAGGCAGCTTCCACCACTCAAAGCAGCAGAAAAAGAAAAAAACATCTCAAATTCCCTCCAGAGAGATCTACCTATTAACACTATTGGTATCTTTTGGCATGGAGTTCTCACTCAAGGCACAAATGACCAAGCTCAATTTAGCCTATTTGGGATACATTATGTGAAGGCATAGCTCTCTGGAGAAGTCTGTAATGCTGTTAAAGGTAGAAGGAAAGAGAAGAGGACAACCAGCAGCAAGGCGGATGGACTCAGTTACAGTGGCAATGGGTGCACTGTTAGAAGATCTGAAAGACCAAGTTAGGAATAGATTGTCATGGAGAATATATATCTATGTAGTCACTAAGACACCGACATGATGGCATATAATATCTTTTGGCATAGGGAAGACTCTTCCCTAGAATTTTCAATGGGTTGCATCCTTCCCCAGTTTGGCATCCTCCAGATGTGTTGGAAATGCAACTCTTAGAATTCCCAGCCAGGATTCAGGCTGGGAATTCTGGGAGTTGCAATCCCATCATATCTGAAGGACACTGGGTTGGAGGAAAATTGTGTGCATTTTTTCTTTAACTTATTATATTTTATTTATAAATTTTACCTAGTTTTTGTAGAATGGTCTGGAAGTTCTGCTGAATGGCAGCAGGTAAGCCTTTCAATTAAAGATGCAACCTTTTAAAATACATAAATAATGGATTTCAGCTGTAATGTTTATGGAGGAGCAAGCTCCATTGAACACTAAGATTTACTTTTGCGTAAAAATACATAAGATTGCACTGATAAAGCTTGGTAAGAGATGTATCACTCCAAGACTCCTTTACCTGGATAATAGCTTTGAGTTTCTCCACTTTTAAGAACCAATGGCCAGCACGTTTTTTTCCATCCACACAGTTTCCCTCCTCTTTTCAGAGACAGGAGTTTTTTGTGGAGAGGGAGGACAAGGCGGCTGTGTGATATCCTAATGCTAACTCAGGAAAATCAAAGCTATTTTAGGGATAGGCAGGCAAAGGCTACTATAGACCAGGCAGTGTTGGCTTTTCCCTTGACAGACTCACAGTTTCACTTCATTCTATGAAGAAATAAAGGGTGGGGGAACTTTACTCGCAGCACAGAAAATAAAAAAGTAGGGAAGTCCCCAGGGATGTTGGTGAGGAGCTGCAGCCACAGACAGAGTACTTCTGTTTGAGCACCCGGCAGGGCTCCATGCAGCTCCCCTATATAAAGGCCAATTCCTGACCAGTGGTTGCCCAAAATGAAAAGAATTACTTGGTCTCACAGATGTATTTAAATGGCCTCTTGGAGCAAAGGTCCACCCAATGGAAAGCTAGTGCTGTCTCTTGAACATTGGCCCAGGGCGTTCGATTTGCCCATTCTGTAGCGGTGGATTATGATCTTGGTTGGCCTTGATTGTACCATGTTTTTGGTCATTTCTGTTCTTGTAGGTTGTTTTCTGCTTTAATTTTATGTAAAGCCACCCAGAGTCACAATTTGTGAAATGGGTGGCCATATATATTGATTAAATAAATATCTCAATAAAACTCTGATGGTCCCTTATGTTGGCAGCTTCTTGGCCTTCTCTTACAACTAGCAGGAGTAGCTACACCCAGATATACATATTCCATGGGCTTTCTAGAGACCACCACATAATTATATATTATTTCTTAGCACCAAACTGAAGGTATTTCATTTTACATGTTCAAATGTTAGTTTTGCACAGAAAACAACATTTAACAGCTATTGAAAATTATTTTCCATAGCTTTTCAGAAACTAGGATGACTCTAACAAGAGGTATTATTAATATTGCTATTAGTATTATTTCTATTATAATTAAAAAAGCCAAATTCCAAGTGAATTAGTTATTCTGATTTGTCTTGCAATGCCATCTCCCTCCCCAGTAACAGTATGGCTGAAGAAAGAATTGATAGCAATTGAAGAACTGATAGTAGTACTTTAGATTAAATAGCTCTACAGGATTATAAGATACACAGCTATAGCATAAGGCTGGGCATTGGAGGGTGGCACATTATATTTATTATTGGTGGTAGTGGTAGTGACAGAAGTATTGGTATTCCTGTGACTGTTCTTATTAGTAATACAATTGTCATGTCATAATGTTATAAAAGCAAGCAGTGGGAATAATTTTTTGGAAATAATTAGTTGATGGTGTTCTGAATTGGAGGTGTTTTTTTCTGATTTAAATAAGCTAAGCTTAGCAGATTTTTATTTGGTTTATTTTCCATGGGAAGCAACAGGAAATCCTGCTTCCAATTTTTGGGTAATTTGCCAACAAATGTTAATAGTGCAAACTTTGAGGACTCCAGAAGTCACATAAAAGGGTTTGGAAGCCACAGGTGGTCCAAGAGTTCCCACTGTTGCCCCAGTAACTGCTTTAGTTTGCCAGCAATTGCTTTACCCAGAGATCTGAGCCAGCTTTTCCAACCCAATGCCTTCTATATAGGTTAGAACACTACACTAGAGATTATAGGGGTTACAGACCAACAAGCCTGAAGGATGAGAAAGGCTGTTCTAAGCACTCTGGGCAGCAATGGCAGATTTCTGTCAATAATGAAGATGACACTTGTACACAAGGGAATTCCAGCAACCAGAAAGGAAGTGTAAGTTAGCATCCTCCATATATTATTTCCCATGCTATTAATCCAGGCAAGCCTCTGTTCATTTACCTGGATATGCCAGTAACTGTGACTGACTTCCAAGTAAGCTGGTATGACATTGTACTGTAAAGAGTATTAAACACAAATAAAAACTTTAATGTTCCTATTCAATACAAGCCTGATTAAAGTTGATGTAGTCTGATAGGATTCATGCTCGGACTTCAGTAGACTGTCAGTGGGAGGCAGTGTGTCTGGAATATATTATATTTATATTCTAGGAAGCTGTAATGTTTGTGAGGGAACAAAACATAACATCCTGTTTATATATTTAGGTATGTAAGCCACTTAGAATCGGTATTGATTGGAGCAGTGTATAAACCCAATAAAATAAATAAATTAAATATTATGAAGGACACTCTTCAGAATAAACTACCGCCTAATGTTAAGCAATCTTTCCTAAAAATGCCTGACAAATGCCCTAAATATTCATCCTTAGGTTTAGAATGTTTTTTTCCCTTACAAACAAGTATTTGCATTTCATACATAATATATTTGCATAGTGCTTCCAAGCGTTCAGAGCACTTCACCTGCATTATCAAGCTAGAATCTTCTAACAACCCTGTTAGGTCATATTATTATCCAGCATATTACAGAAGGGGAATCTGCTATTTGAACTTTCAGAGGAGGAGGTATACAATGTTAATGGGCAGGAGGAGTGTCCATTCATTCCAGGAGACAAGTTCAGGAGTCTTCTGATCTCCATCAATCTTCCCTAAGTGCAGACACAATTACAAAGAGGAAGGAAGGAGGTGGCAGAGAAAATAATAAACTCTTGATTATTAAATATATTACTGTTATTAATGCTTGGCAATTCTTTAGATTCAATTTCAGAAAAGTATTTCAGGACACGTGTGAGTGCAACAGCAGCACATGTCTGCATTTCTTTTAAAGCAGCTGCATTTTTTTCCAATGATTACATGGCAGCTTTAGAGGGCAGCTCAAAGATCTTGAGAAAAGTTACAGCTGCTTTTAAGAATCTGAGACCAGTGCTACATTCACACTCCAGCACACTCCAAAGTACCTTTCTGGAATCAGACCCAAAGCACTTTATAGTTCTAACTGCAATGCCATAAAATAAGATAGGGAAAATATAGCAAGGAGAAACTGGGGTACTTCAATTCTCCTAAAACTTGGAGTTTTTGCCTGAGCTGCTAAGGCGTCTTGAGAAAATTCTGTTCTCATCTATCCTGCATGATCTGGCCATTTCAAGACTTCTTGAAATATCCCTGCAGCAATGGAAATAAAGAAGGAGTGTCACAAAAACGTATTAATGACATTTTACTTTTCCTTCTTTAATGCAAATGGTGCATGGAAACCTGCACAGCTCCTTTGATCCTGAATGACAGCAATGACATTGATTCTCACCCATCACTTTGCAAACCAGCGGAATGAGTCATGCAATATAAGGGTGGAACGAGCAATCAATTTCAATTTGTTTGTAATACCCAAACTTTTTCAAGTGTATATGTATGCTTGGAACAAAGAGTAAGTCTCCTTTTGCACTTAATTTACTAAATAATACTATTTATTCAGTGTTTTTCTTAAAAAAGAAAAAGTCTTTTACATAAATTATCCCCAAAACTCTTCTAAAAATCGTGTCAGGGAGCTTGGTGGTCTAGACAGCTTCTTATGAAATGAATTACTACTAGAGTCAAGCACAACCATTTTATGATTGTTCACCAGAGAAAGTCAAAGGAATTCCATGTTCAGCCCTTTTGATTTCTGATGCTGGATAGAAACTACAGGAGAAATGTCCTGTTTTCTCAACTTCCTGTGATCCTGTTGGAAAATGATGGACCCTTGAGGGTAAATAAGAGGAGGGATGATAACGGTACACAAAATTACACATGGAGTAAAGAAAACGGAACCTTTCCCTCCTCCCTCATAATGCTAGCATCTGGAACATTTAATGAACCTGAATGGCAGATCAAACAAAACTAGCACCATCACTGAACACATAATTCAACTTGGAACTTATTTAATTAACTTGTAATAATGGCCACAAGCTTGGATGTCCTTAACAGCAGACTAGACAAATTCACAAGTAACAAGCCTATACACTAATTGAGGGTTATATGCTTGGATTGAGGAGCCCTGGGGGGTTATATGCTCGGATTGAGGAGCTCCTCTACATGTCCCTCCAATCACGGTTAATTTTTTCTACCTCCCCTCTCCATAGAAGGAAAGAGAGACATGGGCATCGGGTAACTGTGCTTGGGGCCCTAAGCCTTTGGCCAGTGTTGAAGTTCTGGAAACAGCTATATGGTCTTTCTAAGAACGTAAGCAGCAAATCTCTGAATAACAGCTTCTGGGAGAAAAGGTGATTGCTCCCACTCTTGGGTGATTCCTATCTAATTGGCCACTTTGGGAAATGGGCCATAACCCATTTGATTTGCATATACCATTCATTCAGATAGCATAAAAATACAGCCCCTTAGTTCCAAACTTATTTAGCTTCCGTAAAGTTTTTGCATCACTCACTTTCCTACCATGTTTTCTGCATTATCCTGACATGATCGGAAGAGATGAACTGAGATTTAAGAGAGGGCTTCCTAAATGGTAGCTAGGCAGTATTTGTAACCAGATTTATTTTATTATCCCATTGCTGTAATTATCGCTCAGCAGAGCTATCCAGATGTCACACCTGTTGATCTGGTAATCTTTCTTCCATAATCTCTTATGCATGGAGACTTACTTTGTTGGTGGAAGTATCATACGAAGCCCACATTTAGCTATTATTTTCTGAATCCCAGGCTTTTAAACAAAAAGTAGCACCATGCATTCATTTTCAGTGACAACAGACATCTTCATATGATTTTCAGCACTTACGAAAGTATCCTCTACAATCAAGTCAACTACTAGGATTCCCAAAGGATATTTTGTTCTGAGAAACAGATGTGAAAGAATGGACCAAGATGCTGCTATCCCAAAAGCAGGTTGCTGACAAGTTCATTAGCAACAAAACAATCCCTCTCCCCTATGGATTGGCAACTTGAGGGTGAAAAGAATATTACTTATTATCCAGGAACGTTGACTATCTTTGCTTGGGTAGACCTGTATCTGGAGAGAACACATCACATTGCTGGGTTTCTATGCAGCTAGAGGTCTTTTCTCCTGTATTTAATTATAGATACTACTCTCTAATTTAGCATTCCTATTCTTGTGTCTTGGAGATGTATTGACTGCAACTCCCAGAAATCCTATTAGCATGCTGACTGGGCATTCTGGAAGTTGTAATCCTAACACATTTGCAGGATGCTGGATTCAGAAGGCTGCTCCATTGTAGGCATCGCAGCAAATTAACTTATCTTGTACTCATCACATTTTCACTTTTGCCTAGAAAAATAGGCTTCTGAATGGTGAAGAGGGCAAAATGCTTTGTTTTTATTTTATGGTATCCACAAAATGTGAACTGTTGGACCATATAAGGAACAGCATCTCCACAGAGCTATGGTCAGTCTGTTTCTCTTATATGCTGTCAGTGGTAGTGCTGTGGCATTCATGTCAAAAAGAGGAAAGCTGAAAACTTTTTATTCTCTGTGTAAAATGCTATAATGGGGACTTGAGGGGAAGTGAGGGGGAATATTGCATGTAACAATTAGCAAATCTGGCTTGTGACTACTGATTATCCCAATCATTGTGTCTTGAGAAAGATGGAATGATCTTGGGATAGAAATATAGATAGATTTAACCATCCGTTACACCTGATTGTTTCTGAGCAATTGTGTCACAATTACAAGAATTGTATTAACTTGCTAACTGGCTCAACAACTTATTTATTTTACAGAAAAAACAGTGTGTTACTCTCTTCCTCTTCAAACTTCTGACAATTGGTTTTACCACATTCAGAAAAAGATAATTTACAATCAACCCTTTCCTCTACACAAAACCCCCTCTGCCTGTCTGCCTGAAAGTTGAGGGTCTCTTAACTACAAATTTCAAGGTGTTCTGTTTGAAATAAAAAAAATAGCTCTAGGGATTTTTAAAAAATAAGAAACAGTTTTAGGCTTTTACTTATTTGGGTAAAAGCCTAAAAAAAGTTAAAGATGCTTTTTAAAAATCAGATTTTAAACTGCTCTGATTTCATAAAATTTAACATACTTCATCTACTCGTAATAAGTCTGCCTTTTCTTCAAATGTCAGCTCATCCTGGTGAAAAGCAAAACTGTTAAAACCATTTGCATTTTTCTCTTGCTAAACAGTAAGAGGACAAAGTCCATTTTTAAGAAACATATTCCAGAAACATGAAAAAGTTAGATCAAACTACACAGCAATTTGGAGCATAATTCTTGGAATCCTGGATAATAGTTTTTGAAAGAAATCAGGAGATTCCTACAAATTCTCACTATATATAGAAAACAAGTTGAAAGTTGCATTCCTAATTGTTGCAGTCTAATTTATGCTATTATACTATTATACCAAATACACAAACCCACAACTAGTGATGCCTTTCCATTTTATACTCCTACTCTGGGTTTTACAAGAACAATACACTAATAGTGCATTATGGATATGAAAAGGAACATTGCCACATTTATTTACGGTTCTACAAGAGTTACTAAGATGATAAGGGAGAATAATCTGCTTTAAGCAATTTATGAACACACATTTCTAAACATCTACAAGTAAAAAAATGCTCATTCAACTCTCTGCTCTTTGCTAATGATCCCCATATATTAGATCTCCTGTTTCCCAAATTAGTCAATGTTTTCAATCCAGGCATGATTCCTCCCTCAAGGTATCTTTGTTATTCAAAATAATGTTAAAGCAAAATGGCAAATATAAATGTTTAAACTCTTTAGTAGTTTTAATATAGCAAGTACCACATTCTAACTGGCCCTAAAAAGGTAATACCCACAACTATGAATCTACTACACAAAATGCCACACAAAAAAGAACAGGAACTAACTGGAGGCACAACTCCAGCTCCAGATAGAGAACTATGGACACTGTTCTGCCACCATCTTCCACACTAAAGAGCAGATAATTCATTTCAGGATACTTAAAATACACCAAGCTACTTTTTGGTGGCAGGTACATGATTACTGTAAAGCTTTGGAGGAAACTAATCTAATAGGATAAGGGTATATTAGTATTTGAATTTTAAAAAATTGAACCTATGGAGTACATACAAGGTTCAGTTGTGGTTTTCATGGGGGAGTTTATTTTCTGTGCTTTCAGTGTGGCTTGCTGGGGATTCGTCTTGGCACATCTAAACTGAAGTGCTCAGAATGCTGTCTCCCTAGAGACAAAATCCAACATGGATCTGAAACCATCAAATCCAGAAGAAAGCTTCAAATATGGCCAGGCTTCTTCAAACCAGTTTTCTCCAGATGTGTTGGGATTACAACTCCCTAGAAATCCCACCCAGCATGATAAAGACAGGACCATGAAGTCCCAACATGTTCAGAGGAGCCAGGAAGGCTGCCTTAGGAGCATAGCTGTACTCAGTGAAAGCAGCATCAGAGATTAGGCTCTGCCCTGTAGAATTTTGACAGGGTAACACCTTCAGGGGAACATTATTCCCAGGACTGGGGGGTGGGGGTGGCAATGGGTGGTGTAATTCAACTTCATTTAGGCATTCAAGGTTAGAAAAGGGCAATGAGGAATTGGTTGTTGCTACTAAGATCACATTAAGAAAACAGGCAAAGGAGAGAGCTATCTTTTCATTAAGCTGATCTGTAGTGTACAACAGACACATATTTCTGGAAACACTAAGAAAGATGTAACCTCCACAGGGAGCTGGAGGCAACACAAGAGCGCACACCTCTCCAGATGAATGAACTGGGAGCTGTTCTCACCCTCTCTCCTCCCTCCATAGTCACACCCTCCCTCTAACTTAGATAAGAATCCTAAGGCGGCAGAATCTGGGTCCGTGAACATTGATCCTGTTCATTTGACTATTTTATTCTCATGACAGATTTTCAGCATGAGAACTGCATTTCATACCGTTTTAATCAGAGAGACATGTGGCACAAGAAGTGTTAATGATACCATATGATCTAGCAATGGAATTCTCAAACATCTCATTACCAGTCATGGTCACTTCAAAGACTCTTTCTCCATCATTAACCTCCCTGATCTGCAAACATGGCTTGACTTCATCCCCTTGTCAGGTTACCTTGCCCTTCACATAGGTTTGATGTTAAAGACCCCCATCCAATCTAACACAAGTAGCTAGAATGATGAAGGGGAAAGGAAGGTGAAGTTAAAGGGTGGCTTTTGTTGAGGTGGGAGAGGGAGGTAAAGGTTGAGGAAAGCTCCTGAGAGACTTACCAGAACATGTCCAAATCGTTCTTCCAATTCCTCAGCACTGGGCATGGGTAGTTTGGGGGGTGCAGGCTGTTTGGGGGGTAAAGGCGAAGACGCAGTTGGTTGGCTTTTAATCTCCTTAGCTGGAGACATTTCCATGCTGCTGGCTGCATTGCCCATTCTCAGATTTTAATATTACAAAATAAAATTAAATCAGGAAAAAGGCTGCAAGTTAAAATCCCCCTGATTTTCCCCCCTGAAGCAGGAAACAGGTCAAGGGGAGGAGGAGACTCTTATAAGAAAAGTCACCCCCATAAAATTAAAAAAAAAAAAAAACAGGCGGGAAAAAGGTGGGGGGTGTCCCAGGAACTCCCGACACGTGTTTAAAAAATCTTCAAAGGCAGGGAGCCGAGGCGGTTGTCCATGACTTTGCTCAGGCGGTTGGAGTTACCGGAAACAGCAGAACTGGGGGCCGTGGCGGACTGGGGGGACGTCGTCCAGCGAGGTGACTGCCGAGCCCCGCTCCTTCGGGGCCACCACCAGGCAGGAGAGCGCTGCTTCGCGCTTTTCTAGAGGGAAGCGGCTGGGTTCATTTTCCACGCGAAGGCAGCAGCACAACTTCCTTCAGGAAAAGGAGCCGCATCCCCGGATCCGCTGCAAGCGACGGAGAGACAACGCGTGGTCGATCTTGAGAAGGCGAGAAGTGACGAGCTCCTCCGCTTAACTTCCCCCTCGCCTCCACCCCCAAAAGAGGAAGGATCGAAAGCAATAGCACAGGAAGTCACAATGCAGGTGCTTGGCTTGGAATATTCGTGCACCGACGCGCATCGGAAATAAGCTAGCGGCAACTTTTCACGCCGCTGCGCTGCAGCTCCTCTTCTGTGGAGGTTGCAGGCGAAAACGCTAAAAAACCCCCCTCCACCCCCGCCGGGATGGCTTCCTCCAGCAGCACGGAAGGTCTCAGCGCTCAGTCGGTCTGAGGAGCAGAAAGCAGCCGCAGAGGGAGCGCGCGGATTTTGCAAAGGCTGGGATGGGTAGCTGGGGAAGGCAGGGGAAGCCAGCGAGGGGGACGCCGCGGCTTGCCCATTTCCTCGAGCAGGAGCCCTGGCCTGGCAGGGAGAAGGAGGCGCCGGGGAGGAAGGAGGGGGAAGAAATAGCAGAGTCACCTGCTAGAGGAATGAGGGTCTCGGGCAGCAATAGCAGCCGAGGCGCGGAGGCAAGAGAGACGGGTGGAGAGCTCCCTGGGTCTCAAAGCCCATGGATTCCCGTTCGGGGCGCGTTCTTAGCTTATTCTTCAACTTTCCTTCAAAAATAACACGAGGCATCAGAATTTTTGCCAGGACAGCAGGTTCTAAAGGCCAGGCACTCTCTGACAACCGTCCCACAGCCCTTCCCCGAGGCGGCACCCTCCAGATGTTTTGGACTATAACTCCTATCATCCCTAGTCACCAAAGGCAGTGGGGGCGCACAGGCGGAGGAAGGCCATGTGAGGGAGTGGGCAGGAAAATAGGGCTCTGACTGGGATAGAGCCTTGGTGCAAAAAGAAGAAATGGCCGTTGCGCGCCCGAGGTAGGAAATACCATGTTCAGCTAGATCCGTTTTAGGATGTAGGTAGAAGTGCACCTATAGAATTGGAAAAGGGAGAAGAGGGCGGGAGGAATCACGCGCCATGCATGCGGTTTAGCAAGATGAAAGGGCGTTAGGTTCCTCAAATCTTTACCACCTTTTGACGGAGGGGAGGAAACAGACGTCATTTTGACGGTGCGTCGCCGCTTGCTGAGTGCACGCACCCTGCGCCCGCGCCATCATCCTCTCAAGACACGTCCCGCAAGTGCTTGGATGACCTCGCCTCACCCCGCCCTCAGCTAGCATGAGCCATGGAGGCCGAAGGGGGCAACCCCCATTAGAAGAACAAAAGGCTCGATTTCTAAAAACCCACGTCGCTAAAGCGATTTGCGTTAGAGGACATCAGCATCCTCGGGTCTCTTTCGGCGCAGCCATCGTAGAGGCGCGTTCCCTCAAAGTAGATCCGAAACTCTCTCCCTCTAGCGGCAGATGGTGAAAAATGATCACCAAACTCTTAATAGGGACCAACTGAAGTCTTCCTCCGCTTCCCATTTTTACCAAAAGCCATTGGGTGTTAAAGGCCCCAGTAGCCTTTCTATAAACCCCGATTAGCGTGCCTACTGGGAGCGCTGGCTGGGAATGACTAGGGTCCTAATTCGGAAGGAGTGGAGGGAGCTAGGAGAAGCAAAGGCTGAGTTAAAGTATACCCGTTTTTTAATTTAAATGTTGCCTTCCACCATAGAAATTTTGCTAAGGACGTTTTGGCTTATGAATTATGAAGATACAGTAACAAAATCACAACAGCCCAATATTATGGTCTTTGCTCAATGAAAGCAAGAAAAAATGGGGGAGGCCATTGCCAATACCAACTTGGTAAGATTCAAACGATATGCTTCCTCTGGTTTTGCTTCAGCTCTGAGGAACTGCCATCAAGTTAGAAAGCTCATCTAATGTAGCAATTTGTTCTCATAGTGGTCAAGCAGATATCCTTGGAAAGCTCAAAAGCGCTGCCATCCTCCCATTATTGGTCCAAAGCAGCTGGCACTGAGATTCTAAGGTTAGAGACCATATACAGCCATCATAATCAGTAGCCGTGCTCCAGCAGAAAGCTGTGGTTTACCACTATTCTCAGCTGCTGAAGGTTACTTGCTCTCCAATTCCACTTAATCTCTCCCTTTGAGGGAACTTCCTTCTTAAAAAAAAAATCCTTTTCAATTCCTTCCTCTAATCCAGTTTTCCTATATTGGGGCATTATATTCCAAACCCTAATTAAGCTTCAGTATACTGAATTGCATTTACCCCCATCTTGTCCTGCTGTAGCTTAATGATAAAACATACTTTGTACATGAAAGGTTCTGGATTTAAGCTTAGTATTCTTAATGGCAAGGATCACATGGCAGAAAATAGGAAAATGACTTTTCTTGCAGTTTCAGAAAGCTACTGTAATAGGACAGATGGACAAGACTGTCCAGTTATAAAACAACTCATTGTGTTTATTCCGGTATGTTTAGTTTTATTTCACTTTTCTTCCTGCCTCATCCCAATCAAATGTTTGATTGTGAGCCCTTTGTGACAAAGACCTCTCTCTCTCTCTCTCTCTCAATTTTGTAAAGTACCATGTATGTACATATATTTGTAAAAAAATATATAGGTCTGAAACATGTATGTATTTTGATAGCTACACAATTCAAAATTTGAGCAAGGTTTTTTTTTTTGGTCAATACTTCCTAGGGCTAGGAAAGATCCGTGTGAATTAGAGAATTTCTCCCAGGAAGTTCAGGACAAAAAAGACAAGACCGTGTTTCTCCATGGATCCTGTCCAATTATCAGTATATACAAAGTGAAAGATATTCTACAAAAGTTGCCAAGAGGAAGCCACAGTATTCTCCAGAACCACCACTGAGCAGAGCCCAAGTTAGAATAGATCCAAGCAACTTTATCTGCAAAATTCTTCATAGAATTGTCATAGGGGATTTCTGAACACTGCTAACATTTAAGAGGAGCATAACAAAACCTTCATAATATGGAATTGCTCTTCTGAATAGTATACAGATTCAACAGCAGTGGAAAAGACTTTTTTTGCTGTATCAGAAATGGTTGTATTCAATGAGATTCTCTTCACCTTTGCTCTAACCTCTATAAACTAGAAGCCCCAATAATTCATCCTTCCTCACCTCTAATAGGTCAACACAAGATGCATATTTGGAGATTGCAGCTAATAATACACATACAACTGACACCACAAAGGCTAGAGACATTGCTTGCTGTTGTATGTGAAAGCATAAATTATGATACTGAATTATGCTGCACATTTATTACTTTTTCTGCACTTTAACAAAATGGACTGCACTTTCTGCACTTTAACTCCTGGACTGAGGCTTTTAAACTGAGGATGCAAATCTGGGGAAGGGGCTCATAATAGAGTTGAGTGTTTATGAAAACATGAAATGATAAAACAGGTGACATAGGATAATGGGCAGTTAGGTAAAATTTCTTGATAAAAGCAGAGAGTCGAGACTAGAACCAGCCCTGCTTTTATGTATATTTCAGTTGTACTTCTAATACAAGTATCTTTTTCTCCATTAATTTCTGCATTGATGTTGAAGGAAAAATGCAAATAGTATCAAACTTAACGATGCTTGCAACTATATTTGAATCTCCTGCCAAGAAGATCCCCCCTCTTCATCACTGCACTTACATTCAAGGAAGTAAAAGGTAGTTTTCTCAACTTATTAAAAAAAGTTATGGAGCTGAGGTTGCAAGTGAGTGGAGAAAGTCCAAGCTTCCGAATTCATATTTCCAAAACAGTACATATCCAGACCTTGTGATTGCACAGATAGACTTGATGTGTCCTCAAAGGCAAACGTGAAGCTTACAAGATGGCATGTTCCAGATTAAGTCATCTAATGACTTACGTCTAACTAGCAAATGAAGTACACTTATGTCAATACAGGTTATTCCCTGATAAGCCTACAATAACTGGTGTAAGTCTATCAACATAGATGTCCTTTTTATTATTATATACATGCTTGATAATTCCTATCAACAGTTTTATAGCAGTAAGATAGGAAAATGCATGTATCTCTCAGGTGGAGTAGTAGAATGTAGATGTAATTGCCACAGCTTAACACACAGTTAACATGAAAAACTGGCTCTGGTCTTAGACATCAAGCATAGGCTATGATGCTACAGAAAAAATTTAATTAATTTTAATTATAAATATTTGAGTTACAGCTAACTCATTTCTGAAGCACCTCAACACTTACGGTTACACTGATGGAGATAACAAAAAACTCAGAATAAAAATAAGCTTTCTTCTAAAACAAAATATATAGAAAGGCAAAGCATGCAAGTAAAACTATAAAATTTCCATAAGTTAAAGAATTTTCATAGAGGACTTTCCACTTTTTGAATAATCCCTGATCCAACTTTGTACTTGGACCATCCCCACAGGCTATGCATTTGATAATGTCTGGAGAATCAGCTGACTGAGCCATGTAAGGCTTCCACAACTTTGATATCATCCTCCCTTCAGCTAAAGCAACTACTGTTTTGGAATTAATGCTTAGTTCTGATACAGGTAGTCCCTGGGTTAAGAAAGCCCGGTTTAAGGATGATCCATAGTTAAGAACAGAGCCTACTGTAGCAAAATTCAAGGTAAAAACACAATGATTTGAGTTAAATACACAATGGTTTGAGTTCATTACACAATACTACTTATACAGTATTACATAATAATACTGTTCTGGCTTACATACAAATTTGACTCAAGGACAGACCTTGGGAATGGAACTCATTCTTAAACTGGGGACTACTTGTAATTACTTCAAGCATATTGCATTTTATGATTAATCAATTCTTGTCAATCTTATACAGGCACTATAGAGAGGCGGGTGGGATGTAAGGATAAAAGCTTACCTATAGCCATCTATTGAGTTTATGTAAGATTAGAGGTTCAAAGTGGCTACTTGCAACTTCATATTTTTGGCAACTACATGACTAGTGTTGCTGATTAAGACCTTATACCTCAAAATGCTCACTTGTTAGGATATTCAGATACTGGCTGGGTTCTCTCCAGAAGACTGGCCTATTGTTGACAGGCTGCAATAAAATGCTTCCATGTTCAGACAACAAGACTCAGTGAGATCACATGAAGTAGGATGGAATCAATAACCTGCTTGACTGATTTTACAAATGAGTAATGGTAAAGAGAAGAACCTTACTAAGGTAACTTGTGCTATGAAGATTAACAGTTACAGGGACTAACCAAGAGTCATCGTGCCACTGATACCCCCATGAGTTTACATTTGTGCCTCTACAGGCAAAGACAACAGACAGTCTTTTTGAAAAAGAATATTTTTTATTTGTATGCCATCTGAACATCAGATATACCTGGTGTGTGTTAGCGTGAACCATTTGTACATTTTGAAATTCATGGTGCCAAAACCCTCCCCCAAGACCCCCCCCAAAAAATCACCTCCCCAGAACATTTGAACTGGCTGAGACAGAGAGAAACTTTAAAAATGCTAAGTAGACAAAAGATAAAATGAGAGAAAGCAGCATGAAAAAAGAGGGGTAGATACAGCCAGTTAAGAGATGTCATGCGTATGCAAAAATATTTCGTGGTATAGGAGAAGCATTTTACAAAATAATTATGAGAAAGCAGAGAAAGAATGTGGAAGATGAGGGCAGCAATGTGGAAGGTTACATTACTCATATGTCAGCAACACCTTAAATATAACTTCATCATTCAATGACATAACACCAGGGTGAAGAGTGCCCTGCCTCTCCCACACAAAACCACCACTCTAAAGTTCCTCTAGATTTGAACAGAGAGAGTTTTAAGAGGCAAATCATTTACAGCAGTCTCCTTCATCCTAGGATCCCCCACCCCCCAAAGGTTCCTCAGACCATGCTGGCTTGGAATTATTGGAGCTGAAATCCAAGATATCTTGTGGGCACCAGGAGTAAGAAGGCTGCTTTACTTCTGCCACAAGGTTGCCTCTGAAAAGTTCTCCCCTCTCCCTGATGAAATGTTTATGGCCAATAATTGTTGTTTTCTGGAAGTAATGGAGGAGCAGGCAGGGATCCCTCCTACCATTCCAAAAGACAGGCTGCCAGAAAATTCAATAATCATCACTTCCTCCACCCATTCTTACATCTCAATAGGCAGATGTAAGTTAATTTGGTATTGGAGCAACTAACTGCTTGATCCTTAACCCAGACTATGAGGAAATTCAGTGCTGAAATGACAGTATGGCAAATTGTAAGGAAATCTATTGTGCAGCAAATCCCCTTAGGTATCTGGCACAGAAAACAGAAGAATGCAGTTTCAGATAGAAGCCACATGGGTAGTGTAATACGCAGCCTTGCCCTCACCCTCAAAGGGCGGCTTTATTCCTGATGCTCAGGGAATGGAACAGAGGTTAAAAATACCTCTGGATGGCCCAAACCAGCCTTCTGTCAATAAAAATCCATCTACATTTTTTTAAAAAGAAATCAACATTTAGGAACAGAAGTTCAATTGTACTTTCAATGGCATATCTTGCAAAGTTAAAAGGCAAGTACATTCTAGCCTTTAAAAAAAAAAAGAAAGAAACAGCATGCAGTACAGAACCAGGAACCCTTGAGAACCACTGTTCAAGAGTGGCTATTTTCTGCCCTTTTACTATTATGGAAAACTGTATTTCAAGCAGGCCCCATATGTTAAGGCCTTAGAACTGAAGAGGGAGCACTTAAGGATGACAGAGGCCTATAATATTTTTTTACTGACTCTTCAATAAGTGTGAAGATTGTTGTGGCTTAGCCTACTCATCTCACTTTGACTGCCCATAACTCCTGAATTCTGAACACAAAGTTAACATAGCTCCCAATTTCTAATGTACCCTTTACAGATGACAAAATTCCTACATAGAACACAATGCTATGGAGGGAGTTTGTGGGGAACCAACATGCACTCATGAACATTTGCTACCTGGGCACATGCTGAGAAACAGTAATCAACCTTGATTACCCAGTGCATGTACACCTGTGGACAATCATGTTGGACACAATGCACACAAGAAATACCTTCTATGCAGGAATTTTGTGTGGCTGGGTTCTTGTGACTTACAAGACATCTTGGCCCACCCCTTTGCCACCTTCAAGAAAATGAAAAGCAAATTTGTTCATTTTTAAAGGTAGCATAAGCCTCACTCCTTTTATTTAGGATGCTGCCACTGCTTCCTCCCCCCCCCACCCCCAAAACATTTCTTTTTTTTAAACATTATTTCCCCATCCCAGTACAAAGTTCAGCAGGTAAAAGGTTACATGGAAACTGGAACACACAATTGTATAGACAAGATGGATCAGATGAGGAAGTCTTAAAACAGCCTTCCCTACCCTGGTGGCCTCCAGATGTATTGGGACTACAAGTCCTAGAATTCCTAGCCACGTCAATTAGGAATTCAAAGACCTGTAGTTCCAACACATCTGGAGGCCACCAGGTTGGGGAAGGCTGTCTTAAAATTTTTTGAGTGAGAAGTAGAGCAAAAGGGGGGTGGGGAACAAAAAAAACCCCACCAGTCTTCTAGCCTTTTGTTCCGCCCCCCAAAGGTTTCACGCCCCAACGCTCCAAACAGCCAACAGTTTTCAACTCTGCAAGGAAAAAAAAAAAGATGGAGCCATGTCATTCAACAGAACGATGCTTCTGGAGGGGGTGCAAAAATCTGTTACAGTCTTAACCATGGGCTGAAAGAGCCCCTCACCTATGTTAGCTTCTTGGCTTTGTTGTATAACGAATCCACTACTTTACTCATATTCTGAATGGTCTCCAGAGCAGCTTCGTATGTTTTGTCTACAGGTGGTTCATCAAAAATAATCAGGACGCCTTCACCTTGGTCAAGAATCCCTAATGACACAAAAGTTTCAATTAAGATTCTTGGATAACTTACATCTCTAATACAAAGTGTTCCACTTTAATTTTGACAGACTTCAAAGGAGCAGAACAAGCAGACTAGCCTGGGTTATGTATTTAATAAAGATTAGTCTCCATCAATGCAGATTCCAACATGCAGAAGTTTTAAATATGGGGATAAAGGAAGAACCCAAAACTTGTGGGAATTCCTCAATATAATACAGACTATTGTTGATGCTTGTTGAGGTACATCACATTTATTCAGGAAACATAAGAAACACAATCAATCAAATATTGCAATGGGCAGAAACAAACTCCTTCATTCTTCAGAAGGGCGGAAGACTCACCGTGGAATTTTTTGTCCAGGATCATTTGAGAGAGCTTTCTTTCCACATCTGCCTGAAATTGAACCAGGAAATGTTCAAGTGAGAGAATGCTCCTTACTTAGAACAATGCCTTCCCCCTTTTTTCCTTGAAGAACTATTTTCCACTACTTACTTACGTCAAAGAAGTAGTTGCCAAAGTTTGATAAACCTTTACAGTTCAATCCATGTATATCTGTTTAGTGTGTTCAATATAGTTTATTTCCATAGATGTGCATTTATAGTATTTCAGGCTTAGTAAGTTCTTTTTTTTAAATTTATTTAAACTCTATGAGAACAGAATTACTTATGTCTTTTTAAAGGAGTTGAATTTTAATTTGAAATTTCTTCCTAAATCAGTTCTGTTTCTGAAGAAAATTAAAATGGTTTCTTTTCACAGCTATAACTGATATTGCAACAAAAATTACTGAAAACAGAATCATATAGGCTGCTACACTTGAGCTCTTACCTTTGATAACTTGATAAGGCTAGATATGTGGTCGATCTGCAAAAGAAATTGAGATAGAGGCCACAGTGAGTGGAATGCTATTCTTCTGAAAGAAACAGTTGATATACAGTAATTATCTGTTAATATTTATACTATTTAACTCTACCTCTGCATTCACAACTGATTGTGCTAATTTATCAGCCCTACCAGGTACACCAGCCCAGGAATCCACTCCACAGGAAGGCTAAAATGACTTTTATTGAGAGTGGCTATAATAAGAGAATCTTACAAGTCTCATTGTGCTGTACCTCCTCACCTTTTTATACTCATGTGAATTAGGGAGGTATCTCTCTGACCCTCTTCCACATATTTTCTGCTTGTTATGGACTTAAGATATGCTTTTCCCCTTATCACTTTGGTAATTGATCTTACAGATCTCTGTCAAAGTTGTCTTCCTTACTCTACATAATTTTAACTTTGATGTTAGCTCTTCTGATTATTTTATTCATACTTGACAGATTTTTTTTCTCCATAATGAAATACAAGGTCATTTTGGCAATTACATTTGTATTAATTTGATACAGAAAAAACATTAAGATTCTCCACCCACACTACAGTTCTCTTAAAAAGCTTTTCTTCCTATCTTGAAATAACCTTATCAGCTTTATGATAAATTATTTAGAATCTATAATTTAACTACATTTTCATGGCAAACAATTTACTAATTGAGGATTCTCTCACTACTTCTGATCAAAGAACTGCTATAGAATCTGAAAGCAGCATAAGAATCTGATAACTAAATCCATTTGTTGACCTGATATTCAAAACTACTGTTCTTGATTTGGAACAGTTTCACACAACTCATTCTGCCCTGAAATTCCTCCTGTACTACTCCAGTCCTAAAACCCATGTAACAACATTTCAGTGGCCTGGCTTAGACAAAATTATTTTATTATTTATTTTATTTATGTCTATACAGCTTTTCCTCTAAAATGCTATGCCATAATATGATATGTTCTTTTCTGGTTGATACATAAATGGTGGCCCAATAAATCAATTACATAAATAAAAATGCAGTATAAGAAAATAAACCATGGTTGATTTTTTTTTATACAACCAACCACAACATGGGTTGCTATTAGTTCACAAATCCTTCCTCATTTTAACCAGGGCATGTCATTATGTTTGATGCTAGAATAATGGTTTAATCCCAGTTTGGTTTTGTACCCCATCCAAAAGAAACAGAAGGCAGGCAAATGAAAATTGGCCAAATAAGACATAATTACTTATATATCATACTGACTCTGACTTGTTCAACAAGGTATGTTTAAAACAAGTCCTGGATTACTTTTATATGAAAGTGCCAATGTTTTAGAATAAACTCTCTATGCTCAATTTAATGGGAAAGGGAACTGCGTAAGTGAGACAAGTAAACAGATAACAATCATGACTTCACAGAAGCAGAAAAGTGACATGGGAAGCTCTGCAGGAGCTTTTTACCTGCACTCTGGAGAAAGGCTCAATGACCCGGATGAGGTTTTGCTCCAATAAATTATCATACAGTTTGCCCAAATGTGTGTTGATGATGGGGTCATCCCTGAGTTCCACTTTATAATCTTTTAGAGCCTGTGGCAGATCAAATTCAATCATTACTGAATGCAAAAGGCTACCTCACAAACATTCCGACTTAGGTAACCTGAAGTTATCTCAGACCATTCATGCCTATTTGTATCTTTGATATGATTAAGAACTTCATTTAAAAAAAGGAATTATGCATGGGACTGAAATAGTTATCTCTGACCAATGAAAATAACACTCACTAAAGACAAGCAGATCTATGAGGGTCCACCAGGCACTTTCAAGTAACTATTTGGACTTTTGCAGCAACCATACGGTAGCCCTAGTGATGCATCCTTGCTCAGATCTGAAGCAAAAATGGTGCTTCAGAGAGGGTGTGGGTATGCTCATTAAGGGGATGCCAAGAGGTGCAGCAAGCATGCCCATACCTGCTCCAAGCCACCATTTCTACTTTGGATCCAAATAGCTTCTCATACCGAGGTAGCCCTAATCAAACTGAATTTTAAATCTATAGATAAGCCCCTAGTAGTTCAGTCCAATTAATCAGTTGTGCGAATCAAGATATTCAGTGCTTTCCCACGGGTATATTTGTATACAGACATTTTTCCAGGTTGGAGAGGGGAACATTTGAACATAAAATACTTCATTTCTCAGCAACAGAAGTTACCAAGTTTTCTTTCTGTTCTAATTGTTTTTCTAGTTTGCTTTTGATTTGTGCATAGTGAGCCTGCAACATCTGTTAAACAGGTTATCTTTAGAATATTTCAACTGCCATGTGCTTTGACCTATCACACAACAGCAGGACCCAAGTTATTGATTCTTCTGATTTTCAGCAAAGGAAAGTCTGCAGTCCAAAGTGGACCTTCTGTAGAAACCAGACTCTTGAGTTAATATGATTGAAACAGTAATTACAGCCCAGCCCACCTAGCCTAAGACTATCCCCAAATGGGGTCAGCAAATATCTCTTGAAGACTCAAAGGCTGAGTACAGTGAAGACAACTTTCTCTTTTTTCTTTTCTGCCTCTCAGTGTAGAAGTGCCTTTTTAAGCCTAAGGATTAATCTAATCCAAAGATATTCAACCAGTTTTCCTTATTATGGTTGCTTACCTTTTTGAAATCATCCAATGATCGATTCTTACTGGCCTGAGCTACACATTTTAGTGCTTCTGTCTGTAAAACAGAGTAGAGCCAATGCTTATATTCTTCTGAACCATAGTAGATACAAGTAGTGCTTGTAATGTTCACACATGAGAAAAAAATTTTAGTTGGACAGAACATAATTCAGGAAGGATACTTGATCAAAATACTAAGACTGCTTTAATTCTTCTGCCCTCACTTAACTCAAGCAGTTGCTAAATCACAGAAGCACTCATACTAAGGAAAAAAAACACCATCAAGATAAAATAACCCCAACATGGAAGCAGAGATTTAGGCTGCTATAATGAAGTACCTGAAAGCGCCCAAGTATTCTCTGCAGCTGAAATTCATCCATGGAGATCTAAACTCATTAAAAAGCAGAAGCGCTAGCTAGGAATGGGAACATGGCTCTGATGAGCTGACAGGACAATCTATTTGCTAAGTGTTTTTTGTCATTGTTTTATCTATATTATCCTTATTTTATTTCAATCTGCTACTCAGTTAACTATCCCTATTGCACAACATCCTGAAAATCCTGGAATTTAATCTAATTTAACTTCTCAAAGTTAAGACAAAACCCACCCCCATGTAACAGAACAAGTCCAGATTCTAGCTAAATCACAAAGCAGCCAAAGATGATTATGCCTGGAGAAGAAAACTGTAAGTAAAACTAACAAGACAAATCTTACTTACTTTATTCACACCTCAAATAGCTATGACCCTCTGAATTGGGATTTCAAAACAGAACTTGAAATGCAACAATTTCTAGAGCTGTCTTCTTCTGTCCACAAGGAATCAGGTGATCACAATGATTCCTGGCCTTCTTTAGCTTCCCACCCTGAAGCAGCAATTGTTCCCCCAGAAAATTTATTCTCAGTGAGAAATGAGCAAGTTAAACAACCTTCAAAGGAATTTACAACAGACCTTGTTGCCAAACAATGCCTACTGCCTACGCAAAACAGTAATATCTATCTTTGAATATTAACCATCTATAAACAAGCATGTGGACTCCTTAAAAACAGCTTTTGAAACTTTTGGGCAAAGCTTTGCAGATAAGTTAGCAGTTTCCACACAAGCTTAAAAGACTGGCACTAGCAGTGAACAGCCCACAGCTAGTAATGAAGGGAAACTATTGGGGAAACCAAATTAAGACTAATAAGAACAATCAAATAAAGGGAGATCTTATAGCAACATAACCCACAAAAAAGAAATCTAAACAGGCAGTTATATAATTCAAATGAATCGAGCTGTTTACACTTAATAGAGTTAATAGTGGGTGCTGATTTACTAGAAGAGCTATTATTCTAGCATTTAGCCATCTCTTTCAAAGTGCTGTTAAACAGCATCCGAGTGTGGCAGGATATAAAATAATTTTGCTGTCATTTAACCAATCTACAATTCCTTCCATGTTTTGGGCACTTTGAGGGGCATTTTTCAAATACATTGTGTGTTTTTCAAATGAAAAAAAGGAGCTTGTTCAATCCATTACCCTGAACAGAGATTGTCTTGCTCAATGCCAAGGGCAAGTGCCAAATTATAAAAACCATGGTAACTCAGTAACCCTAGCATCCTTGTCAAGACAAAGTTTTAAATAATCCCTCTGAGATAATGCCAAAAAACACATGCTATAGATGAGGCCCTAGAAAGAGTAGTAATTAACTCTTTTGGAGCCTTACCAAATTGTGAGCAAAAAGAAATACTGAGAACACTTGATGAACTTAAAAGCTTGCTATAATCTTTGCAGCAGCCAAAATACTGACTTGATATCCTTGGATTTGACAACAATGCAGAAAACCTTTATAAATCTCAAAGAGCCCTACGATCTAACTCCCTCACCAAAGCAGAGAAATACTTCACACTTTAGCAAGTCCAAAACAACCTAATTTGCCGAAATCATGCCAATCTCTAGACGCCAGAGGTCTGATCCATCTAGACTCATCTGACTCAGATCAATATGAATACCACACACCAAGGCCCCCAGCCTTTGAGTCCAATTGGCCTCAAAGATAGTAATCCAATGACATGAGATCAGGGATGGTGCTTCTTAACAAACTGCATTTTGATGAAATCACCAAATTAATGCTGCTGGCACATCCTTCTGCATCCAGGCAGGAGCACATGCCAACTGACTGGCTCCCAAGGCCCGCGGGATACATAAGAGCCATCTCATGGAATACTGGTGGGAGGCAGAACAAATTTATGGATAACTGTTTTGAGCAGTATTTGGAAACTTTTTTTTTTACAGGAGTCAGCTGGGATTGGAAAACTTTTCAGGAACAAAAAGGATAGTTCAGGATGTCTATACCTGTCTGCCTGCATACCGCAATGCAAGCTTCCCACTCACCAATGCCTGCACATCCTCAGGTCTGTAAAAAAGCAGAGAGATATTGGTTTATTGAGTCCCTGAACTCAAGCCACAAACAAACCTCACTATATAATCCCTACTTTCCAGAAAAGTCTGCATTCTACTATCAGTTTTATGTTAATGTATTTAAAATGCTTTATTGGGAGTGCTGAATAAGTATGAACCAAAGATAATCAAGAGAAAAAGTAACCAGCTATTTGATTATTTTTGACTCCAAAGATATATACAGTAACTTTTGCTTGTAGCCACTGCAAATGCCAGAATTATAATAAAAATATCAATCAATAAATAAAAAGCAGAAAACAGATTCTGCTTTGTCTTAACGTCAAGAACAAAATGACAGCATTGATATAAGGCATTGGACAAAAAAGTTTCTAAAGCTTCCCTTTTCAAATGCCTGCTCAACCTGGGGAACAGAAACTAAGGGAACCTTTGCTTTCTCTCAGCTGTTAGAAATGAGAAGTAAAAAGTTATATTTCAAGGACCTGCATCTATCCCAGTAGTCAACTTAGCCTTCTCAGACCAAATCCTATTTTGACTAGAGAAGCATGTTATAAAAAACTCAATTCTGTTAGATGGCAAGGAACTCAAATGTACTGGCTTTTTCACTCTTCTTAAGGATTTGCTTCTATCAAGCACTGCCTAGCTTTCTTAAAGTTAGATCAGAGCTGAAAGAGGTAATATTTTTCCAGTGATAATGCAATCCAATATGGAGAAGAAGTCCATAGGCAAATATTCTATCCTTCTTTGCCTCTTTTCCTGGCTTTTAATTCTCCTTTTTTCCATCCTTAGTATTCATCTCTCTTCAACTGCCATCAGGATTTGAAACTCAACTGATTCATACAAGAGTTTTACATTTCATCACAAACTGCTGCATGTGATCTGTCCTATATGCAGGTGTAAAAAAAGGAAACATGTTGCATTCCTTATGTAACAGAATAAAATCACATACGAGTTTAACATGATCTTGCACAGCAGCATATACTTCAATGCGGTGATGGCTTTGGGGCTGTCAATAGAATCATAACCCTCGAATGCCTCATAGAAATAAGAATATGCTGTCTTCCAGTCCTTTTCTTCTGCTGCATGGATAATGCCTATTAAAGGGGAAATAAAAAAGGTCTGACTATAACAGAGGTACCTGGAGCACAACATAAGGGAAAACATTGCTGCCAAGCCCTATTTATTTCTCCAAGCCAGAAAATTCTTGAACTGCAATTTCTTATCTATCCCCTGCCCCTGGATTGTGGGGTAGGGCAAAGAAAACTAATTTTATGTGTATGGCTAGAAAATTTACTAATACTCACAAAATACATTTTCATATGCTCATGCAAAATAGTAAGAATTTGTTTCACCTAAAATTCTTCTGATAGCAGAATGAATGAGATTCAAAACAAGACCAACCATATTAAGTGGTTGTTAAATCACAGAACCCCTTCATGGATCACTGCCTTGTCGTGGCGAAGGGGCTTGTGTAACTCAGTGATGCCATGAGCTATACTGTGCAGGGCCACCCAAGATGGACAGGTCATGACAGAGAGTTCTGACAAAATGTGGTCCACTGGAGAAGGAAATGGCAACCCACTCCAGTATCCTTGCCAAGAAAACCCCATGGACAATGTTAAAAATGGGGTCACGAAGAGTCGGACACGACTTAACGACTGAACAACAAAATCACAGAAACCATGTCAAGGAAATAATCAAAAGATGTCCAAATTTATAACTCGGGATAAACTTTAACTAAAGAGCATTATCTAACAATTCAGATCAATTATGTATCTAGTTGCTAATGACTTCAGCTTAACACTTATAAAAGAAACTTATTTGTTCTTCTTGCAATCTCCCAAGCACTGGTCAGATGTTTCTATTTTGCATGAATTACATATATAAAATACAGCAATTTCTTTTCAAAATGCTACAAGAAATCCAGCAATTACAGGTAGTCCTCGGGTTACCACCACTCATTCAGTGACCATTCAAACTTGTGACATTGCTGAATGAGGGAGACTTATGACAAGTCCTGAGTTCCAGCTGTTGCAGTATCCCTGTGGTCACACTCCCGATTACAACATTGCAGTGAGCCGCAGTCACGTGATCACGATTTCTGCCGTTCCCTGCCAGCTTCCCACAAGCAGAGTCAGTGGGCAAGCCAATAGGAAGTTGGAAGTCATGGTCACATGAGTTCCTCACTTAATGATGGCAACTGGGACTGCCATCACTAAGCAATGCAGTCACGTGACATTGTGCTTTATGACCATGTCGCTTAGCGATGGCAATTCCGGTCTCAATTGCCATTGTAACCCAAGGCTACCAGTACCATCCAAAGCAGATATTCTCAGCCTACAGCAACTCTGAAAATGATCTATTCAAGCTTCATACAAAAATCTTTGAAACGTACATCCTACAATTTTTCCTAGACAGACTGCTTCAGTGTGGTTCTGTCTTATAAGTATTTTTGCACTATTATAATTAATATTAGATTTTTATCCTGTTTTTATATATAACTCAAGGTGGTGAACATACCTAATACTCCTGCCTATTTTCCTCACAACAACAACCCTGTGAGGTGGGCTGGAGGGAGAGTGATTAGCCCAAAGTCACCCAGCTGGTTTTCATGCCTAAGGGAGGCCTAAAACTCATACTCTCCTGGTTTCTAAGCCAGCACCTTAACCACTACCCCAAACTGGTTCTCTTTTTCTTTTTATGACCTGTAGTTTGTTCTGTCTGAGATTATAAGCCATCCTTTCCCAATTTTGTGCCCCAGTTGTTATAAGAATACAAGAATTCCTGTGGTCCTGGACAGCTAGCAACGTAGCTGGGGATAAGCTGCAGATCAAAATCATCTGGAGGCTCAAGACTGAAAAAGCTGGATTTTATTTCTCAGAATGTGCAACTCCTGATGACTCAAGATCAATGCACCCATAGTATGAAAAGTACACAGGCCTTACCTGATTGCATATCCAATGCTGCCTGCAACTTGGGTGGACAATAGATTGCATTGGCTGTGGTTCGGGCAGAGGTTAATGCTGCTCTGGCTTTTGGCAGGTTGCTCAAGGCATGGTAGGTCTTGCTCTCTAGTAGCTGCACTTCCACTAACAAGGCCTTGTCATCCATCTTCTTCAACTCCCGCAAAAGCTGTGAGCCTGATAAAAGCAATGCGATGGTGGCATTTACACCACGTTAAATGCCTTCCTCTGAATCCTTTAACTTAACTTGACCATAAAAAGAAAAGTCCAATACATTACTTTGATTAAGATATAGGAAGACTGAAAACAGTACATATAAAGCTAATCCACTAGGTGCGAAAACTAACATTTCTCTTTTTCAACATCAATATGATACTCCCAAAACTTCCAAATACATCATATGTGCCTAACTAATGGAATTAGCCATTAATAAGATACCTTAACAATATTACTCTTGACACGTAAAGAAACCAGCACAGTTGCCAGTTGCTTAACTAAGTTACTACTGAAAAACTAAGAACTTGTATTTTGTTCCAAACCTGTTCTGGATGTTTTACCAAACCATTTTGGATTGGCTGCAGTTCAGCAGGAAAAAAAAAAGAACAGGAATTTGTTGTTCTGGGTTTTAGCTAAAACTAAATCCTCTGGGAATAAGGAGGGCAAAGCTGATGCACATCACCCTTTTTCTCCTCTCAGCAACTTCCAGTGCAGTATATCCCTCTATCCTGCCCACCCCCAATTTTTCTAGCACCTTCCCTATTCCCCACACAACTGCCACTGATGTCTCAGTACAACATATCCTGATGACCCACCTCATGATCTGAACCAGCACTTCCCTTCCCTCCCTCCAGTCTGCCACCAGTGTCCCAGTACGGTAAGTCTCAGCAGCCTGCTCATCCACAATCTTTACAGGGTCTTCCCCTCTCCTCATAACCTCTATCAACACCAATAGCCTTGATTTTTCCCTAATCTTCACTCCTACACCCAATCTTGAAAACACTTCAGCTTGTAACAAATACGTTTCAAATTGTTTCCAGATCAGTTGAAAGTGCTATTTCATTCCATGTCTGGACCAAACACATGTTCTCAGTTCATATATAAGTCACCCCAACCTAGCTGTTCCATACATGTATCATTTTACACATCCCTAGAATAACCCTAATTAATCATTAGGGTCATTGTAGGGGTGATTACAGAAGTCAACTTACCTAACTGCAATGCTTCTTGGTACCTTTTTGTGTCAAAATACAAAGAAACCAGCCTTGCCTAGAAGAGGGAAAAGTAAAGAATTGTCATGAAAACTACTTTATGAATATTAGATATTTATGCAAGAGCCAACAGGTGTGAAATATGAAGCAGACAAGACGCCTGGGAAACTACTAATGTTTCAGGAGTGGCAAGAAAAAACAAGAAAAAGTTAGTAGAAAGTACATCCACAGTAATGCAAAAGAAATCTGCAGAACAAGTAATGATTTTGAAATGAAAGCTGATTCAAGGATTGGCAATAGTACAACAGAAACATGGACAAAAAGCACATATGGAACAACAACATGTACTAACATGCAGGTAGAATCACTATTTTATTAATGCATTTATATAGATAAGATCTTACTTCAACCATAACTGAGAAAGCTCTTTAAGAAGTAAAAGACATTTGCATTATAAACTGGAGGAAAAATTGCCAGGAATAACGTGAATATCAACCTGGAAGTATATCATGCTCCAAACTACTAATTGAGAACATGCCATCAATAACCTAGAGAAAAAGTGATGGCAAATGTTTGAGTATGGTATACTGACATATAGGACGGCAGGTTTCCAAACCCAAATAGCAAGTGAGAGATTACTGTACATCACTACATTAACTAAAATGGACATATGTTACATCCTACCTCCAGAGCTTGGCGTAGGAATGTCCGCTTCTCCGATTTGGCCCATTCAATGCATTCAAGACATAGGTCAACCTAAAAGAAAAACTACATTCATTCAATTATCTTTCTACTATTTGTACCATCACTGCTGTCATGATATCATTTTTTACATAAGCTGGCTCTGAACATTTGCAAGAGGACTTTTCAGAAGCAGCTGCTAACATTCTGAATTTGAAGTAGCATACCTGTGCCTGAATTTCAGTTGTCTCACCTCTTGTCCTGTTGCAGCTTCCATGTCTAGAAATAGGTCTAGCAGAGACCGAACCAGACGGGCTGCCTTTGCCTTGCTAATGGAGTTCAAGAAAGGACGCACATACTTCAGAAGTCCTCCAAGCTCTGTATTAACAATAAAATAATTAAGCAGCAATATAGCTCAGGATCTGAAATTGTGTCAGAATGCATCATAACAGGTTATGGTCCTATTCTAGAGAAAGTGACCACACAGTTCTAAATTTCAGCAGTCTGTTATCTGAGACAGAAAAGGCATATTTATATAAACTAATTCTGATTTCCATTATAGTTTTACTATAGGGGTCTTTCCCACATGTGCAATTGGAATATGTCACTGCCTAATTGTCTTTCAACAGTACTCTATTTTCTCCAGTTCTTTGAAATGTTTATTTATTTCCTTAATTTATATGGCCACCCATTCACCAGGTGACTCTGGGTAACTAACCACCAGCAATGTTCAAGAACAATAAAATCATCATGCAAAAGGCTATGAAACAAATGGTTTATAAAAAAATTATTACACAGTCAGCTGCAATAAAGAAGAAAAACTTAAGGTATTTAAACTTGATTTAATAGGCCACAGTTGTATTCCAGATTACCACTATATGCATGCATCCAGGGATAAGCAATATTTCAGATGTTGGAAGCTATAATTTAACCTCTTGAACTTCCAAACAATCCCTAAACCCACACCAAGCCAGTCAAAGTCACCCTCCCAAACTGGTTTGGGGCCAATCTGATTTTTAAAGGATGGAAATAGGAGTGTTTTTTCATCACTAATTTGTAAAGGAAGCAAGCTCCCCCTCAAATCACACTGCAGAAATTTAGCCATTTTGCCACTGAATTAATTTGAAGGGAAATCCAATACTAATAACAACAAAAAACAGTTGAATATGCATAACAGAAATTGGCTGCTTCCCCCCACACCTAAGCAACAGGATACCTAATTGATTCAAGAGAATCAAAAGAAAGAACTCTTGACATCTATAATAGGTATGTAAGGACAACATTTTTCCTGATCTTGTAATAGTTTTTAGAACACTCCAAATCCTTAAATTCTCATACAATAAAACTTGAAATACTCAAATATTCCCTCATAGGAGTCTTAAACTCCTTTGTTTTTGACAACCCTTGTCAAGTGCTATCTGTCACCCAACTCACACATCAACAAAAAAAAACATTTCTTTGGCTTGACATTTCTTTCTACTGCAAATACTCATATGAATGTTTTTAGCACCTGCAATCTGCCTACAAAGCTCAAACAAATAAAGCAACATAGTTTTTGCATTTGGTTAATTCATAGTGCACTGAATACACAGGAAGAACTATACAGTCTAATCCATTAACATTAATCCCTACAGGAAAAGGTTCAAAATCTGTAGTAAACTTATCCAACAGGCTTTAGTGTTTTCCTTATGTCTAAAACAGCACTCAGCCTCTGAACATGAGCTTCACTGATTCTCACTCTAACCCTCAGACCCATACCTCTCCTTTGCTCAACCATCTCTAGCCAGCAGCAGCACAGATAGAACCTGTGCCACCTCTGTTTTATTGGCTAATATATGTTTCAAGTCTTGGGAAATACGGGAATGATAATCCAATATAGTTGAAGGGAACCAGATAGGAAAAACTGTCTTAAAATGTATGTGGGATCTGGAGAAGCATACTAACATGATATTTGTCCCCTATTTATCAAGGGCAAGCTAGATATGAAATTAATTGTATAATTGGCCTATATACATTTAGTTCTTGAATAAATAGCAACTGGGGAAGATCTGGATTGGTATCATGAGGAACAAACTCTCACCCTCTTTCTTTGCCACAACTGTCACTTTGTAAAGATAAACATATAAAGCCAACCAATTTACATTGTTTTCTGTTTGTTCTGTTATTTAATCCTTATTTTGCTGTTAGTTGCTTAGAACTATTTGAAATGAAGCAGCATAGGAATGTTAGTAATAAATACATAAATATTATGATTAACATTATACCTAGTTGGGCCCTGAAGTCTGACAGGCTTCAAAGACTGAATACGTTAAGCCCTGCTCAGAAACAGATAATAAAACTGCATAATATGTTATTTGTGTCAAACCACCATAAATAGGCAGGGAAGTTAATTTTCCACAAGCTACATTTTCTAAATACTAGGTTTACATTCTAAGTTACAATATGGCTTGTTTGGACTTAGTATGCTGTGTGAACCTAGTCTAAACACTAACTTTATGAGTTTATGGCTTTATGAAATGTGTGAAGCCAGCCATGGTTAAATCATGATTTAACATGGGGAAGCAGTGGTGGGAAGACAAAGAGGTTTAAATTGGATAATTCTTTGATCAAGACCAATTTGAAATTATTGGGTAGAAAAAGAGAAAATCTCCCATTCTAGCATTTATACTAGTTTTAGAAAAACTGCTGGTGATGTGACCATTAAATTGCGTTAAACCTAGGATTTACCTTCTGCCTGTCCTGTCTTGGCCAAGAGACTCCCAAGTTCCAGAATGCTCTGTTCTTTGACTTGGACTGCTTCTTCATCATTTTCTTGAACATCACGTTTCACTGGGAGATAAAAGTTTTGATCAAAGAGCATACCTCAGATTAAAGACAGTTTACAATTCTCTGAAACTTCCATTTTAAATTCACCTTGCTTCTTGTAAGCCAAAAATACCTGCCTGAGAACTTATTCAGAGTCTTGGACAAGGAGCAGAAAGATCTGCATCATGAGGCAGCTCATAGAATAGAATGTATACAGTGTTTGATGTCAGCCCATTTAGCATTAATACTTGCATCAGCATAAATATGGCTGCAACTATGAAATGAATCTCCCTCACTCTTGAATGTGTTACTGGATACTGTAAATAAGACAATGCATACAAAGGTTTCCAGCACTAAGAACAGGTATGCCACCAGCCCTAATGTATTTGCATGAACAAACAAGCACAAAACCACTGTTATTCAGAGAAGCCAATACAACAAGCTTGTTTCTTAGAGTACCTGCACAGTACAGCAGCCAACGTTTAAGGCATGAAGGAAATACAAACTTTTTGCCTGAGAGTCCATCCAATTATCTTCAGCAATACTAAGAGTGAATGTCATATACTGGCTTGAAACAAAAACTAAGGGTGAATGTCATATACTGGCTCCCCACTATAATCTATTGCTTACAAAAGGTTCATTGGCAGAATCAGTCATTCCATCTTAATTTATCTTCTTTTCATCCTGGGACAATGGAAATGAACAACATAACTGTCACCTAGATGGATTGCACTTAAAATTATAGAGTTACAGAAAAAAAAATAATGCTGTGTGGGTGACCTAAAATAATCTTACTGACAAGAGGAGCTGTTCTCTGGACACAACAGTTCCCAACAGCAAAGTTACTGAACCAGATTAATACTTTTGCTTCCCCCTTTTTTTCCCAGAAAAATCAGAAACTCATAATACTTATTTTGTCCTAAGGCGAACACTCACTGTCAAGCACAGCAGACGCATAGGAACCAAGTCCCTGAATCAATCTTGTCTTTATAAGCTCCAGTGACTAACAGCAGGATCCCCTAAACACTGCAAGACCAGGGAACCTTCTGTGCACAGCAAAAGTGTTACCAAGTTGCCCTTAGTGGTATACTCATCCCTCTCATCTCTCCTCAGCTGGCAACCTCACAAAAAGTAAAGATCCTGTACTGTACCCAACTTTATTTTGTCTGAGAGAGGAAATTATGTTGTATTACTGCTGGCTGACTTTTAAGTAACATGTTCTACAGAAAATCAACTGAAATGTGATATAAAATGTATGGAGTAGAACATTTTAAGATATACAGCATGTGTGAGAGGATGTGCACTGAAGAAAGAAGGGTAATTTTCATGGATAGTTAATTACAAACCCATTTTACAGCAAATTGGATTGTTTTTTACCTCCTGGTTTGGAAATCTACCCTTTTTGAAATGCATTTAGAATTATATCATAATTAATTCTACCAGATTCCTTTTACATAAGAACATTACAAGGACAGTCCTTGTAAAATCAGAATAAAAGCTCATCTAATCTAGTAGTTAATCATATGCTCTCATGAAGCCCATTAATGGGCATGAGGGTAGTATCCATCTTGTTTAACAACAGCAGCTGATATTTCCACACCATATATTTACCTATGCGGAGATACAGTAGACTGCTGGAACATGAGTGAGTTCTAACCAGCAATACCCTTACAGAGGAAAGTCAGGAGCATTCAAAGTGTGCTCCACCAACAACTTTACTTATGCTGCTTCGCCAATTTTTTCTGTATCCAATCTCTGTACTAGCCCTTTTTAGATCCATCATTCTTATCCTCACATTACACTTGTACTGCCATTCCTACTGCCATCCCCAGGCCATAACATTCTGTCTTCCTAAAAAGTCACCTCTGTTTATATAGGGCATGTTTCCCCTTTTCCTTTCTGTAGCAGGACAGTCCTATCCAGCACACTATTAGCTGACATGAAAATCCCAACTAAAATCGAACCAATAAAAACATCCAGAGTATAGTAATTTACACTTGCAAACAGAAAGCCTTGACTTTCTACAACCAACAAGTGAAATTTTTCATGAGATATAAAATGCATTATCATGTACTACCACCTGCCTGTCAAAGCTAATGCTAAAAATACTGAATGATGAACATATTAAACGACTGGTAAAGCAAGTGTAATTTACTCCATTGCATATTCACTACGACCAAGAATCCACTCTCCACTCCTATTAGAACATCAACCTTCATTTAAAAAACCCTTCAACTGATAATCAGCTCATACACATTTTTTCCCAGTCTCTGTATACAGTCATCCACTCGTTACTTTTAGTGCCAGAGAAAGTAGCCCTTGAGCGGAGATCCAAAAAAATGAAAGGGGTGAAGGAGGCCTGACAGCCCGCGTATGAACTCACAGACTCCCCTAACTAGGCCAGGGCAAAGGCTAGAAAGTAGCTGAAAAGCGGCAGCAGAACCCATTCCTTAGCGGACAAATCCGTCCCGTTTAGCTTCTAATCTTCAGGCCACCCCGTCTGATTAAAAGCCGATATGACAGATCAGAGAGCCAGCTTGGCGCTCTGAGGCCACCTGTCAGCCTCGACCCTCCCCTCAGCCCAATCCCAGCATTTCCTCGCTGTCTTCCAACTCCGACTTGCTTTCTCCATTTCCACGAAGCGATGCTGAATACAGAGACCTACTCCGGCCGTTCCCACCGAGTCTTCCCATTTCCAGATTCCTTTTTCTTAGCAGCTCCCGCTTTCCTTCGGAGTTGCTCACAGTGAGTCAGCAGCGGTTCCAGCCCAACTCGTCCAGGCCCATCATCAATCCCTTTCCACTAACGGCAGCCAGGTCACCTGCCAGTCTTCCACTTTTCGGCGGGCCCAACTCACCTATGGAGTGCAGAATGCCGATGGAGGCCTCGCGGTCAGTGCTCAGCAAAGACTGGGCGCGCTGGAACTCCAAGCCCGCCGCAGCCGCCATCTTAAAAAGCAAAACTCGCTCACTCACGCCGGCCGGAACCACAGGGCCTTATTTCCACCGGAAACTGTCTCACTTCCTCCCCTTCGACTTTGCTGCGTCAAGCTATAATGATATAACTCTATGATTACCCACCAGAAGCAGTGTTGGCTGGGAAATGTAGTTCTTTGTGAACATCATCGGAATCAAATGGGTGGGTTGTTGCTGCTAGGAAACCAATGAAGGCGGAGTCAGGAGGCACTGAATTACCTACGCCCTCCGCTAACGCAGCATCACAGAAGTAGTGTACGTAGAATACCGAGATTGTTAAGCGCACACAAGCGCACCTTCAATTGGGGACCGAAACTGATTTAGATGTTTGCTCATTTTTTAACAGTTATCACCAGACCCTGGTTTAAAATGTGAACAAGACAATTTCTAAATGTGCGGAAGTGCCATTTCCTGTTTTTTTCAACACCCTCTCGTAAGTCCAGAGTAAAGAGACCTATTTAAGGTCAAAACCGAGTATTAAGCCCCAGCACATCTTTTTAGCAACTTAATGGAAAACCGCATTTTTTGAACGAAACATAAATGTTTCAAAATTTAGCAGACACAAAATCTAAGCCATTCTTCCTAAAAGTTACATGAAATATAACTGGACTTGTTAAAATAAATGTGCACAGAATCAGGAGGTAAAATAAATTCAAGCTGCTGTGAGATAAATGCATGTGTGTGTATATACACATTTCTCTCACAGCAGCTTGAATTTACTTTTACCTCCTGATTCTGTGCACATTGATAGCACTTGCTATCCAAAGCTTATCATTTACATTATCTGAGAACTACTGCAGACTTGCAAAGTAGGTTAGCATTATCTCTGTTACAGGAGAAGATCTAAAGTCTCGAATGATTTCATAGCAAAAAGGAATGAATAAATAGTAGTTTTCTGAGTAACTTAGCTGTTGCGCTTACTGTAATTGCCTAGTATGCCTTACCATACACCCTGCTGTATGTGCAGTATCTTTTCTATATTTAAAACTACATACCAACACACGCGCACACACACACGCACACACACAGCAGATTCTTGTTAGAATTTTGGTTTCCATGGTGATGTTTTTCCGCCACTTCTACTGCAATATGTTTCCATCCAGAACATTCTTTAAATTATATTGAAAAATGTCCCAGTTTTTCTCTATTTCTCTTGTGACATGTGACCTTGGAAAGTACACTTGTTTCCACATACGTAGCCTCTTTTAATAAACACACATACACATTTTTGTGCAATGCAACACTTCCTAGCTTTCCTGTTCTCTAAGCGCTATACCTTCAGTACTGCAATATAATCACTGCAGACTGCAGTAGGCTCTTTATTACGAGGCATGGCAGTTCAATAGAGAAAAATCAGTAATATCAATTATCTATACTTAGGCATTTATACTGCTATGGTTGGAAATAGAATGCTGAACTAATTTTAGATTGTGAGCTGGAAGCCAGGGACATGTGTTTTTCTTTAAAAAAAATCCATATTATACATCTAAATATGGTTCTTTATAAATAAATTTATATTCATTCCATAGCAGTTTATTAAGAATGGCACTTCTCTTTGTTTTCATGCTCATATTTACATCTTGATCTTTTCATGAAGAATTTAAAGTATCTTATGTGAGCATCCTATTTGTCTCTAGGTACAGATCAATTCTTAGCTGTACTGAACTGAGCTGTTGCATCAGTTGCTCTGAGATCATTCTCTGCACCAAACTGGGCTGAAGAAGGGGGTTTTCCCATGCTGCTTCAGGAGCTTCATGGTTGATTCAACATAAGGTGTTTCTCCCCTTGCCAGCACAGAATCTACCCATTTAATTCAAGAATCTAGAGGAATCTGGGGAGGGCCTGACCACTTTTTGAAGCCCAGATCAGGGGACAGGCCCAGTGGCCCCTACTTTTGGCATACTGTCCTCCCCAGTGGTATGGATGGCCCAAATCCTGCTTATTCTTCTCAAAGAAGTTAAAGATTTCTCAAACAAATTAAAGTCATTCTGTTTGAACATGCTTTTAGTCCTTGGTTGTTCTTAGATGTCTTGTTTATGCACTTTTATTTCATGTACATTTTCTTTTTACATTGAATGTTTTGCCTTATTATTACCCACCCAGAGCCTCTTGCTGGGATGAGAGCAGGATATAATTTTTTTTTTTTTTATCCACACTCAGTCATTACCGACTCTACGGTGACTGCCTGGATGAGTCCTTGCAGTTTTCAAGGCAAGGTGTTTCGGAAGTGGTTTGCCAGTGCCTCCTTCCTAGAGCAGAGCCCAGCTGGCGAGCGCAGGAGGCGGGGTTTCCGTTGCTTCGCGCCTTTTTTGGGCGTGCGCGGCTTCCACGCTACTGGCAACTGCTCCCATCTCCTTTTTGCAAGGTGCCGCCAGCATTTTTCCTCTCACCGGAGTGAGAGTACCCATTTATCTACTCACGTAAGTTTTCGATCTGCTGGGTTGACAGGAGCTGGGGAGGAAACAGGAGCTCACTCTGCTGCGCGAAAGCTGGGCTTGAACCGCTGAAGTGTCGACCATTGCTGGCTGGCAACTTTCAGCGTCATTAAGCCGCTGCGCCACCATGTCCCCTAGGATATAAATACTGGAAACAAATAAGTAAAATGGCTTGTATGAGGTACTCTGTGGAAGTCATTTGCTTCACCTACGCAGTCTGATCAACCACTATATGATTATGTTAAAATGTTTTTTTCTGGTTGCTTTTATGTTTTATAGACCGCTCTTCAGGGTTTATGTTAGATGAGGTTCTCTACATGTGTTATTGCATGGCCATGCATCATCATCATTTTTTTAAGTCATCTCCTTGGTCACTGCCAGCAGAATTGGAGAATCCATAAGAGCCTTTTTTCTGACCAGTTAGGCAGATTTATATGATAGGAAATGATCCTTCAAGTAGTCAAGTCCCAGACCATTCTGAGCAATATAAGTAACAAAGACCTTAATACAGTGCTCAGAAATAGCACCTTGGATTAACATCTGGGGATCTGGGTTTTGCATTCAGTGACATTTTGTAAAATGTTTAAAAAGCACCTTTGAGTACAGTACTGTACATTCCAGTAATCCCATCAGAGCACCTTGGCCAGGCTGCCCCTGTCATTCTATGGTACCAAATATCAGACTTGTGCCAAGGGAAGGGCTATTTGCAAGAAATGATTATTTTTCCTGAATACGAGGAAGCTGATTGTCAAGGAATGAAGTTGACTATAGAACATGGACTTGCTGGTTTCCCCATTAAATTGATCTGGCAATATGTCAGGCTAATGGAACTTGAAAAGAGAGAAGACTTGGGACTAGATGACAATAGGGCGAAGCCAAACAGTAAGTCCCATAACCTTCGCACTTGCCAAAGTCTTGGAACTGACCAAACCAAAAATGAAAGTTACTGTGGGGGCAAGGGGGAGAGGGATACAGCTGCTGCATTTGTCTTTTGCAACATGCTGGAGCTCTGAAAAAACAGATCAAACTAATTTAGTAGAGACCTAAAATCTGAAGAGTGGGTTACAATACAATGGTTTTCACTTATATAAACCTTGGCTTAGAAAATATGTAAACCGGATTACAGAATCTTAATCCTCAGTTCTACCTGTCTAAAAGGTCAGTGGTACCAAAAGCCATTGAGAAATCAGGAGAACAGGTAGAACCATAATTTCACAATGGCTTTCTCATGGCTAAGATTATCCCAAATTTCCAAGAAAAAGATATTTACAACTTGAGATAATGATCTCAAATAATAATTTGATATTATAATCTACAGGTTCTAAAGGCTTCTTTAGAAGTAGTTTCACTACTCTTTCCTTAAATCATCAGTGACTGAACTATCTGTGCTAGATAGCATTGGAAGAATACATAGGCCACAAGGCAGTCAACCACAAGTTAACCTAACATATTGTGGAAACCCAGAAAATGTGGTTGAGTAAACCATAGTTAAGAAACCAGCTCATAGCAGCAGAGAAGTACCTTCCTTATGATCACTGCCATTGATTAACAGGTTTACTTCAAGCTGAACTTGATGGTGATTTCATAGATAAGTCTCTGTAGTTTTCTTGGTGGCAGCAATTCAGAAATGGTTTACCACAGACTTTTTGTTTTTGTATTTGTTAGTCTAGCTCTGAGTTCTAGTACTTCCTCCCATCCAAGACATAGCCAGGCTTGACTCTGCTTTGCTACTGAGCCCAGACAAGATGAACCAGCTGCTGCCACTGATTGAGGCGATTATGTTTATAAGAATTGAGAGAGCTAGCAGAACAAGAAAAACATCGAAATGATATCATATTGTGAAGCACAGAGATAGAAAATACAGAAAGCCAAGTTTCTTGAATTTCTGAGTAAATAGATGTTTTCTTTGAAATTCTGAGGCCTTTCTTCATGTGAATATATATAAGCAGTGGTGTCAGCCATATGAAAATGAAATCTACAATCCATAAAATGGCAATAACTCTGCCTTGATCTACCATATCACAACACTGTGTTCAAGCTGTCAAATTCCATTTGTTAAGATGGTAAACAAAAGAAAAAAGAAAGGGGTTACTTTTGAGCCAGGTGCATTTATTGAAACTCTGAGATGAAATGTGGGAGCAATCTGCAAATGCAAGTGCAAAAGATTTTGAATATTTATATATTTAAAAATATGTGCAAGTCAATGGAATATGAGGTATCTATATGGTACTTGTGCTGGATTTGGACTGTGGGAGATACTTTTAAGGAAACTGACCTAAACAACTAATCCAGAAATAAATCATAACTTAGCACAATGAGCAAACAAACCTCATAAAGTCTACAATATGCAGATATAAGGGACTTAATTCATATTAGAATTTGCAAAGACAAAGTAATATTTTGAAATCTTGAACAACTGAGGTAAAATTCATAGCAGGTTTACACATTCCACTAAGCCATGACATGTTTTGCTTGATTTTGGCATACTGTAGTCTGTTGTCTGAACCCAGAGCTTGTGATTGTAAATCATGGCTTAATATATTGTACCAGCTCAATTAACAATGGTTTATTCATCAAATCATAGTTAACAAATGCTATAGAGGAACTTTAAACTATTCTGGCTGTTATTTTATTACTGTAATTATTATTCAATTTTTAATCTGAGATGTAATGTGGTATAAGCCACTTAAGCAAAATTTGGTTTTGAAGGGTGTCATACAACCTTTGAAAATGAACTAGATGATACCTGAACCCTCTGTTGTTCAAGAGAAACAAATTTGAAAGAACATAAACCTATTTCTCTTTGCTCCAGCTGCTATGCCTGCTGAGATTCTTAGTAGTTAATCACAGCTATGTTAAAATCTTGGATTTCCTCATCACTGTATATTGACCACTCTAATTTCCTTTTCGAGCGATTTTTAGCAAGTCTCCACTCTGGATGCAGAAATAACCTATGGCGATGGCTCTGCCCTTTCTATATATCGTAAGGAGCTACAATAAAGAGATACGTTTTCTGAAGCCAGTTTCATTCTCTCAGCTTGTGAAGTAGAGCCATAGGCATTGCCCATGGAAAACCCGAGGCTTATCCTGCAACATTACTCAGTAAGATCCCATAAAAGCTTCCTATTAATGTTCACCTCGATGATTGCCTACCATTGCCTTAAGCCGGGGACAGTTCTCTAAGGGACCAAATTTAGAGGGGTAGCATTCGCTATTCTCTTCTCTGCGGTACTCGTGTGTCTAACCGGGGAGAACATTATTCAGACGTCACCTACCGAGGAATCGACCCACCTTCCCTGCTTCTCCACGAACACAGAAACTAGTAAATCAAGAAAGACCGGAAATGGGCGGGGAGCGGATTGGCCGCGCCTCTCGCGAGTGACGCAATCATTTCTTCCCGCCCCTCTTTAGCAGGTTTCGCGCTTGGCGGCTTCGCATCCCTGTCAGTCCCGTCTTCGGCAGCGGAAGAGCAAGATGGCGGCCCGGGTGAGTGAGGCGATGAATGACTGAAGGCGGGGGCAATGACGTGTCAGCGAGATACCTTCTCCCCTCCCTTTTCCTTCTCAAATTATTGAGGACGTATTGTTTTAAGAGCCCTGTTTCCCTCCCCCCTATTTGAGTGGTCTCTCTGTCCGTTTCTAGTTGGACCGGCGGGACCTGAATCCAGAGCCTACCGTATTTAAAGGATTGGGGGGGGGGTAGTGGCAATCGCTGTCCTCCACATTAATAAAACTCAAGGGGTTGATAGGGAGATCTTCGATTACAGGAATGGTTCTCCTATCGTTTAGTGTGAGATTTGCTTAATAACCCTGGACAGTTTCCGTACATGAAAGTAACAACAACCGCAGAATAAAGGCATTTATTACACATTTACGCTCCCTCTGTGAGAACCCTCACGGTGGGTTATAAAGTAGCATCTCTTCACTAGCTTTTAGCAGATTACACCCCCCCCCCCCCATTTCTTAGGTTCAGATTACTGTAGTGAACTTACAACAAGGAGAGCAGAAGGGAGGGCGAACCTCGTTTCCATGTTCCTGAAATAAAGGGTTTTCAAAAAACTTGGCAAAAACTTCCCTTTCTCCCCCATCTGTTACTCTTAATTAAGGCACTGCAGAGAAAGGTGAAGCTTCACTGTCAGTGCTGAAATGTTTTTCCGTGTAACAAATATTCATTGATGGCCTCTGGGTAATTAGCTCTTGTTGTTATGTTACTTCCTCCATTTGGAACAGGAGGATCTGGTGGGTGAAAAGGTGGGAGGGTCAAGCTGTTGATGCAGTTCACACTTTTACTGCAATGTACGTTTGGCTAGTGACAGAGCACTCTGCCTTCAGATTCTACAGTGATGCTGCTAACCAAGTGAAATACTGCTGTTTTATTTTCCAGTGGCTCAACCTGTGCCTGGCACTTTGTTTCCTAGAATTAGGAGTACAACAGAAATGGGTTAGAGGTGCAGTAATTGAGAAAAGGATAATTTATTTATTTAAGGTTTGTCTGTCCTTTCAATAGATCGTTTTAAACATCACCAAACCTTATAGACTTTGGCTACAACACTTCTATTTGGTAAGGACAAGAATGTTGATTACAATCCTAGCAGAATAATTTGCTCACTTTCTGTGTATTATATCATCTTCAGGTAGCTTCAGGAGGAATACTAAAGCAATAAAATAAACATAACATACAGATCTATACAAAAAACAAAATTGTTGTGAATTTAGCTATGGTATGAAAAATTTTGAAATCAGATCTCTAATTTTATGTAAAATAATTCAGACATGCCAGTGTACATTTGAATATTCCATTAGTTAATTGTGAAAAATCTGTTTCTTGAGCCATGTGAAAATCTGAGGGCTCTTTCACACAAGAACTTTGTACTAGTTCAGAACCAGCTCCAACATGTGCTGTCACATGTTGGCTGGTTTGGAGAGCGAAGCCCCCCTCTCCCTTTCCTTCCCCCTTTATTAATATGCTATCCCTTCATCAAAGGCTTTTAAGTGCAGTGAAGAAATGGTGGGAAGGCAACTAGGATGTTTCTTTCTTTTTTGCAATGGTTTCCCCTTAGGGCAAAATGTATGGGAGAACATCTAAATTTGTTTTATATTTCATTTTTGCCTGGGGTATGTGTGTCAGGGAATTTTTATGACTTCAGACAGCATGCAGAGGGTCAGCTGGACAGAACATTCTTTGGCATATGCATATACTCTATTCAAGATTTTGAGGTTTGAAAAAAATGGTGACAGTCACAAATTGGCTTCAGCTCTTTTGTGACGATTGGGAATTAGAATTACTATTGTGAAAATGCCCTAAAATATGCCAGTAGGAACTTCTTGAATAAAGTAGGAACTGGCATTCAAACAAAAGGTGCTAATGTTTATTGTTTGTTTCCCATTCAAGTGATAAATAATTTTGGACTAAAATTTGTAATGTTAAATTTAGTTCATGTTAGTTGCTCAACAAAAATATAGAAAAATGTTTTTCAAACTTTCTGCACTTACGAATCCTTAAATAAAAAATGGTAAAATGTGTGACCATCCAGTGAAACAAACATTTCCTCCCTATGTTTTAAGAAAATGAGAATTCACAGTTATTGGTGAATAGAATTATGACTATGGTTGTATTTGTGCATGTTTCCCCATCTTCTCTATTTTAAAGGCTTTTAAAAACTAAATTTAACCCAAAATTTCAATCCAAAATTAAGTATGCATTTTTCACTTCATTATTTTATGTACTCCATGCCATGAAAACAATGGTTCTTAGCACAATATGCTGGTCAAGAATTTTCTTCAATAAAAATCTCTGAATACCGAGGGGCTGGAGCAAGTAGATCTCCAGTCTAATGAAACCCCATTTTAAGATATCCATTGTATTTCCTATTCCAGTTTTTCTTTTTCAGTTGTTTGTCCATGGCCACAGTGCACTTGGCACAACATGTGTAGCTTCAACACCTGGTAACTACCTTGAGTCAGTTACTGTCAGTTTTCTGAATTTTAGTCCTCACATTGCTACCTGCATTATACTTGTATGCTTTGTGAACCAGTTTTCAACCCTGATCCATTCTCATGAAAACAGCTGCTAGTTAGAGCATGCAGGGAGAGAATGCTGAGACGGTGGAGGGGCTAGCAGGGCTGAGTGGGTTGGAAGCTCTGGTCGTTTTATATGGGGAGGCTGAAGTGGACTGCACATTGAGAATTAACAGTATAGAGCAGTGTTTCTCAACCTTAGCAACTCTAAGGTGTGTGGACTTCAAATCCCAGAATTCCCCAGCCAGCCATGCTTAGAGTTGCCAAGGTTGAGAAACATTGGCATAGAGGATATGCAGAAATGTTTATCAGTCTCAAAATGGTGATGATCATGCCAATGATAGCCGTAGAAACGTGTCCATCATTCAATAAAGAACTCATAAAATAGTCTGGGAGTTTTCACATTTCAAGGAGTCTTTATCCAGCAAGATAGGATAAAGCATCAAAAAAGGGCGACTGCAGGGGATTTAGGTGCTGTTTAAACTATGCAGACGTTTGAAAAGATACATATGATAGCAATGCTGCATTTGTTTCAGTCTAAAGAAACTGGACTCACAATGCCAAAAAAATTGTTCTGGCAATTTGCCATATAAATCAGCACATAGTCTTCCTGGAAATGAAATCCAAAGGACACGCAGGCTCCCCAAAAGATAAGCGGGTTCTGCTTGATCATTCCTAACTGAGATGCTATCTTTTAAACGCATCTGTTTAAATGGTCATTGAACATGAACTTGAAATACATACCAGTGAGCAATTATGAGTGATAGGTATCTTGTTGTTTTCTTTGCGAGTCTTAAGATTTGTATGAAGGGAAAAATACTTTTTTTCAAATATGGATGGATGTATTCCAAGAGTAAATGGAGTATGTATGTATTAAAACTTCTGCAATTTTAGTCTCAACCAGCCTAGCAAATAAGTAGTGGAGATTGTTGACCTTCTGTTCCACCCAAATTAGTCCTTCTCACTTTCCTTGTGCCCACGTTGTTTACATCTTTTCCCAGCCTGGGTATTAACCTCAAGTATTTCTTTATGCTCTGATATGGGGTAGATCTACATGCACAGTCTCCATTGCTCAGGCTTTCATGAATCAAGCGTACATCATATGGACCAGCTCTTTCAGGCTAGAACTAAGAAGAGTATTCAAAGGCATCACGACTGAGCAGGCTTTCCTAACCTAGTGCCTTCCAGTTCTTTGGGACCATAATTCCAATCATCCTTACCCACTGGTATGTAGGCTGAGAGTGATGAGATCTGTAATCAAAACAGAGTGGCATCAGGTTTGGAAAAGAACAGATTTCTGACTTGGAATTTTTCCTGGACTTGCTGATCATGGCCTAGGGAGGCTTTGCCCAGCTTTGATGGGCAAGTTGCAGCCATTTTTTGAAGCAGGAGGTCTTGGAGACCTTGTGACTTCAAGGTTGGGTTACTGCAATGTACTTATTTAGGGCTGCCTTTGAAGAGTACCTGGAAAGTTACAATTAGTGCAGAATGCAGTAGCCCATTTTTTAGCAGGTGAGAGCTGCTTCTGCAGTATAGCAACAGTTTTGGGGGTCCTACTTTGGTGGGTGGGGTGAGAGTTTGGAGGCAAATGTTCTTGTTGCTGCCCCTTTCTTATGGTCAGGTTTAGACGCAAAAATGAACTTTATTCAGGATTATCCTTCTCATCTACTGTAAAATTTTTAAACTTTTGGAATAATTATTTTCACATCATTATTTTATTGTGCCTCCATTTGCATTCTGTATCATCATGATAAACATCACCGGATGACAATAAATGTGATGTGTTGTTTAGAAAGATATACAATATGGTCATTTCAATATAATACCACAGATTAAAGGCAGTAAGAATGTAACTCTAGAATCAACAATATAAGAAATTCTGCCTTAAGCATGAAAACCAGCTGGGTGACATTGGGCCAGTCACTCTCTCTCAGCCCAACTCACCTCACAGGGTTGTTGTAGTGGGGAAAATAGGAGGAGGAAAGGAGTATTAGGCATGTTTGCCACCTTGAGTTATTTATAAAAGTAAAAAATAAAAAAAAAAATTCACAATGATAAGCAGTGAATTAGACTGTTGGATCAAGGAGATCCAAAGCAACTTTTCTATTTAATGAAGTTCACTGTATGATTTCTAGCCCAGTTTTACTTAGGCCTACCTTGCAGGGTTGTTGTATGGACAAAATAAGGGAAAACTAATAGAAACAGCCTTTTCTGTTTTCAGGGAATCGTGAAATATAAATTTGAGAAATAATACTGAAAGCATTGGGGAAAATAAAAAAAGGCTCTTGCTTGGCACCAAAATGATATTGATGTAGGTGCTGGCATACCTTCTTGAGGAGATGATTCTGCAAGAGAATAGCCACTGTTGTACCTCAGATGATTGAGAAATCTGGGAAAGAGCTTGTCATGAAGATCTCAGTGTGTGGACAGCTGGCCAGTCCTTCAAGTACCTGTTTCTAAGCCATTAGAGAATTTTGAAATCAAAACCACTACCATGAATTGGACCAAAAATAGATGTCAATGGACTATTAAATTCTTCTTTGAAGGCAGCTGTTTTGGCCTCTCTTTGAGGTCAACCTCAGCATGTACTTACTCTGCTATTTATCTTGAGTTATCCAAGCAGCATGTTTGCATTCCTTCTTTTCTTCTGCACTATCATATCCAGAAGTATTGTCATCTGTAAGATTGTGGGATTCCCTCTTAATGTATCTGCTGTTTTCCTTGTTCCCTTTCTTCTGTTGTTTCTACTTCTTGCCTGTCAAAATACAGTAAAGGCTTTCTTCTCTTTCTTAATGCATTCTGATTTTACTGACTATGAAATAAAATGACTTTTCTGAGTAGCTATTGATGCGGATATATTTATCAGAGAGGTACCTGTTGACATCATAACATAGGTTCTCCTGCTGCCCAACCTGACTTCATACTTCCTACTTCCATCAGGCCTGTAGTACTGGTTGAAATTCATAACTTTCCAGGAGCTAATTGGATGTTTTGTGGGAAGTTGTAGCTTGTTTCTTCATAAGGAGGGTTTATAGCAATCACATTGCGCTTTTCCTTATGCGTTTTTATTTCAGGGTGGTCTATGCTTGTGGACTTTTGCTTCTGCATTTTGGATCTCTCAAAGTTGCAGAGCTCCAAGATAATGCTTTTGTCTATAGTATTCTTGTTCTTTACCTAGAATTAACGTATCTATGCTCAGTGTCCTGAGTGGGGAAAGAGAATGCAGCAGCAGATTGTGCATAGCTATTGCATAAATAACTATATGGCTTCTGTATCATATGACAGAAATTAATATAACGTTAGGATATTTGGGAGGAAGGATCTGCATCTCAAATTGACATAGAATGCATCTAATATGATTAAGTTGTTTTAAAAGTATTGAATTGAAGGACCTTTTATGGTGTTTAGAAACGTATATATTTTGTAGTGGGCTTTTGAGGTTTTTTCACACTGAACACTTGGCAGGCTTGTACAATTTCATTGTTGCCCTACATGGTATGAAAGTGTATCATTGAGAATGCATGCTTATCCCAGTGGCTGATTAATATAGAAAGAGTGGCAGGTAAGCAGTCTCTCTGGGAAGCCATCTTTGATCTTTATATGAACCTCTGAAAAAACTCAGTGTTCCCTAGATTAGAAAACAGATTAAAAAATACTGCAGTATTGAACAGTGAAGGATTATGAGTTGTTTTTACTCTAGCTTTGGGCTTGGAAATCACTACGTCATATGTTCTAGCAGATTCTCTTGTGGGCTCATTATGAAATAGTAATATTTAATCACATGCCTCCAGAATTCTTTGTACTATATCCATGTGGCAGTAAAATATATATTTTTAAATTTGGTACACTGCCTGGAGAAACACTGCATACAAGGTGGTATATAAATTTTAAATAAGCTGGTTTTTTGACAGTGCTTTAACTCTGTTTGTCAGGTACAATATGGCCATTAGCATCTCCATTCTAAACAGTCTCTTTAAAGTTCTCTCCCTTGCTGGAGAAGTAGGCAATTTTTTTTGGCTTGCAAGATTTACTTTGGTTTACATGAAACCCTGAATCTGCCAATCGGAACCAAGTACAAAAGAGTTAAAGAGTTAAAGGAACCAAGTACCTAGAATTAAAGAATGTCTCCGAGTGCATGTTCATCCCAATTGGTCTTGCTAGGGTTGAGTCTGAGCCTATTCTTCCCCATCCTGACCCCATAGTCTCCAGACACTTCATAAAGAACAATTATGGTAGATTTCCCCTATCCCAGGGTCTTACAATCTGAAATACAGAAACTTCAGAAGAAATGAAGAAATTGATATAAGAGAAAGCAGGGAAGAATGTATGATTATTTTGATTGCAGATTTTGTTTCTTATTTACAAGGTGTAAGAAATAATCGAAAGGTGGGTTTCTAAAGAAACACAAGTTTTGAGGAGGGATTTAAAGGAAATAAAGGATGTGTTATCATGGGGACATTCAGAAAAGCAGTCCCAGGAGCAGCAAGGGCAAATCAGAGTTGTTCTGCATCAGCAGGTGAATAGTGGAGCTAGTCATGCATCAGGGGAGGGGGTGGAAGATATCAGGACATCAGCATGTACCAGCGTGAATGTCCAAAGCTCTGGAGAGTTTGAAGGTGAGGACCAATAGCATGTATAGGATCTGGAGGAAGAGAAGAAGTCAGTGAAAAGAGTTACAGTAAAAAAGTCCAAATGCCAGTGAGATATGCAAGGTGGAGAGTATTTCCAAAAGAAGGCTAGGTGCACAAGAATGGACAAAGATGAAATAATGGAAAAACAGGTGGAGATGTACCTGGCATGCACTAGACTTTCAAGTACGAGATTCCAGATCAGTGTATGTAATTTATACTGAAACTATAACCATAAACAATTCTTGCCACAAAATAATTGCTGCAATTAATCCTGGCCTGAAGAAAAATTGATACAGGCAAACTCTTCTATATTTGCAGATGGGGCTGATTATGACTCTTCAGAAAGAAGTGGGAGAATAAAAGCAGGAGCTGAAAATGGCTTTTTTGTTGGTTCGTTGTTATTTAGTAGATTGTGTTTGCTGTGTGTATGTTGAGAGATATGCTCTATGTGACATAGATGAAGTTTAATTTACTAATTCCTGGACAGCAGGTTACAAAATTGTACTTAAATCTTAAGAGATTGTATGTCCTACCATATATATATAGTAGTTAGACATAGGACAGTTGTACTTGCAGCCTGAAGGCAAGCTTAAATAATAGGATAAATAATTACTTTTTCTTCATGATTGTTTTCTGTTCATCTCCAAGGTCAGTATTTGCCATTTGTATGATATAGGTAGACTTCACAGATTGCAGAGACTGTTATACTGATTCTCTCCCAGTTTGCATAATTTGCATGTAATGATGTAAATTGTGTGATGACATATTTTCATATTTAACGGTCATTTGTGAATTACATATATTCCCCCCTTTCAGTCCATGTAAATGAGGCATCACTACAACAAAATTTTTGTTTTCTCTTCCAGCTGTTTCCTGTGGGGATTTTTTTAATGTTTTCAAAATAATTTATTTAGCCAATCGTTCTGCAAGTTGGATGGCTAGTAACAGGAAGCATGAACACCTGGGCCATGTACTCTTGTGGCCCTGGTGTGAATTTTCTTCCTCACATTCCAATTGGACTTGAAGGGGTGGGGAAGGCAAGCTTTCCTATTCAGAAAGTGATTACCATGGTGAGTGTGGTCGGTAACAAAACACCCATTTACAAGAAGGCATACTAGGAAGGCAATCCTGGCTCCCCAGGATCTTCTCTGCCATCTTTCAGTTTACCTTTGCATTTTTTTCTGGTGTGGTAGGCCCAGTACCAAAAAAAACATTGGGCTGAAACTGCCCATCATATTTATTATGTCTGAATGCCTATGGGGTCCACAGGCATTCCTGCAGATCAAGATGATACTAGAGACTGGCACTTTGCTTTGCAGTATTCACTTTCCAATTTTAAACCAAAATAATCTTTAAAAAATTCAGCTGAAGTAAGAAGTCCAATGGATACCCCATTGCTTACCTTTCTGTGGTATACAATAGTTGTATGTGATTTATAGTAAACACAATAAGCACGATTTACGATTCCCTTGGAGATGAGGTAGACAGGTATATAAAAGGTGAGGCCTTGTAACCCACTTGTATGCTGCCAAAATAACTCTTCTAAGGACAGGGATTCCAAAGATTTCAAAAGTCTTCCTCTCTAAAAAATATCCCCCCACAATGCATATTACATACTGTATTTTCTTTTTAAATTGTAAGCTCTTTTGATTATTCTTTTAACAGGAAAGACTGTACATCCACATCCATTATGCTACTCTCTTTTAGTCTAAGCAACAGCATGCAAAGTGCAAAGAAAGTGACCAGTATAATAAGTACATTAAGACAGTTTGATCATTTAGAGAGAATGAATGCAGATCGAATTGCAAAGCAAATGCATGGTGGAAGAATGAATGGGTTGGGAGAGGGAGGACCAAGAAAAGCATGGTTGGATGGTACTGATTAGATCCTCAAAAAAGAGAGGCAAGAAATTTAAAGAGCAAAACACAATTACAGTACAAGTAGTGTATGGATGTGATAGAACCAAGGGTGGTTTGCTATGTTAGAAAGGTATGGAGTAGGGTAAATGATGTTAGCGTAAACCAGATTTAGTTTTTTTTCTTATCTCATTTCTTTGATTTATTTTGCTGACTATTTCTTACCCAAGTAGAACATTTGGAAACAAATACTATACTAAGGTTAGTAGTTACTAGTCTGGAAGAAGCCCAGACTTCTGCATTATGTTGGGAAGAAGGAAAGAGAGTATGTGCTTCTTGGATCCTTCGAAAACCACAGCAAATGTGACACCAAGAGCTATTTAGGTGTCATTCTGAGATATCATAATGCAGGCAGTTTCCTCACAGCAAGGATTTCCACTGTGTTTGTCTGTTTTGTTCCTTGTTAGGCTGCAGTTGATTCATAAATCAGCTCTGTACTGCACATTCACTCACATATCGCAAAGAGGTGCCAGGTCAGCATATGGTACTGTTTGCTTAGTTTTCAGACCCCCATCCACCAATGCCATGGGGAAACTTTTACAAAAGTCATTTGTGATTTCTGCTTGAAGGAGTAGTACAATCATTTCTACCTCTGTATTATTGAATATGACAGTTTTTGTTGCACAGAAGTGAAGTATGCACAACAGTGGTATAACCAAGGACCTCCCTAAGGTGCTTTTTCATCACTCAGGATGAAACTATGGATCCTCCTGTATTGTCTCTTCCTCAGCACAGCTCTGGAGTCATTTAGTTCTTTATACTGGAATTGTTCATAAATCTGGGCACCATCTGTCATTCTTGTTCGCTTTCACCTTTGCCTAATTGCTTAGCATGTTGATTTAATGCTAGACTGATGTGGGGTTAATTACAAGACTATTCCTTGTGATCTTTGCTTAGTGCTGTCTCCATCTACTCTAGTGCCTAATCTCTGTTTGCACAATAAAGGTATTTCCTTTCATTTCTTAGATCATATTCCTGCTTCTGCCACCAGCTCTGGCAACCTGTCTCATGACCCAGATTTCAGAGGACATTATAAAACCCACTTTTTCTTATGCAGCAGCCTCATTTTGCGCTGAGATCATATACTGCTTCACACTTCAGGAACGCAGGCCATATGGTTAAATGTTTTTGATTTAAAGATAGAAAATGAGAAAATATTAGATTCTGCACTTTCCCCCAATATTCTGGCTTTCATCTATTGTGTGTGTGTGTGTGTGTGTGTGTGTGTGTGTGTGTAAGATTTTATTAAGGATTTTACTTACAATAGTAAAAGCTAATAGAGGCTAAAAGAAAAAGAATAGAAAGAAAGAGAATGGTCCAAAGGAGAAGAAAAAATGTAGAAAATAGAAAAAAGGAAAGTAAGAATATAGTAAAGAAATAAAAAATATATAAAGTGACTTCCAACCTTCATCACAAGTATAAACAATTTTTGTAATTCTTCACCCCCTCTTAGTTTGCAACAAATGATCTCTTCATCCCATATCCCATCTCTTATCTATAGACAAATCCGTAAAGCATCATCTTTTCAGCCTAGTATCAGCAGAAACTCCATTAAGGGTTACCAGAAATAACAGCATATCTTATTTTAACCTTGATCAAATAAACCAACTTTATATTCCTTCCTTTTACCTCTAACAGTCTTAATCTTTAATCCATTCAAATAATGTAGAATTTGATTTCTTTTCATTTCTTCTTTGTCCCTTCTCACAAGATTCTTCAAAGCTTTAACAAGCCTCTTCTGTAAATCCAATATAAAAAATATCCACATCACTCTCTTGGTTTATTATTTGTATTTCCCTTTTGATTTTTAAAACTTCAAATGATTTCTTTCATATGTCCAGTGAGACATTCTTTTCCATGTCATTCTCGTAGCCTGTCATTTGTAGATCCACTTTTGATGCCATCCCTGTCTTGTTAAATACAAATTGTTCCTCATTTGCCATTTCTCCCATAGCATCTTTTGGATACAGTCTATCCACAGAAGCAAACATCACTATTGACATTGTTGTTGCTAACTTCTGATTCCATTTTTCAAAAGTGTACTTCAGTATTTTCAATGTTACAATGTTTTGTGTCATTTTATAAGTCCCAGTTAATTAGCTGTTAATCAGGCTTGTGTATTTTTCTCCCTTAACTAAAATCTTTAGTTTCCTCCAGTGTCCAATTTTTAAAATTACTTATCTTTATTTTGCCTTGCAAAAGTCCAAACAAATCTATTTCCCACAGGAAGGATTCTTTAATAATTAATTCCAAAATCTCATTCCAAATTTATCTGGACCCTTAATCCGTTAGTAACTTTCTAGGATTAAAGTCTTATTTAGCTTTTTACTGTTTATTTCAAATTTTTAAAATTCTTAAGCTTATGATTAACATTTTCTTTCATTAAGGATTGAAGGAAACCTCACCTGGCGTTCTCAGACTTGTCTATCCAAAGGTCTCTAATAGCTTAAAAGTAGTTAACAATCAGTTTCTGAATGTGATTAGAAAAAGAAATTTGCAAACTTAGTGTCCTTTAAAAGGCACTGACCATGGTTGCAAGCAAGATGGGTATTCCTGTTGTCTTCCAGTGCTCAAAACCCACCAGGGACTGTTGTCTTGCAGTCTCCTTGTGAGGAGCAACTGTTCGGAGCACATGTGGGCAATCTCCTGTCCTCTCCTTGTTCAGGGAGGTTCCGAAGAGCTAGTCTACTCACCAGCTCTTCATTCTTTGCTGCAGTCGTTGGCTCTGCTTTTTGCAGAGCTGTCTTCAGTCCGCCATTTCTTCCTCTGGAAGTCCATAACTACTTACTTTCTGAAATGATATAATCTGTGTATAACATCACTGTGTTTTCTGATTAGCCTCCCTTACCTTCTATCATGGGTGCCCTCAGAACTAAGTTTCTGTTTCTTATATTAATGCTCAGCCAGTTTCTGTTTGTAAGTGGTGTGTGACATCTCTCTTTTCATATTAGGGTTCTCAAAAATCCATGAATGCTAAACAAACAGCAAACAGTGAATTTGCTGCATTCATTTCCACAGCTTATTTCAAAATAAGAATGAATTTCAGAAATTAAAGCCATCTTGTACGCATACTGTCTGGCACTTCATTGTTGACCTCTTGTCTCTGATTCCCTTTCAGACTATGCAAGCTGCAAGATGTCCCACAGATGAACTCTCTTTAACCAACTGTGCTGTGGTCAATGAAAAAGACTTTCAGTCCGGCTTGTAAGTTTGGTTGGTCTCTTTCTAGAGGGGATTGGAGAAAGAGACTTTCTTCAGTCTGTTGTTGTCCAAAGTTGTACATAGCCAATCTTGCAAATTATAAGACCATTATTAGCAATGTGAGCAATGTGCTGAACTCAGGTTCGGATTCAGGAAGTGCCAGTCTTCCCCTGGCATCACCTCAAAGGGAGGCAGTGAGGCTATGAAAGAGGAAGGAGAAAGGTTATGGGAATACATATCAGGCATGAAACTGCAGGGTCTTTGCTGCTCTAACAAGGATTTTGGCACACCTTGTCTGCCTGTGTAGCAAAGATTTTGAATCGGTATGTATCTGTTTGGTTGTGAAAACTCTTACTTCATGTAAGGTGCTGGTATCAGCCACAATAAACAGCTGTGTGCCTGAATGAAAGGAGAATGAGCTTTGGAAGATCAGTTTCCTGGGATGCATTACAAATTCACATATTTCATCCCTTCCAGCTGTCACTCCCATACTCTCATACAAGGGATGATACAGTTAGACATCAGTGGGATGAGAATGACTGTAAAACTGGCCCTCCTCTTCAAAGTGGTCTGTGGTTTGTGGCCATGTGAGCTGTTGATAGAAACTTAGAACACCAGTATATATTTTGTTAATAAACGTCTGCTCTGTTAAATATATTTGGTGTCCCAAAGGTTTTATTTTTCTTTGAATTGTGTTTTATTTGGGATTAGACATTTTTTTTGTGGGGAGGGAGAAACAGATGGGGCATTATCCCTGATATTTGGGCTATAGAGAGCTATTTGTTGGTTGTACAAACTAAGACTGAAAATGAGTTAAATCCAGATTAAGTTAGCTACATTTTGAAATTAGTGGGAAAAAATAATATTGACTAATTTTTCATCCCTTCCAGCTTACTATCAAAGAAGGGGTGAAAGCCAGTTTGGTCTAGGAGTTTAGGGGCTGGTCTAGGAGTGGGGAAACCTGAACTGCAGTCCTGTCTTAGACATGAAAGCCATCTGGGTAACCTTGGGCCAGCCACTCACTCTCAGCCCTAGGAAGAAGTGGCAAACAACTTCCAAAAACGGCAAGGTCTTGTCTGTGTAGTTTGCTAGGAGTCAAGTCTGATTTGAAGACGACAACAGCAACAACAACAAAATCCCAGTGGTTTCATTTGTTTAGTTTGGCTCAAACCTAAGCTATATAGAGTTATATAATTCTTTGCTACATATGTATGTGCATACATTTCTTAAATACTAAGTAAATGAAGGTGTATGATCTCTTTTACCTTCAAATTGCCATCCGGAAGCTACATTATCACATGTAGGAAAGATTGTGGAGGAATCAGTTTCTGGAAAATCACTTTGAATTTAAAAAAAGGATCGGGAGGAATGGGTTAAGCAGCTTCTTTTGGCATTTTGTTATGATCGGATGGATCTTTCCTATCCAGTAGTCAGGAATGATTTAGTTAAAAAAAAAAAACCAAGAAAATTAAGTATGCAAAGAACAATTTTGAATGTTAGACTTTAGTTATCATCTCATAGAATAGTAATTGCTTAGGATGACTCAGATTTTGAAAGGTTTTAATTAGTTTTCTTTATTTCTCATCCTGCTCCCCTTCTCCCAAACTCTTTATAGGCATGTAGTTGTGAAGACCTCACCTAACCACAAATACGTTTTTACACTGAGAAGTCATGCCTCCGTTGTCCCAGGTAGCATCGCTTTCAGTTTGCCACAGGTACGGCTTTGATTTTTTAATTTCCTTTTTGGTCCCAAATGCAAGCTATATTGCTACTGAAAGTTTTATTTCAGCAAAAACTGAAAATGCAGTGGCTCAAGATAAAAGTACGCTTCCTAGAGATGCTATTGGTACTAGAGAGAGATGTTCTGGATGAACTTTTTGATCAGTTCTAGTAAGGCACTTTTTATCAATAAAATATTAGGAAAATGGGGTTGCTTGTGGGCAGAGAACTATGAAGGATTCCTGCTGTTGTGTGAGATATAATGTAGGCAGTTGGGCAACTGCACTGATGATCTCTGTGGCTGGGATGTAGCTAGGATGAGAAAGCATTGCTGTTGCCAAATAAGCACTTTTATGCTGGGTGTAGAGCTCCAGTATTGAAAAGAAGAAATGTAATATTTTCTTTATGATCCAATAATGTCAACTCCCTGCACTGATATCTTTCAAAAGTAGCTTCAGCATCAGCTATTTAGCAACAAATCTTCACAAAGTGTGACTAATCCTTGTGGCTTCCCTGATCTCCCTGTGGTGTTAGCTAACAGTTTGGACTTGTGAATGAAGCATAGCATAGCCTTGAGTGTGTGTGAGTGAATAAGAGTTCTTTCATTCTAATGAAATAGCAAAGAAGAAATAGCCTGCTGAGCTGCAAAATAAGATTTTACTTCCTTTCTTTTGTTTAACAGAGTTTTGAGAGTAGTGGTTTTGAGGGTTTTTTTGAGATACCTGATTGCAATATTTATTGCAGTATTGGTCTCTTTTTTGTTGTTGTTAAAAAAAAAAAGTTATTAAGTATATAGTAACTTTACATTATTTAAGCAAATGATAAAAAATAAAGAATATAGATACAAAATAATGAAATACTAAAAACAAAGTAATAAAAAAAAGGCATAAGGGGGAACTTTTGATAGCACATTTTCTCCTTCCCGTACATTGCTCCCAACCACTAACCTCTACTTAAGTATTTGTACTTTTCTTTGAACATTAGAGATTATTGCTTTTGTCTTGTTTCATCTATTGTTTTTTATTAGTCCCTTAATTCTTTTTCTTAGAAACCATATTCCAAATGTCTTAACTTGCCTTGCTATGTGATGTACTGTATGTAGGGGAGTTGCACTATTGATCTCACTTGGAAGCCTTGTTAAAATATTTGTGAGCTATTAGGTACCCTCCAAATATGTTGGGACTGCAATTCCCAGAATTCCCATTCAGCATAGCTAACATACAACACTGGAGGGTACCAGTTTGAGGATGGCTGCCCTAGATCAGGGGTGGGTAATGGGTGGCCCTCAGTTATTCAGTAATAACCCCTGGCCAGGGCATGGTTACTAGAAAGAGAAAGCACAAAATTATTGGCTCTTCATTTTTGAAAATATAAAACCCACCTTTTAAAGTCAAGTCTGTTTTCGCCTCTAAGCAAAATATGCAGATCTCTTGGTGAATGGAAAACAGGAAAGACTAATTAAGAAATCTTTGAAAAATCCAAAGCTGGAGATAATTTAAGGTACTGCGGTAGGAGGTCATGCATCCATGGAGAATAAAGTCCCAGTCTATGTAACAAAGGAGTAATGTGATCAAAATTAGGGGTCTAACTTGTTGGAAATGTGAACAACAAGAAGGGACATTTTATCATGTTGGGTGGATGCGTAAAAAAGCTAGAAAATTCTGGATTCAAATGCATACACTGATTCAGGATTTTAAAGATTAAAATACAATTGAAACCAGAGGTGTTTCTTTTGGGATTAATGGATAAACAGTTGAAAAAAAGTCATGGAACTTTGTTTTTGTACATGATAACTGCAGCGAGATTATATTTTGTGCCCAAAGATGGAAACACTCAGCACCACCCACAATGGAGGAAGTTCTTCCATGAAGATGATGGAACTTGCTGAGATGGCTAAATTGGCTTCTTTGGTCAGAGAAAAGACAATATCTGCGTTTATTGCTGACTGGAAACTACTTATAGAATTTTTGCGTGAAACAGAAAAAAATGATTTGGTTTTGATGATTAGACAGGATATATTATAGAAAGAAGAGAGTTATGTTGTAAACATAGAGTAAGAGGTAAATTTATAACTGTACTTATAACTGCTGTAGAGATCGGAAGCTACTTCTTTGTATCTTTTTTCTTTCTTTTCTATTTTTCTTTTTCTTTTTTTCCCTTTCTTGCACTTATAGCTTTCCCTTTGATTTCTTTCTTTTTCTTTTTCTTTTCTTTTTCTTACTTCATATTAGTTTTTATCTTCCTTTTAAAAATCTTTAATACAATTATATTGAAAGTTAGGGGTCTAACTTGCAAGCCTGTGAACAGGTCATAGCATAAGGCCTACGTGCCTGTCCCTTCATCAGTGTTATGTTTTTGCCTTTTATTGATTTGAAGCAAAAACTATTCTAGGTGCTGAGGGGGCTCCATGTAGTTCTTGGCATTTACATAATGCTGAATGGTGTACAAAGTGTTTGTTTGTTTGTTTGTTTATTATTTTATTGTCTTTGATGCTGCCCAACTCCAAATGCTTATGAGCAATTCACAATATACCAGACAATATAAAAACAATATAATAAGAAGCAACAAACAACAAAACCAAGCTAGAAGAGAAGAAAAAGAAGAAGGATCAGATGTTGAACCTGGGAGACATCCCCAAACATCCCTCTATATCACATCCAGAGGAGGAGGCTCCAGCCACTCTAGCCCAAGGTCTGGGAGAACAGCCAGGTCTCTATGGCCCTCTGGAACACCAACAGGATGGGAGCCATCCAGATCTCAGGGGGATCCTCATTACATAACAGCAACATAATGATAATAATAGTAGTAATATCTGGTTATCCTCATAACAATCATGTATAATAGGCCAGTGATAGCATGTTGCCCGTAGGAGACAAAGCAATCTGGGACTGCAAGTATGTTTTAGCATGATATGAATCTTTACTGTGCGTATGGTTTCCGTGCAAAAGGTTATTCATTATAAATTTAGATCGTTTTTTTTTCCTTTATGAATATATATACATATTTAATGTAGGTAGATGATCTTTTTCTTTTGCACTTCTCTTTCTCTACAGAGAAAATGGGCTGGCCTTTCTATTGGGCAAGAAATAGATGGTAAGTGTTTACTGTAAATTAGTTCATTGTTAGGGCTGACTTAATTGAAAGTTGTCCTCTTCCAAAGCCTCTTTCTATTGGAATGAATTCTGTTATGGTGCAGTTGTTGTTTTTCTCCTCTTTTTGCTGTTTGGTGTTGTCTATGTGAAATACTATGCTGGGATAGCTACATTGATCTTTAAATGCCTGCTTCATTATTGTTATTTTAACTGTCATCCCTAAAGAAAAGCTTTATGTAGGATATTTAAAAATTAATGATAATAAACATAAAACAAGAAGATCAAAAGAGATCAGCCAAGCAAATAGATACATCAGAAAACAGAGGTGGGGACATATCAGATCTTGCCTAATTAAATAAGCAAATGATAAAGGAGCAAATAAAGTATCCAGTTGGATGAGGTTAGGAAAGAATTGGTGAAAAACTAAACAACTGTGCCATGAAAGAGATATCTTTATGATCCTTGCATATGATCTGCATGCATGCTGCTTGCTTATTCCTACAGAAAAGTATGAAATGTAGTGGTATCCTAGAGAAGTTTCCTTCTCCTCACCCTAGTCTCTCTCAAAAAGTGTATTAGCAATAGGATTCTTGTGTGTATTGTCCAAGGTGCTGAATGTTTTCTCCAGTTTGGGCCTTATGCTTCATAGCTACAGTTTAATTCTATGGAAAGCAATAAACCTTGTAGGAAGATGTGGATTCCACTGTTTTATCTTACACAGTAAAAACTCATGTTTTTATTGCTCAGCAATATAAGAATAAGAATGAATAAACTCTTTAAGCATCCTAAATTCCTTATTGGTGATTTAGACAAAGCCGTACAGCCATTACTGTATGTTAACTGCATACATTGCCTCGTTGCATCTGTTAATTCTAGCATTACCCTCACCAGATGTATTCTCTTTTCACTTAAAGGTGTTTGTTTCTCAGTATTTTTACCAGAAAATCTCCCATAGGGAATGTGGAAACATTTTCCTACAAAGCAGATACTTACAAAACAGGAAGGGCTAATTAGTGATTGCAGTGGCATTATTCCCACCTGCACCTAAATTTGGAGGTTGTTTCTTAAGTCTGAATATGTTAAGTTGATGCATGGAAATACACACCTTTGTGTGACAGATTTTAATTTCTGCCACATTCATTTTTATCATTTTCAGTGACTGAAATTCAGGGCACAGCTATGCAAATAGACTCGGTCCTTACTTTTAAAGGCTTTGATAAGTTCTGTGGAATAAAATAAAACTGATTATAATCCAGACAAACAATTGAAGAGACATACTTGTCTTTTGCTCTAGTTATCAAAGTTACTAGAGAAAGAATTCTACCCTCTGTAGTACTGTTTGTATCCCTGACACATTCAGTGGCTAAAACCACATCCTTATACAGTATGGGAAACTAAGTCAATTGCAACTGAGGAAATATGAGGAATTTTTTTTTTTTGTAATAGTAATTTCTTGATATAAAATAAAATTGCACTACTGGAAGAGCTAGAAATTTTTTTTATATGCTTTCACAACTGACCAGGATTAATAAATTTTGATTATTTATGTGATGAATGCTTCTTGATTCAATGTGGTAGCTATAATAAATAGGCAAGATGTGCGCACAGAATACCAAGAATTATCCTCAGGATAAAGAATCTGAAGGTCAGAGATAAAGATGGAGGCTAGATTACAAACAGCAGAAACATAATTGACAGAGGAGTTATTTAAAGTTCAGAGGAATTCCAGAATATTTTGAAAGACATGATTTAGAAAGAGAAATGGAACATCTACTTAAAGAATATCTTTGTTTAGATGATGATGATGATGATGATGATAATTTAAAGTTGTATGCACCTCGCTCTCAACAACTCAGAATGAAGATGAATCATTATAAATTTGAGAACTCTATAGAATAAACTTATGGGCAAATAGAAGAAACTTATCATGTGTATACTCATAAAGGCAAAAGATACAATGCTGCCTTTAAAAAGGTGTGGCAGTCTTTAAAGCTTGGACATATAATAAGAGATTTTATCAGATGTCACTCTGGATATACTTAAAAAGTGAAGAGATGTGACTTTTTTGACGTCTCCAAGAAAGATAGATCAAATACAGGTGGGCTTCTCTATTTCATCTGAAGGTTTTTACAAATGGCAACAATAATAGAAGATGCTAATAAAATGCTTGAGTCATTAACAGCAACAAAACAAGCAAAAAAAGATCCAGAGCAGAAGATCAAATACTGGATCAAGCAGCAGCTCTTCTTTCATAAATTGAAGTGATAACTGACATCATGGATCAAATCAAAATATTCTCAACAAATATTAATGAACTAAAAAGCCAAATTAAAAGGAAACAGATGTTTTGGGAATTAAAAAAAGGAAATTACAGATACATGTCTAACAGAGGTGTATATTAAAAAAGACAATGCTAATTTGCTAGAATGTAAACAGATCATAAAGTTGTGGCCCTTGGTGCACAAAAAAAAATGGATTAAGTCAGAAACTTATCATGGAATTTGGAAAACAGATAAATGATGAAACAGGGAGATCACACTGAACAACAGAAAATTACAATTGCTCCAATTTACACTCCAAACAATAATGAAGCAAATCTTATGAAAAAATATATTTATAAATCTGGTTCATATAAAAGGAATTCTGGTAAACCTCCAAAAAGTGTTCTAGATTATATGTCTTTGCATTCTCTCTTGACACATGGAAACCTAAATATCCTTTAGAGAAAGAATCCATCTATTCTTTTGTTCACAAAACATACTCAAAAATAGATACTTGTTGGACTTAATGGCAAGCAACTTTTGTCTTTTTTATTGATAAAGACTTATAAAGATATCCAAATTTATTGAAGAATAACTACTTACAGACTTGGAAAAGGGAACTTAAGATGGAAAAAGTTAAACTTGTCCTGGTTAGAAAGAATATCAACAACGAAAATGAATATTTTACCAAGGATCAACATTTTATTTCAAATTATACCAATAAGAGTTGAAGAAATGGATTAAATGACAACTCACTTTATTTTGTCAAGCAAAAGATTGAGGATTAAATTTAGAATTATTCAAGATGTGAAAGATGGGCTGGCTCTATCAAATCTTAAACTTTATTATCGAGCCAGCTGTTTAACTTGGATTATACTTTGGATCATATTGCCATAGAGAAGGCTTGCATAAATATATTTGGTTGCATGCAAACAGAGGTGTCTACTTTATAAGAGATTACTCAGTCATAAATACTGAACTAAAAGTATGTAATAAATATACATGATTCCGTCTGGACTTACCACTCCTTGCTTCGATATTTGATATTTTCATGAAGGTGAATGTACAAAAAAAATCAGTGGAGGGATAATAATTCATATGAATTGCAATGTTTAATAAAGATTAAATCTTTTGAGATTCTCTCCTTGGAATGATCAGAGATGCTTTATTGGTTCAGTATTTTAAAGTAACTGGAATAGCTCATAAGGTATATCAAAAATAAGTTGGAACACTTAGATATTTGACTGAATTTTAAAAAATGTATAACACAATCTGTAGGGGCTTATTTATAAGTTGTAATTATAATTCAGAAATGGAGTAAGTCCAAGATTGCATGATTAAATAGATGCAGAAGTTAAACAGGAGAATTGATATACCATAATGGGAATACCAATGGAAGAGAAATAACAAATTTATTGTGAATATTACACTCAGAGAAAACTGGTATAGATGTTTTAAAATTGGTATATTACTCCAATGTTGATTGTCAAAATAGGTAACACATACTCAAAAAATTGCTAGAAGTCCAATAAAAAGGATAATTTCTTCACACTTGGTGGCAATATGATAACATTCAACAGTTCTAGAAGATGATTCACTATAGAATGAAACTAATCTTAAATATAAATTCTTCTTTCTTATCAGCTGTTTTTCTGCTAAGCATTACTAAGACTTATTTTCCTACAAAGTATGTACAGAGTTGGTTCTGTATATGATAACAGCTGCCAGCAATGTTCATGTGTGTGTGTGTGGGGGGGGGGAGTTTTGTGTAGCTTTTCCAAACCAAATACAAATTTGTGTGCCACAATACAAGTATACAAATAAATTGCAAATACAAATATCACAGCAATCATAATTTTATTTCTGCTTAATTTCACATTTATTTATTTACTTACTAAGTTTATATGGCTGCTTACTTTAAATGCAGTAATCCTAGATGGATCACAATAAAGCCAATAAAACAACAATAAAACAATCATATTACCCATACACAAAGCAGCACAATTCCCTCCCATTGTGCTCCAACTGATCATTCTAATCAATATTTTGTAAGCATTTAAAATTGTTTCTTTTTGCTAGGGGAGAGGATTTGATATTGTAATGAAAGAAAAGGAGAGGGAAGGGAAGGGGGGGAGGGAGGGAGGAAGGAAGGAAAGAAGGAAAAGCATTATACAAAAAGCATTTAAATAGCTTCCTCTCTTTCATTTCCTCACCATTCTTTCCTTTTTCTCTGGATGTATTCTGAATTTCCTTAAACTTTATTAATTTAAAAACAGAAATGTTTATAAAGTTAACATCAAAACTCAACATATGTTAATTAAGCTTTTTTTGGAAGGAGGAGGGAAATTACATTTTTTTGGAGGGAGATGCTCCTTCATATGCAGGAGGCTTTGGGGTCTGGAGCAGGTTGGCTACAACTAAAAGGTTGGGAAAGGACTGTCTGCCTGCTGTCCCAGGCAAAAGATACAAGCTTGCTGCCTCGGCTTAACTGCAGCAGTGAGGGTCACTTGGTGCCACCACAACATGGACTGGACAGGAGCTTCTGTTGGTCCTTCTCAGCCTGAGACGGGCAGTGCTAAGCAGCTCTTGCTACTGCAGTTAAGCAGAGGTGGTGAGCTTGTGCTGGACTTCTAGTGAGTTCTGAGCCCAGAATTTTATAGTGAATAAATGTATTATAACTATTTAAAATTAATTTTGTGTGTGCTTGACTTTTTAATCATGTGTGTAGGTTTCATGAGTAGCATGCACATGCACACAAAGGAGGAAATGTCGTCTGCCAGAGTCTTTTATGCTTTTTACTGGAAATTACATATAATTCTTTTCTTAGAAGAATGATAGATTAAGTTATGGAAGTATGCATTAGTATCAAAAATATGTTTGTATTTAAAAAATTAACCTGATACAGAATTAAATTTAACCTGGAAAACAGTTTATGGATTGAAATTCTGCATGTGGATTTCTCCTACATCCAGAGTTTGGGTTCTCTTAATATAAGGGAACCCAGTGAGCAGTTCCAGTGATAGTCTCTTTTGCTTTAGGAACAAAAATGTGATGTTTAATCAGAAATGAAAGAGTTTATATGTTTCCCATCTAATTTATCTGCTGGTACTGTAGATGGTAGGAAACAATTGGCCATGTAACAAAGTATTTGGTTATGTTTCTATGGGTCCTGTGTGGGCCCCATGCTAGGAGCTTCTTCCTGCTTGTCATGTTGTATTGTGGAAATCAGAAGGCTGTATTGAATATGCAATAAAATCTGGTCTCCATTTTTTAAAAATGTGACTATGATTAAACACAATTTGTAACATAAGTAAATTATTTTTTAATAAAACAATAACTTTAGACTTTAGATGTAATTGTTTTATACCTTTAGATCAGGAGTAGGCAACTTGATGTTTTCCAAATGTTTTGGAGTTCAGCTTCTCCAGCATAGAAAGCGGCAAGGATTTGTAAGAGATGTAGCCAAAAATATCTACCCCCTGCTTTAGCCAATAAAAGATAGCTAGCCAATGTTGCTGGATTGGAGGCCCTCTGGTTTATTCGGCTAAAGCCCCGATCTTCATTCCCAAGCCCTGTGTTCCGGTACCAGTGATAATTTAATAGCATGATTTGATGAAGGCCTTTTTGTGAACAATCATGACTTTGAAGAAGTGCATTATTAGGTATTGATAGTCTTTTATTAAAAAATACTTTTTTTTTTAACTGAAAAGAACCTTTATTGTTTTGTCAGAAAAATATGGAAAGGCAAACCAAAATTTATTTATTTATTTTATTTTATTTTATTTTATTTTATTTTATTTTATTTATTTATTTATTAAATTTCTCATTAAATGGGGGAACTCTGGGTGACTCTGGGCAAATCAAAAAAGGATGAAATCTAGTTTATGAGCTCAATTAGTTTTGTCTCTGAAATTATAAAAATAAAGGTTTATAGTCCTTAGCCTGTTCAAGTCAGTGTTAATAGTGTTGGCTGTGTTGAAAAATAGATAATAAAACATAACCCAGAGTGCTCACTAGTGTTTGACTTTTTTTGCTTTGGAGAGCTTGCTCTCCCAAATGGAAGCAACCGACTTCCATACCGTTTTTTGCAGTGTGCCTGGGCAGATGACCCAGAATACATGATTAACCAAACACTTTTTAGCTGGCATGTATAAGAGCTGTTAACTAAAAAAGAAACTAAGCACCCATGAATGATTCAAGGGGATAAAAAGACAATAGGCCCTTGGAGAGTCCCTAGAATTCAGACAACACAATGACAGCAAAAAAAAATTCTTCTCAAAAAGAGATTTTTGGCTCATATATTCATTTTAGAATTTAAAATGTACAACCCCCCCCATCCCCAAGGAGGCCTCATAGTCATTTCTAATTACAATAGCAAAAAAAGATAAATGCATTAGAAGCACATCATATTATGAACAATATTCATAATATTCATGCTTTTCATTAAATGAATAATGGTGCTTTTTTTATTTTCGTTGGGCACATAATTCTTCTCAAAGGAATCATGGTTTGAGGTTGGATTCTGCAGCCTTTGGTTGAAGAATGTTTTTCTTTTCCCACAGTTTCCTTGTATAATTTTGATAAGACGAAGCAGTGTATTGGCACTATGACTATTGAGATAGATTTCCTGCAGAAGAAAAGTATTGACTCAAATCCCTATGACTCAGACAAAATGGCGGCAGAGTTCATCCAGCAATTCAACAACCAAGCATTCACAGTTGGACAGCAGGTTTGTGCTCTAATGCTTTTACATACTTGTGTGTTTCTCACTTAGCGGTACTATTTATATTTGCTACCAGGAAGCAAATATTTATGAATGATAGGTTGCATGCTCTTCCTTTTAGATTGCAAATAAGAAAAAGCTATCTGTTAACATATACCCAGTATATTTTTTGCGGGCTAGAAACTTTTTGGGATTAGTTAGGGCTTTTGATACCTGAATGTAGGCAAAATTCTTCAGGACATCACTTAAAAGATTGTTGATTGTTATAATGAGTCGTTTATACAACCAGAATTTCTGAACTAATCCATGATATTCTGGAACATTTGTTGGAGAAGACCTCTGCTTACTAGAGCCTTTGGGAAAATTTCTGTTGGAACAGAAATGATAAATGAGCTAGACTGACCAGTGTAGGGCTGGTACAAGACAACCTATATGTTTATTGTAACCATTAATTAGCATAGTAATTGCAATAGAAAATAAAAAGGAATTTATGATCTCACCACCACTTAAAAGCATTTCTGCTGCTAAGTGCAGATAGAGGAAGAAAATAAATGCCAGTGATCCATGGCATAGGAGATCAAAGAGTGTATAATAAATTAGTAGTGCAGAATAAATACTGTATAATTGATCTTGGGTTTGAAATTTGGTCTGCAATAGTTGTGAAATAGTAGTAGTTTCCTAGGTTCCTGTGTAAAAAATCAGATTTAGACATGATGGTTTCCATAAGGCTACCTAAGGAGTTCATCAGCAGAGACAAGATTCAAATTAGCTACTTCCTGATTTATAGCTCAGTCTCTTAGCCTGTTATGTTTCCTTAAATTTTGAGTTTGATATATGAGGGACGTAGTCTAGTCATTAACCAAACACAATGCCTTCCAGATGCATTGGGGTGATTACTTCCAAAGTTCCCAGTGAGCATGAAGAATGATTGGAGTGTTTCTTTAATCAAAAACATTACTTAATCCTGGATTGTGATATCCTCATAGGCATTTTTCTTTCTTTACCCGCAACAGCTAATGATAAAGATGGATGAATAGATGGACTATATAATATAGGGCACAAGATAATAATGGTGAGAAGAGGCATGATAAATAATCACATAGAACAAATTGTGACTCAGGGATGCGATTTTCAGCAACCTCTACTTCAATTTATAGTTCTGCTCTAAAATTTGCAGATGGGCAGAGGCCCTGAACTTCACAGCATGTACCTTGACACCTAATTTTGTATGCGGAGCATGTTGTCTGTCTGTTCTGCTATACTTTCTTTTAATGTGCATTTTTCTTTACTCCTGCAGCTTGTATTTAGCTTTAATGACAAACTTTTTGGCCTGTTGGTCAAGGACATTGAAGCCATGGATCCTAGCATTCTTAAAGGAGAATCTGCCACAGGTAAAAAACAGAAGGTAAGTTGTATAGTTGAATATGCATGTGGTCTTAAGACAAAGATCATCATTTGAAAACTGGCTGCTTTTAAATCAAACACCAGAATTTGGGAAAGGGCATTCTTTGTGGACATTTGGAGGCATCTTGCTTGGCCAGTCCTGAATTAAAGGTATCTAAATATCTGGTCTGATCTAGCAAGCAGCAACTTGAGGAGCTCCCAGTACTCCCCAACACCACATCTCTTGAAATTTGGCAGAAAAATGGCAATCTCTGAGACCTTGATTTTCTGTTCTTTTATGAAACAAACAGGCATGTTAAAAAACACCCCTGACCCCCAAAAAGTAAAAAAATGGGCTGCAGATTTCAGATTTCAGTTCCACCTGATTCAGGGATATCACCAAGTCACTGCCATGCCTCTGAAGTCTAAACAAAAGGCAGTTCCCCAAGTGAAGTAATTACTTGATGTTTTAGTTTTTAAAAGAGGAACAAGCGTTGTACCTTTATTATTTGCCGAATGAACACTTCCTTTTCATATTATGAAAAATGCAACAATATCATAGTCATAAGTTCTCAGACTAGGAGAATTCCATAATCAAGGCACCTTACTGAAAACAAAACCAACCTCAAAGAAGGGGGAGAAGGAAAAGAAATAGGACAGAAAAGAAACACTTTAAGGAATGGTGTGTGGCTCACCAAAACAACTAGAAATCAAGACCAAATCCTCATATACATAATGGGAGTGTATTCTGTCTTAAAGTAACATTTTCCCTTGTTAGATCAACATTAATTTGTCATATGTAAATATAGCAAATTTTGTTTATTATGTTCATTCCTATATTAGAAGTATTCTTCTGCTCCCACATGCCTCATTTGCCAGGTTGAGTGATGGTATTTTCTGCACCTACCTTCTGTGCTGACAGCTGTTTTCCTTTTTAGAACCTTAGATTCCTGATCCCTCTTCCTGTTTTCATAGATTGAGGTGGGAGCAGATAATCACAAATTAGTCTTCTTTGATACATGCTGCTGAAGATAGTGTGAAGGCAAAATGCCAGTTGGGTAGAAATAACTTTACATTCTGCTGTTAGCCAATTTCTTTCTTGCCTTCTGCATCTCAGTGGGAAATATTGAAAATGTCGTTATTCTTAAAGGTTTTGTGTGTTTTGTTCCCATGCTCAGATTGAAATTGGTCTTGTTGTTGGAAATAGTCAAGTTGCATTTGAGAAGGCTGAGAGTTCTTCCCTCACTCTTATTGGTAAGTCTGATGTTGAGAAATAGTTTTGCATTCCAACCAGCTGTCACAAAAGTTACTAATTCACTTTTTTTTTTACTAGTCTGTTTCCTCATATAGCCTTAGTATTAGAAGGAGTCTGGTAGCATCTTTTCTGACCAATAAATTTTATTAAAAGGCATAAGCTTTTGCGAGTTACAAAACTTCATCAGATGCATCAGTTCTCTAAGCAGATTGTTCTTTAATCAAAGGTACTAATGACATCTCGGTTTAAGAAAAACAAGAGTATACAAAAGAGATGGGAATAGCTAGATGCAAAGGAAAATTACAGTTTTAGAGCCTTTAACAGTAGCATGGAAGGAAGAATTTCAGTAGCCAGAAATATAAGGACAGATGTCACCTACTTCATAATCAAGGATCCTATAGCCAGAGCAGGAGAGAGTGAAACCACTTACTTTCCATTTGGCATTTACAGATGAGGGATACATTTGGTTGACTTACATTCTTAGGTAAATCTACTTTAGTCATACTCCCTTGAACTGATGTGTAAAGTGGTTAAATATATTTATTTCATTTTTAAACTGCCTCTTAGAAATATCCTGTTTTCCAGTAAATACTCAACTTAAGGAGCGTACAAAAATGTGCATATGAAGGAGATGAATTAGGGGGAAAGTTGGTAAAAAATGAGTACATTAGGGAAAGTATATATTAAAATGCATTTGTTAGATGTATTTTTTTTGCACATTTACTCTGACTGTTTACAAAACCTGCTATGGAAGAAAAAAATTGGAGGGGGAAAGGAAAGTTAAATGAAAATAAAGTTGACGCATCTGTCCATCTTTGGCTCAGGTTGTTTCCAAGCCTTTCCCCACTCCAGCAAAAATCAGCATCAACCAGTCACCCTATAGTTTTGAAGAGTGAGAGATGCTTGGCTCATCCATGTATTCTGCCTATGCAGAGCAGGTCAATTCTTCTTCAAAGCTCATGCTTGTCTTTTCTAACCATGGCCAGGTATATCTCTGTGGTCTGGCTGGGGAATTCTGGGAGTTGAAGTCCACACATCTTCAAGTCACCAAGGCTGAGAAACACTGGGCTAAACATTCCCTTTTTCTGCTCCTTTTTCAGGAGACAAAAAGCTACATCACTGATTATGACCCCTGGGAAAGCCATCCCATAGAAACTGTTTGAAAGACTGATGAGAGATGTTTTTTCATTTTATTTTTTCATTTGGACCTGGGAAATCTCTCTCTCTCTAACCTTTAGATCTGATATATGAAGTATGCCATGCCTAGGATAAAAGGCTGGTAGTACAGATCTGCCATTGATTCTGGCCTTTTATGTTGGTAGATCATTCCTTTGAAGGCTTTTATCAGGGTCTATATACAATCTATGCATGGTTTCATGATTATACATTGTATGTTGTATAGTATGATAATTGTGCATAGACCTTATATTTTAAATCAATTTGTAGAATATTTTTGAAAGTTCTCATCTACTTAATTTAGCAGAACCTTGCATTGCCTTGCTAATTCTACTAATGATGTTTTAATTTGCTAGATTATAACCCCTTTTTTAGATTAGAGAAATCTTGTGGGATTTGATTGTTAATGAAAATGTCTTGTGGAGTGAAGGAAAAACCATGATTATTTTGTTGTCAAAGTTTCAAATACCACTCATGGCCAGGATGTGGCAGTATCGAATAAGAAAAATAAAGTGGAAAAACTGAGTGGTTAACTTTGCTGCTTCCCTAGAAATAAAGTAAAACACTAGAACCCTGCAATTTAAAAGCTAACCATTTACCTTAACTCAGTTAATGAACTTCCATATGACCTCCCTGCACCTCTTTCATTGCCTTGTAACACTGTCATTCACAAAGCTGTCATGACAAAAGAGTTGTAGCAATCAACATTTCTTTCTCAGAATCTAGACTCTAAACCAAGGAAGTAATCCCACAGACCCACCCACCTTTTGATTCCAGGACTTATGGCTTCAAGCCTCCAAACTTTCTTTCCTGTCAATTTATACAGTCCCTCGTAACCAAACCCCTATCTGTGGTCTTGTACCTCCCCCATTATTTTCTTTATTCCTTCTCATTCTTGCTTCTACTTCTTTTTGTTGTTCAAATCCTAACAGCCTACAACTGCCCCATTTTATCGAGCACTCTTTTCTCTCATGATCTCCAAAGCCATTAGTGTTGCTACCTAGATCTTCTGGCATGGTTACAGGGTGCCATTATCCAACGCACTGCACATAATAACAACAACACACTTCAACAGAGTTCCTGCTTCTCTCTCTCTTCTTAAGGTCTTTTGGAGAAACCAAGATGCCAATGCAGATGTCTTTGCAGGCAAGAGAAAAAATGCCAAAAAACTGTCATATAAAGTAGGAAGAGTATGGGCAGCAAGGAGACTAGAGAGTGCTAGAAATAATGAGAATTAGAGAGCAATAGAAAGAGAACTGGAGAAGAAAAACAGGAGGATGTAATGTATGTATGGACTCCCAGAATGCATTTTGTCAGAGCTCCATCAACCCTTTCAGCACCATTCAGACATTCTGGACTTCAAGTGCTGCCAAGTTTTTTCAAAGCCCCTTCTCTAATTAGCCTTTTCTTGCTCTAGATGTGTTCTCTTCCCTTTTCCTTATTCTTATTCCTTACCTACCTTTCCTTCACTCTCATTTAGACGCATGTGCCAGCTCTTAGTCTTCTTTTGACTTTTAATCCTTTATTTCCTCCACTTTTCAGGGCCTGCTCTCATTCCTCCTTCTGCTCTTTTGTGAGAATATAGTAAAAATATTCTTATCCTTTAAAAAGCTTGACAGACTTTGCTACATAAATGGTGTATGGTGTATACCTCAGTTCCCAGGATTATCAATAATGGCCATGTTGACTGAAAAATTCTGGGAGGTGAAGTCCACATTTTGAAATGCATCCAGGTTCAGAAAGGCTGAACTATGCCAGCTCTAATTTCCTAAGTGATGGATCTTACAAGTTATAGACCTGCTGGATTGGCTTTTCAAGGTCAGAAGTGTAATGGAAGGCAGAAGTGGGTGAACATTAGCTAGGTCTGAATTTATTGGTAGAACTCTAAGTCATTTGCAATAGATCAGCAAGGATTCCTGGTACCCAAGTGTTGTAGAAACAACAATGTTGTTCCTTATCTTCAGTTATTCTACTGAAATTAAGGAAACAGATTTTTGTGTGAAGGGACTCTATCAGTTTAAAGCACAGTTCTGAGCTCTAGAAGAGTTACTACATAAGGCTATTGCAAGGAAGAATTGTCTGTGACGAGCAAATAGCAAATGTTCATCTGTCCCAGTTGAAAAATATAGGTATTCCAGGGCAGTTTCTGGGACTTCCAGCTAGGCTTATTATATCCTTGCTTTGTAAGAAAGCAGACCAGAATTTTTAACTGTCCTACTTAAGATAGTACTTTCTGTTTGCATGGAGTCTATACATGAAACCTCCCCAAGTGTCCCTTTTTATTAAAACATGGGAAAATATGAAAATAAAAGTTTGCTTAACTAAATTCTGGTTAAGTCTGAAAGATGTGTGTGTATGTATTCTAAACATGGAAAACATTTCATATTTCATATGATAGTGAAGCTTTCCTCAGTCTTTCAATAAATTCTTAACTAAATGAATTTCAAATGGTTCTTGGTTTATGTTCTTAATTATTACAACTGCTCTCACCAGTCTTCTATACATCAGACGTGTGTAATAGTGTATGTGATGGAATGGAATTATGAAGGCCAGACTCAGGGAGGGAAGCATCCTCTTTCGTCTCCTGAAGGGCAGGGAAGAGATAAGAGGATGAGGCTGGCACCTCCCTGAGGAATTCACTGTGTTGACTGGCTGACCCTGGGAACTAGTTTCAGTCTGGGAAAATTCTTGCTAGAGATTGTAGCTAATAAACATTGCTGAACTGAATCTGCATGGTCTCCTGGAGTTCCTTGGGCTAGGCCTGACAGTGTATTTGAAATTTACTGTAGCAACCTGAATTCATAACACGGCCATCTGCAACAGTTCTGATAAAAATAATCATTCTTGAATTTGCTCTTTTTTTTCTGTAGGCAAATCCAAAACTCGGGAAAATCGTCAGTCTATCATCAACCCTGATTGGAATTTTGAGAAGATGGGTATTGGAGGTCTTGATAAGGAATTTTCTGATATCTTCCGGCGGGCGTTTGCCTCCCGAGTATTCCCACCTGAGATTGTGGAGCAAATGGGTTTGTACCAAACATAAAGATAAATAGATACTTACAATATTGTCTGAGCCCAGTGCAAATCACGGAAGTATCTTACAAACTGAAAATAAGGAACAGGATAAGAGCCAAGGCATGGATGAAAATATGGGTTGACAGGGATGGAATAGAAAATGTGTGGTAGCAAGTAATGCAGAAAAGACTTGTGAGATAAGAAAACTAAAATATAGTTTTCCCAGAGCCCTTAAGCTGGGTAAAGTCAATAAAAATACAATAACCTTTTCAGTGTTCCAGTGCAAATAAAATCACTTTGTATATAGGCAATTGGTACAGATTGGGTGGTGGTAGGTTCAGTGCACAATCAGCATGTGCTCTAAAGCTTTGGAACATATTGATTCTGCCAGCATAGCCAACTGAATGTTCACTTAGCTCTAAAGTCCTTACGTGGCAAGAATTAGGAATTTCACTCAGCTGAAGACCAAAACACAACTTGAAGGCTCCTCCCATGAGGATGGTATCTACTTAAACACTTTCAAGTTGCTCCTGGGAGATGGACAGGATTGGACAAATTGCTTTTTCCTATAAAACAATTCGACTGACAGAGAATTTGAACCCTTCCTGACTGTTTCTAGATTGGCTATTCTGCCAGCTTCAAACTCCTGATGATCCAAGCACACTTCTTAATTAAAACTGGAAGTATGTACCGTTCTTATGTTTCAATATGTTTCATTTTAGAGTGTGGTAAAGAATGAGAAGGAAAGAGGTGGCAGAGATGCAGGGGGCAGCCTTTCCTTGTCTCATGGACTTGTTCTACCCCAACCAATTCAAACTTCTTTCATTCCTGCTGGCCAGGGATCTAGTTAATTTTTCAGAAGTCAGCTAAAGTGTGACTTCCTGCCAGAAGATGATGGGGACTGAGCCTCTTATAGCCTGAATGCCTGTTCTCCTGACAGGCTACAGTCTTCTTCAAATAGGACTCTTGCTTTTTAGTAAGCAAAGCTTCCCATTCCAGTTCCATTTTCTTTTCGACAGGCCCCTCCCTTAGGCTAGAGAAGCTTATCTGAAATTTGAAGAAGAGTGCCGCTTCCTGACACTCATCCTTTTTCTCTGCATTAGTTATAACTTGCTTTTCCAACTATATTTCAGGGCTCAAATGCCAGGTTGACATCTGTTCAGGTTTGCCACAATAATTCATGAGGGGAAAAGAGAAGAAAGAGTTTCTTGGTTCTGTGTATAGCAGGAGCAGATCTTTTCCCTCTCTGTCTTTTCTCTTCCTTACCTTTCCCTGTTCTTGTGCCTCACAAATGAAGAGTGATAAATATGCCAGCTGTAGCCTGGCGGGATTGATCATCTGCACTACAGTTTGCTTTAGAATGTGGGTTCTATAACTCTTCCTTTTGCAAAGTGGAGGGGGAAAAAACAGGATATAAATCAACACCATTCTGCCAAATCTACAAAGGCAGCCCTATTGTGAGGCAGTAGATTTGGACTGGTAGATATTGGAGGTAGTTTTGACCCTGAGGTCATCCAGTCTACCATTAAAGTGAATAGTAATTGTTCAGAAATACAGTATGAAGGAGGAAGAAACATGTTTGTTCACAGTGAAGAAGTTGCATTGAACCCCCCCCCCCCCAAATGCCACAGAGAAGCTTATTAGTTTGTTTTAACAACAAGGTGGGGAAGCTTGTGGCATCTTAAAGGCTAATATATGCATAGTGAAAAAAGCTTTTGTAGGCTTCAGCCAGCAGTATCAAATGATGAAATTAACTTGAGTCCAGAGAAATTCTTGCTGCAATAAATGTAAATGTTTGAGGTATGTTGGGCCTCTTTGTCATTTCCCCGATCACTTGATTTTTATTGTCATTTTTATTTTATTCACACAGAACCTCGAATGTTTGTGAATTAAGGGCCTTAATTATCATTTCAATGATCCAACATTTAAGGAGATGATAGTCCTATAGGTATTGCCCACAAGCATTTTCCATAGCTGCAGTTTCTAGGAATATTAATAGACACTACTACGCCATAGACTATAGTTAGTGAAAATGATGCCTGATGGGTGTGTATCATAACGAACTCCAAAATAGAATGGACATGTGTGCCAGTTTACTTATATCAAAGAGCTATATGCAGAGAAGGAGACACTAGATTGATAGCTCTGTATTTGACAATAAATATCCATGCTAGATTTTTAAAAGCTGTAGAAAATTGCTGGCGATATGGACCAGTAATAAAGTTTAAAATACTGTCCAGAATTGATGGCTGAAACAAGGTGAGGTGAGCTGCAACCCATCCATGCTGGTGGCCTTTCCTGTAATCTTCAAGCACGTTTTGGGCTGCCTTCTCATTTTGAGCTCTTAGAAAGTAAGGCTGCTGGTGTGTCTCCTCTGCGGCTGTGATTTTGCTAAAAGCCTAAAATTACAGTAAATGAAATGTAGTTAAAATAATAATAAAAAGCAAGCTTTCAGTCCCACTTTTGGGCTCAAGTTATTTTTAAATATGTGCAATTTTTACTTTTAGCCCAGGGCTTTTCTCAATGTGTATTAGGAATTCTTGCTTTAATCTGATTTTCTTTTTGTTTGCATTCCATAAGAAGAGATAATTGTTCTCCAGTTTGCATAAATCCTAGAGGGTCTATTGGTTCCAATTCATCTTCTTTCATTGTCATTTTTTTCTGCAGGTGGTCTTGGTTTTACTGTAGCACTGGAGGCCAGTAGATATTATGCTTAAACACTTTGTAATCACTAGAAAGAGCCACGATGCATTTAGTTATTATCTTATCTGCCATAGAATAAAACTTTCCTATGTTCTGAAGTTCACTGCTCTGACTCTTACCATTGGATATGAGTGATGTGTGATAGGAAGAGCAGAAATATATAGAACATGGTTACAAAAATGGTTACAGGGATTGGACTTTTTCAATATATTCTATAGAACTCTGTCATTTTCACTGGATCTCAGTCTGTTTCCTGAGCCAATGTCATGTGTTGGTGTAAGCAGTTGGGATTTTGGGCCTGAACAACAGTCTCTTGTAACTATGCAACCTTTTGTGTAAAGTTTTGTTTTAATTCCCAGCTGCAGTCAAGCCTAAAGAAAAGTACATTTGCTAACATCCAGTACTTACTCTCCACGTCTGTCCTATCTGTCTCTTGTCGTCTTCCACACTGTTGATATTTTGAAGTATAGTCTTCAAAGATGGGAGGCAACACCATGTCTCCTTTTGCTTATGAAACTCTGTAAGATGTTGTAGAAATGAATGATGCTATCAAAATGATAAAATCTTTTTGTCACTTGGCCATGTACTGAGCAATATGAGAAGTGTGGAAGTTTGAGTGAATGATACATTGGGAGCTACAGCAAAACAAATACTCCTGTAAATGGTATTTCAGGGTGGCATTTGCAAACTAGCTTAATGAGGTGGTTATCTCCTTTTAATTTGTATCAAATGTCAACCTACTGAGAATGCCACACTGACCACATTGTCTTTGGACCTTGATGTATCTCTTGCTGTGATGAGCATAGTTTCCCATGTGGATTGTGTATACTAGTGGGTGAGCAAATAATTAAAAACTGGTGCCCTGTTTAAGGAGTGACCTTTGATCAGCAAATGGCACTAAGCAGAGGCATTTAGATAGACCTATCTTAAGGAAGAGGCTGAGTTTTATAAGCTCTTTGTTAACAATGCTGACATTTGGATACACTGCCTGCCTTTCTCTCAGAAGAGAGATAAGGTGCAAATGCAAGTATTGCCCCAGTGCTAGAAGAGATACGGAGTGGCCTCATTTTGAAGTTTGTCATCACCTGTCTATTTGAAGGGAGGCCTGTCTTCATGTTTTCAGAGTCTTCCATGTTGGCCAGGTGGGGACACTTTGTACAGAGACCTCTGTTGGTTGCAAAGACGCGAAGTGTGGGGGAGGGCTCAGCAGTAGAGTGTGTGCTTTGTACGGAGAGGGTCCCAGGTTTAATCTGTGACATTTCCAGCTCCTCTAGTTCCTGCCAGTCAGGTCTACTGGCTTTTACCCTTGCTGATGTAGTATTAAACTCAGGGCAGCCCTCTGATAGCTGGTAGATTCAGGGCAGACAAAATATATTTCTTTGCAATACTGAACAGTTTAATTTTCAAAGAGGATTAGGCAACTTTATGGAGTGGGATGGAATAGGTCCATTAGTACTATTAGGCCTCAGATGGAACTTCCCACATTCAGAGACCTTATATCTGAGTGATCTATGATAATGTTAAACCAGTAGGAAGTGTTATCGCTCTCACGGCTTGCTTCCAGGCTATGCGGAAGCATCTGGCTGAGTGCTGCTGGAAACAGCACTCTTGGTCTCAACTGACAAGGCTGTTCATGATGTTCTGTAGAATTCTGATTAGATGGACTAGGAGAGAGCTGTCCCAGTCTGAGACCTTGGTGAGCTACACAATTATAAAGTGCCATACCAAGTTAGAATTAATAAACTGATTCCCTATGTGGCAGCTTTGTAAATTCATATTGCTCTTTGTCAAGAATCATTTCAGAATGTTTGTTTTTAGTGCAAAGCTTCCATCTTACAATCAAAGCTTATCAGATGAAGTGGAATTTGGGGACTGGGCTGCATGTTCTGAACATACGTAAGGTCTGCTGAGTTATGTCACCTGGCTTGTGCTACATTTCTGAAGCTTCTGAATACTCGTGCCATTACCCATATGGTTAGGGGACTACAGGGGCTTTTATTATTTATGGTCCCAAGCCAATAAAACAGAAGCTTGTAATATTGGTAGGTTGTCCTTAAGAGCTATTTCAGAAAAGAGGTTATATGTAAAGGCCAGAGACCAGGGACAAACAGAGTAGAAAAATATTTCTCCCTGGATCTCTTGGCTTGATGGACTTTTTAGAAAGTTTTGCAACTGGTCTGCTTCAAAACTTATAGCAAAGATTGGCCGCCCTCACAGAGTTATAATACATTTATTGTTCAGCTGCCAGCAGCATCCTTTTTCTGAATGCCTCAAGTTTACTCTCTTCAGAATTAAAATTGATGGCAAGCTTTATTTTAACCTTTCATATTCTACAAATTAAGACTATAGCTTGGAAAGTATATAACAATAAGAACTACCTGAAAGGGGTTTCATTAACATTCTGGTATGATAGGCTTTGGACCTCAGCCATTATGAAAGTGGTAATTTATAACTTAAAACCATTAGAGAAACCTAGTGGAGAGAGTTTATTTAATGCCAACTATAATGTTATCTTCTTTTTTGAAAAAGCCATATATAAGATGTCCCCTGTCTGAAGAGTTTCAGAAGCTTTGGGAAAAATTAAATGTACTGGAAAAAAATTTATACTTTCTGAGGCGTATTTAAAAAAATATAAATATGTAGGTATAAGAGACCCAGTTTGGTGTAGTGGTTAAGCCACCAGACTAGAAATCGGAAGACCATGAGTTCTAGTCCCACCTTAGGCACAAAGCCAGCTGGGTGACCTTGAGCCAGTCACTCTCTCTCAGCCCTAGGAAGGAGGCAATGGCAAACCACTCCTGAAAAACCTTGCCAAAAAAAAAATGCAGGGACTAGTCCATGCAGTCGCCAGGAATCAAAAACTGACTTGAAGGCACACACACACAAAAATTAAATTTAAAAAAATGTAGGTGTGGGAGGGTTTGAAAATTAAAATTAAAAAAAAAATTAGGATATTCATTAAAACCTGCTCCTTAATTTCTGTGTAACTTGTTGATTCTGGAGTTGATGTACCATTAAGATGTAGGGTCAACAGCCATATGAGTAACTTGGTAGATTTTCTGCATCTTTAATAATGAAAGATTCGAGACCTTTCCTCTGCAAAAAGATAGCAGATATATCTCCAACAGAGGCTAATGATTGGGAAGCAAGGCTACATCTGTAAATTGTACAGATTTATAGGCAAACTCCTCTACATAGATGCATTATACCTTCAAAGGAACCTTTAATAATTTCATTTATTTCTTACATGCAGTCATTGGGGGATGGGGGGGAGCAGAGAGAGCCATAAATTGGGAAATATGCATAAAAAAAGGAGCATACATTTGACAAGTACACAAGCTTATCCCTATTTATAAGAGCTATAGCTGCCAGGGATTAGAACTGAACACGTGGGCCAATCTTTGAAATAACAGGCCTAAGAATCTAATATTGGAATAGTAATCCGGTGTCCTCCAGACGTTTTGGATTTCAATCCTAATCAGCCTGGCTAGTAGCATTGGATTGTGGAAGTTGTAGTCTGAAACATCTGGTGAACATCAAGTTGCAAATCTTACTTGTGCTCTCATAGCAGTGGTTTATTGTAACAGTACCTTTAGCACTACAAAGCAAAGTTTCATTCTCTGCCAAGTCAGTTTCCTCTCCACTGAAGTCCTGTAGCACTAAAGTTTCTGCTGGAGTAAATTACTGTTATCAGAAAGCATTAGTGTGCATGTGCCCTTGAGAATTACTTTTTGGTATCACAATCAGATGAGAGATGATGTATCTGTGTATGTACATGTGCAAACTCTCAGTCGTTCCAGTTATGTGCAGTTGTTTGATAATGGCATATCTCAAGTAGATAAAATCTTTGGGTGTATCCCTTTACTTTGTGGCCTCTTACTGCAAAGAGACTAGTGTACAGCATCAAGGGATTACATTCATCTGGCTTGCCTGGCAACAGAAATTCCCTAAACTTGTTTGTACAAAATCTGTCCTGACTTGTCCATAGCCTTTTTGTAGCCTCTCTCATCTCAGCAAGCTGGGATTCCCCTTTACTGGCATCACTCATCATTCAAATCCTGCCTCACTGATTTTTGGCTACACAAGAGATCGTGTTCCCCATATGCTGAATTAACAGGTTCTTCTTTGACACTAATTTGACAAGGATCACTTTTAATTTATCACCACCTTGCTGGTTCATGTGTATAATTAGTCTTTCACCTCCACTATATTTTTTTCTTTCTTTCCCCCATTTGCACTGAGTGTTTGCTTTTTTATCTGTCTCTCTCAAATGCCTAAGAGTTGACTAATACATTTTTCTCTATCCAGCTCCCCATCAGGGTAATGGCAAAGCAGATGCATTAAAAAAAATATTACAGATGTCAACAGTGTGAGTCATAGCAGCCATTATTGGTTGCTGTGACTCAGCCCATCTTAAAACTTTATTGCCTTTCCAACTAGAAAGCCCACCTGAGCTCTTTCTTAGACCTAGCTGAAATGCAGAAACTTGGTATAATATAGTTCTGTTAATTCATCTTCAGAAAGATCCCCAAAACTCTGGCTGCCAGAAATAATTTTTAGTCCTTTTGACCAGTGCTTCCCTTTAGCCATCCTCCAGTAGTTTATTCTTACACCCTGATGCACAATCATTTTCTGTTTTTCTGTTTTATTTGCTCCTTCACCACAATAATTTTGGTAATATATGAAACCTGGCATAGGATTGACACATAAAAGAACAAACAAACAAACAAACAAAGTGCTGTGTCCTCCAAACATTGGAAAAACTGGAAAATCTGAAAGAGGACTGAAATATTTTCAGGTGTTTGTAGAAGGAAAAAAAAGGAAAAATATGAATAGGCAGGAGAAAATATTATGATTCACACAAAAAAATCTGAAATGTCACCTCCTCTGACTAGACAGAAATGGTCCGTCTCATTTATATAACCATTCATGCAATACACACAAGATGTCAGTATGTCTTTTGATGCAAAAAACTGCTGTTGGCAAAACTTCTATAATGAACTGTTAGCTGTTGTGCAAAATGTGGTTTAATTTTGCTATTCAATACCTTTTTTAACTTTGAAATAATCACTACACTTTGAAAACATGTTCTTATTTAGTTATAATGCATGAGGATTTTCTGTCTGACTTTCCAATAAACTGGTTTAATTGCTTCTGCATTCAAGCATTTCACCTTTAAAAAAAAAAAGGAAAAACTGAAAATTCCAGCCGTCCCCTGTTTGTGGTATGGCCCTGTCCACTTTTCCTCATCTTCTCACCTACTGCTATTCTCTCACATGCATACAGATGTTAAGTGTAGCACCTAGCATCAGAAGGCTTCCCACCCATCTTAATATTGCTGTTCAGTACATTTGCTTTAGACTTAGTCTTAGGTGACTGAGAATGTTTAGAAATAAAATCACTCAGAAAGAAAGTGGTAATATTTTCTTATATTCCTGATATTGTCTAGATACTTTTTTTGGTTGTGCAGAAATTATTTGCACTTGTAAATATAATGTATAAAACACATCTACTTCTCTCTACAATATTCTGTTGCGCAGAGTGCAGCAAAAAATCCCATAAATCCTGCTCTCAGGAAAAATACACATCAGCATGAGAGCTTGCAAGTAGCAACGTCCATATTGTATTCTCCAAAGAAAATCCAGTCAGAAAATATAAACTAACTGGTCTTTATTGATAAAAATGCAAAACTTCACAAAATACAAGTTGCATACAAAATATAGAATATAACAAAGACTTCTTCTCATATTAGCTTCCAGGACTTAACCACGACGAAGTCTCTAGCTAAAAAAAACACTCTCAGAGAAGAGGTTCACTACTTGGTTACTAGTTAGGACTACATAACCTATAAACTACATGGTTAACTGCACAAACCTACTGGGCATTTTATCCCTCCCCTTATATTGCTAGTATAACACCCCCACTGAATAACTAACACACGGTTCAGTAGGTGGCAGTAAAAATCGTAACAGAATCACAAGATACTTTGTAATCTCAACACCTGTTTTGTATAGCGATTGGGGTGACCTTCTTCCCATGAGAAAACCCTGATAGACTCCTGTTTCCTTTCTGGTTCTTCAGTATTCTGAGAATTGAGAGGTAGGACAGTATACAGTACATACAGTAACCCATATTACTACGTGGAGAGATTTGTGTTGACTTTTGTTTTGATCTCTCATTGCATTAAGGTGGAAGCTACAGACAAGAAATAATGGGGAAAGAAAGTTTACTAAGATGATAACTGGGTATCAGTGCATCTCCTTGACATAGTCTGTCAAACTTGAGGCTTAATTATGTGCAAAAACTTTCTTTTCAATTTTGACATATTTTCAAGGTAGCCTTGAAAATGCCATTCAGCCCATTATTTTTACACTACAGTCTGGGGCAATTGTGGTAGCTGGAAAGACTAACTTGCAAAAGTCTGCATTATAGCCCATTGTTTGCTATTAAGTATTAAAAGTAGTTTTAAAAGGCAAACTAAAGATGTTGGCAGATTGTGAGCCTAGTAATTAAGCCAGTTGAGCCATGGAAATTTTAAAGCGTTCACCAAAATTGTGAAGGAAGGGAGAGGATTAGTCTGCTTCATCCCATAATAGCTAGCAATATTTGGAGGTGACCACTAGAATTGGATGTGTGTCTGTGTGAGTGCATAACGTGAGATTTAAAAACTTGGTTGCACACTCTATTGCCTTTCCCTTGTAATATAGCAATAAAAAGGTTTGGGGCTGGCAGCCAGTTCCAACCTTGGACTGTTTAGCCTAATTAGCATAGAGGAGTAGATTTCAGAAGAATAGAAAAGAAAAAGATGTCTCCTTTCAGCCTAAAACACCTTCAGAAATTTCCTTCAGGAAGTTTCCAGCCTGAACAAGAGCCCTTTTGCAACATGTTTCGATATAGCTCTGCAGATAACAAACTTGACTCATCAGTTTAGAAGAGAAATGGAGACCACCCCAAAACATGGTATTAATTTCTGTATATGCTGGGGGTTCTCAAGAAATACAAAATCTATGAGAAGAAAATAATTGTGTGACAGAAACAAAAAAGGGAAGTAATCTGCTTCAGCTTGGAGTATTCTGGAGGAGCTGCTGGAATCAGAGGGATATCTACCATGTGCTTTATCCCCCCACCAACAATGCATGATAAAGTTTTCTAGCTCCAATTTCAGATTTCCTTCTATAGAAACAAGGTCATGTGTCTATCTGTTTGACTTAGTCACTCCTCTCCTTTCACTTACTAGATTTAAAACCTCCACTCTGATATACTTAACATGTTTTTGCCAAGTACAAACAAGTGCTATAGTACTACATTCTAAGCCAGTGCATGGGTGCTGTTATCATCTGTTGTCCCTCAGAAGTGAAAGTAGGTTTAGCAGTTTCCAAAAAATGATTTGTAGGGCAGATTTATGTGGGAATGGGTTCTAGTCTGATCCAAAGCTGTCTGTAAATTTTAAATGATAATACCCATGATTTGGAATTGTACTTATGGAGAAGGCCCAAGAACAGCTCTTGACTGGTGAGATATGATATAAATATAAGTTTTCTGATAAGTTTTGGTATGAGTAGCAGGTTTGCACCAGTTATTGTTCTGGCCAAAGAAAGATCTTCTGTTAGCTTCATCACAGTGTTCTCTCTTCTTTCCTTTTAGGCTGCAAACATGTGAAAGGCATCCTCTTATATGGCCCTCCTGGCTGTGGTAAGACGCTTATGGCCAGGCAGATTGGCAAAATGCTGAATGCCAGGGAGCCAAAAATAGTGAATGGGCCCGAAATCCTCAACAAGTACGTCGGTGAATCAGAGGCCAACATTCGCAAGCTCTTTGCAGATGCTGAAGAAGAACAGAAGAGGGTAACTTAGAAACATGAAAAGAATCACATGGTGTTCTGTTCGGATTAGGATTTAGGCTAGAAGCAGATACAGCAGAGCATGTGTTACTGCCAAAGTAGCAACCTGTGGCACTGCTTTTCTTCTTGTCATGTAATATCTGTTATTAAGAAATGTGTGGCTTGAGATGACATCATTGTATGGCATGTTTTCCTCCCCTCGTGAACAATGAAGCTGATTATTTTTTTGCCATTAAAAATAAGTAGATGGGAAAGAAATGACAAAGATAGAGAGATTTTCTTTTTAAGAGTCTCTGATGTGCAGTTTGAGATGTCGTAGCTCATGGGATTGCAATTTTCAAAATGATACTGTGGGTATTCTAGAGAAGGAAAAGAATTTGGATCCATTCCAATGGTTGTCAGTCAATTTCAGAAATCTTTTCATTTGGAAATTCAGCGTTGCTATGTGTCTGGCTACCCTAACTATAGAATGGGGCGGTAGAAGGCTGAGACAGGAGAGTTGATTCAGGCTGTAGATAGGGCTGCTGTTTTCTGTTCCCACAGAGACTGACTAGATGATCTGGGAAGCCAGTAAACGGTGCAGGAGTGCAGTAGCATCCTCCAGCAAATGTTTTCCAATACCTGGAGCCACTGTGGTAGTAGTAGTTAAGGAACTGGACTAGGATTGGAGAGATCCTGGTTCAAGTCTATCAACAGCTGTGGAAACTCAGTGTGTGACTCTGGGCTGCTTACATGCTCAGTCTAACCTACCTCTACCTTGTGCTTTTCCAGCTCAAATGCTTTACTTTTATTCTGCACTCCTTAAAACATCATCCTGTAAAAGCTATTAGAATAAGGATGTCAATGGTTTTATGGCATGCTTTCATTTTTCTTCACCAGCTTGGGGCAAACAGTGGTGTTCACATCATCATCTTTGATGAAATCGACGCTATCTGCAAACAGCGAGGGAGTATGGCAGGCAGCACTGGGGTCCATGACACTGTTGTGAACCAGCTCTTGTCCAAAATTGATGGAGTTGAACAGTTGAACAACATCTTGGTGATTGGTATGCAGTTGCCTTGTTCTCTTGAGATGGGGACTTTGCCATAGCTCCCTGCAGAGAGGGATGGATGCAAGGCTTTTATTGCTAGTTCCCTTTCGAATGTCTCAATCTTCAGAGTCCTGAGATTAAAACAAAAGTGCAGAGCCTTCAACAAGGGATTAAGCTAGACTGTTTACCTTGCATGATAGGAAATTATGGGCCATTTATATTCAGTCTTAAGAATTATTAACCCCCAAATTGACTCATCCTTAGCTTTTTAGATTTCTTACAGGTCTTTTGCACTAAATTTTTACACCATTGCTCTTCAAGGAAGGTTTCAAATTATGATATTTAAATTGACAACTAAAAGAGATAAAATAGAGCAAAAGGTATTAAAACGTTGTGACAGCTACTTGAAAAAGAAAAAGTGAGAACGAATCTAAATAATATTGGTGGGAGAACCAGTTCCTAAACTTTGCTGGACTTGTGCTAGTGAGAGTGCAAGGCAGGGTGGTGGTATTTTTCTTGTCTTTTTCCTTCTCTCTCTCCCCTGTTTCTTTGATTACCACACAATATCTTAAATTTGTTTTCACACAAACTAGTTTGCATATTAGTTAGGATCCTATCCATGTGATCATTCATTTGAATAGTATAACATAAGTTGGCAGCTCGCAGATATCAGATGCATCAACATGTCCCTGAAACGTATTTTGGAACTTTGGATATTGCCAGGTGTTCAAGTCTGTGAACAGCCCTTTTTTCTTTCTCTCATTATTTTGTTCTCTCTCTCATGACTAGATGACTCCTACACATGCAGCTTTTGAGATCCTTTTGGGATCTCCATGTATAAATAAAGGGTAAACAGAACAGTCTCACCCGGTGGGAATGGTGTGTTTGAATTGCCTCCTTGGCTGAGCCTTGCTTAGCGGAAACTTACAGCGATCAAGTATGACTGCTTAGTGCCTAGAGGGCTCGGTCAGTTAACCTAAGAACCAATGGTAGTATCTGGGCTTACTCTTTTTCAAGCTAGTAACAATTTTCTTTTGATCCCCAGGTATGACCAATAGGCCAGACCTGATTGATGAAGCACTCTTGCGACCTGGACGACTGGAAGTGAAAATGGAAATTGGTAAATAATCAGGGTAGCAGTTGCTGTCAAAACCCACAGACGGATGGCAGGCATCAGAAAGGTTTGGTAGGAGACTGTATTGGCTGCATACAATCCTATGACCTCAGCCACTTCCCATAACTTACATTATCTTGAAGAAGGAGGATGTGCAATAGGGATTCTCTTGAACATTACACTCGTAGAACCATGATACTCATGACTGGAAAATACTTGTGGAGATAGAATTCCTACAAAGCAACCTTTGCTGCAGCTCCCAAGCCATTACTTTTTATAGCTTGATGCAAATTGCAAAAAGCCCCTTATTATCTTTTATAATAAAGATATTCATGCCACTCTTTTTTGATTCCCTGCAAGTAGCATAGAGGGTCTTTGCCTTTATGTGATCATGCACAAATGGTTGAATTCTTATATTACAATATCTTATTCTTAATCCATGTTAGTTCGCTATAAAACTGCAACAAGCCTTAAGCTTGCATCCTTCTGTCTTTTTCATTTTCAGCAATAGAGAAGGACATTTAATGTTTCCTTTCACATGTTGGCTTGTTCTTATTATTCACAAGTTTCCTAAGTTTGGATGCTGTAGGTAAATACAGCTACAAAAGTTTAAACTATTTATCCATAGCATCTAAATTTGGGAAAGTACAGCTGTGATTTGGATAGGACACTCCTAAAGAATATTCAGGGCAATAGTCTAGACTGGGGAGTCCAAAAACATGGCAAGAGTTGTTGGTAAGAAAATTGCTTGGATGTGTCCATGACTCTCCAGTCAGACATTAATTGTGCCTAAGTATAATAAAATGATTCATAAATCCCCATTACATCCTAGGTGAAAAGGAGGTGCAATGTCCACTCCACTTTCTACTTCTGAAAAGCCTGCTCAGAGGACTGGGGTTTGGGAAAGAAAGGTTATTACTTCACCTATTATAATATTGCAGTCATGGGAGAGAGTGATAATATCTGAAGAGCCTTTCCCAACCTGGCTGTCTCCAGATGTGTGGAGACAGTTACCTCCAGAATTTCCCGACTAAGATGCTGACTAGAAATTCTGAAGTTGCAGACCCACCTTATCTGGAAAGTTCACTGTGGAAAAATTATTTGAAGCAAAATGATAATTTCTCTGTTTAGGCTTGCCTGATGAAAAAGGTCGAATACAGATTCTCAACATCCACACATCAAGGATGCGAACCCACCAGCTGCTGTCTTCAGATGTTGATATTACAGAACTGGCTGTGGAGACCAAGAATTTTAGTGGTGCTGAACTTGAGGGTCTGGTTCGGGCAGCCCAGTCCACAGCTATGAATAGACATATTAAGGTTTGCTTCTTCTTAGCACTACCCAATCACTTCAGATGGCACTAGATCTGAACTTGGGCCCCATCCCTTTATGCCTCTCCCTTTTTTGTTCTTCGTATGGAAGATGTGTGAGTTTTGCTTAGTTTTAAGAAATTTAAGAGTTAACCCTAAAATGCAGAATATATCTTTAAATAATCAGTATTTCCCTCTTATTCTTGATTTGAATTTAACATTTGCGGGGAGAGAAAACTTTAAAGAGTAAAAGCAGCTTTTCAAGGGTGATCCATGTGGTTTCTGGGGACCAAAAAAAGATGAAAGAATATTGAAGCATGCAGTTCCTCCTGCTGTAATCTGATGGTCAAACTAGATAAAATAGGTGGCCACCCTGTTTGTTGTCCAGATGTCTACATCTTTCAGGCAGTGTGATACAAAACTGAAAGGAATTGGATCTTCTTTCCCTTTCTTAGCTCTTTATGCACCACTGTCCCAAGCTCTTTTTTGTTGCCTGCTCATTTCCTGTTATTGGAGCCAGCTGTTGGAGGCAGGGTTCATCTTTGTTAAATGCTAAAATAAGACAGACCAGGTACATAAACATCAAATATGGCTGGGGAAATGATAGTATTGTGAGGGTGGATGAAGCATTCCATCTTGGAATGTTCTGACTCTGGAAAGGATTTTTCTAAATGTTCTGGAGCTAGTCTAGCCTCCATTTTGGAACAGTCTGGGGTTGGAATGTTTCCTTGGTAGAATGTTATGCATACCTATTTTTCAGTGACTTTCAGTTTGGTAGAAACACTTGGCTGCCTATTCATATGGATTGGATTTTTAAAGAAATAACACTTCAATGCAAAGTTGTGCTTGTGCTTGTGTTATTCGCTTGTCAAAGAAGACAAAGTATAAAAGTACACAGGCAAAAAGCATGCTGATTTGAATATAGATGCTAAGATTGATACACAGGTAGCATGTATGAAATTGATCTGTATCTCCCTTGTAATAGCTAAACATCAAACATTCATCTCCTTAGTTTCTGACATTTCTGAAGTTTCATCAAACATTGCCCTCCTGGTCTACTACTTAGTTTCTGAAGTTTCATCAAACTCTGCCCTCCTGGTCTACTACTTAGTTTCTGAAGTTTCATCAAACTCTGCCCTCCTGGTCTACTACTAGATTTTGAAATGGGTTTAGATTTTACCCATATAGTATAATGAGTTAATATTCCTAGTTGCAGAGAGAGGATAAACATCTACATCACTTTTATTACTTAGCTCCTAAAGGCCTGATTTCATGGTGAGATGTAGTTTGGAGTCTTTCTCTTTTCTTTCTTCTCTTTCTCTTCTTTTATTTTCTTTTTCTCCTTCATTTTTAGTTGTAAAGGTCACTGCTTTTTGCAGGAAATGAGTGATGTCAGATGTGAAATGTCAGGGTGAGAAGGTTAGAGATTAGCTGAAACAAGCTAAATGAGTTTTTTATATTGGAGAGTGTTGAAATGCTGATTTTTGTTAGCCTGTGACTTTAACAGGTGTTGGGCTTGGAATGCATCCTGGAACACATAGCTCTTAGTGTGTATGCTGTGCAAATGGATCTGAGGAGGGATGAGAGCCTTGTAGTTCATAAAAATGAACCTTAAGAAAAATGCACTTTAAGGATGATCTAAAATCCATGTTGGGACAATATTTTTACTATGGCAACTCAATAGTGCAAGCTTCCAAGTTCCTTGGTGCTGATTTATTTTTCCTAGCTCTATCAAGTCTTCCCCATCTCCATCCCCAGTTCAGAATCGCTTATGAAGCTACTTAGTTTCTGCACATTTGTTCAGTACCATCTCCTTTCTTAATGTAATGGTTTAATTACTTAACCTTTAGAGGACAGTTGGAAATATGGAGTGGACTTTATGTATATAGAAAGATTTTATGCATTCTCACAGTAGTCACTTTTAATTGCAATCCAGGTGTGTCCCACCACAGTACCTTCCCAGTATCTCGTGCACCTAACAAGGAAGCATTGAGGACCCTCCATAAGGAATCACATTGTATAAGAGCATCAGAGAGAAGATGCCTTACTTCCTATTGGGGACTTCTTATGAATGAGGAGTAGAAAGCTCTGAGTTCAAATCAGCCATTTTGCTCAACTGTCCTAATTACACAAAGTACGGCGGCATAGACAGGAGCAAATAAAAAGGAATGGATGTGCACATACATACGTACCCATTTATTCCTTTTTGGAGTAAGCAACATTATACAAGGTGCAGAAAAGGAGTAAGAAATAGTAACAGTAATTTATTCGTATGACATAAAGCATGAAATAAAAAGAAAAGGCAATATAGTTAAAACTAGTTTATACCAAACTGGTCATTATATCACTCCATACCTTTTTGTCCTTACAAACCATTCTTGTTTCCCCAACAGCCATATACCACTTCCTACATTTCTTTATGTTCTTTAAACTTCTTGCCTCTTTTTATTTCCCTGCACGCACTCATGAACTCTACTCTGATACAATTCTGTTTCCAAGAGATTTTTTTTAGAAAAAAATGTCTAGACATATTTTTTATTTTAAAGGGAAATTGAGATTTTTCCTTGTAGTTCCATTATTTGAGCTTTGCGGCCCTATTTTGAACTTACGCTTTTGTTGGCTATCTTGTTAACGTGCCGTCTCCCATTTTCATTAGGCCAGCACTAAGGTGGAAGTTGATATGGAAAAAGCAGAATCCCTACAGGTGACAAGGGGAGACTTTTTTGCTTCACTGGAGAATGACATTAAGCCGGTGAGTGTGTCCTTAATTCATTCTTGTTGCTGGACAGGAGAACAAGTTCAGATCATTCCCCCCCTTGCAAATGGAGGTTGTAGATCCACTATTTGCTTTAGTATATCTGTTTCTTTCCAACCCGCAGGCATTTGGGACCAATCAGGAGGATTATGCAAGCTATATTATGAATGGCATTATTAAATGGGGTGACCCTGTTACTCGGGTGCTGGATGATGGGGAACTTCTTGTTCAGCAGGTTAAAAACAGTGACCGTACTCCCTTGGTCAGTGTTCTTTTGGAAGGTAGGTTTTATGCTCTATGTTACTTGCTCTACAGAGGATGGATTACATGTGGTCTACTCCTAGAAAGAGTACTAGGCTTGAAAACTTGCTTCTATCTGGGATGATTTTTGATTATTAGGGTTTTAGAGATCACAGAAGGGAGTCTCTGGCACCTTTGTGGGGAAAGAGCATTCATACTGTTCTCTCTCTTAACACCTTATAGAAGTTTACTTCAGCATCACCTCAAATCATATTCAGTTTGATATCTAAAATGCCACAACATGGTTTCTAATAATGAGCAAACTGAAACTGGGAACCATTGAAGTGGCTTTGCACACATGGTTAGTTCTAACTGCTGTCTAATATTATGGATGGAATAATACATACTTGTTGCTCTGCTTCCTTAAAGCTTCTAGAAAATGTATGTATCTGAGTGCAAATCATGAAGATAGATATAAAACTCTGAACTGGGAAAGAGGCAGTCAAGAAAGATACAGTAATTGCTTATATCAAAAACTGCTGAGAGGTTCATCAAAAGCAACAATGAAGCATTCTCTTTGTGGACAATCTATTTCAGGAATTAAACAAAGAGAATGCTTCATTGTTGCTTTTGATGAACCTTAGATGATCACTAAGTCTACATTCACTAAGTCTACAGTCAGTTTGTAATAGCTCTGCTTAATTAATTAATTTCATCCAGGAAATCTTGGAAGTTCAATGCTATAAAAGCTGTCAAAAAAAGAGTCCTTGTAATCCTTTACATTACCATCTAGTGATAGTGGGAAATGTTAACCTCACATCCAGATTATAATCCTGCACAAGAAAGGACAGATCAAGCAAATTTCTAGATAAATGGAGTCAATAAAATTCTGAGTCATTCTGAACCATCCCCGCTCCCAACACCACAAATATAAGAAATTTCAAAATTATTATTTATATCACTTGGATAACTTCAAGCAGGTAATGGTGGTTGTCAGTGGGATGGATGTATATTGACAAAATATCTGTTCTGTCCCAAGGGCCACCCTGTCAGGGAGGCAAACTTTACTGTTGTTAGAGGTGGCACATGGCTTGGTAGTAGAAATCCTTTGTGTCTCAGTGAAGCTTCTAGACTCATAGCTATTTTAAGAACTTGAAAGTTCATGTAGGTCTCAGCCATATGGAGAGATCTTTTCTTTCAGGTATACTCAGTTTTCATCAGGAGACCTTCTTGTCTCTCTTAAGACTGGCAGGATTTGCTGTTCCTTATTACTCAGTTTTGTCTATTCCCTGGGCTATTTTTTTGCAAACAGGTCCCCCACACAGTGGGAAGACAGCCTTAGCTGCAAAGATTGCAGAAGAATCTAATTTCCCCTTCATCAAGATCTGCTCTCCTGATAAGATGATTGGCTTTTCAGAAACGGCCAAGTGCCAGGCAATTAAGAAGGTATACACTACTAATTTGTTCTCTACACCAGTTTTTTTCTGATATATTACTTAGTTATTTTTCCTTCCTGCTCTGTCTATGCTTAACAGTTTGTTACATACATAGTTTCATAAGTTAGTTAGGTAGCTTTGAATTCAAGTCAAGGCCTAAGACATGGGTGTGAAAATAGCCTTATAATGGCAAAGATATTCCAAGAGCTAGAACAGATGTGGGTATGCAGATCACATGTTGAGGTAGATAGGCAAAAGCAAAAATATAATCCAGGGAGCATTGTGCAAAGTTGTATTGTAAATCTAAAGGCAGAAAAGACATTGTCCCTGGAATAACCAAGTGGGTATCATTCTGCCCTCTCCAGCCTTTTGCCCTGCAAATGTCTTGCTCTTATTCTCTTAATTCTCAGCCAGCATGGCCAATGGATTTGTTCTAACACATCTGGAAGGCACTAGAGTGGGGAAGCCTAATGGAAAAAGTTTACTTGTGGAGAAGTAAACTTTCCTGGAAGTCACAGGTCTTATATCTCAGGAGTGGGTGGGGAATATGTGGCCCTTCAAATGTTAATAGATTCCAAGAACTGCAATAATATCTGTTTTGACCATTGGTTATGCTGGTTCTGGCAGATGAAGTTGGAGTCCAGCGATATCTGAAGGGGCTATAGGTATCCCACCTCTGTTTTAACTGAAACATCTTTACCTGTAGAGACCTATCTATGCTTGTCTTGAATATTTCCAAGGATCAGTGAATATACTGCACATTGTTAATAATCTTGCTTTAGAAAGTCTTACAGTTATTTCCAATGTTTAGCCAAAATACACTTTCCAGTAGCAGATTAAATTGTTGCTTAGCTCACCAGAAAGAAGGAAGTACTGTTTCCTCCTGATTTTTTACTTTTGATGTCCTCAAAAGTTAGGAAACTCTTAATTGTTTTCTGTTTATGAAGAATAATGTGGCATATAAACATTATTGTCATGTTTGATGAAGAGTAGGGTTGTGCAATGTCTTGGATTCAGTTCAGCCACCTGATCCTAGAATAAGATCCTGGTTTCTTTAAAGAGTTGCAGTTACATTCATTCCCCATGTTACATTCATTCCCCAGTGGTTCCAAAGCATCTCATCCAAATCAGATTCAAAATGTTGCACTCCTCTGTTGATTAGCTAGACTGCGTTGTAATTTTACATAAGAAAAATTTAAGAGAAGACATGTGCATGACCTAAATATGTAAACAGTTATAAGATACAGTGCTTGATTTAACAAAACTGAATTAATTTTAGTAGCGTTGTTGCAGATTTGTCCATTTAAGCTTTCTGTTTATTGATTTATTAATCTAATTTGTATAGCTGCCCATCTCACAGAAAAGCGACTCTGATGAAAAAGGTCAAATAAAATCTTGTTAATTCTGACAAAGGGGTGGGGGGGGGGAGAACTTGCCTTGAACTCTCCTACTGGATGTACAAACATGGCCAAAAATATTGATACCCCTCCACTTTTTCCCAAAGAATCCCATTTACAAGTAAATGGCATCCACCCTTCTTTATTCCATAGTCCATAGAGCAGACACTTGATGTATAACTTAACATATTCTTGTAAAAAATAAAGCAAATACAGTGCTTCCAATAACAGGAGGAAAAAAATTCAGTAGAGAGTAATGCCTTACTTAAAATTGTTCATTGTTGTTTGTTGGATGTTATCAGAGCATGAATAGGAATAGTTGTGGTTAGTCTCACAGAATAATAAATCTAGGCCAGTTAGGATATTAAATTGAGATGCTTGGGAAGACCCCGGAGAAATTTGTTGGTGGGGGTGGTGGGATGTTAATGAGACTAGTTTATTTAATCTGTTACTCTATTAAAAGAATCATGCAGAGTACAAAAATCTAGTATATCTAAATAAGAGGCTTTCATGTTTCTGTGTAAGGAAATATATATTTCTGTAGCAGGAAAGAACCATTTCCCTATAAAGCAAAAGAAAAATTAATTTTAAAGCATGAAGTATTTTGCCACCTCTCTAGAATGTGGGTGCTACCCGTGGGACATCTGAGTCACAGTTAACAGCATCCCCTTCCAAATCTGGGGGAATGGATGTTTTAAAAAATTCTTTTCAGTAAGTTCTGCATGGCATGGGGGCAGGTAGAGGGTACAACTTGTCAAGAAGAGGCTTAATTTTCCAAAATTTGGAGGCATTTCTGTTCAGGAATTTCAAATATTTAATGAACCCTCCAAAGAAGGGAACCAAATTTACTGGCAATATATAATACCCAATATTTTTCCTTGATCTCTGCGTTTTTAGCAGTTTTTGAAATACCTGTTCTTTAGAAGTCTTAGTCTATCCTGACTATGCCTATTCAAGATAGAAACCTTTGCTAAGTTCCTACTCCTGGAATTCATCTTGCATTCTGAGACTATTTTCACAATCTTAGAGTGCATTTTGTGCAGAAATCAGTTTCTCCCCCCTTAGTGTTATAACGTCAATTAAAGGGCTTTTCTTTTAAAACAGGTTAAATCAAAGGACTTGAATTTGGTACAAATTAAATTTTAAATTACAAGTGGCAGAGCTTTATTTATTTTTACTTAAAGGCACAATTAACACAATGCTTTGTTACTTCTTCTTCCTAACATTTAGATCTTTGACGATGCTTATAAGTCTCAGCTCAGCTGTGTGGTGGTGGATGACATTGAACGGCTTCTTGGTGAGAATGCTGGAAAAGGGAATATCTGTGAAGAAGGACACAATCAGATGAGACTGACGCAAAGCCTGCTTAGGGCAGGAGTGCTTTTGTATGGAAAGAAAGGCTCTTGTGGCTGGTGTGCCTGAGCTTGGATATGGAGGTAGCATTATGGAGGCAGTTTATGGGGGTGATGATGGTGGAGGTTGCACCCACCTTTCATCATTTGGAGGGCAAGGTAAAGCAAAAGCCATGCCAGGGAGGAGATGAAGGTAGACACCAGAAGGATGAAAAGTGGCTGGGATCAGAGATTAAAATAAAGGAGAGTTTGATTTAACCTGCTCTGACTGATCCACTCAATGGGTTTAATTGTTATTGTAGTTGGTCTCCTTATTGATTTTACTTGATATTAGCCAGATTTGGGTGGCAGCAGCAGTGCTCAAACGGAATTTGTTGGGGCATTAGTTAACTTAATACCGCGAGTTCAGACATGGAAGAGAATAACTGACCCAGATCTCCAAACGTTGAAACAGAATATTTGAACTTGTTGCCAGTGTGCGTACATTGCCGCAAACTGCGTAAATGCGTGTGTTGTCATTTTGTTCTCTTAAACTTTCAGATTATGTTCCAATTGGGCCACGTTTCTCCAACCTAGTGCTGCAGGCTCTTTTGGTGCTATTGAAAAAAACACCACCTAATGTAAGTAATGTGTCCATGTTTGTAAACTGAACTATGTCCTCATCTGAGACCAAGAGGAAGATGGAACAAATTCAGCTACGTAGGACAGTTTTCTCTTCATTTTTTTAAAGAACCGGTCAGAGTCTTTAAAGACCAATGACACAATTGCATATATTGAAGAGGTGAGGTATTTATGGAACAGTCTTATACGTCCTTTCAAATTAGAAGAGTCTTGAGTATGTTTCATGTTGGGTGGCAAGTCATTTTGTCTTTCTGCTTTATCTAATTCTTCGGGTATGTATGAAGGAGAAAATTAGCATTTCTGAGTTCTGAGGTATTAATGAGAAAACGAATTAAATGTAAGTTATTCTGCATAGTGGCTATGCATGATAATGTCATTATGAAGCTGCTGTATAAAGACTTTCAGGCTTTATTTATTAGATTTATATATTCATCCATGTTATGTATCAATAACTCTGGGTAGTAACAACCCTTACAAACGATAATAAAACAATAAATAAAACCAACATAAAAACTCCCGACTCCTGCAAAAACAACACACCACTCGCATCCAACAGACAACTTTCTTGGGCTTCAGGCATAACTATCCCAAAGCCTGTGGGAAAATCCAGGTCTTCAAGGCTTTTCAGAAGGCTAGGAGGGTGGGGGCTTGTGGGATCTCGGGGGGAAGATAGATAGATAGATAGATAGATAGATAGATAGATAGAGGCCAGGCCAGATGGTATTATTCCCATCCTGTCACTAGTGCAGCATGTCTGCCTCCAGCTTCCTACAGATTCTGCCCACACATGAGTGAGCCATCTCTGGTCTATTGTAGCATCATGCTGTGAGGCTTATGTCATCATTTTTTATGTGGGCTTCTGCCAACCGCTTCCTAGACTTTCCTGTAGACTTTTTGGGGTCTGTGTGTGTGTGTGTAGCTTGAACTTTTGCAAGAATACAATTAAATTTCTTACCAAGTCTGTTGGTCCACACAGCTCATTTAAATTATTACACTTAGCACTAGCTAGATGTCCTGGCATTCTTCAGCTTTGTAAAAATCCATCTGGAGAAAAAAAGAAAAATCCAGGTCTTTCCCTCTTCATTGGCATGTGGTCTGTGTTTCTGTATTTGTATATTCTCTTAGACAGAAGTTCTTTTAAAAGCCTTTTAAAAATTAATGTTCAAGTAGATTTTCCAAAATAAAAGGAAGAAAATAAATCCCCCCTCTCTGAGCTCTTTTATTTTTTTCATGTTTCCATGGGTTTTGCAAGGAGGAGAGATGAGGGGAGGGGATTTTTCAGAAAGCAGGGGGAGGGAGAGGGAAAAGAGAGAGGAAGATTGAAAAGCCCTGTCCCAGCAGGGAGCCAAGCCAGAGAAAAAAGCATTTCTCTGAGAAAGGAGCAGTAACAGGGCAGCAACCCGAAAGGCTTCCTTCATCTACATGCAGAGTCACACAAGGCATTGGATGCTCGGGAACCCCACGGAGGCTTCACATGGGGTTCCCTGCTGGTTCCTCTGAAAAAACTAACAATTAGACTTAGAGGGTAAAAGCCCAATGCAGTATCCCTCTCTCCTACCCTCCCCCTTTTTTCCCCCTTAAGCTAGACTGACAATTTGGGTAGTGTTATGAAAAACTCAGTAAACTGTTTTGGGGATCTTCTGAAAGGGGCCTGCTTAAGACACCCTCCCTATGTTTGCCCTACAAATTTCCCCAGGGGAGGAAAAAGTATGGCACTTGCTGGAGTTAGACCAATGCATTAGCACGAAACAATTCCTTTCTGAGCCTCAGAAGTGTTATTTATTTATTTGTTTGTTTGTTTGTATCTAAACTTATTTTCAGGTTACTTCAGAAGAAATATGATAGGTTGAGCCCACTGCTTATGCCCATGAAATCCACCCCATCTGAAATTCGGTTGCATTCTTTTCCTTTAGTGCACATAATGCTTGAAATTACTTTATAGTTTTTATGGGAAATTCCTTAATTCTGCTGTATTTGAGAAGGACATATTCTATAATTTGGTGGTTTTCATTTTGTTATTTTCCAGAACCTAGAGGTTCCTTAGAAACTGTTTCTCAGTATTGGCCTCAGAGTTTAGTATCTGAGCCACTCAAGTGATGCCTTTTGCAGAATTTGTAGTAAGCATAGCCAGCGGTTGGGGAAGATTGGCCTAGACTTTGCCCAAGCCTTTTTAGCTTCATTCAACATTTTATTAAAAGCTGATGAACAATGCAGTCCATTAATCAGGATAGAAATGTGAAAGGGGAATAAAAACTGTTCAGGTAACATTGCTATAATAATGGGAAAAGGTGACCTATTATTGAATTCTCTGCTCCAAAAAGAATAAATTCTTTCCAGGAATTATGTCCAGAACTTCTTGGCATTTCACAAGACCATTTATACCAAATAAAATCTCCCCTTTCCTTCCATAAAAATTTGAGCCACCAAACTTAAAGATGAAAATCTGCCATATATGTCCAAAAAAAAAAAGCCTGTTCCTAAGGGCACTTTCTTGTTCTCTGAGACCTGCCTCTGCAGCTGCAGACAGCCAAATCCTCTGGTTCTAGAGAATCCCGGGGAAGATGGTTCTTTTCTTCCCCCACACCTCTGTATGGGGAGAAAAGCACCCGCCTATGTATGTTTCTAATCTTTTCCATTGCAACTGGAGATGCTGGCTCGCACCATGTCACTGCCTCCCAGTCTGCAAGTCTGCAACTTGCACATTGTGGCAGTGGGTGTGATGTAAGCAGATCAGTGGGCTGCATTTCTTCTCTGTTGAGGATGATTTGCTGTGTGGTAAGGCTCATAGATAGTTTTGCTGGGAAGCAGTATTATTATACTAGTTTCCCCACACTACAGATACAGTACAACTACGAGAGATAAGATCAGTCTCCCATAACAAGTTCAGACTATAAATTAATAGCCCACATAGATCTATAAGTTGCCTTTTTACATACAGAAAGTTCTGATATCTTTGAGAAAATATTTTCTTAGATGTTAAGACTGGTTGATAATCAGAAGAAAAAACTGGTGTCCTCTTGTCCTCATTCTTTCAGATAAACAGCTCATCTTTTAGTTTGAAATGCTTAAAAAAGGGAGCTGATTTTCTTCCATACCCTTTATGAGTCAATTGCTCTGTCTTGAATCTAATACTTATATAAGAGTAATCTGTACCACGTTCTACTCCCTCTTCAGAAAATTTAACATCTTTATTGAGACCTGGATAAAAATTACAGAGGCTGTGAGAGATTTTCCCAGTGGAAAAAACAGTTCCATAATTATCTCAGTTCTTCCATAATCCGCTGATAATTATACTGCCTGGTATAGATTTTAGCTCATGATACAATTTAGGGGGAACAGGTGAGATTAACATGAGCCTAAAGGCCCAGCAACTGGATTTTTGTTCATTTATAAGGAAGAAAAGACATTTTTAAAATGTTAGTTTTAATGAGTATAGAATCATTAGGAATAATGATAAGAACAAAGATGTGGAGATCAGAAATTTTGCACTTAAAATTAGCTTGTGTGCATATGATTTACTACCCTTCTTCACATGTTTTATCAGTGAATCCCTGAAGGGACTGCTAGATTATATTAGGGTAATTTCAGCTCTTTATGGCTCTCTAAGTGTCAGCAAAATGCTTAATCCGTGATGTAGTTAGCATGAACTTGAAGAGCCCTGGGTCATTGCTTGTAAGTTATACCACACAAGTATTGGACACAGATGTGAAATTACTTGAATGAAATGTGTGTAGTCAGAAAGTGGAATGAGCCATGTAATTGAAGATGTAATTGTCGGATTGTAATTGTTTAATTGTTTATATTTAATGTAGTGATAAAACTGTATTAATCTCTTTGTTATGCATCCATCTGGATTTTGGGGGGGAAAAGTTTTGTTTTGTTTTTTTACAAAAAGCAGCATTCATATGTTCTGTTGAATAACTAAAATCTGATGCTTCCAGCAGCTTGTTTTTAGTAACCATTGCTACTATCCTTTGGCCCAGTTTTTCTAGGTTTTTAAAAGATCCAATAAAAACTTAATTTTTAAATGGGATTCCCAAAATTGCATGGCTAATACTCTTGATGGAAGGGCAGAATGAAAATCCCTGCCCATATGTTGGCCAATCTTCAGACCAGATTGTTGCCCTACTCTTGCAACAATTTGGGTAAAACCTGGGTAGTTGAAAATTGCAAAGAATTGCAATCTTTTTTAGCTTCATCTATTTGGAAAAATAGCACTGCCAGTCATGCTTTGCCAAATTGTGATAAGTGTGATTTGTAAGAAAGAAAAGGGAGTTATTTCACCTGATTTGATGCAATAAATGTGCAGATGGAAAGTCCAGGGAGAGGAGGTGTGATCCCCTGCACCTGCTTATTGCATCCCACCTATATTGCACCTACACTCTTGATACCTGCTAGGGCTTCCATTTCAGTTTGCTCCATGGGTTTTGTTTGGCCCTTGAGAATTGTGTTTACCACTTTATTTGTTAGATTTATATCTTGCCTTCTGTACAGGAGCTCAGGGCAACATAAATAGCACTCTATCCTGTTTTTCCCCACAGCAACCGCCATGTGAGGCAGGTTGAGCTGAAAAAGAGTGGCTGGCCCAAAGTCATTCAGAGGGCTTCTGTGGCTGAGGGTGGTCTAGAACCTGACTTCCCCAGGGTCAGTCCACACTGGTTGGCTGTACTTTGGAAGAATTACAGTTACCTGTCCATCTGAGTTGGACAATGACATCATTCTAATACTTTAGTATCTTAATTGTTTTCCTAGTTTAGATGAAAGGTGTGTCTAGAAGTACAGAGTCACATTTTTCATCATGTGCTTGATAATCCATCTCACCAGTGTGTGTATTTAAACTTCATGACCTTCCAGTTGGCAGTGTAGAATTATTGCCCAGGTGGGCTCCATCTTTCACCATAATGATTGCTTTATGGCTTTAAAAGCATAGCTTTCTCTACTTCTAGCAGCTGGCAAAACTGTTCTCTTTCAGATATTTCACCACTTTTTTGTGCATAATCAGATGGATCTTGCCAGAGGTTAGTTCAAGCACTGGAGTGACTCTTGAGAATCAAAAGGACAGAAATAAATTTAGGGGAGAAACAAACTGCTCTACTAACTTTAAGAACACTGAAAATGATTATTGGTGTACAGTGTCTGCTATAAAATCATCTATTTTGTGAATTTCCCAGAGTACTTTGGATGTTGAGTGCTATAGAAATGTAGTTAAATGAGTAAGATTTTTAAATGCTTTTTAAATAGTTTTAATTAAACTATTAATTTTGGTTTAATGGTGTTTTCAAGCACAGACCTGAACTGCTGTTGAGTTCTGGACTACCTCTGTCAATCTCCTGTTTTAGTCCTCAGAGCATCTCACTGAGGAGAGAGAGAGGTATTTTCAAATTAGAAATCCAGGCAAGATCAGTGATGAATCAGGCAGTTTGATACTTTCCATTTGCTTAATAGGAGCCTCTTTCTTTTCTATACTATTAACCTAAGCCAAGCTATGCTACAAATCTATGCCAGTTTAACTGTAGTGATTTATCCCAAAAGAAATCTGGAAAGTATAATTTGACAGGGATATAGGGAATTTCCTTAACATGATCTTCCATTCACCATTCTATAGTTCTCAGATTCCTTGGGAAGAACATTTAAATAGCTTTTTAAAAGAACTAAAAAATTCATAGAGCGTAAGACTATCAAAAGCTATTATCATTGGTAGTTAAGTGGTACTTCCATGTTTACCTGTAAAAAAACAAAACAAAACAGCATTTGAGAAACAGTTGCTTTCAAGCCCTCTTTGGCTTTCCTGGCTTCATGTGACTTGCCTCACTGGGAAAAGGTGGGTTGGTTGCATCACTGAACTGATCTAGCAGGGTGAGCTTGCTTAGGCAAGAAAGACTTTTAAACCAAACCACCAACTATTGAAAAAGAATGATGAAAGCCAAAGTATTAAACTGCATATGAGTCCTTTCCAAAAATAAGTTCACTTTCATTTACCTTTCTCCTCCCATTTTTTGCTAACATTCAGGGTCGCAAACTCTTGATCATTGGGACTACTAGTCGCAAGGATGTCCTGCAGGAGATGGAGATGCTAGATGCTTTTAGCACTACTATCCATATTCCCAACATTGCTACGGGGGATCATCTCATGGATGCCCTGGAGGTGAGGAGACCACTAATGTGTCCGGGAAGAAGGAATTTGAAAAAAGAACCCAATTTCTTTGGGGTTGTAGGACAGATCAAGTCCATGGATCTTTTGAAATCCTGTTGTCAGCCCCGCTAGGTAATCAACTCCACAGGAAGGCTGAATCTACTTTTATTGAGATTGGCTATAATAATGGAATCTTGCAAATCTGATTGTTCTGTATCACCCCCTCCTTCTTATAGTTCAGTGAATTAGGGAGGTGTCTGTCTGAGCCACTTCTGAATGTTATTTGAACGTTTTGGACTTGAGCCCCTTCAAGGTCATCTTCCTACAACTCTACACTTGAAGGTTTATGGGGTAAAATATAACTTTATCTTCGAATGAAGAGTAGAAGTGGCAATAAGTATTTCTCGTGTCCATGATTATTGAGAAATAACTACCACCTAAAATCTATGAATGGTACCACTTAAAATGAAAAAATGTACTGAAACATTTCAGTAGGTAAGACTTACCAGTAGGTGATTTTCCTTGTCCAAATTTAAAAGGCCCGATAATGTCCAAATTTATTTGGTTATTTATTTTATTTGGTGAAAGCTGCTTCTATGCAGTTTTATATAACTATTCCTTTGGAGGCAAGTTTAAGATTCTAGAATTAATGGAGTTGGGAGTGAAAGAAACCCATATATGTATTTAAGTTACAGCTGCTATTTTGGAATTAACATCCTCTTGAGTTGAATAATCTAAAGTAGAGCTAATTACTTATCCCAGATACTGCTGGTTTTATATAATATAAACTGCAGTTGTTGAAAGCAAAACAATTAATTCTAGGGCTATGCCATTGAATTGATGGGTTAGTTAGGTTAATTTATTGTAACATTTCTAATTAACTTACCGTATTTTTCCGTCTATAAGACGATACTTTTTTATAAGATCATTAGACTAAAAATTGAAGGGCGTCTTATGCAAGGAAGTAAGCCGAGGAGAGAACCGCACGGTTGCAAAACTGCCCATACTTTGTCTCTGCAAACAGGCTTCCTCCTATCGCTAGCCTCCAATCATGAGTGAAATAGCTTGTCTCTGCAAACAGGCTTCCTCCAATCACGAGCCTCCAATCACGAGTGAAACTGCCCATACCTTGTCTCTGCAAACAGACTTCCTCCAATCATGAGCTTTATGTAACTGACATCAGCTGATGCTGAATAAACCAATTGGAGGAAGTTTGTTTGCAGAGACAAGCTATCGGGAGTTTCACTCGTGACTGAATGTAATCAGTTATGCAAAAGAGCATGGAAATAGAGCTGCAGAGAGACAGTTTGGACCTCCTCCCACCGAGTGTATCAGGTAAATGTTACCTAATTACTAAATAAATATGTGTTCTGCGCTGTCTTTAAAATACTGATTTCTTAATTTTGGGTTGGAAAAGTGGGGGTCTTATACATGGGGGTGTCTTATTGATGGAAAAATACAGGTAAATAGTATTTCCAATTAGGATCTCTGTGTGTAATGTCAATACTGTATAGTTATTAGTAGTTGGATCTACTAATTGCAGTGAAGTGACAGAGTGAAAACATGTTACTAATTGAAGCCCCATTGATTTCAGTAGTTACTGACTGTGATAATCTAAGTTGTACACAACCTGTTAATGTTAAGAACGTTTCAAAAGAAACATTATTCCTTTTCCCTTACAGTATGTAGGAAGGAATTTCTTCTAAATGTTACGATATCTGTGTGTTGTGTCATGTTTATACAAATGCCTGACATGATGAAATAAGGTGAAATAAGGTGAGGAAGAGGGCAGTGCTCCCTGCCTTCACTTCCCTTTTGATTTCAAAATTTGATCTGCTTCTGTCTGGAGCAGGAGTTTTGGACATCAACTGAAATGATGAAGATTTCCATCTGGCTTACCTTTGGAATGGTCAGTGTAAAAAATCCTGTTGTAGAGCAGAAAAGGGGGTCCAGAGTTATCCAGGTCCCATCCATTCACCTAACTGGGCTTTCCTTATAACACAGTTGACTTTCTTTTTCTAACCTCTTCTAGCTCCTGAGCGGTTTCAAAGACAAGGAGCGCAGCACCATTGCTCAGAATGTCAAAGGGAAGAAGGTCTGGATTGGCATCAAGAAGCTCCTGATGTTAATTGAGATGTCATTGCAGGTAAAATGCTGGCCCTTAGATTAGGTCAAGAAGTATATTGTGTGGCCTTCCAGAAGTTATTGGTTTGTGGTTAAGTGCTCCTTCATCATTTGCTATGTTGCCTAGGGTTGGCAAGAGCTGAAGAACATAGTTGGAGGGTCACATCTGGTCTATCTCTGAGCTAGACATATAGGTTGCTTGGCCCCTGGTCAAGCCAGGATATTAAAGAAAGGCACTGGGCACTGGGCAAATAAAAAATAGGGCCTTACTTTTTAACTTCTGCTTAGGGATTAATTATGAAATACAGCCTCTCAGTTCTAAGGGTTCAGAGCAGTTGATGTCCCAGACAACTGCATAATGAACAGTCAGTGATGATGAAGCCAAATAAAATATGGACCTAGAGTCCTACTTTCAGCTGTGTTTTAACAAGTGTTAAAATTAACACTGTATTGAAATGTCTTTTTTTTCCTTCACATAGTAGATAGCAACTTGATTACAGAAGATGGGCAGAAGATGGCAATTTCCACTTAAAGGAGAGGCCACTTCTTTGCATATTACAACAGACCAGAGAAAAAGGCTTTCTTGTAAACATTTTGCAACTATTCAGTCTTCTCCAACTTGATGCCCTCCAAATTTATTGGGATTACAACTTCCAGGTTGCAGGACATTTTAGTTGATCATTGGTTTCTGTCATGTAAAAGGAAAAAAAAAGTGTTAAAATTATTCTCCCCCCCCACACACACACATATTGAGAGGCAAAACTTTAGGGATCTAGTTTCTACTAGACTATGACAAATTGGTTTTATCATTCACATTTGCTGTATTAGACTACAGCTGATCAAAAGTCAGGTATATGAATCATCATAGTTTTTTAAAATTAATTTCATGCCATCTAGATTATTAGTGGCCACCTAAGACAATTCTCCAGCCCAGACAGATGATGAATCATTTTGTGAAGTGACCTGCTTCCCATTTTTTCATAAGAAGCTAGTGAAATCCCAGCACTGCCCAAGAAACTTAGCCCATGAATCCAGTTAAAGTTTACAGCTCTTAGCTTGGGCATCAGGGTGCCAGTCAAATGGAAAATTGAGGTCAGGTATGCATTAATAGAAGGGATGCATACGGGCAATAGCATTAGTTATGATAGCTGGATAGAATCATGCGCAGAGGCAGCGCTCCTCTGAATGCTACAGACAGGCAGGAAACAGCCATCCCTTTCTTCATTATGTTCTTTCTGTCTACTTCAAAGGCATCTAATTAGTCATAGTTGCACAATTCTAAATGTAGGACTCACCCTGTTAGCACTTTTTTTTTCTGGGAATTTGTACCACATCGCTTGGGTGGTACACTTGTGGTCTAGAAAGCACTTGCTTCTAGACCCAAGCTCCAGACTAGGGAGTTCGGACTTTGCCAGAATGCTTGGAGAGTTGCTGCCATTCAAAGCTGATAAGCCTGGGCTACATGGAACAGTGAACTGGCTTCATGTGTTCCATTCCCACAATCTGCATCACCATTTCCTAAACAAGCTTCATTTAAACAAACATGAGCTGGGTTGGCCTTTTCGCACCACTTTTATCCTGATCAAATTGAGAGGTACTTGGCAATTGGTAGATGTTGCCATTAATCAGCAGCAGTGAGTGATTCTATAGCTTTCCAGGATTGGTGTCTGCTAATCAGCTGTGGCTGGTGTAACTATAAATGAAGACTTTCTGCCTCTTTCTCGGACAGCTTTTAAGTATGAGCCAAGAGGCATGCAATTCGTCACTGTGTATAAACGCTTCCCCACTCCCTTCAGAGTGACTTGTTCTTTGCAATTCTGTTGAAACTTGTATAAGGCTTGGGATCTGCTCTGACTGGATGTCACCTGAGGGTACAAAGTCATTTATCTAGATTATTTTTTCCTCTCTTTCCCCTGAGTCTTTAATTTCATACCTGCAGGCAAAAGTCAGTAAGTTATTGCTCACACCTATTAAAGTGTAATGAGCAGAGACCTGTACCATTTGACTCTGGCCTGGTGATGTCCAGTTTCACTCTTTTTATTGCCTTAAGAAGGTCCCTCCTGGTTGGTTACTGGTCCTGCATCTTTAGTACCTTGAATTCCCACGATTTGATATTCAGAAGTGGGAAAGGATTGCAGGATGGAATGAGGGGTGTGATGAATAAAAGATTGTGTTGTGTTCCCTCTTCCCTTTCTAGCTAACAAGCAAAAGGGGGCTGATTTGTGGAAAGGCAATTGTGTTTGATTTTTTTTTCCTCATTCCTATTCTTTTATCAGACATACTCCTTAGCATTTTGAAACTGGATTTGAAATGAGGCAAAAATGAATAGTAGATCTGCACTCATGAGTGAGCTGGTATAGCGGCATCCTCTTTTTGCTTTAAGAAAGCTCAGTGCTAATTCTGTCTTCTGCTGGTGGCCAAGGAAACAAGGCAGCAAACAGAAGCTGTAGAATTGAAATGGCTTCCAGATCCATGGGAGGAACCAGTAGGTGCAAGCAGGAAGCCCTAGCCTGGTGTGCTTGCCATCAATCCATATCATGGCTTAGCATGTTGTATGAACTTGTTTATTGCCTGCATACTCTCGTTATCTATTTTAGCAGCTACAAAGATCTGCATGGTTCAATATTTCAGCATGCAGAAATGTTCCTTTTGCAAATTCTTGGGCTGAGTGCAGGAATTACAGAATGGTCATATCTCTGCTTAGTGCTCTTTTCCTTAGAATATTGGATTAGCCCTCAGCAGCTCATTGGCTGCCTTTGAGGCCAGTCACTGTTTCCTAGCATGAAATTGGGGGTGAGGGGAGTAGAAGTAGGAAGGCCATATACACTGACTGTGGTTCTTTAGGTAAAGGAAAAGAATATAACCGTGATAAAACATTTTTTGGTCTAGTTGACCCTGTCTCTCTTATCTTTCCTCTTGTTCTTCATTGAATTTGTTGTGATCAATTGGAGAGTGTTTGTGTATTAATTGTGTGTGTTTTTAATACATATAATACATGAAGATGGATTCTGAGTACCGTGTGAGAAAATTCCTGGCACTTCTACGAGAGGAAGGAGCGTAAGTAATAAAATAACTGTTAGGAATGTGTTTACCTAATCTGCGTGCATGCTTAAGAACTAACTATTTATCGCTGGCCAAATAGGGATTTTGCAGGAGTACTTTTTGTAAATTTTGTTTTATGAAAGGATTTCATAATTCATGGCAGCTGTTGAATTATTCCATCCCAAAATCAGCCTGTACCATTGGTTAGGACTTTTCATGCTGTTGTGTTGACAGCTGATATTGCTATATACAGTATGTGTGTGTATATTAAAAGGGATGGAGTTTTTATGGCTCAGGCATCCATATGAACCATGCTTTGTGTCTCCCAAAGTCCTATCCATATGTATTTCAGGACTGGCTCTAATGACTCAGTTCTGTGGGAGAGGCACATTTTTGCCTGTTCTACAATCCCAGCTCACACATTGTCTTGTATTCTAATTCCAGGCCACTTTCTGTCACCAACTGATTCAAACTCAGATGCAACGCTTCATGCTCAAAAGTGTGTTAAGAAATATGCTATATTTCTTCTGGCTTCTGTCTTTTCTCTGAACATGTAAAACTAGCACATCAAGGAGCAAGCAAAGCTAACACCTTGTCTCCATGACATGCTGGTTTCTAGTAGAGAGAATTTTTGGTGGGAGAAAATTTACAGTAATGTGGGTTCTCCTTACATGTGAATTTCTGTACCCACATGAAACATAATCACCCAAGGGATAATATCTGAGACATTTGTGGATGTTGAGACTGTTTCTCTTCTAGTTAGATCTAGTCAGGTCCAGTAGGAGGGATGGTACCTACATTCGGGTTGATGAGTCTATAGTTTAATCCTTTCGTGACTTCTAGGAGCAGAGATTGTGCCAGTGCATTAAAATGCTACTTCATTTATTTAGCAAATGAGCTCCAGGCGACCCTTGTTCAGGTGACCTCCTAATGCTGGGATGAAATAGAATTCACTTCTCTTAACCAGCATGTTAGGGAAACAGCTTTTAGCTTTGCCATTTTCCCGCAGCCTGTCATAATGCAGAGTCAGAGTACAACCCTCTTTTTTTTGCAGCTATTGAAAATAATGTCTGGGGCACAACTGGCCTGTGAATTTGCATGCAGTTCCCCTCTTTGGATGTCCATCTCAGTGTGCCACCACCCATCCCCCCAAGATCCGCCTGCTCCTTGTGGCTGTTGCACTCTCTCTCTTTGCAGTAGTCCACTGGATTTAGAGTGAAGCCTGAACCTTGTTAAAAGCTGGTGGCCTGGAAAACAGCCAAGCAGGAGACTGCCCCTCTGCGATCTTCTTCCATGTGGCACATTTGGACAACTGTATAATGTTCAGTTCTCTTCAGAGACTCTCCTGAACTACTACTTTTTTTCTTTCTTTCTTTTTCTTTTTTTGCATGTCAGATGCAACTAAGTACTCTACCCTTGTCTTTGATATCCTGGTGTATTGTGGCAAATCAAATCTCTTCTAGAGTAACTGCTTTGGTGTTATGCTGCCTGTTGCACCCACCTGATTGATACTGGTGCACAAGCAGAGGGGTGGAAATGTGTCATGTACAGACTGATAGACATTAATGCTGAAGCTCAGGCATAACATGTGGGAAAGTCTCTCCATTCTTAGCCTACACCAATCCAGTGTGAAAGCCAGTAACTGTTTGCACAGTTATAAACAGTTGATGATGGTTTCTCCCACCCCAATCTTGTTAAGCAGTTGCTTGTTCTTGTAGATTTGTCCCACATTGTGGAGTTTCAGACTCCTCTCAAGAAAAACAAATGATACCTGAGGTGTTTAGTGCTGCCTGTGGTTTCTGATGAGCTAGGATCCAGGAGCTGCTTTCTGCCTTGATTTTAGGCAAGATTAGCTGCTGTGCCCGCAAGCCCTCATCAGCATTTGCAGTGGCTCAGTTAGCTGATGTCCAGTAGAATTTGACCGCCAGCTGCAGAAGCGGCAGTGGGATGTCTGACATACTTACACTATGAACAGACAGCAGGCTGCACCTGATTCCCATAACATGTTGAGAACATTCTTCTGCCTTTGGTCACAATGGCCCTGACCTGCTACAATCTGCCCTCTTTTAAGGGATTGTTGCACAGAATTACTTTAAGAGATCAGCCCTGCTGCAGTCACAGTTTGTATGTGCAGGATGTTTGAGCTCGTGTTGGATCTTTCTCCCACTGCCACTTACCAGGTAGCTTACTGACCCTTCAGTCAACTGTCTAGCAATTAATCTCAGGCACTGTGGTCTCTGCTGTTGGCCTCTTGCTTTGTATAGTAGAAATTAGGGGAAAGCCTAATTGACCTTTTCCAGAGGTAATTTCCTGTGATTCCTGCTGAGCAATGCAGTATTGAATCAGAGAGAGCGATAGGCTGCTGCTTGGACATGCTTGATCATGTATTTCTTATCATTCCACCCTTGTTTGGGGAAAAGCACGCTGACCAACTTCCTAAAGAATGTAGTAGGTACTTAAATTAGAGCCAGTCTGCCATTGCACCTATCCCTATGCTAAGTATATCACACCTTATTCTTGCCCATCACAATGATGAGTTTGTTCACAACTCTTGCCAATGGGAGTTGTCTAATGTGGGGAGTGAGGAAACTACAGGAGGAGTAGGATGCACCTGAGGTTAAAGTCTTCTAAATCAGGGTTCCTCAACCTTGGCAACTCTAAGATGGGTGGACTTCAACTCCCAGAATTCCCCAGCCAGCAAGGCTGGCTGGGGAATTCTGGGAGTTGAAGTCCACCCATCTTAGAGTTGCCAAGGTTGAGGAACCCTGTTCTAAATAACCAGAAAGAGAAGGAAACCAAATGCATGGATGTCATTCCCTCTTGCCATGAAATACTTATCAGCTCTTAAGCTCTTTTTAGGAAAAGCTGTGCATTGCATGGCCCTAAAAATTAAATCCACTTACCCACATTCAAAAAAAGTGGCTGGGCTACTCCTGCTAAATCTTTTTCCATTATTGGCTTTACAGGTTCCCTTTCCCTGTTTCCCTTTCCCTGTTTCTCCAAGTTGCTAAATTTGGAACAATGAAAACAGCACTTGACATCTTCCAATCTTGTGCAGGAAAAGACAGACTGCAGTATTAGAAACTGCTGTAGTGTACTTGAACCATAATGGATATTTCTTTTACTGTGTATTAGCATTGTCTCTGATTCGTATTTATTTATTTTATGCTATGGAGGGTTATGCGAATGACTGGTGGACGTGTAAGAGTCCCACTTTTTGTAGGTGCTATGATTGAACTGCTTTCAGCTGAACTTGCTGCCCTCCCAGACCCAGACCCAATACCTTTCCCCCTTCTTTTCCCCCATTTTTCACTGAAAGCAAAGCATACATATTGTATTGTCTTGGATCAAATGATATAAACATTTTTATTGTGTTTTTTTTGTCCAAAGCTATACTGAGAAAGAAAAATACAAATATATATATATATATATTTAAAAAGATTGATTGTATGGTTAAAATGCAGGATGCAATAAAAAAGGCACGGATGTTTAAAATGTATCGTTGGTTTCTGAATTGAGATGACATGACAAGTGAATTAGTAGCTCTCTTGAAAGACCTGCACAAAAATGTCAGTTTCAAAGGAATAAGCTTTCTTCAGCAGCAAATAGACTAATACATATTAGGGGATACATTTAGGCTGGGATGGAGTTGGGTGCTAGGCACAAGAAAACAAAAGTTTCACAAGGTTTAACTTCTGGCCAAGGTTGGCTGGGGCCCCACGGGACTAGGTGGGTATATTCTCAAGGTCAAGATTACTGAGATACAAAAATTAGTGGTTAGTCAACCAGGTAAGAGCAAACATGAAATTCCTACCTAAAATTTGTGCCAATCCTGAAGTCCTAGAATCACTACTATATATATTTTACAAGCTGAAATTCTTAGCATTAAAAAGAATGGGAAGGAAATCACTCTTAAATTGCACAAATTTTTGAATGTGATTTCCTTCTGCTGTCATTTGTGGATTCCAACTGCGCTTTTTCAGATACTTTTTCTAACACAGAAAAATAACAACAGCATGCTACTGATTTCAAAAACCATAGGCAGCCAACATCTCATTTACATAATAGTTGATTACACCCATGCCTTCCACGGCAACAGTATGAAAATATTAAAAAGACCATTTGTTTTAAGTGCCTTTGTACCTTTATTGACATGAGAACCAAGGAGAGATGAAATATATTTTTCTTCAAATATATCTATATATATATCTATATATATATATATTTATATAATATATAATCTTAGTTAACTCAAAGGTATATACATTGTATAATAAATAATTATAAAAACAGCATTTTCAGAATACAACTTTTTTTTTTTTTAAAGGATGAATACCCACTAGAGCTGCTTTCCCCACCTGGTGTCCCTCTAGATGTGTTTGATAACTCCCATCATCCCTGGTCAATTGAACTGTGCTGTTTAAAGATCCTGGGAGTTGCGGTCCAACTCATTTAAAGGAGCATCAGGTTGCAGAAAATCTATTCTGCTGCTTGATAAAAAACTTTGGATACAGCAGCTTGAGGGGAAAGGAAACAGACTATGGGGCTTGCTTTCTTGCAACTATACCCTCTTTCAGTCCTAGAATATCTACAGCAAGAAAAAATGACAAAGTCACTATAGTCTAATAAAGAATATATACTCCTTATTTATTTTTTTAAGCAAATTCCTTATTTTTAAGTCAATTTTTAATGTGACAGTAAACATATATTCTAAATGTGGCAAAAATTTGGAAAATAATTCCCTTGAAATGCAGCAAGTGCATTTTGAAACCAATTTTCAGTGTTTCCCAAATGATGACTGGTGTATACGATTTATTGGAATGCATATTTCTGTTCCAACTCCTTCTACAAATGCTTGGTATTAGAGGTTTCTTAAACACACTGAAGTCCAGTTAGATGATAGCATCTCACTGACTTTGGCTGATCTCAAAAAAACTAAGCAGGATTGGATCTGGTTAGTAGTCGGATAGGAAACTACCAGAAAATCCTGCTGGAAGTTAAAAAAAAAAAAATCCAGGAAGAGAGCAATGGCAAATTACTTCCATATTGTTGCCAAGAAAGCTCCATGGAGAGGTCAGAAATTGAACTTGACTCAAAGGATATATTTTTAAGCTACACTGAGAGATCAAAAGCAGGCTGAGTTGACTATAAGCTTCTTCCTGCTATTCTAGTGGAATATTTGATGATAGAATCTTTTAACTGTTCCTCTAAGTAGTGATGTCAAAACTGATGCTAGTAAGAGTTCCTCTTGTTAGAGTTTGAATTTTGTTAACTGTTACTGATTAACATCAATGTTAGTTAATATTTCTATATTATAGTTATAGTGGGATTAGAATTTAATATTTTTTGTTTTCTTTTGTTTTTTGTAAGCAAGGATCAAACTACAGAAAGAGGCTCCATGGTGGTCGTGCAGCAGTCTATGGCAGTGTTTCTCAGCTTCAACAACTTTAAGATGTGTGGATTTCAACCCCTAGAATTTGATGCTGGCTGGGGAATTCTGGGAGTTGAAGTCCACACATCTTAAAGTTGCTGAGGTTGAGAAACACTGGCCTATGCTAACAGTGGAAAAGTTTCTATCAAGTGGATGATAGGGTTTCAGATATGCGATAGCTTGCTTTTGACTGATACTGGCTGGCTAAACCATATGGCACAGGTAGCGATGTACTCAATCACACTATAGGGAATCACGGGAGATAAAGCCAGTAAGGATTTTTAGTGTGTGCAGTCACTATGACATGATCCCATGTAAGATCAGTTAGACTGTCTTTTATCCACAAAATGTGCTATTTCCAAAAATGAAAAAATTCAGTACTAGTCTATTCCAACTTTTTCATTTGGAATCAAATTCTCACATCTCTGGAGTTCAAAGTGGGACAATTTGGGAAGGCTTAAGAAGACAGTATTAATTATGCACAAGGGGTGTAAATGGCAAATTCAAATGAAGCAAGGGGCTGTTATCAGTTTAGATCAGAGGGAAAGAAATTATAAGATGAAGCAGATGCTAACTGCATATCTTAAATATTTTAGAGCACCTTAGAGGAAAATCTACCTTTATTTTTATTTATTTATATTTCAAATTTGGTCACTGCCCAACTCACAAGGAAGTGACTCACAAGGAATGATTTATTAGCAACAATCATTCTCAAATTTTTCAGTTCAGTTCAAACCATTGATTCAATTTTAGATAGGTTGACTTAGTGGTGCCGCTGCAGTTTTTTGGAAGGAGCCAGAACCAAAACTGTGTGTGAGAGGGATCAAGATAAGAATAAACTTAAAACTCTTAAAGTTTCAAGGAGAGCAGGAAAAATGTGTCCTGAAGCCAGCAAGCAGCACTTAAATCCATTTAGTGGAAAAGGAGGGATATTGACAGGAAGGGCAGATAGCCAATCTCAGAAAGTCTTATTGACTCTGTATAAAGGAATTAGAACACCCCAAAATAAGGTAGTCGGACCCTCTAGGTACCCAGGAATACATAGGTTTGTAAATAAATAAAATAAAAATAAAAGGGAAGAAGTATCAACATTGTTCATTGTTCTCCAGGAACCATGATATTTTGAGTGTCTATGGCAATATTTCTCAACCTTGGCAACTTTAAGATGTGTGGACTTCAACTCCCAGAATTCCCCACCCAGCTACGCTTGAAGCCCACACATCTTAAAGTTGCCAAGGTTGAGAAACACTGGCCTATGGAGATAAAAATACTTGGGGCTTCGGTGAGGAGGGAGAATGGCTCACCTGAACCACTGGAGGGGGAAGCAAGAATGGCAAATAGCTTGGTTAGTTAGAATAGAACAAAAAGAACATGCCCCTCATGGATTTGCAACAGATCTTTTGTTCTTCTTTCTTCTGTTAACTCAATCTTATAACATTGTCAAGCAGGTTTAGACAGAAGCTTAGATTTTGAAGCAGAAGCTGGCTGCTGGTCTTTCAGTCTCACTTTCCCTTCCTCTAGTCTCTGCTTCTGTATTCTGGGGTTCTAACGTATTAAAAATGGTGTGCATGTGTGTGTGTGTGTAATAGGATGTGTGTTTGTGTAAGATGGATCACTGTTGATCAAAGGACTGAAAGTTAAGTATGAAGGAAATCTTTTCTTGTGTTCAGGAAAACCCTGGTCAGTTGAAAAACAAAACAAAACACCAAAATGCTCTGTCATTCCAACTCCAAAATCAATGCTATGTTGCAAATTTAAAAAAAAAAACTTGGTTACAGGAATATGTATTTGGAAATGGAGGGACGGTTCACATTAAACAACTGCACTTGATGAAATGTTTAGGAAGAACTGCCTGCTATCATTTGAGGTACTTCACATTTTCTTGACCTTGGCTCTTATTCCTCTGCATTTTCCACATCAGTTACTACCATGAACAGCTATAATGAGCCTCTGTCACAGTTGCAACACCCTTGCTCCTTTCGTAGGGGTTTTAAAACAAATATATTCTGATGCGTGCAAAACAACCTTAGAAAACTGGGAGCGCCACCTCAGGAACATCAGGACTCAGTGTCAGCCGCCATAATGCTACCTGTTCAAGAAGAAAGAAGGCAGGTGTTGATAAGTAGACTGTCCGAGGAAGTCTGGTTGAATTGATTTCAAGAAGGGGGTTTCTTTCACCATTGCCTCCCTTAGTTGAGAAGGAAGCTGGGGGGGGGCTCTCTTTTTCTCTTCTCCATTGTCCAGAGTCAGGAACTGCAACTGTAGTGTCTCCAGACAGTCTCTCACTTTCACTTTATGCTCCAGCTGTACCACAGGCCTCTTTCCACAGAAAAGTAACAAGCAAATGGTATAAATGATCACCATTATTTGTTGTTGTTACATTATGAACTTTCCTAGTGTCTTTCCTTATCTAAACTGTGCTTCTCTCATCCATGAATGAATTGGGTTTTCTTTAAGTTAAAAGCCTTCACAAGGTGAGGCAGAAATAGGAATCACTTTGGGAGGAAAAGGTTAACCTATTGACCCTGTACTTTTTCTCTGCTCAAAATTGCCCCCAACTTTTTTGCAGTGATGTTTAGGGATCTCAAACAGAGAATGCACATGTTGGGAAAAGAATTCTACCTCCATGGTTGAAGAATCTCACTGACACTCATGCTTGATTTATTTTTTTTTTAAACTATGTAGTTGATCCAATTGTGACAGTATTATGCCCTGTTGAGAGCCATTCCACACTTTTTATGGAAGCAAAGTATTGCCCTTGCAAACATGTTTGTTCATTCAAATATTCTCTAACTAATCATCTGTGCCGTGTTAGTCCATTGTTCAAGGTTGAAAATTCATGTGTTAAAATGCTCATTATGACAAGCTAAGTAGCATAAAATAATGGGCAGGTATTCAAGTTCTTCAGACTCTTATTCAAGCTTGATTTATGACTTTACATACTTAATGAGTCTCCACCCTTCTGATCTGAAGTCATGAAACAAATGATTTAGTCAGTCTGACATTTAAATCTCCTCAAAAAGTCAGGAGACTGAATGGTGATAGGACCCCGATTTTGATAGCTCTGCCATGTAGAAGAACAGCTTTCTGTTTTGTCCTTTTGCTCGTACAGTAATTCAGTTTTCCCCAACATTGGTGAGTGCCAGACCTAAAGTACCAAACAGCACAAGTACTGGATTGGAATTACGGGGCTTACGGGCAAATGTATCTGAAAGATAGTCAGGATTGAGAAAGCTGTTATTTCTCTATTCTCATCAATCTAACTAAGAAGTGTTTATATCTGGAATATGTTTTTCTAAACAGTTTTAGTTTTATTCAGTCCTCACAGAATTATTTCCTTCTGTATTTCACACACAGCCTTAGTTGTTCACCCCATATGACTCAGCGTCTCATATCTTGCTTGCTGCACTCTTGGCTGCTATTCTCTGTTCTTATGAGTTGTGTGAAATATAGCTATTCTGATAGCGACATACCCACAGTTTTGAAAAATATGCACTCTTTTCAAATTCCAGTGTCCTCTGTCCTTTGCTGAGCAACTACCCCCAACATTTATGACACCGCTTTGCATACTTCTGTATGAGAAACAATAGCTAATTCTAACAATTTGGGAAGGAGTTGTCTTCTATAGCCTTATGTTATGGAAACGTCTAAATTCATTGCATTAAATGCATGCAAGATTTTATTTAACGAGTGCTCTTGCAGAGCTTATTGTGTTTCCTGAGCATTTCATGTAATGGCAGCACAGGAGTCTTTACAAGTCTTCATGAGTGAGGCAGATACTATGTCCACACTGCATGCTACTTAAGGTTGCCTAGGATGGAAGTGAGCTTCAGACTGGAGACTTCCCATCTCATACTCTTTAGCCACTATTGCAACAAAAAAATCTATTTTGTTCTAGGCAGTGCTTCACCCCACACATACCTTTTTTATTTGCAGGTATGAACATCATAAACACGAATGCATTCCTGGCAGCTGACATAACAGCACCAGTGGAAGATGCAGTGGCATTTCTCCTTCCTCTTCTCTGTCCTAGTGTTATGGCCACGGCCGCAGCAGAGCAAATCACACCCATCAATCCCATGTGAAGTCACATTGCACATCCTGTCCCTTGTGCCAAATGAGCCAGTCTCAGGGTTGGGTTCACAGAAGTTGGGTGAGTTCTCATAATAGACCAAGTCACGCTCTGTTGGTGGCTTGAAGAGGGCATACTTGGCACGCAGTGTCTCCACCCAACCACGGGATTCCCGATGCTTCTCTACCACCATCTCTGAAGCACTGTCGTACTTGTCCTTCAAGTAGTCACCAATGGCCCGGAAGTCTGGCTGGGCCCACCAGCATGTTTTAACCTCACAGCTGCCAGACAGGCCATGACACTTGCATTTTAAATGCATGTGATCCAAGATAGTCTGTGCAGAAGAAAACAGTATAGAATAATAACTTTGTTGTCATTCCACTATACACTATACACCAAGTGCATAATAAAATGAAATTCTGTTGCAGTTGGCTCACAGTTACAATCAGACACTAAAAGTACAATCAAGATACCATAATTACTATAAAATATACATTCTATACACATTTAACATTAACTTATTAGACATTCAAGAATCTAAAAGCCAGGATACGTTTGGGAAAGCTTCCAAGGCTCTAAGGGTTCCTGCTAGTCAGTTTCCATTAGGACTATTTTATCCTTACAGCCTTTTGCCCTGTTGGTAAAAAGACAAACTCATATCTTTTCTCTCTTCCCTCAAACTTCTAGAGAAGAAATGTTATTTGGATCAATGACTTAAACTGTTAGGGTGCTGTGATCTTCCAAATTATTTCTCCTTAAACAGAGCTGTGTTGTTTTAAGAATGTACAATGGGTTGGGATAACATGAATTTAGGAACATAATCAAAATGCATCCTTCCCCAGCTTCATGCTCTCCAGATGTGTTAAAATTCAACTTTCATCGTCACCAGCCAGCATGGCTGTGTTGATGGGTGATGGGAGTTGTAGTCCATTACAACCTGTCTGGAAATGCAGGCAATAATTCTCTTGTCAAGATAATTTAAGCAGGTGCCCCAGGAATTTGGACAAGCCAAAATGTAATTGATCTCTTCAACTGGCTGGTCCTGTTGCCTGAGCCATCAAGTGCATGTCTATCTACTTTCTTGTTCTTAATCTCTAGATAATGCTACTTCTTAAAAAGCACTATAGACATACAGTTGCCCTCAGGGCAGGGGCTGCTATATGTTTCTCCTCTGTCTCTTGATGGGTCATGAGCCATGGTGACAAGGGGAAGGAGATGACTGAGTGGCAGGCCTTGAGTGGCTACAGCTGATAAGGAGAAAAGAGGGAGAGGTTTCTATCTGTTCACTGAATGAGGCCATCAACAGTCCCTTAGTCCGGATCAGTGGGCTGCTGAGATTTGGGCTCTTCCACTGGCCATCTTTCCAGCAGCGAGGCCCCAGGAATGCAGGGCAAAAGGGACCCTTAGCCCATCCTGTTTCAGAAGAATATAAAGAGGGGAGTCACTCACTGTTCTTCCAGCTTCATTATTGTGCCTGTTCATGGCTGAGCGAGCATCCGGACGGTTTTCTCGGGCATCTGCAAATTCTCGTGAGACAAGTACCCCAAAGTCAGCATCTTCACTGCAGCCTCCCCATTTCCATCCTTCACCAGGTGGTCCCTTATGGTGAGAGTCACAGCCACAAATGGTGGAAGTACCTTCAGCACATGAGCGTGTGACGGCAAATGCCACACCAGCAGAGGCAATGGCATGCACAAAAGCTGATTCTCGTGTGGCTGCAAAAGAGAGGGTGGGAAGACCCAATTTATTTACTTACTTACAGTCAATGATCAAAACCATTATATGGTAAAATAAATTTATGGAAATATGAACAATTAAAAGCTAAAGTAATTAATGGAATTTATAACTATATAGCAATAGAAATCCCAGGTTAAGTCCAGCATTATACTGAAGTGATCCTTACAACAATTGCTACTGAACAGAATTTAGCAACTTCCCTAGTTATTTCAGAAATGAAAGCAAGCATTTTTCTTGGCCAATCGAAACCCATAAGTGGCAGGGACTTTATTAGAACAGAGCACCAAGATTGGTATGTGGGACAATGCAGCAAAACATGAGAAACTGACTTTGGCTGGAATAAACAGTCTTCTGCAGGTAACTGGATCATTCATTTACTTCCCAGCATTAAATAAGGGGATTTGTGTGTGTATGTTTTAGTTTGCTTTCTATTTTTTGGCCAGTTTTGTACTTTCATTAATTTTTAATTGAGGCAGTAGCTGGGTTGTCTTGACACATTGCACTAAGCCAGAGCCTGAGACATAAATCAGGAAAAGCACCCCTTTTAAAGGTCATGAGGCCTTCTTTTTTGGAGGAGGAGGAGGAGGAGGAGGAGGAGGAGATTCTTATCATCATCATCATCATCATCATCATCATCTCCTCCTCCTCCTCCTCCTCCTCCTCGGAACATTATGATGTCACATCACCAGGCTGGCCATTCTGACTTGGGTTTGAAGAGTCTTCTGGCCCTTTGAGGTGGTTTTAAAAATAAAATAATTGTGAAAAAGTGTCATCTATAATTTAAATAATTATCCTCAGCAAGTGTGTGACCAGCACAATAACTAATGCAACAATGCCAAGGGTGGGCTCCAGTGAGGATAGATGGCCCTTACACTCTGAATAGGAAGGGTGAAGGTGACTCTGGTTTTCCTTAGGCAGAGCTCTGGGATTAGCAGTTTGGGAAATGATGAACCATAGTAACTGGATCTGGGATGCTGTCTTAAAAGTGGGAATCCATGGGTTTTTAAAAAGCTGTCAAATTTAGGAAGAACCATCCTGGGGGCTGGGAGGAAGGCTCAGCCCCCATCTTATTTCCCCCTGCAAATTATACCCTGGAATTCTCTTGCAGATGGGAAGAGGGGGCTGGGGGTGGCTGGGAGAGGTTTCCCAGTGATACAACTGAAGTTCTCAGAAGCATCGAGGGGGCAAGGGGGGAGCAGAGCTTGGGTGGATTAGGGACTCTTGACAGAGCTTCACTGTCATGGCCTCCTATCCAGACCCTGTTACCTGCTGGGACACTCAATTTGCCATTGTTTGTGGAGTGTCACACTGTATTACCCACATAATGTGGAATGTTTCCGCCAGGCGCGGTGGTGCCCACGCTGGCATTCCCTGCGGCCACCCCTTGGCAACGGGGCCTGCGCTCACCCTGCCCTGCCATCCCCCTGCAAGCCCACCAGTCCGGCTCGGAAATCTCTATTGAGACCCCTGATGCTGCCTCTCCCCTCCTGAGCTCCAAGTGGCCAAAGGGCGTGTGAATGGTGCGGGGTTGTGAAGCAGTTCGAGGCCGGGAACGATCTCCCTTGCCCTGGTGCACAGTGGGGATTTCAGCTTAGCTCTTTTCTCTTGCCCATAAGCTCATTTTCTCTCCCTCCCCACCGACTGTGCTGCCTTGAAATCTCTGCCATTTAGATCCCAGCTCCTCTTTAAATGCAAATTTGTCATCTGTGTCACAGCTGAAAAACACTGCTGGGTTATCACAATGCTGTAGGCCATTTGCAGCCTGCAAAACCAAAGCAGTCTCTCTTCTTTTCTCAAAGCACAGAGGCCCTCGAGATACAGGTTTTGTTGTACATATTCGTTCCACAGAAATGTGGGCAGGCTCCCTTCCCCAATTTGCTATGGAGTCCTAAAATAATTATCTGCAGAAATAGGTTCCACATTTTAACCTCATTCCAAACCATGCAACCCAAGTGTTAATTTTTTTCTACCCCCGCACCCCAACCCTTTCACCTGTCTCCTTTTTTCTTTCTTAGGCTGAGCTGTTCCTGAGGAGAGAAACTTGCCTAGGGCTCACGTATTTGCTGGTATCGTCTCACAGAAAAAAATTCACATGTGCAAGAGAAGGATTTGTGCTATCTGTTTATGTCAACAGAACTTTAGTGCAACAGAGAAACATATGCATGTAGATCTGTGCCTCCACACTAAAGTGGTTCTGCCTAGATGTCAGTTTACCCTTGCAGAGAAAACCAAGTCTGTCTTCCTCCCATTCCTCTTCCTACACAGGTAGCGCTTAGATGTGAGTCACCTATAGATGTACTAATGAGGCCACGTTGCTCAGCCTGCTTTCTGGATTCCAAGCACAGATCAATTCCTGCTGCATCGCTAGGTATGCAGATCAGATGGACGCTTGTGTTAATGGAAAGGATGCAACTAAATTGGAGCTGCTCATTCATTCAGCAAAAACAAAACAAGTAGAGTAACGTATATTACATACAGTTCATTTACTACCTCAGATCCTGTCCCATATAATAACATTAACACAATGATATTATGTATAACAGGTCTTGGATGTGATTATTCAGTGAAATATCTGTTTTTTAATATTTGAATTAATAGTCTACTATTGAGAGTCCTGAGGGCCAGTTTGGTGTAGTGTTTAAGGCACCAGGCTAGGAACTGGGAGACTGTGACTTCTAATCCAGCCTTAGGCACAAAGCCAGCTGGGTGACCCTGGGCCAGTCACTCTCTCTCAGCCCTAGAAAGGAGGCAATGGCAAACCACTTCTGAAATCTTGCCAAGAAAACTGCAGGGACCTGTCCAGGCAGTCGCCAGGAGTCAAAAAACTGATGTGAAGACATATATATATATATTGCATCTGAAAAAATGTAGGGACATACTGCTTACATGATTTTACCAAAACACTAACATGGATATGTTCATTTATTGATTGAAATATACATATACATATACATATATATAGGATTTTTTTTTTTTTAGTATAAAAGATATGTGTACTTTTTTCCGTCTCTGTACATATACTAAAGTTTAAAATGAGACGAACAGACTATACAAAAACATGATGGCATTTCTGCAGAACTTCTGTTTCACTTGATTGGGCATTCACTTACTGCATGAAATAATAATAACTGAATGAAATTATTATTTGCTGTTATTAATCAGAAAATAACACAGTACAAAGAACAAATAAAAAGAATCACATATTTGACTGGTGCCCTTTGGAAATTTGAGTTCCAGCCAGGAACCTAGGAATTATCCAAGTAATGTTGTAACATGTAACATGTGCCTAGCAAAGTGGTGTTTTTGTTTTTTGTTTTTTTTTGCAAATCTGCAGTTGATATAGCCAAAATATTTGGTTCTTGTAAACATTTGCTTAATTAGGTGAATTTGTTATTCTATTTAATGCACATAGGAGTGGCTTTGCAAACTTTTTTCAATAACCTACCTATTTCTATAATTAGAGTTCTATATTTTATATTTTTTCCAATTCTTTTTCCTCAGTTCTTCTACCCCTGGGTATTGCCACAAGAAAATTGTTTTCTTTTCAATTATTGTTATATATAGTGTGTTATGTTCTAGATGGTGATTGGTTTCTATGTGAAAATCCCATAATTTTTTAAACATCGTTTTCAGTAACTTTCTCAACTTTATGATCAAAACATATTCAGTAAACTCAGAAATTTCAGCAATAATAATAATAATCAAAATAAAATCACCATCAGTCAGTTGCAAAAGGCAGCTTTACTTGGAACAGCTTATATCCTGCGAAGATACCTGCACCATCAAACAACAACATCTGCCTATCCCAGGTCCTTGGGAAGGACTCAATAGGTGGATAAAAATGCCAAATCCAGTCTAAACATCTGGCTGACTGGGCGACCAACCATCATAATAATGCCTTATTCTTTTGGCCTTGCAGTTCTATCCATTTTCTGTGGGCTGCTGGTATATAACTAATGTGAAATGACATTCTTAGAAAATGGTCAGTTCTTACAAGCCAGACAATCTTATTTTAAAGCATCTCACTCATTTCCCATTTGGCAAATGTTTATCTGTACTCACCCTCAGACAGAAAACCTGGGAACTATGAATTGTATCTACTTGAGATATCTTGGATCTGGTTTACTCAATAATTGAATGATAGGCTTCTCTCTCTCCTTATGAAAATACATTTGGGAAAATCTTATAGTCCTCCTATAACTGCTTCTCTGACATATATTTTCCTTTAATTTGTTCAGTGCTATAATTTGCTACAGTATTAGAATTGAATTCATGTCCAATCATTAGAATTCAGTTTGTGCAAAACTTTAATATGACCTAAATATGAACATATAAAGCTGTTTTTAAAGAGTCTGAGTTCACAAATTACACTATGCTATAACAATTTTGTAAGGTTTGGGTTTAGTATATATGTACACCAAGCAATTTGTGGTTTGCAAACCAGTATTTATGGTTTAACATGCAGTATGAATTAAATCGCAATGGCTTTTTCAACCAATCATGGTCAACTATGGCCCAGCACAATGTGTGAGTATAGCCACTTTGGAGTTTTTCTTTTGGCTCATCTAACCATTTTTTGCTCTGATGGAATTGCTTCTCCAAATGTCAGAGCCTTTCCCAGTCCTGCCACCACAACATTGCTAATACTTGGAGATGTCACAGAAACTGAATCTTCCAGCATGTTAAACATGTTGCCCAACCTCCCCTCCCCCACCCAACATGCCATGTGTTATACCTTTATCTAGAACAGGCCCAAAAATAGCCAAGCTGTCATCAATGGTTGTGCAATTCCAACGTCTCCCCCGGAACTGGTGTTGGCACTCCTGAATTCCCAACTTCACACCTTCGGCCACGCTCGGCATGATCTCAATGTAGTTTCGGCAGAAGCGAAGCTGCTTAGGCACTAAGCCAGGAATGGAACCACAGAGAATAGGCTGGGACCCCAGTGATGTATACTGCTGGCCTAATGCAAGGGACCTGCATGGAGAGAATAAATACAGTCTGCAGCTGAAAGTGCACTGGGCCTCTCACATGTCGATTTCCACCAAGTTATGTTCATCCAAAGTGCAGCTTGTATAATAGAGGTTAATTCATAGGTTCTGTTCTTGAAAGACATGATGGTTACCACATCTTCTAGATGATCTTTAAATGAGAGATTAGACAAACTCAGAAATTATTGGTTTATCTATAGCATAGCTGTGTTGGTCAAATGCTCCCTGTCAGAATCCTCGCAAGATTTTATAATAGATTATTATATGGCTAGTTTAAAAAAAAAAAAAAAAAAATGATTTTTTCTACATGCTGCGGTTCTGCCATTGGAAAAGGGGAGGGGGAGTAGGAAGGAGAGACCGTTTGATGCAGATGGTTTCTTATCACAAGCCCTGGAATGTTCAAGGCCATGCCAGCAAGGGACGAAGTAAGGGGGGGAAAAGAAAGAAAAGCAGTTTTTGGCGCGCTTTTATTCAGTCTCAGCAATGCTTTGGATCTGTACACTTATTCTTAATAAATGAACTTTCTTTTGAATCAATATTGGTTGCAAGGAAAGTTACTGGTTTTAAGATCAACAAGTGGCAGTTCGTTACACTCCCTTCCTCAACTATTTCTACTCAGGATTTGTTGGACTTACTTTCATGTAATACCTAGTCTAGCGTAGAATCCGTAATTCACATACTGACCCAGGACAGGATAACTTGTTACTTAAAATATTCCAGATAGCTGTCTTTTAACTTTTTTTTTTCAAGCGAGCAATATTTTTCTGCAACAAGGAAGCAGGCTGTATGTGGTCTTCAAAATATTGTTGAACTATAGCTCCTATCATTCCTCACCATTGGTTGTATTAAATAACACTGAAATTGGAATTCAGCAACTTCTGGATGACAACTCATTGATTGTCTGTGCAAACATAAACAGAGTCCATTGGAGTTGGGTGGCTAATATAATAATAATAATAATAATAACAACAACAACAACAACAACAACAACAATAACAATAATATTAATATAATTTCCTGTTGAAAACTCATTTTCTCCTTTCTGAGAATTCTTTAAAATTAATTAAATTATATAAGGCAGGAAAGGAGCAATAGGGATTGATGCAGACTATAGGAATCTGATTGGAAACAAGCAATCAATTAAATAAAACCAAAGACAAAGTAAATATGGAGAAGAAAACTGAAGATGCAAAGATAGATGCTTCAGAAGAGTCAGAAAAATATTCAGAATATTTATAGTCATATTCATAATTACAAAAAAAATTGAAGTGGTCATGTTTCCTGCATACGCTGTGTATGATTTGTTTTCTCCTCTTGACTGTTCAATGTCTTTCGCATTTGAACACAGTCCAGGCAGGAAACAAGGGAGTTTAAACAAGAAATAATGTCCGTAGGGTTACCTCTTGCTGAGTCCCAAGCAGTGCTTCTGTTAACACGTTTGCAAAAGATTCTGGGGGAAAGTCGCCATTTAATTTTACACCACTGACTTAGAGTAGCATTATCCAATCCACTGTCCTCCACATTGGATAGAAGTGTTGGGAATTGATCTTAAAATACTTTGAGGTAATGTGGAAATATCCCATTCTGGCTTGGATAAGATTTACATTTGGTCCCAGTGGTCTGTCTACTGAACCTCACAGTCACACAAGCATTAATTCCGGGTAAGCGATTCAGGTCAAAAAATAATTAAACAATTATATTGCCCTAATCGTTTATGATCAGAATTGTATTACAATATGGCATAAAGATCAAAGGGCTACCTCTCTTTTAGACAGCTTAAATTCTGTCATTAAAAGTCCTTTCCTTAAAACCTGGTGGCATCGTTACTTGAAGAATTATGAGATGGTACTTTTGAATGGGATAACTGTTATTTCTTCCTTGATTTATGGATTGGTCTATTAATGAATATAATGTTATTTGTTAGATCTATGTTCTGTCTATTCTGCAGGAGCAAAATGTGACTTACATGAGAATCTCCCTTCATTTTATTCCTACAGCAAGGATTCTGCAAGGTGGGTTGGGCTGAGAATAAGTGAGTTCTCATGGCTAAAGAGAGACTTGAACCTGCATCTCCCCAGCTCTAATCCAACACCTTAATCACAATGCCTTATTGGTTCTCAATGGGTAACATCACCACCACCAAATTATCTTTTTAGCTATATTGAGAGCACTGCTATGAAACCAACGTATTAATCTGTTGATCTTTGGGGCTTATTTATTTGCTTAAATATTTATGCTTTTTCTATGAGCTTCCCATGGGCATTTCACTTGGTTTTTATTGGACAAAAACTGCTGATGGACTTAAGGGACCGTGATGCTTCAACCATCAACCTGATGCTTTCCAAAACGTAAGAAACACAGAGTTTCTTTCTTCGTGGCCACTAATTTTCTCCAAGCAGATATAGGCATAGAATATTAGAATCACACATTCATTTCACAGGAGATTATGGCAAAGCTCAGGAAGGTGGTGGTGCTTTAGAAAATCTGTGAAGCCAGATGATTGCCCCCCCCCCCCCCGAATCCTCTACAATGCACAGGGAGCCTTGTAGTACATGGGCAGGATTTTCTAAACAAATAAGTTAATATGGCACAGGTTCTTTCAAAAAAGCAGGTAATCTAGCAAATAAACTCCTTACTCCTCATTCCCAACTGAAGAAAAGGCATCTTGTGTACCTGCTTCTATTCAAGGCCAGCCCTTATTTTTTCATATCCTTCCCCTCCTTTTCTGTTGCCAGAATACAGGCTAGAAATTCTCCTCCCTCTCCGAGGAAGTACCCCCACACACACACACACATACTGTACACTTTTCCTAGTCTGTAAAGGCACCATTGTATGTTGATGGCATTAATACTTAAATCTAGCAAAGTACTGCTTTCCTGACTACATGGGTGGTGGGTTCATAGGAATAAAACCTGCTGTACTTGGTTGTTCTGTAGAGCATAAAGCATGCTGTATTTAAATATTTGAAAACGTCATTTTGTTAGCTGTTGAAAAAGAATGGATGTTTATAACTTCTTGAATGCTGCTGGGCTGGTCGGTTTTCTTGCCAAGGGAGCTATCCAAGAAAAAGTGCTGAATCTGAGTTTCTGGGGTTTAGTACCTGCAGAAGAATTTTATTACCTCAACGTGGTGTATAGTCTGAGCTAGCAAAGTCTTTGTGACTTATATTAAATCTCAATTCATCAACTGTACTATCTGATTCAGACTTTCCCAGCCAGATGTTCTTGAGATGTGTTGGATTGCAACTTGTGTCACCCCTGGCCAACACGGATTTTCAGAGCTGTCACTCAAATGCCAAATTAAGGATTAGATAATAACTGCATAACAAAAAATTGGTGGGGGCAATGAGAAGGCTCTCATTATCACAGTTCAAACACAGAATCTAAGAACAAAAGGAAAAATAGGAGGAAGAAATAGTGAAAAAAAATACAATTAACAATCTTGCCACTTTGGAGAGAAATGTTTGGTATTGTCTGCAGGTGGGAGACTAAAGGTATGATCAGCATGATTTCTATTAAGAAACATGAATCATTCCCCAATAAAGAATGGGTAAAAATCCAGCTGTCCATAGCCATTTATATTACCAAATGTTATCAAATGAGTTGGATGCAGATGAGTTGACAAACCCTTGCAGTAAACTTTGAAATCAAGGAGGGGCAATCCTTTGAGGCCTCTTGGGCATATTTGAAGGGTTGACAGCATGTTGACCAATGCTGCTGTTAGTAGGGAGGGGTCACCTAGTCACTAGTGGGCTGCCCTGATAAGCATGCCCAGTCATAAAATACCCATTTAGCAGAAGAGTAATGGGGATATTGGTCTTTAGCCTATATCCCAGATCTAGAGGCATTCTTAGAAAACAAAGACAGGGCTAGAAAATGGCACTTTGCTTTGCAACCAATCTGCAAGTGTCACATCTCTATTTTTTTTTTCTATTTAAAAAATCCCTCCAAACTTCAAATCAATTACATAGGAAACCGAAATCCCCAAGGGTGTTATGTGGTGCCTGTTAGAAACATAATGATTATTCCTGTTTTGCACATCTATCCAAAAAGGTCCTTTATTGGGAAAGAGTTTTTGGCCACCCAGAGCATCCTCAGCACTAATTTGGGATAGGCAGGTGTCAGCCCTTTGAGGTAGTCCAGACAGCAAAGCAAAACCATGAGTACTAACACTACCTTTATGGTAAGGGTTACAGTAACAGACTCTTGCAAGTCTGAAAGCACTTCCCCCCTCCTTTCCCTTCCTTTCCCTTTCTTTCCAGAGAACTAGGGAGGCTCCTTTCTAGACCCTTTTTCCATGCCCATTCATTCTGTGGGCTGAGCTATCTCTTATCTGGCCATTGCCTAGGCTGTGGCGCCTTCTCTTCCTACCTCCCAAGGTTAATCTCACAGCCATTACAGCAGGACGTTCCTATGTGCTACATAAATGTTAACTGCAGCTCTGTTTCATTTCATTTTCATGTTTGACATGCCAGTACTATCAGCTGAGAACCAATACAACATCATGATAGTTTATTGTCCTTTGACCAGAATCAATAATGTACAGTTTATGGCTTAGCTTCACAGCTTCTTGCCCAAATCACTAGCTCTCAGCATGTTCCACAGGATTACTAGAAGGGGAAAAAATGGAAGCACTGCATCCTGCAGCTTCTTGGAGGCAAGCTGGGTTGCAATCATGATAAATTATCCACTCCCATTCACTTGTATTGCTAGTTCTGCTTTCATCTTGCACGTGGCCCTCCCGCAGCAATGAACTGCTTTTGCCCCTTGCTCCTTTTGAATGCAAAGACCCAGAGACAGCAACAGGCAAAGCACTCAAGACATCCATCCTCCAAAATCCACAAGGTTCCCAACAAAGAAACAGAAAGAATAAGAACTCAGACAAATATACACCCAATAAAGAATCCCAGGAACTCACACCACCAAACATACAATGCAGGAGAGCCATGTTAGTCTATGGTAGCCAAGCATCAGAAGGAATCTGGTAGCACCTTTTCAGACTAACATGTTTTATTAAACAGCATAAGCTTTTGTGAGCTATAGCACAGCTTACTTTAGCAGGTGCATGAAGTAATTAGTTCATGAAAGCTTATAGCTTTTAATAAAATGTGTTAGTCTGAAAGGTTCTAACAGATTCCTGATTTTCAACAAACATACAGGCATTTGCCTCCAACACACACACAAAGATCGTTCCCCACAAGTCCTTGCAAACACTTGGGCAAAAACACACACCACACAATAGATAGGAAACAGGTGGCTCTAAACATGTAGCCCAAAGTTGATAGAATATTTGGGATAGTATGGATAGCAGCATTAAGGATAGGTGAAAAACAAGCTAGGAATAGGCCAAACAAATCTTGATGACTTGATCATATGTATGAACTTGCTGATTGTGGCTAAGACATGACTTGTTTTACCAAGCTACAATGGGGTTCAAATATAGTACAGAGCCAAAAGCTTTTAAGGCTTAATACAATATGTGAGTTGAACCATTGATTGAATTCACATAAAACAGCAAGGATTTCAGCTATTTTTTTTAACAAACCATAAGCACGTGGGTTGCATACAGAGCAGGCAAGATGGTCTGGTTCACGCATCACACTAACCCCAAAGCAAACAAACTACAACATAATTTGTGTGATAAGCTACTGGATGGTGCATTTGTGTGCATACTGTATGTCAGCCGAGCCTTAATGCTCACAGATTATCCTTTTTGGAGTTGAAAAATTAATTAAATTAATTACAGAGGTTTAACCTCCCAACTTTATGCATGTAGAGTTTTTTCTTTTGCTCTCAAATGTGCAGGGATCACATCAGCTGTTATCCTGAGTACCTTCTCTCCTTCAAGTTAATTCCTCCAATTGATACGTTTATGCTGAGGTGTTAATATCACAATTCCACGCAACCACATTTTCAGTCAAGAGGGAAGTCAACATTGGCAACTAGCCCTAAAGTATTAACTTCAAGTGCCTGTCTGTCTAAATACACAAATGGCTTATGTAAGTAAAACAACAGTAACCAGAGTAGCAGCCTTTAATAATACATCAAGTTAAGACTTGTAAAATGGGAGACCGCAAACTTTCAAAACGTTTCAACCCCCATGTTTGAAAAAATGAAATAAAATAAAATATAAAATACAGCTGTTATTTTGAGTCCATAATCTCAAGACTGAGTGCCTGGATCACTTCTTAGGGTGCTTTTCTCTCTCTTTTCCAGACTCTAGTAAATGTAAGAATATAAACTGATTTTGCCATTGCAACATTACATGGTATCTGATTAACATGTGGATCAATTGCACTAAATAATTATCTTAATTCTTTTTTTTACTGTAGTTATGCTCATTGATCTACACAAGTGGGAAGATTCAAATCATGCAATATTAGCTGCTAGATCCTACAGTTTTCACATGATGACAATGCATGTATGAATAACGGAAGCAACTTCCCTTATTCTCTTCTATTATTGTTTTATGGATTCTCCTGGACTATGTTCTAGAATTTCTAAAATTAATTTCAGAATTGGCTCAAGTGGAATGAGTGGTAATTCTGTTTCCATTATTTTACTCTTTGCTTTCTATTGTGAATGTTTGTGTATGCACTTTCATTTAAGCATAGTGCAAAAGGAATCTGATTATAATTGCACAATCAGAATATTCTTGTTTGCATGGATGTAATTAAATATCCATCAGTAAGCTGCAAATGAAGAAAAAAGAGTAGCTAAAAACTGGAGGAAACTCCACATGTGCAGAGATCAAGAGAAAGTCCATAAAAAATAAAATTAGTATAATGTAGCTGTGCTGTTCCAGAAATAAGACTAAGTAGCTTGCATGGAACCTGGACATCAGTGGAGAAATAGAGAAGTTGAGAATTTCCCTAGCATTCCCACTTGAATGCAGGGGCATGTCAACAGCTGCCATTGTCTGAACTTTATTATAAAAGCAAGCAGGACAGGACAAGAGGAGTGTCCAACAGCCTCAGAGTCTTGTGTCCTGAGGACTTTCTAAAGCTTCTTTTCCTTGTGATCCTTTCTTTCCTCCCTGCTGAGAGTGCTCCTTATCAAAAGGGCAACTACAGATGTTATAGGCATCCTTAACCCCAGTGGGCCGTTTCCTTGGCTACCTCATTAGAAGATGCTTAAACCCTCTTGTCCCTATGGTGGGAGGTTTCTATTGTAGACCCCCACAGTGGAATCAGCCCACCATGTAAGCCACACAGAAATTACTCACGTGTGCATATACACTCAAAAGGTACCCTGGAGCAGATGGCTACAGCTGTATCAAACAATGCACATCTATGAAAATCTATGGAAACAAGTTCCATTAACCCAGTGGAACATTTTTCTGAGTAAGGCCAGTCTAAGACTGGGTACTGCTAACCATCTTTCCCAGCTTCTCCAACCGTATTGAAAATAAAACATATAATGCTATGATTTGCCCCTAAATGCCAACTTTTTTTGTACTATTCACCAGCATAAAAAGGGTTGGAGGAGGTATATGTACACTGGAGTGTAGAGCAGAAGTAGGAAACTACTTTTCTGTTACAAATTGCATTCCCTTGAAGATAATCTAGTAATGCCAGTGAGGTGAGATCACAAGAACTTGGGTAAGGATGGCACCCCCTCAGTCTTTCTTCCTTCCCTCCAGTGGAGTATGTGGTTGGCAGGATTGTCTGTAGGGCGTGGTGAAAAAGTCAAGATGGGGGCTAGGATGGTGTGATTAAAGCTCTGTGATGCACAAAAAAAAATGGATGAAGTTTTGATTGTGAACACCCCTGGTGGCTGAAAACCAGTTAACACAGCACAGATAGGCCCCGAGTGTGTGAAGGGCCCCATTTCATGGTTGTGCTAATACTGATGGTTTTTTAAGATCTCTTGGCTGCATTTATATTTATATTTAATTTTTTGTATTGTTTTAAATGTTGGCTGTTTTTATTGTTGTTAGCCACCCAGAGTCACTGGTCTGAGATGGGCAGCTATATAAATTGAATGAATGATCCAGCAAGTAAATTGATTCTTCAGCCTACTACAAAAAATTAGTTCATGGACTGAACCTGGTCTCAAATTAAGTGCTGACAGCATCCTAACAAACACTGCTAGCCTTGTTCCATGAGAATATCTTCACTGGATTTTAGATTTTTAAGTGCAGCATTATTGGGAAAATGTGATCCTGGATGATCAAATCTAATCTTTATTATGGTCATAGACCAGCATAAGGAGGGTGGGGTACAATCAATTAAAAAGCATAGAAGACACATCAGAGTCTAAAAAAAAATTATGAAAAGCTAGAAGATATAAAAACAGAATGTACAGTCGTGTGAAAAAAAAAAAGTACACCCTCTTTGAGTTCTATGGTTTTACGTATCAGGACATAATAAAAATCATCTGGTCCTTAGCAGTTCTCAAAAGTAGGTAAATACAACCTCAGATTAACAACAATCCATTTTGGCTTTCTTTTTGTAAAATAAATGACGACATGGTGTAATACGTCATGTGTTGTTGCACCTCTGCTTTCCTGTGGCCTGTCCCTAGTCGCAGGGTGGCATTAGAGATACATCTTGAGACTTGAAGGGTTGTTCTTAGAAATTTGGATTGTACAAGTTCTAATGGTACAAAATTGGAGAAGGGGCACCATAAAGAAGTTGTGCTATTGGCTTGGCTTTGAATAATTTGAGTGCTGCAGGTATATAATGGTCACCTCTTGTCTTAAGAATTTAAGGATGGCAGATGAGCTCCTCTGTGCATTTTCAGCAATGTAGTCTCCATGGGCTTTCCTACTGGTGGCATAATGGAGGACTACCTCCAGGTATTTGAAATGCTCAGTCTTGTGTCCATCAATGCCATGATTTTAGTTTTCTGATAATTGAGTTCTAGCTGGTCTTCCTTGCAGTACTGTTTTAGTGCTCTCAGTGCTCTTTTAAGGCCTATAGGTGTTTTTGAAAGTATTACTGAATCATCTGCATATACTAGAACAGAGATGTGTCTTCCGGCAAGTTTTGGGAAGTGAAAGTTCATGTTGTGGAGATGGCCCACCATGAAGTTGATATAGAAATTGAGTAAGAGTGGAGCCAATATACAACCTTGCTTTCTCAGTTTCAATGGCACTGGTGAGATGGACCTGGGGGTATCCTGGATGATGAACATTTCCAGTGGGCATTTTCTATAATATGCTGCAAATTTTGAAAATGCTCAGGGGAGGTGATCAGGCCAGGTTTTGTGAGTTCGTTGGCAGGTCAAGGTTGAACCTCCTATGGGCATGGAAGATTCTTCTCTGTGTGGGAAGAGAGGTGGCCAACCCTCTCTGTCTTAGCTTTGGGAACAGCATCACCTGTTTGCTTGCCTCAACTCTGACAAGCTCTCTGCCCCAGGGAGGTGATTAGGCTGAGATAATTCCTCTTTAGCAGGCTGCTTGCTTTGTTGTTATTACCTCTGGAGGGAACCTGACTTGAGGGCAAGAAGCAACTTATTTTTAGCACCCAGGCAGAGCCAGTTAAGTTGTTGGCACCAATTCCACTACAAGCCTCCTACCAAAGAGAGATGACAAGTTAGGTCACCAAGTGTCCTCCCCACCCTACCCCAATGAATGGCTGACTTGAAGTTGGAACATTCTTGTTTTGACTATTCCAAGGCTACAGTAAACTCTGAAGCCAGTGAAAGTGCTAATGAGGGGGAGACTTAGAAGTCAGGAATAAGACTGGGGAAATAAGCTCACATAATTATGGTGACAGTAGTGAATTTGAACCAGCTGAAAAGGATATCTAGCATATTCCTTTGGTTAGAAAACACTTTGTTTGAGACCCTGGAGTAGGCTTCTATTACTCCATGTTTTCTAGATGTGTTGGACTATAATTCTATTGACATGGTCAATGGCTGTTTTGGATAGACATTATAGCTATTGAAATTCGACATATCTAAAAGGCACAAGTTGAGGAAGACTGCTTTGACAAATCTAAAATAGCTAATACCAGCCTAATTGAATAAACAGGCAGCTTCTGGTAATGCTACAGGTGCCACGTTATGGGATGTCAGCCCCTAATTAGAGCAGTTCATAACCTTATAGTGGTTACGTTTAGAATATTCTGAATCATCTCCATTCTTATCCACACTCCTGGAGATGCGCTCTCTTAAACTACTATAGTTGTCTCCCACAATTTGATGCATCCACATCTGTTGGATTCTTATGCTCATCACCCTGTTCAGCAAGGGAAGCCTGCATTATGGACTTTGGTGGATTCTTCCTTCTCAGAGGACTTCCCCACACTCCCAAATAATGATCTCAATATTCCATTTTTGGTGTGATGAAAATGTATCTATATCTTTTAATTTTTTTAAAAAAAAGCATCTAGTAATGCATACCTATAGACTTCCCAATTAGCTGGAAACTACAATATTGTATCAGGTAGCCCTTGTTCATTTCCAAAGTGGCAAGCCTGGAGGCAATATACTTTATATTGTCTTGTGTGTGGACAGAGTGGTCCAGACACAGGCCAGAACACCCTGTTAGGGACCCTTGCCTGGTGTTGTGGTTGTATGATGTAGAGCAAAGACTATCAGTTCCTTTTTGTTTATTCAGATGCAAGTAAGGACTGACAGGCAAAAGCAAGTTTGCAAGTGATCTGCGCAAAAATATAGCAATACCAGACCACTTGGAAGGGGAGCTTTCTTGATTGTGTTCTTGTGTGATGCGGCAGACACAGTTCTAGGTGGTGTGTAGAGGATTAAGTAAGCCCTTCTGGGGTGGCCCAAATCTTACTGTGGGCTGTATTCTCCTGGATCCTTATTCATTTATATGTATATTTGCAATCATTGATATGTAGGAAAGACATGGTTCCTGTGTTATTGAAGACAGTTCTCTACTTGAAGGACCATCTAGCCTAGCTCTGATTTAAAGTTTGAAAAACAAAAGACGGAAGAGCAGGCTATGCAGGCAACAGGCTGACCAACCACACAGGTCCTTAGTCACAATCTTCCTTTCCATGTTGAGTTGTACTGTATCGCCATTTAAATTATCATATTTTCTAAATTTGCATCTATCCTATAAATCAGTATATGCAAATATTAAGCAACTAAGTGCCACTTAGTACTTATATATATTGTTAGGCTCAGGACCATACACTTACTTATTTTTTTATTTTAGAAAATTTGTATGGCCATCTACCTTACATAGGAACTCTGGGTGGCCAACAACAATCAATATAACAAAACCTCTATAAATCAAGCAAGATCCAGAATTAATATAATCATATTACAATAGCCAAGTCAGAGTATAACAGATTCCATCACACAAACCACACCTCTGTTGGGCTCATCCAATGTCCTAGCCCAGTGCCAGGGAGAAAACCAGGTCTTCACAGCCTCTTAGAAGGTCACACTTGAAAGTGACCTGCACCAAAAAAGGGGCACTGGGTCAGAGTTGCTGCGTTCTGAAAGGCACCAGCCATCTTTAGGATGTGGCCATTCTTAGCTGGGATAGCCTGAAGCCTATCTGATGTTGTAAAAATATCCTAGTTCTTGTTGGCTGCCTGAAGTGATAATTCTCTCCACTTTATACCGAAAAGAATGCTACTGCCTCTCACAGTCTGGTTCCGCCTTACACTAAGCCATACTTTGTTAACTGGGGTTTGTCAAATAAACCACCATGGTTGAATTTACACAACATACTAAGCTAAAACCAGTCAAACTACATTTGAGCTTATTAAAATATGCGAACCCATTCACATTACTCTGTTCAGGAGCTGTATAATACAGTGTAGTCCAATAACTAGTTTGGGATGGAGGAATCTCAATTCTTTACTCAGACTGTTTCATACTCTTGGTTGAATAAAGACCTGGCACCAAGGAACACTCATGAGAATACACTGTGGTGTGGAGGAATCCAAACCCACACACAGAGAGCATGTTACTGTGACAAGCCTTCGTATCTGGGAGTATATCAGCTCGTTTTAAAACACTGAATAATTAAAAAGCAAACGAACAAATAGTGCCCCATGAGACCTGAGCAATTCCTTGGCACCGTAATTTTACCCATGTGCTCGTGGCAGGTAAAACAACAACAAAAGCACTGGCAGCAACAGAAATGCTGCAGCTGGAGATAGCTCCATTTTGCCCCTATCTATATCTGGAGGCTGGAAAAGATAGTCACAAATTTATTTCCCCCCAGAGCATGGGTTCAGACAACAATCAGTACCCTGGGTAAGACCCTCTAACTACTCGAATCACAGCTGAAGCCATGGTCCAGGTTTGGATGTCATGCTAGGACTAGCCATGCTATGCTTTAGTGTGTCAGGCGAGCTAGATCATAGCATGGGTTCATACATCATCTATCCATCTACAGTATTGGATTTACAAACTACAAATTGCATCATGCTAAACCACAGTTTGCTTAGTAATGGATTGTTGAAAAATGTTCAGTTGGCTGGATTTGACTGGCACACTGAGTAACAAACAAGTTATTTGTTGGCTAAGGTAAGCATCATGTGTGAACCTTAACAATATCTTCCAGAGATGAATTACTGCGGAAGAGTTTTACTGGGAGATTGAGAAATATTGCTCAAAGCTTCTTGCTCTTATCCTATCTCTGGATCCTGGTTCAAACGCCAATATTGTTTTATTTCATTAAAATATTTTATGTGTCTTTATTAAAATCTTAGTTTCATACAAATTAAGTAGCTGCCAATGGACAAATCATTACAGTATACTTAGTTAAAATATTCAGGAAACTCCATTATATCACACCAGTTCAGCCAACAGGGATCTCTTAGGTTAGGCTAATTCTAATCCTAATTAGGTTAACTCTACCCCTAACTATTCACACTCATTATTTCTACAGTATTTAAAAGGCAGCTCCATTAAGTTCACACATTGCATTAAGCCATGTTTACTTAGCTATTGTTGGTTAAATAAGCCACAACCGGCTGGATTCACTCAGCAAGGTAAACCATATAGCAGTGGCTGGCTTCAAACATCATGCTAAGCCAAAACCAAACAATTATGGCTTACAACAATATGTGAACCCAGCCACCAACTTTATTGTCTTAGGTTAAAAGCAAAGGTGAAATTTGCACCATGAAATTAATGAGAAGCATATGACTTGTATACCAATCTATACACTGGGCCTCGAATCCCAAAATAAGTTAAGGAAGTTGTGGGAAGAAAAGTTTCTCATTCCTCCTCTCCCCTCTCACCAACCTGCCCCCCCCCCCAATCCTTGCCAGAGGGTCCAGTGGAAGCAGGTTGGTGGTGGGTGCTCAACAGTGCAGAGCCCAGCAAGGGAGTTACCAGAGGAAAGTATTCATTTCCTCCACAGTAAACATCTTAGAGACTCCAAGTCTGAGTTGAGGCTATTCCTTCCTCCTCCAGTAACCATCCATGCCTCACTCCATTTTCAAGGAGGCTGAAGGGGAGGAAAATAAAGCTTTCCCCCAATTTCCTTATTTTATTATATTGTGGGATACATGCCCTTGAATTGAATGTCTGTCTTCTTTGGAATCGGATTTCTTTTCTACCTTATTTTCCTTACCATGCAATTACCGTGATATGAATGAGTTGCAGTAGTCTAAGCTTCATTCTTTTCTTCCTCCTCAAAGCTTGAATTTTAATCAATTAGTAGCATTGCGCAAAGTATACCTCACAAAAAGATAAAGAGGGTTCATGACACACTGAACCACAAATTGGCCAGCTGGTTTTCAGTGATTTGGGCAAACCTGACCTGTGTTGGTTCAATGTGTTGTGAGAGCCCAGATAATTGTGTAGAGTAAAGCATGGTTATTCCTGGTTAATCATGTCTTGGGCATACCCTCTACCTCTTCCAGTGAGCTCAGGTTTATCAGCTCAACACCTGAACTAAGTGAGAATGGAATCTGCATAACACCAAGCCAATTTCTGTAACCATAATATGTTAAATAAGTCCCAATGTGCTTTACCCATACTTTACAAACAATGATTGTTCACACAGCATGCTAAACCAAAACCAAGCAACTGCATAACTGATACTAGTCAACATCACTCAAAGGTGGTATAATCTTGGTCCTGGTTTGTCTAGGCAGTTTATTTTTTTTTCAGTGTTTATCTACTTTTTTTCCTTATTCATTAGATTGCAAATTAATTTACTAGGAGTATTGGTTCTATTGCAGTAATTGGTTCTATTCTTTTGCTATTGCAAAAAGATCAAATTAAATCACAGCAGTTTACCTTTTATCAATTCTTCTGCTTGTTATCTTAACTGGTAATCTGTTTTCCTAAATAATTCATGCTGCTGAATCTGAATCATAGGAGATTCTGAAATGGAGAAGATCCACCTTTTATGTCTAGCCACCTTAAGCAGAGAATTCATTAGTCTGAGAAATCTAATTCCCAGCAGGGGAAGCTGCAACTTTTTTCCCCCCCTACCTATCATCTCGGTGGTCGTCTAAGAAGTAACAGGAACAATTTAAAAAAGTGTTTTATTATTTTCCTTCTGGAGTCACGTCTGGTTTCCTACTCTGAGCGCTGTCCTGCCCTAATCGGCTTTAATGTTAAAAGTACATTAGCTTCCTCCCCTGTTGCGGCCCAAAGAAAGAAGAGGAGAGGCACAGGAACAGGTTTAAACATTTTTCAGAAGCCTTGTCATCTTTTATCAGATCCGCCTGGAGCTCTTATGTCGGGAGCCCTGTTCCCTTACTGTACATTAGCAGTTGCATTCCAGAAAGTTGGGTCAATCCCCTTCGCACCTTTCCGGCCGCCCCGAGCAGCTTCCCCGGTTCATCTGCCGCGCCCGCTCTTCCCTCGCGACCAGCCAGCGGCCCTCCCCTCCAAGCCAGCGCCTTTCCCCATTTTCCAGCATCCGCGTTTCATATTCCGCGGGGAACAAGTGACCCGGGTGTTTGCAAACAGATACTTATCACATTCGTACCCGATTTTTTTTTAATCTGCAGGGATGGCGCGATCGTATGTAATTCAACCATCCCTCCTACTGAGATCGATCGATCGATCGGTCAGAACTCGAATAAGGGGGTAGGAGACTGTAGATGATTGCGGTCTTAATTTTTAAAGCGCGCTCCCCCCCCCCCCCCCCCCCCCCCCCCCCCCAGGAAGGTATGTGTTTATAACATTTTCGGATACGGCAACCTGGAGGGTAAAATTTGTTGTAGTAGAAAAAGTAGTTCTGAGTGGGCAGGAATCCATAATTTAAAAACTAACATTTGGGTAAGTTGTCAGTTAATTTCTCCGTGGCCTCTGAACGTTTTTAAACGTACTTTTATACCTAGAACAAGAGTAGGGAGTGAACCTTAATAAATTATCCCGAATTACACGGAGACCTAAAGCTGTTCCAAACAGTTCCTCGGGTAATAATGAGGTGACTCATGAAGGCGAACTAGTTCTCTGCTGCCCTGGAGGAAGGCCTTCAGTCGTGGGAGTGAACAGCTGATCTGAACTCCAGAAAAATGCTTTCTATACCTTCCTATTCAGCCAATGATTCAGATACTGGGTTGTCCATTTTTCCCTGTCCTTTCACATTTAAATTAATGCTGCTGTCAATTGTTTTATGTTACTTTTAACATGTAGCTGCCTGTTTTTCTTTTATCCTTAGTTTAATTTGTTTTATTTATCCTACATTTGTTTTTTATTTGATACAAATTGCAAAAAAATGCTTATTAAAAGGTATTATTACAATATTTGTGAGTTGGGCTGGTTTAAATTTGTCTCTAATGCCCCAAAGGAAGATTGAGAAACTTTATTTCCCTGAATTATGATGGAAGCACCAGAACAGAAATTACACAGAATTTATGCAATTGTGTCTTTAGTAAGGAACATACTTGGCTCTAAACACTGTTTCAGGGCATCCAAGATTTTTATTTAAAAACTTCTGATCTCAGGCCTAAAGTGAGTGATTTTTTTAAAAAAAATCTGGAAATAAAACTGCACATCTTGAAAACAAAAATCCACAGATATTAAGCAGGCTTGTAACTACAGTTTCATAAAACCAAGCCAAATAAAATTGCTAACAAGGAGAGCCATCTCATGAGCAAAACCTCTTTTGTGGAAGATGAAGCCAAATAGAAATGTCATGTCTAAATTCAGAATGTTTCTCATTTTGTTTTCAGAGCAGACAATTGATGATTCATTATCCAGCAGCACTCTTCCTTCAAGGCTTGTGATAACACTATTTAAGCAACTTTATGTAAATGAGTTCCATGTAGATACCTAAACAGATAACATGCTGTCTTAAACATTTTATTCTGTGCTATTTGTGTAAACACACACATTCCCATTGTAGGAAATGTTAGAAACATGGTAAATATTAATACATACAGTACTGGCAATTTCTAAGATTTTAGCTAGCCTGGTGGAAAGTTTCAGAAATGTATATGTCATAAGCCTTTAAAGGAACAGAGTTGTCCAATCACTGTGTGACAGATTTTTTTCCCGGGGAAACTATGGAGGAGAATGCGATAAATGCTCTTGCAATTTATTGATTTCAGGATTTTGTCTAATACTCTGCCTCTTGAAATCTTGCAGGTGAATTCCATACTGATTTCATTTATTATGTTCACTTAAAAGGGGCAAATGGTCAAATATTAAAGGGCTGAAAGAGAATAAAGGACATAAAAAAGGAGGGGGAGAGTTTAATTGGCTTAATAGGTGAGATGGAAGTAATACCTTTGGGAATGTGCAAAATGCTTTTCTCCTTACCTTTGAATAACTTCTACATTTTTCACAGAAACATTGGACAGATGTCAGGTGGATTATTCTATTTATCCAAGCCTTTCTTTGAAGTATCATTAGACCAGAAAATGCCATGGAGGTACTTCAAATACAGTGTTTCTCAACCTGGTCCTACGTGTTGAATTACAGGGTTGATCATCAATATCCAGCAGGGACAATTACAATGATGGGCATTGTAATTCAGCATATCTAGAAGGGGCCAGCTTGGGAAAGGAAACTCTAATGATGGGTTTCTGTAAGTTGGTGAGTTGATCAGGATATGCTGATCTTAGCTACAGTGACCCTTCTGTTGCCAAGATTCATCTCTAGTATGAGCTTGGTCTCATTTAATCATCTCTGCTGCTTTCTTCCTTGTTAGATCTAGTCTCAAAATTCATTTGCACCATCTGGAATTGAAATGTTATTGACGCTGATTTTGGATTTGCATAGGCATAAGTATGGCTCATCTCACTGGTTAGACTCAACTGCTGTTTACCCATTGGCTTGCAGCCAGCCTGCCAATGGGCTTTTGGCAACATTAGTTGTCAATTAATAATATCTGAAGCCAGCAGGCAAAATGTTAAAGATGAAATTCGACTGCTAAAGTATTGTTGCCTTCTCTACCACCAATATAGCATTGTGTCACTTTTGACGGGCAGGCAGAGTCTGATTTTAGTAGAATTCCAGTGGAAGGATGTAGGTACTGGAGTTCAGAAATAGTGGCTACCAAAGCATTTGTATGGTAGGGTTCATATCACTTGCTAAGGCCAAACCAAACAACTACATTATGGCTTCTTGTGATGGCTTAGCACAATAAGTAAATCCAAACTGTGAACTTTCTCCTATCACCAGGAAGGGGGTGGGGTGTTCTTATTGCAATCCATTTTTTTCCCTGAGGATGCCAATGAAGTTAAAAAATTGTTCCCCAACCCCTCCCTAACTCTTGTGGCATTCTTGTGTTTTGGGTGACCATACCTCATTGGTTTCAAGGATGCTTTCTAAGGAAGAGCAAGTATTGAAGTATAAACAAAACTGGGGGAATGTTCAGTAGGATTATGTAGGTAGGTCCTGGGCATTCTGTTATTCCTCCTCCATCCAACCCCGGTTGTATTAGTCCTGGACTACATCACTTTGTACATAAAGAAGAGGCAAATCCATCTCCAGGTCTATCACAGCTCTAAAAAGAAAGCAGCCCTATGGAGTTCAAGTTGTAAAGATTATTGCAGCTTCTGCTTTATTGTTTGTCCACATATTGTTACATACTCAGGGGCTTTTCAAAGTGTATAAAATTCAGTGAAAGAAACATATATGCATAATTCCAAAGCATGGTTTACGAAGAAAAAAAAATAACAGAAAATCTTCTCCTTTTAAAAAAAGTCATTGTGTTTAATGCAGTTCTAAATCTTGACTTTTCCTATTCCTTGGCCCCTTTTTAATCAAATAACAATGCCAGAGCCTAACTGTCCTCATGATCAAGCTGCTCTGCCTATTTTCCTGTTTTATAAAATCTGATTTCCATAAGGTATCAGCTTGCTTGTTCAAAAAACAAACAATGCAAAGACCTTTTCAAGGTAGATCATTCTGTAGAAAACCAGGGAAGAGAAGCTTTGGAGAATCTAAGCATCTGAATTCAACCAGAGCAACCTCTCTCTCTCTCTTTCAACTTCTTTAAGCAAAGCATATACAAGAGATCATGTTTTAAAGATCAGGAAGAGGCCAATGTCTTAGATTTCCAAGAGTGGTCCTATCATAAGACAGAGTGAAGGTTGTATTGGGGAACTAACTTTTCCACAAGAGCAAATGTTAGTAATGTGGGGACAAATATAGAGATCTAAGCCAATACAGCTTTTCCTTGTACCCTAATTTGTGGGAAATAATTTAGGTCTTGCATATGGAAGCACCTTTAGTCTTGGGCTTAAAAATTTATTTCTGTGCTGGCTGTTGTCTTATCACAGGCCCAGAAAAAACTGCCATTTCTAATATCTGTTTGAGCCAAGTCCAGCCCAGGTCAGCCTTTTCCAGTTACCCACTTCTTCAAATATGTGGCAATATAACATCAGACACAGATCTCATGACAACTGGAGATGGGGCTGCAGAGCGCTAGAGAAAAATACTGGTACATATTCTCTTGTTTGTGAGTCACAGCTGTGGCTGGTTTTATACATTTGTGCTCTCTGTTTGGCTAAATTTAATAGTGGTACAATATGACTGTGCTATATATGAAAATACTCCAAACACATGATTTAGTGAGTTTTTGTTCCACAACACACTTGCACAAGTACAAACTTCCTTTCTTAAACTTCCTGGAAAGAAATTTGCAAGTTAGGTAAGAAAAACACCTAAGCCTACCATTCTGTTCTGCCTGCCAAATTTATTCAGGACTCAGACTTGGAAGGGGGTGGGGGCAGAATGAAGCAACGTAAGATACTTAAAATTGAATGATAGTATTTTAAATATTGCAAGTATCTTGCAAGGAGGCCTGTTCTTGACACAAAAACTCAGTTTTAGCTAACACTGAACTTGCTACTCTGGTTGCTCTTTCCCAGCTACACAAAGCTCTGTTAATTTGCACATCTATTTGCAGTTTTGGCTTAGTAGCTCTCGGCTCTTGCAATATGTTACTTTTATGCCCTAGGACAAACAATCAGCTCAGGTCAGAGAAAGCAGATAATCCAGATCTAAGGCTGGTCTACTCTCAGAATCAGATCACTTAAATGAAAAACAGGATGATTTCATATGCATCAGTTAACCCCTTAGATGCTTTAGCTGAAATTATTCCAAATCAAATCATAGATAAAATGGTAGTGGGCCACCATTCTTGCTTGCTCTCTTCTTTATGTAGCAAAGCTTT